>JALMGA010000008.1:46383502-48932252 GCA_023333525.1 Aspidoscelis tigris stejnegeri
TGTATATTTTATGAAAATGTCCTCTGGTTGTTCCATTCTCCATACATGAGTGTAGCCAAAGTGGATCCTAGTGCACCACAGATATACCAGGACAAAAATGGGAAGTGCCCTACCATAGCCATAGAAAGACTCTCTCTTTCTCCCTCACACATATTTTAATTCAAGCTTGGCTAACATGTGCATCATCTACCATGTTCATTGGGATCATTTTTCCTGTAGGTTATCACTGCTTCAACTACCATTATTTCTACCTACTCCAATCTCAGGTACTGCTTCCCTGAAGAAGAAGAAGAAGAAGAAGAAGAAGAAGAAGAAGAAGAAGAAGAAGAAGAAGAAGAGTTGGCTTTTCTAACCCGCTTTTCTCACCCATTTAAGGGGACTCAAAGCAGCTGACAAAGCTTTCTATTCTGTCTCCACAACAGAACACCCTGTGAGGTAGGTGGGGCCGTGAGAGCTCAGAAGAGAGCTTGACTAGCCCAAGGTCACCCAGCTGGCTTTGTGGAGGTTTGCAGAATCAAACCTGGTATTTCCAGATAAGAGTCTGGCTCTCTAACCACTAAACCAAACTGGCTCACTTTGCCATCTATCCTACCAGTCCTAATTGGCACTAATGCTTACTGAACCTTTTCCTGACTTTAAGAATATATCATCTCTGAGAGTGCCCCCCCACACACACATTGATGAGGCCCTTTTGACAGAGTGGGGCCACAGAAAACAGCAATGTCTCCAACACAGAAACCTTATTCAGCCTCAGCAGTGTTTGGATTATTCTCTTGGTCCTGTGTTTTCAGAAAACAAAGGGCCTTGCAAGACTTTGCACAAAGGATCAAGCACACACAGGTAACAATAAAGCTACTCTTTTCCCCAAAGACCACAATCATCATAATTATAGTCAGACAAATCACCATGCTGAAAGAAAAAATGCCTCTGGTAAAGTTCCTCCTCACTGCAAATTTGACTCTGTCTTTAAGTGTGCAAAAAACTATTGCAGTTTTGACCACAGCTGCAAAGAAAATATTTCGAGCAGCAACTTTTTGTTTTCATCAGAGTATTTTCTTAAGCCTTTGTTGTTTTATCAAAGGAATGTCAGGCGGCAGTAGCATTCTGTCTTCCAACAATCTTCTCATTCAGTGGGGGGAAATAAGACGAAAAGGAGAAAAGGAGCTAAATGAATAGAATGATTACCTATAATTACCACTCTCTGACTTGGTAAAATAAATATTTCTTTATAGAATGCTTTTGAAAAGTACATCAAGCGCATTGCTGTGATTTATTCTGGCCAATGGATTCCAATATTAATCTCAGCACAGCAGCACTACTGCGAATTGAAGTCTCTCTAGAATTTCAATAGAAGTCCCTCACAGGATCTAAATTATGAGGCAGGCATGAAAAACAAGAGATGCGACATCTGTTGTCTTTTGCTTGACAATGGTAGCGAAAGCTCATTCAGCTTTTGAGGTTGGCTCTTTTCCATTAAAGGAATGAATAGCCTCCCTCCTCTTTTCTTTCCCCTCATAATTATATAAGAAAGGCATGAACATGATTTACAGAAATATTAAAAGATTATTTCCCCCCCACACACAGAGTGCTGCACATCCAAAGTCAATCCTTTATTTTTCTAGTAGACGCAAATAAAAGAAAAAAGCCCGGTATCCTTTTGTACAGGCTGTATGCAAATGTTGCAAATTAATTACATGCTGCCCATATCCAATTATACAGATTGGCTGAAATAGGAGGTGGGGGGTAGAAAGATAGAACAGCAGTCATTCTTTTTAAAAGTATTTTTATTCACTGATTACCTCTACCTCTTTTAAGAGTCTAAAGGGAAAAAAGGATAACATTCTGTACAAAATGGCATTGTTCACTGATAATTTTATGCATTGAAAATTATCTTCTGGCACTGATGTTTAAAAAGGATGTATAGAGGATGGCCAGAAAGGTTTATTTTATCTTTATATTTCCTTCTCTTTCTTCCAAGGAGCAAAAGGCAATGAACACGGCACTGTTTCTCCCAATTGCTCCTCATAATGACAAGGCAGTAACTGGTCTAAAATCACCCAGTGAGCCTTAGTGGGGCCAAGTGGGGATTTTGGCCCTGATCACTCAGGCCATAACCCAGCCCTGTGTCCCTTGCAGTAAACAGTAGTAGCTTTGGAGATGGTGAGGAGCTGGGGATTCAAGGCTATGTGGAAAGGCTGGGTGATAGATTTGCTTAGATTGAATGGCTGTGCCCAGACAGGATCCAAAATCTGTAACTATTTTGGAATAGTATTTGATTTCCCAAACTTGATCACGGTGCTTCCTGGAATACAGACCTGATATCCTGGGTTTAAGATATGCCACTGTGTGACATGCTAAAACATGGAATATCAGCATAACGTCTGGGTAAAGTGAAGTAACCCTGTGGGTGTTTTGTTCCAGAATATCCAGAAATAGCAGAATAGGTGAGTGGCATCTTGAGGGAGCTGAAGTCAGGCTGCACACATGATACACAGCCAGGAATTCCAGGTGAAGGTTTGGCATGGAGATGACATGGAGATCAAAGTATTGTCCCAGCTGCCGTGGGCATAAGAAGATTGACTTACACAGGTGTCATTCTGAAAATGGCCCACTTCGGTAGCCATTTCCGGCGCAATGGGAAGTTTTCTCTTTGAAGGTGGGGAGCTTTGACACTTCCAGTGTCCCCAGCTTTGAAGAAAATGAGGGGAGAAATGGGGTCAGCATGTGGACAGGGATCTGACAGAAGTGTGCTCTTCTGCTTTGAAGAGATTGCTGCTACTATGATTTGGATGCAGCCCAGGACCAAAAGTAGGTACAGAATGTTGTTCGACAAAGCTTGGCATCCAGATCAGCAGCCATTGTTTCCCTTTGCTTACTAGGTTCATGTCTACAAAACCAATCTCACCAAGTGACAGCTATCCCTGGTTTGAAGACAATTATTTCAGATAAGGAAGAAAGTAAATATTGAGTAGAGATGTGCCAAACTGGTTCACATTTGAACTGACACTCCCAAGTTTGGGGCAGTGGTTAAAACATGAATAAAACAAAGCAGTTCAGTCAAGCCTGGGTGAACAACTTGCTTTGATTCAAACTGACTCAAGTTTGCTTGGATTGCACCCTTTTAAAAATAGATTTTTACATGTAGAACCAGGCCGAGGTTCAAATCAAACAGGTTTGACCCAGTTTGGCCTGTTTCAGTTTCAAAGTGGACTGTACGTGATTTGGTTCAGTTTCAACAAAACCACCATTTTTAAGTTCATGTACATCTCTAATGTTTAGATCTGCTATATAGTCCCCAAATCCAACTCTGTTGTGTTCAGTAACAGGTAGCAGGTGATAGGAATGAAAGCCTGAAGTCACAGAAGACCAGGAGTGGTCAAACTCTGACATGAAGTCAAATCTGTCTGAACTTTAGCAGGGAATGATGTAAGCCATAGCTCAGCAATATTAGACTATATTGAGTAATGGTTCGATCTGTTATATGATAAATTCTGTGTAAGATTCTATGCATGTATATCAGCAAACAATATTCCAAACCCTCTTCATATGTGCTGATTAGTGTGCACCAGCAAGTGTGAAGCACTTGTGCAAATGTTCTGCAATTTGCACGTAATGAAATATGAGCACTGCAGAGAACATTTCAGCAAACATTTGCACTAATAGAAGAAATAGTGCTTGGAATTAAGATACTTACATTTGTACAGCTATTCAGAAAAGCTAAGTTGATATCAGATGTGAATATAAATTACCTCAATGAAATGAAAATAATATAAGAAGCAGAACTGAAGTCTTGGTTTTATAATTCACATTATGAAAGGTATCTCATTTACAGATTTTCTTTTCTTTAAATGTTCACCACAGCTATGGTGGACCACGGAAGGCAAAATAAACTCTCCAGTTCTGAATTTGCTTGCTCCATATTTGTGACCAAAGCTGGGAAACAAAGGTGGGGTTTTTTTGCCCATGATGCCCTGCAATATGACTCCCAATAGATACTGCCAGCTGTTCTCAGAGTGCTGAGTAATTAGCCATGCATACATAAAGATCAGTGATTAGTAAAACCTGATACTCGAAGGCTGGAAAAATGGTGGTTAAAAAAACATTACACAGATCTGTTGTCATGCAATTTCTTGTCTGCACAAGTCCCAATTTATCTTCATCCTGCTGCTTCCTTACTCAAGAACAAGAAAGGTGAGACATGTTCACAACTGCACCTGTGGTCTCAACAGATGAAGAATGTCTGCTATGCTGAACCCCCACAAATGTACTTTGACAACAATCTTCTGTCTCACAGACTGAGCATCCCAGGGAACACTGATACAATGAACTCCTAATTGGTTCCTAGAATTATCAGCAGCATGTGGTAGTCTTATATTGTTAGCAGAGTGTGCTGGCCATACAAGCAAGAGATCACAAGTTGCTCAAGGAAGACCAGATAGCTCACTGATCCATAGCCAAAGTGTTTGGTTTGCACATAGTCCCATGAAGATGATTAATGGCATTGTGTGCTCGATTTCAGTTAGTGCATTTTCCTTGATCATGGATAAAGTGGCTGGTACTGTTCATGTCATGATCAATAAGTGTAAAATCAGTACAAATTCTAAACCTGCCTACCAGACACTGGATTCTAATTTCCATCAGCATCTTTTGCAACATCATCCTTTAAATAGATCTAAAGTGTTGGTGTATTGATCAGATGAGTCATGACAGACACGTAAAAGAATGTTTACTGAAAAGGCAAGTATTTTGGATATGTAATGAAAAACAACATCCCCTTCAAGTATAAATGAAGAGGTGCACTGGCTAATTTAAAGGAACCAGCTAGTGCCTTTACCTTGTTCTATTTTGGCACTTTATTGTCAGCATTAGCTCCTTGCATGCTGATTAATAATATGTAGTCAGCTATAGAACTAGTTATATATATGGCACTTAATCAAAATTGTCAGAGAGCATGTATAATTATGTGAGTATCAATACTCTGTGAATATTTTTATACTCAAGAAGTTGGACTAAGGGGCCTACTATAGTCAGCACCAACATGTAGATGGCAGATTCCTATTCTGGGATATAACCTGGATAAGGCCCAGTGGAGAAAGGGACCGTGTGATTCAGCAAACCTTGCTCTTCTTATGCAGAGCCATCAACCTAAAATTTACAAAAAATGGTGGCATAAGAGTTAAACACAGTAATTCTGAAACTGGTGCAACATGGTCTCCAACAAAAATGCCAGCTGTACTTTGAGTTTTACTGTATAAAAAATTTCTGTGATGCTTCTGTCAAATCAGGAAGATATTTTTAAAATGCCACATTTGAACCCAGACTGCAGTATTTATTAACATGCAGTCTCCAGTTATAGCAAATTGCAGTTCACTGGGCAAGCGGAGAAGCTGGTCTTTAAGATGTGGTCCCCAGAAAAACACTGGAAATAAAAAAGAAGGAAGCCACATCAACTTTGGCTATCAATATCTTTTATTAACAACATGAGCAGCATAAAACAAATCTTTTCTCCCTCTCCCTACAGTCTCTTCACATAATTATTTCCTCATGTTCACATCTCAAATAATAATTCATAACTCTTGTAAATCAACCCACCACTCTACCCTCTTCTTTTTATTGATTCAGCTCAGTTCTCTAGAACAGATTTCTAGTAGTTCAGTGGGCAGCTGTTCAGTTTTGCACAACTTTTGATCTGAGGGCCTTTTGGAAAGTGTCCCAGGGAAGCAAAATTCTGAAATGGTTTGAACATCCACACTTCAAGAAGCCCAAACCCTTCAAAACTTAGCCAGCACTTAACTAGGCACCAGATAAGTATGAATTGCCTCCGTTAAGGAGGCTCATTGCCACAGCAAGCACCGTGCCAGTCTGCATGTATGGTGCCATTGCCGCAGTGACCAGCTGATGCAGTATGCAAATGGGTAAAAAATAACCATTTTTGAGACTCTTCTTTTGCCTTCAACTCTGGTAACACCTTCCTGACAATAAATACTTGCCAGTGATTGGCCACTTGTCTGCCTGACAGCATTTGTTCCCACGTTGTGACTGGCTACATTTCCCTTCTCTGTGCTTATGAAGATTCCTACTCAATGTGACCAAAAGGAAGAGTTGTTCTCTGTGTTATTTAATCTTGTATGAAGAAGGGGCACTCATTCCCAAGCTTTAGCATAGGGTAAGGGCATTGTAGGGATTTTATGCCTGTCCTCATAGCTTCTCATTTGCCCAGAGGGTATCTCATTAAACATATCTGAACAAGGGTTTGTGCTCTCCAAAGTTGCTGGCCGGAGACATTTTTGTTGAGCATTCAGAAACAGCCCATTTCCAGGACTCTTTCTGGAAGCCTGACAAAATGGTCCACAGCTCTGCATACCAGCTGGACTATTCCAGCTTTCTATATGGCAAACAGCTGGTCCAAATTTACCTCTGAGAACAATGATGAGACCAGTTGGTCTCCTGCAGACAGATCCCAGGAGGCAATGCTTCCCACAGCCTGCTTCAGTCTGGAGATCTGGTGGGGACCCAGAGGCAATTGCCTCTGAGATCTCATTATGCATCCACACTACTCCATCAGTGCAATGCCTGGTGAAAAATGGGCAGTGGTGCAAGTGTACATAGATTCTACAGTAGGTTTGATATCTTTATATTGTCCCAACTCTGCTTCTGCTCTGCTTTCCCTCTTAAACATCTTCCTACCCTTTCTTGTTGGTCAGCTGCTACCATACTCCATCCAGTACCTAGAATTAGCTCAAGGTGTGTTGGTGCCATCAGTGTGAAACTGCAGCAGTGGCAAAGGAACCAGATCCCTTAACCTCTTTTGACATAAAATGCAGTTTGCTATCATGGTTTTGAACAATTTAGACATTTTGCTCATCACACAGAATTGCATCTCATTTGAACTAAAGTTTGTGCTTCTCTATGACACAGAAATTGCTGAAGGGCGTTCCAGAAAGTTGGAAGTTGAAATGCAGTCAGTGTTCTGTTCTGCAAAAAATATGTTGGCATGTTTATCTGGGGCAACACTAGCAAGAAAGACAGTTGCTGACACAGTCCCAGCAAGCAGCGCTGTGCTATTCCAAACCAGACTGGATCGAGAACAAGGCTGCAGAATTTCTAACTGTGCAGTACTCACAATACATGTTTTAGAGCATGGTATGTATGAACAGAAAATGCGTTTGATGAAAAGAGATTACACTGAAAGGTAGATTTTGACTGGTATAGAAAAGTAGCTCCATGAGAGCCCCTGGAGCCCGGCAACCGCACAGCTTGTAGCATAATTCTATGCATTTTGACTAAGGCCCCATCCAGAAGGGAGGAATATAGAACCATTACTGCACTGCTATGGCTGGGGTTTCTCACTTATCCTAGGCAACCCCTCCACAGCCCCCACTTTCCCTCCCCTAAAACCCATTAAAAACTATCCCTGGAAACCTCAGCAATGGTCATGGTCCAGGTTTTCCAGCTGCAGTACTTTCTAGGCAAGACACTTACCTTCTGAGCGGAGCTGCTATGCAGGGAGGCCAAAATAGGCATCCACACATGTGTGGAAATGAAGGCAAGTACATCTGGGCATTCTGATGCTCAGATGGCTGTAAGTGTGGTAATTTAAAACACAAAAGAACAGTGTTATGGCCAGTGCTGCCTATCTAGCAAGGGATAATTGTGTGTGTGTGTGTGTGTGTGTGCGCGCGCGCGCGTCAATATCCCATGCTATCCCTTGCCAGGGGGTTATTTGGTCACCATCTGGAGGTGGCTTAAATTCACCAAACTCAGTTCACTGAACACAAAAATGCTTATGTTAGCCAGTGGTTATGTAACTTAAGCTAATTCCATACGGGAAAGGGTAAGATGCTTCAGCCATAGAGCCCTTTGCCCTGTACAATCACTGTCTGCATGTTAATGGATGCCCTTGCCTGTCAAATGACAGTGAGGGAATCCCCAGCCCCCATTTGATGGGCTGGGGAGGTGTTCCTCCCCCAGATAGCTGAATCAGCTGTAATCCTGAGTCTCTAGTCTCAAAATTACAGCTGATTCTACCACAGGGAAATGAAGAAAGCCTCCCTTCAAATGGGACTAGGGATTCCTCGCTGTCGTATGACAGGTGGGGAGAAGGGCTCCTCCTACCCTTGCAATGGCATCCCTTCCTTCGAACCTGAAGGTGGGTTGGAGATTTTGAAGAGAGGGAATGCCCCCATGGACCATTTACCACCTTTAAACATAGAAACACCATCAAGGGGACCTGTAAGTCTCCTTGAGTGGTAGCAGGACTGTTGCCACATGGCCAGGAAAGAATTCTCAGAGCTCTTCAAATTGCTGTGCTGCTAAAGTACTATGGCACTTATAGTGACAATAGCAGGGAAAGAAGATGGCATCTATGTGGACACCATGTTCTTTTTAAAATTTAATTTAATTTTAACATACAACAGTAACAAACTATAGCGAAACATACAAACAAATAATCATATCATCAAACAGAACGTTCCAGCATACAACACAGTAATAATTTGGAAGGATCTATCAGATTGTTTAAGGTAAGTATCAAAATGGTTCATGCCCTTGCTCTGTACTGAATGTGCGATTAGAGTGCTGTGTCTTGCATAAACTGACCTGTCCTGTCCTGCCCTGCCCTGCCAGCCCCGCCCCCTCCTCTGAGGACTAAGGAGTGGTGCCAGTTGCACAGCAGCACAAGCAGCAACCTGACCATAGCAGCCCAGGTGTTGAAGGCCAGGGAGCAGATCTGGGTGCTCTGGGATGCTCTGGGATGAAAGCTCAGACGGTCATCCTCAAGTATGCCCCTCCCTCCACCTGCTCTGGCAGCAGAAGCAGAAGCTGATGGGGTCTCAGCATCTCACACAGCTGGGCCAAAACGGGCATGGCGTTGAGTTGCCTACTTAATTCAGCAGCACTTGCTGGTCCAGTGTTGCAGGCAAAACACGTTCAAATCCCGTCTGTGTTTTGCCTGTGAAACCGATCCCTGGACTTTGTTACTCCTCTCTGCCAAACTTCTGGAATTCCCTGACATTGGACTGCCTTGACGTTGCCCTCCCTCGAGCCCCAACAGACTGCCATGAGCATGCACGTGTGTTTGCCTCACTGACCTAGCCTACCTGAGACACAACAGAAACTGTTCCTCCACTGTTCCTTCAAGATGCCATAAAATGTCATGTGGATTCTACCTTAGGCTCTCTCCACATGGCCACTTCAGGCTTCTATCACAGTGACCGGGGCCAGAGGAGAAAACAATTCCATACCCTTTTAGCCTCTGAGCAGCCTCAACTCCTGACTGAACTGCCCTAATCATAAGCTTCTTTTAAGGACTCTCAGGTAGGCATGTGCACAAATATTTGAAGGCATATGAAATTGGATCGAATTTGTCCAAATTTCGACATTCAAATTCGAATAAAATGTCCATAAATTTGAATTTAAACATTCAAACGAATTTCAAATTTTTGAATCTATTCGTTCAAATTATTCAGACATTCATATGCGTACGGGTTCGTAAACAAATGTGTTCTTGCACATATGCATCTTTCCCGCATCTGTACACATTCATACGGATCCTTACAGGATGAAAATGTGTTGCATATCATCACGATGCCCAGCGATCCAGTTAGTGCCTGCCCTCTCTAGGAGAAGCTTGGCCCTGTTAGGATGCTGAGTTCATGCAACGGCCAAGTGAATACTACAGTGTGGACACAAAACACTGGTAGCAAGCGTTTCAACAGTAAACTAAAACAAGTTTATTATTATACACAAGCAATACTAAAAGGAAAATAAGGTTCAGGTATTTGTTGGTTTAACTCAAGTTTAACTCAGTAAGTCACTACCCCTTTCTCTAAAGGAAAATAGTTCCCCTTTTAAAAGACAAACCTCTCCACATTCCTCCCCCTCTGGCTTGCTCTGCCACAGCTCAAGCCAAGCCAGTGTACCAGAACGTGGCTCCAGATGATCACAAGGCCCAGTCCGTCCTTGCTTGTCCGATCATCCAGCCTGGTCAGTTGCTATTGAAGTCTTCCTTCAAGATCTTCCAGCCAAAAGACCACTGGTCAGCTACTGGTTCCAGCTCCCTCAGGATTCAGCTCTCTTCTCCTTTCAGCTCTTGTATCAGCATGAAGACCTAGTCTGCTGTCTTCTGTGTTCATTTATACCCATATCCCTGACCCTGATTGGCTGTAACCTCCTGGGGAAAACTGCTGAAATAAAATGCTGCTGGAAACTCCTGATTGGAGGGAACTCCTGCTCTAGCCCCTCCAGCACTCAGATCCCCGGACAGCTTTTCCCTCCAAAAAGCAGCTTCAACCAATCATTGCAGCAGGGCCCGCACAGGATTTCCCGCCCTTTTTGCAGCCTCTGCTCAGGTCTTGCAACAAGCTGTTTGCAACAAGGCTGGCTATTGCAGCTAGCTAGAAGCCTGCAAAGCCAGAAAGCAAAACAGTTTGCAGCCTGTACCCAGAAACCGTCACACATATGGATATGTACAGATGCATATGGATGCTTACGGGATGCATAACGCATATGGGCACATATGAATGTTGTCGACATTCATAAGTGCAAATTTAAACCAAAAATTCAAAAGAATCTATTCAAATTTGCTTAATTTGACTAGAATTGGGATAAAGATTTGAATCAATTTTAAAGATTTGATTTGAATTGAATTTTTGGATATTCAAATCAAATCGAATCCTGAAAATTGCATTCATGTACACCCCTACTCTCAGGGCAGTTCAGCAGGTTGATACCCTTCTCACATGTGGATGTTCAGAGGCAACAGAAGGCGACTGAACAATGATCACAATCATTGCATTGAGCACTTTGCTGGCTGACTTTTGGCTGGCTTTCTGGTCCTCTGCAGCAAAGTCCAGTTGTGACTTTCGCTCACTGCAGTGTTCTGGCTGCAGCAGCAAGGCAAACTGCATTTGCCCAATGCCCATACACTTCTATGGCAGCTTCTTCTCTTCCTGCTCCAATCAAACCAGCAAGTGGATGAAGACTTTGTTCTGGTTAAATAGGTTAATGATGATGGAAAGACTTTGCCTTTTAGTTTATTGATGATCCAGGAAAGTACTTTCAGTAAAGCAGAATGAAATGCAGGGCAATTGTGGGTGTTGCTGTTTGTATACATAATTTTCTAAGGCACTTTGGGGAAAGAGATGCCTTGCTAGGCCTGCCTGGGTTTGGTACCTTCTATTTACTTATGTTAATGATTAATTAGACCAAATATCTTTGACTGGTTGTTCAAAATATTTCCAACTATTAAATAGAAAGAAAAAAACCCCTTGCTCTGAAATCTCAGACCTCACGTTTAGGCTCTTTTACCTGTATTTTAACATTTTTTTGTGTTTTGCAACTTGACAACCTTTTCCTAACAATAATCAACGTATTCAAAATTTATTAACCACTGTTTTTAATTGATCGGTGCATTTTACTCATTTTCTTTTTGAGTGTGAAACCTTTGGATATTTTTATGCTACAAAATGATATAAGAATATTTAAAATATAAATAAGTACATATGCTACACTGTAGCTAAACATGGCAGGGAAAAAGTGATTGATTCACAGCTGCAGATTCACAGCACTGATTGCTTAGAAACTCATCTATTCTTTGCAGTAATTTTCACTGAAGTCTTCTAGGCATGTCATAGCATGTGGAAATGCCACCGATGCTTAATTATTTATTTTGCTTCTTGGCAAGCTTTGTGTTTCATTAGGACACCCTGACATTCACTGCCTATACAGGAGACATACTTCCAGAATCTTTTCTTTCCGGAATCTTTCTTTTCTTTTCTTTGTGTAAAGGGTATGTACTGGCTTTGTGGAATCCCTGTAGCAAGTTGTAAATGATGTATGAACTGAAAAATCTTTGCCTTGTACACAGTAGGAATACAGAAAGTGCTGTGCAGTCACTGCTGTGCTGTGCTTTTTTCTATATATACAGACACACAAGATTCATCTCATATTCATTCTGACAAGACCTTCAAGCCTAGACATCTTTGGGTGGGGTGGATGGCTCGTGTGCAAATTTGGCATGGCCTATGCTTTCATACTATATAAAAGGTCACTTCCAGGTATCTCCAAAGCCAGGCCCAAATTAGTTACATTATTACTACGTATGATATGGTCTGGGCTTGTTGTGTTTCAAGTCTTCCCTGTGTGTCAAACTGTCTTCTCACTTTATTTAATATTCCTTTTGTTGTTGTTATTGTTGTTGTTCTCTTCATTGCTGCGCCAACCTTTTTCTCTTCCACTTAGGTAAAGAAGGCCACTTAAAAGTATCACTTTCTTTTTCTCCACTCCCAGAGTGCCCTAGGATAACAATACAGCAGAAGCCTGAGCCAGTTTGGTCTTCTGGTTTGATTCTGCACTTCTTCACAAAGCCAGCTGGGGGACCTTGGGCTAGTCACAGCACTCTTTCTGAGCTCTCCCAGGCCCACCTACCTCATAGTATGTCTGTTGTGAGGAGAAGAATGGAAGGTTTGTCAGCTGCTTTGAGTTCCCTTAAAGGGATAAGAAAAGCAGGATATAAAAGCCAATGCCTCCTCCTCCTTTTCTTCTCTTGTATTCCTGCCACAATACTTATGTTGGCAGAGATACAAAATATGATTCAAACTTCTGCTGTCCTTGCTTCTTCTTGCAAGGAAGAAAGGAAACGAGGGAAACGAGGACGGAAGTTGGACTTGAGGAGCTTTGCTGAAGTGATTATTTATATTTATATAAATATAAATATATACATAAATTTATATTTATATGATATTTGTAGTCCCCTCCAGCTGCATAATTCTCGATTCTCGTGTTTTTGTATTTTCCTACATTTGAAAGTAGTGCATTCTGGAAAGTGATTTTAAAAACACAGAATGCCTCCAGGTGCCATTAAAGCTTCAAAGTTCCTGGCCTGTGCAGCCATTTCCCGTAGTCCTGACGGGATGAGGAAAGGCTATGTAGGGAAGGCAGAGGCCCTGAGGAGTCATGTCCTGTTGTACAGGAAGGACAATCAATACTCTGCTGCATCTTCACAGCATAAGAGGGAGAGTGCAAAGTAACAAGGTGCTGATTAATCACCAGCTTTTTACATCACACTTCCTGTGATGCTACTGCCAATCAATCATCACATGACCAGACACAGGATCAGCACTACTTCAGCAGCTGCCAAACTTTCCTCAGGTCTGGAGGCACCCATATATAGTTCAAAATACCAAACACTGCTTCTGTTTGGATGGTTATGCAATAAATAAGACAATGTTTATATGGATGTCAAGTGTATAAGGTGTTTTTGTATTATGCTTCACCATAAAATAAACTGCTTTGGAGTATATCAATCCGACCAGAGCCAGCCATTCAGATCTAATCATTTCCCTTTCCCGGCCACCACTGGAATATTAGAAATAGCCGTAACAATCCCTGTCTTTTGATAGGAAAGGATGAAAATTTAAAGAAGAATTGAACACTCAAATTATAAGAAAAGTGGTGATTTATGCAAGATGGCTTATGATGTCTACAATTTTTATATATTTGAACAAGCATTAACCTTCATAGTAGAAGAATCTTGTAGTATTCCAGTGGGTGCAGAGATTATCTTCTGATGTTGCTGAACCAGGATTATTTCATAGTTGCTATGATGGCGGATGAAAGCTAGACTCCATTAAGATCTGGAGGATAGCACCGCAACTTCTGCATAGTTCATTTTGACCATGGTAGGTGCTTCCTGGCAAAATGGCATCCACTCACCAGGGTGGTCCTTAGGGGACATGGCCTCCTGGAGAACACTCCGTCCGCTTGTGCCTTTCACTTGGAGCACTCCTTGCATAAACTGTGCCAGAGAGTACTCCAATGAGAGAACACTTTAAAATGTCCTACTGCATGTTTCCAGGCTGTGAGATGCTCGAGCTATCTCTTCTTCAGGGACTCTGACTTCCTTGCATCCTTCTGCGTGCAAGAAAGGCCATTCTCTCTTTCTGTCAGAAGTAACTTGTCTGAAGCTATTGGCTGAATACCATCGGGCTTTCCAAATTGGTTTAACACACACAGGTAGGACAGAGCATCACAAAAGCCTCCAAAGCCTCAGTACTAGAGCGACTTCCTCTTTGCCTACTTTCAGAGGAAGTGATCTAATGATGAAGGTGGTAACCTGCAGTATCACCACAAGTCATCTCCAGTCCTCCCTCTACGCCAAAGCATATCAAAACATATATGCTCAGGTTTTCTCGATAGAGAGTCTGGTCCCTTTGCAGCAGAGAGCATTTGTGTGCATCAGCTGCATTGCATATCCTTGAGATTGTATAGTACAGCCTGGGTGGAGTCATTCTGTCCTTTAAAAAAGAAAAAAGAAAAGAAACACTGTTAATGCAAAATGTACACACAGAGAAGGAGTAGAGAAATTTTTTAGGCTGTCACAAGCCCATTAGCCTACAGTGGTTGCTATTGTAAAATATTTTCTTGTGCCAGCATTCATGTGATTACTTGCAGATATTTACTTTAGCACATGGCATATAGAACATTAAAAGCGTTTTGAAAATCCCACAGTTTTTCAACTTCTGAAGGATTATTAACTTCAAAGTCGGAAGAAATGTCGGCCTTCTATGTTTGGAAATGCCAGCAGCCTTTGCGTATCCCCACCACAGTACCAAGCAACCCCCAACAGAGAGGAACGATTACTACCTCGGTGGCAAAAGGATGGCTTTTGATCTCCTAACATATTGGAAATTACTTAAAGGTAAGCCATCTGCTAGCTGAGGAACAAAAATAGATTACATCACACCCTGCTAGAAAGATTGTGTTAAATCCTGTATATCAAGGCTTTTAATAATTCTATATTAAGTCAGCTAATAGGATTAGGGACACATTTTCCTTAGGCGTTTTTCACCAACTATTAACAAGAAATAATAAAATAAAATAAAATAAAAATCTCCTTTTGGTGTTCATGTATAAAACTCAAGAGTGTTCCACTGAGAAAGAAAAGAAGTCTTTCAAGAAAGAAGCATTTCTTAGATCCCAATTGGTTTCCAAAGGCACATACTGTGGGAGAGCATTTTCCGCATGGTGCATGCGGAGAGACAAACACGATCTTCCCATCGTTATTATCATGCAAGCATGAACTGTTGATGATGGCAGGTTGTCCAGACTTAGTGTGCAACTGTGAAAATATTAAGCTAGTCTCTTCTAACCATCTCCATTTAAAAATGATGAACTAGTGTATTCCAAAGCAAAAGAAAATGAAAGCACTTGGTAGCTTCCACACAGTTTTGGGGGGTGAAGCGCTAGATGCCTCTGTAGATGTTGGCATCTGCATGCTAGAGGAGCTCTAGAAAGTCATGCTTCTGGGAGTGGAAGTAGTGGCAGGTATTGTAGTAGTGGGAGACCAGGGGCCTGTTCGCACTTGACCCTTTTCTGGAGTATATCTCAGGATAGGGATGTATGGCCCACATGCTAATGCAGACTCTGGTAGGCCTCACCTGGGGCCTGCTGTAGCCTGCACTAGCATGTGGACAGCAAGCCCCTGTTTCAGGATATATTCCAGAATAAAGCCAAGTGCGAATAGGCCCCATGTTAAAGTGGTCTCCTGAGTCAGCAGAACCACTGTTGCAAATATAATTTCCTCCTCTTCAGAACAAGCTTCACTGAATATAACAGGGCTTACTTCTGTGGAGTCATGGGCTGTAGCCAGATGGTGAGGAAAAGGCTGATGCCCAGGCTGCGGTCAGACCTAAGGTTTAATCCAGCTTCAGTCCACTTTCAGAATGAGAGAACACATCAGCAAAGTGACCAGTAATTTTCTTTCCACATTATCTATCCCAAAGGTAAATTTTCTGTTATTTAACACTGAAAGAAAACAGCTTGTCACTTTTCCAATGTAGTCTCTCACTCTGAAAGTAGATTAAACCTTAAGTGTGATCACAGCCCCAGATGAGCATCCCAGGAGCCAGCATGGCAACAGAAGTGGTATTGGGCAAATATACATTACTGCACTACAGCCTCCAGGAACACTGTGTGGACTGGAACTCCACGCACTGGGTTAAGATTATTATCCTGAACCACTACTCAGAACATCAGAAATATTGCTGGAAGTCAAATGTTTTGGGTGCTCTGGAGTGAAAATCATAACTAACTCATTTCTTCTCCCTCTGTGCATTCATGTTTTGGTGGGGAGGCACCCTATGTCACTCTCAGTGACTTTGGGTAACCCACTTTGGGCAGTGGGTAGTGGTGGAGCAGATTTCAACTTGCCTGACAGATTTTACGATGCTCCACAGTCCCTGTGCATTAAAAAAGAAATCTCGGGAGTAAAACAAACCTACTTACAAGGCTGTTTGGGTGAGATCTCATGAGAGTTTGCCCTCACCTGAGAAAGCAGCATGCCTATCAGGGAGGGATGGGGCTGAGCACGGCAACAGAAGAAGCCTCCCTGCTGCCTGGGAGTATCACAGACTGCGGAGACCATTTGTTTTCCCTGTGGAGCAACTTTACTGTGAAGTAAAGGTAGACTGGAGACACCCCAGTACTGTGGTCACACTTAAGGTTTAATCCATCCTCAATCTACTTTGGGAGTGAGAGAATACACCAGCAAAGTGACAAGCTGTTTTCTTTCAGTGTTAAATAATTCAGAAAATTCGCTTTAATGTGGAAATAAAATTACTGGTCACTTTGTTGAGGTGTTCTCTTGCTCTGAAGGTGGACTGAAGCTGCATTAAACCTTAGGTTTGACCACATCACTACTTACAAAAGATTCATACAAATGTAAACGTAAGAGGAGCCCTGCTAGATCAGGCTACGATGCTCTTCCAGTCCAACATCCTGTCTCACACAGTGACCCACCAATTGCTTCTGGCCATTTCCAAGCATTAATTGCTTAATTTTCTTGATGCTCACATAATTTATTTATATTTCTATCCTGAGGTCTCAGGACTACTTACAATAAAAACAGTATCAAAAAACAATTAAAATATAATCACTAAACCAAAACAAAAACCAGAGCTTGACGGAACAGATAGAGGTGCATCTTCACCATGCGTCTAAATATATACACGGAAAAGGCCGGAGAAGAGGGGTCATTCCCCAGCTTTTACTTATACTTTTAAGTAAATTCGAATATCACTTTTCTAGAAATAAAATAGACAATGTGTGTAGCTATAAATATTATTATTAAGGATGATAAGAATAATTCCCTGCTCCCAAGTGCTTTTCAATTAAAATAACCCAAAAATGTAATAATAAAAAACCTTTGCATATTAGTTATCAGTTTCATTC
This sequence comes from Aspidoscelis tigris stejnegeri, assembly GCA_023333525.1. Lineage (NCBI taxonomy): Eukaryota > Metazoa > Chordata > Lepidosauria > Squamata > Teiidae > Aspidoscelis > Aspidoscelis tigris. Next base: position 46,400,732 of record JALMGA010000008.1, read on the forward strand.
CTTACCCGAGGCAGAGCGAGTGAGTCAAAATGCTTGCTTTGGGCCTGTTTTATTATGTCCTTTTATTTACTTCTTTCTATTAGTTTCCTATTAAAAGAGATATTCCAGAAATTAATGGAGAACAGGTAGCCCTGTCAACTGCAATTGACTCTCATGGCTTCATGGAACGTTCTTAAGAGAAATGAGTCCTGGATACCAGTTTCTGAGGAAGAGTCACTCTGTTCATATCCAAAGAATCTAATTGGCCATGATGGGATGGAGGAAAATTAAGGGATAAAATGGTCTTTTGAACTGATTCTGAGGTCACTGACTTAACATTTCAGGGGAGTTCAGAAGTGATGGTAGACAAATTAGCTAGCACTGTTTTCTGAAAAATCTTAAAGCGTTAGTAAATCTTAACATTATTTAAGAAGTGTTTTAAGCTCTCATTTGAAACCAGTTCCTTGAAAGTTTTATGACACATGAAAAGTCAAATTAATATAGTTGGTGTGTACAAAGATATAACCTGCTTGTTGTAATGTTTCTCATACTCATATTCTTACAGAAGCTTATAAATGTTAACAAGGTACTTAATCTTTCATCTGGTTGCCTCCCCTCACAAGGACTGATAAAAATTCAAGGTGACTGCTGCTGGGAAGATTGGTCATGCATGAACTATCATTATAAGCTAAGTAATTCAGAAAAATATCTGTTAGATTTGGTCTTGGATGCATTTCCAATATGCAGAAAAGCTGCCTTGACTAGGGATGTGTGCAAATTTTTTAACATTTGGTTCATAACGTATTGATTGTAAGAAAATTAGCATTCGTCTGAATAGATCCTTTCAAATGTAGTAGGATTCTATTGGATATGAATGTATCTATACAAATTTGTATGAATATCCGATACGAAAGCATACGTATCTGATACATATTCAGTACATATCTTGTAACATATCCGCTTTGAAAGCATCAATCCACCCTGACTCCACTTTGACTCCACTCTCAAACCATGTCTAATTCACTCTGGATCTGTTGCAGATGTGACTAGTGCAGCGGCTTTCCCACCTCCCTGTTTCGTGAATATTACCTTCGTACAAATGTTCCAAAACATTCATATCTGTATAAATGTCAGTGTACAAATGTCATAACATTCAATTTGTATACGAATGTTCGAATTCATGAGAATTCGTATGAATAATGAACGTTATGAATATTTGCGCATGTCCCTAGCCTTAACCAGTTTCCTAAAATGGTTAGTTTCCATTGCTCCCCCTGCCAAGGCATCTAGGGGACATTGGTGTGCTGGAGGCCCAGTTATGGTATCTTGCTGTTAGTGAATAAGGAGTAACTGCCAGGTTATTATTGTGCACGCTGGAAATGGCCCACGGGGACTCAGAGGCTACTGCTCAGGCTTATGGAAGCCAACACTGACTTCCATGTACAGGCATAGATGATACCAATGGTGCCTGGTGTGGTGGTCATGGAGCCCAGGAGATGCCTTGGCCCACCCCAGTGAGACTGTGACAAAGGAGGTGTCTCCTCCTAGGTGCCTTTCTCTATATGCCTGAAGCTGTGTCATGTCTCTGTGATCTGGACCAGTGAGTCTGAACCAGCCAGTCCCACAGAAAGGCATTGTTTAGAACAGCACTGTCTACATGATTGCATTGGTCCAGACCAACTCCTACCCTGGTTCACCTGGCACTAGGGCCCTGGTCACTTAGTTTAAGACGACTTCAGGTCATCTTCTGGTCACGTTACTCACATTATTTTTATTCAGTTCATTTTCCAAGCTGGCTTATCCCCATCAGATCATTTTAACCAGAGTTTTCTTTTCCAGAGGACTCAGCCTGTCCTGGCATGTCAGGCCATCTTCTCTTCCTCAGTGTGAGTTGAGGTGTGCTAAAGGAGGCTGAACTGTGCTGTGGTGGGTGGGTGGGGTCCAGTCTTTCCTTATAGCCAATGTCTAGGGGAGGGTAGTACACGTGGAGTTTGTGAAGCACCTCTCCTTCTCTCCTCAGTTTATGTGTATAATTCCTCTTTCTATCTAGCATTTTTCTGGAATTTTTTTAAAAAATTTTTTTAAATTAATTGCATGGAGAAGAAAAACACATAAAAAGAGGGGGTGATGGAGGTGGTAGATCAGGCTTAAAAAAGAACTGCAAGCACAGACCATCTCCTCTCTTGACACAATGGCATCCAAAAAGAAAGGAGATAGATGTGATGCAGCTAAAGCAGTGGAGAGCCAAGAGTTCCATGGAGGAAGCTCAGGTCAGTTGCGGAGACTGGTGTGAGTGATGCAGCCCAAAGTGGGGATGACCTATAGCAATTCAGGTGCAAACAGAACTGAGGCCTTTTCACACTACAGCAATTAATCTGTAGTGCACTAAGCCCAGTACACTCCAAGTACAGAAGGAGCACACACACTTCTGGCCAATGTGGGTGCTCCTCAGGAGCCATAAATGTGAATGGTTGTCCTATACCCAGAGCCCTGAGCCCTGCCCACTGGCTGGTGCAATTGTATGCCATCACACACATCACACATCCTGTGATGCAGTGGCTCGGGGAGACTGGTCTAACCCAACAATGTGTTGGAGTGGCTAGATCGGAACTCCTGTGCCGCCCTTTTGCTGCAGCATCATCACCGTGGGGAGTGTGCCTGGGTCACCCCCTGCCAGCCTCCCTCCCTCTTTTTGGCATTCACGGGGCTTTTCTGAACAAGGAGGAAGTTTCCATTTCAAAGCTTTGTCCTCCTAGCTTGGAAAAGCCCTGCAATCACCAAGAGGAGGGAGACAGGCTGGTGGGAGCCATCCAGGAATGCCCCCCAGGTGATGCCATGCATGGACAGGTCAGCAGGGGCAGTGATCCAGGGGTGGCAAGACATGTTGCCGGGTCAGACCAGTCTCCCCCTATCCTGCATTGGACTGGAGAAAGTCAAGGTTCTTAATCTGATCGTTATTCGGAGAAGGAGTGGGATAGATTTTGAGCCGGGTTCTGTTGAGTCCTTACGGGGAGGAAAGACAGGGTCCTGAGAGTTAGGAAAGAGTTAATTAAAGGAAAGAGACCTGGAAAAGTTCATTCATCCAAGTGTTGTAACTCAATAAAGATTCACTTTTGCTTGTTACAAAGTTAAACCTCTTGAAGCTTGCTTGTGGTTATGACTGCAGGGAAACGAACGGGAGTGCTGTCACTTTAAAAGTAAAGCCAAAGCCAGAGTATGGCAGCCGGTGGCAGCGAGAAGAGCTTGAGAGCTTGAACAAAGGCTGAAGCCGAAGGGGAGGAGTGGGTATTAGGGCTGGGGCTGGTTGAGGTCACTGAAACTCTGCTCTCAGGGCAATTCAGGAGCTAAGGAGAGGAGGGCGAACCTCATCAGTCAGCCAGAAAGGCTAATGGCCCTAGCTGAATGTCACAGACGTGCTGTCTCATCTAGGTGTGACCTAAGTGTTACAAAGGGCTAGGAAATAAATTTCCAGCCCTGGAGCCACCACAGAACCCATTTTAACGGCATGCTTTGGTGGGCTGCCAAAATTGGTTCCCAGATAGTCCAGAAGATGGAGGCATGCCTTTCACACACCTCCATCATCTGGATTAGGCCATACTGGTCTGCCAGTAAACCTGAAGGTCAAGATCTACTGCTAATCCTGATCAGTGCCTCTCTGATCAGGATTGCATTCCATTGAGGGCAGATGGAACATACCAGTGGTCGTTGGGACCTCAAAGATATGCACTAAGATGCTCTCTATTGAGGTCCTGAAGTGGACTTTGCAGTCCCTTGTTCCAGATCTAAGGTAACTGCAGAAAGGCTCCAAGGCTCTCAGGGTTTTTTGACCTCTCAGGGCTTTGTTTGAGTAAGTGTCTTCGTGCGGTACCCCCAAGTATACATAGGACATTGGGTGCAATGCAAGAGAAAGCAGCAGCAGTTGTAAGTCACCCTGCCATAAACCAAGAAGGTGTGACATGTATTTCCATATCAAAACAGCAGAAACCTTTCTTTTCCCTCTTCACCAATGCATAACATCCCAAAAGGGAAGAACGGCCTTCAGCTAACATAGATCAATTTTCTTTCAGCTTCAATCACTATTTAATTACTGTTGACTTCTTTAACCTTTTTTCCTCCACTTCCTTTACAGATTAGTTTCCTTTATATTCTAATGCCATTTACTTTATCTTGTGACTTAATCAAACTTGAAATGATACATCTTTTTTTAAAAAAAATTATTTTCTTCCTTCCTTCCTGTTCTTTAGGTTTGACTTACTACAAAATAAAGATTTTATTTTCTTGGATGAGAATTTCTTTACTTAAATGAACCCCCTTGTAACTTTATTAGCCTATGGTATCTACACTCCCTTTCCTTTAACCAAGCCCATTGCTTAGATGATAGAATGGTTGGGATAGATGGAACCAATGTTGTTTCATCTTGGGTGTTCTGGCTGAAACAGAAGTTACAAATGTACTTTGCGTGTGGCAAATTATCATAACTCACTGTCTTCAACAAATAGAACGTGTTTCAGTTTGTTCTTGTGGTTAGAGTCACAAGAACCTCACAGTCATGAGGCTTGATTCTCCACTCATACACAAAGCCATCTTGGTGACCTTGGGTTTCCCAGCTCTGTTCCTGAGATCTCACAGCTAGAGATGTGCGCAAAGCCAATTTCCCACATTCAGTTTGAATGTGGAAATAGATGGCTTCAGCTGAATTCCCCCCACCCCTGAATGTGTGTGTGGGTTCAGCTTCATGCACGAATATTCAAATATTTGTGAACAAAATGAAGTGAACACTCCGTTAGCCCTTCCCCAACCCCAACCTCCTCACTGGTCACCACTGCTGTGCACTATTCAGAGCCTGCCTGAAATAGCACATGATCCCTGGATATAGAGCTGCGCACAGACCTAGAAACAGGCCTTCCAGTTCTGCATGCACAGACCTGGAAGTGCTGTTTTGGTGTCCAAACAGCGCAAAAATCAGCCTGAAGATGCCACCGCAGCCTCCATAAAGGTAAGGAAGCATAAATACAAACATTTTGAGTTATTTGTATGAATAGTTCGGACATTTGTACATGTATGATACGTACACATCACGTACTTATTAGTACACCTCTTGTGCACATCCGTACGCGTGCCGGATACATATGAGATGAAAACAGGATGTGTACAGATGCGTATGGTATTCATATCATTGGATACAGTTCGAATATACAAACGAATAGATACAAATGTATTCAAATGAGTACAAATGTCCATACATTCATTTTTCTTTATTCGTAAGAATTCAGATATTCAAATATTTGATTTGAATAAAATCAAATGTCAAAAATTGCATTCTTGCACACCCCTACTCTGTAATATATTGTTGGAGCCTTCTTCCTGCTTGGTAAGATATTCTGAATTATCCTGTCACACTTCTGTTTTGCATGAAAAGTTATTCCGGGACTTTTCCAGCTGATGTCTTTTTTTCTGTCTCAGTTCTGCACAGGTTGTAAGTCACAAGCTGTAACTTGTTCACATGTAAAATCTGAAATGCAGTCCTGCTTCCGGAAGTGAGGCAGAATGGGTGAACTAACCGCCTTATTATCCTCCAGGCACTTGAGCTGCTTGGCCTGGAGTCTCACAGGTTGAAACTGTAAGTGGATACTATGAAAATGCAACAAATCATGGCTTCAAATCACAGTTGTCCTTGGCACAGGCATTAGAAAGATGTTGCGTGGTAATAACACTCAGAAATTAGTGTCTGTGTAAAATAGAGTCAAACGATGCATGCTTTATTACTCCTTAATTTATTGCTAGTAGACAAGTCGTGCAGATAAATAATCATCTCATTATATAGCTACCAGATTTATATGCGGGGCAGCCTTTAAAATAAATACTTTGGGCTCAGTTGGATAGCTAATAAAGTCTAGGGAGTGAAGTGCAGCTCAGATGTCATGCAGAGCTGCTGGCAACATGTCTAATGCGTGTCTGGCTCAGAGGGGGTGAGGCAAAGCTGTATATTCATGTAGTTTTTACCTGAATGACCTGGCCAGTGTCCATGTGTTTTCAAACATCCATGCCCCTAAACTGGCCAGTGTGAGAATTTGGTGGCTCTCAAAAGCTGCTGCTTTCCTTGCTCTGCAAAGATGGGCCTGAAGAGATTCCCCTGAGCTTTCCTGAACTACTGAAAAGTAATTTTTGACTATTACTGCTGGAAAAAGTTTAAGGGAGGGAGAGAGATCGTGGTTTTGTCATACTTACTTTGCTACTACCAGTGTGTGTGGAGGTTAAAGTGTAAGGCCCTGTCCAAATGGGGCAAATGTAGTGCCATTATGGCACCAAACTCCCGAAGGAGATCAAGAGTTGGAAACAACTAACTAGACATGCACAGTGGTGGGGACTTGTACGTCCAGGAATTCAACGGTGATCAAATTGCCCAGATTGCCCATCACAAAAATGTGCAGACAGCCCTGGCCCCATTATTGCTTCCTACCAGGATGTTCAGCTGCTGTCTAGAGGCAGCCTAAAACAAGTGAGATAGTTTAGACATTTATGTATCAGTTGTGATGGGCACTGGGGACAATCCTAGGAGTGCTGTATGTGTGTTCATGAGGCTTCTGTAAAATCTGAAAAGTGCCCGAAATCCCAATTTTATTCAGGGCTTACTGGGCGGTTTTGCTTTTTTTGTTCTCTTTCTTGAAATGGCTAAGATCTGTGTGTGTACATACAAGCACATATATGTGTTTTCGTGTGTGTGTGATAGAGGTGTCCATTAGAGGTGTCCTAGTGTCCATGGGTATCCTGAGTGCATGTGGGCATGTGTGTATGTCTTTGCATCTGCATGTGTGCATGCGTGTGTTTGTGAGAGAGAGATTGAGAAAGCAAGAGTTCCATTGGAGGTGTCCTGGTGCCCATAGGTACTCTGTGCATGCGTGTGCATATTTCTCTGTATGTACCTGAGTGTGTGCATGTGTGTCTGAGAGAGAGGGAGGCATATCTGTTACAGGAGATACCTGGTACTGATTGGGTGTAATATCAGATACCCCACAACTTTCAAACACTTGACCTTCAAAATCACATCTTGCCAGGAAAGGTCTATTCTTTTTGGCAGCTATCACGGTAGCAATTCCTACTCTCCTTCCATTCTTTTAATGAAAAACATCAGGGACTGGAACCTCAAGCATTCACAATGCCCAGCAAGAGCTCCATTGCTAAGCTACAACCTTCTCTAGCTATATTATTTACAGTATTAGGGGAGTGAACATTGACATTAACATTGATAAAAAAGAAACTCTAATTATACTGGACTCTTTTCATCATCTTCCACCTTGGTCTGCAGTTTTCATACTAGTTCCCTTTTGGCATCGAGTTGTAGGTATCAGACATGCACATGAATAGAAATTGCATGTGCAGTTCAACAGCAGTTTAACTGAATGAATGGCTGTTTGTGTTTAGTTTTGAACTTATCCAGAATAAAAGTAAACCAGTTTATCCATTGGGAAAAGTCCTTTTCAATTGGAAAAATACTGTTCAATCAAACTGTTCAAGTTTGCAAGTGGAGGACTAGTTTCATTTGATCAAATTTCAGGATATTCAAACAACCCTAAATGCTTATTTGTATGAACCTTTAGCTGAGTGCCAAAACCACAGTTCATCTAACACCCTAAGAACATAACAGGTACCACAGCCCATCTAATCCAGCATCCTTTCTCACACAGTGGCCCATCAGTTGCTTCTGGGCAGCTCAAGCAGAAGACAAAGGCAAAACCTTCACCTGCTCTCAATTCCCTCGGTCATCGGTTTATGGAATTTGCTGCCAGAAGAGGTGGTACCAGCTATCGGTCTAGATGTCTTTAATGTAGGGTTAGACATATTTATGGATGACAGATATATCAATGGCTACTAGAATGAATGCCTAGGTACATCTTTCAGGCTGGGGGAACAAGCAGGATGCCTCTAAGGCCATTTGCTGGGATTCGAGAGCAGGAAAAAGTTTGTCCTTGTCTCTGCTTGAGATGCCCATGAGCATTTGGTGGGCCACTGTGTGTGACGGGGACGCTGGACTAGATGGGCTGTAGCCTGATCCAGCAGGGCTTCTCTTAAATTCTTATGTTCTTATATTCCCTGCAAATGGCCCTTAGAGGCACCCTGCCTTGACCCCACAAACAGTACCTAGGCCTCTATTCTAGCAACCCATCCTCCATGATTTTATCTGAATACCTTCCTTAAATCTATCCAGGCTGGATACACCATGGTGTTTAGAAGATCCACTAAATCACTTGCCATGCTGAGTGCCACCTGAGTGCTGCTGGTGGTGGTGGTACCACCGGGGCTGCCAAGGCCGAGATGCCCAGTTTTGGGCTGCCCAATGCTAATTAATAGTATCATCTGCTGGATGGGAATATTGCTTGACTCAGACTGTCTCTTAAATGTTTGCAAGAAACCATCAAGACATCAAAGAAGTCACATTTGGATTGGACTTAAGAGAGGAAAAGACAATTCTGCTTTTGTCCTGATTGACCACGCCAGGGCTGCATCCAGACAGGTCACTGTGAAGTAAAACATTTTTTCAATTGATCAGTCAGACTCATTTACTGATTCTTTGTCATTGCTCTGCAGTATACACCCCTTATAAGCGCCTTTTAGTTAGTGCAGGAGAGCATATTATCATACAAGTACAGGCAGAGACATGAGAACTACAAACAAGAAAATGCTAAATTCCAGAAGTGCAGATTGAAAACTGATTGGTTCTCTGAATAGCATGATGGGAGGAAACTGTGAATATAATTCGTTAGTCAGGAAAATCAGATTTCACTTTGAAGTAAGGATACTGCGGAGTATCAGTAAACTGTGGATTTAAACAGCGCTGACTGGAGGCAGCCCAGAAGGGGAAAAGCTTGCAATGTTTTTGTTTACTCTTTAAGGATCTGCCTTTAAGAAGGCCAGAATGATTATTCTGCTCTTGACAAGTGGAAGAAAATATTAGAATATGCTACCTTCAATATCATGCAAGCAGATTTCACTTTTCTTGCTCATTCCCAAGCATTTTAAATTATTCACTGTTTTTTTCTTCCTTAAAGATTCGCCCCTCAGTTGTTAATACGCAATTGGTGCGCTGCTGACTGCACAGTTCTGAACATGACAACATCTGGAAAATCCTAAGAATGCTGAGCCTGACAATATGCGATGTACAGGGTTTCAGGGAGTCAGTGTTGCATCTTTTTGCCAGCAGTTTATAATTAAGGGAAATGTTTTAGATAGGGAAAGAAGTCCCAGAGTTTGTTTTGTGACCTATTTATGCCAAGATGACACTTTAATCATTAAAACTTCCCTATTATAGGAGGTCAGAGGCTTCATGGGAATTAACACATGAAGTCATCGGAGTGAGCTGAATAATTCATTAATTGTTTCAATGTGCCATTGTACAGTTTTATTTTCTGTTTTCTACTTAACAAACTAAAACAGTTCAGTGAAACCTTTTAGAAAGTGTGTTTGTCTTTTCATGCAAGGAATAGGGTGATCAGGTAGCTCATCAATATTTTCAGTAATTTCATTGATTTAAAAGCATTTGATCAGTGGATGATCATGTCTTAACATCTTTTTTTCTGAGGTCCACTTAACCAAAACATTAAATAATACAGGGAAGCCTTGTAAGCAGCTTTGAAACTCGCTTGCCTTCCCAGCTCTTAAATTCTTAATTGAACTGAGCAAATTGTTGTTTCTTTCTGTGACAATATCTGGGAAACCCCAATAAATAAATGTATCCCCACCTCAATTTTATCCGTGTTAAATGGTGTCTTCCTCCTCCCAGAGCTTTGAAAATGTTGCAAGAACAGCACATTAGGATTTAATGATAGCATTGATACAAGTTCTTCTTTGGTAGCTGAGATCACAAAGTGGCCAGTTCTCTGAGTAGTTGTACAAATATACCTGTGTGACACCTGTATGTGAGAGGACTGCTTTCTTAGCTGAAGCATGCTGGGCATTTTGAAGCGGACTCAATAGGGGGTCTGTAGAGGAAAGTGAATAGACTGGAATATATGTGCTTTCAGGGCCTGTAAGTTCTGAACAACCAATCCAGGAGAGAGATAAATATCTTATGCCTTCCCATGGACTGGAGAAGTCACCTTGGAAGAGAGAGCAGGAGACCCAAACTCTTCATTTCGGCAAAGAAGAAAACAAAAGGACTTTTCAATGATCAAAGCTGATTGCCATGCTTTTCTGTGAGGCTAAATAGTAAATGTGCTACCTTTTCCTTCTTGTTTTCCCATGATACCAAATACACCCAAGCACACACTGTTAACGTGTTGCAGTTATTGGGTGATTCTGCACTAGCTTGTATACTGGACTAGCAAGCATGTTAGAACCCTTATTTCCGCACACTACTGCAGGCTAGTCCAACCTTAATCCATGGCCTGAAACTGTTTTATCTGCTGGTTTTATCCCTTCCTCTTTTTTCTTCAAATCTCTGTTGACAGTAACTTATTATCTTCATGAATGAAGTCTGAAGCATCTGGAAAGTAGGTGGCTAATAAAGGGTGTTTTTCCACTGTCACTAGAAATACCCATTAATGGGTACTTAATGGGTACTTCTAGTGACAGTGGAAGAACACCCAAAGAAACCTTATTCCTGTAGCTTATCAAGATGGCTTTTCAGGTGTCCTCCATAGCGTCCTATGATTCAAACATCCATACAGCCTTTACAATTCAGAGTTCCTAGATTTGTGTCGTTGTGTGTATGTGATTGGTACATGTGTTCAAAGGTAGATAACACAATGACAGCAGACTTATCACTCTAGAGGCAGAGAATGGCCAATAAACACAAAGAATGGTCAATAAACACCATACATAAGCTGAGGAATGGCCAAGAAACAAATATGACCCAGGGGACAAATAGGTCCCCTCAAGAGGCAATGGTGGCAGCAGCATAGCTGCTACGGCATGCACAGGAAGGAGCTGTTTGGTGGCTTTTCAACCTGCTTTGCTGTTAAAGAACTATAATGCTGCTTGCAACAGCATAGCAGTGTAGGTTCATGGCATCTGTGCAGATACTGTGACCTTTATACTGAATGTGAACTTGTGGTGGGGGATGGTATCCTTCTGATCTACATTTTGATATATCTCCAACCATCTTTCTGATTCCACCCTGCAGGTCAACATTCACGTACTACTTTTTCTGGTAGTAAATTTCATACACAAATGACTTGCTGATGAAAAAATACTTCCCCTTGTTGGTCCTAATTCTTTTGCTCATCAGTTTCATTGAGTGCCTCCTGGTTCTAATATTGTGATAGGCAAAATATGTTTTCTCTATCTACCTTTTCCACATTTGACACAGTTTTAAATATATCATTCAGGTCCCCTCTTAAACACCCCTTTTCAAGGCTGAAGAGACCTAGATGTTAGAGCTTGCTTTCAGTCCTCACTCAGCACTCCAGCCAACCTACCATATTGGCTTTGAGGACATCACAAAACATCACTTAGGTGGTACAGCTACTCCTTCTTGAAGAACCTGGCTAAAGCCCCCTTTATACCCAAATTTTATGTTGATTGCTCTAATGTTTACTCTCATTATTAGCAAAAACTTCAAGTGTCCACAGGACAAACCAGATCCCAAATAAAAAATGTGTAAATTCTTTTCAAAAACACTTTTCCATGCTGAGCATAAACAACATATATTATCAAATTTACGACTAGAACTCTATTTTTAAAAGAAGACAATTAATATGCTTTTTAGGAAAACATATTCATGGATTTAATTCTATCTGCAGCTGACATCTTTAATCAAAAACTCCGCACAGAAATCAAAGGAAAAACACACACACCATGGATTAGAAAGGGCATTTTGATCATGTTTTATATCCTTTGTTCATTTAGAAATCTAGTTTGTTTAGCTCTTAATCTGAATACCACATGTCCACATTTTATAGATTTATGTAGGAATAGCATATATACATGAACATCCATATCTTTGTATGTATAATTTAGATAATCCTTAATATTTTAAAAAATCAACCACCAGCTGTGACCAGAACTGTTTTTTTTAAGTTGCTGCATTTAATGAGTCATTATGTTTGCATCCTTCTTTTACATATATCTATCCATATTAAGATCAGTGAGAGAATTATGTAAATAGAGTAACCAGGCTTGATGAAACAGCAATTAGACATTTCTCTTAGCAGCTGTGGAGTTCTGCTCATGAAAGATGATTAGCCTGAAAATCCTGTGCATATTTGTTTAATGGAACATTTGGTGATTTAGTTAGGAGGATTTAGCTAGGAGCCATTAAAATATTTAGAAAATGACAATTGTGCATTTTTGTTTTTGTTTTAAGAGAAAGTTTTAAATGACCAGTAATCAATTCTATTCTGTTGACTTTTGGTCACTATCTGTTGGTAGAATTGTATAGATATAATGATATTCATAGAACATTTGAAAATTGCATTCATCTCTGTTCTTTGTTAATCACAGATTTCAGCTTTTAAGGAGTTGTCCCTTATTATTTTCTCAGGCTGTAATTCTGTAGCCACCTGGAAGATCCCCCATGACAAAGGGGCATACAAAAAAAGAGTTAGGGAGGGAAAAGATGGCAAAGCAGTCCGGCAGTTTCAGGAAATCTGGGTTTGGATTCCATGCTCCTTCTTCCTCTGCATTTGCAGCAACTTTCCATGGTTCTAAAACATTAAAAATGCTTTGCTGCTTTGCTGGATCAGGCCTTGTTCTCAGTTGCATATGGAAACATAGAAAGCAGAGTATAAATCGACACCTTGTACTGCTCATAGTTCCCTGCCGTGTGGATGGCAGGTCCCTATTCTGGAATATAATCCAGAAGAAGGTTCAATGCAGAAAGGGCCCTTGGGTTAGCCTGGCTTTTTGCTGGCAGATAAGGAAGCAAGGGGGATTTCTCTTTTGGAGTGTTTGGTTGGCTGGAGTAGTTATTTATTATAGGACTCTGTGTTTAGCTTTTAGAGTGAGTAGGAATCACATTCTACTCTAGTTATACACCTGAAGTGGAAAATAACAGAAGTCTGGGCTTACAAGGTTGGCTCATATGTCCACCTTAATCACTCACATGTGACTTGCATAGGTAAAGACACAAAGGGGGATCCCCACAGCAAGCTTATTTCGCTTTCCCTAAACCGAAATAATAGAACAGGATGCAAACGCGAATTTGCCTGTTCCCATTACTTTTAACTTAATCGCGTTCAATCCGGATTCTGAGGATCGTACGTGGTGTACATGACTCAAGGGGGGACTCAAGTGGCTACTTTTTAAAAGCCGCTTTGCAGGGCTGCCCTGCCCTTTTCCTCCTGGCATGGACGTGCCACCCATAACAGACCCCTTCACGGAGCCTAGCTGGGTGGCTGGGTGGGTGGCTGCCGCTTGCCTGGATGGATGAAAAACAGGCACCGGCAGCCAGCGATTCTTTGCCCTCCTCTCCCCATTTCCCAGAGCACACAGCAGCAGCAGCAGCAACTCAAACCCCCTTCACAGCCTTTAAAACAGAACCTCCTTTCCTTTTACTTTTTTAAAGGTCAGAATTTTCAAAGAGCTAGAATTGCACAAAACTGCAACATTGTTATTAAGGTGTGAAGAGGCTAGATCGCTACAGTGTAGCTTTAAGGACTGGATTTTTATAGTGGCTGTTTTGAGGATGGATTTTTTCAGTGAAATCCCTATCTTTGGAAGCAAGCTATTGGGGGAGGGAAACCCTAAACATGGATTCTCATCCCTTAACACAGTAGGGTCCCCACAGTAAAAAATGTAAAACGTTTCAAGCGCACGATCCGGAGTGAGACCTGTTGAAATCAGGATTGAGATTCACCACGCTTTGAGGTGGTTTAACATGGAGAAAGTGTGTTAAGCCAAACTACCGTGTGGACTCCAAGGATTGAAAATGTTTTGAATCCGACATAAGGTTGCCGTGAAGACACGGCGAAAAGGCTTCAATCCCATTAGGTGTAGGATACAGCCCACATGTGTGAACCATCCTTGGGCCTAGAGGCACAGTGAAAATTCTGCCTCTGCAAATCTTCCAGCTGGACTCCTTCTGCACAGGACCCAAAACAACTTTGGAAGTCATCCATTTTCAGGACAGCACAAAAGCCAGTGAGTAAGTCACCTCCTCTTTCCCCTATCCCTCCACACAGAAAAGAGGAGGTAATTTAGGGCCTGACAGCAGCGCCAAGGTTTGTGTCTGTGTGGATTCAGCCAAGGTCAGTGGTGGCTTGAAGATCAAAACAGAAAGGTCACAGCAAGAGTTAAAGTCAGAGCCCCACGGTCTTCATGGTCTTATTCCATGGATCATTGCTCCAAATATTAACACAAATATTAATCCACACAAGCAATGCTTTTCAATGAAGTCACATTGTTAATTTGTTGAATGACAAGCAATGAATATGAGAATAGTTCTGTTTTATATGCACGTTTAATTTAATTGAAATAAAACTTTAAAAAAAGAAAAGAAAAGGAATAATATTCAACAGACAGTTTTTAAGTGGCCAAGCAATGAAACCTATGAGCTTTCATAGCTGTAATTCAAAGGAAGAACTTAATTTTAATAAGTCTGTATGGAACACTACCATGTGAGTGGGCCCCTAGTCCTTCCAACCTCTGAGAACTTTAGGGGTTTTGAAGGGTTGCCTTTTTTTTTAATGTGTCATTGAGAAAATGCATAAGAAGATTGCCCTTTCTTAAAAAAAAATAAAGAATTAATAGAATATCCTAAGCACAGTGCTATAGAATTTTGAAAGGAAAGAGATCGACTTATTGTTTAATAAAGCTAAAGCAAGAATAGCAATCAATCCCCTGGCAGAGAAAATTTTAAATTTAAAATAAGCCTCAACAAAGCCTTTGAACCTTCAAACACTTTATCCTTAAGAAATTAATGGGTCCCTGAAGAAGTTGTATTTCCACTTTCTCTTGCTGTTCTATGTACTACCAGTATATTCCAATTACATTAGCCAACAAGGTAGCAAAATAACCAGTATAGCCCAGTGTTGATCATGAAGAAATGGAGTGTTAAAGTGCATTTTTGTCAACTGTCATCTCGGCCTGTTATGCAGAGAGAAGGTTGTGGAGGCAGAAAAGTCAGTGATTTAAAAACAATCTCTTCTGTGCTGGATTTTTATAAAGTTTTATCTTGCCCCACCTTTCTTCATATGTCATCCCAGTCTTGACTTCTTCCTTCTAGGTCCATTTCTGTTGTTTCCAATAACACCATTGGATGAAAGCCCCCCTTTCATAAAGGTTTTATTTTGCTGAACTTGGGGTGCCCGTAAAGAATCTTTCAGATGTTTCTGCCTTTTCAAGGCAATTGGGAAGATCTTCTTTCACCTTTTAGGAACAATTACAGTCTTGAAGCTGATGTCCCATCTTCTGCCTTTGGACAAGAATGAATATTGTTCACCCCTCCACATTTTTTCAAGTTTCACCACATCAAAAACTCCATGAAATGACCTTCCATATCATAGGCATAGGTTGCAGCTGCTTTTATTGTATTTCTCTTCTTAAATCCTAGCATAGTTTTAAGTTTCAGTCTATTTTGGCCTTTTTTGAACATGAAAGATGCTGTGCATGAACTGTTGGTTCAGTTACCCCCTAACCCAGTGGATTGCTAGAGGGTCCCCATCAGGCACAGGACTAAAAGAGTTTTGGGATGCAATGGGCTCTATATTGCTTTGTGTCTTTCAAGGACAAGAATATAGTTCATGGAAAAATAAAAAGTAAGCAATAGGAGAGAGTGGCTTTTGCTGGTAACACAGACAGAACAGTCCTAAGATGATGTTGGTAGAGGATGTGAGATTCTGTGGACAAGTGTCACTTCCTAAGTAGTGCTTTGCACTTTGCTCCCATCCCAGGGTGACGAAGTTCTGGAATACTTTAGCGTTCATACTCAGGCTGCGGTGACACAAATATTTTACATCATCCTCAGGTCGTCCTCAGGTCTTGTTACTCACATTATTTTTATTTAATTCATTTTCCAAGCTGGCCTATCCCTGTTATATTGCTTTAACCTGGTGTTCTGTTTTTAGACGACTGACAAGGTCTGAGGCTGTTCTGGCATTCCAGGCCATCATCACTTCCTCAGGTGTGAGTGGGAGGTCAGGCTAAAGGAGGCTGAACTGTGCTGTGGTGGGTGGGGTCTAGTCTTTCCTTTTGGCCAATCAACACACATGGAGTTTGTGAGGCACCTCCCCTTCTCTCCTCAATTTATGTGTATGATTCTTCTATCTAGCATTTTTCTGCAAATTTATTATTTTTAAAAAATCAATTGCACAAAAGCACATAAAAAAGGAAGGGAGCATGGAGGTGGGGGAGCAGGCTTAATAATGAACCACAAACACACACCCTCACCTCCCTTGAATGACATGAATGGCATCCAATCAGAAACAAGATAGATTTCATGCAGCAAAAGGGGTGAAGAGCCAAGAGCTCTGTGGTGGAGGCTTAGTTTGATTGCACAGAAAGGTGTGAGTGATGCAGCCCAAGGCAGGAACGGTCTGATGACTACCTATAATGATCCAAGTGTGATCACAGCAGGTACAACCTCATTCAAATTAACGAATAGGCTTTCCTGTCTTAGACTTGCATGATCATGGCCTTAGAGACACCCAAAGCATTCAGAATTTAGGCAGTGCTTTACTAGGCACTAGCTAAGTGCAAATCACCACCATTACAGCAGCTTCTTTGCTGTAGTGACAGCAGCATTGTGCATGCATAGTGCTGTTGCTCTTGCTGGAGTGACCAGGCAACACAGTCAGCAATCGGACCTGCACTGCTGGTCAGCCTAAACCTTTTCCACCCAGAAGATATGTGGATGCAGTGTGCAGGGCTTTATTAGCTCTGCGGCTAGTATAGGTGTGGAATCTACACCTACATGCACAGGGGGAACTCTGGCCCATTTCTAATAAAGAAGCAGCGCTGCACAGTGCAGATGCACCATGTGGGAGTCCCCCCCCCCCCATCTTTACCAGTAACGTAAGTGTGAAAATGCCTTCAGTACAACCACTGAAAGATACACAAATATTTTAGCTTTCATTTTTCCTGCCCTTTTTTTATGGTCTGTTCACTTTGAACTGAGGGAATGAGAAAAGATAAATGATATCAGTTTTAAGAGCAGCATCCCTGAGGTTTTCTTGCCGGGCACATATAGGAATGAATTCATACTGAAGTGCATGCCTGGGGCCATTATGCAAAGCATCAGAAATGGCCCTGGAACTAGGTCACTTTTGAGACCTTCACGTAATGGTGCTGGGTACCAAGAGCCAACAAAGCCCATTCCCATTTGCAGAGTGGTTTTTACTGGTCTGCAAAGGGAGCACCCCCAGGATGGGCTTCTCTCCTGGGAGTGGGCCAGATACTGGATGAATGTAGGGGTGTGCAGTTCCTGAACTTTGGCCATGGTGACATGCAATCACTGTGGTCATGGTCAGCTTTTGGTGCAGCTCAGCATGGATCTTGCATCTGTCAGGTAGCCTGTTCTCTTCTGAGTGTTTACATTTTTCTTCATCATAGAAAAACACAGTGCTTTTTCCAGCAAATTTAATTGAATTCCTTGTCTGTCTTCTGAAGGTTTTCTGGATGTGGCCTGATAAGAAATTACATAACTTAGCTTGAGTTTTGTTGCTCTAAATATTTTTTAAAAAATCAGATATGAGCCAAACATAATTACATGGATTAGTAAGAACTAACAGAGATTTGGGCTGGGAATTAGTATGCGACCTATCCAAAGAGTTTATGAAATTACAGTCAGTTCCATTTATTCTGTGTATCATTCTAAACAGATACTTCCTTAAGTTAGGATAAAATTTTGCAAAAGTGTCAAGCATTGCTGTGGTTTTGACAAAGTGGAAATATGACAGATTTCTTTAAATTCTTCTATGACTGATGGAAGATGCTGCCATAGATAATTAGGCCAGCATAAATTATACCACTGTTTTTCTTATTTATTTGACTTTCATTAATAAAGGATAATATGTGTCTCAGTACTGGAAAAAATTACAGGCTCTACCATTAGATCTCTGTTATAAGAAATTGTGAAATTTTATCTTAATGGGGAAACTTACATACAAACAGCAGTATATTTTAGGCATTAACTGAGGAGCATCCTTGGAATCTGCATGGAGAGATGGAATTTGTTTTATTAAAGCTAACAAGATAGATGCCAGCCTTTGATTGCCATAGTACGCTGAGGATCTGTCGTATCTCAGGCAGGCGAGAGTAGCGAGGCAAACACACATGCACACTCACGGCAGTCCATTGGGGTCTCGAGAGAAGTCAATGTCAGGTCAGTCCAAAGCTGAGGGTTCCTGAGGTTCGGCAGAGAGTCATAGCAAGATCCAAGTGTCAGTTTCACGGGCAAGAACACAGATGGAGGTTGCACAAATGTTTTGTCTGCAACACCGGACCAGTGAGTGCTGCTGAGTTTATTTATTTTATTATTCACATTTCTATCCTGCCTCATACCCAAAGGTCTCTGGGCAAGTAACAACAATTAAAACAACAGATTAAAAACAGAATATACATTAAAAGCACTTTTTAAAAAAGCACTTTAAAAAAAGCACTAAAAACGTTAAGTACACTAAAAGCATTAAGTAGGCTGGCCAGCTCCACACCCTTTGCGACGCAGCTCTGCAAAATGTTAGGATCTGCATAACACCTGCTTCTCCGGCCGGAGCGGATGATGGGAGGGGCGCACCTGAGGCTGGCTGCCCGAACTCTCTTCCCCAGAACTGTCTGAGTGCACCCCTGAAACTGGTCCCTGACTCTCAAGGGCCGCACTGCTGGGTAATTGAAAATGCTCCTTTGTCCTCAGAGGAGGGAGCTGGATTGGGAGGATGGGGCATGACAGGATTTTGTGTTGGAGATATCCTGATTTCTATGGTCACTAATCTTGTGGTGCTAAAGTATCTCATCCAATGGGGGAAATGATA
This sequence comes from Aspidoscelis tigris stejnegeri, assembly GCA_023333525.1. Lineage (NCBI taxonomy): Eukaryota > Metazoa > Chordata > Lepidosauria > Squamata > Teiidae > Aspidoscelis > Aspidoscelis tigris. The sequence continues at coordinate 46,419,613 of JALMGA010000008.1, forward strand.
AGGAGTTTGCATCGGTGAGAGGAATAAAAGTGATGGCTAATGACACATGCCTTTGTTTAGGGCGCCCATCCTCGCAATAATGTATAAAAAAACCTTTCTACTACTTCACCAAGTCTATCACTTGACTATTGGGGTAATTTACCCACTATTTCTAACAGATGTTAAGGCAGATGTTAAAGTAATTTCCAAATATCTCGGCCTCTTTTGCAAGAAATTTTATTTTCAAATCAGTTTGCTTTTTTAACAAAAATCTTGTTTAATTTTGTCATGTACCAAAACAAAATTAGGCCTTTTCTACACTTGCCTTCTGTTAATACTGAGTCAGTGAGTCTGGATTAGCTTGACCCCACTGATCCAGATCATGGTAAGGTGTGGGAGCAATCAGTACCATCCACACAGACAACACAGATTTGGGTTAGTCCACATTGCAGCTGAAAATCACACAATAGCTTCATAGCTGCAACCCCGTGCCATCGAAGGCTAGGAATGAAAGATCTTATTCTTGGAGCCCAGGGGTATGTACCTTTTGGCAGTGTGCTATGGTGGGCCACTGAAAAGCATTCCCCCCCCCCAATCCTGAACACAGGAGGCAGACTTCTGCACACCTCCTCTGTTCGAGATCAGTGCCCTGGGCCCTTGGGTTGTACTGATTACATGGTACCAGAACAGCTCCATCGATCCTGGTAAAATGCACAGTATAGAAGAACATGAGCTTCTCCTGTATGGCAGGGACAGCAACATCAGAGTAGGGGAGAAGATGGAATCTGATTTCCAGAAGCACAGAGTACTGTCAAGTATTCAAATAAAGCCCAGAACTAAAACTCACAATGGGCAGAAACTTTTCTTTGGAATCTACCCTTAAGATACTAACTTGCCAAGGTGCAAGCTTGATATGGGTGTAAAGCTTTTTGATGATGTAATTTGTATTCTGATTGGCTACAACTGTAGACCATTAGAACTGCTTTCTGTAAATATCCCTCTCTACATTGTATTCTTTTTTGTCCTCTACAACCTGTGTGACTCATTAAAGAAAAAAGCCTTCCTGCTTCTTGGAAATAAAACTCTGTTTCGATGCTTCTTTATTGCAACCTGACAGAAGAGGTGAATTATATGCCCTATTCCAATTCCTTTCCTGCTATCTAACCCCTAGAGAAGTACAAGGTATCAAAGCATGCTCTAGAGAAAGCCTAGCAATATTTAAGGAATATGTAAGAATGTAAAGCAGAGGCACCTGGAGAGGCTGAGTGTAGTTAGAAGTCCCACCCTCATTGACAGCAAAGCTGTGATCAGATACAACAAAAAGCAAAAGCAAATCCAAAGCCTGAGAAGACTCTGAAGTGAAATGGTTCTCACACCAGTCTACCTCTCTCCCCACTCATGAACATTCTGTGCTAGAAAAGATGGATCAGAGGAGGTTTGGAAGCACAAGAGCCACACACTGTCTCATGCCTCTGAAGTGCTCCCTTTCTTACATCTGAATACAACCCAAGTTTGTTAGCTTCCACGTGGACTTCAAAGGAAGCTGGGAAACCTGCAGCCAGCAGGGAGAAGGACTTCCAGCTACACATACCTATTTTGGTCATCACTGATGTAGAGGTATGGAGCATGAGAAGAAACAGTGACTTGATTTCCTATGACTTTCTATGGCGTGCTTCTGTTGATGGATCCTTTGCCTTGCTATAGCCCAAGCAGAGTAAATGACCCAGTGAGACATTTATTTTCTGATTCCCTGCCCCATTATGTCACCCATATCAGGAAGACAGAAATTTATCCTGGAAAATTAAGAAAACTAAGTCATTAGGGTGTGAATTCATTCTATGGCCAACATGACAAGGTGGCTATTTTGTCTCAGCTTTAATCAGCTCTGTCAATTATTATTTTTATTTGTAGTAATGGGGTTTTAAAAAATTATTTTCTAAGTAAAACCCCAAACAAGTATAAGATAAGTCTTGACAATGTTTTATATATAGACCAGAAGGTCAAGAGCAGTAATTCAGGCTTTTTGTTAGAACAATTTCCTTTTTCAGGATGTAAAAATCAGGCACATAAATTTCATATACCATATTCAGATGTTAGTAACAAAGATTTCACTGTTTGTGGCTCAAAGAAAACCTTTTATTCTTCCTCAAAGTATGTGCTCATCTCTAATGTAAATGCACTACATTGTCCTCTCATTGTCCTGGATTTATGAATAAATCATTAGTCTTATTAATGAGCTCTGGCTAATAATATTCCCAAACTGTCTGTACTTTCATATCCTTCAATTCTGAAATGTGTTCTTAACTGGTTCCTGTTGGAGAGTGTGTCTGTGTGTGTTTGAACAGGGAAGGGAAGGTGGGAGCAAAGAGGAGAGGGAGGAAGAAAGGGACAGATAAGAACAGATCTCTTAATTCACTACTGCATAGATATTTTGGCAAGAGAATATGAACCAGAGAAGGAATCAAATTTGAGTTTAGTCCAAAAAAGCCCCACAGTGTTGAGGTTGCCAGATGTTCCTGCATTTTAAAGCACAGCTCTTAAAGGTCACTGTCAATCTTCAAAACAGAGGAGGTATTGCTTAAATGTGTCTTGATGTATCCCAAGTAGCACCATCACTTTGGCAGAGTTCACAGCAGCTAAATATTTACATATATCTCTAAGGGGACTTAGGATCTTTTCACACTTGCAGATAATATACAGTGCAGGCCATAGACCCTTCTGGACCTCTTTCTTCTTCATGCTGGTGCAGAACAGAGAGGCCTGCTTCCTAGTATAGTCCTTCCACATTGGATGGAGTGTAGACTGATCTAGACAGGCTGAAATGTTGCCTAACCACTGCAGGGTCTGCCATAGTCTACACCAGTGGTCAGCAAACTCATTAGTCAAAAGAGCCAAATATCAACAGTACAACAATTGAAATTTCTTTTGAGAGCCAAATTTTGTACACTTAAGCTATATAGGTAGGTGCATTGTTGTTAACTTAATTAGGGTATTCCTAAGCTGGAACAGCCACACTCAAGGGGCCAAAGAGCCACATGTGGCTCTTGAGCCGTGGTTTGCCTACCCCTCGTCTACACCAGTGTGCAGATGACAGGACTCTTTTCCAGGTTATAATCTGAAACAACACCCAGTGCAGACAGGGCCACAGTGTGCGGCAAGGTTCAGCAATCTGTACTGTTCACATTTGAAAGGTTTTGATCAACAGGCAAGGAAAAAGAACAAGAAGTGTATATCCACTGTGCAGATGAAAATCTCACTGAATCTGACCACAGAATGGTACTGTCTTTAAACAGGTTTGGCCCAGGACAGTCCATGCTGTGACTTTGAATCTTATACAAGCTTCACAGCTGGACCCCCATGCCTCTGAGGACTAGAAACAGAAGTTCCTAACCTTGGAGTCTCTGGGCAATGCATTTTGGGGCACCACTTAAATGTGTCTACCAGTACTCCCAACACTTAGGAGGTGTGCCTTCTGCTCACTTCCCATGTTCTGTATCGAGGCCATTGGCCTACCAGTAAATCTGATCAAGATCTATCTAAAGAAGACAGAGTAGACCAGCAAGGGTGTGTGTGTCATAGATCTATCTAAAGCAAATGGAGCAGATCAGTGGGGGGCAGGGCCTCACAGATCTGTCTAAAGCAGATGGAATGGACCAATGGGGAGGCAGGGCCTCATAGATCCATATTAACATGAAGATCTATCTGGACAAAAACCTTTACCACATAGGTCCTTAATCCAATTAATAGCCTATAATGATTGAAACAGGCCGGATCAATAACTGAAGGTGAATGGTATAAGGCAAAGATAGGTGTGGAGGGAGCCATTGCACTTCAAGTGCTGGTGCAGTCCTGAACTTGAAGTGTGGACGACCAGGCCCAAGCAGGCTGAATCATGATGGCAACAGCTGCGGCCACATCTCAAATGCAGCACATGACTATCCAGCCACAGACGTATTGCTATACCTACTCACAGCATCCAGATGGGGGTGCAAATGTTGCTGATTGGGAGCTCACTAGTCGCTCCTGATCAAGCTGTGGACAATGCATTTACCTTTGAAGGTTTTTCTAGTCCACCTTAATTGTCATGCAGACGGACAGTTCAGGAAGGCAGCCTTTGCCTCAACTCCTGGACGAGTCCTGTTCATAGGTTTTCTTTGTCGGCAAAAAATGTATGGAGCAGCTGCCTTCCTCACTGTTCTTCCTCTATTTTGATTGCAAACGAGTTACTTTTCTGAGACTGCAAGAAAAAAATGTATTGTGAATGCCTGCACTTGCTTCAAATGTTAATATTTAAAGCTGTAGGGCTGAGCTCTACAGCCAGGAGAAACAAAAAATTCACTTTTTAAATATTTCATAGCTCTTCAGACTCCTGCACCGGCAACGATATCTCCAATACATTAACATTTCAGATGTGTGTCATGGCAGAAAGAATTTGCATTAGATGCAGAATGTGCTAGAACTGCTTACATTTCTAAAAAGAGTTGGTTAGAGTTCATTTGAAAGTGGAAAAGTAAACATGGATTTTTGCTAATCACCAGATTATAGATTTTAGAAGTTAATACCTTGATATCATAAATTTTGTGCCTTAAATAACAATTCACATTTTATGAATATGAACTTAGCATATTAATCATGCCAAAATTACAAATGTAATAGGCCAATAAAACAGTTCACAGATAAAAATTACATAGCTATACAATGCCTTTCTGCATCGACCCATAGTAAGGATGAAGGGTCTCCTAGACATTATAGATCTGCACATTAATCCACACACACACACACTGGTCCACTCTGTCTGCATTAGACAGAACATGATCCACATTAAGGTGGCCCTTAAGTCAGATCATTGGTAGACCTGTTTAATTGGGTCTACCAGTGGACTTGTGTGGACCTGATTCAGAACACATGCCATGTCACCCATCGCCATAGCAACATGAAAGGCAGTTGCTGTGGCGAGGTGGATCCCTGCTAGATAGCAGTGTTTGTACTTCCCAGTACTTAGTTCAGTGCCAGGTAATTTGAAGAAGAAGAGTTGGCTTTTCTGCCCTGCTTTTCTCACCCATGTAAGGGGACTCAAAGCAGCTGTCAAACCTTCTGTTATTCTCCCTACACCTTGTGAGTAGGTGGGGCCTTGAGTGCTCAGAAGAGAGCTGTGACTAGCCCAAGATCATCCAGTGGGCTTCATGGAGGAGGGCAGAATCAAACCCGGTGTTCCCAGATAAGAGTCTTTTAACCGCTAGACCAAACTAGACAAGGATGGCATTTGTAATGTGAACCCTGGCCTCTATTCCTGATCTTTACTCTCCTGAGACAAGAGAAGTGCGGGAAGCCCTAAGTCTTCCAGTATTATCTCATTATTGGTACATAATCTTCCTGGGAGTGAAATTTGGTATCTCCCAAATTTTTCAAAGCATGGCACGTAGAAGCTTTCCTCAGATCACACTTCATATCAGACAGCAATTAATGTTCCATGTTAGATTGGGAAGTATTGCCAGCCAGCCAAGAATAGCTGTTGTGTTCTGCCTTAATTGGATGCCATAGTCATACCTTTCAGATGCCATGTGTGGCATTTGTGGGGGTGAGACAGAGAGAGAGAGAGGGAGAGGGATGACTTGGTGGGCTTTCAGCAGCCCACGTGATGGACAGGAGGGGCTTGGCAACCGGGAGAAGCCATGCCAGTCAAGCGAAGTGGACCAATAGTAAGCGGCAAAACTTGGACTATAAAATAGGCAGCTGCAGCAGTCACGAAGACAGAGCAGCCAAGCTCCATGTGTGCACGTGAGATCCTCTCCTCTCAGTCTCAGAGAGGAGAAAAGCCTACAAAAAGGGAAGCAGACATGTTTGCTTTAGGCAGGCATGTCAAACTTACGGCCCGCGGGCCGGACCCGGCCCGCGAGGCGTTCCAATCCGGCCCGCGGCGCCCCGCCGCTGCCGCCGCCGCCGCTGCGGCGGCGCCCCGCCACCACGCAGCGCCGCCGCCGCTAAAGCGGCCCGCCTGCGGCTGCGGCCCACTCCTGACGCACGCCGCGCGCCGGGCCGACGCGCGCCCGCCGCCTGCTGACGCCCTCCTTGGGCCGGAAGGAGGCGAGCCGAGGCGAGCGAGCGCGCGGGCGGGCGGCGCCATGAACAGCCAGCCCCTCCCTGGCCCTGGCCCCGGCCCCGCCCCTAACCCTCCTCGTCGCCGCCGCCGAAGCAGCTCGCCTGCTGACGACGACGACGACGCCAAAGCGGCCCGCCTGTGGCTGCGGCCCGCCGCTGACGCACGCCGCGCAGCGCCGACGCCGACGCCGAAGCAGCTCGCCAGCTGCCGCCGCCAACGCCACCAAAGCGGCCCGCCTGTGGCTGCGGCCCGCCGCTGACGCACGCCGCGCGGCGGGCCGACGCGCGGCGCCGCCTCCTTGGGCCAGAAGGAGGTGAGGCGAGCGAGAGCGCGGGTGGGCGGCGCCATGAACAGCCAGCCCCTCCCTGGCCCCGGCCACGCCCCTAACCCTCCTCGTCGCCCTAGCCCCGCCCCCAACCACGCCCCCAGCCCCTCCTCTGTATCCCAGCCACGCCCCCTGCCACGCCCCAACCACACCCCCAGCCCCTCCTCTGTATCCCGGCCACGCCCCCCCCCGCCACGCCCCCTGGCCCTCACTTTTTTTTTTTTTTTTTGAATCCGGCCCTCGGCTGGATTGAGTTTGACACCTCTGGCTTTAGGGCAGAGTTGAAAGGGGACTGTTTGCTTACAGTAGAGTGGTAGAAGGGGGGAGCTTACATTGAGGATGATTTTCTTTTCAAGGAACAGAAGGACTTAAGAATTAAGAATTAAAGCTTGCTTCTTTGCTTCTTCTTCTTCTTCTTTTTTTTTGCTGTAACAATAAACCTTTGGAGTTTGTTAATTACACAAGTGTCAGTCAGCTGTCCTGAGACCAACATAACTGATAGGCAGATAAGGAGGAAGCCAGAGTGAAAGCTTTATACTTGAAAGCTGAAGGGAACTGGCAGGGAACTGGGTGATTGGCTGCTTACTTCCAGCTTTTGTTGCTCTGAGGAGGACAGGGAGGGAAGAAGCAGGCAGGTCGCCACACTGTGTAAATAAGTTTAAAAATAAAATCCCATTTCAGTTTTCTACACCATTTCAGCTGCTATGGGCAGCTCTTGATTATTCTAGATCCCTGAATCTCTGTCTGCTAGGCTACTACTTAGACTGAGTAGCTATTTTAGAGTGGCATTTTGAAAAGATAAGATCATTGTCCCAATAAATAAGAAATATTACAAGAACTGGCCATGCAGTTTGCCGCTGTTCACACCCATCCACCTATACACCCACTGGAAAATGATGTAGAAGGTCTGGGCTCAGCACTTTTTAAAAATAGTGTCGAACATACACGAAAGATCCACTCTACTATGAAATTATATTTATTATACTATTATTCAATTGCAGTGTGACTACTGTGAATTATCCACAGTTTCATTAGACTCCTGCAGCTGCATGTATTCCTGAACATGTAAAGATTTCTTCCTTAAATAATCCTCTTTTCTGCAGCAGCCACAGAAATCAATATGCCTTGGCCTGTCTTATCTGGACTGCCGCGTCTATAAGTTATTTGTCATGAGACACTGGTGCCTGCTACAATTCTGTTTTGTTTGATTTTGAAGATAAAATGACAAACTGCTTAATGAGAGAATATTGATTTTTTTTCAAAGTTCAGACATGCCATCGTACAACATTCAGGCAAAACATCCACACACAGGGTGAAGGAGAAGTTGAAGATGACAGTTTGGTTACTCTTTCAGAAAAGGATTGGCATGTGGCTACTAAATCCATTGCAATTATTAATTAATTAATTAATTAATTAATTAATTAGTTGTCTGTCTTTCTTTTTAAATGAGATGTGTACAGAATAGCAATAAAACACAAGGAGGCACATTTAAAACAAGGAGGGTGTGGCTGTGGCTGCTGGCGTTCACTTCCAGTAAAGGGGTGGAAATAGTTACTAAGGAAAATAGCTAATAAGAATGCCAGCAGCAGGGAAAATGGCCCATAACAGACCAAGCCTCAACTCGACTCGACTTGGCACTTCTGAGTTCTATATCTTTCTGCAATTCGCTGCCCGCTGGTCCTGTTCACCCTGCCTTTCACCCCTCTTTTTCTCTGAGGTGCAGAATTGCTATAAACACTTGGAAATGTCCCTCTCTCCCCCACATGATGTCAACAATTGAGTGGGCATGGCTTGTAAGATTCTGAAGGGAGGGAGGGAGCTAGCGCAGTGGTTTGACCGATGAGAATTTGATGCCAGTGTTGGAGGCTCTATCGAAAGGCCAGGACAGTAGAGTTAAAACATTATTTGCTCTTTATTCTCGGACTGAGAAGCTCAGTGGGGGGGGGGGGACAGGTCCTTTAAGAGCCCATGGGAGTAGATAGGAAAGGGTCCTGACATTTAATTAAAGAGATTAATAAGTGAAGTTCTATAACCTGAAGAAACACAAGTGTGAAGACTGTAACATTAAAGAAGCTGTAATAATAAACACAAGTTTGTTCGTTCCTTTTAAAAGTGTCTGGCTGGAGTCTGTCAAGGAAACAACAGCAGTCAAATAAAAGTGTGCTGTGGCTTTAAGAAGTGAGAGTAAAGCCTGCACAGCACCATGGTCGGCTGGCTAGGGAAAGTCTTTCCGCTTTAAGAGATAAGTGAAGTGGCGAGGGTGATGTTATGGCTGGGGCTGCTTGCTGACATGAACAAATGGTATTTCTAACAGTTTTCAAATAAAATAGCAGTGGGTGAATGCATGAGGTGTCCAGCAAGGAAGAGTATGAGCTCCAGTCATGACAGGGGGTCTCTGAAATAAATAGAAACTCAATCTTGGCCAAAAATGCCTGGACAGCACGTGATAAAACGAAAAGGTGCCATGAACTGCTTATGCCACAGATTCTTGTTGCTGCTGCATGCATTGGGCTGCTGAAAAAAGGAGAAAAAGGAGAGAGTGAGGAGAGGGAAGTGTGGGTGGGAAATGAAACTTTGTTATCAGTGTGAAGTGGAGTGGGTGAAATGGCTAAAAATGAAACCCTGTGAAGTGCTCTGCCGAGGAAAAAAGGCTTTCTGGCACTTTAAATCTGGCAAGGGGCTGTCCTGTGCAGGGTGAAACCCCACCCGTTTCATGATGCATCTGCACACACACCCAATACTGCCATACCATTCCCAAAGAAATAAAGAAAAAGTGTTTTATCAGCAAAAATGGGAAAAAACACCTGGATTTTCAGGTGTTTTTTTAATGCGTCCCCCCCCCCCAATTTACTCCCCTGAAAATACGGGAAGCCAATTTTCAATGCGAATAAACAGTTTTCAAACCATTTTTGATACCCAATAAAGTCTGTGGGATTGAGACCTGCGTGAGTCACAGCTGTCTTCTGAGCTCTCAGAGCCCCACCTACTTCACAGGGTGTCTGTTGTGGGGAGAAGAACAGGAAGGTTTCTCAATCGCTTTGAGTCCCCTTAAATGTGTGAGAAAAGTGGGGTAGAAAAGCCAACTCTTCTTCTTCAACAACCCTATTTATTGCAATAGGAAGTGAAGGTGGACCAGTTAACGAGCAGGAAAAGAAGGACGATTCTGCACTGGCCATTTTGCTGGACCAGCAATTGTACTAGGAGTCTCCCTTCCACACACTGGTACAGTCTGAAGTGGCCTACCATTGAGGCACTGTTTTTTCAGGTCTTTGCATGCTGAGGCTCAGCCATCTTAGAACCTGCAGCAATGGCTCCTTTAATTTTCTGTTTTTCCCATGAGCAGCAACTTTCCAAATGTCCAATCCAATACCGAGGCTCCATCAGGTAGAATATAGCACCATTGTGGTACTCCTATGGTGGGATTGCCTCATGTATCTGAGGCAAGCCCACCACAGTCTTGTTATTTCCCCACCCTCAAAAGCACTAGATTCTATTCCTGGAAAATCCAGCACTGGTTGTGGGTTTTCCAGCAACAGCATCTTTTTTCTTAGCTTCTGGACAGAGGCGCCATTAAAGCTCCATCCACTGCTTATGCTTGGAGGCCAAAACTGGTGTCCACACCCATGCACATCTGGCCATTCGTAACGGCCAAATGCCTGGATGCACACATTAATGAAACTTGTGAAGACAGCACAGCCACAGGACTGTCTAGCTGGGTAACTGTGGATAGAGGATTTCCATGTATTCACCTCCTAGTGGGAGATCCAGCTGCTGTCTGCAGTCAGTCTGAGTTGGTGGAGATTGTGCCAGACAGGTCTTCTGCTATAGAACTCCCAGGTGCAGATTCTATGGCTGAGAGTGAGTCAGCCATGGGTGGCCACCATGCACGAAGTGAAGCTGTGCCCTTCTTTGGTGTGCAACAGCATGCAGTCTCCGCAGCCCCAGCAAATAGTTGGCAGAGTATCAAGACCTTCAGGCCAGGTTTTGCCTGGAATGTTTTAATTATTAAAACTCATGGCTAGAAAAATGATGCCATTTCACTAAATGCAAGAGCTAGAAGATGATTAAGTTCCCCCCCTTCCTTTGTGCTGTGATGCCTTGCAGATCTCAATGAGGAATCTTTCTATTTAGATGTACTGTCCTGAAGTGATTCTTTTTCATAATCAAGACAAAGGATCTGTTTCTATAAAATAAAAGTTAACCAAACATTCTGAGATTTTTGCTTGGCAAAGGCTTGCTCCATAGCCAAGTTCTATTCATGGATGAATAAAATACTAAAATTACATTGCATATGTGTGCAAAGACCATGCATAAAGATTATAATAACAAAGCATCCTTTGCGCGCCTTCTTCCATTTTTGAGTGGGGGAAGGAGCTGAAATATTTGCCTTTAATGATGAAATGCTGTCCTTTCTCTGACACTTTTAGTTATGAATTATATTTCAATCACATTAAGTTTATCCAGGTGCAGGCATTCAGAACTGGAAATGCAATCTGCAAACACAATGCCTTTCCTGGAAAGTAGAAAACATTACCCAAGGCCCAGCATGCTGTGCAGAACACTGGTTTGGTGACAATGTAAGGTGTGTGTGGGAATCATAGAGAAGGTCAGAAGAAATGTGCGTGTGTTGGGGGAAACAATGGAATCAGATAAAGGGAGGAAGGAACCCAGATGTTTCAGTCTTTAACCATGCATTGTATAATAGCAAAAAGAGTCACTTTGATATACTGTATATAGTAATCTTTTTTAAAATGAGCATATATGACTTACAGTGTGACACATTTATTTCAGAGGCTAAAGAATTTACGTAGTAAGCTTTTACGAGTCTTTCAAAAAGGAAAAGTTTTCCAGATAGAACCATCTGGTTTTTATAACATTTGAAATAAGCTACTTCTACTGAGATGGCTCAGAGCCAGGTCTCCCTAGAAGCCCAACAACCTTCCAGAAGGGCTATAAGGACTACTAAGCAGCATTCACATGTAGTTTTTAAAAAAACCAATTCTGAGTTGGCTCAAAGATGATTTAGGGTGTGATCAGACACATTTAAAGAGGTACCCTTGGGGTGAATTTAAGTCTATAATTGCAGACATTTTCCTCCTGTGTTAGTCTTATCCCATCTTGAAGCCTGAGGAAGGTTGTTTTTCTCAACATTTGGAATTTCATAGCTCTGAAGGCATCTCTTTTTTAAAGCCAGGTTGGACAAGAAACTACATAAGCAAAGAGATGGGGTTTTCCACCAAGTGGCCAATCAGTAGTCAAGGTAGACTTTGACTTGGAGGCAAATTTATTTTTATATTTATTTATTTATATTTAAATTTATATGCCGCCCCAAATGTAGACTGCAGTGTGTGGCAAAATAAGATAGTTTCTCAGTCAGTTATCTGGACATTCATGCTTGCTTGTGGTTTTATGTTTTTATTCTTCTAATTGTTATTATTTGATCTGGTTTTATATATATGAAAAAGAACAATGGTGATCAGTAATGATATAGAAATAATATCAGTTTTAAACATTATTATGAAACAACTATTTAATTAAATGAAATTTTGTGTAGCTGCTACACTGGCAGGAAATTGGAGTGCTTAGCAGGCCTCAGTTTACCTGTACAAATCAATTACAAAGTCCATTCATGCCCCATTGATTTCATTTCTTCCACCTGCTCCACTGGCCACACCTGGTGAAATCAGTTTAGCAGCTGTGGAATAAAAGGCTAAGTCTTACTATAAGGAAGTACTTGGTTAAGGAAGAGAAAGCAAAAGGTATGAGTAAATGGATGTTCCTCACAATGGTGAAATGTAGCACGTAGTTTCTCCTAAGATTTAGTACCGGGAATGATGCTTTCTGATGTGTTTGCAAATATCTGGACATAGGCGTGAGCTGTGAAATGGCCAAACAAAAACAAAGAGGGATCTATGGCTGTGCACATGGGGGCACAAGGCATTAAAATGCAGGATGCTGTTCAAGGTCAATAGCTTGTTAGAGATAATAATAAAATTGCCAGTATTATAAAGCCAGTGTAAAAAACTTACTCTGTGAACACCTGAATACTGTGTTCTGGATTAAACTGTGCTGATCTACTGGTCTTCTATGCACATTTCTGCATGAATGTTGAAATCCAGATCAAGAAGTTTTTGATCTGGATCCTGGGCCTCCTGATCTGCACATTAATCTCGATCAAGGAGTTCCCCCACCAGTTGGGCCAGCTCCATGTCTCAACAGGCCCTTGATCTGGATCTATTGTAGACCTATCAGGTCTATAATTTGGCCTTGATTCTAGATCAAGGAGGTATGTCATCTACACACCTCCATGACGCAGAATTACCAGGGGCTGTCACACACCAAGGCTAAGAACTTTCACACTCAGCGGGAGGGTGGTGGGGCATCTGCAAAGCTCACACAAGCTTCACAGTCTCAGGGAGGCTTGATCAAGATTAGCGTCGTCAGGGCAGATAGTGCTAATCTGGCCTTTCCTCCCTGAGATCTGGATCAGTAGACCAGAAGACCCTACTGTATGGTCATTCTAAAGTATCATTCAACTGTCACCCAGTTACCCACCTCGTTTAGTGCAGGAAGACGGCATCATCTCTTTCACAAAAGTTATTATGGGCTGGCTCTGTTGATGTCCTGCTCCTATTTAAAACTCCTATTTCACAAATCGAATAGTTCCATGTTATTCTGATTCAGATGTGGAGCTGGATTCCACACTGGCTTGCTTGCAGGGTGAATTTGCCCATTGCTAATTGTGCTGTGAGGTTTCATTAGAGCCAAAACTAGTGTGTGCATTGCCTTGTATCATTTTCTCTGAAACGTTGTGTTTCACGCTACATGCAGCTGATATTTCAAGATGGTCCTGCAATGATTACGTGTCAACAGATATCGATTTGCCAGATTTTCACTATATGAAAACCATCTCAATACAGATGACCTGGCGGTGATCCAGAAGAGAACATCAGTTTGTATTCATGAATTCTCAAACCCCTATATTGCCTTTCCCGAGGCCTGTATAACATTAATAGGAAGGTGAAGTAAACCACTACCTTCTCAAAGTTCAAATTATTTCCCATTGTGTAGAATAGCTCTAGTAATATAAACATGGAAGAATACCAGCTAGCTGGGAACAGGAAGGAAGTAATAAAGACATTTATAATGACTTCCGATACAACTGATATGACCTTGTTAACATTGCCACATTGTGTTATCTCACTCAAGTGTGACAAATTAATGCATGGTGGATCACAAAGTTTTGGATTTGACATGTTTTGTTGTTTTTTCAAATTCAGTTTAATATACTAGGTACTGTTTTTCTTCTACCTGAAAGTCTCTGGGCGGATAACAACATCTAAAATCAAACATTATTAAAACAATAACAGTATGTAATAAAGCAATAGCATCTTCAAGTGGGAAGGGGATTTAGCCACAGGTCAAGGCAAAGGGTTTGGTGGTAGTTTTGTATATACCCAAGCAGCAGCAGCAGCAGCAGCAGCAATTTTATGTTATTGGCAGATTTATTTTGAGTTCCTGTCCTAATGATCTCCAACATGGAATTTACCTTTGTCGCAGCAGCTGTATCCTTGGTCGACATTTTCATCAAGCTGTTCCCTGGTGCCCAGTGTCTTCTCATCTCTCTGCATCCTTCGCTGAATTTTAAAAGCACCTCAAGAACCTCCTCTTCATCAGCAAGGGTTCAATGGATTGTCAGCTGACTGATTTAATTTAACGATAGGATGCATTCTTCTCATCTCACCATGCTTGTATGCTTTAAAAATAAAACAAAATCCTTTGGCGGCTATTAATTTTCTCCTTTTAATGTTTGAGCAGGGTGGTCTGAAAGAGTTTGTGGAATTATGTCAGAGAATCAGTGAAATAAACGGAGATGGAGCCAAGCAACAAAATGATGGCCCACTTGGGTGATCCAAACAAAACTGGAGTGGATGTGGATCTGTTTTTTGACTGCAAAAACAGGGAATAGAAAACAATTCAGCAAGTGTGATTTTGCCTCCTCATAAATCTATGGTGAGGGCGCATTTGGAATATTGTGTACAATTCTGGTCACCACACCTCAAAAAGGATATTACGGAACTGGAAAAGGTGCAGAAAAGGGCAACCAGAATGATTAAGGGACTGGAACACCTCCCTTATGAAACCAGGCTGCAACGTCTAGGCCACTTCAGTCTGGAGAGATGGTGTTTAAGAGGGGACCTGATTGGAGTATATAAAATCAAAATTTCTTTTTTCTATCACACAACACCAGAACCAGGGTGCACTCTATGAAGCTGATGGGTAGGAGAGTCAGGTCAGACAAGGGAAAGTATTTCTTCATCCAGAGGGTCATCTGTCTATGGAATTTGCTGCCATAAGAGGTGGTAACAGCAACCAGCTTTAAGAAAGGGTTAGACAAATTTATAGATGACAGATGTATCAATGGCTACTAGACTGGATGCCTAAGTACATCTTTCAGGCTGTGGGACAGGGCAAGCAGGATGCCTCTAAGGCTATTGGTTGGGATTTGAGAGCAGGTGAACTTTTGCCCATGTCCATGAGCAATTGGTGGGCCATTGTGTGGGACAGGATGTTGGACTAGATCGGCTGTGACCTGATACAGCAGGGCTCCTCTTATGTTCTTATGTTCCTAAAGTCAGTAAAAATCTTCCTAAAGCCTTTTCAATTCTGTTGAACTACTTGGCCCAAGAGTCACCCACCATGACCCTCTTTCTTACCCATACTCTGAGCCCCCCATCCTTCATCCTAAAGAAATATGAGAAGTCCCAGTCTGAGAAGGATTACAAGGCAAAGCTGAGAAGCAAACAGACTTTTATTGGATTATATCCCGCTCAGAACCATTGCTTATTAGCATCCCACATTCACCATTACAATGCATTTCCCAAAGGGCTTGGGCATCCATCTAACTGAAGCAGAAGTTGCTTTTTTGCAGGGCACAAGAACAGGTGCTCTATTTCTATTAGAAAGCCTGAGTTGACCTGTTCTGCTCGTGAAGATTTTAATGGATTATGTTAGATCAAGTCAAGCAAATTCTCATGCCATTACGTTAATGCTGTGAGAGATTCTTTGGCAGCTTATCCTTAAATATGTATGCAGGACTATCATGGTGTAATTCCATCCAGCTCTAAGCAACTCACAATCAGAGGGCAAATGGAAGGAAACATGTAAAATTTAAAGAGGACATGCATCTGGAATTACAATAGTTTAATTTTGTTTCATGGTCTCAAGGCCAGCTTTAGGGCACACAAGGCATGAAGCTCATAGTGTCATGGAGTGGCCCTGTCCCCCTCGTAGACCAGTCATTGTGCCGCCTAAGAAGCAGCTGGGTGAGCACATAGCTTGCCCAACTCAGCCTGCCACCCTAGGTTGTGCCCCATCCTTCCTCCCAGCCCTATCCTCTGTCCCCTGTCTGCTCCCACACAGTTCATAAGAACATAAAAGGATTCCTGCTGGATTGGGCTACAGCCCATCTACTCTAGCATCCTGCCTCACGCAGTGGCCCACCAATTACTTCTGGACATTCACAATGACAAGGGAAAGGCAAACTCTTCACCTGCTCCTGATTCCCTGTAAATGCCTTTAGAAACATCCTGCCTCTCTCTTCAATACTTCCCTATGTTGGACCTAACTCTTCTGCCCATCAGCTTCATAGAGCACTCCCTAAGGCATTAAGTGCAGCTTCCACATTTCAGATGCTCAATCTGCTACAGCCAACCCTATATGAAGTGCAAAGTTCCCTTAACTAAGGTGTTTCAGTGGTACCATCTGTAGGACAGGTGGCACCCAAGCCACTACCTCATGCATTGATGGGACCCCTCACCAGGGCAAAATGACTCACAGCCAACACAAGGGCTGCTGCAACTCTGCAGGGAGGCTGTGCACAAGAGCAGATACTCCTTCTAAGGTAGCTTGCCCCGTGGCCTTGTCCTAGCTGACCATAGCCAGTCCCCAGTGAGGCAACCTCAGCAGAGCCAATTTCCACAGGAACCTTCTGCCACTTATGTGGCATCACGGTCATGATCACACCATGGATATGAATAGTGCAGTAAGAGACCGTACTTCTTATTTCCAGTTCCTTTCTAATAATCTGTGACACACATATCTGCACATGGTAGCTAAGGAGCATAAAAGTGGTTTCCGTGGTGATGTTTTAACTGCTTACCCCCTTTCCCACTGTTTAATTGTGGGTTGGAATTTATGACTCTCTGTGTGTACTTATGTCATGCTCTTTATTCTAAGGCATTTGCGAATATACTCTGAGGTTAAAAGTCATGGCAAAAAGAAAATGTGTCTTAAAACTGGCAGTGAGAAAACATTGCTAAGAGCAGTGAACAGATATGTGAAAGCTCAGAGGTAGACTGAAAAAATAGAGGAAAATAAGCAATCTTTTGCTTTCTTTTGTTGCTTTAATTTAACTTAATTTTAATTCATTAAATTGTATTGAGTTTGTACATTTCTAGGGGGGAAAAAAAAGAAAAAGTCAGAGTTAGAAAATACTACAGACTGGAAAGCAGTAGAAAAGACAAAGAACATTTCTGCACTTACCTGTGCTGATGGGAACAGTGGGTTTGGCGCAAGCAGGTGCTGGTTCCAATAGGGTCTGGACTGGATCCTGTGCCAGCCATGAAGCTCATGTGTTTAGGAGTTAGTTCTGATGGTCAGGAATGAACGGTTCTGGCCTCGGAGCCTGTGGGGGACCCATTTCAGCAACAGGATGTGCCGTCAAAGTGAGTCCCTCATGGCCCTAGTATGCCAGTGGACCTGTTTAATCAGGCCCACCAGTATTCTAGCCTGGAAGCAGACCAAGAGGCCATTGATCCAGAATATGCTCTTGTGTCATGCAGATGAAGCATGCCAGAGGGCACGGAATCTCTCTAGGCTACACTAGTGTGCAGACAAAAGAGGGACAGAAGAGAACCACATTCTGTAATAAAGGTAAGTGCAAAAATGCCCAAAGTCATTTCCGGACGTCAGCACCTACATATGGATCTTTTAAGCATTCAGGCTGATATCTTGCAGGTTCACACCTTCTTGCTTGCAATTGTTGGGCAAGATAGCTATTGAGTGCTGTGCATCTGTTGGGGATCTAGCAATGACTGAATGCCAGACTTGAGAATTCTCCAAAAGCTGTCCAATCCCCTTTGATGCCTGGGAGCAACCTGGGATCCTCTGAACAACTGAGGGCATTTTCAGAGGCCAGGCACAAAGAAATAGGCACAGGTCAATAAACTAAGGCTACTAACAGACAGCAATAATGTGGAAGATCATCCCTGCCTCATTATTGCTTGCTAGTCAGACAGTGCCAACCATGGTCTATTTTCATGCTGCTGCCAAATACCAGAAAGTGTGTCTGGCCACCACTGCACATGCACTGCCATGCATTGTGGATGGAATGATAATAGCAGTTCTGTCCAGAAGGTAAGTAGGGGTGTTTTTCCACTGGCAGAAAGTACCCATTTTTGCACTCATTAAGGACCCATTTGGGTGTGAGCTGGATGACCCCATTTCCACCACGGCACCCATTTGGGACACATTTGTTTCGACCATCGCTGAGGAAATCCAGATCACATGGGTACATCTCAGCCTTTAATCTGGATTTTCTGTAGACCCCATTAATGGGGTCTACAATGGTGTCTTCAGCCAGAAAATCCGGATTAAAGGGAGCCTGTTTCCACGTTAGTTTGGCAATGGGGCCTAGAGGAGGCTAGGGGGAGGGGGCACCCTTGGGGGGGAGCCCCAAAACCTAGGCTTCGAAATCATTTTGAAATCATTTCGAAGCCATTTCGAAGTTACTTCGAAGTTGCCTTCAGAGATTAGCAAAGGCTTCCATGTCCCTCCGAAGGCAACTTCTAAGATTAGCATAGGCTCAGAAGACAAACCTCCAATAACAAAGGGAGATCAAAGGAGACTGTTACCTTCAGGCATGGAAAGAGGTGCATATTTAATGAGGCTGACTCTTCCCTGCTCACAAAGAGCTAATTCCTATGCAGGCTCTTGCAAGGGGTTTGTCTTTGGAGCCTTTGCTAATCTCCAAAGTTGCCTTTGGAGGGACTTCGGAGCCTTTGCTAACCTTCAAAGGCAACTTCGGAGGGATTTCAGAGGGATTTCAGAGGGACTTTGGAGATTGCATCCCCGTTCCCCAAAACACCGAGGGGGTGACAGGCAGACCCCTTGTGGGTCAATCTGGATTCCCCACATGGGTGAAAAGGTGTTAATGGGTGCTATACCTCCTGTGGAAACACACTGGGTGCTTCCCTTAATCCAGATCTACTAGATCCAGATTAAGGAATGTACCCATTCCTTAGATCCGGATCTTCTTAGATCTGGATCTAAGGGCTGCGATGGAAAAACACCCTAAATTCACTATTGCTAGAAAAGCTTCTACCAGTGCTGAGTTTTCCAGCAATAGGAAATTGTGCATTTTAGGAGTGATATATTGGAGCTATGGTGGGGTTGCCACCAATATGTGTGGGCAAGTCCTAAAATGGTACTAAGTGCCTTTTTGTGTGATTAGCTTTCTTTTGTTTAAAACCACAACTGGCATTTAGGGGATTAGAAAAACAGCAGAAACAGGGCTGGTGATAGCATTAGAACCTCAGTGCAGAATTTGTGGAAACGGATCAGGTGAGAGGCTAAGGAAGAGAGAGCAAAACATATTTTCTGGAAGTGATCAAGTGTAACACGGCACAAAAAAACCCCAGACATTATTACCAGATATCACATTGTCTGTCTGTTACATTCCACAACTTCTCAGCCTGAAGCCTTTGCTCTCCTTGCTGGAGAATTTGTCTTTAGTTTAACCACGTCTCTATAACAGCAGACACTCGCCCTGTTTATCATAAAAGTACTTCCGCTGAATGTCATTTTAACTAATGAGCTTTGGCTTTACGTTACCACTCAAGTATGTGCCGACCAGAGAGGGAATTACAGGTCAGGCTTGAGTTATGCTCCTGTGCTTTCGCTCCCATTTCTTTTGTCTGGAGCTGGCATCGTAAGATTATTTCCTGCATGCCTCACCCCTAAAAATAATGTGAAATTGTTACCCACAGTGCCTTTTAAAAGCTATAATATATTTTCAGTTACAAACGGCTTTGGTGAGATTTCCTGAAACAACTGCATAAAAATAGGTAGTTCAATTTTTTATGAGATTTCTAAAGCCTTGAGTTTAAGCCGGCAGCACACAGGCTTCTCCTCGGCTCGTGAAATATGTGCAAGCCTGGAGTTGGAGGAAACCAACCAAGATTTTCAAAAGCAAATAAACCCGCATTCCTCTGCTGTAAAACCTATCAATGTCTGACATGCCAGAGATGGCCAGGAGACAGGTGGAGGCTGAGCTTTTGTTCTTCTTGGAAGGAAAAAGAAGAGGGGAAGCAAACAGGGGAATAAATGGAAGTCATCTGTGTGACCAAATGAAAGGAAGGACTGCCAGCTTGATAAATGCACGCCACAAATCCAGGAAGTCAGGCTCACATGCCCCATCATTAACCACCAGATTAATCACCAAACAAGTCATGTTTAACAAACTAGGAGAAGGTCAGACACCTCTGCAGCCCTATCCAGGTGCTCTATCTATCTATCTATCTATCTATCTATCTATCTATCTATCTATCTATCTATCTATCTATCTATCTATCTATCTATCTATCTATCTATCTATCTATCTATCTATCTATCTATCTATCTATCTATCTATCTGCCTGCCTGCCTGCCTGCCTGCCTGCCTGCCTGCCTGCCTGCCTACCTACCTACCTACCTACCTACCTACCTACCTACAAGAATGCAGCTTAATACTTGGGCAGATCTGCTGCATTCTAAACAGGTGGACAGCAGAGTCCATATGAGCCCAGTCCTTTTGTTGTAGTCTTAGTAGCTTCTCCATTTACCCTGTACACACTGAGTCAAGGGGCAGTTAGAATGGGATGAACGATATTGCCAAAGAGGTCATTTGCAGGAAGACAAGAGCAGGTTTTGCCTCTGTTTCTGCCTCAGATGCCCAGAAGCAATTAGTGGGCCACCGTGTGACACATGGGCTGGATGGGCTGCAATTCTGATTCAGCAGGGGTCTTCTCATGTCCAATATTCTTACATTCACACCTTTCTGGGATCTTCCAAAACAGCCTTGCTATGTTGGATGCTAACAAAGCTGGGTGAAGACTAATAGACACTAAGTTTTCAGCAGCAATTTACTCATATAAATCTTGTCTTCTGGGGAAAAACGTATTCTATGTGGGGGCTTGCCATATGTTTCATATGCCATAGTCAACCATGAGTCAACATCGGAAAACCATGGTCATCCTGGAAGATAAAGAAAACTTAAGAGAGTATTGCCAAATTTGGATTCTTTTGGCCTTGAACCAGAGCATCACTTCTGCACATTTGCATGTCCCATTCAGATATGACAGGACACAGGCTGACGATAATTCTGATATGAGTTCTATAAATTTACATTTTCCATTTTGGGTGCGTCTTCTGGGATTTATGTGTAACCAGAAGCACTGCTGTTTCCTGAGAGTCACTCTGTGCCTCATAGCTGACAAGAAGCCTTCAAATCTCTTTCAAAAATAATTAATTTTCTAGGATGGTTTGAATTTGATATTCTACTTCAAAAATTTGCATCCTTTGTATGGTGGCCATGCCTACTTTCAGGCTCTTCTGTAAAACCTTTCAAGTGGCAAGATGTCATGTTGGCTCATGTAAAGTCCACTTCTTCCCTATAGTAATTTCAAGTGTTTAAATTTTAGAAACTGAATCTAATTAATATGTGTGTTACTTTAGTGTATTGTTTCCTTTTGTAGCACATTTACCCCTGCTGCTTGTATTCTTCTATGTTTACTCTACTGATCATTGATTGAAATAAAGACAACTGCAACTGCTTTTATTCGGCCTCTCACCAGAATCTGTGCTGTGGGCAGGATCCAAATCATGGCTGATTATAGTGCACAGTAAAAAGCAGCAATCATGCTGTCCTCACCCACTTGCTGCTACTGGCCACACAAACATCACAGCCATGGAACTTTCATTCCCCAGCACCAATGTTTCTGGCTGTGATTGTTTTCTTGACCACATGAGATCACTCCAGAAGTCATTTTCTGTGTTTACGAAAACTGCTCTGGTTTATTCAGCCCACAGGATATGAACAGGTAAGTCCTCACCTTCAGTAGTGAGGACAAAGGCAGAAGTGTGGGAGAAACGGTTTACAGGACACTTTATTTCATTCACTGTTCCATAAAAGCACTGCTAGTGAACCCTATAGTGACTACCATGGCATTACTGAAGGGGCTGTGTGCATACTGTCGCTGTTTGGTGAACCTGTTGCAAACAACTTTCACCTAGTTGCAAAGGGTTCTCATTCAAATGCAGGCAAAATTGTCCTAGGGAAACTGGCTCACTAAATCCTTATCCCATGATAAATTTGTTAATATTTTCAATGGCATCTCATGTCCATTGATACTGGTGGGGCAGAGGATAGGGTAGCATATACATATAATTGCAACTCTCATGCTGTTCTGCCATCTTAGAAGGATGTATACTTTTGTCCTTTTTCTGCTCACATGACTACACTACTTGCACTTTCTATATGATATGACTTCAAATGTGAACCCAGAAGCAGTACAACATTTTATGCAGCTTATACTAAAAATCATTTTCCACGTCAGTCATCTCAGAAGCTCACTAGAAGACTATGCTTAAGGCAGTGGCTTAAATAAATACTCAGTGGCTCGGAAAGCTTTTTTGTGTTCTCTTGCAAGCGCTCACGTGAGCCAGGAGCCCAACTTAATTCTGCATTCTGCTTTATCGACATGTTGTGTGGAAGTAGCAAGACACATTTTTTAAAAAGAGTTTTGAGAGTAAGGCTCAGCTTCTCCAATCAATATCCTCTTTGCTCCCTGCCTTTACCTGGTCAGGGTACTTGTTCTGCCCACATAAAGTCACCTAGCTAAAGAGATGGGGCGTTTGCCCAGATATGAATATGAACAACCATCATTTGAGTGACAGGTTTCAAAATGAAGCAGAAGCAGAAATGGCTCCAGACACCTGATCTAAGACAGGAAAGCCTTGAAAGGATGAAGCAAGAAGTCCCCTGGGGAGGGGGCAAAATACATATCTTTTCCCTAAAAGGTTTTTAATGCAATCTGAATTCATTCTGCTGATCCCAGGGCTCAAGGTAGAACTGGCAGCTGAAGATATTCAGTACATTATCAGTTATGAGCTTGTGAGGCTTGTGGGCCAGATGCTGGCTGGAACAGTTCACTTTCAGTTTTTGTATCTTATGCTTGTGAATGAGCTGCAACCTGAGAAGATGGTCCTACAAACACGATGAGCATCATGACTTCCTATGTATTCTTAGATTTCCCCTCCCTTCCCAGTTTTCTGATAACGTATTAGTTTCTTACCTGGAGAGATTTAATTAATATTTATAAAGATTTCTGACATTTTCAGATGAAAGTTGCCCCAAAAGCCTAAAGGCTGGACTGTTATCAGCATTCAAATTGTATGTTACACAGCCAAGCACATATAATTGCAAGTAGTCCAATTAAATCAGTGGGACTTAATCTCATGTAAATGTGGGATGTTCATGCCAAATCTCTGAACCTATTATAATTTGGCATAATATTTTAATTATACATAACATTTATGGAGAGCCAGTTGTGTTATATAGTATACTTAATGTCAAGAGCCTCTGCCATATTTCATAGATATTCTTTTCATCATATTCCTTATACCAGGCCTAAATAAAATAATTTAGCTAGGCTGCATTCATGCCACAACAGCAGCAAACATTTAGGGCGTATCCCCATGGGGCTGCCCCTGATGTGCTGTGGCTTCGAGGCAGCCTTAATGTGAAACAGAAGTGCTTGCTCCCACCTCAGGATCAGAATGCATGATGTCCCCATGTACAAACACCAGCAGCAGCCCCGGCCATTCAGGAGGCACGCAGGACGCAGGCGCGCTGCATCCTGGGTTCCTCCTCGCTGATTCAGGGTGACGCCGAACAGGTAAGGAGGGGATTCCACGGGTTCCCCCCCCCCCGGGTGGGCTAGGGTGGGCTTTAGGGAAGCTCATCCTGGCTCCAGAAGCGGCGATCCGCCACTTCTGGGGCGAGGGTGAACCGAAAGGTAGGAGCCCCCTGGCTCACCATGCTTGGCTCCGAGGAGCCAGTCATGGCTGGCCAGGGGAGGGCCCTGGCTAGGCACACTTTCGCTGTGCGGACACATCCTAAATGGATGCATTTTCACAGCGGAACCCCCATCAAGCATACATGAAATGTAGTGTGCAAGTAACATCCACTTAGCACACTTTAAGTACGGATAGGTGCGGACGCACCTAACTGGAAGTGTGCTAAATAGGCACGCAAATGCGGACGCGCCACCACAAAACTGTTCTTTTTTTTAAAAAAAAGTATTTATTGTAAATATAAATACAGTTTTTTCACTTAACAACTTAGTCTGTGTCTCCACGGCAACCTTATCTCGAATTCAAAACGTTTTCAATCCTCAGAGTCTGCACGGCAGTTTGGCTTAACACACTTTTCCCGTGTTAAACCACCCCAAAGCGTGGTGAATCTCAATCCTGATTTCAACAAGTCTCACTCCGGATCATGCACTTGAAACGTTTTACATTTTTTACTGTGTGGACAGTACCATTTTAAGCGATGAGAATCCCTCTCCCAATAGCTTGCTTCCAAAGACAGTGATTTCAGTGTTAAAAATCCACCCTTAACAGCAGCGCTACACTGTAGTGATGGAACCACTTCAACCTGATAACAATGTTGCAATTTTGCGCAATTCCAAAAGCTCTGACTTTAGAAAGGGAAAGGGAGGAAAGCAGCTGAATGTGAATGTTTAAAGCAAAGGGGCTTTAGCTGCCGCTGCTGCTGTGTGCCCTGAGCAATGGGGAGAGGAGGGGAAAGAATCGCTGGCTGGCTGGCTGCCCGCTGCCATTTTTCCTCCATCCATGGAAGCGGCAGCCACCCAGCCACCCAGTTAGGCTCGGTGAAGGGGTCCCTTATGGGTGGCGCGTCCATGCCTGGAGGAAGAGGGCAGGGCAGCCCCGAAAAGAGGCTTTTAAAAAGTAGCCACTTGAGTCCCCCCTTGAGTCACGTATGCCATGTACGATCCTCAGAATCCGGATCCAACATGATTAAGTTAAAAGTAACAGGAACAGGCAAATTCGCGTTTGCATCCGGTTCTATTATTTCAGTTTAGGGAAAGCGAAATAAGCTTGCTGTGGGTATTCGCCCTTAAACAATTCAAACAAAAGAATAGGAACAATTAGCAATGAACTGCAGAAGGTAAGGAGTACAATAAGACAATTTCAATAACATTAATCCGTGTTGCTGTGCGGACACAACTCACCGGATGTGTCCGAAACAGCAACGCGTGTGCGGAGGCGCGTTTGCAGATGTGTGCTTAATGGGTGTTAAAGGGCCTGTGCGGAAGCACCCTAGGTTAGATATTGTAGAAAAGAAGTTACTAGTCAAGTTGCTGATACATCCCTTCACTCTAAAGTGGACTGAAAGTGGATTAAAATGTAGGTGTAGCTGTGCCCTGTGTGACAAAAATGCCTACAGCCATCAACCTAATTGGCCCTACAAAATCCATGAAAAGGTGGCATGCATTCTTGTGTGCCATCTACTGGCATATTTTATATTAATTTTTTGCTAAAACTTGCCCTTCTTATAAACATTTCTCCAAGTAATCAGATGGAGCTCTGTTCTTACAACTAGCTAAAAATACTGAATCTTTAGACCTATATTGCCGGATCTCATGCAACATAACATGATAATCCAATTTTAAAAAATAGACATGATTGACTACAACGTAAGAGAACTAACGACATCAATAACACCTGCTGATAAGTGGGCTACAGAACTCAGGATTTTTTCCTGAGAAACTGAAGGGCTGAAGATTCCAGGGGTTCATCAAAACATGATACCAGAAAAGAATGTATGAAATTTGGCAAACAACAACAGAAAGCATTGCTTGATAATGAGAAGCAAGGTCTTTACTGAAACAGAACCTGAAAAACTTCAGCAAAATATCCAATCAACAATGACCTGTATTGGAAGATGGTTTCTATGAAGGAACTTGCACAAACATTTGAAGAATTCAATGGAGCAATAGTAGTCATAAGAGTTACCTCCAGATGGCAAGGCAGGATCTAAGGCTGTGTCCAGACTTGTTGATGCTGCGCCAATAAAGTGGTGTCCCTTTATAGTGATGCTACTGTGAATTTACTTAATGCTGATATAGCAGCAGTTGCTGTGCAGCATTAAGTAAATTCAAAGCTTCACGCCAGTCCAGACAGGATGGCGAGAAGAGCCAACAACTGAGACTGCAGCTCAGCTCCCATTGGCTGTCCCATCCCACGTGACATGCACCTCACCCCATGTGACCTTGCGCACCATATGGAGGTCTTGCAGCTCCCAGGCAGGAAGCTATGGGGGCTGTTGCAGTCTGTATGCCAGACCACTGACTGTTTCACAGCAGGTAAGCTGAGAATTTTTTTAATACATCATTTTCATTGGAGGTCCAAGTGACCCTTGTATCTAGGAGTGTCTATTATCAGCTTTGACTGGTGTGCCAACTGTCCCCACAGCTGAGCAGAGACAGCAGAGACAGTGTTGTCTATGTAGTGGTAACTTCACTGGCAACCACACTCTGTGTGAAGCTGCCCTTGTGCCTCATCTCAAGATACTGAGAACAGGATTGCAGCTTTAGCTTAAGATCTGTTTCAGCTAATAGAATATCCCACAATATATGAATCAACATATATGTTTTAAATGTTGTGAGCCGCCCAGAGACCCTTGGGTATGGGGTGGGATATAAATATAAATATAAATAAATAAATAAATAAAAACAATCATGACAAGGAAAGGTTTCAGTACTGCAGTATTTCCTTGCGATACTATTTTGGCAAAACTGTTCCAAGTGTTCTAGCTAAATGTATTAAAAAGCTAAAGGCAAGGATGCTCGAACTTCTTTCTCCCCAAACAGAGATATGTTTGCTCCTGGGCTCCATTGTGTAGAAAATGACCACCTGACAAGCACGAGGTTAAAAGAGGGTCCAAAATGGTCACCTAGCAAGCATTAAGGGTCAGTGCCTGTGCACTCTCAGGTGCCATTTTGTGCCATTGAAATACCCAGAAGTATCCATCACACCATTGCCGGAGCAGCATCAGATGGAGGGTAGGACTTTAGTTTACCATGCAATTCTACCCTGCCACCTGGCAGGTCCAATAAGAGGTCTCCATGGGGTTTTTCTTCTCACTGTATAGAGGCCACAGAGCTGGTTTCCCCCTAATATCCCATGCATGGATTCAACTGAAGATAACTTCATTTAGCTGAAAGGAGAAATGCCAGATGAAGACAGGAAGAAAAGGACATGGAAGAGCAGAATAGCTTAGCATATCACCACCTCTCTGTTTGATTTCTGACTGGATCTTATCACAAATGCCTCTGGTTTTTGTTTTCCTAGGTTCCCTGGCTCTGTACATTCCTAAATAAATATAGAGTCACTAACAATCAAAAAGGCAGGCTAGAAATGACAAGTGTTTTGACAGCTCTTATAACACTTTGAGGTATTTTTAACATATTTCAGAGTCGTATTAGCTTAACCTGTAATAGAATATAAATGAGCCCATATGGCAGAGATGTAATTATGTTCCATGCAAGAAATCCCTGTAGTAGGGTTTTTTCTGTTTTTACAGGGAAGACTCCCTACATGCGCCTTCTGGAGGGCATGGTTTACACATGATTACCTGCTCATTTGCATCGTGAAGAATAATACGATGCTAACAACACAGTAATGAAAAGGGCCAGCAAAAGGCTGGAGTTCCCTCCGGGCAGCTGATCGCGATGACTGACATCCAGTTAAGAACAGAGAAATTTGTCCCCTTAGGGAGTACATTTTATGAAGCAATCTTTGATTACGCCGGCACAGTAATCATGAGTCTTAATTATTATTACTGCAAGTGAATGGGCTACAAATCTCCAAGGAGCATCTCTGTCACAGATACTTTGCTGGTGTAGGCTAGGAAGGAAAAAGAATGAATGTTTTCCCAAGGATTATTTTCATCCCATCGTGATAGTTAGCTGGAGTTTCTCTGACTACCAGTCATGAAACATGAAAAATAGATTAGAGGCAGGGAGATGTTGAAAGTTGAAATTCACCGGAGGTACACACCCTGCATACTTGAGAGACAGACCCAAATGTTATCCAGATGTTGTAGCAACACGACGGAAGGTTCCCAAGCTGAAACACAGCCACAACAGAAAAGAAAGTGAATGTTTAGAATTCCACAGGCCTTCTGTTTAGCTTACTTCCAGTGTATTAATTTAGCAAAAAGTTCTAACAGCTTGTTAGCGGTGGATGTTACAAAGTATACACCAGCCTGAAAGAAAGGAGAAATTTTTGCACTGGAAAAAAAAAAGTAAAAGGGGAAGAAAGACCATATAAATTGATTTTCCACATTTTGAAAACTTGTGATAAGGATTAAATTTTAGCTTCAGAAAAACAAGTTTGCTGGATTTGTTTGTTTCATTTTTTTGAATACGGTATTTGTAATTGCTGCAATGTAACAGACATCTTATGCACACTGGCCGATGTATGCATCCATGCAGTTACAAGCAATTAAACAAATTTAAAATACTTAGGCTGTATTTGCACCTAAGTTTTAATTTAGTTTGTCCACTTTCAGAGTGAAAAAATACATCAGCAGTGACTAGTCATCTTATTTCCACTTTATCTAACCCAATTATAGATTTCTGAGTTAGATAATGCAGAAAGAAAACAGCTTGAGACTTTTCCTGATGTGATTGCTCACTCTGAAAGGCTGTGGTCACACCTAAGGTTTAATCCAGCTTCAGTCCACCTTCAGAGCATGGTTATTTTAAATTATTAAGTCTAACATTAGATGAAATATGAATAAAATAGGACATAGGATTACCAACTCTCTCATTTTCTTTGGAAGGCTCCTGGATTTTTTTTTTTTTTGAAGCTTTGCTTAGATTTTCTTGAAATTAGTCCAGGGAATTTGAGACAGACACCTGGACAAGAACCTGAGATTCCTTGTATGAGAGATCCCATTTTGGGAACAAGAAGTTTTATGGTTGTATTATAAAATAATAAAAATGATAATAATAATTAAAAAGAACCAGCGTTTCCTTATGGCAGCAGTCAGCTTCATAAATTGGCTTGAAGCACAGTTATGAGAAGTAAAAGAGAGGAAGATACTACAGAGAGGGGGCCACATTGGGCTCCTGAGAGGGGCCAGGAGGCACTTCAGAGGGAGAGTGGAGCATTGAGACAAGACTAAAAATGCATATTTTAATGTGCAGCAGCTTTTGATTAGCCAAATATGTTTAATGGTCATGCAGTGTAGCTGGGCATTATAACCTGATATTAATAATTTTTAAAACAGTAGTTTAAAGGACTTTTGCTGCAGAGTATTTCATTACTTCACATTTTTCCATGTGTTTGGGCAAATGGCCCAAGAACTTATGAGAACGTGGACCCCTGAGAGCTGAGGGCAAGAACGTGGATGGAAGAATCCTTCCTCACTGCTGCCATATGTGAGGACAAACTGTTTTCCCTCCGGAAGCACTTTGTTTTGGAGTATAGATAAAACTGTGCTTTTTTTACAGTGATGGTTGGAGGCACCTACCATGTGGCCTTAGTGTTGCCAACCCTTCTCTAGTCCACCTTTTATAGCACAAATATTTAGGAGAGAAGGAGGGGTAGACTCACGTGTGAACAATCTCATCTCAAAGCCTTCTCTAAGTTATCCTATGGGTTCCTCAGAGATTTATTTATTTATTTATTTATTTATTTATTTTGC
This sequence comes from Aspidoscelis tigris stejnegeri, assembly GCA_023333525.1. NCBI lineage: Eukaryota > Metazoa > Chordata > Lepidosauria > Squamata > Teiidae > Aspidoscelis > Aspidoscelis tigris. The sequence continues at coordinate 46,448,857 of JALMGA010000008.1, forward strand.
AGTGCAAAGGCCAGATAACTAGTAAAACGCATTGGGTGTCCACACTTTACAATGCCTGATGTATCTGAAACTTACCTGACACTTCCCTAAGTGCTGGGCAAGTCCAACGGCCAATTGCCTTGATCGCTTTGCCATGGCAATGGACATGCATGGTATCACTGCCATGATGACCGGGTGATGCAGCATGCACCCCCTTTGCCAGGAAGAAGTGTGAAGGGATGAGTGCAGGAGCATAGTAGCCACTGGAGCATGATGGTCTGGAGCAGGGGATGGTCTGGGACACAAGAAGATGCTTCTAGGATGGAAGTATTTCCATGCAATGCAAATGCTCTGTCTCAGAGCATCTCTGGACCTCCCTGATTCACCATGTGGCTAAATATTTCAAGTATCCTGGTTGGATTCGCCTATTTCTAGAAACAGAGATTTCTGTGGAAAAGACATCCTGCATGTTACTTTGCCTTGGGCTGTGATTAGACACAGCAAACCAAAGGGCATTAGAGGAGTCTCTAAGTTGGGATTGTTCACACACCAATCTGCCCCTCCCACCTCTCATGAACATTCTGCGCTAGAAAAAAATGTGAATTAGAGAAGGTTTGGAAACATAAGAGCCATGCACACAGTGCTTCCAGAAATGCACTGTGCTGTGACACCCCTTTGCAGTGGCTTTTGGTCTGCCAGAAAGGATGAACTAAAGTTGTGAAGGAATGGTGCATTGGCTTCTGGTCCACCAGATTTGAGGATTGGAAGCTGTGCTGTTCCTTTGCAGCAGCTTCCCATTCACTAGGCAGGATGCTCCATCACCCACAGTAGTGGCAGAGCATTCCAAGGTAAACCAGCATCTTTTTACTTTGCTAATGCTTTCCCACTGTTGCAGGCTTAAAAAAGCTCTGCATGGGCAGCACAGCATAGCACATGTCTGGAGGCACCCCTTGTCTCTCTGAGGTGCCTTGGAGGCGGCCCTACTGTTATCTTTGAACTCAGTCTTGATTGCACCTTGCCAAACATCTCACATTATACTTAATTTGGCCTCTACTTAACTCATGGACTCTGGACAGATCCTGTAAGCAAAGCATAGCAATCAACTAACTATAAATATATCATTTCCACCCAACTGGCCCAAGCCATTATAGCATCACAAATAACACCTCCTTTTATTTCCTTAGGAATAAAAGCTTCACTTGTTTCAACATTTCCCTAGCTCTAATCTATATTTATTGACACTTTAGAGAAAGGTTATTTAAAGACCTGCTATAGACAGGCAAAACAGCTTTTAAAAGAGGATTTAAATGTATTTTAATAATGCTTTTGCAACAGATGATGGAAGGATATTTAAACTCACCCCAGTCTTTAGGGAACTGAAGAGGAACAAAAATGGCTACTTTTAAAAATTGATCTCTCAAGTTTACTTTTGGGTTCCAGGCACAAACTAAGTGAGGGTGGGTATATTTACAGCATTTCTTTTTTATTTTCATTTTTAAGTGGAGGTGATTATATAGGCACTCTGCAAGAGGAAATATGTTTTTTGCATATTTTTTTTTACCTTCCCGTCTTTTCCTCTCTGCACTTCATGAGGAAAGGAGCCCTTATCTTATTTCTCTGGAACCATTTCCTGATTTTAATCATGAATTCTGGGAGTTCAGCACAAAGTTAAATATTTCAGGGCATTTTGTAGTGATGACAGATCTCTGAAAATGATGTATTATGTGTCAAGAGCACATTAACATCTACCTATCAGCTACATTTTGGAGATTTTCCAGAATCCGGTGAACTGTGAACTTGACAAATAGCATTCACCAGCCTCCTCCTACAGTATACAAATGTGTTTTACAGTATTTCCCTTATGGAAGATATTATGACAAAGGAAAATCATAATTTGTAGACCAGATCCCCATTATGGTTCCTGCTGGTAGTAGATTGTAGTCAACTCTTTGCATCAAATCAAGGTCCAGCATCTTCTAATTCCATTATTTTGGACACATTTCATTCAAGGATTGAACCTAGGTTGGGTACAGATTTCAACTGATATGGAGGATGAATCATGTGATGGGAAAAATGAAGGAAATCTAACGTGGTTAGTACTTCTTGGGTGTTTTTCCACTGTCACTAGAAGTACCCATTAAGTACCCATTAATGGGTACAAAAATGCCATTACATACCCATTAATGGGTACTTTTAGTGACAGTCAAAAAACACCCCTTGATAGAGATGTGCAAAACACTGTCTCAAATGTTTTCCAGCACCTTCAGGACAGTGTTTTACACATTCCTATGTCTTGTTCCTCAAACACTGCAGACCTACAGTCAATCTGTTGCCTTTTAGATGTTCTGGACTGAATCTCCCCTCAGATTTTAGCATATCAATGGTGTTATGCCAAAGGTGTTATGCTATCATTTTCATAGCACATCTGACACTTTTCTAACATAATGTAGCTTATGTCATGGCTACACCTTACCAGTTTAATCTTTGTCAAGAAGGTAGCCTTATCCAAGCTGTTTTTGGCCATGAGTGGCTTAGTGACACCTTCCTGCTGCTGTAGCTGGTAATCCTCAGCTGGTGAGGGAAATGCTCTGCTTGATGTGGAGGCATTCGGGAAGGGTAAAGGAGGGGGGCGAGGTGACATGTGGGGGCAGGAGGAGGGAGATCAGGACTGGTCAGTGGCAATGGGGAAAAGAAATCAAGGCAAGAGGAGGGCTGGAGATTGCAATGACAGGGCAGAGGAAGGACTGTCACAGCAAGAGGCAAGGGTGAGGCCACGACTCAGAGCAGAGGATTGCCAAGGTATCACTTTCTGGGCAGCCAGGGAGCCAGAATGGTGGCCTCCTGAAAGGAGATTAAAACTAATATTGTGTTGGCCTGAACGAAGGAAAACCCAAATAGAGGGAGGAAAATCCAGGGGGGAAATGGCTTGGCATTTAAAGATGTAACCAAATGGGCTGGAATTCAGGCTGAAGAAGGATTCAAGTAATGGTGTAACTGCAGCCTTAGAAAAGCATTTCAAATTCACCTTGCAAAAGTACACAGTTCAGTTACTATAGCAGCACTCACACACTGATAGATTACAGACAAAAAGCTCTTTAGTTTTGCAAAGAAAAAAAATATAGATTTTTCCCTCGCTTCCTAATCTTAAATCATTCCATAAAGAGCAGCTTTATCAGCAATACTTAGTGCTATTTGACTCTGAGCAACTGGATAAGCTTTATTTGCTTATAGAGTACTGATTAGCATTAACTCAAGATCAACTGTTTATATGAGGATTGTGGAGGGTAGTGAGTGACTGTAGTAATCAAAGTGCTATATTCCTAGAGGGCATCTTTGCAAATTGCTCCATATAAGATTACTCATTTTTTTCCTCCTCTTTGCATGAGGTGCTCATGGACAAAGTATTTTGCTTAAAATAGCTATTTTTAGTATAATAGTATAAGGAGCTGTACTGGGACTAATAAAGTTTAACTTGCCCCCAAATTCTCAGGAGCAGAGAGAGTTTTTGCACTTTTCGTCCCTGGGCCAGTATCCCACTGAAGTTCAGTTCAAGGATAATTGGCAATGTTTACATAGTGAACACTGTTCCCATCCCCAACTTTGTCCAAACCTACGCTACCTGTCAGCTCCAGAAATGCAAATGTTACAGTCCGAGCCCATCCACATCACTGTAGCAATGGCCACATGCGCCGCACCGTTGTTATGCACATCTGTGCAGCCATGCCATGCTGCACCCATGCAGCCTTTGCACACACGGTGATGCGATGGCTGCATGTGGGAGTTGACTGAGAGAGTCCTAGGTGCTTTTGGTCAAGCTGGTAAGCAGTTTTTACTACTGAAGAGACTTTGGCAACTACTGAAGAGACTTTATCCCCTGCCATGCTGGTCCAATCTTGGGCCAGGTCAAGCAGTCCAACCCAGGATCAGAGGAGTGGCTGGTGGCATGTGGCAAAAGCCAGCCTCATGCAGAAGCCCAGTTTAAATTAGGAAGCTGGGAACATATATGCGTTGAGTGTTTTTAGCTGGGGATCCTCATGAAATGATGCTGGGCTTCTTGTATCTGGTAGATCAGTCTGTAATGAAGATGCAGAATTACCTGAGCACTGCTGGTTTGGTCCAATAGCCAAAGAGAGATTTTGATTTATTTTCACCTAGGCCTTCTCAGTGTAATTTCCTCCCTGCTCCCTTCCTGTATTTAATGGTTTCCTTTTTTTTTTTTTTTAGGTGAATTAGTTGCTTTATCTGTTTTAATAATGGTTTTGTGTTATCGGTTGTTTTAATTCCTTTTCTGAACTCTTTTGGGATTTCAAAAAGGAAAGATACTTTAAACATACACATAGATAAGGGAAAGGCAAAAGAACACTCAAAACTTAATGGTGAGATACCAAATAAAGGGAGTGATAAAATTACAGAATTATGCATGCTTTGGATATTTCCCCCCAGAAAACCTGTGGTCACCCATTGAAACAGAGTTGGCCATAGATCTGAAATAGGAAATCGCTTCACATGGTGAATAGTTGAAAGTTGACTGGCTTAGATGAAGTACATAAAAGTGAAAAGGGAAATTTATGAAGAGTACTAGCCATGATGGCTTTATACTGTTATTTTATATAGCACATTTGTAATGGCACTGTACGTTATACATTCAAAAGTGATTTATAATGAGAAAAATAACAAGATGGATTGAAACAGTAAAATAAAAAGGTAGTAAACATTTTGTAACAATTCTACTAAAGATTTTTAAAACGCCTACGTTACAGATGAGCTGATGCATTGTGGACTGTCTTCAAGGGTAGCCTTATGCAGAGAGCATTACAATAACCTAGTCCATAGGTAACCAGAGCAAGGATCACCATGGCCAAGTAATCCCTGTGCTGCCTCTAGAATTATGATGCACAGCTGGTTAGCCAATGAAATCAGGCTGCCCCGTTGGATAAGCATCACATTTCTTTCTCTACAAGGCTTCATAGGGGATCGTGCACCCACTTACAGAACATGGTGGAAGACATACTGATAGTGCCCCCTTAGTTGTACTTAATTAGTTCTTGAACACACTTATATTAAAAATCTGCAAAGTGAAAGCAGTTATTCCAATAATTTTCCTGGCAGAAAACCAGGAAAACTTGGCTCACAACCATTAGAATCAGCTCACAGGCCTCAACAAACTGATAAGTTGGTCCATTAAGCAAGCAAGCCAGTTTGGGTGTGGCTCTTCTCCCCCCTTCAGGTTCTGTGTGTCACCTTCTGTGCATCTCAGCCTAGTCCTACCTGCTTCCTCATGCCATTGCCTGCCTAATTAATACATCCCAGCCTGCCTGCCTGCCAGCCAGCCACTGCCGGTGTACTTTGGCCTGTGCCATGGAGCCTGTCATAGTCTGTGACAGAGGGAATCTAGAATAAGGCCCAGTACAGAAAGGACCTTAGTCTGTGTCCAAGCTAGTGAGGTGGTCTACCATTTCATCTTTTTCTTTACACAATCTACACAGGTTATTTGTTCCTGCTATTATTGTTTTGCAAATTTTGCTACTGTCATCACAACCTGGTTGACCACTTGGGTCAGTTGAATCAGATGAATGGATAGGATCCATGGGTATTTTTGTTCAGGGATGGTGGGGACTTAACACAGGCTTAGCCAAGGCCCTTTGAAGTGTGAATGGTCCCATCCATGACCATCCGCATCACATAGCAACAGCCATGCACATGGGGTGCTTCTATGGCAATCAGCAATTTGACATGCAACTGTGCAGACATACCAATGCTGCACTGCCCCACACAGCCTTCACAGATGGAAGTAATGCAAACACTGCCTCTGGGTGTTGACTGAAAGCGTTCTAGATGCTCTTGGTTAGGCTGTGGAGAGTTTTTACTGCTCCACGGCTTGTAGCGATCAGGATGGCTTGGGTCCACCCTGGGATGGAAGCAGAACCACAATGTGCATATCCTTCACCTCAGAGCCTGCCAGGTTGTCTTTAATTGCCACAGAGAGAGCAGGCCCCATGTCTCTGCATAACCACTCCTTGTCCCAGTAACCAGGAGTAATTTTAGGGTACCAATTGACAAACTGGAGTTTTTCCCCACAGGGAGGGACTCGGAAACCTCTGGAGAATGGTTGGAGGGACTGTATGAATCAAATTTAGAAGAGATGAAATAGTAGGTAACAGTTCTCTGAAGGGCTATCATGCCACTGATAGAGTAGAATAGATTTGTTCATTGAGGACTAGAAACAAAAAGTGGAAACTACACAGAAGCAGGTCTTAGCTAAACATGAAACATAAAGTAAAGCTACCTTGAGAAAGGAACAGGTTGCTTTGGGAGACTGCAAGATCCTTTCTTAAATTGCTGTTAACACTGTGGAGGCCACCAAAGATGTATTTATTTATTTTAAGGGGAATATTGCTTCACCCATAATTGCTGTCTTTGGAACAGATCAAATTACTTTACTATTATCTTTATCTGCAAGTAAACATAATTATAGAGAACAAACTTGGGTATATATGTGTGTGTGTTTAAAAAATGATGGTGGTTTCCACATGCCTTTCCATTCCTCAGGAAAGAAAAGGGGGTGCTGCAGCAGAATATTAAAAATCATGGAGGGCGGGGGGAGGGCCCACTAAGGACACTTCTGCAATGCAGACACATCCTAAATGGATGTGTCTTAACTGCAGAAGTACCCATTAAGTACCCATTAAGGGGCTCTTAACACCCATTAGAGACCCATCGCGCGAGAGCCAATGCGGATGCATGGGTCCCTAATGGGTGTTATGACTGTTTTTACTCTGTTTTTGCCCTTCTTTTTAATACTCTGACCAACTTTGAAATTTTTTCAATGAAAAGCAGCAGAAAATTATCTCAAATAAATAAATAAATAAATTCTGGAGCAAAGCCTTGGGCTTCAGGCAGTCAACACTTGTCTTAAAGTAAAAGGGACTGAATTTAGTGAGACTTATTGCCTAATAAACTTGCTCAGGGATACACTAAGAATCAGTATGCATTTTTTTTAAAAAAATGTATATATGCATAAGCATCCATTTCCATACCTTTACATCCCTTCTGTTTATATATATATATATATTTATCTCTCCTTGGACAATATCAAAGTTTTCCAAGACAACAAAATTGTTCCAGTGCATTAATACAGCAGAAGCAGAATGTAAAGGGATATCCAATATTAACCCCAGGTGAAATGAGTATACCCACTACAGAATGACTCTATAAACTTCATAGCTTTAAGATGGGTTGGACAGGTGGATCGATGGTTTTCTAGTATTGCTTCTGTGCTGGAGAGACAGACAGGATGCCTCTAAATTCCATTCACAGGGATTTGAGAGCAGGTGAAGGCTTTGCCCTTGTTTTGAGATGCCCAGAAGCAATAGGTGGGCTACTGTGTGGGACAGGATGCTGGACTAGATGGGCTGTGGCCTGATCCAGCAGGGCTCTTATGTTCTTAAACAGTGCTGGTGTTCACAGTTGAGTGATCAGGTATTTCAACAAATAAAAGCCATATAGGAAAAGGGCTGATGCCTTCTGTGGAAAAGATGTGTGAGAGAAACATTCCACATAGATTTGAAAATGGAATTAGAATGAAAGATTAGAAAGTGTTGGGATAATGGTGAATTAAAAATTGCAGTAATGTAACAGAACAATCCATGTTGCAAAACTAGGAAGCTGAGAAGACAATAGCTATTTTGGCTAAGAATGTTATTGTACTATGGTACTGAGTTGGAGGACAATGACAGAGTTTTAAACTGAGCTCTGTATTTTAATTTTCTGGAGGAGAGATGGAGGCAAGAGAAAAATTCTTCTGTCCAAACCCATTTTGTACCACCCTGTATCTTTGTGGGGGAAATGCAGATAGGAATGTGGTAAGATAACAAAAGCATGGTTTTTACCTAGAGTCTTGCAACATTTCCAATGTTTACTTTCAGCAGATATGAAATTCTGGTAACAGAAGTATTTTAGGAAGACAATCTTCTGTGACTTCATGCTTAATAAAGCTATAAGAAGAAGAAAGATAGATCCATCCATCTGTGTGGGTGTATTCATGAGAAAAAACTACAAAAAGTGACAAAAGCTAAAAAGCAAATATATCTTACTAGAAGTCTCCCTGGCAGTGCACAATAATCATTATTTTGAAATTATTTTGTAGTACATACATAAATGAATTCAAGCTTTAGAGTTTCTTTCCTCTTTTTCTTCTCATTCTCCATTTGTATATTCAGCTAAGATCCTGCTCAATAAAGCCAACAGCTGTATTTAAACTACGCAGTTCTTCTAGCTGTATTAAACTATTCTCAAATGCAATAATCTTCTTAGGCCTTTCACTGAAATGCATTAAAATACCTAAGATGCTGTTTCCACAAAATGTTTTAAAGGTAGCCTTTTATATCTCTGTGCTTTTGCATTTCCATTTAAGAGACAGTAAATTTAAAGTTACCTTCATCCTACTTTTACTTTTTTGTGGGACCATTCTACAAGAAATACCACTACTTGGCTGTCTTCTTGGGAACATATATAAATGCTATTTCTAAAGTATCTAGTTAGTGACAAATTAGTGGGGGGGGGGGGTAAGGCTGGAACACTAAGGATTTCAGGCAAGATGTCTGCTGAACCACTGTGAAAGGCAGGGATTTTTCTCTTCCCCAGAAGAGTTGGAATACGTGCTTCCCCTCCTTCTGCACCCGCCCCACTCCTGTTCTCTCCCCCCCCCCCCAGTCCCTTTCATCTCATCATATTATTACTGTCAGGCAACTTAGGTATTCCAAATGCAAACAATATGAATTGTTTAAATGATTCTTGCAGAGGTCTGCTGCTTACTGAGAATGCAGATTGAACAGTGCAATTTTTTTTTCATATGCTTGCATTAAACAAATCACTATAACACAAAATGGCATTCATTAGTATTTTAAAGCAGCAAACATTTCTAAGATATTCATATTGTTTTAGAAGAATAAATCTAATGCAGTCAGTCGCATTCTTTAACTGCATACTGCCTGCATTCCCCCGCCCTTCTAATGTACATCCACTGTCAGGTTTAATTAATAGAAGGTTAGTTGTCTTTACAGTTTAAATACCAAAATGATAAAAGTGCATGCAGTAGTAATTTGCTTTAAAGAATTTTAACATGACAAGGCATTTTTGTACAAAACCTCAATTTATTTCAAAGAAATTAAAAATATGTATTTTTATATCTTTATATATAAACCTATTCCTCTATAAATATAAATGATCTTGCAATAGAGAACAGAAATAATGCATACCAAATTCACATAGTTATGCATTTTAGGGTATGTTAAGTCATAGATAATTTTTTATATAGGTACTTATATAAAAAGTTTGAAACAATACAATCAGAAGAGCAGCAAGTACCATACAAAGGATTAAATATTAAAATGTGTTTGCCAGTTGAATTTGACACATCTTGTATAAACCTTTGAAGGAAATATGAGCTACAACATTTTAGAGAGTGCAGAAACCAATCATGCAAACTCCCTTAGCTTTACATATAAATTGGTATAAAGAAACATCCATCTTAAAGCCTATCCACCCGTTCAATTCAGATGAAATTTCTCCCTCTTAGGGATGTTAACTCATCAGGTCTTTCAGTCAACAATTAACAAGAAGGGATTAAAACTCATAAGTTATAAAGTTAAGCAGAAATGAAATGCATTAGAACAGCAAGGAAAATCTCAGTAAGCTAAGTTGATAAGATCTTTTAGTTAGTTTTTATCCCACCCCTGCCTTTTTCTTAGCCATATGGAGTTTGCAAATTCAAGCTCGACACTGCCGTCCAAATAAGTTTTCAGCCAGCCAATTAATTAAGTACGAAAACAAACTCTACCAAGAGCCAAGCTGATTAAAAATGGAGTTACAGTCCCAGGCAAAATAGTCAGCAAGTTCGCTTTTCCCATTACATGATAACAGTGAAAACCCCTGGATTTTCTAAAGAAGGCAGGAGTTACCTCCTAGCTCAGTCTTCAGTAAGTGACAAAGTTTGGAGAAAAGCTCCCGTACTTAAAAAAAACCCATCAGGGAGTGAGAAATTTCTCTCCCAGCCCTCGCACTTCATACTTCTTAAAAGCACAGGACGCAAAGCTTACAAAAAATCTCTCAGCAATAGTTTGGGGGATGATAGAACGTTTTCTTAGCAAAAGGCTAAGTAGTTGAGTAACGATGACGCCCAGTTCATTTCCTCAACTCCTCCCACCTTCTACCAAACTGGAACAGGTAGAACTGCTTGCTCCTTTATTCCTCCAGGTCATATATCGAGCAAAAATAAGGGGTTAGATTTCACCACTCCCAGTTGGAATTTGTTACGCAGCCCAGAATGAATATGCTACCTCAGCCCTCTACTAAGACAACTTTCCTGAAAACATTTATCCTACTGACATCAACTGCTCCTGATGTTTGGCTAGGTGACTGGAGAGGCCATTAGGGAAACAAGGAACAGTGCCAAGTTCACTTGGGTTCCTGATTTTCACTTTGCACCAAAAGGAATTGCAGAAGAAGGCCCTTTCCGCACAGGGCCTTATTCTAAGAAATATCCCAGAATAAAGCTATGTGCGGAACGGGCCTGAGTTGTGCTCTTCTTTTCTTGAAATAAGAGAAAAGGGAGTGTGTGAAGCCTGCAAAGAGGTTTAAAAAGTTCAAAATAATTACGAAAGTGAGAACTTTGCTGTTTAAATACAAATATACTTACAAAATCTTACAGAAGCTATATACAACTATCTCAGAGCCACAGTCTAAACTTTATGCTAAAATTTAAGTCCTGCAGAAGGCAGGGAGGAAGAAAAAGTTGGTCTTTTCCGAACCTCTGGAGAAACTGTTTCCTCTGTTCTGGAAGGAAAAGTTCCTGTCCACAAGAACTCCAAGAGTGGCCGATATGGACTCCTTCCTTACCCACTGCAGGCAGGCATCCCTAGCAGATGGGTCAACTTCACACCGTAGTTTCCCCATGCTTGCTGTTGGTGAGTCTGCTATAGAACTTCCTCCAGGAATTCAGGGTTTTTCCTGACCAGATCCAGAAGCCCGAAGTGATGCCTACAATTAAAGTCATGAGATACTTGATCATGAAGACGGTGAAGTCCGGGCTCATGGGTGGATGGTGGTGATTACTGGGGCAAGGGATGGCAAAGCTCTTGCAACTCTGGGCAAACCAACTCCTCTCCCACTGTTCCCTAAAAGCCTGCTCATAAAAATAGCAGGCAATTACTATGGTGGCAGGTACCGTGTAGAGAACGCTAAAGATGCCTATCCTCACCATCAGTTTCTCCAGCTTCTCAGTCTTGGTGCCATCATGCTTCATGATGGTCCTAATTCTGAACAGAGACACAAATCCAGCCAGCAAGAAGGAAGTGCCGATGAACAAGTAAACAAATAAAGGTGCCAACACAAAGCCCCTCAAGGCGTCCACGTTATGGATGCCCACAAAGCAGACCCCACTCAGGACATCCCCATCCACCTGCCCCAGAGCCAGGATGGTGATGGTTTTGATGGCCGGTACGGCCCACGCAGCCAGGTGGAAGTACTGCGAGTTGGCTTCGATGGCTTCGTGGCCCCACTTCATGCCAGCTGCTAAGAACCAAGTGAGGGACAGGATCACCCACCAGATGGAACTGGCCATGCCAAAGAAATACAACATCATGAAGAGGATGGTGCAGCCTTCCCGCTTGGTGCCTTGCGCCACCGTCCGGGAACCGTCGTCCGAGAAGCGTTCGTTGCAGACCACCTTCTCCTCCAGCAGGAAGCCTGCAATGTAGGCCACGGCCACGGCGGTGTAGCAGCCGGACAGGAAGATGATGGGCCTCTCCGGGTAACTGAAGCGCTTCATGTCCACCAGGTAGGTGAGCACAGTGAAGAGGGTGGAGGCACAGCACAAGACGGACCAGATGCCAATCCAGGTGCGCGAGAAGCGCAGCTCCTCCTGCCCAAAGTACATGAGTCCGTAGGGGCGTCCGAGCTCACAGGGCGCCCCGCAATCCTTCTCGCCCAGGAAGCGGTAGTTGAGGTAGGAGGGCACCTTGAGCACCCTGGGGCAGGTGAACCTCCCGGCCCGCTCCGCCAGGTGGCTCCCTCCGCCGCCGCCGCCGCCGCCGGGGGACCCCTGCCCGCCGCCGCCGCCGGGCCTGGGCTGCCCCCCCGGGTGGCTGGTCCAGAAGTCGGGCCCGAGCGAGGGCGTGGGCGTGGCGCGCTCCGAGGTGTTCTGGCCCACGCAGAGCTCGCCGGCGCCGTGCACGGGGAACTTCTCGCAGCGCAGCGCGTCGGGCCATTGGAAGCCGAACTTGTTCATGAGCGCCTCGCAGCCCTGGCGCGCCCGCTCGCAGAGGGAGCGGCAGGGCGGCAGCGCCTGCTCCAACACGGTGCACACGGGCGCGTACATGGAGCACAGGAAGAACTTGAGCTCGGCCGAGCACTGCACCTTCACCAGCGGGTAGAACTGGTGCACCTCCAGGCCCGCGTCCTCCTGGTTCGTGTGGCCCAGCAGGTTGGGCATGATGGTCTGGTTGTAGGCGATGTCCGTGCACAGCGGGATGGTGATGGGCTGGCAGTAGCCGTGGTCCGGCACCGAGATGCCCCGCTCGCCGTTGTACTGCGGTGGCGGCGGCGGCTGTTGCTGCTGCTGAGGCGGCGGCGGCGGCGGCTGCGCCTCGCTCGGCGCCTCCGTCCACAGCAGCACCAGCAGCCCGGCCAGCAGCCACCGAGGGCGAGCCGAGCGCACGGCGCCGCCTCCGCCGCCGACCGCGGGCGCCTCCGACGGCTCGCCGCTGCGAACTTGCCGCCTCCACTTCTCAGCCATACTTCGCAGGTCCCTCCCGACTAGCCAGGCTGCTGCTCGGCGCCTCTTCCCTGCGCTTCTGGAAGCTCAAACTTGAGACTCATGAAGCAGCCGGACTCGAGGGAGGAGGAGCAGGAGCAGGAGGGCGGCGGCGGCGGCGGCGGCGGCGGGATGGAGCCAAGCCAGCGGCACGTCCCGCAGCGGCAGCAGCAGCAGCCAGCGCGCCCTCGCCGCTTCTGGAGGAGCCCGCCGCCGGGCACAGCAGCAGAGGCGGCAGAGGCAGCGCCGCAGCTCCAGTCGCGCCTGTGTGCTGCTGCTGCTGCTGCTGCCGCCGGCGGCCGCCTCTCCTCCTCCTCCTCCTCCTTCCTCCGCCGCTGCCGCCTGACCATTTGTGGCAATCCTTCAAGCCCGGCCGCCGCTGCCCGCCCGCCCCTCCGCTCTCGCTCTCTCTCCCCCCCCCCGAACCGGTTTCCAGGCGCCCCGCGCGGCTCGCCTTTCACCAGGAGGGAGGAGCCTTGAAACGGACGCCTAAGTTTGGCCTGCGTCAGGGACCGTCGCGCAACGCCGCTTCGCGCTTCCGAGCGCAGGTGTCGGAGCGGGAGGAGGGGGAAGAGGAGGGGGAGGGCATCCCAGACGGGGCCCCCTCCTCCCTCCCTCCTTCCCTCCCCTTCTCCAGGGGGGCGCCGGGGGGGGGAGAGGAAGGAGGGCGGCGCGGATGGGCTTCGCCTGAAAATGAAGTGAAAAGGAAAGAAGAAGGGGGCGAAGGGGAGGGAGCGGGGGGAACCATATGCCGGAGCCGCTGCCGGTGAACAGGCGGGAGCAGACGAGGCGCTTTCCGTGTTGACGCGTCCAGGGTCGGTGCTCCGCCGCCGCCGCCGCCGCCGCGCTGAGGAGGGAGCCGAGAGGTCCGGGACAGATGCTGCTGCTGCTGCTGCTCCCCGTGGACGAGTTTAGGGTGCTGAGGGAGGGAGAGGCGGGCAGAGAGGGCGCTTCTTCCCTGAGTAGTTTCCAATTAAAATAATAATCGACCGAGAATGTCTTCTTCGATTATAACTGGACGGAGGGGACACTCCCGAGGCAGAATGGTGGCGCTTGCTGTGCGGAAGCCTCTTCCTCCCCCGCCTCCCCTCGACGACTTGGGAAATGAGAAATATTTCTCAAGAGGACAGGGAAGATTTGAGGCCTTTTCTTCCTCTCTCCCTCTTTCTCTCACCACCACTACCCTTTACAAGATGTAATACTGGAATGACTGGTGTGGACTGGAAGATGTCAGAAGAAGCCCAGCTTTTAGGGGCTGGGATTTTCTGTGAAGGCACTTCTGAATAATACTGTATGTGTAGGGAACATAACTTAGGAAGCTGTTTGAAGTGAACGTGTGGCCAGACCAGGCCTTTCAGTATGGTACAGTTCTCATGCATTTGGTCACTGATGGCTCCAAGAGGAGGGATTCTGCAAAACTGAGGCTGCATCCCTAGTTTCCCTCTACCGTCCCTCTATCCCAGAGGACTTTAAAAGTGCTGTTCACTTCCAGAATAAGCGTCCGCATGAGACTCAGCAAAACGCGCGTTTAAAACGCACCTTCTGTCCCCACGGAAGCGTGTTTTCTTTGCCCGTTAGTGCTGTTCTCTTGTTGATAGGGTGCCGGCAGGAACAAGGAGGGACTGCGCTCTGCGGGGCCACAACCAGGAAGAAACCCCCAACAAGTCCAAAGGAAAAATAGCCATCAGTTCTCTGTTTGTCTCCCAGATCTCTGCCCCCTGAAATGGCTTCCTGTGCCGGCAAAGGCAGTGGCTGCAGCCATCGGCCGCGCGATCATTCGCGCATTCACTCTCAACACTTTCCCTCTGATCACTGTCAAAATCCACCCCGTACAGCAGCGGTGACTGTAGCAATCCACCCACTTCACACCTGATAACAATGTTGCAATTCTCTGCAATTTCTGGCTCTTTTCATGCTGCACCACTATCCAGGATGGGGGGACCCTCCATCTGGAAACATCTCTGTGTGATGTGAATGCTCTGTCTCAGAGCATCTCTGGACTCCCCCGTTTCGTAAAGTCAAAAAGGCCATGTATTCACGTACTATCAAGCTCATGCAGTTTTCTTGGCAGAAACAGTAGCTAGAATTTTTTTTTTGTCTTGCAGAAGAAAAAAAAATCACAGACTAAATATTTAGGCCACTTACTTTTTCCCAGCAGTCCTGTCCCACATTCACAAAAAAGTTACTACCATAATCTACAATGACTAGATGAAGAAAAAAGGTACATTTACCTGTTTTCTAATACTAAAAAAATTAAGTCCTGGATACTTGAAAATTCATCCTGCAGGACTTGCCTTGCTGATAAAACGAATCTACTGTGTTTAAGTTATTTCTGTATCTCATAGATGTCACAGAAACTGACATAGCAGGTTTCCCCCTCCCCCTGTTAGTGCTGTTCTCTCAATCCAACTGTTTTCGAAGACACTTGGCACTGTAACTAGCATTGCCAATTCAGGCTGCAGTCACCTCTGTGCTTATCTGTCAGTCAGTAGGTTCCCTGGAGATCTTTGGCGTGACTCTGAGGCTGGATTCAGTCATAGCAAGAAAAAAAGCGCCTCTGAGGCACCTCGGAGGAGGCTTCAAGATGGGATTGTTCACCCACCAGTCTGACACTCTCCCGTCTCCTGAACATTCTGTGCAAGGAAAGGTTGATGACAGAAAGCTCTCAGATTCCTGCAAGGCATCCTGCCTATCTCCCAAATCTGGAGGAAGTTCCTGATGAATTGAGCTTCTTGTTCTAGGAGTTGCATCTTATACTGTTGCACTGTAATGAGTTCATTAATCAATAACAACCATGTATGACTGATCCAGTTATCTATGTTTAATTGATCTGCAGATTTCCAATGGAGAGGGATCTCTGCTTTCGCAGTGGTGATCAGCGAGCGAATCAAATCCCTATCTAGGCTAGGTGCAATCTAGGATGCTCAACTGCAGTCCACCTGATTTTCCAGTTTTGCCTCTGTGGTGCTATAAGTTGGGAACCGCAATGCATCTGCAATGGTTGTGGAATTGCGAGGCCTATGGGTGTGCAAGACGGCTGCCTTGCCAGGGTGAATTATTTTGAAAGGCACATCTGCAAAATCTGAATGTGCTGCCTAGTGCCTTGCCTGCGCCAGGATCTAGGCGGTCTTGTGGTTTGCCAGTGGTAGAGCTTTGTCTGTTGACCAGTCAAAGGGTTCCTAAGATCACAGCAAGAATTTGTTTTTCAGATTTCTGTTTGGAGAGTTTTATAATAATATTTTAATTGTATTTCATATTTTAAACATGACTGGATGTATTTATTGAATGTTGAGAACCTGAGCACTTTGGGTGAAGGGAAGGATATAAATATGTAATGAACAAACCCCAAGGAGAGACGCTCGCTCCACACTTTTATCCTTTGTTCTGGGACAGGACAGGCCACCCTATCCTGCAACAGTGTGAGGAAGAGAAGCTCTTGCCTACTTGGTTTGCTGGTCCAATATAGCAGAATCACCCATATTTTCCATTGTATTCTGGGCTTAAAAGAAAATGCAAATGTACATAGTTTTATTTTTAACTCATTTGCAACTTACTCAGAGACCTCTGGAACAGGATGGGACATAAATTTCAAGAAGCAAACAAACGGTGTTTCATTGAAGTAGTAGCTAAACAAGTTGTTCCCTCAGAACAAAATATAAAACACTTGCGAGGTGGGATCCTTGCAAGTCAACAAGAACAGAAAAAGGACAAAATCTTTCCTCAAAAGCTCTAAGGATTCCTGTGAAGGATAGGAAAAGGTTAACACTTGGAAATAATAAGCCTAATTATTCATTTATTTTATGATATAGATGGCAGGTAATTCCTTGCCCTATTCCCCAATCCACTCTGGCACCCCTAGTCTGTGTGTGTGTGTGTGTGTGAGAGAGAGAGAGAGAGAGAGTAGACATTGTTTTCATGACTTTGAAACAAAACTATTCAAAATGGGGTTACTTTGCTTTGAGCTTGAAACAAGCTCTTGGTATAAGAGCTGCTATAGTTTCAAGCTTAAATACTGGCCGAGAACTGATTTCAAGCTGCAACACTGAGAGCACATTTCTAATCAGAACAACCTTATTGAGGCCTACCTTTCTTCAGTATTAACAAGGACTTTCCCAAGGCAGAAAGACTAATCCTTGTGACCCAAGGAGATGAAGTGCCTGAGGCTATACAATACTCAAGGCAAGGCAAACGCTGGTGTTGGGATTTTAATCCTCACAAAAGTCTATAACATTTTAACTAGACCAGTTTTACAAAGATATTTCTTGGCCATCTATTGAAGCGAGCCCCACCTATATACTAGCATCTACTTACTAGATCAGTATATTTTCTATTTGTTGCATTTCTTTACTTGTGAGGTATGTTAAAACTATCAAGAAATTCTTGTCTTTAAAGAGAGGCATAATAGCATATGTAGGCCACATTTACACATGGTGTAACATAAGAACATAAGAAGAGACCTGATGGATCAGGCCACAACCCGTCTAGTCCAGTATCCTATATCCCACACAGTAGCCCACCAATCGTTTATGGGCATCTCAAGCAGAAGACAAGGGCAAAACCTTCACCTTTTCTCAAGAACACTTTGTAGGGGCAGGGAATCGGCCTGTCTCCACACCCCAAAGGGATGTAAGGCTGTGTGTGTAGATATAGGCTGTTTCTGCACTGGGTCTACACTGCTGGATTACATCCTAAAATAGGGGCCTGCTGTCTGCATGTTAGTGCACACTATGGTAGTCCTGTGCAAAGCTTGCTGTAGTCTGCACCAGAATGAGGATAGTAAGATCCTATTCTGGGATATAATCTGGAATACGGCCTAGTGCAGAAAGGGTCTTAGTCTTCCTCCAAGGTGTATACAGTTCAATTCTCATGCGCTGAGCTGGCCATCACTGTGGATAATCAGGCCACATTTGCCTGTGCACTGGCTTGAGATTTTGCCCTCAGTCAGACTTCTTACTGATGCCAAAGACAGCGTCCTTCAGTCGAGGTGCCTCCCAGAATCTCCCACCAACAAAGTGGAGACCAACAACGACCATAATTGATTTGAGCATTGGAGCCTTTGTGTTGGACAGGAAAAGTGTGTAACAGACTAACGTGTACTGGGAACGCCCAAGCACCACAA
Source organism: Aspidoscelis tigris stejnegeri (assembly GCA_023333525.1). Taxonomy (NCBI): domain Eukaryota; kingdom Metazoa; phylum Chordata; class Lepidosauria; order Squamata; family Teiidae; genus Aspidoscelis; species Aspidoscelis tigris. Next base: position 46,466,766 of record JALMGA010000008.1, read on the forward strand.
GTCCAGAAACATACCTTGGTCCAGGCCCATGTCCAATCACTAACAGGCTGCCACCATCTTGATCGCAGTGTCTGGTGCAACTGCGCATGCACCAATGGTATGGCAAGAACAGTCACAGTTTGACGTCATCTGACCACATAATGGACTGGGAGCGTCTTGTATGGTTACAATTCAGCATTTCTTTCTCCAATCACATTTTCTGCCCAGTCAGCCAGCAGTGTTCAAGTAGCCTGCCATCATCTTGAAGTACAAAGGAAAGTTGGATAAGGGGCACGTATAAATGTAGCTTCGCCCATTTCTCAGTGTTTACGCTGAATTCCCAGATAATGCAGATAGATGTCAATTGAGAACTGGACTGATTGTTACATTTGCCTTTTTACATTAGTATGAATGGCATACATGGAAAGGACTAGAAATGTTTACCATTATTTATTGTTTGAAATACTTTTATTCTCCTTATTCTTTGGCGACAGACCTCCATCAGACAGTCACTGGAAAGGAAATCATAATAATGCTTCCTATGTTAATGGCAGTGGATAGTTCCCTGAGACATTCTCCTGCAGTGATGAAATCTTACTTTAGCCTACAAGATTTGTTTTGTACAGTGGTTTGGAAACAGAAACTGGAAAAAAAGATATTTCCCACTCCCAGCTAAAATTAATTTATAGAGGGAGATTATCAGGGGAGATATAAGTTGATTTCTCAATACCTACTCCCTGCCAAAATAAGATCTATATGCCTTTCAGTGGATTCTGTTAGTATGTTTATAAGGAGAGCAAACTTTGTAGCCAGTCTAAGTTTCTAATACTACCTGACACACAATTTAGTTTGTGTTATAGTAATGTATCATGGTTTTATGTTTTCTTCACTGAGTACTTTCAGTTAGAAAAGTGAGCCAAATGTTATATAATATTATTTTTAAAACTCACACATTTTGGATGTAAAGTGATTTCTGGTCATGTACTATAAATATTTGATTTCAGTGGAATTCTGACACTATTAACAGTGAGGAAAATTCATACATAGTCTAAACGTCTATTAAGCTGGTGACTTTGTTTGACTTGCCCCCATTGCACTTGATTTGGCTCATTTTAAGATGTTTATTGCTTGGGTTGCATTCTGAGGCTGCATTCCCACTTGACTTTTTAAATTCGGTTTGGACTATTTTAATCCAGACTCAGGACGAAGTGCACATTCTGGGTGTCTCCATTTGCCTGAGGAGAACATGGGTTGAATTTGAATGCTGCAGTTCCCACTCAAACCACACAAATCCCCAGCATGGAGAAACAGGATCGTTTCATCTCCACCCCTTGCCCAGACACAGGGCAATCACAAAGCAATTACTCTCCCTTTCAATTTCCCTCCCCTCTGTAAATGGAGGCTCATGGCTTTTAAAAGTTTTCCTCTTCTCTGCATTGCTTGCTACAAATGTATCTTAGGTAAAAAAGTTTTATTCTGCGATTGCTAAATGTATCTCTCATAATTGCAGTGGGTTCAAAGATCCAAGCCTTTTTTTGATCTCCGGCTAGCTAGCATTACAGGGATGGGAAGTATGGGGGGGGGGAAGACCTTCCCAGATGTGAAATCCCACCCATCCATGGCAGGCATCAGCCAAAAGCATATGGGGGACAATCCGAAAGGCTGATCTCCTCCCTGGGTAGTCCGCTAGTGTTCCCAAAGCAGAATAGAAAAGTGCGCTGGGCTCCAAAACGGGACCGAGAACAGTTTTTCTGAGGACTTTTGCTCTGCAGATTTTAGCAGGCTAGTCCTCATAAAGTCCAAGAATAAAAAAATAAATGGGATTGGAAAATCCCGAAAATGGACTGGATTTTCATTTAATCTTGTATGGGAACGCACCCTGACATAGCATTTAATCAGTTTAGAGGCTGTGAGAATTCCTACTCTTCCAGCAAGAGTTTGGCTTTTTGTATCTTCTGTGGACCAAATTGGCAAAATCAGGACTATGTGCATTTAGAGTAAGGTGTTTACTATGTGCATTTACTTGAATCCTTCTTCAGCTCAAATTCCAGCCCAGTTGGTTACAGCTTTAAAAGCTCAGGTGGTTTTTTTCCTGGGTTTTCCTCCTCCTATTTAGGTTTCCTTTCATTTGGGCTAACAAAGGATTAAAGTTTTCAACTTGAAGGGAGGAGGGAGAAAGAAATCGGAGCCAGGACCCTGCTGGTTGAAAGACTCTGCCCGTCACTGCTTCCATGCCTCAGAGGTGTGAGGTTTTATCTTGTCCCTCCTTCCTTCCTCAGATTTCAAGTATCTCCAAATGGAACTCCCTTGCCTCCCACCACTACCCCTGCTGCCTCTTCACCCCCTGCCACTGTTGCCATGCCCCCTGCCACCACTGCCCCCATTCTCTGCCCTGCCGCCACTGCAGCCCCCCCCCCCGTCCTGCCACCATAGGAAAGTGTAACCAAGCCATTCCAGGCCAAAAATGGCTTGGATACAGCTGCTTTTCTAAAATGGATTTAAATGAGAAGGTGTAACAGCCACCTAAGTGAGTTCTCAACATAGTTCAGATCATTATCCCATTGTATTTTAGAAAGTGAGAACAAGGACGTAAAGTAGAGGATTTTGGAAGGGAGGCATACTTTTCTTGGTGTGCTCAGGGAGGGTTCCCCATTTCCATGCACCCACCCAACTCCAGACTTAGTTGGTTGGGGGACGGCAACAAAGAAGAACAGGAGCAAGAAGGAACGGCAGGGAGGAGGGTGGTCTCCCTTCGCCATTCCCCACCACCTTCTGCCGCTTTGCTCCCCTTCCCTGACTTTGCTCACTAAGACACAGGAGTCCTTCCCTTCAGATTGTGTATACATCAGTGAGATGAGAGAAGGGGAGAAAGAGGGCTGAAGGGAAGGGCCCCTGTGTCTTGATGGAGGGTGACAGAGGAGGGAGGGAGAGAGGAAGAAAGGACACACAGAAAGAAAAGCCGCTTGTCTCTTAGCGCCCACCCCTCTTTCCCCTCCTTGCCTTCCCTTTCATTCATGAGCTCAATTGCTTTTATTTCCCCTCTGCAGCGACTTCCGCTCTCTATCCAGTATCTCAAATCCTGGTTGCCTATTGCACCCCTGATAAAAAACCAGTCTCCTGGAAGGTCTTTTAATTTTTAAAAGATGTTACTGACCCCTTATACAGAGATGATGACACCTGTGCCCACAGAAATGACTTGAAGCAGAGCGGCCACCACCTGTCCTTCTTGATCTAAAATGGTGCAAAGGTGAAACAATGATTTGTCAGCAGCAGCTTGGCTCACCCCCCCCCCCCACACACCTTTCTTTCTTTCCACTCCTCTTCTTCTTGTTCCCTTACTTCAGGCCAAGAAGGACACAAGCCTGCCCAAGTAACACTCAGCTTCCTTCACCAAAAGAAGGCAAAGGCGAAGAAGGAGTGGAAATGAGTGGCCAGCACTCAGCCTTCTGGGAACATCTACAGCGCTGCAAAGAGAATCCATGTTCTGGTGCAGCAGCAGAGAAGTACTGAGGGTAAAGTTCAACTTTCCCTTTCCTGGTTACTAACTGATATGCCTTGTTCAGACACTGCATCTGTACTTCCTCATATTTTCCAGTTTGGATTTTGTTTGCTTCAATAATTTCCCTTTTTTAGAACTCTGCAATTGTAGATGAACTAATACATTACAAAGTCTCCTTTGGAGGTATCTTGATTTTACCAACATTACTATTTTAGGATACTAGGATCCAACCGGAGCCTCACACCTGATATATGCCACTATTATAGTTCTGATCCACAGGTCTGCTAATTTCACCTCAGGTTTTCTTGATGAGAGTAAGAGCCTTCATCTTTTTTGCATAACCCAGCCACATTTATTTCTCTGTATCTGCCCAGCCAACCAGACAAACATCACAAATGACAAATAACAGAGTGCACTAAAAAGAGAGAGAGAGAGAGAGAGAGAGAGAGAAATACATGTATGTGCCATAAATTTGTCTTAAGCAGTGGCTTTTCCATTCAAATTCTTTCTGTTGGAAATCACCATTGTCGTCAGTTTTATTAAATGAAAAAGACAAGAGAAAATCTGCACGTATCATCTGTGTACAAATTCTCAGCGTTTTCAAATATAGCACCATATTAGTAGAAAAATACAATTATTGAGATTGTCTGCCAAAATACCTTGCCCTAGAAAATATGAAAGCAGAGTGTTCAAAGGATATGGAAAATAAATTCCCTTTCTTTATAGCTCTGTCCTCATGGGATTTGGCATAAGACAGACTAGAAAAATTCTAAGAAATGTCAGGGTTTCTTTACTGGCATTTTTTTTAAAGACTTTGTTCTGTACAGAAACAACTTGGGCTCAAAAGGTAAAATTCATTGACTGTAGATTTTACTAAATGCAAGTTTAGTTGTGCAAGCAAAGGAAAGCTGAGGGTGTACTAAATATGACTACATTTTACAACCTCTTTCTCTTCTCCTCTCTACTTTTCTTTTCTTTTTGATAAGCACTTAAGGGAACCCTGTTCACTGAAAGCTGCCAATTCTTTTATTTACAATAAGAACAGATTGAGAATACTAGAGAAAATGTGTGTGGCAAATTAGGGTGAACTCCAATGGCCTGAATTTTAAAGAGGGAGAAACATAGGAAGGGATTCTCTACTATTTCATTACACCCCCTTTTCTTTCTGAAACTGTCCTAAAGCCATTATCATAGCTGAGTACTTTGCATAATGGAAAACACAGTCACCTCAGATCTTCTTTTGCATGACAAACCCTTGATTAGAAAAATAATAGGATGGAAATGGAATTGGTATTTACTATGGATGGATGGAGAAAGGAACCCAGCATTAAAAGCAACCAGGGTGAGAGAGCCTGGCACACAGACGGCATCCTGGACTATGATACAGACAGAGAAGGGAGGTGGGGTTTTCCCCCCCCACAATAAAAACTGCCTGTCTGCCTGGAAGCAGAAAAAATAAGGCAAATGTTTGTTTTATTTTTAAATAACAATCCCACTGAAACAATTTCTCCCAGAAAAAAATATAGTGCACTGCCTTTATTCACAGATCCAGATATGTTTTGTGGCTTCTTGAACCCAGAGAAAACAATGCAGACTTTTTTTAGGATGCACTATATTGTGGGAGAACAAAAAAGAGGTGTGTAATAGACTCATTTGATGCTGTTAATATCCAGGTCAAAACCCAGACATAACTGTTTTGGGCCCTTAACTCTCCGCATATGTCTCTGGATCTCAGCAGTCTAGGTAGACATCCTGTTTTGTGGTTGTTGGTGTTGAAAATCAGATTTCCTTTCTCTCATTCCCTCAGTCCAGAGCACAGTTACGGTAGAGTGGGCCCCTGGGAATGAAAACATGATGGCCATCCATACAGATGCAAAATAAACACCAAGCTCAGTTGCCGGTCATTTGTTCTAAAAAACAGTACTGCTGTCTGGACATACATCATGCTGGTCCTAAAAGAACTGCACTGGTGTCTATGTGCTCCCGAGCCCAGGTACTAATGTCAGCATATAAGGCTAGGGCCCAGATATTCAAAGCAACACCTCCTATGACCTAAGGGCTACTGGTGAGGTCCTCTTGGCGGTCCTACCATCCTCAGTAGTTAGGGGTGCAGGAACATTGGGAGGGCATTCTTGGCTGTAGTCCCCAGCTTATGGAACAGTCCACAGAGATGGCGTGTCAGGCATCATCATTGTATGTGTTCAGAAGACTGTTGAAGATCCAGGTGAATAAGCAACTGATTAATAAACTGATTGATTGGATTCAATCAATGGTAGTTATACCTTACAACCTCTCTCTTTCAAGTTTACTTTTTATTATTATGACCAGCTCAGGACTGGGAGGAGGACATTTCCGTCCCGGTACAAACTTTAATGCAAGGGAATGAAGGTTTCCAACTAGGTCTATGGTGGGAAGTAGGGATGTGCATGAATATTAATATTAACATTCAATATTTGGACAAATTTGGACATTTGTCTCCAAGTAGAATGTTACGACATTCGTACATTGACATTCGTATTCATTCATGAAACAGGGAGGTGGGAAATCGGCTGTGCCAGGCACATCTTCCATGGAGCCAGAGTGCATTCGTCATGGTTTGAGAGTGGGTCTAAAGTGGATTCAGAGCAGATTTGACACTTTCAGAGCAGATATGTTATGGAATACGTATCAGATAAGTAAGCGTTTTTATCAGATATTCATACAAATGCATTCATATCAAATAGAATCCTACCACATTTGAAGGGGATCTAGTTGAGCGAATATGAATTTTCTTAAATTCAATTCCATACAAATCAAATGCAACCCCACCCCCCATTTGTACACATCCCTAGTGGGAAGTGTAAATGGTCCCAGAAGTTGGTCATTTTGGGCAGTATGTGTCATGGGCCTGGGCAGCAGGAGCAGAGTGGCTTCTTTGCAGGCCAGTTTTCCCCCACATTCTTCAGGTCATGCTTAGAGATATTCCTGTGAGATCATGTGTTCAGGCAAATGAGCTAGATAAAGTAACCATTTTGCTCCATGTAAAGCAGCCTACTATTACCCAACTGAATGGAGTTCAGTGGTGGTTTTGGCTTTGCTTTGTTCTGCAGAAGCCAACAAAGTCACTCACGGAATCTTCAGCTAATACAGTTGAGTCTCCAGACTCCCCTTTCCCATGTACAACAAGTTAGCTGATAGAAGACGCCTTTAGCTAGCCTTTCTTCTTCTGTCACTACTCCAGCTGACCCATGAAAAACAAACAAGAAAATAAAATCCCATAAGGAAGGGCAAGAAGTTCTGAGATCAGCTACACAGCCATTGTTACTAGGGAAACGGCTTCCTTAGCATTCATATGTTTGGCAGATCTGCCTGGCTTTTCTCTCTCTCTCTGCATCTTGAAGCAAATGTTGCAAACAGGAGGTGGATGCATCTGGTGTGTCAAGATTGCTTGTAAGAGATTTATTAAATGTGTGGAATTATCTGCATGAATCACAGACAAGCTTGTGCCTCGCCACCATTGATCCAAGATTATGGCCATGTCCCCACATCATGTTCAAAACCCCTTGAAGGGGCACTGAAGCCTGCCCATCTCCAGAGAGCACCCGATATCAGGCAGCGCATGTTCAGTTCCCCTACAATGGAACTGCTTCTTCATGCACCAAGTTGGACCTTTGTCCTAGTGAAATATACCATATTTTTGCACCTGTGCCCAGCGGACAAACACAGACACTTCAGAATGGTAGCCTTGAAGGCAGCAGTGCAACTCCCAAACCCTTTTCCATGGCTGCCTGAAGCCTACAAAGGCCTGAGGAGTGAACAGATACTCCCAGATACACACGGAAACAACATTGGATAGACAGTTGCCTTCCACAATGCCAGAGCCTGCCCTGCATTTCGAAAAAGCCATCAGGATTCGATCAGCCCCGGGCAATATGGACAACTATAAATTGCATCTGCATGCGATACGGTAGCTATGCAGATGGTCTTTATAAGTGGGGAATAACTTCATCCCTGAAATGCGACTGCAGGGCGGAAAGAAAAACGATCCAGCATATAGTGAAAGAATGTCAAAATGGAGCATATAGTGGGAAGTTCTGTAATTTCTTGACAGTGACGAAAGGGACAGTATCTGTGATTTAGATATAAGTTTGTGATTTTACCATGTGGTCTTTCCAGACTTTTCCTGTTTTCTATCTTGTGTTTAGCTATTTTATTAATGTATTACAATATGAAGTTGCCATAGGGTAAATAAACTGCAGAGAGTGTGCCAGAACCCCTTAGATTAGCCTATGAGTGCCAAAGCTGGTGAGTGAAGCCCCCTTTTGCACTAGTCCCAGGCATAATGAATCTGTATGTAGACGTATCCTCTATTTTTTTCTGTAGATTTTTTACCTGCGTCCTACGGGTTCTAATTATTATTGTTAGCTGCATCCTGCTGGTTCTAAGTGTCAGATAAAGTGTCCTGTTCTGATATTTTTTCTAGTTCCCCCCTCCTAAAATGTAAGATTTTAGGGTTGGAAGGAAATTTTGAAGCTATGCATTGCAGGCATTTGCTCAGACTAGGAATCCTACAGCTATAGTATTTCTGATTAATGACTACCCAAAGAAAGCTTCAAGTATCTCCAGCAATAATGCAGCTGCACATGACGTTTGAACAGAGATACAAGACCGCTAGTTTGATCTGTGAAGCAATACAGAATCTGTAAGTGTTTAACTGAAGAGCCAGCCAACATGCTCCTGTTCAGATGGTCCTTTTGCCACCTTCCAGCTAGCATTCCCAGTAGTCAGGAAGGATGGGAACTGAAGCTCAACAACATCTGGAGGGCATTGCAATGGCTAACTGTTTCCCCCAGTGCCATTTCTAGACCAAAATCTGTTCTGCCAAAGCAGTATAATATGCTCTGTCTGGAGTAGATGGAAATAAGCACTTCAGGGTATTAACATGGGAAGTGATATAATGATTTGCAGGTTTTGGTGATCCCCCTATGCACTCATTCCTCTTGCTCTGGAAAGCAACATTAATTACAAAAGTGCCAGTCATGAGCAGGTAAGTGCCATTTGTTGGGATTCAAGAGCAGGAGAAGGTTTGCCCTTGTCTTCTGCTTGAGATGTCCATGAGCAGTTGGTGGGCCACTGTATGGGACAGGATGCTGGACTAGATAGGCTGTGGCCCGATCCAGCAGGGCTCCTCTTATGTTCTTAGGTACCTTCTAAAGTATTAGTAAAGATATGCTGTGGCTGAAACTCCGAAGCTCTTTTCCACTTTGTCAGCCTGTTTTAAAACATTTGGTATATACCAATTAGTAGGCCTTTCCTGACAAAGATTGGGCTATTTAAATTAGAAAAAGCCTGCCTGCTCAGCATTCCCTGCTCTCATTGGTCAGAGTGGCATCTTCGCTGTTTATAAAAGAGAAAGCCAAGAGTTGATCCTAAGGGCAGCATGGTCTTGAGTTTCTAACTAATTCCACTCATTATAAAAAAACAACACCCTGCAAACAAGAGTTTAAGAAAAGCACACATGCAAGATTTAAGTTCTCCAGTAAGATATATAGGTGACAGGGCCACAAGAGCAGGAAGTGCAGAGAACCTCTCATCTCAAGCTCCATTTGTCTCAAACACTGGTTCTCAAACTGTGTTTCTTCTGATGTTCTGGAACAACACTTTCCAGTGCTCCACTGCAGCATCTACACTTCTTCAACTTTGAAAGAGGGTATTTAAGAGGTGACCTAATTGCATATGAAACCATGCATGGTGTGGAAAATGTGGATATAATTTCCCCCCCCCCTGTATTTTATAACATTGGAAACAAGGAGACTCTATGAAGCTGACCAGAAGGAGAATTAGGACTGACAAAGGCAAGTAGTTTTTGCACCCAGAGGATCATTGTTCTATGGATTTACTATCAGAAGAGGTGGTGACAGCAACCAGAGTAGTTAATTTAAAGGGTTAGACAAATTCATGGTGGTCAGGGTATTGCCTCCAAATTGGCGAGACAGGTAGGATGCCTCTAAAACCCATTTGCATGGATTTGAGAAGAGGTGAAAGTTTTGCCTTGGCTTTCTGCTTGAGAATGCCCAGAATGCCCAGTAACTGGTGGGCCACTGCGTGACACCGAATGCTGGACTGGATAGGTTATGACCTAATCCAGCAGGGTTTCTCTTACGTTCTAATGCTCTTAAACGCACCTGGCTAGTCCCTGCTGGAACTCAGCAGGCTGGACTGCATTCTGATCTCACACAGTTAACTTACCTTCTCCAACAGTGTTGCAGGTGGAATTCCCTGCCTTTTGAAGATAGGAAGTAGCCCACTGATGCACATTACATCCATATTCACCCTACCTCTTTGAGATTTGCAGTACGCTATACTGCTTTTCCATCTCAGCTGCCTACATGCTTTGATAACTGCATAAGTCACCAAACACTATACTATGTTTCCTTTTGTGCCATTTCCCCCCTACCTGTTGTTCTGTGTCATTAATGCTGTAGCCTTTTAACATTTATTTTTCTTGATTATGAACATGCAGGGCTTTTTGTAGAGATCCGGTTTATGCTACTTTCACCATCTCTGTGCTTTCTCCCTCTGTGTCCATCATTCCCTTTCCTATCTGCTTCTCTCAGACATCAAATCTTTCTCCACTGCCCTTACATTTCTGTTTCCCCAAGGGTACTCAGCAGGAAAGGCGAGAGAGTAGGCAGCTCCCCAATGAGCCACTGGTTTCAACAGCTGGCTGCCTTAGTGCTGTTAAAAATGCACAGCTTGTGCACTTTCTATTGAAGCAAGCCTGAGTCTGGATTCTCAAGGAACATGCATGTAACTGTGCTTCTTTAAGAGATCCGTTTCTATCCCACAAGCTTGATTGTGAACATATTAATTCCAAACTCCACCGTCTCTAAGGAATATTTTTTTAACCATCACATTTAACAGCTGGAAAAATATAGTGGCATATGCCTAGAATCCCTGTAAAATTCTAAATTATTTATTGATCAGATCCATTGCAATACTGTATATTCATTGAACTATTCCTAATAGCTTGAATGTGAGTACTAAGGAGGGGGGAATGCTTTTTTTGTTTTCTTTTAGCAAGAATGAAGATCATTTTAATTGGGAAATATAAAGCAGTGAGAAGCCAATGTTCAATTGCTAGATCAAAAAGTGATATTCTGTGAATGTTCAATAGTTTCTGGCTGAAATAAATTTGTTTTAACAGTATGTATTTGTATATGACTTTGCAATGTTCAGAGTGTCTTCTTTCTTAAACAACCAAGGTGACAATTATGTTGGGTTTGGGGCATTTGATCAGAACTCCACTTGGTCCCTTGTTTATAAAATCATTAGCAGTTGATAGTCGTTGTTTGGCCTATGATTCCTTATGATACTGTATGTATTGCATAGTATTGATTTTGTTTTTATTGTATACTGCTATGAACTCTTGATAAAGGTGGCATACCTATGTTTTAAATAAATGAAACCCTTAAGGTGGACTAGAATTACCAGTGGGATAGAAACCTTCCTGGGAAATTCCTGGGACACTTGGACATGATGCGTCCACACTGCATGGAGCTGCCTCTATACTAGAAGCAGCTCTGTGCGTGCTGGAAGGTCCCGTGGCCAGGTTAGCCGTGGAGCACATGCTCCATTTGCACCCAAGTGGAAGAGGTTCTAATGGAGCATGTGACTTGGTGGTGCTGGTGCAGTTTTGTGCTCTATCACTTGGTCACCATGGCAATGGCGCCACATAGGCACGTTGGCATCATTGCTGCAACACCGTGATCACATTCATAATGGCAACAATTTGAACTTAGCCAGCATGTAATTAAGCACTGGCTATGTTTGGAATGGTTTGGGGGTCCAAAGCCTCACCTCCTTAGGACATTCTCCTAGGGAAGGCAAAGTGTGAAAAGACCTTATGTATGGACTTGAGCTGCATTTCCTTTCTGATAACAGAAGGTGCTAGATATATAGGAGGACTTCAAAGCTCAAAGTCAGCCTCTTGATTGGACTCGAAAGTAAAGTAGTGACCAGATCTTTAAGGAGTGGAGTATTACTATCTAGGTCGGTGATGGCCAACCTATGACACGCGTGTCACAGGTGACACGCCAAGCCCTTTTGGGTGACACACATGGTCACCCTGGCACCTGGGCGTGGAGTGCTTGCTTGTTCTTGAAGTATACGAAATGCAAACTTTCAATTGAAGATTCAGCAACAAAAGTCACTAATGTAAAGAATTATTTGTTTTTGCTTTTAATAAAATACATATATCAAAAATATAACTTTTTTACTAGAGCTACAAATATCACAAAATTATGGATATTTCTAGATGTGACACAGCACCCAAGTTAAGCTACGTTTTCTTGTGAATTTTGATACACTGAGCTCAAAAGGTTCGCTATCACTGATCTAGGTCAAAACACCAGTAATTTTGCACTATTTCCAGTCTTTCTTTTGTACTCAGATTGACAAGTTGACAAGGGATGCCCCATGTTAGTCGTTACAAGCAGCTTAACCTGGAGCATCGTCCACTGACAAGAAATAGTTTTAGATGGAAATCTGTATTCCTGGTCACATAATGTACTTTTTGAAGTATTGAAAAATACTAAAATAATGCACACTCCTATGTTGAGGGACTATGCTTTCCAAATGGTCTCAGCCTTTGGAAACCAGAATCTCTGAAGAGACATGTATGTCAGTTAGTTTGAGCCTAGCTCTGTATGTGGCTGGTTCTTAATTATATTTAAAGCTGCATTCACACATGGAAAAAAATTGGCTCCAAAGTGCTTTAGAGATGTTGGAATGTGACTTCATCCCATTGCTGTTCCACTTTTTCTAGCCTAGAATGTTTGTGGAGTGAAGGGCAGCCCAACCTATGAACAATCCCACCTTAAAATTTAGTCCAAATGGTTCTACTCTAATATTTCTTGCTGGACCAAATGCTTAATTTCCCATTTCTGTTGCCAAACTACCTGAACCATCATGCTCCACCCTGGTATATGATAGGGTTTAACATGACTACAAACAGATGTGGCTCATGGAGAGACAGGTGAAATGTTTCTGAAGTCCATTTTCAAGGAACTGAGAGCAAGTGAAACCTTCATCATCTGCTTGAGAATCTCCAGAAGCAATTGGCAAGCAACTGTGGCTGTATTCTGACACAGCAAGGATAGTTTGACTTTTATACAAATGAGCACCCAGTGCAATTTCAGATCATTCCCACAGTTGCTCAATCCCACCCTTCATTTTTCCGTGCTTGGCACAGAGAAACCCCATTTTCTCTCCTCCCCTCTCTTCCCCAGACTAAAACCCCATGCCCATGTGGTCAGCAATTGGACACTGGCTGATTCTTCAAACTGTGACTCCACTGGGGTGGGAAATTCAAACTCCACCCTCCATATTTACCTGCCGCTGCATCAGAACATGGAGTCCTTTGACATCACTTTTCAATTTCCATTTCCCTCTTCCTCCTCCATCCTGTATCCACCTTTGCACAACTTTTTTTTCCATGTCTACAGGATGGTAGAACTTCTTTAAAGACCACTCATTTAATCTGCATACAATTTAATTTGCTTTCAAGGACTTCAGTCCACAAAAGGTATGTAATCTTTACAGACTGTCAGGACATTAAGACTCAAGTTGATTATATACTTTGTCGGAACACAGCCTGTGTGAGGCAGGCTGCTGGACTAGATGTGTCGTGGCCCCATCCAGCAGGACTCCTCTTATGCTCTTATGCAGGTCTATTAGCCTTCATAAAATGCTCTGCTTTTCAGTGGTCAGAAGTAGACTAACCACAGTGATTATGGCATGCACCAGTGTCTCCATAAAAATGACTATATATTCAACTTGCAAGCCATGTGTTCTGTGGTCATTTCAGCTGGGTGGGCAAGAAGAAACAGGCTATAGCTTCCTTTGCCAGCTAATTAGTTTAGCAGTACTTCTGGCATTTAAAGTAAGAAAGAAGGTTTATCCTGTTTCTTTTAACATGTATCATTGGAATGCCAAAAGAGAGAGTAAAAAAAACAGAGATAAAATGCTGAACTTGATAAACTCGATTTCTGTAGCCACGTATAAACTTGTTTTTGTCAAGTAAAAATAACATTTCATTTTATGAAAATTGATAAGAGTTGAAGAACATGAAGTGACATTTTGTGACCTTGGATACTTTGTGAGGATGATTTTCATTCTAAAGTAAACTACAGTAATTTTCTTCTAGGAACTAACAAGCACATGAAGACTGTGTGTCCTGGATAATACAATTCTCTCTCTCTCTTTTTCTGGGAAATAGAATTGTGTGCGCTCTACTTGTTCAGCTAACACCTCTGGGAAGAGTCGCTACAGAAGTGTGTGTGTGCTCTCAGCCACAGTGCCCGACTCTCTCAGCATGCCTCACTACAGACAATATATAACACTACTCACAGGGGAAATGAATAGGAAATACTGAGGCCTAGATTTTTTTTAAATAAAAAATAATAATAAAAGCCTTGTCAGTTGTTTCCTGATTTGTATCCTTTATCCTTCTCACTCTTGTGCAGTATAAGCTTCTCAAAGCTAATGCCCATAACACCACCCCCCACTGGTACCAGCGGGCTGTTTGGCTGCTGTAGGGTTCACACTGCTACAATTTACAATGATGGCCATTATTCTGAAAAGCTGTACATTAACCTAGTGGCACAAGGTTGCTCAAACATCTTCCCTCTGGTTTTACTCTCCTCCAGGGAAAAGCAGCTATTATAGCAAAAGCTTCCTTTGTGGCGGTGACAGCAGCCGGGCTGAACTTGGAGGGAGTTGGAAGCAGAGAACTATTTGCAAAGTTGTCACAGACAATACTGTTCTGATGCACTCCCTCTCCATTGTGGCAGCATTTTGATTAGAGGTGGTGGGGATGGCAGGTTCTCTTTAGCTCTCTCTCTGAATTTGCTGGCATTTGTATTGTACCTTCACCACTATATAATTTCAGTGGTACAAAATTTCAGGGTCACTCTGCATTGCTGTATCCTTTCAGTTCAAAACGCTATTCCCATCATGAGTTTAAATTCAAAGTGAATTAACAAAACTTGTAAGATCATGGTGCAACTTTTCCAGTAGCTTGTTTTTCTTCATAAAGCCAATAAGGAAAATGGTTCAGCTTACCATTATATATATATTTTGCATCTTCTTCTAATACTGTATTGTAAAAGTACTGAGTTGAACTGTTTGTGGTACAAAAAAGCCCACTAAGGAGCGTACAAATCCTGTTACACTTTATTCAATATCATGTACATGAAAACAGTTAACACCTAACAAACCATTACATTGTTCATAATACAGACATATTACACATTTAAAAACAATGTAACACTTACTTAACCATACTGCCTACTAAGCTGACATTCTAAAGTGTGTGGATATATGTATACATATTTAATATTAACTTTTTTTTGAGTACCAAACCCCTGTTAAAAAGAGCACCTTTTGTGCCTCATATAAAGAGCCCTAGCAAGGAAAGATTTTGTAAATAGCACTCTGGACGTGCATTGGGCGGAGGGGGGGGGGGGGAGAGATGCGCCCGGGATTAGGGAATTTCTTAGTGCATCCTTTCAGTTTTTGCTTTTAATAATATTGCAAGGCAACTAGATAATTACCTCCACACTTTTGCATCAAGAAAGAAGGCTGGGATTATGGTCAGTAACGTATCATACTTTTATTTCTATAGCATCCTTACTGGTGACAATCTATACAGTCTAAATGCAATTTATCATATTAGGTATAATATTATTGTTTTATAAACCACACACTCCACAGTTGCCACATGTTCATTTGTGTGCGCATAAAGATTCGTCCAAATTCTATTGCCCTTCCTTAAGCAGAGCTGCGAACTTAACACCAGATAAAACGTGGAGCTCTTCTATAAAAGGAGACCACTAAGTCTCCAAATCTTTCTAGCCATTGTGTGGGAACATTCCCTGTGCAACCTGATCACTCCATTCTTAAGCTAACTAAAAGATACTATATAGTCAATCAATTTATTACAGTCTTCTTGTATTTTGTTTGGCAGGACTGGTCTGAAGAAATCAATAATTAAACAATATTCCAGCAGCTACTTATTGAAATTAGATTCTTGAAATTGCAATATCAGAAATTACAATCCTGGCTTTCTCTTATACTTCTTATGTGGTAGACTTCACCTGTTCATTCGCTGCAAGCCACAGGTTTAAAACTGTATCCCCTTTCCTCATCAGTATAGTGACTAAGTCAAGAAGGGCCACATGTAAGAGAACCTTAAGGAGCTTGAAGGGTAACTTTCAAAATAGAAATCAAATAAGCCCAACCTGAATATTAAATAGTACGGATGCTGCTCTAACGCTTCTGCTACTGTAGCATTTAAGGACCATTAACACA
The DNA here is from genome assembly GCA_023333525.1 of Aspidoscelis tigris stejnegeri. Taxonomy (NCBI): domain Eukaryota; kingdom Metazoa; phylum Chordata; class Lepidosauria; order Squamata; family Teiidae; genus Aspidoscelis; species Aspidoscelis tigris. Next base: position 46,482,595 of record JALMGA010000008.1, read on the forward strand.
TCTTCAAGAAATAAGGAGTAGACTCCAACTATGGGAAAAGAGCAACTACATGCTTCAGTAACATATAGATCAGGCCATGAATATGCATATAATAATAGGAAGCTAGGAAAACAAAAGTTTGCTTCTCCTGCTGGCTTGCTCCTCTACTGCAAAGCTCAGAGCAGCTCTGGGCTGACAACACAAAGAAAGCAGAATGTGCAAGGGGCATCCAAGAATATAGGGAAGACATTAGTACATACTGCTATTGAGCAGAGACTCTGCACTGTTGATGGTGGAAAAAGCTGCAAAGTCCTGTGTCACCATGAACTTATTTTTAAATCACTTGAATGGCGTTTTAGGAATTAATGGGTTTGTCTTGAGTAGCCTTCAAGAAAACCATTAAAGGGTAAAATGACACTAAGGAAAGTGTTCCAGCCTTGGGATCTAAAATATCCAGTAGACTGGAATATATTTTGAGCTAAAACCTGGGAAATTCCAGAAAAGAGGGTACAGAAATTTGAATGTCATTCAAATAGATTAGATTTTTTTCTTCAGCCAGGCTGATACATGACAGTGTATTGCAAAATTATTACCAAATCCCCACTTCTCCACAAAGCCACAATTAGCACTACTGAGATTAAACCAGCTGTCTTAAAATGTTTACCTGCTTTTCTGTTATACTCCTAGAGCAGTAACTTCCTTAAGTATAGGGGATCTGTGAATTGAGCATTACCTTTATGAAATACTTCTGTGATGGGAAAGTCTAAATGAATTTTACAGCCAAGAACTAAGAAGAATATTTTAGTCTGATCACAATTCTCTTTATCCCCTCCCCCAACCACCATTCTGTCAATAAAATTTATGTGATTTTCAGCTCTCACACAGTGGCTTGCTTTGCATCTCAAGATATGACATGTTTATGCTTCTGGTGAAGTGCAAATTGGGTGAGTGGTATTTTTGTATTATAGCATTTTTGGAATGATATGTGTTAAATGGTACTTTTAGAGTTTGAATAAAAATGTATTGTATTATTGGGCAAAATGTGCAATGGCTTTTTAATGTTTTAAAAAGATCTGCTCAAGACATCTCTGTGCATAACCACAAAACTTACTCAGGAGTTCTGAACTTTAGATTTACAGAGGAGAGTGAGGAGTTGAATAAATGGTTCAGTTGAGTTTTCACTGGAGCAATCAGAAGCTTAAATGTGGAGTGTAACGGTCTATCTTCTTCTGTTAGTGTACAAACCAAGAGGCTCACATTGAAGGATCTACCCTCATTTTCCTAAATCTCTGTGACATGCTGAAAGCTTCTTCACATTTTCTGAAAGCATGGAGACTTTTCTCCCCACACATATTTTTAAGAATCTCCTCTTTACACACTCACCTAAATATATGATCTACCTTGACAAAAGAGATCGTATACAAAGGGATGGATATAAAATTCAAAACAAATAGTAAGAAAAACATTTCAACTAACTGTTCTGCTGCGTTATGTAGCCATTTCTACAGAAAGAGAAAATTAATTTGGGATATTTAAGCAATTTCAGCAGTGGTATTTGGGTGGCAAAACTATACCAGGTAGTCCAGGTAGATATATATTTTAATACTTCTGCAGCTTCTGGGAACAGCAGTAAGCAGAGCATCATTTATGATTATTTGATTATGTGGAGAATTTTAAAGCTTCCGGGAAAATCAAGAAAAATGAATTTTTTAAAAAGCTAATGTTTAAATTATATGGAGGTATTGCCTTACAGAATAGTTCCTATATCCCTGTATTCCTCCTTTTCCTAACAAAACATTAGATCAATGTGTTACAAAAATATATGTTTTTTTTTCCAGAAAAGGGATATGCCAGTGACATAAAGCAGTACTTTTGAATGAATCAAGTGACAGGGAAATCCCCAGTATAAGCATGTCTGATTATTACTTTTTCTTATTTTATTAGCTCCTTTCCTAACCTCTAGATTCATGTCTTCAACAATATTTTGGGGTTGGGTTGGGGAAGCACAGTTCTTAGGGAAAGTTAATTTAAAGATGCAGCAGTTACAAGGATTTTCTGATCGTATCTGAAGATACTAGAAAATAACTGAAAAGATGCTTTGGTTTGGAAGAGCAAGTATTTGGAATTTGGATGACTATTCAAAACTATTCCTTTTAAATGGCTCATTTAGCAACTAGAGTTTCTATACCATAGTGCTTATCCTAATGTAAACTCAGTTTTCCTTCATCTTTGCTACTTACTTCTTAGAAAACATTTTGAACTAAGCTACATAAAAAGGAAAAAAAATGAATCCCTTAGAATATTTTGAAATATTCAGTTCCTCATTTGACATATTTCAATATCTCTCATTCATATGAATGAGGAATATTGGGATTTGTCATTGTGCAGCATAGTCAGAGTACCTAAGCTTATTATCACCTTGGTTAAAAAAGAATATAACATTTCTTAATGAATGTGCTTAGTAATAAGATATTGATTGCAACAGAGGCCACATTTGCACTGGAGGCCAGAACACTGAACCAGTGCGAGACACTCTGGTCTGGAGTGCAGCAAGATTATCCACAAGCCCCTGCATGCCTGAAATTCCTGCCAGCTTCCAAGCTGACATGAGGTGCCTTGGTATGCTCCAAAGGGCTCTGTGGAAGTCATTTTGGCAGTGCACCTTATTGTTCTGCCAAATTGGCTCCTCTGTGGTATACTAGACCATGGAAGTGTGCTGTCTGCATACCTCTATGTTCTAGTATACCACACCCTAGTATGCCAGACTGGACTAGGGTGCCATTTTGGGTCCCCTAGTCCAGTCTACGGTATGTCCTGCGTGATGCAGCGCACTAGGAGGAGAAGGGTTCTCCCTGGTCCACTCTAAGGTGTGGACAAAAGAAACTCAGAAGTGGACTATGGTTGGGTCTACCAGCAAGGCCCTGAATATTCACAGCCACCTACAAATTTTACTCTAACACGAAAATCCCTCTGACAAATTGCAAAATATGTGGAATCCTTAAAGAATGCATACACAGTTTCATGCCCACGTCTGGGTTTTATCTCCAGATATTACTGAAGAAGTGTGAACACCAAATGTGCTGTCTTAATGTATATAGAAGACTTTGCTGGTGAAAGCATAAGAATCTTCACAACGGTGTTCTGCTGCGATGAAGAAACAAAATCAAACACAAAAGGCTGGAAAGAGAAGAACATGCCAGGTACCAGTAAGCAAAAGGCTTAATCTTCACAGAGGTCTCTAAAATCACAAGGTATCAAAACGCGTGCAGGATTTTGAATAAACTGAAAGGGAAGAATAATGAGGTCTGTCCAGCATCATTTTTCTTGTGACTGAGATCCACCACTGAAAGAGAAAGGAAACAGAACCATGGTGTCCTCATTGCGCTGGTTCTTTCATTAGGGTTTGTTCCTCTCCTCCAGTCTGGTCACCTTAAGTCCTGTAAGAAAGCAACAGAAACTCCAGTAAGGAAAGTAACATGGAACACTAGGCTAGAAATACTGCAGCAATTTTGATACATTGATGCTTATGTATTAAAAATTACTTTTGGATTCAGCAATAAAGGAACAGTGATAATCTTGGCCACAGATTGGTCATTTTTGTCATCTAGTTAAAGTCCTGTTACAGCAGAATACAGAAGTTTGAAATTCTTTCCTCAATTCAGATAGTAAGGCCTCTGTTCAATCTTTTTTTTTTTTCCTGGACAAGGCTTTCCTAAGGAAATCAAAATCAAGAACAACTAGTTTCTTCCAGAAGAGGCTGACTATGCAGAGTGTATTATCTTGCTTGCTCCTAGGACAATCCCAAAATAATATTCACCCTCTTAGCCTGTATTTCAGATTACTCTGACAAGTGCTGAATCAGTACTGATGTCATTACAAAATTGGGCAAAATTTTCTTTTGGAAAAGTAGTATACAAATAAAAATGGAAAAAGAAATTACAGAAATAAAAGTATAGCTGAAAAGGTTAACAGAAAAAAATCTGAGCAGCTATGAAATGTGATCCTTAATTTTAGCTAATAATTCCTTGTGGAGATACAATTAATTATTCTAATTTAAACTATCATAAATGTCTTGGAAGATGGATGCTTACCAATCTTAACACTAGATATCTGTTTATTTGGGGTGGTGGTGGTAATAACAACAGGTTAAAGTTAAAGCGTAATGAATATCATGAACAGCTTACTAATTGTATGAGTGAGTGGATCAATGCAATAAACAGGAAGTTGTGGAAACCTTACTTCTAAGCAATGAGGCATTATTAAAAATCCAGGTGTATGCTAATCTATATAAGCCATGTTAAGGCATCAAGGGGGAAATGAAGGCACAATAAATCCAAGACCTCAAAAAGCTGGTGCAGCTGCCTATGACAACTCAGGGATAATATATATCCTGTACATTATGTGTGAAACAAACTGGTTGTAAATGTGTAACAGAAACTCTATGTTGAGGATTTAAAGAATGAATAGAATACAACTTGGACCTTTTCCATACAGGAAGTTGTCCCATGCTAGTAGAAAAAGGTTCCACAGGGCTCCCTAGCACACAGCTTCTGGAAGAGGGGCATTCATCAGGCTAGGCCTTGGACTGAGGGAATAACATCATTGGCCTTTGGCTGAGGAAACAATATCCCCTGCTGATTCAGGCAGCATCACGGTTTTACTGGTATTTATCATCTGTTTTTAATGTGATATAATGGTAACCTGCCCCAAGACCTTGGGTATAGGATGGATAGAAATTAATTAAATAAACAAGGCACCCATAAATCAGGATGGTGCACAAATCAGGCCAGGGTACTCAGCTGATATAATCCGCTACCCCATAATTCCTGTATATGTATCACTATGACAGAAAAAAACCCAAGACTCTGACTTAAAATCTATGGCCACAAATGCAACATTCATCATTTTAACGAATATACATGTGTCATAGAACCATTGTATGCTTTCAAATCATCCCTAAAGACTATGAGACAGTGTCCAACTTACTGATTTTCTGTTTTTAATATAACTAAGAAAAAACATATACAACTGACTTTTATTTTTTCCTCCTGATGGGGGGGAAAAAAATAAAAGTTTACAAATGGTGGTATAGGCCCAAGTCACATCTTTGCATATAAGAACAACCACTGAGAACTCAAGTATATGCTATGTCTGATTTCCCAAGAGCAAGGAAAGAGTTGCCTGTAATAGATCCTTAAAACTCCCTATCAAATATAATAGATGGGTGTAAAATTAAACTAGTATTTTGAAATTCAGAGAGGTAAAGCTGTTTGTATGTGTGCTATGCATAGTTATAAATTTAATTTTCCTTATAATTTTATAAGCATTCCTTATAATCTTCAAAAAAAGAAAAAATAGATTCATAATGCAACTGAAAGGCTGAAGAATCAATGCAGGTGTGTATTTATGTACAAAAATCTTCTACAATATAGATTCCTCTTTCATAAATAAATATTACCTAAATAACTCAGGAAAAGGGCCAACTATGAGGTGGAAATCTGTGGACTTGACAGAATTGGGTAGTGCACTGGTTACATGGCAGATATGTCATGAAGTCTTGCAGCTGTGTAACAAAACTTGCCAGTCAGCTATTTTTTCAGCATGACACTGTACTGGACTGTGTGGAAATCGCTTCCTGAAATTAGCCTCTTTGCCATTATCAGACTACATGGAAAAAGCAGTGAAGAAAGGCACAATCCACACTCCCAGTTGTTTCTTACATCCTGTGCCTAGGAGGCTTCCGGCAATGGATTCTACCTCTTCACGTTGGCTTGTTTGCCAAATGTGGGTGGGCTCATGTGACCAGCAGGCTCCAGGAGTGCCTGAAATGCCCTTTATTCCCCATGTGGATGCAGATAGGGAAGTCAAATTAAAGGCTCTTAAAAACTCTGAAGTCAGGTGCAAGAGAGTAATCTTAGTTCAAGGCTTGTAAGTCCAGTAAAATGGGACTCCCTCCCTAAATATTTCTCTCATTTTTTAATTACAAAAACAGCCTTAGGAAATGCTAGGTTTTGGTGTGGTTATTTTGTCATACTGTAGCACCGTAAAGTCTAATTACTTTTAACATATATTCTGAGCATTAGGATGGGGCAGAATTCTGATAGTATTTTAGCATTTTCAGCACATTCAACTCTTGGTGCACTCACAATGTTCTAACTAGTGATATTAAAGACTGTAGGTTCCTCAAAGTATTCTCTCTCCACTTCAGATATAAGACCAACATTAGATATAATATCAGCACTCTGTATAAAGCACTGGGCAATGATCTTTTCCTACTTAAATCTTAGTAGCATCTTTTGCGAGAGAACTATAAAACGAAATTATACTATTGACAAAAATGAGCATTTGGCAAGCAACTTAATCTTTGCTATGTATGTTAATGAACAGGATCAGCAATACCCATAATGCAACTACATTCTGACCCACATGCCCTATGAACTAGATTTTTCTTTCTTTCTTTTTAATTCAATTTTCTTAAAACCAACTGTCAGCATCATGTGATGGAAGAAATGAAAAATGAAAATGAGCAATCCTGCTGTGCAGGTGAGTGACCTGTGGGAGACGGCTCTGCCTGGTAGGATTTTTACACGTACCATCAGACACAGACCAATTGATTAGATCATCTTATTCTCGCCACCAACCAGGCTCAAGAGACTAATTAGAGAAAGTACTGCCTGCGCAGGCACCCCATTGACACCTAATTTGCTCAGCCAAAGCCTTTGGGGAGAATGTATTATCTCTGCAGCTGCACTTCATGCAATTCTGATTTGAGGCAGAAGCAAGAAGCACTTCATCACGCTTCTGAGCAAACTGAATGCAGGAAACTTTAAGTGCTAAATACAAGCAGAAACAAATTAAAGCTGGCTAGCCACTTAGAAATTTCATTTCACTCCCCACCCCATCCATGCATATACACATAAATCCCACCTATATTTATATTTTTTCTATCAGAATATTTGGATGCAAATATATTTTTATGCACTTCTGGATGAAATATTCTACAAACATGCTCTTTCATTCTTGCAAGAACAATGGGTTTTCTGCATTTTCCTGCTTCTAGTTTTAAAAGTAAACAGTATGGTGCTCAGAAGGGCAAGGGATATTAGTTCAACTTTGCAGTTTTTTCCTCTGGTCACAATCACTGTAGGCAGCTGCCTAATAGCAAGCTTGTTCTTCCTAACTATAGTAATGTCAGGCAATGAGGTTAAATTAATGGATGTATTAGTGATTGTAATGACAATTCTAAGTCTGATTATACCTACTGTATAAAGAATCTGCTCCCATGTCATGTTAAATCATGCACACACTGTATTGTTTGGCTAATTTCTTGATTTTTTGCCAAACAAAAATAGTGAACAAAATAACCAAAAGGATGGAAGGAAGACAGAGAGGAAAACAGAATAGTAAAAAATACCTCTCCAGCACCAGAAGCCAAAGTGACGGACCTGCTTGGTAGAACCCCATGCCCTATTTTAAATTGTGTTGCTGGAGTTGTCATAGTCAATATGCTTGAGAGCTATAATACTTTAAATATTGGCTCCACCACCCAAGATCCTTACTACTGTTTATTTAAATAGTAAAATAAAAACAAACAATAATAAAATGTGGCACGTTTTCATGGACTACACTACGGCCGTGGTCACCCCTTCACCTTAATCCTTCTTCAGTCCATCTTCAGACCCCACCACTCATACCTTTTTAGTTCTTTCCATTCTATTTGTGGACTTTCCTCCCCTCAATGGTACCTTCCTGAGTCTTGATTTTTACAGGTCTCAAGCCATTATAGACTGTCAATCTGTTTTCATTTTTTGGGTATGATTAGGGAAGCAGACTGAAGGGAACTGAACTGTATCATACTGCAAGGATTTGCCTTCCCCTTCACACATGCTGTTGAGTCACAGAACCTTTATCCTCCCAGAGTGCAGGGGATATTGTGATGGTGGAGAGGGGTAGAGATGTGAAAAAGTCTTACAAAGGAGTCTCAGGACAGGAACAGAAAGACGTGAGCAGTGACCCAAACTGAGAATAAACTGAGGAAGGATTATCAAGTATTGGATGTGGGTGGAGTTAGTGCCTTTAGAGTCCTGTTTCTATTTCAGCAAGGTGTGACCACGGCACACATGCAAGTATCTATGTGTCTATCGAGCGACGAAGATGTGGTGTGTGAGAGACAGAGAAAAAAACCTGGAAACAACAAGGTCAGATAAAAAAGGGGATGAAGAAGAGTAGAGATGGTGACATAGATAATAAAATAATCACATGCATGTACTGTGGTAAGCTAATTAGCGTATACAGTATAATTGTGAAAAATCAATTGATTTTGAAAATCAATTTTGGAATTTTATTTGAAAAATCACTGTAGTTTGTTTTGGAGTTTCCTTTTAGATGAGTGATATTTATGGATGTGGTCTTGTGATAGTGACACTAGAACAGACGTAGGGCCAGAGAATGCATCTGGATCAGATGCAGTATCTATGACTTTGATTTCTACCTACAAGCAAATACTGTACAGATGTAGCGCTTATATCCTATGAGAAGGGAACATCGGTATCTAGTACAAGCCACAGGTCATTCATGAGCTAGGCTCCAGTAGTTTCAGCTGGGACTTCTAAGAACGGATGGTCTCCAGGGTTTGTATTAGATATCAAACTGAATTTATTTCTTCACTGAAAATATTGGGTGAGCTCTGTACAGTATTCAGAACCAGGAATCTTACTAAAGGCTCAGGAGTGCCTTTAACAGATTCAGACAAAACGTGATCCAAATTCCTTGGATGATATGCTCATACTAAATAGGAATCCTTCAAATAATTTGGTACATTCAAACAGCTATGCTATCCCATATAAGAGTTGCTACAAAGGATTTCCAAGTTGCATATGTGGAGACCCATTTGACATTGAGCAGAACAAGGGCTTTTTCTCCTGTGACACTGTTTCTGATGTGGTTTCCTCTCCTCAAATACAAGAAACAGCAGCTCTCTTGAGTGTTTAACACCTATTTAAAACCCACTTGCATCAGTTCCTGAGAACACTGAGATCAGTTGCTGAGTTGGCATAATAATGATTTAAAACAAGTGGGGTAGGTGGTATTATAACCTTATATTTCCAAGCTACTTAATGTCCAGACTGAAAACCCATGTCTGAAAACCTACTTTACAAATGAATAATATAGGGTGCTACAGATTTCGTGTCATCCTCTTTTGAGTGGAAATTGAGAGGGATTCCAAGTTGAATATGCATGAATTCTGAATCCACAGCACACCCAGAAGAATGCTCAGAACTATGGGCAAGGCTTGACAAAGGGTATTTGAAAACATCAGATGATTTTCCATTTGAATTCCTCAAGTAGTGAACGTAGGTACTGATGTAGCATTCTTTTCATCACTTCAAGGATCAGTTCTTACATACAACGACGGTTCTGCAGTAAATGATCAAGGAAAGTGAATAGTGAAAATCTTGATATCAGTAGGATTTGCAAGAATTTCCGGACAATGTTTAAACTTCACATGTCAAACAAATGAACAAGATCCAGTATTTGAGGACAAGTTGAAGAAATACTTTAAGAGTCTCCAGCATGGTAGGGAAGATCACAAACATGATTTTACAAGATAGGCCTAATTCTTCTTCATTATATATTGCAATTCATTGAAACAAATTTGGCTTGTGAAAAAGATAATACTTTTATGTTAGCTTCTATCCAGTAGAAAGACTTAAGATAGGTGAAGAACACTCAATAGATTAGGAATGTTGCTGAAAGCAGCTTTAGTTTTTAAGTTTCACAAAAAGGCCATTTCATTTCCTTGTAGCCTTTCTGCCTGTAAGTCCACTTCCCTTCCCATGGTGCATGCAAATAGTGGTAAGTCAAGTAACATGGACTAAGTTTGGTCTCAGGAACTCTTCCAGAGCTCCTTTACCTTTGTCATTATCACTATTTATCATTCTGGCTTTGTTACCTCTACTATTCCCCTCCCCTTTTTAACTTTGTTAGCAATGCTTTATAATTCTTTCAGTTTTTGTCATGTAATTAAGCTTCAGTAGAGAAGTTTAATATAACAATTGTTTCACTAATCTTAAAAATCTATCTTTTTTCTAGGCGATGTTGAGGAACAAGGACCAGTTACAAAACTTTTCTGTAAAACTTATATCAAAGCATGTTAATTCACATGTGCTGATTTCCGTGGTCCTTCCTTTTTTAAAAAACTGTGCTCAGGAGTAGATCTTTAATACAGTTCAAGTTGGAAGTTCTCAGAAAAAATGTAAAAAAAATGCCACCATTCTGTTCAAATTTTTTTCATGATCATCTCATGAAAAAAGCATCCTATATAATATACTGTATATGGTAAGACTTTTTAAAAACAATCTAACCACCAGTCATTACCGAACTATGACTGAGTTGGTTTCCTACCTTAGATTTACGTTCTGACTATAAGATCCTTTCCTCATTTTAGCTATTCCAGAATTACTGATTGAATTAGAGAACTAGCAAAGGGGCTCTGGTGTTTAGAAAACAAAGTAATTAGATTTTCTTCTAGTACAGATTAAAGTCCGGTTTGTCATTGTTTCATAATATGAAACTTAAATATTCTTAGATAGCTATTAGTATTTTGGTTCTTAATTGGTTGATACTGATTCAGTATGAAACATAAACAAAGGACAGCTAAATCCACTGCGGAAACCCTTGGACTTTACTGATCCTGACTTTTGAAAAACACATATAATAATTATTATAGTTTTTTTAATTTTTTATTTTTTATAAAGCGCTGTTCATGTACTCACAAACTGCAGATTGGATTCCCACCCCCTTTTCTCTGCTTATCTGGGTGCTATCCAAGGACTTAGGACTTTTTCTCACTTTGAATAATAAGAACCCGTTATGATTATACCAAAGTTTTCCAATTTCTGTTTGAAAGTCCCAGTATTTTATTACTTTTCCCAATACTTTTTCTTCAGTTCTGCTGTCACCTAGCACTATTTCTTGCTCCATTTTCTGCACTTCCACCAGCTGTAATGACTGGAGTTTTGAGCCACTGTGTATTTGAATCTTATCCAAGGATTTAGGAATCAACAAGCTATCTTCAGAGTTTGTCTTGTTTTAAGTAGGGTTGCTTTTTGCAGTTATGTAATTGCCACTTTAGCAAATCTTAGATCTTGTAAATATTTATTGAGTTGTTTCTGGTATTGTATCTAATGAATCAATACTTATTGTTGTTACTGTTGCCTCCCTTCTCTCTGAGGCATTTGATTTCATTCAAGAGATTTTGATATTTTTCTCCAGTTCTTTCTCCTCAATCCTCCTTGTTCTCTGGGATGGCTTCAACAATTTTTGCAACTTTCTTAGCTTAACCATAGTACCACCATCATTGTTTTTCATTACGTGGGCTATTGTTCTTACCAGAGTAGAAAATTATATATATATATTTCCATTTAGGCGTATGTTTGAACTTACTGTCTCACAGAATACACAGTCAATCATAACTTGCCAAAATGACAGCAATAAATTTGATTTTTTTTATCAAGACCGATTCCACATCTAAATAAAGTATTAAAATATGAGATGCTGAGAGATGCAGTTTACTGCATATATCTTGGGTGAGCATAGTGACAATTGTGAGTTAAGAGCTAACCACTTTCTCCTTTCTCCATTCTCCATTTGTTAGGGTCCTTTCCTTGCCAGGAGGCTTTCACAACTTGGATTTTAATGAATCAAGACTTGAAAAAATTTCATGTCACTTGTTACAGAATTTTCAAATGATTTGTCTTACAACTAATATAGTAATATTAATACATATATATAAAGTTTACTATTTTGAAATTATAGGTTACTAGTTATTCCAACAATGATACTAATAGTAAGAGAATTAAAAGATACTGGAGTAAAATAAAAAAGGAGATAAAAGACACCATTAATATATCTTAGAAATGAAAAAGAAGCCAGTTACTGACAATCTTTGTTAGACTAACGATAATATAAAAAATGATAAAATTTGTAATATGTGCAGCCCAATTGGTTATTTTGCAAAAATTTAAACATGCAGAAAATTGATTATAAAACCTTGGTACAAAACATTATGGGAATTCTTTATTGATGAATACATAGCTGAACTAAGGTTTATGCAGGGGAAAATAAGAAAACAATTTTCCAAATTTAGAAACCACTGTTAAAAACAACTCTCAAAATTAAAGAAAGTAATCTACTAGAAAATAGTATTCTATCATAGCTAAACAAGGCCTAAGATGAAGCAAGGAAAAAGATAAAAGGAAAAAAAGGAAAAACAGGGCAAATAAAAGAAATAATGTAATAAAGATTTTATAAAACAATGAATATTGGTATAAGTTTGGTTGGCAACTGGGAAACTTACATACAACAATGGAACTATGGAACTGTTGAAGGGCTGCCTAAGTATGAAGTAGCTAAAGCAGTTCTTGGCATTATTAAAGTACAGCAGAATCACTCCAACTGTCAGTTCTTGTTAAATGTCAGTTCTTGTTTGAAAGTACCTTTAGAAAGGACACACATAACCACCTTTTAGAGTGGTTTTCTTTTTTTTTGGGGGGGGGGAGGATTTTTATTTGCTCCTGGCTGGTAGAAGTTTGGAATATGATGGATTAGTAGCCAGGCTGAGTTGGAGCAGCTGTTACACCAAGTAAAGTAGGAGATTTTGGACTGTTACCTAAATGTTAGTAAAATGGAATTTCAGACATCAATGATGCAGTTGATAAAACTAAATTAGTGATACTTTGTGGAAAGCTCAATTACTTTCTCCACAGCCTAAAATTGTAGTCAAGAAAAACATTATTCTGAAAACAGGATGTTCTTCGCTTGCTTCATAATGAATTTTATTACAATTTATTTTTAAAGAATACTTTGAAATTTAATTCTATTAAGTTTCCTTAAACATCACCTAAAAACTAGAGGCTTCCACTATGAACCTCTGGAACAGAATGTAAGGCTTGATAAAAGCTAGTATTTGGAAAAAGTAAATGTAAAATACATTAGTTAAAGATTTTATATTTCATCCTATGAAAAACTGTCTGTGGCTTTAAACTTCTGAGAAACCTGATCCATCCAGGACTAGTATCAGACGTAAAAGGATGCAGGAATGAAAATGGACAAAATAAGGACATCTGAATGCCAGCTAATCCCTTGAATCTCTCTTAGAGCTCCTATATAAAGAATGCATGCAACAATGGGTTAAATACATCAAGTGTAAACATTCAAAGACAAGAGACAGATTAAAAGGCTACATGAAAAGTCTGCTGGGGGGAAAATGGAGCCATGCTGGTAGAGTGGCATCCAGCAGTTATTTCTTCATCAAGCACTGACAGTACAGTTCATTCTAATATATAACTAATCTGGCTTTATCATTGTATGAGAATAACTACTACTTTTTTAAAAATGGTTTGAATCTGTAAAATGCTTTCAGGGAGGAAACGAGAGGGAGAGAGATCCTTCTCTAGTGCCAAAGCAAACAGTAGTTTTATAAATATGCATGGATATCCTGCTAGCCATGTCAGAAGTCTCCAGAAGAATATCTGTATGTGAGAAGATGTTTATGTCTGGGCAAGTGAACCTAATGTAACACACCTGGCAGAGGCCTCTCTCTAAAACTATCTACTTTATTGAATATCCCCTTCCCCCAGCAACTGGTACCAACCAAAAACTGCAATTCCTAGACATTGCATTATAATACCTGAAAAGTATTAATCTTATGGTATTCATTTGCTATCTAAGCAGGTGCTATTTTATACTTGTGTGTTAGTTACATAAAGTGATTTGAGTTAATTTTATTTTGTTTCCTGAAATGTTCAGTTCAGTTTCCTTTACATATATGGTGTTTTAGTTGGCTAAGATGAAAATTGAATTCCTGTTTGAATTGGGGAAAGTATAATTCTTTGTTCTAACATATTTGGAGTAATAAAGAGGGGGTTTTTTTTTGGAAATAAAACCTTACACAGATATTTATGATATTAAATAATCAGACAATAAAATTACATTACAAGAAATGAAACAAATTTATGAGGTAAAGCAACAATTTGAATATATAGTCCTAATTTTCAGCTAAAATAATTTTGCCTTCCTCTAAAGAGAAATGTTTACTGGCAACAAACTGATTTTTAAAAATAGAACTTTCCACTACATTTGGTCTCTGAGAAAAGGTCTGTGTAATTTATCCCGATAAAAGACTTGAAGCAGTTAGCCTACTGAGCAGAGGTAATGATGGTAGACAAAAGGAAAAAGAAAAAAAAGAATAATGTCTAAACAAACGTGGAACCTTTTATGATAGTTCAGCAATACATAGTAATATATTATGGGGGGGAGGGAAATAACATCACTGGACAGTCAATGAAATCACATTTTAACACAGAGCAGAAGTTTTACAGTACATTCTATAAATGAAACAACTAATTTAAATTAAGCTGAAAAATTTTTAGACTGTATATTCAACATTAAGTTTGAAAGATTTTCAGGATTTAAGAGTCTTAATGAAAAAGAATAAAAACTTTATCAATGTGTATATTTTGAAACAGTCTTCAATATGCCTTGAATGCTTTGATGTTATGTTCTAAGGATCATCCAAAGTTACACTTCTTAAATATTTATTTTTAGAGTAATAACCATGGTAGGACTTGTGTGCTTGTCTGAAAATCTGTCTTTTAGGACAGAAATGTTAGTCTATGAGGTTTCCTCCACACATGGCAGGCAGCTGTCAGAATCAGTGTGAAGGGTTAAAGGTTAGTGCAGCTGCTCTGTTAAATCCAAGGGTTCCATCAACATCTCAGAATACCTGCCGAGTGGAAGCTGAGAGACCACAGATTAGAGTACACTGGTGCATACATATAAGGTCACTTTGTGTCTATCAAAGTGATATAAACTGCTAGACTATACAATACATTTAAGTGTGGTCTGTACTCAAAGAAAACAGGCATGTGGATAGTATTTTAACATTTCATGCTGCCCTTAAAAATGCATGTTGACTGTGGACATATGCTATAGAAATCCTGCCTGTGCAGTAGTTTTCAATAAATCTTTAAGGTCAATGGTGAACATACAAAAAAAAAAAAATCTGGTGAAAGGAGGCAGCAAAGATATCACGGAGAGAGTAGAAATGTATGTAAAATATCTATGACCTAATGCCATAATTTTTCTTGTTGATTTGTTTCAATGGAATTGTCGATGTAATATTAATACATTTTGGGGAGAAGCAAATTAGTCACCTAGAACTCACAGATGAAAAGCAAATTCAGACCAAAGAAGCAAGGCAGGAAAAGGGTTATGTACCACCATAACAAATTATAATCTCTCAAAGCAGATTATTCTGAAGAAAGCAAAGGGGTTATACGCTTATGCAATATCTACTTATTCATTTAAAATGTTTATATAACACTCCCCATTAAAATATAATCTCCAAATGGTTTACACAGCATGGAGAAAAAACAATTAAAATCATAATAGTTACCTAAAAATATTAAGATCAAGGATGGGGAAACAAAGAAATTCAGTCCAAAGTCCAGGTGACTGATGAATTTTTACATAGTACTGAAACACACTTGTGCTGCTTCATGGTCTATGATAACCAATGAGCGTGTGTATGCGCGCGCGCGCACACACACACACGAGTGCAAACTCCAACACCTCAAGGCAGATTTTGTGCTATTTCAGCTGTGGTTATTTCCTTGTAGAGGCACATGTTGGCTGGATATGCATGCTACAACATGATTTTATCTGAACACAGTATGTAGGACCCCTTAGCTGGTTGAATATGGTCTTTTATCACTTGCTTCAGAGAGCGATATATTAAAAACGTATTCTTTTAAAAAATGTATTTTAAATGTACATCTCAGAGAAATGTAACAAATGACATAAGCACGCAATTTATAAATGCATATTGCAAGTTTTCATGGAGTCTTTCTAGCTGAATTGCAAGAATTAACATGGCCTATTTGGTTGAATTATATTTTAGAGATGTAGTTCTTTCTTGGCATCTGTGATGATTTTATTTGTGTCTGTTATATATTGTTATGAGCGAGTGAGTGAGTGAGTGAGTGAGTGAGTGAGTGAGTGAGTGACCTGGCCCATTGGTCTAGGATAAATACAACCCCCCCCCCATGACCAATAACAGTATGCATGATGTTTGTGACACAATGCCATTTTACTTCAGTGTTACAAGAATCTCTGGTTTTGTTGTGACTGTTGGAATCAAGCTTTGCAGAGATCCCTGATGAGTGATCACAAAATATGGTTCTCTCCCTACTGTCCTTCAAGCAGCAGGGATCAAATAACTGTTTCTCAGCTGTTGTTCTTTTAAACTAAAACATCTTCACACTACATGTATCTGTGGCAGGTTGGTATCTGATTCCTCAGTGCTGTTTTATTTTTAAGACCCCCAACCTCGGATCACTAGGATATTCTGAAGCAAAGGGCTGACAAGTTTCACAGATTTGACTTGGATCCTTTAGGTGTATAAAATTTATATAACTTCAGGGGACCTACCTTGCTTGCCTTTAGTCACTGTGCTCTATGATTCAGTTAACAATTTATAAAAGGAACAAATATAATTTTTTCATTACCTAGCTCAAAATATAGTAAATAACTATTGTTTTTTAACAACCAGTTCTCAAAAAGCAGTGCTTGTTGGTTTCTCTTCAGATTTAATGTTGTAAAAATTGGATTGGAAATGAATCAGGGAAAATGGTTCTGCATAATGCTGTGCAATTTGTGTATTACAGGCCCTCATTCTGCACTAGTGCATGAACTTCCTTCAGGCACATTTAGTAGTGATTCTAATACCTTTCAGTACAATTATTCTTAAACATCCCACTATTGGATACTGTATAGCAAGTTTAAGACTTATATTTCCTGTTAGAACAATACTTTGATACAAAAATGTCTAAAACTGAAATATCTAGAGATAGAAACAATGTATTAAGTCAGCATTACTTTCACCATACCCCCAAAATTTAAACTTCAAAACTGGATAGGTAGGTAGGTAGGTAAACAAAAAAACAAATAATGCAAACCAAAATGTAAAAAGTAAACACCAGGAAATCTGGATGTGACAGATTCCTACTACGAAACATTCTTGGAGAATTCATTTTGACTACTCTGTGAAAGGAAGTAGTTTCTAAAGCACGAAACAAAGTAAAAAGGGCATTTCTAGCTTGTGTATTTCATGAGATAAGTCTCCACACACAAACCTAGGCTTTCAGGAAATGCACCTGTCATCCCAAATTCAGGCTTTCTTGGCTGATCTGCCTTCACCTAATTGCTATTCATGGAATTATGAAATCAGCTCTCTGTTTACAAAAGCTGTTTTGTTGGAAAATCACTTCTGTGTGTACTTGAAATGGAGATATGATTTAGGGTAAGCGAAACATAAGCCACTATTTTTCACTATATAGCCTGAAAATACAGGATAAAATTGGATTCTTGCAAGGTGTCTGAGTTATTCATTAGTTTAGATTTCAGGTACCCAAGTTTGATAACCAATATTGCTGTAGCTTATTAAAAAAAGACAAACGATTAGTAAAGGTGAACCAATAGGCTGACTTCTTAACCACACTGAAGGCCAATAGACTTATATGGTACAACAGAATCCGCTGAAGAAGAACTGAGCAGTAGTGTCGATTATATAAATGTTATCTTAAGAATTTGCAGTGATATAGTTTTTCTTGAATGAAAAGCAGTATTATCTTCTAGGTAAAAAAAACCCCATCCATTTCACGTTTTACTTCATGCAGGCCAGGAAGAAGATTGACAAAGTGACCAGCAGCAATATCGGAGTATTCAGTTTTTGCTCTACAAGGCCGTTAACAAGGAGAAGAATTATGTGAATTATAAATTGTGCATCTTTATTTCAGCACTACTGAGTTATGAGGAGTGGGAACATTTTAATAGCCTACATAGCTTCTGTGAGTTTATACTACTTAAAGCCAAATCTGGATATGCAAAGCTTGAATAAAAAGTGCTAATGAATTGCAAAGAGAAACCTTGAAGCTAGAAACTGCAAAACAACTTAATTAACACATATGACACTTTTTTGACATGAAGCTAGAAATAACCTACATTATACAATTCAGACTTTTGGAAGGAAGGAAGGAAGGAAGGAAGGAAGGAAGGAAGGAAGGAAGGAAGGAAGGAAGGAAGGAAGGAAGGAAGGAAGGAAGGAAGGAAGGAAGGAAGGAAGGAAGGAAGGAAGGAAGGACAACTCTGACACTATAGAGCACAAAAGGTATAATTTTCAGAGGATCAGTGCAAATTGCAGAATTCCTGCAGCAAAACTGATGAGTTGCTGGGAGAGCACATTAGTCTGCACAAACATGTGCATGGAAGGCCCTATTCTGGGATATGTTCTGGAATAAAGCCCAATGCAGAAAAGGCCTTTGACTGTCAGCAATGTTCTGATGACACCCCGTTCTCCCGCTTTGTAATTGGAACATAAGTCTTCAGACTGATTAACTCGATGAAGACCAATAAACTGAAGCTGCACTTGGGTCTCAAAGATGGACATGAACCGCTGAAGGAAGTACTCTCCCAGATGATGCACAGCTTGAGAGTTCTCCTGTATATCAAACTGCCACTCAATGCTCTGATGATTTCAGCTGCTAATTTTAATTCACCATCAGCTGTGACTCTTCTTTTCTCTTATTTTAACTACTACAGTGTACATTAGGTAGGGCTTTCCTTTAGAACAACAGCTAGTGCAGAATGTGGCTACTCATAACAAGGACATCCCATCATGATCACGTAATACAGATAGTCACATATCTACCTGGGCTAGTTCAAGCTGTGCATAGTATTTCATTGCTTGATCTAGTTCAGGCTACCCTGTGTTGCACGGAGTCTAGAAGGAAGATTCTGGAAGATGCTATTTAAAAATAGGATCTATTCCATGGTGACAGTCTTATTATCAAACACCTTCCCAATAAATATTAGATTGCTCTTTCGGTTACTCCATTTCCACACTAACCTTTGGAAGGCATGATCTATGTGTGCCTACTCATAATAAAATGTTGCTGTTCTTTCCACTATTATATATTTACATTATGTGGTCATATATGCTACTGCCACAGTATAGCACAACCCTACTATATTTCATTGCATCAATATGTCAGATTTCTATGCATTAAAAAGTTTGTTTCCACTTATCTATATATAAGACTCTACATTTTTCAGGCATATCTTTTACAGAGAAAATATTTCCAAATATAGGGATCTCTGGAACAGGAAACTTAATTATAACTGTGGAATAAATCTCTGGATTCCTGAGATGATACTTGACAGAAGGAACTTTGGCAGCAATTACTTTGAATCTGTTGAGATACCTCTCTGAGCCTCCCATCTGCTTTGGTAGACAATGGTCATGATTTGCTCAAAATGTAATTCTATAGCTTGAGATAATACATAGATTTTTTTTCAAAGCATATAAATAATAAGCTTTCAACTAACTAAGCAACATGAATAATATTATATACGTTAAACAAGTATAGTCTTCTTCTACATAAGCCAAAATTAATCAGTAAAGTCCATACAACATTAAAACAGGCTATGATCAGACTGGAGTAGGGCACATAAGAAGGGCCCTGTAGATCAGGCCACAGTCCATCTGGTCTAGCATCCTGTCCCACACAGTGGCCCACCAATTCCTTATGGCCATCTCAAGCAGAAGACAAAGGCAAAACCTTCACTTGCTCTCATCTCTGTCTAAATCTAGTTCTTACTGAACATAGATAATTCCTCTCATACTTGGACCTCTGGAGTCCTTAAAAAAGTTATGAGCTATAACCTTTGCAGCTGCCTGTATGAATTCATACAACCTTTCGACTTTCACAACTGGGCTTCACCCATGTGAATCATGACAGCTTCTTAGCCAACAATTACACATGAAATCAGTACATCACAAACTCCTGTTCAATAAATCAATCTGGTTTTTCTTCCCATTATACTTGGATACGAAGGTCAAGAACATCAACCAATAGAGAAAGTAACCAAATGAATGTGAAAGACTATAAAAAGAAAGGGGAAGAGGGAAAGAACCAATTTTAAAGATATACATTCAATACTATACTATGAAGTTCACTAGTAGGCTAGAAGTAAGTACATTTTGGAAAGATTTTAGAGATGTGAAAAAGGATGATGGAATTCACGCTGGGAGGATTTACATGCTAATGAAGTACATATGGTACACTAAAATTTTAATACATCATTATGAACATATGGATCAGTGTGCAAAGTCCAAATGTCAAACTACTCGATTAAGCATGCATGTTTATACTTTCAACTATCTCCTTTTAGGAAAAAAACAGTTCATGCGGTATGGTGACTCATTTGCATCATATAGTAATGGGTAACTACTTCTTGTGCTTCTTTCTCTGATGTAAAATATATCATATATATATAGCACTTAGGAGAAGAACTTTATGAGGAAAACGATACAGAAAAAAACCCCTTAACTGTTCTCCCCTTGAAAGTCTCTAGATGTAGAACAATTAATGCTTTTTGTTTTTGTAAAAGAAAGACTGACCATCTGAAAATTTTTACTTTGTGTAAGAAACAGTCTGACATTTTAGATAAAAGTTTCAAAGGGTTAGACCTGCAAAAAGAATACAACTCATAATTGCTGAGTTCCAGAAAGATTTTCTCCAGTTTTTCAGGGAAGAAAGAGAAGATAATCGTACACATGATAGCCACAAAGATCTTTCTAATTGGGGAGCAGCACTGTGGGGATGATACCAAAATTAAATACTACTGTGGCTGTCATACTTAGGACAATCCATCATGTATCCTCAGCATGCTGTACAGAATCTGTACTCACAGTTCATGGCTAATTAAAACAGCTGCCAGATGTATAATACTTTTAATAATCTGGTTACAATATATCTAAAACCAGTACAAAGTTAAAAAACTGAGTGAAAACTAAAGACTGCTTTAACAGGTTAAGACAGAGGTGTCAAATTCAATTTTGCAGAGGGACATATATTAAATTTAGAATGTGTAGGCGGGCCGGATTCAAATAAAAAAAATGTACTGAATTATTATAACATTTTATTTATTTAATGATATAGTATAGTATATTATATACTCAAAGCAGCTTGTGTTCTCTTCTGAGCTCTCACTGGTCCAACTACCACCCTGTGGGGAGAACAGAAGCTTTGTCAGCTGCCTTGAGTCACCTTTAATGGGTGAGAAAAGCAGGTATTAAAGCCAACACTTCTCTCTCTCTCTCTCTCCTGCCTGCCTGCCTGCCTGCTTCCTTCCTTCATGAAGGAAGCAGGGAGGGAGGGAGGGCAGGGAGGGAGGGAGGGCAGGCAGGCTTCATTTCTTCTCCGATCGCGTGGAGATCGGAGAACTTAACTCGCAGCTGCTGCCTCCGCCCCTTGCAAGCAACGCCAGGCCAAGGGGGGCAGCGGCAGCAGCAGTAGCTTCAGCTCTCCGATCTGCACGGAAGGGATCTGCCCCTGCGATCGGAGAAGAACTGAAGCTGCCGGAGAGAGAGCGAATTTCTACAGGCGCCGGTGCTCTGCTCTGCTGCTGCTGCCGAGAGAACCAACATTAATTCTCTCACCAGCATCATCAGCAGCAGAGCCGAGTGCCGGCGCCTGTAGAAATTCGCTCTCTCTCCGGCGGCAGCATGCGTGCAGCGCCTCCTCCTCCTGTGCGATTGCGGGCTGTATCAAATCAGCCCGCGGGCCGCATCCGGCCCACAGGCCGTATGTTTAACATGACTGGGTTAAGAGGTTCTGAAACATATTTCACAGTAGGAAATGAAAGAGAGCTAGGTTCCTACTATAAATTTATGAAGTTAACAACAATGACAGATTTGGGGAGAGGGTGGAGAGTACACAGTACGACTGCATTTGCCAATAAAAAAGTTTCTTCTGCTATTTTCTCCCCATAGAAGTGTTCAATATAATTAGGTGAAAGGGGTTCTTTTTTACTCTACTGAAAAATTCAACTTTTACAAACAGGGAAAATTACATTATAAAAAAGCCTCTGGGTATCTTATACTTCCACCTGATTAATTTTGTCTCAGGTATTTTATTTACTGTACCTTGGATTTTCTCTTTAACCAATACAGTATATAAATCTAATTGTGTATCATTTTATATTTGTTGAATTCTTTTTAAATGTCTTTTAATGTATACTTTTAAACTGTTTTAAGGTTGTTACCTGCCCAGAGACCTTCGGGTATGGGTTGGGATGGATGGATAGATAGATAGATAGATAGATAGATAGATAGATAGATAGATAGATAGATAGATAGATAGATAGATAGATAGATAGATAGATAGATAGATAGATAGATAGATAGATAGATAGATAGATAGATAGATAGATAGATAGATAGATAGATAGATAGATAGATAGATAGATAGATAGATAAATAAATAAATAAATAAATAAATAAATAATTGTTTGGTCTCTGTCCACTAGTTAATAGTACACCAATGCTTTAGGGCTGCCTGATTTAAATGAGGGCTGATGAACAGAAAATACTAATTACATCTTCCTTACATATTTTTCCTAGAGAAAATAAGTCACAACTATTTGCAAAATACTTCATTGAACTAATAGCTTACTGGATCCCAGACATTAAGAGAAGACTTAGACATGGTTCTACTTAACAGTCCATCTAAAGGCATTTTGAAACAGATAGGAAGACCATGGGCCAACTGGCACCTTTATTAGGTGTGATGGCCAGCAAACTTCTGTGATGTCCAATCCATTCCAAATTTAGCCAGTGCTTCCCTGAGCACCAGCTAAGTACAATCGCCTCTAACATGGCACTCACCTGTGCCTATGCCATCCCACTCCATGCTTCCTTTGGCCAGAAGAGGTGTGAAGGAACAGTACTCCACTACCTCATTTCTTGTGGTAGGATACTAAATAGTACTGCTTGCTTGAAGTATGAGCAGTTTTGACTTTAAATTATCTTGGCATTAATACACTGCCATTTCACACAAATCACAGCTGGTGTGTTTATTTCACACTATTCCTGTCTCACACTGTCACTAAAAACATAGTCATGCTACTTCTTTCATATTCAAGAAATCTGCGTTCTGAGCAAATAAGTTTAAAATTTTTCAACAAAATTTAAAAATATTGTTCCTCTTATTACTTTATATGTTTTACTATTTGCATACCTGAATGTACATAGAAATTGTGAGTATGAATTTGTGTGTCCATGGCTTTCAGCATACATGTTTTATCAGCATTTGGGGAACTGAACTGTAACTGAAAAGGATGTTGCAAATTTTCTAAATAAACTTAAAAATAAACATGAGAAGAGAATAAAGTCTTCACAGAGAATTTCAGCAATTATATCTGCACAGCTACAATATAGCCCACAACTTTGAGGCCGCTTTGATTGCTGAACCATGGCTGAAGTGAGTAATTTGGCTTTCTCTAAGAAAACAAGAACATTTATTCTCACCACAATGGAGAGAGGCAGTTTTAATTAAACCTTACCAAAAGATGAATACAAAATAAACTCAATAACTATTCTAGAGGACTCTATTTTCAACTATTTAGCTGAAGCCTGCCATGTTCCTGCAATAATTAACCACTGTCCAAGGAATGCTGGAGTTGTGTTAATGTTGGTAAAGATTTAATTAGTTCAATTATCTGGAGAGTATTCAAGGCTCAGCACGGCATTAATTTCTTCAGGCTTTATACATACCTCAGATCAAAATATATTAAACTGAAATATAAGTGAACAAAAGAAGCTCACTCTTTAACTTTAAGTGTTGAAAACATTGTATATAGGGAGAATCAAGACCAGGAATAGATCATTATCTTGGGTTTGAGAAAATATGAAAAGAAGTTTTAATTGGCCATCTTAGTGTGAGAGAAGGGGGAGGGAAAAAGAAAAGGCAGCGGCTGCTTTAAGATTCTAATTTTCTACCTATTTTATTTCTTTCATAGAAAGTCAGACATTTAAAAAGCACTGAAAGCACAGTGACACAGACAACTATTTCAATCTGTCAGACAGCATGGACAAACAGTAGGGATCATGTCAGAAAACAGAAAGGCCCCTAGCGTTCTGACCTTCCTGGTGGGAAAGAGAACACAGTGGTGTGCTTGACATGCTTGGCAACAAAAGAAGAATATTTAGTCCCCCTACCCCATCTTCTGAACACTTCTCACAGTAAAGAAAAAAAAAATCAACTAGAGACACAGAGGCTAATTTATAATGCACAATTAACAGTGTAACACTGTATATGTACCCAGATGGAAGCTCCACAGAATTCAGTAGAATTTACTCCTGGGTAAATACCGGTATGCGCAGAAGTGCAGCTTAATAACCTTTTAAAAAAATAAATGTTTGGAACATTTTATGTTTCTAAATAACATTCCAGTTCTATCTTTTCCTCTCCTTTTACAGGATCATCTGCATGGCAGTGAATTGATGACTGGAAGCAATTAACTGACAAGATTATGCTACTCTTTAATTTTTAATTTTTTTAGTTTCACACATACAGGTATGAGAAAAACAAAGTATGCCCTCTTGGAATTCTATGGTTTTACACACATCAGGCCATAATAACAGCTGGTCCATAGAAGGGCCCAAAATTAGGTAAATACAACTTCAGACAAACAACAACACACAACAGATTCCACTGTTTCATTATATATTCAACAAAAATGAAGTCAAAATGGAAAAGCCATTGTCAAAAACTAAGAACACCCCATGAATCAATAGTTTGTAGAATCATATTTACAGCATTAACATGAAATAACCACTTTCTGTATGGCTTTATCAGTCTCTCATATAGTTCTGGAGGAATTTTGGCCTATTCTTATTTTATAACATTGCTTCAGTTCATTGAGGTTTATGGACATTTGTCAATGCACAGCTCTTTGAAGGTCCCACAGCATTTCAACTGGGTTGAAGTCTGGACTTTGATTCTATTGCAACACCTTGATTTTCCCCTCCCCCCCCCCCGGAGCATTCTGTTGTAGATTTGTTGGTGTGCTTGGAATCATTGTCTGTTGCAGGACCTACTGTTGGCCAACCTTTGGCAGTTGGATAGATGGCCTCATATTTGATTAGAATACTTTGGTATACAGAGGAGTTCATGGTTGACTCAATGACTGCAAGGTGCCCAGGCTGCAAAACAAGCACAAATGATTACCCCACCACCACCATGCTTAACAGCTGATATGATTGGAGAGGCACAGGCAGAAGCAAATATGTGGCAGCAAATATACTAAAGGGTGTTCAGTATAAGTTGTAGGAACTTCAAAAAGAATACTCTTTGGAGTATTTTCTACATGTGTCACAAAGCTTACACTAAGGCTTCAAAGGGTGACCCCCTGATCTTGTTGAGATCCAGTATGAGTACCATTCTGGTCATTTAAGCGGGCACATTTCTTTCTCACTCCATATCAGACTATCCGCAGACTTCCCTGCTCACTATAATGCTGTGGAAACTCCATCAGTGTTGTTCAGGTGGGGATGACCATTTTTCGCTGCCATATGCGCAAACAGAATTCTACGCTGAAAAGAACGTGAAATCATCAAAAAGAAATTTCACAGTACTGCAAACACTATTGTTATGGTGGTATGACCTGTTGACAGACCAAGGCTGTGACACTATGGGACCACTGTCTGAACTCTATAGACCTGGCTCAGATGTTGTTCAAGCTACTACTGATGCAGTAAACAAACAAACAAATCAAGTTTGTATGCACCAACATAGCTTTCCCATAGCTATGTTACACATAGTATTTGGATACAACAAAAGTCCCACTTCTTCAGTTTTTTTTCTTCTGTAATGCTGTTTTCTAACTACTATGGTTACAGTTGGCAGTGAACCAACGTTTTATATAACTATCACCAAACTGAATTTTTGCATTAACTTCCACATTTTACAAGCCCAGATGTTCAGAAGCCAATTCAGCTCTAAATTGCCACATTTTGGTATGGTCCTGCCGCTTTGTAGCTTATTTTTTAATGGTGCTATATGGTTACAACAAAATGCAACATTTTTCTAATGCAAATTAAGTACCAGTAACATTTCTAAGGTGCCATTCTTCCAACTTCAATATTAAGATGAATCACATACTGTAAAATTTTAAGATAAATCCACAGAAAAATTATGTTATGTAGTTTGGCATTTATTACATCCTAATGAAGATTCAAGGTATTTAAAAACTCTTTTAAAAAATTGGATTACCAGGCTACAAGAATCAGGATGATATGTTTCAAAAGGAAAACTTACACACAAGCTTGAGGAACTACTTTAAATCATACTAGTGCTCAACTCACTGTATTTTAAATCATATACGGTATTAAATCCAAGGAGCAATCTTCAGACTGATCACTACTAATAACAGTAGATATTAGCTTTATGACTTTCTGGCTCCTGCAAGACATTTTGGGCTTGTTTGTTGCAACAGGCTGAAAAAGACTGTTGTGCAATTCTCCCAATATTTGTCTGAAATAATTTCTCCACATACTCACAGTACTGCCAATTTGCATTTTAGTTTGCAATTTATTTGTACCACTATGCTTTCACTCAAAATCACTGTAAATTTTTCAGCTGAATCCTACCTTGAAGTCTTGCTTTTCTTTCTATTGTTTCACTTCCTTCAGTAACTCAGTCATGTACAACATTTATAAATGCGATAATTAAAAGAGAAAGGGCAGAGTTACATTTAGCTGGAAGGTTAACTATTTTTTTCAGTATGGCTTCAGAATACTGGAAAGCACATTTTTATGTTTTAAAGTATCACAGTAAACAAGTGAGCAACGTCTTTACAGCTGCAGCTTATTTAATATGTTAAATTAGCATTTTTGTCTCATGTTAATTTCTCAGAGACAGAAATTTTAGATCTAAGTTATTGCCAAAGTCCAGACTGAAAAAATGTAGGAAACAGAATCTTCCGAAGAAAGTATAAAATGGATTCTGATTTTAATTCCCAATCTCACAAATATTTAGGATTTAAATTTTATGGAAATATAAATGTTTTGCATACATGGTAAAAAGGAACTTGTTTCAGCTCTGGAGCACAAGTCATTTTTACTAACCCAAACCCCTCTCTCTTTGCAAGCAGAAGGGAATACTCTGAGCCTTTTGAATATAGGAAACCTTAAAGGAGAAAATAGTATGTAAACAATCTGCAAATATACAACATTGCAACCTCAAGGCTGAGAGTAAAGCTTTCAGAAAAGACCCCTTCATCAGATTCCCTTCTAC
Source organism: Aspidoscelis tigris stejnegeri (assembly GCA_023333525.1). Classification (NCBI taxonomy): domain Eukaryota; kingdom Metazoa; phylum Chordata; class Lepidosauria; order Squamata; family Teiidae; genus Aspidoscelis; species Aspidoscelis tigris. The sequence goes on from JALMGA010000008.1 coordinate 46,509,774, forward strand.
TCTTCATCTTGAACAAAGCTTTGACTGACAATACAGAAATCTACTTCTTTCTTCGGATTAAATCCCTTTGCAGGAAGAGTATGCAAATGTTGTACGTGTTTCCCCTGTCTGAGGCTACTCTAAACCAGATATCTTTTCACTGTCTCTTTTATTCAGGCAGTCCATCCAACTGGCTGACAGGCAGACCAGCCTTCCAATTCTGTATGTTTCACAGAACTGACACTTGGATCCTGAGTCCTGCCATGCACTTTAAAAGAAGCTCATTCAGTCATAATTAACAATTCCCTGCATATTCCCTAAGATATGGTAATTATTGTAAAAACCAACCCAGTGAAGCATTTGTTCCAGTATATATATATTTTTTCCACAGTTCTAAATAACACCATCATCATCATAAAAAACAACCTTTCTTTTTTTCTTTCACATTCAGAGAAACAGAAAGTACAGATAAAAAAAGACGATGGAGAATGGCAAGTTTCTTTAAACAGCAGATTATCAAATATTATTAAAAATGTTTTTTGTATCCTAGAACATAAAAACTGAACTGAATAAATACCAGTATTAATTCTAAGGAATTATATGCATAACTGAGGAATGATATGTTTCTATCCTCCTGCTCATTTATATAAGAAATCCATTTGTTCTTGTCTATCTGATCTCATCACTCAAATCCTAACTTGGCTGGGAATTATACAAGTGTAGAGCAAGCTATTTCAAATAAGGAATGTTTCCATTCACAAAACTCTGATGATGACTTAACATTCTTGCAGGAGCAAGGTCATTATTTCTTTTTTATTATCCAGTTCCAAGTATTGCTTTTCTATCGGAAACCATACAAATTTATAACTGAAAACTGATACAGAACAATGATCTGAATAATGTTAAAAGTATCCGTTTTTTAAAAAAATAAATAAGCAGAAATGGTAGATTGCATGTCTGTATAGATCTATGAGAATTTCAACTGTCTAATTCAGTTGCTGGAGTGTTGTGTGACAGCAACTATTTGGAAAATATAGTGTGCAATCTTACCATTAAACTGAGGGCTTGATCCACTGTCCACCACTGCTCCTGAAAGTCAAAATACACTGGTGTCTAGTTTGCCAAGCAGTAAATAGAGATGTCTCTTCATGCATTAGAAGGTTTTGTTGTTGGTGTTGTTAGATAGGAAGCATTTGTGGTAACCAGCATTAAACAGAATAATCTCTTAAGACAAAGCAGCTTGATCCACACAACTGTTATATACTGCTTTCACCACTCTTACTAAATTAAGGACGTTAAAATAAGATCAGAAAGAACACGATGCCTTCCTCTAGGGTTTTTTTGGTTGCTTTTTTTGTTGTTTTTTTCCCTTCAGAAGGGTCAATTTCTTTCACTCTGAAGGCTGTAGGCCATTACTGGGCATGGCCAAGACAAAATATAGGCAAGGCCATCACACACATGGACACACATGTGCGCACAGGGCGTGAAAGGGAGCGTGCAATTAGGCTTTAAAAATCATGTAGAGGGTTCTTCTAGAAGTCTGTATGTGAGGATTAAGAATTACATTCTAAACTGGGTTCACACAATACTGTTCTCTGCTTCCTCTAAAATACCAAATGGATTTAGAAAACAGGAATTCACACCTGGAGTTTGATACCTTAGACATGCTCCAACCTCACCTTATTTTTTCAGACAGGGGAAGGGAGTGTTATATAGCAAGAAGAAGCAAAGGGAAGAACACACAAACTGCAGCAACTGTGGAGGTACTAAAAGCCAAAGCTCAAGGGACATGGGAGCAAGGATCAGAATGATGTAATTTTGGAAACCATTCCTTGAGCCTGTTTCCCCCTTTACCATACATGAATAGTTCACACCTTCACCTGCTCACCTTAAAAATGGCCTTTAGAAGCACTTTGCCTGTTTTTCCAACTCGAAGACATTATCCAGGCATCAATTCTAGCAACCGTGGAAGCTAGTAGAGATCCTTCTGGATGAGCCTGTACTACTTAAGAGTACTTGTTTGAAAATGTGTCCAAGTGAAAGCTGTGTTTATCTTTCAAATCTTCTTCCCTGCTCCATTAACCTTTTCTTCTGAAGTGAACACACTGATCATAACTGAGCATATAGGCCAGGTACTTTTTGAATTTTAGGTCTCATTTTAGCAAGGAAAATCTCTGCCACGCAAGTGAAAGGGGAAGTGTGATTCTTCTCATGATACATTCTTGGGTACCATAAGTTAGACCTAGTTAGAATTATATAACAATATTCTGCTTGGATGACCCCTCCCAGATACTGTTATTGGAAGATGAATAGTTTGGCCCCACAAGGCATAAACTCTGGTGTCCTACAAAAGTCCATTTTATTCTCATGTTGTTTGATACCTACATGAAATCACTGGGAGAAGATAGTCATCAGCAATCATAGCATGTTTTATGATCAATGCAATATGTACCTTAGGGCAGAGTATGATAATGCAATGGCTGATGGCATACAATCTGAAGTACTATTTAGACAAAGAATTCTCCTGAAATATCAGATCTATAGCCTGGATATACTTCCAATCCAATGCTGTCTCTGGTGATACAAGTCCCTACAGTTGCATGAAGCACCTTTCATCAGATGAAGTTACTGTCCTGCATGACAATATAGTTCTGAAGGAACACCTATTCCCATATTGACCTGCCCGTGTCTTAAGATCTACAGGGAAGGCCCTCCTGGTTGCATCACCACCCTCAGCAGCAAAAGGGGTGGGGACCCAGGAGAGGGCCTTCTCAGTGATGGCCCCTAAGCTATGGAATAGTCTCTCCCTTGAAGTGTGTCTGTCACCTTCATTGTACACATTTAGGAAGGCAGTGAGGATGCATCTCTTTGCCCTGGCCTTCGGTTAAATGGGGACATATTTTCCCTTCCCACTTGCAGACTCTGTTGTTTTAGTATATACTGTTATTGATTTAATATGTTTGATTTTAAATGTCCCAACCTAAGGCCTCAAACAAAGAAATTGCAGCTCTATGGTGTTAATGAATTCATACTCTAGTAAGCTCTCACTTAGATTACCATGATGCTCTTTCTTAAAGTTGGTCCAGAAGCTCCATTCAGTGCAGAATGTGGCACCTCTTGCTTGCACTGGTTCCTCATATGCTTCCAAGCCTAACTGAAAATGTCTATGTTAACTGTTAAAGCCTCAACTGCATGTGGCAAGTGAGTGGCAAGGCCACATGACTAAGTGGGAGCTGTAGGCTTTAGAATATTCAAATGCAATCAAGAGTTTACCAAGAAAGAAAGGGGAGAAGTGAAGCTAACAGAATCAGCAAGCCTCTGAAAGGGTAATTCGACCCCCAAAGGGGTCCCGACCCCCAGGTTGAGAACCACTGTTCTAGGGAAAGGAAAATTACTGGAATTTGTAAGCTTCTCCTACATGCAGGACCTTGTAAACTTCAAAGACAAACACTGATACATTTGACTGTTGCAGCTTTCTTCCTCTTCCTCTGAAAGTGTTGCATATACAAGTATAGCAGGGGTGCTTAAGTGAGGTCCACCAGATGTTTGTGAACTAAAACTCTGCTGGGAGTTGTAGTAAAGAACATGTGGAGGGCTGCAATTTGAGCACCTTTTAGTATATACAGCCTTAGTATCAGACAGCTGCTAATCTTCCCACTAAGAAAAGTTAAATTTATAAAGTGAATAGTTATGTTTAATGTCGATGCTCGTGCCAAATATGTTCTGGTTTCACCTCCTACCGTCCTAAACCTTAGTTATGTTTATTGTTCAGTAAACATTTTTACCCTTTCTGACCTGTCCTTCAATTACCTATTTTAGTGACCGCTTTAAAATCTTAGTTCCAAGCTTCTGCCCAACAACTAATGCATTATTTTCAATAATATTGGTGAGCACTCTAGTTATGGATCACCATTTTCCTACAGTTAGATATCACATACAAATAATTTCCCTCATTTTTTTTCTAGCAAGAAATTCATAGCCAAAAGCATTTACTAAACCAGTCAAGATTAAGATTAAAAAATGTTTGCCTTTTTTGTACAAATTGCAAGATATTCTGGAAAACACTGTGCTTATGAAAGACAGAAATAACTGAAAAAACACTAGTTTGGTAAGAAAAGGGTTAAATTGAATTGCCTCTAATCAGGCTCATAATCCAAAAATTTTATAAGGAAAAATGTAGCAATCTGAAAAGATGCAAAGGCAGACAAAAACATTATGCTGTCAGTGGAAATGGTGTTCAGAATTTATGCAATCAGCCTCTGTACTGAAAATAAACATGAGCTGGTTTATAATTCAGACTGTGATGGAGGCAGATATTTCCCCCTGCAGCAGAAGCTAAAACAAGGGGAGGAAAGGGGGGGGGGAGTGAAAGAGTAACTATCAAATCCAGAAATCCCTTACCTGCCCTTTCTGATAATGAATGCAACACATATATACACGCTTCTGCTGAATTGCTACAATTGCAGAGATAAACCATTTGAGACTATGTCAGGTTTAATTAATACAACATGACCTGATCATTTGCACAGTTAGGAAAAAAGAAGTTTGCATTCTTTAAATACAGAGCTCAACCTAGAGATTATGCTAAGTTGCTTCATTCACAGTCTGCACTCCTCTGCACATGTCAGATGGCCAGAATTTGTCCCCTCTAGTGATAAACAAATTATACATGAAATCAATTCCACTTCACAATAATTTTCCCTATTGGGCATTATCTTCCCTCTTCGGCTCCCTCCAGTTAAGCATGCATCCTGTAACTTGCTAATGAGCTGGGGGCTCTCTGTTCCAGGTGGCACCCCCTGCCTCGAAGTCATGACATTTCCCATTTCGAATGCTGCTGGCATTTTTCGACAGCTCCTGCTAACTAGCCTTTTTGACCTGTGCTAAGAGGAACTCATCTCATTGAATCCTCTAACCTGCCAATCATTCCAGCAAATGATCTTCACAGTCACTCCCAAGGCAGAGAGAAAAAAGAAACAGAAAGAAAGGAAAGCTAGCAAGAGAATGGGGGAGTAGGCAAGCAAGCTGCCTCTGCAGCTACCTAATGAGAATATTTTAAGTCTTGGAGGCAGCAGAAGCACAGAAAAACTGGTGGGAAAATTAGGATAGAACTGAATGCCAGTCCCCATAATTACTGATTTCTTTCCATCTTGAGATCATGTCATGAGCAACACATCTGAGCTGTATTTTTAAAAACAAGGGAAGCAAATCTTATATGGATACTAACAGTACATTTCTTTCCTCTTCTACCATCAATACACAATTCTAACAAGCCTGCTTTGGCAAACCCAATTCTTTTGAAATTAATTAAGAACTGTAAGCTGAATCTTTGCAGCTGGACATTATATGGATTTGGAGGAAGGGCTGTAGTTGTATCTAAGAGCTTAGAGTTATGGCTCCATACTGGCATTAGCTTTTCCATATACTGTTAATATACGATTTGTATACCATAGGCATGAAGTCTTGCCACTTAAGACAAAATTAAGAAACACAGTTAAGAAGTGTGTTTCTTTTGGTCATGTTTTTATATTGTAATTTTTTTTTTTTGCTTTGCTTTGCTTAAATGAGAATACTCAGTTATATTCAAATTTAACTTCGAACTGACCAGTAATACATAGTTGCAACATCTTTTAAAATTATGTACTGTGGAAAATGGAAAGATACAACTAGGCACTGAATTCTCACCATTGTTATCTTGCTATAATAGTGCAGGTCTTTTGGCTGTTTCTTTTAACAATAATGTTATATAATTGTTGTAAGTTATATAAATTTCATCCCATAATTTAGCTATATTTTGATTAACTTGTACTTAAATTCTATTCTGACTTTGACTGTAGTCATCCCTGAATCAGAAGATACTGAGTGTAAACTGTGAACACCATTTACCAGCAGCTTCTTAGTAACACCATATTCTGTTAGGTTAAGATAAGGACTTCTAAATCAAGATTATCAATTTATTCTTCTACCATCTTCATTAGACCTTTGACACTATTTTAATTTACTGTGAGGACAGAAACAACAGCCTATTATACTATAATATATCAAGGTCCTGCATTTGGATTGAACCACTATTTAAATATCTCTGTTCTAATAGGAAAGATTTGTCCTGCAGCTAATAATGCTTCATTCCCATTAACCTTAGAGGCCATTGGTAGTAGGCAGCTGAACTGAGTCCGTCTGTGGGGTTTTTCTTCTCTGTGTCTCATGGGCCACTTCAGACACTGTACACTATATATTTTTATTTCAGAGGTAAATATTGGAAGCTTCTGTTGGCTAAAACAATCCTTGGATATAGTTTGAAGACCTGTAATTCACACTGTGTTTGACTTGAGAATTTCACCAAGAACATTATATCTGAATTGTGAAACATTTTGAGACAATGCCTCTGAAACAATGCCTCTCCACTGGTTTTGGTATCTGTGAGGGTTTCAGACCATGGGTCAGAACTAAAGCCATTGGTTACACCCCCATCCCTACCCCCAATAATAATCCTGAAAATGAGGTACCCTATAAGAGAAATAGGAATTCCTTTTGCTCTTCCTTTTATTCACTGTAATAAGACATTGTACCCAGTGCATGCAAATGTCATTCCTGACTATCAGCTTGCTTCAGCTCAAACAGCCTTTTATGCTGAAACAAACCACTAACAGATAAAAAACAACCATTTAGTTGGCATCTACTGTTTTCACAGTATTAATCATACACTGAACACTGAATATTCCATGCTCTATATTCCAGTTTTGAAAACATAAAGAAAAAGGCAAAAAATAAAATATCCATCATAAGAATACTTATGCTATCAATACCTGCCAGGCTCTGTTAAACAAGATAGTTATGTTATATAACCATCTTGCCTTGGGAGAGGAAGAGAGAAGGAAGCTGGGTGAGCACCTTCCATCAAGCTCCCAGCATTGGCCCCTCCCTCCCAACTGCCTCCAGATGGGCCATGAAGGAACAATCTTGCCTGTGGGGAATGGAGGAGAAAAATAAAATAAAAGTTTTTACCTTTGCAAGGACTCTGCTGCCGCCAGAGCACCCCTGTTCCCTCCCACACCATTTTCCTTTTGTATCTTGTCTCTTTAGATTGTAAGCCTGAGGGCAGGGACCTGTCTAAGATTAATATAATATTGTAACCCGCCCTGAGACCTTTGGGTATAGGGCGGGATAGAAATACAAATAAATAAAATAAATAAATAAATAAATAAATAAATATAATACAAGAGCCCTCATAAAACTGAAGATGGAGACTTATAAAAATAAATAAATAAGTGCTATCTGCACCTTTACATGAACAAGCCTTAAGTCTAGTGCATGTTATGCAAAATAAAGAAAAATAAACTTTATAATCCTTGTTCCGAGAAGTTCCTCCCTTCCGATGCTAATTACAGCAAACCAATAAACAGGAGTATTTTGCAAAGGGCTGGTGAATGTTCAGACTACACTGCAGCATCAAAAATTCTTACTTGGCAGCCTCTCCTTCAGGCAAAGAAGAGAAAGGATCCCTAGGGAGATCACTACTTTTAGTTGTTGGTCTCAATTTTCATTAAACATTAGATGCAAAGTTAGCAAAAATATAAGTTGACAAAATCTTGTTCTTAAAGTGACGATAAGGGCTAGTTTCCACTGCACCATTTACTCCGGGTTTTAATCTCTTTTTTTTAAAATCAGCACTGAGCTCTGAAATTTCTCGTTCCCACTGGCAGCCTGTGATGTGAATTCACAGGGGAGAAACCCCCTTCCCCCTCTCCTTTCCGTCACAGGCCTGATTCAGATTACCATGGGGAAGCAGAAAAGGAGGCAAAAAGGCTGGGTGGAAGGGAGGGAGGGAGGAAGGAAGAAGGCAGCAGAACGGAAACTTCCAAAGTCTCAATCGCTGGCAGAAGAGTCCCTCTTTGCCAATCGGAGAGACAAAGCATGCATCAGCTTTGTGCATCTTCAGCACATGGTGAAATGGCAGTCATTTTAAAGTCTTTGTGATCCCTGCCTAAGTAAAATCAGACTCTCCCAGGGTTATGCTAATACCTTGTTGTAATGTATTGTCTGATCTCTGGTTATATTGCAAGCTGCTCACATTCAGCCAAGCATGTAATGGAGAGAGGGAGGAATGGGGAAGAAATCACAGCTTATCATTGGATCTGATAAACTGAAAGTATACATCCTTTTAAGAGCCAACACACCTTTGCAACCCCCAGGAGGGAAGCTACCAGTTTGAGCTTTGGGTGTGAGCCGAAAGGTAACAGGATTCCCCCCCCTACTCCTTCAGTTTCTATAGCTGAAAGGGGAGACAGAGCGTTGAACAGCACAATGCAGCCGGATCTCATTAGTAAACAGCTGGGGGAACGGAGTGGGAATCCTGCCTTATCATTGGCTCAGGGGATAGTGAAGTGAACGCCTCTAAATCATGCTTCCACACCTCCCAAAAACTGCTTGAGTTCCCATTGACAAATAATGAAGATTATTTGTAAATCCTGTAGGGATTCTTTTGATTCAGATAAAGATAATTTGCATTCCAGGACCTTTAATCCTCAGAAACTGTGGATTCCTCTTACCATTTGGGAACAGCTAGCTTTAAAAACGAATTCAAAACTCTTTAAATCTTAAATGGAGATACACCCTAACTGTAATATTGTTTTTTATTCCTTTTTACAATTTTTGTTATTATTCAGAGAGTTACATTTTATGAACACAAGGCATCCTTATGGAGAAATTCTCCTGTAAGGGAGAAGCAAGGACAAATTGCTTGTGACCTGAACTGTGGGCATTGTTGTTTTTCATAAGAGGCCTCTCTTACCCAGGTATCACTAGATTCAATTTGGATGTGGGGCCTAATGGAAATTAATAGTGGAGTTAACTTTTGCCCTTGACATGTTCTAACTACACTGTCCCATTCCTTACTGTGATAGGAAAAAGATGACACAAAATGTCCTAAAACCTCAAACTTTTATTTATTTGACTTCTAAGTCACAGATTTTCAAATTACTCTGTGGTTTACAAGTTTAAAAATGTTCAAAACAGCACCAGATGAAAGGCAAAACACCCAGAAAACAGAAATTAATCATACCGGCCAGGTGGTGTTGGTGTTAGAATTAAAGAATAAGACAAGTGCACAGAACGGAAAATAACAGGGGCTGAACAGGACTTTGAGCTGGGCCTGAAAGCATACTGGTAACCAACGCAGTGACTGAAGCAGGAGAGTCAAATGTATTTACCATAACTTGCTAACAAATGGCAATTGCACTTTGCATCAGTTGAAGCTTCCAAGTCAACTTGGAAATGTTGTAGTAGTGCAGATGTGAAATAATGAGCTTGAGTGGCTGAAGATAGAACCTGCTGGTTTAGGCAAGGGTGGAATTGCCATATGAAATAAAGATGTGCAAACACTCCTTTCACCATCAATTTCAGCTGCTGTTCAAAAATAAGGGATAGATCAATAAAGACCCACAGGATCACCAATTTTATCCTTGCAGGGCAGGTCTTTTCTTTTGAGAGAGATCTCAGAACCTTTCTCCACTAAATTAACTTTGGGCTTTATGCACTTAGCTCAAGTCTAGCCAATATTCTTCCGGGAATGCTTTGTCTCCAAACTGGTGTGGACTAGAAGCCTCATGACTAGCCACTGCTGGTATGCTCTGTCTGCATGAGACAATGCATATTCTGGATCAGGAAGTCCAAAATAACATCAATAAGGTAGTTCACTTACATGCTAGGGCAACAGGGAATCCCTTTCAGTAGCATGCCTTATTGTACCAGGTAAGCTTCAGGGTAACACAGTGGTTCCAAACAAGATCTAGTTCTGAGCCTGCCAGATCTGGTTCTGCAGTTCCAGATCAAAGAAGGTAAGAGAGGAAAGGTCTTTAGTTTTGGAGAGATTTAGCCTGAGTTTCTTTCTCATTGTCCAGATCATCACCTCTCCAGATACTGGGTCAACATATCAGTAGCACATTGGGATGGCTAAAATGGAAGCTGTAAAACTGAATGTTATGAGCACTGACAACACCTCACTCTATACCAATGAACGCTCCCCCCACACTGAGAGACTTCACGTACATATTAAAATGTGCAAGAGGAAAAGATAAGTCCTTGAATAGGAAATGTACCCTCCTTTAGTGATACAATTACTACCTCCCAGATCCAAACTCACACCTCTGGCTCTGCTGCACCCAGCAGCAGGGAAAGAAATGGATCTAAAATATAGCTGGTTAAGCTAAGCCCAGAAAGGACCCTGTCCACAAGCTCAAATTCATCCCATAGCAAGTCAAAGGACCTCTGTTATTTCATTGGGCTCTACTAACAGGAAGTCCTGCCCAGAGATGAGTGACTTTCATCTAAAAAAATCTCTGCAAAAACATCACAGTGGCCCAACGAAAAATCAACAGAGGGACCTAAAATAGATGCTGAACATTAGTCAGCAGATGTGACAGAGGTGGAGAAATAAGCCCCTTTCACTACCTTTACTGCCACAGAATACTGCTCTGAATAGCCTAGTAATCATGTCTGATTGCCTTCAGGGCATGACGTCTTCCACTGACATTCTAGATATCTTCTCTTCCACTTGATTTCCTGGAGTTCCTGAAAAGCCAGGGAGCAGAGCAGGCTCTGTGGGGTAAAAGGGCCCCTCAAGACCAGGAACATCCAGTTCCATGTATCTTCACAACTTAATAATGGTACCAAAAAGGCAAAACACAGATTTATAGGTTTTAATCCAGGGTCAGCTGGCTCCTAAAGTCAGTAGCTCAGAATCCCCTTTAGGTAAGGATTGACAAGTGAATGTATAATGCATTATGATCACTGAGTTACTTTTCATTGGATCTGCAGAGAATTGCAAGTCTTACATTGTATTTCATCTATTCACACTGCTGGTACTACTTCCCCGTATCTGCCTTTCTCTCTACCCCACCACTTTCAATGGATACCATCGGCTACTGCACAAGATATACTTGTGTGCACAGTTGTGTAAGTGTTACAAGCCCCTTCTAGATGAGGCACTGGGGTGTTCCAAATGTTATCTTTGAACAGGACCACCCACATTCTTTCTCTTATGTCACTCTCAAACTGTTCTGTTGTAGGATAGGATGGCAGACGGTGGGCCAGCTTGGAAAGAGTTGGTATGGTTTGTGTCACATTATTTCTTTCCTGCCTTTTGGGGGGGAGGACTGAAGCAGGGTTTTCCCCTGCCTGGTCAGTTGAAGCCAAAAACAGTGAAGGAGAAGGGAAAACAGGAGAATGGAGGAGCCTCATTTCTGTTCCATTTTTTCCCCTACGAAGCCCTTCAGGAGACAGATACATACAATGATTTAAATGAAATTAAGATAAAATGATGTTGACTATGCTTTTAAATGGAATTTAGTTCATTGCTTGCTCTGTTTTTAACATGACATCCACTCAAAGGTGTAAAAAAAGCACAGATACATTCAAAAATCCATTCAAATCCTATCCATTCAAAAATACAAAAGAAAAAAAATTGAACAATTCAGAATTATTAAATAAATCAAAACACAAGATAGAAAGTACACAGCATGTAAACTTAAAAGAGAGAAGAAAAAGAAATAAACACTCCTCCCATAAACTGCCATATCTAATGAAGGCTTGGGTTCCAGCTTGTAAGGCTCAGAGCAAGATTCCCTCACACCAACGCAGACCATGAGGATAAAACAAACAGTATTGTCTCTGACAGCAACTCCCAGGGCTCCCAGTTTGAGAAAAATTCCACTCTCAGTTCTTAGCTTTCTGTAACGGATATTAGGTTCTGCATAAAAACCACACTCTGTCATTGAGCGTTATGCAAAGGAGTGGGGAGGGAGAGAAAACCTAGGCAGCCAGGATTTTAGCAATCATTTTTTTTTAGGTGTTCCTTTCTCAATCTTAAAGCTGTAGCAATGAAGCAGATACAAATGAAGAAAAAATTATAGTGAAATGGAACAGCCTCCTTAGAGAGGTTCACCAGAGGCCTTTTCGCATGAGGGGGTATCGGATGCGTCCAGGCCATGCCAGGACGGTGCATTCGCATGTTTGGGACGGTGGGATCCATTCCCGACCACCCCAAACGTCCCGGTGTGGCATAGGCGCGTTCGAAATGTAGAGCAGTAAAAACTGGTCTACATGCATCCTTACGCATTCGAAACGTCCCCAGCCGTCCAGCAAAGAATATCTGAATCCCCAAAAATGACAAGAGAAGCAAAAAGATTCAGTATAAAACGGCATGCAACCCTATTAAAATGTGCCACACAAAATACAAATAGAACAAAAGGTAAAGGAATATAATGAATAAAACACAGAAGTGGCACGTATACAATAGTGTTTAACATGAGGCACCCTGAGTCTGTGAAACAAAATTCAAGCTGAGATAATACTTAAGATAATAGTCTCTTATGCCAAATATGTGTCTCCTACAATAAATAAAAGATACTTGTCAGGCAATAATGTCTAAGTACAATCAATTGTTTAGAAGGAATGGCAGATGAATGTTTGTTTCAGGCTAACAAGGACTCCTACTATGGGAGTTCAGTTCCAGCTTGAGATAAGAGCCAAATAAGTTTCAACTATAAAATTGTTTTCAGTGGTTTTGATTGAAGAAAATAACCTAAGGGTCTCAAAAGGCCCTAAAATTACAGAAGACAGGCCAAATATAACAAATATAAAGTAACTTCTCTCATACAACTAAATAAACCATCTCAGTAAAAATATAAATTATAATATAATGAACTATATATGAATTCACCATGAAATCAAATGTGATCATTTATGCCTACTCAGAACTACTGGGCTGTATAATACCCAACAGCAGAAAGCTTATAAAAAGACACCAGCTGCAGCTGGGGTGGGGTGGACAGGAGGAACAGTATTTCTAGCATCTACTTAAAGGAAAATTCATCAGACAGATACCACCATGGCCAAACAATATTTTACAGAATGGAGGACCCAATGGAGCTTGGGTTTGCAAGTATGGCATAAACCATTTTTGTAATCTTGAAATACCTCTATGTGGAAATATTTAATTTCATCTGCTGATGGAAATTGATAAAAAAGGACGCTACTCCTGCTTGAACTGACAAAGGTTACAATCAAACCAGATTTGGCTAATTTTTAAGATAAGAACATAAGAAAATAAGAGAAGCCTTGCTGGATCAGGCCACAGCCCATCTAGTCCAGCATCCTGTCGCACACAGTGGCCCACCAAATGTTCATGGGCATCTCAAGCAGAGACAAGGACAAACCTTCTCCTGCTCTCGAGTCCCAGCAGATGGCCTTAGAAACGCTCTAGTCCCCCCCCACCACCACAGCCTGAAAGATGCATCTAGGCATTCATTCTAGTAGCCATTGATACATCTGTCATCCATAAATTTGTCTAACCCTACCTTAAAGCCATCTAGACTGGTAGCTGTCACCACCTCTTCCGGCAGCACATTCCATAAGCCAATGACCCTCTGGGTGAAGAAATACTTCCCCCTGTCAGACCTTACTCTCCTACCCATCATCTTCATAGAGTGCCCCCTGGTTCTAGTGTTGTGCGATAGAGAAAAGAAATTTTCTCTATCCACTTTTTCTATACCGTGCATAATTTTATATACTTCAATCAGGTCCCCTCTTAAACGCCGTCTCTCCAGACTGAAGAGGCCTAGACGCTGCAGCCTGGTTTCGTAAGGGAGGTGTTCCAGACCCTTAATCATTCTGGTTGCCCTTTTCTGCACCTTCTCTAGTTCCACAATATCCTTTTTATGGTGTGGTGACCAGAATTGTACACAATATTCCAAATGTGGCCTCACTATAGATTTATAAAGGGGCAAAATGACATTTGCTGACTTATTTTCTATTCCCTTCCTAATTATTCCCAGCATTGAATTTGCTTTTTTCGCTGCTGCCATGCACTGGGTTGACACCTTCATTGACCTGTCCACCAAAACCCCGAGATCCCTTTCCTGGTCTGTTGCAGAAAGCTCAGACCCCATCAGTTTATAGACGTAATTTGGATTCTTGGCTCCGATGTGCATTACTTTGCACTTGTTAAGATTAAAGCACATTTGCCACTTGGTTGCCCACTCACCCAATGCTAAGTGATCCCTCTGGAGCTCTGGCAATCTCTTTCGGATTTTACTACCCTAAATAATTTAGTATCATCAGCAAACTTTGCTATTTTACTATGTACCCCTTCTTCTAGATCATTGATGAATAAATTAAAAAGCATTGGTCCCAGTACTGAGCCTTGAGGGACCCCACTTTTTACTTCTTTCCACCCTGAGAATTTGCCGTTTATTACTACTCTCTGCTTTCTGCCCTTAAGCCAGTCACAAATCCAGGACAGAACCTGTCCTTTTATTCTATGGCTGATGAGTTTACTCAGTAGATACTTAGATACCTCATTGAAATCACTGCATTTTCACATAGTTGACCGGATACATCATGTATCAAATCTTAAATAACATTTGAAAAAGCTTAGAGGCATCTAAACGGCTGAAGTTCACAGCTAGACTATTGATTGCTAATTCCTATATACACCAGCTATTGCGACTGCACTGTCTATGAAGAAAGAGGACATAAGATTGCAATGTGGTATTATTGGCAGAGATAAAATAGAAAAGAAATTATGGAATCATTAGTGGCCCTATTTCAAGAAGCACTATCAAGGAATTTGTTAGTTGCTTGGCACTGACTGACAAGCTAATTTTGGAGATGACTAACATAATGCTAATCCTGCATTAGCCCAGAGCTGCCAGGATTTAGGGGCTTCCCACACTTAATGGTATCCTGGTACAGTATAAGACCTAGACCTATTCTGGATCTCTCTCTTCTGCATGCTGGCTGAGCCTTTACACCATGGAGGTAAAGGTGATAGGAAATGAAAATGAATGGTTTCTACACCAAAACATTTGTTTGTTGTATTTATATGTCATCCTTAAGCCTAGAAAGACTCTTAGGTGTCTTCAGGGAGCTTAACAGAATTGGGAGGTGAGGGACTTGGTGGAATCAGTCTCTTCAAAGGCCTAATGGAGCAGCCCATATACTATACATCAGTTTAATGCAAGGTGAGAATACCAGACACAATGATGTGTAACATTTGTTATATTCACGAAGTAGAATTGCTTCTATTACATTTAGCCACAGCAACAAATATAAATCTTGTCTTTAAGATGACAGTATGGCTGTATTTGATATGCACTGTAATTAGGATATTTCCTACTGATTTAATGCCTTTGATGCTAACAAAAAAAGACAGTAGTAATACATTCTTGAAACTATTATGTTACTGACAGTTTGAAATTAGGGCTCTAAAAATGCTAATATCTAGCCAAAATAATCTAGCATTTTACAGCCTGCTTTATGTCCTTCTCTCTAATTTACTATTTTACAAAATGAATGAAACAGTTTCAGCTACATTTAACTTTGTTATTGATTCTAAGACTAAGATTGCTTTCAGCTGCCCACACATACAATACATTAGCCTTTTCACTAGCAACAATTTATGCAGATGCAACATTAACGAAATAATTAAAGCAACACTCAACATTCATGAGTTGACAATGTTTGGAGAGAGAATTCAAGGACTTGCTCAATATTAAGGGACCTTATCTGTTCAATATTACTACACCCACAGAGAACATGTTTGGTTCACTCTTATTTTTCAAAGGTTTTTTTTTTAAGTTCCCTTCCACATGATGCTATACGTACATATACTATTTCACTCAGAAATATTTACTTTTCCACTTAATTTAGGATTTTGTATAGAAAATACTAGTGGCTGAAATGCATTGCCTAATTTAATACAGGATTTTTTGTAGAAAACCCCAGAAGCTGAAATATAATGTCTATAATGTCTAGTACAGGCCAATGGTATCAAGGATCAGTCTAATTCATGCACATTAACTTTTCCTACAATGATTTAAGTGTTTTAAGCCAGTGATGGTCAAACTGGAAAGGAATTATACAATATTTAAACTGTTCCCAGTGATTCAACAGTGACAATACACAAAGCTCAGAAAGAAACACAAAGGTGAAGAAGTAGAATGACTTGTCAATACCCTCTGACACAGGCACTGCTGGACTATAGCACTCCCACAGCTTGACTAAAGAAATTCTTGCAAAAATAATGTTACACAAGGCTGCTGGGAAGAGTACCATACACAGTTTGCAAAACCAGAGGTGAACAGACATACTAGAAAAAGTAAATGAGGAAATGGTACAAAAAGTAAATACTAGTAGCTGCTGACTTAAAGAATGCTATTCCTGTTCACAAACAGATAGCCAAAAAAATGGAAATGGAAATAGAAAAGGGGGAAGAGAAAATAAGAAAATAGAACTATTTCAATAAACATTTTGATTTCAACATGCTAATTGTTTAGCTTTTTGCTGACATAGTAGCATTTACACTACCAAGGAACATAAATAAAATGCAAATAGAGCAAACACTCCATAAACACATAATGTATCTACCCTTATTTGTACTGACTTGTGAAGAACAACAGTACTGTGAACGGGACGTTTTAGACTTCATGAATGTAAGGGCCACAGGAGAAACAAAACACAGAAATTCTCAAACTCAAAGACACAGCTTTAATGTATTATTCAGGAAAACCACATTACCACAAGGAGGCAGCAAAATGAAGCAGTTGCAACAAGAAAAGACTTATTAGTGGGCTGGACCTATATTCTATCCTAATGATTGGGAAATGTTCCACTGTTCATCAAAAGACACTACCAGAAGGATGTAAATATCCCAGTGGCAGAGTGACTGTCTGATAAATCCTCTCTTCTCTTACAGCATTCTTCAAGCATTTCTGATGGTTAGACGTAGTTGCCTTGTGGAAGACAAGACACTCATAATAGACAACTGCCAACAGAACAGAATTAAGGTAAAAGAAGCGTTTTTCCATTCTGGGGACTGTCACCCATGTAACCCCAAGCAAGATAAAGATGCTCATTCCTTGTCCTAACCAAGAACAGATTTTTTGTTTCATATTGTGTGTAGTTGTTTGGTCAGTTAAGAATTTTAATATACAGTGGTACCTTGACATATGAGTTTAATTCGTTCCGTAACCTTGCTCTTATGTCAAATTGCTCGTATCTCAAAGCAATTTTCCCATTAATCCATTCCAGCTCCCAAAACACCACCTCAGTTGTTTTTGTTATGTACTGTACTGTATTTACATACTCGTATCTCGAATCTTGCTCTCATCTCAAAGCAAAATATCACTCGCTCGGCGGCTTGTATCTCAAAACACTTGTATGTCAGGGCACTTGTATGTCGAGGTACCACTGTAGTCAACAGTTGATCTTAGCAATTAATTTTTATTATTGATATTATAAGGATAACCACAGCTAAGCCATTCCGAAAGGTACTGGAATGCTCCTGGCAGATTCCTGGCAAATACAACACTTAATTAAAATAAACCAATATTCGCTGTGAGCCAAGTCCAGTTGACGCAAATAGGTAACAATCAATTCCTACAGAAAACTCCTTCCATTTGAGGTACTTTCCTCCCCAATGCCAGAGGGACTGTTTGAGCCTTTATATGTCATAAGAACTCCCTTTGCAGAAGACCACAGATAGTCCAACTGTCCTGTCTGCACTAAAGCTGACATAGACAATTAAGATGTCTGTTCTCTCTCATCTGAGGTCATCACCCTCCAGGCTTGAGACTGCTAAAACTTATATAATTCAGCCTCTCAAGAATGCCCCTACTTCTCCCTCAGGCCTGGACCCGAGTGAATAAATCTCTTTACTTTCTTTCACCCTCCACTCCAGCACCACTCCTCCCAAGTACTTTTCATATGGTGATTGTAATAGCCTTATAACCTCAGTTGCCTCAGTTTCTTGGGTCCCGCAAAAGCTACTACTTCCACCACCAGTATAGATCTGGAAGTTGATGGACTGGATTCAGCGAGGACCAGATCTTGGAGATCCAGATCTCCATAATCTAGATTAAACATGGAAACAACCATGGTCTTTTCTGATAGTTTTAAAGTGCACAAATGGCACGTACTTAAACATACATGATGAAGTGTCTTCAGGAATTTTGGAGCTTTCCAAAAATAATATGGAAGATGTATGCTTGCTACTTCTACATTCCCAAAATCTCCATAAAGCACAAATGGGAAATTTTATTCTAGCTGCCATTAAGTTAGTCACTGAAATATCAACTTTTATACAGTGCCAAACTGGGGTCATATTCTAATTTAGGTTTTCTTAAAAGAATACAGTCCAGCTTCATACAAACTTTAGACTCTCAAACGAATCTAAATTGCAACTGTGAGACTGGAAGCCACTCTTATTAAAATCAAAGCCAAAGCTGACTATGAGTCCTCACTTTATGGCTAAGATTGAATTTAGTACCAGTAGACCTGTTTTCTTTGACAGACATGCTTTAATGCAACTGCTGGAAGGCCATTTTCCTTAAGCTGCCAATTTAATTTTTTTCACGAAAATTCTTGCCCATGGCATTTGAAAATTAAGCAATGTATCTGGGACCTGGAAGGACAATATTTATTCCTATATTCTTAAAGTGAGCCTGCTGACCTAGCTCCAGCTCCCACCTAGAAATGCTTACCTCTCCAAAATGCTGATGGGCTTTTGCACAAGCTGGCTTGAGTAGTCTGAGCACTTCTAACAAGAAAGCATAATGAAATCCTTGCTTCTCAATGACTGCACCATTGTGACTGAGGCACATAAGAGGCATCTTAATAAGTTGTGTTTTTGTTTCATTTGACAAAGGTGGTCTAATTTATTTGATACTGATATACTTTCTAGGGCAATCACATTATTTTAATGTAACACTTTATAAAGTTACTTTTTTGCAACCAGAACATGTTGCATACTAGAAGGATAGCCTCCCCCCCCCAAAAAAAAAAAAAGCTGTAATTTTGCTTTGGAAATATCAGTTGACAGAATGAAGCGCACTGGGGAGTAATCCACCATCTCACTGCGTAGGGCTGCCATGTTTTTTGTTTCCATGGTAGTGTCTATTTATCCATCTTTATCTATCCATCTTATTTTCTGACATCCTCTTCAGTCTTTCTCACTATCAGCTTCTCATTCTGTGGCCAAAGTATTTGTGCCTCAGTTTCAGTATTTGTTCTTCCAGTGAACAGTATATTGTTACAAAGTTTTCAATTTAAAACAAAGATTCCCCGCACCACCACCTTTTTGAAGAGAAAGATGTTACAAATTTCAGAACTTGAACTGATAAACTAGGGCCAGCCCCTTTCAGCGGCATATCAGGAAGGGCTACCCAGAAGTAGGTGCACCACTGGAAATGCACTAGCTGGTCCCAGAAAGGTCGAATGTGGATGGTCTTTAACCCATGCTAACAGTACTCTGGCCCACTGTGGGCCAGAACTACCTAGTGCAGGGCAGCATGTTGAGAGACACCCTGTGCCTCAATGCACATCACTTTGAAACTACTAACACTGAAGTGTACTTACCAGCACTTACTAACAGTAGCAAGTCAAATAAGCCATCTGTGACGGCTTAGCTTATTAAGGAAATAGAAAAGTAGGAGTGTAGCCTTGGAGACAGGTAAGAAGTGGGCGGGCATGGCTCCCCAGAAGAGGCAAGGGGAGGCATAGCCAATGAGAAGCGACTGTTACAGGAGAGCCAAGTATAAAAGGCTGTGACAGATGTTGTTCTGATTCTTGTTTTCTGAGTTGGGGTTCGCGTGTGTGAATGTTTAACACCCAGGGAGAGGAGAACACAAGGGTAGATGCGGGTTCTTAGGTTTATAGGAGAGAGACAAGGATAATCCTGAGTTGAAGGTTAAGGCTAGCCAAAGGAAGGTCTAGTCTGTGAAGTGAAAAGTGTTATTGTTTTCTCAGTAGTGTAAATAAATAAAGAATTGTTCATGTTTCATTGAAAAAGTCTCCATCTGAAGTATTTTTAACAAGCAACTGTAGGGAGCTCAAGGGAAAAGGATTCTGTCGCTTTAAGTCAGGGAAAATACATTTCAAAGCAGCGCCACAAGCGGCTGCAGGAAGCAATTCACAGCTCGTTATCAAAACAATTGAAAGTGACGAACACCAAAGCTTAGGGTTGGATTGGCTTGGGGCTTTTTATTGAAGCAACTAACATTAGAACTATAGGTGCCGGGTGTGAAAGACTGAACACCAGTGGAGGTGGGAGTCATACTATCTCATCCACAATCTGATCAGGAAGCCCTTCCATATCATTTCAAGCCTTGTTTGGAGTAGCTACCATAGTCTTTTATGGGTTGCGTCTCCCCTTGCAACTAGTAAGATGGAAATCTGTTTTATAAATAAGTACATGTCTTCAGTATTTACATGATGGAAGTTCCCCAAGATAGGGTTATCCCTGGCCAGTAACTAAGTAGCCTGCATCATGACATCTATAGCTTCAGCTTTTTGGAATGGTTATCAAAGTGTTGGCCACCTCGAGAGCAAAAAATGTTAGAAAGCCCAAACAGTATATACTGCAAATGGAGTCTTGTTTACAGAAAGGAGGAAACTACTAAATGTGTGTCATGACCAAAAATTCCAATTCAAGTTATGTGCCCTCCCAGTAGAAGAGAAATACTCAAATTGTGCACATTCTCACATGGGAAGCCCTTACCATTATGAAAAAACCCTTCTTGGACTTTTCAGCCCTATTTATTTGTTTACACAGTTCTAGTCTTAGAAACAGAATGCTAAACATTATAACTTTTTCTATGGTGAACAACCCAAAAATGTCCCTTAGTCTGACAAATGCTTTGGTTGCTGGAAAAAAACAGAGGAGCATCTTTTCTGTTCCCTAGGGCTAAAATGGGTAGGAAGGCATCCTTTCTTCCTTGTTTGGCTACTGATTTCTGGAACACTGACATACTTCAGAGGCCAGTGTTAGCTTTCCTTACAGTTAGTTACTGCTGCTTCTCCCAGTGATTAGAGGGCAGAGACTGCACGAGAACTGTCATATACATGACACTTTCCCTCTATAAGATGTTTTGCCACTTTCTTGTTAAAAGAGCTTTGTAAGAGGCACATTGTTAGTATTCCCATTCTTCGAGTTAGGAAATCATAAGATGTTCAAGACCTATCTAATGAATCTATGTGTAGTTTGCACGTCAATACTGGCCTTCATCTCAAGTCTACAAGAGTAGTTTATATATAAAGAAATGCAGTGACTGCATGGGGTTTTAAGATTTTGCTTTTCTGATCAACAGATAAAAACAGCTTTCCCTTAATAGTATCATATTTTACCATTTGCCTCACATTGTGTTTAAGCCTCAAGGTTTTTTATTTTCTCTGTATTGATAGAAGTGCACCTGAAATATTATCATGCTTATGGCATCAACCTAGACAGATTCAAGCATTAAGTCATTTATTAAAAAATTGCTTAATTTGGAGAAGGGAAAGTTTTGATTATTAAAACCCTATGTATACTCTATTTATTTTGAGTACTATTTGCAAAAGCTTTAGGACAAATACGCACCTTTAAAATTTTGGGGGGAGATTTAATGTGTCATTTTAGAAGTGAAGTTAAAGCAATGCCTGTAAGGACAATGCTTTAAGAATTAGTTAGTCAACAAAAATGTAAACAAGCCTACTTTTAAGCCAGCCCAATTTCTGACACTGTAGAATTTTAAATGGTTTGCAGTAGAAAAGCTTATGAAATAATTGGGGCAGACTGACATTTGATGACTTCAGTACTGAACAGCTATGATCCTTCCAGCAAATTGTCATCATTACTTTGTAAGCTACTTTTAAATTATCATCACTTGGCTAACAGCTAAGTACTGTTATAGTACAGTATTTAAAAACTACAATTTCTCATCAGCTACTCTGACAAGTATGCAGCTTTGCCTCCTGCGATACTTAGTGCAGCTTCAGACTAAGTTTATAAGGTGGGTGTGGAAATTGCTATAGTCCACAGTCTCTTTCACCAGATGCACTACCTGCTCTGTGACTGGTGTGGCTCTAGAGAGAAATAACAGGTTTCTGTTGTTGCACCATCTACTCTGCTGGTCAACTGCCTCCCTGTATGAGTTGGTGAAGGCTGCCTTGGATATAATGTTGGAGGGACTTCAGTTTCCATGCCAAGGATGCCTTGAGTGGGTCAGCTCAGGACTTCATGGCCTCCAAGACAATCATGGAGCTGTCTTAGCATGTTAAGGATCCAACCTATGTTACAGGACATACACTTGACCTGGTCTTTGCTGCAGCGGGGAAGGGTGATGCTCAGTTAGTAGGGGGACTTATAGTGAGTGAAGTTTGGACTTAACAGTATCATTTCCTCACTGGAAGAGTAAAGGACCCATTGCTCTTGGAGACTTATAGAATCTGATGGATTTCTGGGAGCTCTGGGGGAGTTTCCAGTTTGCATGGCTCCTGTTGAGGCTTTAACTGCACTGTGGAACTGTGAAGTGAGTAGTGACACAAATGCTCCTAAGTGCCCTCAGCAGAACTTGTAAGGCAACCTGCTATAGCAGGAAGCCAGATGCAATGAAGCAAGAGGAGTGACAGCTAAAATGTAAGTGGCATAAAATCCAATCTCACTGAACTGGACATAAGCAAGAGTACATTATCATGCCTACTATATAATGGTCCAGGAAGTGACACGTTTCTCATTGTGTGAGGCATAGGTTCCAGCAGCACTTTGGAAGCTTTGGTTTACCCCTTCCTTAAGAGGTTCTTTCCTGGATCTAGAAGTATTAAACAATTAGCACTCAGTTGCTAATATCCTCTGTTTTGGAAAGGTGTTGGAGACCCAGCTGCAGGTATGCCTGGAAGAAACAGATTATCAATCTGGTTTGAGGCAGGGTATTGAGATTGCCTTGGTCAGCCTGATGGATAATGAAAGGACAGGGACAATGAAATCCTGTTGATTCTCCTTGATATCTCAATGGCTTTTGATATCACCATCATAGTATCTTGCTGGAATAACTTCAGGGATTGGGAATTTGAGGTGCTATTCTACAGTTACTTTCTTCCTATCTCCAAGGTAAAATCCAAAAACCAGAAGTAGAAAAAAATCCAAAAAGTAGAAGTACCTCTCATATGGTCAGGGATCAGGTTCTGTCCCCTATGTTGTTTAACATCTATATGGAAGAGTTCATCCAAAAAAAGGAGATCATACTCAGCTCCCCTGAACAAGAAGAGGTAACTGAGGTGCTGAATCACTGGAGACAGTAACTGAAAGTGAATCTAGACAAGATGGAGGTGCTGTGTCATGGGCTCTCAACTTATTCTGATCTCGAGATGCTTCTGGATTCATCATTGACTCCTGAGATGCAGATGTCAGTGCTAGCCAAAAGTGCTTATCTCCATCTCTGAATGATCTGCCAGCTTCAATTCTTCATGGATAGAAACAACTTGGCCACATCGATCCAAGCTCTGGTATCCTCCCAGCTAGACTACTGTAACATACTTTACACAGAACTGTCCTCGAAGTCAGTTCACAAACTGGAACTCATGCAGCTTGCACCAGCATAACTGCTAATGGGAGTTTCTAGATGGACACACATATATTGCTAGTTTTGAAGAGAGACAGAACAAGAGTTTGCTATTCACGATGTTGATATTGTCTTGTTACCTGAATATCCAAAAGAATACCTTCTCCCATTTAGACCTGTTCATGCTTTAAGATCATGCTACTCTTAGAGGTGTGGGGTTTGTGGTGACCCCCTGGCTTTGAAATAAACTCCTACTGGAGGTATGCCAAGTACGAAATTTATATGTTTTTTTGGCACCTGCTTAAAACGTACCTCTTCACCTGGGCCTTTGATGGATAGTTTTCCCTGAATGTAGTTTTACCAGGATGGGGGGGGGGGGAGGGAGAAAGAAGGTGGATGGGTGGATGGGTTATATTTTAAATATGCTCCTGTGGTACCTTTGGGTGAGGGGCGGAATATAAATGTTATAAATAAAAAAAATAAATATTGGAATAATATATTACATATAGATAATTATTTTAAACCAAATATCCCTTTCACTTCTTGTTTCCTTGTGTTACTTAACTAGGGATAAAGCATATTAAGCCATCAAAAACACATTCTATAGACACTAAGGGAGATTTGGAATTTAATATGGCTTGTTGATCCATTTCAAATAGCACACCCAAACTATCTGTACAATAACTTCAGCAGATAAAAATAATTTAACTAC
The DNA here is from genome assembly GCA_023333525.1 of Aspidoscelis tigris stejnegeri. NCBI lineage: Eukaryota > Metazoa > Chordata > Lepidosauria > Squamata > Teiidae > Aspidoscelis > Aspidoscelis tigris. The sequence goes on from JALMGA010000008.1 coordinate 46,533,837, forward strand.
TCAATCAACAATTTTCTATATTTCACAAAGATTTCTATATTTATCAAATTTTCAAATAATTTTCAAACTGCTTTCTGGCCAGACTATTATTTGCAACTTTTCTGTGGATCCACAGATTTTTATTAGAGCTCTCTCAGTTTAATGTATACCAAGCCTTAAAACCAAGTATGAGCCAGCTTTAAAAATTCATGATCTGAAATTTGAGGAGCTCATAATGCACGCTCAAAGCCTGCACTTCAAAGTTCTTTAACCTGGGGACAAGGGTTCAATTGTGGAATTGGTAGTTGAGCTGTATTTTTAAAAAACCACAAGCACTCAGTGGGATCCCATGTTACCCAGCTTTGTCATGAGGATGTCTTAAGTATGAACTGCTGCCTCCTGAGTATGCTGAGGAGAATACTGACACATTCACAACAGTTGAGGGGTACTTATGCTTAGGAATGACTGTGGAATCTCACAGTCCCAGAGGGCATTATACTGGTTTTTTGACTTAAATTTTGATTCTTATCTGCTACAAAAAATCCACAGATGGAGGAACACCAATGGGAATGTGCTGCGCCATGAGGAAAGTGGTTTGTGTACCTTCTGGGAGGAAAATAATTGTGACCATTTTACTTAATAACAGTTTTAGATAAGCCATTCTTACCTGAACTATGTGGAAAATTTGAATGTTCTTCAGTGCTTAGTGTTAGATAGACCTTTGCCATAAATATTGTTTTTTCCAAAGACTTTCATGCTTTCTCCACCCTCTGCTTGTAATCTTACATTCGGCACAGAAAAAATAGAAGACACTATGGGAAGAAAATGGAATTCAGATTATTAGGGTTTTTTGTTTTGTAATCTTAGAAACATGTATAAATTTACTTTCACTCACCTTCAGCTTGAAATCCATACAGAGAAGAAAGCAAATCACCTCTATTTTTAAATCTCACATATTACTATATAATTTTATATTTATATTCTTAAAAATATCAATGATAATAATTCTCACATTGTGTTGCAATTGAACATCAGAGAACTCACATTATCCTACAACATATACATTTATCAAGGATCTAAGAGATCTGTTGATATAATCACTCCCCTAGCTTCAGAGGGAATGATAATTTATGTCCTATAAAGGGAAAGCAACAAAAGTCAATTCCAGTTGGCTCCAAAAGATCACCTCAGTCCTGAAAACCGCTGAACCCTTCTCTCCATTTTACATCTTGCTGCCTGGTCTATCTTTTTCCCTCTGGTTGTAACTTTACTCCCTAATAATTTCAATATTTGTATTGTTAATTCTTCTGATCTTGTTGACCCCTCTCCCTTCCCTGATCACTGGCTTTGGAATGTCTCTTTTTATAGTGTCTTGGGCAATTTCTTAATCTTTCCTTCACTGGGTATTTGATTTTTTCTATTACACAATGGCCTAAATTGTCACCTTATAGCCTTCAACACTTCTCCCAGTCTTCTCCTCCCTATGTTCTATTTTCTATTCTGTCTGTGACCTCCAGGTTTTGATCTAGTGGCTTTCTTTGTAACGCCCTCTCTTCTTTTCTTTTCAGTTTGTTTCTTAAACTCTGCAGATATCACCAATTCCAATTTCAACATGTTTGCCCCAATTTCCCAGGAAGCTATTTGTGTCTCACCTCAGTTATCCAAGGCTCACTGTCTCTTATAAATTTTTTCACATGTTCCTCAGTAGCTGAATAAGTCTACAGGAGACCAAAATTGTTGCCAGATTTTGTCCACTGTTCATTTTGCTACTTTCCCCCTTCCTTCTGATCTGTTATTTACCTACCCAGACCATACTTCTTCAGCTTACAGAAACCTTAAAAACCACAGCACCAAAAGGGCAGATGCCAAGGTGGGGTAGGGTAGGCTCCTTTGGGGCTATCAGTTTTGCAAGTGCTTTAAAATGATTGTGTTTAATTTAATATATATATATTTATTTATACAGTGTTCTGCAGTGGCTGAACAGAATATTTTTAGCAGGCAACTATTACTGTGGTGAAGAGCAGGGGGAGATTTGGCGAGTGGAGGCACCAAAGTCAGGTTACGAGGGGTCAGATATATTAAGCCTATTGCTCTTTCTGTTCTGCCTTCCAATTACCATATATTCCGGCGTATAAGACGACTGGGCATATAAGACTTTCCAGTTAAAATACAGAGTTTGGGATATACTTGCCATATAAGAAGACGACACCTGGTGTATAAGACGACCCCCAACTTTTGAGAAGATTTTCCTGGGCTAAAAAGTAGTCTTATATGCCAGAATATACAGTAGAAGAATGTAGGGAAGCTTGTCAACCAGTCCACTACTCTCTCCTAACATACAGATCTACTAGTGAGACTCTCTTGGTGATGCTATAGGTTAAAGAGGTAGGGATACATGAGAGGGCCTTTTCAGTGATAAGTCTCCAGATTATGAAGCAGCATTCCATCATTATATGCTTACAGACATCTTTTTATTCAAGTCTTTGTTTATATCTAACAATGAATACTTTCCTCTTCAGTACTGAATTTTTTTTAAAAAAAATCTGTTTCAACCTTGTTTTAAACTTGTTTTGTATTGTTTTTGATTGTTGGTGGGAAACAAACTTCTACCAAAGGTTTAGCGTAGATTCAACTCAACTGAGTCCAATGCAAACAAAACTAATCTGGCAATAGGAGAGACTGGACCGAATCCTGATTCAGCTGAATGAGTTCAGTGGTGCTGCAGAAGGGCCATGCAAAAGAAGACCGATAAGAAAGGAGCTCCTTACTTATCAGGTGTTCAACAAGGAGCCTTTGCCCACCTACATGTCACTCTATCAGTCATTCAGGAACCACAAAGAGAAAGGGAAAGAACTAGCTGTGAAGTTGAAAGAAGTCAGATCTTCCCTGTGTGGGAAAACTGGCCAAGTTTTTCCAAACCCCTAGTCTAGATCCAACACCATTTTCTTTTCCATCCCCTGCTTCATGTGCAATTTCTAAGTTTGGGATTTGAGCTGCCATGCATTTAGTGGGGTTTACTGAAAAAAGCTGCATATAATATGACACCTCCTCCTTCTCAGCCTCCAAGATCTGGTGCTCAACTTTCCTCTGAAAGGGCAACTCCAGTGATTTCAACCAACTCCCACCTCTCATACTGAAGATATGGCCTTTCATTTCTTGTGAACAATCATTCTACAAAGATTCTATTATTCATGAAGATCCTGCACTGATCTTCTGATAAGCACAGAAATAATCATGTTATCTATTTCTCCCTGTTATACATTCTTCCAAAGGTATTACTAGAAACTTCACAAATGCCAAACAAACAAACAAACAGGCTACTATCAGACTGGTAACAAAAAGGTCATGCACCAGCATAAAAACAAAGCTGTGAGAAGTAATATGTGTTTGCAGGGTGGATACAACTACACTCATAACTGTTAGAAGGGCAATAAGCTGTAGCTAGGCCAAAAAACCTGAATAGCAATACTGAAAAAAAAAAATCTGGTCACACAGACAACTCCTTCACTCTTCAAAATTATCACATATGAATGAACTCCCTGAATTCTTTCTTTTTTGTACATATATGTAAGAATGATTAATGAAAATACACCAATTAATCAAAATTTCTCTGCCACTTTGACAAATGGTATTTTCCATATGGATTTGCAATATAAGCCATAGATTAATAAAAATGACTATATCTAAATTCAGTCATGTTATACTCTTGTTTCTTTTACATCATCAGGTAATGTGACTGAGGTTAACATAAACAGTTAACAAGGTGTCAGATTGCCCTATTTTTTTTAAAAAAAAATGGTACATAAAAGCTCAGATTTAAGTGACAAATTCTCTATACAACAGCAGTTCTCAACCTTCCTAATGCTGCGACCCCTTAATGGAGTTCCTCATGTTGTGGGGACCCCCAACCACGGAAGCGGAGCAGCTGGGAGGTGGGAGGGAAGGGCAGCAGGAGGCTTGTCGCGACCCCTCTGAAAGCCTAATTCGACCCCCAAAGGGGTCCCGACCCCCAGGTTGAGAACCACTGCTATACAAGGTTCATGTGAGCTCTGGCTGAAAAGAAATACAGAACATTAAAAAGTGAGATATAAATTATACTGTATTAGTATGTGTATCCTCAAAAAACATTACAAACAGTTTGTAAATGTCACTTCAAGGATGCAATTTTTTGGAAGGGACTTTGTATACCTATACTTTTTCAGTGATTTCAATGAATATGGTCTTAAGATATGACCAATCATATTTAAAACATTCATTTCTCAAATGCTTTGTAATTAAAACCCCCCCACCAATATAACAAATGCCTATTCTAGTTCTTCAAAAGACCTGGATATTACTATCCATACAAACACCATAATAAAAAACTCTTCACCTATGACACAGGAATTTTACTGGATAAATTGTGTCTGTAATGTTAAACCAATACAGAAGTACAGATATTTCCTCCCCTGGTGCACAGGTAAATATCACATCACTTAAACTACATTACCCTTTTTACCTACATCACTCCTATTAAGCACAAGCCTTTCCCAAAAATATAGCACTCCATTGTTTACAAAAATATGATTTGTATCCGTGCATACCAAATGGAAACAATTATAGTATTTGATACAGGGATTGTCTTTTCTTGCATCAGGACTTATGCGCCATAATGATTATCTACTAGACACAGAAATAGTGTTTCTGTAACTCTGAAATTTTACTGGAGGCATTTAGCAAAACCTTGCCTTAAAATATAATGATTTTTTTCATCTTTATTCTCCCCCTTCAAAAGGTTTCACTGCTCCTGATGTCTAACGTTATGCAAAGACGTGTTTCTGCCAATGAATATCGCCTTATGGTTATGCTTCTGCAAATAACCTGCTGTGAGCTGATAAAAGGATTAATGCAGCCAAAATTCTTAATCTGTGAAATTACAAATTAAATTCTCATATTAAAAATACCACCCTGAGGTATTTTTTGTGGTTTTAATTCCCCTCTGGTGTTCTGCATACATTGTACTTGTTAATGACTAGGACAAGACTGTCTCTGTTGGCAGCCTGCTGCATAGTGATAATGTGTAGGCATTTATTTCACTGATAGAACTGGATTTAACCACCAACTGATAAACTAAGTGGCAAGTGGGTAATAAGTCCATATTAACTCAAAAGTATTACTACAGAATTCAGAATTCACAGACCTTCAAAATCCTGGCTAGACTAAAATGTACAGCTACAAAGAACTGAGATGTCACCAATACAGAATGATATTTAGTTATCCTACTTTATACAATATTGGCTAATATAAGACAAACAAATGAAGCCCTGGTATTTTGATAACCTGTACAGCTCGGAAGTAACAACCTTATATAAGAGCAACAAACCTTATTAAATTATATTTGCATAGTTCCGGAAATAATGTATCAATAGTTTAAGTACTCTTGGAGGGACTGTTGCACACACGAGTGGCAATTCTGGTAAGGTGATGAGATGCTTATGGAATAAGCAGTATCATCTCTATTCTCATGATAAAATTACTTGTCCTAGAGAGGAAATTTGTGGGGCAGGAGGGCAGCACTTATTTCCTTGTTTATTCCCTTCCTTCCTGAATAGCCCACTTTCCTACCTGACCAAAGGGTAGGTTTGGGGACACATGAATAGGTGCCCTTGCCCACTCAGTGCCACTGGGTTTTGCTAGGATAGCATTTGGCACTCCAAAGTCCATTACATCTCTTGTGCTTCTGGGGGTCCAATCCAACTTTGGCTACTGCTGGATCCACTCCTTCCCTAATCATCTACAAGGCCATTCCAACATCCTTTGTTTAAATGGAGTCCAATATGTCCTTCATGAACTTCATCCTAAACTTTTGTGTGTTGTGTGCTTGGGCCCCAAAGAACCACACTTTGCTGAAATCACTCTGGAGATGAGGCTTGAACTCACTGTTCCCCTCTAGGGGGTTGCTGCATGTGAAGGGATAAAGGGGGCTGGCTTGATCTTCCTGTGTACTGCTGCCACTAGAGACAAAGACTAATCATGGTCAGGTATATAATCAGACTTGTGAGGCTGAGTTCTCAGAGTCAAGCAAGACCAATTAACACACTTATCTCCAAAACACTATACCTAAATTTGCCACTAGTAAAAGAGTTAGCCAGATCTCTGGTGCTTCTACCTTTGAGTTTTGCAATATTCCCTTTAGTTAATGTTGTGTGAGAAAGAGACAGAGATCTGTGCACTACTGAGATCTTCCTTGAACAAGAGAAGACCTTGAAAAGCTGTAATTCCCCCCCCCCGCCCCCCGCTTTCTGAATCTGTTATCAGCTGCAAGACATCCTGAAAACCTGTTTTGGTATTTCAAGCCAGTTTCAACTGGAACATGGCATAATAGCCCAAAAGGTGCCACAAATAAGTTCTTCTAGCAGTTAATAATATATTTATTTAATTATTTAATTATCTGTATATGTAACCTGGCCACCCTGTGGACCCATAGAAACCAAGCAGCATTGATCCGCATGAGTGGCTCATGATCCCGGACACTCTACAGGGCTAACCTTTGTTTACAGCCATGGTCCCCTAACCACTGGTTTACATAAGCACTTCCAGTCGGCTGAAAGTGAAGTATGCCATTATGTATATGCATAATTAAAGTAATCAACAGCATCTGTCATAAACATTTTACTCACAATCAAAACCAAAGCAATTCATGAAATGCTGAAAGAATCCTCAAGCTATAAGAATGGTCTGAAGTTTGTCTTTATGTTTCAAACTTGCAAGTGAACCAATTGTTTACTTTTGTGTTTTTAGTTCTTCTAAACACAAAAATATTTTTATAGGGTTATTGGTACAATGTACCCAGTGACTGACAATCAAAAAGTACTGAATTATTTTCCTGTGCTCTGCAGTTTGTTAAGAGTGCTGCGTGTTACAAAGTTATTTTAAAAAAGCAGTAATATGTAAATTTTATTTCTCATTCCTCTTCTTTTCTTTATGATTTTCTGTATAATTCTCTTGGCTGCACACATAATCAAATACAAAGATAGCTAGCTACATACTGCACAGCAGAGATAGGAAGGAAGAATTCATTTTTCCATTATCAAGCAAACAAAATTTGTACTACAGTCTCAGTCAATCTCTCTCTCTCTCTCTCTCAATTTCTCTTACTTTTGTTCTGTTTAGTTATTGTGATATACTCACTGTCAGGTAGCTCCCATAGTCGTGGGGGCAGATCACTGAAATACTCATGACTCAATGCTGCCTGGGCTGACAATCTATTCTTTGGAAAACACTGGAGTAATTTGGAGGCCAGATCCTCTGCGTGGTTCACATAGCTTAGCCTGAAAGAAAAAGTAGAGGAAAGTTAAAAACAAACACATACACACAAACAAAAGCTCTATTTTGTCTGGTTGACATATATCATGAAAGCAGAACATGGAATCAGGTCCATGTATGCAATAATATTTCATGGCTCTAGTATTTACAAGTTCTTTTGTTAGAATCACTGAAACAAACTGTTTTACTTCAGTTGTTAACACACGTTTATGAAACAAGCAGAGTACAAAATCAGTCTACCCATACTGAGGGGTTTTAAAAACATCTGTTCGCAATATTGTTCATGTCCCTACTCACAATTTGATAAAAATTTGCCATATATTCTGAGCTGTGATTGGTAGTATGATTTATCTGTACATAAGAAGACACGGAAATTAACAAGCTTTTTGCTTTTTTCTAGATACACACATATGCAAATAGTACATTTTACAAGGTCATATCAAGGCAGCACACTTGCCACTTCCATCTCTTTCAGCAGGGACTTAATAAGAGCAGCAGTAAAATTTCTTCCATCCATAGAGATCTCTGAGTCCCTCTCTGAACTTTCTAAGCTACCATCTAAAAATGAAGCAGCGTGTTGGATGCATTTGAATACAGGACTGGTAGTACACACAATGTCTACTGGGAGGCAATAGGTCTCTGGAAGGCACCTATGCTGAAAGACTGTAAGAAGTGCAAAATCAGTACTTAGGATAAGCTTGTACTTATTGATATGCAACTGACTGCTGCTGTGAGAACAGGCTGGTGGACTAGATGGGCCACTAGCCTAAATCAGTAGAGATATCACACCAGCATCAGTCAGAATCCAATGAAAAACATTAATCATTCTTGGGTTTTCTTACGCATGTTTCAGTAGGATTTGGAAACTATACAAGTTTTACATTCAAAAGATTATTACTAGTAGATTATGTTTGCTAAATAATCAATTATTGGCCATTTCCGCAAGGGCCCTAAAGAACCCATTAGGAACCTGATAGGAACGCATTTGGTATGGATCCGTCATGTACCTTCCACACTGACGACCGCATGAGGACCCCATTCAGAACGCAGTGTCCGCACAAACACCTTTGAATTCTGTATTTAATGGGTCTACCACTTTAAACAGGTTTAAACCTTTAAACACTTTAAACAGGTTTTCAATCCAGTCTTCTGCCATGAAGACCAGATCAAAGAGTACATTTCTGCATACTAATGGTGTCCTTGGGCAGGCCTAGAGGCTGCCATTTTTAGTGGGGTAGCTCTGGCTCCATTCCTCAATGTACATGCTATGTAGCCCTGCATGTCCTTCATAGCAGTCTACAAAACTGAGCACAAGCTCCGTAGTGGCTATGTGGGCCAATTGCTGTTATGCAAGCTCGTTCATCTTAGTGAAGGAGACTTTAGGTTTCTTTGCTAGATATTTATTTTGACCAGACTTTTATATGGAATAATCTTGCATTATCCGTTAATACATAAAACAGATGCAAGTCTTGTTTACAAATAATTAAAAAGAAAAATAATTGTAATTATTTGAGCTGCATGGCTTATGGTAAGCTTCATATATACATAACTTTCTTGAAAGGGCTCTTGTAAGGTTTTAAAAACACACAGACATGCATATATACTCACTGATTCAAAAATTTATATCCCACCCTTCATCCAAAGGTTCCAGGGCAGGTTAGAATAAAAAGATAAAATTTACAAAACAATAAAACATATTTAAATTATGACCCTTCCCACTCCTGGCAGAACACACCAAGAGAAACTAAAATAGTTACAGTTATGACAATAACTGTAATGGAAAGATGCCATATCTAATATCTAACTATACTAATAGTTTCACTTACACAGTCTGCCAGAAGTAATTTCAATTCAGGAACCTATTTTTGCATAATGGCACGGTAGCTGCTGGTGATCTGCCCTAAAATTCTGTAATCAACTAACGAAAAAATTATATGTTAAAAAGTTGTCAGATAATCCAATAGGAATTTTTAGGTGGTTGTCCTTACATTTCAGACTCCCACAGTTTTTCACGCTAGTTTGGGGGGGGGGTCCACTTACCTCCCTTAAACTGGATCTAAGATGATCCAGATCTAAGGAATGGGCCCTTCAACTAATCCGGATTTAGGAGATCCCAGATCTAAGGAGGTACCCGATGTGTCTCCACAGGCGGTGTAGCAATGGGTGTTAGCGTGCTTGCAGTGGAACCGCCAGAGCACCCATGTGGCAAATCCAGATCTACCCACATGGGACCTGCTCATCACCCCATGTTTTTTTGGGGGTGCCTTGTGGGGAGCAGCTCTGGAGAATCTTTGAAGTTAGCTGCAAATCGCTCTGGAGATTCTCCGAGCTTTAGACAAAGCTCTGTAGAAATGGCATTGCTCTGATGAGAAACAAATGTGGCTCTAATGGGGTCTACAGTGGAAATGGAGTCTTCCTGTTCTGAGCCCAATAGGTCCTTAATGGGTCCCTAATGGGTACTTAATGGGTACTTAGTGCTAGTGGAAACCCCCCCCCCCAATATATTGTTAAATTATGACTGTGTTTAAAAGAGACACTGACAAGCTGGAGCAGGTTCAAAGGAGAGCTACCAAGATGGTGAACGGTCTGCAAACCATGTCCTATGAGGAACGGCTTAAGGAACTAGGAATGTTTAGTCTATCAAAAAGAAGACTGAGAGGAGACAGGATAACTGTCTACAAATACCTCAAGGGTTGTCACAGGGCAGAGGGATCAGCCCTGTTCTCACTCTCTCAAGGAAGGACTAGAAACAATGGGGTGAAACTGCAGGGGAAAAGATTTAGTTTAGATGTTAGGAAAAAATTTCTAACAGTAAGAGTGATCAACCAGTGGAACAGGCTGCCACGGGAGGTGGTTGGTTCCCCTTCGATGGAGGTCTTCAAGCAGAGACTGGATGGCCATCTGTCTGAGATGGTTTAGGAGATCCTGCCTTGAGCAGGGGGTTGGACTCGATGACCCAGGAGGTCCCCTCCAACTCTACCATTCTATGATTCTATGATTCTATGATTCACATATCCATGCTTTTGCTGCAAAGAGCAGGAACTCTACAAATCTTTTTGACTTAATACTTTTGTTTTCACTTCTGAAAATGAGAAGTAAGCATTATTCAGAGGTGCAGTCTATATCTTGAGTTGTTTCACATTAGTGCAGAATTTTTGAACTATTGAGCAGGTCTACCACATATGATAATAGGTTCCTTTGTACCTCCAGTCATGCCAACACTTTGAAGAAATGGGTCTTATCACTTGGGAAAGAGACACTGGAATTCTATACTATCTGTGCTGCTGAAATTTCTTTTGCTTTAGAGAAAGATTCCATGTATCTTTAAGAGAAGTAAATTCTACCCACTCCAAAGGGGTAAAGGTGATTTGTAAATCTGTTTCCCCCAGGGATTTTCATCCCTGAAGAGGATTGCCATCTAATTCTAATAGAATATTATATATAATCGCTACTTGGCCTTTTTGAAATCAATTTCAGTTTGTCAAAGTGATTTTCCCAACCTGATAACTCTCCCTCCATTGTATGCTTTCGGTCAGAGGAATTATGGCACCTGTGTAGTACTTCAGTTTTTAGCCAGTTTTTAATCCGGGGATTTAGACTATATATTATTTATTGACTTGGGTTACCCATTAGCTTGATAAAAATCTTACTTCAATGAAGTTGGCATCAACCAATTTCAGTCAATCCCCAACTGATAATGCGTGTATGTGTATGATGCAGTGCTTCAAAGCAAGGGGGAGAAGTTCTTTTCCTCCATTTAGTCCACACCAGTAATTTTCTTTAATAGAGGATTTTGGAGTGACTCTTACTTAAACTTTTGGTATTCTAAAAAAAAGGTTTTAGATATGGACACTCTCCGATGCCAAGCTGTTTCTTAGATCAGAAATAAATGATAAACTTGGAAAGCTGCATAATACAGTGGGAAGTTGGGAAGCCACCATTCTTGTGATGAACTAAGTCTACTGTTTAGTGGACAGCAACTTGTAGCCTTTGTTTTGAAAAACAAAATTTCCAAAGAACTTTCCTGGCTTAATAGTTTTAAATAGAATTTTATTGGGGATTATATAAAAAATTAATAATTTTTCAGTATAATCTTCATTTTTACCTTGCCAATTCTAATACTGTTAAATGTTTAAATTTCCAAGATTGAATTTATTTTATTACTTTTTCACAAGGGGCAGTTGTTCTTGTTGCTTGGAATAAAAGCTTGCAAATATTTCTGTTTGAAATTTTGGAGAAATACCTTGATATAAAGCTAATTAAATTGATTTTCAAGCCAGATAATTTTTGAAATAATACCAATTCCTTATTTAAACTGCCCTTATAGATTCCCAAGTAATAATTTGCTTTATTTATCAATCTATTTGCAAGTGGTTACAACACAAAGATAAATAATAGTGGAATAAAAATTCCTATTTTAAATTGTTTTGAAATAATTTGGTTGCCACATATGTTGGTATATGAAATTTAATAATCTTGTTACAGATTTTACTGAATTTTATTTCACAATCTTGATGCTAGAGCATTTTTACTAGGAACTTATAACTGACAGTGTTGAGTACCTTGTACATATCTACTGAATAAGTGGATTTACTGTGATATTAACTATTTTAAAATATTCTAATTGTGTTCTAAATATGGTATTCATTATGTATAATTTAATCTTTTAGGAAATAATGTTGGAAAATATCTGCAAACCATGATTTAATAAGGCTGTAGGTCTATAGAAACCAGCATATTAGGATGGTGGTTTTTTTAAGGTTTAAAAAGTAATTTTAGTTGAATATTGTCATGCATTTGAAGTGAGTTCTCCCTCCAAGATATTATTAACTGAATCTTCAAATGTCATATCAGAATATCTTTGATTTTCCTGTAAAAGGAGAAAACTAGACTGTCTGGAAATGGAAATTTGCTATTTTTAAGTTAGTATAATAGATTTTATTTCTTATCCTATGATTCGTGCATTAAAAATACTTTTTTCTTCAGGAAATTTTGTGAGATTAGATGCAAAATGTTTTTCATTTTTGCTGTATATATTTGCATTATTTTCTTTGACTTTTGTCATTTTCATCATTCAGGGTACAAATACAGCTTTTTTATTTCCTTCTATTTAATTGGAAGGGCAATAATTTAGAGCATTTGGAGTTAATTTTTTTATTCAAGTATAACTGAGCTTTAATTTTATTAATTGATAATTATTTACTATCTAATAATTATCTGATTGATGAGATTCATATTTTATAAGTTCCATTTCCAAAATTATGATTTCCTGTGTTAGTCATGTTTTTTCTTTCAAAATCAGCTTACTTGAAGTATTAGATTACGGATATATTATCAGATTTATATATTTCAATTTCATAAGATTCAGTGTGGTTTTCAAAAGAAAATCATAAGGGACAACAATAAAGAGTAAACTAAAAATATTCACAATAAAACACTGCTCATTATTTAATTTAATGGCATAGATTACAATACGTGCATTACAATTCCCCCCATCTCTACATTTCCTTCTCTTCTTCTATTGACTCTGCATTCTTTTGTTGTCCCTTCCCCAATCCAGCATACAAAAACCTTTATAGTATCCATCTAGCATAAATTTCTGAGAGTGGACCCCTTCCTAAGTCTTCACTCTCTCTAAATAAGATAATATTCTCCTCAAGACAGATTATCTGTGCCCTTTTTGGACCATAGCTCATTTGGACCATAGCTTATTCTGCCAAATTTTTCAGTTGCTCAGACCTGTTGCTTTTTGAGCTTTTTTGTTGCCTTCTAAGGTACTTTTTTCTGGTCATATGTATGCTTTCACAGATGAATTCAATCTCATTTGTAGCAGTTTTGGGGCTGTTATGCCGTGTTCCAGGTTTCTTCCGAGAACCTACGTTTTCAGATCTAGCTGCAATATCCATCTTCAGAGGATTTGGCTCTTGGAAGAGTCAGAAGTGACTAGTGTCTTCCTAGATCTTGTTTCCCTTTTTATAGATGTCTTCTGTTTGTTTGTTTGTCTGTTCTTCCTTTGTTTGAGTTGATGAGTCATTGGATGTAATCTGTTGGCAGTGCTTCCTTGGCTGAAAGAGTTAGTGGCGGATCGTTGAGGCTTACCTTTTTGTTATGTACTAGCATAATCCCTGGGAGGGAGTGGCCAGTGGGCTGTGGGTTTGCAGAACTAAGATGTGAATCTCTGTTTTGCTTGTTTTTGTACAAAGGTTTCCAGAGGTTGCTGAGATACAGACCTTGGTCCCTCTTAAAGTTGTGGGGATGCTGCTTTATTTCAGTGGGCCCTCTGGTAGCCATTTCGTGGAATTCCCTTACCTTGACTACAGTCTCTGTTCTGTTCAGGGCATAGGGATTTCATTCTGCTTGTAGACCATGAACCCCTCATACTGACTTTTATGCTTATTTTTAAAGTTACTTGCTGTTTTTAGGGATCATTTTTCTCTCATCCAGTGGGAGAAGAGGATTGGCTTGGGCAATGGGTTTTATTGCTTACTTATCATGTAGAATCATTTTAGGGGTCTTTTTATTGTGACAATTCAGGAGTACAGGTACATAACAGAACTGAGACAAAGTTTTAATTGGAATGGTGATACAGTACTGAACGCTAAATGATAACTGATACAACCAGTAAAACAGTGCAGTAATCTCACATTAAATTTAGAGACAAACTACATAAAGATACACAAACTACATAATGGATCACTTCAGCATTGAACCACCCCAGTCTGATCAGTTCAGAATTGAACAAACTGAAAATAATTCGTAGGCACAATGTTTGGCTCCATTTTGGTGAGTTCCGCTAACCATATGAACCAGCTGAACACAATTATATTTTGATTCCCCTTTACTTATTGGTTCACTACAAAAGCCTAGTGTTTGGCCATCTTATTCAAAAGTTGTTTTTTGAAATGGGTTTAATTAGGAACAAAATCAGCTTACTAACAGACTGGTTACAAAAAAGGAGGGTAGCACAGAGATACTATATTGATTAAGCCCTTTCTTCCCCTTCCTGTCCTTCCTGTGAGGAAGTAGGATTTGGTCTTTCTTTAGTATAGTAGGTGAGACAGGAGGCTCTCAATATTCCCAGCCATCCAAGTTACTTTAGGGTACCTAATTATTATTACCACAGAAAACAGCTGGGTGATCCTATGTCACCATTGTGTTCAGTGGTCAAACTATCTGAGCTTACTCCTTGAACATCTGTGAATCTACATGATAGTTTATATTTGTGGTTTAATGGCTCAGTCAGTTGAACTGAGACACTTATTCTGGGTTGAGAACTAATCATGCTGGGACCTCCTGGTTCAACTGGAAAAGAAATCTGATCCGATCTGGTCACCATCAATTTGGTACCAAGTTGAACTGCAAAAATAGCTCATATACATTCCTTAAGGTACTATGGATAAATGTAGGACATACAACTATAATCTTTCATTTCTCAAAAAACGAGCTATCAAAAAGATTGCTTTGAGCAGGGAAGTAGTACAGAGGTACTTAATCTCTTCCCAGGTGATTGATTTTAAAAATATTGAACTGCATTTCCCAAGCTGTTCTCTCCACTACCGCCACTGCATTCTAAATGCAAACAAAAATTCTTTTGAAATTCAGTAGATTAAAAGGCCTGGAGATTCTCGGGTATAGGGTAGACAGAAAGACAAATAATAAATAAATAAATAAGTTATGTATGACCTTAACAGGAACCAGTACAGATCTTTTAGGACCAGCACGATATGCACCCTGTCCCAAATTCTTGGGGGTTACCTAACTGCAGCACTCTGCACTAGTTTCAGAATCTTTATAATAGCCTAAACATGGACACTACAACAGGAGAGATAGCCAGAACTTTTGAACTAGGCAAAAATGCAAGTAGGCATTCCTGGCTGCTGCTCCCACTTGGGAGCCAAATGACAATGATGGATCCAGCAGCACATCTCAAGGGGTGTTCAGCCTGATTAAGAATAAGATCTCTCTTCATTTCCTTGACTTGAGAGCCACTAACCACAGCATTGGGATCACTTTGAATCGGTTAGATCTTATCTACCTTCATCGCTACTTCCAGAAAATGGTCCAAATTGAACTACCTTTCTTGACTAAGATAGACTAAGTGCCATCACAGCAGTGTTACCTCACTGCATACCCTCCAATGACTGATGGCAAGAACATGAGGAACAAGATCAACCCTTGAGAAACCAAGAGGATGAGAACAATTCCTCCATAGCTGTTCTTTAGAGTCTTCCAGAGAATCATGGAATGACCATATCCAGTCATCTCAACCACTGCTATAATCTCTAAATATTATTTTTATTCACTTATTTATAGCACCTTTATCATACTTTTTCTCCAAAAAGCCCCTTTCATTCAGTCTTCACAAACCTGTGAAGTAGTGACTAGCCCAAGGTTACCCAGTTGATTTCATGGCAGACTGGAGGTGAAACTCAGGAACTACTTTTTAGCCGGAGACTGTCCTAGACACATTGTTGTTAAACTTATGGCATCTTGCATATAGGCTGAATTACCTCAACTTTACTATTTCTAACACAGGTTATGATAGGCTAACTGGGTATTATGTCAGGGTAATCTCAAAAGACAGGTAACAAAGAGGGAGCAGCAATGGTGTCTTATAGTCCCTAAACTGTAAGCAGACTGAATTATGTCCACATAAGTGTTGTGTGCTGTGAGCCAGTCAAATAACCTAGTTAATGAGATGCTATAAAAATTTGATATAAAAATGACTAAGACGAAGTGCAATGTTGACCATAAGCAGCCATCCAAATACTGTTATGATTGACAATGAACCACTTTGGGTACAATGCAAAAAACAGAATATAATCTCTCACTAGATGTAAAATCAAATAGCTGTCATGTCTTTGCTTTTTTCTCTCTTATTCATGACATGCTACATGAATTATTCTTATTTAATGTGGTCCAGTGAAACACAAAAATATGAAGGTGTTCCCAATATGTCTGAAAAATATACTCTATTTTAAGATTTGGACTTGGGGAATAAAATCATTTCAAAATCTACCTTTTTTTTGAAATCTGAAAGATATGTTTATTATTGCATTTTTCAGCCACTCAACACTTTGAAAGCTTCATTTCAATTTGCACACTAGTCAGTCAGTTATCTTAATTCTTTCAGGATACCAGTTCCCCTAATATTATTCATTACAGCATACGAGGGGGGGAAAGATTACTTACACCATGACCAAATTTTTGAGAATGTGCAGAATATGCAGTACACTGAAGGCAGCTGTGAACATAATTTAAACGACATATTACAACTTCCTGGATACTTTTTAATTAGAAGTTTTTACCCTTTTGAAAAGCCCTTAAAGCTACAAATCTTTTAACTAGATGTCCTTTCTCGTCGATCTTAGAAACTGAACAGACCTTTTTTTAGAAAATAAACAGAGCTAAAATAATTACTAAAAATTATTTTATAGACCATTATTTCCCCTGAAAAGAGAGAATGAATCTTTAATCCTGAGCAAAAGCTCTTCAAGGTTTATGTTCTGTATAAACCTTTCACTGAAAGTTTAAAATATAAGTTACTAATGCAATAAATGCCCTAACAAATATATCAGATTTTTCAGTTAATGCTTTTTACAGGCTTAAGCTAAACTGAGTGAAAGAAAATCACCTTTTACAGTCTGACTCTTAATGGAAGAATGGCTTTTTGTTATGCTTTTTAAAGAAGGCATGGTGAATTTATATCAACTTACCAGAATCTTGGGCATGATAAAAGGAAGAAACACATACACACAGCAGTAACCATTTCATAGCAAGCTTTCTTCACTTATTTATTTCCTCAGTGTTTGGACATGAGCCAGGAAGGTGGGAAAAGGGGGGAAGTAAAAACTCTACAGAAACTGTCTTATTATATCATGCAGTCACATTTCTTTTTTCCTCTGGTATGGGCATACACATGCATATACAGATTCATGCATATACACACATTCATTTCAGCAATTTCAACTCTTATTTTCCAAAAGAAACTAGAGGACAAATGTTATTTTTAAATCTGTTACTTGTGAATGTGCAAATAAATTGTAAAGAAACATTAGTATTCACAATTTATATCCCTTTCCTTCAATATTTAAATCCAGTATTTTAAAAGGTTTTTATTTCATCATAAAGAAAAATAAGAGACTTTTTTTTGTGCAACAGCTCCAAGCAAGATTTGTTTGGTTAGTTACCAGACATCACTGCTGACTACAAATTCTTCCAGCAAGGGTTTCAAAGTTGTCATACTTGGACAACATCCACAGTTTAAACAGATAAAGAGTGTTTTTCCACCGCAGCCCTTAGATCCGGACCTAAGAAGATCCGGACCTAAGAAATGGGTACATTCCTTAATCCGGATCTAGTAGATCTGGATTAAGGGAAGTACCCAAAGTGTTTCCACAGGAGCTGTAGCACCCATTAGCAATGGGTCCTAAGCCCCCTGCTGTGGAAACACCTTTGCACGCATGTGGGGAATCCGGATCGACCCCCAAGGGGTCGGTCCATCACCCCAGGGGTCTCTGGGGACGGGGGGGGGAGACGATCTCCAAAGTCCCAGCTTCGGAGGGACTTCGGAGTCATTTCGAAATCATTTTGAAATGACTCCAAAGTCCCTCTGAAGAGATCGCCAAGGGTTGGTAGGGGCTGGAGGAAGCCCCAACCAGCCCACAAATAAGTTTGCTGTCCAATGATACTTTGACTCTAGGCTTTAGGAAGGCCAGGAGGCTCAGTGCAAGATGTAGCTCCTAGAGGAGATTTGCTAAGTAATCCACACACTCCTGTCTTCACATAAATGGCATTCTGCCCACCCCTAATAGTTAACAATAGGATGGCAGTATGTAACAACATAAGCACCAACATAATACAACAAAGAATTCTCCAAAACAGATTGATGGTAATCAGCAACGTATATGTGTTTAATGGATAACTATCGTTCATCCAAAAGTCCCAAAGTGAGTAACAGAACTGAAACAGATGAAGACCAATACTTCAAAATTAAAAGCAAATTTTAGATAATAAAAATAAGTGTATGGTAGTGTAGTTAAAAAAAATGATTTTATGGTGGGATATTGTGGTAGAAGTGTGTAATACTATGGTGAAACACTCATTTGTTTGTCCAATGGAAGGGTATAAATAACGTCATCTTAGGATCTTGGAAAGATCCCAATGCATTATGAAATATTGACACTGACATATTTAGTGTTGTGTTTTTGTATATAATAATATTAATAATAATGTTTATTTGGAGCGCCCTTCTCACCAAGTATAAAATCAGGTGTGTATTACATACAAAGTTAAATTAAATTAAAGATCTCAACATGAGCAGATATGAAACCATTTATAAGGATCGGCTGCTTTAGTCTCTTTGCCATCTTGTTGTTTAGGGTTTTTTGAGTGTCTGCACTGGTAACTGAAGTTGTGTTGATACCCACATTGAGGTGCTTCTCTTTATCTTTTTTGTTGTTTTGGTAGTTCTGTTGGTAGTTGTGTGGAGATACTGGTGCTGGGGATACCGTCTATACTGGTTGCAGTTGCCACATCTTTGAGGTTTTAGAAGATAGCCTCAAAGTGACTGCTCCTTAGCACCACTCAGGGAACATGTGTGACTTAAGGAGTGTCATGGACAGGAGCAGTTGTTGTCCCAGAAAGGCTACCTCTGGTTGACAGTTCAGGCAAGGAAGAAGACTCAGTGGAACAGGCCTTTCTTTGGCCTGAAAAGGTTTTAATAATTTTCCTCTTGCAGTTTGTTTTTTTACCATAAGCTTGCCTACCTCTTCAGATGTTATATAGAGGAAAGTTTGTCCAAGTGGATGGCTGTCTTTTGGTTAAGTAGGCAGTTATATTTTGGTTAAGTAATATATGGAGTATAATTTCAAAGTGCCAACTTGCTTTATAATCACATGCTTTAACTATGGTGGCTACAGCATCTCATATTTCCATTAACACCTCTTATGTTCTTACAGATTATGTGGGGACCCCAAAACATTTAAAACAGTGCACCCAAAACCTAACTGGAAGTAAATGTAGCTATCTCAGACAGGTGTGATATGCTATCTAAGACGAGATTATGGGTGTTTTTCCTTCACGCTCCTTTAATCCAGATCTAAGAAGATCCAGATCTAAGGACTGGGTACTTCCCTTAATCTGGATCTAGTAGATCTGGATTAAGGGAAGTACCTGTCATGGTCAGCCAGGAGGAGGACTCAGAAGATGAGGAGGTGCCAGGACCCAGTTCTGACCTCCCAGCCCCAGTGGAGTCTGGGGTTCAGCAGCCCAGCCTTGCCACAGCAGGAGAGCAAGACGTGGGAGACATATAACAGCAGAGCCCAGAGATCCCTAGCTTTAAGCAGAGGAGAGCAGAGAAGGAAGGGTTAAGACGATCAAAGAGACTTGCAGAAAGGCACGCAAATAATCTACAGCTGTCACTGTAAATAAAACACCGTGCAGACGCCCAGGCCTTTCATCAGAAACTATTGGTTTTCCTTTAGAGAAGGCTGCCGTATCTGACCCCCAAACCTTGAATACTTGGCTACCTTGACCTCGGACCGGGCAGTTGTGTTGCCCTCGTAAATCCTGGACTTCGGACTGTTTCCTGACTTCTTCTCTGGACTTTTGGCTGTGCTGCTGAAGTGGCTGCCTTGGCAAGTGAGCTGTCTCTTATCAGCTGTCTGTGTGTGTGTTGGCAGCTTTCCTGGACTGTACCCAATGTGTTTCCATGGGTGGTCTAGCACCCAATAGCAATGGGTGCTAGCCTCCCTGTTGTGGAAACACCGGAGCACCCATTTGCAAATCCAGATTGACCCACAAGGGGTCTGCCTGTCACCCCAGGTGTTTGGGGGACAGGGGGTGCAATCTCTGAAGTTGCCTTTGGAGGTTAGCACAGGCTCTGAAGACAAACCCCTTGCAATGCAAGAGAAATGCACATTAATTAGCTCCTTGTGAGCACAGATGAGTTAGCCTCATTAATATACACCTCTTTCCATGCCTGAAGGTAACAGGCAGCTCCCAGCCACATTGCTCTTGCAAAGGGTTTCTCTGCGGAGCCTTTGCTAATATCCAAAGTTGCCTTCAGAGGGACTTAGAGGCCTTTGCTAATCTCTGAAGGTAACTTCGGAGGGATTTCGGAGCTGCCTTCAGGGGGACTCTGAAGTCTTGACTTTGGGGCAACCCCCCCCCCCCGAGCCTCCTCTAAAGCCCATTGCCAGATTGTAGTGGAAACAGACGCCATACAATCCAGATTTTCAGGCTGAAGACCCCACTGTCAACCCCTTTAATGTGGTCTACACGAAATCCGGATTATAGGTCCTGAAGGACCCATTATGATCCAGATTTCCTTAGTAGTGGTGGAAACAAATGGGTCCCTAATGGGGTCTATGGTGGAAATGGAGTCTTCTGGTTCTCAGCCAAATGGGTCCTTAATGGGTGCTAAAATGGGCATTTAGTGACAGTGGAAAAACAATCTATGTTAATTATGCATCTATTACTTTATGAAAAGACAAAATTCACTGAATGTCCCACAAAAATATAAAGGTGTAATAGGAACTGAGTTCTCTGCAAAAACCTGGCAGTTTGGAATATGTTTGCATACGGCAATTGCCAGAAGCATTAACCCTAGGGCATACTTATCAGACTCCTCTGGCTAAGGCCAAAGAGAAAACCTGGTGTAAAACAGAATGAGAAAGGCAAAGCATGATTAATAGCCATTTGATTTGTGAGTGGGAAAATAAGTAGTATGCACTGGTAAACATCAACTTGAATCATTGCAAGAAGCAGCTTTTGTATTATGCTTCAACCTTGACCTGTTCTTGGTAAACCAGCAAATAAATCACCCCAGCTCACAGTATCTACATGAAAAAGTAGCAAAGTAAATTTTAGTACTACCTTCTGATATGTTTCTTAAAGAGGAGTGCTATATTTTTCAGCATGACAAAGCCTCATCCCATTAGCAAGGAATTAATCTATAATTCGAAAGTTCTAAATAACATAAGAGCAAACCAATTAAAGATACTAAGCTAGCACAGGAAAAAGCTTGCATCCTTTGATTTATGGATAGGCTTATGCATAATCATCACCAAAAATTGACTTAAGTTTGCTAAATCTGTTTTAAGCTAAGAACGGCAGGACCTGTGAGTCCTTCAGATGTTGAAAGGTATCAGGCCCAATTATTTCTTGTGCTACCTTCAGAGGATGGAAATTGGAATCCAATGATTTCTGGGATATACTGGAAACTTTATACAATGAGGCACTATAGGTTGACAACACTGTTGCTTGTAAATCAATATTCTGAATTGCCTGCAGATCTAATAAAAAATGGCACCTTAGGCTTCTCTACAACCTAAAACTTTATTTTTCTATGGAGCTTTTTGAATGTATTTATAATGATCTTTGAAGAAATGAATGGAATTATTAGCTTCATTTGATTATCTTAACTTTATTTTTGGCTTTTACTATGTAGCCTACTTGGGTTTTTATATTTGGAGTGATGTATCAATAAAACATGTTTAAGGTTCAGAAATATAATATATAAAAGGCTGTCATACTGAAAGACATTTTCTAAGGCAGAGAGTTGGGTCTTCAATGTTGCTTGTATGATTTTTTTTCTGATAATGAAACAGGCTTTTTTTTATATGTGTGCCCTTATTTTTAGTAAAATACCAGAGTTACATAGGAAATGTTTGACAAAATGTGTGCTGTTCATATATTCCTTATCATTATGTTGAAACTGTGCTGCCAAGTCAGCAGTGAATAAAGCAGTTTACCATAGTACTGGTACACCTGTCATTGCTGGAGGGCAGATAGGCATGCAAGTCCAAAGGGAACTGACCTTTTTCTTTTGGGCAATGAGTCAGTTTCATATCCTAAGGCACAATTTCTGTGTGAAGTTGTTACAGTTCTCACTGTATTGGTGGTTATTTATTTATTTGTTTGTTTGTTTGTTTGGGTAGCTGTAGCATGAATGCTATAAAATAAATTTTGCAGACTTTTATAGGAAGTAGCTTATTTCTTCAAGATCATTCTTCAAGATCAGTGATCTTTGGTAAAAGAACTTCAAATTTTGAGCTTAAGCCAGAATGGTTCTAATGCTGGTGCCAGCCAAAGCTCACTGAGAAGCAACTGGAGCAGGTACAGAGAAACCTCTCCTTTTCCAGTTCTGACAGACATCCTAACCTGCTGGTATGATATTATAAAGAAGCATCCTTAACCAAGGAAAGATTACTGTATATAGGCAAAGGTGCTCTTTCAGATATCACTAAAAGCCATTTGCAGGGATCAAGAGCAGATGTACATTACGCCAGAGTCACCACTTGCAAAGGTCCAGAAGCAATTGGTGGATCTCTGTGTGAGACAAGATCATGGACTAGATGCATTGTGGTCTGATTGGGCAGGGCTCGTCCTATCATCTTGTGCAGATCTTTCTAAGTGTCACAGTTAAAATGCTTCCAGGCCCCACAAAATCTTGGATTTTGCACCCCAGTCACTGAACTATCTCCAGCGACATCAGCAGCCAGTGCAGACCTTTCAAAGTTAATGTTGACATGCTTTCACATTACACAAAGCCTTGAATTTTGCATATGCTGCAACCATGAACTTCCATATAGTTCATTTTAGATTAGCTCAGGTGACAAAGGCATGAATGTCTGTGTCCAAGTCATCCCTGTCCAAAAAGCAGATAGCACTAAGAAATCATATGCTGTCTCTCCTTGCCATTGAGACTATTTGGGTAAACCGGAGACTCAAGAATCTCTGAAGGGGCCATACTACTATATCCTCGAAGTACCACCTTTCAAAAACATTTACCACTGTCTGCAGCTAACCCAATTAATTTTACTCTTCTACTATCGGACATTATGCATTTTTTTCAAGTTCTTTATGGCTTGAAGTAAACTGTATGAATTACTTTATTCATTAACTGACAAAAACCATCACCAATAGGAGCAGCAGCTAGCAGAATGCTATGTGCCAATTCACTGGAGTCCTCTGATCTTCTTGGCACAGCAACAAATCTTGAATTCAGCCCAGAGTATGTTAAATCAAAGAACTCCCATGAAGAAGCATGTGACAGTTGAGTTTCAGAAAGGGTGGAGTCATCAGGCATTTCTATAACATACCACTGCTATAAATATTACAAACCTCTCCAGGCAATGGCTGGTCTGTATTTTTTTAAATACATTATTGTTTTATTTGGAATATATTAATAAAAAAAACTTTAAAAAAGAAACAAAAATAGGGTGACTGTTACTGTAATATCATTCACCAACCAGTTACAAAAAAATTATGGTAAAGCAATCAAAAACAGCATTCCATGAACCAGCATACACTATATATGACAACTGGAGACAATATAACCAGTTCTATTTACCCTGATAGTATTATCCTATGTGCATTTGCTTAATTGTTACTTCTTTTGATATAAAACTCTATGATTCAACTATGCACCACGTGAAAAAAATTGCCATACTATCTTTTTTCTGTTCTAACTATTTCAACTTCCAACTTCATTTAATGACTTTGAATTAAAAAAAGAAACTGGAATGGAGACTTGGAACCCTCAGATACGTCTCACTACAGAACTAGTGAGGCACAGTTCATATCACCCCTGACTACTATCTATGCTGGCTAAAGTGGAGTAGTCAGAGTTCTGCAATACTTATATCTTCACAATACAAAAAGAAGACCATCATCCAATAATCCCAAAATTTAATAAGTGTAAGGAATAAAATTGAAAGGAATTTAAGAAAGTGTCATATGCTGATCCTTAGACTGTATAAATCTTTAGCCCAAGTTCATTTTTATTTGGATTACTTATTACCCATATAACTTCATAAAAGGGTGATTTTAAGAATGCTTTAAAATTATGAATATCTAAAATGCCTGTTGTTTCACTTCTGATAATATTGTTAAATAAGGCCGATAAAGCTATTTTCATAAAAACTCATTTCTGATAACATTAAATAAGGTGGATTGGGTAGAGTTGATAAAATACTTTCTAAAAATCACTTTTTTAAAAAATGACAAATATGATTTCTGTAAATTGTTCTTTCTAGAGTGGTAACAATGACTAACACAATTGCTCCCCCAAGTGTTCAGAAATGGTCCAAAAATTTAACACACTTTGGAAAAAGAAGTGTTGTACAGTACTGAAGTTCTTACAATATGATTAAAATTCACTTTTTAGCTATTACAGATTATGCATTTGTTTATAAGATTATTAGCTGGCATTGAATAAGCTGGCTATCTTAAATGTATGTTTCAATACAGAAACTAAATTTCATTTTATGTAACAAAATATAGTGTGGAATAACACCATAATCAGCACCAACAGTTTTTCATTTTTCCCAAAGATAAAACAAGAATGGACATTAGTCATTAGTTCTAGATATGGAGTGGTCAGTGATAAGCACAAATGAGGACATTTACACTTGAAGCAGGAAGAAGGTACGAATTTTGTTCTGAAGGGGAAAAAAAAAGACTAAATGTGAAATATATCAGTTTGAACATAGATTAAACCATGGCAAATATCCATGGCAAAATATACATTCCTCGAAGAATTTGGTCCAAGTAGTTCTGCATCATGGCAAGGATCCCATACATCCACATAGGGTGTATAGCAATTGGAAATTTGAGGATACATGATAGCAATGGGTGCTAAACAGGGCTGCCTTGTGGATGCTGTAGCACCCATCCCAAAGATCTGATTAGGCCCGGGCAGGGAGGTCTGCCGGTGGTGCAGTGTGATTGGCCCACATAGCTGTTGTGACACCCATGGTTTGGTTACTGTATTTAATATGTATTGAAAGTGTTATATTTTAAATGTGTGTACTGAGTTTGTCCTGTTCTTGCTGTATTCACTGAATTGTAATATAAGTATCAGAGCAGCAGGTAAGAAGTTTGTAAGGCTCCCCTATTTGCATAAAGGAGGAAGAGAAGGATACCTAGAGAGGGCACAGCCAATCAGACAACAGCTGGTGCCAGGCAGGAGGGTTCTATGCTTGGGAGTCCAGGGAAGGAGTGCGTGTGTAACTGCCCTGTGTCTGAGAGAGACTTGAAGATAGTTCCAGGGGTCTATGCTTGGGTTTCTAGAAAGGGAGGACTGGTCTATGAGACAGTTCTGCACCTAAGGAAACACCAAGATAGAGCTTAGCGTGACAGCTTAGGGGAATCCTTAGAGTAGCCTGTGGGGTATAGGTTACTGGGTAGAGAGTCTCTGAGTGGACTTTGATATTTATTTGTTTGTTTCCCTGTCCCTTCACAAGTTGTAACCAATAAACTAAATTTTTATTTGTGAAACACTTAGTAGTCCAAAGGAGTGAAGGCCTGCCCAGGCTGAAGGGGTGCCACAGCTGTCAGTTAGGATCACTTCTGGTTACAGTGGGCGTGGCAGAGAGACACAGCCTCGTAGCTGCCTATGTAGCTGCTACACAGCTTGTGCTTAGCTTCTTAGACCGTATGAAGGATGTGTTGGCCTATATAGGGTGTGTGTTGAGGGGTGAAGGTGATGCCGCCACGCTGCAAATGGAAGCCTCTAGGTCTACCCCAGGACTCGATTGGCCCAACATGCGTATGGAAGCACACTCTGTGATTCGGTCTTCATGGAAGAGGCCCGGATTGAAGACACAATTAAAGGGGTCTACCACTAATCCAAATTTAAGAGCCCAAAGACCCCATTAAACCCAGAATTAGAAGGCACCTGTGCAGACAACATGTTCTGAATGGGGTCCTCATGGGATTGTTAGTGCAGGTGGCAGATCCATACTGAATGCATTCCTACTGGTTTCCTAATGGGGTCTTCAGGGCCAGAGTTAAAACACAAACTGTCAGGACATAAGATGGAAGTTTTCCTTTGCCTTATTTTGAATTATTTAGGATTAGTTCTCCCAATTGAGAAGAATATTATCTACATAAAGGTTCCCTTAAATGAGTGGAGTGTGACTGATGTTATCTATTCCAGAGTTTTGAACCTGTTGAATCATCTCAGGTAAAAGCCCCTTTCTCATGACTCCCAATGGCGATACAGGTAAAACCAGTCCTTTGAATTGTACTGTTCAGTCAAATCAATTCTGTAATTTAATTCCCTTATCAACAAATCAATTGCTATTTGTTTATTGATTTTTTTTTGTCTACTCCATAAGAGCTGTCTGGGTGTCTCAGAAACAGAATTGTTATTCACCGATTTACCTTATAGTATTTTCTACCAAAAAAGTAGTTCTTTAAACATATTCAGAGGGCAGCAAAGAGGCTCAGGACTGTTTGGTGAAACACCTGGAAATCTCTCGGATGCTAAGGAGAGGCCAGGATTTCTAGGTGCTTCACTTGCAACCCCAGACCTCTTTATAACCCTCTGAACAGGTCCTAATGCCAGTTTGCACAAGCATGCTTTCTTCCTCAAATTACTTTATAACCCCAAAAAGCAGTTCAGAAGCCACTGCACAACCACTCCTTCTACTTGCCACAAAGTGCTTTTGCCTGATTCAGTTTGCTTAGGTGAAAACTGTTGAAGTATTTCAGCTTAGCAAAGCTTATAGCATACACACACCAGATAGCATGTATGAAGTTCCCAGCAAAGACAGTGTTTTTTCCACTAACCTCCCTTAATCCAGATCTAAGATGATCTGGATCTAAGGAATGGGTCCTTCAACTAATCTGGATCTAGTAGATCCAGATTAAGGGAGGTACCCGATGCGTCCGTACAGGCAGTGCAGCACCCAACAGCAATGGGTGCTATCCTGCCGCAGTGGAAACGCTGGAACACCCATATGGTGAATCCAGATCGATCCGTGTGGGGTCCACCCATCACCCACGGTTGTTTGGGGGACAAGGGGCGCAATCTCTGTAGACACTGCAGAGATTCTTTGAAGATTCTCCCAAGTGGCTCTGGAGAATCTCTGGAGCTTTGTCATAAACTCCGGAAATTCTCTGGAGTGATCTGCTGCAAATTTCGAACATTCTCCAGAGCCTTTGACAAAGGTCCATAGGACTGGCATTGCTCTTGCATGGGGTCCTCTTCGGAGCCTGTGCTATTCTTCGGAGCCAGCTTTGGAGACTGTGCACAGGCTTCGGAGCTTTGGGTTTGGGGGCACCCCTCCATGGGTGTGCCCCCCAAAGCTCCTCCAGACGCCACTGCCTGATCACGATGGAAACATGCTCCATATAATCCGGATTTGATGCCTGAAGACCCCATTGTAGACCCCTTTAATGGGGTCTACAGAAAATCCAGATTATAGGTCCTGAAGGACCCATTCAATCCAGATTTCCCTTGAACTGGTGGAAACAAATGTGGCTCTAATGGGGTCTGCCGTGGAAATTGGGTCTTCCTGCTCTGAGCCTAATGGATCCTTAATGGGTCCTTAGTGCTAGTGGAAAAACCCCAAAGTCTCTGGTGCATTCCAAATGGAAGATTTTATTGCTCGATGGTTACAGAGTATATGCTTGTAAGAGTATAAATGGTGAATAAATGCATGTATATATGAAAATAACAAATCAGTTATATAACTTGGATACTAGCATGTAAAATGCACATCATAACACTACATAACTAAGGTACAATATGGTGAATAGGCATAGCACTACACGCCCAGGTGCCTGGGTGACCATGTGTGTCACCCAAAAGGGCTTGGCGTGTCACCTGTGACACGTGTGTCATAGGTTGGCTATCTGTGTGTGCTATCTGTGTGTTTCAGCATTACAATTTTGTATAGGAGATTTTTCTCTCCGAAACTGTTTCATCACAGCTTTATATTATGAATTAACTGATGAACAGATTTGAAAATACATAAATATTTTTCATGCAATTTGCAAAAAAAGATTTTTTTTCAATTTTGTCAGTTAAATATATTAATTTCTTACATCATTTAAACTAAAGAAAAGTCCTTTTACAGAGGCAGAGAAAGTATGTGGAAAATATGCTAAGACAATTTCTAACAAAATTTTCTGGTGCAACTAAATTTAATAGGAGCTTATTTCGAATGAATGCCTTGTGTAAATTACTCATACATTCAATATTACATTCAGTGTTTATTATTGGTTTTATTAGCCTCATGTTAATTAGTACTCTGTGTAACTAAACAAGTTCTACTTGTTTAGCAGGCAGTGGATTGTACTGAAAATCAGAATAGGGTTAAAAAATAGACTGTTGATGCTTGAAACCATCTGCCAGCAAGCATTTCAGCACTGACAGTAGGTAATGCTAAATCTAGAGAAGACTTCTTGGAGGTTCTTAAATTACGTGCTCAGTTTGGTAGCAAAGTTGGCTTGACAGTCTTTGAACGCAATGCCATATTTAGTTCCATTGACTCATACTAAGAAGTACCTGCATTACTGTTCTACTTTCAGTTTTGCAGAACTCAGCAGAATTGGGCCCTGCCAAACTGGATATGTGTAAGTTGAACTTTCTCCTGTACACACCTAATTTATAATTATTTGCCTACTTCTTCATTCAGCTGCACTCCCCCCCACAATTTATAAACACAATCATATAATCAGACAATTCATTTCATATATTATCCATTTTATGTACTATATGGCTGACAACTCATGTAAAGGCAAAGAGATTTAAGCAACAGCCTCTACCCTCAGAACTAATTGACTTCTGCAGATAGGACAAGGCAGATGACATGTGATGTGGACTCAGTGCACTGTAGAACCGACTGTCTCTCTGATGAGTAAAGTAGGGAGTTACTTGCTACTACTACCCTAGGAATAGGAAAATTCCAGCAATAAGAAATGAACAGAAGAATTGGAAGTGAAGACCTCAAGTGCTTGCTTTTTGCTGTTCCCTGTTCTATCCTATGCCATTTTCCTTTTGTATCTTGTCTCTTTAGATTGTAAGCCTGAGGGCAGGGACCTGCCTAAGATTAATATAATATTGTAACCTGCCCTGAGACCTTCGGGTATAGGGTGGGATAGAAATATAAATAAATAAATAATAAATAGGAATATATTTGTATTCAATATATATGTGTGTATGTATATGCTAGGGACTTGGAGACAGAGGCCAAAAACTATGGATATGAATTCTCCTAGTTGCTGACTTCCCACAATAGATTTGACAGTGAGTGTTGTTGTAATACCACTGTGTGGAAAGTAGGTTTGAACATCTCTATTCAAGCACTGATTAATGTTGCTGGAGAATTAACTAATGGTGCTGCAGCTATATCAGCCAAAACAGATTCTGGATTAGGCACCTGAGCTTCACGTGAAAAGACAGTGTTGCAGATGAAAGGTTATGATGGCACCCTTCAAGCATCTGTTTTAAATAATCACAGTAGCTTTTTATATACAGTATACAGCATTCTAAAATAAAAAGATGAATACTTAGAATAAAATCAACAACAAAGGCATAACACTGTATTTAAAGACTTACTTATTCCAGGCTTGCCTAAGGCTTTTAGCACTGTACTGTGGAAATCGGTCTGTAAAAAAAATAAAGAAAAGAATAAGCACTTTTGAATTGTTTAATAAATGCAAATATTTACTGTTGTAGCCTTTGGCAGTCATAAGTTCCTTTAAAAATCTTTAAAAATCAGCAGCACAAAAGCAACAAAGTTCTGCAGCTTCACCACAACCTATCTTTTAGTCTTTCTCATTCTGCCCACAGCAGATAGTACAGAAGTTTGCATAGCACCAGTTTTAAATAAGATACATTTCCCTTTTCTTTCTCTTCTACCTTCCTTCTCCTAGACCAGTCTGCCAACTTGCAGGATCGTTAACTCTAACAAAAGGACAAGTTAAAGCAATGAGATGTTTGAACACCAACAAACTAACAAAAAAAAAAAAAGGAAAAATCTCAAGTTTCACATCTGCTGTGCAGTTTAATGGTCATCAAACTGCTGCACTGGTTCAAGCTCAGAATGACACATCAACCATTATCTTCTTGTTTCTTGATTCGTAGCTAAACTGAAAGTACTATTCCTTTTCATTGCATACTGCAAAAAGCCCTATACAATTCAGGACCCACATAGACCCACAGGCTGTTGGAAAGCACTAGGAGAACCTGCCTAGTTGTAGCATCTGTTGATGAGTATCAGGAGTAAGTGGCTTGGAGGAGTTGCTTCTCTATAACAGCCCTCTGGTATTGAATACTCTCCAAGGGGTGTTGTGTCAGCTGTTTTCTTTTGATACTTTCAGTCACTGGTGAAAATACACCCCAGAACCAAGGCAGGTTATGTTAATGAATGCTGGATTGCTTGGAATCAGTCCTGCAGACACTTTCCACTGCCAGAAACTCTGTAGAAGCAACAGCAATAGACTTACTGGTTTAACTTACAGACTTTTCTTCTTCATTTTGTCTTGGACAGGGTACTGTAGTGCTCTCTAATAATGACAGAAGTTAATTAGCTTGCCCTGTTGTTGGAGTAACCAGCTAAGTATCATAAAAAAAACCTGGTGTGCTTTATTTGTCAGAACTCATAAAACCACATTAGCATGAGTAAATTTCCTAAAAATAATTTTGTAAAATTTTAAAGTGCAAATAAAATAAATAAAATATAATGGTGTGAAAAATTACATGACACAATAATGCCATCCTTTGATACCAGTTCACTTTAGATCATGGACTAGTCTTGCCACAATAACATATCCAATACAAATTATTTTAAATAGCCTACTGTCTTAGCATCATACTGAATCATACTTTTTGGTAAAACAGTTTTAGGATCCTAGCAATTAATTAGTGACCCAAGTTTCAAATTCATCTTCAGCATTTTGAAATGCTGCAGATAATTAAATCCCAATAATTTCAGCATAGTAGCTGTTTATGCCTGTTTCCTTCTGTTCAAAATTCATTGTTGTCTCTATAAAACTAGCTAAGCATAGACATCAAAGCTGAAATTTTGAACAGATGCTAACTTTCTCTTCATCAGCGGTTTCAGAATACTTTTTGGATTCCAATTAGCACTGGAAAACCTTCTGTGCTGAGACACATATAAGGTAGTAATATATTACTACACCACACTAAGCCCAGAATTTAAAAAGTTTCCTACAATATATAGCTTAAATGTGCCATCATCACCACCCACAGAGATGCACAGTTTAAACTTTTCTAAGGAGGTACAGAGTGGCAAAAAACATGTGGCAAAAACACATGTGCAATCAGGTAAGGAAAAAATTCTACACTCCTCTGGCAAATTGTCAATGTATTTTGCAAGAAGTACTGTCATGAACTATACTCAGTGCAGGTGACTCTATTCAGTTTTTAAGCGAAATCAACCTGATTGTTTGTAAAACTTTTCCTCTAGTGATTTGATGTCAGCTCACACTGGCAAGACTCTATCTTGGCCATTCTATTCATCTATATAAATAGCATCCTACTAATTCCAAACATCTGCCAAGTAGTCATTGTTTCTATATTTTAGAAGTGTGGTAGGGGAATTCAGTTAATTATCACTATATCAGCCTCCTGAATATTATCAGCAAATTGGATGTAACAAGTTTATTATCAAAACTACAGTACCAGGCAGAAAAGAAAAAGCTACGTGTGGGTGAGCAAGCAGAGATCTAGTATTGACTACTGTTTATTTCTAATTAAATGCTAGAAAATTAGACAGGGGCACATTTTAAGTAAGATTTATTAGCTTTAAGCTAGTAAGTGTTTAAGTGTTTAATTCAGTTTCCAACTTTAGAATGTGAAAAAAGTGAGGGAACTCTTAACTGATGGAGATTTGATGGCATTAATCAGGAACCTGTCAAAGTTCCTTTGTACTGTTGCTATTCAACTGTTGAAATAAAATAGTTTCATAAGTAATAGGCCAGAATGTCTATCCAAATCTGGTAGATTTGTTCTTAGTTCCAAGGTGTTTTCATTTTAGCCAGCTACTTAACATTGTAACTTTGTAATTTATACTAGCGTGATATAATACAGCATGATAATAAGATCCAGTGCTGTGAGAGACTTGTCCTTACAATTCCACAGCATTAGAATGACCAGACCATGTACTTCTAAGTTTTATCATCATATTTTCTTCTTTTTATTACCATATTTGGACAGCTTTGAAATATCACATAACTCCCCTCCCTCCTCCCCCCACCCCGGGAATTGACTTACAATGATGATACTGAATAATCCATTTAGTTTGTGTGGTAACACTACAAAATTGAAACTGTGACCAAAGCAAAAGCTGCACAACTGAGCTATAGCTACTTCCACAGGATACATATAAAGGAGGCCAAATTTTGTTTTCAGTCCTGCAGGTACAAGGAAGAAAAACACATGTGGAATTGCCTCTTTCTTGCCAATTCAGAAAAGGTCAGTTTCACTGCACAGTTAGGAAAAAGACTCCTGGTGCAAAAATAAGTCCACAGAGTGCCTCGAGATGAACTCTGACCTGACTTCTTTGGCACTAGTGTGCAAAGGAAACTCTAGAAATATATACAAGAACCAATGCTGCAATTTTCCAATCATGCATAAATGAAACAATACACTAAAAAATGTGCATAAGAAGAGATAATTACATGTATAGCTTGTTGGTACTTTAACATAAGGCATTTCTCCCTGTCCTTTCAAGTGGACGATTCTAGAACAGATGGCCCCTAACAAGTGCATTAGAAATTGGGCAGAATAGCCAGGTTAGATACGTTATAAACCCTCTCTAACACATTAGATTGTAAGCCTGAGGGCAGGGAGTTGTCTAAGATTAAATTAATATTGTAACCTGCCCTAAGACCTTTGGGTATAGGGCGGGATAGAAATACAGATAAATGAATTAAGAAAACCATAAAATCACAAGTACATTCAAGTATGCTAACAGTACACGTATCTGTTGAAATAAATCAAGCTTGGTAGGATCCCTTTACACCCATCTACTAACAGAAGAGGGCATTCGTTTTCATACGAAAGACGCAAGTCTTCCATATGAAAAGTACACCAATCTAGCACACATCTTGCAGTGATAACTGCAAATCTTGGACATAAAGAGAAATGGGGCATATTGCATTCTCAGGTTATTTAAATACAGAAGGTATATAATTAAACATAAAGTTTGAAATTTAATTTGTTATATACCATATATTCTGGCATATAAGATGACTGGGCATACAAGACGACCCCCAACTTTCCAGTTATAATATAGAGTTTGGGATATACTTGCCATATAAGAGGACAACACCCGGCGTATAAGACAACCCTCGACTTTTGAGATTTTCCTGGGTTAAAAAGTAGTCTTATACGCCAGAATATACAGTACTAATATTCAGCATGTAGGTTGTCTCACTGTTGCTGTTTTAACCCATGAAAATTTTAGTTTGAGTTCTTACACAGATCTTACTGATTGATTCTGATGTGATGTTCCTTACAAGGTATGTAATGATCACGACTGCATAACAACCAACTGCTTGTTCAAGAAATTATAAAACTAGAAATTACACAGTATTTCTGCCCTTGCATTCTGTGGCTGTTTTACAAGGTGACAGATGCTGAGCAAGCAGGTATACTAGTTGTCACCAGGTAAGAAGGGGACACTCCAGGTGTTCAAAATGGTTGCCAACAGTCCCATACATATACAAATTCTGCAAGGCGGCTGTAGTCGGTTCAAGCACTCACAACCAATGTTTCCTTATCACTGCTATTAGACGTGAATGAAAATGGCACACCAGGACCTTACCAACCTATAAACACCACAACCTGCAAGGGTGGTGCCAGACAATATCTGAGTCCAGTGCATCTCTGTTATATACCCTGAAAACAATGTGGACATCTCATTAAAACCAAAAGGACTGGTATTATTGGCTAATTATTCTTTTCCATTTTAGCAAAATGCTTCTGATGAACAAATACCTAGAGCAAATTGTGCCACTCTAAGTCATTATAGTTTTTTTTACATCAGGATTTTGAACCACATGTGAATAGCAAATAACCACAAAATTATCTTAAAATACACTAATTTTCCAAACTTTTATCATGCTTATACCTTTCCCATGCCCCTGCTGCTCCATAACATATTAAAAGGAGTCACTGTAATGTCAGATTAATATTAGGACCTATTTGCATTAGGTTCGGACAGCCAGTTCCCACACAGGCCATCTATGCTACGTGAGAGATCATCCCCCGGGGCGTACACCTGTACAGCACTAAAATACATTCTACAACCATACCAGTGGCTGGCTAGTTTAGCCGGACACACTCTGGAGCATGCAGCAAGATGGCACAGGCATAGTTGAGCACTGTTGTACCTGGTTCCCATGGTAATGGCACCATACATGCCTGTTGCCACCATTGCCCGCAGTGATGAAATTGCTTCTAGTATAGAGGTGATCGCACTTAGCCAGTGCTTGGGAAAGTGCCAGTTAAGTTTGGAACGGATTGGGCGTCGTAAAATGTGGACACCAGATCCATTACTGAAATTCGTTGGCCACTGCACCTCATAAAGGTGCACACTGGCCCTTAGAATTGTATCTAATTATATTATCATAGTAAAATCTTATAGCACAATGCTGAAAGCTACCTGGCTTGAAATGGGGTAAGGAATGAACTCCAGGCCATGAATCTTCATTTGGTGTTCCAAGTACCTATAGAAAGAAAAAGAGAAGAATATATTTAAACAATTTTTTAAAAAACTAGAGATGTACTCCATGCCCGATTTAACTATTAAATTATTATAATAAAACAAATTTTATTTTATAGGGCAGCCTTAACCCCACTATTCTAGTGCAATGCTGCCAGGAGCTTTGTCTCTTGTGTTGGGACTACAGGTCCACTTGTGTTCAATGTGACCACTTCTGTTAGAGGCCTTTCTGGAAAAGGTGCCAAACAGGTTCCAGCAGTGTGGTCAGCCACAAGAAAGCAAGTGCCCATTAATAACATGTTACAACAGTGGAGCAACAGCACTGGCTGGCAGGTAGGGCATGGCCCAAAGGCAGCAGTGTGGCCCAGCAGGTAGTTGTTGGGTGAGATAACAGCTGCTGCTGCTGCTGCTTAAGCTCCTTCCGGCCACCTGAAAGATGTAGGGGTGAGTTGTGCTTTCATTTTCTGGTTTGTGCACATAGCTCTGTTCAAACATTTTAAACCCCAAATTATAAAATAACTGTGAAAAGCTAACATGCAGTTGTATCCATGCATATTTAACATTACAACCATGCAATATTTCAATATGACCAGGAGAGGGAGGCAAAGGAGTTAAAGTAGAAAAACAATGACTGTACGGAGCAGTATAACTTGCGAATATTAATCACATCTTTAAAACCCTATAATTCCCTGAAATCAGAGGAATGAAAGCTTCTCTCCCTGTCCTTGGAGAGCAGAAATGTTCAATGAACATCTTCTAGTACATCTAAGATCATCTACTCATGGTATTTTAAAAAATCTGATCAGACAGTTTTCTAAGACTTTACAATTAGAAGAATAAAATAATGGCCTTTCCTATACTTTCCTATTCATATACTGCACAGCTGCTTCCAGCCTGGTGTGGCTCCTAACTTGCATGCCTGTCCCTTATCTTTTCACGGCAGGTAAATATAAAAAGCTCCCAAGACTGCATGGCTGCATATGCAACTTTCAATAATGCATTATTTCCAGTATTTTTTATCCAATCCTATCACAATTTACACATTCTCATTATTTCTAAACTATTAGCAGACCAGTAGTTTAAAGTGCAGCAGAACCCCAGCTGCATTTTTCAATACAGAAGAACTTTTCAAAACAAAACCATTACAGCCATTTATTTCAAAGTTATATTTCCTTATAAAAAAGTATCTCATAATAATATAAAACAGTATTATTCCTGAATTAAAAATACAATAGAAGGTAAGTAAAGTTAAAATACAGCACCTGTATTCTCCAGCACAATTAAAAACATATCATATTTTGAGATGGTTGGGACAACATCTAGAAATAGGACATTCTCCATGTCACGCACCTTGCTATGGAAAAAGCCTTTATAGTAGATCCACCAGGTATCCATAGCTGATTTATTTAGATTCCTGCTAAATTCACATCTACCCACTGAATCTTTTGGGAGGTAATGAAGATTATATATTCTGATCCTAAATATATACGGCATTTTCTGGCGTATAAGACTACTTTTTAACTCAGGAAAATCTTCTCAAAAGTCGG
Organism: Aspidoscelis tigris stejnegeri; assembly: GCA_023333525.1. Taxonomy (NCBI): domain Eukaryota; kingdom Metazoa; phylum Chordata; class Lepidosauria; order Squamata; family Teiidae; genus Aspidoscelis; species Aspidoscelis tigris. The sequence goes on from JALMGA010000008.1 coordinate 46,570,159, forward strand.
GGATCGTCTTATATACTGGGTGTTGTCTTCTTATATGGCGAGTATATCCCAAACTCTATATCTTAACTGGAAAGTTGGGGGTTGTCTTATACACCCAGTCATCTTATACGCCGGAAAATACGGTAAATCTGTAATCTGCAATCTGTAATTTTAATTCTTATTCTAAGTTTCACTTTATTCTTGTTTTCATGTTTAACTTTCTGTTTCTTTTTTTAAATTTTATTGTACACTGCCCTGGAGACTGTGGTAGTAGAAAAGTATAAAAATCCAAAATTCCTATCTCAAACCTGCCTATGAGGTCAAAGAAAACAGAAATCCCAGTTCTTATGAGTCAATAAAAGCTACTCACCTCGATTATTTGTTTATTCATTTCCACTGAAGTTTGATTATAAAAACAAGATATGCAACTGCATGATGCTATGTGTATTCCAGAAACTGTTTGCATGATCAGAGAGAAAGAATTTCAGTCTATGCTAACTCACCATTTAGATGGGATGCTAAAACAAAATCCTTATCACTGTCCACTTCTCACAATTACAGACTTAGAAAAGACTAAGAACATCAACTCCTTTCTTCATATAGAAGACACATCAAAGCATCTCCAGCAGAATGCACCCAATGAAGCACACACTACTCCCTCCCAATGTAATCAGTTCCATGGTTGAACTAAACTATGCCTTGTAAATTATAGCCATTGTTATCTTCCTGTGACACACCCCTTCAGGTATTTGAAGAGGCTATTATGGTAGGCTCTTCCCAAGTCTCAATATATCCACTTCTGTCACTCTCTCCTCACAGGACTCTACAGTCCAATGACCATTTTTGTTACTCTTCTTTGAATGTGTCCCAATTTGTTTGAATCTGGAAGGATAGGACATAATACAAAGATCCAAAGTGAAGATCAGATATTTTATTTATTTTTAATTATTTATCTTTATTTTATTTTAAACTTTGTCATGTATGCTCAACTAGACTGATCAAAAAGTGTACATATATTTCTATGTCTGCATACAATTCATAACCAACTGCAGTTTCTCATTTCATGTATACATTAGGCATACTTATTTCCTATTTTTTTTGTTTGTCTTGTCAAAAACATTTTAAATACTTGCTAGCTGAAGAATGTGAAGCACAACTCTTCAGCCACATTTCAAAAGAGTGTAAATTACATTTCAATATTTATGTCTAGGAAGAAATGGGAAACCAGGCAAGCATTAATCAAAACCTGAGTAGGGAGGAAGAAACATACCAGAAAAATTCTTTCAAGTTGATCTTGAATATCTTTCATTCCTGGAAAAGCAGCAACACCTTGAATCATTTCTACAAAGATACAACCAACTCCCCTGTAAAGTGAAAAGTATAAAGCATGTGAGAAAAAAGAGAATTGTACTATTAGACACTAGTTCCTTACCTGTACATCAATAATTTTTTTAGTTCTAAAAAGATGCAAGACAGATCACTGAAATTCAGAACTGCCTTTTTTGAAAACAGTTGCTTCAACTACTGCATCACAACCATAAAGGATTAAGAAAAAAACCAAATACAACTCAAGATCTGTTACATCATAACAAAGTGAAACACACCTATGAAGATAACTCTATTTAAAACAAAGAAAATAATGTGGCAACACACGATACAAACACAATATAAAGAATAGACAGTCAAGATAGACTTAACTGGTGTCCCCAAGGTGGCACTAGTGAGTGTGGTTTTTGTTTACAAAATACACCTTTCACTGCAAGAGATGCTGAACTCACTACAACAAAATCACAAATTAGATAATTATTTTCTGTTCTCTAGGGAGACTTATAACTTTCTGCAGTTTAAACTTGCTTCCCGGTCTATTTGACTGGGTACCTTCCCTTTATCATGCAGATGCAAAATGGTTCAATTTTATCAGTTATATAAGAAGTTATACTAGCAGATCATTTAATTTCATAACCTGGTTTTTATAGTATTAGATTGGATTTTGTGCTCTGTAATTTTAACTGTATCTCTGTACAGCCCTTTGATGGAAAAGGCAATAAAAATAAATGTTATTATTACTATTACTATTACTATTACTATTATTATTATTAACTTACATTTCAGAAAAGCATTGGGGACTGACTATTGGTAACAATATTTACAACAGTATTTACAATTTCTTTTGTTCTTCTTTAAATATTCATCTAAACTCCTGGAAACAAAGGTGACTCTCTCTTGGGAGCTATTCAAGAAGCTTCACAATTTGTTTTTAAGCGCTGGCACATTTGAGAAAACTGTAGATCAGCAATGTCTAAATCCACAAATACCCATGACTTTCTTCAATCAAATGGTTGATTGTAGGAAGAGGAGATTCCTTCCTGACCAAATCTCCCAGTATTTATGTTAGGGATGTGCACAGATTTTTTTTTTTTTTTGCATTTGAATTCAAGTTGAATCAAACATCAAAACATTTGATTCAATTCAAATGTTTAAAATCCAAATGCCAAAAAAAAAAAAAATCTGTTACATTCAAATCTATTTGTTCGAATGTTAGATTTGTAAAGATACGAATGTTGACAACATTCAGATGTGTTGCGCATATCTGTATGCATTTCGTATGCATCCTGTTTTATCCTGTATGCATCCCATTTTCATCCTTTATTATTAATGCAAATGTGTACAAATACGTATAGTATTTGTACAGATACGTATGTAATGTAATACATTTGAATGTAATACATATGTATCTGTACATTCAAATGTTTCAAATAATTCGAACGAATGTTTTGGAACATCCGAAATCCGTTTGAATGTCTAAATTTGAATGTGAAGATGTTCGATTTGAGTTCAAATGTCCACATTTATTATATTAGAATTGGATTTTCTAATTTTTGAGTATTCGTGCACATGCCTAATTTATGTACTTATTGATCTGGCATTTTATATGGCATATTTCAAATTATACTGCACTGAAGTTAAAATATGTCATATGCTCAACTCAGGGAATACTCACACATACCTGAATGGTATGATATAATAATACCATACCAGGTGAAGGTCCAGAGCAGCAACAGCATCCACACTTCAAGAGCTGAATAAGCTCCATATTGAGCCAACAGCACTCGAAGTGCAGATGACTGTACAGAGCAAACTGTATCACCATGGTAACGTCTACAGCAACTATCTGGTGTACACCTGGACATTGCCATGGTATTGAGGATGCAGCACATGACAGCACACCGCAGTTGCAATGCGAAACCCACTCAAAACACTGCATCCAGAAGAGGGTGTGGACATCCACCAGATCAATGTGAGAGATTCTTCCTGTTATTCTTGCTAAAGGTGTTCTACAAGCTTAGTTTTTCACACATGGCTTCAGTTTTTTTGAATAAACACTAATAGTGGAATCTGTTGTGTGTTGTTGTTCATCAGAAGTTGTATTTATCTAATTTTAAGACTTACTAACCAGAATGATCTAGTGGTTAGGGAGCCAGACCCTTATCTAGGAATATCAGGTTTGTTTCCGCACTCCTTCACGAAGCCAGATGGGTGACCTTGGGCTAGTCACAGCCCTCTTCTGAGCTCTTGGCCCCACCTACCTCACAGGGTGTTCTGTTGTGGGGAGAAGAATATTAAGCTTTGTCAGCCGCTTTGAGTCTCCTTAAATGGGTGAGAAAAGCGGGGAAGAAAAGCCAACTCTTCTTCTAAAACTATAGACCTCAAAGATAGTATTGTTTTTCTTATGACTGTATATTAATAGCACAGAAAGAAATTAGCTATCACATTTATCATGCACCTGCAACTGGCAAAGGGCTTCAAATGAATAAATACATTAACACAGCACACACACACCCCATTTTGTCAAAAATACACATATGCACAGTGTTAACTTTTCTGTGTACTCTAGGTGAAATGGCATACAATTTAATGTAGATTACTATTTGGTCTACGTACAATAATGTACTACTGCTATGTCTGATGTTTTTGTCTGAGAAAACTTAGAGGTCGGAAAAAGTTATATTCCTTAAAGATATTCCAGTTAAAAGACTTGCAGCAGGAACTTCTGATTACAATAGATATATAATCAGGGAATACATGTCACTACTCCAGTTTTAATGAGTCCATGACAGAATTGCTAGCATGTAAATAATTCTCAGAAGTATTTTCTAATGACAGTGAAAGATTTTGTAGGTGGCATACTTTTAAATGCACCAATGTACTGAGGTGCTATCTTATAAAATGTGCAATCTGCTTTCATTAATTAAGAAATAGCAATTGAATATAAGTCAAATTTGGCAAAAAACTCTTTAATTAAAATCCTTTTGATTATATAGCCAACTTGTTTTTTGAAGCTGTTTAAAACATATATAAATATAGTTATAGTTTAAGTCATAAGGTAATTTTAAATGTAGTTTCAAATAATATTAATTGCTTATTATGCCTGAAGGGACTGAAAACACACAAGGCTTTTCAAATCTATTTCCAGTTATTTTTCTATATTGTTAGAAATTATTTTCCATAGTCAGCAAGGAAACATAGAAGGAACAGAGACAGTTGCCATTCATCACTGTTTCGTTGCTTCATTAATATATCTGATATATCGTAAAAAGAGACAGTATTTAAACTCATGACAGAAAAGAATGCAATATAACACAACTGACACACACATAGTACATATGGAAGAAGATATAGGAATTTTAATTCTGTTTGTGCATTCAAACAAGGGCCACTTGGTTTGTTTCAAATGTTAGGATAAACAGGAACATATTTACCACAGAAATGGCAAGGTCAGAGGATATAAAAACTTTAAGCACTATTTTAGAAAATATTTATTATTTTATTTATTGTTTACATTTCTATCCTGCCTTATACCCGAAGGTCTCTGGGCGAGTAACAACAGTTAAAACAACAGATTAAAAACAGAATATACGTTAAAAGTACTTTTTTTAAAAAAAACTAACCCTAACCCTAAAACATTCAAAATCTCCCCAAAGAAGAAGACAACAACAATGACACAAAATGTAAAACTGAGCTAATGAAAGCTTGTTAAATAAGCTATTGTATGCTGACAGTAGCAAACTGTAGCATATTGATTCCCATTGCTTGCTATCACTATTAACACATGTATATCTTCATTAATATTCTTAAATTGCCAGGAGCTATTTACATGAAAAGCTCGAAAATGTTAATATACTACATGAATCATTAGGTTTTGGTTACTCTCCCAGTGCCCTCCAATGACAAATGAAGTGTGGAAATAGCTTGCAGCCATTGCCACCTGCTTCCAAGACACTACCCAGTGGTTAATACTTGTATTCCTTTTCAGAGACCGATCTCTTACTCAGTGGCTGCTGTTTACAGCGGGTCAAGTTATTTAACTACCTTTCACTGCAATTTCACATTATAAGTAAACTTATAAATGATAGTGAAATATACTCTTCTTTATTTCCCAAGTTTAAATGACACTACTATTTGCTTTACCATTAATGTCACATTCCTCCTTACCTCTAACAAACTTGTGTCAATTATGCTGAATTTAAATAGTTAACGCACACGTTAATAGATCTTTCCAAGATATCCTTTACTGAAAATCTTCCCATTAGCAGAAAACACACGCCGTATCTTTTCTGAACTCTATTGTTAACAGTTCATATTCTTTATTCGTTTTTATTCCAATAAATATGAAGCAATACAATTTAACTGTAACACCCTTTTAAAAATCTGCAGCACTTTTATAAAATTATTCTGTATTTTTAGTTAAATGAACAAAGCAGAAATTAAAAAAATACTAAATACTTAGAAGACCCCTTATTCTGGAGTTGAACTCAGCTGATTTACTCAACTGAATGAAACCTTTCTACTTATAGGAAAGGAAATACAAAATGATTTGTAACACTTCCTCCCATGTCTTCCAGGGATTCCCTCAGACTTCACCCGTGTGCAGAAGGGAGGCTCCATACCCTTGCTGGTCACAATACTGGTCACTGCAGAAATTCCCTGAAACTAAGAAGACAGGATCCTGTCTCAGCAATGTGGTTGCAGTCGGAAAAGGGTTTTGTTTTTGTTTTGTTTTGTCTTTTTGCTTCTTTACAGTTTTAGGGTATCTTCCTAACAAAAACTTGAAATCTAGTATCCCTAGAATTTCAGTCTATTGGGGCACATGGAAAAATGGAACACTGCACTGTTCCACATGATAATTAAGTTTAAGGTGTTTGCATACTTCACTACACAATGCCAACTGAGACATCAAGAAAGACTTTTCATCTCCCATGTATTTGATGTTTCTGCTCTTGACTACAACCTCAGCTTGTGATTGCTCAGTATTCTCCATAGATGAATTAGGTGTCATTTTGTTGGATTCATACAGTTGATAGATGTAATCAGTACAGTCCCATTTTTCACCTAGAACAAAGCTTTCCTCTTGGAAAGCACTCTGTATATCTTTTTGACTTGTGTTAAAGGTCCTCTGTCAGGGGACATCAATATTTCATGCCCATTATTAAAGACATTTCTTTTTGTGTCCTCTAACTGAAACCAGTTTTCACCTTGACAATGTAAATATATGGTGATTGTAGGGTTAAAATGTCCTACAGATGTTACAAATATAACTTTGCATCCCTATTTATAAAATCTCTGTCATGGGAATTCCAAATACCTTGTAGGGCCTCTGAATATTTAATCATCATTATCATCTATTGTGTTATATTGTTGTGTTTCTGTATGTAATAATAATATAATCACAAATATTTTACATATGAACTCATACTTAAGTATGAATTATATCAGTGATTACGGATTAAAAAGAAACTAACATCTGAGATGTAAATAAGATGTGATAGCTACGAAGCTTAATTAAATTGAAACCAAGGGTGAGTTAGTTTAACAACAAAATCTAAGTGCACTTTAGGCAGTGTGCTACACATTCTCATTCACTTTTCCTCCCAGTTTGATTTTAATATCAGAAATGTGTACCAAGACTACAAGTCTGTTGGATTTGGGATAAGTTACAAACAAATCAGACATCTCATCCATAGACCATATTTTATGTACATGTCAGATTTTGTACATGATTTGCCAGAAGTATATCCAAATTGGCCATCACTGCAGTAAGTCTGTTCTTTATTTTTCTGCCTTTGTTTCAGCAGACTGAGGCTGTTTCTTTCACTCAGCAGTAAAAGGATATCCCCCAATTTCTTGGTTCAGCCTCAAAAAACAGTAAAAGCATGATCAACTACGCAACTAACCACTACAGGAAACTGATAAACATGACCTGGTAAACATGACCTGGAAACTGGTAAACATGACCTTTGGCTCTTCCATGTAGCAATGCACGTAAGAAACAAAAGCCTCAATTTAAGTTAGAAAGGTCACCAGGAAATTACTACAGTAATATTTGAAGCATACCCCAGGATTGGAAAAACCTTACCAAAAACTGAAGTCAAGACAGCTAATCTGGTTGACCTTGGAAGATAATAAATTTTCATTAGCCTTCAAGTACTCCTAAAGAATTGTCCATAAATGCATTTAAAGCAAATATTCCTGTTAAAGGTAGGTTAGTAATGTAATAGTTGCCTACTTCAAGACTATCTGAGATAGCTGGGAGACAAACACAGGAACTGCCTAAGATTATTTTGACTGTAGCTTGAAGACAGGATTTTCAACAAGTCTGTGAAATAGTACTGTTCTTAAGAATTATTTGCATACTAAATCTAGTCCTTTCAAGAGTGGGGATGGATTTTACCACCACTGATTACAATATGGAATTGTGAAAACCCAAATAATCTCATCTCTCATGCTTCTCCACAAAGAGAACAAGGTAGATTTTATTGTACACAACTAGGAAAAGAAGATGGCATGCAGGGCTTGTGATGACATCATCATGTGGCTGCAGTGAACCTAGGGTTCCTCAGCTTTCCCTCGCCCTCGCCAAGTGCCAAGATCACTTCCCCAGAGCTCAGTTCAAGAACGTACGCAGAAAAAGCTTAGCCGTGTTAGCAAAAAGATCTCAAAGTGTACAGTTCTGCTCAGTGGATATATTCAACACACTTTCCTGCCAGATTTCCACAATCCAGATCTTGTACACACCAAAATAACCTGGTCGTTCCCAGCACGGTGCTTTCAGAGCACATGGAATTTAACAACAATATAGGGCAAAGGCAGCATCTGTAATGAAGGCTAAGAGGAAAGGTTGTAATGTGAGTTGCAAAGATGGCAGTGCAGTGGACAAGCGGACATGACATCTGAATGGGACCAGAGTTGTGAGAATCTACACCTTACAATTCCCTATGATAGCAAGTGAAAACTGTGGGAAAAATAAGGGGCAAAAGAGCATAGCAGAGATTAAAAGTAGCATCTTTGTAGCAATCCTTGTCCCCTTGCTACGTCTCCCAGCTGGCTCTACAGTCAGAAGTGTACAGGGCTGAATAGGCTGCCCATTAAGTTTGTTAGGAAACATGGAAGGGCAGGATCACCATGGGTGACATGGTGACATCATCACAAGCCCCACAGCAGGTTGATCAAATTAGGCTAAAATCAGCCAGGATATCTGACCCAGCAGGCTTTTGGGGGGAAGGTCTGGCTGATTATCTGGCCAGCATGCCCCACAGAGCCCTGTCCTCTCCTGCTTGCAAAGCCAGCTGGTAAAGGAATACATATTAACCCTATGTTGGGGAGCAGAAAGCTTTTTACAGCAAGAGAATACATGAAGATGGAAACACTAAAGTTATAAATGGAATTCTGTAATAAAAGATTTCTGAGGTCAGTGCTTGAATAGTTGAGAACAAATGGTGTCTTTATTGAAGAAATAACACAGTGACAGGAAAACCTACATTACCTACAGAAAACATAATATAAGAAATATCTTAAGTGTGATAAAAGGAAGAAAGACAAACTTTCAAAACGCAAGGAAGATGGACATTTCAGAGTCCTCTGTTGCCCCTAGTGGTCAATAGATTATATGCGTAAAGATTTGCAATTAAAAATTGGTTTCTAACAATAAGGAGAGAAACAGATGAGAAAGTCCCTTAAATCTCAGTTCCACTGAAAGAGAACTACTCTATTATTTTATGCGCAGTTTTTTTATTGCTTAACAATCTGATATATTAGGCTAAGCCTATGAAAGACCATGCCACAACCTCTTCTTTCTGTTAGTCTTTAAGGTGCTACTAGATCCACCCTTTTTTAAATTCAGAAATAGGACAGCATTATATCCTGAAAATCAAATATGTTCTTTGTTAGAATAATCCACACACACCACACACAAAAAGATAGCTTTAAAATGACTCTGTTCTTACCACATATCAAGGCAGGTAGAATACTCTGTTGAACCTAATAGAACATCGGGAGGTCTGTACCACAGGGTAACAACTTCATTAGAATATGTATGGCTGGGAACGGATTTTGCTCTTGCAAGTCCTAAAGAGGGTATACAAAAAGAGGGGAAATTCAGCATATCAATAAATAAACATGTTGGACTATTTAGATATGTGTGCAGTCACCTTAAATACCAGTCTATTACAGTCTATTGTTCTTCACAAATAAAAATCAACTTACATCATTTTATTGAATGGCCTCATTAATTGATGCCTTTATTGTTGCAATCTTTCACCACATTCAGAAACAATGAAAATGCTAAAGATCACAGCCACTGACTTTTTAAAATGCTGATTGCAAAGGCATGCTGGAGATTGGCTTGGTTTTTTTTTTATTTTAATGACTAAGCAGCCAAAGACACAGAAGGCAGGCTGCATAATGGCTTGAATTTTGTTGCATCTGCCACCCCCATTTTGCCAATCATCAAGGCAATAATAAAGAGTCTTGATTTTAATGTTGACAGGTGCTCCTGCAGTCCCCGGTGGAGTGGAGTTGCGCAAAACTTCTCAAGTGCTTACTGCCGCTAAACCCCGTAGCAGCTTTCATTGGTGTTTTATGAATGAAGCTTTATTTTATAAATGAAGCTTTAGTTATGTTTATGAATGAAGCTTCTTTTTAATGAATGAAGGTTTATTTATTTTTACTTGTTTCTGTGCCTCCCACCCCAGTCCTGGCTATCTGTGCTGCTAAGGATGCATCACAGGGGTGGTCTGACAACAATCTGGCTGCCAATGAGGAGAGAGGGGTTGGAGAGGAGGGGGGCGACTCCCCCATACTAGGGTTCAACACGGTTCTCATGAGGAACCATGCGTGCCCAACCAGTACCTGTCCCGCATTGCTGGGAATCTCATGGGGATGCCCGTAATGCATTCCAGGTCCCATGCCCCACCCATGCATGCCCAAACAGCACCCAAAGCGTGCCAGATGGCCAGCATGGGGACGCAGCCTCAGAAGAGTACCCATAATAGGCTCTAAAATAACAACAGGCCTCTGTTGGATGGCCTCTGACTCACTTTACAGCAACTACCATGGAAAAGAGGAGAAATTGAGTTTGGAAAATATATTTCTCATCTTTGAACTATGTCACTCATTATAGTAATTTTCAGTCTTGCTGGCAGATGTCTGAACATGGGCCTTCTTCTAAGTTGGCTGAAGTCTTGTATAATACCCTATTTTCTTAGTCTGTAACAGTGAGATGAACTGTTCTCTCATTTAAAACAGGATAGTGGATGAGATCCAACTGGATGACCTTATTTCACATGGACAAAGAAGCACAGGCAGGGGGCAACTATCTTCTTCAAATGACTGATTCTGTGTGTGTGTTTCTGTGAAAGAGGGAGTCATTTGTGGAACTCAAAACCTGACATATAACTATTCTACAAGCCATGTACATGACAGTATCTATGCTGAGTTGTCTGTATTTGTGTCCAGTGGAACAGAAAAAAAAATGCTAGACTCAAAAATTGTTATACAGCAGAAAAACTATTGTACTGTAATTTGAAAATATGATTATTATTAAAATGCATATTTGACGAAGGCCCTGGGTCAGTGTCTGCCTTCTAAAGTTAAAAGGAGATTTCTCAGATCTATGACACATGGCCAGAGTGGTGAATTCATAATGTAGTATCTCATGAGACTCATACTGACTTGTTCTCGGACGGATTCCGCATACTACGGATGGTAATATCTAGGTGTAATACTGGCAGACGACCGCTAGATGTCTCAATTTCAGGAGTATAATACCCCCAATCCCATCATCCTCTCCAGTCTTTCTACGGTCGTTGATCTTGGCAGACGTATCGCATTTAGACTATTGGTGCTACGCACCACCTTTTCATTGATATTCATGTCCTCAGCATTATCCGCATCGGACCAGGAGATGGGTGAGCCGTCCTTAAAGTGTTTCTCAGCAAGGGGGGTTACCCTGGCCGACCATTTCCAGCCTTACTCCGGGGACGTGCTTCCTCTATCCACCCCACACCACCCCCTTTGGCTATCAGAGAGCGAGGAGTCCGAATTCATGGGGTTTCCACCCTCAGCGTCTGACCGGGACGCGCTAAGGGCCTCTCTCCCCGCAGTGGGGGATGAGTCCCTGACCCCTCCCTCCCGTTACATTACTCCGCGCACAGGTAAGACCCTCCTAATTTCCATCGCTATATATAGAGGATGGGTCCCCCGTTTGCATTCTCAGCCCTGGTTGACGGCGTTCCTCGCCTCTCTCCCTCTCCAGAGTCACAGTCCCCGGCCGGGGGCTCTTCGCCAGCCATCGGCGAGGTTGAGCAAGCCAGAGCGGCTGCTCTGGCTACTCTCAGGCCGCACGAGACCGCCCAGAAGCCGCGCCGCTCGCGCCATGCCGCGCGGCAAGAAGTCCCTGCGCGTGACGCAGCTTCAGCCCGTAGCGCACAGAGGCGCCGCTCCCGCTCTCCCAGCGCGGAAGGATCGGCCGCAGAACGCCAAGCTAGCGGCAGACGCCACAAGCCCAAACGGCGTGGGAGGGAAGAGGATCCCTCCGCGGAGGCGTCCAGGATTCCCCGTCCCCGCCGTACGCAGCGGAAAACTAAGAAAAATAAGAAACCAAAGAAGCGATCCCACAGCCCCTCCTCCTCAGACTCAGGGAAAAGGGATCACCTTGCTATTTTACTGGACCTTGCTCGCACTCTCGCTCTAGGAGGCGCCAGGAAGAAGAAAAGGCGCAGGTCCCCCTCCCCGCCTTCTTCATCTTCCGTTTCTTCTTCGGATTCCCCCCCGCCCCCCCCTAAGAGAGGCAGGAGAAGACAGCCTGTAGCTGAGGTTGCAGAGCCTGTTCTACAGGGGGAAGGATTACAGCGCTCTTCTGAAGCTAATGTTCAAGGTCCCATCCCTTTTGTGCAGCGCTCTTCTGAATATCAAGGTTCAAGACCTCCTACCCCTGCACAGCGCTCTTCTGAAAATATTCCTTCTACTAGCAGGATCATTTCACAGCGCTCTTCTGATAATCCAGCCACTAGGCTGGCCTCATCTACACAGCGCTCTTCTGAACACCTGGCTGACAGCTCCCCTCATGACTCTGGAACTGCTCTGCCTATCCATACTGTTGCATCTCATGTTGAGACCAATGTTATTGTGCATAATGTACCTGATGTTATTGTTTCAGAGGAACCTAATGTTAATGTTGATACTAACCTGGGTGGGAGGCGGATTCCTACACCTACCCCGGATAACCCCACCAACCCATTTACCTCCCCAGTAGAGGAGGATGCAGCGGGTCAGGAAGAGCCTGCCCAGACCACACCTAGATTATTTCATTATGACTTCATGCCTTCAGTAGTGCAGTTTGTCACCTCCTACCTCAAGATCCCTAAGGATCCTAATGTTACTGAGGAGCAGATCCAGCATGCCAAGGATTTGCTCATGCCTCCGCCCCAGCAAGAGCTTACTATCCCCATACCTGACCTTATGAAAAATATTTTGACCAGGGAGTGGGCGGAGCCTGGGACTTCCAAACGTCTCCCAGGGCCGCCCAGGAAGCTTTTTCTCCCAGCTGGGCATGCTGAATCCATCTGGGCCCTCCCAACTATTGATGGCCCCATTGTCCAACTGGTGTCCAATCAGGTCGTCCCAGGACAGGGGGAGAACATTTTGAGGGACTCTAATGATAAGAAATTGGAAAGTCTTCTGAAGAAGGTCCATGAATCAGGATCGCTGAGTTCTCGGTGCTCAGCTTCCTGTTCGGTCCTAGCCAGAGCCATCTTAAAAGGGATAGAGGAGATCCTCGCTTCCCCATCCCTTCATGCTGACCTTAAACCTAAATTGGCAGAGATTAAAAAACCCCTTTCGCTCATTGCGGACGCTAGCCTGGATGCTCTCCAGTTAACAGCTCGCAGCACTGGAGCAGCTGTGGCAGCCCGCAGGATGGTCTGGTTAAGAACCTGGCAGGTGGACTTTAACTCTAAAGTTCAACTAGTTTCAGCTCCATACTCCGGACACCTTCTCTTTGGGAAACCAAACCTTAAAGATGTCCTCGTGGAATGGAATAAGAGGAAGGTGATGCCCACGGCTCCACCCTCGACACCTGCCACACCCTCCTCAAGACCCAAAGGTAACCGCAGACAGTTTGGGGGAAATTATGGTTCCGGGTTTGGCTATTCCTATGGTTTCAGAAAACAGCCCTTTCGATCCAAGCCCCCAGGATTTCGATACCCCTGGGGGCGAGGATCTTCGGCCAACAAGCTACCCCTGGGCAGAGGCAGAGGTAGACAATTTTCCTTTAACACTCCCAACAATTGATTGTATCGAGCAGAGAGACCATTGCCCTCCACCAGTGGGAGCATGTTTGTCTGATTATGCACATGTTTGGACCCGCACTGTTAAAGATCGCTGGATCCTTGAAGTTGTTAAAGAAGGTTATAAGTTGGAATTCAGATACACCCCAAAACCCAGACATTTGGTGGTTCCTGTTCCCGTTAATAAAGTTAAGAGGTTTGCCTTGTACCAGGTTATCCAAGAGCTCATTGACATGGAAGCAATTGAAGAGGTACCTGTGGATGAGCAGGGACAGGGGATTTACTCTATCATTTTCCTAGTGCCCAAGAAAGGGGGCACATGGAGGGGGGTGTTAGACCTCAAATACCTTAACCAGTTTATGTACACTAAATACTACAAAATGGAAGGGCTCTCAGCCATACGAGCACAGCTGGAGGAGAGCATGTTCCTCACCTCCATTGACCTGATGCACGCTTTCCTGCACATACCTGTACACAAGGATTACAGACGCTTCCTCCGCTTCCAGATTGGCGGGACACACTACCAATATAGAGCCCTGCCTTTTGGCTTAAATCAAAGCCCGCGCGTCTTTTCAAAGACCCTCTTGAGGCCCCTAGAGACGCTAAGGAGGCGGGGTATCAGAGTGTACCCTTTCTTGGATGACTTGCTCATAGCTTCCCTATCCAAGGAAGGAGCTGAGAGGGACACACACACCACTATTACCTTTCTCTCTGCACATGGTTTTAAAATTAACCATGCTAAGAGTCATCTTACCCCTACACAGACACTGGTCCACCTTGGGGCTCACATTGACACCACTACCTTTACTATAAGGCCTTCACCAGAACGCATTGGCAGTTTAGTCAAACTGGCAAAGGAAGTGTATGCTTCCCCGTCCACTAGGCTTTCCACCCTCACCTCCCTTTTGGGGAAAATGATCTCGATCATTGAGTTACACCACTGGGCCAGGTTCCATACTCGACCCCTCCAAATATTCCTCAGGCCTTACGCCAAGTGTATCTCAGAGGGACACGATGATACACTAGTACTTACCAAGGCAGTACGGCACTCCTTGCGCCCTTGGTGCAACCCAGAATACGTTGCCACCGGGGTACCTATTATTACACCTACTGAGGCTATCGTGCACACAGATGCCAGTTTGCTTGGCTGGGGAGGTACCTATCTTACCCACTCAGCTCAGGGCACTTGGTCTCCCTCTGACCTCTTACACCACATAAATTGGTTAGAGCTCAAGGCCATACTTTTAGTCCTTCAAGCATTTGAGTCCTTGTTGAAGGGGAAACATGTCCTCGTTTTCACGGACAACATGACGGCCAAAGCCCACGTAACCAGGCAAGGCGGAACCAGATCCCGCTCGCTTATGACACTCGCCACACATCTGTTCCAGTGGGCAGAGCCGGTCTTAGCCTCACTCACGGCACTACATATTAGTGGAGAGTCCAATGTTATAGCAGATTCATTGAGCAGAAGGGAAGTACTAGAATCAGAGTGGGAACTGAATAGATATGTGTTTGATGCTCTAAATGATAAGTTTGGTCCTTTCCAGGCAGATCTGTTCGCGACGAGACACAACACCCAGCTTCCCCTCTTTTATTCGAGGTACGAGGACATTCAGGCTTTCGCCACGGACGCCCTCACGTCCCCATGGCCCCGCGGGAGGTTGTACGCATTCCCTCCCATTCCACTGATTGCCCGACTGTTGAGGAGGATCAGGGCCGAGAAAGCGCAGGTGATCCTCATAGCCCCGTATTGGCCTCGGCGGCCATGGTTCCCTCTCCTGAAGAACATGTCAGTCACGGAACCACTCAGCCTTCCACACCGCAGAGACCTTCTCTCTCAGCAAGGTATCCTCCATCCCAACCCCAGGTGGTTGGCGTTAGCGGCATGGAATTTAAGAGGTTAACCCTCCAAAAAGCGGGGCTACATGAGGAGGTCATTAATACCATGCTAGCAGCACGACGGGAGTCTACCTGGAGGATATATAACAGCACATGGAAGGTGTTTTGTGCTTGGTGCAGAGGGAAGAATGTAGATCCAGCACAACCCCAAGTAGGTGATGTCTTAATGTTCTTACAGGATGGGCATACTAAAGGCTTAAAGTATAATACCATTCGCAAACAGATTGCTGCATTGTCTACTTTTGTTCAAATTAAAGACGTTCCTTCCCTATCTAGACATGAGTACATTGTCTCCTTCCTCGCCGGGTTGAAGGCTAAAGCACCACCTACTATCCACAGATTCCCTACCTGGGATCTACACCTGGTACTCGAATCCATCACTAGACCACCATTTGAACCTCTGGACCAGGTATCACTTAAGTTCTTATCCTTTAAGGTCTTGTTCCTTGTAGCTATGTCATCAGCTAGAAGGGTTTCAGAGTTGGCAGCTTTATCCATCGAACCTGCACTATGCCAATTCCAGGATGAGTCGGTCACATTAAGGCTTGACCCGCTCTTTAGACCAAAGGTAGACTCCACTTTTCACAGGAGCCAAGAAATCCATCTTCCGGCTATTCCCCCAACGCAGACAGGGGAGACCACGCAGGACAACATATTGCTTGATGTTAAGAGAGCGTTACAGATTTATTTAGACAGGACCAAAGATTTTAGGAAAACTAACTCTTTATTTGTGTGCTATCATCCGAATTATCTCGGGAAGAAAGCTTCTTCTAAGATCCTCTCCACGTGGATTAGGAACGCCATCATCCAAGCATACGAAGCAAGACAACTCACTCCACCGGATGGTATAGTTGCACACTCAACGAGAGCATCAGCCTCTTCCACGGCTTACCAAGGATCAGTGTCAGTAGCTGAAATCTGCAGAGCAGCTTCATGGTCATCTCCATCAACTTTCACTAGACATTACAAGCTGGATGAATACAGGACACAGGATGCACGATTTGGTAGGACAGTACTCCATCAGGCATCCTCCACCTCTTCTAAGCAATCGGTAAGAACATTGCTATTTCTCTGGGGGTCATTTGTTCGCCTCTATGAGCTAGAGAGGCAGAGAGACTGGTGGTGATGGGATCACTTGAGGCCCACCCCTGGTTGGGAGCTCTGGTACGTCCCATCCGTAGTATGCGGAATCCGTCCGAGAACGGGAGGTTGATTACCTCGAGAAGTATCCGTTCTGGACGGATGAAGCATACTACGCACCCACCCAATGTTGATATGACTAATGTGTCTGTTATTCTTCATAGATTCCCGCTTCCGCGGAGAGACAGTGAGCCAGACACTCCCTCCGAAAGACTGGAGAGGATGATGGGATTGGGGGTATTATACTCCTGAAATTGAGACATCTAGCGGTCGTCTGCCAGTATTACACCTAGATATTACCATCCGTAGTATGCTTCATCCGTCCAGAACGGATACTTCTCGAGGTAATCAACCTCCCGATCCTGCCCTTGCACAAGCTTCGGTCAATACATGAAACAATAATGAATAACAAATCTGCAATATGTTTAAACACAAAATAGCCTAATAAAAAATGTTTCATTTTTTTAAAAAAATAGTACAGCAGACCCAGGAAATGTCATTCAAACTGCAAACGTGCAAATAAAGCTGCAAGTCAATTCAGAAAAACTATTCCTACCCAGCCCCCAACAAAAACAAAACAAACAAAACACACTTCTGTCATTGATAATTTTATGGCCCTTCTAGCAAGGCAGTAGTAAGAACATTTTATACTTCCTATTTGATTATTTGAATTTTTAAAAAGCTTGCCTAGAGAGAATAAAAACTGCAAAATTCTGTAATTTGAATTGAGAAGCAACACTCAGTTGTGCAGACCTTTAAACCTTAATTTTTCTCACAAACAGTAGTTCAGGTAAATAATAATCAGCTCTATGTAAATCTTTCATCTTTTCTCTGTTTTGGAAACATAGTTCATAACAATTTAGAATCCTTAAAAATATAGTTAAAATTGGTGAACAAAACATTTTTTAAATTACTGGACTTATTGTATGGTTAAAAAGAAAAACATGCCAGTTGTGAAGATGCCTTCTGTAAGGTGGAGGGGAGGATTAGCAGCAAGTTCGTTAAGAATAAATTTAGGGACTATTTCCTCCATAGTAATTTTGCTTCTTTTCCCATTCATTATCATATTTAGAACCCAGTAAAGTAAAAATAAAAATCAGAACATCCAGAGCACAAGGGAAATTAACTACACATTAAATAACCCAGAAAGGCAGAATTAATATCCTGTGCTTAGGGTAGACCACTGTGTTAGCCAGAATATCAGATGCTAAAGAAATTAAATGATTAAACTATATCACTGTCTCTCTAACACACACAAAAATTAGTTATCTTCTTTTGCAACATACAAACATAAGTGACAATGATAGCAATGCTGGTTTTACAGTCTTTCAAATTAGACCTGGTGACATATCTCATATACAGGCAAATTTGCTTACTCATGCAAAATTTATCTAACTGTTTCCTCCAGCTGAGGGAAAGCTGTAGGACAGGATTAATTAGCCCAGCATGTGTGATCACTTTGTTTAAGGATTCCTTGCCTGTTTCCATGGTTACACTATAGGAAGCCATACACTCTTCCAAAAGTCAGTGCTGCTTGTATCAGTGATCATTGGAACTCTCCGTTTAGAGAGTGAACATAATGTTGAAAAGTACAGTAAAGGGAAAGACAGCCAGAAGAGTGAATAATACTTAAATATTACTGCTTAGCTTATTACTGCTTAGCTAGAGTTTTTTGATGATTCTATGAACTGTCCTTCAGACCTTCCTCTTTCTAGCTGACAAAAGACTCAAAAATAGCACCCTGCTGCTACAATTCAATTATTTACAGTAACAAGACTGTAAGAGACAGTTGTTAGAAGTCAAGGCATATCATCTAATTGTCAACCTATCATCAACGTAATACAAAAAAAAATGACAGAATAAGTCGAGAACTGGTGCTACTTATGTTTGGATTTTATCTCCCTTCATACCATAACTGCTACTTGTAGTGAATGTATATTTTATCTAAATACCAGCTGATTCAAGATTTTAAACAAACATATGCATAGAATGCACAGGCCACTCATCAAATTAAAAAATAGTTTTCATTACAATCACATACATGTGTTGTCACCATTCACATGCTGCAAAAACACAATAGAATATGGGCCTCACTGAACCATTGGTTTGGGATCAGATTTGGTCTGTTTAGCCTGTCGTCCCTCACTGCCACACTGATACCACTTCATGGATGCAATCCCTATTGCCATGCAGACAATTCTAACATTCCTTGACTCACTGTCAGATGCTTCTGGCTTTTGTATCTACAGGAGTTGCATACATGCACTGCACACAACAGACCACAGCAGGGCACACAACATATATATATATGGCAGGACCAAGTATGTTCAAGGCCTACAGACACCAGAAGGTTGAACTGATTATGTGTGCTACCTGCTAAGCCTATAACAAAACACATACATGCACCATGCCAGAAGGCAGAAATGCGTAAGCCTGGGCTGGGGCACTTTGGAAAGAAGGTCTTAGTGAAGCTGGCCAGAGGGAGGCAGTAGTACAGAAAGGACTGAAAGTAAGCAGAAAGCTAAGGGTAGGCAAGGCATCTTTGCAAATGAACTCTTGAGTTCAATTCACCTCACTAGTGGCCCTAATGACCCAGGGAGCTCACTAGCAAACCTTCCAGCAATATTTCTATCCAAAATGTTCTTCAGGATGGATAAAATAGTAATGAGACACAAGATGAATGGAGTCATGTTTGACAGTGACTTGGAAGAGAAGCCATCTTTCAGAATTAAATTTACTCAAGTCATAACCTGAAGAGAATTATCTGTTCATCTCTCCTAGAAGAACAGAACCTAGATGAACTGGCAATCAGATTTTTTGTGCAACAGCACCATTTTGAAATGCCACATTGTCTCCATTAGGCTGGGACCAGGAAGAGCCACCAGGATGTCCATGTCTTTTTCTCCTAGCAGTTGCCAAGGAACTTCTTCCCCCTATCCTGGTGAATGAGCTTGTGAATGAGCACCTCGCAGGAAGAGGAAAAAGCAATGATTTCTGCCTCTTTCCCTAGAGTCAAGCCTCTGCCTTCAAGGAGGTTTCCTACCCTTTGATTAGTCTCAGTGTATATTTTACTAGTATTATTCTTCTGAAGCTGCTCCTTGACAATAATCAGTTATCCAGAAGTAGGCAATGGTAAACTGCTGCTGTATCTCTGCCAAGCAAACTGCACAGAGATGCCCATATAGTCAACCAGGGGTTGATCATGACTTAGTGGTATCCAACAATAACACCTTGTTCTAACTAAGTGTCGAGGAGTTACCTACTATTTGACAACTTCAATTAATCCACTGTTTTATGAATATATAATAAAAGGTTTACTATTAGACATGTCTACTTTCCTTCTCCTATTTCACTAACATTTCATTTCGCTCAAGAATCCTTGTACTCTTAAACTTTAGTTCAAACTCCATGAAAATAATTAAGGGTGTCTATGAGATTATATTAAGTGTGAGCAGCCCCTGTAACAATGATCTTGTTATGACATTTAGAATTTTACCAGAATGTTTAAAAGCTGCTGCTCTGATTCTAAATTAAGAGTGAGAACTAATCAAGGCAACTCTTGAGGCATGAAACTCAAACATAATGGAAAATATAGGGAACAGCACTCCAATAATTCTTTTTTCTTGTCTGCTTTTAATGTGTTCTCGGTAAGGGAAAGATTATCAAAGGTGGTAAGAGGGCTGCTCTGTAGTTTTTGCTCTAGGGACAAAAAACAACCTTTCAGAGGACAATCTTTTCTCTTTCCTTTCTTCCATACTCCCTCTCCTTTCTTTCCCACCCCAAACCCCTCTAAATTCCCTACTGATACCAACAAATTAGTTTCCGCCTCTTTCTTGCTTTAAGTTGTTCACCTTTATTTGAAACTGGTAAATTTTACTAATTAACTTTATCCAAGGCATCTTGAGTATGCAGTCTCCAACGTAAACTGACATAAAGCAGAACTCTAAGCTTTGAAGGGATAGGTTGAAATAGCCATAAAATGCATAATATAGATGGGGAAAGTATTAACAGGAGAACAAAGAAGGAGAATCTATAAGGTAATGCTGGACCACTTGGGCAGGCAAATCCAAGGTGCATTCCTCTATGTCCCAGTGGCAATGGATCCTTTCAATGGCAGGAACGGGAGGTTGATTACCTCGTGAAGTATCCGTCCCTCAGATCTTGCGGTGTCTGCCTTGAATAATGACCGCAAGAAAGATGTGGGGTTTTATACTCCAAAGAAGAGCTACCTAGCGGTCGTCTGCCAGCAATGCACCTAAGGATATACCCAGGCGTAGTATGCTGGAATCCGTCTGAGAACAGTAAAGAAAAGGCAGCACTCAGGCCACCTCCAGCAGCAATTAAGACTAGCTGGGCCATGACTGTAAGGTGAATCTTGGGTAAGCTGAAGGAGGTGCACAAAAGGCTGTTGCATCCTTTAGCTTGGCCCCAAGTTCCAAATAAACTGCTTACTTATCATCTTTATTACTAAGGAGATCTTCCCCAGGTTAGCAACATCCAGCAAAGCCTCGTTATGGAGCAGAAGCACCTCCAAAATACATATGTATCCTCTCTGAGGGAGAGCACCTCCATTTTGAATACTGAAATTTCCCTGGAGCCACCCACAAAATTTCAATATTGTCAGAATTCAGCTTCAGTTTGTAGCTCTCATCCAACTCTTTACTGGGTTCAAGAACCAATAGGAACACAGCCTTTCCTGATTGACATGCTATGGAGAAGCAGCACTAGTTATCATCATACTGCTAACACCTCACTCCAAAATTCCTAATCATTGCTCTTGATCACTTCAAATAATTATCAAAGTGTCTTAGGTATAAGATGGTGCCCTGTGGTCCTCCACAGTCTAGCTGCCAGCACATTGCTTGATTTAAACTGCAGAAAGCTATATAATTTATGGCTCATATATAATTATGTACATTCATAATGTTATATATAGGTTTGTGTTTGTCATAAACCTTATCTTTAATGACACACAAATTGGTACACTAACTACAAAAACACATTTAATGTATAAATATTTGTACAGTCAGGACCAACTACAAAGATCACCATTAAAAATCAATTACTTTAACAACAGCACAACCCTTGTAAAATCCAATTCATAGATAATATATAGATATAATTTTTGAAAGATATATAACATATACATTCTAACAAATAAACACACTTTAGCCTAACTTTGACTGGGATATATAGAAGATAGCAACAAAAAATAAATCAATAGAACTTATAATATTTTGAAGTGAACATACCATATGAAAATATACTGCAAAGTTTGCCAGAGCAGGAATTTTGTAAGGGCAAGGAATTAGGTATCGTATTATTAAAAGCCTATTATATGTTACATATTACAATTTCTTCTTACATCGGAGAAAGGGTGACATTTTGTTGCATTATGTCAGTTATTGGTTCTTCAACAACCCCCCAAAAACCTGAATAACTGAACAGCCCCACCACATGTGGGATCTAGGTCCCAAGATGTTTGCAGCCATGTGAGCATAGTGGTGAAGGAGCCATCTTTATGCGATTAAGAAACAGAGGTGTCCTGTACCACCAATAAAGCACTTTAAATGAGAGCTCCCTCTCTCCTTGGGACCTAAAGGAATGGTATATTTTCCAGGAAGTCTTGACCAAACCATATTGGTCCCATAATGACTTAATTCCAGTTAGGTCTGTTAAACTATGGTCTAAGAGCATAGTATATAACCTGGACAATAACCCTTTGTATGTAGGTTTACAATCTCTCATTATATATTCATAAGCAAATGATCTATTGATGGAAGAATTGTTACTTATCCAATTGATGTAGGTATTTAAAGAAAGCTTCTATAACCATCAAATTTGCAAGCCCTCTATTGCTTGCCTAGCTTCTGGTTTTACAAAATCATGTATAGTATAGATTCCCATCTCTTTTTAAACCTTTCAGGTATTAGGTATATTTTTAGGGCTATGAGGCATATAGTGTTGTAGAGTTAAGGGTGAGGGAGAGGGAGAGGGAGCTAGATTTTTCTGCCATATTTTCCAAGCTATAAATGTGATTTTGGTAAATGGATTAGTTATGTCAATGTGTTTAGAATTTAATTTAGTCAACTGATAGAAATATAATGGGCGAGAGAGTTCTGACGATTCTAAAATAGTCCAGAGGGGAGGAGAGGAAGAATAAAAGAAAAGGAATCCATATAACTGGCATGACTCGAAATACATTGAAATGGATGGGTATCCCTAGCCTCCACACTGAAGAAGACACATTAAAATAGCTTTGGAGAGCTTAGCTTTTTTACCATCAAAGATGAAGCTGTTAATTCCCTTGGCCCATTTAGTTCTCAAATTCTGCGGAATATGTATTGGTAATGTCCTAAAAAGGTAGTGTTGTGTTGGGAGTACTTTCATTTTTACTGAAGCTATTTTGCCTGCTACAGATAAGTATTTCGTCCATTTCCATTTATTTATATCTTTTATAGGTTTCATCCAAATTGGACCATAGTTATATTGTATCAACTTATTGACATTTTTGGCCATCCATACTCCTAAATAATTTAATTTTTGAAAGCTATCTTGATTCCATAGTAAGTTGTATTTCTTTTGAAATTTAGGAGGCGTGTTTAAGAAAAGTATTTCTGATTTGGAAAAGATAACTTATAAGCCTGAATTCTGTTCAAATAATTCCAATTCTTGCTTCAATGTCTTCATTGTGGCTACAGCAAATAAAGTTGGAGACATACGGCAACCCTCTCTTGTACTTCTATTTAATCTGAAAGGCCTGGAATTTATATTGTTAATTCAAAGCTGAGCACCACATTCACTATAGAGATTTTGTATAAATGATATGAATGAATGAGAAAAGCCCATATGCTGTAACACATCAAATAAAAATTGGTGATATAATCTGTCAAAGGCCTTATATAGATCTAGAGAGATCACAGCAACTGGATGCCTATGCCTTCTGGCATGGGAGATGGTATTCAATGTTGTCCTTATAGGGTCTGGAATTGATCTATTTGGCATGAAACCAAATTGTTCTTGTCCTATGAGTTGTGTTATAAAGATGTTTATTCTTTTGGGTTAGAATGTGAGTAAAAAGTTTAAAGTCAACGTTCAATAAAGATATTGGTATATATGAATTGACCTGGTCTTTTGGTTTTCTCTTTTTCTGGCATGTGATAGTCATTGAAGAATGCCAAGATAAACGAAGAGTTTGGGTTTTCCCCCACTAGCACTAAGTACCCATTAAGTACCCATTAGAGACCCATTAGACTCAGAGCAGGAAAACCCTGTTTCCACTGTAGACCCCATTAAAGCCACATTTGTTTCCACCTGTACCAAGGAAATCTGGATTAAATGGGTCCTTCAGGACCTATAATCTGGATTACCTGTAGACCCCTTCTTTGGCCATGAAATCCGGATTATATGGTGCACATTCACACCGCAATCAGGCAATGGGGTCAAGGGGCGGGTTCAGCGGGAGGCACACATGGAGGGCTTGCCCCAAACCCCAAAGGTTTGAAGCTGGTGCCTAATCTCTGAAGGCGGCTCCAAAGAAAACCCCGGAGAATGGCACATTCTCTACAGAACCTTTCTACAGAACTTTGGCCAAGCTTCAGAGAATCTCTGGAGCGATTTGCCACAATCTTTGAAGATTCTCCAGAGCGGTTCTGGAGTTTAACTCCCCCCCCCCGTGTTGCCCCCCAAAATACAGGAGGTGACGGACGGGTCCAACATGGGTAGAGTCGGAATCACCACATGGGTTCTCTGATGTTTCCACTGCAAGCATGCCTAGCACCCATTGCTACTGGGTGTTACACTGCCTGTGGAGATGCATCAGGTAGCTCCTTAGATCCAGATCTACTAAATCCGGATTAATTGAAGGACCCATTTCTTAGATACGGATCATCCTAGATCCAGATTAAGGGAGGTAAGTGGAAAAAAACCCTATGAGAGGATAGAACCAGATTAAAGAGTGTGCTTAATTTTGGAGCCAAGACATCACTGTACCTTTTATAAAATAAAGATATAAAGCCATCTGGATCTGGAGACTAACTATTTTTTTAATTTCTTGATAGCATCAATAACATGTCCCATTTTCCAAGTAAACTGTAAAACTTATTAAGATACAGTACATCTGTACCCCAATGTAGCCTGAAAAAGACATCAATTAAATGGAAACTATGTAAATGAAGTAACTAACTTTAGTGTAAAACTGTGGGTTAAGTAAATTATGGCCAAGAGCTTCCCTGACTTGCACTGGTTTGATCAACGCCCCTCCCAATTACATTTAAACAGAGAACTGATTTATCAGTGTTATGTTATTTTTGATGGACAAGTTTTATTTCCTTAACCATTATTTTTATATAACAATATAACCATTATATAACAATAAAAGCAGTCTTGAGCTGTTTTTGAGATGTACTGGATGGATTATTACCCACACTTAAAAATCCAAATATGATAATCTCTCCTCTAGTATATTTACCCAAGAGCAATGATCTTTCACAGGTCTAAGCTTTATATATTTGATTCTTAGCCCAGAGGAAATGAAGAATGTCTGGCACTGAATTAAAAATGGAGCTGCAATGTTGACTTTTGTAGACTTATGAAACTGAATCTGAAGGTCTTCTCTTCTGGGACTGAAAGATCTTTAGCCTAAAATTTCATATTTATTACTCTGGAAAGAAATAAGCCTTCTCTAGGATAAAGTCAGTTTCTTTATCAGAACCTTATCATTAAAAAAATAAAATGCCTCCACTACATTTAGTATTGTGTCTAGTAATAATAAATAGTAATACTAATTCTCACAAATCCTTGTTTAAGATAATAAATAAATAAAAGCACCAAACCTGAGAACAAGGAAACAAGCTTAAAAGCCATCTTTCAGAATCATATGCCCCAAGACACATTTTGTTCTCATGTAGGGTAACCAAAACCTATACAGAATGTATGAGAACATTCAGACCCAGCCAGAAACACTTAGAACACACATGAACCAGTTTGCTAGTATGTTCAGGTCTTCAGTGTCACAATAAACTGCTTTTCAATCTGGCCTGCTGTGGGCCAGACCAAAGGCAATTTGCTGGCTTGCCTAAAATTTCAAAGATCTCCAACAAACTTACGTGTGCCAATTCCAGGGGATTTTTGTATGCCCTACAGCAACTGGCCACTAATACAACATGCTATGCAAGAAAAGAAACTTAGAATATTTAGAACTTTGTGCCTTGGATGCTGGAGATAGTACATGGCCACCATAATTAGATCTAACCCTCTTTGAAAGCCATCCCATCTCCCTCTAAAATTAAATTTTAGATAAGTTACAATCTACTGATGACCTAAATATATTACTTTTAAAGACTGATCTCCTTTGAAAGAGGCAGATGAGCAACATCCCTCATTACGCAAAGCCTGATACATAAATGCTCCCTCAGTGTTCCAGTGAGTATTGCAAGATATGTAGCACTTAAATAATCCTGAGCTTGTAAAGGTTTTATTTAATTTTCCTCACAATAATAGTATTTTCAGGTTCTAGAATCTATACTTTTAGATGTTCTTTTCAGCACTGAACTTACCAACATATAAAAGTACTTTTAACTCTTTATTCTACTAGCATTCTGCTGGAAGCCCCTACTGCCAGAAGATCTATCTGCTCCCCAAGACCCTTGTGTGAGAGACTGGGGTTCAAGTGGCTTTACCTGGTGGAGCATGGCCTGTGATGTTCTGGACTGAACATCATCAAGGGGCAGTGGCTGTAGCTGCCCTAGGACCTCAGCAGTAGGGAGTACACGCAGGACTCTGCTAAGACTGCTCAAGCACCATGCCTGCTAAAAACCTGTGGTTGATAACCTTTTCCGGGACAGAAAAAGAGGGAATGCCACATTGCTGGCTCTCCTTCACCTCTCAGCGGCTTTTGATACCATCGACCATGGCATCCTTTTGAAAAGGCTACAGAGCTTAGGAATTGGAGGCAGTGTCTGGCATTGGTTCCATTCCAATCTCCATGGATGATCTCACAGAGCGGTAGTAAGAGACTCTGACTCAACATCCTGGGAACTCACTTGCGTGGTTCCTCAGGGGTTGATCTTATCTCCAATGTTATTTAATATCCGCATGAAGCCACTGGGAGAGGACATCAGGAGATTTGGAGTGAGGTGCCATCAATACACAGATGATACCCAGCTCTATCTCTCTGTGCCACCTGAATCAGGAGAGGTAGTTGAAGTGCCTGACAGGTACCTGGAGGTGGTAATGGGCTGGATAGCTCAATCCAGACAATTGAAGCTCAATCCAGACAAGACAGAGTTACTGTGTGTCACAGGTTCTCAGGTCCGTGGGGTTGGTAAACACCCTGTCCTTGATGGGGTTGCAATGCCCAGAAAAGGAGAGGTGCAAAATTTGGGGGTGCTCTTGGACTCTGCGCTGACTCTTGGAGTCCGTGGCCAAGAGTGCCTATCCCAACTATGGCTGGTGTGCCAGTTGAAACCTTTTCTGTACAGAGATGACTTGGCCACAGTTATCGATGCTCTGGTAACCTCCAGACTAGACTATTGTAATGTGTTGTACAAGGGGTTGCCCTCGAAGACAGTTCAGAAGCTGCAGCTAGTGCAGAATACAGTTGCTAGATTGCTGACTGGAACAGCTAGCCAGATGCACATCATGCTGGTCTTAAAAGAGTTGCACTGGCTGCCAATTCGCTACCAAGCCCAATTCAAGGTGTTAACTTTAACTTATAAAGCCCTAAATGACTTGGCCCCCAAATATCTAAAGGAATGCCTTCTCCCATATCAACCTGCCCATACCTTAAGATCTGGAGGACAGGCCCTCCTGTTTGTCCCACCACCTTCAGCAGCAAAGGGGATGGGCACCAGGGAGAGGGCCTTCTCAGTGATGGCCCCTAGGCTATGGAATAGTCTCCCCCTTGAGCTACATCTATCTCCTTCACTGTACACATTTAGAAAGGCACTGAAGATGCACCTCTTTGCCCTGGCCTTTGGTTAAATGGGGATACACTTTCCCTTCCCACTTGCAGATGCTACTGTTTTAATACATAGTGTTGTTTTAATGATGCTTGATTTTAGATGTTGTTACCTGCCCAGAGACCTTCAGGTATAGGGTGGGATAAAATTGTAAATAAATAAAATAAATAAAATTTCAAGAACAATATAAAATGACATAACTCTTAATTTGATTTTATCACCTATGTTAACCAGACCTTACTAGCAAAAAAAGAAAAATAGCTGAAACATCATGACAAAATACTTTTTAAAATTTAATCCGTAGCTTTCCTACCAAAATCTGCCAGCTTCAGCTCCCCAGTGTCACTGATGAGAAGGTTTTGGGGTTTCAGGTCCCTGTGCAAAATGTAACGCTGGTGGATATATGAAAGTCCTCGCAGCAATTGAAATAAAAATAACTGAAAGGAAAAAACATTGCATTTATTAATATTTGTACAGAATGCATTGCATTCCTACACAAAGTATAGCGATTGCTTTGTCTGAAACAGCTCTCCCCATCCCATTCAAATCTCCAGTTTATTTTAAAACTGTACTTAACGTAAGAGACTAAAAAACAAAAATTTCAAATCACCAAACCGAGTTCACCTTTATTAACAACTACAGACCAAATAGTCAGTTCCCTGTCAACGCACAATTATACTCTGTTTACTCATGTGGCCTTAGAGATTTGACGGTAGCCTGAAGACAGATGTGTATCTTCGCTAATTAAAGAAAATAGCAACATATGGAGAAAAGGGAACCATAGACACATAATGCTGAGACAATGAAAAAAACTAAAGGAGGAGAAAGGATATAAATAATATCCTTTTAAAACAAAGGCATTTATTTTCAAATGTTTTAATCTATTATTGTGTTTTGCTCACAAAGAAAACTAGAATGTGACTTAGAAGGAACTTTCTATTCACTTACTATTCTTCCCTAGATATACTGACTACAGTATTAGGTTAGTAAAGTAACCAACCCAGTAATTAACTGCATGCTTCCACATCTTTCACAGACTTCCATAAAAAAAAAAACATTTAAGAAAGATACTTCAGATATTAATATTCAGTGCTGGCAAGTGATACTAACTCAGCCCTGATTTCACAGATCTTACCCCAGAATCTTCAGAAATAAACCTTCTGTGAAAAATTATTGTCCATATTATACAGCAAACGATATTTAAAGTTTTACTTCACCCAGTAATTGAGAACCATTTGTAAACAGTATTTCTGACATTTTGGATGGAAGTATTTAAAAATTAAAGATCTTCCAAATTGGTGCATTGATGTGAAAAATGTCAGTTAGCCAGTAACTCACTGATATGAAATCATGAAATTTGATTACAGAAGAGTCTAAAAGGTGACAAACCTTGCTGATCATGTATTTCTTCAGTTAAGTAAGGGGATGTCCTACTTCAGTGAAAAATGCTTATGGTTTGTAGGACAGATTAGAAAACTCCAATAAATTTTCCATGGGATAGTAGTAAACCACATATGTGCTGTAGGCAAATTTGCCCATGTAGTAACCAGGAACCAAACTTCAACTCAGGACCTATTTTTCCTTAAAGTAATGGTACTGAAGCACAAAAGTTTCAAATGATAATGGAACTGAAGTTGAAAAAATGTCCTTTTACCTTTGAAACTCATACCACACTGGAGAAATAGAAAAAGAAATAGAGCCACACTGGAGAAATAGAAAAAGCAACAATCAAATTTTTTTATTGTTCCTTCAATATAGCAGATGTATTCAAATGTTCCCTTGATCCTGAAACTTCAAAGGGTTACTTTGGGATGATCATAAAATGAATGTAAGGAGAAAGGTGGGGAAGGAATTTCATAAATAAAATACACACACTTCTGAAAAGGCACCTAAGTCAGGAAATGCAGCAGAAGGAAGAATGGTGTACTGCATTCTGCCTTTAATTCCCCATCCACCTTGTGAAGATGAAGACTTGCCCATTTGTGAATTGATGGTATAATAATAGTAAATTTAAAAGAGTTGATAGAAATATAAATAGGCAGATGTGCAGCAAGTAGGCAGGCAAAATGAAGCCACCATCTCTCTCGAATGTTTACAAGGCCTGGGACTTGCCCGAAAGGGAAAGGGAAATCTGCACTTTTCCCGTCTTAGGAAGCTCAGATACTGCTCCCAATAGTCCTTTTGCACATTTACACCATGGAAATATAACCTGACTATAGAAAAGGAATGGCTTCAAGGCTAGAATAAACCAAATAATTGTTTTATTTTGGGAGGATGGGTCAAGAGAAAAACTGGAAGGGCGTTTTAAATGCTGAGTATATCAGGAATAGATAACACCTGTGGGGTTGCTGCAGTGTATATGAGGCATCCTTGCAGACAGTCCGGAGACAGCAATTAAAGCAGAATACTGCAGCCATGGTAGAAGTTGTATTCCACTTCTGTGCTGCAAACACTACACTAGAAATCCCTAGGACTATAGGGAACAGACACTGGAAGATTCAGAACTTCTAAATTGGAACAAAATTCAGTTTAACAGTACTCCTAATTTTTATTTGATTCCTAAAATATTGTATACAGTCTCAGTCCCAGTGAGCAGGGCAAGTTCATGTCCTCCTTGATGGGCTTCCCTGTGAAACTGGATGGCCACTAACTGAACAGGTTGTTGGATTACATGTGGCACTGATTGGTTCAGCAGGGCATTTCTTACGCTCTTATGAACTATTTATACATCCTGCAAATCAAATTAATCCACCCACATTCTCTAAATGTGACAAAGATCTTCTTTCAGCAGATGACAAGTACTTTTGATTTGGTGATGAAGGAAACTGTGACACTACATTAACAGAAGGCAGTAGGACAGAGATGGGCCATAGGGCAGGTTTTGCTTAGCAATCGAAGCACATTAAGATGTTTGATAAGTATTACACTATCAGAAAACTATTATTTTTAGATTTAATACAAACGTAACATGAAGTGGTCCTATGGAATTATTATTTTTCTAAGCTAGAGTGATTCACAGAAAGCAGAATCTGAGTGATTTAATTTTTGAGCCAGTTTGGTCTTGTGGTTAAAAGTGCTGGTTCAATTCCACACTTCTGCACAAATCCAGCTGGGTGATCCTTGGCTCTCTTTCTGAGCTCTCACAACCCCACCTACTTCATAGGATGTCTGGTGGTGGGGGGGGGAAGAACAGAAGATTTGTTACCTGCTTTGAGACCCCTTAAAGCAGCGGTTCTCAACCTTTGGGTCGCGACCCCATTGGGGGTCACGCAGCCATTTCGGCGGGGTCACCGAAAGCTCCCGCTGCCCCCCCGCGTCCCCCGCCGCCGCTGCTGTGAGGAGAGATCAGCGGCGGCGGGTGGCAGTTGCCTTCGAGGCGGCAGCGGGAGTATCCCCGGCGGTGCTTGAGGCGAGCCAGGCGAGGAGGATGGCGGCGGCGGCGACTGTGGGCAGCCCCGGGCGGCTGGGCTGGCCGCTGAGGGCGGGTGCCCGCCCGGTGCTATGCCTGCCTGCCTGCCTGCTGGGCGGCGATGGCAGTGAAGGGCGCCGGACCCGCACCGCCTGGTGCCTCGCCGCCCGCCCCCTTCGCCCGCTGGAATCCGGCGTCGCCCCCCCCCCAAGGAAGAGTTGCGGGTCGGGGAGGACCGAATGCGATGCCGGCGGCCCTGGCCCCACCCCGCCCCCACCCCGCCCCTGGCCCTGCCCCACCCCTGGGGTCGCGGAGGCGTTTGGGGGCTGCATTGGGGGGGGTCGTGGCATTAGCCACGTTGAGAACCGCTGCCTTAAAGGGTGAGAAAAGCAGGTTATAAAAACCAACTCTTCTTCTTCTTTGAAAAACCCATATTACTTAAAGGAAATGTAAACAATGATATGTAATAATCATTTTCAATTTCCCTCCTGTGTAGCATTGGGCTTTCAGATATGTTAAAATACTGCAACATTTTGAATTTATGTTGGCTATTTATTAAGTATTTTCCATTTAAAATTTGTTGAAATTTTGTATTTCAAATACTTTTTAGAAGTATTTCCCCTCTCTCTGAGGATAAAGAAGAAGGCAACCTCTCCCAGCAGCCCACTCATTCCTGTCAAAATTCTAGTTCACTATCCCTAAAAATACTGTAATGATAATAATTGTGGAACAGGAGATGGCAGGATGACCAAATTTATTGTAATCTTTGTTCAAATTACCTTTTTTTTTGCCATGGATTCCAGTAAACTAGATTTTCCTTCTTAATTCTGTTATGTTGCTTTATGGGTTTGGTGCTGTTACTGAAACACCATAATTTATTTACATAAACTTTTAGCTATTTTCATCTGTTTTGTTTTACAATTTATTACTGCCCTGGGAATCTCTCACGAAGGATTCTATAAATGCAAATAATATATAATTGAATACTTGAGCTATCCCAATAGGGCTAGAGGCATTCCAAAGAAAGAAATATGCAGATAATTCAGATAACTCTGGAACAGATGAGAATTCCTCTTCTAAGATGAAAGAGATAACTCCCTGTCAACTGAAGCAGCTGCTGATATAGCAGACAATTGTACAGGGCCACTGCAATTCTTAACTCTGCTTAGCCGATTTCAAAATTAACAATCTTATTTTCAGATTTGAGAGAAAATCATTCACTTTTCCAGAGGCAATTCCACTGAGACATACAGAGAACATGTGCCAAAGTATCTACCTAAATGTTCAAGGTAACTGTTCTGCACAGCCTTCAACTACTTGGGAACACTTATCACTGTTGCACTAATATGAAAATATTGAAGGGATATTTGCCCTATTATCCAGGCTACTGACGATTCCATCATGCTTCAGCAAAAGCAACTTTTTTTCAGTAGCACCAAGAAACAAGAGAAATGAAAGCAGGAAATAATTCCTGTATCGTACACAAAGAACACATAAAATATTCCTT
This sequence comes from Aspidoscelis tigris stejnegeri, assembly GCA_023333525.1. Lineage (NCBI taxonomy): Eukaryota > Metazoa > Chordata > Lepidosauria > Squamata > Teiidae > Aspidoscelis > Aspidoscelis tigris. The sequence continues at coordinate 46,602,676 of JALMGA010000008.1, forward strand.
TCTGCAAAATGCCTTGACTTGGGAAAGCCAGAAACAGCTAAGTAGTGCCATCAAGACAGTTTTCCAGATGTGACCATCTAGAACATACACAAAATAACCATTATGAAATCTTATTAACTATGTTTCTTACAAGTTTGGTGCAGTACTTGTATTATTTTTACACACACACACAGTTTAGCTCTTAATATCACTGTTGATGAAGATTCAATGAAACTACAATATAAAGGCCTTTCATCTTCGTAAAGGAAGAACATATGATTTTATAGCCTCTCAGTTGTAAAAGTGTTCATCTTCATTAAAAAAAAAATGCTGCTTCCTTCACAGTTCTGGAGTGCTTTTACAGGGACACTAGTATTAATCCAATACATGAATATAGTTTTCTTATCTGTTTCTACAGTGCCTAGTGCGGTGATGGCCAACCTATGACACGCGTGTCACAGGTGACACACCAAGCCCTTTAGGGTGACACACATGGTCACCCTGGAACTTGGGCGTGTAGTGCTTGCTTGTTGTTGAAGTGTACGAAATACCAACTTTCAATTGAATATTAGCAAATGAAATTCAGCAACAAAAGTCACTAACGTAAAGAATTATTTGTTTTTGCTTTTAATAAAATATTACTAGAGCTACAAAATTCACAAAATTATGGATATTTCTAGATGTGACACAGCACCTGAGTTAAGCTAGGTTTTCTTGCGAATTTTGACACACCAAGCTCAAAAGGTTCGCCATCACTGGCCTAGTGTGATACTATTCAGTGAAATTAAAGGTTCCTTTTTCACATTATCATAATCAATGGGTTTTTAACTGTGAATGAAATTACTAAAAATAAAATCAACCTAAGGTACTTTTTTTCATTTTATTTAAAAAATTTCTACATATATATTTTAAAAAGTCAGCTGGACATTCAGAATCTGTTAGGAAAATACTGTGAACGTATCACATCAAGTGATGGCTCCTACAGCAGGAAATCTTAATGAAAATGATGTTTCTGTTTAATATTCATAAACAGTTTATTCCCTTAATATATATGTGAAAGAGATAAACAGGATAAAATCATGATGGCATATTAGATGTCTGAACACCATAAAAGGCTTATTTAAAAATTGATTCTCAATGCCATCTGAAAGGAACAGTATTAATTTGGCATTACATTATCTGACTCTTCTCTGCACCTGCTTATCCTCTAAGAGTAATGGAAAACTGCAACTTAGCAACTACATTAAATGGCAAGTAATTGTGTTTTAGCACGTCCACCATAATTAATGGAAAAATCAAGCTATAAACCACTGACATCAGCAAGTGTGATTATTATAGATGTTCTCCAAGTGACTTTCAGCAAAGTGTTATGTGAACATGAAGATACTTGAAGAGCAAAGACTTTAACACTTCCAAAAGGAAATGTGACAATGTTGCATATCTTACTTTTCAAAAAACAGTCCTATAGTCTGTAGGCTCTGTAACAATAGTGTATGAAACTCTCCACCTACATGCAATCATTTAATATATATCAAATGTTCAACTAAGAAGTTGATATGCATGTATACATGGAAAGCATGGAACCAATCAGCTTGCTCATGTACATGTGTATTTGGAATATATCATTACATATATACACTGATCTAAATCTAGAAATACGAATTATATAATTATAACATTCATAAATAATACACTATATATTAGATATTTACCAAGTTGCTATTTAGCTAGGACAATTTCCTCGGCGCTTCCATTCTCAAAATGTGGAAATAAAGATATTACTTTGTAAAACCTTTACAAAGCATGAAATTACTGAGGGGGGGGGGAATTCTCCATCTTCACTCATTTCCTGCCAGGCATATTAGAAACTCTCCACTGGTTTACTTGAATTGCAAAATTTACTGAAAAACTTTGAAAAAAATAGCCTTCAAATTTATTTTCAAAGACATTTTCAAATATTAAAAGACTTTATTTTACTTATATAATAAATCGCTCTCTTATTCTGAGCGCACTCTAACACCTCATTGCTTTGGGATAATTTCAAGCATAATTACTTGTGCCTTTAAAATATTAATATTTATAAGGTGACAAATACCCTAAGGCTTTTATTCTCCAATTTTCAAATTGGTCATTAACTGCTGAAATTAGCCATTTCTCAAGCAAAGATACTACTTAAGCAATGTAGCCATTAGTTAAAGAAAAATGTTTGTGACAGATATATGTGGGACAAAAGAACTATAAAACAGTGCATAAAATTATTTTAAAAAGAGATGATGATAGATAGACAGACAGACAGATAGAAAAGGTAAACCTTCCTATTGCTTGATAGCAACAACCATATTCTCCTTTGTTTTACAAAAAATACTGTACTGACCAGTGTAGTTCCAATAACAGGATTTGGTCAACAGAAAGAAGGCCGTATTTTGTGATTCCCATCTCTAAATAGATCTGAAAGGCTCTCCAACCTAGAGCAGATCTAAAAGCCACTGCTGTTGCAGGGTAAAATCAGCAAGAATCTTCCTTCCCCAGTGATAAAAAGCTTTTTTACCTGCTGACTAGATAAAATATAACACAATTCACATACATATAAACAATATGCTTCCTATCAACCAATTTTAATTACCTGATTGAGTCATCCTTTGTATTCATGAAGGGCTAATAGGTCTCTGCATATAGCATGTTATAATCATGAATACAAAAGACTGATATATAAAAATTACCTGGTTTTGTGTTTGCTGACAACAGTTATCCTATTGCAATTTTGACCTGTAGCAGAGTTCCCATTTTTTTCAGGACATTTTCTCACCCTGTATTTCTTTACTATCAAGTTAGATTGATGAATGCAAGGAACATCTCCTTCTAACATACCAGAAAGAAATACCATTACTTTAAAATGGTAAGCAGATGCTTTTGATCTCCTCTAGCACATTTTAGAGAGTGAGAAACGACACAAACCTATCATTAATTGAAGTTTGTTCCTACTTCAGAAAATTTATGGAGTAGACTACAAACTTGATCAAACTTAAAAGTAATGGAGTCTTGTAAACAGTAACCCAAGAGATTTCAATAGAGTATGAAAAAATGTATAATAAAATGACAAGTAAATGAAACATTGTCTGAGATTATATAAAATGTTTCATTTAAAAATTATCTAATGAGAAGAGTAAATAAAGTAAAATCCTGAAACATTTCATTCATTTTAATATATATCCTTCACAAAAGACTCTGATGAAAGGCGTCTAAAATTATTTTTCTCCAAGTAAATCCTTGGGGAATATTTTCAGATGGAGAGTAGAAGAAAACTGGATTCCTAATTGTAACAGAGTTGTCTTTGAGAAATCAGCTAATATATAAAGTAGGTATTTGTTTTCAGGTATTTGGTGCTGGTTCAAATAATATACTGCACATACACTTAAAAAAATAGCCATGTTTAAGATTGCTACATAAGTGTAATATTAGAATAGCAGAACACACCAGGAATAATAACATTTTTCAACAGCTGAAAACTAAAGATGGAGATAAAATTGCTACAGGATACGTTCCCAATGTAACTCACAATAAGAGAAAACACTGATACTTATAAAATAGAAACTAGCTGGCTATTTTGTTACAATAACTTATATGGTTTTATTTTACTATTTTACTAAGGTACTAATTCCAAAATCTATTTTGAAAATTTAATTGATTACAAAGTAATGATAACGTAATCATTTACCATTAATTATTTATTATTTATATATCTGCATTGTAGATATACTTAATTACAGTGGTACCTTGACATACGAGTTTAATTCGTTCCGTAACCTTGCTCTTATGTCAAATCGCTCGTATCTCAAAGCAATTTTCCCATTAATCCATTCCAGCTCCCAAAACACCACCTCAGTTGTTTTTGTTATGTACTGTACTGTATTTACATACTCGTATCTCAAATCTTGCTCTCATCTCAAAGCAAAATATCACTCGCTCGGCGGCTTGTATCTCAAAACACTTGTATGTCAGGGCACTTGTATGTCGAGGTACCACTGTATAAGAGTTCTTGGCCTTATATTGATGTATAGTTCATATTACTACAGATATGTAACTTTCTATCTCACACAATCTGCCATTACTGGCTTATATATAATTTCTTGTTTTTCATTCTAATTTTAAAACAAGGAATTGCCACTATTGAAGGTCAGCTGGCAATCAAATTGATCACCTAAGAATGCTGAATTTATCCTTCTGATTACTGCCAGTGATTAAAACCAGGGAGGAGTTTAGATATTTTTGGATGAGACGCATTATACGTGGGCAATTGTATTGACTATATTTGTGAATACTGTACTTTAAGATATATGTATTTTCAAGAAGACTTAAGCTTACATATAATTACATCGCCATGGCAATATCTGAAATAAATATACAGGATTGTAGTTGAATAGTTTATCTTTGGATGGATTTTACATTTTAAGCTAGAGGAAACTTGCATCATTCTTTCAAGCCATACCTTCTCTATCTTTGCTGGAACTAACTTTCATATACCACTGGCCAGGACCAGCTCAACAGTAGAGAACAGGCCACACTCTTCAATGGAGAAAAATAACTAGAGGTAGACAACAAAGCACATTTGACACCACTGTTGCTCAGTGAGCCATCTACAAATATAATTGGCCAGTGCAGAATAGAAGACTCAGTCCAGATTATCTTCTGACATATACAGAAAGCTTAGATTTCAGTCCACTAAGGCTATATATATATAGGTTAAGCTGGCCTGAATTATATTTAACTCAATACTTGTATTCACTGCCACCAAAAAAAAAACCTTTCTGATCTGGATATTTCCCAAACTGTAATGCTAGTGTAGCTAAGGTCCACACAGAAAGACAGAGTGAATCAAGTTAAGGCAGAAGTAACATTAAAACAAAAGCAAGTTTATGTCTCTGCAACAAACATGCTGGTTTTCCACTGAAATTAATGGTTTAAATAAAAACAATAACAATAACTAAGCAGAGGTAAACTGTTGGAAAACTGAAGGAATTTATAGGCAACTGTCAACCGCTGGCATATCTTATATTCACTGGTTCAAGAAAAAGTGAAACCTTGTAAACTATTTCATTTGTTCTTCAATGGATAAAATAATTATTAACAAGAAATCCTTCTGAAGCCTTCTGTCACTTTCCTGGTCACATAGAATCCACAGTGATTTCACTTCAGCCTTGGCAAAACACAGTATTTTCTAATCATCATCAGTGTTCAAGGTCTACCAAAGGTAAAACATCCTCAACTCCTTTACAAAGTCTTTGTTCTAGCCAGTATCTCAAGAGTGTAACTATTTGTAATCCCAGCTCTATCTGTCTGATGTCCCATCCCTATCTGACATCTGATTCATAACTGGATGCCCTAACACTGATTGTTTATTTCAGTTCAAAGGCACTCAGTTCAAAGGCACTCAGTTTTAAAGCCCCCTTGCCTTTAAAGTACCTTCTAGAGAGTGGAAGCAAGCTTTCAAAGGATGATTATCCTTGCTGCAGTTGCCAATAAATCCTCCTAAGAGTTAAATTCCAAATCAATGTTTCTTCATGCATTATTTGAATTACTTCCAGAAATCAACGAGAAACATACACTGTAGTGCAAAATCAGAAATCAGGCTGAGAGTAGATACATATTTTGAGATAAACAACACATTCTTTCCTTTTTCATTACAAATTCATTCAAAATAAAAATTAAAGATTTAAGTAAGTCTTAAAGATTAAATAATAAAGACGTAAGCTTATTCAAAAATATCCTTCTATATTTTGATATTCAAACTAAAATCTTCTGTAGCTATACTGTATACTGAATGAGTTCAGGAAAGAGGTGTAAGAGAATCCCTTCCCAAAATGTAGTTCTTATAACTGAACATTTTCATTTGGATAACAAAATGAGGTAACAATAGACAGACTTTGGAAGTGAAAATTCAGATAATGTGTAGATGATGTAGGATAAGGGTTCAGAACTAATGTTGCGGTTTAAAAAATTCAGTCCAGTTCTTCAAACTTTAACAATTTTAAAGTAATGACATAATAGAGAAAACCAAACCAAAATTACACATCCTTGGATTACCTAACTTTTTACTATACTGCTCTCTTCTAGTTCACTACCAAAGAGCACCAAGACAAAAAAACATAACCAAAGCACCTAGGGCATGACTCAGTATATTCTGTTTTATATTGAAATAAACTGACACAAGGTATAATCCTAATGAGACATACTAGCTGGGGACTTTCAGATGTCACACCTTTTAAATTCCAATGCATGAGTCATTATGTAAAATGATTCATACACCCTTACACCATCTATGTTTAGATGGGCCATGTCTCTCACAGAATACTGCATCTGCATGAGGCATAGCATTGGAGTAAGCCCTAACAAGAAAATAGTATTCCAATAAGCTTGTATGTATTCCTTGGCTGTAGACCAATCCAGCCACTCAGATGCAGACAATATGGTAAATAAGCCCAGAGCCATTTCACTAGACTTCTGGAGCAGCCCTGGAAGTGAGACACTTCAGGGGACTTCTGTTCTTAGCCTATGAAGTTGTGCCATGCTGGGTGGGCTGCTGCAATGGCTTGTGTAATCAGAAACTTTTCAGGTCTTGGATCATTCAATGCATTTCATAATCAGCCCAGTACAGTATATGCACCAAACCAAGTGCATATCCTTTCTTAATATCTAATGAATATATTCCAAAGGGTTGTTCCAAAGAAAGAGGATAGATATTATCCAACACAAGCAAGAAATGCCTTAACTCTTAACCCATCTGTGGCAAAGTGAGTCCCTCAGTTCTTTGTTAATCTCCATCATCAAACAAGTTATTTTGTAATTATATTCATTGGCAGCTGAGGCCCCTAAAATCTGTGAGTAAGGAAGGATTATAAACATTATTCTGCTTTCCTTTCTTATGATCCCCTGTTCTTAACAAAGGTATGGCAATAGAAGAGCTGGTTGGCTTTCTTGTCTCAAATAATAAAAGGGTACTGGAAAGAATCCACTATTGATGTGCATGCTACTGTATGTGGACTATGGAAACCAACTGTCTTTTTCCCAGCTGATGAGTATGCCAAAACTTGAAGTATCTGTGGGGAACCATGCTGGAATTTGGATCACACAAGTCATTGTCCATAATGCTTGGCATGTACCAGAATCACATGCATATTAGGTGTAAGCCACTTAACAAAGAAACATATACCTCAAAAGTCACCCACACTCAGAGGAATAATTAAAGCTACCAAAAGAGATTCTTGCTATGGAACTTCCATTCCCATTGTAGGAATCTCAGCTGTCGATCTTCCACTCACCACTTGATATTAGAACAAAATGGTATTCTCAGAGAAATTTCTTACCATTACTTATCCTCAGAAAAGTTTTGTGGTAGGGGTGAGAGAGATGCAAAATAGTGTCTGAGCCGATGCATTAATAATAAGGAAACAATTTAACTTAGAGTGCACTAAAATGAACTAAAAGGCAACTCTATCAAGTCTCTAGCCCATATTCAAATCACAACAATCAAATTTTTACTACAATTACTAGCATCAATCTTGTAAAGAAGCTATGAAACAATTTCTGAAAGTGGAGGAAAGGGCAAAGTTCATATAATACTTTTGGCTATGTTTTTTACTCATAAAAATAATATGTTTGTATCAAATTATTGCTTTCACATCCAAAAATTAGCATACTAGTCATAATAGTTATTGGAAAGTGGTATCCTACCTTCACATTCTCTGGATGAAGTCCTCCAGGATGTTTATCCATATATTGACACAAATCAGTATGCTTGAAAAGAAAAGGTAGAGGGAGAAATATATATTACTATTGCTTGATTTTAAGAGATAATTTTGCTTGACATTCAGTTATTTCCTAAAATGCAGAAAATATAAAATGGGGGAGAAATAAATGATCTAAACTAGAAACCACTGGCATCACTAAAGATTCCAAGTTATATTGCTAATAAAACCATTTGCAAAAGATAAAATATGTCTTATTCCCTTCTGATAACTGTATTTAGTATCAGCTGAAATGTTTACCTTTTCCCAGGAAAATACAAATCTTTTCATATACCATTTGATAGTATAGAAATTCTTGCACATTCAGATATTTCTTTACTAACTGGAGAATGAAAAATGAAACTGATTAAAAAGCAAACTCTAGGCTGTCCAGGGTTGAACTGCCAGAAATTTTGTAACTAGAACAAGAATGATTGAACAGTAAGCATTACATAATAAGCAGAAGCAATAAAGTATCTGATCAACTGGTAGTATTTTGCTTGCTATGATGTAGCATTTTTCTTATAAACCCCAAAATATAAGAACGTTTCTCCTGTATTTCATTTCTTAGTTTATTAAGAAACCAATTCATTATTGAAATCTTATACTAATCTATTAGAAAAACCACCAATTTTCCAGTTAATAGTATGTTAGACTCAGAGGTGTTATAAATAATAGGGGAAGATACGATTGTAGAAAAAAACAATTTATTTGCAAATAATATATGGTGCCTTCCTGCACAACATAAATGTTGTACTACATGCACTTAAAAGGAAGAGGCATCAAGGCAGGCTAGGACTTAGCTACAACATAGGGTGTTTTCCACTAACACTAAGTACCCAGTGAAGCACCCATTAAGGACCGATTAGGCTCATAGCAGGATGACTCCATTTCCACTACAGACTCCATTAGAGCCACATTTGTTTCTACCAGAGCTAGGGAAATCCGGATCATATGGGTCCTTCAGGACCAATTATTTGGATTTCCTGTAGACCCCATTAAAGGCATCTACAATGCAGTCTTCAGGCATCAAATCTGGATTATAGGGAGCCTGTTTCCACTACAATTGGGCAATGGGGTCTAGAGGAGGCTCGGGGGACGACGACACCCATGGGGGGACCCCAAACACAAAACTTTGAAGTCCCTCTGAAGCTGGCTCTGAAGTCCCTCCAAAGTTGCCTTCAGAGATTAGCACAGGTTCTGAAGAAAACCCCTTGCGAGAGCAATGCCATTGTCAAAGGCTCTGGAGAATCTTCGAAGTTAGCAGCAGATCACTCTGGAGATTTCATGGAGCCACTCCGGAGGATCTTCGAAGATTATCCGGAGCATCTATGGAGACTGCACCCCTGTCACCCCAAATACCTGGGGTGACAGGCGGACCCCTTGTGGGTAGATCCGGATTTGCATATGGATGCTCCGGCATTTCCACAGCAGATTCGGATTAAGAGAAGTGCCCATTCCTTAGATCCAGATTTACTTAGATCCAGTTTAAAGGAGCTCAGTGGAAAAACACCCTAAGTTCTGATCCAACTTTAGTTTTCTTTCTGCATTAATTAACGTAACAGTGGATTTTCTGACTTAGACTCTTTTTAGTTAGCATTGCCAGTCAATGATCAGGTGAGTGAACCCCCTTTGATTGTCTCTTCCTATCACACAGATCATTCCCCTTTCAATTCCTCCATTTCCCATGCTTTTTATGACATCAGATCACCCTCTTTGATTGCCTCTGCCTGTCTCTCATGCTGTCCCTGTTATTTGTGTCACTCCAAGCCACCCAGTAAGTTTCCCAAACCACCACTTTGTATAAATATTAAGTGCCAAATTTGCATGGTTTTAGTTTACCTGTCACTTTTAAAGAACCAAAGCCCTATGCAAATCTAGGCATTTTACTGTATCTTCTTCTGGGGAGATGCAGTTCAGTCCTATATCACTGACTATCTCTGGTCTTATAGGTTGCTGTAATATTATTAAAAGTACCAGTATATATTTACAATATAATCTTACATATGCAACATTTATAGCATTTAATGTTTAGTTATTGTCATAAATCTATGGCAAAAATAAGTAATCATGACCAAAACAAATAAAGGTAAATGGCACATGGCTACTCCCTGTGATAGTCGTTTGAAATTCCTCTACCTTTCTCCTTCATGTTAGAGGTTTGTTTGGCTTCCCTTCATAAAGAATTCTGGTGGAGAATAAGCACATGTTTTCTTATTTAGGCTACTAGGCAGCAATGATGCTCTCTAGCATTTTGGAATCCTTGGGAATTTTTTTTTTTAGTGAATTTAACTCTGAGTTAGAATACGACAATGACACAACAATTTATGAGTATAGCTTTTTTATCCTTGCAAATTGCAGCAAATTAAATAGGTATATTCTGTTTTTTTATGGGCAGCAAAGAAAAGATATATCCCCATTTTTTTATAGTAGCCTCATGTCCACAACTTTGTTAACCTCTAGACACAGAGTTTAAGGGTGCAAACATGATAATATCAAGTTCATTCTCATAATGCCTACTTTCAAAAACCCATATAAGCAAATTGCTAGATAGGTTACTTTCTTTAAATTAAAAACAGAAACGTAGAGTACATATTTAGAAATGTGTAACTGTGTGTGTGTGAGAGAGTGAAATTACACAAACATACAACAATGTGATCATGAAGAGCAAATCACACAAACTGCAGTTCCACCTAATGTGTGCCTTTTGAAGTAATTGCCTAGTATTAATTACCTACCAATATTTTCAGTGGAATACTCTGCACTACTCCTGGCTTTCTCAGTTATGATAAATCTGCATGTGACTTGACTGTCCTGCAGTTCTACCTAATTGGTTTCAGCTGTCATTTCTGAAGCTGAAATGCATGGACAGCCTGGGGCCTGTGAATGAACAGGAAGCATTTCCAACTGCATTCCCATCATGTCAAACCAGCAATGTGAAAGAGCTCTTCCATTAAAACAAAAACTGTACTATTTGGCTTCTGGCAATGACATCATGCAGCAGACAGATTGTATTGTTTCACTGAGGCAGCAAGATTGTTGCTAGCTATTCTTTTCTGCTAAAGAGATTGCACACATTAGTTATGCTCTGGAGGTTTTACTGACTAGAACAGTTTCTCCATTGTCACCAAGAAATTCTTAAGCATACAACACAATGCAAAGAATAATAAAGATATAAGCGAAGTAACATATGTAACCATCACGTAACATCATACTCAACAGGAAGGACGCTTGAAATTGAAAGTAATACTTTATAACAAACATTTGCATTAATTTCCACTTATGGGACAAGCTGCAAATGAACTGGCCAATTGTTAACACAAATTATTGTTGCATTTTAGGTTAATAAAGATCATACCACATCTATGTTGTTTCTGTAACATCTTCTCTATGAAACCTGTTCTGAATTTCTGCTGTGATAAAGCCTATCTTATTTGAAGTGAGACCTCAGTGAATACTTGTATGTTACTACAAAGTACTTTATTAGCTTGGACTCCAATCAGAAACCAATACCCCAATTGTTTTAGCTAAGGTATTTCTATACAGTTTTCCATTATGATACATTCCTAATGGTCAGTTTTGTTTCATGATTTCCAAGATGAAAATTTTGAGTAGCAAGCAAAATACATTAAGTAAGACACAAAAAGTAAATCTAAGATCTCAATTACAAATATCAACAGATGAATATATAACAAAAGGAAAAACAAGATCAGAGAAAGCACAGAGAAGTTTACAACTAATATAGCAATATTCAGTCAAAATTACCAAAGAATACTGATAGTATAAACAAATCAAAAAGGACAGCAATGCTACAGTGAAATACTTCACAATGACACTTGCGAAGAAAATATATATTCAAGAACATATTCCATTAGATGGTGGTACACTAACATGACGCATGCACAACACAGAGACAAAATAGCCACAAACCTTCTTTAAAACTAGAAAGAAAAGGAAAAATAATCACACCTCCATGCCAATATATATAGAATAAAATGTGTGGCCTTAACATGGAAATAGATTTGTACACATCAGGAAAAAAGGAAATGTAAAAGTACTGTTCAAATTACCCACTAAATCCTTACTGCAAGTAAAGTTTTGCTTAAGCTTTCACAAAGCTTAGACACATATAAGAGAAAGAAATGTGAAATAGCTAATATAAGATTGATAATGGAAAATAAAATAAAATAAAATCCGTTTATTAAAACACAGATAGACAGCTGGATAACATGGCAGAAGCATTTACTGCCCTTAATTTCATCTTTAATACCAATGCGTTATCATCCAGATTTGGCCCATAAAATTCCTGATGTAATAGGGGAGAGATTAGAAAATACTGGAATAAAAACATTAAGAGACTTTTAGACTACACAAGGCCAAATCAAAACTGAACAAATAACTGCTGCATGTATACGTCTCCAAAATAACTGGCTCTCCCTTACGGGTATAAAAAGAGTTTTAGCTATGCAGGATTCAAAAAGTGCCACACAAAGGCCATTGAATGATTATTAGAGTACAATTAAACAAGCTTCTGGATCTATTAAGGGACTAGCCTCTAGGATCTATAAAATTTTAATGAATTATAACATAGATCGGGATTTAGAAACCACGAGAGGAACTTGGAACATGGATTTGAGAACTGACTTTCCATGAGAAAAGTGGGTAAATTTAATTAATCAAAAGCATAGATGGTGGTCCACCACTTTGATGAAAGAAATTACCTTAAAAACATAGTATAGGTGGTACTATAATCCTTTAAGACTAGCTAGAATAACCAGGAGTGCTAGAATGAATTGCTGGAGGAATTGTGGACAAAGTCCTACCTATTTCCGTCTAATTTGGGAATTTCCCCCAATTAGACACTTCTGGCTGGAGTTCAGTATAGAATAAATATAATGTTTAATAAAGTAATTCCTCTTCAGCCAGAAATTTTTATATTGCATTCATTTGAGGACATCAATATACCACAACACCTACACTCGTTGCTAGACTGGTTAATTTTTGCCGTCCACCATAGAAGTATTATAAATTGGAAATATGCAGATAATTTACATAGAAGCAGATGGTTCCAGGAACTTTGGTATATTATGCTAAATGAGATAATGAATGATCAAGGACGAAACTATTGGAGAGATCTGGATGCTAACAAGACTTTACACGTATGGGGAATACGTATAGATGAAATGTTAACAATAACGAATTCAACACTGCTAGAAAGAGAATTTCTAATGAAACGGATTGGAAATATTAAATGTTAAATTAACTTTGGAGGTCACGAAGGGATTAGGGGGTAGTAGGGTGGGGGTAGGGTCACAGGTGAAGTGCATATTGTACATGGAAGAAATCACTCATATGTATATTATTGATAATCAGAACATGTACAAAAATCCAATCAAGGTATTTTTTAAAAAAGAAAATATTAGGAGGTTTACTTATAGTTGCTTCACTGACTATAACAAAACCGTAGTTTGCACAAATCTGGAATATTTTAAGGCTAATTAACACGTGTAAAGATTCTTTAGAATAACAAAGCAGCTACTGAGTAGTTCAGAATATTGAGTTGACTAAGATAAATATGCATATTATATCAAAGCCTATTTAACTTATGGCAGTGACTGTATCATTAAGAATCAGGGGCCAGGAAGAGACGACAGTAGGACTTCAATTATAAGGTACAGCTATTAACAACTGAGATATGAAAGAACATAACTCTAAAAGGTAGAACTGAAAAAGACTTGGATTAACAATAAACATTAAGATATTAAAGGTAACATCAACCTGTATGTTTAGTGAATTTATAGGTGACAGTGAAGAAATGGAGATAGCAGACAATTTTGTTCTCTTAGGCTTAGGAATGGGGAAAGAAGAAAAAGTATTTAATATTGAAATAGAAGTTAGAAAGGATATGAAATGTATTTGTAAGAATGCAAGATATCAAACATATTTAAATGATATAAATTATAATTCTTCATGTTTGAAAATATATAAAACTATAAAAATAAAATATAATGAAATATAACAGGATTGAAATCTGGGGTGTTTTTCCACTAGCACTTAATGACTCATTAAGGACCCATTTGGCTCAGAGCAGGAAGACCCCATTTCCACTACAGACCCCATTAGAGCCACATTTATTTCCAATTATTCTATGGAAATCCAGATCATACGGGTCCTTTAGGACCTATAATCCAGATTCCCTGTAGATCCCATTAAAGGGATCTACAATGGGGTCTTCAGGCATCAAATCCGGATTATACAGAGCCTGTTTCCACCACTATTAGGCAACGGGGTTTAGGGGCAGCTCGGGGGGGGCGCCCATGGGGGGTACCCCAAGACTCAAAGCTTCGAAGCCTTTGCACATTCTCCAAAGCTGGCTCCGAAGTTCCCTTCAAAGAATAACACAGTCTCCGAAAAGGACCGCATGTGAGAGCAATGCCTTTGTAAAAGGCTCCAGAGAATCTTCGAAGTTTGCAGCAGATCGCTTTGGAGATTCTACGGAGTGTCTACAGAGACTGCACCCCCTGTCCCCAAAACACTTGGGGTGACAGGCGGGCCCCATGTGGGTAGATCCGGATTTGCCACATGGGTGCTCCAGTGTTTCCACTGCGAGCAAGCTAGCACCCACTGCTATTGGGTGCTAGACCACCCATAGAAACACACTGGGTACTTTCCTTAATCTGGATCTACTAGGTCTTGATTAAGGGAAGTAGTCATTCCTTACATCCGGATCATCTTAGATCCGGATTAAGCGAGGTCAGTGAAAACCTGCCATGGATTGATAATATTAATGATAGAAATATAACGTTTGACAAGAAAAATAAAAAGCTATGTTTAACATGTGAAAGAGGAAAAGAATAGTAAAAAATTATACTGGGTACACTGAATCAAGGACTTCTGTGTTTGTTTTTTAAAACTGCAGTAAGAAATGCATTCAGTATTACTAGTTGTTTTCTACAATTTCTGCGATTAAAAAACACACACAAAACAGAACGTATTTCAAGTGCACTATTCCAAGGCCTTCGGGAACAATGCTCAAAAAAGTTTTTCACTTTTTAAACGAATTGTGTGGCACTACCTACTAAAACAGCAGGCTGTCCTCGGAAACAAATGTAACAAGCTCTACTTATTCTACAAGTTTTCTTTTGGAAAGTAATTTCTGCCCTGGCAGCTTTTCAATTTTATTCTTTTATGGCGATAGTTCCTATAATTCTTGTAATTCATCCAAAAATTTGAAAGAAATGTTGCTTCCTGTTGATAAAACTTGGAGGGGGGAGGGAATCAAGGTTTGTTAGTGAGGATGCTGAAAGTTCTCATTTGCTGTTCTCCAACCTAATTTTTACAGAAGAAACTATTCTATACCCAGAGAAATAAATATGTTTACTTATAAAGCTTCCTGAGGAAGATTATGTCTGCCTTAACTGTTCATGTTCAGAGACAAAAATGTATCTCTTCGTTCCACAAACAACTCCAAGCAGAATTCAGTTCCAGAAATCCCCTATCATTACATGGACAATAAAAGAATGACATTCTCATTCATCAGAGAATGACATTGATAAATGAATAGAAACAGAGCCATCTGTTTATTTTATGATACTTTTACATATTCTGTAACTATAGACATGTGAGATACTGCATAAAATCACTTACACCAAAAGACCCCAGCAGCACCACAGATGCAAACAAGCCTTTGTTATATCTTTTGTTAACCTCAATTCCACTAGATTATTAAAGATCGAGAATTAACACCCAGCTAAGTGTTAACCAACATATTCTAAAGATAATGTACAGCAGAAGTGACTAATCCTTCTTTGAGCACATTTTTTTTATTCCCCCCACTAGTTCTAGCCTGGGCAACCTTTAGTGACCTTTGAGTTTGATACAACATGATAAAATCTTCTGGTAGTATTAGATACTAATACAAACATATTAGAACCACCTGTTGCCTGTTGTTTTCCACTTCAGCCTCTCACACCTGCTTCCATCCATATCCAGACCTTATAAAGTTGCAAATAACCTTTGGTTTAGTTAATGACTGGTAAGGCTATAACTACAGACAATAGGCTCATTTTCTTGACTGCTTGCCTTATCTTCTAGTAAACACCTAGTCCTTCTCTATGTTCCAGTTCATTAGCTGTATTCCAATTCCATAGTACGTTGTATCTAGCAATGTACTGTTTCTATGGGCTGCCTATGATATTTGGCTGTGTCTTTTTGCATTCTTTGGAAAGTGTGTGTTTTCAGACAGACCACTCCCACGTTTGAGAAATGTTATCTCCTTGTTTTTACATGTCACCATTCTGAAACTGCACCCTCCCCCAACCTTCAGACACAGGGTGGGATAAAAGTGCAAATATGAATAAATAAAATAGACATTCTGATTTCAACTCCTGGCCTCTATTTGTTACTCCCAAAGAGCCCAACAGTTTAAACAGTCCCTGCTGCCTCAAAACCATCCATTTACTTCTCTGTATTTCATGCTACGCTACTGTATTTTAAATATATTTTAAGAATACTTTATATGTTTTATTTTATTATTGTGACTCGCTTTGGGATTTTTTGGTGAAGGGCAGATATAAATCCATAAATAAAAAAGTTGCTCTCCCTCTCCTGGTCTTCAGAAAGCCTGAATCTTTATCTCCTGCCATTATTGTCAAAGCCAGCTCAGCCTCCCATTGTTGCCAGAGTAATTCTACCTCTTTACGTTTGGCTACTGCTAAGCATCTCCATCTTTCCATTATATCTATTTACTCGGCCAAGTCTCAGGGTTTTAGTATTTCCTGCTTTGTCTTTCCTTTAAGCTCCTACACCTTTTTCGGATACCAGCATACTCCAGTACCTCAACTCTTAGTTAACCACAGCAATGGAACATACTCTCTGCCTATCCTGTTGCCAAGAATCTGGTTTCTCTGTGGCCCTCAGTTGCTTCTCTGGGTGTTTCCACATTGGCTGCCAGGAAAGGGATTTAAGAAAATCCATTTCCCAGCGATCCATCCTCCTGAGGATCCGTCCAAAATAGGGACGGATCTGAGGAGGCCCCGCGCATCTTCACATGCGCAGGGAGGACGGATTCTGCCGGCCGGAACCTCTGGGTGCTGTGCGGAGGCCACAGCACCCATTCCAAAGGGCATCTAGCCTCCCGTGCTGCCAACGCCGCCCCCGGAGCCGCGGGACTACAGCATGCAGCTGCCAGTGACTGCGTGTTTCCGCTGGCGTGCAGCCCACAGTGGAAGGGCAGAAGGAGGTAAACCGGCCTCATTCCGCCCTTTCCAAGATGGTGGCCACTGGCACATCTGGCCCCTCGCCTCTCCATGTGCAGATGCGTCCTGCTTCCGAATGGATTGAGGCAAGGGGTTGGATGGAAGACCTAATTTTTGAAGTCCTCCCAGAAGCCGGATCTTTCAGTGGCGAGACCCCATTAAGAACAGGTCTCACACGCCGGAGTGCGGAAGCGGCCACCGCGAAGGGTCCCGGATCCGGCCTCCAATGCGGAAGGTAAGTACTGTATGTGTCCTATGTGTGTTCTTAATGGGGTTTCTGCAGCCAGTGTGGAAACACCCTCTAACTGCTCTAACTGCTCTAATTTCTCCTAATTGCTCTATTACTTTTATTCTCACTCCCTGACTCACTTATCAGCCACTAGGCCTGTTTCTATCTATCCTGAGTCTCTTGCCTCTGTAACTAGCCCAAGCATTCAAGCTTCTGCATCCCACGATTATAGTCCAACTTCTGCTTTCATCGGAAAACTCCAGTCCCTTTTGTAAAATCCCACTTCTGTCCTAAAAACAAACCTCTCAATGTAACCTTCCCAATGATGGCATGGGACATGACAGCAAAAGAATGAGTAAACATTACTGGTATGAGTATCAATATACAATTTCTCTCTTTTTTCACAAGAACAATCATCTAGTAAGCAGAGAAACAGAATAACCTCCTTTCAGCCCCTCATATGAGGCCCTCCAGAGGCAGTTTGCTGGCAACCCTACTTTGTGAGAGGCTTTTGGGATAGGTTGATTGGGTCTCTATAAAACCATCGTGAAATGTTGGAAGGGGCACTGGGAAAAGCGACAGAGAAACTTTTTGATAAGCAGATTGGAGAGAGATCAAAGTTTTGCAGAGACAGAGCATAGGGCCTAAGACAAAAAGAATTGGTGGCTTTTATGAAAGAGAATCAGAGAAACAAAGACTGGCAAGGAACAAAAAAGAAATTATTAATTCAGGAATACCAAGGGTCCCTGGAGATTTCTTGGTGGAAACTGAAAGTAAAAGCTACCCAGTTAAGAGTGGTTTCTCAGATGAGAGAGGCTCATAACTAAAAAATTGGTTCATACCTTCCACAAATGAACATTTTTCTGCTCAACTGCATACAACATCAAAGAATGGTGGGAAAGTTTGGCACAATCCACTCTCTTGAACTACTGTCCCTACTCTGCCAAACTGAGGAGACTGTGGTTTTCGTAGGTCACACCAAGCCTCCTTTTTACTCTTTAGTGCAACACACAACTGGAAAGCCTGGTGGTTTGGATCAATTCAGTACATGTCCAGAATTCATGTTTCTGTGCTTATTATCTACTACATTTTAAGAGACCCTTTTTATAACATCTGTGCCACTCTACAACCGTGTGTTGTTGTTTTATGGAACTTAACCCTTGTGTGCCTTATATAAATGTCCTGCCAATAAACTATGTTCCCTGAAGATAAACCAATTTGATACTAACATTCTTAGAGAGTGGGTTTTAAGACATTAAGTGTTGGCAGCGGCATTTCCTCACAAGAGGGGCTGCCAGACTAGTACACACTGCTGAATAGTCCAGGAATTTGCTGAAAGGGCACCAGAGATTCAGTTCAGTGCTCCATCAAGAAACATCTGCTAGCCAACTGATCCTCCAGCAACATGATAGTATTTTACAGACTGTGCAGAAAATTTCACCTATCTTTAATACAAATTTGGAGAGTGAATGCTAGCCTATCTGCCAGTCTTGCCATATTGCTCTGAAAATCTTTTTTACCTGCAGCTCTCATAAGTGGTCCTTCAGATGGCAGCCAAAGAGGGCTTAGGAACTGGGCCAGCCTGGGGGTGGGAAGTGAGCAGAGCACTCTGGCTCCAAAGCAACTGCCTGGTGGTCATGAACCCGCCTCTACTACATCTAGACTATGAGGTAGTTCAGTGTCAAAGTATCTGCCCTGCATCTCCTATGAAAAAAGGCATTTTGTTGAGATCTTTGAGAGCTATTGCTGGCCAGATCAAATGAACAAATAGTCCAAGAAAAATAAACTGGTTTCCTAACCTCCTAATTTAAACTGTTTGATTACTAACTGAAACATAAATACACAGTGATTTCTATAATATTGCTATAGAATAGTCTGGTACATCACTACTTTTACTTTGATGAGACAGTATTAGATCTTGTAGCCATGACTACAGCTTGAGAAAATTAAAAGTAGTTCAACATCTGGTTTTAATTATGACCTTTTGACTCCTGTCAGCATTACTGGTTCTGTTCTGTTCTCTATCCCTTGGGCTTAATCTAATTTAGTTGCCTCAGTGAGGCACTGGCTCCTGACAAATACTTTAGGATAAAATGACAGCTTTCAGTATAATATTCTAAAAATATATTCACATAGAATTTAGCCCTTTTAATGTGTAGAACATTTTGTAAACTTTTTCTATGAAAGGCCAGATTTTTGTTGAATTAATCTATTACCAATGTCTACAAAATGCCTAACCCTTATCTTAAAAACAAGAATACTACAAGTTCAGAACTTGTTGGATTCGATGTATAATATTATTTGAAGTACTGTGAAAAAGCAAAAATAAAAACCTTTAAAAACCCCGTTGGATTGCAAAAGAGTTGCAGTGGCGGCTGATTTGCTACTGAGCCCAATTCAAGGTGTTAACTTAGACTTATAAGGCCCTAAATGACTTGGCCCCCAAATATCTAAAGGAAAACCACCTCCCATATTGACCTGCCTGTGCTTTAAGATCTGGAGGGGAAGCCCTCCTGTCTCTCCCACCACCTTCAGTAGTAAAAGGGGGGGGACTCGGGAGATGACCTTCTCAGTGATGGCCCCCAGGCTTGAGGTGCATCAGGCCTCTTGAAGTTCATCAGGCCCCTTCACTAAATATGTTTAGGGGGGCAAAGATCCTATAAGGGCATTCATGACTCTGAAGAGTTCTGCTAGAAGACTACTTGAGGACACAATGGTGGTGGAGAAAAAGCTCCTTTTAGCACCACATGGTAGGCAGGATAGTATTCTCTAACACGTGTTTGGTCAGACTGACAGTGGGATTTATGCCACCTATGCTCTAGCCGTCGACCTTCCTGTTTCATTGCTCATAGCTCCATAGAATACCAAGGTGCTTTACAGGCAATCGTGTCAATATCCCTGCTCATCTCCCGATTCCAAACAGAGACCAGAGCTTTGACAGGAGCTCCAGCCATGCCAAGCAGAAAATCCCCCAGAGCATTCAGGAATCACTCAGATTCTGTAAGTCTCCAGGGGCGGACCATCTCAATAGGTCACATGTCCCTACAGAGGAGTTCTGCCTCTAAGTCCAAATTTGACCAGCAAATTGTCCATGGCAAGACAACGGGCTGATAACCAATCCTCCTATCGATGGATCCTCACCAATTGGCTCTGAGGCAGAAACTAGATCAAGGGTATTGCCTGCTGCATGAGTTGGACCTGTTACGTGTTGAGACAGCCCCATGGTTGTCATGGAGACCATGAAGAGCTAAGCTAGTCCACTGAGCATAGCCTTGGCATTGATGCTGAAATCCCCCAACACCACCATAACAGGGGCTTCTAGCACCACTTCCGAGACTACCGGAGGCAGTTTGGTCTAGTGGTTAGGGAGCCAGACTCTTATCTGGGAGTACCTGGTTCGATTCTGCCCTCCCCCATGAAGCCATCTGGGTGACTTTGGGCTAGTCAAAGCTCTCTTCTGAGCTCTCACAGCCCCACCTACCTCACACAGTGTCTGGTGTGGGGAGAAGAATAGAAAGCTTTGTCAGCCGCTTTGAGTCCCCTTAAGTGGGTGAGAAAAGCGGGGTAGAAAAGCCAACTCTTCTTATTCTTCTTCAGCCAGCTCAGGTAGGGAGGTTGCTGGGCAGTAGGGTGAGTGATACACTAGCAACATCCCTATTCTGTATGTCTGATCCAACAACAAAAACAGGTGACATGGGACCTGACATACCGTCATAGAGCGAATTGGCCATCTGGTAAGCGAAAAGGAAGTCCAATGGACTATGCCCCTTCCCCTCCCCACCAGTCTAGAACAGTGCTGCACCAAGTAGCCTGGGTACAAAGCTTGGTTAAACCAGGCCTACCCAGTTCATTCACCCAGGTCTCTGTAATACATGCCAGATCACCCCCTTCATCCAGAAACAAGCCATGGATGACTGATATTTTATTTTGGATTGACCTGGCATCCAAAAGCAGCACTACCAGAGCAGCGTGCCAGCTGGTAGGCCTCTCCAAACTCTGCTGGCTGAGAGGCAGAACAGAAGGACTGATAGCTTTGAGACATCTAGCACTCTTTCTCCTACTCTGTTTGTCCTGCCTCCCAAACACCACAGCTTCCCCTGCCCATCAGCACAACCACAGTGGCCCCATGAGATATTTCTCCCACTCCTGCCCCACCTTAGTATGCTTGTAAACATAATTAGGCTATCCTACAGCAACTGAAAAATTCATTTTGAGTAAACAGCTAATCCTTTTCATCATATATTTATTCATTATTTACATTTTTGTAACACTCCATACTCGAGGCCCTAGTGTTTGCTGCATTTTTTAAACAATACACAGAAGCAAAGTACTCTACTTATAACCCTATCTACTGGCATTCCAATCATTGGATTTACATTGGAAAGCACACTCTTTTTCCATTTATTGCATATACAAGGGCATAATACAGTCCAATTACTGGTTAACAGTAGATTTACATACCGTAATTGTGTAAAGCACAATTAGGAGATTATTAGTGAGCTTGTACCTCACCATTATATACTGCCCCCAAACATTATTAGCCCTAGTTGCTGTAGGCTTCTAACTTATTAAACTGCTTTACAAAAACTTAAATAAGTTCAAACCACAGAATCATACAGGCACACAGAAAAGATTTTGTTTTACAAGTTTTACAGGTCAGCACAGAGTCAGCTTTTCAGATTTCAAGACACATAATTTGCTATCTTCCCATTTGTGTTATATTTCTCCTGAAACTTCCTAGTAGAAATTATAATCAAAACTGGTTTCCATTTCCAGTTTGCAGACATATTTCAGTTTACCACAACCTTCTCTGTCCCACCTTTACTGCAAGGAATTCTCAGTAGCCAGCAGAATCAGACAATTAAGTAGACTGTTAGAGGAAGAAAAGGTTGCAGCTGGCACAGGACCCATGAGGAAAGGAACACACGGGACATGAGGAGGACCAGCTCTTAATTATTTTTATCCTTGAGAAGGAGCCATATAAGTAATCCACTTTATTAGATAAATCATCCTTGTGTATTCAGATAAAGGACCTATGAGGATCCTCTTACCCCTCCTGTTTGTTAACCCAATGTAGGCACAGGGCTACATGCCCACAAAACATGGCATGACAGAAGTCTCCAACTTGGGTACAGACAGATGCTCCACATGGGTGCTCCGGCGTTCTCACTGAGAGCTTGCCTAGCACCCATTGCTATTGGGTGCTACACTGTCCATGGAGACGCATCAGATACTTCCTTAGATCTGGATCTTCTAAATCTGGATTAGTTGAAGGACCCATTTCTTAGATATGGATCATCTTAGATATGGATTAAGGCAGGTAAGTAGAAAACCCCCCTATATCTGCTCTTCTACTTTTTGTTTCCACAAGTTTCATCTTCTTCCAGGTTCCATCCACTCAGTTTTTCTGCTCCTCTTTTCCTATTTCCCATCTACTCTCTTTCAGTCCATACAGGGGATCATTCTATCTTTTTGTCCTCCTTCCAAATAATCCAAGACCAGATGGTATCTGATCAGGGCAAGAATGGCCACATGCTAGGATTACCACATGAAAAAGAAGATTCTTGTTTCTTTAATACTTGTATAGAAGAAGGAATTTCAGCAGATATAGTTTATCATGGAGATAATGCCTGCTGAATTTCCCTCTTTGATGAAACTATTATTTTACACTGCTTTATTACTGTGGGCCAACCTGGGACCTTCAGGTGAAGGGCAGGATATAAAACTTAAATAAGTAATGTGCTTATGACAATGTCCAACGTGTATGTGCTTCCATCAAAATACCATTAATTTACCAAGTATATACTATTTCCATGATTTTCAATGACTCTGATGCCAGCTGTTGCGTTTTAATTTAATATTATGCTGTCCTTGGATCCTAGATGATTAACGGAGTTCTAGAAATGAAATTAATGATAGTAAATTAATCATCCAGCAATTAACTTACCACAAATTCAAATACCAGTGTTAAAGTCTCCTTTGTGTGGATGATGTCATGAAGCAGCACAATATTAGAATGTTTTAGGCCTTTCAACAGAGAAGCTGAAAGAAAAAATTACAAAGAGAGTATCAGCATACATGCTCCGAAAGGTACAACAGTAACATTTTATTCTGAGAATCTTTTGTAATTGTGGTAATGTTCTTTATTAAACATTTTTATTTCCAGTACACACAATTCAATTTTTTCATCTAAAAACCATAGTTCAGGGTAGCAATTTGGCAATATTGGCCCTTGACAGGCTTAATAAAGTCAGCTGTTGACCTTAGCCACTCTAGGTATTTTATTGAATATTTATTGAATTCAAGTCAGTTATTTCACGTAAAAACAAAGCAAGTCTGAGGAATAGTTTTTAAAAATTCTTTTTCCTCTGAACCTGTAAAAAAGATTTCACATATTTCATTTTTGTTCTGTGATGTATTTTTAATGATCATACTGCTATGCATATTTAATGTGCATATTTAATATTCTTAAGAAAGTGTATATTTAACCAATGTGACATGACAACTCATGTGTTGCTACAGATGCCAGAATGCCAGTTCTAACTTGTCACCTCACACACATCAGAAAAGGGCTAACATCCTCTACCATAGCAGCATAAAATTTAAAAAATATATATGCCATACTATGTAACAATTCTCTATTCTTTCATCTTAGCTTTTCCACACTAAGTAGTGATGAACTGCAGCTTTTTCATTTGATTCTGGTGTTGAAAAGGATAAGATTTTCATAATTATAGATTGTACATAAAGCAATTGTTCTCCTACACATACTGAAATGCAGTTTCAAGAACTGGTATCAGAATAAAAAATGCAAAATATCAGCTTATTTGAATTAGCCAGAACAAGACAGGGATGCACCTAATTTACCATCAGTTCATAAACTTACAATACTTCCAGAAGCTCATCACAAAAGGGGAAAATATCAAACTGGGATAAATATTATCTAGTGTGCATGTTTCTCTCATGAGGATGCAGTCTCTCATTTCCAGACATCTGTTCCTCTGTCACATAGGGAAAGAAACTCAAAGCAGAACGCTTACCACTTTCCTACAAGAGTGTTCATAACTTCTCATTTATAGAAGTGCTTCAGGTAAAGAAGAAATACATGCAGACACAACATTCCCTGAAGTCTAAAACCTAACAATAATCTCCTGTCTTCATCTGTTTGCCAATATTTAAAGGACTGTCAATTTTTTAGAGAAAGGTGATTATACAACTATTGATGGGGATGACATAAAGCCAACACACAGACCACAGCATTATGTTTTTGGTGTGCTGTTCAAGCTTTAATGACCCAATTCAGATTTAGAAATAAAATAATGATAGTGGCAAAGAGTTAAGAGCCTGAGGTGATACTTGTAGAGTGAAAAATAGAAGACTGTTAAAACAAGTGATTATCCTGTCTGTTACATATATTCTTGTTAATGGCTGAGTGGGAACACAGTCATATGAAATGGGAAAAAAAAAGTCAGGCTAATAGATCAAATCAAAAGAAGAGATATTTGTAAAATGTGCAGATTAATAATGCAAAGTGCTTCCACGCATCTTCAACAATTTTAAATGGCTTTTAAGCTAGATAGAGTAGCACCTTTAAAATATATTTCATGAGAAAAATCTGTGAATCTCTTGTTTGGGGCAATTATACTTAGAATTTGTCTACAGTCATAGTTAAAGGACCTGAGATCGCTTTTTTGACTGAGTGTTCCTAGAATGAAAATCAAAATAATAACTGGATTAGTGAAGATGTTAATGGAATTAGAATTTGAAATCATTTTAAATCTTGGGCGCAGATATTAGTGACTCCAGATCACAATCATAACACCTATATGCTGGTATAACTGTTACCTATATTTAAAGCAGAAAAAAAGTATGCAGTAGAGACCTATGAAGAAAGGGTATATGATCCTACAATATCATACACTTTTTAAAAATCCTAGTTAAAGTGTTGTTAGTAGTGTAAACATTTGGCGTTTGCCAGTTAGGCATTAAGCTCAATTTAACACCAGGTCAGCTTTAATACTGGTTGACCTCAGTTCAGTTTGAGGCCAAAGCCAGCTTGGCCATAACTAATAATGGAGAGTTGAACTGCTCCTCTGTGTTTCTCTAAGAAAACCCCACTGCTCAACCTTTGCTAACTTTCTGGGAAAGTGGGCAGAAGCTGGTTGCCAGTACTGTCGACAGCATTCCACTACTTGTTTTCCAAACTGCCATAGCAGTGGCAGCTTGATTTAGATCCTGTCTGAATTGGATTGGCTCAGCTCATGTTTGAACTGGCTGAACTGAGTTATTAAACGTGGTTCATACATATTTGTGTACATATGTCAAAGTATCTTCCTGTGACCTCCAACAGATCTACTTTGCAGAGTGAAGAAAGAGTTTAATATGCTCAGTTTTAATTGTTTGTTCAATTACTGCCTGATTAATTTTATTGAGATGCTCCTTTTAGTGCACTAATCAGTAACGCCGTCATGCTAGGACTGCAAATGGGAATATTGGAGCTCTTTAATCATTTGCCTAGCAACAACAGTGGGCATGTTTTTCTTCTTCTATAGCAGAGGATCTTACAGCATTTGCCCACCAGGATAGTTAGGTGGGGAACTTCTAATATAGGTATTTTAAAAGCACTTATTGAATAAAAATTTGAAGAGAAAAGAGTCACTTGCATAAAATGGGGGGAGTGTTTGTAAAAATCAGACACATAAATGTATATATACAGAGAGAGGGAGAGGGATGGAGAGAGAGACATACATTCAGCAGGAATTCTGGATTGCACTCACAAGTAAATTCCATGTCGTTTCACTTATAGGTCTTGGCCCTTAGACCATATCAGGGGCTCTATATGTCTTAGGGTTCCTAATAAGGAATGGTGCTAGAACTCGAATGAATCCTTTGCCTTTGGGGGATTAAGGGGGGGGGGGGAGGAATGAATTGCTGTCACTTCCAGATACACTTGTCACCCTCATCCTCTACAATAAACCTAGTGCTTACAGTGAGTTATCTCTGCCTTAGGCAGCATTAAGACATGCAACTAGGAATTTATACACTACAGAGTTGAAAAGGGCATATCTAATGGGGATGTTTTTGGGACTGGTCATTGAAGAAGGGCAGCATGGAACATGAGACTGGTATCCTCAATTTCCTGGTCTAGCAGAAGTGCTTACAACTAAACCTTTGCTTGTAGGTGCCAACACATTGTAAGAATGTGTTGGTTTCCCTTTTGTTTATGGCAGAAAACTGCATGTTCAAAGCTTTCTAAGATCTGCTTTTGACATTACAGTGGGAAAGAAATATTAAATTTAAACATGAATCTCTTGAAGTAGCTGATGTGATATATGTACCCTCAGCCTTGCATGAAGGCAGTTAAAGGATCTGTTTACTATAATATTTTGCTCTACAAACAGAATGTGTTCGTGATGGAAGAGATACTGAGGCTCAATTTCACACAAAGGGAAAAAAGAACCACCTTGAAGATGGCTCAGAAATAGTTTGAAGGTATTACTGCCACATGTGTGGTACAGTCACGTTAAAGTCCAACTAAAGTATGCTACCACCTTCAAGGTGTCTCAGAACAGTTTTTTACTCCATGTAAAAAAAGCCTAAGATTCCTTGATAGACCTGTATACAAGAAAGCCTTGTTGGGAAATAAATAGAAATAAAATACAAGTGGCAAATATTCTTGCTCAATATAGTGTTAAGAGTTGCCTAGGATGCCTCACCTAGAACAAAGTGCTATTTGTTAAAGCCACTTAGATTTGACTACTATCAGATAAAGGGCCTGTTATTAAGGAGTGCTCTTTGCTTTGGAGGCTTTCTCATCAAGAGGTTTTGCCAGCTCATCATTGGTCTTACTTTTTTATTTATGACATTTTCATGGTACATTTTCTTTGAAGATCCCAGGGTGATCCACTTGGTTCTCTCTATTTTCATTTTATTTTCACAGTAGCCTTATTAAGTAAATTAGGGTAAGAGGCTTTGACTGGCCCAAGGGAAGTTTTACTGGCCAAATGGGGATTTTAATCTAGGGATTCTAGGTTCTAGGTCAGTGCTATAGTCCCTGCATTGCATAGTATCTTAAAGTGGGAGATGTATCTGTGTGAGGCACTCTGTCATGGTCACAGTCATAATCCTTCCATTTCTCGTCTTTGCTGGGTTTCTCCATTAGCCCTGCAAGAATTTTGCCTTATTTGTTCATGTATCTCAGTTCAAAATTGCCGCACAGAAGGGCAAAGCCAAACTATATGAAAATATATAGGTAATTGTTGGCATCCTCTTCAGCAGTCTTTGTTATTTGTTCTAATATATAATCAATCTACCATCCTTCTGCTCTATTCTGCAGGCATTCTACCTTGGCAAAGAAGATCATTGTGTTTGGATCGAATAGCTCATCGCAACAAAGGTATTTCTGCCTCTCCTCTCCCCCATCTATAAGTTCATGATTTGGACTTCTGAATCTCAACAATTTTCTCTCCCGAGCTCACCCTTTAAAACTCTTGAGCAGAAGTGAAAAAGACCACATATGCTTCTTTAGGGAGAAGGAAAGGAAGCAAAAACGCAAAACGAATTATTTTAGGAAAGTTGCAATTAAGAAACAGTGCTGAAGGCAATGGAGATAATTCTCCTCTTCCTTTCATCCTAACAAGAACTCTGTCAAATAGGTTATGCTGAGAGGCAAAAAGTGGCCCAAGGTCACTTCCCAGCTGAGGAGAGACTTTGACCTGTGACCACAGGTTCCAGTCCACCCTTTTTGCAATTTAACTACTATCAGTATGTAAGAACAGGAAGTCTCAAGCATTTATCAAACCAAGGCAGGAATAAAAAGAAACTAGATTTCTGTTATGGAAAATATTTTTTAACCAGTGCCTATCTGCTGTTAAGAAACTTATTATGTAATAATAATTTGACATGGCTTTTTTGTCCTTATGGCAAATGTAAAGACAAACAGATGGCTTCATTTTAATTCAATTTCCCAATAGGTTCTGAGTCGGCACGCTAGCATATGATGCAAGAATCTAAAATTAGAACGAGTACTCTTGTACTTTATCTATTTACACCTTTATAAAGTATGAAATGTTCATATACCTTCAAGAATTGGAAGATAGGTACATACACACACACTTTTTTTAAAAAAAAAGCTTTTTCACCATTTAAAAATGCTTTTAAATCTGTACGTAAAATGCTTTGAGGGTTTTTGATATGAAGCAGTACAGAAATTTTTAAATAAAGACATAAATTTTTAAATTTGTGTGTGTATAGCAAAAAAGCAAAAGTTACTCACAGTGAAAAGGAAATCCTTTATCTTCTCTCTTTGCTCCCTACAAGCCACAGCAGTTACAACTCACATGTGTTTGTCCAGCCCCCAAGAATTAATGAATGTGATAATGAAATGGCAAAATAAAATAATCACCACAAACTTAATATTCACAGACGTTATTTGTTTTGAGGCCTATTATACTGTTTTTGCTATACAGTACTATGAAATGCCAGAAATGTGCCTAATGAAACATAACTGAAATTTAAACATTATAAAGGTAATATAAGCTTCAACTATGGAGATTGCACTCTTAAGAGTCTTTAACCCCAAAATATTGTGAGACAGATCAATAGACGTTTTCCTGTCTCATGTGATCCCACATCATTCTCCAACATTTATTTATTCTGATATACATATTTCTCACTCTTCGCCAAATGGTACCATAGTAGGTCACAGCATACATAAAAATGTCAATAAAGATCACCTGCTTGCCATTTTAGCCCTGACTTTGACCTTGCTCCTACTTTGGGCAATGTCGTCTTTTATCCCCTATAAAGACCCACAAGACCAGGACCTTTCCAGCTCTTGGTCAGAGGCCATAGAGAAGCAGAAACAACCTTTTGCATCAGCTCTTGACTGAAAAAATGCTTTATTTTTGGTTCTGAAACACCTTCAGCACACAGGGATGGATCCAACAGACTTGCCAGGGAGAGACCACCAGTCTGCATTTATGCCACTAGCAACTTCTGTTGCTGCTCTATCTGAATCCTGATCTTACGGCAGAGAAAGACTTTCCCCTCGTAAGTGCTAGGAGACTTGCAACTAGTTCCTGACCTTTCAGCTTTTGCACCCTGCTATCTTTTGGCATCAGGGATCCTCACTTTGAGGGAAGGCAAGAGCCAGATCACCAGAAGTGTCACACAGTATGTACATGATGGGACAGGGAATTTCCAAAACTAGGACAGTTCTTATTGCAATAATAATGGGCATAAGGATGTACAAGCCAGCCAAGGGGAACATTACTTTGACGACTATAGACTAAAGCATTTTGCAACCTTCCTTGTGCAGCTGCCACAATGTAGGAATACTGCTGGACTACACTGGCTGTGGGTCTGATCCAGGCAGGACTTCTCATGTTCTTAGGTTAATGAGCTTTATATAGGTATCTACAGGCAGGATCACATCATACCAGTCTATGTTTGTCTGCACTGCACATCAGAACACTTCCCAGACAAATCCAAGTCATTACATGGAATCACGGTACCTGTAAAAATGCCTTCTCCCATACAATCCAGTCCAGGCTTTGTAATCAGAGGAAAGCTTTCTCTGTGTCCTTTCTCTGCTGTTGCCAGACAGATCACAACTAGGGTTAGAGAAACGGCTACCCAAAGAGATACATCTGGTGCCTAATCGGACTCCTTCCGGCTTTCTCCCAAACATACAGTATTTGATCTTAACAAAATCTGGTGCAAAGAAACATAATGCACTACACTGACAGTTTTAATGATGTTTTAAGTATAACATTCACAGTACACTCAGACCTCAATTTGTGCATACTCAGTCAGCAAAATTATGACCAAACTCTATTTACACATTTCAGGTTTTCCTTGCTATTGCAAGCTTTTAGCTCCTTCATTTTTGCATGTGAGGACAAGGAAATCAAGGAATGATAATATCAAGAATCCTTGTCCATAAAAAATCTCACAGAAGCAGCAGTGGCACTGGAAGAGACAGCATTCCAAACATTACAAAAACCAAAAGCAGAAGTCAGGAAGCAGAGGCCACAGTAGAAGACAACTCATTCATCAAATACATTCTTGTCTGCTGATGACTGGATTAGTGAGAAGAAACATCACCTGATGCCTATTAAGAAAGGAATTGCCATCAGGCAAGGCAATTCTGCATGGGAACAGTGTAGGGGTGTACATACACTTGGGAAGTGGGGGGTGGATAACATTTTTCCATCTGTACAAGTTTTGTGTTTTCCATATTTCTAAAGCCTTGTGTTAAGCACTAAAATAAGTATGACCACATCATAATATAAGCGACTGAGAAAGCTCTTCCCTTAACTACATGGTCTGAACTACAGGTTTAAAGAAATAATATTTGTCAAAGTTTTGTGCTAGCATTATGCCACAAAGTCTGTCTTCCCTGCAGTGCTTACCCAATTTTATCCTATTTTTGCCGAGCCTGTACATAAAAACTTTGACAAAAGTTTGGAGGAGATATAATAAAATGGAAAGGTTTTATTAAAAATGTGAACTTACCACTCGATATGGCTACTGGATATTAAGGCAGTACAGAATATGAGGATTATGAAGCAAAATCCATGCCACATATTGAATAAAAATTACGGATGCCGTAGTTAATGCAGCTTTATGTTTATGTTTAGAAACAGCTGGCTCTCAGACAAAGACAAAGAACTGACAGTACAATAAAATTAATTGAGAGGAATGCACCAGATTTCATGAGTTTCACGCTGGAACCAAAAATGCTAAGTAAAAAACAAAAAGCATAAAAAGCAGTTTAAGAATAAAAACAGCTGCAGCTGTTCTCAGCCCAAGAGTAGGAGTATTTGATTTTCTTTTTAAAAGACAAAACCAAACCTCTGACAATGCAAGAGGGTATTATAAAGTCAACAGTGCAACAGCTACAAAGCACAACGATTTCACATCTGTGGGTAAACTGTAGGTGTTCACTAAGCTTCAGTTAAATGTTATGTAACAATAAACAGCACTTGATCCTTAAAGTCTACTTTTATTTTACTTTTGCTGTAAAACGTTCCAAATTCACAAATTCATGCACAGATTTGGCTAGGAACAATATGAAGTGCCTGATTAGTGTGATATGAAGCTTTGTAACTTTATATGCAGCATTACAGGTACTCTAGAGATAGCTCCTTGCGCCAGCAGTCTGCAAAGCAGGACATGAGGGAGGCACAAGACTCCTGATGAGAAGCTTCTCATAGCTCCTGAGGTCCTTTTTGATCCAAAAGACAAAGATGACAAAGATGAAAACAAGACTTTCAGTCAAGAGTCCCTTCCTGCTACTACAAGGCCCCTACCTCTATGGCACTGCTGAAGTTTAGGTCCCTAGGCTATAAAGTCACCTTCACCCTGCATCATCACCTCTACCTTATTCCCAGACACACAAAGTTTAGTAGCAAGTTTTCCCCAACCCACCACATTATAGTATTTCCATTATTTTGCCTTTTAAGAACCAATGGATAGCTAGACAGACAAACAGCTAGATATGCTCTGTAGGCAACAAATTGCCAGAGATAATCCTTGGAATGAACAATGTACCACAAAATTAAAGCCCACAAGCTGATTATTTATCTTCAAAAAACCAGCAATTTGACACCAATGTCACACCACTCTATCTATCCTGTCCTATACCCAAAAGTCTCAGGACAGTCACAATGAATCTCAAACTTTATACAACTCTACAAATATGGCAAAAGAATAAGGATTAGCTTTCAGTTTAGTTCAGGAACACCAAGAACATTCACAAGTAAGTCACAGGATCTGTGAAGTTTTGTCTTGTATAAATGATGGTAGACTTGAAATTGAAAAGAAATTGAAGAAGTGATATGGATTGCAAGAAGCAGACAGAAGAATTCAGTGTTCATTAAATAGGACAAAGTACAACACAGTTTATGGATGGTTCCACTCTTTTTAAATTACGTTAAAAGAAGTGATGGAATAAAACAAATTTTAACCATTAAAAAAAAGGCTAGAATATTTTAGAAAGAGACAGGAACAGTACAGGTAATCCTGAGGTTCATACTCTCTTCTTTGATTTATAATTGGCTCTTCTAACAAAGTTCCCTACATGTGACAGCAACTAACCGTGCAATTTTCTTCTAGTGATGGAAAAAGTAAAAGGGAGATAAACTAAAAAGCAACTGAGAACCAGGGGAGGGAAACAAAACCTTTCCTAAGGCCAAGTTAACAGTCACCCTGTTCCATCCTCCTCAAAAAAACTTTTTGGCTTGTGTCTGTTTCCCAACTAATCCCAGGATATTCCTCCATTCTAAGAACCAATATTAACTTTACCTGTTCTCCATTTTCATATATTTTGGTTAGCATATCCCTTGGGCCAAGCTCTATCAGACTAACAGGCAAGCAGTCACCTTCTCTGATAACACTTCACACTGTCCCTCCACCACAGCACGCACCCCTTCATCCTGATCCAGCTGGGACTTCATTTTATAATAATCAAGTATCCTGCCTGCCACCACCGGCTAAATTTCTGATTAAAAGGCTTGAGAAGAACTGGAATTCTCCCTGGATGGGTAGGAATCTGAAGTAGCTACCAAATCTCTTCTGGGTGGCACATTCCTAAAGACTGATAAAAGAAGTTGGCCAGCCTATTCCAGGCTCTTTTCTTGATGGAGACGGAAGGAAGGGAACACCCTGTTCTTACTTGGACTGCTAATGAGCACCATTCATCTGCCCAATCATGGGGGAAGGAATGGCAAGCCCCAAAGATAGCAAGGTAGAAGGCAACTGCCTGTCAGTCATGGAAGTCCAGTCCACAGAGGAGGGACTGTCCACAGAAGGCAACTGGGAAAGAAATGTTCTGTTGCTTTCTGCAGTAAGCAACAGGACTGAGTCTTCAGTGCAAGAGATGGCTTTTACAACTTTGTTTGGTATGTCATCTGTTTGGTATAACCATCAGCAGGTATTCCTTCCTGCTTCTGTCTTCACAGAAGGATGCCCTATCACCACTACTTTTAAGTAAATTTATTATTTTGGGGGGGTGTTGGTTCTGCTTCTAGCATCCCCGATAGAAAGTCCCATTGACACTTCTACATCTCTACAAATGAACTCATGAGTTTTTACATAAGCTAGCAGTACAAAAATATAACTTTGTGCTATTCCATGTTAGCTCCTGCACAAGGAGGTGGTTTTGACTTTTAAGTAGCATCTTCCTCCTACAGAAAATATAACCATACAATTTGAGAAACATAATGCTCTCCAGCATAAACAATGAAAAGATGCATGATGAGATTACAAGAGAATGAATTGAGAGCACTGAACAACTATACCTTCCCTGATGGCTGTAAATGGAGTTCCTTCCTCCTCTTGAAGTCTAATCACCTTTAATGCCACCAACTTTCCATTTACTCTGGAATAAAAAGAACAAAGCAAGGCATAACAAAGTTGGGCTAAAGGAGGCATTTTGATAATTTGAGATTTCTGTCAGTACACATCATAAGAATTTCTACTGAGCATTACACATATAAGCATGGCACCAGCAACTTTGAAACAACCATGCTACTGTGTAATTCAAGATTTCTTTCAATTTTTAACAAAACTGATATGATAGTCTGTTGAGTTTCTTGGTTCAAATCCCCATTCAGCCATAAAAGCTCACTAGCCTTAGGCCAATCACACCATCTCAGCCTAACCGACCTCACACGGTTGACACAAAAATAAAATGGGAAGAAGGAGAATGATATGCACTGGCTTGGAAGAAATGATAGCCAACTAACCCCACAGATGAATAAATATCCTTAAAATGATCTTTGATATTTTAAGGTAAGATGGTACTTATTCGTTCTATATACTGAACCTTTAACACACTGGCAGAAGGACAGAGGGCTTGACTGCACCTGTGGGTTTCCAGATGCACAGCAGATCAGGTGACTAAAACAGTTCTGTCTGCTCACTATCCTTTGTGTCTGCCATCTCAGGCAACTTCATTCCCCTTCCTAACACAGAGCTGGTACCAAGCTACAAAAATATTCTCATTCCTAACTGTGGCTGCATCTAGATCCATGAAGAAGGTGCTTGGTAAGCACCCCCGGGGTCCAGCAACTACACGTTGCTGCCCCTGTTGAGTCTGTAGCCAATCTTTGACATAAAAAAATCAACCTGAGAGATGATAATAGTGGAGGTACCTTACCTGAGTCAATTTCTGTCTGGTGTGACTAGCACCAGACTGAAAATGTTCATTTCCTGTCCAGCACTATGCTAATGTAAAAAAAGACATCAAAGACAGGAAGCACCATCTGTTTACATGGGGCACTTCATGGCCCAGCACTGGGATCAGAGGATTTTGCCATGAAGCAAGCCCTTTCCACAGCTGTCAGGATAACAGACATATTTATTTCAGTAGTTCTTACACTGTAATCAACGACATGTCCTTCAAACTAATGAATTAAAAGCAAAATGTTTAAAAATGCTTTATTCTCATGACTAGCCTACAACAATATGTGTGCCAAACATAAAATATTATTTCTGATATTAGCTGTTAGCTATAGAAGAAGAAGAGGAAGAGTTGGCTTTTCTACTTCACTTTTCTCAGCCATTTAAGGGGACTCAAAGCGGCTAACAAAGCTTTCTATTCTTCTCCCCTCAACAGAACACCCTGTGAGGTAGGTGGGGCTTTGAGAGCTCAGAAGAGAGCTGTGACACTAATTAGCCCAAGGTCACCCAGCTGGCTTGGTGGAGGAATGTGGAATCAAACCAGGTACTCCCAGATAAGAGTCCGGCTCCTTAACCACTGGACCAAACTGGCTCACAGTAAAGGTCTCGATAGTTCCTTTTTCATGTTTTATCATAATTATTTATGAAATAGTTATCCAGGCTGCAAGTAAATAGCTAATCCAGACTGCAAGTATGAGTATATAGTACTTACTTGCTTTTCCCCTTATATACCGTTGCATATGAACCTTCACCAAGTTTTTCCAGTTTTTCATATGAGTCTGCTTTCCCAAACTTTGGGCTTGTTGGCTAGGAAGGGGACAAAAAGAATTACAATTTTCAGCATGTACACACCAATAAAAAAATACATCCAGTTGTTAGTACCCAAACTAGGATACCAAATGATGATAGTTCCAAAATTAACGCAATTACAGCTAAAATAAAATACTGTATTTAATGAATAGTGTAAGCCATCTCAACAGCAATCAGCACACCAAGATGACAATAGTATATTTCAACATTTAGCATTTTATCAGTGAAAACATCAGAAGGATTTAGGCTGCATCCACAGAGAACAGAGTGTTATGAATGCAGAAGGAGGAAGGGAGGGAGGATCTCTTAGAAATCTGCAATACTGGACCTTTTTTAATTCAACATGGAGTAGGTATTTTATACAGTTTAGAAGCAACTGGCTGCCTAAACTTAATTAGTAATGCCAATGCTGGTTTAAAGGGAGAAATTTGTGCAAAAGATACATATGGTCACCAGCATTCCACTAATTCCCTTCCTTTTTATTACATATGTATTATATTTGCAGACTACCAAACATAATATTCCATAGACTGTGAACAAAACAATGTATACTGTATGTCACGCCATATAAATGCACTGACATCTATAGTTCACCAGGGAATATTTAGGAAATTAAAATGTAAAATTAGGATGGACGGTGATTCTAGAAGAAATTATTTTGGAAAAGTGTGGTTCTTAATGTGGCAAAAAATACTCACTGGGTTTTTTTTTAAATAAAAGAACTATAAAGATAAAACCAGAAAATATAAAATCACCTCCAACAACCAATTTCAAACAGTGTATAAATAAGTAAAAGATAAAGTTCAGGAGCCTAGTCCC
This sequence comes from Aspidoscelis tigris stejnegeri, assembly GCA_023333525.1. NCBI lineage: Eukaryota > Metazoa > Chordata > Lepidosauria > Squamata > Teiidae > Aspidoscelis > Aspidoscelis tigris. Next base: position 46,638,738 of record JALMGA010000008.1, read on the forward strand.
TCTCTATTACAGAAAGAAAAATAAAGCAAGCTGTAATTAAGACACCATTTTGAAAAGGTTCCTCCTTCCTTCAGTAGTCACAGTGAATTTGATCCCACCAAAAGAAACTGAATTATAAATATAATAAATAAATAAATATTCTAAGAGAAGGGCACCAGAAGGTGACGCCAAGATCCAGGAAGACAATTCATTCAGTAAACCTTCTTATTAAATTCCTAAAATTACATACTGTTGATACTAGATTTGTTTTATTTTGAATCAGTAATAATGTTTCTGTATGTGTAACATGTCAAGAATATGTTGCTCACCCAATAAAACAGTTACAAAGCTCAATTTTAATGGAATCACACTGATCCTTTTAGCTGGAATAAAGCATAGGTAATCCAGGACAAAATGTGTCTGGATATGCTTTATTCCGGATTTTCCAAATAATGCAGACTATGTAAGTGACGTCTGGATGAACCTATAATCTCAGTCTAAGAAGGAGGTTTAAGCCCTTTGGAACAAGGTATCTAGTTTCAGAAGCTACAGGCTGCTGGAGGCCCAATCCAATGGCCTACTAGCATTCTGGGCATACCATCTACTTTTTAGATAATCCCAAAACAATCCCATGAGCTACAAACACAAGCATTTAACCCTCACTATCTTTTTTTAAAAACCAATACAATATTTTCCAAAAGGCAGAGAATTCCTTCTAGCATTCTCTCAGGCTATATTTATGCATTAGACTCCCAAATGAGTGGCTATAATGTCAAATAAGCAAATAATATGCCAGAGTTCCTTTAAAGAAGTAGATTGTGTAAAGCAGTGATTCCCAACCTGGGTTACAAACCAGGACATGAAGGGTACAATTTATTCAAACAGGCTGCCAAGCAGTAAGGCCTCATTTGTCTCCTCTAGACTTACCCTGATGTTTTCCCTATTCTCAGATTTTCCAACAGGGGGCTCAGACAGCTGACTTAAAATGGGAGCTGACCCTTCAGCCACAGGAGTAAAAATGGTAGCTGATTCCTCTGAATCTGAATCAGGACGATCTGCTAAAGCTGAAGAATTTGTGGGGCGTTCCATGCTGTGGAAGTTCACAAACTGTGTTCCCCATATATAGTATCTATGTACTGTATTTTGGCTCAGAACAAGCCACTGAGGGTTTTTTTAACAAACCCTGCTAGATAAATCACAGCCAGGAGGGTATTAGAACATCACCTCAGGAATTCCTTTTAACTATATTTTCTATACATCTACACATCCCACAAGAATGCACATATCATGTGGCAGGTGCAAACAGTTAATATGTATTAATTCTTTATTTTAAAAACATTTGTATCCTGCTTTTAGACAATTCCTTTGTTTGTAAAGCTCACAATAACAATAAAACAGTTTAGGAAGACCAGGCCCCACTTCCCATTTGTTTTGTCAACAAAAAGTGGCAACTTAATTGCTCACATATCACTCCAACTGACACAAGGTTTATTTATTTTGGCTTTTAGAGGACAAAGGAAGTATTTTTAAGAAGCTCGCAAGAGGCACAGTTGTGAGTTAAGATCCCTGTATCTCTACGAAAACATGAACCAAGTGGAGCACAAAGAATCAGAAGTGTTTAATGAGAAGGATTTAAGAAAGCAGTTCCTAACTTGAAGTGGGGAAAAAGGAGTTCACAGACAGCTGTTCTTTATCAAAGGCAAGAACCTAACTGAAAATAATGGCTGATCCCTTCCTCTTCTGGCATGCGACATCTTTCATCAGGCCTTCACTGTTCAAGGGGAAGGAATTTCTTTTCAGAGTCAAGTGCAACATCATTAATTTACCTTGAAATAATTTTTCTTCTAGCCTTAGCATTTTCTATGCACCCTGTACAGTCATTTTTTTATGGACAAGAAAGTCACCCACAAAGTATTTCAATGCCCTCAATTAGAAGAACAGCAATAGATATATGCAGGTTGTCCAGACAGTTTTCTTAGTGAATTTTGTATTCCAGAAAAAGATGTACTAAGCAGTATATACTGTAATCATTTAAATAAAAATAATCAAACCCGATTAAAATGTGAGACCAGTTTTGTGATTCTACACAGCATAGTCTTGTCTTAACAGCAAGAAACCTCCTTTAAAATTTATCCTATCCATTAAAAAAAAAAACAAAAGGCAGGAAAAATGCTTTTGCCGCTTTTTTTTTTAAGTGATTTCCATTTTCAGAAAAATTCATTCCATTTTTTTCAATTAATAACAACAGAGATTCGGAAGCTAGAATTTGTGTATAATGCTTCAGCTAGACTATAGGCAGAAGTTCCTATCCGGTCCCATGTTACATTGCTCCTTAAAGAGCTACACTGGTTACCGCTTCATTTCCAGGCCCAATTCAGGGTTCACTCTTTTACATTCAAAGCCCTAAATAAAACTTGGGTCTCATATCTCAAAAAGGACCTGCCCCCATACAAACTTGCCTGGGGAGGCTCTCCTTGTAGTCCTGCCACTGGTTGAAGTTCAAGAGGCCTAAGCTACCATAGGAGATCATTCCCCATATTGACTCCCCAAAGCCTCTCTACAGTTACACCGGGCACCAAAATTGAGTATATTGCACCTGGTAAAAATCACATTTGTCTGTTTTAGCTCTTGGTAAAGAATGTGCTTGTGAGTTAGGGAGAGAACAACCATTCACACAGGGTTTTCTTGTTGTTGCTATTGTTGTTGTTATACTGTCTTTGGGTGAATTCGTAACTTAGCCAACACTTTTTTTTAAAGCCAGGTAGGGACAATATCCAAAACTAGACTTCTAAAAACAAAACACCACCCCTAAGCACTGGCTAAATGCAGACTCCCCACGATGGTGCCAGCAAACCTGCATTGCACCATTACTGGGGCAACCAGGCAATGCAGTGTGTAACGGCACCTGGGCTGCCAGTCACATGCTTCCCTATACCTCTTCCACACAGAAGAGGTGCAGATGCACCATGCAGGACTATATTAGCCCTGCCACTAGTATATGTGTGGAAGAGTTTTAATTGTTCTACATATTGTTCTACATCTATACGCACAGGGGATGTTCCAGCACATGTGGAACCATTTCTAGTAATGAAATGGCTCCACAATACAGGCAGATAGTGCCAGAGTATCCCCTAGAGTTCACCTATATTGTAAGTACAAAAAGACTCTCTGCCCCTTTGTTTGTTTGATTCACTTATTGGTTGGCTGGCTGGTTTGTTTGTTGATTGAGTGATACCACTGCCCAAATGCCTTGAGGTGGCGAACATGTCCAAGACAGACTATTCAATATATATTAAATATATTACACTATATAGTTAAGAGAGTAAAAGTCAGGAGCAAGAAAAGGAAAGGACTTTTGGAAGAGATGGGTTTTCAAGAATCTCTGGGTTGTTACAAGAGTGGAGCAGACCAAATCGATAACAGAACAACAATGAAAGATATTCACCCAAATCCAGCCCATCACAGTCTCCAACCCCCATTCAAGATTACCTCCCTGGCATCAGATGATCACTCCCAGTGATTCTGTGCAACTGTCAAACAACACGGGGGACAACTTAGAAATCTGTCACATTTCAAAACAAAGCACAAATCTCTCATCATCACCTTCTGAACTCTACCTCAAGGTAGGAATGGAAACAGCTCAAAATTTTTCCTTTCAGGTCCAGCCCTGTAAGGTGATCCAGAAGGATACCATGATCAATGGTACTGAAAGCTCCAGGGATGTCCAGGGAGTCATTCCTTCTGTTAAGATTTTAGTGCAGCCGTCCACCAGGGCAGTTGCTGACTCAAAACTTAAAATGATCTCCCTGGATTATGGATGACTACTGCTCAGTGGCTAATATTTTCTTTTTGGGAAAGGTGATGGAGAAGGTGGTGGCTACTAAATTGCAGCCATGCTTGGAGGAAATGGATTATCTAGATCCATTCCAATCTGGTTTCGGGCAGAATTTGATTCTGAAAATGCCTTGATTACTATGACAGATGGCATTTATCAGAAGAGGGATAGAAGCTATGTGACCCTGTTGGTGCTCTTGATCTCTCAGTAGCTTTCAATACCATAAACCATGGTATTATGGTGGGATTGGGAATTGAAAGCAATGTTTTACAGTGGTTCTCCTCCTATCTCCAGAAAGTAGCAACAGGGGATTTTCGTTTAATGTTCTAGGAACTTTCTTGTGGAGCTCCTCAGGGAACAGTTTTGTCTCTGTAACATTTATATGAAGCTGTTAGGAGAGCTCATTAGCAGTTTTAAAGTAAGATTCCATCAGTACACGCATGACACCCAAATCTATCCCTCCATTCCTTCTGAATCAAGGGAAGCAATTCAAGTGATTAATTACTGCTTGGGAGACTAGACCTGCCTCTCCCAGGGACGGGGCAGCAGCTACTTGTGCCTGTGATCTTCCTCTGCAGTGCTGGGTTGGAGGTTTCCCTCCTGCAACTTCCCTGATTGATTGAAAGGAAGGTCCCTAGACCAAAGTCTCCAAATGAAAACAGCCCTGGCATTACACTACCTTCAGCATTACAGCTGAAAGTGGACCAGTGCATTGGAAGTGGATCCATGTTCCATGGGGTCCCAAGTCCAGGATGTTAATGGACACCTAGCAGTGATGTGTGCTGTAGACCTATCCACTGCCTATAATGGTGAGGATAATGTGTGGAGAGAGTGGATAGGTTCCCCCCTTCATGCATTTACTCGTGTATAAAGGAGGAGAACTGAAGAAAGTTAGAACTGTTAGAGAAAACACTTAATACTCCTTGGACTAACTGTCTGAAATGGTTTTTTTTCCACTGACGTTTCTCTAAAGGATTCTACTTTTATGAAGATAAAATTATACTGTCATAAATGAGTTATAGAAATCAGTGTTTAAAATAAAGAAATATATTTTGTGGCATTGTCCACTAAAGAAAATTCCTTGTATTAAGTTTATTTTGGATTTGTTTTGCTCATAACTACTAGCCTGAGTCTGTAATAAACTAAATCCCACAGCAATTGAATGTTGTCTGTCTAATATATATCCATAACATCCAAAATGGATTTTAAAGAATCTATATTCTTTATCGCGAAGGTCATATTAAATTAATTCTACAGTGAAATGAAAAATACAGTTTTATATACAATATTTTGACAGAACACCTTTGGGATAGCTGGCAGCACACCAATAATAAGCAAAAATGACATTTCATTTATATTCTTTGAAAACAATGTTTCCCACTAGGAAAATCTAGCATGTTCAAAATCTATTCTCTGCAATACTTTCCCTTATTCCTTGCAGAAACATTTTTCAAAAAACAGATTTAAAAAAAATGGAAAGATTAGTTAACTGTTTCCATATAGTCCATCACTCCCAATTACAACTCTGGTATATAGTTCTTAAGCAATCCCAAGAAGAAAATACTTCAAACAAAATAGTTTACATTAACATCTCGTAAACAGAAACCACCTAAGAGTATAGTTTGTGAAATGCAAAAATCTACTGTATATTCTGGCGTATAAGACTACTTTTCAACCCAGGAAATCGGGTTGTCATCTTCTTATACGGCGAGTATAGACCAAACTCTATACTTCTACTGGAAAATTGGTGATCGTCTTATATGCCCAGTCGTCTTATATGCTGGAATATATGGGTATTTAAAATACTTATAATCAAAGCAGGAAAGCAGATTTAAAATTATATATAATCTCATTGCATAAAGCAACAACATTGAAAGGACCAAAATATTTAGATCTTAGTTGTGTGATTTAGTAGAGATAAATACAGCGTGTCTGGACTTACAGAGCTAGGACTGGAATGCCGTCTGATTTTAGGAGATTCTTTCCCAGCAGATGAAGTCTTGAAGTTAATACAGGCATTGTTCTCTGAATGCACCCTCTTCACTTGATTATTTGGCTTTTCAAATGGATCAAAAGTGCTCTGTGTCCGTTGAACTCTGACTTTTTTGTCTTCTGGAATTGTATCCAAGGGCTTGATCACAGAATCCACTCCTTGGCAGTTCCGTGTAGACATCTTTGTGACACATATCTAAAAGAGGAAGTGGAAACAAGTTACATAACTTGGAAGAGTTCTACTCCTCTGGGCCAAACTGGTCATTATCAGAGAAAACCATTTCTAATCCAATTTAAACACTGTCACAAGATCTATACATGCAATTTTAAAAAAAATTAGACAAACTTGGGCAAATTTGAGGCAGTAAGAGAAGACATAAAATCTCTAAAATTACCTTACTCCATCCTAAAGTCTGGGAATGGCCACCCTTTTTTCATACAGGGTAAAATACACTGACTGTGACTCTTTCAGTCAACCTAGGTGGGGAGCTTCATAAGCAGAGAGGAAGAAAATATAGTATATCACAACGTGAGAAACAAATACTGCTGGCAAGTGAGAAAGCCGGGTAGGCAAGCAGCCAAGCAGTAGCAAGCAACTGTTGTCAGGAAGGCGCTGCCAAACTTCTAGGCAAGTGAAAGGCAACATATGGAAACAGGATGAATGCCTGTTTTTTGTGCATCTATAGAGAGACAAAAAAGGCCTTGTCTGACCACACTCCCAGATTTTCAGTTTATCACAGGCGCTATAGTAATGGCATCTGAACAGCCATTTCACATTAATGAAAGTTTCTAGGTTTGTATTAAAACAAACAAAATCATTTTTATGAACTGGGTGATAACAAAATGATGCTATTAAAATGTGTTACACAAGGGGAGTTTCATTCTATCTACTATGAAACAATGTTATAAGGGGTGTAATTTAATATCCATGACACAACATTCCTATTCCCGGATGAGATTATTCATATCAAAATGAAACTTTCATACATAATCTAATGATACAAATACCTCCAGTAAACAAATCTGCCCTTAAAATGTCCACGCTAATTTTGTAACTTCAAATCCAATCTACTTCAATTACCTTCAGATAGCAACAGACTTCATTCTGAAATAACAGACTTGATGGCAAGTGGTAGTTCTAAACCTCTCAATGATACTTAACAGCAAAGGAAAGGACTCCTAGATTAGCCATCATTTGAAAAGAAAGCTGATGTGATATCGTGTATCACTATATAGCTGGGAAGAGCCTGCTAGCAAAATGAAGTTAAGAAAACAAACTCAAGAGGAAAACAAGCTTGCATTTTCAGTCATGCATTATGTATGAATTAACATGACTCTTTGCACATGAGTATACGCTCCAAAAAGCTACTGTTTCTTTAGTCAAAGAGATGAGCCAGCTGCTATTACTTTCCATATTTTTGTTGTATATATATATACACTAAGCAATTACTCATCTAGTCCTGTTTAAACATGCTTCCCAGGGAATATCTGGGATAGCCTTCACTAAACAAAATCTGCATAGCACAAGAAAATTGTGGACAGAGATCTAAGATGTCAAGCATCTTGATAATATCTTGATAAGAAAACTCTCTTTGCAATGCAATATGAAACAAATGATGTATATGTATTTTTGTTGTTAGATACCAATACTTAGTGATTCCATCAACATAGTCATGATTTTTTTTTCTTGGCAAATCTGCAGTTATTTACGGTTAATGGTAAAGAACTACTAGTATTAGAAGTTATCTGTTTAGTTTCAATCTCAACATATATTTATTGAATTATAGGGTAGTAAAACCTGAACATATAAAATTCTACAACAAATAAAATCCATTATAAGTATTAATTTAAAATATACAGTTAATATATATGGAAAACACCATCACCACACCACTCTGTGTGAGCCTGGTTTTATGTGCCAGGATGAGGAGCTCTTCTCATATCTCTTTAGTCTATATAAAAACGAGGACAAATGCAAATGGACAGTGGGGTTCACAAAAAACCTGAAGTTGCTACACAGCTAACTGTTTGAGCGTGGAATGAATGAACAAACAACATATGTTCCCCATTCTGTTTGCTTGTGAAAACTTTCAAAACTTTCATTCTCAAAACCACGCCCGCTAACCTCCCAATGCTGCACTGGGAGCAGGCACAACTTAAGCACAGGGACTAAGATTTGCACAACAATAAACTCTTCTTCTAATAAAATTATCAAAGAAGAAAATAAAAACTTTGCACAACAGATGCAGACAAATGAATGCATACGACTTATAAGAAAATACTTCCCTTAGAAAAGAAAACAGGAATTCAAGATGTCCATATTCTCTTAAGATTATTTTCCTAAGCAAGATATGTAAACAGAATTATCCAGAATTGGAAAGACAACTTTACTCCTGATTTAAAAGCGTGCACAGCATGTGTTTACTGAGTCCAGCCCACACTTGTAATATTAGTTTATATTGTTTTTAATTGTTCGAGCCTCACTTTTACATTCTTTGAGATCTTACTGTGAAGCAGTATAGCAGTTCAAAACATTCAAAATTTGATCAAATTTGTACATTTATTTTTTAACATTTGAACGAATTTGAATGTTTCAAATCATTCGTATGAATTATTTGGACATTCATATGTGTACAGATACATACGCATTACATACATATCGTAATGTATGTATTATTCGTATCGGTACACATTCGTACAGATACATAAGGGACGAAAACAGGATGCATACAGGATAAAAATGGGATGCATACAGATGCATACAGACACATACAAATGTTGTTGACATTCGTATCTTCGAATATGAATCAAATATTCATACGAATGGATACGAATGTATTTGAATCGAATCGAATGCTGAATATTGCATTCATACACACCTCTAGTATAGAACTTTCAAGTAAGAATAAGAATAAAATATTGCCTTGCCTTCACGTTCAACTGGTGGCCTTCCTAGAATCATCACAAGCAGTATGGAGTATACATTTCTCAAAGCAGTATGCAGACAGATGTTGCATGATTTAGCAATATCTTAAAATATTTTACACTTTTTAAAGGCGTTGTAATGAGTAAGTAAGAAAGCATACTTTTCTTAAAATCTAGATAATTGCCTTCTAAACCAATTATTTTGATCCTGTTATATTAAGGACTATTAATATATAGTTTTACTGCAGTCTGAAATGGCTTACACACACTATGATCCCATGCTATATTGTATGGGATTAACCTTTCCAGATTTCTTATTACACATTCATAAAACAATAACTCTCAAACGGGTACATCCAGATCTCCCAGGTTGTCTCATATTAAAGTCTTGGAAATACCTTGGCTCAAGCAAAACCATGCCAGTTGTTTTCAGATTTCTAGGAAAAGCAGATGACTCATAGAGGTCCTAATATTCAAGCAAATCTGTGCACTAAGGAACTATCTCCATAGAAACCATACAATTTTATGTAGTGTTCGCATACTGAATTAAGATTTCCTTCAGGTCAAAATCCATATTGTATCAAGGTTATTTTTAAAAAACCCTACCAAAACAACGTAACAAAAATATGTTACATTTTACAGAAATACACCAACTGATATTTAAAACATAACTTGAGATGGATCACAAACTTAAGAAGGTAGGAAATACTCCACTAGGATCAGAGCCATTGCATATCTGGTTCAGCAGTATGCTCTCGAGGTGGCACAGAGAAGTTCTAGCAGTATGAAATGAGCCCACAGCTTCCTCTGCTTGCAGTCTCCCAGCAGTTGGATTTTGGAGGCATATCACCCCCTATTACCATCAGAGCTAACAGCCATTGACTGCTCTCATTCCCATGAGTTGGTCCAAACCTTTTTTAGAAACCATCCACACTGGTATTCAACACTACTTCTCATAGAAGCAAACTACAAAGTTTAACTATGCCTTCTTTTGTCTATCTTGATTTGTCTAAGATTTCCACCATCACTTAATTTTTTTAATGAGGTGCTTTCTCTACAACTCAGTAAGGTAAGGAAACTTGGGCTGTTACTGCACATACCTTGAGATGGACCACTCCAGTGGGACTGGATCAGGCTGGATGGACCACTCCAGTGGGACTGGATCAGGATCCAGCTGATCCAGTCCCTCTGTCCCAGAACAAACTCATACACATTTCGACAGCTATTCCAGGATAGCCCCCGTGGAAGCCCCAAAGATCATGGAATCATCAGAGTCTGCCTCTACAAACCAGGAATTAAGGTTGCTTGCATCACAATGCACAAGGAACCCATTTCAGAGACGCAATATGGTGCACTGCCAAAATGCCCCCTCCCCATTATCCCAAAACATGGAGGTGTGTGCTACATTTGCACGCTTCCTTAGCTTGATTTAGCATCTACTGGTAGAATACTATCTAACATAGATGGAGTGCACCAGCAAGGGATGTGGCCTCAATTCTACACCAGCGTACAGAAGCAAGAAGCCTTGGACTGGGACAAAGATAACTGCAGAAAGGAGGAGGAGTTGGCTTTTCTCACCCTTTTAAGGGGACTCAAAGTGGCTGACAAAGCTTTCTATTCTTCTCCCTACAACAGACACCCTATGAGGTAGGGGAGGAAGTGAGAGCTCAGAAGAGAGCTGTGACTGACCCAAGGTTACAAATAGCCTTCTAAATCTGATGGATTCTTATTGCTTCATAAAAGCTATACAGTATGAGTAAAAAATATTGAGCCTTTTGTGGACTATGAAGTTATTTTGTTACTTGTTTTTAATCCCTGCAGCTAAACAATATAATGCATAGTACAGTGGTACCTTGACATACGAGTTTAATTCGTTCCGTAACCTTGCTCTTATGTCAAATTGCTCGTATCTCAAAGCAATTTTCCCATTAATCCATTCCAGCTCTCAAAACACCACCTCAGTTGTTTTTGTTATGTAGTGTACACTATTTACATACTCGTATCTCAAATCTTGCTCTCATCTCAAAGCAAAATATCACTCGCTCGGCGGCTTGTATCTCAAAACACTTGTATGTCAGGGCACTTGTATGTCGAGGTACCACTGTACAGGCCTAATTTCTCCATGGATTTTACCCTTGCGGGTCAACTGTCCTAAAATTATGCAACTGTACTATAGAATCACACTTTTGAATGGCATACAAAATACACACCTACATTTTCACCTGGATGGAGTAAAAGTTACTGCACCGATCTCAAAAGCAATGGCTCCCAATTTTATTTTATTTTATGTAGATCACTAGCCTAACAATGGTTTTGAAAACCATAATGTACACCTCAAACAAAAGTGATGCTTAGAAACACCAAATGCATACTGTTATCAGATTTCAACTCAACATGTATCTTTACTGCTGGGTCACCTGGAAGATGGATTCATTCCTTTTTAGAGGCTTAGTGGATTTCTACTTATTTTCCTACAGGGAAGGAGACAAAACATTACCAAGGCTTGCCAAAGCAGAACCACACAATGCAGGGCCTGTCCATCAAGCTTGTAAAAGTATAGTCTTTGCACCACTCCATTTAAATATATGGATCACATGGTGCCAGAGAGAGTTGTTTGGCACAGTAAGAGTGCCAAAGCTCTGCCTACAAGAATGTGATAAAGCAGGAGTACTAGATCAATGTGGTGGAGGCACTGAACTGTGGATGTTCATTTATTCAGTTCTACATGCTGATATTTGTAACTTCTGGGGAAAGCCCACTACAGGGTTCCCTCTTCAGCAACACATAATCCAAGCACAGAGCCTTCCAGATATTTAGAGAAGGAGAGAAACAGTCTTAAAGCCCTAACCTGGAAAGGGCAACTTCCAGATCAACAAAAGCTGAACCTACCTATGTACTCTGCAGAGAACTAACTGCGAAATTGATAAGATTTTTATGTGTTTCAATGTGAATATCAACAGGATGGTTTGCCGGATTGTGACCTAATTACAAAACAACTGATCTTGTGAGGAAGATTTCTTTAGGACTCAAAAAAGTGAAGCAACTTCTAATAGACTTCCAATGGAAACAGTAGGATGGTTGCCTAAACACAGTTGGCTTTTAACTTATCTTTATGCAGTTCTCTTCCTTTAAAATGCTTGTTGGAAAAAAACGCAAACCAACAGTGAGAAAGCAAGTAAAGAGCAAAGAGTTGATCCCTAAAGGAAGGATAATTTCACCCCAGCATCATTTTCCAGAAGAGCACAAAAGAGAAAAGTGAAATGAATGGCAGGCCAGCAAACCCCAAAAAACCCCTTATTCTAAGAATAAATTTGGGTGTTTCACAGTTCATAGACAAGGCTAACTATAAAAATCATGCTGACATACTAGATAATTAGCACTGAAGGTCTGTTACTTTTCCAGCAGCACTATTATACACTTAAATACATCAGAAAACAGTAAGCTCTGACTGTGAAATACAGGACCTAAAGCCTCTGTCCTAAAGAACCTTGTACGGTAAGTCACCAATAAAAGAACTTAACTGTTAGCACATTCATATTCGCAATCCCCCTTTAAGAACTTAATATACGGCAGTCAGCTTAAGGTACACCTTTAAGGGCACTCATTCCCATAAATTACAGCCACACTGATAAAAGCAGTAACCAGAGAAAGGGAATCATTTTCCATGTACTTCCAGACTACTGTGACTCCAAAACTGTGCAAAACAGCACAACTTTAGCACAACTCTGAATAACATCATGTTTTCACTATGTTCAGTGTGAGCTAGCTTATTCATGCTGCAAAGCCATGTTGCATGCATGTTACCGAAGGTTGATCTGAGCTACATTGTGAATGGGCCATGTTCTCTTTTTTAAAAAATTAGTTTTTATTAATTTTAAAAGCAACATAACATTAAAAAAAAACAATTAAACCCTGTCTATCATGCAATTTCTTGTGTCTTCTCATAATATATATTGCCTTGTTATTCTGTATGACTTCCCCTGTTTCTCCGGCTTCCCTTCTTAGTATCACTTGTTTCTTTGCTTCTTTTGTCAACCTTGTTGTTTTTCGACTGCCTTCTTCATTTTCAGTCAAAACCTTCTATCGACACTTGCAGTTCATGTAGATAGTTAATAAGAGGGTGCCGATCTTCTAAGAATTTGTCAGTTGTTCTGTCTTTTAACAGGTTCATTAGTTTGTCCATTTCTGCAAGGTCAACCAGTTTGATTAACCATTCATATTCTGTAGGGATCTCCTTCTCCTTCCATTTTTGTGCATGCAATAATCTTGCTGCAGACACCATATATGATAACACTTTGGATAATATAAATGTATCGGTATCTACTATACCCAATAAAACAGTTCAGGTTTAAATAAAAAATGCTTCTATAATATTAGTTTCATAGTATTATAAATTTGTACCCAGTATTTCTTTGCTTTTTTGCATGCCCACCACATATGGTAAAACGTTCCTTCTTTTTTACATTTCCAACATTTAGTTGATATATTTTGATAAAGTTTTCCTGATTTATGTGGTGTTAAATACCACCTGTACATCATTTTATAAATGTTTTCTTTTAATAACATACAGTTTGTAAATTTCATATCTTTTGTCCACAATTTTTCCCATTGCTCCATCTGTATATTATACCCAAAATTTCTTGCCCATGTAATCATACATTCTTTGACTTGTTCATGTTCCATGTCAATCTGCAAAAGTACTTTATAAACAAAGCCAATAGTGCCCCTTTCCACCTTATTTAATTTTGTCTCCCAATCTTCAATTTCTTCTTGAAAGTTAAAATTTTGCTTATCTTTTCTATATATATCAGCTAGTTGTGTATACGTAAACCACTGTATGTTTTTTCCCTCTTGTGAATGGGCCATGTTCTCTATGGGGTTGTTTTGCCCTGGAAGGGGCAGATGCATATTCTGTGACTATTCTTGGGTTCTGCACTGACACTCAAAGCATAGGTGGAGGCAGTAGCTAGGAGACAGATAAAGTCTGATCACAGATAACTTCCAGATTGTAATGATCACTATGTGGAGCTTCCCTTGAAGCTATGTGGAGCTTCCCTTGAAGCTTCAGTATCTTCCCACAAATTCTTGTAATTTCACATTTTATTTGGGCATTAGAAGGATTTTCATATGTGACACAATATGGTATAGAGCACTGACAAGTATGAGTATGCAATCCTCTGCATGCTCATGTGTAAGTCCCACACATTGTGTAAGTAGGACCCCCAAATGTCTGTTTCTACAGTTGTGGGGCAAAACATAGAGCTCTGTATGTCAGTAAACCTGGTTGTCAGGTTGGCTTGTAAATGGGCATAGCCAGGGAGCAAGGAATTCCAGGGTAATGTTAGAAAAAGCATGAATTATTGCCAGAGGGTTCCCCAGATGCTTCTGTCTCTGCAACAGCACAACAAACTAGTGTGTGCACAAGTGACAATTGCCTAAGGGATAAACAAATAACAGCTCCTTCCAGGGTAAAGCTAATCAAAGTTCAACTTAATCTGAATCAAAATGCAATCAAAAGTAAATCTATTCAATGCTCTATTGCTGAAAAAAAAAGAGACAGAAAATCTAGCAGAATTTATGAAGGAGGAAAGTCACCATTTCTGAGGATACCCAGAAGCCATATATCTACCTAGATTAACATAATGATCTGATTCCAAAGTAGCACATACCAGAATAGGTGTGCCACAAGAACATGAGCACATAACCCTCCATCAATAATACAAAATATATCCTCACACAGTGCAAGATAGAAGTATGAAGAGCAGGAAACATTTGATTGTCATCTTGAGTGGATCTTGTAAATGTAAAAAAGATCATCTTGCCACTTTACAAGAAGGTGGCAGAAAGAACATTATTAACATGGTCATTGTTTGCAATCACTGTGATAGATCTTCTAAATGCCTTTATGTGGTCTCCTTGTGCTGACACATATAAGGAGGGATGTCTAGTATTTGTCGTGATTGTGTAAACAAATTCTGCTAGAAAAAGAAGCCAGAATAAACTGCTAGACCTCAACCAATACAACTGTAATATATTTATAACAATCAAGGTCACACCTAGTGGACAATCAATCACAACTAAGCAGAATTTTGCAATGACCTGGTATACTGGATCAGCCAGGATACCAGGAGCTTTCCTAATTCAATCTAACATCTGATTAATTGCAACATCAGTAAACAGTTTTCTATCTACATGCAAGCCCTAGAGGGTGCTTTCCCTGTAACAACATATCTTAAATATGGATCATATCAGACCACTTCTCACACACAGAATTTCTACAGCTAGCTTACTATATTCATCAGTTATGCACTGAAATAATTATATTCATTATTTACAAAATTTTAAGGATTTCATAAAATAATATTCTCCCACTGGACAAATCCATGGAATTCTGTGCCATTTTGGAGAACCAGAATTGCTTTGGCTTCAGGCTAAGCCGCCTGAATCATTCACATTCAGTATTTATTTTTGTGTGTCCAGTTTAATTCTTTGTTGTATTCCTTGGTGCAGTTTCTGTTAGGCCTGTTTTACCTTTTTTTTAAACTCACCCCTGGATTTTTGTATCCATTCCTCCTGACAAAAGTTTATCCTTTTGAATGTAGCTACAGTACCCTTGAACTTATTTTGTTCTAAGTGCAGTTAACCAAAGTCTCTGTTGTGATAACTCTACCACACACAGTATTTCTTAACCAGCTTGGTTACTTTAAAGGATTTAGGAGTTCAAGACCAGATTGGCTACTTTAAAGGATATAGGAATTCAACTTGTTGCACTCTTGGGCGAAACTGATTATCCAGACTAATTTTAGTGTGCAGTCAGACCAGCATTCTGTCATAAAACAGCCTTGGTGAATGCATTCTGTTAAAAGAAAGATAAAGGAATGACTTTCTCTAACCTCTTGGAAGCTTTTAATACCATCAACCACACCAGCCTATTGGATCAACTGAATGAGCTGGACACAGGAAGCACAAAGATATAACAGTTATGTCGCCAACTTACAAGCAGCTTAAAGAACTGTTAATCTCCTGGCTTGTTATTTTGAGAGGTCCCAGAAAGTTCATTCATCTCAGTACGCAGGTTTGGAATTGTCAGTAATACAACTATCACAGACAGCATTATCATTTCAGACAGATAATGTTGTGCAAGTACTGAACAGATGCCTGAAATACGCTTCCAGGTAAGAAGGATGAAGAGGAGGAAGAGTTGCTTTTCTACCCCTGCTTTTCTCACCCATTTAAGGGGACTCAAAGCAGCTGACAAAACTTTCTATTCTTCTCTCCTCAACAGAACACCCTGTGAGGTAGGTGGGGCTGTGAGAGCTCAGAAGAGAGCTGTGACTAGCCCAAGGTCACCCAGATGGCTTCATGGAGGAGCGCAGACTGAAACACAGTGATTACCAGGAAGAGACCGGCACCCAACAACAAGTCCAAACTGTTCCTGAATCATCCCAAAAGAGAGAGAGAGATGTATGATCTTGATAGAAAAAAAATGTTCATCCTATTTTAAATAAGGCTGCACTTGTTCCTGAAAGAATAGGTGTGAATTCTGGGAATTCTTCTTGATTCACCCTTTTAACTTTGGTAAGGACAAGTGCCTTTTAGAAGGTCTGGGTATTTAAACAGCTGCCAGTATTCATGGTCAGGAATAATCTGGTGATCCATGGTCAGGAAACCTCCCAGCCAGGTTATTCTAATGCTTCGCAAGCATATAAGCAGTGTTCAGAGTGATGGCATTAGAAGGTTTTTCAGTTCAGGCTCATTTGTGATGACATTCCCCAAAAGTATCAACATTATATGGATTCTGCTTGCTTTTTGTGTCATATGAAGATTGTATTTGCCATGGCACTTCAGATTAAATGTTTCAGAGTCTGACATTTCCTAGATTTTATCTGGCTTTTTGTTAAGTTTGAGGTTTTAAATGTTATTTCCATTATATGTACACAGTAGTAAAGAATTCCCAAACCAAGAGTGACCATCACCCAAGAGCTCAGAAAGAGATTGGCACCCGGAGTCAACAGTTAAACAGGCCAACAACCTATGTCCAAGTCTGTATAAGGCAACTGACATTTTTAACTAATGAACAGACACATCCCAACAACACACCAGTGGAAGTTTCCACTAGCACTAAGTACCCATTAAGTACCCATTAGGGACCCATTAAGGATCCATTAGGCTCAGAGCCTATAATCTTCAGGACCTATAATCCAGATTTCATCTAGACCCCATTAAAGGAGTCTACAATGGACTCTTCAGGCATCAAATCCAGATTATACGGAGTAAGTTTCCACCATGCTTGGGCACTGGGGTCTAGGGTGGGCTCTAGGTGCCCTGAAACCCGAAGCTCCAAAGCCTGTGCCTAATCTCTGAAGATGGCTCCGAAGACGGCTCCAAAGGAAACTCCGGAGAATGGCACAGGCTTTGAAGATGACCTGTCAGAGCAATGCCATTTCTATGGAGCTTTGTCCAAAGCTCTGGAGAATCTCCGGAACAATTTACCACAATCTTTGGAGGATCTTCTAAGAATCTACAGAGCTTGCAACACATACCCCCAGTGAAAAATTCCCCCATGATTACAATCAATATTAGGATGACAACAACAGAATCTAAAACTGTTTCAGAGCTCAAGTATATTCAGCTGCAATCTTCAGCTATTCAGCCTATACAGCACTTTGTAAAGTATCAGTATTAATTTCATACACCAAGAATTTGAATTTGCATGGATATCCCACTGTTCAAAATCAGTCAACTTCTTATTTAACTATGACAGTCTGTTTCTTATTTAACCAGATGAACATCCATAGAAACAAAACAAAACTCAAAAACTCCTAGGACATTAGCACTTATACGACATGAAAGATTGACTTTGGCTTGAAAGTTTTAAAAATCATAGGTTATAAATTTTGAAAGCAAGGGACAACTTGCAGATTTAAAAAAAATGCTATTTTTAATTCCAGTTGTATTTGGACACAAAAATCTAATTTTTAGAATATTTTTTTCTTCAAGCCTGGACTGTCATATAAAAGCCATTTCAATTAATTCTAGCCATATTATAGCTAGGATCTTGACCATATCATTGGTCTTTCATGGGCTGGTTTATATCCTGTGGTTCCTTCAACCTGGCAAGCTCAGTGCCATTTAGATATCCTTCAATTTCAATGCAAGGTGGAAGTAGGAAACAGGAGAAAGCAAATAAAGCTACAGCAACTCACATTTACTCTTACACCATATAAAATTTGTATCAAGGTAAGTTTCCAAAGAGGCTGAAAGGGAAATTTTAACTTCTTGTTTCAATTCACATACTAAGTATCTAGAAGAGTAGATGGTTCTCAGATCCTGTACAAACTGAACAGCAACAATAATAGGCCTTCCCACATTGGCTCTTACGCTGGGATGTATCCCACCCAGTACAGGAGCCTGCCACTGCCTGCTAATACAGACTACCACAGGCCCTTCCGTAGTCTGCACTAGTGTGCAGAAAACAGCTCCCTATTCCAGGATATATGGATTTACTTTGTTTTATTTAAACATGTGTGTTTTATGAATCTCTGCTTAAACTCTTGGTACATGTTTGCTTTATATATGTACAACTAAAGGGCACTGAAGAAAACACAAAAACGGTTAGGTAGAAATGCATCTTGCAATGGAGATGTCAAACTAAGAATCCCATATATTGTTTTCTTGTTTGCCTACAGCACCCACCAAGGACATTTTTATGCTGCTTTTATTATGACTTTTTGGTCATTGAATGCATTTTTAAGAATTACAGTATGAATTTACTTACTGATTTTGTTGCTTGTGTTCAGGGATTCTTTTTCTGTACCACCAGTGCACAAAGGGCCATAGGGTTACTTAGATTAAATTGAATAGCATGTTAAATGAGAACTGAAAAATCTGGAATACAAAAGAGGCTAATTTCTAAGAAAAACTACTGTATTTAAAAACATGTAATATTAACAGGCAATAAAATTACTTGCAGTATAATAGAATATGTACACAGAAAAATCTTCTAACCTTATGCAACACTAATCACTAGCTGCTTTAATTGCAGAAGATATTGTTACGTGTGTGTGTGTGTGTGTTGCCAAGTGTCCTGTTTTCAAGTTTGTTTTGTAATTCAGCTGACCTAGAAAAAGACTGACAAAACTACTTACAAAGAACAATTTGTTAACAAAGGGCAAAGTGTGTTGTAAGTTACACCATTTAGAAACTGCACTGCCAGCTGGCGTTCATCAAAAGAATTCTCCTTAAAAACAGAAATCTGCTACCTGTGAGAGCTGGAATCCATTGATGCGCCATGAGTCACTGTTGCTATACTTCAGTCAAACCCATGTTGAGTAGCAAGAGTATTTGTACAACCGAACAATAAAAAATCCCTTTCAATGCACTATTAATTTTCTGATCTACAGGTGGTCCTTCAAAAAAGCATTACTTTCTCATAGAAGGCAACATTCAAGGAAAGAGCTACAGAATTTGTTTTCAAATACAGTTTTATGTAGTTTTTTGTTTTTGGTTTTTTTAGGGAAAAAACCCTCAGTAATGGACAGTCTTTTTTTGGATGCACGGGTGAAAACCATTATTTAGAAATTTATACAGCAAAAATTCAATGTTTTCACTGATATAGTGGCATCTCGTCAAAACAAAAAGCAATAAAATATCAGATTTATAAAGAATCATGAAAATAATGCTGCTTTTCTAGTAAAAATAAAAATAAAGCAAGCTTGCATAAAATCGTATCCAAAAGATGATTGCGATTTGCAGCAAAATAGCAAGGAAAAAAGGCCACATGTAGCTTTGAACATTTGTAAAAGCTCTTGAACAGATGGATGTAAACTGGACAGTTCTGAAAACCTGGCTATTGACCGTTTTCACTGGTGTAGTCTCATTGCCTCATATGCTAGGACCTGTCTAAAGAAGTATGGTAAGAAAGGCCCATTCTGCACTTGGTTTTATTCCGGAATATATGTCAATATAGGGGGTTTTGTTGTCCTCATGCTAATGCATACTAGGTCAGACCTCAGCTGGGCCCTGCCATAGTCTACACTAGCATGTGGTCAGCAGGCCCCTATTCTGGGATATATTCCAGAATAAAGCCAAGTCCAGAAAGGCCCAAAGTCTTCCAATTAAATACAGTCCTGGGGCACTTTGTTAGATATAGTTTTATTGAAAAACTATATCCATACTAAAATATACATACATATTGTGTTTGGTTACTCTTATTTATTTCAAACATTTCTTTGTTGCCTACCACAGCAACATACAGTAAAGAATGCATACGCACACACTATTTTAATCAGCTGCAGAAAGTTCAGCACCTTGACATAGAAGAAAAGTTCCTGCTTAAGAGTTTTATATATCAATCTAAAACTTGGCCTAATAGTGAACTGACAGCCAGTGTAGACCAGTAGTGTAACAGATCCAGAGTAAGCTCCTTCACTCAGCTGGCTGCTTCATTTGGATTAACCTAAAGGACAATCCCATATAATAGCCATGGTCCCCACTGACCGTATTCTGCACCAACTGCAGCATTTGAACTAGGGTCAAAGACATGCATAAAGGATATTATAAAAGCCAAGTCTTGCAGGCTTTTTTTTTAAAAGGTATTTAAAAATAAAAATTCCTATCAGAGAGAAGGAGTTATCAATTTCTTCACATAGAAAATCAGAAATGGAGGGGCCAGCCTGGAAGTTGTCATGCCTGGCTCACTGAAACCAAGTTTTCCCCACACAACCATAGCCATCAAACCAGCTGAAGTCTTTACAGCACACTCACTCACACTATGTACCTGCTCCTTTGGAAAGAAGGAAGCGCACAGCCTCTTCCTGAACAGGCAAGCTGCATGGTTCATGGATTTCAGTTGTATCCAACAGGGCCTCTTTTTTGTCAGGATTCATTTTCAGTTGGCTGGGCCATATTCAATCCGCCCCTATATGTATCTCTATGAGAGCCAGTCTGCTCTTGTAGTTAGAGCGCCAGACTCATATTTCACAGTCCCGGGGTATGATTCCGCACTCCTGGGTGACTGGGGGCTTTCTGAGCTCTCACAGCTCCACCTACCTCACAGAGTGTCTGTTGTAGGGAAAAGAAGGCTTGCCAGCCACTGTGAGTTCCTTAAAACGGGTGAGAAAAGCGGGGTAGAAAAGCCAACTCCTTCTTAATTGTAACTGTAGCCTGCCATGTATCTATGAGCTTAGGAATGTTGCAACAGTTGAAAGAGTTGTCTTTCATTTCTGGCAACATTTATATAATGTGGTTTTGTATTATTTCCCTTGTAAAGTCAGTAAAAATAAACAAATGGGGCAAAAGACCATCGTTAGATGCTTCTCCTAGTACGATATACCTAATGTGGTGGTTTCTAAAAACAGAACCACTGTGCCATACAAAAGACACTTTTAAATGATGCATTAAAAATCTTTAAAACCACTAAAAATCTTGTTTCCGTGGATATCATTACTAAGAGAGTTGGCAAATTAAACATTTCCCTACTTTACGCTTACCTGACTGGCTAGGAAAGCTGCCCAGAGGATCTTAATTTCGAATGTCATATTCATTTTCATGTGATATGCAAAAGGAAAGAATAGGGGAAACCTGGAGCATTGCTTCTTGATCTAGCTACCTCTACTGTCTCCCGATGTCTGCCAATGGTGCTGCTTCCATGACACAAGCTACTCATCTCATTCTCTGTTCTCTGTTTCTCCTTTTAGTTTCAAGCTTCCTCATCATCAGGGATTTTTTCTTTTTTTATAAATAATTTTTTATTATTTTATAACACAACCTTAAAACTTCAAATTCTCGATATAGAGTCTCACATACATTTATATCACATCATTCGGTTGTTAACTATAAATCACTCCCTCCATTGTTCTGGTTCTTCTTTTAGTATCTCCTTTTTGGTACTTCTCATCAGTAGTTTTTCCTTCTTTCAGATGTCCATTTAAACCAGGGATTTTTTTCAGTTAATCCTGTCTTCTCATTATGTGGCCAAAATATTTGAGCTTCAGCTTTAGTATTTGTCCTTTCAGTGAACAGCCATTACTACCACTATTCTGAAGATTAGGCTGATGGAAGGAGACACAAGCACACTGTAGGGAGCAACAGGTTTGAAACTGTACTTTGTTTTTCCTCCTGAATCAATTCCTTCCATCATTCTTGGGCAAATATGAAGTCAGAAATTTCTTACATTCTTTGAACAACTAAAAATGAAGAGAATACGGGATCATTCTTTTGCTTTATGTCTAAATCCTGCACCAGATCACCAAGAACAGTCCTTGCTGGAACAGTCCAAATGGCATCTAATTCAGTATTCTCCTTTTTTAGCAGCCAATAGGAAGCTTCCAAGGAGGACACAGATCCAATAATCATCCCTTTTTTGGTGATACTATCAACTAGTTTTTCAGAAACAGACGAGAATCATAGCAAAGTAGGGTTTTTTTCCATATTAACTTTCATACTTGTTTTCTGGTATCCATCAATGCATTTATGGACTCCTCACATCAGCTATACACAATGTTGTCACAGCACCTCCCTTTGATTTGCTTTAAAATATCTAGGTTCCAACTTTAACAAGTTAGCACTTTTTCTAACATCTGATTTATCAATTTCGTTTTATTTCTCAAACGGTATCAAGGCAATTCACACAATAAAATTGATCAAAATAAAATGGCCTTTCCCAGCTAAAGGTCAGTGTAGCAGTATATCTTTGCTAAATGTCCAAATGTTCTAAAGGTAGTCAGAAAGGCCACTCCAGTTAATCTGAATTTGTACAAGAATGTATACTCCTCATTCACTTTCTCCACGACATGCAGAATTTCACATGACTCTTCGGCTTTTTTTTTCTTCTAAACTAAATATACCACTTGCCACACAGACGTGCTCCAGTCAAAAGATTATTATGGACACTTATCTATAGGTTTACTCAGTAGTTTAGAGGAGATCTGGTGCTCTTTCACAGCTTCCCTACAGCAGTATCAGAAGGATCATTCAGCCATCAGTATTATGTCTCTAATTATTGTTGTTGCTAGGGGTCATTTAAATGAGACTCAATTCCTGGGTTTTCATGCATTAAAGCCTGCTACTTTGACCCTTGGTAATAAGGTTTCTGAACTTTTCAAAGGATATCCCATTATTCTCTTTGTCCCATGTTGTCCTTTGTTTCATCTTACATCAGCTTTTTCATCTTTTCCCAGCACTACCTATTCACGTGAGTCACATCACACAACCAAAGTATATGAAGCCATTTCTTCATGATCATGTATTATTCTGCACCAGAATAAAGAGTAATTTCAAGAGGGACAGATTGTTCCTGCAGATGAACAAGGCTGTCCAAATTGGGGCATACTGTTCCATGCCCGCCCCCCACGGCAGCTCCAAAACTTGCGGCAGCATTGGAACATGTGGAGAGGAGTTCCAGTGTTCCAAAGGCCAGGAACTTTAGGAGTTCCTGGGGAGACCATTTTGGTGATTCACCTGGTTGCACACCTCTGTGGTCCAGTATACTACACCCCCAAGTACAATGGTAGACCTTGAAAAAGAGGTCTATCGGTAGACTACACCAGAACAACATCTGGCACCCTCTAGTCCTATCTACATTCCATCCTATGCAGACAGAGCACACTAGGAGGGGACAGGACCTCTTCTATTCCACACTATTGTGCAGCTCCCAGTTGCCAAGGTCCAGTCTACTGACCAAGACTGAAAAACCCTGAGGTTTTGCTTGCTAACCTTCATGTCAAGGAAGCCAGCCAGGTTTTTAATGCTCCATTTGGTAAGGCCAACAGTACAGAAATTTCATTTTTTTTGTTGAGTGATTAGTGTTCACAGAACTGTTATTTTTAGTAATTCCATCTTTAGACAAATTAACTCTTGTTTTTATTCCTCACACATACTATTAGGGAGAACAGTCGTGTTCATTCAGGAAAGCATTAAAATGAGGCTTGATTCTTAGCTCCAGCATGAAGAAATCACAGCCCCAATCCAGGCAGTATCCTTTTGATTAAAAATACAAATTACAAATTGAAGTATTAATCCATATCCCACTCTTGAAATGAAAGTTAAATTTACATGGTTTCTGTTGCAAACCTTAAGGCAAACAGAAGATATTACATGCACAGAAATATCTTGAATCACAAGCAAAGCATGTATCACTCAAGACACATATATAGAAGAGGTAATTATTTCGCCACAAATTCATGAGATTATCCTTCCCATCCAAAGTGAAAACACAGCTTCCATTCTTATCAAAATGTAAATGTGTGGCTGAAATATGTGGAAAGGCAGCAGCTTCTGTCACTCACGTTTGAAGAAAAATGCATTTATAATACATTTCACATAGGCCTGACTTTCTTCCTCTATAAGGCTGCATCCAGACATTGCTAATTTATTCTGCTATATTTGGTCATTCTGAAATATCAATGCTTTATTCCGGAATATGCAAATATAGTGCAATGCACAAGTGATGTCTGAATGCAGGCTTAGAAAAGCTCCTCCACAGTGATATGGGCTCCAATCCAAGGTATAGTCTTTGGAATAGAGTGTCATGGATTTCAACAGGAGTTGGAGCAAAGTGATGCATTAAGAAGCAAAATACAGGGATAATAAATATATAATTATGCAGTACATACATATGGAAGAAGTAGTAGTTCATATGCTGCTACCTTATTAAATATGGATATAAATTTCTCTCACTGCTTCAACTGGTAGTGGCATCAATCACCTACTACATTGCTGGTTTAGAAACCTTCATCCATGCCAAGACATTCTGAACTCAGCTCAAAGAAAAAGAGAGAGAAATGCAAGGCTCCTTAATATATCCCAATCCCAACAGAGCTAATTTACACAGTGAAATCAAGTATACTACAGATCCCTACCACATTTCAGCTCAAACTTCATGGCTTGCATCATGCTGGAACACATATGCCACATGTTTACACCCACAGACAAACTATATGCTGTCTGGTAGTGATTATTCCTGGGTTTAGTGATTGTTATTTTAGACGAGAGAGAGAACAAGAAAAGGCATGCGCTGAAGATTGCACACATTGTATCAAATCTGCCAAAGCTCTCATAGAAAGCCATCTGAAATGTTTCAGGATATCAGGATACAGCCAACACACAGGTAATGAACCAAAATATTCTGCTGACCTCAGTCATATTGTTTGGTATTTCCTTCAAGGTTCGTTTCAGCATCATACATGCCTTCCGTCACTTCCACATTAAAAAGAGCCCCTAATTCACTGAAGCCATTTATTCCATCTCAATCCAGCATGACACAGACTTGTTTGCAGTGATGAAAAAGTGATTGGTCACGTCCTTCATCCACTTGTCCCGGAGGGCGCTCAGCCAAGCATACAAGAGCAAAATTGTCTATAGCATTCTCGTTATACTGTAATAAAACAGACTAGGGAAGAAAGGGCTGTGCAAGATGCATAGCTCTTAAAACCTTCCCCACCTATTTTCACACAGCAAAGGTGATTTCCCTGCACGCTCATGCACATGACATCTCAAGAGGCTGTACGGTCCCACGGGTCTTCCCCAGAGAGTCATAATGCCTATCTGCCTCCGTTTTAAAGCATTTAAAATAAAACAGACTAGCATACACACAGAACGAGCCATGCTCAAGTTGCAAGCCTAGGAGCACTGGACTCAGGTTTAAGTAAGACAGAAATCAAATTTACCCTTCATTTTAAAAGCAAACACAGTCTTACCGTTTTGTTGTAGGAAAGGAGCCAGTTAAAAGTCACCTGCGACTGCCTGGCATGCCTCAAAGAACATTACTGCTTGCAATGAGGCCAGGCTCATTCACAGCAACTGAATTCACAACATCTTTCTGCACTAGCAAGCTGAAATGGCACGGCTGTACTACAACTAAGAAAGGGGGAAATTAAAAGCAGAAAAACAAAGGAATGCCTCAATAAAAGATCTTCTCAGCAAAGCACAACGCAAAAGATGCTGCTGATTAAAGGAGGGGATTTCTCTGCCTAAACTGAATCAACAGTACAAAGATGAAGAAGGATTCATTTTTAAATAAAAAAAAATGTGATGGACTTGCCTATGGAGTTCCCAGGAAAGCATTCTACACAGGCTCTGCAGCAGCATTGCAGCCAATGTAACTAAACACATACTCTCTGGGTGGTTTTACAGCATCATGGATTTTGGAGGGCTGGGAGCAGTAGGGATATTAAATCATCGGTCAATTTAAGTGGAATAGTGAACTGAATTCAAAACACTTCCAAAAGCAAATCCCATAAGATAGGAAACAATAGTTCAAGGATACCACTAATCATTCTATAGTCAATTTGGTTACTGCCCCACAATCAAAAGAAAAGCACATACCAGGGGGCAAAAAAAGCATAGAAAGTGCATTGTAACTTTGATGAACAGCAAAATAGGTCTGACTACTCAGGCTGAATCCAGATCGGGTCAAAACCCCTGTAATTATTTCATAAGTCTACCTGATTTGCAGGATGCGATCACAGCGCTCCTGACAGAGTCCCAGAATACAGACCCAATTCACTGGGTTATTGCTATTCTGGTAAAATTAACTATCATAGCGCAATATGCTGGTATTCCATAATAACAACTCTGTCTGGACTGCTGGGCAAGAAGTACCGCAAGGGTTCACCATGAGTCGTCGTTATCAGGAAATACTTCACATGATATTATTGGTCACCTGTAGGGCACAACAGAGGAAGAAAAATCTTGCTGCAGCAAATGGTAAAAACACAGAGTATTGATCCAATGTCTAGACGATGTATGATAATTCCGTATGCGCTTCATACCTATAAGTCAACAAACTGCAAAATAAATAAGTGATATCTGGAAGCAGACCCAGATCCTGAATGCAGAGCCGATTGCTATGGTGCTTGGATCACGGCTGGGCTGAGATGGAATCACAGTAAGGCAGAGATTTGGTTAGGTTATCTGGGATTCAACTTTGCCTCAAGAGCAGTGATTGCCAACCTTGGACATGGGGACCCCTAATGTAGGAACCAGGACATTTAGGAGCACATGAAAAAAAATTCAAAACAGTGGGAAGATGCACATACGTCAACAGCGCAACACAACTATATTAATTACAAACATTTTGCTAATAAGAAGGATACAATTTATGGAATTGGGCTGCCAAGTTAAAAATGGTTGGGAACCACTGCTCTAAAGGTCTAGGTACTATTTGGCATCTTTCCTCTCATAGTTATTCCTAGACATGAATGCTCTTGGCACAATAGTGAACTCTTGGAGATGGGTTTAGTGTGGTTTCTCACCAATGTGTGCATCTTCCACCACACATTTTCGTAGTCGACATGCTGCCTCTCAAAAAGTTTCTAAAGCTCATCCAAAGTGTGCACTGAGGTAACTTGCCACCCACTGAGGTATCTTTCCACCCACTGCCTCTGCTTCAAGCCTCAGATCCAACAACATCAGGGCCGAGTTCACTGATGGTCTGCCTCTACAACCATCATCCCACTGCTGATCCCTTGGCACTTATGTAAAACAGGACTTTTCATTTTTTTAAATGTTATTATCTTTTTTTAAAAAAAAATGTGGTATATCAAAGCCAAGATCATCATCCTAGAAGAGGTTTTCCATCTTTGAGATATGTCCAGCACTTTTGTTAAAGTTTATGCATTTGCTAAATACTTTCAAGCTAACATTTCTCTGATCCCCAAACCCCACATTCAGTGGTAACTACACTCTTTTACACTGTTCCAACATCTACACTGTCTTAAAAAACAGCCACAGAATACTCAACATTGAATTAGTGATTACTGTCCTCTTGTACACGTACATATATCTCAAAAAATAAATACATTTGTGGTTACGGGCATGGATAATGATGATTAAAGCGATAAACTGCTGACCTTTGCCTCCTAAAATTAAGAGGTAGCTTAAGTAAAGAAAAACCTGCACCATTTAGAAGCCCATGAGGCATATCTATAATAGAACAGGTATTCATCTGGCATATCACAAAGGGCTGCAGCCTCTGACAAAGAGGGGATAACCCTAGCATTAAAACCACTCAATAATATGACCACAGCCTTAGGAAACGTTATACTTAATTCTTCCAAAACCTGATCTAGCTAGCAGGTAGAAAAATACATAGAAGGATGAGAAGATATATAGATATTTAACAAAGCCATCTCTATCCCTCTGAACTCAACTTTAACAGCAAATAAATACTAATATACATAAAGATCCCAACTTGTTTGGGCCCCCTTTTACAAAATGTGCCCCACTGAAATGCAGTACATAAGTTGACTTACTTCTGCAGAGAGAAATCATCCAGGTGACATATAGGGTAGCTTTGTTTTTTGTTAAGGCTGCCCGATTTAGGAACTTATTCGTTGAGTTGAATGGGGTGTCTTATAAGGGTAACGGGGACAAATAATGATGTTATCTCTATTTTATTTTTGTTTTTATCCTTGCAAGTTTTATATGATTTTATTTTTTGTAAACTTGATACAGTCATATGACTAATCAATAAAGTTCATTCGTTCATTCATAAAGATCCACTTTACTTCCCAGCCAGACAAGGTCTAAAAAGCCATGCAAAGCTATCAGGCTTCATATGCTTTGTTGTTGGGTACCATCAAGCTATGGTTGACTTCTTTGGTGCCTCCACGGGCACTTCTACGCGGTTTTCCTGGCAGAGATACAGAAGTGGTTTGCCACTACCTACTTCCAGGGACAGGCTGGGGATTGAACCAGCAACCCTTGTCTTTTGAGGCTACTTGCATTACCACCCAGCTACCTCAGCTTTTGTTTGCTTAGAAACTGAAACAGATAAATCTGGCAGGCAGATATCGACAAACTGACATGTTTCATTAAAGAACGAACATTAACACCATTTCTTAACAACTGGTAACCTTTCATTGACTTTCTGTGCAAGAAAAAATTCTTTTTGCGGATTTGCGGATTTGATGACTGACAGGCTGAAAAAATTACAAAAGGCATGTTCGTTAAATTAGTTAGAGGGGGTATGAATGTAGATTTACTTATAATAATCAAGGAAGAGATCAGAAGTCATTCTTAGATATCTTTTTTCCTTAGGTTACCTGTGAGTGTTTCTATGTTTATTATATTTGAAAAATTATTAATAATATTATATTTTAAAAAGAATCTGTCAAGTCAGCATTTGTTACATTCCAACGAGCTTTGCTCCAAGTTAAAATGCCAATACAGTTATGATGTTTGGACCTGTTGCCTGCCATAAAAATGCAACAACCTGTATTATATGGAAGAGTATGTGCTCTACTAACCAATGGCCAATTGCTTGCTGCGATGGGATCCAAGGAACCTGAAAAAAGCACTGAATTGTTTTCTGTTTATTTCTGAAATGTGTACACATGCACACATAATCTTTTTTTCAGTTTTTCTTCCATGTTACTCATATGGTTGTGTGACTAATCAATAAATCTGAACTAATCCATACATTGTTTTATCTTACTTTACTGTGTACCTTACTCTGTTATTATTCTATACAGGTGGGGGGTTATAAAGCTTTATATTAAATTATAATAAAGATGGATACATTAATGTTTGGCAATGTTTTGTAAAACCAGCAGAGGAGGCTCCATTTTTCCTAATGAGGTAAAAGTAAAACCCAAGGACATTATGGTACTGTAAAACAGTATTCAAAACAATCTCCA
The DNA here is from genome assembly GCA_023333525.1 of Aspidoscelis tigris stejnegeri. Taxonomy (NCBI): domain Eukaryota; kingdom Metazoa; phylum Chordata; class Lepidosauria; order Squamata; family Teiidae; genus Aspidoscelis; species Aspidoscelis tigris. The sequence goes on from JALMGA010000008.1 coordinate 46,668,108, forward strand.
GTAAGTATACACAAAGGTAATCTGATAATTCAAATTATCTTCAAGGCTAAATGGTATTTTGGTCTCTCATAACTTTCATGATGTTGTTTCAGCATTATAAAAACAAGTCCTTGCTTTCAACTGAGCCAAGGCTTTGGATCCCAGTTGCACTGGTTCACCAAAGTTTAGGAAGATCCAAGAACAGTAAGTGCTTTAAGTTATACCAATTCATTCTGAAAATTAAGTTACTGTTCATCTGTTTTTGCACTTAGATATTACCATTCTTCTGAAGTGCTGAAGATAACAAGCACGATTCCTTGCTAATCCATTTTAACCTAATCTAAGAACATATGGCCCACCATTCCTTCTGAGTATTCTGAAGCAGAAGGCAAAGGCAAAACCTTCACCTGCTCTCAATTCCCTGCATATCCTGTCTACTTCTTCTACCTGGAGGTGGTACTGAGGCATTAATAGCAATAACCTTGTGGCACAAATTAAACGGCAGTAATGAATCCAAGGTCACACAGACCAGACTACTCTAACACTGTAGTGATCTACATACTCCTATTGGTTTTCATCTAAGGTGATTGCGCTTGGGCCGGTATTTTATCAAGCCAGCATGCTCCTCTTGACCAACAACCCAACCGAGCCAAGAGCAAAATCACCTCCACCAATTTAAACATGATAAAAGACTACCATTACCATGGCTTCTGCATATACTGAACTCCTCCTGACCACCCTGCATTTGACATCAGCTTATCTACACAGCTCTCTCCTAAATCATGAAACATAGGTCTGCTAATGTAAAGCAGCCTAGTTTAATCCCTAGCGTCTTCCTGGAAGAAGGTAATGGCAACCTACTTCTGTTTCTGCCAACAAAATTGAATGGATATGTCCTCAGTGTCATCAGGAGCCAGCGCTAACTTGGGGCTACCTAGCAAAAATAACTAAAGGGACATGCTACACATGTGAAGTTTTTTTAGATGCACTTTAGCAAGGTCACACTTAAAAACGGGAATAGTACAATCCATTTTAAACTCTCCATATTGTCAAAGAGCTTTTAAAAAATAAAATAAAGACAAAGAGACGTTTTCCATTTATAGTGACCACATGGACTATGACATTTTACAGGACCTCTGTTTCAGAGTGTGCATTGTTTGGTGTATTGGTTTCCCAGAGGCAATGTGTCTGCAGACCAAATGCAGGCCAATTTCTAAAATATCTGTGGCTACGTAAAAACGTGCCTGAATGTGCCCTGGATGCTGCCCAGCTGAAGGTCATCCTATAAATATTTAAAACAAATATAAATAAACAAACTACTCCCTGCAGCTTAAAGCTCCTCTTTTCTCCAGGTGACATTACAAGCAGCCAGGTTCTGTAAGCTTCTCACACCCAAGAACATTTCAGAGTGAACAGCAAGGCAGAAAGACAGTAACTGCTCAGTGCCAACACTTCTGTATGCCTTCAAGGATCTCTTCCATCCTTCAAGTTAATGCGAAAACCAGGAGAGGACTGTCACTGCTGGCAGGAAAATAAAGATGCAACCAAGCCTAAGGCCCTACCCTTCCTTCCTTTCTTGCCTCTCCTCTCAGTCAGACTTTAGACCCTCTTTGACTAGAAGTCTTAATATAATAAGTCTTTGCATGTCTTAATAAACTAAATGTTAACAAGTCCTTAAGGAACTCAAATGCAAAATTGCCAACCTTCTAGCAAAAACAGATAATCTTTCTCTAACATCAGGCTCTGTGCCTGAGGACTGGAGGGTAGCAAATGTAACACCAATCTTCAAAAAAGGATCCAGGGGTGACCCAGGCAATTATAGACCAGTTAGCTTAACGTCGGTTCCATGTAAGGTGATGGATCATTAAAGACAAAATTAGTGTGCACATGGAGGAGCAAGCATTGCTGAACAAAAGCCAGCATGGCTCCTGCAAAGGTAAATCATGCCTTACAAAATTGTTGGAATTCTTTGAGAGTGTCAACAAACATGTGGATAAAGGCGAACCAGTAGACACTGTCTATTTGGACTTTCAGAAGGCTTTTGACAAAGTCCTACATCAAAGGCTACTGAGTAAACTCATCAGCCATGGAATAAAAGGACAGGTTCTGTCCTGGATTTGTGACTGGCTTAAGGGCAGGAAACAGAGAATAGTAATAAATGGCCTGTTCTCAGGGTGGAAAGAGGTAAAGAGTGGGATCCTTCAAGGCTCAGTGTTGGGACCAATGCTTCATCAATGATCTAGAAGAAGGGGTACATAGTAAAATAGCAAAGTTTGCTGATGATACTAAATTATTTAGGGTAGTAAAAACTGAAAGAGATTGCCAAGAATTTCAGAGGGATCTCTTAGCACTGGGTGACTGGGCAACCAAGTGGCAAATGTGCTTTAATCTTAACAAGTGCAAAGTAATGCACATCGGGGCCAAAAATCCAAATTATGTCTATAAACTGATGGGGTCTGAGCTTTCTGCAACACACCAGGAAAGGAATCTTGGGGTTTTGGTGGACAGTTCAATGAAGGTGTCAACCCAGTGCACAGCAGCAGTGAAAAAAGCTAACTCAATGCTGGGAATAATTAGGAATAGAAAATAAGTCAGCAAGTGTCATTTTGCTTCTTTTATAAATCTATGGTGAGGCCACATTTGGAATACTGTGTACAATTCTGGTCACCATATCTCAAAAAGGATACTGTAGAACTGGAAAAGGTGCAGAAAAGGGCAACCAGAATGATTAAGGGTCTGGAACACCTCTCTTACGAAACCAGGCTGCAACGTCTAGGCCTCTTCAGATGGTGTTTTAAGAGGGGACCTGATTGAAGTATATAAAATTATTCATGATATAGAAAAGGTGGACAGAGAAAATTTCTTTTCTCTATCACACAATACTAAACCAGAGGGCACTCTATGAAGCTGAAGGGTAGGCGAGTCGGATCCAACAAGAGGAAGTATTTCCTCACCCAGAGGGTCATTGGTTTATGGAATCTGCTGCTGGAAGAGGTGGTAACAGCTACAGGCTGGGGGGGGGGGAGCAGGACACTTCTAAGGTCATTTGCTGGGATTCAAGAGCAGGAAAAGGTTTGCCCTTGTCTCTGCTTGAGATGGCCATGAGCATTTGGAGGGTCACTGTGTCTGACGGGACGCTGGACTAGATGGGCTGTGGCCTGATCCAGCAGGGCTTCTCTTATGTTCTTAAGTAGTTCTTAAGTCCTGCACGGAAATAGAAATACCACAACAGTTAACCTGTTCAAACAAGGCATTTAGGTTTCTGAAAAGAATACCTGAGCTTGGGGAACAGCATTATTTGCTAATTAGCTACAAGTCAAATGAAAGGGATTAGAATTTACAAATAAAGCCCCAAAAAACTTGGAGCCAGGGCACTCAACAGTTCAGCTTACCAATTACAAACTTGTAAGATTGCTAAGAGAGACCCTGTTTTAAGTGCCACAAAACTACTGAATGTGGTAGCACCTCCCTTGTGTAACAACTTACCATCTGGCTTTTGGGAGGCACCTATTATTACATCACTTAGACACCTACTAAGCAGCCATTTCTTCTCTCGGGTCTTCCCTGTATGATCCTCCATTTGTTCTGTTCTCTCTATCCACTTGCAGTTTTACTACTGTTCACGTTCTATGTCATTTCTAATTATTTTCACCTTCACTTTTAAATTCATATTGAATACAAAGCAGTATATACATGTTGCTAATTATCACCATCAGCTAATTTTAATGACCATGTTAGAGGAAAATTATACTGTACAAAGCAATATGATGTGACGGGTGACTGTTAATGCATCAGCATACTCTGTCTCCTTTCCGTTTTAACTTAGGAGACCTATCTGATTAGCTCAGGTCACCCAGTTCATCTGTCAGGAGTCTTCTATGGAAGCAGCTGCTACCCAGGTAGCTGTAGGTTTCAGTTTTCCTCTATTGGTTACACTCAGTTGCTCCAGTTACTGACTCAGGTCTGTCTTAATTACATAAATGTATCTATGAGATCAAATCAGCATAACTGGTTGTCAACCACATTCAATGCAAAGTTACTCTAAATTAGGCAAGGAAATGTTTGATCTTGTGGTAAACACTTGTACATAAGGTGAAAGTAAACAATGCTCCCAAAGGCTTTAAGTTGCTTTGTTGTACCCAACTTCTTTCTTGCCCAGGAGTTACAACAGGCAAACATTCATACAGGGGACAGCTGATTGAAGAGAGAAAGCCTTTAGTTACTGCTTAAAAGGTATAATATTAGGCGCCCCACAAACATCTGAAGCATTCCAGAAAGCAAGTAAACCACAGAGACCCCTGCAAAATGGCATGCAGTTATTTGGTGGTGAGTACAAACTGCTTATCTAGTAACATAGTCTTAAGAACAAAAGAAAGTCCTTGGTATATTGAACTAATAGCTCACCTTTTCTGTAGCTCAACCAGATGCCACTGGGATGCCTACAAGCATGATAACACTCTCCTGATATGTGGTCTGCAGCAGCATATGTTCCAAGGCACAAAACCTCTAATATTGAAGGTATACTACATCCCCATTCATCAACAATTTCTTAAATTCAATTTTACCTACCAACCTGGAAGGCTCTACTATTGTGAAGACACACCCGACTAAAGGTGGTGGCAGGTTCAGGTGTGCAACGCCGGTACCCTAGTGAGATCAAACACTTTCACCCAAAGAAAGCTCTAAGGCTGAATATAAAGTTGAAAAAGGGGGAAAGTTTATTTTACAGAACAAAAGTAAAAGGTTTCTCCTCCCCAGCTCTATCTAGCCTTGAAAGGAAAAATACTTTACAGTTTGAGTTCCAGCAGTCTTCAGGGTGTCATCTCTCTGGGTTTGATCTCCTCACTCAATGGAGCTGGGGCAGGGTCTTTCAGCTCCTGATTCCTTATGCGTACTTGTTGTTGGCTGAGTTGTTTCTAGTAACTAAATTGGCTAACTGGTAACTAAATTGGCTAACGTGTAAGAAATGCCCTTCCCGGCTGTCTGGGCCTGTTTGCCACCAAAAGGACAGCTCTCTGCAAGCTCACAGCACAGACCCACTAAAAACTAGGAAGCCTCTATCTAAAACAGAGCTTGCTGGGAAGGGGCAAACCAAACCTGGAGAAATGCAGGGGATTCCTTCAGCTCCTCCCACAACTAATACAATGTAGTATTTCCTATACTAAACATGCTAAGGCAGATGCAGGAATTGGTAGAAACAGTCCTGGTGGACATCACAACTATAATAGTTTCCAATAGTAAATTCCATAGCGGAGTTTTGTGCCGTGCGATAATACACTTCTTACCATTAGTCCTGAATCCAGCAGGATCTAAGGGGAAGGAACAGACAAACCAATAAATCTGGCCAAATTCAGAGTGCAACAAAAACAGTGCTCCCCACCCCCACCCCTGAAACCTCACATACTGTATTACCCTGGTCAGGATAGAGCAGCAAGTGCGTCTATAGTAGGCCTAGGCTATCTGACAATATGGCAGCAGTAGAGACTATTGTACAGAGCACCTCCTGTAGGAGGAACTTTGGGCTGCTCATGGTAAGGATGGGAAGTATGCCTTACCCTGTCACCCACGCTGCTGTAGAGGATGAGGGAGCAGACAACTATCTGGAGTAAGTGCAAGCAGGCATGTACTGTTGCTCTTGCACATCTGTTGGCCTTCTGTTCCTTTGAGCTTTCCTCAAACATCTAAGCATGCTTCCTTGCAGCATCTGCTAACTCTGCCACTCTACTCTACACCAATTGTCCAAGTCAGCCTCCCAGAAGTGCCCAGCAGGGTCAGGCCTATCTACTTCCCTATTTTTGCTGCAAGCCTGCATTGCCTCCTCAGGTCAATGGCTGGCTGTGAATGTCCTGGAAGACTCAGGAGAAGCAGAGCAGACTGTGTGGCTCAGAACTTCACCAGTGGTGAAACTGTAGCACCTGCATGTACCAAGGACCTGTCACAGGGGCAGCAGCTGTACTCAGTAACGATAACACACCAAAGTGGTGCTGAAAGCCCCTAACTATGGATGATTCTACACTGGCAAGCAAGCATACCATGAGCCTCCTTTCTGCATTCTGGTGCAGTGTAAGGGAGGCTCTAAGCATAGCCTTCCTTATACCACTCTGGCATGTGGACGGGAAGTTCCTGCTATGCTTGAGGGCCCGGTCTACCAGCCAGTGCAGAATCATCCTATATGTATTGCAGTTTAGTGAGCAAAATCCAACCCTGGGCAGATGCCTGTGTGTGTGAACTCTGCAAAAACCCATGTCTGGGCATTTGGCATCTGTGTGGTTCAGCACTGCTGTCCCATGGAGATGTAGCAAAGAGAAGCCATTCTCTGCTCACATAAATTATATTTTAAAAATTCTTCATCATACTATACTTCAACTGTCACTACTTTTAGAAAAATTCTCATAAACAGCCTATACCTTTGTTCCCCTTTCAGTTTCCCTCTCTCAGTAAGCATCAATACTTCTGTTACAGACAAAAGCTTATCTTGCTGTACTTTGATTCTTCAAAATATACCCCAGTTTCTGCTGATCTCCTGCAGGGACTAAATCCAAAGGCCTCCGAGTACTAAAACAGCCATCTCATTTTTTAACAGCTAAAGGAATAAAGACCAAACACAAATGAATAGAAATTTGCCACAATAAAAGGATTCATTTACACCTCCAGCCTCCTGTGTATTGAATATGCCATATTTTAACGGACATCTCTTCATTTCATATACTTCTCATTAAAAGCATATGTCAACCTTCTGTTTGTATACCATCTGTTTCCTCCCATATTTTTTTTTAAAAAAGCCATATCAATTGAAGGTAAACATTTCATCTTCAGGTTCCAAAATTAATATTATTACTGTCACAAGTACTGCACAAAGCAGAGAGACACTATTTTCACAAAACTATTCATTTTTCTCAAAGTCCGCATGCTTTTAAAGTCAGATTTAAGATGGCATCTTTCCAGAAAATATTTCACTTCAGATCTACCACCAATGCATGCACTTCACCTACATTAACTGAGCAACTCTATAAGAAAGGGGTATGGAAGAGTCCTCTGTAAATTACAGCTAAAATCTAAGGAGTCATAACTTCTTGTCATACACAACATTCTAACCTAAAACTATTTCCTTTTTTAAAATTAACTTGGGAATTAAGATTAAGAGGAAATTTACCGTTCAGAACTTGATGATTTATGCTTAATTGCCAGACCAAATGTTTTGTTTTTTTAAATAATGACATATAACATACAATGGCAAAAACCCTGAATAATGCCTATTTTACCTTCTTCAATAATTGCCTTGGCTATGAGATGTATACTTACACATTTTTTTCTATGATTCTGATAATTCTTTAAAAACTCTTTAAAGTGGTGGATACCACTAGATCCTGAAAGAGAGGCAGTGATCACCACTAGTTGCCAAAATGTTCTATCTAAAAAATTGCCCCTATCTGCCTATCCTAACACTTCCTACCTTTTCTGCTTTGATTTATGAGCCCCAAGTTGTAATTATATGGTGAGAAAATCTATTGCCTTCCACCTTTTCTTCAACATTCATATTTCATATACCTCTGTGAAGTCCTCACTTTTACTTATTTTTCATAAAAGCTCCTAACCATCGTCAAACGGATAGAAGGGTCCATTTAAGCTATCAAATCTAATCATTGTGCTAAGTTGCCAACAGAAGTGAACATAGATGGAAGCCCCTCCCCAAACTCAAACCCAGTTTGAGAGTTTTGAGTGTGGCCTCAAAGACTGCCCTTCTGAGGTCAAATCAAAGCAAAGATAACATCAGTCTAGCAGAGGTACTTCAAGAAACTACAGGTGCTCTGATGAGAATAGTAATCACAATGCAATAATGTTCAGCTTAAATATAGACAATGTTGATAAAATCTAGGATAGATATCTTAAACTTTCATTTAGAAAATGGAAAGCTTGCTCTAACATGGAGACCAGGAAGGAACCTAAATTCTAGCGCAACAAATGCAAGGTGGCAATCAGGAATGCTAAGAAGGATTTTGAGGAGCCACAGAAACTAATAAGAAGAACTTCATCAGAAATAGGAAGCTAGCCTGAAAAGCAGTTGGACCATTAGATGACAATGGACAGGAAGTGAGAATTAAACAGAACACGGAGACTGTTGAGGGACCAAATGAATTCTTTACCTCTGCATGCAAATGAAGACACAGTTGGAATATTATGTACAATTATGGTCACACACCTCAGAAAGGAGCTACAAAAAGTGCAGAAAAGGACAATCAGAATGATCAGGGTTGTATGAAGTCAGGCTGCAACATCTAGGCTTCTTCAGCCTTAAAAGAGGCTTGTCTAGAGGTGTTGTTCCTGCAATGGCACAATGCATACAACCCTACACATGCACAGTGGCCATTATCATGATGGCAGCTCATGCAAGTACCTATCTAGACAGGTAAGTGCTTGCACGTTTTTGACATAAAACCCAGACTGGGAGTTAAAAATCCTACAATAACATTATTGTGGAATATCATCCCACTATTCCAGGTCTATGCTGGGACTGCCACAGACAAGTATGGCAATCCCAACACAGCCTGGAATAAACTCAGGTTTTACACCCTGCCTGGAGGCAGCCTCTCCCCCCCCCCCCCCCCAACAGCACAAGGCACAAAAGTGTGTTGGATGAATCTTCATCAGCAATGCAAAACCAACCACTAGGGGTGCTAGCAACTGAATCTTCATTCCCTTTAAAGGATTTGTACAGAACACAAACCAAGCATTAAAAAAGGGACAAGAGAAACTTCCAACACACAATCTATATCTTTCCTGATGAACAACTAACTTTCATAGGGCAGGATATAAATTCTTAAATAATGTAGGGTTTTTTTTAAATAAAATTTTTATTGGACAGTAATATACTTACATACATATATACACAATTCCATAAAAACAAAAGTAAATAAACACTAAATGTACCTATACATACTCTCCCCCCCTTTCCTTTGATAGACCAATTTGATTAGCTTAATTTTGGCTACAATCTAGACATACAACAATTTTAATAGAAAATTCTTTTGTGGGATACATGTATTTGTTTGTGCTAACAATCAGGGTTCCCATATTTGGCAATAATGTTCATTAGTGTTATTATCTTCCACTTGACACTGTTTAGACCTGATAAATATGTTTATCATAATATTCCATAATTCATTTTGCCATTCTCTTATTGTTAGATTCTCAGCATATGTCCAATTTTTTACCAATATTTGTTGAGCTGCATCTATCAAATAATGTAGTCTTGTTTGTGCATTTATATCTAAATTTAGTTCATAGAATCATAGAATCATAGAATCATAGAATGGTAGAGTTGGAGGGGACCTCCTGGGTCATCGAGTCCAACCCCCTGCTCAAGGCAGGATCTCCTAAACCATCTCAGACAGATGGCTGTCCAGTCTCTGCTTGAAGACCTCCATTGAAGGGGAACCAACCACCTCCCGTGGCAGCCTGTTCCACTGGTTGATCACTCTTACTGTTAGAAATTTTTTCCTAACATCTAAACTAAATCTTTTCCCCTGCAGTTTCACCCCATTGTTTCTAGTCCTTCCTTGAGAGAGTGAGAACAGGGCTGATCCCTCTGCCTTGTGACAACCCTTGAGGTATTTGTAGACAGCTATCATGTCTCCTCTCAGTCTTCTTTTTGTTAGACTAAACATTCCTAGTTCCTTAAGCCGTTCCTCATAGGACATGGTTTGCAGACCGTTCACCATCTTGGTAGCTCTCCTTTGAACCTGCTCCAGCTTGTCAGCGTCTTTTTTAAACTGGGGTGACCAGAACTGGACACAGTACTCCAGATGAGGTCTGACCAAGGTAGAGTAGAGGGGGATAATAACTTCACGTGATCTGGACTCTATGCTTCTCCTAATACACCCCAGGATTGCGTTTGCTTTTTTTGCAGCTGCCTCGCACTGTTGACTCATGTTCAGTTGATGATCTACCAGGACACCCAAGTCTTTTTCACATGTGCTGCTGCTCAGCCGAATTCCTCCCATTGTATATGTGCTTTTTTCATTTTTCTTGCCCAGGTGCAGAACCTTGCATTTTTCTCTGTTAAATACCATTTTATTAGTTGCAGCCCATTGTTCGAGTTTCTCTAAATCTTTTTGAATCCTCTCTCTCTCTTCTCTGGTGTTTGCAATTCCCCCTAGCTTTGTGTCATCAGCAAATTTGATCAGTTTCCCTTCAACTCCCTCGTCCAGATCGTTTATAAAAACATTAAACATAACTGGGCCCAGGACAGAACCTTGTGGTACTCCACTTGACACTTCCTTCCATTTGGATGTGCAGCCATTTAAAGCCACTCTTTGAGTACGATTACTAAGCCAGTTTTGAACCCACCTTATAGTTGCCTTGTCAAACCCATATTTGATCAATTTTTCAATGAGGATCGCATGAGATACTTTGTCAAATGCTTTGCTGAAATCAAGAAATACTATGTCTACTGCATTTCCTTGATCAACCCATTCAGTGATTTTGTCATAAAATGAAATCAAGTTGGTCTGACACGACTTGTTTGATACAAACCCATGTTGACTACTGTTAATTATTGAATTCCTATCCAAATGCTGACATATGTGTTGTTTAATAATTTGTTCGAGAATCTTTCCTGGTATTGAAGTCAGGCTAACAGGCCTGTAGTTCCCTGGGTCTACCTTCTTCCCTTTTTTGAAGATAGGAACAACGTTTGCCCTTCTCCAATCGTCTGGGACTTCTCCTGTTCTCCATGACTTCTCAAAGATTACAGCAAGTGGTTCAGCAATTACCTCTGCTAATTCCTTCAGTACCCTAGGATGTAATCCATCTGGACCCGGGGACTTAAATTCGTTTAAGTTAGCTAAGCGTTCCCTTACTCTCTCAGTGTTGATTTTGTGTCTTGATTCTCCTAGTCCTTCATCAGTACAGTGAAGGACTGTTGCATGTACATTATCCCTCTTGGAAAAAACAGATGCAAAATAGGAGTTCAGAATCTCTGCCTTCTCAAGATCACTTTCGATCACTTCTCCATTCTCTCCCTGCAGACTTCCCAAAACCTCTTTGACTTTTCTTTTGCTGTTGACATATCCCCAAAACCCTTTTTTATTGTTTTTAGTCTCTCTTGCAAGCCTCAGTTCATTTTTAGCTTTAGCTTTTCTGATACTTGCCCTGCAGATTGTACTGATTTCATTATATTCCTCCTTAGATATGTATCCCTCCTTCCATTTCTTAAACATTTCTTTTTTCTTTTTTATCAAGTTTTTAAGTTCTAGGTTTATCCACCCTGGTCTCTTTAGATGTTTTCCATTCTTCTTTCTTTGAGGAATTGTTAATGATTGCGCTTCTAATATTGCATTTCTCAAAATATCCCATCCTTCTTGGACATTTCTATCCTTTAGTACATTTAACCATTTGATCCCTCCTAACCTCCTCCGGAGTCCATCAAAATCTGCCCTTCTGAAGTCCAACTTTGAAGTCTGAGTCCTCTCATGCTTTCCTTCCCTTATTATCCAGAATTCAAGGATAACATGATCGCTGCCTCCTAATGCCCCAGAAACTCTGATATCCTCCACCATTTCCTCTCTGTTGGTAAGAATTAGATCAAGGAAAGTCACAGGTAAATACTTGGTGAAAATGGGATGTATACTTCAAACATTTGCCTTATTTGTTCACGTATCTCAGTCCAAAAGTGTTGCACAGAAGAGCAAAGGCAAACCAGATGAAAATATACAGGTAGTTGTTGACATCCTCTCCAGCAGTCTTTGTTGTTTGTTCTTGTTATATTAGCAAATCTTAATGGTGTAAGGTACCATCTATATAATATTTTTGTATATTTCTTTTATTTTTGTTGATATATATGTTCTTTGTTGACTAGATTATTCCATTTTTGAGCCGATATATTTGTTTGCATATCAGTTGCCCAAAGATCTTTCAGAGTTGGAATTACAAGCTCCAAAAATAACAACATAAGTTTATAAATTGTTCAAGTGTGGCTCAAAACTTTGTTCTGAAAGCGCATTGTGGCTCCTAGTTCGCAGATCAATCAGTCTCTCCATCAGTGTGACAGGTATCACTACTATTGCACCCAAACATTTGCTAGTAACTAGTTACGGTATTATGCCCTTTGTTAATATTGTTATGATATATTGATCATATTCTATTTATTATAAACCAGTGGAACTTTTTAAGATATAAAAACATTTTAAACTAATAAAAACCTCCAGCATGTTTTATATACCACCAGAGATACATTTTACTCAAAACTAAGATCACACCTTTTTCTAGCACAGAAATTGAATAAGCTCATATTTTGTAATGGCTATTCAAAATCCATATCAGTGTTGACTACTTTTAATTTCTTATTTCTTTATCTATCTTTTTCCAAACAGTGACTTCTGTTCAAATAAATAACAAATACAGAGCTGATGAACATAACACCCTGGGCATCCTAATCTATGTGCACACAAATACTGGGAGTGTTGTGGGCTAGATAAAACCTTTAAAATTGTATATTTTCTTCTATTATTTATAAAGCAGATTTTCTTCAGTAGTCATGAAGCAAAAAAAAAAAAAAAAAAAAGGCCTTTCTATTTTCTTATCAGCTGATTGCTCATTTATCCAGGCTGCCATGGTTCATTGCCCAGGAATGAAAACTGGGCAACTGAATTAAGGAGCTGGAATGTAGAAGGTAGTAAATAGGCTGAACGTTAAGTGTCAATATTAAACGTAGCTTGCAGAAGGGTTAGCACACCACTCCACAGACAATGTCAATTTTGCCTTCATTATCCATGGTCAGTGATTAACTGGAGGAAGCTGCTTAAAATGACCAGAGCACCAACCACATAAAAGGTACAAATTAGATTACCAATAGCCTAGCTAGACTGATCTCTGTATACATATGATATACACATGTGTGCACATTTAATATTTACACATAGTTTGTGGTCCTATTTAAGTGTTACATCCGATTAAGGACAGTAAAAATGAGTAGCCAGGAATAGATCCAGGATATGTGTGTGTATATGTGTGTGTGTGCGTGTGTGTGTGTGTGTGTGTGTGTGTAGGGGCAGTTACACTCTCCTCACCTTCCTGCATGATGAACAAAGATTCAAAGGGGCTTGTAAGCAAAGTTGATGGAATATTGCCTTAAGATTCCATAGCAGACAAAGCATCTTTCTATACTTACCTTCAGTAAACTGGACCCTGCTGGGACAAAATGTCTCATGGCATGGAGCAAGGCTGCCACATTAAGGTGACCTGTTCTGTTCCAGTCCCTGTACTTACTTCACAGCAGGCACAGAGGGCCTCCAAAACTCAAAAAACATGGGGGAGCCACTGCAGAGATACATCTTGTTGTACTGGTACAATGGGTCCTATGCTATACCAGGCTATGGTTTAGTATATCACACTTTAAGATGCTGGTAGACCAGATGAGACTGTCATTTGAGACCTTCTGGTCCAATACTAGCAGGAGATGGGGCTCTCCTTAGATTACAACAGCATGCGGAAAGAAAGCTCCTAGTGCACTCACTTGTCCTGTCTACAAGCAAGTATGGAATCACCCAAATATTTTAAAGCATTTTGACTCAAATAATCCAAGCCACAATCTTCTAGCATTCCAACTCAATAGGAAAAGGTGAAATGATGAGCACATCAAGGTAGGATGTACCACCTCTTCCTTCTCTTGGATAATTAGCCATAAACAAAACCACAACCAAACTCTACAAACAGAAATGTGTTTAAACAGCATTCATCCTGTTTCTCTTTGCTGGGGCTTGTATTATTCTATAAATGTCTATTCTAATTTGTAATAGGCAAGGTATCCCATAAGCCCCCAATTATTGAAAAGGGCAATACAGGGTTTCTTTCCGTTGAAGCACATGGCAAATAGATTATTTTTATTTATTAACTTCTTTTACTTTTTTCCTACAAGAGGCAAATGAGAAAACATATGGTTGGCAATTTGGCAAGGATATCATGTCAACAGTGTAGAAAAAATGTAAACAGAAAAGGTACTGAAACTGAATAATCTCATGACCTCAAATCGGGAGGTTGATTACCTCGAGAAGTATCCGTTCTGGACGGATGAAGCATACTACGGATGGGTAATATCTAGGTGTATTACTGGCAGACGACCGCTAGATGGCTTAATTTTAGGAGTATAAGACCCCCAATCCCGTCATCCTCTCCAGTCTTTCGGAGGGAGTCCATGATCTCAATGCTCTTTCGCGGGAGCGGGTTTCTATAAAGAAAAACAGTAGAAGTTAGTAAATACAATAAATGGGTGGGTGCGTAGTATGCTTCATCCGTCCAGAACGGATACTTCTCGAGGTAATCAACCTCCCGTTCTCGGACGGATTCCGCATACTACGGATGGGACGTACCAGAGCTCCCAAAAAAGGGCGGGTCTCTTGTGATCCCATCACCACCTGCCTCTTGCACACTAGGTCAAAGAGGAGAACAGTTAACCCATAATGATAATAGGAACCCTCTTACCCCTGTCTTACCGAGGTAGTGGATGCCTGGTGCAGGATTTTTCTACCAAAACTGGCCTCCTGTCTCTTGAATTCGTCGAGTTTGTAATGCCTGGTGAAGGTCGATGGAGAGGACCATGAAGCTGCTCTGCATATCTCTGCTACTGACACTGAAGCGTCGTAGGCTGTGGAGGAGGCCGATGACCTGGTTGAGTGTGCGACTATACCATCGGGTGGAGTAAGTTGCCTAGCTTCGTATGCTTGGGTAATGCAACTCCTGATCCAGGAAGAGAGAATCTTCGGTGAAGCTTTGTTCCCCAAATAGTTTGGATGGTAGCAAACAAATAAAGAGTTTGTTTTCCTAAAATCCTTGGTCTTGTCTATGTAAATCTGTAGTGCTCTTTTGACGTCCAATAACAAAACGTTGTAGTCAGCTTCCCCCGTATCTGCAGGGGAAAGCGCTGGAAGGTGGATCTCTTGGTTTCTGTGGAAATTGGAGTCAACCTTAGGTCTGAAGAATGGGTCCAGTCTGAGTGTGACTGATTCCTCTTGAAACTTACAAAGTGAGGGTTCAATAGATAAAGCCGCTAATTCCGATACTCTTCTGGCTGATGTCATTGCTACGAGAAACAATGCCTTATAGGATAGGAACTTTAGGTCTACCTGTTCTAAAGGTTCAAACGGTGGTTTAGTGATGGCTTCTAGGACCATTTGTAAATCCCACGTAGGGAATCTGTGGATAGTTGGAGGGGTTTTAGCTTTCAAACCCGCCAGGAAGGAAACCACGTACTCATGTCTAGATAAGGATGGAACATCTTTAATATGAACAAATGTAGACAATGCGGCAATTTGCTTGCGGATGGTGTTGTATTTTAAACCTTTAACACACCCATCTTGTAAAAATAATAGGATGTCCCCTATCAGGGGATGTGCTGGGTCAATATTTTTACTAACGCACCAAGAGCAAAACACTTTCCATGTGCTGTTATATATTCTCCAAGTGGAGTCCCTTCGTGCTGCTAACATAGTGTTTATGACTTCATCATGCAGCCCTGCTTCCTTGAGTCTTAACCTTTTAAACTCCATGCCGCTAACGCCAGCCACTTGGGATTGGGATGGAGGATCCCTTGTTGGGAGAGCAGGTCTCTTCGGGATGGTAGGGTGAACGGATCCGAGGCTGACATGGCCCTCAGGAGAGGGAACCATGGTCTGCGAGGCCAGAATGGGGCTATGAGGACTACTTGAGCTCTCTCGACCCTGATCCTCCTCAATATTCTGCCTATTAGGGGAATCGGAGGGAAAGCGTATAGGATCCCGGGAGGCCAGGGGGACGTGAGGGCGTCCGTGGCTAGGGCCTGGCTGTCCTTGTACCTTGAGTAGAATAGAGGTAGTTGTCTGTTGTGCCTCGTTGCAAATAGATCCGCCTGAAAAGGACCAAACTTGTCATTCAAGGCATCAAATACATCTGTGTGTAGCATCCATTCTGATTCTAATAATTTTGTTCTACTCAGTGAGTCTGCTAGAACATTAGATTCCCCACTGATGTGTAGCGCTGTGAGGGATGCTAAGACTGGTTCAGCCCATATAAACAATTGTGCAGAGAGAGACATAAGTGAGCGGGATCTGGTCCCTCCTTGCCTGGCCACGTGAGCTTTAGCTGTCATATTGTCAGTGAAGACAAGGACATGTTTCCCTTTCAATAGAGGTTCAAAAGTTTGTAGAACTAAGAGAATGGCCTTTAATTCGAGCCAGTTAATGTGGTGCGATAATTCTGAGGGTGTCCACGTGCCCTGTGCTGAGTGAGAGAGGTAGGTACCTCCCCACCCGTGAAGGCTAGCGTCAGTGTGCACTATGGCTTCTGTGGGGGAGATGATAGGAACCCCCTTGGCTACATAACCTGGATCGCTCCAGCGCTGCAGCGAGCGTTGCACGTCCGTAGTGATGGGAAGGGTTCTGTCGTGGCCCTGTGAGATGAGTGCAGCATATGGTCTTAGCAGCCTCTGAAGGGGTCTGGTATGAAACCTAGCCCAATGGTGTAAGTCAATAATAGAAATCATCTTCCCCAGTAGGGAAGTGAGTGTGGAAAGCTTGGCAGATGGGGAGGCCGAAACGTCCCTGGCCATGTTGACAAGACTGTTGATGCGCTCTGCTGAGGGCTTGATGGTGAAAGGGCTGGTGTCAATTTGAGCCCCTAAATGCACAAGTGTTTGAGAAGGGGTCAAACTACTCTTAGGGTAGTTGATCTTAAAACCATGTGCGGCCAAGAAGGAGATAGTAGTGTGTGTGTCCCGTTCTGTTTCCCTTTTGGATATTCCAGCAATGAGCAAGTCATCCAAAAAAGGGTACACTCTGATGCCCCGCCTTCTTAATGCCTCTATAGGGCCCAAGAGGGTTTTGGAGAAGACGCGCGGGCTTTGATTTAACCCAAATGGGAGGGCTCTATACTGGTAATGCGCCTCTCCAATCTGGAAACGAAGGAACCTTCTATAATCCTCGTGGACCGGGATGTGCAAAAAAGCGTGCATTAAGTCAATGGAGGTCAGAAACATGTTCTCCTCCAACTGTCCCCTTATGGCCGAGAGGCCTTCCATCTTATAATATTTGGTTTGCATAAATTGGTTAAGATACTTAAGATCCAGTACGCCCCTCCATGTGCCCCCTTTCTTTGGGACTAGAAATATAATGGAATATATCCCTTGTCCCTGTTCAGGTGCAGGGACTTCTTCAATAGCCTTCATTTCAATAAGTTCCTGGATAACTTGATACAGGGCCAATCTCTTAACTTTATTAACTGGAACCGGAACCACCATGTGTCTGGGTATGGGAGTGTACTTGAACTCCAACTTATACCCTTCTCTTACCACATTCAAAACCCATCTGTCCTTAACAGTGCGGGACCAAACATAAACAAAATCAGTCAAACATGCTCCTACAGGCGGAGGGTGACTGTCTTTTGGAACTGGGTATTCACATGCTGGGGTTGTTGAAGGAAAACTGCCTGCCCCTGCCCCTACCGAGGGGTTGCTTGTTGGCCGAGGATCCTCGCCCCCAGGGAAACCGGGAACCTGGGGGCTTGGATCGAAAGGGCTGTTTCCTGTACCCATATGAATAATTAAAACCTGAGCCATAGCTTCCCCCAAATGGTTTACGGTTACCTTTGGGTCTGGAAGTGGGCGTGGCAGATGTCGAGGGTGGAGCTGTGGGCATCACCTTCCTCTTGTTCCGTTCAATGAGGACATCTTTTAAATTTGGTTCCCCAAAGAGAAGGTTCCCGGAGTATGGGGCTGTCACCAGCTGGACTTTGGAGTTAAAGTCCACCTGCCATGTTCTTAACCACACCATCCTGCGTGCTGCCACCGCTGCCCCAGTACTACGGGCTGACAACTGGAGGGCATCCAGACTGGCATCCGCAATGAGAGAGAGCGGCTTCTTGATTTCCAGCAACTTAGGTTTCAGGTCTGTATGCAGGGAAGGAGAGGCAAGGATTTCCTCTACTCCCTTGAGAATGGCCCTGGCTAGGACCGAACAGGAAGCTGAGCAACGAGAACTTAACGATCCTGATTCGTAAACTTTTTTCAATAAACTTTCAAGTTTCTTATCATTTGAGTCTCTCAAAATATTTTCCCCTTGACCTGGGACCACCTGATTGGACACCAGTTGGACTATGGGGCCATCAATAGAGGGGAGGGCCCAGATAGATTCCGCATGGCCAGCTGGTAAGAAGAGCTTCCTAGGTGGCCCAGGGAGGCGCTTGGATGTGCCTGGCTCCGCCCATTCCCTAATTAGAATATTTTTCATAAGGTCTGGTATGGGAATTATAAGTTCTTGTTGAGGCGGAGGCATTAGCAAGTCCTTGGCCTGCTGGATTTGTTCCTCTGAAACATTAGGATCCTTAGGGATCTTCAGGTAGGAAGTGACATATTGGACCACTGCGGGCATAGAGTCATACTGGAATAGTCTGGGTGTGGTCTGGGGGGTCTCCTCCTGGCCCGTTCCCTCCTCCTCCATTGGGGAGGGAAAGGGGTTAGAAGGGGTATCAGGAGTGGGGGTGGGAACCCGCCTCCCAGCATTGCCAACATCCACATTAACATCATCAGCAGATATAACATCAGGTACATTATGCACAATCACATTAGATTCCAGGTGAGATATAGTGGGTTGGATAGGCAGAGCAGTTCCAGAGTCCTGAAGGGAGCTGTCAGCCAATATATCAGAAGAGCGCTGAGTGGGTTGAACAAGCCTCTTGGTTGGATATTCAGAAGAGCGCTGTGTGAGGGACCTGCCAGAGGTAGGATCATTTTCAGAAGAGCGCTGTGTGAGGGACCTGCCAGAGGTAGGATCATTTTCAGAAGAGCGCTGTATAGGGGGGGCACATGAAGGATTATTTTCAGAAGAGCGCTGTGTGGAGGGGGTATACTGCGCAATATTTTCAGAAGAGCGCTGTGTAATTTCCCCTTGCTCAGCGGAGCCAGCAGCAGCAGAGGTATGGTGCCTTTTCCTGCTTCTCTTAGGGGGGGGCGGGGGGGAATCCGAAGAAGAAGAGGATGAGGAAGAAGGTGGAGTGGGTGATCTGCGCCTTTTCTTCTTCTTTTAAGCCCCCCCTTGAGCAATGGTGCGGGCAAGATCCAGGAGGATAGCCAGGTGGTCCCTTTTTTCTGTTTCTGAGGAGGAAGGGCTGCGGGAGCGTTTCTTTCCGCGCCTCCGTCTCTTAGTTTGGCGCCGTTTTTCGCGGGCTTGGGGAATCCTGGACGCCTCCGCGGAGGGATCCTCTTCCCCCATGCTGCGCCTAGCTCTATGGTGGCGGCCACGGCTTCCCCTCTGTGCCGGGACTACTTCCGCTCCAGGAGACTGGCTGCGGCGTCCGTGCGAGCCCCGCTGTGTAACTGCGTCACACGCGGGGACTTCTTCAGGCGCGGCGTGGCGTACTTTCTTAGGCTTTGGGACGGGTGCCGGCTGCCTGGTAAGAGTAGCAAGGGCGGCTGCTCTTGTTGATTCAATCTCCCGTAGGGCTTGGGAGGGAGAAGAAACCCCATCAGGGGAGTGTGAATCTATAGAAGGGAAAAAACACACCGGGGAAGGCGTCAGTTAAGGGCTCCGAAAGCCTCCTTCCTATCCCCCTCCGAGCTAATGAAGGGGGGGGGCTATTTTCCCGGCGCTTACCTGTGCGCAGTGGCGCGGGGCGGGAGGAAAATGTCCGGGACTCATCTCCCACTGCGGGGAGAGAGGCCCGATGGACACCCCGATCGGACGCCGTGGGTAAAAACCCGTAGAAATCGGACTCTTCGTCCTCAGATCGCCAAAGGGGGTGGTCAGGGGCGGTTAGCGGGAGCGCGCCTAAAAATGGGGGGGCCAACAGATTAGGATTCGCCAGGGTAACTCCCACCCACTGGGACTCCCTGTAAAGGTGGCTCACCCCCGTCCTGTTCCGAAGCGGATAGAGCTGAGGACATTGTCGTTCTGAATACTGGTGCGTGGCACCAGTTCTTTCCAAAGCGATGCGTCTGCCTAGTTAACGACTGTAGAAAGACTGGAGAGGATGACGGGATTGGGGGTCTTATACTCCTAAAATTAAGCCATCTAGCGGTCGTCTGCCAGTAATACACCTAGATATTACCCATCCGTAGTATGCGGAATCCGTCCGAGAACAGAAATATACCGTTGTCTAGAAATAGCTGGGTCAGTAGGCCACGAAAGCTTAGAATTGACAAAAATTACAGAATCTGTCGTGCTCTATCACTAATTCAACAGATCGTGCCATTCTGAATTTCAAGGGACTTGGAAGAGCAGTTTGGGCTTCTATTACCATGATAAACAGAACAGAGCTGTTTAGAAATTGCAAGCCTTAACATTACTCTGACATTTTCAGTTCACCTCAAATTTGTTTTAAATTATCCTAGGAATCATACAAATTCAGAATACTATCATCTTGAGAAAACAGTGAAAGAATGACAAGTAGCAAATACTATACTAACAGTTACCAAAGTTAATTTTGGAACCCTAATTTAACACTGACTAAAACTTTTCAAATACCATCCAGCTAGTCAACAAAGGGAGTAACATTAAGGGGAAAAATATTCACTACAAACTTCAAAAATATTATTTTCAAAACATAATGAAAGAGACTTAGAATTCAATATAATTAACTTCAACTAACATTCCAAGATAAAATATAGATGATGCCTCCAGACTACACATAATTATTTCACTATATTTTGTTATTTCATAATTACTCACTTTCATAATACTTCTATTTTGGCCCCTTGCAGGAGAAATATAGTGTGTTTAAACCTGTAAAATATGACAATTATGCTATCACATCAAGAATCTCCTGTCCACATGATCCATCCTCTTCCATGTTAGCAACACAGAGAACTAATAACATGCAGCCACAAACTTCTGTAACCTCAAAAATCACACGGAATTCTTGGTCATGTTCTCAAAAGAACTCTCAGAAGTAATCTAAAGTGAAGAGTGTTCTAGGAATAACAGAAGCTTTTGCTACAATGGTTTTTCCCCCGCAATAGCTTTATTGCATTATATTGCTTCAAAATTTTGGAATGGCTACCCAAGAAAGGCAAAGAGGTGTAGCAAGTGAATGTCAGTTCTGCAGTAATTAATCCCAAAACATCCTGGCTAGATATGGCCAGAAACTGTAAGTAAAGGTTTGAAGCAAAGGCACATTATAGAGTTGAATCCTAGATGACACCACAGACTCTACAAAATAAATTGAAAAGCTATGTTATATTTATAGTCATGAAGCAATTATGAAAGGCATATAAAGATTCAGAATAGCAACATTATTACAAAATATATATAAATATTTGCATTGCCTTCAGTCCTCAAGGGTTAGACCTTAGATGCAATATGTCAGTGTGCTGAGGATAAGCCTTACCATAACCATATCAACAGCAGCAAAATTATTCTGATAAAAACTTAATGCACTCATCTAATTTATGTCAAAGCACAGAGGGAAAAAGGACAGGCTTCCAAAATTAATGGAGAATAAAAAAAGAAGAGGTATCAAAAAAATTAAATAATACTTAAGAGCATTCCAGTGATTTATCTACTCATTAATGCAAGTTTAAGGCAGTGTTAAACTACGGTACTGTATATTCCAGCTTATAAAACGACTGGGCGTATAAGACGACTCCCAACTTTCCAGTTAAAATACAGAGTTTGGGATATACTCACCATATAAGAAGAGACCCCTCAATAATTTAACCTTTGTAGTGAGAAATAATTGTCTTTTTTTACTAAGGTACCTCACAAGTATTTTGAAAAGTCTTATCCACTTGCTAAACCACAACACAACAGGCTCTGCCAATACCAGGCGGGAAAGCAGTTAAGATTAGGATTTTGTGACAAAAGCACACACTGCTCCTTAAAATACTTTTACACACTTTGTTGTTGTTGTTATTGTTGTTAAAGCAAGACTATTTTTCTTCCAGAGGAGCGGGAAGGGGATAGCTACCTACTTTATTTAGTTAAGATATGAGGAACCAAAAAAGTGGTAGATCAGCCGCAGCACTCGCTTTTAAAAAGTACGTCTGTCTCAATACACAATATGGCCATGTGCCTCACAATGGTAGAGCAACTTCCCTATGACAAAAGGCTGCAATAGATTATTTTTTTCAAAAAAGAAACTTTTATTGCAAAACCAGAAAAACACATTACAGCTTGAAAAATGTACAAGAATCATATCCATCAGAGGCAAAATGCATACTAAAGTGAAAACAACAGTAACAATAACAAAACAACAGTAACAAAAAGAACAATTACACAACTGGTCCAGACTTATTCATATTCTTCTTCCCCCACCCACACCCCAGTAGGAAACAATTAAGAAAAAGAACGAAATAGTTAGATCATCGGCCTTGTTCCACAGCACAGCCCGCTGGAGTAGATGGGTTGCTGGTACATTCCAGCATGGCATTTTGCTCTTCTGTGCATCTCCACACAACAGCAGGCTTTGGACTTACTTAACCCAGTCTCATAATTGATGACAGAAGTTCCCTTCTATGTCAGCTCTTTGAGTAATTCTACACAATAGTTCCAATAACCAGAGGTTGGTGCTTAAAATGGCAGGCATCATGCCCTTCCACATGCATCGACTGAAGTCTGAAATTTTATGAAGTCACTATTTATTTATTTTATTTATTTATAATTTGTATTTCTATCCCACCCTGTACCCGAAGGTCTCAGGGTGGGTAAACAAAACTTAAAATCAGCCATGACATAATTTGGCATGTCACAAGTTTTCAAAAAGAGAAAAGAAAAGACTGAATCTCAAAAACTCTCTGGAGTAAACCGGAAAGCACATTTTCTAGTCCTGCATGAAAGGAATATACTTTATATCAACAGCAATCTTGCTCAAAGTACATTTTGTTGCTAGACTTCTGTAAAATACTGGCTCTTTATTAGAATGTATAACTCTGGCTTTCAGTGAATTATTAATTCATAATACAGCGGGAATGTTCAGACATGTTTGTTTTACACCTTTAATAACCAGGGAATGTTTTGCTAGAGATAACCCAATCACAGAAACTTGACATGATAATATACTTCATTCTTATATTCCATCTTATAATGAAGTCCTTGCAAAAGCCAATATCTTCCTAGCTGTAACATCTATGAATCCTGACACTGAAATTTACAGTGAGTCAAAGCACAGCCTCAAGGCTGAAGAGAGACAGCCCCCCATGCATAAAGCCTGTAGATAAATCCTCTAACCATGAAATCGGGGCCTCTGTTTTCTGGATCACTGAGGATGGAAGAAAATGGAACATTCAGAGAGGAAGAGGAGGAAGAGGAAGAAGAACCCAAAGAAACAGCTCATGGTGAGGAGCCCAAAGGCGGTACAGAATGCACACTGCGGTGGAAAAGATCATCAAGGTGATGGGTTATGAATGACCTGTGTGAACACCCTATAAATCGGAGGAACGTATGGCTAACTGGTACATTGGGTGTAAGCACAAAACATTACAGTCACTGAAAGAAAAGATATTTTTCAAGAGCAGTTTAATGATACTAATGAATAGCTGTGTGGACTCAAATGGAGCAGTTTTAAGCAAACCCAAGAGTTTAGAGAGAGATAAAGCAAGACATGTCTTATCTAAAGGTTGCAAAGAAAAAAATATTCCAATGCTCAGAAAACGTTTTTTGGGCCTGGGTTGTTTTATAATGTAAAAAGGTCATTCCAAGCATTAATAGACAGCAACCTGCCTTTTCCCCAACCTGTACCAGCACCAAAGACCACAAATATGTCCAGATATGCCCTGAATAGTCAGTGGAGAAAATGGTGAGCAGTGAGAAAGTACAGATGTGTATACAATTACACACAGCACTGAATATGTTTTCTTCTCTATCCTACCACACTTGTCTCTTGAAAGGGTCGACACCATGTGCATCCGTTGTGTGTGTGGGAGGCCAACAGCATGCTATGGATAGCTTTAAAGGGGGTAGTGAAAACAGGGCTATTAATGCCCTTATAATAATGGATGGTGCAAATGTATCTGGAATACCATGTGTATCTTTGGTCACTACATCTCAAAAAAGATATAGCACATTTGGAAGAAAGTTCAGAGGACTGATAAAAGGTTGCAACACTTTGGGCTGCTCAGTCTGGAAAGAAGGCAGAGGGAACATCACGGAGGTGTATAAAATTATGCATAGTGTAGACAAAGTGGATAAAGAGATGTTCTTCTCCCTTCCCCAAGATACCAGGGGTCACCCAAATGAAGCTGAATCCTGGACAAATCAGGACAGACAAAATGTGAGGGGGGAGTTACACAATACATGATTAAACTCTGGGATTCACAACTGCAAGATGTGGTATTGACCACCTGGAAAGTTTTGAAATGGTTTGGATCAATTCATAAAAGTCAAGGCTATCAATGGCTACTAGAAATTACAAGCAGGTCAATCAGTCAGTCATTCTATTTGATTTATATACCCCAGATTTCTGGAGTCTATACTGTTTACAAGGATTAAAACAAGACACCAATATTACACATAAAAATAAACAGCAGTCACCCAATTTAAACACTGCCAGAAACAGAGGTGAAAAAGCATGCTTTCAGTAATTTTTAGGAAGATATCAGTGATGGAACTGCTCACATTTCACTAGAAAGTAACAGAGAGAATGAGCTACAAGGAAAAAGGCTTTCTGGCCCAGGCACCAAACAAGAGCCAGGTATTCTGAGACTAGCAGGTGAGCTGAACATCACAGGACAGGTCCTGATTATGTTGGAGACACTCTGTAAAGTCTGGTAAGTCAAGACCAACACTTTGAATTGGACCTGGAAGTGGCCAAGTAACCAAGGTAACAACCAGAGCAGGGGAGTCACACTGTGATATTTTCTGTATTTTCTTATATCCTGCTGCTATGTTTTCTTGTTCAGCTGACTGGCTACCATGGATGCAAGACTGCTAGACTAGAGGCCTTTTCGCACAGGCCTTTCCCGAACGCGTGGAAGACAGCTTGTCCAATAGGGGGCTTAGGTGGGCTGCGTGCTGCGCGCTCCCAGAATGCCCCCCCTCATTCTGAGCCTGGACAGCGACGAGGTAAGTCCTCCATCGCGCACGCGTCCTCCCGGGGCCCTGGGGGAGGGGGGGAATCATCTTCGCGGTGTGGGTACCTCGGTGTAGGCACCCACACAGCGAAGATGGGCCCAATCCGGCTCGGAGGGTGGTTGGGGGTGGGGGTTTTGGGGACTGGTGGGGGTGGGGGACTGATCTGCGAGGCGCCCGCGCCTAGATCCAGGCGCCCGCACCCCGCAGATGGGCAGGAACAGGGCCGGGGCAAAGCCTTTGCAGATCAGAGCCAGGGGCTCTGATCTCCAAAGGCATCCTGCCCCATAGGGACCTTGCCCCGGGCCCTCCGATGGGCACCCAGGTGCCTGGGCATGTTCGTGCCAGCTCCACAGGGCCTGATCCGGCCCCGTAGAGCTGGCACGAAGCACGGCGACTGGCTTGACAGCGCTGCCCGCCCCTTGGGTGCTCTCACCCAATGGGCGGCAGCGCTGCCGGCCGAATCCCCGCCCCTGGCCGGCCTTTGCCGGCCAAGACAGTTCCAGGCGCTTTTACCATTCGCACACAGGCGCGCCGGAATGCGTTTACACGCGTTCCGGCGCCCCTGTGTGTGAATGCTGAAAGCGTCCGGAACTGTCTTAAGCTGCCCGCCTGCACGCGTTCCAAACGGAACGCGTTGCAGTGCGAAAATCCCTTAGATGAGCCATGAATCCAATCCAGTGGGGCACTTCTATATGGGTGACAAAATGTGATTTCTTTTGCAACTTACTTAATTCTTTGCAACATAGTTTAGCCTTTACCATATGAGTAAAATGTGATCTTGGAAACTTTCAGTAATATAATTTGGCCTCTAAAGCATCTCAATTAGCTCATAAACACAATGCTAATTATATTATTATATTTCTAGTAATCTTCTGCCTGCAGGGTGAAGATGGCCCCAAAAGGCTTTGTGGGTTTTTGGCTACTTCTATGTTTGAGCCGTCGAGATAAATAAATCCCTGGGTTTTTATTGTATGTTTTTTATTGTATGAAGATAATACTTCGAATCATTTATTCCTCACTCTCAACCGCTACGCTGGAATAGAGCTGCATAATAATTTTTCCTTACCTAAACCTGAAGTAGATGACAGGTGTTTATGTCTAAAACAGTGGGGGAAGATGAATCTACGTTTCCATTTCTATCTTTGCACTTTTTCCCATGTTTGCTATATGTTTTGCTTCTGTAATTATACACTTCCAATCCACAGATTCTGAGGCAGTTCACAATAATAAAAATAAGAATAGAACAACCCAACCTTCCAAAACCACAAATTCATTAAAATTTATTTAAAGCTGAAATAAATTGCAACAAAAAGAATTAAATATATTAACTGTTGGAACATTTTTCAGCTATATCAAATTGTTTAATATGTTTTTTTTTAAAAAAAATGCTTGTTAAACTGTACAAATCTCATTACTCATCAAAAATGATTTAATCAATATATATTATCAAAGCTGCCAACTTTGCCATATCCACATTCTGGAGTTTGTGCCCATGAAGCCTATTAATATTTATGCATAATATGAAAAATCTACATACAGCAATCTGATGTACTTCCTTCTAGTTTTTTCTATTTTGTCCAATGAAGTCATCTGCCAAGATACATGCCATCATCTAATGTTAAAACTCCACCATTTTTCTTTTGCTGTGCAATCATTATCCTACCAGAGACTAGTAAGTTTATTATTAATTTTCTTCAACTTAACATTGACAGATTGATACTATTGGAACATATTTTCCGTTACAATAGTGGTCACCTTTGTAAGATGGAATAAAAAGCTGAAGTTCTGGGATGGATATTTCAGAGGAGATAAATACTATATAAACTGGCTAAGAAGATCCTAAAACAGCTTTTACACAACGTTTTTATTTGTTTATATCATTCTACTTGGGAAAAGGTTTGTCTATGTCTTGGGCTGCAGAACTGCCAGTTTGTGGGAAACCAGCACAACCAAGAGAATGGATAAAATTCAAATCACAGATAGTCTAAGATTATTATTGAACAGATCTTCCCAATTATTTAAATCTGATAGTAAGTGCCTTCTTGTAGTTCTAGGAAGCAAGTGAAAGGACATAAAGAAAGAGATAATACCTGCCATAACCACTCTACAGCAGATTAAAAAAAATATTTTAGTGGATAATCAGTACTACCATTATTGCAGTAGTATCCTCTACTTAAAATTCTCAATCATCTTTAAAATGTTTTTGCACTTTGCAAGATGGTGCCAATATATGCGTGCTAAACAACCCAAAGCTTCCAATTTAAATGGAGCAAGAATAATAATTCAGATTAACAGAGGTTCAAATAAGATGCCTGCTGTTTCTCAAGTTGGTGCCATGATGATGAGAAATTTCACTCCTCAGAAGAATCTGCATTAATTGGGAAAATTCTGGAGAAGACAGTTAAGAAATTACTAAGTGTATATACACCATATGTCTTGATTAATAATATTTTATCTGCTAAACAAGAACTTAAGGGGAGATGAAGTTCCCTATCAGCAGTGACAGCATTATTGACCTGTGTTTGATGAGAATTCCTAAGATTGCAAACAAGGTCCTACAACTATCTCTTGATAGTTTGAAATATACTATCAGTCATGGATTCTCTGTACATAATACTGCACAAACAGAATGATTGTTCAATGTTGCATAGACGATTCTACTCCAAGCCTGCATATTCAGATGATATGATTTCCATGTCAACAATGGAACTGATACATTTTAGATAGATGAAGTTAAGTTTTATATTATTTGGCAACAGGGGATCACTGAAGTTAAGAATGTATAATTCATAATAGCTCACTTGCTGTGACTGCGTCTTCATTGACTTAGGGTGCCTCCAGAGATTGGGTAGAACTTGCAATTGCCTTGCCACTACACCGAGAATTTTATACATTCCCAACATAGTCCTGGGTTACTTGCTTGAAAACCCATGCTATCACTATTACAGGAAATCTAGCAACATTGCTGGGTTTCCCATAATAGTAATTATTACCTCTATGTCTGGAGAGCTCTGTTGGTGATCATGCCATTTGGGGCAACTAGAAGGCACCGAAGTACGTGACAAACAGCAAAAGGAAGTGGGAATGCACTTGGTTGGCTTATGGTAGCCCTAAACAACATGCTCATGAAAGCAGCACAGCAGATATCAAGTTGAACCCAGGAACACCCCTCACATCTGACAAGGGAGGGCAACAGCCACTGTGAGATCTTATTAAGACCCCACATTGTGAAGCAGCCTCATTTATTTAGTTGAAATTTTTATTCTCACAACCTGCTCTGAGACCTCTGGGTATATGGTAGAATAAAAATTCTACCATATACCCAGAGGTCTCAGAGCAGGTTGCAACATTAAAAGCCAAATATAAAATGAGTATATTAAAACCATAACAGGGCCTGAATGTGTGCCCTTATTTAGCCAAAGGCCAGGGGAAAGAGATAGGTCTTCATGGCTCTCCTAAACACATAAAGCGAAAATGCCTGACACATCTCAGGGAAAAGACTATTCCATAATGTGGGAGCCACCCCTAAAATGGCCTTATCTTGGGTGCCCACACTTTTTGCTACTGAGAGTGGTGATGCAACCAAGAGGACCTCCCCTGCGGATCTTAGGGTTCAGGCAAGTCAATATGTTTTGGATTACACTAACAGTGAAAAGAGGAGGGAGAGAAACAAATGTATGTGTTCTTCAATCATACTAAATAACCTGTACAGCTCAAAATATTGTATCCTTATTCACCAGGAGGAAGTTTATTTCTTCTAGGACCAACAGAAAATGTATTTGTTCCTTTTTGCTTGCTTAGTCTAGAGAATAAATATTATTGTACATTTGACCTATAAAAAAACTTCTCAATAACAATCAATTTAACTTAGTTACTGTATCTTTACGGCACTGTCACGGAGAGGCTTTCATCTACTTGCCCTCAGCTACAACAGTACTACTGCTATTATGGAACAAATGATTAATATACCAAATATAGATTTATAGAATGCAACAGCATTACTGAGTCAAAGCTGAAAAGAAATCTATCGTATACAACCCTAGGGTCTCATCTACCACATAAACATGGAGATCATTACAGTGGTACCTCGACATACAAGTGCCCTGACATACAAGTGTTTTGAGATACAAGCCGCCGAGCGAGTGATATTTTGCTTTGAGATGAGAGCAAGATTTGAGATACGAGTATGTAAATACAGTACAGTACATAACAAAAACAACTGAGGTGGTGTTTTGGGAGCTGGAATGGATTAATGGGAAAATTGCTTTGAGATACGAGCGATTTGACATAAGAGCAAGATTACGGAACGAATTAAACTCGTATGTCAAGGTACCACTGTATTCCTGCCTTTATTGCTACATTTTAGATCAATACAGCTCACTAGGGCAAATCTGGTGTTTTATACATATAAACCCATTTATGCATGGAATTTTTGTAGACATAATCTATAAGGGAAGATAGTGGCTATAAGGCTATTAAATCAATCCTCAGTTCAGGTATAAACTGATCCTATAATCATCTGAATAATGACATTCCTATGACAGGAGAATACTGGCCACACAATGGTTCTTAATATTGACACATTTACTACAGTAGGTCCTAGGATACTGCAGATTTTGACAGGTGATGACTATGAAATGTTAAAATATATCTTAAAGACATTTATAGTCCAACTGCATCCCAGAAACATTGCTTTTTATCAATATCTTGCAGTGAAAGGGATTGCAAAGTCCCAAAGGATCACAGAATAGCATTTACTACCATGCATCATAAACACAGAAAAATGTTAAGTAGCTCGTTAAGGCAATGTGGATGAACACATCAAGGCCTGCCATGGTGCTTGACAGAGAATGACATCAGGAGGAGGGAAAAGATAAACCTTGCTGTTACATAGGGATACGGCATCATGTGTGTACAGAACAGATGTCCAAGTGTGTCAGATGAATGTGTTGCACTTGATCTGAACTGGTCTAAGAGGGAGATTGAAGCGTAGCTGCCACTTACATATCATAAACAAGAAAAGAAGAACATAAGAAATGTGCTGCTTGATCAGGTTGTTGACCCATCTAGTCCAACAGCCTGTTCTCACACAGGCCACCAGACACGTACGGAAGCCCACAAGCAGGGCATAAAGACAGAACAAGGCAGCTGCCCTCTAGAAGCATACCACCTCCTCTGTTTGAGGAACACACAAAGCTATCAGTAGCCCTATCCGTCATGAACTGATCCAGACTAGAACTTACCATCTAACTAGTTCTTTTTCTTTTTTTACTGTTTAAAGGACTTTGACTTTACTTGACAAAATAAAAAAAAAAATCAAATTTTGATGCAATTCATCAATATGTCGGAATGTGAGATACAATAGCATTTTTTCAGTCCTTTTTTATTTTAATTAAAAAATACACTTAACAACAATAGTACAAATATTTAGAAACTTCATACTTAATAAACATTTCCTTATACAAATTAAAACTATACATTTTACTATAACCTTAATAATTCCAAAATAATAAACTCATAACTTTTAAATTTCGGTTGTGTATATGTCATACTTTTTCTACTCAGCTATATATATCTATGAGACACAATAGCATTTTTGAACTCTTTTGTATGATGATATGCAAAACTCCAAGGCATAATCTCTAACTGGCAGGAACTTTACTCAAACACTGAAGTTTTCTCTCTTCTCTGCATATAATGATTTAATTAGTAGAAAAATTTATAGATATTATAACCACATTATAGTTAAAAAATCAATTTATCATGCTCCTTATTAGCCATCAAGATGGTTTATTAATGGAAAGACAAGCCAGCAAGTTATAAAACATACATCTACTTAATAACATTAAATTAGCATTAATGAAAATTCCAGTTTTCTGTTAAAATATTAGAGATACTGCATTTGGAAAACTATCATACCAGTGTGCCTGGAATTAGTAGCACTCTGTGAAACAAAAGGCAAGTACCCAGAGAGGTGCAGCTATCAGTGGGCAAGGTTAGTTTTTCCTAGGGAACCAGTAGCCAAAGAGGGCCTAAAAACAGAACAGCTGCCCATCTGCAAGGAACATCCTGTTTGGCTAGATGGGTGGTGTTTATCAGTACATAATTTTGGTGATGATGGCCACTAGCCTGTATGGCTTTAAGAAGAGTTGGACAAATTCATGGCAGACAGGTATGTAAGTGGCTACTAAAATGGATGTCTAAGTGAGCCAGTTTGGTCTTGTGGTTAGAATGTGGGAGTCTTTTCTGGTAGTCACTGGGTTTGTTTCCACACTTCTCCATGAAGTCATCTGGGGGACCTTAGGTTAGTCACAGCTCTCATTCTGAGCTCTCACATCCCCACCTACCTCATAGGGTGCCTGTTGTAGGAAGAATAGAAAGCTTTTTCAGCTGCTCTGAGTCCCTTGGATGGGTGAGAAAAGTAGGGTAGAAAAGCTTCTCCTTCTCCTTCTCCTTCTTAGTACTGAGTTGGAGAGGCAGGCAGGTTGCCCCTAAAGTTTATTTGCAAAGATAAACTAAAAATTAAATTTAGAACTCCAAGAAATAAATGCAATCTTCCTACAATGCGCTCCAGATAGTCTTGAACATGACACAATATTATAGGTCACTCACTGGAGTACCACTGACTCACAAAGGCAGCAATCAAGAGAGCAATAATGCTACTGAAATTTTCACCTGTACCTGCCTCCCACCCCAGTGTCCCTTGCATCAGGCAGGAGCAACAGAGGGCTACTTTTTTCTCCTGAAAAATATATGGTTTTATAGCATCCCCAAAATGAATTTCTTAAAGTATTTCCCATTTTAAATATGGAAAAAACACAGATCTATTTTAATGGTATTAAACATAGTTTTGGATCTGCTCTTTCACAGTTTCCATGAAAAAAGAAAAAAATATGTGCCCATTTCTCTAGTTCAATTTACCAAAATGGAGAAAAGAAGTAACTATGTCCATGGACCCCAATATGCTGGTGACTCTTTGAGTAGCACATAGGATTACTCCCAGGAAATGTAATATTAAGACTGATTCTTTTGTTTTCGAAAAGCATTTGGGACAAGAGTAAACTGATAGCAGCCAAAGCTGCATGCAGTCTTTTGTAACCTACAGATCTTCATATCCATAAGACTTCCCATTTCAATTGTGCAGTAAAGGGGGAAAATATGCTGTCCCTCATACCACAAAGGAGGAGGAGGAGAAGAGTTGAGTTTTATATCCTACTTTTCTCACAAAGTGGTTGTCAAAGCTTTCTGTTCTCTCCACAGCAGACACCCTGTGAGGTAGGTGGGGCTGTGAGAGCTCAGAGAGCTGTGACTAGCCCAAGGCTACCCAGCTGGCACAGAGTGAGGAATCAAACCTGGTATTCTCAGACAGAGTTCGGCTCTCTAAGCACTAGACCAAACTAGCTCACTTTCTTAGAGGGACTTAATCAATGCGAGCTTATGACCTGCACTTAATGGGAGTTCCTCTTCATGGGGAATAATTGTAATCCCTGATTCCCACCACAAATGAGATTCAATGCTATACCTGCACCTGGGGAAATCACTGCCAAGAAAGGCATTCCAATGAGGCTTCCTTAGAGCACAGCCCAAACCCGGCGCCTCCATGCGCCTCCGGCTTGAAAACACTGGGCTGGCCGAAGGCTCTGCCCATCAGCAACGCCGTTCAAGCAGCTGAACAAAAGCGGCTTCATAGCCAGTGCCGGAACCTACCTGCACCGGTTGGTGTACGGTTAATTTTATGAAAAACCTAAAATGTACCTTCAAAACTATATTATCGAAGGGGGATCAGTTATCACTTCTGCTTCCTCTAATACAATTTGCACAGTGCAGTTGTTTCTTGGAATAAAGCCACTGTGTTAAATAAGGGATGACTGTCTATTATTTTGTATTAATTCACCATAAAGCAAATAGGAAAGTATTAAATTCCAATATACATGATCCACAACAATGGAAACAAATAAGTCGTGTAACACTTTATGCAACCCTTTAAATGCAGCCTATTAAAAGCAGATTCTCAACACAAGCACAGAAAATGCTGAATTGGTATGAACTTTTCACTCTGCTGGAGTCACTTAGAACAGTAACATTCATTCTCTAAAATGTACTGGCTGTACACAATATCAATAATTATTAATGAAGCTACATTACTGACTGATCAAACAACCATCTAGGTCCAGAGGCGCTGCTCCTAATAAATTAAGAAGTAGGAAATTCCTTGCATTTGTTGTCAACTTGCAAGATTTGCAAATAATACCTTTGTTCTCATACAGCAGCTGTTCCCATTGCACAGCTGGCGCAAGCAAAAATTTCTACCCGCTAAAAGCCCAGTGCATTAAATTATCCAAAACACAATGTCAGCACTGCAGGAAGTTTGCACACATTTTAAACTTTCACTCAGTGGCGGCTGGTGGACTTCAGGGCTGGGTGTTCACAGGCATGGGAGGGGAAGGGTCATGGGGGGTGAGGTCATGTGGGAGGGGCCAATGTCATGTGGGAGGGGCCAAGGTCACGTGGGAGGGGTCCAGGGCCAGAAAGATACAGAACCAGAATTGAACTCATGGAATCAATAACAATATCAACCTGCTTTTGCTGCATGCATGTCCACACTATAAGTGCCATAGGATTTGCAGCAGAAAAATTGGTAGTGAAAGAATCCT
This sequence comes from Aspidoscelis tigris stejnegeri, assembly GCA_023333525.1. Classification (NCBI taxonomy): domain Eukaryota; kingdom Metazoa; phylum Chordata; class Lepidosauria; order Squamata; family Teiidae; genus Aspidoscelis; species Aspidoscelis tigris. The sequence goes on from JALMGA010000008.1 coordinate 46,701,769, forward strand.
CCTAAGTAGAACTGATATATTCCCTTCTTTCAAAGAGTATTTGGATTTTGCAGCTTTATGCATGGAACTGCTCTTAGTACACTGGCATTACAGCCAGAGAACTTTCTTTCCCCAGTTTCAATTGCTTCCAGTTGGGGAAGTTTTCATATAGGAAACAGCCCCAGAAGTCGGTTATGCCTGAGCTTGGGAAAACATACAGGACTCCAGATATATGGAACTCAGGTCCGAACCACTATAGACTGCAAGTCAGTAATCAGAAATTATGTGAGTAAGCCATAAATACAAAGAGTGCCACTTGCTAGGACCTCTTTGAATAAAGCACTGCAGAAGTAAGATACATCGTCCCACCAACTTTAACATACACTGCTTCAGACTGGAACTTTTATCTTTGGAAAATAAATAACAGTGGTAGCAAGGAAACTCTAATTGGGGGGGAATGGGCAGCAGCAATATAGAGGTAGGTAATGCTTGCTTCCCCCACCTTAACTATATATCACTGAAAAACAGTAATGTTCTTGCAGATTATGGCCTATACAAACAGGATGGACACAAGCAATGTAGTGAAATTCAAGGAACCTCAGATTCAAACTTGGTCTACTCTAAAATCCAGACAAATCTCATTATAATCTTCAAGTCATTGCTTCCCATGCCTGTCTTCCCGACACTGAAATCACTGCAGAAGCAACAGAAGAGTTGGCTTTTCTACCCTGCTTTTCTCACACATTTAAGGGACTCAAAGCAGCTGACAAACCTTCTGTTCTCTTCCCCACACCTTCCCCTGTGAGGAAGGTGGGGCTGTGAGAGCTCCAAAGAGAGCTGTGACTAGCCCAAGGTCACCCAGCTGGCTTTATGGAGGAAGAAGAGTTGGCTTTTTCTACCCTACTTTTCTCACCCATTTAAGGGGTCTTAAAGTGGCTGACAGAGCTTCCTATTCTTCTTCCCACAACAGAATATCCTGCAATGTGGATGAAGCTGTGAGAGCTCAGAAGAGAGCTGTGACTAGCCCAAGGTCACCCAGCTGGCTCCATAGAGGAGGGCAGAATCAAACCCTGGTACTCCCAGATAAGAGTCCAGCTCCTTAACCACTTGATCAAATAGACCAAATAGTCCATTACTATTTAAATTTCAGGGCATTATTCCTAGCATCTTCACAGTATGCATACATACACTGGTTCTAGGAATAAAGAAACACCAAGAGGAGATCTAAACTGAAAATAAGGAGGTTTTTTCCTCATAAGAGCAGACAGAAAACACTAGTTATATAGTCAGACTTCGAGAAACAATCTGCCTTCATAAGGAAGAAGAGAAGTTGGCTTTAAGGGGGCTCAAAGTGACTGACAAAGGTTCTGTTCTTCTCCCCACAACAGAACATCCTGTGAGGTAGGGCTGTGGAAGCTCTGGAAAGAGCTGTGAAGGAAGGAGATGAAGGAGGGAAAGAAAGAGGGAAGGGATGGAGGGATCAAAATAACAGAAAAGACAGCTCAGAATAGACTTTCAAAAAACACACCTGTGTCAGAAAAGCACATTTATAGACAGAATAGATGGAAGGAAGGAAAAGAGAAGAGAGGAAAGAGGAAAGAAAAAGAGTGAAACAGGGAGGGGAGAGAGAAAGGGAGGAAAGGAAGAGAGAAAAAGGAAGGGAGGAAAGAAAGAAAGAACAAGAGGGAGATGAGAAGAGAGAGAAGGAAGGAAAGAAAAAGAGAAAAACAAAGGGAAAGAGAGAAGGGCAGAAAGGAGAGAGAGAAGGAAGCAGGAAAGACAGAAAGAAGGAGAGAGAGAGAAAGCAGGAAGAAGAAGAATTGGCTTTTCTACCCGGGAGGGGGAGGAATGGGGGAATGAAGAAACGGAAAGGAAAGGAAGGAAACAGAGAAGGCAATAAGCAAGGGGAGGTGGATGGAAGGAACAGAGGGAGGAAGGAAGAAAGAGAGTTAGGCCCCCAGCTCAGCCGTAACGAGCGCTGGGCTGGTGCCGCCGCTGCTGCTGGCCGAGAGAGAGAAAGAGAGAGATCACCACCTCTTCGCCACCACCGCTGCCCCAACCAAGCCGGTGGCACGAAGATTAACTGGTCGCCAGCACCAGCCCTTTCTCTCTCTCTCTCTCTCTCTCTCTCTCGAGCCCAGTTTGCCCCAAGTCAGGACTCCTTTATCGGCAACAAGACAGGCAGCCAAGAAAGAGAGAGAGAGAGAAAGGCCCGTGCTGGCGACCGGTTCCTCTTCGCGCCACGGGCTTGGTTGGGGCAGCGGTGGCAGCGAAGTCACCTCTCTCTCTCTCTCTCTCTCTCTCTCTCTCTCTCTCTCGGTGGCGAACAGGGCTTCATTGTTGGCAACAAGGCAGGCTGCCGAGAGAGAGAGAGAGAGAGAGAGAGAGAGAGAGATTAGAACCGGTCCTACACATGGCGGCCACGTGGAAAAGGAGAACCTACTCCTAGGTAGGGAATGGGGGGGGGAGAGAAAGGGAGGGACGCGACTCAGAGAGGACGGAGGGAGAGGGGGGCAGGTAAAAAGGGGAGGTTAAAAGCTAAGCTTAGGGGCAAAGGGAGGGAGCAACTTACCTTGGCTTCTTCGCTCCTCCAGTCTCTCCAGAAATGGCGGCGGCAACAGGGCCAGGCGCGCACACACAGGAGAAGGAAGGAGGAGCATATCTTGTTCCACCAATCAGCTTTGTCAGAGCGGCGCTCTCTGGCAGCGCTCCTCCAGCGATAAAAAATAATGCGCCTTGAACCAATAGAAGGAGTGGAAAGCTGCTGATGGGTGGAACAAGCTATAATGCATTGTATATGCCCTCAGGGCTCAGGGTGTGCGCGCGCTCCGCCGCTCAAAAGGTGGAACCGCCCCTGCTTTCACTATCAATGGCTCTCTGGATTACAGTAGTAAGTGCTCATCTGTAAGATTTATAAACAAAAATGGGAGACCAAAGAGGTAAGGGAAATGGATTTGCCAGTGGCTTAGCTCAAAGGACACAGACATGATGCCTCAGGGTACAACGGTGTCCCTGGGGGATTCCCTGGAGGACACAATCTTCTGAAGTCTACACTACAGTATAAATAGTGGTAAAACAGAATGCACCAATCCTGCCCACTATTTCTCCCAGTGAGCTACGAATTAGGCAATGACAGGAGCATGATGGAGACAAGGCCAGGTTACGTATCTCAGAAGAGTTCTAAGGTGGGAAAATAACCAAACTAGATTATCTGAATGCTCAAGGGCAGCAGCCACCTCTCAATTGCAGGCAAATAACCACCACAAAAGCTATATTTTTATTTGTTCTTCTGGTATCTTTGACTATTTCTGTGTATGACCAACTCCACAGCTTAATCTGCTTGGAGATTAATGTAGTCTACGCAACTGGTGTTAACAATTTAATCGCTACAGCTGGGATATCTTTTCTTTTTTCGAATAACCAAATATGTATTATTCACAGTCTGCTCATTCTGGAAGGAACCTGGAAGGAATCTGCCTTCAGCCACACATACCTCACCACAGGTATATTTCAGGGAGAGGCTAGAAATTTGTAGTCAACCAGGTTGTGGGTGGATTTCAGTCAACTTAGGGTGTTGACTTAGCTGCAGCCCTTAGATCTGGATCTAAGAAGATCCGGATCTAAGGAATGGGTACATTTCTTAATCCGGATCTAGTAGATCCGAATTAAGGGAAGCACCCAATGTGTTTCCACAGGAGGTGTAGCACCCATTAAGAATGGGTGCTAACACCCCTGCTGTGGAAACAGCTTTGCACCCATCTGGGGAATCCGGATCGACCCACAAGAGGTCGGTCCATTACCCCAGGTGTTTTGGGGGGCAGTCTTCGAAGCAACTTCGAAGTAAATGTGAAGTCAACTTTGAAGTGACTTCGAAGCCAATGTTGGGGGGGGGGGGGTCCCAAAGGGTGCATCCCCTCCTCCTAGCCTCCTTTGGACCCCATTGCCTGTTTCCAGTGGAAACAGGGTCCCTTTAATCCAGATTTTCTGGGAGAAGACCATATTGTGGACCCCTTTAATGGGGTCTACAGAAAATCCGGATTAAAGGCCAAAATGTACCCATTAGATCGAGATTTCCCCAATGGCAGTGGAAACAATCGGGTCCCAAATGGGTGCCGTAGTGGAAATGGGGTCATCTAGCTCACACCCAAATGGGTCCTAAATGGGTGCAAAAATGGGTACTTTTGACAGTGGAAAAACACCCTTAAACAGACATAATTTCCATTCAGGTCCCTGCTGACTGCCCAACATTCTGGTTAAATGGGAGTTCAGCATCATTTGGTTTTCCTGTCTGAATGGATTTCCTATTAATTTTTCACATTTTTCACATGCAAAAGATCCAAGAAAAAGTACATCATGATCAAAAAGGTCAAAGTTTCCAAAAATGCAAATACTCACTGTACCGAGATGCCAAAAATGTAACAGGAAAAGTAGTTATGTGAACACACTGCACATGAATAGTGCTGATATATCCCTTGGGTCTGTGTGCATTTCACATGTTCAGAGGACCCCCAAAGAAAACCCAATAAGATAAACTAAGAAAAAGAAAACCACATGCATTCATAGTGACTCAGTAGCAATAATATTTTAAAAGCAGGCTACAAGAGGCTATCTGAACAATTCTTGGGATCTTTCTTCCCTTTTCAGTGAAAGGCTTTGGAGTTTTCTATTTTACACTCATCAAAATGGCTTTCCCGCCAGCCTTAGTCCAGCTTTAACACACTGAAGTTAACATTGTTAAACACACACATGCAGAGAAGAAAATTGGTAGTTGGAGACCACCACTGGAAATTGGCACAACACACTCACAATAACCAACTGTTTTCACTTCCGTAATTATGAACTCCTGCCGTTATACTTGCTGATGCTTCCAAATTCCTTGCATGGAATAGCTCAGAGAGGAATAATTATTTATATCAGCTCTGAAAACTCTTAGCTTCCAATAAGTCATGGAGGATGCCCAACTCCATGGGTGCCTTCATGCATACTGTTTCTCAGTGACAGAGAATTTATCAGCCCAATCACAACAATTTCACACAGCTTTCCCCATATTTTACTGAACACATGGAAACCCACTTCCTTGTCCTTTATACTATACTGCCAAAGTCCTTTGTGTGTGTTGGCAGCGGTGAATCAAGTACATTAAATAGCCTAATTTTATCTTATGTTTGCAAAAAGAAGAGCATTTAATCAGTAGCATTTAACTATTGCATAAAAACATCACATTTGCCTCAATGTGACCTCACATTCAAAGGATAAATTTATTTTTATTAGACACCCACAGCACATTATAATGTCCATCAATACAAGTAAGTACAGTCATCATTTAAAAGTAACATTTATAAAAAGCATTAACTAACAAGTATATCAAAGAGTGAAACATTTATTCTCTGAATCCCTAAAACATTCAATATAAAAATTAAGAAAGCTATCATAGATAATTATGACTTAACTTGGTAAGTATGTATTAGATTTACTATCTTGTGCAATGCAGTGGTAAGTAGCAGTGGCCAGCAAGGGGCCTTTTTCCCAGCACCACGTTAGTTTGTGAGTTTAAAACAAATAGGAAAATAGGCTTCAAACTGGCAGCACAATGAGAAGTTCAAAAAGTGACCTACTCTCCCTCAAGAGTGGACTTTATCATTCCAAACCACCATCCATTACAGATCTGGATGGGCAGATCAAAAATTAGTACCTACCTATGTAGTAATGGATCTTAAGTGTTAATACCATCTGCACATGTTCTGTATGTAGCCTATAAAGGGTGTAGGTATGTTTGTAGCTTGTCATTTTAATTGTTTGAAGTTTGTTACATGACTGTTTGATTTATAAAAAAATAAATTTCATATATATATTTAAAAACCTACTTGCTACCACATAAGAGTTTCAAAAACCACACAAACCAGTTTGGTATAGCGGTAAGGCTTGCACCTGAAGCCCTGCTGCCAATAAAGTTGGGCTTCCTGCAGACAAAACCACCCCTCTCAGGCACTCTAATGTACTAGGCTCCATACAGCAGATGTAAGTGCCAGTGGGAAGCCACTGGAGATGCAAAAGACAAAGCGAGTCTGCAGGAGTTTCAGGCTGGTCATCAGTTTTTCACCATTCTAAAATAATCAAGACTTGAAGTAAGAATTTTCAAGTAAATTTACACGGAAGTGAGTAAGCCAGTAATTGCTACATAAATCATGCATCATTATCCATACATCTGATACCATTTTGGAGGACTTGTATCTCACGTAACATCTGTGAAATTTTGAGCCCTCAGTGGTGTACACACTTCCAAGACCACTTTGTCAATATCTCAGAGAAAGCAAAAATGTAATGTTAACATAATGCTTACTCAGACACCATGTTTTCCAATTATGCTTGCCACGTGTGTTTGTGTCAAATGTCTTTCTTTAAAAATCGTGGTTAGGGGGTGTTCTTTGAGGAATTTTGCAACACTGGGATTCCTTTATTTAAATCCCTTTGCTTTTTCTCATAGAAACGTCACAAGTTTACTGCCTCATGTTGCTACTCTTCTGTACTACTCTGAGGCATCTTTAACAGGAGATACGCATTCTACTTCACAGGAATCCTTAGGCATGCAGATTTATATCTGCATAAAATAAAGAGTACTTTACAGAAACAGGTTTTATGTACCTAAAAGTGAGACTCGAGCAGCACAAAGCTTGTATTTTCTGTAAGAATATAAATGCCGTGCTGAAGCAGACTTGAGGCCCATCAGGTCTTGAAGCCTGTTCTCACCATAGCAACCAGTTGCACATAGAAGCCACCAGGGCCTATGTATAAATACCATTCTGCTCACCACTCTTCCAACAGCTAACCTCCAGAGGCACATGGCCTCCTAAATATGACTTTCTAAAGCCACTCAGCCAATCTCTGGATATGAAAGGAGAACCCAAACTCACTTCTGTACTACTATATCCTTATTCAGTACTGCGTCTCAGCTGCATATGCACCAAACCCTGCTGTTAAACACATATCAGGCAGCAATGGAGTAGGTCAGTGGGTGGTCACATGGAAGAAAGACAGAAAGATATGCAGAGAAAAAAGGCAAATGAAGTCATGAAACTGAGTTAACTTTGTCCTCCAATTAAAGCTTAGCATGAAAATTATCTGAATGTGCTTAACATTGTTCCTAGTGTAATTTACAACAGAAGAGGACATGACTTGTAGCTCTCCATTCTTCAGTGCAACAAAAGCAATTAACAGGGTAGAGGAAATTGTGCTATCTGCCTTCCAAAAGTTATGAGGTTAGGGTGTTAAAATGTGTTTTGGAGAAAGTCCCATGGTATTCAAGAAAGGGCAAATGAATAGTGAAAATAACACAACAGGTGTGAACAGTTATTTTAAAGGGGAGGAGAAAGGAGGTTGAGTTTGGTTGATCCAGGATTCTGATTAGTAAACTACCTGCATTATCCAAATAATGTGGACTAAGTTCTGTCTGAAGCTTCAGTTTAAGCAAACCATAGTTCCTAATTTTCCAGTTTTGCTGTTGAGTCAGCAACAATTAAAACAGCTGTAATGGAGTGAGCAGTGGAAACCCAAATTGTGATCCTCCAGATGTTCCTGAACTCGCAGCATTCCACTCTGAGCATTCCTTGCCAGACTCTTCTTAGCGGGCCTGGTGTGGAATGTGTTACTGTTCAAGAACATCGGGATGAACATGCATTGGAAACCTCTGCACTAGAGCAGAAAATGGCAGCTGCAGGTAAAATGCAGAAACAGTGAGAATACATCTGGACTCACAGCACATTGCTCCAATAGCAAAGACATGTAAATCACCTGAGCTTTTGGCTAGGGTATGTAAGTAGCTCCTCCATGTGTCCACCCCAGTTCATCTTGAGTATCCAAGCCAAGTAGGAAGAAAACATCATTAAGTAAGAGTCTGAAAATAATTTAACAGATTAAAACTCTTCAGGTGGGAACCAACTTCGTGACCTCGTCGAAAGTGAACCCTCACCTAAGTACAATTTCTCATTTTCTGACGGGGTCAACACAGTTGGTAAACATAGGGATGTATCAAAGCAGTGTCCCATGGGTGGGTAACCAATAATAAGAAAATAAGGAAAAAGCCTACCTTATCATAAGGCATGTTGTAAAACTCGACAGCCAAATGCAGTGTCAGCAGAGCAAAGCTGATCCAACCTATAATAACTAGTAAAGGTGGATGGTGTGCTCCAGACTGCCACTCAACAAATCTCTTGTAGACTTGTGTCTTTAGCAAATGCAGCCGTCGTTGCCGCGCTATGAGTAGAATGTGCCCAGACAGTTTCACGTTCTTAATTTGATATGCTAGCATAATACAAGACTTGATCCAGGAAGCCAACACCCTTGATGTTGCTTTTAGACCCAAAGTCATTGGATTAAAGAACATGAACAAAGTGAAAGTCTTGCGAATGTCTTTAGTGCGAGATAAATATACCTTAAGTGCCCTACAGGCATTTAACATGTGCATATCCCGTTCAATCAGATGTTTAGGTTGAGGACAGATAGAAGGGAGATGGATTTCCTGTTGTAAATGGAATGGTGTATTTACTTTCAGAGTGTAGGAGGGACCAGCCTGAGGATCACTGAATCAGGGGTGAATCTACAAAGCGGATCCTCAACAGAGAGAGCTGCCAAATCAGAAACACGTTTAGCTAACATCATGGTGACTACAAAGAGCACTTTAAGAGATAGGAATTTTAGTGAAATATCCTTAAGGGGCTCAAATGTGGTAGGGGAGACAAAACCAAATGGAGGTCCCAACCGAGAAAACCAAATGAGGTCCCAACAAGGATACCGGTGTACGCCAGCCAAACCACTCACTTTCACCCCTCTCAGAAATTTTGAAATGTATTTGAGAGGCAATTTCAGTGATGGATCTACCAACATTGATACCAACTGCGGAAACCAAACCCTCCCTAGCCAATGTGGTGCAATTAGAAGCATTGATGCTTGTTCCCTGTGCACCCTTTGCAGGAACTTTGATAGAATTGGTAAGGGGGAAAGGCATAGAGAAAGCCTCTTGACCAAGGGGCTGAAAGAGCGTCCACGTGCACAACAAGGTCATCTTGCAATTGTGACATGTAATGAGGGAGCTGATGTTTCTCTGCAGAGGCAAATAGGTTGATCACCAGCAGACCCCAATGGAGGACCAGATTGTCGAAGACTTCTTGATCCACCTGCCATTCTGATTGAGATATCTTTGTTCTACTCAGCGAATCTACAACGATGTTGGTGGACCCCTGTATGTGGATTGCACAAATGAAAGCAATGTTTACCTCTGCCCAATCAAAGAGTTCATAAGAGCTCTGCAGCGCTCTCTTTCATGACTGGTTGAGAAATGTTCCTTAGAGACAGGCTGAGCAACAGAGGGGTGGTAAGTATGAGATCTTTGTTCAGATTCATTCCTGCACTTTTGATCATGTGCCCAAAGGCTCAGGAGATCTAACTCTTTTCGTAGGAAATCTCTTGTCCAACTCAGTTTGCAGGAACTGTTTAAACATCTCCTGCAATTGTGTGTCTTGACCAGCAGGTGTCAGCACTTGACCAGCAGAGGATGGACCAGAAGAACCAGGTAAGGTGGAAGAGCCTTTTGCTTTTGCTGGAGGCTTAGATCGATCTTTGCCTTTAGGTTGAGTAGTCTTATTGTCTTGTCTTTGGCTTTCTTTGCAGGAGCAGAAGAAGACTGCCCACCTTCTGCAACATATTTAATAGGTTTTTGAGATTGCTCTCCTGTGTCAGTTGCAGGCTATGGAGAAGCTCTGCATGTCCCAGGAGTATCCATGGCAATTGAAGAAAATGAAAGGATGCTAGCCCTTAGAAAGCAAACTGTTCCCTCATGGGAATACACCCTACAGACAACCCCAGTGCTAAGATAAATATTAGTTCAGCAAAAAACACCAAGTAGAAGGGACCTGTAACGGCCCTTAGGAAGGTTAGAAAAAACCATGGGGCTTTGAAACCGCTGGCTGTGCTGCCAGGGCTGCTATATGAAAACCAAGCTGCCACTCCGCTTGTTTTGGCTGGGAACAGGAGTCTCACATACTGAAAAAAGCGCTTCAAGGCGCGCCCTTAGGGAAGGAGCTAGCTACAGCGGCTGTCCTGAGAAGTGCTGGCTGCCAGCTCAGCAGCTCAGCTGGCAACGGAAGCCTCAGAAAGCCGGAAAAAACCCTTGCTGCACACCTTTAGGGCAAAGGTGGCGTTGCGGGTGCTGTTAAATGCCGGCAGATCGCTCAGCGCAGTCAGCTATACAGGGGAAATCACTGCCAAGAAAGACATTCCAATGAGACTTCCTTAGAGCACAGCCCGAACCCGGCGCCTCCGTGTGCCTCCGGCTTGAAAACATTGGGCTGGCCAAAGGCTCTGCCCATCAGCAATAGCGTTCAAGCAGCTGAACAAAAGCGGCTTCATAGCCAGTGCCAGAACCTACCTGCTTATCAGGAGGCATTGAGTGTGCATGAAGATAGAGGGCGAACCCCTCCTTTCTATCTCCTTAAATTAGCTTACCCTGAAGGAGAAGCAGGACCAATGCAGGATCCAAAGAAAAACGAGGAGCTTTCCCAGGCCCAGGGAGCAATAGGCAAGCCTGCCAAACTGCAAGCGCAGTAACAGCAAAAACGAAAGTAGCTTGTAGAGTTTGTTGATCTAATAGGACTGGGGTGATGAACTGGGGTGGAAACACAGAGGAGCTACTTATATACCCTAGCCCAGTGATAGCGAACCTTTTGAGCTCAGTATGTCAAAATTCGCAAGAAAACCTAGCTTAGCTCAGGTGCTGTGTCACATCTAGAAATACCCATAATTTTGTGATATTTGTAGCTCTAGTAAAAAAGTTATATTTTGATATATGTATTTTATTAAAAGCAAAAACAAGTAATTCTTTACATTAGTGACTTTTGTTGCTAAATCTTCAATTGAAAGTTGGTATTTCGTACACTTCAAGAAGCAAGCACTACACGCCCAGGTACCAGGGTGACCAGGTGTGTCACCCAAAAGGGCTTCGCGTGTCACCTGTGACACGTGTGTCATAGGTTGGCCATCACTGCCCTAGCCACCTAGGGCAGAGGGAGATTAACCCTATGTTTACCAACTGTGTTGACCCCATCAGAAAATTGATTATTCTAATGTAGTCTAGTGGGACAACTCTTGAAGATGGTTCAAAAGCTGCAGATGGTGAAGAACGAAGCAACACGACTGCCAGCTTGGCACTACTGGCTAGATGCACATCACACCAATCCTAAAACAACTGCATTGGCTGCCTATTTGTCACGAAGCTCAATTCAAGGTATTCCCATTAATGTATAAGGCTTAGGTCCCAAACGTGTAAAGGAATGTCTTCTTACATATAGTACTGCACTGCCTGTTCCTTAAGACATGATGGTGAGGCTCTCCTCCTCATGCAAATATGTTATTGTTTTAGACAACCTATTTTACTTGTATTTTTTATTACTGCTTATTGTGACTCAACCTGAGACCTTCAAGTATAGGGCGAGACAGAAATATACATCAATATCTCTACAGGTCTATAGGATAAACAGATACTTATATTAAGAGCTTTAATAGGATAAAGAGCCACATATCCCAGTAAACTTCAGGGTAAAAAAAATCAAACTGCTGAACTTCTCTGGGCATAGATTATATTCTATGCCATAATGCTTTTCCTCTCCCAGAATGTATTAAAACTCGAAAGTACTTTAAATAACTGTTAATACTTCCACATATGTTCAGATTAAAAGAAGCAAGCCAGTTCCAAAAAACAGGGTGCATACAAATTCTTCTATTTCCCTGGTTTGGTAGTAAAACCCAACTTGGATGCTCTACTGAACAGATATTCACATTTAGTAGTTAAATTGCTTAACAATGTTTGAATCCAAAGTAAAACCACAGAACACTCGGCTTCATTTAAGCAAATTAGATCCTGGCTAAAGCATCCCATGAAGGAGTTCCATGTTTTTTCCCTTCACCAGCGAAGAAGGCTAAGCATCTCACAAAGGTCAGGACGGGCAAAGAGAAGTTCAAATCAGCTCTTCAAAATATTCTTCTATATTAGTTGTGAAGGTCATTCTTCCCACTGTGTAGGTCTAAAAAAACAGCCAGCTTGGGATGAATGATCTGAGCTAATTCTCATTTTAAAGGACACAGAATTCACTATAGGTGATAGCTCAAGGTCCAGTCAGTACAATTGTCTTCTTGGCAAGTAAAGATTCATGTTGTAGCTAGAAATATATTCTGCAACATGTTCAATTATATCGTATAGTATCTAACACAGTTTTACAGTATTTAATTTTTGGCCAGTACAGCTCAAACAATATAATACAAGTAAGCCATCAAGCTAGCATATAATGAAAGATCAATAATATTCACCAGGTAATAAAACTAGAACTGCACATAAAGGTTAACAGTCCATAACAGCAAACACGTCCAATGAACTTTTGATAAGTTTGTGGAAAGCAGGTATGCTCATGGGTATTCTTTTTATCATCATCACTGTATTTGTTTCTCTTAATGGTAATAAGCGACATACCATAATTACAGATCTACTAGGCACAGTGAAATCCAAGCTTAAGGTGGAATTTGGATTGCACTAATTTCAGGCATGGCTGGCAGGTTTGGGTAAAACTTGCAGGCAAGAGTTAGTTTGTAGAGGTCCTTTCATTAGTGCAAGAACCAAATGGAACTCTTACATGCTGAAAGTGTTAACCTAAGCAACAGATAGAGAGACTGAGGAAGTATGTGGGTTACTCAAGGTTAACAATCCAGACTCTGTTTCCACCACGGCACCCACTTGGGACACATTTGTTTCCACCACCGCTGTGGAAACCCAGATCATATGGGTACATCTCAGCCTTTAATCCAGATTTTCTGTAGACCCCATTAATGGGGTCTTCAGCCAGAAAATCCGGATTAAAGGGAGCCTGCTTCCATGAGAAACAGGCAATGGGGTTTAGAGGAGGCTGGGGGGGGGGGGTGCACCCATGGGGGGGGGGGGAGCCCAAAGAAAAGAAGTACAACGAAGAGAAAATACATGCAATATAAAATATCCGTTACATTAGATAAACATAACAGACTAAAAGTGCACATATAAAATTATGATGGAAAAAAAGTAAAAAAAAAAGGTTTTCCCTCATGCAAAACAGCAGATGGTTTAGATGGTTCCTGCTAATGGGCTTCAGGGTAACCGTCTTTTGTCTCTCAACTTTTGAGTCTTGACAAGAGCTTCTACTCTTAACGCAGCAGCTGTTAATAGGCAGCTGCAGATTATCTACATATGGCAAGAAGTGAACTTAGGCAGGCAGCAAACAGAATACCCAGAGATATCAGATGAGCACACCCAGAAGGCTCAACAATGTGCAGATTGTTCCTTTGTCAAAACCACCATAACCAGCACATCCGAACAAAGAGATATTACTTGATCCTCTGAGCAGACATCACAGTTTGTGTGATGGAATCTTAACATTTGAAACATCTGTTAATATCACTGCACTATTATCCAGGAATGTCTGGGAAAAGCCCTGATACAACACTATTCACTAGTGAGTGAAAAGGAGACAAAGGCCATATTGATGATACCAGTTTTAATGGGCTTAGTACCAAAGAAATTCATTTATGGCTAGGGATGTGCACATTCCCCCCCCCCTCACTTTGCATCAAAGCGAACGGAACAAAACTTTGCATTTGTGCAAACAGAGCCACTTCAAATGTGCTATGCTTCAATTTCACTTCGAACCCTTGCCGCCACCAGTAGCGTCTCTGAATCCACTCTGAAGCTTCAAATGAAGGCACAAAAGCTTTTGCTTCACACGTAAAGATCAGTCTTCGAATGCAAGGTTTCCAGCCATTCCAATTTATAGAAATTGAGAAGGTGACAAACATCTTTCACCCATCCTTATTTAGGGTGTCTGATATCTGTCTTGGTGTAAAGAAATAGCACATCTCAAATTTACCATTTTGCAGAAGAATAGATAGAAAGGCATACTTAACATTGTTCTTTTGCCAGATAAACTTTAACTCCAATCATTTCTAACTCTTGCCCATGCTGGCTGGGACCAAAAGAGGGAAGCTAAATCCCAAGACATTGGGAATGTCAGCTATAGCCTTGTGGAATAAAACAGGATCACCTGAAACTGATATGACTGCATTTCACAGGTGCTATAAGTCTGTATTTGCATCATTCTTTCAAAACACTCTTGATGCAATGAAGCCCAGTCCTTACTTTTAAAATCAATCTCTGCCAAACATCAGACTAATGTGGACACTTAAGGAAAAGGCTTCTTAATCAGAAAGCAAGCCTTGAAAAGCTCTTTAGCACAAGATTGCCAAGAAACATTTAAACATATAAATAATTTATCTTAAAACACACTGAGCTACTGAATGACGGATCGCCACATTTCCAACACATAGTTTTAATCTTATACACATTAGCACCACCTATCTGTACAGCATTTACACACAGATTAATCTAAAAATGCATCCACTAGATTTTTAATATTGTCCTTAGTTTGTGGACAATTATTTGCCCAGAACACCTACACTTATTACCTTCCGTGTAAAAGGATTGGTTACCTATAGACACAATCAAATTCTAGAAAGATTAGTGAGAAATTTTAACATTATGCAGAAAAGACCATACCCAGTTCATATCATATTCACCGCTCTTATCAAATATTGAGAACACAACAACTTACCCTTCCATCCTGCAGGCCCTGTTACTATTTGTGTGTGTGTTCATTTTACATTTTGTATTTACTGATGTAGCCTGCCTTGAGACCTTTGGGTACAAAGCAAGACAAAAATACAAATAAATAAATAAATGGCATCCAGTTTCCAGACCTGCTGAAAACAGCTTACAATATTTGCAATTTATTTCGATGGTTGTTCGCTGTATGAAAGCAGCCGACATTAAAGCCAGCCCTATCGACCTTAGAGGAAACCAGGTCATTACTCTTCATCAAGGATAATATCTGAATTAACTAGTCAGACTCAGGAAAGAACACAGAAAAGATGGAGAAAAGGATGGCGCTTCCTAAGAACACTAAACAAAACCTCCACTAGCAACTTGTATTGTGGTTGTTATCAAAACGTATGGCCAACTCCCACATCTGTACATGATGTGGTTGTTGTGGTGGTTGAATGTGGAGTCAGACAGATCTGTTGCCTGGCTTTAAATTTCAGCAGATATCTTTTCAAATGAACTAACTGCTATGTCAATTAAAACAAATCCAAGGAGGAAAAAAAAACAAGATTCCCTTCATAGATATAGGGGGCTCACAACTGGATGCAAGAACCACATTCACTGAGAAACTCTCTAAAATCACCCCATGACTTCCTGTTAAAAGTAAATTTTGAATGTATGTTTATCGAGTATTCTCTTATTACAGCGAAGTTAGAACTAGAGGTAACTTTCTAATCTATGTAACTTAGTAAAATATCTAGTTGTTTAGATATCATTATATAAGTATATTGCTCTTTAATTAGTAAATTTGCATTTTTAGTTGATTATGCACATGTATTTCTAAAGAAGTTACTGTATAATAAAATTAACAAATAAATAAACTTCAGCAAACATGGAAAGGATACTCCAGCTATTTTAATCCATCTGCACATCTATGTACCGATCAGCATGTTTTGCCATGTACTTGGACATACAAGTGTTTATTTTACCTGCTGAATCAAGTAAACAAAGTAAAGGAATATTTTCCTGGAAAATACTGTCTACTTGTAATTCTTTTAAGCACAACTGCAAACTAGTATGCCAGAAACCTGGACTCCTGTTGACTTTTCCATCACCCAAGTCTCAGATTCAAAGGAAAGCTTTACATTTGTATTTGAAAAAGCAACATGCCTTTTTACTTATTTGAGCTACAATAGGCTTCTGTTTCACAGATAAGAGATCCCATTCTTCAGATAGATATATTTACAGTTGCAAGATTCACAGAGAAACCACTTGTTTCTGAAACAGGTCTAGAATTTAAATTGCCAGCAACCTTGTTCCTTTCCCTGCATCCAGGTATTTTTCTAAGCCTATGATAAACAGAGAAAATATGTCCCCCACAATTAAACATTTAAAAGATTAGAAGGCTCTGTGGGATATTAATTCACAGCAGTGGATGGAAGATCAATGGTAAATTCTGGGATAAACAAACAAGGGGGCAGTAATCTTCTCCCATCTTCTGAGAATAAAAGGCACTGTTTTGCAAGAAGGAGTTTATTAGATTCAGGAAAATTGAGTGGGAATGGTTACATCAAAGGGAAGTCATTATTAAAACAGGCACAGCACATTTTAACATTTCCTCATGCATCCGTGCACTTATCACATCTAGCAACCTGTTTGTATTAAAAGAAAACAAAGCAAACCAAAAACAACCACCAGTTGAAGAGCTGTATGAAAGGACACAGGCAGCTACAGGATGGACAATTCTAAAGAAGAAACAGATGAGTGTTTAGGGGAAGCATACAGACCCTACGATCCATTACATCATCATCATCATGATTGATACTAACAGAAACATAACAATATAACACAACACCAAACATGTAGGCTTTGATATTTCATAACGCATCAGGATCTTCCCAAGATCCTAAGGTGACATTATATACCGGCGGATAATAAGTGCAGAGCCCAGTAGGGTGGCCTTTTGCAACTGACACATGGTAACCTTGTCAATGTCGAGCTGTTTAAAGTGCCTTCCAAGGTCTTTTGGAATGGCACCCAGTTTGCCGATCACCACTGGGACCACCACTGCAGACTTGTGCCAGGGTCTTTGAACTTCAATTTTTAAGTCCTTGTACTTTGTAATTTTTTGTTTGTTTAACAACAATCCTACTATCCCCCGGTATCGCAACATCAACGAGCCACACCCTCTAAATTGAACAACGTGCAGCACCCTAGTAATGACTCATTCACTTTTTGCACATTGCTTGGCAAATGTAAGACATGGTTACATTGCCACAGAATCACACAAAATAGCAGAGTATTTGCCCCCTGCATTTCAGCCCCTTTATCATTACCACCCCTGCACTGGGAGTGCCTTTCAGAAACCACCAGCTGCCAGCACTGTAGCAACTGAAAGACCTTTCCCATAGCTCACACTCTTGTTGATTGGTGCAACTCCTAGCATCAGCAATGCATAAAAGCTGCCACCAATTTTAAGCCAGTTTGGTCTAGTGGTTAGGGAGCCGGATTCTTTTTCTGGGAATACCAGGTTTGATTCTGCCCTCCCCCATGAAGCCAACTGAGCTCTGAGCTCTCACAGACCCACCTACTTCACAGGGTCTGTTGTTAGGAAAAGAATAGAAAGCTTTGTCATCTGCTTTGAGTCTCCTTAAATGGGTGAGAAAAGCCAACTCTTCTTCTTCTTCATTTTGCAAGCGTAGCTGTAGCCATAAAGACTTGATGAGTAGAGTAGGACAAGGCTGAAAGAATCACCTGTTAAAGATGAATCATGGAGGATTCAAAGAGAGGACAAAGAAAGTATTTCTTCACAAAGCACACAGTTTGATCCTGGAACATACAGGAAAGGAAAGAAACTGTCCTGTACTTAATTAGTCCCTTAGGGTATGTTCAGGCATCCCTGGGGCAAACATACAATAAAAAAAGATCACTTACTTCACACCAGGTCTCTGTATATCCACCCCTTCAACAGATGCGAGAAAATCACTCTCAGGCCAAAAGCAGTTAAGGTCAGATGGAGTAGGACATCTACAAAGCTCAGAACCAATCCCAGCCTTCTAATGCCACCAACCAATCAGGGCCATGAAAAATCTGCTGGCAGCAGTGATTCAGTGATCAGCATTTGTTACTATGGAGGAGTTGCAAAGCTTGGAGGTTAAGATGGTGAGGAAGGTAGGAGGTTTTTAGGTATCCACAAAAAGCTCTGTGTGATACCCCCAAGTCTGACTGCAGCTCTTGAAGGTTTCATCTAGAAATGACAGACACTGAACTTGGGACTTGTCACATGGAAAGCAAGTGCTCTGCCACAGAGCTTTGGTCCTTTCTCCAATTCTGCAATTGTGGGATTAACTGCCGAAAGGTATGTTAGTTCTGAGCACTTTCTATCAATCTGGCTTTCACAGGATGCACAAGCCAGTTTACAAAAGACATAGACTAACATGTTAAAAATTAACCACAGCAATAATAACCCTACAACCCACAATAACATTCTTTACAAAGAAAAAGCAAATAATTTCCATGAAAAATCATGAAGAGGGCAAAAAAAAGGAAACCTCAGCAAGTCCAGCCCCTGCTAACCATCAAAGGAACTCCCAATAAGATTATTGTCTTTCGTGACAACTTTGCTATGGTGTGCACACCATTGCAGGCAGCTTTCCTGTAAGTCCCAAGGTGAATTTTGGGACACGTGAGCCTGGAACTGCAAAGTCATTGGGCCTGAGTCTTGCAAAGAGATCCCACCAGAACTGGAGTAGTAGTTCTATAAGTGTCACATCTGGGAAGCCGAAAATGGTTTAGCTTACATTCCAGAATCTATGGAAAGATCATCTGCTAGAAGCTCATTTATACACAAAGTGCTTTGACATTTGTGTCCTACCAGTTGACTTCCCACAAGGAACTGGTTAGCCTCTCTAAGAACAGATTGCTGGAGTAAGAGTCCATCGATCCAACTGGAACTGGCCAGTGTTCTGTACAGGAACCGAGTGTCTCTGACTTAAGCTTTTATGCTCATAGTATCATTTACAGGTAAACAGTATTATTTACAAGTAAACAAGCCAAACTACTAATATTTCACATAAAAACAGGGTGTGAGTCAAATTACAGACTTTCATGCAATGAATTATATAGTACTAGAAGAATGAAAGTCATTAAAACAGTTTTTTTCTGTAAATACCTGAGTACTGAAGAAAATGTAAGCTTATTACAGGTATTTCTTAGTTGGAACCTGTCAGTACTTTGAACACTTAACATATAGACGATTAACCTTAAAGTTAACTGTAAATCTGTTAACTCTGCTATATTTTAAATACCTCAACAGAATTATCGAGGGACCAAGAAACAACCTAAAGTCAGTACTATAAATTTATATATGAAGTGAAATTATTTTCTATCATTCTTTTGCTGAAGGATATCACAAGAAGTGTGTATAGGAAGAATGCAATAAATGTTTCAGTGAATTTCACCATGCGAAATTAAAGTACCACTGTCGTTTTAAAAATGTTTTCCCATAAACTGACACAAATCAAATTATATTGCTTCTACGTGGTGAGATCATCTCACTAAATTCTGAAGTTGCTCATCATAAAATACCACATCAATAGGCCACCATTAGAATGTTTTATTCTTTACAGATTGTTTCTGAAACTATCACAAATCCATTACAGAGATGCCCACATATCTTGCTACCCTCAAAGTTAGTATCAGTAACTGATGTTAAATAATGCCAGTGACAGCTAGATCACCTTTTGTGTAATTTGATAGAATCCAGCAGTGATTCTCATTATTTCAGGGTAAAATCCTAATGTGGCCATGTATGCAGTTAGTTGTTTAACAGTGCAAACCTTTATTATGCAAAGGCAAACTGAAAGAGCCGCCAAGGTTTTTTTTAAAACCTATATTTAGTTATATTTACATTCTCCACCCCCTCACTGGGAACAACTATAATTTAGGGCGCATTCACACTTTCCTACAGGGAGAAATCCAGGGACACTCCCAGACAGTGCCCCTCTGCACATGCAGGAGTCTCCTCCCCCAAGCGTACAGTGGTAAAGCAGTTGTAACCATGGGATTGGACAGGACAGGCGTGCTGCATTGTGTGGTTGCCACAGCAATGGCATCATGCAGGTGCATTGGCAACACTGCCACATCTGGAGGCAGTTCACCCCTTGCCAGCATGCATGGAAATGCCAAAGTGCATCTGCCGGATCCATCTCCCATCTGCACTTCCCTA
This sequence comes from Aspidoscelis tigris stejnegeri, assembly GCA_023333525.1. Taxonomy (NCBI): domain Eukaryota; kingdom Metazoa; phylum Chordata; class Lepidosauria; order Squamata; family Teiidae; genus Aspidoscelis; species Aspidoscelis tigris. The sequence goes on from JALMGA010000008.1 coordinate 46,721,637, forward strand.
GGATGTCTTCCCTGGGAAATGAATATGAAAAAAGGCCCATAGTTTTATGCCACTACCTATTTTGCTGGCAGAGATTAGGAATACCTTAAGGCTGCCAGCATGTCATGAGACAGTTTAGGATACAGGATTACTACCCAACCATGAACTGGATTACTCCTTTGGGTAATTCACAATGGTACCATCAAATTCTTTAACCCACTTACAAACCAACTCAAGCATAGTACAGATTTTGATTTGTCATCAGAGATTCAAGGTATTACGGACTTAGGTATTATCCCAAGTGTCCAGCTCAGCTTTAGCTCAACAGATAAATCCAGTTGTATCCACTGAGCCACTCCTAGCATCCAGCCCTTGCTAGCCTGCGATTACCTAGAGAAGAGAGGAGACTAGACAAGGAATGGACTTAGGCAGGCAGCAAACAACCTCAGTTATTGATATGTTTAATACACATAAACCTTAATTCAAAATAGCAAACAAAAAAACAAAAAAACCCAGAATGAAACAACCTCAGGTTTAACATTCCTCCAGTATGGTAAAGTAGGACATACAGAGAATAATGGTTTCAGTCTTCTCATTGATAAAGGAACCTCAAAAGCCAAAAATCAAAGTTCAATTATGACTTAAAGATTACAAAAAGTTCTAAAGAATTTGTCAAGAGGACAGTCTGCAAAATGTCATGGGGCTGATAGTAACTGTGTGCTAAAGATGTACTTCTTCCAGGTCCTTTGGGTCTCTCTGCAGTACCAGTGGCCCAGTTGGTTTTGGTATCTTGCTAAGGAAATGCAATTGTTTGTGAAATGCTTAGTGTTCTTTTGAGTGGAGTGGGACTTATAATAGGAATAAATAATTTACGCTATTGGTAATTTGGCTTTATTCAGAGAAGGGTTGCTGCTTTGATTATCTATTGGCTGGATGTTTTGTATAGTTGCTTGTAAGATGAAGGATTACTGTATTTTGAATCAGTTGTGGAACTTGATTCATAATAGTACTTTTTAATTTTCAGGATAGAAATACAGTCCAAGGTTTGTCAAGCACCCTTGCATTCTGCTCAAGGGAAATGCAAAATCCTTGCCCTTGACTTTATGTTGAGGTTCACTCTAGTCTTCCCAGTTAAGTTGATCAAATTATCCTTTCAAATTCAGAATGTAATCTGATTTCTGGGTTTAATGCAATCAAGTAGCATATAAAGTACTGATTTAAAAGGTTTCCTTGGCTCTATAGCATAGTTCTGGGGGTGGGATGTTTTAATGTGTTGCTAAATTCTTGGTGCCGTCCTAAGCTTTATTTTAAATGTTGTAGGTTTTCAAGCAAAAGCAAAACAACTTGCAGCGTTTGTTGCTCAGAATAGTCCTCTTGAATAACCATGGACTTTGTTGTTAATAGTGCTTAGATTTATTCATGCTAGTCTTCAGTTCTTCAAACAAGCTCTACAGATGAGGGTTTTTTCCCTACAATGTACCCATTAGCTTAAGTAACAATTAGGTATTGCTTAACTCCCTTTAATAGAAAGTGAAATGACTTGATTTTAGGCTAAATCATGCATTAAGAAAACTGATGGTTAAGACTCTCTGACACAGAACATAATATATTAATGTAGATATATAAATACATGAAATACACCAGTACAAAGAAAATATTTAATTTGGTGGAAGGAAGGAAGGAAGGAAGGAAGGAAGGAAAGGAAGGAAAGGAAAGGAAAGGAAAGGAAAGGAAAGGAAAGGAAAGGAAAGGAAAGGAAAGGAAAGGAAAGGAAGATGGGTAGTCTATTTGCTCGCAAGTTCTGCGGTTTCTTTAGGTGTTGTAGCAGTTGTTTGCTTTGGCAATGTCCTTTGTGGAGGTCTGCTCTAATTAGGATTTGTTTTTACAGTAATGAATTAACATCCTGTGACACATTAAAGACATCATTCTCATAACCAGTAAGACACAATGTTTTCAACAGAGTTGTTTCTTGCAATTTCTTCCTAGAAACGATGCAAGACTTGGGAGGGACAGAACAATATCCCAGGTGAAAGAGCCAGATCTATGATGGAATGGCCACTTAACTCATGTCTAGTAAGCATGTTCTCCATCCATAGACCATTTACTTGATATAGCAACCTCTCACTGCATTATCTGTTCCTGTCCCCATCCCGCTTCCTTGTAAGAAAGCAGGCAGCAGTATTCTAGCCTTTTACACAATTAAACAGGATTGCAGGTGTTAGGTAGGAAATGGGGATGTGCCGGACTGCCCTTCACCATTTGGTGGGTGGTTGTAGTGACATGGGACTTTGTGGATGGGGCAGCATGTGTGATAATGCACGTAAGGTCAATCACATGTACATTGCACACCGATGTATGCTGCAGCATCACCCATGAAGGAAGCCAAAATGGCCATGGACACTACACAAAAGAGGTGAGTTTTCTCGCCACCAGCATGCAGAGTCATATGAAGCTTGTGGAGGGAGCTTAGACTATTGGATGAAGGATCTTACAATGTTGTACCTCTACAGCAATCTGACACATCCCCAGTAGGGACAGAAGATGAGTTATTAGCAATTTATTTAAACAAGAAAAGTGAGGATGGTTGAAATAATTTCAAATGAGAAACAAAACAGCCCTTTATGAAAAGGTCCTGCTTTGATCCTGGGTCAGAACGCTCCTGTTTCAAGGTGTTTTGTTCTGTGTATTAGGAAACCAATTTGGATGGCTGCTTTAAGTCCCCTCCCCCCCATGTTGATTGATTTGGGGGAGCTGAATGGTAAGTAGTAGGCTTCATGCTCTACTACCCTAAACCTTTTGATGTTTCAGGAAGCTGTCTATGGAGAACAACAGAGTGTTGCTGTAGTAGAGAATTGCTTTAGGACAAGGTTAGAATGCTTCATCATAGGGATTTTCTGAGCTGAATCTTTCTGCAGACATTTCATAGGCTAGGAAACCTCTTCAATGCAGATGTTCTTTTTTGCTTGATGGTGGGATATGGGTACAGCAAGCCCTCAGAGTTCCTTACATGTAAATGGCAAATAATTGTTCGGTGGTCTAAATCTTACATTGTCAACAGCAAGTCTCACTTGCCAAAGAATTCAGAACAGGATTTGCACACTATTATCTATTATTAATTTTTCTTAAAGCATAAGGCATTGAAATTCAATTATCAGAGAACCATGTAGCCTTTGTTTGCACACATCCACTGAGTCAGATGCCTTCTCTTTATATAATCACGAGCAAAACTGCCCTAAACTGCCTTTTTATGGCATCCAGCCTTGTGGTTTTTAATTGAAAGTTCATGGGACCCACTGTATAAACATAAACTTGAAAACAAAGATTTGGAAACTCTTTTTTTAATATACAGTAAGTAACATAAGCACTGGTGGTCAACCAAGCTACATCTAGCACAGCCAGAAACCAAAGAGAAGGCCATACTTGGTGATTACTTTCACATGAGTACAAAACTCCTTTGTTCAACTGCGTACCATATGAAGACACGCTTCTTTTTGACAGTCTTCAGGCAACCGCCACACTACTTCATAAAGGAACCCTGAACAATCATACTACAAGGGGAAAAATTCAACTCTCCTCCATCCAGAATCTAAGGTCTATCCTTAAGCCAGGATGTGTGTATGTGTGCATGCATCTGTACAGGCAGTTGGTGGTCATGAAACTGTGGTACCACTATGAAACTGGTGTCATGCAAAGGTGCCTGTCTAACTGTAATGCTGGCTCCTATAACCCAAACATCACACCTGAATTTCTTTGCAGCCTAGAGGGATGACAGGGCTATTCAGTCCTGACAGTACTTGGACCAAGTAACAATGAGGTACAATAGCTCTAGGATAGCTTGTGTGCTACCATGTAAAACAAGATATATATGAGTGTGCTAGCACTGTCTAGAAGTGATGGATGACATTGTGCTGGCAGATGAGGGAGAACATTTTTATTCTGGCATGTACTGAATTTCCTGATAAGAACATGTAATTTAGTCCAATGCTGCTTATGGGATGGGTAGGAAATACTCTAACCCACTCCTTTCTTTGTTGTACTAATTTTCAGAGTACAGAATACTTTTTGCATAGGAAAACATTCAAAAACTAGATCCCCGGACAGCCTAATGTAAATCCATTCCACATTACAAATCAATGGGAAAGAGTTTTCCTTTGTGTGCAAATATGTCCATTAAAAACTGGGTTAGTATTACAAGAAGATACTGAGCATAATTGAAATTGCTCACACACTTTTTTAATATTTAAGTAAGGCAGCAGATATTGGATTTTGCATCTGAAGGTCTCATATCACAAAGATGAGATTTAATTAAGTAGCTCTTATGAAAATGCACTAATGTTTATTCCTTTCTCCTTCCCAAAAAAGCAAGCTCTACCTCTTCCCACACTTATAAAAGAATTACCAGAATATGTAGAAAAATAACTTCATGAGCTCCAGTCCCCAGCATCAAAAACTTTGTGCATGAGCTATCATGATCAACTAATTCAGCCAACAATGAATACTTTTAATTTCAAAGGGAAAAAAACATTTAGTTTTTTCTGAAGTTTTAAGGAAAGTCATGCATTTCTTCCATTCACCACCAGCTTCCCTGGAGCTCTTTCAAAAACCAAGACTGAACAGTACATTAATCAAGGCAATTTAGGAATGGAAAAAATTATGGAGGAGTAACTTCTTTTTCCACTAGTGGTTTCCAATTTTAGTAGAACATTACTATTATTTAAATTCATTAATTTTAATTATCACCCTTATTAAAGGTCAGATCAATTAACAAGACTTAAGAACAAAAAGAAGACCTAAGACCATAAGAGGAACTCCACTGCATCAGGTTCACACAGTAGCCCACCCACTGGGCATTCTCAAGCAGAAGATAAAGGCAAAAGCTTCACCTCATATAAACTCCCTGCAAGCAGCCCTGAGAGGCATCCTGCCTGTCTTGCCAACCTGGAAGTGGTATCTAGGTATTAATCCTAAAAGGCATTGATACTCCTGATCTCCATAATCCCTACAAGCCTGCCATAGCCTGCATGTGTATGACTGGTCCCGATTCTGGGATATTTTAGAATAAGATCCAGTGTCTTACCTATATATTGTGATCCCTGGTACCACTTTCTTTTACCTGTCTCCACCAGCTACCACTGGCTCTTCTTACTATTAATTTTCCTATAAAGTTACAATGCTTATATCTCAGTATTACAAAGACCAAGTTTCCTTGGGATCCCTCCATAATACCCATGAAACAGGAGGGAAAGTGGCAAAATACTAGTTTAAAACCTATTGTGAAGTTCAGGGTTTTCACATTACTGTTTACTCAGAATCAATAAATCACTGGAGGAGGAGGAGGAGGAGAGGTACATCTGTAATCTTGGGTTCCCTTGCCTAAATAGCTACATAATCCAGCTGATCAAAAGAGAAAAAGTTCAATACAACCTCCTACTCAGGAGATTTTACCCCACAAAGTGCAGTTCTTAAGGGCATGTATGCACGTGTATGACCATATACACACACCCTGGCGATTTTCCATTCTATAACATTCCAAGCAACTTAGAAATCTTTTCAGCACCTACAATTCATTTTCCCATGATCTTCTGTTGAGTAAATGGTTTTGTTTTGTCCCTGTCTTTTACGTAGACAAAAATTCTTGCAACATTTTGCCGAAAGAGGTCTACACTATTTTGATGAACATCTGCCAAGAAATAATTGAAGTCAGATTCCATTCCACTTCCTACCCTGCCACAAATGCAGTGTCTTATGCCTGCCTTCAGACAAATCCCTGCAGGCAGTAAAAGCAAAAGAATAGTCTAATCAGGGCATCTCCTCATGCCTATGGAGAAAGTCTTCAGCTTCTCTTTTAGAAGAATTCACTTTTCTATCCCACTTTTCTCACCCATTGAAGGGGACTCAGCAGCTCACAAAACTTTCTATTCTACTCCCCACAACGTTACACCCGGTGAGGTAAGTGTGCTGTGAGAGCTCAGAAGAGAGCTGTGACTAGCCCAAGGTCACCCAGCTAGCTTCATGGGGGAGGGCGTAATCGAACCGGGTATTCCCATATAGGAGTCTGGCTCCCTAACCACTAAACCAATATTTCTTTCTTCAAGAGAGATGAGGTAGGCTCCTAACATCTCTATTCCTTGCTTGTAATCATCTGGGAAGGATCCGCAGTGAACATAAGCAAGGACCACGTCAAGAGGGTGCTTTAGCTGAATTATATCCTTCTGCACTCGGATGGGCTCCTGATGCAAACAGTTTTGGAGAGTGGTCTAGACTGAGGTTCCTTTCTGCAGCCTTTCTGATTAGTGGCCATTCAGGCTGGGGTTGAAGGGAATTAAACTGAAAAACACCTGAAGGACAACAATTTACAAAGGCTGTTCTCTTGTGATTGGAGAAATATGTTCTTATATGAAGGAAGAGCCATAGCTCAGTAGCAGAGCATCTACTTTGGATGTAGAAAGTCCTGGGTTCAATTCCTGGCACCTTAGCAACAAAAGGCAACGGCAAACCACTTTGGTAGTGCCTGGAATAATGCATGAAAACATCTGTCATCAACACCAGAGCTCAACTCAAACGGAACACTTAGCTTTATTTATTTTATTTCTAAGCACTCATATGCTACCATTCGCCTAAGCGTCTCAAGGTTGTTCATAATATTCAGTAAAAATATTCAGAATAAAACAATAAAATCAGTAAGACAGAATAAAGTAGAAGTAAAATACAACCATTCCATCCTTAGAGAGCATTAGGAGACAGCTAAATATTGAAGGACTGAGTGTAGAACACCATAAGAACACATAAAGGCCCAGTGGATTGGACCAATGGCCTATCTAGTCCAGCATTGTTCTCATAGTGGCCAACTAGCTGCACAGGTAAGCATACTAGCAGAACACCGGCACGCAGCTTTGCTTGTAGCCTCCCAATAGCTGACCTTCGGAGGCAAACCTTCTCCTACTGTTCTCAGGTCTCAGAAACTAAAAGCCTCGACTCCTACAAATTGTTCCAAACTATTTATGAAACCATCCAAGCTGGTAGCCAGCATCACATCTTGCGGTAGCAAATTCCAAAGTTTCACTATGAGTTATGTAAATAAGTAAGTAAGTAAGAAAATTCCACCCAATTAAATTATTCAATTTTAAATTATCCCTATTGGCCTTTTTTAATAGCAGATGCACCCTATATTGACATGAACTGTCTAACTGGTATTATTTATTTATCTAACAAAGACTCTACTTAAAAGTCTCAGGTCAATATGTTAAAACTGTTTTAACCAAGTTCCAAAAGTCATATAACACCAGTGCCTAGCATATGTCCACCAGGAGGCTGTTTCAAAGCCTCGGAGCCACCAGAGAAAATCCCTTCTCATGTGCTACCACCCCTCAAACTTCTGAGGGTGCTGGAACTGCAAGAAGGTCTCGATATGGTCAAATGACTAATCAATAAAGTTCATTCATTACAAGAAGGTCCCCTCCTGTGACCTTAATAGCCAGGAAGATCTATATAAGAGAAGATGCCCCATTAGATATTTAGGGCACAAGGCTTTATACGTAAGTGTCAAAACCTTAAAATTGGGCTTGGTAATAAATAGGCAATCAATACAGAGTTTTCAAGACCAGCATGATGGGTGTTCCGCAACAGATTCCCATTAGCAGTCAGTCTGCTGTATTGTGCATCAGTACAACTTCCGGATCATCTCCCAAGATAATCCCATATACAAGGTATAAGACTCAGTGTTAATTCATAGCCATCCTCAAATAATGTGAATCTAGAAAGGGGAGACATAATTTAACGGGCACTACTGTAAAGGATCTGTCTAATATACTGTGTTGTGCAGTATCACTCCAATAGCAGCTATTACAAGCCAAAGCTCCCACTACTTTTAAGAAGGGACAGGGGAAAAAATTGAATGGAAGAAATATCCTGCTGGATCACAGCAGGATCCTTCTAGAGTAGTAGCCTATCCTCATGGCAGCCAGCCAGTTGTGTATGGAAAACTGTGACCAGGATGTCATGACAACAGTTCATGAGGAGATGGCCTTTACAGACAGCCATCTTCTATGGAGGAGGTAGCCTCCAAGCCATCAGTGCTAGAAGATTATTTTACCTGAATTTGTCTACACCTGTTCTGCAACCATCATAATCCTGTGGTTGCCAGCCCACTGACACATCTTTTGGGAGTCAATTCCATAGTTTAACAGTGCAACGTATGTAGAAATATTCTCCCAGAATTGTTGCAGGATTCCACTTGATTGAAGAATACCTGTTTTAAATGTTGAGAAAACTCACCCAAGCGATAGTACACAGAGCCTCTTTCCTATCAACAGCAAATATGGCTCAGAAATGGAGTATTTTCTCTCAATAAAGATAGCCACTGAACAGATACAAACATTATTTAAGGAAGACATTCCACCTATCAAAGAGCTCCTCCATTCCAAGCCAAGCCTGCCGTTTAAAGCAAAAATGTGTCCAAATTTTTACTGCCACTGCATAGCTAATTCTTCTAGGGATGTTAACCATCTAGTTCACCTGGACATAGAACCAACCTGGCAACTGGCCAAACCAGCAAACACCAACAAAGAAGCCTGCAAATGGGGGTCACTCCTCTCTTCTCCCCAGACTCAGACAACTCCCAAACCCTCCCACACCGTCCCAAACTGAGTAGACTGGCACCCAGCCAAACCAATAACTGAACAGCTCTTCCTTTTGAGTTTTACAGGTTCTCCTCCCAATCCAAAGTCCGCTTCCGGTGCTGCTTAGTTTTACTATTTCAGCACTGGGTCTCCTTCTGTGGATGAACAGGTTCCTTCCAAAAGCTCTTAAGAAAGGCATGCACACAGTGGCTCTTCCTCCCATTGTTGCTTTGCAGGAAAAACTAATGCCTCTGAACCCTGGGTACTGCATACTGGTGTGACCAATAGCCACAAACAACCTTTTCTTCCCTGCAAACATATTTTGACATGTGAAGCAGTGCCGGAAATTCCAACAATAAGGCTAGATACACGTAGCCAGACTTCCAGTTGTCTCTCAGTCCCTAAGCTATGACCACTGCAACGTTAAAAACCCCAAATAACCCAGTTTCAGCAGGATTTACATAAAAGCCAATATACCGTATACTGGCAGCTCTTTATACCTAGAACCTTGCTGCCAAGCCATTTACCCTGATTAGAATCTAAGCACAGCACATTGCAGATAGGGTGTGGATTATAACAAGTCCCACCAAGATTGTGACTTCACAGCAAGCGGTGCTATCACAGATGCTAATTTTACTGCAATATGCTGACACCTCCTACCTTCTGTTTGCAGTACCTAACTATATATTATTTATTAGGGAATATTCACAAAGCATACGCCAAAGACAAGAATGTAGAAAGAACAAAATCAAGCATACATTTTTCCAATATGAAAATTCAAATGCTGCAACCTAGACTTCCAGACACCTGGGAGAGAAACCATCTAACTCAATTCCAGCTGTATGAAAAAAGAGCCAAATTTGTTGTGATTGAACTACACTGAATTTTATAAAAGAAAATATCCTGGCAAATATGCTCACCTTGCCACAGGTATAACATGCAACTGGCAAGGTTTTTTTAGTACCAGGGAGCTATACTTAGTCAGCCGTGGTGATCTTGAAAAGCTAAGCACAGCGGGACTTTATCAGTACTTGGATAAAGAAATCACATGGAAATCCCAGACTGTAGGCAATGGTAGAGAAAATGAAAAACATGCTGGAAAAAGGAAATGACAAAAAGAATACACTGCTGATGAGGAATTACCCAGGCCAAGTGTCACATTCAACTGAAAAGGATCTTGTACATTTGGGGTGTGGATGCACTGTTTTAGCATTCAGTAATTCACAACGTATCAGAACGGCTGTAGCTCAGTAGGAGAGCAAGCGGTCTGGAAAGCAGACATTGGTTGGTTTGGTCGCCAGAAGTGGCCAGTGGCAAACCCCTTCCGTGTCTCTGCCAAGAAAATCACATAGAAGCGCCCATGAAATTTGCCCATACAGTCAACTAACCAAAATAACCAAACAACTCACTGTGAATGAGGTAAGAGCTGTATCGATAAGTGGCCTTAATTGAAAGAAAGAGAAAGGAAAACAAAGGACTCTTCTGCCCAAGTGTGGGAATTGTTCCTGCTCCCTTTAGCATCCCAGAAGGGAAGGGAAAACTGCCAAGATGCTCAGGAGCTGCAGGAGAAAGTCTGTGTGGAAGGCTAGCACCTAGGGCAAGAGAATGGTAACTTCCAGTGACCAAAATGTGAAGATAAGGAGAAGTCTGAACCTCCTTCACTGAAAGTAGAACCATATGCCCTCAGTTTGAGTAGCTGAACAGAAGAACTCAAAGAGGCAATTAAAGGGCTGTAAACAAATACAAGGGGCAACAATAAGAGGCTGGAGGCAAAAACTAGAGAATATGGAATTAACATTGATGCTTCTAACAAATGTGTTTAGATATACAAGACACAGCCATCTGCTGCACTGGATAACCTCCCAAATAAAGGAACTACTAGAACTTCAACCTGTGTCTTCTATTATTATTTTGAGGAAACCGTAAAAGAAATTAATAGGACAAACACGACTAGCCGTAGTGAAGTTGACAACTACTCAAAATTCGCTGTTCACAATTAGCCAATAATCCAGGGAACATGTGCTATTCTTCCTTCCCTCCCTTTCCCTCAGGGCCGAGCAGGAACCAGCATTTCAAAATTCAAGATGCCTACATCATCCAACAAAAACTCAACCTCATGCTTGCAAAAAAGAAAAAAGAAAAGTTGGAAACATGTCCCTGTCTAATATCCTCTCCTATCTACTGTAATCCATCAGGGAAAAATGCTTTACAGTGCACAGCACATTCTTACAAGAAAATGAATAAATTATGTGTAAACACAACATCCTCAACCAGTTAAGGCCTACATTTTATCTGCTTTCCCCCCTGTGCAGCAGAGTTTGCATTCACCATCCAGGCCCTGTGTACTCTGCATTCCCTATGCCTCTGAATACATTTTCCTATGCCGGGAATTATATAAAGTATCATAAATTATGGGATGCACCGAGTGGGAGATGGTAAAAATCTCACTTTTCTGTTGCGAAGACTAGTGAGAACATGACCAATGACTTGCTAGAACAGTGTTTACAGAAGAAAGTGGTGTCTAAATGACAAAATGCTAACCACAAAATATAACAAACACATACTCCAAGCATGCAATTTAACTCTCTAGTGAGGGAAGGGCTCCTTGCCTTTTTTCTCAAAGGAAAATAAACCCCATTTACCTTTGACCTGCATGCTAGGCTAAGGAAAGAAATAAGCCAATAGTTTTGACAGTCGTATTCTTCTTTATCACCTTCCTTCAAACATTGGGGAATGGGGGGGGATATGTCAACACATCTCATGCTGTATAAGTGCAAAGCAACCTGGTATCCACATTAATGGTTTTTGTCATTCGTTCGTTCATTCGTTCGTTCGTTCATTCAAGTATTTATATTCCACTGGAGTGGGATGTAAAGTGGTCTCCCAAGTGTCCCGTTCCAGGCACCACCATGTGGATACTGGGGCAGGTCACATGGTTCATGGACCCTGACACCATTTTTCAGGTCTCCAGAAACTGCCCAAATAATGGGTTCATTTCCAGGCGCACTGAAAAATTCCACCCAGCCTGCACCATTGAAGGCCAGGGAACATCTACAGACCAGAATGGGCAGCCTTTCGGACAGCTGCCAAGACACTCCACAGCTCTTCTCTGGTACCGAGACCAAATGACATGTACAACTGTTGGTTAATTTTAAAAGCTCAATCTAATTATTACAAATGAGCATGCAAGCTTTTGCAATCTGCAAAAACACCATCATCAAGCTAGACTGGTATCTTAAATATGCAAAATGTGGAGTAGGCTGAGAAGATTTTTTTTGGCTGGCATTCAAAACATTTATGTTTGCATTTTAGACCTAAAATGGAATGTGGGAAGTAGCAGATTTTTTTAAAAAAAATCCCTAGAAATGTATGCAGGAACAAGCAATCTGTACAGTTGCTGCTGGATACAATATACATGTAAGCTTCCTTTTCCTAAGGTCCTTTCTGCCTGATAATCCAGATTAAGGAGCCCTTAGCCTGGATCACAGACCTTCTGATCCACAAATTAATGAAGACCAAGAAGGCTCTAACCCCTCCTGGTCTGGCTCCATCTCCTCCACCTCCAGATGAAGGAGAAATGTGCTCATCTTGACCATGGATCTTTTTCTGTATCACAGGAACCATGCCATAGTGCACCAGCAACTGCCCCGATGCTCCCAAAGGCTAGAAGAACAATTTGTGCAAGCTTCCCACCTGCAGGCAGCCATGATTCAGCCAGACTTCCAACTACCCGAATCAGTGGCCCTTCATGTAATCTGGATCCGTGGGACCTTCTGAATGTAACTCCCCCCCATTTTTCTTATCACCAAAAACATAGCAAAATATGAATATTTGATTGAAAAGTTTTGTTTTTACAAGCAGGGGCGCTGTTCACATTGACGGAATGTTTGGATAGTCAAACAACTGAATTTCTGATTCAATATGAATGTTCGTGAATTCATAAAATTCGATTAAACTTGCATTTTTCAGATCCCTAATTCCACACAACCCAAAGGCAACCACTGATTCCAGCTGCAAAGCTTTCCTCTCTTCCACATCCCCTCAATTTGCCATACTCCATTACTTCTCCGAAAAACTACACTACACTGATAGTCTCATTTCTGATGCCTTTGCCGTTCAGATTGCTTTTTTACGTTCTCAGTTTCTGACCTTATCGCTGTGCCATTATCCTGCTGAACAGGGCAAAAGGAACAGGCTCCTTTTTGCCAATGAGGCATTGTTCATGTGTTAAAATTGATAGCTTACTATATAAAGCACAGAGACAGCAAAAAAAAAGCTAACTGCTGCCCGTCTTGCCTTCTACTAGAGGGGTCAGAGATCAATTAGTTTTCCCATCACAGTGCCTGACCAGCTCTCTGCAGTTCACTCCCCTGAGTTAACCTTAAAAATGGAGCAAAACACAAACGGCTGTGGGATTGCAAGATTTCATATATACACCGTGACTGCTCAAATCCTTAAACAATCCCTGGAATCCTTCGACTTTGTTTGGGCAACAGGAAAAAGGTTTTCATTGTATACAATGCCGAACCTCGCCCTGCAGGACAGACTGCATTCAAAGCAGCTACTCTAGTGTCGAAAACCCATTAGCAACAAAGTGAGATGTCGAGAAAGCAGCAGAGTCATTAAAAGCTAAGCACAGAGTCCACTCAAGTCTTGACAGCTTAGCTAAGCAATCTATCACGACTTGGCATCACCCTGGGGAAGGAACCCCGCAAACATGGAGGCTTTGATGCTTCTACTAGCACAACAGCAACTGTTTCTTGAGAGCACTATATGGTGCTAAGCCCAGGGTACTGGGTTCAGAAGTTGCCAAGCTGCTGTGTAATCCCCAAATACACATTCTCCAAATGTGCTATTGAACGCAGTATAATTCTAATCCCCACCCCCCTCTGGTTCCATTTGGTTTGGCCACATTCAAGATTAACAGAACCCAAAGCACTGCCAGGAAGAAGATCCTTGAGGGGTCTTTGTGGACTGTGTAATGATGGCATCACCAGGGGACACAAAGCCCCTCCCCAGCTGCAAGGCCAGCTGGGAAATTCTCAGCCAAAGAGAGCCCAGCCCATTTTAACACTTTATGTACCTTCCCGCATTTACCCACAACCTCCATGCTCTCCCTGAGAGACACGTATTTGCAGAGTGGAATTCCTTAGATTTCTTCCCCTTTGGGGGCAGTCTGTATTCAACAAACCAGAGTTTGTCACATCCTAACACTGCAAAGGGGAGATTTTGCTTGTTTGTTTAACAATTAATAGCCTACTCTGTATTCAGTACATATATATACACCCAGTATTCCCATGTAAGTTAATGGCACCAAAAAGGCCAAATCACAATTTTGCAACTTCCAAGAGATCACATTTTATTGATGGTTTTAGAGCCAAGGCATCATGTAAAAACCATGTTATGCAAGAGTAGACTGCCTTAATATGCTGGCAACCATATTCTTTCCTAGCTAAAGTTTCCAGACAGTCTTCAACACCAGCTCCACATGAAGCAAAATAAGGCTTTCCTACTTCTCACTAACCCTGTATTGTGCTCATGTTGGGGAAACATATCCAACTAAGTGTATAACTAACCTATAAAATGGCCTTTTAAAAAAACTGAAACTTCTGTCACTTTCTAATACCAAGATTCCATTTGAGATAGGCAGCACACAAAATTGTTTTAATATTTTCTTCCTGTATTAGACAGTTTTGAATCAAACAACAGCATCCTGTCAATTTCTCCTATAAACAATCTAATCCTAATCAGAAGGGGAAACAAAGTAGCAAGTGCATGCCAGATTTGTAATATAATAAAAAAGAACACTATGATACAGATTTGGAGACATTACAAGCCAATTTTTAACAAAACAACTACAGTGCTTATTTTCTGATTAGACTTCCAGTACTTTCCAGGAAACCACAGACCCAGACCCACAAGCTCAGCAAAGAGACAGCCACACTATATTTCCAGATGCCATTTTTCATTTCCTTAACTGTTCCAATTCACATAAGACCTGTCCACACTGATACTTCTCATCATGATCAAGGTACAGAAACTCACTTTTTAACACCGCAAAGCAGACAGGAAGAAGATTGCCTCACCTAGATCAATTCTTCTGAGGTTCTGAAAAAGTAGTCAGGGCGACCAATTCTATGTTGGCTACAAATTATCCCACTGCTTCAATGTCATTAGAACAGTCAACACTTCAATGAGCCAGTCTCCTAGAAAGTCAGGTTTGGCTGAAAGTCCAATGTCCTAGTCTATGGTGCTTTTTCCTAAAGCACCTACTACAAGCAAAAAAAATTTTTGCTGAACAGATTAACAGATAAAACTCTTTGCCATATTATTTAATTTGTTCATTCAGGGTTAGATTTCCAAAATCATTGGGTGTCTCCACTAGATATAAACACTTTAGTAACAAGCCTTTCTAAGACTTCTGTCTTACTTTCTTGGTACAACATATTTACTCATTTATGGCAGGTATAATCTGCTTTGCTTCCAAAGAACTTAAGGCAGCAGACACTATTCACTTCCTTTCCATTTTTATCCTGACAACAACCCAGTGGGATAGCTATGGCTAAGAGACAATGATATAGATTTGAAACCAGGGGATTTGGGCTCTTAGTCCAATTTCTAACAATTTCAATACCCCATTCTCTGATTACTTAAGACCCAAGGGTCCAAGTTCAATTCCCCTTAGAACAAGTAAAGTTTACAGGTGAATCACAAGGTAAAGTCCCTCAAAGGGTTCTTCTGCAGATGAAGTAAATAAACGAAGAGCAAAGAAGATCTTGTGTTTCTGAGAGGGAATAAATACTGTATATGGAATAAATTAAGCAATAAAGCATTTTCATCTTAATATAAAGAAAGAAAGGGAAATCAGTAGCCCATACATATAAATATTATGCATAAGCTGTAATAAATGGTCAAACAATCAGGTAGCTACATCCGAATGCTTAGATTCACAGAACAAGAAACCTGGAACACAACAGCCCAAAAACTTTTACAAATGAGATTCAGGTAATCTTCTATATGAAACTGACACCTATGGTTCACACAATTAAACAACATTAGTTCATGTATGTCCCCAAATCTCTGAATTGTGAGCTATTTTAAAGACGTATTTTAGTTGTTACAGAAGTACAACTGTCAAATTCCAAGATATGAATTTCAAAAGAATAACACCTGAAGATTATCCCAGCACAAAACTATACATCTAATAGCTTCTTCCCTGAAATAAATAACTTTAGGGCGGTGCTAAAACATAGATTTAAATGTGATTTCTATTACTCTGTCAACAAGTAGTTGATTCAACCAGACTTGCAAAGCCCTGAACAATTTGCCCTTCAAATATCTAAAGGAACACCTACTCTCATATATATCTGGCATGTCAGCCATTTTGGTAGTGCCATCTTTACTGACAGTTAAAGGCAGAAGGGCCTCTGTAGAAAGAGCTCCCCTTTCAACTTAGTCAAGCTCCCTAAGGGTATATATTTAGGTGCACGGTGAAGACGCATCTCTTTACCCTAACCTTGACTTGAAGCTTCCCCTCTCCTTTCAGGCACTACTGCATGCTGGTCTAGTCAGACTCATTTTTGTGCTTTTATTTTATTTTGTTACTCCCTGGCCACAGAACAGGACAGAAATACAAATACAAAATTAGCTTAACATCCAGGTCAATTATAAATACAGAAGACAAAGTAATCCTTTCCCTAATTTGGCTAAATGGGGGAGTCTAATTCTTTATCTGACTCCTTTTTAAGACTCTGAGCATCATATTTGTTGATCAAGATCAAATATATATAGACATTTTAATTGTAATTGTACATATGGGCTTTTTGGAAGAGCTGGCAACTAATACTTAATACTCAGGTACAAAGTTATCACTTGCTCACTGTAGCTAATCTATTATAAACATTTCTTTATTCACGCATATCTTTCACAGATATGACTTTCTATTAATATTGAGATCTGGAATGCCCTACGACGTCAATCGGGTATGTGAGAAAATGGAACAAAATGCAGCTTATGAAAAAAGCCATCATGTTCTGGTCACTTTTCCATTCTACAATAGCTAGAACCTAGCACAGGCAGCATCCATAAAAGTTCCACAAAAATGTTAGAGATGGAAAATTCCACTACCATTCAATAAACAACATGCACACAGAAGACAATTATCAGAAGTAAGTGCTGCCAGCATAGATTGTTGATGTTGTAACCCAAGATCTACAAATCAAAAAACATTTTTCTCCTTAGGAATGTAATTCAACAGTAAAACATGAGTTTTTAACATTAAGGTTAGTGTCAGGATCTTTGTCACTCACAATCCAAATGAAGCAAGACCAGCAACCAGGTAGCAAGAAGAAAATGCAGACCCTTGCTTAGATTCCACAGTTGTCTCTCACCATCCCTGGAAGCCGGCAGTGAACAAGCCCATGGTGAAATCAAGCATCCAGAAAGGTAAGTTGTATCACTGTTCTGGGAAATCCAGATGAAGAACTGATCTTCTAGGAATAACAATACTACACAATTTCACCCTTCCATCTCAGGCCTACACTGGCATTGTTGTCACGGAGATGTGCGGCAATCCCAGCATAGTCCCAGGATAATTCCAGGATTTTAGGCCCTAGGAAGTAGCCACTGAACAATGGAAGATGGTGTGATAGACAGCAGGCGAGTTCATTATTTGATGCCCCTCATGCAAAATTGTCCCTTTAATGTCAAAGAGGGCCAGGCTTGCCAAGTGAACGGGACAGTCCTGGTCCTCTTCAGACAGCTCAGTCTTATACAGCATTAGTTCAGTGCAAAGCCTAATATAGAATTGCATATATAAGCAGGCAATCCAGACCAAGGGCGTAGCTAAGACTGGGCAAGACTGGCTTTATGCCAGGGGCCCAGTAATCAGGGAGGGGCACACATCACTACACCTGAGCAAGGTGAGCTTGGTATTTATTACTGTGCTCTCTGCATGTTTTTGCTCTCAGTTTGCATCATATGGGAGACTATCTTATTTTCTTTGCCAAGGACCTTTCCTACCCTAGCAACCTCTCTGATCTAGGAGCAATTTAAGAGCCGTTTAGGTTGCTCTGCTAATAAAAAGAAGCAGGAAAATTATGACTTTAACAGTTGCTTTCTTCAAGACACTCTGAGCTTTTAAGCATAAGATACCTCAAAATGTATAAGCATGCTCTCAAATCAGAATAAACCGTATACCACTAATGCATTTGGGGGTAAAATTAAACTCTTCAAAATAATTTATCCTACCTCATCAAAGCCGTTATCATCTTTCTTCAAGGCTGTAAAAAAAAAAAAAGAAAGAAAAAGTTACATGGAATGCATTTTAATCATGAAGAAAATGCCAGGGGAAAAAAACAAGAAGAAATGTAAATAAATAGTTCACTATGAGGCATCTTAGACTCTAGGACCGCATGCATCCCTGAGCCAAACTTCAAACAGATGTCACTGAGAGAGAGGGGGGGGGTGAGTGAGTGAGTGAGTGAGTGAGTGAGTGAGTGAGTGAGTGAGTGAATAGAACAAATCTCAACTTCCACACTGTTAGTTACCAGTATGCTGTTCTCAAAAGACTACCCTCAAGAGAATCAAGGCCTCAGCCAGCCTGGGGAAAGTTTACCTACATCTCTGTATTTATGGAAGTTCAGTGTAGACCCTTTCAGTCAAAAAATCAGAAAAACACACAGAAAAATGGAATCATAGAGCAAGCACATCAAACTTTTCTTACAAGCTATTTCTTACAACTTTCAGTTACAATCACGAGTACAGTTGAGACTTAATCTGCATTATCTATGCTCTCATTTCAGCCAGAACCAGACACACTTTGACATTCCAAGAGAAGTGCCAGAAGCTGATTGTGAAATAGATCTGTTCCATCCCCTGTACTATTAACTGGTTGCTTACTCTTAACGCATTCCATTTATACTTTACTCCAAATGAATCATTCTCCTCAGCAGCACATGTTGCTCAAGGTACTGTCATACCTACCTCTAATTTATAATTTATCTCTCTTTCTAATTGCATTTAGTTATGCAATGAAAATACAGCAAAGCTGTTACCTTACATTAGAATTTACTGGCCCATTCATTATCCATGGCTTAACCCTAACCTAGGGATGGTTTAGGAAATCCTGCATTGAGCAGGGGGTTGGACTTGATGACCCTAGAGATCCCTTCCAACTCTATGATTCTATGATTCTGTTTTGCACCTATGTAGAGGTGCCTGGAGACAACTGGATCTTGGATCACCTCCGTACCCCGTGCACTCAATTATATCACTAGGTGCAGTTTGCCCTTCCATTACCCCCATAACATGCCATGTGATTGGGATGGATAGGAACTAGATACCAACAGGTAGATTCCACATCTCATGCTCTAGTGCACAATGCAGATACTTTCCCCAGCCAGAACCCTCAATCTGAGGGAAGAAGGGAATGGGAGGAGGCAGTGCCCGCTAGAAGCTCCCTGCATTGCCATGGTCCTGTGCTAGCGTAAGCCAGAGGGATTTCAATGGCACACCACTAATGGCTCACTCCCAGAACAGATTCTGGAACCTGGCAAAATGGCACCAGGTCCTGCACACTGTGTGGGCCACTCCAGCCATCCAGATGGACAAATGGAGTGGTTCAACACCCAGGAATACTCTGGAGGCCCCTTTAAAGTGGGTTTTCATTGGTGCATTCTCCAGAGTCGTCTTTGTGCCAGGAAGCACTCCGGCTGCTGCAGTCCTGTGGCCATCATGTTCCCCAGGTGGCCATATTCAGTGCAGACCACTCTGGTGAGCAGATATCACAATCCACAGAGCCAGGGTGCATAGTTCCTGGAGACTTCATAAAAGCTGCTAGAATGTCCTCATCTTGATCTTAAATTTTTAGAGACATTGTTTTAAAGACAACTTCTGAGCTCAGGGAGCTAGAAACTGGAAGCCTTTTCTATGATGAAAACCTTTCCCCACACAGATCTCTAGTGGAAAATTTATTTATTTATATTTACATTTATATGCCGCCCCATACCCGAGGGTCTCTGGGCGGCTCACAACATTTAAAAACAGACATTTAAAAATTATATCAGCCATAAAATCAGAAACAAGTTTAAAAATGCAACTTTAGAAAAATACAAAAATAGTTAAAAGCAACAGTAATTTTCAATGGGGGAAGTGTGGGGGACATTTAACCAAAGGCCTGCGTGAAGAGGAACGTTTTCACCGCCCACCTAAATAGGAACAAAGAAGGGGCCTGATGCACCCCGAGGGGGAGACCGTTCCACAATCTGGGGGCCACTACCGAGAAGGCCCTCTCCCGGGTGCCCACCCACCTAGCTACTGAAGGCGGGGGGATAACCAGAAGGACCTCCCCTCCAGATCTTAGAACGCGGGCAGGTCGATATGGGAGAAGGCGCTCCTTTAGATATCTGGGGCCCAAGTCATTTAGGGCCTTATAAGTCAGAGTTAGCACCTTGAATTGGGCTCGGTAGTGAATTGGCAGCCAGTGCAGTTCTTTTAAAACCGCCGTAATATGTGTCCAGCTAGGTGTCCCTGTCAGCACTCTAGCAGCTGCATTTTGCACCAGCTGCAACTTCCGAAGACATGAAGGTTTTTTCATGGCAATAGAAAGATTCTATCAAAGATGACTACAGAGATTAAATTTCAGTCTTTAGACATCCAACAAAAGGTGAAACCTCCTGGACATCTTGCCTACAAGACGACAACATCTATAACCCCAATAAGTGTTTTCAATTTCATGTCCTTAATGTGTCAGAGGGGAAAAAATGTAAGGACATTAGGGAGACAATTACATAAGTGACTTATCCTTCAAATTTTCTGGAATGTTGGTAAAAACAGTTTCAGAAATGTTGTTGCATAAAAGACATGTAGGAGACAGCCTTCTGGAGTTTTACACTGACAACTGAAAAATGTTTTTATTGAAACTAAGGTTACCAGTTAGCTGGCAACAGGATTAGCCAAACATACAATTTTGCTGACTAAGTCTGGATCTTAAACAGAGTTATCAATATTCATCTCGCTTTTGATGTTCAATCTGCAAACAGTAAAACATTTTCCAAAGAAATACAACTTAGGACTCTTATTATTAAAGGAGTGAGAAAACCACATACTGTTTAACATCCAGAGCACAGCAGTGCTGCAGAAGAGAAATCGACAACAGCTGTAATTCAGCAGCTAACATAAAGAAGCTGCTGAATTAAATGGTAGTAAACCAAGTTATCAGCATACAAAAGAAAAAAGGCTCAAATGCTCAAATGTTACGGCCCAGTCCGTCTTGCTGATGCAATTTTAGCCAGGTTCTTGTATTTCAAACAGGCTCTCGCTGCCTCTCCGTCACCCTCCTCTGCTTGTGAGCACAGTACATTTTCTTCAAAACATACAGACCCCAAGAGATTTATAGCTCCTTAAGCATAGATGTTTTGCTGCATGCTTTTAAGCCTTTAGGGTGCATTTGTTAAAATGTTTACATGCTGAATTCTTTTCATATGAAGGCACTGGGAGAACATCTACTGTACAAGACAGAAGGTAATGGAAAACCACTTCTGAGTTGTTGCTAACAAAACTGCATGGAGATGCAGAAGTTCATCCACAGCAGCAGCATACTCTACTTATGCACCCAGAAGTATGGCTTGTAGCATAAAAGCAAGCATAGAGATAAAAACCTATTGAAATAGAAGCCATATAGAAGCAGACAGACAAAAAACCCAGCAGCAATCTAGATAAATGCAAGAGAGAAGTTTTCTTTGGCACCACCAAGTTAAGCCTGACTCTGAGCCATCCACACAGTTTTCTTGGCACATACAGGGCCATTACTTGCTTTGGGGAAAATGCCAGGGATTAAACCTGTAGCTGTCTGCTTTCCAAGCAGTTGCTCAACCACACATCTAAGGCCACCCCCATGGGAGAATTACACAGCCTTTTCAGACTCCTCATGCTCCAGATTAAGGACCAGGATCTCACTACAGAGAGTAGTTACACAAGGGCACCATCTCTGGCTTTAGTCAAGCTCCGAAGGAGGCAACAATCACATCACAGCCTCTGAGGAACCCTAAATACATCAGAAGACCTTTAAGTATTCATTTATAGCCGCCCATCCTTTTGCATTACCACTACAGTAGACAAAGTTCTAGGAGGAAAGACAGAACTAGATGCCTCTTGTGCACTCTCCAAGTATGCGAGCAGACATGAAAAGTTGTGACCTACCCTCTAGCTCCCCAGAAAGCAGAAGAAGAAATAATGGCACTAACTTCCTTAATGAAAGGGTGGCATGATGGCAAAACCAATCGCTTAAGGGGGTAATGGTTTCATCCTCAAGGCGTTCAATTTAAAGCTGAAGAAACAGTCACTGGAGATGCTTTGGTTTGGATTCTTCCTTGAACAAGGAAATGGTTGCACTTGCCACCATAAATGCCCCCTTCCAGTTCTAGAATTCTATGGTACTGAGGGACTGCTCACATACCAGTCTTCTCCTTCCCCCCCATGAACATTTTTGGCCAAAAAAGGTGGATTAGAGATGGGATGAGAAACAAGGATACCCCTGTCATAAGGACATAAGAGAAGCCCATCTAGCCCAGCACCCTGTGTCACCCAGAAGCCCACTAATTGCTTCTGAGCGTTCTCAAAGGCAAAACCTTCACCTTCTCTGAACTTCCTGCAAATGGCCTTTAGAGGCATCCGGCCTGTCTCTCCAACCTGGAGACAGCATCTAGACATCCATTCTAGTAGCCAATGATACACACATCCTCCACGAATGTGTCTTTTCAGCTCTTTTGAGCCACTTATCTTGCCATGTGCAGATGCAGCTTGAAAGTAACGCAAGGGCACTGAACTACAACTCCCATCATTCCAAGCTAGCCCCTGCCACTAGGGACAGTGAGACAGCCCTGGGCACAACCATACTGGGGGGTGGGGTGGGGGGACTACAGCAGCACATAGACCAGGTTCCCAGCCTCTCTCTGCAGAGATTCACTGCTGGATACTTTTTAACAAGCACCAAGAATAAGCTTGCCAAAAGCCATGGCTCTTTATTTCTCTTCCCTGTAAGGCTACTCATAGTGTCCTAGTTAAAAAGCACACTATGCAATGTTGTTGAAACTAAGCAGTTTTGGCTCTGTAAATTAACAGGTGGAGACAACACAGGAATTCCTTGAAGACTAAGAAAATGTTAAAAGGAGCTTATGTCATGAGCACACACAGTAATTTGGATGAAATCCTACAACCTTAAATTTCTGGATATAAGCAAGTGCAAAGTCAATCATCTAGCCGGTCCCATCAGAAATCACAGGAAATCTCATGAAATTTCCTAGGAATCCTGGGAAATCTCACAATTTCTCTGGGAATCATGGGAAAGTTGCATTATTTCCCATGATTCCCAGGGATACCATGCTATATTTCCCAACATTTGTAATCTCCATGGTTTCCTGTAACTGCAGTAGTTCTTAGAACCTATCCCCAGCAAATATGGGGGCAGGCCTGTATTCACATAAGCATTCAGAATAGTCTCAGATATCTCTATCCAGATCAAGAAATTCTGAGCCGTTTTGCACTTTCCCTAGTGGTTAATCCCTGGACCCCTTCAAAAGGGTGCAGCTGCACTTCACAGAACCGCTTCTATACTAGAAGCAGGTTCACACACCCCAGAGTGTTACCCACACAGGCAGAGCAGTTTAAACTGCTCCACACCTATCCTAGTGGGGTAGCCTGGCATGCTCCCACTGCACCAGTTTGGTCTAGTGGTTAGGGAGCCGGAGTCTTATCTGGGAATACTGGGTTTCATTCCGCCCTCTTCCATGAAGCCAGCTGGGTGACCTTGGGCTAGTCACAGCTCTCTTCTGAGCTCTCATATCCCTAGCTACCTCTGTTGTGGGAAGAACAGAAAGCTTTGTCAGCTGCTTTGAGTCTTCTTAAATGGGTGAAAAAAGTGGGGTAGAAAAGCCAGCTCTTCTCCTGGATGGAAGAATTGCAAAGGGAGCACGTGACTGGTGGCGCAGTCCCAGCTCCAAAACTGAAGCAAGCTGTGGAACTAGTGCAGGGTTGGGCCAGAGCAGCTGTCCCAGTGCAGACAACCTTCAACCAGTCCAGGGTACAGATTGGTCCACAGGTGGGGCAAACTACTCATTCCGATGGAGGGCAGCCTGCCTGTGCCTGAGTCAAGTTAAGTGCAAAAATGCCTATAATTTTCTTTTAGACATTTCTGTAGACAGGCATTTTTGTTTGTTTTCAATAAGCCAATCTTCTCAGCTAAGCCATATTGTACTAATAAATATGCCCTGCTATCATAGCACAACTGGGAGAATGATACTGAAATATAAACACTTGTTCCAGACTCAGATTTTGGGCCAGTCCCATCCTCCTTACAAACAATATAAAAACAATTCAACTGCCATTTGTATAAAAAAGAGGGGGGGGGGATCTCTGGTTAGGAATCTGGTCCATTGCGTGCATTTACTTGCCACTCCTCTGTGCACCAGGAAAGCATCTGCAATAATTCATGCGGACTTCGCAGGTAGGCACGGGTGAATCTTTTGAACAGTAATAAAAGTTAATATGGTGTGAAAAGAAATAGCTGTTCCTCCCTTTCAGGCATTGTTAACTACAGTTTTAGGGAGTTGAATTTTGTATCTTTTGGTTTTATTCTAACTGCAACCTCCCCTGCAACCTCAGGATACAAAATGGGATATAAATGCAAATAAATAATAATAATAATTAGTAAAATACTGAATCAAAGTGATAATCTCATTTTAGAATTCAAGGAATGTGCATTAACACTACATAGCTAGCCTGAAATATTTTAATGTCAAAGGTGAAACACTTTCCACAAGCAATGTTGTACCGAAGGGCTTTTGGGGGGTAAGAGGGTCAAAAGTATTTTTCATCAGTAGGAAAACCAACTCCAACTGAGGGATTCAAGACAAGCCCAAAAAATTATACATGTATAATTCACACTTCATTTATGGGCTGCAATGAAAGCCATTAAGGCGATGGCTACTGACAGCTGCCTTTAACTCAGACAATTCACAGGCAACTCCTTATCTATGGCCGTTAGCCAGGGCAGCTAAAAGATTTCCCAGGGTTCAGAAGTACCACATTCAGGATGGTGATGCACCAAAACATCTTGCTTGTTCACTCAGTGGAAACATCTCGTTGGCCAGTGCATGAAACAGGGCACTGGGTAATAGTGAAAACAAGTTTCAGCCAAATAGTTCTTCTCAAGTTCTTATAATTAATGAATTAACTTATTTCCTACAGAGAAGCTGGCAAGAGCCGCAAGTTGGGAGCACTGCTCACTTTTCCTTCCAATACGCTCCTACTGAGTGCCACACAATATGAGAGGCAGTTCAGATCAAGAAGAGTTGATTTTTTAATACCCTGTTTTTCTCACCTTTAAGGAGCCTCAAAGTAGCTGGCAAACCCTCTGTTCTTCTCCCCTCAACAAACACCTTGCGAGGTAGGCAAGGCTGTGAGAGCTCAGAAGAGAGCTGTGACTAGCTCAAGGTCACCAGATGGCTTCATGTAGGAGTATAGAATAAAACCAGGAGACAACTATTAAGAGTCCAACACTCAAACCACAAGACCAAACTGGCTCAAGAGTGGCAGCAGTGGAAGATGGACCATACAGGTAAAATAACGTAAGAGGACCCCTGCTGTATCAGGCCACAGCCCATCTAATGCAGCATCCTGTATCACACCGTGGCCTACGGATTGCTTCTGCGAATCCCCAGAAGAAGGCAAAGGCAAAACCTCCGCCTGCCCTTGACTCCCTGCAATTGGGCTTCAGAAGGATCCTGTCTGTGGAGAGCAGCCCACCACAGCCAGTACTCTTCTCCCCCTTTCTCTTTCATGCAGGTTTCAACTGACAGTTTGCTGTCTTGTGCAAATCTCATTCTGTTCCTGTCTCTCAGGGTGCTTCTAAGAATAACAAGGAGAATGATGTACACTGCCTTGGGATTTCAGAAAAAAGGTGGGAAATAAATACCATAAATAAACAAATCAAGTTTTCCCATTTGCTCATGAACTCCAAAAAAACTAACTTTCTATGACTTTTTTATCTAGTCATCAATCATATGCCGTAATTAAGTCTCACACAACGAGAGTCCTTGTAGAAAAAAATCCTTCCTTTCTACAGGTCTACACGGGGTTTTGTAATGCTATTGCAAACAATGTTTTAGTTAAGTATGAGTTAATAGTTAAGTGAAATCAAATAGAGTTTCCAGTAACATGAGTAAGACATTTTATGCTGATTTTGAAGGACTGTCCCTCTGGTCTCCATTAAAGCCTAATATCAGAACAGGGTGATCTAATATGCTCTTACAGATGTTTCTTTGACTACAACTGTGGGACAAAATGATGGGAATTGCAGTTTAGAATCATCTGAAAGGCCACAGCTGGATCACCATGCCTCAAACCATGTAGGCAGGACTGAAGGGAATTCTAATCCAAAACATCTAGCAAACCTAGATGCACTGGCAAAGGCCACACTAAATGTACCTTTGCTTCCCTTCTCAAACTGTGTTATTTCCCTGACCAGCAAAATGTTCATTCTACCAACACATACTGTACTTTATTGCCAACAGAGCAGTGGAAACAATTTGATGGAAAAATGTTAGCTTATGCAGAAAGCAGCTGTAACTAAGGTTTCATTCTAAGCACAACAGAGAATCATAGCATATCCAAACCCCACAACTTTTCAGTGACATCAGAAATGTGGAAGGGGAGAGCAAATGGACAAACACATAAACTCTGTCAAAATACTTTGCTATCAGCATAGAGATAACAGACTGAGATCCTTTCTGCACTTAGCTGCTTTTGATCCAGATCAATACATCCAGATTAACTGGACTTAACTGATTTGGATCATGGGAGGCTTGGGCCAAGTGACGCTGATCTCTCCCAAGTCACTCCAAGGCTGAAAAGCTTGCATGAACTTTGCAGCACCCATACATACACAGCCAATGGCTAGGGGCAAAGGTTCCTAGTCCCAGGGCCTTGAAGGGGGTGTTTTTGGGCAGCAAGCCATAGCAGCCTCCAACAGTTCTGGGCCACAGAGGCAGGCCATCTGCATGCCTCCAGGATCCAGATCCTTAGTCCGGGTGTAGACCCAATTTAACAGGTCTACAATAGATCCAGATAAAGGCCCTCTTAATCCGGATCTGGCTCTATCTTGCACAAAGCCAGACAAATGAGGGACGGGGCCTCCTTGATCCACATTAGCATTTAGAAACAAGGCCCAAGATCCAGACCAGTTGCCCTCAGGTAAGTGTAGAAAGGACCTTAAAATAGTTCCTGCATGAATCTGGTTTTCCAAAAGGTTTATGAAGATGCACGTATAATAAAAGCATAAACCAAAGCATTAACTTCATTTCACACTTGAGGCAGAGACTTTCCAAGCCAAATAGTGGCAGTCAAAGATAAAGTCATTTATTCTTGTCTTGCGCATTCCCACACACTTTACTGTTAGACAAATCTCACACTCAAGTGATACAATCTCCAGCAGAGACTCACACATGTTAGAACCTTAAAGATGTCCACTCCCAACAATAAAGCCAAGCATTTTTTCAGTTACACAGAGCATGTCTGATACAATCTATAATAATCAAGATGGTGGCTTTAGACATAAACAGCAGCAAACTTCAACACAACTTTCCCCTTGGTATGTATGCTCATAGTTTGCGGGTTAATTACAATAACACGTTTTTTTAAACCTGTTGGAAATGTCTGAGACGGGGTTATAAAGCATCATACACATTTGGGCTTTTCTGCCATGGACCACTATCACACCTTGAAGCCCACAACACTCTAGTGGTCATTCTGCAAGAGACAGGGAAATAAAGGGTGTTTTTCCACTGTCACTAGAAGTACCCATTAAGTACCCATTAATGGGTACAAAAATGCCATTATGTACCCATTAATCAGTACTTAATGGGTACTTTTAGTGACAGTGGAAAAACACCCAAAGATTAGCCAATACAGTATCACAGATACCCTCTCTGCCCATCAGCCGTAACTCTAATCCTAACTCTGAACCTTTTTGCACTTACAGTATTAGGAAATGCGGGGATGCTCCAGCACAGTGCATCTGCACTGCACAGAGCCGTTTCTTCACAGAGCACCCCCTGCACTTCTAGGTATGGAGCATTTAAAACCACTCCACGCCTACACTAGCGGCAGGGCTAATCCAGCCCTTCACTCTGCCTCTGCACGTCTTCTGCCTGCAAGATATGCACAGGGAACACGTGACTGGCAGCACAGGCACCATTGCAAGTGCGGACGCCTAAAGCATTCTTGCAGTTTGCATCCCAGGATTACAAAGACATAGGAAGTTTGACACACAAGCTCTGATTTTACTCAAAACGGCAAGGACAGTTTTCTTTACCAATAAGCTAGCTGGAAATTTCGGCTCCCTCCTGATGCTACACTTCTAGCAAAAAGTAACTGATTTTTAAAAAACTGAAGGAAGCATTTTCAATTTTAAAAAGTGAATATGGAAATGAATACTTAAGAAAGAATCCTGTTACAATGACAATAGGAAAGGTGAATCACCTCCACAAAATCTTTTCCTAATACTATGGGCACTCATCGACTATACTTTCCAGTGTCCTCTAGACAATGATTAGCTCCCATTTATGACTCACTCCTTCACAGAATGGGAAGGAAGGTGACCGTGCAATGTCCACCTAACCTGAATGCAATGAAGGACACAAAATACTCCAGACTGCCATTATCAGGAGGTGCTTCTATTTTCCTGTTTTGTTTAATCAATTGTATATTGTACAGTAACCTGAGACTGGAGTAATAAAGTGGTTCAAAAACTCAATAAATAAATAAATTCCAGATTAACATGAGCGGAAGGGGCTGTAGCTCAGTGATAATGCAAGCATCCAGGAAGGCAGAGAGTTGCCAGTTCGATCCCTGGGCTCATCTCCAGAGTAGACAATGGCAAACCACTTCTGGATCTCTGCCAAGAAAACTACACAGAGGTGCTCTGTCTCCATAGAAATACCCATGCAATCAGCCAGGAGTCAGACATGACTTGGTGGTACCCAACACACAACACAAACTATTCTCCAACTCCACACCCAAAATAATGGAAACACTCATGCATGAAATCATGTTTAAAAGCATGCACGGTATAGAAAAGGTGGATAGAGAAAACTTCTTTTCTCTATCGCACAGTACTAGAAGCAGGGGGCACTCTATGAAGCTGATGGGTAGGAGAGTTAGCTCAGACAAGGGGAAGTAGTTCTTCACCCAGAGGGTCATCAGTTTATGGAATTTGCTGGCAGAAGAGGTGGGAACAGCAACCAGCCTAGATGGCTTTAAGGGAGGGTTAGACAAACTCATGGATGACGTATCAATGGCTACTAGAATGGATGTCTAAGTACATCTTTCAAGCTGGGGGGACAAGCAGGATCCCTCTAAGGCAGCGGTTCTCAACCTGTGGGTCAGAACCCCTTTGGGGGTCGAACTACCCTTTCAGAGGGGTCACGACGAGTCTCCCACCTTCCTGCCCTATCATCATCCGAGCTGCCCTGCCCCCATGGTTGGGGGTCGCCACGACACGAGGAACTGCATTAAGGGGTCGCGGCATTAGGAAGGTTGAGAACCGCTGCTCTAAGGCCATTTGCTGGGATTCAAGAGCAGGAGAAGCCCATGGGTGCTGAACTAGATGGGTTGTGGCCGGATACAGCAGCACTCCTCTTATGTTCTTATGTTCATGCAACATACGGCACTAAGTCTGGATTTGCTACCATCTACCTTTGACAGCTGCAGTCACTCCCTGCTCTGACAGATGTACAGAATTTACAGATATTTTTACTAAAATTCAGGCTTCATCCAACCGGCACTTTCATTATCCACATTATTTGAATAACTGGGAATAAAGCATGGATAATCTGGAATAAAGTGCGTCTGGATTATCCAAATAACATGGAATAAACCAATTCTTCTGGTTGAAGCTTCAATTATTCCAACGGAGCTTTCTACCACTACAACACAAGCCAACGGGCCAACGATTTGCTTTCAATCCACTTTTAAGATGAGCATCAGAGGCTAGCTATCCCTCTATTTTGGATATTCCAAGACACCCATGCTTTATTCTGGACCATCCAAACATAGTGGCATAAGTAACTAAAGTCTGGATGCAGGAAAAGCCCGCCTTGAGTGTGCACAGGAAAAAAAGGAGCTTTACTCAGCACATAATAGGGGATGTATAAAGCAGATTAGACACACCTTGTACTAGGAAGCACAATGTGCTTAAAACAAAGGCTCCTTCCTATATAAGTTCTCCAAGGGCGGAGTACAAATATCTTCCAAATACAAAACGGACACCTACAGCGGCACCTTTAGCTGGAAATCGCTCCCATTGACATCGGGCACCCAATTCGTGAAAGCTGCCCCCCCCCAGGCTAACAAGACCCTTCTCCTTTGATGAATGAAGCACCCCGCGTGCGGCTAAGCAGTTCCCCCTAAACGGACACCGTCAGGCTCCGTCCACGGGAGCTCGACGGCCGCGTCGGATCGCTTACGGCTTCCCAGGTAGGGACGGGTGGGACGAGCTGACAACTCGCCCGCATCGTCCAGATGTGCCGCACACAAAGGAGGCAGCCGGGAGGCGGGCGATCGAGGGGGCAGGAGCGCCTTCTTTAGCCCCCCTCCCCTGAGGTTCCCCAAGCTGCCCCCCCCCGGGGCGCCGCCCCTTCCAAACGCCCCTGGACACAGCAGCTGCCCAAGGGATGGAGCCGCGCGGCGACCTTCCGAGGAAAGTTGGTCCTCGCTTCGCGGGGCTCGCCCGGGACAACGCGAGGCGCCCTCTCCGACGCGGCGTCCCAAAGCCTCCGCTCCGCTCGCCAGCCCGCCCGCTCACCCACCTATGCGGCCGAAACTCTCCGACAAAGTTCGCCGCAACTTTTTCATCCTGCTGAGCTTCTTCTCGGGCGGCGGCGGCGCGTCGAGCAGGTCGCACATCTGGCGCGGCTGGCCGAGCGACCCAGAAGGCAAGGCAAGGCAAAGCAGCACCACGCCCGCCCGCCCGCCCGCCTTGCGGAGCGGAGTAGGGACGGCGAGGCAAAGCAAGGCGGGGGCGGTGTCCCAGCCCAGAGTCCCGAAGGAGTCGCTAGGCGGGCGCCTTCTCCAAAGTGAGAGGCAGCCCCGAGTCCCCAGCGAGCGAGCGAGCCAGCGGGGACTTCTAGGTGGTGGTGCCTAAAGGCGCCCCCGACGCCGGGGCTCCGCCGCCGCCGCCGCCTCCCATAGCAGAGAAGTTCCACGCCGCCCTGGAAACTGGGCAAGGCGCTCGCCGAGACAATGAGGGGCGGAGGAGAAGCTGAAGCGGGCGAAAGAGCCGGGCGAGGAGGGGAGCGGCAGGCTAGGCGGGGGCGCGAGGAGCCAGGCGGGAGAGCGGCGCACCGAGGCGCCAGGGGGACGCCCGACTCCGCGCGAGGGAAGCAGCCGGAGCAGTCGATGCCGCCCGGCCGCCTCCGCCAGCAGCAGCGCAGCCCCCGCTCGCTCCCCCTCTCGTAGGCCCCGCCGCCTACGCCCCGCCCCCGTGCCCGCTTTCCGCCTCTCCCATTGGCCAGAAAAGCGAGGGATACCGGCTCGCGCTCCGTTCCCTCTCCCTCCCTCCCGGCGTAGTTTTCCCTTTCTTCCTTCCATTGCTTCCCTCACACAATGCGCCTTCCCCGCTCTCCGTCTCTTTCTCCCCCGACAGGCCCGTCGGGGGCGGAGGGAGCCTCGAAGAGCCCCTGCCTGCCGGCCTTCCCTCCTCCAGTCCCGAGGCGAGCGGCTCTCTCCGCCCTCCTCTCCGAGCCGTCCGGCCAGGGCAGGGCAGGGCAGGGAAGTTTGCCTTGCGACGCGCGACGCGCACACACACACACGTTACCCACACCCTCCCGAAGTATTTTGGCCCAAAAATGTAGAGGCTCCTTGACTCGACGCTGCCCACTTCCAAGCGCCGGTGGGAGGGCGCCTTGCCTTGCCTTGCCTTGCAACCGGCTGCTCTTTCCTAACCCAAGGCGCGCGACCGGCCCGCCGTCAAAGCGCAGTGAGAATGGACACGGCTGGAAATAAATTAAAACTAAAATGACCCAGGTGGCTCACAAAAGCAATGTTTCTTGGGGGGGGGGGATGCCTGCAGTCCAGTGACGATTTAAACACCGTGAAATAGCTGTTGTATTTCACTATGAAGAGGGTCTCATAAACTGGGGGCCGCAGCAGAAAAGGCCCTTGATGAGAGCGGAAGACTCCTCGGCGAAGATCTGTTCCCTGGACAGCCTTAATCCAAATGGTTTAGGATTTGTTTAGAAACATTTTTTTTAAAAAAAAAACCTTAAAGGGGCTTCATCCTTTAGTGATTCCTCAACTCACGCAGTTCCTTGCGCAGTGGTGCAATATATATTCATGGGTTAGTGGTGGCATTCAAAAACCAAGGTGTCCTCCTCTACTCCGGCTGCAAATTACAAACCAACTTTAAGGGCAGGTCACAGAGAGTGGCTTCAGTAGCCTGGCCTTGAGCATTACATGGAGTACTGTAACCAGGCCTCACTGTGCAAGAATGGTGAGATCCCGAGATCCCAAGCTCAAGAGCCACTCACGCAGAGTGGCCCTTGCCTCTGCTTTAGATGCCCATGGGCTATTGGTGGGCCACTGTGTACGACAGGATGCTGGACTCGATGGACTGTGATCTGATCCAGCAGGGTTCCTCATATTTTCTCTTATGTTTTTATGTTCTCATCCAGATACTAGTTTTGGTGCAGAAACTAGCGAACCACTGGGATGGATCAGGCCGCCACACTTTGGGACACCCAATACATCTCAGACTTACATGGCACTTCCCCAAGAGCTGCATAAGTGTGATTGCCGCTATACTAGCAGCAATCACCTTGCTGCAGCAACGGCCAGGCGTGCCAGCCTCACCACCCTGCCCTGCGCACTCTTTGCCCAGAAGAGGTACAATGGGTGTGTGCCAGCCTGTACTAGCTGGGTGCCAGGTGCAGCTAATATATCTGTGGAGCTACGGTCAGGGGACAATCCAACACACGTGGAGCCGCTTCTGAAACAGAAGTGGCTCTCTGTGGTAAGGATGCTCCATGTGGGGGAACCCCCAATCACTCTCAGTAGCCCTAGTGCAAAAAGGCCATTAGATGTAACAAAGAAATGGAACGAGGTGGCATCCGCATACTAAGTGACCAGCACTTCTTTTGCCAGAAACAGCATTGCTCACTGCTGCTGGGCAATTTAAAAAATCAAAGGGAGTTCGGGCAAGGTATCACTGTACCTTCTGCTCATGAATTTGTATTAATGTTTCTAATTTTTAAAAATATAATCTGCTTTTTACATGCTAAATTTTTCAAGCCACTGACTCAATACCAAAGATTCTCTGGGTGGCTCATAATAGGAATACATTAAAAATATATACCGCACACTTATTTTTTAAAAAAGTACATGCAGTACATATATAGTATATATAATCAACAATATATAAATTTGTTATTGGTAATAAAAGACAATTTAGAATCAGGATAGCTAGGCAAACATCTTAAATGCCTGGGGACATGCAAAGTTGGCACCAGGCATATTTGCCCATCACTATCTCTTGTTTATCAGAGGGAAAAATCTTTCTCCTTTATTTTATGGCATCCACGTGATCTTCATTTAAGTGCTTGTGGCACAGCAACTTAGATAAGCCTTTTAAAAGGCAAAATAGTACACAGGCCATGTTTTATTTTAAAACATTTGTCAGCCAAGGTGAGGCAAGCTTGACTAGACTTTTCTCTGCATGAAAGGAAAAGGTGAGTTTCCCAGACCAAGAGGTTGGTTCATTTTGAGATCAGAGTCTTAACAGTATGATATTAATAACTTCACCAGTCTGACTAGCAGAAATAAATTTGCAGCACTAATTATATATAAGGACGGCCTCAGGGCAGCACAGTGACAGGACTGTCAGCTTAGGTGGAAGATTTAGAGCCTTATGAAATGGAAGCAAATTGTTACTTTTGATTTATTATTACATTTCCATTGCTAGGAAGAGGTAAAAGGTGATTGTAGCACCTTTGCCTGAAAAGCCATTGGGACTAATACCATTTGCATGCATTGGAAAGAAAAGGCAAGGGTTATCCTTAACCAGTTCTAGAATTTTCCTCACAGATGCTCAGCTGAAGGTATGACTTGATCCTGCCCTGGCTGGGCAAATGTGGGAAGAGTAATTGGAGATTTTTGGTGGCACCTCTGAAGCTGGGCTTGTGTCCTACAACCCAATCATCTGAAGAACACGGATGTTTTTGAACAAAGCTTACAAATTAAAACAAAAATCACAGGAAACTATACTCTGCATTCTTTAGTTTATAAAGAATTTGGTCTCCTGCACTTTCAGACACGAACATACACACACACACATTTCATGCTGAAAATATCCTGTCCACATTGTGATACACTTGGAGTAGCTGCCCATTTTAGTTAAGCCTGTGTAGATTAATTACTGTTTATTTTTCTATACCACTCTTCGTTCTACAAAACAAGCAAGACTCATTTCAGATAGTGCACCCAAAAGTGCATGAGTTCAGGCCCCCACTGAGAGCTTGAGGGAGGATCTTCCCAGCT
This sequence comes from Aspidoscelis tigris stejnegeri, assembly GCA_023333525.1. Classification (NCBI taxonomy): domain Eukaryota; kingdom Metazoa; phylum Chordata; class Lepidosauria; order Squamata; family Teiidae; genus Aspidoscelis; species Aspidoscelis tigris. Next base: position 46,755,821 of record JALMGA010000008.1, read on the forward strand.
TCATCTTCTTCCACCATTCATCTCAAGGCTAGATGGGTCTTTTGATTAGAGAGGGTCTTCCAGATTTCTATTTCTCCTCCACTCTCCTCAGTCAAGGTGGGTCTTCTGGTGACAGTTGAGGGAGGAAGGGCCACTGCTGGAAGCTGATAGAGTGCCAAAGACAACACTGATGGTGTTTTCCACCATAGTCCCTCTGAGCTACAGTATATGTCAAAAGCCATAGAAAATGGCTGACCTCTAGGAGTACTCATTACACCTTCCAAAATAGAACTGGACATAAACTTTGAAGCTGGGGAACTTTCATTTTCTGGCTTCAGACAAGGTGGGGAGGGTGTGCAGACAGTCTGCTGCCCACCTCCAGCATCATAATCTACTGTTGCGAGGATCCTGCTAGAAGAAATGCTAACAAATAAATAATGGCTTACCTGTTGGCAACCCTGCAAATAGATATGCTGTCATCCTCACCACCACCCCTTTTTCCCACCATGAATCAAGGCTGTTCCAGCCAATCTTCAATATAAAATATAAACTAATAAAACATAGCGCAGTTCACAGACCATACAGCAAAGGGGTCTAATTCCTATTAAACAGAGAAAAGCAAGCAGTAAAAGGCCAAAGAACATTAGGCAATTTAAAGCCTTGGCGAATGCTGAACTCTCCATTTCTCACATAACCTTGAAATGATTCCTTCAGGGAAACCTCTAAATCTTAGCAAATCTAAGAATTGATAACTTTGCAGTTTGCACTTCACTATTTTATTTTTATTGTATTTTTGAAACTTCATTCCTCTCTCAGGCCGCTGGATGTGTCTGCAAAATCTGCCTGTCTGCAGTACTTCTGGTAAAGCTTCTCAAAGGCAGTGGACACAGTGATGATGAAGTCCTATAAACCTGCAACCAATCCAGTCTAGAGTTTACTGCAGAGTCACCTATGAAGACAGACTTTCTGCCATTCCCTGGCAGAGACATCCCTTTGAACAAGTGGATTCAAAAATGGCTTGGACCAACTCATGGAACTCAGAGCTGTCACTGGCTATTAAACAGGATGGCAAAAGGAAATGGTTTGCCCCAAAGGACATCTGCTGGGAGGGGACAAACAAGGAAAGCCGTGTGCTCATGTCCTGTTGGCAGGCGGCTTCCCTGTGCTACTGATTGGCCACAGTGAGAGAAGGCTGCTCTGGGTCCAATCCAGTGGCTTTCAGGGCTACTGTGTAGCTTCCCCCACCTCCCTATTAGGTGCTGCAATTTGGTCTAGTGGTTAAGAAACCGGACTCTTATCTGGGAATACTGGGTTTGTTTCCACCCTCCTCCATGAAGCCAGCTGGGTGACCTTTGGCTAGTCACAGTTCTCTTCTGAGATCTCATACCCCACACAACTCACAGGGAGTTCTGTTGTGGGGAGAACAGAAAACTTTGTCTGCCGCTTTGAGTCCCCTTAGATGAGTGAGAAAAGTGGGGTAGAAAAGCCAACCTATTATTATTACCATTATTATTATTATGTAAAAACAGTTATACACAGCAAACAGATCACTATGATGGATTTTGTATTATATCACTAGTCGGGCACTTCCCAAGCACCTAGGACTGCATAATGTATTGGCAAATTATGCGAGCAGACCCCAGCAAAGTGGCTTTTTGTAGCTGGCAGATGGATATTTTGTCAATGCCTATTATTATTATTATTATTATTATTATTATTATTATTATTATTATTATTATTATTATTATTATTATTATTATTATTATACAGTATTGCATATTGCATTTATTTTATTCTAGCTTGTGGAGAAGGGGATATTCAAGGAAAACTGGTAAGGATTGATGATAATTTATGAAGCAATTTAAACAAAAATGAGTTAAGTATGCATGCTCTTAAAATGGCATGCTTGGATATCTGTCCTTGTGGTTATATTGCATTCATTACTGAGGCCTTAATTAAGCTAGGGATGGACACACACACAATTTATTTCTCCATCTCTCTGTGGGCTTTACTGTAGATTTCAATTTTTTAAATTCTTTCTCCATTATTTTTAGCTTTATGATAGCTATACTTTTTGTAAACCAACCTGCAGCTCAGATAAAAGGCGGTCTAAATGTGAAATGAAATCAATAAGCAGCCAGATTTAGTTGAAAAAGCAGTTGTTGGCTGAGGCCAACAATGGTGGAAGCATTTAAAACAAAACTAGACAGAATAATGGTAGATTAGAATGGGGAAAAGAAAAAGGCTTTGTTTGGGAGGAAATTTGAAAGAGTTCTTCAGAGGTGATAAGGTGGTGACAACTGTAAACTGATAAAAGTAAGAGACTGTAATCTTGCTATGTTCTCAGCATTATATTGGGAATTCCACACATAATGGAGACATTCCCAATATACTCGTTATTATGCCAAGTTTCCCATAAAAGTGATGCTTACCTCAGTGACTATCAGCCAAGTACCCCAAAATCAACAAAAGGAAATACAGATAGTTGAGTTCTTAAGTGGATTATTCCAGTACCCCAATTCAGCCCCATCGTGAAAGCTCCCAACAGATTTCAAGGTAAGCCCAGGATTTCTCCATTCAGGAAAGTCCAAATTGAAGGTGGAAAATCCACAAATAAAATGGATGGAAATGAAAAGGTGTGAGCAATCAGACTGAAATTGAAGAGAGTTTAAAGCGTGACTACAGCCTCCATCATGCTGTACATCTACATCCTCAGAAGATCTTTGGTGGCTTCTCTGAGATGTTTGGAACAATCTCCCTGCCAAGTTTGTTTAAAAACTGTACCTAGAAGAACTGATGTTGTTTTGAAGGCAAAGGGTGGTCGTACCAAATATTGTTGTGATTAAGATTTATCTTCGATTATTTACTTTCCCGTGTGTAAACTGCTAAAAATAAACTATTAACACTTTTATTTTTGAAACCATTCTTACTTTGCAGCATTTTCCCCCCACACCTGCCTTTGCACAGTGCTATAAATATGTTTCCTTCATAGCTTTACATTACATGTATTGTTTGGCTTTCACTGTGGTTTCCCGCTAGGAAACTGATCTTCCAACTGCTGTCCACAAAGCATGCGCTTTGATTTTCTCCATCTTCCAATCACCACCTTCCCCTTTGGGGACCAGAGAGGACGATGAATGCCCTGGGGAGCTGAGAGGGTTCGTGAAAGAGGGAAAGGGCAGAGGTTGAAAGATTAAGGGAATAAAAGTTCTTGCAGAACAAAGCAGAGTGAATTTCAAAGCAAACAGGGGAGTAGGTTGTACTTTGTTACAAAGTAGAGCAGAAAATGCAGCCGTGGTACTGAGTTAACAACCTGGCGGAAAACAATTGTGAAAAAGGAAACAAGAAGAAAGAAATGATTCTACTATTGTTCTAATGCCAATGTACCTATGTTGTTATTGACAGGGATATTAGAAGTAAAAATGCCTTCTATTAATAGGCTCAGTAACAAAAGCCTGAGAGACGTAGTACATTTATTTGCACAACAGAAGATTATGCTGTATCTGGAGCAGCTTTACAGTCCAAAGTAACCCCAGTGTGATCCAGTTACCTAGGGTGATAGTGCCACAGGACAACCCATATCATTTTCATAACCCTAACAAGGCCATTATAGGGCCACGGGAATCCTTAAAGACCTCACAGCCATCAAAGGCACAGCTTACCATAAGTGCTGCTTGTAGCACTTTTATGAAAGAGTAAGAGAAAGTACTCTGCAAGTGCTTCCTCCCACTCTTCTGCCCCACTATTGTTCCTAAAGGTGTGCATTCTTCAGGCCAAACAGGCCAGCCCAGAAGCCTATTCACACTACAGCCCATAGTGCACGATAAGGGAACTTCTGGGGAAGAGCATCCACACCTTGAGGAGGCTGTTACAGCTTCCAGGTGCCCCCTGCCTTCCCAGAAGTTCCCTAATCATGCAATACCAACCTTAACCAAAAGCTTACCTGGTGCACCCAGGCAGCGGCCATTCGTACTTCTTCTGGTGCTCGGGGGTTGTCTGAGATGCCACGCAAGTGCACTAGCACCTTGGACCACCACAGATGCAACTGAGCATACACAGAGTGTCAATGTCATCATGGTGATGGCACTGATACACATGCAGTCACGGAGGGCACCACAACCAAAATGTCAGCACCCTAAAGTGGACCAGCCCCGCAATCAAATACTAGAGGAAGTATTCAGTCATGGAGGGGGGCGGGGAGTAATGTTGTCTAGCGCTCCAAGTAGGAGCACTAGTCAACGTTGGTTCATTACACTCCTTTCCCATTGAGCAGACAGGAAGGGAAGTGTAAAATCGCCCCTGGTCTCTCAAACTCAGAAAATGGCTAACTTTCAGGGTCATTTCCTGTGTTTAGGAAAACGGTTCCACCAAGAAATCCATGATGCTTCCATTCCTGGGAGTACCAGTGTGTCACATTCCACTGGGCGCTACAATAGTAGCAGACCTGTAAAAAAGAATTTCAGAGTGTTAAGATACTAAAAAGCACGATTGGTTAAAGACATAGTTTGGGATGAGCAGGTAGGCAGTAGGGAACAAGCCTGAATTATTTCCTGGGTCATCATGCATGTTCTGCAGCATTAGCCATATCCTTCTGGGCTTTCATGCACTAGAGGAAGGGGCCGACCCTTGAAATAGACCATCAGCATGCTAGCGATAGAAGAAATCCTGGGCAGAACCCCGTCTCTTGGTAGATAGCTCAAGGCAACTTAAAGCTATAGGCAAAACTATATTAATATATAGGGAAAACTCTAGAGATCTGTATGGGGAAGTTAGTGTAGGGTGAAAATTTGCCAGTGGCATGTTCCCAGGCTTTAAGACAATATAATAATCAAGGTGATGTAATGGGGCTTTTACCCTTCTCCTGGGGTGATTGTCACTTCTGATGTCAATCCTAATTTCATCCTCATGTTCCTAATGAAAGCCATTAGTCTTTGATTGGATTCCCTTGCTACTGGCTAGTTCTGTTTACAGATACTTTGGAGATCTCACCTGTCTTCTTAATCTGTATATCTATTCGTAATCAGAGGTGCAAAGAAGCATGAGCTAAATTAACAGGGCAGGGATAAGCAAGAAGTCACCAAACAGGAAGCTCCAGTCTGGTTCTCTTTTCTTTATCCATAAACCCATGGTACTAGTTTCCCCTTCCATGGACTCATTTCTACCACACTTCCACAATGAATAGGGTTGCCATTTGGGAAAGCTCTAAGCAAGGAAAACAAGGATCATTGGGGATTTGCACATTACAAAAGCAACACACAAATTTGTCACAATGAATTATTTTCTTAGCCTCTGTTACTCATTCTGATAACCACTTATTATTGTTTAGGTTAGAACAATGGTATGTTTCAGAATGATTTTGATCAGTTAACCATGATACTTCCCTTCTTCACAAGGCATTTGTTTACTTACTTTTAATCAGTGGCTTTTATCAAGGTGTATCAATGGCTACTAGAATGGATGCCTCGGTTCATCCTTCAGGTTGGGGAGACAGGCAGGATGCCTCTAAAGGCCTTTTGCTGGGGTATGAGAGCAGGTGAAGGTTTCGCCTTTGTCTTCTGCTTAAGACGCCCATGAGCATTTGGTGGGCCACTGTGTGGGGCAGGGAGATGGACTAGATGGAATGTGGCCTGATCCAGCAGGACCCTCTTATGTTCTTATATTTGAACTGTGAAGCTTTATAATTAAAACAAGCACTACAAACACACACACACATCAGTAATTAAAATACGATCTATAAAATCTACTACCAAATTATAATACAGGATTTGCCAAATAATCCAGATTATGAGAACTAATCTTGAACTTGATGGTAAGTGTTCTACTGAGATTTTTAAAAATAGGTATATGAAATAAATGGCTATTAATTTCCATTTCCCTTCAGGGCTTTTGTATGGATTTATTTTTATTTTTGACAGAGCTGTATGTTAAAAGTAAAAACGTATACAAAATACAAAGGGCGATTCAGCAATTAAAATGTTCCCATTTTGCAGTTTGCCGGTCTGGCTAAAACCTATCCACATTAAAATGTGTTCCCAAAAAGCAGCATGTTTGCAAGGAAAAGGTCACGCATGGCATCAAGCAGCAGGCAATTAGCTGCAAGGCTTTGCCCAGTGCAAACCCCGAGGACACACCTGAAGAACAGGAGAAAGGAGAGTTGCAGAAATCCTCCTGTCTGTTAACATCAGCTTCTCCTTGGCTGACTTTCAGAGAGGAATTCTCCTGGCACAGACCTTGAGGTCAGGCCTTGCCATCACGTCAACCTGAGTCATGCTGAAATTGAAGAGCTTATCAAGCATAGCAAGAACCGGACCCCTTCAGAATACATTAGGAGTCCCACATGTAGAGGCTTTGAATAAACCTTTTAAACTACTTTTCTGCAATGTAGAACATGATAATCCAGTGAAGCTGTTAGAAACAGACCATTCAATACATTTTATGCATGCATATATTTGATATGTTTATCTTCTTCAAAGATATTGAATATTACTTTAAAGGTCTTCAGAATCTTATTTTACTACAGTTGCTTAATTTCTCTGCATGGAGCTCTGAATTGTTCTGACTCTTTAGTTATGCCAGATATATACATCACCATTCTAAAATAATAATAATATAAGATCCAAAGTGCTGACTCTGCAAAGAAATGGATGAAACAATCGACCATATACTCAGCTGCTGCAAGAAGATTGCACAAACTGATTACAAGCAGAGACACAATGCTGTAGCACAAATGATCCACTGGAACTTGTGCCAAAAGTATCATCTGCCTGTGGCAAAGAACTGGTGGGATCACATGCCAGAAAAAGTTGTTGAAAATGAACAGGCAAAACTACTTTGGGACTTCAGGCTTCAGACTGACCAAAAATTGGAGCATAACACTCCTGATATTACAATTGTTGAGAAAGAGAAGGTGTGGATCATCGACATTGCTATTCCAGGTGACAGCAGAATTGAGGAGAAACAGTTGGAGAAACTCACCAGATATGAAGATCTGAGAACTGAACTACAGCGACTCTGGCGAAAACCAGTGAAAGTGGTCCCAGTCATCCTCGGCACACTGGGCGCGGTGCCAAAAGATCTCAGTGGGCACCTAAAAACCATTGGCATTGACAAGATATCCACCTTCCAACTACAAAAAGCCACTTTACTGGGGTCTGCTCGCATAATTCACCGATACATCACGCAGTCCTAGGTGCTTGGGAAGTGCCCGACTAGTGATATAATACGAAATCCAGCATAGTGATCTCGTTTGCTGTGTGTAACTATTGTTTTACATCATCATCATCATCATCATCATCATCATCATCATCATAATGAAGAAGAAGGTGATACCTAGACTTTAAAACATCATAAAATCATCAGCTCATTTAAATCAATGGAAAAGCATATAAAGAGGCCAACAAAATTTTAGTCCAACTTTATACTCTGCTGCTATGTGAGTCCATGATTTTGTTTACCTGTTTCAGCTGGGGAAAGCCCTTGGGAACCACAAGCCACCACCTTCAGTTTTTGCTAAAATGAACGAAGCATAGCTGTTAGCTTCCAAGAAATGCTTGGATGAAAGTAAGGTCTTTAGACTCTTCTGGAACCAATGCATCCTTCAGAGGAGCCACCATTACTGTCAGGCTAAGTGAAGAGGCTGTTTTAGACAGCTGATGACTATGACTTTAGAATAAGGATAAGACTTCAAAGGCCAGATCAGGGTGATGCTAAGCACATTGTATAACCTGCGTATTTTAACCTTCCCAGTTGCTCTAATGTGGAGGATGCTTCTACAAACTTATTTTAAAAAGGTTTTGATCCAATACTGCTTCAGATGGGACTACATATGGCCACTCTATCTTAAGGCTGCTTGGGAAAAACAAAGAAGTGTAGAGTCTACATTGCATCTTAAGGCCAGGGATGGTTAACTGCAGACTCCAGGGATTCTAGGGGGCTAAAGTTAAACACCCCTGTTTTAAACACTGTACTCCTGATTTTTTAACTGCTGTAAATACAGGGTATGGTGGCATAGCTTCCATGTGGGTCAAAGTCCTATAAACTCTCTCCTGTTATAATTTAGCAATTAAACCAGGGACGTTTCTGCACTTAGCTTCACATTCACTGGACAGGAAAAGTGCATTTCCTACTAACATGGACTAGTGTTCACACTTGGGAAGGCAAGTACACCCCAAACGAAGCCCCATGTGCCCAGAAACTTACCTAGGTCCGGGCATGTGTCCAGGCACCAGCAGCACATGCCTGGGTGCCACCATCATCTTTGTGGAGCCTGGCACAACTGCACATATGCTGTCGCTATGGTGACAGTGACACTCTGTGCATGTGCAGTCACATTTAGGGTCATCTGAGGTGCACCACTGCTAGTAGATGCTGGGGTAGTGTCCGGTAAGGCAGGAGGCATTTCTGGGCTGAAAACGCCTCCTGCAAGTGGAGGTGCTCCTTACCAGAAACCACCCCATAGTCTACTATGGGGGCAAGTACAAACTGGCTTCAGGCTAGTATGCATAAGCTTTTCACCTGCAACCAGGGGGTGGGGGGAATTTTGCACTTCCCTCCCCATCCATCCACTGGACAGGAAAGGAGCACAATCCCCCACAGTCACTTACAGCTTAAGCCCCACACGATCGGTCACTTACCTGTGACCGATCTCAAGGCTGGTCCTCCTCAGGGCCCGCCATTTTGTTTGTGGTGCCCTCCACGACTGTGTGTGCATCAGTGCTGTTGCCATTATGACACTGATGCTTTGCGCTTGTGCACACGCAGTTGCATCTGTTGTCATCCAAAGCGCCAGTGTGCTTGTGCAGCACCTCAGTCGACCTGGAGCACCAGAAAAAGTGCGGATGCTTGCCACTGGATAATTTCGTGCTCCACACCTAGTGCATAATTAAGGAACTTCTGGGAAGGCAGAGGGCGCCTGGAGGCTGTAACAGGCTCCTCTAGGTGCAGATCCTCTTCCCCAGAAGTTGCCTAATTATGCACTACAGCAGTGAACCTTTTGAGCTCGGTGTGTCAAAATTCGCAAGAAAACCTAGCTTAACTTGGGTGCTGTGTCATATCTAGAAATATGCATAATTTTGATATTTGTAGCTCTAGCATAAAAGTTATATTTTTGATGTCTGTATTTTATTAAAAGCAAAAACAAATAATTCTTTACATTAGTGACTTTTGTTGCTGAATTTCATTTGCTAATATTCAATTGAAAGTTGGTATTTTGTACACTTCAAGAACAAGTAAGCACTATACGCCCAGGTGCCAGGATGACCATGTGTGTCACCCAAAATGGCTTGGCGTGTCACCTGTGACACGCGTGTCATAGGTTGGCCATCATTGCACTACAGGCTGTGATGTGAATAGGCCCAGTTCTTAATTGTAGTATCAACAGATGCTACAATTCTGCCCCATATGAGTTTCCCTGGCATTTATTATTAAAGCAGCTTTGTCCCTAGTTTGTACCTTTCTTTCTTTTTAAAAGAAGATGTTCACCTTTAAATTTGTGTGTAATGTTTATGCAAAAGTCATATTTTTCCATAGAAAATGTTTTATAGGAGAAGTATCTGTAACTCTAGGGATGTGGCAAACTGCAGTTCATCAAAACGCAATGTACATTAAAGGCCTAAGATTGTTCAGTGCTTTACCTACAGTCCCGGCTCTCTTTCGCATCTTTATATGACTCATGAGTTCACACAGTGTGCGGAATTTATTTGCATTCTAAAAGTGTCATCACCACCCTTATAGCCTCTATAAGGGTGTGCATTGTCATGTATCATGCACAAGCATGCAATGTCATTGCATAGGCACAAAAAGTCACATCTGTGCATAATGCAAACCAAGACATGCTGCAATCTCACCTATCCACACCCAAATGCCTTTCTGGATCAATATATTACCAGGAATAAGTAGAAAATAAGAATATGTTAAGTTTACTTCTATTTTTTTTTTTGTGTGTGTGTGTGTAGATAACAAGAGTTTAAGAAATAAGGATATGAAACATTTTATTACAGTAGTAGCCCAGGCTATTAATTTCTGCATGCCAGAAAGGCACCAAGGGACTCAGTTTGCATCTTTCTAAAACTTTATCCTGCAACAATCATGATGGAAAATAATTACCATGTGGAAAAGCTATTTAAGCAAATTAGGTCACTACAAAAAAATGAAGGAAATGTGGAAGAATATGGAATAAGCTAATTTTGTTTTGGAACTCTTAGAAATAACAAGAGTTTTGGCCCAGGTACTGCACCCAGGTTGGAGAGGCCAGCAGGATGCCTCTAAAGGCCATGTGCAGAGATCAGGTGAAGGGTTTTGCCTTTGTCTTCTCCCTGTGAATGCCCTGAAGCAACTGGTGAGTCACTGTGTGAGGCAGGATGCTGGGCTAGGTGGTCCATCTGAGCAGATGTCCTCTTATATTCTTATGTTCAAGGCATGTGAATCAACATGCCATGGAGTGGGGGTAGCTTCTGGTTGTGATTCCCTGTGGGAATAATCCGAACCAGAGGCTCTTTCTGCAATGGCCCTTATTCTGGATTATATCTTGCAATAGGAATCTGCTGTCCACATTTTTAAATTATTGATTAATATAAATTTATGTAGTTTCCCCATTATAATTTATCAAGGGTTGTCAGATTATAATTCCAACATACATCCAGTGTACATTTCCCTTTTCTGCGCAGTCAAAATTCAAAGCTGCTATATTCATGAAATTTTATAATTTCTTTAAAATAAAATTTCAAACTTATACCCAGGAAAACTGATAATACAGATAAATGATCATCCATAATATCTTGATGCCGATGGTGAAAAATGTACTCCCAAAATTGCAAAAATATTAGTCACAACCACTGTAAATATCAGTAAACGTCCTTCATTGCATTCTCCCTCTGGCAGTCTTTAAAGTTACTAAAAATATAAAGTGACTAAAAATAGTGCTCAGATATTTTTGCTGGAGTACATTACTGACCATGTGTTTATTCCAGAGAGTTCTCTTGAATCCTACACTGCATTGAAACACATTGTAAAGGTCAACCAAAATGGCCAAATGGATACTCCTGTCTTCTGACCTGGTCTCATTCTGAGTACTAGGAAAAGCTACCCAAAGGAAGGAGGGTGGGACTCTGGAGCCCCACCCCCCCTTTTTAAAAGATGTAATGGGAATCACTGTTTGTCATAATGCTCAGCCTTGAGACAAGACTGAAGTAGAAAGCTTTCCCCATCCTTATGGTTGGAATCCATCACACTCAAAGAACACAATTTGATGTGACAAAAATAATGACAGACCACTCTGAGATGAAGACATGTTCCTACAGTCAGCCAATCACAGTGTCTTGTGGGGAAATTGAAAAATGGAAAGAAGAAAATGGTATCATTTTATTACCTGTTACAACAATGTTTTAGTTACTTTCCTTCACTGATCCTGCAAGCCCTTGTCTCTGTAATGAAAGAAATCCTTCCAAGGCAGGCATGTCATGGCACCATTCAGAATTTGGACTACTTGGTATTAGGCTGTAATCAGATAAACAAAAAAGCACGTCTAAAGTACCTCTGAGGTGACTTAAGTAAGTCTTTGAGGTGGGATTGTTCACATACCAGTTTGCCTCCCCCCCTCTCATGAACATTCTGTGCTAAGACCAAATGGAGGGGGGAAAGTCCACAAATAAAACAGAAATGAAAATGTGAGAACAGTCAGACCTGAGGATGGTCAGAATAAGGTTTAAAGTGGAGGTCTGATCATGGCCTTATATTCTTGAGGTAGAAGACATCAGAGAGACAGCCGCTAAAGACAAAGAAGGTTTCTAGTATGGATTCTAGTAAGGTTTCTGTGTACGTGAGCAGTTTGATCTCATTTTGTTAGAAAGGGAGTCTGAGGTCATGAGACAAATACTGGTGGAAATGAAGAAGTGTTTATTGACTGGTGGGCCTAATTGCCCAAACAACATCCTCACGACCCACATGTGCTAGATAGAATTGTATGTTTTGCCTAAGGAATATTGGCCTTGCACATCATAATTTACTGTACTTACTGGTAAATATCATATATGGGATCCTCCTGAAACCTTTGCCACATGGATGCATGTTGCTTCACAACCCCTCCACCCACATACTTGGCACTTCTCAGTCTTTATCCAAACAGCTGACAAAACACTTGCCTTATTGACCTCGACAGCCTGGCATGTGCCTGGCACCCTGGCTGCTGTGTGCTGGTGTACAGCCACATTTCCTTCTCCATCAGTTGGGCTAAGAGGTGACTGGTTCCATCAAGTCTTCTCCCTGCCCCACCTGTCAGCAAGAGGCAGCCATTCCATTCAGCTCCATCAGTTTTGGGGTTCTTTAGATTGTAAACTTGAGGTCAAGGAGATGTCTATGATGCTGTACTGTAAACAACTCTGATAGACTTCTGGCTTAATGGCAGAATAACCTGCCTGGCCATGTCAAATCTCACCTGCACCAGGTGAGTTTGTTTAGGGCCTCCTAGATGGCCCAAAACCATGGGCCTACTCTGAAAGGTCCATGGATAATGGCACAATCAATTGTGCTTTCCTTCACCTTCCAACTGTATCTACAGAAGGCTTGCATATCTATGACCTTTTAGATGTCCCTGAACTACAATTTCCATAATTCTGTGTCAAAGTGCAAGGCTGCTGTAGACTCCTGGGAGCTGTAGTTCAAGAATATCTGAAGGGTGACAGTTGTGCCCCCTGATCTATAGTAACAGCTGGAGACAGCATTGATAGAATATTGTCAGTCATGTTTTTATTTACCCCTATTTGGATATTCAGTGTTTAATCTGAATGCCTAGTGAATATGTACTGGGTGAGTGCTTGAGAGAGGAGTGCCAAAATTTGCAATGGTTAATGCTTCTGTTTCCCGAGTCTATTTGAAAGAGATTACCCCTCAAAGAAATGCATCAAATTCATTAACATTTTTTCTTGCTTCTGCCAACAACATAAAAGCAGTATTTTTTATTAAATATACTATGGGAATTAAAGCATTCAGCATGGTGGATATTTCCAATTTGGTTCTCACTTCCTCTGCTTTCAAGCTAAATGAATAAATATGCGACTTACAGACTCATATTGTCAGCACTGATCTCTGGAACAAGAAGTTAGCACCATAAATATAATTAAATATTTATTTATCACATCCAAGCTCTTTGAGCCTAATGTATGAAGATATTGAATTAGGGATGCAGCTATACTGAGAGTGATTGAGTGTTTTAGCAAGTCCTGTTTGAACAGAAAGTTGAGGGAAAGAATATACTTTGCAGAAGGAAAACTTGCCAAAAATAGCACCTGACCAGGAAGGCATAACCTTGTCAGGACTTCACCTGACAGCTCAATGTAAATCCTTCATAAATCTTTCCTGCAGCCAAGGAAAATGTGTGTTCATGCCAGTCTGCTCACCTTGAAAAGAACAAATCATCCAGTTGCAAGGATTTATGGGTGTGTAGGGCCATCAGGAAGTGGTTCTTCAGGCATTGTTCCATGACCAATTTACCTTAAAAGAAGTTACTTGTCCCTTCCCCTTTTTCTCCAAACCCAACAGGAAGGTGCAGAAAATAATTTGCATTGGGGAAGGAACTATTAAAGGGAATTCTCTATTACAAATTTTCCTTCTGAAAAATCCTTATGTCAGCTGTTGGAACTGCTAAATGAACAAGAGCTTTATCCTGAGCTTTAGATGTTTAATTTAAATTATTTAAGTAATTGTTGAGTGGTTGTATGTTATTGTGTTGTGAACTTGATTTCTTAGGGGAAGAAGAGTGCTTCAGAAAAACATTGCCAGTATATTCCTATGGGATCTCCACTGCATTCTTCTGCATATACAGAGTAGTACTCCCGCATTATTTACTTTTTATTTACACGTATTTCTATTATTTTAGTAATGTCTTTCAACAGGGTCACAAGGTGGTGAATGAAATAAAATGAAACCTCATTTGAGAGAATCCCCCTCAGGTTCTCAGTGGATTTTCAGTAATTTTGGGTGCCTCTAGACCAGTGGTTCTCAACCTTCCTAATGCCGTGGCCCCTTAGTGCAGTTCCTCATGTTGTGGAGACCCCCAACCACGGGGGTGGGGCTGCTGGGATGGGGGAGGGAGGGGCAGTGGGAGACTCATCACAACCCCTCCGAAAGGGTAGTTCGACCCCCAAAGGGGTCCCGACCCACAGGTTGAGAACCGCTGCTCTAGACTATACTGTGGCATTCCCAATCTAGTTCTGGGATATGGAGGTGATATTCCATAATATCACTATTACAGAAAATCCAGAAATGAGGGTGGGTTTCCTGTAATAGTGATTGCCTGCTAGGGATGTGCACAAGTACAATTTTCAGGATTCAATTCAAATCTATTTGTATGAATGTCGATAACATTAGAATGTGACCACACACATCCGTATGAATTAGTATGCATCCCATTTTTATCTTGTATGCATCCTGCTTTCATCCCGTAGATATCCGTACAAATGCGTACAGATACGAATACAATGCATACCGATACGTATGTAATGCGTACATATCTGTACACATACAAATGTCCGAACAATTTGTACAAATGATTTGAAAGATTCAAAAATTCATTCAAATGTTAAATTTGAATGTATAGATATTTGATTCAAATTCGAATGTCCGAATTCATTTGAATTCGGTCTAATTTTGAATGTTTTGAATATTTGTGCACATCCTTATTGCCTACCTCTTCTCTGCCATTTTGGCTGTCCAGACAGAGCTACACAAATGTAGGTGAAACTTCTCTAGCCGGCTCTATCAACAATGCCAGGAATATTTTCTACTTCTCCTTTTCCTCCGCCCTTGTTACTTACTTTTCTGAATTTAAAGATAGCTTTTGAGGCTACAGCTAAAAATTTCCTCATTGTCTTTTTACTCATACCTCAAAATAACCTGTAGATTTTCAGTGCAAGGACCATATGGCAGTGATGGCAATAACTGCAGTATGGAAGATGGAACATATATTGTGGCGTCTCATCAATAGAAGATGAAATATGTCACATGCTTGCTTCTTGGCAGTGCCTTCTGGCCACACTCTTTTTCATTAGATCAGAAGTAGAAAAAGGATCCTGAGGCTTTCATAATGGGAGAGAGCTTAGATCATTTGTGCCTGTTGAAATAAAAAGAAATTCAATCCCTTAGGCATGCCTACCAGGACGTTCTCTTGAGCAATGAGCCTTTGAAACAGACAAGAAACAATCCCCTGGGGAGACTCCATTCATTTCCATAGGATTGGGCCAGACAACCATGAACCCTTGAATTCCATCACATCATATTTTCAACTTTTTTTCTTGCAAAGGCTATATAATTTCAAAGGAAAAGTCAAGGAAATATAGTATGCATTCAAAGGAGTTCAAAGCTTAAATTTAAGATTGGTTTTATATGTATACTAGAAAACCTCAAAGTACTTCCCCTCCACTAAGAAATTCCGAAGAGTTAGCTAGCATTCTTGTGCCACAAAAATATAATATTACATTGATTTTGCCCATTCCTCTCTGGGGTCTGGAAGCAGGTAACAGGACTTTTGATGCATGCATGCATACACACACACAAAAGTAAAGCGAAATAATTCTTGTATCGAATGTATGAACCAAAACAAAATAAATTCCCATTTTATTTACACTTCTATCCCACCCAATATGAGGGACTACTTGCTGATGGCCCTCTGGGATCTGAAATGTTTTTTCCTTAAGTGCACTGGGTCAAGGCACACTTGGGCCCTGGTCACACCTATATAAGACAGGACGTCCTATTAATAATCCAAGCTGAGGGCATACCAGCCCTGTTTACATGTAGATCATTATAGACCATCCTCAGACCATTCTCCGTCTGGGCTGCATCACTCACATGTTTCTCTGTGATCAATCTAAGCCTCCTCCATTGAACTCTTGGCTCTCCACCTCTTTTGCTGTGCCAAATCTATCTCCTTTCTTATTGGATGCCATTGTCTCACTCAAGGGGGGTGAGGGTGTGTGTTTGCAGTTCGTTTTTAAGCCTGCCCCCTTTCCTTTTTTATGTGCTTTTCTTCTCTATGCAATTAAAAAAAATAAATAATAAAGTTGCTGAAAAATACTAGATAGAGGAATCATACACATAAACTGAGGAGATAAAGGCAGGTGCCTCATGAATGGGCTGAGTCCTTTGGAAAAGAGGACTCCAGTTAGAATGATCTAACTGGAAAACAAATGGAATAAAAACAATGTAACACAACCTAAGGATGACCTGAAGTCATCATAAACTAAAGGTGTGACCAGGGCCTTGGTTACACAGACCTTTGGACATTAAAGCTTCATCCAGACAGCACTTAGGGTGCTTCCAGACATAAATTAAGAATGTGAAGCTTTAAAGAATCTCAGCAGGAAGAACAGAATGCCCCCAGGTTCCCCCAAATACTTCTAAGCAGCAGAGAGGGTTCTTCTGACCACGTGGTCAGCCGCTCCTTCTCTGGGAGGCTTGTTGTCTCTCTGGGATGCCTGGTGCTTCCCAGGTGAGGGCAAACTTTCATAAGACCTTGCCTTGCCCAAACACCTAGGGAAATGAGAAGGGAAGCTGTAGCTGTATGCTGATGTAAGTAGTTTTTTTTTTCTTTGCAACAATTGTGAAGTATTCAACCCACCTGGATGCAGCCTTACTTATTCTGCATTATTCGGGTAATCCAAAGTAAAGAACATCCAGACACATTTTATTCTGGCTTATTTTAATATACTTAAACTATGATTTAATTGCTTTAATTTCATAAGGCATTTGGCTGAAAGACAGACTGCCATTTTAAATAAACATATAATATTGACATTAAAAAATATTGCTGTGAACTGTCCTGGGACCCTTGGGTGAAGGGTGGGATATAAATGCTTAAGTAAATAAAATGTTTATTTTATTCACCCAGGCTCTTCACTCACTGAGCTGCATCCTGTAATGCCACTGCCATAGAACACATTTGTTTGGAATAAAATCATGGCAGATTCCTGGTGGATGCACAGATACATTCATGTAATTATCATGGCAGAAGGTTCATTGGCACCTTCTTCCATGAAAATGCCAGGGACCAAACTTTGGACAATGGACTTTCAACCCAAGTACTCTACCACAGAGCTTCTCCCCCTCACAAGAACACTACCACATTAAAATTAGCATTGCAAATCCTCTAACTGATGAGGTGGTAGCTTATGAGAATTCAGTGAAACTACCATTGTAACACTACTAGAGGCAGATTCTCAGACCTTCACAGGGTGACTCAAACTAATAGCTCATTCCATCCGGTAGAGCACTTCTCTAAGGTTATCATTCTGCCGACATCTGCCTAGCAAACAGAGACCATCTGTGCTACCAGCATATAGTTTGATTTGTCCTTTAAAAAATCAAGTCAGCTTCTGTTTTTTGAGACTCACTATTATTGCTTTTAGACGAGCACTATAACTCTAAAGAGACTCACATAATGAGTTGCTGGTTGCTACATACCCAGCTCACTATTCCAAGGGGAACACACTGAAACCAAGGAAAGCTTCTTCTTCTTTTCTATTTTTCAGACATCCAGAGTTGCACACACAAACCTTCCTTCCTGTTTGGGGCTGGAGAACTGTCCCCTCGCAAATACTACCTGGCATAGCATGAGGCGTTCAAGCCAAGCCTCAGAAACTTGCTTGCACTTCTGTTCCCTTGCTGTCCAGAGCTACTCTAAAAATGAATCAGAAAAGACATCAGGTGTACCATAGAACAGATGGCAAAGAGGCATTGATAGTCACTGTGAGCAGAATCATAAGCAGTCATCATGGAAGACCAGCTGCCTGCCTATTTATAGACATCCTAGTCGAGTCAAGTTGAGAACAAACAAGTAATGAAGACTAATAGCCATGTTTAGGAAGGCGTAGCATGAAAGGTTAAAAACGATATTATACCCTGAAAGGCATACAAAGAAGGTATGTGGCAAGACCTGCACATGAGTCTCCTGGCAGCACTCTATGCTGTATTCATGTCTGCCACTGTCTCAGGCCACGCAAACATTGCATTGTTGGCAGCTGGGGCTCTTCAATTCAAGGAAATGGCTCTATGAACGATTTCCTGGGGTCCCAAACACAGGGCAACTGCCAGCAGTGACAAGGGACTGTGTAGATCCACTTGAGTGACATTGCCATGATGGCAAAATGGCAGCCAGAAGAGCAAGGGAAACACTTGCTCCTGTTCACTGTTGAGATGCAGCAGGATGATGAAACCTGTGCTCCTTGGCTGAGATATGGTGCTGTACAGATCCTGCCAGGGATACCAGATGACCATGAAATTTGGCACAGCACATAATAAATGGACCCATAGGATCCAGTGCAGGTGAGCCCAGTCAGAAGCTGCTGGTCTGGCTGAAAAGAGAACTTCCTTTGAGCTTGCACAAAGTGGCTTTCAGCAAGGGACTCCAGCTGCATTCACCCATGTCACCATGACTATTAGGAGCTGGACCTATTAGGAGCAGGAACCACCGTGGCCACCAGGGTAACAGCCTGCCCAAGTCTAAACAGCTGAATCTTGACCCCATAATGTGCACAACTTGCATATTTTAACAAGTTACTAAGATGGTTCAGCACGTTCATCCCTTGAATAATGCTATGGGTTCATGCCCACAAACAAAAGTGTTGAACTCTGTTTGCAAGTCATTGCCATCTATGGAAAACTAGGAGTTGGGTGTTGCACTATGCTGTAACCATTTTTGGCTGAGTCATGTAACTCCTGATAAGAGCAAATAGTGCAGCCGAAAACAGCTGCAAGAGGGGTGGGCATTGGCGCAGCTCAACACAGCTGTATGATTGATGTCAGGTGATTCCTGGGCAGAGGCAGTAAGTTTTTCCTATTCTAAATGCTAATAAAAGGAAACGTCCCAGATGCACGCAGTCTGTCTGAAAGGAAGGCTCACTTTTCTCTCTGCTTTGTCTGTAATCATTTTATCTGTACTGGACCTCTGGCTTGCGTGCCACAGTGGGGAAATTATGAAGGTCCAGTATATTGGTGTAATTCAAAAGCATTATGAAGGAGAGACCTAGACTATCAACAGGTCAATGGAGCTGTAGAGAGTCAACCCATATTAATGCATGCCAGTGCAGGACAAATCACATTAGTTCAAGTTTCCTGCATTGCATTAAACAAGAGAAGTCACATTTTACCATCTGTGTGAAACTCGAAAGCATGTTGTACGAAGCTATGCTTAACATGGAAAGTCACATTTTACAAGCTGTGTATAAGCAAAACTATACAAGGGAAGATTGTGTTTGGCCATACTGCCAACTTATGAGAGGTGCAACCCATCTTTTTTCTTGAGTTCTGTTTCTCACTGCCTCCTACCTGCAACTGCCAGCCCAAAGTACCAGGTCATCTTGTCCTATTAATCCAACCTCCGCCCATTGCCAGCTAAGAAGAGTTGCTGTTGCAACTGTGATGTTACTAGCATATAATCTGTACCTGGTGTAGTGATTAACTTCACCAAGAGTGTGTCTTCACGGCACCCTTATTTCGAATTCAAAATGTTTTGAATCCTCGCAGTCCAGACGGCAGTTTGGCTTAACACGATTTCCGCGTGTTAAATCGCCCCAAAGCGTTGTAAATGTTAATCCTCATTTCAACAGGTCTCACTCCGGTTTGTGCGCTTGAAACGTTTTACGTTTTTTACTGTGGGAACTCTTCCATGTTAAGGGACGAGAGTTTCCCTCCCCCAATAGCTTGCTTCCAAAGCAAGCTGTAAATGCAGCAGAAGCCCGAATAGCAATTCACTGTAGCAAACAAGCAATTCACGCCTGATAACATCTTGCTATTGAAAGTGCTGGCCTTCTTAAAAGGGAAAGAAAGAAAAGCAGCTGCCGTTTGGAGAGATGTGTGAATGTTTATTTTCTGCTGCGCGCCCTAAGCAATCGGGAGAGGAGGGGAAAAAATCGCTGTCTGCCTGCTGCCGATTTTCCTCCATCCAGGCAAGGCAGCCACCCAGCTAGGCTCCGTGAAGGGGTCTGTTATGGGTGGCGCGTTCACGCCAGGAGGAAGAAGACAGGGCAGCCCTGAAAACCGGCTTTTAAAAGGTAGCCACTGGAGTCCCCCCTCGAGTCACGTACATCCTCAGAACCCGGATTGAACGCGATTAAGCTGAAAGTAATGGGAACAGGCAAATTCGCGTTTGCATCCGGTTCTGTTATCTCGGTTTAGGGAAAGTGAAATAAGGGTTGCCGTGAAGACACGGCCCAAGATTCATTTTTGTTTCCTTGTAAGGAAAAAGTGTAATATGAAGAACCTAAGCAGGGAAGCAGCTAGGTGCACACAGAAGAGATTTCCAAGGAAGGAAGAGGTGAGTCCTACCTCTCTTCTACTGGCTCCCAAGGGCATTTTATACCTGTAAAGGGGCCACAGCATGGAGGAGGATGAAGAGGAGTTGGCTTTTATACTCCGCTTTTCTCACCCATTTAAGGGGACTCAAAGTGGCTGACAAAGCTTTTTTTTTCTTTACAACACTGTGAGATAGGTGGGGCTGTGACTAGCTCAAGCTCACCCAGCTGGTTTCAAGGAGGACTGCAGAACCAACCGCAGTGACTACAAGATATGAGTCTGGAATTCTAACCACAAGAACAAACTGGCTCACAGGCATGCTGCCCTGAGCCCATTTCCAATTCTGGCATCTGATAAGAACAGATCAGCTCTTTATTTTTTAAACCTGGGATTGTTATTCTACATGCTTCATCATTCCCATACCCCTGCTGGCTCAATATGAAATATGATAGCAGTTGCCCCTGATCCCAAATTAAGGGTCATGATCCTACCTCAAATCAAGAGAGGAAAAAGAACTAGATCTTAGGACCCGTGCCCCAAATAGCAACCACAGTGTAACTGAGGGCCCCAAAAGCATATATGTGGAGTAGTCTGGAACACTTTGCTAGCTGCTGAGTTTTGGACTCCAAGCCTGATTTTGGTCTTGTGTTCTTTACCAGAGACACCCATTCCACCTTAGCTACGTCACAGACAGGGTGGGCTTGCTACTGAACTTCTCTATCTCACTTCCCCATTTTCAACAGCATTTTAATATAATTGGATGTGTCTGTTTTTATGCAAACTATTTTTTTTCATGTGAAACTGCACATAATACTCCCAGAAATCAACCAGTGTTCAATTTCAGTAGAAATCTTTCATGACCAATTGGAGGGTGAAGCTCTGAAAACAATTAATGATCTATGTTTATTAATAAAGAGTTTGACTCTCAGGAAGTATATTAATGGCTGGCACTAGGAAGAATAGCAATGAAAGGTTTAGGAAAGATGACATCGCGCTGAAGACAAAAATCAGAATGATTAGTTCTGTGCTGCATGGGCATGAAAGTTGGGCAGGGATGAAGCGAGGCTAGAAATGTGTAGTTTCCTCTGAACTCTGGTGCTGCAGAAGACTCCTTGAGGATACCATGGATACCCCAAGACAAAAACTGCAGACCAAATAAAAACTTAAAATATGCATTAGAAGCACAAATGAAAAATGCTTAAATTGTCATACTTTGGGCACATAATGAGAAGACCAAACTCCCAGGAAAACAAGGTAATGCTTAAGAAAGTAGAAGGGTGAAAAAGATGACCAGGTAGTCAGTGGATAGGCTTAATGCTAGCAATGAAAACCTCACTGGTAAACCTAAGAAAAATAACTGGAAGACTCATCACTCTGGAGGAAGTCAGTTTATGTGATCATCAACTAAATGGCATCAAGCAAGCAATTTATATCCCACCCTTCACTTGAGGATTCCAGGCTGCATCACAGCAATGAAAAGATTTCTTTAAAAGTGTAAAACATATTTAAAATATAATTCCCCTCCCTCCATGGCAGATAAGCATCAGAGGCCTTTCACTGATACCATCTATTTATCTTGTTATAAAACCCTCTGTTGATTGGTATTTACAGTTTACTATTTATAGGCAATTCGTAAATGTAATTTTCTGGGGAGCTGACAAAGTGATAAAAAACAATTTAAATGCAAATACAGTAAAATAAAAAACACAAAATACAATTACAGCAAGAGCACAGGACAAGTGACAGTATTTTCCTTGCATGGCTGAGACAAGGAGGTAGTTGCACATTTAGCTCTTTCTTTCTCTGGTGCCTTTATGCGGCCAAACTGATGGCAAGCAAGGATTATAGCCCAGTTTAGCCCATTCTCATGCACTAAACAATGTCACCTTCCTTTGCTGGGATTATTTTACAGTCATGAGAAAAATGAAGTACACCCTCTTTGAATTCTATCAGTATATAACAAAAAACAGCTGGTCCTCAGGAGGTCTTAAAATTAGGTAAATGCAACCTCAGATGAACAACAACACACAACAGATTCCAATGTTTTATTATTTACTCAACAAAAATGAAGCCAAAATGGAAAGGGTATGTGTAAAATTAAGTACACCCCATGAATCAATAGCACGCAAAACTACCTTTAGATTGCAAGATGCCCAGGTCCAGTAGCTGCAAAACAAGCCCGGATCATCACCCCTTCACCACCATGCTTGACAGCTGGTAAGAGGTATTTATGCTGATACGCTGTGTTTGGTTTTTTGCCAACCATGGTACTGTGCATTATGGCCAAACATCTCCACTTTGGTCTCATTTTCCAAAGAACATTGTTCCAGAAGTCTTGTGGTTTGTTCAGATCCAACCCTTCCCAGATTGGTGGATGGCAACAATGTCTTAAGATCATTGCTGATGCCTGTCCTTCTTGGCATTGTGTTAACATACATGAGAAAGCTACAGAACAGCAAACTACCAGACTGCTTTTATAGGGGTGGCCATACTTGCTGATGATCAATTAACCTAGGCCATTAGATTAGCAGCACCTGGCTGCTACTTACTTTCTTAATTCTTATGGAAGCAGTAAGGGTTTACTTAATTTTTCACACTGCTTCTGCGTTTTGGCCCAGTTTGTTAAATAAATAACTACATGGTGTAATTTGCCATGTGTTGTTGTTCATCTGAGGTTGTATGTATCTAATTTTAAGACCTTCTAAGAACCAGATGCTTTTCATTATGTCCTGACACATTTTTTCAATGATTTTGAGTACAATGTTGTAATAAGGCCAACATGGTTAATTTTGAATATGATGCTTGATATTCTTAAAAACTTCAGAAATTCCTGAAAAATCAACATTTGACAAGATTTGCTTCAACAACTCTGCCTGGATTATTAATCTCAGTGGTTGCAACTCAGTAGCTGACAAATTAAAAGGCAATACTATGCTTGTAACCAAAATTATACATGCTATTTTTGTCCTAGAAAATGCCAAGTTCCTCTCCTCTTTCCTTAGGCAACAGCTTATGCAACTATAGCATGAACATGAGTTCCTCAGTGTCTGACGTTACATAGCTCCTCTTCCATCCAGAGGGAAACCGTTCTTGAGCAATATATTTTGACAATAGTTAATATTGATTTAAATCTATTTTGTGCTGCCTTCCACTAAAACTACTCTATGAGCACATGATGTTTCAGAATTCTAAGTGGCATTTAGATGGTTCTAGGCTGTGTTTTCTAAAGACAGTGACTTGAATATTCTTTAAGAAGGGAATAAAATCTTTCCCTGGATCACATTCAGTCAATACCTTTAGAATGGACTTCCATGAGAACTCTCACAACTTTGAGTGCCTTGAGACTTAAATTAAATAAAAACATTTATAGGTAGTTTGCAGTCCTTTGTTTACAACAGTAGTTTGCTTCTGTGTATGAAATGAAAAGACAAGACAATTATCGATATGGATTGTTAACCACATCAGTGGATTCAACATAAACATAGAAAATTAAATTATACATATATTCCTATTAGACTGCTTAGGAAATTGTTCAATTGTCTCGTACATAAAATTTATTTACATTTTGTGGCACCTTAAAGACTTAACAGATTCCTTTATAAGCTTGCATGGACAGTAATAAATGTTGCAAGCATCATTGCTCCATTCTAACACATTAATGTGGTCCTGCAAAATTTAATACTCACATAAGGCAAGTTTATTATATCCTTCAGTATTTGTTCATATATTCAACCTTAAGTGCTACTAAGTGCAACCTCATTACTACATATTATTCTACTGTAAAAATGTTGATTCAGACAATGGGTGTTTTTCCACTAGCACTAGAGTACCCATTAAGGACCCATCCGGGGTGTTTTTCCACTGCAGCCCTTAGATCTGGATCTAAGAAGATCCGGATCTAAGGAATGGGAAGCACCCAATGTGTTTCCACAGGAGGTGTAGCACCCATTAGGAATGGGTGCTAACACCCCTGCTGTGGAAACAGCTTTGCACCCATCTGGGGAATCCAGATCGAACCACAAGGGGTTGGTCCATTACCCCAGGTGTTTTGGGAGGCAGCGGGGTGCAGTCTTCGAAGCAACTTCGAAGTCAACTTCGAAGCCAATGTTGGGGGGTTTTTTTCCAAAGGTACATCCCCTCCCCCTAGCCTCCTTTGGACCCCATTGCCTGTTTCCAGTGGAAACAGGCTCCCTTTAATCCGGATTTTCTGGCAGAAGTCCCCATTGTAGACCCCTTTAATGGGGTCTACAGAAAATCCAGATTAAAGGCCAAAATGTACCCATTAGATCCGGATTTCCCCAATGGCAGTGGAAACAATCGGGTCCCAAATGGGTGCCGTAGTGGAAATGGGGTCATCCAGCTCACACCCAAATGGGTCCTAAATGGGTGCAAAAATGGGTACTTTTGACAGTGGAAAAACACCCAAGGACCCTTAATGGGTTCTTAATGGGTACTCTAGTGCTAAGTGGAAAAACACCCATTGATTCTTGGTTTCAAAATGTTCAGCCAGATAACTAGCTAACTTTAATGGTCAATCACTGTGCTACACTATCAGACAGTTTTTAAAGACACATGAAAATGGGGCCAACAAAATAATTTATCTTGCAAGAATTATTCCATCAAGTTTTGGCTACTAAACCTGGTATTCTATTCTTCCCTCAACATTTATTCCTCATTTCTTTCTGTATCTCAGTCCTAACAAAAGAGAGAGCTTTATAAAGGCACTCTCTTGTTTGATTATTAGTTTCTCAAATATATAGAAAGGAAGGACTTCTTGCTATAGTGGAGACTATCTGCAACTGCTACAGTGTGCTTTGGACATTGAGAAAAATTTAATATGTTAATCATATTGTAATATAAATTGCATATTAGGTGTTGCCGAATACCCATTATACTGAAGTATCAGCTCAGATATAATTACAATCCAGAACACAAAGCATTTCACTGAAAGGCTCTTCTATTGCCTACTAAAAAAAGGCATAAATCTGCTCAGTTACACTGGTTTAAGCTGTTCTTAACTGCAACAAAGGATCAGTAAAAAAAAAAATCAAAAGTAGAAAAGATATAGAGAAGGCCCAGTTGAAACAGAGCGTTTATTATGGAACAGCAAGAGGCAGACACATGTTTGTGCCCACTTATAGAAGGGCTGTTAAAGAGGCCTGGATGGGGCAAGAAAATTACTTAGACGCAGAAGAAGCCATCCAGGTATCGTCACTGAAGCAAAGAGGACCAATTCACACCATCATTCTCTCTCACTGATAACAGACATATTCCATTAATAGACTTGAAGGTGATGCAGACTGTAATTTGTCAGCACTTGAATCACATGGCTGTAATGTCACTTGCCAACACTCACTTAAAACAAATTAAATAGTCTTTATTTAGTAACACACAATAGGTGACAATTGTTTTTATAAAGATTAAAGTGTTAGGGGAATGACATGATTTTTATTTATGTACCTCAATTCACATTAAAGAGGAGTTACAGAAACAGAAGAAATGACATATTCTATATTAGAAAAAAGGGACACAAATGCAAGAAAGCAGTTTTCAAAAGGGAAAAAACAAAATTAGGTCACATTATTGCTTATGTACAGTACATATTGGCAATCTAAAACCTAAACAAAAGTACAAAGTAATTAACATTTTCTCTTCTTTAAAAAGCCAGAGGATGATGTATTTTTCATTCATTCTCGTATCTACTGTATGGATGGTCAGAGTCCTGGAGAAGTCCTGTAAAAAATATGAGAGATTATTAAAAATAAGGAAAAGTTGCTTCTTTGACCTGATAATCCCTGGTGTACTCAACTAAAACTGAATGTCTACAAGCAAATTAGATAACGATATCAGTGCAACAATGCCAGAACAACCAGTACCTGATGAGAAAACAGGTTACATTATCAAATGTGTTACAGTAGCCCAATAACCCATATCCGACTTAACCTATCAGAAATACTTCTGAAAAATACAACAAACTGATTTCTTGTCAAAAGTAGCTCAGCTAACACTAACAAAAATCTTTTTTTTAGAATAGTCAGTTGAATTATTAAATTAAAACCACAATAATTTTTCAAGGTAAGTCTACTCCATCAGTAAATAAACTCAGATGCAGTGGCTGTAGATACAGAATCATTACCATGTTCCTTTCAATCTGATCACTCACTAGTTAAGCGAACAATTAAAATAGCGACATAGGGCTCACATTCCACAAAATGTTGATAACGAAGAGCAGTTCAGGGGTGCATTGACATGAATGGTCACAGAACACTCACAGCATGGGGAAGAGAGCGCTATTACCAGGACACCTGATGTTGTGCCAGAACACTTCTCAGTCATAACTCCAAGGGCAATAAAGCTTAATGTTAGCAAGTTAAAGGACACAGGATTTAAAGTATGGAGGGCAGGAGATGACAAAAAGATAACCTCAGTGACCAGTCATAATAAACATGCAAGGAACTCAGCCCTGAGTCAAGCCTCAACAGCTTGGCAGGGTTTGGTGCCATGTCAACACCTTCAAAAGCAGAAGAAGCCAGAGTTCCCTTAAACACAGTTGCATTTGCTGTTGGGCCTTGGTGGTGTGAAATCCAGGTGCTACATTCAGAGGTTGCTGCAAATCATCTGTGAAAACAGCATGGATTGACTTTTCTGTCTCAAGGAAATTCTGATCTCCTTATGCTTAAATTCAAAGAATTTCACAGGTATATTTGTGCCCTTACAACAAACCATTTAAACTCAAAATGCACCCTCAAGGCAATGATTTAAGACATATTTTATCAATTGTCAAAGCAATCTATGTAGTCTTACTTCACATTATATGACCCTACTGGTTAGAATACTTTGAGAGTATTAATAAGCACATGGATAATGGCAATCCAGTTGACATTGTCTATCTGGACTTTCAGAAGGCTTTTGTCAAAGTTGCTCCTCAAAGAGGGCAGGTCTTGTCCTAGATCAGTAACTGGCTAAGACCTCCTGGGGGTAGGTCTAATGGTGGCAGCCTAGATGCCTCTGCCCTCTGGATGACTTTCCAGCCTGGCTGGGCACAGACCCTTTAGAGCAGTGGTTCTCAACCTGGGGGTCGGGACCCCTTTGGGGGTCGAATTACCCTTTCAGGGGGGTCGCGACAAGTCTCCCTCCACCATTCTCTCCCACCTCCCAACTACTCCGCCCCTGTGGTTGGGGGTCTCCACAACATGAGGAACTCCATTAAGGGGTCACGGCATTAGGAAGGTTGAGAACCACTGCTTTAGAGGAAGTGATTCTTTGTGGGACTGGGGCCTTTTGTCAGCTGATCTGGACTCCATTTGGCCTCACCTGCCTCAATTGGTTTTGTTTGTTTTGTTTTTTGGTGTGTGTTTCTTGGCTTATTTTGCAATTTTTTGTATGACATGCAATTTTTATAATGTATTTTTATGATAATGTTTTGATCATTACTTTGCATTGTATATTTTCTGTTTTAAACTGCCTTGGGCAAATTTTCTTTTGGAAAGACAGTATACAAATAAAATAGAAAAAATAATGAAACCTAGTAATAAACTGACAATTCTCAAATGGGAGGTTCAGTATTAGGGCTATGCTTTTTAATTTTTTCATAAATTATCTCGAAATAGGGATAGGTAGTGAAACACCAAAGTTTTCTAATAACACTAAATTATTCAGGGTGGTAAAAACTGAAAAAGAGTGTAAAGGACTCCAGAGGGATGTCTTGACACTGGGTGAGCAGGCAACCAAGTGGCAAATGTACTTCAATCCCAGTAAGTGCAAAGTAAGTGAACCTTGGGATAAAGAATACCAATTACACCTATAAACTGTTGGGCACTCAGCTTTCTGTAACAGACCAGGTAGACTACTCAGTGAAGGTGTTGATCCAGTGTGCAGCAGCAGTGAAAAAAAAATGATGCTAGGGTTAACTGTGCCTCTTTATAAATCTATCATGTGACCACATTTGAAATATAGTGCTCAGTTCTGGTCACATCATCTCAGAAAGATATTGTGGAACTGGAAAAAGTGCAGAAAAGGGCAACCAGAATGATGATGGGGATGGAACCCCTTTCTTATGTAGTCAGGCTGCAACATCTAGGCCTCTTCAGCCCAGAAAGGTAGTGTTTAAGAGATGACCTCATTGAAGTATATAAAATAATTCAAGCATGAAAGGGGTTTTTTTCTCTGTCACACAAGACTAGATTCATAGGGCTCTTTATGAAGCTGATGGGCAAAACAGGACTGACAAAGGAAGTATTTTTTCAGCTAGAATGTCATCAGTCTATGAAATTTACCACCAGAAGAGGTGGTGACAGCAGCCAACCTGGATAAGTTTAAGAAAGGGTTATACAAGTTCATGGAAGACAGGTGTATGGATGCCTAGGTACTGCCTCTAGGTTGGAGAGATAGGGAGGATGCCTCTAAAGGCCATCTGAAGGGAGTCAAGAGCAGGTGAAAGTTCTGCCTTTGTCTTCTGCTTGAGAATGCCCAGAAGCAATTGGTGGACCACTTTTTAAGACAGGATGGCATACTTTGTAAAAATTCCAAGAACCAACATGTATTAAGATAACTCAACAGAAACGGGCAAGGTCCAGATAGTTGAACAAGAAAAGTGGATCTATCTATCCGTTCTTCACCCTATATCCAAAGCTTTGTTAAAAGCTTTACAGAGGCACAAATTCAGACTAAAATTCTCCTCTGTTTTATGCATGTAACACAAAATTGTAGGAAATGTATACCAAGTGCATCATTTCCTTTCAAAACTGCCACAGTGAAACACAATTGAAATGCTTTTCAAACCCGCTAAGCAATGAACATTTAATCTGTGCAATCAAACTGTATTCATACCACGAACATAGAAAAGTGACAAATTCTTCAACAAAGAAACCATTCAAACTGAATATTCACACTTATTAAACCTTATTGCTTCCAGTGCTCCCAAAGGACTGTGGCTATAGTGAGCAACACCTGCAATGCATTATAAACGTCTAATTACCATTTAAATAGATCAAGAAAAGCTGATGGGTGAAGTAGCGGTAAAAAGGCATTCCCTTAAATCCAAACAAGTACAACATTTTAAACATTATCTTAATTTAGTGATGAGTGAACAAAACATTTAGTATTCCATCAATCAGCCATGCTTATTTAAAAGAGGATCCCCACTGTGAAGCTCTGCAAACAATAAAAAAAGGGTATTTTTTTCCTCAGTATTCTTTATCAGTATTATTTATTCTCACTACAATATTGCCAAATATCAAAACCAAGCCTGGTACTACACAGAATGCTAGCTTATATAAAAGCAGAGAAAAGTATTGTCTTATAATATACTGTCCTTGGTTTTTAATGCAATTAGCCTGAGTCATAAGGAGTACAGTGCTCATTGTAAGTGTATTATCTGGTTTTTGGCAAAGGACCTTAATGAAGTTCTCTCTGTCTAAATACTAAAAGAGCTGCTTCTCCTACAGTGTACACTCTGTATTCACCACTGATTAGTAAGGATACTAGATAAGCAATACCGATAATAGATTTTTTATTTTATTTTATTTAAATGCACTTTCTACTCCTTGTGCCCAACATAATTAGATTTTACTTGGTCAAGTTGCTTTCTACTCTGGTACCGTGCTTTTATGACCATTAGAAAAGGTGATGCTGGGGAAGGGATGGCTTCTGCTGTATCTTCTACCCCATGCTGTTTAACATCTACATGACATGCTGGGAGAGATCATCTGAAGGGATGGGCTGTGTAGTCATCAGTCCATTGATGACATGCTGAACTACCTCTCTATTTGTTTGTATTTTTATCCTGCCCTAAACCTGAAGGCGTCATGGAGGGTTATAACACTAAAAATAGAAGAATACACTAAAAATTATAAAAATGCCTGAAAGTGGGGAGAGGAAGACATTTCTTCAGCCAAAGGCCATGGTGAATAAGTGTGTCTTTGACTGTCTTTTGAATGTATATAAAGAAGATGCCTAGTGCACTTCTGTGTCATCAGATGCCAGGGAGATAGTGACTATCTTGAACAGTTGGAGGCTGTGCTGGGCTGAATATAGGTGAACAAACTAAAACTGAATCTGGACAGGAAAGAACTGGATTGGCTCATATGGACACAATTCAAGATGTTGGTCATTACTTTTAAAGCCCTATATTGCTCGAGTCCCAAGTATCTGAAGAACTGCCTTCTCCTCGCTGGTAATGTCTGTCATATTTGGTCAACAGAAGGAATCTACTCTATGTGTAATAAAAGCATCGCTGATGAGAACGTGGAATAAGATCTTCTCAGTAGCTGCTCCCTGGCTACGGAATGCCCTTCTGACATCAGGATGAACTGCATCATCCCTTATGGTCTTTTAGAAAGCTTTGAAAACTCTTTTCTTTCAAAAAGCCTTTTTTCCCCTCTGATTTCTTCTCTTACACTTTGGATTTTACTGTCAGGCCTTGATATGTCAGCTGCTCCAAAGCCTCCAAGTGACAGAACCGAAATGAAATAGAAGAGTTGGTTTTTATACTCCACTTTTAAGGGGACTCAAAGAAGCTGCCAAACCTTCTCTTCCCAACACAGACACCCTGTGAGGAAGGGCTATGAAAGCTTAGAAGGAGACTAGCCCAAGGTCACTCAGTTGGCTTCATGTAGGACTGCAGAATTGAACTGTGAGACCAAACTGGCTCACAAAAAGCAATCAAAAAATAATATGTATGGTTTTTGTTTCCTATTATAAGATTTCACAGCTCTTAGAATATCAGAAACTCAGTTTGGTCCAATGGGTGAGGGCATTAAATCTGTCTCCATTTTCACTAGTCACATAAGCTCCATCTAACATAAATAACAAGATAAAATGGAGAAACCACACTGAGATTTTCTGAGAACAGGTAGAGAAAGATAAAGAAGTCCCAGACATAAATAGATCTTTGGACAAACTAACTCTTAGCCTAACAAGAAAGTGCTCTGTTCTCAGCTCTAGCAGAATGACAAGTGAGGCTTACAGTCCTGTTTTGGGTGCATCCACCAAATTATTTTTCTGCATACTGAACTCTTTCCCCCCCTACATGCTACAGCACTGTACAGGTTAGAAACCAGGGGTGTTTTTCCACTGTCACTAGAAGTACCCACTCGGTACCCATTAATGGGTACTAAATGGCATTTTTGTACCCATTAATGGGTACTTAATGGGTACTTCTAGTGACAGTGGAAAAACACCCCAGGTCTGACTATCAACTCTAAACTCAAATGCTGTATTTCTGCACATAAAAACAGCAGGAGGTTATTTTCTTCCATAGTCCTGGGCTTTGCGCCCTCAGAAATCTGAAAGCCACTTCCAGGATACTATAAGCAAAAAGAGGCACAAGAAAGGCAACCCAACTACTCAGCCCAGTTTTCCTTCAGTTTGTATTCTCACTAAAGTCTCAGTAAATTTGTAAAACTTGGCTCACAATTCCCTAACACAGGAAGGTTAAACAATCTCACAGACCAAGGTTCACTTTGACAACAAGTATAACACTAAGATCCCAAACACGCTGCAGAAGCCAGGATGGAATTTACAGAGATTCTTCCAAGATGACTCCTATCTTACAGGCAGAAAGACTACTGAGGCAAGCAAATTGTTTTACTTGGACTAAATACCAGACAGGCTAACAACATGGCAGACAAGATGTTCCAGCAACACTCCTTTTTGGCCAAATAGATTACATATAGTCATTAGTCACAGTTAGTTAACTGGGCAAAACAAAAAAAGAGAATTATACATACCATATTTTTTACGTATTTCATCATGCTTTGCTTTTCTCTCATGCTTCCTGCAAAATTATAAAGATTTTTTTTAAAAAAATAATGATTTAAAAATAGAAAGAGCAGAATGTGAAAAAGCAGTGAAGTCAATTTGTGTATGTCCCTTGGGCATCAAATAATATTGGTCTTTCCCATAATTATATTCATACTTCAAAATAACCATAGATACCCACAGA
The DNA here is from genome assembly GCA_023333525.1 of Aspidoscelis tigris stejnegeri. Classification (NCBI taxonomy): domain Eukaryota; kingdom Metazoa; phylum Chordata; class Lepidosauria; order Squamata; family Teiidae; genus Aspidoscelis; species Aspidoscelis tigris. The sequence continues at coordinate 46,788,024 of JALMGA010000008.1, forward strand.
ACTAATAGGAGGCTACAGCAATTTGCCACAGTCTGCAGAGTGTATTTTATAGGGTAAAGTAATTATCACATTACAGATTAAACTTTGAATCAGGCTACAATTTAAAGTTGTGTGTGTTTTGACTGAATGAACTATACCAAATAAGTATTTTTATCTTCATGGGTATAACGGTTTGTAAGATAATTTGTTTATCTTTACATGGCAAATACTATTTTCTGTGTTCGTAAATAAATTATGTAGATTGATTTTATCGCAGTCATGGACCAGAATGCATCAACAGTTCAGTTTGCTAACCTACCCAACTCAATTAGTCCACCTAAGATATTAATTCCCAAACTGGGGAGAGGGTCATAACAGCCTGACACTCTGGAGGAAAAAAAATATTTTTTAATATGAAATTCAATTGAAAAACTCACTGCCTGAGTAAACTAGCCACCAGTTATTTGATCAGGGACTAGAACCACAATACAAATTATAAACTATGTAGTAAAATATATTATTAATTAACGTAAACAGGGTAACAGTCTCAATATGAGTGCAAATTTATTTCTCTCAAAATGGGGTGAGATTGAAGGCTTGGTTAAGATCTAGATGGAAAATAGTTTGGGGATTTCCTGTCTAAGCATTATGAACTTATAAAAGCTCTGCCATGGGTTACAACATTGACTAAAACCTATAAAACACAATATTTCTACAAACCCATTGCCTAGCACATGCTAAAACAACACCAAAGTACTGCAATTAAAGCTTGCAACCATACCGCTGAAGGGACTGCATTCTTTTCTCTTCCCGATCTCTGATAAATCTTTCTTCTTCTTCAGCTAGTCTCCTAGGAAAGAGGGAGAAAAAAATCAAGGAACATGACAAAAGTTGCAATATGTTTATTACTAAACTTACAGGATTCAAAAGTTTACATTTTCCTTTGAACTTTCTTCATCAGAAATATATTATCTTTTATTACCTTACATTAGCTCCAAACCATTAAATTCATGATTTGCCATAAGGTCTTTAATTGAATGTTGTAAAGCAGAATCTTAGTAAATCTCTTCCACCTCTCCTTTGACATCAGAATGCTGTTGCTATTCCGTCGTATGGAACAATGGTGCCAAGTGTGTGGAATAGCTTTCTCCTATAGCTCACCGGGAATGTGATTTTATTTATTCATTTTTATGTATGAAGTACTTTGGTGCTGTTTTAGCATTTTTATTCCACCCTATACCTGAAGGTCTCAGGGCAGGTCACAACATTTAAATCCAAATATAAACACATGAAACAATAAAAGTGTCTGAACAGTGGGGAGAAAAAGCTATATCCCCATTTAGCCAAAGGTCAGGATAAAGAGGTACGTCTTCATGGCCCCCCTAAACATGTAAAGTGAGTGTTTATGATTCTGATACCTAATGAAGATGCATCTTTTCCCCCAGGAACTTGGTTCTTAGTTTTCTTTCTACCACTCAGGTGCTATATTTTAGTTTTATAATTTTTGACTGTTATTAGCAAACTCCCATGCCAGGTACAAGGGAGCATAGAAATGGAAATATAAATATAAATAAATAAAAGCCTTGGGAAGAATGGGTCTCATTTCTCTAGTGAGTGATTTTTCAAGTTTATAGAAAATATTTTGTTTTCCCTGGATTTTAACATACCTAGCGTATTAAACCAATCTAGGCTGACAGATATTAAGCAGCTGATAGAAATCTTATAGAAGCATTAGAGAGCCAAATACACTGACACCTAGTGGATATGACATGTATCGGTAACTAAAGAAAAAGCTACAAGATGAGCATTAATACAATCTGTATTCTATAAGGGAAGTTACTTTTCACAAAGAAATTATTAAAAAAGCAAAACGAACGATTAAAAAAGCAATTCCATGTTTTAACACCTAAATTTACTTTCAACATGCAGCTATTTTCCTGCCCGCTTCCTCGTCCCGGCCTTCATCTGAGGAAAGAACATCCCTCCCCAAGTAGGCACTACCACTGTTTTAGTCATGCTTTTTATCTGTCTTATTATTTTACTTTATAGGTCAGGATATAAGTATAAATAAATAATAAATCTGGAATCCCCCACTATTTTGCTTTACCCACATATCCACCCTGCATCTTATTAATTACAGAACCTGAATTCGATTGGCACACAGCGGCACACAGCACCTGTGGACGCAGCAAAAAGGCTAACAAGCTGTTTGCTGTTTGCCTTTAATTTGTCTGGGAAGAATTATGTGACAACTGGTCTGACATATTGGTAAGGACTTCCAAAGGCAAGTGCAACATGCTGTACAAGGCTCAAGGAGGAATGAATGGCAACGCATCACTCAGCCCTCCCACTGCGCTCCTGGATAGAATGAACAAACTAGCATTCATACTTTTGCTGACCTACTTCCCCTCAAAGCTGCTGACTTGAAAATAATTTGACAGTGGAGACTTTTAAGAGTTAGTCTCTACAGAAAATACAAGTGAAATAATTACAAGATACTACTTTCAAAGGTGTGTATCAAAAAAGGATGAACTACAGCAAAATCCTTGTCCTAAAAATCCTGGAGATGGAAAAATTATGGGCTGCCATATATGTATTTATCTTAAGATAAATGGTTGGTTCAAAGCATTCAGATCACCTCAGAAAGTCCTTAATGTGCACTTTTAAAGCAAACCCCTTCTTAAGTTGAACTGCTAAAGCACTGAACCATCAAATCTGAACTTTACATACTCCCAGACTCTTATGACCCAAATTTTATATTCAATTTCCTTCAGCAAGGTTAAATCTGACATATGTAAAAAACCTCTGCGACAAGCCTCAGCTTTACTCTAGAGTGCCAATGATATTTACTTAAATAAATGAAAAGTGCACACACTTGACAGCTGATGCCTATGAGAGCTCACTCGCCACCTGATATAAGGGAACTTATTCAAAAGCTTGGCTATAAAAGTGAACAAAAAACATTGCTCAGATATAAATGGATACTGAATATTTATACCTGAAAACTCAAATATTTATTCATATTTTCAGTGCTCTTATAAAATAACGTGCAGTAACTATTACTCAATCTAAATATTAAACTACTGAACGAGTTCAGTTATGCATATGACATTAAAGTATGAAGACATGTAAGTAAAAAGAGGTAAATGAATACTGTATTTTCTGGCGTATAAGACTACTTTTTAACCCAGGAAAATCTTCTCAAAAGTCAGGGGTCGTCTTATACGCTGAGTGTTGTCTTCTTATATGGCGAGTATATCCCAAACTCTATATTTTAACTGGAAAGTTGGGGGTCGTCTTATACGCCCAGTCGTCTTATACACCGGAAAATACGGTATGTACAAGACAGTCCATAAGTAGAAAAAAATATCAAGAAGGTCCTTGAAATGAGTAAGGTAGATTATTTATCACATACTATTTTTCTAAGATCATAAATCAGAATCTTACAAAATCAGTTCTACTTGACCAAGGCAATTATGATTAGAGAATTGCTAGATTAAAAAACTGTTTATAGGCTGCAAAAATCCTAGAAAAAGAACAAGGCCTGACAAAAAAAATTATGTGTGGGGTACTGCATGAATGCACATTTCTACATTTAACAGGAACAGAAAAAATGAGTTAAAAGTCCATTCCAACAGTCTATAAATATCCTGATCATAAACTTTGCCATCTCTGTGTTCTGAATAGTCCAGGGCAAAGCTAATACTGACTGAGTCAACAATTAATACATTAAGTGTTAAGGAACAGATAATTTCCTAGTAACTTGTCTTTCTTTCTGAGAATATGATTTACTGATCCAAAATGGTCTGTGTGAATGTGTTTGTGTGTGCAATATCTGTAATAATTTGTGTTTGTTGCGTGAATCACTTAGGAGCTTCCAGGTGAAGAGTGGTATAGATATAATTTTTAAAAAATGTTTAAAAAATGCTAAGATATGTTAGTTCCAACTAGAAATTTCTGAATATGCATTTCATACTGATGCTTTGCTTCTGCACGTCATTTCATGACAAACCTATGGAAATCCATTTATGTTCCCAACTCCCCACACACATAAACTACCAAGTCCTAAGCAAGAACTTACAAACCATGTTTGTCCTGCATGTTGTCGCTCAAATGCGGGCGTGGCAAACTGGGGTCAGATGCAAAAGCACTTTGACTCCATCAAGATGGAGTCATGATGGACGCAGAGGTGACTGCAAAGCACAAAGTGACATCAGAGACTTCAAAGTGAACAATGAAAATAGTTCACAGTCAAATCTCCACTGTGCAAGTCACTGGAATCCACATCCACATTCTTCCAGGATCCATTCTACATGCAGATGCCTCTTTGCAGATTTGGCTCAGGTGGTGCTAGGACAGATGTTGACTGAATTTATCCAGTCTACCATTAATCCACATAAGCGAGCCCTAGCACGGATCTGATCTACATCTATGCTACTTCCTCGCAGTCAATGTGATCTCTGCAGCTACTTGATCCAGATTAACAAATGCAGAAAGGCCCTGAATCATAATTCCTGGTTTTGGAACATAAGAGAAGCCCTGCTGAATCGGGCCACAGCCCATCCAATCTCATACAATGGCCCACCAAATGCTTATAGGCATCTCAAGCAGAAGACAAAAGCAAAACCTTCACCTGCTCTTGAATCCCTATAAATAGCCTGTAGTAGCCACTGATACACCCGTCATCCATGAATTTGTCTAACCCTTTTTTAAAGCTATCTAGGCGGGCTGCTGTTCCCACCTCTCCTGCTAGCAAATTCCATAGGCCAATGACCCTCTGGGTGAAGAAATACTTCCTCTTGTACGATCTGACCTTCCTACCCATCAGATTCACACAGTGCCCCCTGGTTCTAGTGTTGAGTGATAAAATATTTTTTCTCTACTTACCTTTTCTATACCATGCATAGTTCTATATACTTCAATCAGGTCCCCCCTTAAACACCGCCTTTCAAAGCTGAAGAGGAAGACATTGATGTCTGATTTTGTAAGGAAGATGAGGTGCTACAGCCCCTTTTTGGTTGACCATTTTGGCTGCCCTTTTCTGCAGCTTTTTCAGTGGTGAACCCCCTATGCTTTGTTCAAGAGTAAGTACAAAATAGAAGCAATTCACAACTGATAATGAACTTTTTTTTTACTATGATATATAAACAGCTACTCAAGTTAACCTGCCCTGAGATTATCTGGAACTGAACAAGAAAAAAAATGCATTCAAATAAATCTGACAAAATTGTGCAAAAACCTGTTTACCCTCTAGGATGATATCTGTAACAGCAGTAACAACGTCTGAAACAGCAGCAGCAGCAGCAGCCTATGAGCACCAGAAGGAAGCCTAACAAAACACCCATGGTGATGATCATGTCCTCAAAGTTCACTGTGAAAGAAAAAGGAGAACTTTGATATTAGGAGAGCAAAGAAATAAGCAACAGTAAAACTTATGAACTAGGTTTTATTAGAAGAATTAGTTCACTGCAACAGTGGCTACAGAAACTTATTTTATACCAAAGTATCACATTAAAATAGAAGAGGTAATTTACTTTGGTAAACCTAGAAAGGTCAAGAAAGGTAAAAAAAATGTGAGTTTAGTTCAAAGGTTCTATCTAATTCAATATTCGAGTCATACATATTTATGATCATCTCCTACTCCAAAGGAGCATGAAAAGTATTCCTAGGGGAAAACCAATGACAGCAAAATTTGGCTAGGTTGGCTCTTTCCCTCTGAAGTTCAAACTTTCTTTTATTTTTTGCCAGACACCTTATGCTATTTCATTTTTATTCTGGCTTCTTGCAAACAGTTGATTCTTAGATTTTAGGTTTTCAGAGCATGCTTTCAAAGGACAGCTGCACTTTACGGCAAAGTTACTTGCTCATACTTTGTAGAGGCTGGTGGCATGAATGGATGAAAAACATTTGAACTTTTATTTAATTGAGTTGATTATAGCCTTTAAAGAATTTGTAAATACAATATCTGGGGTCTTTTATATGTGTAATCTATATGGTTACCAGAAATATTTTTTTCTATTTTTGCTTCTTGTAAAAAAGCAAACTTGCTTAAGATCACATTCTGTTTTCATGCCTCTTCCAGCCACTGAAAAAGACTAGATGAGCAACTCTAATTCTGTTCTGATGTCTGTCGGTGCTAATTTAAAACACTAGTCCAATCTATAGCAACAATCCCAACCTTACTTCCTTGGAAATTAAGACCAACCCAAGCTTCTAACTGCTTCAACTTGGCAAATAGTATTACAATAATAATAATAATGGTATTACATTAATAATAATTAATGTAACACTGATTTTGCATTCATCTGAAGATATTTGTGTTTAAGAACATAAAAGGAGCCCTGCTGGATCAGGCCACAGCCCATCAAGTCCAGCATCCTGTCAGACACAGTGGTCCACCAAGTGCCCTTGGGCATCTCAAGCAGAAACGAGGACAAACCTTTCCTGCTCTCACATCCCAGCAAATGGCCTTAGAGGCATCCTGCCTGTCTTCCCCAGCCTGGAAGATTAATTAATTACAACCATTAAAACAACAGATTAAAAACAGAATGAACGTTAAAAGCACTTTAAAAATTCAACAAATCTAAAACAATACACAGCATGTTTAAAATGATGGTATTTGTACTGGAAGGGAAAATACAATCATCTCAGCCAAAGGCCAGGGTAAAGAGGTGCATTTTCACCGCCTTCCTAAATATATGTAAGGAAGGGGCATGACACACCTTGAGGGCGAGACTATTCCATAGTCTGGGGGCCATCACAGAAAAGGCTCTCTCCCGGGTGCCCACCAGCCTCCCTACTGAAGGTGGTGGGACGACCAGGAGCGCCTTACTGCTAGATCTTAATGCATGGGCAAGTCAGTATGGGAGGAGGTGTTCCTTTAGATATTTGGGGCACAAGTCATTTAGGGCCTTATAAGTCAGAGTTAACACCTTGAATTGGGCTTGGTAGTAAATTGGCAGCCAAAGCAGCCCTTTTAATACTGGTGTGATGTGCGTCTGGTTAGCTGTTCTGGTCAGCACTCTGGTGGCTGCATTTTGCACTAGCTGCAACTTCCAGACTGTCTTCAAGGGTAGCCCCAAGTAGAATGCATTACCATAGTCCAATCTAGAGGTTACCAGAGCATGAATGACTGTGGCCAAGTTGTCTCTATCCAGAAAGGGCTTCAGTTGACATACCACCCATAGTTGGGAGTAGATGCTCCTGGCCACGACCTCCACCTGAGCTTCAAGTGTTAGTGCAGAGTCCAGGAGTACCCCCAAGTTACGCACCTGTCCCTTCCAGGGCATTGCAACCCCATCAAGGGCAGGGTATCTCCCAACTACACGGACCCGAGACCCTGTGACACACAGCACCTATGTCTTGCTTGGATTCAGATTCAATTTATTGGCCCTCATCCAACCCACTACTGCCTCCAAACACCTGTGAAGCACTTCAACCACCTCTCCTGATTCAGATGGTACATTGAGAGAGAGTTGGGTATCATCTGCATACTGATGACACCTTAGGGATGTGCACAAATACATTTTTTGCATTCGAATTTGAACCGAATTCAATCTTCAATTTGAATCAAAATTCAAAACCCAGATTTTCAAAAATCCTATTCGAACCCAGATTATCCGGATCTACATTTTTGAAAATCCAATTTGGATCGAATTATACGAATGTCGGGAACATTCGTATCTGATTTTCGAATCTGTTCACAACCTGTTTTTTCCGCATTTGTGTTTTGTTTGCATCCCGTATTATAAGCGCAAATAGATGATATTCAGATGTGATATACGGAGATGAATTCAATCGAATTGTTCAAATTCGTATTAGAATTCAAAAATCCAGATTTCAAAAAAATCCAATTCGAATTCGGATTTTCGGATATTTGGATTTTTGAATATCTGTGCACATCCCTATGACAGCTCAATCCAAATCTCCTGATGACCTCTCCCAACAGCTTCATATAGTAGTTAAATAGCATGGGAGATAAGATCGACCCCTGAGGGACTTCACAAGTGAGTTCCCAGGGTTTTGAATCAGCATCTCCCACAGCCACTATCTAGGATCTGCTCTGGAGATAGGAGCTGAACCAGTGCCAAGCATTGCCTCCCACTCCTAAACTCTGTAGTCTCTCCAAAAGGATACTGTGGTCAATGGTATCAAAAGCCACTGAGAGACCCAGGAGAACCAGCAGGCTAGCATTCCCCCTGTCTCTCTCCCATAGGAGGTCATCAACCAGGGCAACAAAGGTGGTTTCTGTGCCATAACAGAGTCTGAAGCCAGACTGAAATGGGTCTAGGTAATCAACTTCTTCCAAGCATGCCTGCAGTTGAACAGCATCAGCCCTCTCTAGAACCTTGCCTAAAAAAGATATGCTGGCCATCAGGCAATAGTTATTTAAATCTTCCGGGTCCAGAGAGGCCGTCTTCAGGAGGGGGTGCACCACAGCCTGTTTTGAGGGCCAGTAGAACCATCCCATCCCTTAGAGAGGCATTCACTACCTCCTGGATCCACCTGGTTGTACCTTGCTGTCCAGTTTTTTATCAGCCACAAGGGGCACGGATCCAGAGGGTATGTTGTCGACCACACCTCTGCAAGCAGCATGTCCACATCTTCAGGCCGCAACAATTGAAACTGATCCAAGCAAACAGGACCAGAGAGTTCTCTGGACACCTCGTTTGAACTCTGTCCAATTGTGACATCCAATCCTCTACAAATCTGGGGGACTTTGTCCTCAAAATGTTTCACAAATTTGTCACAGCAGATATTTAGCCCTGGCTCATGCTTCTTTGAGCTCAATTTTATAAGGCCATTTACTACTCTGAAAAGCTCTGCTGGACCACTACTCGAGATGCAATGGTGGCAGAGAAAAAGCTCTTTTTTGCCGCCGGCACCACCACACGGTAGGCACAACAGTGTGCTCTAATCTGTGTTTGGTCAGATTCACAGCCAGGTTTACACCACCTATGCTCTAGCCGTCAACCTTTCTGTTTCATAGCCTGTAGCTCCATGGACTACCAAGGAGATTTTCGGGATCCACAAACATGCCAGGGCTTGTGTCAATAGCCCTGGTCATCTCCCGATTCCAGAAAGAAACCAGGGCTTCCACAGGAGCACCAGTCATGCCAACCGGAAAATCCCCCACAGCATTCAGGAATTGCTCGGATTCCATAAGTCTCCAGGGGCAGACTATTTCAATAGGTCCCACCCCACAGATGGGAGCTGTCACTGCAAGTCCAAACCTCACCAGCGAATGATCCATCCATGACAACAGGTTGACAGTCAGCCCTCCTATCAACGGATACTCACCAGTCTGCTCTGAGGCAAAAACCAAATCAAGGGTGTGGCCTGCAAAACGAGTCGGATCAGATACAAATTGAGACAGCCGCATGGTTGCCATGGAGAACATGAAGAACTGAGCTGGTCCACTGAGTGTAGCCTTGGCATCGACAATGAAATCACCCAACACCACTGTGGCAGAGGCTTCCAACACCACGACCGAGACCGCCTCAGCCAGCTCTGAGAGGAAGATGCTGGGCAGTTGGGTGAACGGTACACCAGCAGCATCCCTATTCTGTCTTTCTGGTCCAACAGCATAAACAAGTCCTCAACCCCCGTTACAGTGCAAATTGCCCATCTGGTGAGGGAGATGGAAGTCCGAGGGACTACAGTGACACCTCCTCCTCTCCCCCCTGGTCTAGAACAGTACTGTGCTGAATATCCTGGAGGACACAGCTAGGTGAGACAAGGCCCACCCAGTTCGTCCATCCAGGTCTCGGTTATACATGCCAGATAAGGCCCCTCCCTCCAGAATCAAGTCATGTATGACAGATGTTTTATTCTGGGCTGATCTGGCATACAAAAGCAACACAGTCAGAGCAGGGGGCTGATTGGTACAGCTCCTGAAACACTGCCGGTTGGGAGGCAGATGTACCTAGGCATCATGTCTAGTAGCTGTTGTCTAATCCTTCCTTAAAGCCATCCAGCCTGGTAGCTGATAACTAATTAGTTCACTCACTGACTCCTATTTCAATTTACAGGAAGTTTTAATATGAACTGTAACACCCAGGTAATGGATTGCCTTCCACCAAAGATGAGTTTAATAGAGAGCAAAGGGAAAAACATGAAAGCCCTATCTTTAAAATAACGTTTTGTATTGGACAAATTACTGTTTAAATTTTTCTGCAGTGCCCATTGAAGACTCTAGTAAAAAACAAAAAACAAAAACAATCCTGCTTATAATCTTTCTGGAGCATGCACTTGAACATTTGCAACAATACCTACCCCAGCATATAGCCCACCGAGTTTCTCTGAGTCCACACACTGATGATGGAGGCAGGAGTTTGCTCACAGGATAATCCATACAAGCGGAGTTTTGACTGCACCACAGACACTAAACATAATAGAAGCCATCAGTAAGCACACAGAACTGTATCACTTCAGAAACTAACCCAGCTTTTAATTATTACTGACTTCAGACTGGTTACTTGCTTGTGAGTATAGTGTGCTGCAATTTCTCATTTTTAAAAACAAACTAAAAATACATACTCCTTATCAATTTGCAGGGGGAGGCAGGGAGAAGGAATATTATGTCATTGTTGTCGTTAGATACCAATGGGTCAGGGCTATCTCCTGGTAACTACAAGGTGACATCTATGCAGGTTTTCTTTTTGGGCAGACACTGAAAGGTGCTGCCACAACCTTGTCCTAGGAAAAGGCTAGGGATCCAACTGGTAACTCTCTGCTCTCCAAGAAGATGCTCTAGCATTGAGCTACACTGATTCCCAATACTAGGTCTAGTATTGGTCATTTAAAAAATACAAAGACCACTCTCTTCTCTTGATTCTTGATGTAGTTCTGAATGCACATATAGCTAAGCATAAAGAAGTATTTATAAGCAATCAAATGATAAACAATGTCTGACAACATAGATGGAATTAAAGATGGATTGAGAAAAAGGCCTAAAGTCATTACTTTCGTTATGAGGTCAAAATATCTCAAAGCACATTCTTCTAGTAAATTCAAGAAAGCCCGTCAAGATAAATGTATTAAGGATTTATCTTGTTAATACAAGGCACGAAGAATATTTGCAAAACCAGGCTCTCTTTAACCCTTTCCTCCTAAAAGCCATGGGTCCCCCCCCCCCCATTTCCTATCCTTCTCTTCCCAAACCCCATAGCCCAGAAGACTTCCTGTCTGCCCATGCTTGTCAACTGAGGCACATGCCAGTCCTGGGCCTCTCTAAGTGGTTTATTTATGATAAATTATGATTCAGCACAAGTCTAATTTACATCATTATCTTCCCCTCCATTTTATCTTAACAATAACTCTGTGACATAATCTGAGCAAGATAAATTGGCCAAGAAGCAGTGACTTGGTCAAGGTGATATGAACTTTCTGACACCATCCATCATTCTTTCACGTCTAAATGTTTAAGTTGTTTTAGTAGCAATTACATAATGAGAAGCAAAGTAGCTTTTGATTGATTTCTATTCAGCGCTTATTGTCCTTCCTTGGTTTCCCAGGGAGCAACTAAAGATCAGTGATAGAACAGCTGCCTGGAAAGCAGAGGTTCACAGTTTTGATCCCTGGTATCTCCCAGAAGAAAGTAATGAGAAACCATTTCTTTATCTGACAAGAAAACCTTGTGGTTTTGTCCATGTAGTCACATGTAGGGTGTTTTTCCACTGCAGCCCTTAGATCCGGATCTAGTAGATCCAGATTAAGAGAAGCACCCAATGTGTTTCCATGGGTGGTGTAGCACCCATTAGCAATGGGTGCTAACACCCCTGCTGTGGAAACACCTTTGCACCCATTTGGGGAATCTGGTTTGACCCCCAAGGGGGAAGTCTGTTACCCCAGGAGTTTCAGGGGGCAAGGGGGTGCAGTCTTCGAAGTCACTTCGAAATGACTTCGAAGTCATTTCGAAGTCTGGGAGAATCCCTTTGAAGTTGACTTTGAAGTGACTTTGAAGCCAAACTTGGGGGGGGGGTCCCAAGGGTGCCCCCTCCCCCTAGCCTCCTTTGGACCCCATTGCCTGTTTCCAGTGGAAACAGGCTCCCTTTAATCCGGATTTTCTGGCAGAAGACCCCATTGTAGACCCCATTAATGGGGTCTACAGAAAATGCCCAAAATGTACCCATTAGATCTGGATTTCCCCCACGGCAGTGGATACAATCGGGTCCCAAATGGGTGCCGTGGTGAAAATGGGGTCATCCGGCTCACACCCAAATGGGTCCTAAATGGGTGCAAAAATGGGTACTTTTTGACAGTGGAAAAACACCTGTAGTTGACTCTTACCTGATGGCACCAAACAACAACTTATCTTCTTGCTGCATTAGTCCTTTTTTCATTTTCTTATAGCTCTTGATCCTGACACCTCCTTTTACCAGACCTGATGCTTGGATCAGGGACAGCAAAAGAGTATCCAAACATCCTGATTCTGACTTCTTGTTGATCAAGCTTTATTGTGGAGTTAAACGCTATCCTGACACAAGAGTACAGTACTCTTATATAAACACAACACAGAAGTTCAGTACAAAGGGATATTATTCTCATGAGTGCAAGGTTTTTAATAAAAGAAACAAATCTGAGATCTCAAAAATACCAATATGCTAGTCTTTATAGTTTTTAATATGCAAATAACCTATGTTTATATGAAACACACAAAACCACACACAAGGATTTATTAACATGTGAGGAATAGGAATTACAATGTTTTATTTTTATTTAACCTATAAGCTGTGTTATCAGTTCAGGATTCTAAGGCAAATTCATATACATAGAAAATCAAACAAAAAAGCACCTTTAACTTTTTAAAGAAAATTAGTTCTCATAGCTTGGTAATTCAGGCCCAAATCTCAGGTTCATATTTTGTCTCCTTCCTCTGCATATTCACATAGTTCATAACTTTTCCTTATATATGAACAGAAAAAACCATGGCTTATGCAACAAGGATATGGAATCCAATACAAAAGCCCGAGTAGAAATCCAAGTGGAACATAAAACAAAATGCTGCAGAGTGTTCATAATTCTAATTCCCTCATTCCATTGTGGTTTTCCATGTTCCTCCAGTAGGTCAGTATTCAATAATCACAAAAAAATGCCAATTTTAAAAATATGTGCAAGTTTTGAGCGCTCTCCTCAGAACAAGGAGCCTAAAAGGAAGCAGTGATATCATTTTGGCTGAACAATCTATTAAATTTATAGGTAGAACACTGAAAACAGATGAATGTTCATCCTGTGAAGTTACTATAGTTGATCTTGCAATTTAACAGGTGGGGATATTTAAACTGGGTAGTGTAAAACCATAGAGATCCAATACAAAGTCTCTTGTAGCAACACAACATGGGCTGAACATGTCATATTACAAGATGAATTAAGCAGGCAACATTATGTAAATAAAAACTATTAGTAGTTACAGAAAAGGTCAAGAAAACTAAAGTGAACTAAGTTGAGCAACAATAATCACAGTCAACAACCCGTTTACATGACAACCTAAGCATATTACAGAATCAATTCTGTTTCTTCCCCCTCATAGGGGAAGGGACTCTCATAGTACTAGACAAGCAAGATACACAAACAAAAGTTTGTCTCCACACAATATCCTAACCCTGGCAAGCTGCACTATGAAAGTGAAAGTTTAGATTGTTATTTTCTGAGAAGCTCCTGCAAAATGGCTATTTTCTTCACACAAGCTCTACTCTACAATGACTCAGGACAGATTCTTCAACCAAGGGGATTATCCTTTATTTCACAGAGTTCATGTTATACGTGCAGGTCCGTTGCTTTAAAAAATCTGACATGCAGAAGATTTTATTATAAACACAAATAATTGTTTCTCAAAGTATCTTGAAAAAGTAACTATTAAGGTGCTTTTTTTGCAGGACAAGTTTACATTGTCATGATGATCGAAACATCCCTATTACTTAATAGTTTAAGGATTGCTACAAAATATTTTCTGTCTCTGACTGTCCAGAAAGTATTCCATTAACAAAACATAAGCAAAAAATGACAAAACTTTTTTTTTCTGAAAAAGAAAGCCTCATAACATACCTTAGTATTTCTCACACATTCTTCACATGTCTTATTAGTGAAATTCATACATGCTGGAAAAAAAACAGGATTGGCATTAATTGATTTTTTTTAAAGAGCTCTCCCGACACAGAACGATTGGATTCAATGCTTTAAAATACAGTAGGGCCCTTTTTAACATGACGTTTTTGCTCTGGCAAGTTGTCACTTGAAGCAAAACTTGTGTTAAGTGAGTAATGGAATTTTAATGCTAGGATAAACATGTTAAAGTGAAATAGGAATGTTCAATACCACTTAATACAAAAACAAGGTCTCAAGTAATAAATTTTTATTTTGAAACTGTGCAAACTAAATTAATTTAAAAGATAAATTTTATTTACAGAAATATATTTTGTAAATATAGTTACAAAAACAATTCTTCCCACTTGATCCATTTCCATGTTCCTTGCTTAAAAATATTAGCAAGATGTTCAGTATCCTATCAATATCTATCCTGCTATAAAATGCAGGACCCCAATTCTATTTCTATTTCAACAGAACTACTATTTCACATTTAAGCATATTTGGTATTATTACCTAATATGGTAATTTAGTAAGAACTAAATTAAAAACAAAAATCTATGGATGTTTAACTATGTTCCCCCAAATGTACAGATAAACAGTGATGCAAAACAAAAAGGTGCAAAACATGTATCTGCTACTTGTTTATTTCTTAGAAACAAATGTATTCTTATGCAAAATTTCTCAAATGGTTTATCTGATACACCTGTAAAAGTAGTAAACCCAATATCTTTTTTACTTTTACGTAGATTACAGGGCAATCTTGACCTTGGTGAAAGCAGGACTTATAAGACTTATGTGTTCTATGTGTTAAATTAGGGATAGAAATTGCATTAAATTACTTAAATCAGCTTTTTAGCAAGTGCAAATCTGCTAGCAGCACCATCACCCTGTCAGTATAGGTCAGTGATGGCAAACCTTTTGAGCTCGGTGTGTCAAATGGTGTTTTTCCACTGTCACTAGAAGTAGTAGTAGTAGTAGACGACGACGACGTGATGGTCACCTGGAAACCGCTCAGAAATCTGCCCCAATGCACCTGCCAGTCTGAGCCGGCAACTCGGGCTGTCCCGTGTCCAAAGGGCCCGGCGAAGCGGCCATGGGGACAGGGCGGCCGTTCGTTCTCCTCAACCCCACTGTCGGCATAACCCCAACGCCCCGCCGCCGCCGCCCCCTCCAACCTACTTAGCCGCTAGAAGACGGTTTTTGCTTACCTACAACGGGAGCAGGCGGGGAAGGCGACAGCGCGGACTCCATCCCTGCCACCGGTCGGTTCCACAGTACTAAGCAGGGCAGGCAGAGCGCCCAGAGCCGCCACCGCCAGGACGCGTCCTCGCCCATCTTCCTCCCCCTCGCAGAGCCCCTACCCTGCAGCGGCAGCTCGGCGACGCCCCGCCCCCGTTCAGTCTCTCGCTCCTCGAAAGCCGAACTCGCGCAAGCGCACTTAGGCACGCAAAGCGCGACGTAGAGAGCGACGTCCGAACCTTTCGGAGATAAAGACGATTCAGCGCGACGACCTTCACCCTTTCGCCCCACCCCTTGTCTCCGGAACGCCAATAGAAGAGAAGCAGAGCGTTCTGGTCCCGCCCCTTCTGTTCCTATTTTTCTTCCGTGTGAAGCTAAACCCTTAACCTTTCCCTGCCAGCGTTTAAGGTTAGAGCTAAAGCTAGGTAGAGAGCTCACAAGTGTTTTGTTGATGTTTTCATCTTCCGCTCCGAGAGTCCGTGGCGTCCCAGCAGCAGCGCAACTCTTCGCTACTGGAGGGCACCTAGGTTCTTTCAGCCTGACATCTCAAGCGTAGATACTAGTGGTGGAGGAAACTGCCTGAACAGTCGTCAATCTCCGGTTCGATCCTCACTCTCCCCGCCAAGAAGCAGGCAATGGAAAACTGCTTCTCTGTCTCTGCCTAGAAAACTGCACAGGTTTTGCCTGCGGTGCTCTGATGTCCTACAACTTATAATCATATTTCGCCCCTGAATCAGATATAAGGACGATTAGTAGAAAGAGTCAGACACACTCTTGTCTTTTCTTTATATTTTGAGGGACCCAGAAAATAAAAGGATGCTAGGAAGAAGAGTTGGCTTTTCTACCCTGCTTTTCTGACCCATTTAAGGGGACTCAAAGCAGCTGACAAAGCTTCTATTCTCCCCACAACAGAACACACTGTGAGGTAGGTGGGGCTGTGAGAGCTCAGAGGAGAGCTGTGACTAGCCCAAGTTCACCCAGCTGGCTTCACCGGGGAGTGTGAAATCAAACCCTGTGACTGCGAGATAAGAATCTGGTTCCTTAATCACCAGACCAAACTGGCTCACAGGAAGGAATCTGTCTTCTTTGTGTGCACTGGAGACCCGTGATATCTCCAATGTCTACAAGCCAAGGTGCTTTCTGCACGAGACCTTGTTCCATATTATATCCCAGAATCCCCCCATCCACAGGCTAATGCAGTCTGTGCCAGCGTGCTGATGGCAGGTCCCTATTCCCTCATACAATTATTAACCAATGATCAGTAAAGAGTAAATATCTGTTTAGTGTAACTTGATTTGAGTGTGAGCAATTAGAATTTGTTCATACTGTAACAGGCACTAAGGACAGAGAAGAGGAAATAGTGAGTGACTAATGTGCAACAAAATATGCAATGAAATACAGTAAGAGTAAATACTTTCATTATACTGTATTTGAACCAAACATAACTAAAATCCAAGACTAGAATTATACACTGGAATATCAAAGGAAAAAAATAATATTCATGCTAAACACAAGAATAGAGGAGGAAAAGCTTTCTGCAACAAACGTTTAAAAATTCACATCAACAAGATAAAGGCCCCAAAGGACAATGTAAACCAATTAAGACTTGGTAGCTTTTTTTTTACTCAGGAAGAAAAACAGAATTTTTTATAGCTTCACAGCATCTTTATGAAGTCTGCAAATATCTATGAAGTTGTTAAAGGATTTTCAGCGAAAGAGAAGAATGCACACATAATCTCTAATGGAGAATAGAAAAGGAATATAATTATTCCATATGTGTCACTACTGTTACATTTATGTGAAGCAAACACACTCCTCATTTGTCAAAGTGCTTTTTAAAAATTTTTCATGTGTAAACATTGACCATCACCTTTCCTAACCTTCAGACTTCAAAATATGCAACGTTTCAGAGAAGCATTAACTCAAAATAAAAAAATTCAGTGGCTCAAACTTATTTGTGTAATAGTTCAAAAACAGGCCAATGCCAATAGCCGACATGGGGAAAAATAAGATTTAGAGAAATATAGTTTATAAAAAGAGACCCTGAGGTTTCTTTAGTATAATTCTAATCTTCTTTAGCAACAGTTAGAAAAAGATAAAATTTTCCCTATAAATCATAGAAAGATTTTCTGAGGTTGTGAAACTTCTAACTTCCATTAGGACTAGACAATATGATTAAAGATAAGAACGGCAGTTTAAAAGTCTTATGGGCAAAAGGCTTTTAATCTTTATTATAAATATAAATGGAATGATAGTAAGTGCTTTAGATACTTACAAATATATAGGCATGCCCCATTAAAAAAAATCACAACTGGTTAACTTTCTAAAGCATATACAGAATTGTTTCCAATATCTATTCTTTGTTTAAAAAAAGATTATACCACATGACTTATTGTTGTTTGTCCATTACTCGAAAAGCATAAATAGCACTACAGTTGCCTCTTGATTAATTATGAGAGTAGGATTGTGTCAAAATGGTATTTTGACCTATGGAAAATGACACCCCTTGCTTTGGGAAGGCCACAGAAGAGAAAAATGCTGTTTTCTGGGCCCAAATGGGACTATTTTGGTCTGCAAATAGCAAAGGAGGGTCAAAAAGGAGAGCCACTGTATATGCAAAATTTACTTCAAAGTCAACTCCTAAAAAGTTAACCAAAAAAGACATTTTAGCTGTAAAAAGACTTGATGTGCATTATAAATGATAGGATGATCCTGTTTTTTTTTTAATTAAAAAGTTAAATGATACTTTGACAATAATTTCACTTGCAATATTTATATAAAAATATGCTGGCATCACTATAGAATTGTTAAGTCAGACAAGAGCATTCAAGATCTCATTTGCAATCAACCAATCATACAGCATGACCCTACAATGCCCTTTTGGACAGGAACTTACAAGAATCTGCCATCATGATGAAAAATGCCCTATTTATACTGGTGCAGGTTTTACAACAGCATGGAATATGAGCGTTTCCTTGGAAGGTACAGTAGTTTGGATAAATACATGCCAGGCTTCCTCAGCTCAGCTGCTGATAATGTCAGGGTTAACAAACACAGCTGATTGTGGCAAATAAGGACATCATTGGGACAGGAATGCCAGCACTATTGCACAAGGTGGGAGTATCTCACCAAAGTAATAGATAAAGTCACCAAACCTCATTCCAAAATTGCACTCCAATTCTGAGATACTTTTAAAGCTGAGGTTTTTTGGTTTACTATGGCTCTTTCTATATCTTACCTGAAAATGATTTAAAAAAAAAAGCTTATGTTCATAGAGAGTGAGGGAGAGAGAAAGAGATAGTTTGCTCTCAATAAATGTTTTAGGGATAAAATAAAATATTCTAGTCTGTCCTACTTCTATGAAGGGAAAAGCATTCTATTAACATATTATGGCACTACAAAATCTCCAGTTTCACAGGCACAGAGTATTATTGTCTGTCAGTAGCTCTGTGTCATTCACAACCAACTCACTCTTTTCTATATATACTATACAGTGGAAAAGAAGAACTGTTAATTTGTGTATCAACAAAGATCTGCAAACTGGGAAAATACAGTAGTACAATTCCTCAGAGTAACTGGTCTGAAATAGTAGATACCAAAAGTAATAGGTCCCAAGCTTTAAGTTATTTATGACTTAACAAGCTATCTGTTTCAGTGGGGCTCAGGAAACTGGCAGATAAATTAAAACCAGTAGAAGTTTCTAATGGCTTCGCTTCCTAATTATCCTCCCATCCGTAGTTAATTTACGTAGAGCTTATCAATGATAAGGCCTTTCCAAGTAATTGCGGGGAGCTGCAGTGCCTTGCACGGAAGGCAGGAGTTTGGCTTTCTCAACCCATTTAGGAAGCACGTGTAACAACGGGGATGTCAATTTCAATTGCAGAGTGGCGGGATCGTGCAGAATATGGCTGGGAAGCATAGCTGTGCACGCTAGGGGCATGGGAATACAGGGGCTGCCAGAAAGGAGACGGAAGTGTTTTACATGCGCAGTACCACAGGAATAAAAGAATGGCAGTGAACAGCAAGCCTCCTGCGCTGGCAATGGCCACATAGACAGAGATGTCAAATGTGAAAACAGGCTCGTATTTTTTGTTCAGTTCTTGATTGTGAAAGATGACCCAGATGGATGGGATCAGGCAAATGACGCAAGCAAGGAGAAAGAAGAGGCCGGCCACAAGATGGCAGCCCGCACTGTTGATGAGACATCTGGCCTGCTTGATGTTGGGCACCGTAGATATGAAGGCCGTATTACACATGCCGATCAAACAGAGAAACAGAGCCAGGACAGTCGTCAGCATGCTTATAGGGACAGCAAACTGAAGAACGCGCAAATCCAGCTGATCGACGGCTGTGTACCACTCAGTGTCATAAATCACACAGTCTTTGCTCCCATCAAAGCGGACACACTTGATCCAGAGCCCAGTGTAAACGGTCACATTCTTTTCATTCTTGTTGAAGGTATGGAGTCGCATCTGTCGCCAGTTAGGAAGCAGAGCAGCAGCAATAAGTCCTGATAAGGCAGCTGTTCCAGAAAGGAAGGCCAGGACTGTTGCCGCGTGGACATCCCGGCAACCCATGTCAGCCAGTGAAATGCCTCCTGGAAAGAAGAGGTTACCATGTCAACAATAGTCCAATCACTTCATTTCTCACAACTTTTCTTCCTACAGAAGTTAATATGGAATCTACAGTGGCTAGAAAGGGCTGAGGCTGTGTGCGGGCTCACCAAGACTTCTCTTAGCGAGAAACACCATTTTCCAGAGCAATAAATCTGCTATTTGCCAAGAATGAAAGAACGGGAGTTAACAGATATAGCAGAGCATTTATACTGTTGCCTTTTTGGTGCCCCCTTCAAGTGTTTTAGAGTATAGTTCCTATTCCTCCCCGGAAAAATAACTGGGCTTAGTACAACTGCTAGGAGCTGTAGTCAAAAACATCTGCAAAAATATCTTGAGCTGATTTTAGTATCACACTGTAGTGTTCGCTAAGCAGTGATCTGGGCAATATTTAAGAATTCCAGCTTGGAAGAGTTCTGAGATCATCTGGAGAGGTCTTGCTGCAGGTCCCACAGAAGACAAAATGTCATTTTATTATGGTCTGTAGCAGGGCTTGTGGAATGCCCTCCGCTCTGATATTCATGCGACACCTAAAGGACAGCTTTCAGTTCACTATTAAAGACATACCTCTTTTCCAAGGCATTTTTCCTAACTTAGCTAATTTTAATGTGTTTTGATTGCTTGTATATTTTGATCTGTTTTTATCTTTATTTTAATGTTTATTTTTTCTTTTGTGCAGAAATTTCTTAAACAAATACATAAATAAATATTTTTTCTCTATCTTCCGTGATTAATGCTTGGCAAAGTGGTCTCCTAGTTAGCTTTATGGCCGAACACAGACTTGAAGCCAGGTCCTCCACTTTGTAGTGCAGTACCTTACTCATGGCATTACACTTATTCTTTTAAGCAAGTATTCAACCAATTATTTTATAATGAAAGAAGTCTGAAAAATGTCTCCATTCTTCATATTATTTACTGATGTCTTCTTTATCCATCTTTCATTTAAAGTAACTGCTGTGCCCAGGAATAACTAGAAAGCCAGAATAAAGTCCAAGAAAGCATATTAATAGCTGGCACTTGTCTTACTTCTAAGAACAGGGAAATCCCAAATTTGTGGTTAAAAAGCAAAGGAAATCTTTCATAGCAATACATCCAATTAATGTTTCTTAAATCAATAAATAACGTGTTGCTTTCCCAGTCTTCCCATCCAATGCCCGTCTGTCAAACTTCAGCTATAGCGTGCTTCAAAATACTGTACAGTCTTTCTAACTGCCTTTTCCTGTAGAAACTTGTTTGGGTATTGACATCTTAAGGAGAGGGCCTTCTTGGAGTTCCTCCTTTCACAGAAGTGAAAGGGCCAGGAGCGCGCAAGAGGACCTTATCCGTGGTGACTTCCCAGACTCTAGAATAGCCTTCCTCGGGAGGTTAATCAGGCGCCTGGTTAAAACATCTTTCTTCACCCAGGCCTTTGATGTTAAGTTTCTTCTGGGTGAAGGCCTGCTGGGGAGCAGGGGGAGAAGGAGGATTATATTTTAAAGAGGTTTTAAGAATTTTTAAATGTATCATTATTTTGATTGTTATTGTGAGCCGCCCCGGGACCTCTTGATGAAGGGCAGGATATAAATTCTTAAATAAAAAGCAAAACACAAAAGGTTAGGACAAGGATAATCTTGTCCTAAACACTTCCTATCACAAACACTTTCTATCCAGGATCTAAGATCCACATTCCATTCCAAAAGGACAAGCCACATTATAAAGACTGGGGATACAAACTTACCCAGAGATCCTTTCAGTTAAGAAATAATAGGTTATCCAAAAAATAATTTCAATAGGTCTAGGGAAAAAGAAGAAAAGACAAATTCTGGATTAAGTATAAACTGCACTATTTGGAGCATATTAAATTACATATAATTATATAAATATTTCTTTACTGTCTTTGTTTGGTTCAACAAGGGCAGTTCACAGATGTTAATGATGATATTCCTAAAGGACACCAAAGGGGAGACTGGAAGGCCATGGTCACAACTTCTCTTTAAACCTCCTTCAGTCCATCTTCAAGTCTGACTGCTCACACTTTTTCGTTTGTATCCATTTTATCTGTGGAAAGTCCACAAATAAGATGGATAGAAATAAAAAGATGTGAGCAATGAGGCCTGCAGACAGACTGAAAAAGGCTTAAAATGAAGGTGTGACCATGGCCGAATAGGTTTGTTTTGTTTTTTAAGATGTACTCCTGAACATCACTGAAGACAATGGGACTTACTTCTGGGTAGACAAGGTTAGCATTGCTCTATCAAGTATTCCACAGTGTGGAACAGAACTGAGAGCAGGAATAGAGTGGGGGGTCCAGCTGGAAATCCTGCTTTTGACCTTATTGAACTGTATTTGGGTTTAAAACAGCAAGATGTAATTAAATAAATAGGAACAAATGGAGGCTTTTAACTACAGCTTCACCCCACTCTATAGGTTGCTTTTGGTTACTGTGGCTATGCCCTATTTATCACAGTTTCCACTGGTCAAACTGCATAAGCTGTTTCAAATCACTGCTACAGCAGTTGTACAGCACACAGGTAACAAGATCTGGGATGCTGATAAACATTGTCAAAAGATCTTCATAAACTATGACTTCCCATAAAAAGGATTAAGTTACTCCAAACACCCCAAGCGTCTGAAAGTTACCAGGTTCAGAAAACCTATCTAGTTAAGAACATAAGAGAAGCCCTGCTGGATCAGGCCACAGCTCATCTAGTCCTGCATCCAGTTGCATACAGTGGCCCACCAAATGCTCATGGGCATCTCAGGCAGAGGCAAGGATGAACCCTTGCCTGCTCTCGAATCCCAGCAAATGGCCTTAGAAGCGCCCCACTTCACCCCCTAGCCCGAAAGATGCACCTAGGCATTCGTTCCAGTAGCCAGTGATACATCTGTCATCCATAAATTTATCCAACCCTACCTTAAAGTTAAACATTAAGAGTATTTTAAAATCAGCTTGAGAGTGTAAAAATACCTATTAAAATTGATGCAGCCTAAGATACACTAGTACTTGTTAATCAAGCCTCATGGCTAAAACAAACATTAACTTCTAGACTAGATTTCTGTAATGTAATCTGTGCAAGGCTGTGCTTGAAGCAGGAACGACTGCAGATGCACAATGCCACAGCTGATAATATACTATTTTGTAATGTATGGAATGTTATGATGTATTTTTTATATGTAATTTTATAATGAATCATTTTGCAATGTATTTTCTCTGTTTGTTGCAAACTGCCTTGAGCATTTTTTTTAAAAGGCAGTATAAACGTAGAAATGTTAATTGAAATAGAATGGAATGTTGTATATTTTAGCTTTATTGTTGCTGCTGTTGTTTTTGCATTTTTATACTGCCCATTGGAGGAAAGGGCACTAGAAATAAACGATATCAGTATCATCCTCATCATCAGAATGTTTTGAGGCCTGGGGATGGCAGGCATGGGAAAACCTTTTCAGTATTTTTTCAGTGGTAGAACCTAGGTTATGGAGCAATGCGCCCTCAGAAGTGCATCAGAAGTCATCTGTGATACACCCTTGTTGCCTAGTTACAACACAGCCTGCATCATTGGGTTCTGCCCTAGCTCAGGTGTGTGCCATTGTTTTAACTGTCATCATAGCTGTTTTTGAGCAAAATTTTTAATTGTTATTTTAATTGTCTTTATCCATTTTAATTGCTTTTTGCTCTTTTCTGTCCTGGAACATAGGGTGAAAGGCTTCTAATCATTTAAATTAAATTAAATGATACACACTCTCTGTAACACACACACTGTTGTCATATTCAGTTCCACTGATGACTCCCAAGTGAGCCAGTGCAAAACGGCACATCATCAGGGGGAGTTTAGGAAACACAGAGGTCCTGACTAACGCCTTAGTCAAGAATAGGACGCTCTTCCTTGATCCAGAGGGACATCTAATTTGCTTATGTGCAGCATCACTTGCACAGCCCCTTATGAAGTGAGCATGTATTGGAGCATGCCAGGCAGATGCTGAGTCATGTAGCTGATCTGCCCCTTTTAAGCTGCTGGTGATGCCAAAATCCTTGCAGCAGCATTTGTAATTTTAATAGTTTTTCACATTTTTTTCACTTTTGTTAGCATCTCCTCCTTCCTAGGCCTACAGGGGCTTTGTTGTCCTTGCTGGGTGCCAACGAGTTGTGGTCAACTCCTAGCTCACTGCGTGGGCACCTCTATGCAGTTTTCTTGGCAGAGATACAGAAGCAGTTTGCCATGCCCTATTTCTGGGGAGGGGCTGGGGATCGAAGCAGTGACCTCTGCTTTCCTTGCAATTTGCCCTACCACTGAGGACTATGTCTGAAATAGTTATGCTCTGCTGCTCCTACCAGGAACTTCAGGATTATTCTCGAATTATATCTCACCATTACAGGTTGTACCTTTTGCCAGGCTTTGGTCTGCTGCAGCACGGATAAAGGACGATTACACTAATGAAAGGTAAAAAACATAATGATAGTTCAGAATATGCCAACACGTTTTACATGAAGTGTATATAAAAAGAAAATCCAGCCCACTAAGTTTGTTTATATTACAGTGACTAAGTGCACGAAATAACTCGCAAGCAAGTAACAGTGTGTGGGCTAAACTCTGCATCACAGCATAATAAATAACACATCTGAAACAAGCATACAGCAAACAAAAGGAGTATATGGAAAGCCCTACAACATCAGATCAAAGGCTCATCTCGTGCAGCATTATAAATGCCTGAGAGAAGTCCACACGTTGGACATGTTGCTGGTATCCATCAACTGGAATTTGGAAAGCAAAATGGCTCTAAAGCCTGCAGAAGGCGCACTGAAAGGCATGTCCACCATCTCACCTTCTGGGGCAGAAAACCAAAAATGTAAGTAATCAGTTCTTTGATGGGTGAAGATCAGCAGGGAAATTCCAAAATCTGGGCTGTCATTCAGATCTCTTCCCAGTTAATTCCACTGCATGACCACAACTTCTAGTATCCGAAGAGGGGGTATTAGATTTAAAGGGGAAAAATCCATGTTTCATCCCGAATGTTACTGTTTCCTGCTCCTGTGCTCGCTCACCTGGGACCACTGTTAACCCTTTTGGGACCTGCTATTGAACAGGATACGCTTGGGAATATGCAGCAGAGCGCTACTGAAGCGCATTTATTTCAGAGGAAATCTCACAGATTCCAAATGAAAGTGAGCCTGATTAATCTGCAGTAACAGAGATCCTTACGCTTATAATACAAAGGATGACCTATGGAAAGAATATAAATAACACACAGGAAAAGGGGAACAAAGGGAGAATGGACTCACCCTCTTCCCACGAGCAAAGGACCTCATGGACCATTTATCTTCTTCCTTCTGCTGTGTTGATAACAAAACAGCCTGCCTGCCTCCTGTATCAGGAAGTAGCTGCCTTTTCCAGGTGGCTCCTGGGTCTGTAGCCCCGCCCATCCTGTCTTGTTTCCGCCCTGCTTAAAAGACTGCAATTCCCAGCATGCTCCTTGAGGGTCTGACTATTAAGGCGGACGGTGTGCGGGGTCACCTTTTAGCATCCATTCATCGTACGAAATCAACGATCGATGAAATAAGACGCATCTCATTGGACTGTGTGGTTACTAGATTTTCCTTTCGAATGGTACCGTGTGCTTAGCTGTGTTCTTTTATTGCACTTAAATCTCTTCCATCTCAAATTATGGGATGTCTGGTTTCAGGACTACAGGCTCTTTGCAAAAAGGCGAAAGGTCCAGCAAGTTACAACCCTCGACTTTGAGGAGTGTTACTAGTTTGCACAAAACCAAGAGTCTTGTACTGCTATATAAAATAAAAAAAATAAAAAAATGTATAAATATTGAAGAATTCCATGTGGGTTTTTATGGTTTTAAAACTAAGGTGCATTTAGGATTCGTAAGAACACTTCATTGGAAATTCTAAAGTAAGTTGTGTTGACAACTTCCCTCCATTAAGTGCTCAGAAAGCACTTAAGTTCAAAGAGGAGCCTTTAAAATCTCCCATGGACAAAGCCAGATAAAATGAATAAGGAAATACATGATGTATCTACCTGTCAGCCAAAACTCAACATTTCTGTCTAGAATAATGAAATGGCTGCCGGTTAGCACATGCCCATAGCATGGGATAAATTTTAATACCCCGAAGGGTAATTTTATATTATTATAGTATTTAACATGATCTGTTCTGGAATGTGATATAATTTAGAAATAAAATATTTTTTTAAAAAACCCACATGGATAATCACTGCTTTCAAAATCTGTTTTATTTTCTAAATCTAATAAGTCGGCATCAAACATTGTAGGGGAGGAAGTGCTTATAACAAAAGAACTTTTGATTCTCCCCCCCCCCACCCCCAATATCTGCCTCTGGGAACCGCAGCTCAAAAACTGTGAGCAGCACAAGGTGTGGACTTGGTCTTCCTTGCCAACACAGTTTTGAATGGTTTTGAAACATTTGAGGCAGCATTACCCATTAGACAGAGCTGAGCTGCCTAAGTAAAACACCTGGCAAGTTCTACTCTAAAATCAAGATCAGCAGTCAGCTTGTTTCCTGTACTGCCCCTCCCAGCCTCAGAGCACCACTAATCATCCTGTTGTGCTACACAACGATGTCATGATTCGTACCAAGTGGGCTTTCTCCAGCCACTGCTTAGGCCTCTAAAGAACAAAAAGCATTCATTTGTCCTCTAGAAGCCTGTCCTTACAGCACAGTTTGCTAGGTGTTCCGTGTGTTTGCTAAGAAACGTGATAGGATGCAGCAGGGCAAGGCTATCAAAAAAAAAAAAAGGTGGGTGGTACATCCCTAGTGCAACTGACTACCACTGTTAGAAGAGGCTGCTGAACTAATGAGTCTCTGGTCCATTCTAGCAGGATATTTACATTAACTGGCTTCTGCCCCCACTGCCCTGTTACTACTGTCTAATTCGTCCTTAACTTCTCTTACATTCCTCTTTAGATCTTCTTTAAATCACTCAGTACAAGGATTTAGCATTATTGCTGCTAAAGGATTTTTGCACATTTCTGTCCAAAATGCTTTGGGAAAGTGACTGTGTGTAGTTCTATATGCTCTTCTCCCATATGTTCAAAATAAAGATATCACTCATTAAAAGAATAATTCCTTTATAGGAATATTTATTTTTTAAAAATAAGTAATTTTATTTAATTTACTTTAGACTAAGTAAATGGGAAAAGTATGTACTTGATTCTACTTTTTGACCTATTAAAAACCATTATATATATTTTGGTATTTTATGGAGATGGGATAAGGATATTGCCCTTATTTTTTAACTGGTTGACAGTCATGTAAGCAAAGTTCCTGTATATTCAAACGATTCCAAAAAGTGATCTCTTAATTGTTTTACAGGGGTGTCTGAACTGAATTTAAGGAGCTCTGGTGTTTGAGAGAGACAATGCACGAAGCTGCTCCTTGTGAAAGTTCTGAATTTTTTCTTCTGCTTCTTCATCTATTACTTTCCTTAAACATTCAATTAGTTCTTCAATTCCTTCACCAGTATGTGCAGACATAGGAATGATCTCTTTGAAATCGAGAGCAAAGTCTGGAACCATCTCTCTTGGCAGTGAGTTCTTATAATCTGAAATTGTATAAATTTACAGTTAATACAAAACATACAAGTTCCTGAAGGCAGGAATAAACACAAAGAATAAGAGGATGTTAGAGAAGATGGGCATTTGTTGTGCTTCACCCCACAGCAGAGAATCCCCAACCTTCTGGTGTAGATTTAGAGTGCTATACGCAAAAGGAGAATACGGTCATTGAAACCTGCATTGCCCACCTCTCCTTTTACTACTGGAGGAGGAAATATATTTACTTATTGTAGGTTAGCACAAGGTAAGTGTACTGTATCCTATACATTTCCAGTTCTTTGGTTACACTTATCAAATATGATCCACACGTAAAGCGATAAAAATACAAAAGTCCAGTAGTGGAATAATTTGACTTCATCACAGACTGTTATTTGAAGATAGATGAACACTAAGCTTTATCACCCTTCTTTATAAAATTCTTGCTGATATCCTACTATTGCCCACAACTCAGCACTAGGCTATGGGTACAGAGAGTAACTTGTCCAAAGTCAGTTGGTGAAATTCAAATCAGATCAGGAATTTGAATCCAAAGCTTCACACATAGTTTTAATTCCTGTTTGGGCACAATGGGGCATCTGAGTACACATCCACAGGTCTGCATGCTTCTGTATGCAAATCTAGAAAACCAGGATCCGCATGCGTAAAAGGGTGTGCATATGAAAACATTCAATATGTGCTACATTAGGGATAATTGAACCCACCAGTACTATTTGGGTCCACTGTTCAAGATTGTCACCCATACATTTCAAGTCATATGGCTAACATCACTTACTGAGACAAGGGCTACCAAGCAGTGGAACCCATTGAAGCTTACAATACAAAATGTAGCTCACCTTGAAATCTCTGCAGTTGTTCTCTAAGTTCACATAGTTTTTCTTGGGCATTGGGCAAATCCATTTTATTAACAGCAAGTACTGCAGGTTTATTTCTAAGTTCTTCTTTATAAAGTTCCAGTTCCTTCAAACATAAACACCAATCTAATCACTGAAAAACACTGTCCTGTTCATTCATTTTTCTAAGCACTATACGTACACAAACACATCAGGATATGGCCCCATAAGACATACAAATATAGATTCCGGACTTACAGGAGTTGTGGCTCGAGAACATATTTTCATAGTGGTCACCCTGAGGCTATAGAAAACCCCCAAGAGCACAATCCCAAGCAATTTTGTTTTTCAAGCAATCCTAGTCAGGGGTCATGAGAAATATACTGCCTCTGATACTACAGGCACTACACAGCTATCCTACCCAGTCACTAATGATAGCCATGTCCTCTACAAAATTATCTTCTCTTGAAGGGATCCAGTTTAGTGGCCATCCCACTGTAGCAAATTTTGCAGTTAACTGGGAGTTATATGGAGAAATACTGCATTTTGTCAGGTTTCAATCTTTCAATGTTCATTAGGTAACTGGTTCTAGTACTCTGTAAAAGAGACAGGGATTCAGACAAATATTTGTTGCATAATTTAATAGACCAACCTCTTCCACATAATGTGTGTGTCTGGTTTCACACGATGTGATTAACTAACCGTAATGCAAAACCAGGGGTGGCAAAAAATTATATCATGTAAAACCATGGCAAAAGGTTCTAATAATTCATTTTAATACACACACGCACACCCTGGTCGAGCAGCCTAACAACAGCCTGCACTTCATCCAACAGCCATGGAATGGAAACAGGAAAACAACACCTGTCTGGTAAAACACTACCCTTAGGGTCCCTTTCTTTTTTTCTTTCCTTCTTTGCGCATCAGCTGCTGCTCTGATGGGAAGTAATGACCATAGCAGTGCTGGTAGTGTTGGACAGGTGGGGAGAAAAGAAAAGATTTGGAGAAAGGGTAATGCAGAGGAAGCTGGCATCCAGTAAGAAGGCAGGCGCTTCTCCCAGTGCATCTTTCACTGCAGGCAAGAGTATGCTTATAGAGGTAAGGAAAGCTGCAAGACTGGACTGAACACCTGGAGCTCAGAACTTTAAGAGGAAATGCTCAGGTTGAGCAGGTGATCAGAAGGCCTGCTGGCTCTGCTACGCCTCCTAGGCTACTTCCTTTTTTGGCATATATTCTTGGTTGTCAAGAACCAAATGTGGGAAGTCACAGTTAATCAGACACACTGTAGTGAACTCTGTGCAAATAAAATGACTTTGTAGGGGATTACTATACCTCTATCCTACTGCTCCTTATTTACCTTTTTTTCTAAAAAATATTTGATGTTGCAGATATTAGTGCTTCACTGTGCTTTCAAACTTATTTAAATCCAATGATCCAGGAATGAATTGTGTATTAGGATCCCTGATATGAACAATCTGTTTTTCTTGTGTTCTTGGCTCAATGTGATTTGGACAACTAAACTGACCAAACCATCCAACTGGAGAGAGTAGACAAGTGTAGTGATTCCCCCAGGCTTGTAATGCCCTGGGGAGCTAAGAGAAAGCTTGATGTGACGTATGGATGGAGTACACCAAACCTTCTTTGCTCCCCAGTGCAGTATTCATCTGGGGA
Source organism: Aspidoscelis tigris stejnegeri (assembly GCA_023333525.1). Taxonomy (NCBI): domain Eukaryota; kingdom Metazoa; phylum Chordata; class Lepidosauria; order Squamata; family Teiidae; genus Aspidoscelis; species Aspidoscelis tigris. The sequence continues at coordinate 46,818,004 of JALMGA010000008.1, forward strand.
AGAAAAAAACAAACAAAACCATGATGGCTCAGAAGGCCTGAAGCAAATCACCACATATAACTTGGACAGTAAGTTGCCAATAATATTTAAAACAGAGACCTTACACTTGAAAAAAAAAACCCTAAAAAATGAAGCTAGTAAAAAGGAACCCATGAGAGAAAGTTAGGAGTCTAGTGACTACCAATACAATAATGGAAGCTCAACTAGAATGCGTGGCTAAAAGAAGAAAGGTCACTGCCAAGTTCAAGAGAACATCAGTGTGACTTACAAGTACAGTATAGCAAGTCATTAAAAGCATATTTACAAACAAAAAGGCCCATTACCTTACCTTTGTTAATATTACTATAGTTTCAAAGGCTGTTCTGAATGGGTCTTTGGGAGAAAGTTGAAATCCAGACACATCAACCTGAAAACAGGTAGGAAATTAGCTTGCACACAATTATGTTAAACTAGTTTTTTTAAAAAAAATCAAGAGGTGATGGGTAAAGTTGGATAAGTAATTATACATTCAGAGAATAGCATCCAAATTCACAGAAACAATTATCCTATGTGTAGGGTTGCCTTTCTTCCACCGCTGCTTGAACACATTGATGTTTTAGGAAACCCTTTAATCTGCCCTCATTTTATACATGACTCTGTGAGTGTAGGATGCAGTTATCTTGATCTAAATGAGCAATTGTAAGATGTTAGTTTCATTTCCATGACATAGCATGGTAGAACTCTTTAGGCATCCCATGATCCCTCCCCAAGGTTGCTCTTCTGAAAAACAAAGCCTCAATTTAACATTGTCACTTCAAAGTTGCAGAAGAAATGAGGCAGCAGGAAGTTCTTACAACAAAGAGAAGTTGTCTAGTTCTTTCTACATGCTTCAAGAACTTGTGTCCTCTTCCTTTATTCACATGCGCACCTTCAATCAGCCCCGGGAGGTCAGCAACTGTGACCTAGGAGAGGAAGAAAGATACATTTCTTTCAAAAAAGGCAAAATCATTTGGCCTTTGTTCATTTGCTCACAGTGGAATCAAAATTGTTAGGGATTTAATTAAGCAAGCATGTAATCTGGGGAAACACTGATTAGGGGTGTCCAACCTTTTGGGGTTTCTGGGCCGCACTAGAAGAGTTGTCTTGGGTCGCACATTAAATACACAAATACTAATGAAAACTGATGAGCTTAAAAAACGGTCTGTGCATAATTTCATAATGTTTAAGTAAATTTACAGTTTTGTGTTGGGCTGCATTCAAAGCCATCCAGTGCTACATGCAGCTCGTTGGTCACCGAACAGCTGAATGATGAGACACAAGCAATTTAACCTCTCTCATCAAACACCTTTCTAACATAGGCCTGGTTTTCCCGCACATGCTTTCATTAATTTCAGTTCTAAGAAAAACCCAGGAATGAAATATTGCAAGTCCTGTGGTGTGCAAAAGACAAACTGTAACAAGAGTTAGACTTGATAATGCCTACTTGGTTTTGCAAGAACTAGTTTTGGGTTTGTAACTGTAGGCCATGGGTATCTTGACCCCTATCTGCAAAGATGGGCTGATGTGAATTCGTTTTAACAAAGAGTCTCTCTTTGCTGCTCATATATGTTAGATTTGAGAATAATCCTTGTGTCAAATGTGAAAAGGGAAGCACAGTTCTTTCCTGAGCTGCTTCCTTCTTTCCTGCCCAGAATTGTTTTACTATCTAGGCCCAAATATAGGGCCAAGTTTGAGTACTAGCTCAACCCAAGTACCTTTGAGTTACTGATGTGGTTAGGGACCATCAGGCCATATCTACCTCCTGGCTGACTACATGGGCACTTCTATGGGCACCTCTAGGAGTTAGAGATTGGCGATTGTAGCTGTGACCCAGTGCTTTCCAGGGGTGGACCAGAAACCTTTTCTAGGGATTATTAAGTTTCTGATTAAAGGCTGCAGCCCCATTTTTTTTAGAAGGCAGGTTTTTTAGATAAAACAATACCAGTAACAGTGGAAGAAAGATCAGTGTTTATGGATTGGCAGATTCCAGTACATGTTCCCACACAAACCATGGTTTCTGATACTCATGAAGACAGCAAGCTTAACAAACAATGGAGAATTAAGACACCTGGCAAAAGAAGAGAACTGAAAGCTCATTCATGATCCTCAAAATAATTACTACATCTACACACATTTGAAAAAGTAGCTTAAAGGTGACAGGATGAGGGTGCTAGTGTTCCCATCACACCTCTAATCCACATTGACGGCCAGAGAATGCATTTTGGAAGTGCATTTTCTGGCCTTCATTGAGGACTATAGGCACTAGCATGTGGATGCTACCACCTCTAAGCTGCTTTTGAGTCACTTTTTTAATGTAATCAGATGCAACTTGAATGGCAGAGGATTTTTGAGTTCATTTAAGTATTTAGAGCTCTTAGTACTTTGAAACAATTACTGACTAATTTGTGAGCCTCAAAAATTGACATAAAAAGCTATTGACAGTTTACCATTCTTGGGAATGCGTAGGCTGAAAGATGTGAAAACTTTCTGGTCCTAGTTTTATGCTCCTCAGAGCAAGAAAAAGCTATGAGAAGTATCCCCAATTTTGTTAAGAACTTTAAATGAAGTGTCTGGTTCTCTGACTACAAACTACAAGGGGGAACTTGAAATTGGTGCATAATGTTACGATTCTTATTCACTTTGTATCCGCTAAGAGAAAGATTAAAGGATCATCCAACAGGCCTTCTTATTTCTAGCTGCCGAAAGAAAAAGCACCTCTCTTCATTTCACCTCTGTGAACTTGGCTGTTGAGCTAATGTCCTCAGACACCTCTTGATGGAAGCCTTTCATCTTATTTCCAAGGTTACTCTCATGGGTTAGTCACAGATTATGCAACATCAAAGTAAAAATTAGGTTTTCTAGAATCAAATGTTTGAAGGCCCGTAAATGGACTTCCTCTTAGGAAAAAAAAGCCATTTCCACAAGGGGCCTGAAGACCCCATTATGAATCTGAGGAGACCTCGTTAGGAATGGAATCGCCACTTACCTTCCACACAGAAGACCCCATAAGAATCCCATGAAGAATGCAACATCCACACGAGCGCCTCTGGGTTCCTTTCCTAATGGGGTCTTCAGGACCTTAGATCCAGATTATAGGAGGACCCCTATAATGGTGTCTTCAATCTGGTCTTCCCCCACAAAGACCGGACTGCAGAGTGTGCTTCCGCAAGCCTGCCAGCTAGATGGGGTCCAAGGGTGGGCCTAGCGGAAGCGACCCCTGAGTGATGCATACTTGGGCCAATCATGCCACGCCACTGGGACAGAACCTCCTCCTCGGGCCTAATCAGGGCCTCAGGAGGCATGCTGCGGCATCTGCACGGCAGCCCTGTTTAGTTCCCATTACCATCGGGTGCTAAACACCCCGTGTGGATGCATGGGGCCTCTGTGGCGAACCAGAACTCTGTGGACCCGATTTGGTGAGCACCAGATCCTGAAGTTCCAGATTACCTTAATCTGGATTAAAGGAAGTAAGTGAAGATATGGCCAAAGTCCTCCCAAACAAACATGACCAGAATTTCACTGCTTTCCCAACATGTTTACTAATTTAAAGACCAGTAGAAAGAAATTTAGAACTCAGAATATGAGTCTATAGAACAAAGTAGCTCAAGCGCCATCAGCCCAAAACCTAGGAGTCCCTTGGTTTGATTCCCTACTCGACCACGAAAGTGCCTTGGGCAGCTCTATACTTGTCATTGCCTCTCAGCCTATTCTACAAGGATGTCGTGAGAATACCACAAAGAAGAAAATAATGGTATCAACTGCTCAAAGCTCTCCATAGGAAAGCAGGGATATAAATATATATAAACAAATTTACAATGGAACATCATGTTGCACTATTTACTGTTGTTTAACAGGGTGTTGTCTTACAAGTCTCACTCTCTGTCAAAATTAACCTGGAAGCACCACTTCAAAAGAGTAAACAGAGCAATCATACCTACATTACTGTGGGTAAGAATGTAGTAAACATGGTGTAGATCTGTTACAAATAAGGTTTTGTTTTAATTCCAAGGGAAGCTTCAGCAACTCTGGCAACACAAAGCAACGGTAATTTTTTAGAGCGGCTGCCTAGGAGAGTCAATAGGCCACCTGTGGAATATTGCATCTGCATGGGACAAGTAGTTGGAGTGTCCTAAGTACAAAGATACTGCCATGTCTACTCCTATGGGAGCCTCTAAAGTACTCCCCAAGGGTAGACTGGACACAAGGAGCCCAGTGTCATTTTGCCAGTTTCTTGGAAGTGTGCCACTTTTAGGCACACTGATAGCAACTTTGGAGGCTGTTGGGCCTAGATGAGTTACTGTGTAATGCAGATGGTCCTTGGCTCGTGCCACCAGCTGCCCTTCTGATCTTGCCTCAGATTGCTGACTCTGGCCCAAGACCATCCCAGCATGGCACAGGATAATGTGTGATGTGTGGAAACAGCTGAGCAGCCCTGACCTAGATCTACAGTCCTGACTGGCAACCAAAGGCAAACCAATCTTGGTTTAAGAACCCAAGATACAAGGAAGAACTTTTTTTCCTGCCCAACTTCACCTGGGACCTAAAGGTATGCAATGATGGAACCAAAGGGCACTTCTGTAGAAACACTGTTGCTGACCAAACATGGTTTTCGAAGATCAGAAACCTTTCCCCACACCCACTAATTGTTGCTGCTTCTGGATACAAACCTTTTTCCAATCGGCATACTTAATTACTCCAAGTTCAGGTTGTATTGTAGTGACTGTAGCAAAAAGGGGAAAGACACAGATATTGCTTTACCTCTTACTTGTTAAAATTATTCTGCAAACATCACAGTCTGGAAATATTATTACAGATTTAGAAGTATTTCCTAAATTTTACATAGACAGCAAGGACATAAGTGATTGCATTCAGTTTTCCACAGTAATTTAAAATTATCTAGATAAAAGGATACTCAGGAAGTGAACTGAGATTAATTGCTTTTATCATTATTTAATATGAGAAGAAAAATGATACAGACAGACCTCCCGATCCACTGATCTGGTGACCACGATTTCAGTTTTCCACAGTGACCAGATCAGTCTCTCCCCAAATCGCTGCACCATCACGCCTACCTGAAGCTCAGAGCCCTGGGACAGTCAAGAAATCACAGGAAATGATGCGAGATTTCCCATCATTCCTGTGAAATCTTGTGTGTGTGTGTGTGTGAAGAAAGAGAGAAACAATATTTAAATGCACCCACCGACAGTATATATTAAACACTGTGTCTGAAAATAGGAAGAGGAAGTGTATCCCAAGGGCAAAGATGTGCAATTTCATTGCCTTCCTAAATATGTACAGTGAAGGTGCCTGATGCTCTACAAGGGAGACACTATTCCATAGCCTAGGGGCCATCACTGAGAAGGCCCTCTCCCAGGTGGTGGTACAATCAGGAGAGCCTCCCCTCCAGAACTTAAGACACAAGCAGGTTGATATGGAAGAAGGCGTTCATTTAGATATTGGTACTGTTAACAGTTGCCATCTTCTGCTAATTACCTGGTTCTTTTGTGTCTTCACACAAGGGCCTGGTGGCATAAACTGACTGATACCAATCATGCATCATCAGAAAGCAACCCTGAAACCGATAGGAATCGGAATGGTTGCCAGAGATGCTGCAGAAATGGCCACTGATGCTGCTATGATACCTCTTGTTTTAACTAATACTTTTTTGCTTGTACTCATACGCCAAAAATGATATTTAGATGTAAATGACACTTATAAAAAGAAATACTATGACAGAGTAACGCTATACTGAAACCTTCATGGCTGACAGTGAGGTACAGTCCAGCAAGGATGGTTCACATTCAACTAATTTACACACAGTATTACATGGACACTTGACGACATCCAATAGGCTGCTATAGAAAGAAGTTTCATGTACTCCAGCCGGTTCGCAGTTGCACAAACAAGCAGTGACTTAGAGATATGTAAGACTGGGTTTTAATGCTAGCAAAATTGTCATTCCTTTACTTACAGGGAAAATCTGCAACCTGAGGCTTGGCTCGAGAAATGACAGAAAGCAAAGAAGATTTTCCTGCATTTGGAAATCTGCAAATATTAAGACCACAGAGTTACTACTTAATTACTCAAACTTACCACTCTCTTTTCTTCTGTGAAAAAACCAAAGATCACAGTTCCCAAAAAAATCTCCCATTCTCGCCTTAGCAGGGCAGATTTGCTGAGTTCACTGATTTCAGATTACACTTTAGGATGCACTGCTACAAATACATTTAAATTCAACAGAAAAAAATGTTTTTTACTTAAGTATTTTAAACAGATAAAATACATCTTAAAACGTATTTGATGGTGCAGACATGGAGTAGAAGGTAATTTCTTACGTATTAAGAAGACCAATTACAAGAGCTTTTCAAACACCAAGGTTATTTTGTCTTTTCACAAAACGAGGCAAAGGCCCTTTCTGCACTGAGCCTTATTCTGGTTTATATATTGGGCTAGGGACCTGCCATCTTCATGCTGGTGAAGACTATGACAGAACCTGCCCAAGGCCTGCTGTAGTCTGCACTAGCATGTAGAGACCAGGTCCCTATTCTGAGATATAATCTGGAATAAGGGCCAAAGTGTGTCATATGCTTTTTAAACAGTTCCCTGACAGCACTCCAGATCCACCAAGCCACATTATTTTAGGTGAGAGAGATCTGACAGGGGAAAATGAAGAGAAGGAGAAGAGTTGCCTTTTCTACCCAGCTTTTCTCGCCCATTTAAAGGGACTCAAAGCGGCTGACAAAGATTTCTATTCTTCTCCCCACAACAAAACACCCTGTGTGGTAGGTGTGGCTGTGACAGCTCGGAAGAGAGCTGTGACTAGCCCAAGGTCACCAAGCTGGCTTCATGGCTGGTATTTCCAGATAAGAGTCCCGCTCCTTAACCTCTAGACCCAAATGAGTCAGTAACATTGATTTTATATATGCAAACTCTTTTTTTATGAATATCAGGAGAATTGCAATTCAAATTACAGAACAGCCTCCAAAATTAGGTTTACTGGGTGATAGTAAAAGAAGAATTTTATCTAAGAGCACAGTTAAGACTGGTGTTTAACTCTGCGAGACTCCATTTTGCAAATGTAAAGACATCAAAGAATAACTGTTTTACTAAACATTAATTATAACCAAAAGCTATGAAAAATTAATTCCTAACCTGCAGAGTCTAATATAGAAGCTAAAGAAATCCATCTTATAATGGTCTAATGCGATCTGGAATGTGATTGCTGCATGTGATTATAGGGGCACAAGGACATTTCAAAAGAATTTTTATTTCATAGAAGCTAGTAGATGTACTCTCTCTGAAATGAACATAAGTATGTGGATTGACCTTTAATGTGCTACAGCTTATACTTCTCTTCTGTCCCTTTCTGAGCACAATATGATTTGTGTGTGTGGTCTAATGATAAAGCACTCATGTACGTAGATATGAAAGCAAGCTCAGGCTAAGATCAAAGCAAAAGCTTTCAGAAGCAGACTCAACCATTCCACTAAATAAAACAAGTGTGTTTCCATGACTCCCTAGAAATTACTGTGTTCCCTATGTACTGCTTTCTAAAAAGACTGACTACATAGCTACTGTGAAATTTGATCTGGAATCAATGAGATCAACATTTGTGCAAAAGCCAGGAATGTTTCTGTGACAGAGTAGTTTTGCAAATGGCTATGCTTCACAAAGCCTCAACAAGGGCTTCAAAACTTACACAAATAATCTGCAAACAAATTGAGCTGTGGCCGCAACGTGCCATATGGGCCACAGAATTAGATCCATTAACCTAACTCATTTAGATAATGTATGGATATTGCCCAGACCAGATTTGTTTTAGTTCAGGAGCAATCACTCTGATATACAAACGTGACTGAAAGTCCAAAATAGTGTATTCAGGATCAAAGACTTACCCAACTAAGCCAACATCTGCTACTAGTTTTAGATCAAGATGAATAATGTATTTTTGCCCTTTTGTGGGAAAGAAATTTGTAGCTAAGCATCCGCCAATGCCCCCTCTAGCCACCAACATTCTGTCTCCTGGTTTGTCAAGTTCACCTAAAAATAAGGATTGGACAACAATTTGTAAATAGCAGCTTTTGGCAAACATCTTTTAGAACGTTAAAGGAATCCTGCTGGAGTGGGTCACAGCCCATCTCGTCCAGCCTCTTGTTTCACACAGTGGCCCACCAATTGCTCCTGGGCTTTCTCAAACAGAATCCAAAAATGAAAACTTCACCTGCCCTTGACTCCTTGCAAATGGACTTGAGAGACATCCTCCCTGCTTAACCAGTATCTAGGCATCAAATTTAATACCACTGGTACACCCAACCTCTAAGAATTTGTCTAATCCTTCCATAATACAAATTACTTATTACCATTAGCACATATTTTGTTCAACTTCTAAATCTGAATTTTTAAAAACCTCAGTGACAAGGAATAGATTGAAGCTTAACACTAAACATGCACATAGGCACTAATCAAAGCAAATAAAATAACTTTTCTAATTGTTAGGCATTAAACCACTTTGGAGAATTGTCAATTGGTTTCTAAATAACTGCAACAACATACAGTAAATGAGCCTTTTCACACTTACCTAGCTGGTATGGTATTATTATACCATACCGGTCAGGAAAGCTAGTAGCATGGTGGTGGCCATCTGCACTGTACACACAGCAGCAGAATGGGCCAGCCAAATCACTATGGCGAAGTCCGAACCAGCATCCAGTGTGAGGTCAGATGTTGCTATGGCAGCCATGCTGCACAGAAAATAGGGTGCGAAACCACCTCCCCAGTAGCAGTCCAGCTTCTTCTGGGCAGGCTATGGGCTGCTTTTTAGCAGGCCACAGCTGGGTTGCTCCAAGGAGGAATTATCCCACCCCAAGGCAGCTACAGCAGTGGTGAAATGCCTGCAGGAATCACCACTGAGCAGATGGAAGTGCTCCAACAGGTAAGTGTGAACAGACCATATGTCTTCTACTACAAACGTAGTACCTCTCAATGATAGGAAGATCAAAACGAATGGCAAGTGATGTTAGTACAGTGACAAGTAAACAATTACTACCAGCAGACAAGGGTTTGGGTTCAGGATATGCCAACTGTGATGGGGTGAAGATTTCCTGTGGCTCTACCAAGACATCCCTTCTCCAACCAACCTACAGACAATGCACATTCATTCCAAATCCCTTTATGTACCTGGGGTGATTTGGCACTTTCCTTCCCATCCACTGGACGGGAAAGGCATACAATGAAATACAGCTGACTAGCACTCACACTCGGGAGCACTAGTCAACAATAGCCCCCCCCCCCCAATTGAATACTTACCTCCGTTTGATTGCCGAGCCATTCCTCTTCAGGGTGCCACCATCTTGTGTGGCACCCTCCGCAACTGCACGTATATCAGTGCCATCACTATGATAACGCTGATGCTCTGGGCAGTCGCAGTCACATCAGGAGGTCAGCAGAGCTGCCAGTGCTCTTGAGCGGCAGCTCTGTTGACTTTCACATCCAGCAGAGGTGCAAATAGTCACCAGCTGGATGCAACAGGTAAGGTTTTGGTGAAGGTTGGTGAGCTTGTTAAACTTCTAGGCAGGCAGGCAGGTGTTTTGAGCATGTAAATGCCTCCTGCATGTGCAGATGCACCTTGCTCAGATGCTGCCTATTTATCAACTACAGGCCAAAGTGCAAATCAGCCCCAGATCTTTGCAAGGCACACAGCTAACCTGCTTTCCAAGCCATTACAACACGTGTAGCTCAACCATGGCTCTAGGTGCAACTCCCATCATGCCTTGCCAATGGTCAGACTAGCTATAGTTTGGGGAGTCTGCATTTCCATTAAAGATAAGATTAAGATCCAAAATATTCTTACCCAAAACTCTTTTGTCATCTGTAACAACAGATATTCCTGGAGGCACAGATACTTCACAATCTTTTCCTTTGGCACCTTTCAGTTCACCAACACTGGAGGTGAGAGAGAGAGACAGAGAGTCAGCCTTAGAATTTTTTCCCCTAGCATATGACAAACTAGGACACTCTCCAACAATAACAAATACTCACCTGCTATTGGCTCCAGGTCCTGCTATAAACCGTTTTACAGGATACTTATCTCTAATTCCTTTCAAGGTCATCCTTTTTTTAGCTATTAGCCAGACATCACCACCATCTCCTCCTTCACCACCTAACCGTGGATGGCCCATTCCACCGGCTCCTCCTCTCACGTAGATCCTTAAGTCATCTATAAATGTGCCGTACTGTCAAAAAAAAATAAAAATGAAATATGAGTATTTCATATTTACAAGTACGAAAGCTTACTTACTGGAATTTCTCTAAGGGGGATTAATCCACTGCAGAACTGCTTGAGGACCAGCTGATCTACCCAGTGCTTCATTCTTACTTTACATCTTCCCCAAAGCAATAGACAAACAAACCTTCCCTTAAGTCAGGGTCTGTATCTGCTTCCCGTTCGTTCTATTACTAATAAAGACAGGGTCCCTAATTCCCAGTTTCATCCAGCACTAGCAGAAACTGCACTTGGATGTCAACAGGACAAATGTTTGAAAGTGTTTAATTCAAGTTCACTCGACAAAATTCGCCACATTTTTACCTTTCTCTCTAATCAAGATGAGTTAGGCTTATGGCATCTTTTATTAAGAGTTACTTTTCCACCGCGAAGATGTCATGACTAGCATATCCTGCCTAACCTTTGCCTGATAAAATAATGACTACAAGTACAGAGGTCTGTAAAGGAAAAAGATACAAAGAATCATGGTAGCAAAAATCCCATGATCCTCTCCAAAGCCCTTTCACTCTTTGCTTTTCTTAGTTTTGCCCCCTGCAAGGTCTCCACACTCCTACAAGCCTTCAACACCCACCATCTTCCATCTGCCTTCCCACCCTACACGGCAGAAGAACCAAATAAATGCTTACTCAGTAGCATAAGTGGATCTTCTGAAAGGAAGTACACTGAATTTGAACTGGCAGTAGCCTGCAGATGACTGATACTAGAACCCCCCCAGGCATACACAATTCTCACTGATTTTGCGTACAAGAAGCCTTCTGCTCAATTCACCTGCTGGCCATGTACAGTACAAGACTGCATTTTTGCCTAGAGAGTGGAAGAGTTCCCTGATTCAAGCGTCATCCATGCACCTGGGTGCATGTTTGCTCATCCAAGAGAACTGTGCACACCTTTGAATATGCAGGCACACACATGCTCAAGCAGTGGAGCAGCATACATTCAAAGCATCACCACAACTTCCCAAAGCAGCCAAGAGGGGCTTTAATGCATTCTCTTGTTCCTCAAGCCCATCTTGAGTGGTAAAACACCTGCAGCGTTTTATTCATCAAACTTAAAACTGCTTTTCCCCAGACCCAATTTGTTGCTGACTGCTGCCTTGGCTTGGATGGACCAAGGAGGCAGTGGGGACCAGAGCTGGCAAGGGAATATGAACACAGGAGGAAGACAGCTGTCACTTTGACTATTTTTTAAAAGCTTGTTTCTTCCTGCAATTTAACAAAACCTCCTCTCTTCCACCCTCCCTCAATTTCTTCCAGGAAGAAGCAGCACTCTCAAACTTCTGTTTAAATATAGTAATTCTGTGTCTGCATTTAAGCAGGCGTATCTCTGTAATCTCCACTATTCTTTTCTCTTACTCAAAATTAAGAAGACGAAGTGTACATAGTCTGTGTTATCGTATCTTCCCCTGCCTTTTTTCTGCTTCTCTGATAAGATCAGCAATAAAAATTGATTAAAATCACTATCTAGAAGCAGCAACTCGCTCTTGGCTTTAAGTAGCCAGTGTATGGATGAACAAATATGTTTTAAGTAGGTGCAGAATGAGGTCTGGCCCCATCTTTCAGATGAAATATTTCACGAACTGGGAGTCATGCAGAAAAGGACTGCCGTCTGGCTGACACCAAATGGATCCCTGGAGGTGGCAGAACCAGGAAAGTTTCACCCACAAGTCCATGTGGGTTAAACATCTCAGCAGACAGTCGAATCTCAAATTACCTAGCTTAGTGATGAACTAGCAACAAGTACAGCTTTCAGACTTGGGGTCTGCTCACTCCATTAAGTCCTAATTCAAATTCTGTTTATTGGTTCTTCCTTAGGCCACTATTGAGTCCAGAAACTGGCTCAGGATTTGCAATCTCAGCCCTTTCTGCACTCAGCCTTATTCTAGATTATATTCCACATGCAAGTGCAGATGACAAATAGTAGAGAGTCCCCTAAGCATCCACAGCACTCCCCACAGATGTTGCCTCCCATAGTCTGCACCAGCAGCTGAATGACAGTTTCCTATGCTGGAATAAGGCCCACTAAGAAAGGGCCTTCCTTGATTGAGCCTTAATGAAAAAAATGTAGTTGGAGGTCATCTGTATACTAATCACATCCTCAAATGTCTAATATCTGATTTGATCTAGATGTTACACAGCACTGAGGACAAATTGTACCTTGTAGAACTCCACAGATTAATAAAACTCTCAGACCTTAATGATTCTCAGTGACATCAGGCCTAGAGATGGGAACAGAACTCTCATGTGACCAAGAACAAAAGAGGTCCACTCCTCCAAACCTCATTTTCCAGGAGTTCAGTTATAATGCTGCACTTCTTGGTAAGATTTATATTTAATTTGTTTCTGTATTGCCTAGGGGGACATCTAGATGTGATTCAAGAACCAATATGGATCAAGCTATGTTGTAGGAAGTACAAATGACACACAGCATAAAACCTGATTTGCTTTCACGTACCTAGAAAACTCCTCTTCTTTAAGCCTGAATTTTGGGTACAGGAAGATTATTCTACAGTTTGAATGTTCCTGCTTTGCTCAAAACCTGCTGGCACATGGAAGTGTATGAAGAGCAGCGAAGGGGGGGGGGTGGAGAGGTACCAAGGGAAGAGAAGAATTAACAAGAAGGAACTTGGAAGTAGGCAGGGAGGGGTGGCAACAGAAGAAAACCAGGGCAAGATTCTCTAGGCATTTTGCCATCAACTACCTTGGTTGGACCCTTATTTCCAGTTGCAATAAGTCTCACAGTCCAGCATCCAGGCCTGGGGTCATTATCTAGATACTATCTTTTGAAAGTTGGGTGCTTATAAGGTATTGGGAAGAACACAGCAGGCCAATGAAAGCACACATGGATGATCAATTTTTATTATATGTATGTCTCTGAAATTGTGAACGAACTCTGTATGGACTCTGCTGCAGTGTGAAGAGGAAAAACACGACAAGTAAACACACACGGGCTTCCATACTGTTCTGGTCTAGATGGAGGTCTGTGTTTATAAATTCTAAAATGATCTGGGATTTCCTGGAAATGGAAATTCAGATGTCAATTGTAAATCAAATAAAACATTTTAATTAACAAATGTAGTAACTCTTGGGACTCCTGTCAACACTTGGCTTAACAGCATCACAGTGATAACCAGTGTCCTGGTAAACAGGTATTGCACATGGCACAAGTACACCTATAGGCACTCAGGTTTTATGCAGGAGTGTGCAAAATGGCACTTTGAAGGCACAGCAGGACATTTGAAGTGGCCACAACCCTGGGGCTGAGCTTGATAAGTGTTGTTCCAAAGCATTTGGAATGGGGTTTTGCACATCTGAGCAGGACGCTGGCCCTTACTCTGCTGAAATATCTACACTGACAGGGATTTATGCTCTTTTAATTTAGTAACATTAAAAAATAAACAAAATACTTATGTATGCATTCATTAAAGGTGTACTTCTAATATTATTTTAATCTTAGGATGATACAATAACATGGGAAGAATCTCCAAATTATCTCCCAGCTAACAAGATAAAGAGAAGAAAAAAAAAGCTGGCTTTTCTACCCTGCATTTCTCACCCATTTCAGGGGACTCAAAGCAGCTGACAAACCTGTTCTTCCCCCCGCAACAGAGACCCTGTAAGATAGGTGGGGCTGTGAGAGCCCTCAGAGGAGAGCTGTGACTAGCCCAAAGTCACCCAGCTGGCTTCCTGGAGGAGAAGAGCTGGCTTTTCTACCCCGTATTTCTCACCCATTTCAGGGGACTCCAAGTGGATAACAAACCTTCTGTTCTTCCCCTCACAACAGACACCCTGTGAGGTAGGTGGGGCTGTGAGAGCTCAGAAGAGGGCTGTGACTAGCCCAAGGTCACCCAGCTGGCTTCATGGGGGAGGGAGGAACCGAACCCTGCACGCCTAGATAAGAGTCCAGCTCTCTAACCACTAGACAAACTTCCTCTGCGCCGTGGACCCACCAGGCGGCTGCTACCCCAGCCTGTCTCACTGCTAAGGGCTCCACCTTTGAGGACAAGAGAGACTGGAGCTTATAGAAAGAGGGTTCAAAGGCTCTTGCACTGACCTTCCTGAGGAGAGCTCGACCGAGCCGCACCATGTTACCAAACAACCCTTTTTAACGTAGCAGGTTGTCCCTCCACCTGCAGAAATCCCAGAAGACGGGAAGCTACGCGCAGCAGAATGATGACGACACGATTCGACACCGCCCATTGAGAGGCGGGGCAGGACCGGGGAGGAGGGGGCGGGTGGAGAGAGAAGAGCAGCGACGGGGCGGCCGCCCGCGGGAACGAGAGAGCAGCAGAATCCGCGGGGCGATCGCTCTTGTATAGCTCTCGTTAGGGAGGAGAAGAGAAGGACGGAGCTTGCACGGCGCCTCTAAATAGGTCCCGAGAATTTTACAGTCTTCTATGAAGCAGAGATGGCCAGTCCGAGGGTGGCTTAACAGGATGAGATACAATACTAATTTTAAATCATCTGGAAACTTGGGATGTGGATGAAACAATGTCAAATCGCTATTACGTCACATAGTTCATACATTCTGTAAAGGATATTGCAATAGATTGCACAATATAGAACAAAATTTGGATTGTTGTGGGCGATGCAATACAAATAGACAGTATAAATAGTAATACATCTACTTATTTAGTGTATTCGTATAACCTCCTGATGGCTGAGATTCTCCAGGTGAATCACAGTAAACAAAAAGCAGTAATAATAAAATTGTCAAAGCCACAACTAACAAATGAGAAGATAAAAGGATTAAACTGATGTCATCCATGGCATAAAAAAAAGGTTCTCAGCTGGCCCTGAAAGTATAGATGGATAATGCCAGACTGGCCAAGGGCAGCTTTCATAAATAAGAATGTGAGGGCTTAAAACCAAAGACGAAGGGCCTTTATACTACATAGTTTGTGAATACTGTAATTTGCAGGGTCTAACCTTAAATCAGGTGAACTTGGACTCTTAAAAACACTCCATGCCATAAGAAATGTTTTGTCTTTTAACCACTGGATGAATAAACTGAGTTCAGTGGGCCTGCTAAACAATATTTCTTTCAGGCACAACAAAGTGAGATTGATAATTATCAGCCATTAGTGGATTAACACGTGCAATCTTTTTCTATCCAGAGGAATCGTGCTACCATCACTTCTTGCTGTGGAATACTTCTGAAGTAATATGGATCTTGCAGCAGCTAGGCAGTACGTTGCTTTAGTCAGACCGTCTGTGCATCATCTTATGTCCCAGGGATATTGTTCATCTGTGATGTGTTTTCTTCTTAAAACACTCTGGTGAGAAGCGAATGCTGGCAGGGGTGTTGCTCCTGGCTGTGAACAGTAAAGTCCTGTTTGGGTGTGAGTGGCTTGGTGTCACTTAACCACTGTCAAAATGAAAGGAAGGCAATTTCAGGAAAAAAATCAAATGAAAGGGGTGGAGGGTCTGTATGTGAGTGACAACTAAACACATTGTATCAGGGGAAAGTCCTTCAAATGCATTCAACTTAAGTAGCTTTTGCACAGGAATCTGCTCCTGGGCCACAGTGCTTGCTACAGCCAAGAAGTAAAGGAGGTGAATCATTTGCCCCTGCATCGTGACCCTTGTAGACATTGAGTCTGGGGAACAAAAGTTCCTTAGCATCGAAGTTTCAAACAGGGCTGTTATGCAAAGTGTTCAAAATTCATTTTCTGCACTTTGTGTAATGGCAGTGGACACTGTCCCTCTGCTTGGCAGGCACAATAGTGAGTGTGGCCTGTGCTCCCTTTTGCAGACTGCAAAGGGAGGGCTGATGGGTGGGAGCATATGCAGTCACTACACTCTTGGCACCTTTTGACCCAGCCTGGTTTCACCATGCAGATCTTGTCAATAATTAACATGCCTTTGGTACAGCACCAAAACCACAGTGGAGACAAAGGTGCAATTATGGAACATGGAACAAACAACATCAAAAAAGTGCCTTGGGATGGAGATGTACTTAAGGATGGGAAAGGGCTTCTGATGAAGAAAACCTAACCACAGGAAATGGCCCATGTAATGGCTGCAAAATATATTACTAGGCAAAGCAATTGGAAACTACTTAAAAAAAAAGTCACATACCTATTCTTCAAGTGCACGTTAAGTGGCCTTTTCTACCTGCTATGCTACTCATCACACCTCACCTCACATGTTTCAGCATCAGTAATGTTGAAACAAAATCAATTTTGTGTGGGTCTGTTTGTAGTGTAATTGGGCATTTATGGCTTGTAAATGGTAACTCCATGTCAATCAGCTGTTCCTCCCCTTAATTCTGTAAAAAGCTAAATTGATGGCTTTGATTGAGCCACAGAGATCATCAGGTTCTTCCACTGTTTTCACAGAAAGGAAAGGTCAGATTGAAATGCTTTATATACAAAAGGAAGTGGTTTTTTTCCACCACTGTTGCTGTGAAGATGGGTTGTGATAAAGCAGCAATAAGAGATGACTTCAATATTACTAGTTCTCAAGTTAATCCTAGGGTGCAATCAGACAGGGCCTTTGGGTGTGTGTGTGACCATTTACAAAGTATTGCTCCATCTGTGGATGCAGGAAAACACTCTGCGTCACCCACTTTTAAAAATAAGCAACTAAAAGCATGCTATACCACTTCTCTTCCTCATCATTTCATTACCTCTCACACTTCCCTATACCTTGGCCACCACCAGCCTGAGATTCTATGGCCTCAATGGGTAAATCAGCCATAGCAGCCATTTCCAAGCTCTGATTGGATACAAAGGTTTCTAACCTCCCACCTCATCTGACTTAGGGCATGTCCACATGCTCAAAATAATTCAAAAGGCTTCCATGTCTGCCTCTAGAGCATCCGCATACAAAAGCCTAATACGTGGCACATGGGAGTCAATACGTGTTTTAAAAAAACCCACTTCGCAAGTGTTTTCCATGTGAAATAGGGGGTTAACACATATTGCCCAGGGGCTATGCGGACGCTTCTGGGAACAGTTTTTAAACAGAGCTGCGGAGCCGCGAAGGGCTCTCGTGTCTGTATTTAAAAACCTTTCCCCCGCTCTTTACAGCCTCTCTACCCACCTGTCAGTTGCTCAGCTGGTTGCCCCAGTTGCCCAGCTAGCAGGTGGGCATAGGGCAACCAGCTGGGCAACTGACAGGTGGTCATAGGGGCTGAAAAGAGCAGGGACAGTTTTTAAACAGAGCCACGGAGCTGCGAAGGGTCTCACGTCTGTGTTTAAAAACCTTTCCCCCTCTTCCTCATCTTCCTCCTCTGACAGGGATTCGACCCTGTCTCTCTGTGTGTGTGTGCGCATGCATGTGCGTGTATGAGAAGGAAGGACGGGGGGGAGGAGGAAGACGATCCACGCACAGACGGAATTGGATCGTCTTCCTCCTATCCCCCCCCCCACCTCAATCGAATCAACTGCACCCTGTGAAGGCCAAACGCTGGACAGACCCTGGCTGCCCGCCCCTGGGTCGATTGTGACCAAATGGCAGCAGCCGAGGGCGGGGACTCTGGCTCTCGCGTCCCCCTTTTTGGGCTAGGACGCTTGGGGGTGAATTCCCCATTCACACCTAGGCAGGTAAGGACACGTTCCTATGCATCCCTTACCTGCCTAGGTGCGAATAGGGAATCCATACCTGCGTGTCCTAGCCTTCCTGCACTACAGCCATTTGGCTGTAGTACAAAAAGGCCTCAGGTGCCAAACTGCATTTCTGGTTTTCCTGAAGACTTTCCTGGTTGAATGGGACTATCCTGCAATCGGATAATCCCAGCACTGAGTCTGTTTCATCCAGAAATGTACCCGGGTAAAGGATTGCTATTCCGGATTATGGAATAGTCTCCCCCCCCCCCCCCCAAGGTGCGTCATGCCCCTTTTCTGTATACGTTCAGGAAAATGGTGAAGGTACACCTCTTTGCCATGGGCTTTGGCTAATATGACTATATTTCCCCCCTACCGTAGATATTAGTATTTTAATATACAGTATATGCTTTTAAATATGTTGGATTTCATAAGAGTTTTTTATTGATATTGTTTTTAATGTATATTGCTTGTGATCTGTTTTAAAACTTGTTACCTGCCCTGAGGGCAGGATAGAAATACAGTCAGACCCCCATATCCACTGATTCGTTAACCGCGGTTTCACTTATCTGTGGTTACCAATCAGCCCTCCTGCTTCCCCCTACCTTTCCTTCCATGCCACTGCCGCCAGCTCCCCGTTGCTGTTGCCAGCTCCCCCAGCTCCCCATTGCCGTCACCAGCTCCTGCCAGCTCCCTACTGCCACCACCAGCTCATGCCAGCCCCCTGTTGCCGCCATGTGAGACCTGTAAAAATCAGGACTCAGGAAAGTGTGATTGAAGGAAGGAAAGTGTACAGATAAAACGGGGTCCAAAGATGGACTGAAGAAGGATTGACCACGGCCCCTGGTACTTCCTGCCACTGCTACTGCTTCCATACCTCACAGAGCCTTCACGTGGCCTGTCTTTGCTTGGTAAAAGGCAAGTTTCGGCACTGTGTCAGGAGGAACATTAGAAGCTACAAAATCTATTATGTAGGCACATTTTCTGTCCTTTATGGATGCTATACTTGTAAACTGCTTTTGAGTTTCTTTTAATTGTTTGTGGATGCAGCTTGAACATAGAGCTCTGGCATGTGCTGGGCTCCCTCAGCAAAATGGTTGCTCATGGAACTCTTGGAGGGAAGTTCAGTGACACTTTATTTTTACCTTAAAGACGTCAATTTAGCAGTAATTATGGCACTGTAACGTTTTTAAGCACACTGTGTACAGCTTCTCCTTACATGCATGAAGTAGTCATTCTTCCAAAGGACCTTGGCTCACCTACAAAAAACTCACACAAAAGTTGTTGTTTTCCTTTTCAGAATGAATCTCCATCTGTTAAGGGAAATGCAGGCGAGATGACACTTTATTTCACAGGAAGTGTTCATAGCATCTCAAATATGCATTATCAGAAGTATTCTAGTGCCATTCTTCATGAGCAAAAATTATGATGTGTTTAGAAAATGTTTAAGCACACACTTCTGGCTTGTGACTGTACCCTTGGATATAAATGCAGAACTGGGGAATACTTTAAAACGTAGCTGCATCAGTCAAATGAATCAGTATTTTGTTTGTTGCTGAATCAAAAGCCTATAGGAAATAATAAATAGTGAAGTGGGCAGAAAAAAAACCCCAGTTTGGAAAGGTTCTGTTTCATAGTGCATCACCCATAGTCCCTACCAAAGTGGCTAATAAAAAGGTTGGGAGATGTTATCCCACAAGGAAACGTTTCTGTACTTGGCGGGGGGGAGCTAATACTAGCTCTTTCAGAATCACTGGAAATTTTCGTTCTGCCCTAGATGGAACAACATCTCTCCACTTTTTAATTTCATTATTATGCATCTATGATTGTTGTTAGGATCTTGTAGTGGAACTGTGGCCCCATCCAGATGGGGGGAATATAGTGCCATTATTGTGCCACTATGGTGGGGGTGCTTCAAAAAAGTGCTAAGTATTATTGCTGGGAAACCCAGCTCTGGTTGCAGGTTTTCCAGGAACAGTACTTTTTACTTGCCTTATGAATGGAACTGCTATCATAGCTATGTGCCCTGTGCATGAGTGGACATGGAAACAGATGTCCATGAATGCGCACCGATGCCAACACGTGCATTTGGGTACCTGGCACCAGCTGAATATCCACATGTGCGCAACATCCAACCATGCGGTCAAGTTAGCAAGGGATGATGGCAGGGGATATTTGGCCAGAATCTGCATGGGCTTTGGGTGGAGGCAGCTGATCAGCTGGTTCCCTGCTCTAGTGTTAGCTGCCCAGAAAGCAACAACTGTGGTCACTTGCTCCTTAGAATAGTGTTTCCCAAGCAAGGTTCCCCCGGATCAGATAAAAAAAATCCAAGAAGTGGGCAAAGATTGATTGTTGATGCCCTCACTGTAAAGTTGTGAAAGTATGATTTTAATTATTAAGAGAATAGATGTTTTTTACAGCTTTACTCAGGGGCCCTGATATGGCATGTAACAGACTGCAATGCTGCCTCCCTATAGACGACAGTGCTGAAACACACAGATGTCAGGCAACATGCCTACACCTTCCCATGCTCACCCAAAGAAGGATTTCCCAGAAAATACATCACTGAAACTCCCCTGGCACCTGATTTTCACAGGCTGTAGCACTGAAACACACAGATGTTAGGTACCTCACTAGGGCTGTGGTCACACCTAAATTTTAATCTGGCTTCAGTCCACTTTCAGAGCAAGAGAACACATCAGCAGAGTATCAAGCTATTTTCTTTCAGAATTATCTAAGTTGGAAAATCCACCTTTGGGTTAGATAAAGTAAAAAGAAAATGACTAGTCCCTTTACTGATGGTTTTTCTCATTCTGAAAGTGGACTAAAACTGGATTAAAATTTAGATGTAAACACAGCATAGAATTGGATTAATGACCTTTTCTGCCCTAGTCCACTGTTTGATTAGCTATCTTCCTCTCACTGAAATGTTTCACCTATTTTAGCTTTTAACAGCCAATTAAGTTATTTTGTTTTGACAGAAATTGGAGAGAAATAAAATTATTAGCCACAGTTATACTGAATACAGAGTTATGCTGGCAAATATATATTTTAACCTGCTTCCATGTATTTGATAAACTTCTAGGAAGTGTCCTTGGAGCAATGGGATGTTTTACTCAGCTCAAGGGTATCTCATTTGTGTATCAGAACATTTGCAACCATCTGCTTGCAGAAGGGTACTTTGAGTGCAATCCTGGTACACTTAACCTGAGTCTTGATGGATGCAATAGGATTTACCGGTAACACCATCTTATAGGCATTAGATCGTGATTTGGAGCTTCAAGGCTGATCCCATATAGCAAGGAAGTAAGTCTCATTGAACTAACTGGAAGTTAACATCTAAGTCTGCACCCACTGGCTTTCCTTACAAACTTGCTCTAGGTGTTATTGGATAGGCTACGTGGGCTATTGACAGGATAAGCAAACAAGGATGCGTAGCAGATTAACTCAGAGGAGGTGATGTGAACAGAGGCGGGGTTGTGTGATTTATAGACCCACTTCTTTCCTTTTTGGCTTCATTGGGTTCGTCTGCTGGGGATGCTGCTGCTACCCCTGTTGTCAGAGTCTTCCTCTGCTGTGTGATCCCAGTACCCTATAGAAAAAGTGGCAGCCACAAACCAAGGAGGAGCTGATCTGAGACTTCTGGCCCTAAAGTGCCTCTTAAGACTTTCCATTTAAGACTTTCCACACAGACCAGCTTCCTAGGAGTGAATTTTTGTGTGTGCTCAAGGCAATATTTCAGTAAGTATGATTTTTCTTCTTCCGCTTTGCTTTTCTTCAAACAAATGTTGGGAAAAAATCATGCATTAATTGTTCATAGAGGAGCATACTGCTGGAAAGAGCTACTTCAATTCCGTGAGATATTTTTTTCTTACTCTCTAATAAATGTGTTTAAGGGGCAGACTTAATTGTTTGGAGTGTCTGTTTGGCAACAGATACACACCATCATTTCGATTTACTGTATATTGTCCTGTGCTTCTAAGCTTTGCAAGAAACAGTTTTTGTAGGAACTGAATTGCAGCAGAATAAGCAAAAGAGATATATGTTTACAGTGCCCGCGGCACAGAGGTAATATTTACTTAGAAGAACAAAGTAAGAAGAAATAAGCAGAAGAGCTATAACAATGATGCTCTCAGGGAATGAAAGAGTAAGTTAAAAAACATATTGTATGATGTGAAATAAGTCTTTTTTTTAACTCTACTGGTGCCGTGGTCACACCTTCACTTTAAATCTTCTGATTACAACACTCACACCATTTCATGCCTATCTGTTTTATTTGTGATCTTTCCACTCTGGAAAGTCCAAATTTAAGGGTGGGGGGATGGAAAGTCCACAAATAAGATGGATAGAAACGAAAAGGTGTGAGTATTGCAATGAGAAGATGGACTGAAGAAGGTTTAAAGTGAGGGTGTGACCACAGCCACAATGACTACTTCAAGGTGAATCTTGTCTTACCCTAAATGTACTGCTGGATCAGAGGTACCTATAACACACATTGAAGCCAATTGAAATGGGGAGTTTCTGAAACCCTGTGTGTTACATTAAATTAATGTTGGAAAAGTTAAAAAGAATATCATGATGAAAGTAATATATTCAGGACTGACAATGTCAAGTCTGACTCTTCTGGGAGAAAAACCCACAAGGTCTCTAGTAGTTAGTGATCCTATTAAATGTAAGAATGAAGAAACTCCTGAAATATCTGAAAGATGCCAGATCAAACAGAAATGACAACTGCCAAAAAACCAACCCACTACACCAAACTAGTCATGTTCTATGAAGATACCTCATTGATATCTAAATGCTCTGCTAGGACTCAAATGAACGGTGGGTTAAGTGTCTTCTCATTACATTTTATGTGATTTGGTGCCCACAAATGTTTGACAGCTTTGATCCTTCTTCCATTCACACCATCCAAATCAGATTTTCTCTTTTGCTGTTCCATACAGTCCGCACAGTGGTTATATGGACACATTTTTGCATGTTGCCCCCAATTCAAATGCATACATATGGAATGCAGGCATATGGTTATATACTGACTAGCAAAAATACATTTGTACACATTTTAGGTATGTAAGTTGTTGTGATACAGGTATCAGTTAAGTATGTTTGCTGAAAAGAAATTTCTGGTCCAAGGTTTATGCAAGATGCTTTGCAATTCAATTTACCCCAACTAAGGGTTGCCAAGACTGCTTTGAAAACTGCTGCCTGCCAGTCAGTTCTCTGCCCCTCACCTACAGTCCTGAAGATACTGAGCTGTCTCCCAGAATGGACATTAAAAACAGGCTTCCCAATAGCTGCTTGAAACAGCATTATTAGCAGAATCACATGTTCTGTGAAGTTGAACAGGTTTGAAGCAGATTTGCTCTTGTTCAGATAAAACTTGAGATCCTGATGCAAGTTTTCTCAGCCCCTGTGTGAAAGTAGTTTGAGCTACCTTACAGGATTGTTGTAATAGTGATGGCCGGTGTCCCTTGGGACTGGTGGGGCAGAGGGCAGGGCAGCTAAAAGGATGGTGGTTCAGAGGACAGCATAGACAGGATGAATGGGCAGGATAAAATGCAAAATAATATTAATAAAACTGCGGTCACACCTAAGCTTTAATCCAGCTTCAGTCCACTTTCAGAGCAAAAGAACACATCAGCAAAGTGACCAGTAATTTCCTTTCCACATTATCTATTCCAAAGATGAATTTTCTCCGTTAGCTAATACTGAAAGAAAGTAGCTGTCACATTGCTGATCCATTTTCTCACTCTGAAAGTGGACTGAAGCTGGATTAAACCACAAGTGTGACCACAGCCTAAACTGCACTCTGCTGCCTATTAGAAGCTTATGGGGCAAACATATTCTTGTCCTTTCTTCTCTCCCATTTTATTCTCATAGTAACCCTGCAGAATAGAAGGAGCAAGTAACTCAATATGATCCAATGACTGAAAGTGGATTAGAACCCAGAAATTGTTCTGTAGTGTAGATGCTACTCTGTAATGGCAATTTCCATGGCAGTTGCCAAAGGATGGCTAAATGCACTTTCATACAAACAGTGGGATTTAATTTTTAAAATACATGTCTAGGATTAGGCAATTGAGGTGCTTTTACTCATGATGGTAATTGGGAATAAAAACAAAGTGCAATTTAATTGTTTACAACAGAGCACACTCTGTTTACATAACAAAGTGTTCCAGGGTTTTAATCTAAAAATATACTTCTAAGGACTTCTAAGAGACAGTGAAATAGGAAGCTTCCTTAAACTGCGTCACCTGATTGAGCCACAAAGGTCAGTACTGTAGAACTAATTGGCAGCAATTCTTCATGCTTTCAGTTAGGTCTCATCTCTGATCCCTTCAAAGAAATGCAGAGGATTAAAGGGGGGGGGCTTTGAATCTATGACCTGGGATCTGTAACTGACCCATAGCCCAAAGAGTTAGCAATTTAACATTCATAAAAGTAGAAAACAACAAAGCAAGTTTAAGGTGTTCACCTCTCATTTAAAAAAGGGAGTACCATAAAACTGAGAAGATTGGTGGCAAAGGAGCTTGAACTGAAGGATTAAGAAAGCAAACTCTTTGGAAGACTTGGAAGCTGCTTAGAAGAACAGTGATAGAATGTCAGCTTCAAGGCATTCTAGTTGCTGAAGAAAATAGCTACAAAGCTTAGGAGGAGGTCAGCAGGGCTTGCTAGCAATGTCAAAGAAGTTTATTAGAAATAAGAAAAGATCCTTCAGAAAATGGAAATCTTGACCTAATGAAGAAAACAAAAGGGAACAGAAACTTTAGCAAAGGAAATACAGACAGACAGTAAGCAAAAGAATGAGAAACATTGTCTCAAGATTGTTAAGACTAATCTTTAATGACTAAGGAGGCGGTGAATACTGGGAGAGTAAGAGATGTAGTGGAACGGGAGAAAGAAAGTGGAGAGAGATTGTCCTTCCATCTTTTTTCAGTGCAGAGAATTAGAGCCTCAACTGATTTTCTCAAGAGTGGAGTCTAATGATAGTTGTGAGGAGAGAAGAGATGGCAGGCCATGTTGATAAAAATCAGCAAATCACCAGCCTCAGAGATGGCATTCATTCAAGAGTTATTAAAAACTCTTAACTATTAACTAAAATAGACAATTTAGCTCAGTAGCTGTAGTTGAGAACAGAAGGGGCTCAATCAAAGTCTAATTATTTTAAAAGATGGAGTGGAAGACCCAGGAAATTTTAGGCCTGTTTCAAAGAAGATTCTAAGATTATTTATTTATTTATTTATTTATTTATTTGCATTTCTATCCCACCCCCATACCTGAAGGTCTCTGGGTGGGTAACAACCTTTAAAACAACATATAAAAAACAGAATATACATTAAAAACCCTTTAAAAATTCAACAAATCTATTTCCAGAGATAAAGATAAGATTGTCAGGTCTTGCTCAAGGGTAGTCAAGATTGTTTCTGGACTGTTGAACTGTTCTTCTAGAATTTTTTTAGAGTGTGAATACAAAAGTAGATCAGTATGAAACAGTAAATGCTACCTACTTGGATTTTCAAAAAAAATTCAACGAAATCCCTTATCAAAGACCTTTTAGTAAACTTAGCCTTAGAACAAAGGGTAGGCCTTCTTATAGATAAGCATCTAGTCAAGGATAGAGGAAGCACAGGGTAGGAGTAAGTGGATATTTCTGACAATAGAGGATAAATGGAATCCCTCTACATCCATTGTAACCATTATGCTTTAGCATATATATAAATGATCAACAGTCAAGGATAGCCAAGTCTGCTGATGGTACTAAATTATGCAGTGTATATATAGAGAAAAGGACTATAAAAGGATCTCTGTATATAGAGGAATGAGTATCAAAATAGTAGATGATATTCAATATGAACAAATAAGGTTGAAAAAGATATCAATATAGCAGTCGATAGTTCATATAAAGATATTGACCCAGTGTGCCTCAGTGGTAAAAATGGCAATAGCATGCTCTAGCATGTGAATATTATAATGCACTTGTATAAAGCAATACGTTGACCATACCAGGAATACTGCATACAGTTTTGGTTGCTTGACCTAAAAAAAAAGGTGAGAATTTCAAGAATCATAAAGCCTGCTCTTGTGTAGTTCTGATCTCTTTCTTCTCATTCATTGGACTTCTCTGTGCACATGTATTCAAGAAAATTATTTGGTGGTGGCTTGTAGGAGATTGATAATATTCTGTGCTAGCAGTACTAATGATGGCTTGTTTATTGTGAAGTCTGTGTCTAATGTATGTGTTTCAAAGTTATTAAGTGACGACTAAAGAAAGAGTGTTTTGTCTCTGATTGCTTTCAGGTTCCTCTCCACATCATGGCATCTGTGCACCGAAGAAAGTGGTATCTTCCACTGGGTTGTCTCTTGATGGCAAATGTAATTTCTGGCAACCTGGATTACCAAAAAGAAGCCCCTGCCAGTTTGGGAGAGATTGATCATCAGTGCTGGGAAATCTCCTCTCATCGGCTGGTGGAAATGAAGAAACTGAAGGTCCCAGGCACAGTTATTGCCCTCTGGGAGTTCATGATGTTCTTAAAGGAGTCGTCTAGACCCAAGCACAATGAAGTCTTCAATGATTTAGCTCAGAACTTTTGGGATATGTACATAGACTGTGTATTATCAAGATCACATGGGATGGGAAGAAGAGAACTACAATCTCCATATAATACTTTTGTGTGTGGACAGAAAAGCCCAGGAGGTAACTTAAGTATCCTGTTTGAAGAATACGAGTTTCTAATATTGAAAGAATATTGAAATATTAAAAAGGGAATCTATTGCTTCTCCAAAATTTCATTTTCTATCTCAGTTCAGTCAAGTTGAGTGGTCCTGTCCTGAAGAGAAGTTGGGTCATTTTTGAGCTGATCTCCCTAAATATTTAAAATAACGTTACATCAGGAAGTCACAATGATAAGGGAGGTAGAGTGCACTATTTCCATGCAGCCTTTTTTTTTTAAAGTAAGGTGAGAGTGGCAGGCAATCACCTGAGCATGAGTAGAAAAAGAAATAGAGACAGATGGACAGAAAGAACATATCTCACTGCTGTGAAACATATAAAAAACTCTAATGTTTTATGTCCGGCCACAGCTTTCCTTTCAGGCTTGTGGCCCTTCTTCATGGTTTCCTTGTCTGCTCCAGGTGTGTGACAACTAGAGACACGTCTAGAAGTAGCTCCCTAAAAGTATAATATATTTCTCAGGGAACCTAATCTGGTACCTGATTTGATTTCCTTCATATAAAAATAACACCGTTCTCTTAGGCTGTGGTCACACAAGCATTTTAGGTTGTTCTCAGATCATCCTCAGGTCATGTTACTCACATTATTTTTATTTCATTTGTTTTCCAAGCCGGCCTACCCCCATTAGACTGTCTTAACTTTTATTCCTGTTTTTAGAGGACTGACAAGGACTCAGTCCATCCTGGCATCCCAGGCCATCTTCACTTCCTCAAGTGTGAGTGGGGGGGGGGGATGGGCTAAAGGAGGCTGAACTGTGCTGTGGTGGGTGGGGTCCAGTCTTTCTTATGGCCAATTGGCATGCACAGAGATTGTGAGGCACCTCTCCTTCTCTCCTCAGTTTATGTGTATGATTCCTCTATCTAGCGTATTTACTTAAATTTATTATTATTTTTGAAATTAATTGCACGGAGAATAAAAAGCACATAAAAAAGGAAAGGGGCATGGAGGTGGGGAAGCAGGCTTTAAAAAGAACTGCAACCACAACCTCACCTCACTTGAGGGATGGAACAGCATCCAGTTGGAAAGGAGATAGGTTTGACACAGGAAAAGGGGTGGAGAGTCAAGAGTAGGCTCAGTTCGATCACACAGAAAGGTGTGAGCAATGCAGCCCAAGGTGGGGATGGCCTCAGGACAACCTATAACGATCCAGGTGTGACCAGCACTCGTACGGCCTCAGTTTGAAAGAATAAGTAGGCAGTCCTGTCTTAGACTTGTATGACTAGGGCTTCAGGCATTTTGTCTGACTTAATAGAAACTAAGGGCCTATTTGCACCTAACTGCCTGGAATAAATATATCATTTTGGTGCAGTTAAATTTGGGGAAGGTGGCCCATGGTTGCAATATGAGTGCTGGTCCTGTCTCCAACTTTACTACCAGTATTTGATAGACACTGCCCAAATCATCATGGCAATGGCCACTGCAACTTCTGCCATGTGCCCAGCCATGTGCCATCACACTGATGCAAGGTGTGAATGCTGCATTTGGGAGCTCACCAGTACTGCCACACAGTTTTGGCAGATCAGAGATGCTTGAGGACACTCTGGAATGGAGATGGCACTAAGATGTGTGGCTGGAACATGCTGCTATATCTGTGAGCATCCCTGCAGGTTATGTGTGAACAGGCCTTTAGTGTGAGTGAGAAGATAAATGTATGTTGTCTTATATTGCTGTGATCTGACCAGTTAGTGTTGTTTTGAATGACATTTAATATCCTGTTTTAAAACATTCTTTACTTGTGTTTTATTGTTACTACTACATTTTGTTGTTTTTACTATTGTACATCACCTTGGCTTTTGAAAAGTTTTAAAGAAGTCTGAAGAACCAACCATAAACATAGTAGTTGCCCAATACATTCTAGCTTTCTATAGTACAGTTAACAGCTATAGCTTTACAAGGAGGCTCTCTTGGGTGAAACATAGGTCCTTTCTGCACTTGGCCTTATTCTGGAATATACCTCATGACCTGGGGCCTGCCACAGTTTGCATTAGCATGCAGACAGACAGCCACTCTTCTGGGATATTTTCCAGAATCAGGAGAAGTGCAGAAAGGACCATAGAGTTCTTCACAATTCAGGGTGCTCTGACATTTGGGGTGATTTTGCATTTACTTATGGTGAACCGTTTCGGCAAAATCCAGGGGGAAGTTTACACTTTGCTTCCTCAACCTGGGAAGCAAAGGGCAAACTTGCCCATGTGTGCACTAAGCCTGTACTGGCAAATGCACAGTACACACAAACCCTCCCCCCCCACACACTTCCAGAAACTTACTGGACCTGTGGACAGTGTCTAGGTACCGCCATCTTGAAGCCCTGGTGTCAGTGCTAGCTTATGTGCACCATTACCAGGGCAACTATGTTATGTGCTGTGTCACCTGACCTTTCAGTACATCTTCTAAACTGGAAGATGTGCGAAGGGAGCATCCAAAGCCTTACTCCTTCTGGCACTAGTTAGGGAAGGTGCAGGTGTGGTGCAGTTCATGCACGGAATACTTCTGCCCAGACAGTTGCTCTGTCTGGGAGCATTCCCCGGATGAACTACTGGACCAAGTGCAGAAAAGCCCCAGGTCAGCTGGAACAGTCTACCTCCTCATCTGGTCCAACTATCTCAAACTAAGGCTGTGTGCTTTTGGACAGTTGTTCTGAGACAAATCCTGCACCATCTCTGAGGATTCTAATGGTCGGGAACGTTGTTGGTCTTGAAGCCGCTGGGGGAAAACTTTGCTGCGTCACCAAAATGGGTTGCTCTTTAAATCAGAACATGGAGATGTGTGCTGTGTTTGCATACTACTGTGATCTGGTTTAGCAGCCAGTATCCTGGACTAGGCTCTGTCAGTGTGGACAGAGCATACCAGTAGTGCGTGGGGCATCCCTTAAATCAGTCTTCTAAGTGGAAGGGAGGCACCTGACCACCTTGGTAGACCAGTTTTGAGTGTGGAAATACCTTTCGTCTGGCAATTGACTGATAGACAAATATATTTCTAATGGGCATTAGTCAGTAGTTGACCACACCAGTACCATCTTTAGTCATGAAAATGGAAGGCATCTAGTATTCCTCCACCTAGTTTTATAGGGAGAAAATTCCTGCCTCCTTGATAAACGTCTCAGACAAGACGAGTCATACATTAAACCCTTTTGTTTTTCTGCTTTCTTCTGCAGGTTTTATCAACCTCAGATGCAAGGGAAAGAGGCAAATTTACAGAAGATATCTCAACAGAGTGATGCCAGACTAAATGAATCCACCTTTCTTGTTAAAGAAAAATATTACTATAGAGATTTCTGAAAACTATTTCTTGTTACCTTTTTCTGTGGGTTCCAGATATTCATTGCCATTGTTCTGTTTCTTTACTGACATACTCAAATTCTCAATGCATTGTAAATGCTTATGTATTTTAAGTAATTATCTGTGTTTGCCCCAGGTTAAAACCAGTGTGATTTTGTAGACTAGGTATCCTTTGGGGCTGGGTGGGAGAGAGATGTTTTTATTAATGCAAGTGCAACGGAAACCGAATATATTTTTATACACTAAGTATGCCACCCTGGGGTGGAAACTAGCATATTTTATACAGACTATTATAAGCCTTATTAATGAAATATTCATTGCTGGAACATGCAAGAAGGAAAAAATGTAAACCCAAATAACGGAGTTGTTTGGTGTTTTTCTCTGTGGAATCTCTAAGCTATGATCACTCCTTGATGTTGGTTATCAGAAATTAAAACATTTTTCTATGCTGTGAAGACTACTGAAATGTTCCACTTCTTGAATTTAGTGTTACCTTAATAACTTTACTCATATATGCAGAGTGAAGAATGCAGGTGCTTGGGCCACTTCCTTTTCTTGCTGCAAAGAACTTGCTCCACAACAGAATGGTGTAATGAGAATGCTGAACAATTAGCCTGCCAGTGAAGGAGAATGAGGAAATGGATGTTTTATTCACAAAGCTTCAGTAATATTGGAACCACTTGGGGGCAGTCATATTTAAAAAGCATATACTGCACTGCAAGCCCTTAGATCCGGATCTAGTAGATCTGGATTAAGGGAAGCACCCAATGTGTTTCCCCAGGAGGTGTACCACCCCTTAGCAATGGGTGCTAACCCCCCCTACTGTGGAAACACCTTTTCACCCATGTGGGGAATCCGGATTGACCCCCCAAGGAGTCTACAGAAAATCTGGATTAAAGGGCAGAAAGTACTCATTTGATCCAGATTTTCCCCACAGCAGTGGAAACAATCGGGTCCCAAATGGGTGCCGTGGTGGAAATGGGGTCATCCGGCTCGCACCCAAATGGGTCCTTAATGGGTGCAAAAATGGGTACTTTTTGACAGTGGAAGAACACCCCTGAACTTCTTTTAGGGTTATTGTTGTTTGGTACCACCGAGTCAAGTGATTACATAGGTACATTGTGCATTTTTTTGGGCAAAAATATGAGATTTTCATTACCTTGTTCTGGGAAGATATGGGGGATGCCTTCCAGGCAGTTGTCTGCCACTGAGCTAAGCGGCTCTTCCATTTTGGACATTGGTTCTGTATTTTTTTGTTTCATATGGACTATTCCTGAATTTTCTCTGTCATCTAAGACCCACACTTTTTCCCTAAATAATTTCTCTTAAAATCACCACACATCCTATTTTTTTCTACATCTTTACTAAATAGTCCTTGACAAATTATAGGTATGTCTTATATGCCATATATTGTATACGGCATGGAATAAGGTAGTTTGGCATCAAAAACCTTTGTGACCTTCGGTGTACACAATCTTTTCCCCATTCAGGTTAAAAGAACGTAACTGTAGGCTGTTGGAAGTCAAAAGAAGCTTAGGCCACAGTCACACCTTCACTTTAAACCTCCTTCATTCCATCTTCTGATTGCAATGGTCACAGTTCTTCATTTGATTTGTGGACTTTCTACCCCAGAAAGTCCAAATGCCCATATGCAATTGGCGGGCCACTTTGTGGGACAGGATGCTGGACTAGATGAGACTGTGGCTCGTTCCAGGAGAGCTTCTCTTGTTTTTTTGTTATGTTAAAGTGAAGGTGTGACCATGGTCTGGTTCTTTCTGAACTGATTAGGGGTGTGCACGAATGCAATTTTTGGGATTTGATTTGATTTGAATCAAATATCTGAAAACTCTATTCAGTTCAAATCTTTAAAATTCTAATTATACAAATACGATTTGCATTAAACAAATTTGAATCTATTCGTTCAAATTTTCAGATTGAATTTGCACTTATGAATGTTGACATTTGTATGTGCCCGTACACATCGTTACATATCCCGTATGCATCCGTATATGTCTGTATGCATCCCATATTTATCCTGTATGCAACCCGTTTTCATCCTGCACGGATCCGTACAAATGCGTATAGATGTGGGAAAGATGCGTACGTGCAAGTACACATCATGTATGAACCTGTACAGATACGAATATCCGAATAATTCACACCAATAGATCCAAAAATTCAAAATTCATTTGAATGTTTAAATTTGAATTTATGAACATTCAATTTGAATTTGAATGTCAAAATTCAGACGAATTTGATTGAATTTCAAATGTCTTTGAATATTTGTGCCCATCCTTAGAACTGATCTCAGGCTAATAGAAGATGAAACTGCTCCAAGCAAGGATCTCAGGGCAGGTATTTATTTTATGATCTATTCTCTGAAGTATGACAGGCAGCAAT
Source organism: Aspidoscelis tigris stejnegeri (assembly GCA_023333525.1). Classification (NCBI taxonomy): domain Eukaryota; kingdom Metazoa; phylum Chordata; class Lepidosauria; order Squamata; family Teiidae; genus Aspidoscelis; species Aspidoscelis tigris. The sequence continues at coordinate 46,850,259 of JALMGA010000008.1, forward strand.
TCTGTTGAAGTTCTGATGCCTGCTTAAAATATACTTGCTTAATCAGGCATTCAGTAGCTTCTGATGGCATCCCTTCATTTAATACATGCCACTGTTTCTAATAGGGATTTCAAAATTAATTTCCTGTATTTCCTGGTGATTTTATTATTCTTGTCAATGGCCCCAGGATTTTTAGATTAAGGGCATCATGGGAACATTTTAAATAAATCTATAAATAAATAGCCCTTCAAACCCAGTCCTGACAGAGTTTAAGGTTTTCAAAGGGAGATTTAAGAATGTATTGTAGTAGGTATCATTGAAATAAGTAACATGTAAAAGTGTATTCACAGCTTTTTTTATAATTGTATCTGGCCTTTCTTCCATATTTTAAAAATACTGACTTAATGCTCCAGAGTGAAGACAATATTTGACATCTTATAGCTTATTACACTGTGCTGTGGTTCATTTTCTCCATCTTTGTAAACAGAGCCTTCTGATCACCTTGACCTCCTGGGGGGTTTGTGTTGGAAAGCACAAATCTGGGGTTGTTCATCATCTACTACAGCACCACAGACATAGGGGCCCCATTTGGCACAAGTTCTCAGGACCCAAAATCCTTTAAGTGCCACTCACCCATCACTTCCTGAGTCCATTCAAGCCAGGGCTGCTTGATGGGCCACTGCCAAAACAGTACCAGGAAAAGAATTCACCCAGGTTAATACAATTTGTTTCTCAACCCAGGCAGTGGCCTAGAGGATAGCAGCAGCAGCTTAAATATGAGGGGGGTACTGCCAAGGTAGGGTTGTACTGCAAGTCCTTTTATGCTTCAACATTAGACTGTAGTAATAGCTTTCTAGGTCTTTTTTCTTTAATGAGGTGCCCTGCCAGTGACCTGTGACTTAAGAGATTTGCACTGATGAAACAATAGCACTACTGACATTACTTCAGGTCATTTTGGTCATGGTTTCCCTATAAACTGTCCTACATTATATCCTTTTCTTTCATCTAATGTATGTATTAGAAAGGAAAGGCACATATAATGGTAATCTATGGGCTCGTTCACACCATAACAGTTCTCAGTCTCCAGCCTTTCCTCTTCCCAAGTCCCCCTACATGTTTTGTTAAAATCAAAATTTTCACAAGTGTGCAATTCTAGGGTGGTGGATATGTGCTGGCATGAATGCTGTAGTCAGGGAGGAGCAGAACATGTGATTTTAGTGCAAATTATAATTCAGTTTTGCTTTGACTCTTATCAGATTCTTTGTTTTTAATTCCATCAGGTGGTTTTATTTGTGCAGGCGTCGGATTGCTTATGGACCTCTATGCAGAATGTTTTGCATGGATGGTGTAAATCTTTGCTTTTGGGACATATGAATGTAGCTAGTTCCTTCCTAGTACAGTCATAATGTAATGCAAGGAAATCACCACAAATGTTACAGAAACTGTATATGATGAAATACATATGCCATATACAATTCGTATACTTCTTGTCAAAAACATAAAACAGCCCTTGACCTTCTTCCAAGTTATTCAGGGCAGCCCACATTATTCATCATCTCTTTGGCCACATTCCCACTTGACTTTTAAAATGCGAGTTGGACCTTTAAAATCTGGATTCAGGGCCAAGTGCACAATCTGGCTGTCCCCATTTACTTGACGATAACACGGGCTGAATCCAAATACTGCTGTTCCCACTCACAGCCCAAATCCCCAGCACGGAGAAACAGGACCTTTTAATCTCCTCACCTTGTCCAACCCCTGTTATGCCTGCCCTAAAGAATCAGCCGAGTGAAAGAGCAGAGGGCAATCACAAAACAATCATCCCTTTCACACACTCCCTTTCAAAATGGAAGCTCCCTCCCTCTATTCAAGTTGCCGGGAAGGCAGCAGATTTGTGTTTAAATAGGAGAGCAAAAGAACTGACAGTACAAAGCAATTCCCTTTCAAAATGGAGGCTAATGAAGACAGCTGGCACAGAGGGAGGGGAGAGAGAGGCTATTACTATCCACTTTGTAAAAGGGAGGCGCGTGGCTTAGTTTCCCCCTGCTCTGCCATCCTTGCTACAAATGTCTCTTGAGGCTGGTGTTTTCCTGCGATCACATCTCTCCTAATTGCAGTGTGTTCAATGCAGGCATGGCAAGGGGAGGGGGGGAGAGACCTTTGCAGCTGTGAAATTCCACCTACATCTGGTAGGCATTGGCCAGAAGGATAGATTTCTGACCCAAATAGTCCGGTAGCATTCCCAAAAGTGAAAAAAAAAAAAACCAAAATGGGCTGGGCTCCAAAAGGGGACCAAAAGCAGTTTTTGTGAGGACTTTTTTTCTGTGGGATTTTGTGGGATAGTCCACATAAAGTCCAGGAATAAAAAAAAAGGGAATTTTGGATCCCCAAAATGCATTTGATTTGGATTTAAACTTGTATGGGAACACAGCCTTAGTTTAATTTCCTTCACTTTCTTCTCAACAACAGCTGTGCAAGGCAACAACTGCCTCAAGGACACCTCCAGAGCTTCCATGGCTGAGCAGGGATTTGATCTTGCTCTCCCTGCTGGCAGATTTGAAGCTATACTTTGAATGGTGCCCAACTGATAGGCAAAGGGCCAGGCTGGCCTAGTGGTGCTTTTCCAGAAGAGCATCACCCTCTTGCTGAGGGGTGGTGGATGGGCAAGGCTTTGCACCTTCTCCAGCAAGCAATGCATCTCTTTGGGGTCTAAGTGCAGCGGTGAGGGACCAGTGGGCAATCTTCCCTGCTTGTCTCTGCTTTGCTTCTGCCAATTCAGGTACAGGGCCAAGGTGGACAAGAAGGCCAGCAGCTAAGCCAGGAGGGCACCTACCCTCCATGGCTGGGTATTCCTTACTTCCTGCCCTGAGCCCATCTCTTCTGCTTGGTTCCACCCAAACAGGACTGGGGTTAGGTGGGAGCCAAGGAGACAGAGGGAGGTATGGGGTGTGAATGGGGGAGCTGAGACATCTCCTCCCCATCTGAGAAGAAATACTTCTATTTCCAGCATCTGGTCACATCATGAAAAATCAAGGCTAGGCTTGCAGTTTTGAGCATTTGTGATATTAGGCAAAGTTTTGGGACTTCCCTGTCTGCCTTGGAAGAAAGACAAGGGGGAAGATCAGAAGGGGGGATGGATGCCTCTACAGGCCAGCTGAGCCTAAAAGAATGGAACTGCTGTAGCAGTTAAACCACGAGTATTTTCAGGCCATTATAGAATCTATACACCTCTAATCTGGAGATTCCTGTCCTGGAAGCTAGAAAAATAATGCTCCTTGCTTTGGCCAAGTTAAACTCTTGTTGTAACCAAACTGAAAAAGGGAAGAAAAGAGGCAGGTGGTGATGTCAGGCAAGGAGGAAATGAGGGGATGCCATCACTGCTCTAAAATGCCCACAAGGGTCAGGCATTGGCTGTAGAGGAAAAGGGAAACCTTCCCTCTGTTTGCCCAGGAAAGTATGGGTATCACCCAAATAATCTTGTATGATCACACCCCAAAAATATAAGCAAACCAAAGAGTCAAAATGCCCTCAGTGCTTGGCTAAGCCAAATACCAATTAGGTCAGATTTTGGGGAATAATCTACATAAATATCAGAAGGGCATTTCAGGGTGTGATCCCTGGAAACCAGAGACTTCAGGCTGTCTTAAACATTGGGTGTGACTACTGCCTATGAATCAACCACTGCTTGTTTATTAGCCTATAAAATGTCAATATTGTAGCATCATTTCTATTTACCCTTTGAAACCATTACCTGATTATGAAAGTAAGTACCAGTGGTGCTCACTTTACTATACATCCTGCTTAAAATATTTTTCAGTGAAAATATAAAAATGCCTGTAGCTATACTGCATGTATTCATTTTATCACTCAGTGACATCAGAACACAAAATGAATCCAAGAGGCAATGATTAGACAAAACCAGTCTTTGTAATGTACTGAATTTATTCATTAGTTGCATGATGTTCATGTTCTTTTAAAAGCAAACATATAGTCTAAAAATAACCATATATTTGGTGATAGAAACAGGTAATCAAATACATATACAGATTAACAAAAAGAGGAAGAGCTATGTAAAGGACTACTGGGCAATAGTTATTTTACAGATACTGAATCTTTTTTGAAGGAATCTATCAGTTTAACTCCTTTGACTCTTTTTAAAGCTCCTCCACGAATGGGGAGTTTTTGGAGCGCAAGATCTGTATCAGCTAGTGGCCCTCCAATCAGCTCAGCAGGTGTACTTTCCACTGTTACTAGGCGACCAGATGCAGCCTGGAAAACAAAACATGTAGCTATATGTATTCATTTTATCACTTAGTATTATGGAAAAATTGAAACAAGAGTCCAGTTAAGGGTTCTATTTTCCCATCATTCCTTAGAAGCAAAGACATTTTGGAACTACCATAGCTTTATCTCAAAAAAGGAAATTTATAACCATTATCAGGCTTTATAAAATGAACAGTTTTCCTGATGACACCTCAACTTTAGTATTTACAATTTACATTTTAGAGGAACAAGGTCATGTTGTGTAACTTTTCTTTTAAGAGTGAATATTTCAAACTGTTATGAAAAGGAACTTCTTAAGATGCAAGCAGAGCCATTTAGTTTCACAAAATATAATACAAATAGACTGTGTTCCCACCTGAGCTTTTTAAAATGCTACAACAAAACCTGATCCAAATGCGCACTCTGGCTGATCCTACGTCATTGACTTTAAATTGCTGTCAACACTGATTCTGCTGTTCCTACAGAAAACGCTTCAAAAATGCATTGGAAAAGCAGATCTTTTCTTCCCTGCCCATTGCCAGATGGGTGCTCACCCCTTTCTCCCTATTGGGTTTGATCCCACGATGACGTAGCCAAGGATGGGAATCCCAGATTCCCCTCCCCTCCCCTCCTGCTTTTGCTGCTGCTGTTTGCTTCTGCCAAAGCCAACCCTTCTAGTGAGCATGACCATGGGGATCACTTCCAGAGCCCCCCTGTCCCTCCTTCAATGCCACATTTTGCAATGTTGAACAAAATCGTCTCCCTAAGCCTTACCCTCACTTTCTCCTTTATCACACCTTTCTCCCACCCACCTACACAGGAAAGAGCCAGCCCAGGCTAAAAACGAGAAAGTAAGGGGAAGCGTGGGTGAGAAATGAAACTTTGTTATCAGTGTGAAGTGGAGTGGGTGAATTGTTACTTGTTATCAATGTGAAATGGCTGAAAATGAAAATGGCCTTCAGCACTAAATCATGGAAGGGGTTGTCCTGCAGGGTGAAACCCCACCCATTTCATGATGTATCTGTCCCAATACTCCTGTACCGTTCCCAAAGGAATAAAGATAAAGTGTTTTAGCAGCAAACATGGTTTTTAGCTATTTACTCCTTGGAAAACACAGGAACCGAACTGGTAATGGGGACAAAGAAAATTCAAATTGTTTTCAAATCATTTTATAATGTGAGTAGAAATGCACCCATAGGGAAACATTTAGTATACTTTATTAAGATTTTATACTCTGCCCTATTACCATTTTTTCAGGACTATGAAAAAGGGCAGGAACACAAAAATCAGGAACAAAAACTGCCGGAAAATGAAACAATTGAGAAAAGGAATGGGACATATATCTTCAGCAAATATATATTTCGAAATATGGGAGAAAGATTATAATCTCAAATGTGATTTTTCATACTTCTGCATACTCAACTAATTACTTTTTGAACCTACATAAATAACAGCCTTTTAGATATTTCATTATAATAATAAGTCAAGGAAAGGCCTATATTCAACTTTGTGGAACCACTTTGAATCAGAAGCAATGTGCAATCCACTGAATGGCTGTCTACCACCAGAGCATACTGTGCATCCACACTATCTTGATCATACACCTTCATTTTCTCATGCTGAGGTCATCTGCCATAACTCACCTCCTCACTGCCACATCACTCAGCCTCTCTGGCGCTATGGAAGCTGATATATGCTTCTGTAGGAATTTGTGCATGGACAGAACAACCCCTGGGCAGATACATCCCAAAGAGATAATATCCCAAAGAGAAACTCAGGCACAGACCCTCTGGATTCTTAAAGCCCCAGAGATGAAACAAATCAGAAGGTTTATCTGTGAGAAAGCCTATTCAATGCCCTGCTTCAGTAGACACGGAACAAATCCTGTCTTGCATGGAAACACACATATATAGAGGTCAGGAGAAAAGTCTTGCCCTTCATTTCTCCAGCAAGAGAAGAGGGAAAGGCCAGAAGAAAGGGAAGATGGCAATTTTCTTCAGGAAAAAAAGGCTGTCCTGGTGCTAATCTGGAAAAAATATGCAATTCAGCATTTACTTACAGTTGTATTTAGGCCTTTAATGTCAGTTGGATGAAACGTCACATTATACTGTCTTATCCTTGTTCTAGAACTGTCAATGGCTTTTTCCTGAAGTCTTTTTGCTCTCTGTAAAAATGCCATAAAATTACTTTCAGATATTTGCTAGTCAAAAACAGAGGATGATTTGATAAAACAAATGAGACATAAAGAAAATAAAAAGATGTCTGTCGTCATCCTTTTTACACAAGTACAATTCAAAACAGCATTACACTGACTAAAGAGTGCTGTGTATGGCAGAAATGGAAGGAAATATCATGATATATTTGAAAGACTAGACTAGCAAATTTCCTTCTTGCAACAAGCCTTCCTAACCTCATTGATTAAATATAAGAGTTTCTACAATTTTGCTTAAAGTATATAAAAGTAAAAATAGTGAACAATGTTATTCAATTCCCAGTAAATTCTTCTGTTCAATAGCCTGCAAAAGTATTAACTGAGTAATACTAACTGAATAATATTAACTGAGTAATGGTAAACTTAGTATTAATTTTCTTACCTTTAATGCTTCATAATTTGAAGTCCGGGCCAAGAAATTTTCCCAAGACTTACTGACCATCTCCTTTTGCTTATGAAGAGATTGAATCTAGAATTGCAAGAGATGAAAATGAAATGTAAATCATTACTTTCATTCTTCAGCAGTGGCTCTAGTGGTTGTTAAGTTTTTAGCTTTCAATGATATTAGTGGTTTCTAACTTCATAGGAAATGTTCTCCTTAGCAGAAATGATGGCAGGTCATAGAATGCTTATAAATATTTCCCAGTCATGGCAGAAATGGTATCCTGAGTACACTCTGCAGAAGATACAAGAGAAATAATTCTTATTGTTACCAGGAAAGGAACTGGTTAGTTCCGTTGCTTACCTTGGCATAACATCTTTCTTCCTCCTGAAGTTCCTGGTATTTTTGGCTTTCCATCATTTCACTCTGGAGGGACACAACCATTTTCCCAACATTTTCAAAACCTTCTGTAATAACCTGCAACACTTCCTGGTCAGGTGTGACAGGTCTAATTTTTTCTTTCCTTAGTTCTGCACAGATTTCACTCCAGATTTCACCAACCTTTTATGAAAAAGAATCATACAAGAAAAGATTTGAAAGATGCTTTGTACTTTAAACATGCACTCTTCACAACACAGATATTAAAGGAAAGTGATCCTTTTTTCCAGAATTATTTTTGCACGCTTACAGATTTGGAAACAGAATTGATCATTTGTTTTTAGAAAACTTGAACACTAGCCTAAATTTAGTAGATGCTGCATGATCTATATGATTTAGAAGGCAACTCAGCAAGAAGACTGAAGCTGTTGTTCAGCAACATTTATAGAGCATAGTTTGGTTCACTCTGATCTACAGGGAAAATAGCTTTTCAGGATAACAAGCATGATTTGTTCCCTCTTGTAACTGGAAATGTCAGGCTTGGCAAATCATGTAAGTAAAAAAATTAGATACAAAAATAGATTTCTTTTACAGCCCTGCATGAAGTCCTGCAGATAAGCGTAAGGTACACAATTCCATACAGGAAAAGATTTGATGACTAGGTTAAATATTATACAAATTCTTCATTATCATCTATACTTTCAAGATGTTTACTAAGGGGAAGCCAACAAATTCTACAGGAAGCTGTTCAGGATAGTTCCTGCCTCCTTATTCTTCCAAATGATGCAATATATATATAGAAAGAAAAGGCTAGGATCATCAGCAATTATAATGGTAACTGCTATCAGAAGTCTCCTTTACAGATTTATATACTGCTTTCATCTGTAAAAATCTTCTGACACAAGTATGTACCAGAAGCAGGGGGTCTCTGTGCTGAAACCAGAAGCTGGCCCAGGAGCTAATAGACAACCAATGCAACTGCTCAAGCAAAGGTATGACATGTGTCAGCACTCAACAGTCTGACTTTGCACTAGTAGCACCTGACAGACAAGATATAGTTATAACCTCACCCAGAGAGCATTAAAGCAATATAAATGTAAGGGCCTTTCTGCACTGGCCGCCAGTGCAGAAAGGACCCTGTAGCCTACACACACACACACACACACACCCCACCCCAGGTTGTGTGCACATGATCGCTTACTTACCTGGTGGTGGCCGGGCCAATTCTGCTGGCAGGAGCCCGGCGTGCTGTGTGTGTGCGTGTGGCATGGCTTCCCATTGGCCAGCCACCCTCAGGAGGCACAGGAGGGTGGCTGGTGAATGGGAAGCCACGGCGTACGCACGTGCATGGCACACCAGGCTCCTGCCGGCAGAATTGGCCCGGCCACCACCAGGTAAACACGTGATCGTGTGTGTGCAACCTGGGGTGGGTTGGGGGCTGTAGGCTGCGGGGTCCCCTGGCCCGAGAAGCTGCAAGGTGGACCCTGAGGAAGCCAGCTGACAGCCCCCCCATCCTGGCTCATCTTGAAAGCTAAGAAAAGTAGACCTTACTAACACTTTGTACATAGGTGATTCAGGAATACTATGTGTTGTCAGATTGGAAAGTCAAAAAATATTCTTGAAAAAGGCAATGGCACATCAGTGCTGTACAAAGAAAATTGTACAGATCTGTATCTGTAGCCACCAGGAGTTGAGCGAGAGAGAGAAGAAATTAACAGGTTTTGCAATCTAGTGCTATCAACTGCAGATAAAAAAAATGCTGTATTTCCCACTAACATGATTATTCCAAGAGACACAAGTCAGGTGAAAGCTGCTGTTAATATTGTATCTAAATGTTTGTGTCTGTGAATTTAAACAAAACAAAATTTGTGTTAGGTATTTTCTTCAGTTTTAAAACAGTGAAGAACAAAGAGTTTTACAGTTAATCCTCAGATGTACTGATTATAAATGGTAAACAAAATACTTACCTTAAAATCAAGATATCTACGTATGATAGCAAGAGTAACAAAATCCTTTGCAGACAGGCCAGGCAAGTTTTCAAAACCTAAAGTTTTAAAGTATCCGTAATTATCTTCACAAAGATTTTAATTCTTTTCATATTTCAGCAAAACAAGCTGATTTTGTCAAAAGGATCCAACACCTGGTTATAAGAGAAATAACTTGCTTCCTTTCCATTTTTCCAGTAATTATGGAGGGATCACTTTCCACATCTCTTTAAATACAAGTATGAGAAGTTCAAAAAGATTCTAAAAACTGTTACAGCTGCTCTGTAAAATGCTTTCTTCTAACTCTGAAATGGGTAGGAACAGGGGAATTAAGCAGGGTGTACACAAAAGGAGACAGAATGCAAATAATGTAGTGACATTCTGTTCTCCCAGCATCAAGACCTAACCCAGTGATTTTGCACCTTCAAACTTGATGCTGAGGGAAGTCTCCAACCCTTGCCATCAAGTTCAAAGCTGGGAGTTTCCTGGCTGCTGTCTTGATGCTGGAGAAATCTGTAATCTTGACACCAGGGGAAACTTTTCCCATACCCCACCACCAAGATCAGCTGAGATCCCAGCACCAAGGAGAATTCCCTGCTTCGATCTTGATGACAAGGGGAGGAAACGGAACACAGGAAATGGCTCACCAGAACATTTTCTGTGTATGACAACATCGCGAAGGCCATCAAAGGGACAGGTTAGTCACCGTGAGAGTCAGTGGTGACAGAACGGGCCTGCTGACGTAAGAGAAGAATGCAATGAAAGGCTGTGGAAACTCTTTGTCTCAATCTGCCATTTTAGTGCTTTATGACTGTTTATGCTGGCATTGTGGGAGGATGAGTAAAGCATACATATGGAGGCTGTTTGCATCTTGTGCACTGAATATGCAGATACAAAACTCATAGCATATCACATGGGTTACCAACAGCTTCAGTTACTAACAGTGGATGGATAGTGTACAACAAGTAATCTTATTCCTATATTTATGGTAAAGTTGTACCTACTAAAAAGCATGCTTTAGTAACGTAAAGCTGTTGCCCTTCTCTTATTTTCCTTCTTCACAGTTGTGACCACCCCTTTCCAGCTCATGTAGGCCACGGAATAGATGGCACTTGAGAATTATATAAAGTGCCACTGCTTTTTTCAGTCTTTGGTTCCATAACAGCAGTCTATTACTGCTTTAAATGCAACTACTCAGAAACTCGGATCTAAGGAAGTATATAAGGAATATTTTTCTACCTAGTTTACATATTATACAATAAATCTTTGCTCTCATATTTTCAGCGACATCCATGACAGCAATAGTGGGACAACTGGCAGGTATTGGGATCACTTCGTGTCTTTTTTGAAACTGGCCAACCAGAGGCTTCTTTGTGTCTATGATATAAAGAAAAGAAAGAAAAAGAAAATGTAATTTTCCACTCAGATTCAGAAATCCAGCCATTGCCACTGAATCATTTTTATATGATCATGTATCAGTTGGGTACCAGATATGGGAATATACAATGCAATAGATATGCATATTACAGTGTTACTTAGGATTTTTGAGATCTGGTTTGATGACTGCAGGCATTTTTGAAGAAAAACCTGGAACAGAAGGGCTGAAGGCAAAGGAATTCTCCCATCTGCTTTCTAGGCTGCTTTTAAGTGCCCTACTGATGGGGCATCCTTTTTGAAAAGTTGACCTTGTGACTGGGTGACATCTTTTGGGGCTATTCAGAAGGCAGAAATCCTGGGGAAGCCTTTTCCAATCACAGGCTTAATTGGGAAGACACATCCCACATGCTTCTGAGGTGTTCATGGCCAGTGCTCCATGCTAGATATTGGCCTGGGGGCATTTCCTACAAAGACACGCACCAAATGGGATTTCCTGCCCTTGCTTCAACAGCACCTTTGAACTTAGAAGGTCTTATACTTTAATTTGCCAGCCATTTAAGAAGTTCAAAGGGTGAACACATATTTAACATCTTTAATTTGATTAGAGAATGAAGATCTTTATTATTTATTTATATTTCTATCCTGCCCTGTACCCGAAGGTCTCAGGGTGGGTAACAGCCTTTAAAACAAGAAATTAAGACCAATGTTAAAAACCAATAATATACATAAAAATATTTAAAAGATTCAGCATATTAAAATACTAAAATAATAGTATCTGCCGTATAATCACACCATCACATCAGCCAAAGGCCAGGGCAAAGAGGTGCATCTTCACCGCCTTCCTGACTATATACAGAGAAGGGGCATGACACAACTCAAGGGGCTATTACCAAGAAGGCCCTTTCCTGGGTGCCCACCTGTTTCACTACTGAGGGTGGTGGGACAACCAGGAGGGCCTCAGTTCCGGATCTTAAGGCACAGGCAGGTCGGTATGGGAGGTGTTCCTTTAGATATTTGGGGCCCAAGTCATTTAGGGCCTTGTAAGTCAGAGTTAACACCTTGAATTGGGCTCGGTAGCGAATTTGCAGCCAATGCAGCCCTTTTAATACCGGTGTGATGTGCATCCAGCTAGCTGTTCTGGTCAGCACTCTAGCGGCTGCATTTTGCACTAGCTGCAACTTCTTAACTGTCTTCAAGGGCAGCCCTTGTGATAAATTATTTAACAATTTTTACTCTGACTTGTACAGAATGATTTTCTAGGAAAATGATAATATTAAAACTCAGTTCTGAAATAAAATTGGTAGAGTTGAATCTCATTGACCTACCAGGAAAAGCTGACTTCATTTTAAAAAATCAAAGAAATAAATACCATCTAGTGGTAAAATTAATAGTCTATCTACTCCCACAATAATGGGTTTCCATACACTTTGATCCTGGATTGTGTTATATTATAGAACCTTAGTACTGGAGGGAAACCTAGGGTGTTTTTCCACTGTCACTAGAAGTACCCATTAAGTACCCATTAATGGGTACAAAAATGCCATTTCGTACCCATTAATGGGTACTTAATGGGTACTTTTAGTGACAGTGGAAAAACACCCCTAGAGGTAATACATTCCAATCTCAAGTCTAATGATATAGCTATAAAGCCAACCAACATTTGGTTTAATATTCGTGTAGGAAAATTAATATTCCTAGAAGAAAAGGAAATAGAGTAAATCATAATCCTTCATCCTGAGTCTTAACAGTAACTGAGATTAGTTCTGAGGAAAAACTTTTAATATTTTCCTCATGAAGAAATAGGTGGCCGCACAATCCCAAAGCTCCAGCAGGCTTACCAACAATTCTCCCAGCCTTATCATGTTTCACTCCCATATCAACTTCTTCTTCTCTCCATAAACTTATTAGCAGATTAGCTGCTGTCTGGTCTTTCTTTCCTCGCCAGGCATTGATGTGAGCGGTAGTCTTGGGATTGTCACAAAATTCAACTAATATACCAAGGATTAGATTGCAAACATTCTTCTGATTCAACTTTATAAAAGAAAAACAAGGAAAGAATTATAAAAATACCTCCAGAAAATTGGAAACTATTTTTATGATTATATATAAAAGTGGACGTCAACATTCTGATGTATTGCTTCAATATCAACATAGTTATAAATATACAAAGGGAATTGCTTTGCTATTTAAAAATCTTTTGCTTTTTAAGATTGTATTATCAGAATGTACTAGTAAGAGCCTTGAGATGCCTGAATATATTCAAGGCGTGAGTAGCTTAAGAAGCTCTTAATCACTTGGGAGCTAGGCACATTGAAACAACACAGAGCTCAAATAAAACTGAATGTTTTTAACATTGCCACTAGGTTCAAGTGAATTTAGTTCTGGAGGGCCACAAGCCCTTTCTGCACTGGCCTTGTTCTGGATAATATCCTGGGATATAAGCTTCTTAAATAAAACAAACAAACAAATAAATAAAACAATCATGGGAAAACATCTCAGTTAGGAAGACAATGCTTCTGGGGGAGTAATGCGTTTCCAAACTAAGGATGAGGCAACCTGAAAGGAACTGAAAGTGTAAGTAGTGAGAAGTCCCTTTCCAGTGCCATGTACAGGTTGTTCAGGGAGAAGCAAGTAGTGAATACCCTTGGTTTAAGTCCAAACTTGACCACTGAGAATGACTTCAATGCTCTGCAATTTGTCATTTCTTTTTATTAAAGAGACAAAGCAACAGGCTGCTGGGAGTCCAAAAGTAAAAGTTTTCTCTTTGTCACTTGAGACTGGGGATGTGATAAGAAAGAACTGGGAAGGCAGGAGCCAACTGGATTTTATATGGGCTAGCGCTATCTTGCGTTGGGACAGGAAAAGCAACCCTATGGTGTTCTCCTCCTGAGGAACACTTAGGAGAAACACATAATTTTCCATTTCTAGCACACAGTCCACAAGTATTCTGGGTATCACACTTGCACTGGTGATAGATTCTGGGTAGGGTATTTGAATTTAATTTAATTTAATTTATGGTCACAGACCAAAATCATACAGGTTTTGCCTCTCTGTGTATTAATGATTTCTGCAATGACAGTAATGTTTACAGCTGGACCTACCACAAGCAAATCCAGGAGGGTAAAGAGTCCTTCTTTTTCAAGAAAATAGTCCTCTAAAATGGTACAGCCCATGACACAGCACCTTAAATTATAATAATTTCTGTGTAGGATCAGTTTTGTTTGCACAAAGAAAACACATGGAATTTACACAAATCATTTTAATGACTACCAGAAGCACATAGTTCTGTATTAGTCTCACTCAGGGAAGGCTGGAAAATAGATTCATATGAGGCATCTGAAGCCTGAAAATGCTGGTGTGATCTATACAAAAACACAAGGAAGCAAGGGAGCAGAATAAATTTCAAAAACCACTGGCCACCTTTTTCCAGTTACCCCTGGTCTGACTAATACAACATTAGTACTGTGTTTAGATCACAGTCATTACATACTTTTCATAAGTGTGTACCTGCTCAGTCATTCAGGTTTTTGGCCTCTATCTCACACAAGAAATTATCCATTCATTTATAGTAAATGAATGTCTACAACGAGGAAGGATTATTACTTGCTCTCAGTCTTTCATAAAGAGCTTAGTCTGTCAAGCTGCAGACATCTATTACAGAAACTGGTAAAAGGTCCATACATAAAAGTGGACATGAGTGATGGAGAATAATGCCTTTTGATAGAAATTTTAAAATAAGCTTGATTTTAAATTTTCAACAGTCTTGTTCTCGTGTTTATGTCAAATGGTCAATCCAGATACATATAGTTCCTTAAGAGATAAAATACCAATTTATTTCCTCCGTCACCAGATGAACTACAGAGATAAACAACTGCCAATTATTAGCATTTAAACAAAAGATAGGCTGCGTCCCCAAGCAATAAAAAGCCCATTAAAAAGCTTCTTTTGCCATGGAGCATCTCCATGCACGGCTTTACAGTGAAATCACTATCTTTGGAAGCAAGCTCTGGATCCCAAAGTGATAAATGTTTCTGGTGGATTTTGCAGGCAGGGGAGATGAACAGAGAACTTGTAAATACCTATGGCTATTTTTCTTTTGGACTTGTCAGGGGTTGTCTCCCTGGTTGTGGCCCCGCAGATCAGAGTCCCTCCCCGTTCCCGCCAGCACCCTATCAAGCAGAGAGGGGGAGGGGAGAAAAAGATGCGGGCAAACAAATCATACTTCCTTGGGGACGGTAGGTGTATTTAAAATGCGTGTTTTACCGAACCTCATGGGGACGCTTATTCTGGAATTGAATGGCACTTTTAAATTCAGTTGGAATAGAGGGACAATAAAGAGGCAAATAAGTTGCTTGGGGATGCAGCCATAGTAGATATGACCAGCAATTTAAAAAATACTAACAAGTCACAATTTTGTGGTAGCATATATTTGCATCATTATTATAACGTTCAAGTTTGTCTGCATTGAAGGTAGCAATAAAAATAGATATATTTACCATAAGCAGTCCAGAGCACTAAAAAGAAGACGATTGTGCCCTAATCCACTATAAAATGTCTTTGAATCTGTCTTCAGAAAAGGAATAAGTGTATCTATACCTTCCCATCCAAAGAGTTCCTGTTTAATATATCAATAGACATGTTAATCTGGAAAAACTATACATATTAATAACACTATACAAGAATTATTACCATCACATCTCTTCCATCCTAGTCTCTATCATTTTGTGTTATAGGTGCAGGATTGAGGCCAAGAGCCAAACTTTAAATTAACCACATTAAAAACAGTTCAGATCCACCACTTTATAATGTATCCCCTCAAGCAAACAGAACCTACAGGGGAAATGCCATATGGAAAGAGATATATAGTAATACTCACCAATGATCAAGATTTTTTAATCTTCCAAAGAGAAGGGCAAAATACTTTAATACAAAATGTTTCATGCTCTAAGACCTGTTTTGAGTATACTATTTAAAACAAAATGCCCTTTCAAAAAAGGCTTTCTTCCAAGTTTGGTAAACTTCAGATCCTCCTTTGTCAGAATGTATTGAGTTTTAACATAACTGTGCTTTTCTCCCCACTTCTTGACAGCATTTAATCACTGCTGAAAAAAGGGGGGAAACCCCTATTGATCAGCTGTTTGATGGGACCAGGGGGAAAATATATATAAAAGAAATAATCTCTCTTCTTTGACAGCAGCCATCAAACTTCTTCTGATATTCAAGAATGCTACTAGAATTGGGAAGTAGGATTAGGACTTCCTTCCTTCCTTCCTTCCTTCCTTCCTTCCTTCCTTCCTTCCTTCCTTCCTTCCTTCCTTCCTTCCTTCCTTCCTTCCTTCCTTCCTTCCTTCCTTCCTTCCTTCCTTCCTGCAACTGAATCAGTAGGTCTGGACCAGTCAGATAAATAGAATAATGCTCCTTAATGTTTAGGCCCAGAGGACAGGACATGTCAGCAGCAACCTTTTAAGATCCTTTGGCAAGCTTAAGGTTTCACTAGCTGAATTAACCCAGTCAGATGTAGGAAGACACTAACCAAAGAAATGTTCCATACATATCCCAATCTTCCAGCACTGTCCCACAATCAGCTAGGTTTCAACCCTTCCTTCAAGGCCAAAAGTGAAAAACAAAAAACAAGCCACTTGCGCATGACATCAATAAAACTGTTTTAAAACAAACCTTTCTGTGCATATTACTTTCACAAAGAGTTGATAGTATGAGTAATATATCCGTCTGAATTTCCATCAGAATGGCACCTTCTTTGTAATTATTTCTGGTATATTTTAAAATACCTAGTAAAATACATAAATGGATATTATTAAATTTACTTCTCAAGAATAGTCCATATTAAAAACATATATAGGATACAAAGTATTATGTAAGATTCCATAAAAGATACAGAGAAAAATCCACCTGCATTTAGACATCTTATAATAAAAAAAAATTAACTCAAGCATTCCCACTAATCCAAGTCTAAAATTTGTTTTTCAACCATGGGTACACATGATTCCTAAATACTACCTCCAGTTTGGAGAAGTAGGCAAGGTCTCTCTAAAAGCCGCTTGCAGGAAATTAAGAGCAGATGAGGGTTTCAACTTCTGATTGAGAATGTCCAGAAGCAAGTGGGTCATCATGCAAGAAAGGATGCTGGACTAGATGGGCTATGGCCTCATCCAGCAGGGCTTCTCTTATGTTCTTATGATTCTATTTCATACAATGTTATTCCAATATACTGTTTTACAAATAAAGCCAACTTTTCCATATACAGTATCGAACTTTGACACTAAGAAGACAGCTGAATAATAATTGCATGCTTGGTTTTATATCAACATTCTTAAAGTACCGGTATTGTACACACAGGCTGAAAATTCACTAAAGTGATTACTACAGGTTAAAAAGTAAACTGGCAACTGGCAAATAAAATAAAAATTGGAAAAAGAAGACTTGGCTTTTCTAACCTGCTTTTCTTACCCATTTAAGGGGACTCAAAGCAGCTGATAAAGCTTTCTGTTCTTCTCCCCACAACAGAACACCTTGTGAGGTAGGTGGGGCTGTGAGAGCTCAAAAAGGGAGTGGTAACTAGCCCAAGATCACCCAGCTGGCTTCATGGAGGATTGTGGAATCAAACCTGGTATTCTCAGATAAGAGTCCTGCTCCCTAACCACTATACCAAACTGGCTCAAATTCATGCTGCCAGGCAATTTTATGGAAGCAAAGAGAACTGAAACTGTACTTCACCCAATAGTTGATGGATTGCTCCTTGATCACAAAGATCAAGATTCACAGCGTCATCACAAATGGACACGATGGGATTAAGCACTCTTAAACTGTAGCGCATCTGTGCAAGTTTGGTGCCACGACCACCTGTGCCATGGAAACTATTTCCTTGACTAAGAAAGGAATCTGCAAACGAATGAAAATCAGACATCATCTTCTGAAGTATAAAGAATTACATAGACAGTTATATTTTATCTACCGGTATATATGTTGTTTCATATTTCGTTTTAGGAAGTGTCTTTAAAAGGACATTAGTACAGCTCTCTGATGGTCATATTCAAGAAGAAATACAAAACATGAGGATTCTATTCTCCTGAATGATGAATGGGACATACAACTCTTTCACCAACAGCAATAAAGAACCAGAATATAAACGTTCAGTTTGTTTTCTGGGAGGACCTGTAGTTCTCCACTCAGGGCGCATCCCATGGATGTTTTGGTCTGAATCAAAATCCGGTTTGGCAAGGGTCATCCCCATGCACTTTTGATTTGGTCTGATTTCCACGGACCAAATCACCAAAACCAGGACCAAAGCCGTGCTAAGTTTGGTACTGGACAAAACAGGTCTGGGCATGGTTTGGGGGTTCAGCATGCATTCCTTTGGAAGCCGAGCCTGTGCCTGGAGATGGTCCTGGGCAATCTGAGGAGATGGTTCCTCAAGCCAGTAGGAGGTGGGGTTTCATGTCCTGTGCTTGCCATTCCTGACCTGTGCATTGGAGATCGCAACCACTGAGATTTTTTGGGAGGAAATGGTGTTAGAGCCAAAAAGATGAGGGGGTTGAATGGCCTTCGCTGCCCGAGACTCTTTTATGCAAGTATTCCACCCCCTGTTTCCTGACTGCAGGATAATGGCTTGATTTTTCTCCCTTTTACATGGAAAATATTCCACCCCCATTCCCCAATCGCCAAGGCAAACATGATAATGGCTTGATTTTTCTCCGTTTTAAGCTTGCTAGGTGTTCTCGTGTTTCCTGTGTGGAGCAGAGGTGCGCAAAACTGCTCAACTGCTCAGCTGCTGCCAAACCTTGTAGCAGCTTTGGTTTTTAAAAATTATTATTTTTTTCTGTTTGGTCCTGGCTTCTCTGTGCCGCTAAGGGGCGGGGGGATGCAGTATTTGCAGTGGGTGGCACAGGGGTGGGGTGATGTCAATCCGCCTTCCAATGAGGGGAGAGGGGCTGGAGAGGAGATGTCGCTGTTCCCCTGTGCTGGGGTTTGGTGCGATTTGCATGGGGACAGCTGAATCTGCACCCAGCCCACACCCATGGTGATGCGGCTTCAGAAGGTCTAGTAAAAGATCTAGAAGGCAGTATGCCAACTAGGCTGCATTCTACGACCATGCGGCCAGGAACAGTGCAGTGCTACTGTTCTAATGGGACCAGGTGGGAGTCTGTAGATGCAACGGGGGGTGGATGTTGGGACACAATCCAGGAAGGAGTGCAGGCACAATGGGGTGAAAGGGGAGAGGTTGAATCCAATCTGAGGGCAATCAAACTGACAAACTATTAGTCTGATTTCCCCCAGTTTGGTCTGATTTTGAATCAAACTCCAAACTTTTAGCGGGATTATCTGACAGCAAACCTTCAATTTGATCAACATTTACCTAGTTTCTGCTATATATATCTCAATCCAATATGTGCATGTTGACTTACTTGCCCCTTCATAAAGAAAAAGGGATTTATGATGCATTTAAACTCTTGCTGGTTTCTTAGAAGTTAAAATTTTATTAAAGCCTTTTCAACATACTGCTGTGTCCAGATAATTAATATTCAATGTTAATGCTGAACTATCAATTTTTATTCAAGACTAGATTATCTTTTGCTGAAAATATCACAGAACCATTATTTTAAACCACTAGAATGACATAACACCCAAAGCCAAAATCAAATATGCATATTCTAAACTAGTAAGTAAAACAACTAGTCATCTGCAGTCTGCTTACCATTGCTTACACACCATTCTAGAAAAACAAGGAGCCGAGTGTTTCCTTGGCACATCATGTAGTCGTCCAAAAGCAGGGGAGCCAACGATGCTAAGGTAGCAATTGCATGGAGCTGTAATTCTTCATACTGTGCTGCAGACATGTCAAGCATTCCTGGCTTTTCACTTGGTTTTAAATAATGAAACAAAGCCAGAAGGACTTGACCTTCATGTAGGAGCTAGAAGATAAAAGGAGATAAGATGTAACAGTCTACTTATGAAGCAATGAAAAAATCCACTTCTAATAATGCAAGTTTTCTGGAGTCTTGTATTACTAATATTTATAGATCTTGTACATGTGGAATGCAAAGAAGCACTTCCTGAACCTCTTTCCCTTTTGGTGTGATAAAGTAAAGCACATATCCAACTGACACTAAGATCTATTAGCAAGATATATTATCTTAGGCCCCATCTAGATATGGGATTTATATCCTTCTGAAATCCTGCTATAACATACTCTGGGAAAACGAGACTCTGATTGTGAGTTTTCCTGGAACAGTGCTATAATTTACCTTCTGAGCTGCCATCTTCACCACTGTCACCATGCATGTGCAGGGCTCAAAAAAGACAGCTGCAAATGCACAGTGGGGACAACTGTGCACTTCCAGGTATTTCACATCATCAAAATACCTGGATGTGCCTGTCATTATATTGCTCACAGACTGTGGCAGCCCTGTGCTTTCAAGCCCAGGAGCGATTATTCCAGAGTGGCTTTTCTCCACAATATAATTTGTTAGTGTGTTACTTAGTTAGGGTCTGCAGTTGGCCTTAGCCAAAATATCACAGCCAAACTGCTCAAGCGCCTAACTGCCCCTAAACCTTGTAGTGGCTTTTGGTCTTTTAAAATTATTTATAAATGTATTATTACGAAGCTTTCCACAAACCAAATCCAAAATGCACAGGGACGTGACCTCTGACTACTTTTGTTTTTTTTAAAGAAAATAATTTGATTTCCATTACTAGAAGTTTCTTATCTTAATTGCACTGGTGGGATTTATAGATCTGTTAAAACTCCAAAACCAGGTATATTTATGGCACATTAAATTAATTTTTATTAAAAACTGCCATGAGAGGTGGCTTTGTAACAAGCTATTTGAATCACTGAAATTTAAAAATGAAAGTAAAAACTGATTATAATAGCTCCATAGTTTAATTCAGAAGTTTCATTTAGAATTGCTTATATACAGACAGGTAACTTCCTGGACACTTGGAAAATTTAAATCAAAGTGTAGTAAAAAAACAGGAACTAGCTTCAACATACATTAGGGATCAAAGTTCCCTCTAATGTGACAAAAACCTGGTTAAAATAAAGTCTCCTCAAAAGCTAGCAAGCTTCCAAACAGGGGATGCCGTAAAGCACACAGACAAGAGATTTAAGGGATGGCTGCCAGAAAGACATGATAACAACAAAGCAGACCTCATTTCTGGCAGCTGTGCTCTCTTACAAGGAACACTGGTTAGGACAGAACAATCTTTTTTTAACAAATCCATTTGTATAGAAAAATAAAACAAAATTAGTGATATGCAAAAGTTTGGCTACCTCTCCAAAGCCTAGATTAGTTGGGCTCCTTTAGTGATAAAAACCTAGCAAATGTGGAACTAACTAGGAAAAAGTCATAGGAAAACACTTCTTGTTGGAGCTAAAAACAGGCATCATTCAAAGCATCCGTGTTAATTTCATGTTGGCTGGGTTTCCACACCTAAAAGAGCCCTTCTGATATGCCCAATGTGGGGAGAGGGCCACTTCCCCAGCAAACTCCTAACTGAAAGGATTAAAGATGAAATGATACCATTCTGCTATATTCTACCTGTACAGTACATAAATCTTTGGCTAGTACAACGAGCATGTTAAACAGCAACTTCTTCAATTCAAAATCTTCATAGGAATAAGTCAGCTTCAGGCCTTTCACCAAAGGATCATGACTTTTCACTGTGAAGGAAACAACAGTATTTTACAAGGAGTGCCAAATCTATACTAATAAACTGAATGTCAGTTAAAACTAATTACTGTACAGTACTTGCCTTCAGAAAAAGTGGCAAATAATATTAACTCTCTGGCAAATCCAGTTTCCTTAAGAAAGAAAGAGAGAAAGAAAAGAATTCACACATAAAAAGAGCTAGGTTATAGTGAAAAGGTTACTTTTTTGCTTCACATTTAAACTCATCTTCCCAAATGCCAGCCATCTACATCTGAGTACAGTAAATATGGCTGGGAGTGGATGCAGCTCAGTGGTAGAGCAAACTGGAAAGCAAAATGTGGTACATTCAATTATAATATCTCATGGACAGGCCTTGGTGCAAGCCACCAAGTCCCACTCCAGTTTGGATTATGTGAGCTGGGCCTGACTATCCTTTGCATCACATGCCAAAGTGCACAGTATAAAAGCTGGCTTAGCCCGTGTCCCCATGCAAACTGTTTGCTGCTGTGTGGGCGCCGATTGGGCTCGCATGGGACCAGGTGCAGGACCGAGATCAAATCTTGGGCATACCCATGCTATTCACCCTGACACGGACTGAGGGTGAGGTGGAGGTGGTTTCAGCAGTCTCCAAGCAAACCATGCTGGGATTGGGATTTTGCTCCCTTTCCCAGGCAAGCCGTTGCTTGCCTCACAAGGGGAGTAAAAGCAACGGAGTAAGGGGCTGCACAGGTTTAAGTTTTCTCTCTTTTCCAGGGAGGCAACCTTATTGTCCCCCTGGAAAAGAGATAAGTCGCAAGCTTCTGCACCCCCATTTTCCGATCTGCTGACAGAAAGAGGCTTGGCTTTACTGCTGAAGTACAGGATCACATTGGCAGTAAAGCCAAGCGTCTTTATATCAGCAGATCAGAAAGAGGGGGTTCAGAGGCTTGAGATTTCTCACTTTTCTGTTCACGAACTTGGCTGACACAACAGAGGCTTGCCTTTAAAACTCAAACCTCTTTCCCATCAGCTGAGATCGTGAAGTCCAGCACTGTCTTGGCTCACTTGGCAATGCGTGCCAGGACCCCAAACTGTGCCAAGACTTGTTTTTTCAAGTACCAAATTTGGTCCTGGTCTGGCATAGTTTGGGGTGATTTGGTCTGCTTTCCACAGACCAAATCTAAAATGCATGGGGCTGCCCCTTGCTGGGACCGCATTCAGTACCGGACCAAATGTGCATGAGATTTTGGAAGCTAGTATTAGACTGTTCCTCATGCAATAGTATCATGCAATACTATCACATATCAGTGTTTTTCTTTCAATGTGAGAAAGAGCTGCAAAATTTGTTCACTTGCAAGACTTGAATGTGATGATGTAAACTTTTTGTTTTACACTACAAAACCCCAAGAAGCACCTCAATTATTCTACAAGACACAACCATATTTAAGGAAGGAAATTTGTACTTCTGTTACAGAGGCCAAAACTAATTGAGAACAATAACATGACTGCTTTGTTAACATTTTCTCTAACACCTGAAACAAATGGGCATAAAACTTGATACATACAATCATTGGAGCTCCTGGACTCTGAGCTACAAGGGTAGCTATTACCAAAAAGTCATTTCTTAGCTGGCGATCATAATGACGGGAACCATGAATTAGTAACTTCGCAAATGCTTCCTTCAGAGCACTAATAAAAAGTAAAATTTTATATTTTAGTTTATATATTCTATCTGCAATAAAATTATAAAGACAGAGATCATCCAGTTCAGGAATGGACTGAGTTAGGATGCCCAGTAACCCTGCAATTATCTTGGAATACCCACCCAAAATCCATGTTAAGTACAGTAATAGCATGGAGTACACTTTTATCTAATGTTTATGGTTTCTGCTCTGTATATCTCATTAATCACCTTGGAAAGCTACTGGAAAGGAAATATACAAATGACAGATATTAATTAGCTACGAATAAGCTATGAAAGAAAGCAGTAGATCTTCAGTTAATGGAAAGTAATACTTTACAGGATTCAGAGTACCATCTGGTTCTATTTTTTGGATAAGTTTCCATTGATGGGATCTGATGGACAAATTGCTTGTTGAGGTCTACCCAAGTAGCAGTTTACTTGATCCATGTTCATTATTACTCATAAGAGCAAATTGGAGGAGAATAGCTGGGCATATTTTTGCATCAGCAGGAGGTCAGATCCTGCCTCCTGGTGGTCAAATTAATAAAGATAAAATCACACACCAAGTTAGGGATGTGCACAAACGTTTTCTTTGGAGTTTGATTAGTAAGGAACTGAATGCTAGAGAGTTTGTATTTGTTTGAATAGATAACCTTTGAATATGGTAGGAGTCTATTTGATGCAAATATATTCTTATGAATATCCAATATGAATGCATACATATCAGATACGGATCCTGAACAAATGCATACATAAGGGATACAGATCCTCTCCTGTCTTACACACACACACTTTGCCTCTGCCCCTGCTTCTCCAATTGTTCTTTTCCCTCCTGGCTTACACACACACAGGGAGAGAGAAAGCTCCAATGGGCTGTCTCTTTAAAATTGTCCCCACGCGAAAAGCAGAGAGGGGAAGGGAGAGAGAAAGCTCCAATGGGCTGCTTCTCTGATACTCCTTTTTACTCTGCCTCTGCTTCTCTGATAGTTCTTTACCCCCCCCCCCCAGTTTAATGAAGGTCCAAACTATTCATACGGATGTCTGAAAACATTCGTATTCGTATGAATGTCAACATATGAATATCATAACATTCGCTTCATGTGTGAATGTCCGAATTCATATGAATTCATACGAATAATGAATGTTACGAATATTCATGCACACTCCTACACCAAGTATCTCCAAGATAGGACTAATGATCAAAATAACATCTTACTCTCAGTAATTTTAGAGCTAATAATAATAAGGAAAACCTAAAAAAGTAGAATGAAATTTGGAGGGTTGTTGGATTCATTGTTGTCATTGGAAGTTAATGGTGCAGCAGTAACAAGGAATGCCTATTTCCACTGCTGGCTGGTTCATCAGCTTTACCTTTCTAGATAGAGACAACCCAGCCACTGGATCAAGTAACCTCCAGGTAATGCACTCCATGGTGCCACTCTTCAAGACTGTCCAAAAGCTGCAACTAGTGCAGAATTCAGCACCTAAATGATGGGCATTTCTGGTCAAATGTATATCATGCTGGTCCTGAAAGATTTGCACTAGTTGCCCATTTGTTACTAGGCCCAATTCAAGGTGTTGCTGTTAATATACAAAGCTCATCTGTTAAAATGAGGTGACTTAGGAGAACAGGAGAGGCCCTCCTTGCTACTCTCTTGCTTTTGGATGTTAGCGGGGTATGGCCTAAGAATGAAATTTGGAGGGTTGTTGGATTCATCTCTGTCATTTGAAGTTCATGTGGCAGCAGTAACAAGGAATGCCCATTTCCACCGCCTTTTGTACAATGGCCCCCAGTCTGTGGAATAGCCTTCCTGTAGAGGCTCACCAGGGACTGACATTCTATGTGTTTTAGTAAAGATGAACCTCCCTTCACATAGACATTTGGCTGTTCATTTTCTCAGTATCCCACTGATGCTGTATACTTTCTATTTTTCCCTCTTAGAATTTTAAATTGTGATATTATTTATAAACTGCTTAGGGACTATTAGGTATAAGTTGGTGGAAAAATGTAAAGAATGGATGGATGGATGGATGGATGGATGGATGGATGGATGGATGGATGGATGGATGGATGGATGGATGGATGGATGGATGGATGGATGGATGGATGGATGGATGGATGGATGGATGGATGGATGGATGGATGGATGGATGGATGATACAGACACTTTATTTAGCTATCATAATAAATTAGTGAAACCCATTCAACTAATTATACTTTCAAAATACAAAGTTACCCTTAAATGTTCTGACAGAGCATTCTTCAAGGTAAGAGAGGCAATTCTAAAGAATACGTGATGCTTTATTATTTTAATTAATCATTCTAGGATATTAATATGTATATAATACTACATTAGTAGCATCTCATTAACTACAGAAACATCAAGACTTACAGCTTGGTATTGGCTTTGGATTGACATCTCATCAAGTCTAGAGCCAATACCTATACTATGTAAAATAAAAAATGAAGGTGATTAGCATTTTACAGTATACAAACCAGAGAACTAGACTGCTATTTTAAGAGCACTTAACTGTACACATTCCAGGTTACTGAGTTGTTCTACAATTTCTTCCTTAGAGGTCTTTTCTAATAAATTCCAAATAATTTCTGAAGAACGGAACAGCAGCTGCCCAGAGGGATCAATATCATTTAGATGTGAACATAATCTTGTTGGTGCTTCTGCTATCATCATAAGTTTGCAATTTGCTTCTAGAGTATGAAAGGATCAATAATTAATTTATTCATACACTGCAAATTTATTAAAAAGGAAAACAAAATAATGAAGACCAGAAGAAATGACAATTTAGAAGTGTTATACTTACCAGAAACTGAAAGATGCTGCAGTGTTTTAATTAGCCATAACTTTTCTGGTAACTGATTTTCAACCACAGTCAGTGACAATACTAGCGTTTCCGCTAAACCTGCTAATTCCATCATATGCCTTTTATAGTTCACACCTATGGGTTGGTAAACTGCAAAGAAATTGTTGAAAGAAATCTGTCGTAGCACACTGATTTTATTGTGTGAATAGGTAAGATTTCACCTCAGAAAGCTAAGAAAAGCATATATAACTTAACAAAGGAAGCAACCTGAACTCCCAAACAGACCACAGCAGCAGTCAGTTCAGGGTCATAGGTCCTTTCCACACAGAACTAGGTTATCCCATGCTAAGACGGCTGTGTTGGTACAAAATAAGCAACCTGTCCTAAGGTGGAATGCGTTGCCACTGGGCCACTATGGGGCTGTTCACACTTTTCTCTCCTTTTTCTTCTCTTCATGGAGGAAGAAGGGACAAGTCTTTTCTGGTTTTGCTAACCCTAACCCTGGTTTTGTCAATCATTCTGACAACAGTAGGCAGCACACTCAAAGCCTGACAACTTGGTAGCAACTGACAATGATTTTGCTAACAACTGGCTACATAATAGCAATCTGGCAAATACCAGCAACATCTTTGCCCAGAATTTTGGCAGCAGAAATTGTCTATTGGAAACTGACAGACCCCTATATTGTGAAAGTCATATGCTTTCCTTTGGATATTAGAGATGGTTTCTCCTATGTTACATTGTATACTGTTGATTTAAACACATAATGCTTATAATTTTAAAGAATAAGATATTTTATATTCAACATTTATAAGTATATATAGTGGTAAGCATAAGTATACTATTTGAGGTTATATAGTTGTACTTGTTTTACGTTACTTTACCTGAAGACCTTACATAAGAGTTAGCCTAGTGAATACATATAAGGACCTGCTTTGGAGTAAAAGTGCACAGAACTGAGCTGCACAAATGATAAGGAAGGTTCTCAAGTATGTAAGAGTAAATCTTACCTTCAAATTCTTTCTTCTGTGGTTCAGCATGGTAAAAGCTAATAACACATCTACAGATTTGTATCCTTACTTGAGAACACGGTATCCGCATCAAGTAACCTGAAGAAATAGGCAAATTACAATAGAGTGGCAAGGATACGTTATCATAGCTTGCTTAACAACCAGTGTATTGCAATATTGCATGTTTTTTCATGTTTTACTGTATAAAGATTCTGATTTCTACATCTAAGAAAATGGGGGGGAGTATATTTGCAGTAAAGCTTTGCCCACGTGTGATTATAATACCCCAGCAACAAACCTCTAAGTCTGAGAAACAATGCAAGCACCTACTGTTCTAGTCCGTTTCCATAAACCAATTGAAATTTTGGTGTATAAAAAACCCACTTAATACCTTACTGAAATAAATAAGTAAACACAGAACAACTTGGCTTAAAAATAAGAGGATTGTATAATAAAAGGAAATGTTGGATTTAATGTTGAGTTATGTGCCTTTAAGCACACTATTATAAAGTGTAACCTAAATCATAAGTGAATCTTCCTCCCTAATACTTTTAGGACTGCAGTCACACTCTTGAAATTAATAAAAATCACACTATTTTTAAATTTGTAATGGACTTAAAGTTTGGATTAATCTCTTTGTAATAAGATGCTCTCCTAGGCATCTACATATTTTCTGCAACAAACAGACAAATCTAAGTGAAGGTAGCCTTTGGTACGAGTCAGACTACCAAGAAATATGCACATAACATCTAACATTACCCAGTTGAGACATTGACTCTTGAACATCTTTGGCATAATTTACTTCATCAGATAACTTCTTTTTATAAAATGGTAACCTACAAAATTAAAATACGATAATTATTGACTGCATTTAAAAACAGAGGTAAACTGTTTTATTATGTAAAGGCTTGTGCACCAGTATGTTTTCACAATTTGTACAAGAGAGTCCAAATTCATTCTATTAACAGTCTACCCAGTAAGGGCTAGCCAAGCAGAACATAAAACAAAATTCCAGAGGTAATGCTAAAAATATTTTAACTGCAAAATGATATCACAACATTAAATAATACTGATGACAAACCAGCAGCAGAAGTTCAGGATTTGGAAGGAAAGCTTTCAATAGCAAACACAGTATTTTAAAATTACAGTGAATTTTTCTCTTGGTAGATTAGCAGCATATTTATAATTTTGAAGGATTATATTAATGATTGAAAGACTAGGGGAACAAACTATTTTGTATAGTTCCCTGTGAAACATTTTGTAAAATTCTGGAAGATGTAGAGTATGTGTTTTGTTACTACAGTTCTCAAGTATCAACTGCTGCTGCTATTGGATTTTTTTTTCTTTACTATACATTTCTATCAGGAGGCCCTACACAGCAAGTGTTTGCTGAAATACCAGATCCCCTTTGCTCCTTCTTCCTTCAAAATTCAACAGATAGAAGGCTTTCTAGCTACATTAAAGAAAAGATGGGGTGGAAGAGTACTTCATCACTTTAGTTCAGGCAGCTTCCCCTTTCAACTTTTAAGGAGCTTTGAATTCATTTTCAAATCTGGCAATTCCCACAGGATCAGTTGAATCCCCAGTTTCTGGGGATTAAACGTTCTGAAACATGGGTTATCTGTATTCAAATCAAAAGAACTGTCACTGCAGGATTTACAAATAATCCTCTTTTTTGGCAAATTTAAATGCATACTTTTTTAGGGGCTTCTCCTCAGTTTCCTTCAGCCAATAAGAAGGTGTGATTATCAGCTAAAGGAATCTTCGGCTGGCTGAAAGTGGGAGGGAATGGAGGGAAAGAGTGAACAGAAGTTGTAACAAAAGATCAGATGTATGGGGAAGTGTCTGATTTTACAGCTATTGTGAAAGCCTCCCTCCCTCCTTCCCGATCCATGCCTTTTTGCTCTGATCTGCTATAGTGATCCTGCGCTAAACTTTGTAAAAGCCTAATCTTCCTTGCGAATGGGGAATCCAGTCAGCAGCTCTGCAAACTGTTACTTCCTCTTTAAATTGCCACTATACCACTTCAGAAGATCGCAGCCAGCAAAAGATTAAAGAGAAAGCTCTTCTCCCATCTCTCCTCCCTCTTCTTCAGATAGCCATGTGTGTGTGTGTGTGAGAGAGAAGGGTGGGATCACTTTCTCACATTTTCCCTTTAATTCAATTTTTAAAATGATGGGGGTGGGTGGGATGGATCCTGCCTTAATGAAGCAAATGGGAGAGACCAGCAGGATGCAGATGCTAGTGGGTGGGGAGTGGGAAAAAAGTATATACAAGATGGAGGGGGTGGGAATAAGCAGGGAAGGAAGAGTGCTACCAGGGTTTTCTCCCCAGCCAGACATTGAAGAATGGAGAGTGAATCCACATTACAAGTTAGCAATGAAAACAAAAAAAAAATCCAATTTCACTGCTGATTTTAAAAACCCTGATTTAAATCCACCTGGGGATGCAGCCTAAGAGAGTAGCTCCCTCAGCTATTTCTGCTCAAGCTAAACAGCTTATATTTATTTAATATTTGTTGCTTAGTACCACTGAGTTAGTAATGATTCCTCATGCTTGTGTGGACACATCTATGCAGTTTTCTTGGCAGACAAAGAATGGTTTGTCATTACCTCTTTTGTGGGGGAGCACTCTGAAATGCCCTCTTCAACCGGCCAGCCATGCACGTGCTCATGTGGGGTGTGGACAGCATATGGGGATTTAAAGATGGAATCACTGGCACTACGATGATGTGGTTTAAAGCACAAATACAATACGATAAAGCTGCTCTTGAGTCCAGCATGACTCCTGTTGTGTGGAACTGCTTTCTTCAAGGATGATTTCCCAGGGATTTAACCTGGGATCTTCTGCATACAGATCAAGTGCTCTACCAACACGTTAATTTGGGCTTTCTATAATAGTTGCTTCATTCTAACTGAGCCATTTCCCCAAGAACATGTGCAACTACAACAATAACAGTTTACTGAAAAATAGATGATAAAAGAAAAACGGGACAGAGAATGAAATACTTACCCATATAATTTAAGAACTTCACATGTAGGTTCTATAAATGCACAGTCGAATTGAATTTTTTCTGCACACAAGTTTAAAATTTTAGAGATACGGGCTAAATCATTAAGAGGCTTATAATGACTAAGAATCAAGGAAAGTAATGTCATTAAGAGAAAATGATATGAATATTATAAAGCATAGGGGTTGTTCAGCATTGGCTCTCAGAAACCACACCAACAATATAAATAAGAAGGGAATCCATCACATGAACATACCTTTGATTAAAAATAATGATCAGAGCCAGCTTCTGACTACCACAGAAAAGCTGATATAGTATTAGCTATCTTTGTGAAGGGAAACTGGTCCATTGAAGTTCTGCTACAGCTGACATTGCTGCTTTCTGAAGGGAGGCCATGGTGTTTCAGGAGTTCTTCCGGCAGAGTCTTTGCATTGTTAAGTCCACTCTCATACCACTTCCTTCACCTTCTTTGTACAGTCACACTGTGCTTTTTGAGAGCCAATACTGGACAATTATTATACACCTCTAAAAAGCCCAACCTGAGATGTAAACTTAATCAGACATTCAAACAAAGGCCCAGTTCCCATTGGCATTTTAAAACTGTTTAGAAATGGTTTGGATCCTCTTTGTCCTGATTCCCAATCAGTTTCAGGGGTATTTTGAGGATTATTTGGCTAAAAAATGGAATAAATAAACACCTGTTTTTTCAGGGTCCCCCCCCCCGTTTTTGCTTTTAAAACACTTCTTCCTTATTGCTGTGGGAACGCTACAGCAGTATTTGGGCAAATACATCATGAAATGGGTGGGCTTTCACCCTGTGCAGGGACCAGCCCCTTGCCAGATTTGTTAAAGTGCGAGATCCATATTCAGGAGAGAAGTAACAATTCAGTCTGATAAGATGTAGCAGTTCACCCACTCAACACTTCAAACTGATAACAAAGTTTCATTTTTCACTTCCCCTTGCTTTCTCCTTTCTGGGAAGCACACATTGGAGGTGCCTCTTTTGCCTTGCTTAGCCCTGGGAAGGAGAGAAGCTCCTCTCCCCCATGTCCCACCAGTGACTGAGCCCGCACCTGCGCAGCCAGCTGGACAAGTGGGAACACAGCGCTCTCTCTGCTGCCCCTTTTTCACTTTTCTGCATTTGCAGAAAAGTGAAAAAGCACCAGTAGTGAGTTTATGTGTGTGTGTATCTGTATACCAGCCGGTGCTGCTGGTGATGGGGAGGGGAGGAGACCGAAGGGGAGGAAGGTGTGTGTGTGTGTGCGTGCGTGTATGTATGTACAGGACTGGCAGGACGTCTTTTGCAAAAGCATGAGGGGAGGGGAGGGGAGATGAGGAAGCTGCAATTCCCCGCCCTCTGCCATGTCATTGTGGGATTCAATTGGCAGGCAGTGGGCAGGGCCCCGGCTGGCAAGAGGAGGCGAAGAAAAGATTCCCTTTCCCTAATGCGATTCTGAACCATTTTGGGTGGGGACAGCAGAGGGGTTGATAGCAATTTAAAGTGTTTTAAAGCCACTGAAGTGGGGACTGAGAGAATCCATGTTTGAACTGCTTTTGTTTTGTTTTTAAACTGTTTTAAGAGGGATGAGTGGAAACAGGGTCAAAGAGTAGTTTCCAGACTTCCAATAATAAGAGATACAAACTATTTTTTATCTATGGGTGCATTCCCATAGACATTTAAATCTGAATCAAAACTGAATTTGGTATCCAATGTTCCCATTGAATTTTCCATAAATCTGAACAGAATCAGAATTTTGGATCCAGTGTTCCCATTTAACTTTTTATTCTCAGATTTTATGTGGACTATCTTGCAGAAATCCGCAAAAATAAATAAATAAATAAAATCCTGAGAAAAAGTGTTCTCAGGCCCCTTTTGGAGCTGAGTCCACTCCTCCTCCCCCCCCCCATATGGGAATGCTCCTGGACTATGAGGGCCTGAGATCTAGCCTTCTGGCCAATGCCTGCCAGATGTGGGTTGGATTTCACAGCTGTGAAGGACCCCCTCTCCCTTGCAGTGCCTGCAATGCTAGAGCCCCAATCAAGAAAAGGCAAAGGTCTGAATTTCTCCTGAATGGGGTAGGGAGAGTGGCTAGACTCATGGCTTGGCTTTTAAAATCTTTTTGCTTGCTACATATGTATCCCTCATTTCTGGTAGCTGCTGAGGCATACATATGTATCAAGCAAAGCCAAGGCGCTCTCTCCTGCGCAAGCTGCCAGTCTTCCTATTGTGCTCTGTTCCTTTGCTCATCTGCCTGAGAGCAAATGCTGTCTTCCCAGTACTGTGGATGGAGGTAACATTACCGGGAACGCCTATCTGAAAGGGAGGGTGTGAAAAAGGGAAAGTGTGATTGCCCTTTGTGTGTTGCATAATGTACCTCTGAGATCAGCTTTTCATGTGAAAGAAACAATAAACAACTTCAATGGAACAAATATTATTTTTGCATTCTCTTTTTCATTCTAATCTCCATTTTTACTTCCAACAAAAATGGCAAAAGGATACAATCCCAAATTCATAATGTTTTGCAACTTTTTTCAAGGCTTCAAGTTGTTCATCCACATTACTCTTAAAGAAAAGATGCAGAAAAAAGTAGTAGATTGGAAAAATGAGGGCCACAGAAGGAAAGGATGCACTATAGATAAACAGAACTTCATATTATCTCTAATAAGACTAAATTATTCAGCACTCTTAATTTGCCTTGTGCAGGACCGGTAAGCATGGCTTCCTGGAGAATACTCTGGCCACATGGGGCCTTTCACTTGGAGTGCTCCCAAATGCAAAGATTGCTCCAGGGAGTGATCAAACAGGAGACCACTTTAAAGTGGCTTCCCAAACATTCCTGGACTCCAGCTGTCTGCCATGAGGATGGCTGGAGTAGCACATGCACCATGCCATAGAGCTGTGGAAACATTCCCAGAAGAATGCCATTTGTTGCACTGCTGGCAAAAACTTCCTAGCTTGCAAAGACAGGAAATATACATTTCAAACTCTTTTAAAATATACAGATCCAAGTTATACTTCTACAAAACATAAGATATTCTAATGCTTTTGTTATACTTACTAATTCTGTTTCTTCAAGCAGTTTGATAACATGATTAAGATCCACAGATTTCAAGTAATCCTAAAAATATGAATAAATATTTAAATGATTAATCATTTTCATTTCTAGTCTTGTCTTCTAGTTTTGCTTCACTTTCTGTGGATCTTTTTTACTATTCTTTCAAAGTACTGTGCAAAATGCACAGAAGACCCATATTTCTACCTCTTGTAGCTGCAAAATTGGTGCTAGAATTATGTATGCAATACTATATTCCAGAGGCATTATAATGGTGCCCAGTTTAGTGTCAATATTATTTATTATCCCTAACATACTTTTTTACATTTTGATGCTTTCATTGAGAGCTATCGAACATTATGTGAAGATCTATCTTCTGATCAATCCCAGCCAATTTAGATCCTAATACCTTACAGTTGTAGTTCATATTGTCTTAGACTGTTGTGTATTTTAATCACACTACACTTATTTTCAAATTTTGCAAACCTCTGCAGGAGTACTTTCAAAGGATGATTGCCAAATAAATTATTTTTAAGAATGAATTCCTGTCCTGACCACCCTGGGACCTCTGGGAAGGGCAGCAGAAAAATACTGAACTAACTAAAAATTCATTTACGAAAGGGTTAGACAAATTCATAGATGATGGATGTATCAATGGCTACTAGAAAGGATGCCTAGGTACATCTTCCAAGCTGGGGAAGATAGGCAGGATGCCTCTAAGACCATTTGCTGGGATCTGAGAGTGGGTGAATGTTTGCCCTCATCTTCTGCTTGAAATGCCCAGGAGCAATTGGTGGGCCACCGTGTGGGGCATGATGCTAGACTAGATGGGCCGTGGGCTGATGCAGCAGGGTTCGTTGTGTTCTTAAAATTAAAATGCACTCTAGGCAGCCAGCATGGGATAATAGCTACAGATAGCAACTGCTGGCAGCAAAAGGGTGTTCTTGCTTAGTGAACCATGCTCTTGTTTACTCGTGTCTGCATTGTATTTCCTTTTCCATTCATCATTCCCCTAAGACCAGTTGCTGGGGTAGAGAGAGCGCTGATGCCTGCCTGCCCTGCTTAGGGCTTTCCCTAAGTATCTGCTTTCCTATAAGGGCCACCAGGCTGCTGAAGAACTAGATGTTGATCCATCTATCTGATGCAGCAGGGAGTTTTATGGGCTTTTAACGTCCTGCCCTGTGTCACCTCTGTGGTCAAGCCTAAGGTTGCATCCAGCTTCAATCCACTTCCAGAGCGAGAGGACACACCAGCAAAGTGACCGGTCATTTTCTTTCCACATTATCTATCCCAAAGGTGAACTTTGTGAGCTATTTAACACTGAATGAAACCAGAATGTCATTCTGCTGATGTGTCCTCTCTCTCTGAAAGTGGACTGCAGCTGACCACAGCCCTTCTTAACTGCAAGCAGCTCGGGGCAGGGACCTTGACGAGTCATTCTTCCGAGTGACACACGGGGGGGGGGAGGCAGTGAACCTCCTCAGTCAGTCCTGGGAAGTTGGAGCCCCCCGGGCGCCCGTGCAAACTTCTCTAGGGAAGCCTCTCTTCGCCCCTCTCCGTCTGACAGCGCCGAGGCAGGCGAGCGAGCGAGCGAGCGCGACTACAGCGTCGGCCTGGCGCAGCCCTCTCCCTCCCCTCACCTCCTCCAGGCAGCCGCCGAGCTCGTCGTCCGAAGGGCGCTCCAGCTTGGAGGACGTCGAGGGGCTCCTTTTTTTCTCGGCGAAGCTTGGGACCCAGAGGCGTGGCAAGGCTCCGGGCTGGGGCGCCGGAGAAGCCATAGCTCGGGGCTTCCTTGGCTCCCCGGACGAGTTCAGGGAACCTCAGCCGAGGAGGAGGGCGGCGGCGGCGGCGGCGCCAAAGCCGCTGAAGAGCCGACGCCGACAACACACGCCGGGCGGCGTTGCCATGGCAGCGAGAGAAGCCGGCTAAGGAAGGCCGCCATGAGGGAGAACAGGGAGAGCGAGAGCGATGGAGGGGCGCCCTGCCCAGGACTCAAGGGAACCGGCGACGACGGACGAGGACGGCGGTCAGTCAGTACCGTCCCTCGGCCGTCCTCGCCGGCAACGCAGTTACGTCTGTTCCCAGCCAGGGCTGTTATTCACACCTACATTTTAATCCAGCTTCGCTCCACTTTCAGAGTGGAAGGACGCCGCAGAGCAAAGCGACTTGTCATTTTCCTTACACGGTATCTAACTCAAAGGGAGTTAGACAAAACCAAACAGCTTGTTACTTTGCCAGTCTGTTATCTCACTCTGGAAGTGGACTGAAGCTGGATTAAAATGTAGATGTGAACACAAAAGCAGGCTTCAAAAAATTCATTTGTGCTGGGATGTTATGTGTACACTGCAGTCAAGCCCTCCTTAGAGTAATTTCAGGGAACAGTTGGGCCTTCAGATTACAGTACTGTACCTTCTCACTGTTTTGAGCCAACAGATTAATTTCTGTCTTGCTGTATAGCTGTATACTGTTGTGGTAAAACATGTTTATTTTGTCAGTGTCTGCAAAATTAATGACCATTGGCTGACTATAAGAATCATTTCTTCTGAAAATGGGTATGGAGAAACAGGGTTGTCCAATGTCTCCAAACCATTAAAGCCAAAACTATTGGTAAAGGAGCATGAAATCCAAGATGTGGTGTTGAAAGCTTATATAGATTACTTCATTTTCTTTCCCTCAGAATTTGTTGGCTCCTCTCAATATTGTTAATTCTCTTTGATTCTTTGACCTTGCAATCAACCCTAGCAAGTCAGAAATTTCATGCAGCAATATTCTGCCAAGCCAACCACTCAACTTGAACTGCAAGTTATCCAAGTTTAAACTAAAAAATAAAAGCTTGAACTATTTGGGCATCTATTTATAAAAGAATGTACACAACACATTTCTATTTTGACTCTTATTTTACTTGCAGTTACAAGTAATCTTTCAATTTATTTCAGTTCTTCAGCTCAGAAGACAACTGAGCCTGGATATAATCACATTTCAGGCAGTTTAGGAAGGCAAGGGAATTGAACTATTTGTGGAATAATGTCAAGTTGGAATGTTAACACACCTCTTAATCCAGGCATTAGATTGTTAGTTTCCTTGCAACCACTTTGGGACTGTATTTTTTTGTTTTTGTTTTACTGTTATATTTTAACTGTTATATTTTATTTGTAAAGAGCCCTAAGACTCAGGAATAGGATGATATAAAAATGTAAAAAACATACTCCTGCAGTCAACTGCCACATTTTAAGGGCAAGTGATGACCCTTGTATATTCTGTTCAACAAGGCAAAGTAGTTTTTTTCATAACTAATCAGCATTCTCAAGTTCTTTCTTTTAAGTATAAAACTTGCCAACTGAGATTTCCTTAAATCTTTTAAGAGGAAGGATCTTCCCCCTAACCCCCAATAGCAACTGTAGCACATAAAAATGGGTCAGAAGCCAACATCAGAAAATTTGAATTTGGCAATATTTGGCCAAA
Organism: Aspidoscelis tigris stejnegeri; assembly: GCA_023333525.1. Lineage (NCBI taxonomy): Eukaryota > Metazoa > Chordata > Lepidosauria > Squamata > Teiidae > Aspidoscelis > Aspidoscelis tigris. Next base: position 46,886,526 of record JALMGA010000008.1, read on the forward strand.
CTCAGAAAGCCTCTAAAGTCCAGGGATATCCAAACTGGATTACCACACGTACCCATGGCAAACCCAACATAGGATATAGAGAAGAAGAAGAAGAGTTGGCTTTTCTATCCTGTTTTTCTCGCCCATTTAAAGAAGATTCAAAGCAGCTGACAAAACTTTCTATTCTTCTTTCAACAGAACACCCTGTGGGGTAGGTGGGGCTGTGAGTGTTCAGAATGTAGCTGTGACTAGCCCAAGGTCACCCAGCTGGCTTGATGGAGAGCGGAATCAAATCCGGTATTCCCAGATAAAGAGTCCGGCTCCTTAACCACTAGACCAAACTGGCTCACTGGCAAACTGGCAAAATCCTGGCATATTGCTATGTAAGAAAAAGAACTCTAAGCCTAGGTTTTCCTGTATAGTGACCTCCTTTTGATTCCTGACTCCCAGCAAGAAAGTTAGTTTACTCAGCCATAGCTATGCCCCTCATTGTCAGATTTATCTATATTTGTAAATAATTATTTAAAACACTTAATAGTATTTTTCCTGTCACATTATTTTTCCCATGGTTATTTTTTTCTTGATACATGATTTCTCATTTGATTACCCCTAAGTTTATGAAAGATTCTGAAGTTTTAACCCCTAGACTCATACAAGTTTCAGCATACATAGGCCCTTTCTGCAGTGGGCCTTATTAAGATTGTATCATGGAATTGTGACTTGCCACCCACATGCTGGTGCAAATGATAGCAGAGCCTTCCATCATCTTCACTAGCATGCAGATGGTATGACTCTACTTTGGGATATAATCCAGAAAAATGGCCAGTGTAGAAAGGGCCTTAAAATGTCCCAGAATTGTGCCTATCTCCAGTGTTTCTATGTAAAATCTCCCTATCTTTTACAAGTAGCATGTGCTTTTATTCTTACAATATATACATAATTTACTTAATTATTTCATATTGTTCTCCTGCCTCTTCCCCTTCCCTAGACTAGGGGTACATGAGATTGTCAATTTTTCTTTCTGTCTTTCTTTCTGCTCCCCTTGCCCTTTCCCTCTTCTTTTTACTAGATTGCCAGCAACTTTGGTAGGAATTCTTTTTCAGGTGATTCAATATCATGTGCTTTTAATCTCAAACAGTACTGCACTGTTGTCTGAGGGCAGAGGTAGTTTAAACTGAACTTGTGGTGGAAGAAAACAGTAATAATATTTAAAGCAATCAGTTCAGTAAATAGAATGTGCATCCTCAGTCCCAAATGCAAATTCAGGTTCCACAGTAGCACTGTTTTCCTCTATGAACTTGAACAAACCACAGAAACTTGCATATGCTGCATATATCCCACCAACTAAACTGGGTATTTGCATTTCATGCAAAAAAGGTCACTATCCAAACTGTATTTATTGCATGACCACATTTTCCCTTTTTAAAAATCCACAAAGGGCAGTATGAATTAAAAACAAACAAGCTTATTTTACTGTACCTGGAAAAGCTACGGGCTTTTTTTGCTAAACATTCAAGGTTGAGAGGCCCTACTAAGGACATATGCAAACACTGATTTGAGTAAAGGTGGCTTCTGGACTCATGTTTATTCTAAATGCACCATGTTTGCTAAGCACATAGAACATATATTCTCCAAATATGCATGATAATGTAATATTCCCCCTCCACACACTTATTTCACTCAGTCCTATGATGGGATCATTTCTTTGTGAATGGGTAAATGTACGTATCTCTATATCTGGTTTCACACCATTTATTATACTATATAAAATGTACACTCCTATATAACTACTTCATCAACATTTATTTTAATTTTATTGGTTACAGTACAATACTTGTCCAAGAATGCAAACAACTAAAACGCTGTACCCATCTCTGGGTCTACACGGCCACAGCCAAGCAGATAATAAATTTAAAATAAATTAGAATCCAAATTGTTATTGGTAACAAGTAACACAAATTAAAACCATAGGGAAAATATATAATTATTTGCTATATATTAAACACAGAAAAATAGAGAAATGCTTTACAATCACAGAATACAAAAGCTCTAATAGGCTCATTTAAAATATTTTTTTACTGCATAGAAATCATTGATCAATGACACATTTAAATTGTAACTAAAGCATCAGGGTGCAACTTCAGGAAAAACTGGTAGACAAATATTTGAAGCTTTCTAAGGAATATACAGATCAAAATATATAGACTAAGGATTCCTATTTAAACTCTTAGTTATATGGCTTATATTTAATCAAAAACTTACTAAATTTTTAAATGTTCTACTGAAAACATTGGTATAGTTCAGAAATAGTGACCTTGTGGCTTGCTGTACTGAGTGGTGTGCATGTATATCCCAGCTTCCTATTACAGAACATTAAACCAGCAAGCTATAGTCTCATCTGACTATAAACTCGAATATTGAGCTATTGGATATAGTTATAAATGGAATCACAGCGTTCTGGTTATAACTGAAGAAGGAGAACAAGAACAGTTGGTTTTTATAGCCCACTTTTCTCACTCTTTAAGGGGACTCAAAGCAACTGCCAAACCTTCTGTTCTTCTCCCCACAACAGACACCCTGTGAGGTAGGTGGAGCTGTGAGAGCTCAGAAAGAGAGCTGTGACTAGCCCAAGGTCAGCTGGCTTCATGTAGGAGTGTGGAATTGAACTGAGGGGCTATCAGATAAAGTGTGACATTCTAACCACCAGACCAAACTGGTTCACCAGTTAAAGAGGATCTACAGTTTAGCAAATCTTGAGAGCTTTCAGTGCACCAGTGTTTTCCAAGTATGGTGCTACCCACACTATACACCAGTGGTATATTAAATTACTGTAGGCAGCACACAATTTTAAAAAGTTATAAAAGGTAAATTTAAGTAGTAAGTAACGGAACAGGTTGGCCTGGAAAAAACTATGGTGGCACATAACTGACTGAAGTATGGGAAACATATGAGAAAAGGAAGAACAGAACAGAAGGAGGAAGATAGCAGACAGGCCACTGGAAGCCTCTACCTAGACTTTCAACTTCCCTTGTGTACCTTGCCTGTGCAAAGGGGATGTTGAAGAGCAAACTACTGGCTGTTTTTCTCCAATGAGACTGGTTGGTTGATTGCTATTGGCTATTTCACCCCAAACCTTTTTCAGAGCAGCTCCTCCTCCTTTTGTATTAGCCTTGCCTGTGCTTTTTTTTTTTTACTCTGATTCAGCTGGTGCGAGTGGCTGTTTCCTGGCTTTGTGGTGTGGACTTCACCAATGAAGTTACTCCACACTGGAGAGGCTTCTGGGGTTCTTTGGTAAGGCTGAGCTTCTGCTGCAGTGATAGCTAGGTTCTACCTCCATGTTAAGAGAAGGGAGAGGAGAATGCTGCCACGCAGTGAATTATTCAGTTTCTGACCATCACATTTCCTTTCTTTAAAACAATCAGGGCAATAGCAGAATTTCTATCTGTGTCAGGAGTAAGAAGGATGAAGAATCAGCTGCCCTTCCGCTTTGACAGTGTGGAAAGATTCAGAGAAGGGGAGTGGTCAGATACACAGGAAGGTCAACAGATCATTGGAGAACTGGCCATTCATGACAGATGAGTCACTTAAGTTCTTTAATGGAGCTCTTCTGTGCAACAAGCCACGTGAGGAAAGCCCATGATATTGAGGAATCCGCCAGTAGCCAAGAAACACTTTTCATGGTGAATAACTAACTGGTTCTTTCAGTTCATTAATCGGGAAACTTTGAATTAAGGATTGAAAGATGAAGAAGAGGGAACAGGATGTGATTTTTACCATCTTAGCTGAGGGCCTGTTACGTATCGGATTACAGTTCAGACAACAGAAAATGAGGCTCTCAGTCATACTCTTTGCTTTCCCCCATCTCATTATACGAGTCCTGATCCACATGTCAACATACACTGAAGTGGTTTAAAAATGCTTCATGAATAATCATAACATTTCACATATGAAAAAGCCCAATACACAGCATAAATATTTCAATTTTGCTCTTCACCGATTTCATTCAAAAATACTGTTTTACCAAAATAAAACAATCTTTCTCTGCTTTTATATAAAACTACTTGAAAAAAAATATTCAAGATAATTTCACAGTATTTAAGTAACTTTGAAAGAGTGAATACCTAGGATTAACCCCCAAATAATTTATACCCAGGCATTAAACCCTAGCTTTAGTGAAATCCCTGAACATGTAGTGCTGTGTCTTAATGTAAAAGAGAAGTGCATAAGAAGGAATGTTTTAGGACACAAAGGAAATGAATGGTAAACCCCTGCACTTAATCTGAATATCTGGACACTCATTAGTCTGATCTAGGGATGTTTCTCTTGCACAACTGCAGACTATTCCTTGGACTATCTTCAAAGCTTATTCTAGGTGATAGTCCAGACACCTGTCAAAATCAATCTAGCCCTCTCTAATGGGGATGGAATGCAGGAAGAAGGAAGCCAAAGAGAAAAGGAGTGTTTCCTCAAAACACATTGTGTTGGCACTAATATAATCTGAGAAATGCTGGTTAAACTTCTCACTCAGCTATGAACTGACACTCGATGGCCCAGGCTAGTTGCTATGAAGATAAAATAGGGCCAAAGAAGAATTTTTTCTCTCTTGCCTTGAACTCCTTTGATAAAAGGGATGATATAAATCTATGTAAACAAGAAGTCTTGCCCTTTCTAGTTTAATGAAAATCCATAATACTGTTATAAAAGTCAGTTCCAGTTTAAAGGTCTCACAGGCATATAGTCACAAACTAAGTACGGGGTCTTGCAAAAAGTAAGTATCAACTATAACTTGAACAGAGAGAAGGGGCAAGGCAATGCCTGGCCTTTCACTGAGTTCTACCACTGACCAAAATATGGCAATATTGTAAATATGGTTGAATGCCTCTTCCCATCCTATTTATAGAAAATGGTATATCTCAAAGATTAATTTTGGAATAAGCATTTATTTTTTTTAAGTGCTGATTTAAATAAAAGTGAAATATTTAATAGTTTTTGCATTGAATACAATGGGAGCATATCACTTTAAATAATCAGTGTTATGCTTTATTTACAGATTCTATTTAATTCTGTGTAGCTCCTTAGTTAGTTTATTATATAAATTTCCAACAAGCAGATAAACTATGGAATGTAAAACAATACTGTTACTAGTGCTGTATTGCTGTTGGTATTTTACAGGAACAAAATATTATGGATCTGAACATTGCAAGTAAGTACCTTCCCAGAAACCTGGCTGGCTGCTATGGTAACATGCTAGGACAAATGAACAGGCAGCATTATCTAGGGTGCGTGGGCACAAAATGGTAGCACTTGCATTGGTTCTGATGCTGCCAGTCACATAGAAAAATGGGTTTGGGTATACCAGTGTAGAGCATGCAGCAACTTGAAGATTAACTTATCTTTCTCTAGCCACATTTCCAATTAGACAATAGGTGAATTCGCACTTCAGCCTGTAGTATGCAATTAGGCAACCTATGGGCAGGTGCATCTGCACTTGCGGGAGGCATTTCTAGACTACAAACGTCTCTCTCAGCCCAGAGATTGTCTAACTGCGGACCACCTGTGGTGCGTGAAATCATGCACCACAAGCATACCAACCCCCCCAAATCATCTGCACTTTTTCTGGTTGACGGGGTCATCTAAGGTGCCATGCAAGTGTGCTGGGGCCTCAGATGACCCCAACATGACTTTTGCAGAGAGTCAGCATCGCCATAGAGATGGTGCTGGCGCATGTGCAATTGTGCAGGATGCTTGGACCAAGATGGTGGATTGGACGCACAACCGATCCCAGGTAAGTTGCTGATCACACATGGGATATGCCAACATGGACTAGTGAGTCAATGTTAGTCTGTAATTCAACTTTCTTATACATCGGATGGGAAATCAAATGCAGAAACATCCCACGTCTCTCCTCTTTTACATTTCCTTTGTTGGCTATATGTTCCCTTAGAATTCAGTTTAAACTTCTTGTTCTTACCTTTAAAGCTAGACATGAACTGGCCCCTCCTTATCTCTCTGCTTTAATTAATCTCCACTAACCACCATGAGCATTGCGCTCAATGTGTACTCACCACCTTGTACAGCCCAAGACGTCGTCATTTCTGTCTTGCCTACATCTCTTTTTACTAGCTGCCCCCTACCTCTGGGATGGTCTTCCTCTTCACTTGCAGTTGGCCTCCTCTCTTACTTAAAAAGTTTTTTCCCCTAGCTTTTGGTGTCTAACCTTAGTTTTCATGATTTTACAGTGTTAGACTTATTTTACTATTAATAGAACTTATTTTTCTCTTTTTTGTAGATTGTAAGCCACTGGCAGGATTTACTATGTTGCTCATTTATTACTATTATTAATAACAATATTAATAGAAAAACAAAATTCTACTGATTCCCATGGGACATTTCTTTCTGAAGTTAACAACAGTGGGTGAGATTTTATTTGAAACTGGGCAGGGGAATTTTTTTTTTCATTCCTTATGCTGTGGTCTTAATGTAAATTCCCCTGTACCTGTTACTAAATTAAAAACCAGCTCTAGGATATTCTTGAATAACGTATTTGGTAATCTGTCTAGCTCAGCCCTCAATATATACTCATCATTTACTTGAATCTGTCTGAATTCTCATTAAACTCAAATATATATTGGAAAAGTAGTGAGTTGCTTCACATTCAGAGTTTTTGGTGTTTTTTTGTAGAAACATTAACATGGGAAGGAGCTGCAATTTTGACTTATCTTTTAACAGTAGAAAGAACAAAAATGACGGCTGGAACATTTTGAATTTTATCACAACAGTAATCAAAATCCTTAAAACCATTCAAAACTTCAGAGAATAACTTCTGAAGTAAGGAACCATAAATTCTTAATGAAATGCTAAAATTATTTAAAATATTTCCATTTCACTTTGGCATATTCACTGCAGAAGTGAATTTTGTTGTTATAGACAGAAGGTATCATTTACGCAATCTTAAACCCACATAGACACTATTAAGCATTCCAGAGAAAAAATTCCAATTGTTAATGAATGCCCAATATATCTCTCATAAAAATAGTTATTTTACTATACTGTTGTATGAAAAGATGAGAATTTCCCTAAACTCACACACAGAATAATGCAAAAATAAGTACTTTATCCATTGTGAGCAAAAGGAAACACAGTGGTGTCTATCCATGGATATGGATGTGAACTCTTTTTGCATAAAGGACAGACAAGCTACAGAATTCAAGACAGAACTTGTTCAAATTGTCTGCAAGGTTTGTATAAACTGCACCTGGTATTTTCCACTAGTGAAAATTATGTCCAATGTCCAGTCTGCCACCTGCGGTTTGTACAAATCAAGTACTTCAACCTGGCATATGTATTTTGGAGAAAGTGTATCAATATGGGGCAGCACCGTGCAAAGCCATAAACAGTTGCCAGTATCAGTGAATCTGCAGCAATTAGTCGTTGATAGCTACAAATCTTTAATACCATCCTTATAAATAAAAACTTCCAGCAATAACTTGAGCAAATCCAACACTGAGGTCATATTCTCACTGGAGGTTGGTATTCTGGATCCTGTGGTTTAGAATAAGCAATCTATTCCAAGTCGGTGTGGAACAAGCCTCTGCTAGGTTCAGAGCAAGCTTTGGTGCTTCTGAATGCTCTGAGAGCGAAGAATGAAAGTTTGTGATCTTTGGAGACCTTGGGGTGAGGGAAATCTGGCAGTATGCTTTGTTGCGCTACCCACATGGGTTCCCTGTGATGTACTGGGTCATAGATGAAAGTGTGCCATTCACACACCTCAGTGGTCCAGTGTATTTTGGGCACCCTAGTCTGGTCTACACTAAGTTCTGTGCAGATAGAGCTCGCTTGGAAAGGGTGGGACCTTCCCTAAACCACATCAGTGTGGTTCGGTCTACTGGAAATGCAGAAACTGCCTTGTAATCTGCCCTTTGTTCATTTGTTGTAGCATTCTGTGGGACTTTCGGCATGTACTCTATATTCATATTGTTCTTAAAGTGAGAATTCAATTAAAAGAATCAAAAACCCTAAAAGTCTTAATTTTGCTTTTCCTTCTCAATAGTTCGTTTAGTTTAGCTCTCTGTTCTCACGAAGGCTAAACAGTTATCTGTAAGAAACACACATGCAGGACATGTTTTAATTTAGATACTTGATGGCTCTAAATGGCTCTTTCCAACTCCATGATTCTAATTTTAGGCTCTCTGGGACACATGTGATCTGTGATTATGCCTCAGGTGAATTATAATTTGATTTTGTGATGAATTGCACACAATAACTGATGAATACAAAACTCTTCTGCTCAACATGCAACACCAGGGCTGCTGGACTAATATCTCCTGACGTGACAACTCATTAAGCAGCAAGAATCTCCCTGTTCCTGCCATCCAGCTCCATTTACTGTCCTAGAAAAATGCTTCAGTCTGCAGAAAAGCTTACAGGAACTACATAGCTCAGAAAGGCAATGCTGACAAGAACATCAATGTTAACATACAATCACATGACTGTAATCCTCTCTGGTGAGGGATATGAACCAGTTCCGCTTCCATCTTCCATGCACTGCTTTCTTTCCCATCCTTTTCTTATCCGTCTCAGTTTCTTATTTATACACGGCAGTAGTAAAATGATCTTACCCAGAATGACTGTGCTTGGCAAGACAAGTGCTAGAACAAAATTGGGTGGTGTGTAAAATCGGTAGTATTCTTCCTCAAACGCTCTTTTCCAGCCATAAATTAACACATGGAAAGTACTTATGAGTAGAGCAATGTATCCAAGGGTAGACTTGCAGAGTAAAAACAGAAAACAAATGCAAATAAATGCTTTGAAATTTTCAATAGCAGCAGGAACATCTAAATAGTTACTTCCAATTTTTTTTAATAAAACCTACTTGTCAGCATACAGTTTAACTGGGTATGTGTAGGTCTCTTAATCCAGATAAGACTCACTAGGGCACTAAATATTCAGGAAAAGCAGAAAACACATCTAGATTTTCATTTTCATTTTAAAATTTGTTATGATAGACCCATCACAATCCAGTTTGTTTCAGAAAGCAACTGAAAAAGAGAAAAATGGTCCCTTCATATTTCAGAAATCTATGGGGCATGACATTTTTATTGGATTAGCTGAGTGTGAGCTTTGGTGGACTGAGGGGAAAAAAAGGATGAAAAGAAATTTAGTGTTCTTGCTTGCATTAGCAGATAGAACAGTCCACAGAAACTGTATCCAAAGGAGCTTCTGTCTTTCATGCAGCTCCACAGCTTCCAATCGCATCTTAAGTTGTAAGAATTATAAGAATCTTTTCACCAATGCACTGCAGTGGAACTATGGATCATGTTTTAACTGGGTACAAGCAACTCCCACTACAACAGAATCACACTATGGCTGGGTCCAGACTTGTGAATACTGTGCAATCCAATGTGCAGTTGGGGTGTGGGTGTCACACTTGACACCCGATACTCCATAGTTGCAGTGCATTATGCCGCCGCCACTGCAAATTTACCTACTGCAGCATAATGAGCACTTGCTCTGCAATAGCAGGTAAATTCAAAGTTTCCTGCCACAGAATGGGTGCAAATGCTGAAATGGTACAATTGCTGAAAGACCTTATATTGGATCCTTGTTTGCTAACATTATTTTGTGAATAAAACTTAATAGGACTCAGAGTGATGTATCACTGGAGTTATTTCAGCTGAATTTTATTTCTTCAGATGACTTGCTACCAAGCAAGGTAGCATATCTGTGCAAAAATATTTACTGATGATTCTAGTCATCTTGGTAGTAAAACATATGCAAAAAGAAAACTCAGCTCAGAGAACTTATGATGCATAAGAAAACTACAGTGGTACCTCGACATACAAGTGCCCTGACATACAAGTGTTTTGAGATACAAGCCGCCGAGCAAGTGATATTTTGCTTTGAGATGAGAGCAAGATTTGAGATATGAGTATGTAAATACAGTACAGTACATAACAAAAACAACTGAGGTGGTGTTTTGGGAGCTGGAATGGATTAATGGGAAAATTGCTTTGAGATACGAGCGATTTGACATAAGAGCAAGGTTACGGAACGAATTAAACTCGTATGTCAAGGTACCACTGTATAAATGTATGGGATGAGCAGTAGATATAGGCAACTTTTAAATATCTAAGTAGTAGGTTCTGAAGGGCTTTGTATGAAAGTATCACCATCTTTCACAAGGGCCTGGCAGTTTTTTAGAAACAGGTGAAGGCAGCACAGAGTCAAAATAAGTAGTAACCATTGATAGTTTAGCTTCCATGAATTTGTCAAAATCCCTTTTAAAGACATCATTTAACCTTGTGGGTGTAAATTGTACAGCTTAACTATACACTGATTTTTTTTTTAAAAAATATTCTTCCAATGTTCAGCTTCAAGAAAAAACCCTTTTCTGAACTACAACTCCCATGATCCTTCACTAATAAGCTTTGCTTTTATCTGTGTATATGACACCAAGACTTTTGGTATACGGTAGAACATAAACGTTAATAAATCAATAACATTTCCAAACTCTAGACAATTGCTACTACAGTGGGAAACAATTTAAAACTAATTTTGTTAGATGCCATGGGAGAAACTCAATGCTTGATTAGCTTCCAATATGGTTCAATACACACCTGAATAAAACTGAATTCCCTCCAATTTAATGACCTGTTTACAGATGGAATGGAAGTTACTGCCAAAAGAGAAAGCAGCCCAAGACTCATTATTCCAAAGGAGACATACATTTCAATTCGCCAGACTTCTTCTTCATTCCACGAATTTTCAACATTTGCATGAACCTAAGAAAGAAAACAAATAGTGGCTTTGAATATCAAAAGCATAAATACATTTAGATCATAAAGTTTTATTTTGGACAACCTGGTGGACTTGAAGGTTGGTGGGTGATACAGATGCAAGAAGCTGAGAGGGAGGTAAGCTTTGTGAGCAGCAATTTGTGTCAGGATCTGCACTGGGATGCAGGCCCAGGTAGAGGAACGCTCATCCACACTGCAGACAGGTCTACTGAAAGGCCATACCTCCTAGTAGAGTGTGGACATGGTATGGGAGTAGGCCCAAGCAAGAAAATGATGCCTGAGCCTGCTCCATGGGGGCCTATTTTGAAGCAGTGGTCCAGGTATTCCCTTGTAATAGACTAACTTTGCCACTTGTGGGTGGATGGCAGCCAGAACCTGGGCCAATCTACCAGGCACAGGGAGCCAAGAACCATTTCAGTTTGTTCCTGGAAGTGCACAGCTTCTTGGTACCCAGATAAAAAAGCCGTGGATGGTAACTTCAGAGCCTGAGCATTTTCAGTCCCTCACTCTAAAGTTGGGCCAGGATGGCCCGCCATAATGTGAACAGTTTTTGGCTTGCGCTGCCAGCCATCCTTCTGATCTTGGCCCAGGTGTCTTGATTTGACTCATGATGAACCTGTACAATGCACATCATTAAATCTGGCCCAAGATCAGAGCTGCATGGCATGCAGAAATTGCCTCTTGTCTTTCCCAGTATTAACATCATATAGAAAAAAGATGCAAATTTGCTTTTACACTGTCTTGGGGTCCAATGAATGATTTCTTGGGGAGAAAACATGCTGCAATTTGAGGTGATGCTGATGAGGAAGGCTACTTTCCTTTCCCATGCACTGATCAGCTCTTCTATAATGATTATAAAAACATTAAGATCATTTTTAAAAAACTGTAACTCCGCTTTAAATCCATGATACCCAATTTTAAAAATACTGAAACTAAACAGAGGTAAGAACGATGTATTTCACATGTCTGACTCACTGGATAGCATAAATATCAGTAACTTGCACAGATGATGCTGACAATGGCATGAGTGCCACCTTAATTTCCTTTTCACTTCATTATGTCTCTTGTATCAGTTTCTAGAGTATGAGCTCTTAAGGCTAGAGTATCTCATAATCTGCAGAGTAGCAACTGCTTAAATGATGTGAAAAATGTGGACTTCTAAGGAAATATTTTTCAGTAACACTTCAGCACACATGAAAAAACAGCAAGGAACTCTCACTTATTTGCCCTTCAGGGAGGTGCTTTCCTTACCTGCTGATAAGCCATGTTAAGGAATAAGTATCGTTCTGATCGCCTCATTGGCAGACAGAGGCTGTAAACCACGTGTACTGTGGCAAAGAAAAAGCTAAGCAGTCCAAGCTGTTTTCTGCACTCTAACCAGTTCTCTAACCATAGTGGGAATCGTCTGTATTTAGTGCCAGAATAAAGTTGATAAGCAGCTGCTAGAAGGCCTGCTAGATACACTAAAGACAATAAAGTGATAGCAACAACTGGCAATGTCTTGTTCACGATCTCAATAGGAATCTTGTAGAAATCACTCTGTTGGTGCTTCACGTAAGGGTGTATTATATCTCTGATGAATGAATAGATGAAGAAAAAGGTGGCCAGGCTGACAGCCACTATTACTGGTCCCTTCCAAAGTGTGAACAGTCGAAGAGGTACATTTTCAACCTCTCTTGCAGAAGATAAAGTACCCAGATCAAGAGGGATAAAGTTGAGCTGGCGGGCAAGTTCTATTACTTGTTGACGGGCTTGAACACTGTTACTACATATGTAGATCTAAAAACAAAATTAAATTAGATTAAAAATCAGAACAATATATATATATAAATTTAAAGTCAATGTTAGGACATGCTACTTAGTATCCTCTAGGTCAAGGGTAACCTATCTTTTGGGGGCTGCAGACACATCTGGAATATTGGAAGCATGCTATGGACACAACCCAGTTTGCAAGTGAGAAGGAATCTGTGGCTCTGTGGACATGAAGGACTCTTTCCCACTTGGCCATATTTTGGAATATATCTCAAGATAGGGCTCTGACAGGCTTCACCTGGGGCATCCTACAGCCTGCACTAGCATGTGGACAGCCAGGCCCTATTCCGAGATATATTCCAGAATAAAGCCAAGTGTGAATAGGCCTGAGAAAGCCTTCTAGGATACATTTCATCCTTCTAAACTGTTTTGGCAATCCATAATTCCCATGTAACTCCCATTAACTCCATCCAAAAACCTACCCTGGCTATTTCTGCAGCACACACTATTACCAGGCAGATTGGTAGAAAGAACCTTAATCCTGATACTTTCATCTATCTTAAAACTTTAAGATAATTTAAACATTTAATTATTTTACATACATTTCTTTCATTGCATGAAAAATGTAAGACTAGATTGCATCCATGGATGTATGGTTCTTATGATCTTTTGGGAACCAGTAAAGAACTTATTTTCCCAGAATCCCAAAAGTCTGTTATATTCGTTCAATTCGTTGCACTGAAAAGTTGATCCTGTAGTTATTTTCATTGAATTTTTAAATATTATGCATCACTTACATAATCATAACATTGAGTGCCAAATAAATTACAGCTGTATTTTGGTGCCTGTATCTAATGCTTTCTCAGTTCTTACTCAGTCACACTCTTGACTGTTTACAGCCCGACCAGGAAAGCAATTTTTACTCTTACTGCCAGATAAATGTATTACAACTGTTGGGTTTTTTTTTTCATATTTAAAATGAGCAAGTTCATAGATTACCTGTCTGCTAGCATCCTTTGGACCTAGCTGTAGTGCCCAGGCTGAAATAACATTGAATCCTTTAACAACAAAGGAATCTGGGAAAAGAGATGCCAAGTATTCCGCATTGGATTCTGGATACTGGTTGACTCTTATGTTGTTGCTGACATCTACAAGGATTTTGCCAACCAGCAGATGTTTGAGGTCCCACAAGGAAGCATAGTGTTCTCTGTGTATGGCAATGAAAATTAAGTTTGCTTTTGCTACAGCATCTTCACGATGAGTGACATCGACAACATGTGGAAAGAACTCAGCAGCAAATTTGGGATTTCTGCTTCCTATAACCACATGGTACCCGCAACTGATAAGCCTAATAGTCAGAGACTTAGCAAAGTCCCCACTTCCAATGATGCCAATTGTGATCTTACTGGTGTCCTTGATGCCATTTAAACCATTTGGCAGGAAGGATTCATTTAAGAATTTAGGACTTCCCAACATAGAAATTGATTCCATATTTCAGAAGGCTGAGACCAGAAGGTGATTTTCTAAAGGAAATGGAGAGAAAAACACCCAGTTAATAATTTAGCCATTAACACACAGAACATCTCAGATGGATTTTAAATAAGTATTTGTACCCTTAAAATAAGTATTTGTATTTTTGGGCTAACTGAAACAAAACAGCAACCATTCAACAACCTCAAAAATTCTGTACGGTTTAAATTCTCTTCTTAAAATTATAGAGCAATTTGTTCTGAAAATGATGTGAATCTCCCTTTGGACAAGAAGAAAGGCTCTTGTACCAGGAGAAGACATCTTTCATAAAGAAAACAAAACTATGCACCAAATATTCACTCACCTCAGCAATTTCTCTGAATCTCTTTTTTTTACTACATACAGTTCACAATGCCTATCTTCATAATTTCCTTTTCTGTGAAATAAGAAAAATCTCATAAGCAACAGCAGCACTGTAACTTACAAAAATATCAATATCTGCAAATGATTTTACAATAGCTTGGCAGATATTGGGTGTTTTTCCACTGTCACTAAAAGTACCCATTAAGTACCCATTAATGGGTACGAAATGGCATTTCTGTACCCATTAATGGGTACTTAATGGGTACTTCTAGTGACAGTGGAAAAACACCCATTTACTCAGAAGAAAGCTTAATATTTTGCAAGTTGACACTACGTTTCATTTTAATTAAGGCCTTTGCTTCTAAGTCAATGGGTGTTTTTCCACTGTCACTAGAAGTACTCATTAAGTACCCATTAATGGGTATGTAATGGCATTTTCGTACCCATTAATGGGTACTTAATGGGTACTTCTAGTGACTGTGGAAAAACACCCAATCTGTACCTAGGATTATAACATGTTATTTGGATACAAGAGAACATTTGTTGGTGTGATTTGCTCTAGTCTGCCTGGGTTAAGGGACAGATAAATAAACAAAACTCCAGTAGTGGTGCTATTTATACTTCTAGGCTCTTTCTGCACTAGCCTTTAGATCCGGATCAAACATCTTTAAAAAATCAGTGAAGAGATGACAGAAATCAAACGCTGAAACCAAGAAAAAAAGAAGCAAATCATCCAGTCTCAAATGGTAAAAAAAATTCAATGTAATATGTCATTAGGCTATTTCCCGGTGTTTTTGTGCTCGAGAAAACCAGAGGATATGATTCACTCTTATATGTGAGCTCCAGATCAAGCGAGCAGTGGCCAACAACCATTTTGGTCAAAACAAACAGATGAAACAATATTTCTGTCCGGGAAGGGTGACTCACTCAAGCAAATGATGAAATTGCAAAAACATGAGTTGCAAATCTCAAGGTACCTTTCAAAATATTCCCGCTATTATTTCATGGAAAACTAGATGATCTTACAATAAAAGCATGCAATTAAATTGAATTATGGACTTAATTTTCCTTGCTTTTTGAATCAGTAACCAAGGTACTAAACAATGTTTTTGCTTTCACTCCTTTGCGTATTTGTACACTGTTACACTGTAAACTTCTATGCTGTTTTCCACAGGGTCCATATCCCTGTCTTAAACAGTACTTAACCTTTTTTGTGTCAGATTTCCTGCCTCTAATTGTGCTATATAACCATAGTGGACGATGGAGTATTGTCTCAATATCTGATAAGCTATTTGCTGAACTCAATAAATGGGAAGGGAAGCGCGAAATCACCCATGGTTTTTACTCTACTTTATGACTTCCATCAAAAACATATCCACCTACATTCTTTACTTACATATTATTAGCTTTTGGCACTCTTATTGTCTTTCCATGTTTGTAAGTCCAATATATTTCCAATATACTTGTTATATATGTGTAATATAAGCACTTGTTTCAGCATTACATGGGTAAAATGCACAAATCCATACTGTCACTATCTGGGCTTTCATTTTAAGATTTGCGTCCACTGTTAGACTCAAAACTAAACTGAACCAAAAGCTTCAGTTATAAGGTTTGCAATCTGGGAAAACAGATCCTCCTCACTCTTGTCTCAAATCTCACTATGTACGGTACAGCAACTAAAAATTTTGGTTTTTATAACAGAATGTAGAAGTGTTTGGTCTACTCCCTCACCTGAATCTTTAGATAAAGTGCTGCTATTAATTGTAGGGATGTGCAGGAATACTCAAAGACATTCAAAATTCAAATGAATTGTCTGAATTCTGACATATGAATTCAAATTGAATGTCCATAAATTCAAATTTAAATATCTGAATGAAGTTTGAATTTTCGAATCTATTTGTTCAAATTATTCAGATATTCGTATGTGTACAGGTTCATAAACAATGTGTACTTGCATGTATGCATCTTTCTCACATACATATGCATGTGTACAGATCCATATGGGATGAAAACGGGTTGCATACGGGATAAATATGGGATGCACACAGATGTGTAAGGATACATGCGGGATACGTAATGATGCGTATAGGCACATACGAATGTTGTTGACATTCGCAAGTGCAAATTCAAACAGAAAATTCAAACGAATAGATTCAAATTTGCTTAATTCGAATCGAATTTGGGTAAATTAGAATTTTAAAGATTTGGGTTTTTGGATATTCAATTTGAATTGAATCCTTTAAATTGCATTTGTGCACACCCCTAATTAATTGTTATTCATTCCATTTTATTTATTTGAGGATTTCTATCCTGCCCAAAGGTCCTAGGGTAGCTCACAACAATAAAAACATTACAAAAAATAAAGACAACACTCAAAGGAAGCTAATCATCAAATACCTATTTCAACCAGGTGCTGAAAACCATATAATGTAGGTGGCTGGCATACCTCTTCTGGGAGCTGTTTCAAAGCTTGGGGGCTGCCACTGAAAAGGCCAGCACATGTGCCACCACCCCTCACAATTCTGATGTTATTGGAATTACAAGAAGGGACCTCCCTTCTGATCTTAGTAGCTGGGCAGGTCTAAATGGGAAAAGGCACTCCCTCAGATGTTGGGAGCCAAGCCATTTAGGCTTTATATGTCAACATTAGCACCTTGGATTGGGCTTGATAGCAAATAGGTAACTGCTGCAGATCTTTCAATATGTGTGTCCAGCAGGAAACTCTTGTAAGCAGTCAAGCTGCTGCATTTTACACTAGTTCCAGCTTATAGATCATCTTCAAGAGTAGTCCCATGTAGAGCACATTATAGTAGTCTAGTCTGAAGGCAAAAAGAGTATGAATAACAAAATTGTTCCTCAGCAAGAAAGGCCAAAGCTGGTGAACCAACAAAGGTCACTGAGTTGGTATTGGACCAAAGTGAAGGCCACGCATCACCCCAAAACTGACTGTGTGAAAATACTACTCTGAGCTTAATTGCCCTTTTTGGTGTGTGTTTTTTGGGGGCAGATCCCTTGGAGTGAGGATCTGGGACCGCTCCGCTGACAGGAAGACTACTGGTCATCCATTTTACCAGTTGTGTAGGTAGCTGAAGTACAGTATGTGTTTCAGAAACTGGTATGAGAATACTTGCTACTCTTTTTTAAAAAAAATCTTTTCTTCCCTGAGAGCATATATTGCCACTCTGAACGTTAGGATCTGTTTGTCAAAGTCTTTCAAAAGATATATTGCCAGATTTATGAACTTAGCAATCTTCAGAGCTAACAGCAGTAATTCACAGCACTAAACATCCCGTTAACTCATATGCTTGAGTTAAAATGTTCCTACTGAGTCAAGACATTCAGAGATAATATGTAACTGAGATGTATGTGGCTATACTCTGCCCCTGAACTTTTTGTTTGCCTACTGGACAGAGGACAAATAGGGTCTGAGGAAAATAAAGTTTAAACCTGGGGTTGCATACATACTTACAATGAAATGAGAGCCATGCAGGACTTAATTTCAAGCAAACATTCATAGCATTGTTTTCTGAGGGATGTATTGTTTACTTGGAAATAGTTCACAGAGGTAATTGAGCTTAATGGTAACTAAATATCAGCATGTTTGCTATTATTCTACTCTCCTCACCCAGAGAATATCAGTTGAACACAATGTAGATTATGCATAGCAAACTAAAATGCTGTGTCTTTAGTCCATTGTTGGCATGCAATCCATTTGGTGTCTCAGGCTGAGAAACTCTTAAAAGTAAAAGGTTTTTAATACTACTCCCCTCCCCCCACCCAAAAAACAAGTTGTAGATCACAAAAAACGGGCTTTCCCGGAATGGACCAGTAGATCTTCTAATCCAGCAACAGTCTCAGCCTCTTCATATTTCACACAATGACATGCAGGCTGCGTTCCCACTTGACTATTTTAATCCAGATTGGACTATTTTAATCCAGATTGGACTATTTTTAATCCAGATTCAGGACCGAGTGTGCATTCTGGATGTTCCCATTTGCTTGAGGATAACACGGGCTGAATTTGAATACTGAAGTTCCCACTCAGACCACACAAATCCCCAGCACGGAGTAACAAGATCTTTCAACTCCGCCCCATGTCCAACCCCTGTAAGCCTGCCCTGCTCAGAATCAGCTGAGTGAAAGGACAGACACAGGGAAATCACTCTCCCTTTCAAATTGGATGCTCCCTCTATTTACATTACCAGGAAGGCAGCAGATTGGCTTGAGGTTTTAAAACTTTTCCTCTCCTCTGTGATTGTTGCCACAAATGTATCTCTTATAAACTGAGGCTTGTGGTTTTAAAAGTTTCCCTCTTCTCTGTGATTGGTAGCTGCTATAAATGTATCTCTCAATTGCAGTGGCATTCAAGGGAAAATCTGTGTGTTCAAAGATGCAAGCCTTTTTTTTGATCTCCAGCTAGCTCTGCAGGGGTGGCAATGGGAGGGGGCAGACCTTCCCAGATGTAAAATCCCACCCATCTGTGGCAGGCATTGGCCAGAAGTGTGTGTGCGGGGGGGAAGCGGGCTGGGTGTCAAAACAGAAACGAGAACAGTTTTTCTGAGGACTTTTTTTTCTGTGGATTTTAGCAGGATAGTCTTCATAAATTCTGGGAATAAAAAATCAAATGGGATCAGACGATCCCAAAATGGACTGGATTCGCATTTAATCTTGTATGGGAACACACCCACACTGACACTAAAGATTTCAGGAAATATAAAATGGTGGCTTGAACTATATGCCACCATCATCCAGGGCTGGGTGGGACTTAGTGAAACAAACAAATAAATAGGACTTACAGAGGAATTTTTGTTAAGAGCTATACAAACTTGCCCTTAAATCTGTGATGAGATGTATTTCAAACTCACTTTTTTCTTTAATAGTTTTGTCGCAGAAGCAGATTATCTTATAGTTACTGATGTCAGCAGAAGTCAGATTCAGCTTGTGCAGTGTATTTCAGTTTCTAAAGGGTCAGGAAGAAAAAGATAAAACATTAAAGTCCTATTTCCTGTTTGTTAGGTATAGGAAAGCCTTAATGGTAGAAATCCACATTTCAGCATGTTTCTTTATCTTATGTCTGACTACAAACAGGACATACAGTTTCCTTAAAAGCCTTGAACTGCTGGAAAACCTAGTACCTATAAATAAGAAGCTATTTTTATTGGTTTTCAAGCAAAACCCAGAAACTATTCAGACTTCAAGCCTGTAAGGTCTGAATTGGTTTTCATGGGAATAACAAGTCATACCAGCAAGAGATAAGCACAAAATAGTGGGTTGTTAGATGAACCCAAAAGGAAAAGGTGACTTCAGGCAGGAACAGGTACCATTAGAATTCTGGGAGCCGTATGCCAAAATGACCAGTATTTTATATGAACACAAACCTATGACTGAGTTATTACAGATCAGCTATTTTAACTCTGGCAAGGCTAGCCATAAGAAACTGTGGATCAGAAACTTTTGCCGCTCTAGCAGACAGTTTTCAATTAGAAGATTCTCTCTACCCTCTGTTCATTGGTTAAGAAGACGAACTCTTAAAGGGTACTAAATATTTCTGTAAGAAATGTTAAAAATCATTTTTATTTTTTTTTAATTGGAGGATCTGGAAAAACTTAACCAAACTTAGGGATTTTATATTCAAGTTTCTGCATGTAATATAAACTGATAACTGCTGGAGGGGAGTGGTGAAGAAAGCAGGCTAGGGTATTTATATATATTTATAGTGATTTTTTTTACTAACCACGCTGAGACCTTTGGGTACAGGACAGGATAGAAATAGAAATAAATGTAAGCTAAGCATCATAATAAATAAATAAATAAATAAATAAATAAATAAATAAATAAATAAATAAATAAATAAATAAATAAATAAATAAAAAGGGGTAAAGATGAACCACACTGCCCTTTAAATTCCAGAAAGCAGCACTTTTCTCCAGCTTTACTATATTCACAGGTTTATTCATATTTGAAAATAACAGGCCTCTCAAAGGGACTAGAAGTCACAAAACTAAATAAGAAAAAGATGTGTTTCATTCTGCTAATGTATTCAGTTTGTAGCTATTTTTATTTTATTTTACTGAAAACAATAACTGAATAGTAAAAAATAAAAAGTTTAGGTTTGTAGAAAATTTTACTATTAAGTTACAATTTAGAAAACATCATCAGATCAGTTAGAATTGATTTTTAAGATATCATGGTCCTTTCAGCACTGGGCCTTATTCCAGATTGTATCCCGGAATAGGGACTTGCCATCTGCATGCTGCTTGCAAATTATATAATCTGGAGTAAGACCCAGTGCAGAAAGAGCTGAAGATTGAAGAATCAATACAGTAATGAAAGAGAGGAAAGGTATGAGGGAAAGAAGAACAATAAAAAGAAAAAATAAACAGTTTAAGAAGACCTATCTGTATAGAAACGTGATTACTATGCAAAAAAACTTTCAATAAAGTTTAAAGCACCCGTCCCAATCTAATCAGGATTGAAATGTAACAATTTAGTCCTATGTAAACAGTGTACAGTATGCACAGGTTTGTGACTTTATAGGACAGTGTAACAGGAAAACGTTCAGTCACTTTATTGCCTTTCTAAAAAAACAAACAATATATATACATATGTGGGCTAAAGGCAAATTAAAGCAACTGAAAACCAAAATCCAACCGCATACTATGAGTATAATTACATTTTGAAAACAAAAGCGAAAAAAGAGTGCCTCTTCCAAACTGAGCACCCAAAGGTGCCCAGACTCAGAGCAGCAGACACATGGCAAATGACTTAATAATGACCCCCCCATTACTTTTCTAAAAATATCCTCCCAGCTCATCTAGCTGTTTGACACACTTAACCAAGATGTACACCAACTACCTTGCTTCAGCAGTTTACTTATGACATTAAAACTGAGGAAAGAAAAGTCCAAAGTGGAGAACTAATGGGGAACTACAGCCTTATCATAGATGTTG
Organism: Aspidoscelis tigris stejnegeri; assembly: GCA_023333525.1. Lineage (NCBI taxonomy): Eukaryota > Metazoa > Chordata > Lepidosauria > Squamata > Teiidae > Aspidoscelis > Aspidoscelis tigris. Next base: position 46,907,839 of record JALMGA010000008.1, read on the forward strand.
GATATAAGATCTGATGCAATTGCTAAGCACAGGGACATAATTTTGATATAGTTTTGGTTATTGTTTTATTTAAATTTGTGTATTAAGTTGTATTACAATTGTTAAATAAAAACATTTTTTTTAAAAAAAGAAGTACTAACCATAGGAAAACTGTCTTTGTTTATGAGTTGAACTGTCAAACAAAATGTGAACATTTTTATTGTCTTGGACAAATAATACGAATGGAAAAATCATCTGAAACCCTAATAGGATGGAATACAAAGTACAAAGCACTTCTGGGAACAGGTGAATAGGATCGGAAAGCTACTATGATATCAATATGAGTGAAATCCAGCAACTGTACTAGGAGCAAATTTCTATGGCTTTTAAAACTATTTACCTACTGGGGGAAGCTATCTAGAACTTTGAGGCCCATGTGATACCAGACTGTATTAATCATTCTTGGATGAAATGTTGTGATTCCATCCATTTCACCATCTAAGTAACTGACTCTACTCTGCTTGACTGACAGTACTCATTTAATTCATTATCGTTTCTGCTTACCCACTCTTTCCCTGATTCCCTTGTGTCAGATTTTGGACTGTAAGCTCCTTGGGAGGAGGGACCTGAGGTTGATTTGCACTTTGGTCTGTAGTTCAGTTAGTCAACATCTGGGCAGTTGTGTCTGCACTTATAGGAGGTGCTTGCAGCCTATAAGCACCACCTGCCTGCCCAGATGCTGACTAATTGTCAACTAGCTGTGGTGCACAACATCATGCACCACAAGCGACTCAACCCTCCCCAATCCCGACAGAAAGCTTACCTTAAGTATCCAGCCAGTGACCATCTGCACTTTGGTGGGCTGAGGTCATCTGAGCTGCTCACTTGGCCCCCTGACATGACTGCGACTATGCAGAGTGTCAGCGTCACCGTAGTGATAGTCCTAGATCATGCACAGTTGCGCAGGGTGCCACACTCAAGACAGCGGTGCCCAGGAGAGGATTGGCCATGCAATAGATCTCAGGTAAGTGATCGATTTCACAGAGGCTAGGTTGTCATTGACTAGCACTTGCAAGTGCAATTGCTAGTCAATGTGAGTCTCTCACGCACCTTTCAACGGTAAGGGAAGTGTGAAATCGCAGCTGTCTTCTTGAAGTTGCTTCTACATGACAATGCACAAACAACTCCGACTGTACTATCCTCAAAAGACCATAGCTTTTCCGTTATTTCCATCTGCCTCTAATACAGCAAGATATATCCTTGAACATACTGTTTATTTAAATTTACTGATTGCCTACATAAAAAAGCTCATAGCAATTTGTAAAGCCATCACAAACACAAACTGAGAAAATAAAATGTATAACTTCTTCCCAAACACTGTAGAATTGTTTATGGCCTATCAACCAGAGAGGGTGGCACTACAAGGAATCCCATCTGCCCTGCCACTGCCCAGAAATTACCACTGTAGCCATTTAAGTACAAGGCCATAGGAAATGCATAAGTGATATAGGGCTTCTCTATCTGCCCTTCCCTATCAGAAGACTGTGTACCAACAGACAATAGGCTAGCAAGGCCTGCCATTTTGCTCCTTCAGTAAAGCCTCACTCCTCTAGATACCCTCACAAGGCTGTATACCATTTTACCTCAGGTTAGAAAAGGCAGGCTTTCTTTTTAGTCCTCAAGTGTCAGCGGCCATCTGTGACCATTGCTGAACCACAAGAGTGCTCCCAGGATAAAAGATACATATGTTTCTGTACCCTGGGACTATTCATTAGTGTGCTAAACCAATATGGTTGGAAAGAGCTACTGTTACTGGCTCTGATGTCTGATGGCAGTAGGAGGCAATGAACCTTCAAAATCCAGCCACTAGGAGACTGCAAGCATAGTGTTTATATCCTGCTAATGGGATTCCCTGTGTAGATGGTAGGCCACTGCAAGGGCAGATTGTTGAACTAGATAGGCCATGGGTCTGATTTAATTGGGCATTTCTTATGTTCTTATTACCATATCTTGTGGCAGCAAATTTCATTGTTCTGAAGCTCCCAAGATTCAGTTCCATTGAGTGATCCCAGTTCTTATTGGTTAAAAAAAAAGAGAAACTTTTTGATAAATTGTTTACATTTTATCTTTAAGTTCTGCTAGGCAAGGTTACAGACAAAAATGCAAGAATATTCTCAGTAGCAGAGGGATAAAGGCAAAACTGCTCCCAAGTTAAGCTCAACTCCAAGTGACTACATTAACAGATCCATGTAGTTTTCTCAGCAGCTCTATGGAAATGGTTTGTCTTTGATATCTTTTGGAATATCCTTTGATATTATAAAATATGTCATCAATTAGTGCAATGTAAAATGTAAAAAACCTGGATTTTATATACTGAAATATTTTTTAAAAAAATCTGTTTAGATTTCAGAAGCATTCCATTGTTAAGCAAATACATACAGGGAACATTTCAAAAATAGTACACTTTACCACATATCTGCTTTAGGAGAAGTTTTTCTTATCATTTACTTAACATGCCTTGATGTGAGCATTTATGTAAGGATTTCTGGCCAACTGTGTACTCCAGCAATCAATGTACAAAGTATTTAAACAGTGTACCTGTAGGAACAAATGACAAATGCATCCTCTAAAAACACCGCCATTAGATGCAATTAAGCAGGCACCAATAAACTGGAAATAATGTGACATCTAGAAAGGAAAAATGTTATGTTTGACAAAATTGGGAGAAGCAGAAGAAGGTAAGTTACACCAGACAAGAAAGCAAACCAGGAACATCTCTTCTATAGACTGGTGCGGTCTGGGCTCTCCTACAGGGTGTTTCTGTACTGGCCAGTATAGTGGACCAGCAAGTGGAGTACAGCCTTTCTGTATATTGGTGGGGGCTAAGGAATAATCCAGGCAGGGCCTCCATTGAGCCACAACAGAATGCTGAACTGGGGGTCTCCTATACTGGTCTGATATATTGCCTGTGCAGAATCACTCCTAAACCAGTGTGCAACAGTGAGATTCCTGGTACATTTGCTGGTCTGACATACTCTCCACAGTGCACAGCGGATCTTTAGATTGTGCCAGTGCGCATAGGAGAGACTCCTAGTATGCTTGCTGGTCTGGTATAGCAACCAGTGCAGAATCACCCCACCTGGGTTTGAGTTAGGATCGGATTCAACAGCACCTTAAAAAGCAACACAAAACAATTGGTAAAAACCTCTCTGGTCTTAAATCCTGAGGGAAAAGCCTACTTCTACAAACGGCATTTCTCAAAAGACAATCATGGAACCTATTTGCAATGGAGAAGAATGGGACTGGCCCCCTAACCGAACCTGAGCACCTTTCTCCATCAGTTCCCATCCTTTCCAACACCGGGCTGGGATCACGCCTGCGTCGACCTACCTTGCAAGGAGCTCTACCTGCAAGTAGACACGAGAGAGGCCCCAGGCGCCCTTGGCTTTACGCGATGCCCGCGACCCCAAGACCTCACCTGGTCACAGTCCTGAATTTGCCGGGATTTTCCCAGGTTGGCGGCTCGGTGCCGGCAGCACCACAGCTCCCGGGTCCTAAAGAAAACAGACAAGAAGAGAGTCGGTCGGGAATCTCCTCCTCCTCCTCCCTGTCCCTGCCTCGCTGCTGCTGCTGCTGCTGCTCCACGCTGGAAGGCGAAGAAATCAAGACATCATTTGACCGACGGTCTGCGCGGCGCCGCAGTCTCGCTCGGCCTCTCTTCAGGGGAACGGTTGGAGGAGCTTCCCGGGTCAAAACACAGACCTCGTCTGTCTCTCTCTGTGGCGAGACGTTTGACGCTGGAAGGGAGGGACTCCCGCAAAGCGTCAAGACGCACAGATGTCTTAGGCGTCCTCTAAAGGGGGAGGCGGGGCGGGCAGGCGGGGGGACCACTGTGGCCAGGGTGGGTATGGAGGTAAGAGCAAGACCAACGCTAGTAGCCACAGATGGGGGCCGCCATGACTTCCTTTCCTGGGCACTCGACAGTAGGCTTCCCTTTTCGGCTTTGTTTTTTGTTTGCACATGAATGAGAGATACATTTACAGTTCAGACTATTGATTCACCTTTGTTAATCGTTCCTGCCCAGGGGAATCACGCTTCATCTGTCTCTGCTTGAGATGCCCATGAGCATTTGGTGGGCCACTGTGTGCCACGGGATGCTGGACTAGATGGGCTGTGGCCTGATCCAGCAGGGCTCCTCTTATGTTCTTATGTTTGATAACCTTGCCCTTTTAGCTTTCTTCTTTCTTTTTTAACCTCCGCTAGTGAAAAGGACCGCATTTTCCCAGCCCTATCTTTACCCAGCAAAGGGGGGTGGGAGGGAGATTAAAGTTAGATGCTATGAATTTGGAAAAAGATACTCTTTGATTTCAAAGCGCTCTTGAAATGTGATCTCGCAGACGCACCAGTTTTTTTAAAATTATATTGCCCTACATCAAAGTTAACATCATCATCAACACCATTTATTTTATTTTTATTTAGAAAACTTTATTTTATTTAGAAAACATATATCATGCACTTCACCGAATGGTCACAGGGTGGGTTACAATGAGATTAAAACATATCAAATGGTAAAACATCATCATCGTATAAAATAGTATAAATAATCATAATAGTATAAAATTCAATATATAAAATGAGGCAGAGAAGGCTAAAAATAATTCCCTAAAGCCTCAGTTAATAAAAGTGTTTTAGTTAAATGTCAAAAGCTAATCAATGAAGACGTTTAGCGTATGTCCCAGAGAAGATAATTCAAAGCCTGAGGGCTTCCATAGAGACTATGTTTTAGCCTGAGTTCCACCAGCTTAAGAGAGGGATGGTATTGCCAAGAGGGTAGCCTCCAAAGATCTTAAATGAGAGGCACTTGTGCTATATATTTCAGATGGGCCTGGGGTGGCTGTAATGTCTATGCCAGTTCAGCGTTGTGGCAATGGATCTAAAGGGGAATCCTGACTGGTGTGACTATAATGTGACACATTAAATCCAGGTAGTTTTCTTCCATTGCACTCTACTGAAAAATACCAATTCTCCATTTAAGCCACCATAAATAAAGAAAAAAAATCCTGTCTGCCGGTTGAAAGTCAATGGACAGAGTATGTTGGTAGTATTTTTTAGATGTCATTTCCCAACCCTTAGTTTTACATTAAAGTCAAATGTACTTTATACATGGTTTTTCTATAAATGGCAAGTCACAGGAATCAAAATACAGCTGGAAAAATCACAGATCTAATCCTTTGTAACTCACATTGGCACAAAAAGCTGGATCACAACACAGATACTCAGGTTATCTCCCAAAGCACATTTATTTATTTAAAATATTTATATAATTCTTCCAATTAAAATATAATCTTGAAAGGGTTTACAAAACATGGAGAATAAAAATAACTAAAATCATAACAGTTATATAAAAACATTATAATCGAGGATGGGAAAACAAACATTCACTCTGGAAAGGCTTGTGTAAAAAAGATATGTCCTTGATTGGCACCTAAAACCCAGAAGTGTTAGGTGCTCTATGAATATCAGAATTTACAAATTTTACAAAATCTTCAAGGTATGAGCTAATAAAACCATGGCACTGCTGTTTTTGTTTTGGTACTGCTATCACACAGAAATGTGTACCTAAGGAAAAAATTAACTATTGGCACAGCCTGAACTGAAGCAAATTGCTGATCTGAGTTTTTATGATCTGAGTGGCATAAAAAAATAAAACACAGAACCCCAAATATCTAGGCAGGATCTTCATGGCATTATAACGGTGCCAAGTAGACACTTGAAGGGTCCGGGACCCCCCCAAAAAAACACACACACAAGTAAAATCCCTCCATAAGTACTGTTAACAGTGCTTTAATGGTAGAACAGGAGAGAGCACTCTCACGACACTTTTATTCTATCACTGTGTGTGCAGCCCTACTTGTGTTGCCTTCTTTAGGCCAAAGGGCATGTTTCTATTTTTGAACAAAAAAGAAAATGGTTGACATCCAGGGCCATTTCCTGTGTTTGAGAAAATAGTCCCCCAAGAAACATTTGTATGACTGGGGAGTGGAGATTGTATGTGCGCAACTAGCACACTTCCCCCCTCTATGGACTGGCATGCTTATTTGTACGTCAGCCATGGACCAGAAGGATGACTCAACAACAGAGTGGGATTTTCCATTTAAGCCACCCCATATTGCCGACTTGGTATGGTCAGAGATGTCCAACTAATGCATAGCCCTCATATTGACTATAAATCTCATGTTTTGGGCTGTCTATGGGCTACATGGCCCAACCTCTGTTTATTTCCAGTACCTGGCCAGTGTGCATAGCTAGAGAACCTGTATCAGTGCTTCCATCCAATTCCAATCAGGGTGTTGTATGGCTAAACCCTTTATATTTACACATAGGAGATGTACAGGCTCAGGTGATTGGCAAAGCCACTTGAGCTTTCTTAATAAAACTCTTATCAAGGGGAAACTATACAGAGGAATTCTCTTTGCATAAATATAACCGTTTCTTGAAAAAGAAAGTTAAACCTAAACTCAGCTGTTCCCAGCTGTGATTATGATTTTATAAATCCAGCATGCAGTGACAAAACTGCAAAGGATTAAGTTTGGTTTGGTTTCTGATGTGTCATGCTTCAATTGACGTTTTCCAGTCCTTTTCTTCTAAAAGTGTTTGCTGAGTCTTATTATATTGCTTCATCTTACATCAGCAAAGTACACATGTTTAAATGCTGCAAAAATGAAATAATAGATCCCAAAGATGCAAATGCTGGCCAGTTTTCCTACCCTCTTCTTCATATAGAGAAATTTATTTATTTATCCTGCCCCATACCCGAAGGTCTCTGGGTGGGTAACAACCGTTAAAACAACAGGGCCGCCAAACTATACACAGGATGGCACTAATTTCTGCAGGGATTTTTCCAAGGATGGGGAGCTTAAATTGTAATATGGAATAATATTTTTCTAAATGAATAGAGGAAAGGAGTCTGTCCCTTCATGCAGTGTACAGATTCCTGACAGCTACTTTGATCAAGCTTTTCAGCCAAAAGTGAGATAAAAAATATGCCCAGAAATTTTTATTTTTGGTCAAGAACTACCCTGACCTTTCATTCTTGCCCAATGACAGGACCTCTATGGACTTTGAATCTGTCTCATTTTTTTCATAACCCAGTTTAGCACTGTGATTTGGGATGGGGACGTCCTCTTGCAACAGTATAACCACTTCCCCTAGGCTGTTTTATTTTATTTTTTTAAAGCACTGAAATGAAATCTTGTTTTAGCTGACAGTAATATTTGTGACTCAACCAGAAATTGCGACATGAAGGAAAAAAGAATAGAACAAACTTTGATGGTTGATTAATGGCAAAAAGAGTCAAGATGCTCCAATGCTGTGTCTTCTGCCAGTAAAGAAGACAGAAATCCAATTATGTAAATTTTTTTACTAAATCTAGATCCATACTTAAGTTTTAATTGGCTACTTAATTATTATTTTTTTTGTAAAGGTGACCCAAATAACTGGGGAACACATTTTATTTTTGAATATTTATATAAGTAAAATATATAAATACCTACAGTAGGATGACATGTGGAAGGGAAGGGTTAACCTTCTGGGTTTGTGTAAAGCATTCTAACTCTGAATTATGCATTGATGGGAAATGATTGTTCCTCTACCATTATGTGAGATATTAAAATAAGTTACTTGATTTCTATGGTAGTTGCACATAGTTTCCTGCACATTTGACAATCTGTTTTCCTCTGGGAGGTTCCGTGAAATATCCTGTTCTTCTGGTAACTTAAACAAGCTGATGAAGGTTGGGATAAAATGGGGGGGGGGGAATAGGGTACATTATAGTTCTGTGAAAAAGGTGTGGCAGGTGTTCATTCAGCACACTACTACTTCAAGAAGCTACCAACAAAGTGCTGTTCTTAACGTGCAGGAGGAAGAGCACTGTATCAGGTGTACAAAATAATTGTTTTAGGGATATAGCAGTGCCTTGCTACAGTCCCTTTGGTAGTGCCAATTCAGAGAGTCAGACGCACTTTCTGCCTTGGGCCTTATTCCAGATTATGGCCCTTGGTGCACTTTCTTCAGCTAACTGTGTTAGCTGGATCCATCTTAGGTAGATCTGAATCAACCCTAGGCAGAATCCTCCGCACTGAGTGGCTCTAAAAACAGCAAATGTTAAATAATGCTAGCATGGATGTAGACTATATTTTTGATCTGGATTTACTCTACTTATGTGCAGACAATGTGTTCTTAGCAGCTCCTTGATCCAGATTGCTGTGCATATTCTTAGAAGAGTTGGCTTTTCTACCCTGCTTTTCTCACCCATTTACAGGGACTCAAAGTGGCAGACAAAGCTTTCTATTCTTCTCCCCACAAAAGAACACCCTGTGAGGTAGGTGGGGCTGTGAGAGCTCAGAAGAGAGCTGTGACTAGCCCAAGGTCACACAGCTGGTTTTGTGGAGGTTTGCAGAATCAAACCTGGTATTTTCAGATAAGAGTCCGGCTCTCTAACCACTAGACCAAACTTAGCAGCTTCTTGATCCATTTAACAAGTAAGTGCAGAAAGGACTCTAATCTCAGACTAAGGACCTGCCATCCTCATGCTGGTGCAGACTGCTGTAGACCCTGCCCAGGGCCTGCTATAGTCTGCACTCATATGTGGATGACAGGTCCCTATTCTGAGAAATAATCAAGAATAAGGCCCACCCAGTGCAGAAGGTCCAGAAGTTCTTCAGCAAGTTCTTCAGTAGATCCAAAGTCAAGTGTTGACGCTTTTATAAATGACAAATGGTGTTGAAAAACGAGGCTTTTTGAACAGTGTTTTAGATATGTTACAAAAAACCACAAGAGTATAAAGACAGAAAGAATGCAAACATTTATTACTTACAACAGATGTTAAAAAGTATTTTCTACAAGCATACTAAAAGCTACAATTTGTATAGTTCTCAGTTTACAACCTAGTTTTAAGGCCTGCTGATCTGAACAGTACAAAGAAGTCAGTGGGGAAATTCCCATCATCAAACTATACACATTTTGGCTGAAGGAGTAAAAGAAGGAATTGAACATAAGCTCCCTCTTAATACTGAAACCTGGAATTATCAACACAATTTGAAAAATCAACCTGAAGTTTTTATGAAGCATGTTATAAATCCAAGCTGACTGGCCATAATTCAGTACAATACTGACAAAAATAATAACCAGAGCAGAGACTGTAAACTGAATTCCCCTGAGTGTAGTTCCAATGATTGCAGGTTTTCTAGAAACATAAAGGAAGGCATAACTTATAGCAGTTGTGGTCTGTGAGAACAGACACCAAATTGGTACTTTTTGCATGTTTTTTTCTCATGAGCTCAACACAGTTTTTGGAATACTTCTCTAGCCACAACTGCCTTCTAGTTTCATGAAGAACAGAGGCTCTCCAACACAGCACTCACAGTGATAAAAGGCTTCAAAGGGAATTAGAAGTGGATTAAAGGTGGGATAGGAACACCAGCATCCACATGTTATCACCTCTAAGCTGCTTGTCTGAATGTGTGCAGATGTGGCTTGTGAGAATAGACTGCTGGAGTTGATGGGCCACAGGTCCAATCCCAGGGGACATTACTTATGTTGCTTTCTTTCTCGTTTGATGTGTTTCCATTATACAGAAAAGGCACCTTTTCTGGTTAGTAGCACCTTTTATAGGAGTCTGGCTAACCTGGGACTTTAATGGAGATGCAGCCATAAAAAATAGCTGTTGATCTAGTTCCCTGTTAAGGCACCTGTGAAATTTTCTGGCATAAAATGTGATAATCAGATTTTTAAAAAGGTAACAGCCAAACTCTAAAGACAGGAACAAAAATATTCTGAAGATCAGACGCAAGTAAAGATAGGTATGCCTGCTACATGTTTGTAACTGCACAATGAAATTAGTCTGTGAGATTACGTGGGGTCTATTCACACTACAGCTGGTAGTCAACGATTAGGGAAGTTCTGGGGAAGGGCATCCGCACTTGGAGAAGGCTGCTACAACCTCCAAGTGCCCCCTAACTTCCCAGAAGTTCCCTAATTGTTGATTAGGTGTGGAACATTAAATCGTGTTCCACACCTTTACCAACTTTAACTAGAAGCTTACCTGGTGCATCCAGGCGGTGGCCATTTGCACCTCTTCTGGTGCTCCAGGGTTCTCTGATGTGCCATGCAAGCATGCTGGGACCTTGGAGAGGACCAGCTCCACAATCGAATCAAGGTAAGTATTCAATAGTGTGGGCAATGAGGGATGGGTAACGTTGACTAGTGCTCCAAGTCCAAGCACTAATCAAAATTGGTTCATTGCGCTCCTTTCCAGCCCTGTAGACAGAAAGTGTGAAAACATGCATGGTTTCTGGTCTAATCTAGCAGGGACTTCTTGCGTTCCAAGGGCTGAGTCTTAGGGGCAATTCGCACTTCAGCTCATAGTTGGCAATTAGGCAATATCTGGGTAGGTGCATCTGCACTGTCAGGAGGCGTTTACAGAATAGAAACGCCCCCTGCCTGCCTGGAAGTTGCTTAATTGCTGAGTAGATGTTTAGCATGAAATTGTGCTCCACAACCTTACCAACCTTTACCCCAACTTACCTGGATGTAGCATGATCTTGTGTTTAAAATAATGCCTATGTTGTACTATTTTCACTATTTAAATAAATTGGAACGTAGTTCCAAACAGTCAGCAGTATGTACAATCATTCTTCATATAACATGGGTTTGTACAGCACAACTTTGTTCTTACATAGTTGCTTAAATTCCAGAAACTTTGGCTTCTACAGCGTCATTGACTTAAATTGGTAGATTGCCTTGTCCACAATGGCACTGTAATCCCTCACAGAGATAGAAGTGAGCTCACTATAGCCCCCCTCTGTGTCTTAATATCCACACAGCATCAAAGTGTAGACCCATTAAGGCTTCTGCTGGATAAGTTACTGTCCTACTGACAATTTCTGACTGCCATTTAGATAGCTACTTTGGCAGCTTCTGCACTGTCTGTTCATCATGGCCTCATGGGAAACACATTGGCCATACAACACCAGACACTCACTTATACCTCAGCACCAAAATGGCACCAAGGAATACTGCAGGAAGGGAGGGAGTGAAATCTGTGAGTTTTTAACGCTCACAGTATCTATGCAACATAAAATTTGTTCACAAAAGCATGCTATCTTGAGTAAATGTCTTGTACGGTGTGACTGTTTGTGTATTTGTTTAACCAAAGCTGATGGTTAGTAGCACCTCTTATCCATGGACACACGACCATAGCACCAAGCCTCCAAAAGCAGGAGACAACCGTGGACAGTGGCTGGACGCTCACCTCATCATCACCTGCTGTGGCTGAGGGACACATTAATCCATTTAGAAATGGAAGGAGTCAATAGATGCTCTCCTTTGAAGTGCCCCTTAGCTCCGAGGTGCAGCATGCAGATCCTTGTTGTTCAGCACTCATTCAGCCTCAAGTCCCAGAGCTGCCTGGGGGGCGGTTCTTTGATGGTATACTATGGCATGCCACTGAAAAGTCCTGGGGCATGGAGGCGTGCTGTTTATAGACTTCCCATGTTCTGGTACAAGACCCTGGTCCCTTTGGTGGTGCCAATTAAACAGCCTTACCAGAGCCAGATGAAGGGCCTCTTAATCTGGATCAGGCTCTGTCTAATGCTGGTACAGCCAGACTAGTATTATTTTATTTATTTATTTTATACCCCGCCCTTCTCCCGAAATGGGACTCAGGACTGCTAGTAGGGGGTAGGACCTTTTTGATTTGCATTAACGTGAACTGTACGGACCCTTTTTTGAGATTAAGGGTCTTTGCAGAAAGAGCTTATGAGTACACACATTACAGTCTTAGATATAAGCCTTACTGGAAGTCAGAAAAAGAAATCTTGGTTGCTTCTACAAGCATTTTAAAAAGTGGTTCATACTGACCTAGAGGTGGTAGTTTAATGTTTCCATCCAACTTCTAATCCACATTAAAGGCAAGAAAAAACACAGATGGGGTACTCCATCTGCATGCTCTAGTGCCGCCTGTTCCAGAGCAGCCTGGAACATGCAAAAGCCCCCCAAGCCTCCAAATCTGTGGATCAGTAAACACTGCTCCACAGCTTGACTGAGAGAGTCTAGTACTCTTCCGATCAGCAGCATTTGCACTTCCGGTGCAAAGCTGTGAAAAAGCAGGGCAGCAGGGCTGTGCAAATGCATGCTGCATCATGACTGCCATGGCAACAGCCAGGCATGTGACAGCAAGTGCTGTTGCTATGACAATTTGGATGGTCTGGGATGGATCATCCATACCTCAAGCGGCCATGGGTAAGCTGGGGAGAGCACTAGCACTCGTGGTGTGAATGCCAGCCACAGTCCTTGGACCTAACTTCAGTGGGATGATATCCCACTGGAATTAAGTGTGAACTGGCCCACGTTTTGATCTTTCATGTGGATTACAGGTGGGATAGGAACACTGGCATGTGGCAGCTACCACCTCCAATTTGCTTTTTTATTGCATATGGATGCAGTTTTTTAATACTGGCAGCAAAGTACATAGACATTTGAATCTATAGCTTGGAAATCATCTGGGTCCTTCTTGCCACAGTGTTATCAGCACAGCCGGATCTGATCTTCTGTAATCTCTTTTGAAGGCATGGGAGAAGCAGGATGCCTTTACAGGCCAAAACCACAATAGGAAGAACAACTGCTATCATAAATGTTGGAGGAGTGTACCATAAGAATTGGTCAACGTCGATCCATTTGTTCCATGCAAACACTAACGCATGAATAGTGCACAGCAGTAGAGCTAAATGTCCCATGTTGCTCTAGAAAAAAAAATGGCGACACGTAAACTTTTAATATTGAAAGGAAATTAACGTAAGTTCTGTTGCATAATATTCAGAATTGCCAACCAATTTAAAGAAAAAAAGAGCACCCCAAACAGCCAAAGGATATCTGGCATCTTCACATTTAGAAGACTCATAAAAGTGTCCCTATTTGCTGTGGCTTTTGGTAGGAGAACAACTTCTCCTCCCCATTTTCAGACGCTATTATTGTTTTAAATAGTTTAATCTTTATTGTTCTAATGTGCCCCGAGGCCTTCAGGCTATAGAGCATAAAATAATTACATAGAATTAAATTCTTTCTGATGGCATGGAAATAAAAGTACATGGTATGATCAGTGTATCTGATAAAACAAGTATTAAAGGCCCAGTTAGAAGAACTCGTTCCAAATTAACAACTTTAATTGCCTAAATGAACTCTCCAACATTTGGGGAGCTGAAAAACCAGGAGCATGTAATTTTGGAGGATGGGCAGCTTATTCCAGAAAGAGACACAAAGCAGTTTCTAAACTTGTGGGGGCCAGACCACTCCAGCTAGAACTGCTCCAACTGGAACAGTTCCCTGGTGGAGTGGAACAAACGTCCTGGCCTTGGAACCCTGGTGGGCGATGGTCCCATTTTGGATTTGCAATTTGGTATACAGTGCTATCAAAATAGCCCCCCCTCCCCCGCTAAACTAGAACAGGGAAGTATACATCCTTTCACACACCCCTGTGTTCTGTTCCAGAGGCCTACTGGTATCCTGGTCTAGGAGACCATTTTGGTCATGCAGACTGGGCTAAGCTGCATCCAATACGAACAACAGTGGGGCGGGATGCCTCTAGTCCACACCAGAGTATGGTTGAGAGAGGCCCAGAAGTGAGTTAGGTCTCACCCTATCCTATTCTACACCTGTGCGGAAAAGGTATTAGACGCTGCAGCTCAACATTGCAAATAAAATTTGCATCTGTAATACTTCTTCACTTAGGCCATTTCTGTGAGGGCCCTGAAGACCCCATTAGGAACGTGATAGAGACCCAGGCGGAATGGATCCTCCAACTACCTTCCACATGGACAACCCCATGAGGGATGCATTGTCCACACAAGTGCCTTCCGATTCCGGTCCTAATGGTGTCTTCGGGCCCTTAGATCCGGACTCTTGGTGGAGAAGGGTTCTACAGTGTCCATGCGGCAGCCCTGTTTAGGACCCATTGCCTGTGCGGACGTATGGGGCCTCCGGGAAGATCTGGAACATGATGGACTGGAGTCTCTGAGGACCAGATCCCAAAGATCTGGTCCACCTTAATCCAGATTTAATGAGGTAAGTAGCCTTAGTTCACTGCACAGAGCCCCACAGAGCTCCCAGTCAGTGTCTCTCTCCTAGTTGTGGGATATGCTATTTATCTGAAGTTTCCTGCTCTTGGGAAGATACATAAAATAAAACAGAAAAACTATTCCACCCAGGGTGAGGTTGGAGACTACGCACTCCAAGAGTTTAAGGCTACTTCAGCACCACTGTGGGAAAAAATGCAACAACTGGAGATTGATCCTTCAGCAGTCTCTCACTCCCATGCTGCAAATGCTGCAGCAGTGGTATGCTGTCTGCCTGCTTGCCACTGCTCTTGGCAGGGAGTAACTTTTGTTCCCTGGTTCAGTATTTTTACCCAGGGCTGTTTTGCAGCAAGATATGCTGTGGAAGTCAGGGATTTTCCTGTGTTCTGCACAAGATGAAAATCACCAAGGTAAGTCTGCATGGTGCAAGAGCAGGGAGAGTGAGTAAAAGAGCTGCCAGTGACTCTGCCGTTAGGCATAGAAGCTGTTGTTGGATTGGCCAGGGGCAAGGGAAAAACACAGTGGTGCACTAGATGCTGCCACCTTATGCCCCAGAGGTGACTTACTGTCAGAGTGGAGATTCCCATTCTGATGGTGCATGGGGGCAAGTATTTAACAACTGCCTCACTCCCTTGCCACTTAAAGACCTGGAACGTCAGGCCAGAGACTTTTGGTCCCAAGGGAACTCCACTTGCAGAGAAGTTCCAGACAGGGCAGAGAGTAAGAAGGAGCCTCAAACATTTGTCTGAGGCCCTTTTACCCCTCCGTGTCAGCCAGCCCAGCCTTGCAAGTCAGGGCAGAAGGAAGAGCTCTGATAGCTTTTCAAACAGCTCTCTGCTCTCATTGGTAGCCCTGCTGCTGTTGCCATGTCAGCACTGCTCATGGAGACCTACATATCTCCGTGACAGCTTGCCCATAGTCATCAACACAGGAAATGGCACACAGGCCATTTCCTATGTTTGTTGGCTCCTCTGGCAATCCTTCAAGATCACAGCAGAGGAAGAAAAGTTCCACAACTATGATGTTATTGTGATTGGGAGTAGTGGGCAATGTGTCATTAAAAGTAGCATTATTCTTAATGTGTGCTTATAGCACTCTTCTTCCTGCCATCTGGATCCTGACAGGAAATGGCTATTTTTCACTTTTCAGCTATCGTCACTTCACCATAACAGAGAGACTCATCCTCAATTATGATAACACAGAAAGCTTGTATGAAGTACAATCCTTTACTTTGGGTACCTGAATGAAATGGAACTCTCTCCAGGTCAGTGAGAGGCTGACAGATGGAATTGATGTTACTGCCAATATAGCCAGTAAAGCAAGTCCCAGAATTCCTAGAGACACGTAAATCTCCATTCTCCACACGTCATGTTCAATCCAGGCATTCTCCTTTTTTTGCTTCACCTGTACAGAGAACACTACAATTTAACAAGAGTCAGAATTGCATCATAAGGTCCTAGGTGGACCTTAGATGAGGGCAGTCCAAGGATTGGGAGCACAGGGCACTTGGGGACTTCCCCAGCTGCCAGGTTTGCATAGAGAGCAAAGGAAGAAAATGAAGAGAGGGAGGAGAAAAAGAAGAGGAGAAATAGTTGCTTTTATAGCCCACTTTTCTCACACTTAAGGGGCTCAAAAGCCCCATCCCCAAGCAATAAAATGTCTGTTAACAAGGTTCTTTTGCCTCTGAGCGTCCCCATGCCCTGCTTTTCTCCAAGCTTCCAGTGGCACAAAAGGAGGAAAATGCACAGTAAAAAGACTGCCCTTTAAAGAAGACTACCAGAGCACTTTTTGGAAGCCGCGGGTATTCCAAGCACATTGTGCATGGAGACGCTCTGTGGCAAAAGGGGCGGGGATTGGCAGCCAAGATCTCAAAAAAAAGCACCCTGGCTCTGCTTCTGCTGCCCACCTGCACACACAGTCTTAAACATTCACACGTCTCTCAGAACAGCAGCACCTTCCCTTCCTTTCCCTTTCTAAAGGTCAGAACTTTTAAAGAGCCAGAACTGTGGAGAATTGCAACATTGTTATCAGGTGTGAAGTGGGTGGATTGCTACAGTGTAACAGCTGCTGTAGGGGGTGGATTTTTACAGTGAAATCACTATCTTTGGAAGCAAGCTCTGAATCCCAAAGTGATAAATGGCTCTGGTGGGTTTTGCAGGCAGGGGAGACGAGCAGAGAACTTGTAAATATGGCTATTTTTCTTTTGGACTTGTTGGGGGTTGTCTCCCCAGTACCCTATCAAGCACAGAGGGGGCGGGGAGAAAAAGATGTGGGCAAACAAAACGCGCTTCCTTAGGGATGGTAGGTGCGTTTAAAATGTGTGTTTTACCAAACCTCACGGGGACGCTTATTCCGGAATTGAACGGCACTTTTAAAGTCCGCTGGAATAGAGGGTCAGTGGAGGAAAACTAGAGAGGCAAATAAGTTGCTTGGGGATGCAGCCAAAGTGACTGTTCTTTTCCCCACAGCAGACAGCCTCTGAGGCAGGTAGGGAAGTGAGAGCTCAGAGAGATGTGACTAGCCCAAGGTCACCCACTGTGGACTCGAACTGAGAGGCTACCAGAGAAGAATCCAACATGTTAACCACAAGACCAAACTGCTTGCAGTGCTCTAATAAGCAGGCTTCGACAGCATGCAGAACATGCCTTTATTGATGTTTAAGCCAATGCCTGTTAATTGAAACTTTGAACAATTCAGTGCATGGTTGGGTTTATTCTGTTTCCAAAAGCACTGCTGACAACAAAAGTCACATCTATCTGAACCAGAGGAACACCTATTAGTCTGAGACAGATTTACTTTAACAAAGTTTAGATTCCTGGGGTTGTTTTAATTCTTTCTGTACTTGATCTTCCTAGCAGGGTTGGCCTTTATTTGCTGACTACAGAATTTCATCAAAAAGCTAAATACAGCCTTTGGCAGACTCTAACAACAGGTAATTTCACTAAGAAGCTGTATTTTAAGCAACTATTCAGCAAGCATTCCTGACATGTTTTGTCCTCCTGCCAGGTCCACCAGTGAGTTCCAAAGTTTTAAAAAGTCCTGCATTGGCCTCCACATAGAAAGCAGTGCGACTAAATTTCTGTATTTACAGTTCAAATTAAGGAGATGAGGGGCAAAAAAAGATAGGGCTTGGTATAGGTCTTATCACCTTTGAAAACTACACCCACCAAAATTCCTAAGAATGCAAACTTAAGGTGGTTTGATTTAAGCTGCTGGTAACTCTTGACCCAGAGCAGAAGGACTGGAAGGGGAAAGAGGAGTCTCTGCCTGGAGCCTCATCTGGGATCTCTCCAAAACATGTTTCAATATCCACTGCAGATCAAAACATGGGGCCGATTTGCACTTCGGCCAGTAGTCAACAATTAGGCAACATCTGAGGAAGAGCATCTGCACCTAGAGGAGGCTGTTACAGCCTCCAGGCGGCCCCTGCCTTCCCAGAAGTTGCCGAATTGTTGATTAGATGTAGAGCACGAAATTGTGTTCCACAACCTTCTCCCATGCAGTGTTTGCACTTCTGCTGGATGAGGAAGTCAACAGAGCTGCCGCGCAAGCATGCTGGCAGCTCTGCTGCCCTCCTAATGCAACTGTGACTGTGCAGAGCATCAGCACAGAGATGGCACTGATTCATGCGCAGTTGCGGAGGGTGCCACACTCTAGACGGCAGTGCCCTGAAGAGGACCAGCCCCGGGATTGGTCACAAGTGAGTAACCGATTATGCAGGGCTTAGGCTATCGTTACCTAACACTCACAAGTGTAAGTGCTAGTCAACTTTGGGTGATTGTGCTCCTTTCCTGTCCAGTGGCTGGGAAGGGAAGTACAAAATCACTCATGGTTTGGAGAAATCAAAGATGAGATTCAAACTATAGTTTTGCCCCTCCTTTCTGTCTTGCTAGTTGCACTGCATGCAATGCTACTGACTTCACATTAATAAAAACCCAAGTATCTGAATGAATAGATCATATATCTGCTTCATGGAAGAAATACCCGTTGATATCAATGGAGTGGTTCTGGATAGACATAGGCACCATTCACATGAGTGCCCAGGGGCCTGTGCATCATCGATATATCTGTGCGCATATGGGCCTGGGTGTCCAGATACCTCCATCTCATACTGATGCCTAAGTGGGTTGCAACCTCCAATATAAGCAACCCAGCTGTTTGTGTGAATAGTCCCCCAGGCTGCTTCAATGGGGGAAATCTTCTCCTCCCTCTGCCAGGCTCACTGCAAGTCATCTCAGGATCCTCATTACTGAAATCAAAGATTCAATTTGCGGCAGCATTTTGGGAGCTGCAGCAAATCTCACTCAGTGCTCCCACTGCCACAGATGTCCTCAAGCCTCCCACTCTGGATCCCAACTTCTTCCAGTCTCCATCTGGATGGAGTCTTAGAAGGGACTATGCTGCCCAGTCACACTTTTTTATATACTGTCAACATTTTTGCATAATCCATTTTAAGGCTGGGCAACCAAAACGCCTCATCTTATTCGAGACGTGGGTGCACACTGAACTTAGATTTAATAGTATTATGGTAAAACAAAATGGAATACCTGTTGATATGCCCAGTTCAAGAGTTTGTATCTGTAGGATCTCCTCATTGGATAGCACAAGCTGTAACAGGCATGCATGGAAGCAAAGAAGAAGCTAAGAAGTCCAAACTGTTTTCTTGACAACATCCATCTGTCCAGCCACTGGGGGAATCGTCTATACTTTGTTCCGTTGTGGAATTGGAAACCTGCAGCCAATATTCCTGGCAAATACACAAGGGCCAAAAGGGTAATTGAAACGACTGGCAAGACTTTGTTTACGACCAGGACTGGAATTTTATAAAATACATTCTTCTGTGCAGTTACAAGAGGGTGAATGACTTCTCTAAGGAAAGTGTAAAAAAAAGTTAGCAAGGACAGGATCAGTGCTGTCTTCAGTGGCAAGTGCCATTTAGGAAAAAGATCATATTTAGGGGCCTCATTTGGAAGAGATTCAGCTTCATCCATCTGAATTCGATGAAGGTAGGGTAAAGCAGGTGGTTCTGGTCTGCCAACTGCTGCTACATCCATAGTCTGAAAAGAAGAAAACATGGTACATAAGCTTAAGAAAGCTTAAGAATACTTTTCTTACATGTTTTTCCTGCATGGTTGCCCTTTGTTGATCTTCTCACACACACTCTGCCTGAAGCAGCTCTAATTCAGAGGTGTTAGGTTTCCGGGTTTTGATTATTCTACTGGGACTGAAGGTATTAAGTTTACATCTCATGTACCCTTTTCACTCAGGATCTTCATTGTAAGTGTTTATTTCAGGAAGCTGGTCATCTTGACAGATCATGCTTCTTCTCCAATCCTTTGTGAAGCAATGAAATTTCAAAAAAGCACAATGAGACAATTTAAATAACGAATGAGAATGGAATGTATTGTGAAGCTCAAAATGGTCACCTAGTTCAGTTTACCGGTAGGCCTGCTTTAAGAGGTCTACTGGTGTACATGCACCTGGTAAACTGGACCACGGAGCAGGGTGCATAGCACACACTTTAGTAACCTGAGGGCTATTCACACTTAGGCCTCTGGTATGCAATTAGGACAGCTCTAGGATAGCTCTGGCACAGGGTATTTGTACCAGAGCTGTCCTAACTGCATACCAGAGGCCTAAGTGCAAACAGGCCCTAGGTTTACCAAGGGAATCCATTTTGGCTACATGGAGGATTGTTGCGGAACAGCCATCCATGTGCGGACAGCCTAGTTCTAGGCCACATGGTTCTACAGGTGGACCACTCCAGTAGAAATGGACTAGTTTAGGAGAAGTAATTGTGAAAATCCTTTGAAGACATTGTTTACATCTTCAGTTTTCAAATGGGCAATCATGCTAGCTTGTGGCATTTATTATGGCAGTAGTAGAATTATAAAGCCCATCCAGACAGTGCAGGCTGTCCTGTGCTTCACTGGTGCAGCTTTGGTGGCTGAACACAAATATTCTTGGTCTCCAAAGCTTCTGGCTGAAGATGTTCTGGCAAAATGCCCAGAACCTTCTAGATGGCTTGGCGAAATGGCTCTTTGCACATCTGGTATGTCAACTAGAATGCTGCATGGATTGCTTCCAAATAATCCACACTTGGAGAGGGCTATAGCATCACTTTCATGCCATAGCCTATTCCAATGCCCCACCTTGTGAGGATTTTTGTAGACCAATCTATTGTGCAGATTATGGTTTTCACCCCACTAACCTCCCTTAATTCAGATCTAAGATGATCCGGATCTAAGGAATGGGTCCTTCAACTAATCTGGATTTAGTAGATCCGGATCTAAGGAGGTACCCAATGTGTCTCCAAGGGCAGTGTAGCACCCAATAGCAATGGGTACTAGGCATGCTTGCAGTGGAAACGTTGGAACACCCATATGGCAATTCTGACTTTACCAACATTGGGCCCGTCCGTCACCCCATTTGTTTTTGAGGGAGATGCACGGGGGACAAACTCTGGAGCTGCTCTGGAGGATCTCCAAAGATTGCGGCAAATCGCTCTGGAGATTCTCCAGAGCTTGGCCAAAGCTCCATAGAAAGGCCCTGTAAAAATGGCCTAACCTCTGAAGTCTGTGCCATTCTCCGGAGTTTTCTTCGGAGCCATCTTCAGAGATTAGGTACCGGCTTCGAAGCTTTGGGTTTTGGGGCACCCCTCATGGGTACCCACCCTGAACCCGCCCCTAGACCCCATTGCTTGATCGCGGTGTGAACATGCACCGTATAATCTGGATTTCATGGCCAAAGACTGGATTGTAGACCTTTTAATGGGGTCTACAGGAAACCGGATTATAGGTCCTGAAGGACCCATTTAATCTGGATTTCCCTAGGACAGTTGGAAACATATGTAGCTCTAATGGGGTCTGCAGTGGAAACAGGATCTTCCTGCTCTGAGCCTAATGGGTCCTTAATGGGTCCCTAATGGGTACTTAGTGCTAGTTGCATTAGGTCCAGACTGAGGGTGCGATCAGACAAACTTCAAGTGGTGGCCCCTGGGAGAATCAGAGTTGGGGATAACACATCTTACTTCTGCATGCACCTTACTGTGTCATGAAGTCTGAAAATAAGCATCTCCTCCTTAAATGTAAGATAATAATACTGAAAGTGATACTTTTTTCAGTTGCATTGGGAGGGACACCAGAAAAGGGAAATTTAGCCAATCCCAGCATGGGAACAAATACTGCTGGCCAGGAACCAATCGGGGTCCCAAAATGCTGGGCAGGCAGTTGGCCAATCAATGATGAGCACTTGTTGTCAGGAAGGCATTGTCAGACTTCCGAGGTGAAGAATGAGCAATGTGTGGAAACATGAGTTAGGCGTATCCTTTTTTTTGACAACTACAGAAGGGGTTTGTTTTCCAAAAGGAGAGACTGAAAAAAAGCCCTCATTACACCCTCTGATTCTTTCTGTTTCACTGCATTGCACCCTCCCCACCCACCATAGATAATACAAGAAAAACAAACTGAAGGGTGAAGCTGAATGGCAGAAAAAGTACAGCATGTGATAATAAAAGCTTAGATTATACAAAACATTATTTGTTATTCTACAATTGTTCCCAAAATGCCTTTTCATATATTTATGCTTCAGTGAGTGTACCAGCAAGTTGTAACCTTGACAAAATCTTGAGGCTTTTTAAAATTCTGTGACAAGAATTTGTGCAAACAATAAAGTAATTGTTTATGTACAATTATATATTAGTAATACAAACTTTTCTCAAGGTTCCTGAACGTTTTCTAAGGGGCTTCACTGATGGTGGAAAAGGAGCACAGTGAGAAAAAGTCCTTCTATCAACATGTTTTAAATTATTTTTGTTGTTACTGTTTTATTTTTAAAAAATAATTTGAATTATTATTAACTTAGTTTTAGTTACAATTTAAACAGTCCCTTCATTTTAGTCTGTTACGGGTTTCCAGAAGAAGCACAGTAGTTTTTTTCCCCTGTATTTTCCCTGCTGTCTACTGAACCAACATTGGCAGTAATGTGGACACACCTTCACACCATGCAAAATATACTTCTGCTGCAAACCTGACCCAATCTTCCCTGTGGTTGGCCAAAGTCTTTAGTGTTCCAATGTTCCATCCATGGTATGAGGGCAAGGCTGAACTACCCCAATGTTGGGGTTTTGAAGATGTCCTTGAAAACTTGCATATGGAATAATGGAAAATGCTGCAGTCCCATTGTTGATGCTTACTCAAGCTTTGAAGATGGGGCTGTCGCATTTTCCTTGTTTGAGAACCGGGTGCGGAAGGACCATTTCCTGGGCCAGAACAGACAACATTAGTATGCTTGCAGATCTTTTCAAACTGTGATAGAGAGCCCTTAGGATTGTTCTGGATCAGAATGGTGCTGGTTGTGTGCAAACAAGGTGGATTAGGAGCAGCTTATTCCAGAATATCAGACAAATGCAGAAAGGGCCTTAAATGCAGGATTTATTGTAGCTTGCTCTCATTACAGACACAATAGTGCTCCCCATACAACGTTGCAAATTTAACTTAAGATTGTTTACCAAATCGCTGAAATTCTCCCAAGTTTTCTCTGGATTCATTTTCTGTTCTTCGTCTTGATTCATGATCTTGACAAATGAACCTGTGCAAGACAGTTTCAGACAGATTTTAATTCCTTTGTTTACAGAGCTATTGTACTGCCCACTCTCCTATATGGGTCTAAATCATGGATCATCTATCGTCACCATCTGCGACTCCTCAGACGTTTCCATCAGCATTGCCTCCACACAATCTTAAACATCCACTGGTCTGACTGCATGACAAACATTGCTGTGCTTGAACTAGCAGAGGTCACCAGTATCGAGGCCATGCTGCTGAGGACACAGCTGGGCTGGGCAGGACACATCTCTAGGATGGAGGATCATCACCTTCCTAAGACGGTACTTTATAGTGAACTCATCACTGGCTGCTGAAACATAGAAGCCCCAAGGAGGAGATACAAGGACTCCCTCGAACAATCCCTTAGCCTTTGCCATCTTAATCACAATCAGTGGTCCACTCTGGCCTCAAACCAAGAGACTTGGAGACACATCATCCATAATGCTGCTACCTCCTTTGAAAGTGCTCGTAGAACCAGTCTAGAGGAGAAAGGACAATGGAGGAAGGACCGTACCTTTACAGTACTGCCTAAGGAGACCTTTTTTGTACCTTCTGCGACCAGATTTGTTTATCCTGCATTGGCCTTTTCAACCATCAGCATGCATGCAGCAAGTGTGGCTTGAGCCCTTCCTAAATCTTCATTCCTGAAGCCAAGTCATGATGATGATGATGATAACTAAGGAACTGCAAAGCATATAGCTGATGCTGTATGAATGTATTATAATACTAATCAAATATACTTTTTCTGACTGTGATTACAACACAGGGCCTTTTCACACTTTCAGTTGCCTGGGACAGTGTCCCAGGGAAGTGAAGGTGGGGGACAGATTGATGTCCATACTTTGGGATGCTGGACTAATCCCAAACCTTGCCAGTGTTTCCCTAAGTGTTGGCAAGGTGCAAACTGCAATGACTGTCTCTATCCGAGAGGTGATTGTGTCATCACAGCAACAGTGTGTGGTGGCATTGCCATGGTAACTGGGCCACATGGATGCAACCGCACCTATGTCGCCCCTTCTCAGGTTCTGCTTGCCCAGAAGTGTGAATGCAGCTGTGTTGGGTTGCCATGGGGAGCACTCCAGCACATGGGGAGCTGCTTCTATGATAGAAATCCTTACTATGGGCTCTGAAAAACTTGTAAAACACAAGTAAAATTTTTCTTATTCATTCCTCAGTCTTCCTTCCACAATGGAAAATGTCAGGAAGTGGGAGCTTCCAGTGTCACCAGGGGGCCTCTTTCCACTTCTGGTGCACCAGGGTGTCCAACACTGCCATGGACAAGGAGCACAACTTCTGAGCACCATTTTGCACTTTTCACCCCAGTACCCTGGGCTGGCAATGCACTTGCCAGTGGGCATCTTATACCCCCCAAAGCAGATAATCAACACCTTAGATAGTATTCTGAGGCACCTGTGGTCATGCATGGAGGCATGGTATATACTTCCATTGTATTTTTAAAGAAAGCAGATAGTGAAACAAATATAAATGTACATATCTTGTAAGTGAAAACCAGGGATCTGCAAAACACCATTTTGAATATTAGTTGTAGCATCTGAAATGCTTGAGCTTTCTTACACTGAGGCAAAGTTTGCTCAGTGAAACATTTAGTCAACCAGGCCCTAGAGCAAGCTGCAAACTTACTTTACCCAAAACGCTTCTAACTACCCCTGCCAGCTTTTTTTCAGACTGGGGGAGGCAGGACAGTCACTGCATCACCTGTACCGAGTTTGGATCTACCAGGGCTCCCCCAGGCTCTGCAAGGGCTCTAAATGGTTTAATGAATGAGAGAACCCTTGGCAGGTCCAACATCATGATAGGCTGCACTAAGTCTCTTAGGTCACTTAGTACTGTCACCAAATATTTTGAACTACATAGTCATTAGAACTTTAAACTGTTCAACCAAAAGCGTTCTTGACACTTTAAATCCATTTATTATTCTGTTTGTATTTAATTTTCCGTATGAATCACCCTTTGCAGGCCTAAGCAAATAAGCTTTTTGTCACTGGAATCCTTTTACCTGTATTTCCCCACAACTTTAATTGTCAGTAGTGAAAAAAAAATCCTGTATTATATTGCCTATGAAGAGGGCAGGCATTATAGAAGGGAAGCAGGAAACAATGAAATGAAACAGGATTTCTCTTGTAAGATATTTGCAAATCTGGACGGGATTTAAATAAAACCATTTACAAAGTACTGTGTATTCCAGATTACAAATATTGTAAAAGTCCCAGGGGCACAACGCCAGTGCCCCCTAATTATTGGTAAAACAAGTTCAGACTGATTAAGTCAGCAGCAACATCTGGGTGGTGTTGAGACACTTTATAGAAATGTTGACACAGGGGTCTTGCTTCACTCTGTGCAGAGGTTTAGAGGGAAGAACACGCTGCTGTGCATAAAGCCAGTTTGAAAAATACTCTCTTGATAGTAATTTAAGGCTGTAAAGTTAAGCAGTTAAAATACTGATCACAGAAGTGGACCAACTGAACCTTTTTACTGGACTCCAGTTACAAATATAGTTTTGTGGTGACATCTGTTTCACAGAGACGTAGGCCTCTTGATCTGTACGCAGGAGGAAAATTCACACCTAAGATGGCAATTACCCTGAGTGAGCTCTAGCAGCATAGTTTTCAGTGGCGGTTTGCACTTAACTGCAAGGAAAGGTATAACAATACGTTTCCACTGCAGTTAAGTTTGGGTTGTGAGGGCTGCGTTCACACTGTAAGTGCTGGTGCAGTCTCCAACCAAACCACCAGTGCTTGGTCCATCCTGAACAGTCCAAATTGCCACAGCAATGGCCACGGCAACTTCCACTGTGAGCCCATCCACTGCCATGGCAATCACAATGTGGTGTGGAAATGTGAAGCTATGGCCACCCCACCCTGCCTCCTCACAGCTTCACGTCTGGGAACAAGTGTGAATGCCACCAACTGGAATTGTACTAGCTGCTCCCTGTCAAGTAGTGGAGATGTTTTTATTTTTCCACAGCTATGGAGGCAGTACACTGTATGTACAGACTTACCCAGGAGCAGCTGGTACTGCTCTGGAAGGGTAAGTGCAAACAGGCTCTCAAATGTGGTGACATCCACTGCCATCCACTGCTCTGAGAAGATTGCAAGGCCTGCAAGTACCCTCTGCAGTCCCCTCGTTCGGGTCAGGATAGACTACTCTGAGTCTACCCAGCACCCTAAGGTGATCTTCCTGCTACCTGAGTCTACAGTAACAGAAACCGTTCTGTCTGCTTCTGGCCCAATGAGGCATTCTGTTATGTGTTGGAAAGATCAAGGGAAATCAAGCAAAATTCACAAGACCTACAAGCAGTGACCCTTTCTGCATTGGTCCTTAAGTCCAGATTATATACCCTACAAGAGGCTGGGGGCGTTTCTGCACTTCCTGTCTGCTGGACAGGAAAGGAGCGCAATCACCCAATGTTGACTACAGCCTAAGTCCTGCCGCCATCTTGAGTGCAGCACCCTCTGTGACTGTGCGTGTGTCAGCACTGTCACCATGATGACACTGACACTCGGCACAGTTGCAGTTGCATCAGGAGGGCAGCAGAGCTGCCAGCACGCTTGCATGCCAGCTCTGTTGACCTCTTCATCCAGCAGAAGAGCGATTGCTCCCTGTCTGGATGCTTCAGGTAAGTAATTGGAGAAAGTTGGTAAGCGTTCCACACGTAGTGAATATTTAGGCAACTTCTGGTAACGCAGGAGGTGCTTGGAGGCTGTAATAGCCTCTAAGTGCAGATGCTTTCCCCCAGATGTTACTTAATTATTAATTACGGGCCAAACTGTGAAAGGGTCCCTGCTGTACTCTGTATTAGCATGCAGATGGCAAGTCCCAAGTCTGGGATATAATCTAGAATAAGGCCCAGTTACAATCCATGGTTCAGAACTGTGGGGCATGAGAAGTGAACCATCAGAACAATCAAAAGGCTAATTTTTCAACCCATTTGGACCAGTCCAGCACCCACTCTCTTGTACACTGGATCCTGATTTAGGTGGGTGATTCAAGTGAGGCTTTCCTGCCACTGTTAATACAGATTTTCATTCTTCTAGTAGCGAAAGTTACTAAATTCAGGTAGCAGAAGCCACCAAATATTTATTTCTGAACAGGTATTCATGTGACTGAACAATATTTTTATAAAGCACTGTAATTTTCCATTTGGAAGAGTTCTGTGTATTTCAAAACTGGTCTGATCTTAGCCTTTCACAGCATAATTCCATACTGGCTGGTATACTGGACCAGCAGGTGGGGCCTCCCTTAGACCACACAAACATGTGGAAGTGAGGCTTCACTAGTACACTTGCTGGTCTGGCATACTGGACAGTGGAGAACCTCTTCTCTCGGCTGGACTGTTGAAAGACATGCTGCGTGCAAAACACAATTTCTAATATGAACCTGGTCCCGGAGCAGGGTGATCATTCCCTCCCCTTCCCTTGCTTTTGGCCGCCCTTGCAGCCTCCTGAGAGCTTGGAAGGAACAGGCCTGGCTGCTCCTGCACCAGGCTGTGTGACTACATTGTTGCAAGACCCACTGCAGCTTGGGATCTGTGGATGATCTCCTCCCCTCCAGGAATGGCATTTCCCACAGGCCCTGTCCCCAAAAGACTTATTAGCCCCTCTCGGCTTCCTTTGCTGTCACTCTGTTATAGCTGACTTTAAAAGTCCCCTCCACTTCCGGAATAAGCGTCCCCATGGTAGCCACAATCTAAACGGACTTTCCGTCCCCATGGTAGCCGTCTTCTCTTTCCGGGCATCTTTTCCCCCCCGCCCCCCGTTCTTGTTAAAAGGAAAAATGGCCAGATCTCCGTCTCCTGAAACGGCTTCCCGCCCCTAGCAAAGGCAGATGATCGCTCATTCATTCACTTTCAGCACTTACTTTCACTCAGTTCTCTGTTAGAAAAGGCTTTCTGCCCCGGCGAAGTCAGAGGCTGCAGGCATCGGCAGCGCAATCCTTCGCTCATTCTCTTTTAAGGCTTTCACAGATCACTTGATAACAATGTTTCAATTCTGAGCAATTCTGGCTCTTTTTACAAAGGAAAGGAAGCGAACCTGCTGCATTTCTCAGATGTGTGAATGCTTTTTGGCTGTGTGTGCAGGCAAGCAATCCCCGCCCCTTTTGCCACGGAGCGTCCTCAAGGCAGATATAGCGAGCAAAACCCGCGAATCGCCGAAAGAGCACTGGAACTCTTCTTTAAAGTGCACGTATTTTATCGCGGGTGTCTCACTTTCCTAAGCTCCCTAAGCGCCTTGTAAAGCCTGGAATGGGGCCGCTCAGAGGCAAAAGAAGAGTTCCAGCAGACTTTCAATTGCATGGGGACAGGGCCACAGTCCTAATGTTTCATGGGACTGTCTGTGTAAGACTGCACCTTGGGACTAGAGTATTCCGTGATCCTGGGGGAACTGTTTTGGTAGTGCTTCCTGTTGGGCTGGTGAAATGGAGCGCTCATTTGCCAAAATAAGGGGACATGTACCTTCTGCACTATGGCTCAGTGTTCCAGGCCCAAGTCTTTAACATGCCAGTAGACATACTTGTCCCACTTTTTCCTCTGTCCTATGTGGCACTGTGGAGTTCCCCCTGTCCCAGATACCACCAGCACGGAGGCCTTCAGACCCTTTCCCAGATTAGCATAACATCCCTCACAGAAAGTGTCTCTTATCACTGCTACTGCTCCTTTTCTACTGCTATCTTAGCTTATTTTTATGGGTTTTTATTACTCTGTCCTGTTCTTATTTTCTTTTATATTCCTAACAGCTTTGGGCACTGTTTGAAGAGAGACAAGCTAAATAATCTTTAAAACAGATACTGCTAAAGTGATAAAACAAAATGTTCTTAGCAAGTAAACCCAAACATACAAATATCACAGTATCAAATTTCAGAAGCTTTGTGCAGTCCTTTGTACAAAGGGAGTAGCACCAAACACTATCCACTTTCTTAGAGCAGGGGTGCTCAACTGCAGCTTGCTGGATGTTCATTTACAGCTCCCCGGATTTCATATCAGTTGGCACAGATATGCTGGGGTCATAGGGCAGAAAGAATTAAAGGGCTGCAGTTGAACATCCCTGGCTTAGAGTTACTCCCTTTCTCCTTCAATTCAAGATTAGATCCTGTGTGCATAATCTGTGATTTTCATCAGACTGAATGTCCACATGGTTTTGCATAGTGCAGTCTTAACCACCTTCCTCCTATTATTAATTCTACCTAATCTTCTTCTTACTGCCACTTTGATTTCACTGCCTTGAACTCTGCACCAGCTACCACTGACCGAAAAATAAGTGTGGCAACGTTTAACTTTCCATATATTGTGGGATTTCAAGAACCCATCAGCCTTCACCAGTGTGTGTGACATTCAAAGAAGCTTAAAGGTCCAATGAGAACTGTTCCTAGAAAGTGGCTATGTAACACACAAGGTGTTTATGTGTGTAAACATGAAAAGTGATGATTGTTGAGCGGATTCATGCTGTAAAAGGGTGTTTTTCCACTTAGCACTTAATGGGTACTCACTCTAGTGCTAAGTGGAAAAACACCCCATACCCACACTGCAACATTTTATTGTGGAACTCACCTGTAAGGTCTTGAACTGTTTCCATTTCAGGGCTCTCAGCAGGGCAAGACTTGAACTCCCTATTAACAGACACAAAAATACCCACATTCATACCCTTCTGAATACCATTTCTTTCCCCCACTGGAGGGCTGGGCAAACTCTGCAGAGGCGAACCAGGTTTCAAGTCTGCTTTGCAAAGCTTAACCAAACAAGATGTCACATGTTTTTGTTCCTTAACGTACACACGTACACAAGCCCCCCCCCCCCGTCCTGGCAACAGCCTGTTCTTAAATTCTGTCTTCTGAGATGGATAAGTAAGAATTCCGCCGAGCCTTGCGGCTTTTAAGTCTATTATTCCCTGGCAATTTTATTACCACTTTCTCTCTCGCTCTCTTTTTTCTAACTCCCAAATTCCTGTTTACATCGCAGGCGAGGAAAAACGGGAAAGGAAGTCATTAGTTCTTGCCACTGGACCGGGAACGGGCTGCGATCGCGTCTCCCCTTCGAAGAGGAGCGTGATCGGAATTTCCCAGTCTTCTCCCCGAGCGCCCGTCGACGGCTTTGCAAATATTTGAGTAGCGACGTTAATACGGAGCCCGTCTTGGCTCCGTAAACGTGCCGATCCACATGCTTCTGCGGCAGCCCCAGAAAAGCAAACGCCGGCTCGGAAAGGCCGGATCTTCCACGCTACTCACAACTTTTCCTGGGTCTTTGGCCCTGGGGTCAAGCGATCCGCACGCGCGCCTTACCCACCGGCCCGGCGCCGTCTCTCTGCACACGCTCGGCAGCTTTTTTGCCCGCTCTCGGCATGCAACTGTCTGCACCTCCCCTTTGCAGCCCCGCCTTCGGGATCCTCCATCCGTCCCTCTGCGCTGCCAACTCCGCCCAAGTTCTTGCCGCTAGCCAACGCAGGGATTTTTTCTATAAAAATGTTATTAATTTTCATCAACAAAAGCTTTGGTGTCTGTCCTGCCCTTACTCTTCGCTTTAGGGGTTTGCTATTATTTTATTATTATTATTATTTTTTTTAATCGGTGGTTGTTCGAATTAACGGGAGCTGTTGACACTTGTTGCTTTTTCTGCTCCTGTTTTGATTTTTTGTCTTTTAAAACTCTCTATTTTCATTACCCTCTCGGATCGCCTGGTGAAGGTGTGCCATCTAGAGCTCTCTTCGAAAGAAATGAAGGGGACGAATAAATAAAGAATTTGGAAACCTTGTGGCGAGGAGAGATTAATCCGAATTAATAGTTAAAGGCGAAAGATTAATATGGACTCCCCCCTCCTCCAGTTACGCAAGCATGTTCTCTACAAATAAGTCATTTAGTCTTATTTGTTTTATGGAAGAATTTTTATTCCGTTTTTTCATTTAAAAGACAAAAAAAAATAGCTTTGTGTAAATATATCACAGGATGCACGAAAATGTAACAGGCTGCAGTGCCACACATGGAATAATTCCTCCATAGAAATATTTTGGGACAGCGCTAGCTTGAACTTCCAGTAGCTCTCTGAACCCACTTCTTCTCTTTTGTTTCATTTTGGGTGCACACTGAGCTCCAAGAAGTCCAATCCTCTTTATTTCATTTGGTGAGGATGAAAGATTGGGACACTTGACAGGGAAACAGGTCCAGTTGATGAACTGAGGTATGTAATGGAACCAGAACAGGGTCTTTAGAAAACAAGATGGAGGTGCTTACTGTATATTTATTTATTTTAAAAAATTATATCCCGCCCTTTACTACATGGTCCCAGGGTGGGCAACAATGAAAATAAAGCATGTAAAATATTAAAATATAATTAAAAATATTGCCCCCTCCCTAACAGGACAGCACCCTGAGGAAGCTAATTAAACAACAAAAGCCTGGGTGAAGATATGTTTTCACCAGATGTCGAAAACTATAGTAAAATAAGCAATGTCTGGATGCAGCCACTTATATATCGGTGTACTGGTGTACTGCCTTTCTGCCAAATAAGTCAAGACAGATGGATGTACTACTTCCTCACAGTTTTCATGTGAGGTTGATTGACAAGTAGCCTGAGTTCATACCTAATGAGCTTCATGGCAAAATGGGAATCTGAGTCCTAGATGTCCAAATCCTAATCTTGAAAGCTCATTGGCCCGTGGTGGGCATACCTGATTGGCTAGGTAAATAGAAATCACCTGATTGATGGGTTCTGGATTCTTCCTGAATTTCTTGTATAAATATTGATGTGTCATTTGGGTTGTGATCAGACACAGCAAAAAGAAGCCTTATCATCATCATCTCTGAGTCTGCTTCAAGGTGCGATTGTTCACACACCAGACTGCTCCTCCCCCTTCTACTAAACATTCTGTGCTAGAAAAGATGGATTAGAAAAGTTCTGGGAACACGAGGACCTTACACTGTCTCTCTGAAGTACCTCTTTTGTTATGTCTGAACAGAGCCTTCGTTTGGAGACCAAAAGGCAGGGTTCCTCAAGGATGACCTGGAAAAGCAATTGAACTAAATTCCCTTGAGATGACTGCCAGTGAAAGCTAGGAATTAAAAGGACTGCTCTTAGGTCAGCGGTTCTCAACCTTCCTAATGCCGTGACCCCTTAATGGAGTTCCTCATGTTGTGGAGACCCCCAACCACGGGGGTAGAGCAGCTGGGAGGTGGGAGGAAAGGGTGGCAGGAGACTTGTCGTGACCCCTCTGAAAGGGTAGTTTGACCCCCCAAAGGGGTCCCGACCCCCAGGTTGAGAACCACTGTCTTAGGTTCACCCTTCTCCCTCAGTCTTACTGGCAAGAGTGTTCCAAAGAGGAATTTGTGCCCTTCCTGATGTTGGTGTCAGGTCTTTGAAACTTCAAGGTGATAGTCCTCTAGCATGGGAGATATACTAATCTCTGCCAACTGAAGTTAATCCTATCATTCCCTGCAAGCTATACCCAAGGAAAATGAGTAAGATGACCTGGAGAAAGAACTGTAACAGATCAAAAGACTATTGAAGGCGCCTGTCATATGGTGGGTGGGTGCACACGCAGGCTGGACTGAGGCCTTTAAATATTGTGCAGAAGATGTGTAGTGATAATTTGATATGACTTCAGATTTCTAGCCTTGACAGTGAAGAAGCCAACAGCCTCTTACATGAACTCATGAGTAAGGCTGTGATCAGACACAGCAAAAAAGCATTTCTGAGGTGCATGTGAGGCGACTTCAAGAAGCCTCTGAGATGCGATTGTCTACACACAGGTCTGCCCCTCTACCCCACGAACATTCTATGATAGAAAAGGTGGAATTAGAGAAGGTTTGGGAACATGAGAAACATACATGGCCTCTCTGAGGTGCCCCTTTTGTTATGTCTGAACAAAGCTTAAATCCTGTCATGTGTTATTCCATGGACATTGAACCTGTGTTGTACTGGGAAGGTTGCTCAGATGGCCAAGGTAAAGGCATATTTCATCAATCCATCCCATTTTATGGAGTTCTCACCCAGACTGCTGGCTTAGGGGAGAGAGAGCCCCTGTCAAATGTCAAGTAGTAAAAGGGCATTTAGGACGATTGTCCTCTAAGTGGGGATGGATGATCAGTATTTGTCTTTCAATAGAAGGAGAGAGGGATATATCTAAAAATTCCTTTTGGTTCCTGTCAGATACCTTGTAAGCATCACTTTGTATTTTTGACAGGAGATTTTTAGAATATTTTTTAAAAGTGCAAGCAGCTTTTCCCTTCCCTCCCAGACATAGATGTGCAATCATAGGGATGAAGAACGACCTTGGGGTGTGAAGTACAAGTGAGGTGGTCAGCTATTGAAGGACTTTGAACTGGAAACCAATGAATTGCACTGTCAAGAATTAGACTCTTCCTTTCCCTCCCATACATTTCTCATCCTTCATTCAAATGTTTAAGGTTCTGCTACCATACAGGTCATTGTGAATTTATATTAATTAGGGTTTATACTTCTTTCCTTCACCTTTCCTCTGGTTTGATTTGCTTAGCTCATTCTTATAAATGAGGGGCAGGAAGGATGGTGAGAAAGGTATTGCTATGGCCTTCTCTTTTGGCGAAGGGCTGGATATAACTTCTTAAATAAATTCAAAAATAAATAAATACATATTGTCACCAGTTTGTGTGTCCTAAATGCCTAGTTTACAAGTGTTCTGTGTTGTTGCTGCTGCGAATCACCAAATCATGTTCATCTTCTGGTTGACTGCATTTCTTGGCAGAGATGGGGATGTATTTTTGCCTTTGCCTACTTCCAGGGAGTGGGTGAGATTGATCTGATAATCCTCTGCTTTCCAGCCAGTTTGCTGTACTATTGGGGTATAACCGCTCCCATTCTACCTTGCATACATGTGCAACAGTTTGATTTGCCCCTCTCCCCCACCTGACTGCCACTGGAGAAAGAGCTTGGTCTCCAAATATTATGGCAAGCTGCTGTCTCTCTGGACAGTTTGATTGTCAGAATCATACTGAGGTAGTTTGGCTAACCATCTGCTCAGATAACCTGGCTGAAGTATTAAACAGAGGAGACAGTGACTTGGCATGTCACAAGGGCAGATGTGCCAAACCTTTCTTCTGCACCCTAGTGGAGCCCACAACACAGTGTCCCAATCTACTACACAATACCTACTATACTGCATTATGTGTGAGGCATTTGAATTCTTGGGTGGTAAGTGCCCTAAATATTAAGCACAAAGGGGAAATGAAAGATATCAGTGTAAAAAAGAAAGCAACAACATGTTAATTAAAAAAAACCAATATATAGAAATAACATAATTTCAAATATAGCCCAAAACCTTGATTTAAAGGGATGACCTGGACACTTAATTGAAGTTGCCAGTACCAAAAAGCAGTGTGTGCTACCACCAGCCTACAAAGTCAAAATGCACATTTTAGTAACCACAAAAGCTGCACAGCTTTTCCCCTGGCTTCATTTTCTTCAGCCATTTTACAAACCCCAGAGTAAAAGGAGCAACAATTTTCCTTTCCATAGACTTGTAGTACATGCTTGGCGCCACCAGGGTGCTCAGTTCTTTCCATTCCATGCAGCTGTCCTTAAGCAATAATGGAGTCCTCAACCACATGTTTTTAAAAGGACAGCTTCCTTCTCTTCCTGCTGACCAGAGAAAGTGACTTCAGAAGGACCTCTGACCTGCCAGACACCAGCTTTCCTCCAATTACCTCCCTTGATGTTGTTTTGATGTCATTTTCCCCACACCCCTTGGGATTGCTGTATAAAAGCGCTACCAGAATAAACTCAAAGTCTTTTCCACCTGTAACCTGTCTCCAGCTTCTTCATTTGCCCCTTCCCCATTTTCTAATCTATTCTGGTTGGCCATTGCACTCTGGTTGGCCTCCAGGACCGGGCCAGTCAGAGCCTGGAAGAAATCTATCGCAACACCTGACAATAGTAGCAGCCCCCAGCTGCTGCTTCCCATTTCCCAGAGCCCTCGGATCGGTTGCGAAGCCAGATCACAACAGCACATAAGTGTGTTCTTTAGCATCCTCACTCTGTATCTACTTCACTAAGACCCCTACTTCTTGTACTGAACAAATCTCACTCCCAACAGCTCTAACCTATATGGTCAATGGCCACAGATCTACTCTGGTGTCAGATGAGACAATAGATCTCAAAAACATAATAATGTAAGATGAAGCCAGGTGGCCCACCAATTGCTTCTGGACATTTCAAGCAAAGACAGGCAAAACTTTCTCCTGCTCTCGAATCCCTGCAAATGGCTTTTAGAGGCATCCTGCCAGTCACTTCAACCAGGAGGTGGTTCCTACTAGTAGCCATTGATACATCCATCTTCCATGAATTTATCTTCTTGATTAATATCAAAGATCCTTGCTTCATCATTAAATAGTTCCAGTTAAAAAGAACTGGGGGCAGGTGATGTGATAGAGGCTGCCTCCAGTAGGCAAGACAAAATGTAGAATATGAACAAGATCCTATGCTGTGTCCAGTAATTGCCCATTGCCAACTATAGCTTACCTGGATGGCTGGTGATCAGCATGTGACTTTGGCCCACTGGGGAGTTCCAGGAGCCAGGAGAGCATCTTCTCCTTTTCTTTTGTTGTTTTTGTGCACTTGGTTGGCTCCCATAAGTCCCCAGTGGGCTGCTCTTGTATGCTGCTTGCCAGACAAACAGGTCAGCAGAACTATTATGGGAAACCTGGCATTGTTGCTGAGTTTCCTTGCAATTGCATAGCGTGCATTTTTATGCATCATAATTGTCACTGCGTTGGGAATGCCACAGGTATATCTCACATTCTCAGTGCAATACTGAGAGGATCACAGAGTTTGCTTCACATCTTGAAGCATCTAGAAATTGGTCTGAAAAGTGCTGCTGGAGTAGAACATCCAGTGGATGAAATAATAAATAATCTGATGCATTATGATACAGTTGCCTGCATTCTGTTAGGTATTCTGTAAGAGTAGGATGTCTGTGTGGAATCTCTGCAAGCTAATTTTCCTTTAATTTTCATCCTGTTGGGCATCTACAGTACCTTTTTATAGTTAAATTGAGAGACTAATTTAAAAGAATATAGAGCAAAAATGATCATGATGTTTGGCTTGCTTAAGCAGATACTTTCAAGTCACCTGCGTTCAAATTACTTCCATTATTTATTTCATTGGATTGTATAATACATGTGTATTTATTATGGCTGACTAGTAACAACATTATTACTTGCAAGCAGCTTCTGACATTTTAATTACTTGTAATTCTTCAGCAAGGAAACAATTATGGGACCCCCCCAAAACATGCTGAGTGTTAGAACACCCGATCACTTAATTTTCTTTTCAGTTTTCACAGCAAGAAAATTGGTATATTACTCAATGTTAAGCAAAACATTGTTTTTTTCAGAAACGTTTGTAGCTCTTAGATATTTTCTGTTTGAACAAATTTATTGTCTAGAATTGTATTCTCAAATGGATTATTCAGTAACTCATATTCATTAATCCTCTTACTTGTAATGTTCCAGAAATGCCAAGAACTGACACCATTTGATTTGGGTTATATATCCCACTACAACAAAAACCATAAAGCATATATATTGAAATGATTTTAAAAAACCCAAATTTTTGCCGAAAGGGATTTGTAAACTCAAGAAGTACAGAGTGAATATTAATGTGGAACAGTTCAGTTCCTAGCATAGGTTTCAGCTGGTGGAGGTAGGGGCAAAAGATTAGCTTAAGGGAAGTTGAATCTGCTTTTGCTTTTTGTGACAACCCACCTGTAGTCAGTGCAAAAAGCATCCATCTCCTATTACCTAAGAGATTGACTTTAAGGTTCTGTACAGATGGGGAAATAAAGTGCCATTATGGCTGTGCTATGGTGGGATTGCCACATGTATCTGTGGCAACCCCACCATAGCCTTGCTATATCAAATGTGGGGGCTGAAAAAGGTGACTGCACATGTGTAGTGATAGTGCAAACGTGCATGTTCAGATATTTCATGCCAACTGTATACCCAGATGCACATAACACTAAAATGCACAGAGACAGTGATGGACCCCTGCTGTCTGGCCTGCAAGCGATTCTCCAGGTTATTCAGCTGGCAATACTCCAGATTTTCTCTTGCTAACATCATGTTTAGCTGGTGTCTGGAGCCAGCCCAAGTCATCTACATATAATACGAAAACTGACCTGAACTCACAGCCCTTTTGCAGAAAAGTCATTTCTTGATTAGCTTTCTACCTGTGGTAGCATTAGCAGTGGTGATAGATCACTAGACTACATGCTGCACATGGGTATTTCCCAGTCAGATTTTGGCAGTTGGGCTGCTTTTGGCAGGCAAAATTGGAGCAGGTCAGGCGTGCCAATCAAGTGCCAACCTCCAGCTCCCATTGGGCCCACAGCATCTCGGTTTCAGTAGGCTAATCTAGGTTTGTCAGTCTGTTGATCAACAGTAAATTGGCAGAGATTTGCAGCAGTTTATGAAGATGAAACCACAAACTTTGATTGCCTAAGTTAAAAAAAAACTCCTTTTAATCTTATGTTCCCTTTCAAAAGCAGGCATATTGAGGTGAATGGTGGCTTGTGTGGAGAGGAAGAAGGCAGCAAACAAAGAAGCTATCTTTCCATACAACCAACTACAGAACATATCTGGACAGAGATATCCTGGCTACAGTAATTGGTAAACTCTTGTTTAGATTACTGCAATGTTCCAATGTTAAAACCATTCTGGAATAGGCCCATGAAGCTGCTAACAAGCTGAGTATTTTGATGACATTACACAGAACTTTGCCAATTCTACTAGTTCTCAGACTATTTCTGAGTCTCTCCAATGGCCAGGGTCACACTCTTATGTTATCATAGTCCATCTCTAGGTTGCACAGGGGATTCAGGCTGTTTTCAGCCTGGAGTGGCCTGGTCACACCTACCAGGCTGCCGCTGCCCCCCATTCTGCCACCAAGCTCAGTAAGGTAAGCCTCAGTGTGATGTGTGTGTGCATGCATGCACAACAAGGGAGACTTGACCGTTGGTGGGGCAGGTCAAGGAGGGCGATCTGATGCAGGGAGGAGTTTCACTGTAGAGAGTGCAGGGCAGTGACTTTCTGTTGCCGATGGGTGGTGGAATGGCTTGGCGTGTTGGAGGGGCATGGGAGAATGATTGGAGCAGTGGAGGGGGGCAGGAAGAGGATTAAAGCAGTGTGTGGGAGGGTGAAGTCTTGCCACAGTGAAGGGATGTGGCAGAGAGGATCAGAGCAGCAGAGGGGTGGGGAGAGGATTGGAGCGGTGGAGGGGTGGCAGAGTGTTGGCGTTGCAGAGGGGTGCAGGGGGATGATTGTTGCAGTGGAGGGGTGGGGGGACTGGAGTGGTGGGGGGCAGGGGGAGGATTGGAGCAGCAGGAGGGTGAGGGAGTACATTATATGTTTTTATGCCCCGTATGTGTCATGTTTTTTAATTATAGTTTAATGATTTATTTGGCATTTTGGTTGGCTTTTATACATTGGGAAATTGCTTTGCTATCAGGCAGCTATATAAATGCACTAAGACGTGGCCCATGGAAGGCTTTAATGGTGCCATAGAACTGGTCTGCATGTTGGTGTGCCCCTGTTGCATCACCAAGTGCAGAATATGCATTGTTCTGCAACCTAGGAGCACTCACTGCTCTGTCAATGCTTGTTACTCCGCGTTCCCATTATAAGCTTAATTCGGTTTCCCTAAACTGAAATAATAGAACTGGATGCAAACGCGAATTTGCCTGATCCCATTACTTTCAACTCGATCCGGATTCTGAGGATTGTAGGTGGCTTACGTGACTCAAGGGGCGACTCAAGTGGCTACTTTTTAAAAGCCGCTTTTCGGGGCTGCCCTGCCCTCTTCCTCATGGTGTGAACGCATCATCCATAACTGACCCCTTCACAGAGCCTGGCTGGGTGGCTGCTGCTTGCCTGGATAGAGGAAAAATGGCAGCGGACAGCCAGCGATTCTTTCCCCTCCTCTCCCCATTGCCCAGGGCACACAGCAGCAGTGGCAACTCAAGCACCCTTCGCCCGCTCACATCCATATCCACATCCTTAAAAACAGCTGCTTTCTTTTCCTTTCCCTTTTTTAAAGGTCAGAACTTTCAAAATTGTGGAGAATTGCAACATTGTTATCAGGTGTGAAGTGGTTAGATTCCTACTTTGTAGCGACTGCTTTAAGGGGTGGATTTTTACAGTAAAATCACTATCTTTGGAGGCAAGTTATTGGGGGAGAGAAACCCTACACACATATTCTCATCCCTTAACATGGTACTGTTCCCACAGTAAAAAATGTAAAATGTTTCAAGCGCACGAACCGGAGTGAGACCTGTTGAAATGAGGATTAACATTTACAACGCTTTAGGGCGATTTAACACGTGGAAAGTGTGTTAAGCCAACCTGATGTGGGGACTGCAAGGATCGAAACCGTTTTGAAACCATTTTAAGCTTGTAATGGGAATTCACCCCATATCTTTCCACACAGCAGTTGAGTCACTGTGCTTATGAATTAGACTGAAATCTCCTTCATAATTTTTTCTTTCTTGAATGATACAAATCTGCCAGAACAGTTCTCAAGTGTGGCATTTAGTTAGTCAGTCTACAATAGGGATGGTCCCTTATGGGTGGCGCATTCACGCCAGGATGAAGAAGGCAGCCCTGAAAAGCGGCTTTTAGAAAGTAGCCACTTGAGTCCCCCCTTGAGGCACGTATGCCACGTATGATCCTCAGAATGCAATTAAGTTGAAAGTAATGGGATCCGGCAAATTCGTGTTTGCATCTGGTTCTATTATTTCGGTTTAAGGAAAGCGTATTAAGCTTGTAATGGGAATGTGGCCATGTACTGTAGTTCTAGTTTTCAGAACAAAGCACAAAATGTCGCACTAAACTGCATAGTGAATGAAAGTTCTCTGTGATCCTCAGCTGCGTTCAAGAACATCTGGTGGGCTGTATTCTGTTATAATTATTATTGGTCTTCCGAGTGACATGAAAATGGCCTACAATGGATAGCTATCCATTTATTATGAATAGGATTCTTTTTCATGGGGTTATGAGTCCTTAACGATTATAGCACAAACATTGTATTAACTGTATACAGCAGAGTTTGATTGTGCACATGGTTTCTGAAGATTCACGCCCAGAATAATTTAATGAGTCTTTTTGCACTATGTGTGCTGGGGGACTCTAGGGAGGTATCCACATTACATGGACCTGCTTCTTCATGAGAAGCATCCCTCCCTGTGTATATAGATGTGGAGCCTGGGAAGGTGTGATGCATCGCCCAGTCACTGTGGTGACAATGCTGCACATGCCCATTGACACCACTGCGAATCTCCCAAAGTTCAGAAGTCAGATCTATCCCACATCTTCAGTTCCCTGGGGCACTGTCCCAGCAATGTGAAAATGCAAAAAGGTCAATGTTTCTGGACCATATTCCTTCTAAGGTACACAGCTACACACACATGTAGAACAAATGAGGTTCTTCTTGCAAGATGGGAGCTAGTCCTTTAGCTTGTATTATTCCCAAGGTTTTCTGGGAGCCAGTTTCCCAGTCTCCTCCATATCTGTGCAACATTGCCTCCTGCAAGCTTGCTTGTTTTGGAAAACTCTTGGCAACAAGCAATCAAGAAGGGCTGGGTTGGGCATGATGGTGTAGCTTGGTAAAATGCAGTACACTTGGTTGAATGTGCTGGGAAGAGTATGAACAAGGATTGTTCTCTCTTCAATCCCTTAGAAAGAAAATTGGTTCTGAATAAGTGTAAAAGAGCCTCTAATGCTTCAAAGTTGTGCCTTCCCTAATTGTAAGAGGTAGGCCCCATCTACATGGAACGTTTTTGTTTCTCTATTGTCCCTCTATTGCAGCAGACTTTAAAAATGCCGTTCAATTCCGAATTAAGTGTCCGCATGAGGCTCAGCAAAACACATGTTTAAAATGCATTTACTGTCCCCACGGAAGTGTGTTTTCTTTGCCTACATCTTTTTCTCCTCGCCCCCTCTCTGCTTGATAGGGTGCCGGCGGGAACGGGGAGGCACTGCGCTCTGAGCAGCCACAACCAGGAAGACAACCCCTGACAAGTCCAAAAGAAAAATAGCCATGGGTATTCACAAGTTCTCCGTCTGTCTCCCCTGCCTGCAAAACCCACCAGAAACATTTATCACTTTGGGATCTAGAGCTTGCTTCCAAAGATAGTGATTTCACTGTAGAAATCCACCCTGTACAGCAGTGGTTTCACTGTAGCAATCCACCCACTTTACACCTGATAACAATGTTGCAATTTTGCGTGATTCTGGCTCTTTAAAAGTTCTGACCTTTAGAAAGGGAAAGGAAGGAAAGGTGCTTCAGTTCTGTGAATGTTTAAGACTGTGTGTGCATGCAGCAGCGGTGGCAGAGCCAGGGTGCTTTTTCCAGAAATCTTGCTTCCACAAGATCTCTATCCGCCTACTGTTTTCTTGCATTCAGTATAGATCTTGAATACTGGCTGTGGATGAGAGGCAAAAAGGGAGAGAGAGAGATGATTTTATTTGAAGAGAAAACGAGGGAAAAGGCTGAAAAAAAGAGGAAAGATGGGACCATGGCCGGCAATCCCCGCCCCCAAATACCTCTTTTGCCATGGAGCATCTCCATGCACAATGCTGCTAGGAATGCCCGTGGCTTCTAAAAAGTGCGTTGGTAGTCTTGTTTAAAGGGGGGGGGGTCTTTCTTCTGTGCATTTTCCTTCTTTGTGGCACTGGAAGCCCGGAGAAAAGCCGTGCATGGAAATGCTCTGTGGCAAAAGAAACTTTTTAACAGGCTTTTAATTGCATGAAGACGGGGCCATAGCCATGCGTTCACAGTCCTGGTTACTGTAATGAAATAAAGGACAATAACACCTCTCTGTTCCTAGCCCCGGAGCAACCAGGGAACCGATTTCAGTGGCGTGTTTTGGTGTGCTGCTGAAATTTGTCCCCTGGCAGCCTTCTGCATGCCTCTGTGTCCTGGACTAGGCCACACTGATCTGCTGGTAGACACTGATGTTGAGATCTACCAGTAACCTTGATCAGGGCCTCCCTGATTGGAACTATGCTCCATCCCATGCAGATAAAGTATACCAGTTGTGGATAGGGTCTCACAGATCCACAAAAAGGCCCAGAAGTGGACATCATGGTTCATTTGTTTCGTCTAAGGATCATAGTGTGCAGCACATGAGAAAAAGGCAGTGTATCTTGAAATAATTGCGTAAGACTATATATCCATTACAGTTTTTACATGTCAGGCCAGCAGGTGTCTATGTTGGCTTAGCAATGGAAGTGTAGTATCTTCCTGACAGACTTTTCCAAGAAAAAGCTGAAGAGCTGTTAATGTAAATATAGCCTTCCTTCCTTTCTCTTTCTCTCTCTCTCTCTCCAAGTTCCTCTGTGAGTCAGAGTGCTTCCAAACATGCTCCTTCCTCGGCCTGAAATGCAAAGCTAATTCCAGTCTCCAAACTGGAAGACCAGAAACTTAGACTTTCTGGCACAGTTGCTTCCTGTCGGACAGATGGGAAGCTGCAGAAGTAGGGGTGCAGGTAACTGTTCCCCTTTGCCATGCAGGGTGATGGTGGAGGGAATGTAGTGATTTATTATGCCAGTTTAGGATCCATCCATGCTGATTTCGCATCAGTCTGAAAATAGCTGACTTTTGGATCTGTTTCTAGTTTGACAGTAAACCCGGATGGATGAAAGTTCACAACTGCAAGGATCTCGGAGGCTGAGTGGCACTGATCATATGACTAGCCCACTAATCAGATCTCTTTCCCCTTAGGTGACCTATTTCTTAGCCATCTGGATGCCAAATAATGTTTTTTAAAAAACTTTTTTATATTCTCATCAATATACTTTTAAAAATTATGCGTTTTTTGTGTGTATCCCATATGCTGCTAATCCCCGCAGCCTTGATGTCTTTTGGATTATTTCATTGGAGGCTATCCTGCTACTGTAAAGTTGTATTACATGTTAAAATTTTTCAAACTGCATGCAAAACAAAACAAAACAAAACCAAGAACACCAAAAAGTCTCCACTTTTTCTTGGGTGAGGGCACAAAGTTATTCTACCTGTTACTGATGAGGATTAAATGCTAAATTTGTAGCCAAACCTTGGGCTTTGGTTATTTTAATGTGGTTTTCAATAAGCGCAGGTATATTCAAGTCAAATTGGATTTTAAAATATTTGGGCTCACTAGATATGACCATCATGTGAGCTTACCTGAAAATTGTAATGTCCACTCTCTCTTTCCTTCTCTCTCTTTCCTTTTAAAGACAAGTAGATGACCAGTTTTGTACTTTTGAAAAACACACAACGAACAGTAGGTGGCAGTCAAGGACATAGAAAGCATCCATTTCCCTGGACAGAAGGAAAAATATGCAACTGTATTCACTTCTGTGACATAGTAAAGTATCCTGTGTGTTCAGGCATAGGTTCATGGGGAGACTGGCAGACGCCTGCAAGACTGATAAGAGCCCTGGTGCCTATGGTGGCATTTTCACCCTTTCAAATGCTTTGCACAATATATTGGCTGCACTTTTCCAGCAGGATGCTGGTAATGTTGGCTGCTGGCATGGGTGGATGTCTTGAGAAGCTGTTTCTCAGCCAGAGTGAAAGGACTGCTTATAGCAAAAGTGGGTAAGCAGTCCTCAACTTCTTTATCCTCTGATGAACTGGTGAGCCAGATGGGTCTAGTGGTTAGGGAGCCGGACTCTTATCTGGGAATAACGGGTTTGATTCCGCCTACCCCCATGAAGCCAGCTGGGTGACCTTGGGCTAGTCACAGCTCTCTTCCAAGCTCTCACAACCTCACCTACCTCACAGGGTATTCTGTTGTGGGAAGAAGAACAAAAAGCTTTGTCAGCCATGTTGAGTCTCCTTAAGTGGGTGAGAAAAGTGGGGTAGAAAAGCCAGCTCTCCTTCTTCGTCTACAGTGTTGCAATGGCCTTAGTGACAGAGCATCTGCCTGGTATGGAGCAAGCCAAGGTGCAGTTTCTGGCATCTTCAGCCTGTGCTGGGAAAGAGTCCAGCTAGACACGGGAGAGAACTACTGCCAGGCCATATTGTGAGAACTGACTTGCTGGAACCCACAGCCTGATCCCCCATAAAGTAGCTTCAGGGACAGTTGGCCATTTGGCCAGGGAAAATGAGCAGCACCGCAAACACAGCCAGGATCCGTTCCTTCTTCACACAAGTTCCAGCTCATGGTTGACTAAGGTGTGCATAATCTGCTATGTCAACTGGAATCAATTTTTGGCTAGCCTTGTACAGAACCACAGTCTTATAGGCAACTTCCACATGATGCACTTTAGTGCATTACGTGGAGCTCACTCCTCGGCAGTTGCATTGGGAATGGCATGATTATGCTCACCTTCCATCCACTGGGGACCCAACAAGCGTTGTTTATGTGGGTGAAAAGTCAAGCTAGGAGGTAAGCCCACCAGG
This sequence comes from Aspidoscelis tigris stejnegeri, assembly GCA_023333525.1. Taxonomy (NCBI): domain Eukaryota; kingdom Metazoa; phylum Chordata; class Lepidosauria; order Squamata; family Teiidae; genus Aspidoscelis; species Aspidoscelis tigris. The sequence continues at coordinate 46,951,974 of JALMGA010000008.1, forward strand.
TTGTGTTCTGTTTGTGTTGCTGTCTATGGAAAGAGGACAGGAGAAAGTCCTCCCCTGGCGTCTTCCTGTCTTTCATAGTACTTATGATCATTTTAACTTCTGAAGCATGACTGGATTGCAGCATTGGGACTATAGCATTGGGAATGGGTGAGATGCCACAGGTCGGCCGCTGCATCCTGGAGCAGAGGTTCTTCTCATCCAAAGTCACATGTTGAGGGGGAATTTTGCAGTATGCAGAAGGATGTCACCAAGTGCTGGGCACTGTGTGGGCTGGTCCAGTCACAGCCATTGGCCTGCATGGCAGCAGCTAGGGAGGATTCTAGCAATTTCCTTCTGGAAAGCTCTCTTCCAGATATGGTTTGCAATGGGAGTGCTTCAGCCAAGATACGTGTGTGGCCAGTGCCCCACAGGAGTGCTGTGTCACAGGAGGGCTGCCTGTTCTGGTCTCCAAAGTTGCAAGCTAGGGGAATTTTAGCAGTATGCCTGGAAAGAGCCCGGAAATGGGCTGCTTCCAAAGCTCAGCAAAATGATGCCAGGCCTCATGTACCATGTGGGCAGCTCCAGCATCTGCATAATGGTAGCTGGGATGACCCACTGCCTGGGAAGACTCAGGAGACAGTCCACACTGCAAGGGCCTCTAGGTGAACTGGGGACAGAGCTGGCACGTGCAGTGCAAATACCAGCCACAGGTCCTGAACTTAACTTCTGTGGGATACTAACCCCCTGAAGTTAAGTCTGAAAAGGCCCCAACTGATTAGGAATGTCAGTTTAATCTGACTCTGGGTTTGATCTTGAAAGGAATTCCCATTTAAGACAAGACTGGATTGTGGGGAATGTGAAGTCCAGCCTCCTACAAGGAACCATCTGGAATTTTCTCACAGTGCTCTTGATTCAGCGTTTGAAAAAGCTTTTTTCTTTCCTCCCAATTTTTTAACGCTAAGGCTTCCATGACCCTCAAGCCACGCTGGTTCTTTGGCTTAAGAAGAAAAGAAACCACAGTCTAAAGCAGGTACTTTTCAAAAGTCTGCCCTGAATACATAATATTATGCAATGCTATAAGAATGTTTCTTCAAGAACAAGATAGATAATAATCTTTTCACTTTCAAACTGAAAACACGCAGGACAGAAAAGCAATTCTGCTGTGTGTTTTTCCCTCTGACTTCAGTTTAATTATTTAACAAAGTCCCATGTTCTCTGTGAGATGCCAGACTAATTCCTGTCAAGCTGCTGACTGTAGGGAAGGATGAAGGAGAAGATTATCCCCATGAATTACATACCTTTTATATCTTTTGAAATGGGGAGGGACGCATATGCTTTCTGCCTCTGCCTATTTATATATAGCAACTTTCTAACAGCACTGATTAGGGGTGGTGGTTTGGACAATCTTGTTTTCAGATTTTTCTCACTCTGGCAAAGTTGGTGATTTCTCAGAAATGTTCAAAATGGATAAAATAGTGCCAGGTAATAAAATTAGCAAATGGGACTTGGGACACAGTGAGCAGGGAGAAGGGGTGTACACAAATGCTGCATTTGAATCAAATGCAAGAAAATCCGTATTTCTGCACATGTCCACTGTTCCAGTAAAGACTCAGTGGTCTGCCTGTAGACTTCATTAGTAAGCACTCTATCCTGATTTCTTGCTGTGTTCAGTGCAGATGAAGTAAGCTAGAAGGGGGTAGGACTTTCACTATCCCTGACTACAGTGTGGAAGGCAGGTGCCTGGACCTCTTTCTAGTGCAGACTACTTGTGAGTTTGGGAAGGGTCCTACATGGGCTGAATTCGCACTTAGGCCTTTGGTATGCAATTAGGACAGCTCTGGTACCTATACCAGAGCTGTCCTAATTGCATACCAGAGGCTTAAGTGCAAATTCAGCCATGGTTTCTGAGAAGTAAGCCCACTGAACTCAGTAAGTTCTGCTTCACAGATGGGTGCAAAGTGGCATTATTTGACTCCTGTTCTCTATAGAGATCCATACCCTGGAAAAAATGTCAGCAATGGTCAGCGAACATAACTAAAAAAACCAGAAGCATTTATTTGGTTCTGTGAATTGATTCATGTGTTCTGTATATATATTGAGAATATGCATGACTCCCTTTTCTGATTGAAAAGCTATGTTTTCTACCGAACCGTAAGCCAGCTGAAGGTGTATAAGATGAATCGCTGCTCTTTGCTTCTTACTGTCATCTGTGTAGACTTGTGGTCTCCAAATACTTTCATTTCTCATGAGTGTAGCATTAATCATTTTGACAGAAACAGAATCAGTAGCTATTGTTAGTAGCTAAAATTCTGGATATGAATGGTTATGCTTTACCTAGATGTTTTTGTTCTGTTTCATTTGGGTAGCAAGATACCTAATGCAGAAAGTTTATACTTAACTTTCCCTCTGTAATCCAATGCTGCAAATGGTGTTTGCTCTACATGTGTGCAAACAGACTTGCACATCATCAGATATGGTATAGCTTGAACATATGCCCTGTAAGACAGCTACTATCATAGGATGCCTACTACAGACATTCCTTGCGGTCTCCTGTCCCACCCAGTTTTCAGTATTTGCAGGACCAGAAAGCCAGGGAGAAGAGTGTTAGCACTCTTTTTCTTGCCCATTAGGAATAGTGCTAATGATTGTAACACTAGTCTTAAAGCTGTGGTGTGATGTTCACACACCGCTGCTCTGGCTGTCAATACAGCAGCTGGGGATATTTCATTCCCTGGCTGTATTTCTGAATCACAGGAAATGGCTCCATGGAACATTTTCGTTTTTCAAAGTCCTGGAGAGATTACTGAGACAAGTAAGACTTCTTGGGCACCAGGGGCATGGTGGTAGTGGGACAAATCAATGACAGTGCTGTACAGAGATGCTTATGTCAGCATGACAGTGGGATGAGCTCTCATCCATGCAGATGCAATTCTCATCCAGTGCACCAAACATGCCCTGAGGGAACTGGGTACATGCTCTATATCAGTGGTTCTCAACCTGGGGGTCGGGACCCCTTTGGGGGTCGAACTACCCTTTCAGAGGGGTCGCGACGAGTCTCCTGCTGCCCTTCCCTCCCACCTCCCCGCTGCTCCGCCCCCACGGTTGGGGGTCTCCACAACATGAGGAACTCCATTAAGGGGTCGCGGCATTAGGAAGGTTGAGAACCACCGCTCTATATGAAGCCGTTGGGAGAGGTTGTGACAACTGTTGGGTAAGGTAAGTTAGATGTAGATAGCCATAGGCTACCAGCTGTTTTATGGCTTAGGGACGTGGCTTACTAAGTTCCTGAGGTCGGGGTAAGCTAGCTCCATGCCAGAACCAATCAGAACTGGATGTCAGCTTGGGGAGAGACTATAACGAGAGCATGGGGTTCTTTGCTTGGGGTAACTCACTAAGGGGTGAGCAGGAAGGAACTGGGCCCTTAGCTTACATGAGGGAAGCTGGGTGAAAGGGTCCTGATTACCGTGTGTTCTGTTAAAGACTGTTGGCCTATAAAGAAGATTGTTACAATAAATTGATTATCCACTGGATCTCTTTGAAGTGTGTTTGACTATTGTCTTTGAGCGGAGGTTATATTGGTGCGTTCACGTAAAGAAATACTGTGCCTTTAAGCAGAACAGAAACAACATAGGGAGGTCAGCAGCTGGCTGGTGAGAAAAGCCTTTCTGTTTATATGTAGACGAAACAGAAAGAGGGGTATTGTGGGGGATGCCTGCCGACCCTTAGCCATAGTATACAGATTAAGCATGAATCTGTGGTAGAGTACCATTGGGCAGGAAGGTGTTGGGCAGTGATCGCTGCAGAGGTCATCAGGAGATTTGGAGTGAGGTGTCATCTGTATGCAGATGATACCCAGCTCTCTCTGTACCATATGAACCAGGAGAGGCAGTTGAAATGCTTGACGGGTGTCTGGAGGCAGTAATGGGCTGGATGAGGGCAAATAAATTGAAGCTGAATCCAGACAAGATAGAGGTGCTGTATGTCACAGGGTCTCGGGTCCGTGTAGTTGGGAGATACCCTGTCCTTTGGTCTAGTGGTTAGGGAGCTGGACTCTTATCTTGGAATACCGGGTTCGATTCCGCTCTTCCCCATGAAGCCAGCTGGGTGACCTTGGGCTAGTCACAGCTCTCTTCTGAGCTCTCACAGCCCCACCTACCTCACAGTGTGTTCTGTTGTGGGGAGAAGAAGAGAAAAGCTTTGTCAGCTGCTTTGTGTCCCCTTAAATGGGTGAGAAAAGTGGGGTAGAAAAGCCAACTCTTCTTCTTCTTCCTTGATGGGGTCGCAATGTCCTGGAAGGGACAGGTGTATAACTTGGGGGTACTCCTGGACTCCACGCTGACACGTGAAGCTCAGGTGGAGGCCGTGGCCAGGAGCGCCTACTCCCAACTAAGGCTGGTGTGTGAACTGAAGCCTTTTCTGGATAGAGACGACTTGGCCACAGTCATCCATGCTCTGGTAACCTCTAGATTGGACTACTATAATGCACTCTACATGGGGCTGCCCATGAAGATGGTCTGGAAGTTTTTTTGTTTTGGTTTTGCAGATCCTTTTGGGGAAGAAATAATCCAGCTAAGATAAACTATGTGAGAAACACATTCTCTTTAAATGTATTCATATGATTATAGTCTAATGTCTTAAACTGTCCTTTTAATCCTGTCCTTGTTGCTGTTTGTTGGATGGAAAATTATATGTTGCTAATTTCATTTTTGCCCTCTGATTATGTCATAATGCTTCTGTAAAACAGTGTGAATGCACTGTGCATTTTAATGGACCTGCTTTGCTGTTATTGGATCCAGCTGCAGGACAGGTGCAAGCCAGTTGAAAGGTGTGTGTGGAGGCTGGTAATAATTTTTACTGTACATAAGATGAAAGCGTTTGCATTGCTTTTGTACACAGATAGTATTTTCCATTTGGACATTAATTATGAATGTAATTGGATGCCTTTTTTCTTTTCTTTTTCACTCACTTGTCCAGCTGTCCTGCTATTTCTTCCACAGTTCTTAGAGGACTTGAGGAGGACTAGCCTTTCTTGCTGCTACTAGAAGGCAAGATAGGCCCTTTTTGTACATGCAACGAAGACCCCATTAGGAACCCAATAGGTACACAATTGGTACGGATCAGTTACTTACCTTGACCCCTTAAGGATCCCATTAGGACTGCATTCTGAATGCCATCAAAATCCTTATTTAGTGGGTTCTCCGGGCCCTTAAATCTGGATTAATGTAGGACCCATTTAATAGTGTCTTCAATCTGGTGTTCTGCTGTGAAGACCAGATCAGAGGCTGAGCTTCCACATGTATATCTGGGGCAATGGTGTCCAGCAGCAGGCCTAGAGGCCACCATTTGCAGTGGGGTGGCTCCAGCTCTGGCCCTCAACACACACACTATGTAGGCCCGCACGTCCTTCGTAGCAGTTTACAAAGCTGAGCACATATGTAGCAACTATGTAGGCAGCTACGAAGACGTGTTTCTCCACCACGACCACTGTAACCAGAAGTGACCCATGATTGACAGCTACACAGGCCAATTGTGCCATGCTACTGGCGAACCTTCCAGCTCGGGCCTGCTTGGGCCTAACCAGAGCCTCGGGTTGGGTGCCACAACATCTCCACAGCAGCCCTGTTTAGCACCCATTGCCATTGGGTGCTAGACGGCCTATGCAGACACATGGGGTTGTCACTATGATGCAGAACTACTTTGACCAGATTCCATGAGGACAGGATACCAAAGATCCAGATTTTCTTAAACCGGATTAAGACAGATACATGCAAAAGGGTCCATAGTATGACTACTCCATTTTAACATCCTTATGAAGCCATGGACATGACACTGAGGACTGTCATTGAGGGCTCTTTCTGCACTGGCCCTTATTCCAGTTTATATCCCAGAATAGGAACCTGTCATCTACATGCTAGTACAGACTACAGCAGACCCCAGGCAATCAGTTCCGCTCCAGTCGTTGCAACTGCAGGTACAGGTCTGGAGAGAGTGATCACCACCACTTAGTCCCCTGGGAGGTATGGCAGAGGTATAAGGACTGGAGGAGGGGGCAATCCAGCTTTTCCACAGTGGTGGCAAGGACTGTAGAGGAGATATTTCACCCCTGTCAGAGGGCTGGGGGGGGGCAAGCCACTCCTGTCTCAGCTCCCAGAGGTCTTGGTAGACAAGGGTCACCTTCTTACAGTCCACCAAGAGATACTAGATGAAGGGGAGAAAGACAATGAGTGCGTGATGGTGGTCAATTTTCAAATTTTGCTATATGCTTGCTATATCCATCGTCCATCGTTTAGGAAAGCTGATGGAGTCATAGTCAAAACTTTCACCAGGCTGGAAAAGGCTGCTCTACAGAGAGTTCCCTAAGTTGTCCTCTGAAGACACAGGCTTTATGCTTACCTCCAGTAATGGAGAAGCCACTAATGTGAATCCTTCCTGAGCTGGCTTAGTAATAGCCCTGAGAAGTGGGATTTGTGTATTCAATTGTGCTGAATGTACTTTCTATCCTGGATGAGAGAGGCAAAGAGGGAGACTTTACTGCTCAGATTTTATAATTACGTTCTTATCATGTTTTAATTAACATCAAGGGCATCTAGAATTGGAGGCAGGGAGTCCCTTATGGTGCATTTAAATCCTAACACAAATCAAGTTCAACATCATACTGTTAGAGTGCAATTCTCACATCTACTAGGGAATAAGACCTGCTGGAAACAATGGAATGAACTTCTGAGTAAATATGCTTGGGAGTGTGCTATTAGCAAAGAACATACATTTCAGCAGACTTAGCAATGACCTTTATATGTTGATTCTTTAGAAAGTTTGCAATGTGATGCTGAGGTTTCCACTGACAAGTTAAATTCAAAGGCTCTAGTCCTGTTAAGGGATTTGAAGAGGAGCATCTCTCCAGGATTATCTTCTCTCTTTTCTCCATGCTACGTTGAAGGGATCAAGGGCTGGTAGGATTAAACCTGTTGTATTTTAAATGTAAAGATGATCTTGAGTCAAGCATGCCTCCTGGAATCAGCATCCATGCAATTTCTATGCAATAATGCAGAATTATGGCCCTTTCTGCACAGATGCTTAATCCAGATTTAGGGTCCATGTAGTTCACTTTCTGAACACTAGACAAAGCCTGATCTGGACTAAAGAGGCGGTGGTGGTCCACTCCCCCAGCCCAAGGTGGGTTTTTTTTCCTGCTCCTTCCTCCTGTTAAGAGGCCTGAATAAATTTAGATTTGGTAGCGAAAAGGACAGCGCCAGCCATGGCTTCCCAGCCATGGGCGAGAGAGCGCACCATCCTCCTTCTCCTTTCTCTATTGAAACAAGCGGTAAGCATTTCTAACCGGCCTCCCTGCAGTTCACTTTCTCTGGCTCCCACTTTCCCTGCTTCTTAAAGCTATAGTAGCCCTTCTAAAGTAGTGTTCTCTTTAGCTTTCTAATAAATCACTGTAGGCAATACTCTTCTTTGTAAAAAAAATAGGCAATATTCTTCTTTGTAAACCCCCCCCCCAGGTCCTCAGGCTAGGATCATGGGAGTATAGTTGCAAAGTTTGTGCAAGCTTTACAGCTGCAGGCATAAACTAATTCTGATCAGCACCATCAGTGCAGACGGTGTCAATCCTGCCCATGGTTCCTTGCCTGAGACCTATTCACACTCAGGCTGGAAGTCAGCAATTAGTAACTTCTGGTAAAGGGCATCCACACTTTGAGTAGGCTGTCTCAGCCTCCAAGCATGCCTTGTCTTCCAAGAAGTTTACTAATTGTTGATTAGGTGTGGAGCATGAAATAATGCTATACACCTTTACCACCATTGACCAAAAGCTTATCTGAAGCATCCAGTGATATATTTGCTCTTCTTCCGGTTCCCTGTCGTCAGTGGGCGGTGGCGGCAGCATCCATGCAGATGTGGTGGTGGGGGTTTACCTCTGCTGTGGCTGGATCACGGGGAGTGGTGTCCGGTCATTATGTTGTGAGAGGGGCGTTTGATCAACAACCAAGTAGTGGGCTGCAATTCGTCCCTCTGCTCAAACATGCCCCTCTCCAACAGCATCCAAGCATGTCACAGAATGGCCAATCATGGCAGCAAGGAGGTGGAACTTCTGGTTTTGAACACAGCAGTGCAGGTTGGTAAACGGGAGGACCATTTGCACTTCTGGCCAGTAATGGATGCTTGCATCATCACAAGTGCAAATGGTCCTCCTTTTCCAGGAGATTTCCAGCCCTAGTTCATGGCAGCCTAAACCACTAAGTGCAGAAAGGCCCCTAGATTAGTGGGCCGGGATATTCTGGACCCACTGATCCTAGATCAATGATAGGTAAATGCAGAAAATGTCTCAGTTTGCCCCTTTCTTCTTTTAGGGAAATTGATAACTTCTAAATGCAAAGCAAATGGCCTATCTTCCAGCTATAGCCCTCCCTTTTACGATATGTTAAATATGTTTTGATCAAGTAGATGGCTGTTAATGGAACATCATTTTCAGTGATGTTGAATTCAGGCACGTGAACAGAGAAGCCAGTCATGCTTATCTCTTATTAGTGCACTAGTATATTGAATATATTACATATTACATAATGTATGTATTATATTCTGGTTCTACCTTTATATGTCGGAGAAAGCATATTTCACTGCCAGATCTACTGACTTTGCCTAGCTCTGTAATTCAAACTGTAATACTAGAATCACAGTGATGCTGTGGAGCAGCATGTCTTTCTACACTTATCTCAATATTACTAAACTTGGATTAGCTAGATCAGGTCAACCACAAGGCATGGGTATCCTCATTGAGTGGGCTTTAAAATGGCAAATGTATGCTAAAGAGAGATGCAGTGCAGATGCCTAAGCTCTGTTCTGCATCACTCCACATGAGCTACTTCCATACAAATTGCCCACATTGTGATGCAACTGGTCCATGGCACCTTCAACACATGATGCAATTGGTGAGGTGAGGTGTCTTTCAGGCACTATAAAGACACCATTGCTGTCAATGTGGCCGCTGTTGTGGAACAGCTGTGAACGTGTCTTTGCGGTCACATTTTAACTACATGTCACTCAACACCAAGCCCACATTCTTGGGCCCCTTCCTTGATATGGATCGGAGAGTGCTAGCACTGATATAGACCACATTTAGCTGGTTTACCACTAATCTGGATTAGTGAGCCCTAATCAGGAATAGTTCTGATCCTGATCTATTATAGACCCATGCAGACGATTTGTTTTTAGCAACTCCTGAATTAATGAGTAAGTGCCAAAAGGCCCTCAGGCTTGCTTATATGCCGTCCCAAATAAGATACCAAAGGCTCAATACACATGTAACTCAGTTTTGGGCTGGATGGAGCTGTTGCAAGAATAAGCCATTGCAGAAGTGGGAGGACCTTAAATGATTCCCGGCCCTCTGCAGTGGTTGGAACCTTCTGCAAGCAGACCTGCCTGCAGAAACTGAACTCCCTCTCTGGTCTCCCTGGTGAGGAACTGGAAATAGACCCAAAGTCAGGCTGGGGATGCTGTACACAGCCCAGAATTCCCAGCCCTTGAGCAGAATGGGGGTAAAGTGACTGACAAATGGTTGTCTCCATGCTGACAGGGTGTCATTGAAGTGGAAAGCCGTAGGCTACCACTGATCCAGACTGAGGCTTTTCAAAGGAGAAATGTACACCAAACAAGTCTGGTGTAGTTGGGTGCTCAAGGTTTAAAACTATTCTTGAAGATATACTTATAGTCTGGTCTAATTTGACAATCTGATGCCAGCACTTTTAGACTTTTACAAAGCAACTTTTGTAAACAAAGGAAGTTGTGTGAAAAATATACTTTAGAACATTGTGCCAGCGGTTATTTCCCTACAGACTATAGATGCCAAAGCCTGAAAGGTCAGTCTGAACAGAAGAATGTGCGAGTAAGGTTTACGTGAGTCTGCATTGGGGAAGTTGCCTAGCATTTATCTTCTTCTCTTGCAAAGTGCATGAGAGTTTTGTTCATCAGTGCATTGCCTCCAAGGATCAGCCTCTAAATATATTTATAATCCTTTCAGTACAGAACACTGAACTGTGTCTGTACTTTCCAGAATGCATTTTTCTTTCTATAATGCACTTCTGGACAGCACATTTTTGACTGTACACAGGCTGTGTCCCGACTTACTTTATACTGTGCCATCCCACCAGCGCAGTTGCTTCCGGTACTCCTGACAGGGTGATCGGAAGCTGTGCTGTCCCTTCAAAGCAGCTTCCCATTGGTCTCATGGGATGCGCCATTGGTAAAGTAAAAAGATGCTGATTGATCAGATCGGATGCTGCGCTGCTGCTGCGGGCAAAAGAAAGTTGTGCTCCTTTGATGCAAGTCTGGATGCAGCCACAGTTATTAAAATGTGACCTTATGAATGCAGTGTGGTGCTGCGCTGGCTAAACCTGTGGCAAGAACTGTATGACAGCAGTTGCTGCTCTTTTAAGGCTGAAGTCTTGGTTCTGTCCATAAAAGTGGGACGTGTGCAAAGCAGCATCTATGTCAAAGCAGGATAACTTCTCCTCCATGGCTTTGATGTTTTTCCCCAGGACTGTTGAGGAAAACATGAGAAGTAGTCATGGACGTTGGACATTTCATGTGCCTTCCAAAATGGGACTGGGGCTTTTGGCATGAAGGACACCTTTTCAGGTAGATCTACATGGTTACAGTGTTGGTGCTGTGTGGAGAAAGCATTAAGTTTAGGCAGGATGTGAACTCTATGGATGTGAATAGTGGATGTGAACTCTATGGTCTACTGTGAGCCTGATGGGGGAACGACTGACTGGCCGTTCCTGCACTTACCTCAGTTAATCTGCATCAACTAGATCTGTATTACCTAGATCTGGATCAACTACAGGCATAGGCATCTGTGCTGAGTGGGCTTTAAAATAGCAAATGTGTGCTAAAGAATGTGAGCACAGATGTAGACCATATTTCTGGTCTGGATCTACTCTACCGCGGTGCAGACAACGTGTTCTTAACAGCTCCTTGATCTGGGTTGCTGTGCAGATGACATGTGCTTAGCAACTCCTTGATCCGGATTAACAAGGAAGTGCAGAAAGGACCATTATGTGATTCCTGTATACTTTGAACTTTTCTATGGCAACATTGTGGTGCCGCACAGATCCCCCTGTGTTATAAACAGTAATAGACTCAATGGAAGCAGTACATGTAGAGTGAGCAAGAATAATTGTTCATTGTGCAGAAGCAATTAGAAAACATAGTGGTTTCCAGGAACAGAACTGTCACATTATACAAGAGATGACTGCATTAGCAGAACACACATCAAATTCTTGCAGTCAGTTTTTTCCCCTGGTTAATTTTTTTTCACTGTTTTCTCTGAAGGCCTTCATTCTACAGAGGGCTGGCCATATTATATTTGTGCAAACTGGCAGGGCTAAAATCATCTCTCGGCAGTAGATTGCAAAAACTGTATGCAGATTGTCTGCACTGAGTTATACATGGTTTGCTCCAGCCTTTCCTAGGATTTGTCAAACATCTGTGAAATCTCCTTGATTTGTAGCCAGTTCCATAATATTTCCTCAAACTGCAAAACTTTGTGATATAAGGCTGCATTGTGTGACTTCATGCAAGATGTTCCTAGTATAAACAAGCTCTTAGTACTCCATGTGAAGTGAACATGCTTGGTTTTCATTCGGCTTTGTTGTGACTGGCGGTTGCTTGTACTTCTCAATCCATTATATCTGTTGTCATCCTCTTATGTGTTTGTGATATCACACTATATCTACTTTTTGAGAACTGACACTGCTGTTTTTGTTTATTTCTGCAATTATTCATTCTCTCGCAGTAGCAACATGACAATCCAGCATTCAGTCATCCTGGGTCGAAAAACACCCCTAGGGAACAGGCAAAAGCAGATGTGGGCAGATGGGAATTGGTGGTAGTTGCAACACTTGAGATGTGTGGCACCTGGCAAGATATTGGTTATAATATACGCGTAGGCTTGAATCCTGAGTGCCCACCCACTCTCCAAAAGTGGTATCTAATAAAATACTCCAAGGGCGAGTTCCCATTTAAGGAATAAAATGGAATATACATTGGGATTTACATTGGGATTTGCATCAATATGTAAAGCACGTTAAAAGGAAGCAAACAGCATCTGGCAATTGGATTCAACCCCGATTTTCTGTCCCCGCTGTCCTACCATTTAAAACTTCCAAAAATGGGTTAGAGAAAGCATTCTTTCCCCTCCTGAGCCTATTTATTTTAAAGCTGAATAATCCTAAAGATGGCCCTAAAACTGATTGTGAATGGGAATGACAAGGATCCAAACGTTTTTAAACCGTTTTACTTGATTAGGGGTGGGAACGGCAAGGATCCAAACCATATTTAAACCATTTTTAAACAGTTTTGATAATGGGAATGGGCCCCAAGAGAGCACTGACTCCCTCTCAATTGAGAACATGCTGAAATAAATGGGGAGAATGAGGAGGGGTGACTCTCCATCTTCTTATACCTCTCCATCTATCTCTATATCTCTATATCTCTATATTCTCATATCTCTAAATCTCTATCTCTTTATATACCCTATTCCTGTCCCTATCCCATGTTCAGAACTACTGAGGGACACTGTATCCCCAACCCCAAGGCTTGAAGGCTAGGAGCTCCTTGTAGGCCTGGGAGTGCTGTGACTCTTGTGTGAGCTTTAAGGCCATGGTGTGGTTTGGACCAATGATGCTGTGCTTCATTGGGCGAATCCCCACAGCAAGCTTATTTCGCTTTCCCTAAACCGAAATAATAGAACTGGATGCAAATGCGAATTTGCCTGTTCCCATTACTTTTAACTTAATCGCGTTCGATCCGGATTCTGAGGATCGTACGTGGCATACGTGACTCAAGGGGGGACTCAAGTGGCTACTTTCTAAAAGCTGCTTTTCGGGGCTGCCCTGCCCTCTTCCTCCTGGCATGGTAGCGCCACCCATAAGGGACCCCTTCACGGAGCCTAGCTGGGTGGCTGCCGCTTCCATGGATGGAAGGAAAATGGCAGTGAGAAGCCAGCCAGCGATTCTTTCCCCTCCTCTCCCCATTGCTCAGGGCGCACAGCAGCAGCAGCAGCAGCAACTAAAGCCCCTTTGCTTTAAACATTCACACAGAATCTCAGCTGCTTCCCTCCCTTGCTTTCCCTTTCTAAAGGTCAGAACTTTTAGAATTGCACAAAATTGCAACATTGTTAATCAGGTGTGAAGTGGTTCCATCACTACAGTGTAGGGCTGCTGTTAAGGGTGGATTTTTGCATTGAAATCAATGTCTTTGGAAGCAAGCTATTGGGAGAGGGAAACGCTAAACATGGATTCTCATCCCTTAAAACGGTAGGGTGCCCACAGTAAAAAATGTAATGCGTATCAAGCGCATGATCCAGAGTGAGACCTGTTGAAATGAGGATTAACATTTACAACACTTTGGGGCAACTGAACACATGGAAAGTGTGTTAAGCCAAACTGACGTGGGGTCTGCCAGGATTGAAAATGTTTTGAATTCGAAATAAGCTTGCTGTGGGGATTTACCCATTGTGTTCTAGACCCGCCGATTATAAATGTGTGCAGAAAGTCCCCATGTTTTGGTCCTCTGTAGATCAAATCTAGTTTGGGAAGTTCAAAGGAGAGAGTATTTTTTATGTTTCACCCCTCTCCCACCACTCTAGGAGTGTCATTTTGTGCCATGCTGTTGGGTATGAGGCATAGCAATATGACTGCTGTAATAGGAGGAATATAGCTGGCAAATCTGGAATTTTACATTGGTAGCAAGCCTAATACAATAATCTTGCTCTGATCAATGGAATAGATACATGCTAAAAAGTGACTTTCAAATGCGCCTCCCAGGTTGCAGAAAATTTCCTCAGGCCTTGATACAGAGAAATTTGTAGTTTCCAAGGAAGTATTGGCTGGAATGGTAAGAAGGAGGCGAGAAAGTTTAATTGAATTGTTTAGGTTCACCAATAAATAACAAATAAAATGTACCCAATAACACACAGGTCCTCGCTACACTGAAGCCTTGACTTATGCTTTGAAATGGAATAAACTGAATTGATGGAACAAATTCATTTTAGGGAAGGGCACACTGAAAACCCTTAACGCGCTTCCAGTGCATTTGTTCTTCCATGTGATTATATAATTAACAAATCTAAAGTGGATCCTCTTGCTCATAAATACACAAAAGTTTTCTGCTTTGAACAAACAGGAATTAAAAATGGATGCCATGAAAGACACAACTGGGATGAATGATAGGGTGTATTGGAGAAATACTTTCTCAAAATGTAGGAAAAGGGGCACTGTATTGAAGATGAACACTATAAAAAGTGAAGATCCGTCATCTGGAGTATGAAATTACTCTGCATGAAATACTGAAAAGGCAGGTGATGGCGTTAGAGGAGCTGAGCAAGAAATTGAAAGCTATAAAGGCAGTATTAAAGGAAGAAGAGGAAAAGAAATAACATTTGAATCATTGGGGGACAAGTTTATGCATTACTCTTTTTAAAAGTTCTGATTTCCCTTATTGTTAAGTGTTACATGCATATTTTTTTAAAAAACCCAAGGCAGATTATAATTGAAAAGGCAAGGCTTTGATTCTATTATCAATAATATGTATGCTTCATTGAACTCAGTTGAAATTACTTGTACATAGATGTGTTTAGGATTTGCCTCTGAGAAAAGGCACTGAGATGTAATGCATCTAAAGGAAAATGATGTAAATGTCAGGTACAAATTAATATGTTTTAATTCAAACTGGAACAAAAATAACTATCTGGGCAAGCCTTTGATTATTAATTGGTATACTACTGTGAGGTTGTAATGTCTGTTTTCAACCTCAATGTTGAGCTCAATCTTTTTTTTTTTTAGGTTTTAATTTTGGTTTTAGTGGTTGGTTTAATGTTATAGGTCATTGTTTTGAAGTATATGAATGTAAGATGGTGCGCAAGAGTAATATATATAGAAGAACTGGAAAGGTAAAGCCATCCAGCCCTTGCTTTGCATGCTTTGGAAATTGCCCGCATGCTGTGCCTTACTGCTGGTATACTGCTGGAAGGGCAGAGATCAAGGCAGATCAAAGGAAGTCATGGCAGGGATCAGAACATGTAGGTCTAGTGGTAAGTGAATCTTGTAAAGCCTATATTTTTATTTGAGCCTACACGAAACTGAACTCACTAAACATAGTGGATTACATACACTATGAAAAATACACATGAAAAATGCACTGTGTTTGTGTATGAGCCAGGGACACTTGTCAATAGCCCTATGTACAGTGCTATTGGCAGTCTCTGTGTCCCGCTTTCTGCCTCTCCCATTGGTCAGCATGGATGCTGGGTAAACATTCCTGGGGCTAAGCTAATGCAGCAGAAGATCAGCATTACCTAAACACCTGTCAGCAGTGGATGCTCTGAGTGACAACAGTGGTAGCTGTATTAGTCCAGTTGGTGCAATGAAATCACTAGTTTTTTTTAAAAGATTATTCTAATGTCCCCTGAGCTTATTTGTAACCAGGATGTATAAATGGGAGTTAGAATTGTGCCCTAAACAGGAAAGCTAGACAATCCTTGTAAGAATTCAAAAGACAGAGAGAGTGGGTGAGAGGAAAACAGATATTGAACATTTGAACCAAAGTACACATTTAAAAAATGTTATATTTGTTTATAGTGACTCCATTCTGTAAAGTTGGGGAGGCATTATTTGAGGGCCCACCTGGCCCACCTGGTAATGCTTATCTTTGTTTGTGTTCACACCTAAGTTTTAATCCAGCTTTGTTCCATCTTCAGAGTGAAAGAATACATAGGTGGATTTTCTAAATGAGATAATGTTATCTTTCTTTGAAAGTGGACTGAAGCTGGATTAAACCTTCAAGTGTCAATGCAGCCTTTAGCACCCATGTCCAACCAGGAGGATTGGCAGGACATCTACTAAACCAGATGAGCCTCAGATGTGTGCCTGCTGATGTAAGAAGTCTAAAAATCCAGAAATAGCAATGGAATAGATACATGCTGAGAGAGCAAGAGCACATGGCTGGTAGAGAGAGAAGGGAGAGACCTAAGAGAAGAGACTGTGAGATTAAGAGCATGTCTCCACTTACAAATGGAGGTGCCCATCACCACCTAAGAAAGTGCCTGCTGCTACCAAGTGTCCATTTGCTGTGGCAGCAGGTGCGCTGCAGCCGTGGTGATCCCACTGCCTCATTTCTGATGAAAGTGCCATTGTTCCAGGGTACGATTTTGCACCCTGAACAGAGATGCTTCCATCCACTGCTGAAAAGGTGCCTCTTTGCTTAAAAGTGGAAACAGAGGAGGCAGTTTTTAGCGGCAATTGTGGGGCCCTCTCCTGTGTGCCTTGTAACAGGCTGGCTCACTGAGTAAGTGGAGACCTAACCTGAGAGTGATGGTGAAGAGTGTCATGGGAAGAGGAGAAATATAGCAAAAAGGTTCAGCACCACACTATAAGAAAGAAAGGAAACTTCAAGGTCTCTATATATCCCCAAAATGCCTCCTTCCATACAGTCACTCTTGTGAATTAAGATCAGCTAGGGAGGCCTTCTTGGGCCCTGGTCATTGCACAAGTAGTTTAGGACAAACCTAGGTTGCCTTCAGGTAGTGTTACTCACATTATTCTAATTAAATTCATTTCCCAAGCTGGCCTATCCCTGTTAGATTGTTCTAACCAGAGTCCTCATTTTTACAGGGCTCAGCCCATCCTGGCATCCCAGGCTGTCTTCACTTCTTCAGTGTGAGCAGGCTGGTGGTGGTGCTAAATGAAGCTAAACCATGCTGTGGTGGGTGGGGTCCAGTCTCTCCTTCCAATCAGCACACGCAAAGTTTGTGAGAGCTGGGCTGGCGGTAGTGCAAACTACTGGAAGGTTCAACCATTCCAGAGTGGTCGAAGCAGAGGAGCCAGACTAAGTGTACCCAACCCATTTAACATAATGGAGATACAAACAAAAAAGAAGTCTATACTGGCTCGGTCATCGCCCAGGATAAAAAGGAAACAAACGGAGAAGTAGGGGCACAAAAGACCAGCTACTGATTGACAAAATGCCATCAGGTCCCACCAGCCAGAAGCCTAAAAATACCTGGGCATCTTGCAACTGGATAACATTAAGCATGGCCACATGAAATCTGTGGTCAGTAAAGAGTACATCCAAAGGACCAGAAAAATCTTGAAAAGTAAATTGAATGGCAGTAACACTATTAAGGCCATAAACACCTGGGCCATACCAGTCATTAGATACACTGCGGGAATTGTGAATTGGACTCAGTTGGAGTTGGACAACTTAAGACAGAAAAACCAGAAAACTGATGACGATCCACCATACACTACATCCTTGTAGTGATATCGACAGGCTGTACTTGCCCAGGAAAGCAGGTGGTAGAGGACTTTTGCAAGTGAAGCAAACAGTGGAAGAAGAGAAGCATGCATTAGCAGATTATGTGACAGAAAGCAAAGAATTAGCTTTCATTGACGTCAACAACCAGAAGCTTCTCAAAGTGCAGCAAACCAAGAACCAGTACCGGAAAACTGCAATTCAACGCCGAACCGACAGCTGGCGCAATAAAGCACTGCATGGACAGTTCTTGGAGAACATCGAAGGCAAAGTGGACAAGGATAAGACCTGGTCTTGGCTTACGAATGGAACATTGAAAAAGGAAACAGAAGGACTGATTCTTGCTGCACAAGAACAAGCAATAAGAACAAATGCCATCAAAGCTAGAACTGAAAAATCAGTAGAAGATCCAAAGTGCTGGCTCTGCAAAGAAGTGGATGAAACAATCGACCATATACTCAGCTGCTGCAAGAAGATGGCACAAACTGATTACAAGCAGAGACACAATGCTGTAGCACAAATGATCCACTGGAACTTGTGCCAAAAGTATCATCTGCCAGTGGCAAAGAACTGGTGGGATCACAAGCCCGAAAAAGTTGTTGAAAATGAACAGGCAAAACTACTTTGGGGCTTCAGGCTTCAGACTGACTGAAAATTGGAGCATGACACCCCTGATATTACAATCGTTGAGAAAGAGAAGGTGTGGATCATCAACGTTGCTGTTCTAGGTGACAGCAGAATTGAGGAGAAACAGTTGGAGAAGCTCACCAGATATGAAGACCTGAGAACTGAACTTCAGCAACTCTGGTGAAGACCAGTGAAATTGGTCCCAGTCATCCTCGGCTCAATGGGCGCAGTGCCCAAATTCTCAGTGGGCACCTAAAAACCATTGGCATTGACAAGATATCCATCTGCCATCTACAAAAAGCCACTTTACTGGGGTCTGCTCGCATAATTCACCGATACATCACGCAGTCCTAGGTGCTTGGGAAGTGCCCGACTAGTGAGATAATATGAAATCCAGCATAGTGATCTCGTTTGCTGTGTGTAACTGTTGTTTTACATAATAATAATAATAATAATAATAATAATAATAATAATAATAATAATAATAATAATAATAATAATAATAATAATAATAATAATAATAATAATAATAATAATAATAATAATAATATCCCTGAGTCCTAGGTGCTTGGGAAGGGCCCAACTGGTGATAACAATTACCCAAACCAGCATAAATATCTTGTTTGCTGTGTGTTACTGTTGTGTTATATCAATAATAATAATAATAGTAATAATAATAATTCAAATTAATCACATGGAGAAGAAAAGCATATAAAAAAGTAAGGGGAATGTGGAGGTCGGGGAACAGGCTTAAAAAAGAACCGCAAACACAATCCCTTGAGTGAGACAATGGCATCCAGTAAGACAGGAAATAGATTTGACGCAGCAAAAGGGATGTAGAGCCAAGAGTTCCGTGGACGAGGCTCAGGTTGATAGTGCAGCAATTCAGCCCAAGGTGGGGACGGCCTGAGGACAACCTATAATGATCCAGGAGTGAACACAGCTGGTATGACCTCAGGTTGAATTAATGGATAGGCCGTTCTGTCTTAGACTTGTGTGACCAGGACCTTGGCATTCTGCCACTTGATGAGGTTTAAAGTGGATGCTACAAAGATTGTCTTCTCTGTGGTAGCCTACAAGTCTTATTTTTCAATGCCAAACATTTTTCAGCACCAGGGAAAAATACTTCTGTTCAACCAAGGTTGGCAGTATCAGTAATGGCTTGCACTATTTTGTTTTTAGATCTCCCTTTTAGTTTGAATTTTTATTAGGGAATGTGCTGAACTGCAGTTTATCCTTCAACAAATAGCAGTAGAAGCTGGGGATTGTCAGGTGGTTTGCTTGAACTCCTGGCTTTCTTTAGCACAGGTATCTTACCTGTGCAGAGGCCCACAGGTGCAGGGATCTTACACACTTTCCAAATGCATGGCTGCTTCCATTTTAGGCCCCTTTGTGGGCGGGACTGTGGCATGCATTACAGAAGTACATTGCGGATCTATGATTAAAACAACAAATGGTATTTGTATTTGACTTTGCATGCATGCATGTTTATGTGCTGACTTGTGTTGCAGCTCTGCCCATGAAGGGGGCTAAAATAGCAGCGACTATGCATTTGAAAAGTGGCTAAGCTTCCTGCAGTGCTGCGGTTCTGTGCAACTGAGGAGAAAGTGCCAAAGTCCTTGACCTCCACTGCCATTATTGACACACAAGCTGCAGTTTGACACATCTCTAACTTTTACGAATAATAATGATGATGATGATGATAGGGATTATATAGATATTTCTTTTCTTTTAGATTTCAGATATTAGTTGTAGAATGCATTGGTTTGTAATCTAGGTGTTGTATATAAAACATAAAAATCAATAAATACAAAGGTGATGCTGGGAAACACAAAGATCCATTGCACATAGATTGAATAAATTGTGATAGGGTACTGTTTAGATATGTTGGAAGTGCAGCATGGCCGTATGCCAAGCATCAGGTGGTTATAGAGTTCTCGGCTTTGCTATGTGATATTGATGTAGCTAAAAAGACTTCAGATTTTCACGACTCTCAGAAATAATTTTCATGGTCTCTAGACATACGAAATCCAATTGTGCAGAATATATCCTCTTGGATATGTAGTCAAGCCAGATGTGTATATTGAAGGGATAAGAAAGGGGATTTAAAGGGGGGAAGAGAGTATTGAGGGAGATGAAGGGAAGTCAGAGGGTTTGTTTGTTTGTTTGTTTAAATAATTTATATGCTGCCCTTCACTGAAAGGTTTCATGGTGGGTCACAACAGTAAAAAATAAAATATATAAAACATTCAAAATATTTAAAATATAACCCTCCCTCACACTTGGGCAAGACAGCACTCAAGAGGGAAACATCAAACCATATAATCAATCTGAAAACCATATAATGTAGGTATCTGGTGAGCCTCAAGAGGGAGGCTGTTCCAGAGTCTGGGACCACCACAGGAAAGGCTCTCCTGCCTCCCCCCAACCTTTGAGAAGAAGATTACAATTTTAATGTGCTTGTTCTTAAATGTTTGTAAGCCGCCCAGAGACCCTCGGGTATGGGGCGGGGTATAAATATAAATATAAATAAATAAATAAATAAATAAATAAATAAAATCCTTTCCCGTGATGAAAACCCACCAAATCCCTGTAAACTGTGCCGGAATACCCAGTTAAGTCTAAATAGGCCCCATGAAATGGTTATTTATCTTGTAAGTAACAAGAGAATAAACTATTGCAGGTGTATTTGTGTACAATACCACTTCCAGAGAGGATTAAATGGGATGATGGCAGTGGAATGGGGCCTTCTCAGTAGTGGCCCTCACACTATGGAATCCTTTAAAGAGGAGTTGATGAAGGATGGTTTAAAAATCTAAGTAAGTAATGAATAAGTAAAACTAGATTGGCCAAGAAATGTAAAATTGGAGATGACAGAACAATGTAAATACGACACACTGCTGTTCCCTTTAACACTTTCCCCCTTTGTCATTTAACTGATTAAAACAAAATTAAATGAAGGGATTGGGATGAGACTGCATGAGTCATGAGGCCCATTTGCACTTACCCGGTAGGCCTCTAGTATGCAATTAGGACAGCACTGGTACAGCTGTCCTAATTGCAGACTAGAGGCCTAAGTGCGAAGAGGCCTATACTGTGTTTTTTCTTCCCTCTTCACTTCCCCAGAAGCACACAGAGCTTTGAATGAGCCTCTGTGAAAGAAGGCAGAGCCTTGTACAAGATGGAAAAGGAATATGTGTTATTTACCAGGACCTCTGCCCGTATCCTTAAACACATGTGTTGTATCTTGTTTGCCCTTCACTTATTTTACTCAACTTACCACTTTGTTCCCACGCAGAGAAACTTGCCATCTGACCCTGATGCTTAAAGGACCTTAGATGGAATAACTTTATTTTTTTTAAATAAACTTTTCCTTAAGCTAACGTTTCTTCAGCCAGCTGGCTAAAGGAGATGCTGGTGCCTTATTAACCTTTTAATCTTTTTATAGCTGATGTTGATTTTCTGATGTTATTATCTGAATAAAGTTTTTGCATTTTTTTTGCAATGAACTCTGTCACCTTGGTAAAATACTGTTCTCTTGCTAGTGTGTCCTGCATTTATTTTGCTAATTGGCTGTGGCTTGCCAACTGTTCCAGCGGATGTCACTTAAAGACAAGTGGCCCTAGTCAACATAACGTTAGAAATCTGGCTTAGATGACATAGGGCAACTCTGATTGTTCATACCTAAGGTTGTTTTTGTATTAGTCTGGGTATACCCCATGGGATATATGGGGAGCCACTTCCATCCTAGATCATCCCCTGGGCACTTTTTAGTGCTCTACAATTATGCTAGTGGTAGGCTAGGAAGTGCTCACAAGCACCCATGCACACCTCTTCTGGTGCAATGGGTCTGTGGGGAAGGGTGGTGCAGGTGCTTGCCACATCATCTGGTTGCCACGACAAGAGGTGCTGCACATGTGCATTGCTGCCATTGCCATGAAAAGGAGAATGCTGCTAGAATAGCAGTGATTGCATGTACCTGGAAGGTAGGGAACTACTGGGTATGTTTCAGATGGTTTGGAGTTCCAAAGTGCAGATGCACAAAAATTCATGTACAAATGTGTGAACAGGCCCTTAGATCTCCTTCCCTCCCTCCCTTCTCCGGCTCATGCCACCCCTTGTGGCTCCAAAGTCTAGGAATGTCTCTCTCTGTGTGTTTTTGAGTGGTGTGTTATAGAGCATCACTGAAAAGCACCCCCTGGTAGTTCTAGGGCATGTTATCTGCATTATCTCCCATAGTCCAGAGCAAGAGCCTTCGTCTGCTTGTACATTAATGTGCTGATCTGGAGGCCAGTGATCCTGATTAAGAGGCTCCTTAATCCAGGTCACCAGTCAATGCAAAAAGAGCCCAAACCTCTAATTCTAAAGATCCTTCTCTCTGGGCACTGTGCAAAGTGCAGGAACACATCTAGAAATACAGTAGAGTTCTGAAGCTTGAACCAAGTAAGAACATAAATAATTGTGTAATGTATTGAGCTCAAGATGGGGCAACATTTCCCCAAATCTCAAACACTGTAAAATGTTTATGTTTTGTTGAAACAGGGACATTTCTCCCCTTTGGGATACAAGATGTTTTAAAGGAAAAGACTGTGGTTTTTGTACTTTTGTAAGCTGAGTGTTTTGACTGCTCAGACATATGTGGCCTCAGAAATAAAATTCAAGAATTTCTAAAGATGCTGTAAAACTCTTTATAGCCATTTTGAAAATAGCTTCCTACAGATCATCAGATATAAAGCATCTATTACTAAAAGCAGTTTTTATTTCAAAACTTAAACTATTTTAAGATAAGAAGTTGTGCTTGCAGCTGCAATGGTTGGCAATAAAGTGATTCCCAGCAGAAATATTTTCTAATTAGTATATAAAAGAGCAAGCCTGACATTTAAAGAAATGCTGCATAGAAATGGAGGGAGAAAAGATGGTTAATAATTCAATCCTAAATCTGTCTCCTTAAAAGTAGGGCCCACTGCATTCAGTGGCATTTACTTCTGAGTAAATAGGTATAATATTGCAGCCTAAGCAGGCTTTATCTGGCTTGGAAAAGTTAGCACACAAAATATAGGCTCATTTTTATGCAAACTTTTATTAAGTCTTTTCACTGTAAGACGATTGTGGGGGAAAATGTGGAGAATATTTGGCCTTGCACATTTTTGTTCTCGCCGAGTAGTGTGAGGTGCTGAACAGTTGATCGCTTCTATTTTTGCTGAGAACCACAAGGTCATGCAGTTGCTAGAATGTTGCATTTCGACAGGAGGCTAGAAGTAAACTGTCAAGCTGAAATGTAACCCCTGAAAAGAACCTCAGAATGTTCATTTATCTGAGAGTGGCTTCTTCAGAAGTTGGCTCTGTCTTGTATAGCTCAGGGTTTCATAGCCTCTCTGTTAACAGTGGGCTTGGTTTAGGTAATGGTAATCCTTGCTGCCAATAAAATGCAACTTCCCTTGTATAATGTGGTTATGCGCAACATATTTTTGCCTTTACGATTATTAAGCACAATATAATTTCTGCTTGGTTAATAGAGTAACATGATTTGGCCTCTGTTTGATGTCACTGGCTTACACTGGCAGACTAGAAGTTGTGTATCTCCACTCTGGAACCCAGATACTTTTGACAGGACTCTAAGGTAGTCTGTCTCCATATCTCCCTTTGTGAGATTTCTGAGGGGAGCTGGCAGTGTCTTAGGCATCAAAGGTGCCTAAAGTGCAGTACATGAAGAATGATTCTGAGGCCATTACCTCACACATTGACCAGGCCTGGACACCTTCCTTCAGCTTATGGAAACAGGCCAATGTGATGCAGAGGAGATCACATATGCCTACAAGGCCAACAGTTGCCTCCCTGTGCAGGTGCAGAGAATACCCAAGGTGGACTAGCCTAGCAAAAATGAAGACTGGAGGTGTCTAAGTTGATCTGGGCCACAGTGTTATGGAGGAGGCAACTACTTCAGGTACATGATGTCACAGATGAGGAGGTGAGGCCTGGGCTGCCCGCAGCAGTGTAATTAACTTACAGACTCCTTCTTTCCTTGCCCTTAATTTATTTGTTTGTTTCTGTTGTTCCTTTGACTTTTGTTTGTAGCCTGAGGAGAAAATAACATTGGTGGAGGTGATGATTCTCTTGGTGGTATTCACAAAATGGCACTGTCTTACAAGGGTCATCTCCTGCTGCCAGAAGAGTAGCTGGACACCCATGGCCAGTTTGGTAGCACTACTGGTGGATGACAGCAGGGATAGGTTGGCATTGCTGCCCCATGCTGATGTAGTCCATGCCTTTTCTCTTTTGCTCTATTGACTGACAGTGGTAGACCAGAGGCCTTTTCGCACTACAGCTGAATGGCTGTAGTGCACTTAGGCTATGACACTTGGGGATGCTTTCCCCATTCATACGTAGGCAGGTAGGGAACATGTCTCCAAGCATTCCTGCCTGCCTATGTGCAAATGGGGAAAGCGTCCTTGAGTGTCCTAGCCTGAAAAGGCTGGGACGGGGCGAGACTCCACTCCCAGGCCTGTCTGCCATTGGTTCTGGCTGGACCCAGGGGCAGGCAGGGCTGTTCCCCAGGTTCCTGCAGGCTCTAGGGGACTGGATTGGGTCCCCTAGGGCTCACAGGATCCCCCCCAGGCACCCACTCTCCCAGGCCTGGGCCTAGGTGGGGACATGCGCATGTGTGCATGAGGTACTTACCTTGTTCTCGCTGGGTCCTGAAATGGTGAGCCATGTGTGCCTGTGCATGCCAGCTGCTCTGATTGGTTAGCTACAGCTAGCCATAGCTAGCCAATCAGAACAAGTCAATGAGCTAGCCAATCAGAGCTAGGTGATTGGCTTGCTCTGACTGGCTAGCTATTGCTAGCCAATCAGAGAGTGGCCAGCACATGCAGGTGCACTCGGCTCACCGTTTCGGGATCCGGAAAGGATAAGTTAAGTACTTCGCACATGCCTGCATTCCACCTAGGCCCAGGCCTGGGAGGGTGGTTGCCCAGGGGAGTTCCTGCGGGTCCTAGGAGACCTGATCCAGTCCCCTAGAACCTGCAGGAATCTGGGGAAGGTACATGATTGGCCTGCCCAATAGGGGTGGCTGGAGGCAGGGCCTGAACCTGTAAGGGAGGGAGGTGTGTGAACACTTCCTTCCCTGATCAACTTTAGGATGGCCCTGAATGCCCTGGGCCAGGTTTGGAGCAGTATTAACTGCTCAACACCTGGAATATGTTGAGGGTGCTCTGGGACGGGCTGTGGCAGTTCTGAACGGAACCACCTGCCCAGAGGAGCAAATGCTCTGTCCTGAGGCATCCTTCATGTGTTCCAAAAGCCCTTGTGCAAATAGGTCTCAGATGTCTTCTCTAGATTTAAGTCAGTAAACTGGGGCAGAATCCTCATGGGGGTGGGATCCAAGCTGTGGCTTATATAGACTATCCTGGCTAGAAGTTGATCCCAATGTTAAGCACTTTTGCCTGAAAAGTTTTCTGGTTCTTAATATGGTTCTAAATTACTTTCTGTCTGTTGATACTAGATTATTATATTTCCTAGCAATCCTTCAATCATTTATTACATGTTTGTTGAAATTAATGAAGAACACGAGAAGAAGAGACCGCTTTTCTTTCCATCCTTGTTTTTGTTTTGTTTTGTTTCCTTTCGGACTGTAATGCTGTTTACTGTCTGTCACAATGATAGTTCAATTTTCAGAGATGTTGCCACCTTCTGCTGCTGATTAAATTCTTGTTTAGTTTCACTGCCAAGTGTGTTGGATTAAATTAACAAGCCCTGTTTGCTTTAGTGGGAATGACCTGGCGTGACCTTCAGCTTGTACAAAATAATAATCTTTTCAGTGATTTATTGATTCTGTGTTCTTTATCTTCTCTTAACACAATGTGTAATAGGAATCTTTGTCTTTATTCCAAAATATCTGTGCTTTATTCCAGAGTATCCAAATATAGCAGAATAAGTAACCAATGTCTGGATGCGGCCTGTATCTAATTGCTTTGCTTATGTTACTTGCTTCTTCTGTATACGATTTGCAAACACACGATTATACTAAAGATAAACTTTCACATAATTTTTTAGACCATAAAATGTCCAGCTCTTGCATGTTTGCCACTTCGACCTTTAAGAATGTTAAAATGTTGCTTATATAAAAATTATGATGGCGCTAGAGCAGCCACTAGGCTTCCCTGTTGACAGGGAAGATTGCAAAGGTGAAGCAACAATTTATCTGCCCCCCCTCCTTCTTCCCAGGGCTGAGAAAAAGCCTATCCAAAAGCTGCTGTCAGGGGCCTCCGCCAAAGGCATAAACTCAAAATGGACAAGGGTAAAAAGAAGTTGAGAACAGCTTCCCACAAGGAAGTCTGTCAAAGGACTGGCGTAATGGCTTCTCTCACCATACCCCAAAAGTATGTTGTTCCATCCCCCAAAAATCTATTAACTTGTCCTCATTTTCCGAAATAAATCAGGCTAATTTAATCTCATACAGTTTAATTTGCTTTCAGGAACTGTGGTCCCCAAAAAAGTACGGAATCTGAAAAAACACTTGGGCCGTGTCTTCACGGCAACCTTATCTCAGATTCAAAACGTTTTCAGTCCTCAGAGTCCGCACAGCAGTTTGGCTTAACACGCTTTTCCCGTGTTAAACCACCCCAAAGCGTGGTGAATCTCAATCCTGATTTCAACAGGTCTCACTCCGGATCGTATGCTTGAAACGTTTGACATTTTTTACTGTGGGGACCATACCGTGTTAAGGGATGAGAATACATGTTTAGGGTTTCTCTCCCCCAATAGCTTGCTTCCAAAGATAGTGATTTCATTGAAAAAATCCACCCTCAAAAAATTCACCATAAAAATCCAGTCCTTAAAGCTACACTGTAGCGATCTAGCCTCTTCACATCTTAATAACAATGTTGCAGTTTTGCGCAATTCTAGCTCTTTAAAAGTTCTGGCCTTTAAAAAAGGGAAAGGAAAGGAAAGCCCTGGAGTTTCTGTTTTAAAGGCTGTGGCTGTGAAGGGGGTTTGAGTTGCTGCTGCTGCTGCTGTATGCCCTGGGAAATGGGGAGAGGAGGGGAAAGAATCGCTGGCTGCTGGTGCCATTTTTCCCTCATCCAGGCAAGGCAGCCACCCAGCTAGGCTCCGTGAAGGGGTCTGTTATGGGTGGTACGTTCATGCCAGGGGGAAGAGGACAGGGCAGCCTCGAAAAGCGGCTTTTAAAAGGTAGCCACTGGAGTCCCCCCCTGAGTCACGTACCTCCTCAGAATCTGGATTGAACGCGATTAAGCTGAAAGTAATGGGAACAGGCAAATTCGCGTTTGCATCTGGTTCTGTTATCTTGGTTTAGGGAAAGCGAAATAAGGTTGCCGTGAAGACACGGCCTTGGTTTGGAGAAGTTTCAGGTTGGTCTCTAAGATGGTTTAACTGACATATGGGTATGCAGCCAAATCTGGCATTCCTTCAAATATAAAAGCATATAGTTGATTTCACACCTTCATTTCCCTGGGAAAACTTCCCAAGGAAATGAAGATGGGGGATGGTTCCAGTATCCACACTTTGAGATGCTGGATCTATCCTTAATCATGCCAACACTGCCTCAAGGACTGGCAAGGTATTAATTTCTGCCATTATGGTGGCGATCATGGAACTGTGGCAATGGCGCCAATGCACCTGTGTGGTGCTGTTGCTGTGTTGATGGGATGACTCAGAACTGACTGAATGTGTACCACCCCTTCTCAGCTCTATTTGAACTTCTCTCAGTAGGGAGAAGTGTGAATGGAGCTACGCCTGGTAGCAGAGGGCATAGACACAGAGCAGTGAGAACTGCTCTATATCTGCACACACCAGGAGAGCTCCTTCATGCTGCATCTGGTTAAGATGTGGCTCCACACAATGCAGATGGATCATTCAGGGGTTCCTCTTGCACGTGCAAAAAGGCTCTATGAATGCCAAGAGTGCAGTAGATGATATAAGAACATCACAAACCAAATAGTACCAAAAACCATTAACCTCTCTAATGATTCTGTGGAAAATATGTGCAACATTTTTCAACAATGGTAGACCAATTCCATACTAAGGTGTGCATCAACCAGAGTTAACAGTAACTGCTCTTTATAGTGCAGTAAAATACTACGGTGGGACATTCACAAGCGAAAGGGGTGGACACGTGGGATAGGGCCTTCTTGGTGATGGCTCCCAGATTATGGAATAGTCTCCCTCCTACGTTGCCCTGGCCTTTGGCTTTTTCTCTCTACTTTCAGGTACTGTTATTGTTTTAGTATGTTTATTTTACATTTGGTTTTTAATGTTATAACCCAGCCTGAGACCTTCAGGTAAAGGGTGGAATAAAAATGCAAATAATTAAATAACAAATAACCACCTATGTTATATGGTCATCCATCAGGACTGGGTGAACTTCACTCCTTTGTTTGAAAAAAAAAACCCTAAAAGCAAAGAAACAACATGTAAGATGGATATATAAAAAAAGCTCTGTGTGATATTCCCTTTTATTTTTATGTGTGTGGGAAAATCGGAACAATATTTCTCCAGGTTATGCTGTCCTTCAGTATTCTTAGCCTTTCATACATCTCTATAGCCTCGGCTGAAATGGGCTTTTTTTTGTCCATAGAAATCCATTCACCCTGCAAATTCTCTATAAACTAAATAGGCCTTTTATTTCTAAACCGTTTTGGATATTTCTTGCAGATTTCTCAATACTGACATAATAACTCACTGGCTTCACTCCACAGTTGCCTAAGTGTATGCAATTCATAGGTTTTGTTTGACCATGAAGCTTTTGAAGTGCTATACACCCCAGGTCTGCCTTATTTGAATTTTTCCAAAATAGCTTTGTGAGCCATTTCAGATTTCTCTGCACTGATTTCCTGTTCCAGAAAATTGCAAAATATACCAAAATAAGTTTACAGGAACACAGGAACATGGAGGCCACCCATCAAGGTATTATTTATTTATTTATTTATTTATTTATTTATTTATTTATTTATTTATTTTCTGAAGCCTCTTATTATGTTCTAACCACATGCAGTTCTAATAATGCATTTGTTTATGATTATCTATGATTTTCTGAAGGTACCTTTGGAAATGTTTGTCCACAAATTCAGGAGAATGAGATGTCATGAGGAATACCTGGAAGTTTAAACTGGGTGACTGCACCACTCTGGTGACGTATTGTGAAGCTAGACACTTTTTTTTTGTTTGCTTAAGAACATAAGAAGAGCCCTGCTGGACTGGGTTGTAACCCATCTAGTCCAAGCATCCTGTCTCACACAGTGGCCCACCAATTGCTTCTAGGCATTCACAAGCAGAAGGCAAAGGCCACTGAATTCCCGCAAATAGATGTCAGAGACATCCTGCCTGTCTCTCCAACCTAGAGGAAGTCCCTTGGCTTCCAGTTGAGTAGCATTGACACTCCTGTCCACCATGAATTTATCTAACCCTTTCTTAATGCTGTCCAAGCTACTTACTGTCACCACCTCTTCTGGTGGTAAATTCCACAGTGAATACATAGTTCTCTTCATTGTCCATCCTAACTCTCCTGCGCCATTAGCTTCAATGTTGCTTACCTTGTTCCTTCCTCCCTGCCCCTTCAGATCTCCTTCTGTGATTTCAGAGAAAGACAGGGTGGCCCCCCAGATGTCCTGCTTCCCTAATGTTACTATAATAATGCCACCCTCCCTCTTTTCCTCATACTTGCATTTTAGCCTCTCCCTTCTTTAAAAAAAAGATTAGATTGTTTATTGGAAGCCAGGTATTTTATTTATTTAAGAATTTGTATCCTACCCTTCACTGAAAGATCCCAGAGCCTCTATTTAAAACATTAAAACATATTTAAAATATAACCCTCCCTCCCTCCTTCCCTCCCTACCACCTACCCACCCTCCCTAGCATGACAGCACCCAGAGGGAGTTAAACATCTAGGATCTGGGTGAAGAGGAATATTTTAATCAGGCACTGAAAACCCTATAATGTAAGCACCTGCCAAATTTCAAGAGGGAGTCTGTTCCATAGTCTGGGGCCATCACAGAAAAGGCTGTCCTGCATGTCCCTGTTACCCGCACCTCTGAGGGGGGAAGAACTACAAAAAGGGCCTTTCTCTGAGTTCTTAATACATAGGCAGGTTTATATGGGAGAAGGCACTCCTCCAGATACCCAGGGCCCAAGCTGTTTAGGGCTTTATATGTTAACATCAACACCTTAAATTAGGCTTGGTAGCGGATAGGCAATCAGCGCAGATCTTTCAGGACAGTGATGTTTGTCTGGCCAGAGTCTGCACCAATTCCAGCTTCAAGACAGTTTTCAAGGGTAGCCCCATGTAGAGTACATTACAGTAATCTAATCTGGAGGTTACTAGAGTGTGGATCACTTTGGCCAGCAAACCATCATTTTACCGTGTTGTTTTTAGAAACCAGGTGCATGTTTTGTTTAGGAAATTTAGATGCACATGCCACCCCTGTTTGAACATAAGGGAGATCTCTGTGCCCTTCTGGGAAGGATTGTAGGCCGTGACAGCATATGACAGAGACATTCTCTGGAACCCCGTGCCATTCCCTTTGTCACTTGTGGATAGCTCATGAAATTTTCATCAAAGAACAGCTTCTTTGAAATGGATACATTTATCTCTGAAGAACTAGAACTAGATATAAGCAATGTCTGAATGCAGCCTTGATTATTTCTTTGATAAAAGAATAGTGCTTTCTATATCTAAATAGTGTAATTTAGTCTGTATGGTTGTAGGGTGGTCAACACACACCTTTCCAGGTACCCAAGGTGGCCAGTCTCCACAGCTCCTCCACCACTGCCACCAAAAGATTGAGGGAGCTGTGAGGGACCAAGGCAGCTAGACATCAGTGTTGGCGAGTACCTCTTGAGTCGATACCTTCTGCACTGTTATGGTCCCTCATCACTGTGAAATGGGGTGTGAGAGGCCCTCTGTGTGCAGAAGCAGAGACCTGAGAATGTGACCTTACTAGCAGCAATGAGCCAGAAAGCTGCTTGCTGAAGTGACAGGGCTTCTAGGGTGGAGGCACCTACCACCAGGCCCCTTCCTTTTCTCATGGGGAGATGTGGCCATGACTACATGAATGTGGACTGCATGGCTGGGCACCAAGAATTAGAACCAAAAGCATAGGATTGTTCGGTTGAAAGGCTCTACCAAATGATCTGTGGAGAAATTGAGCTTAACTAAATGATAGTTACTAGACTGATCTTCAGTTTTCCTAATGGATTTCTTAGGTGGACTACTGCGAAGATTAATTCTGCACTGGTAACTAGACCCTTAATGTCCTTGTGAAAATACAACTGGAACCTTTTCATATTCTGTGTCTGGCCACTACTTTGATTAGAAGAGAGACTAATGGAAGATTGGCATAATAGCTAGTGTTTATTCCATTGTAATCCTGAAGTTTAATTTCTGAATTGTACTTCACATGGAGCTTGCTTTCAAGATGTTTTGAGCTTAATGCTGAGTTACTTAATGGATGTTTGCTCCCAAGAGTACATTATTCCGTCAGACCAGCAGCTGCTGTGGCTTCCTGTCAGGTTTGAGTTCTGGATTTGACCTTTCATTGAATGTGGACAACAAATAGAGACAAATTCCTGCATTTTCCTCTAAGGAGATCATTTTAACCATAGCAACATATTACATGTGATGATTAAAATAGGAGTTATACAATTGATTTTATCATCTTGGCAGAGAGAGCAATAAATTTTCTTCTACTCCCTCCCCACCCATCCACCCTAGTTTTTGTTTAGATGCTGTTTAGATATAAGTGGCAGGACAGAGTTTATTTCTTGCACTATATTTTGGAAAAGGATCTCCTGTGAGCCCTTTTGATTTTCATGATTGTTCCATGCAGTGTAAGGCTAACAGACCTGAAGGAATTAGTTTAGCCCAGAGGCACAGAATGCCACCGAGGTTTCGCAAAGCCAGGTTTTCAAAAGCAGGAGATCCCAGAGACCCTTCCAGCCAGACTGGGAGTCTGTAGCAATTAGGTATTTCACATATAGGGTACCTGGCAATTTGGATGTGAAGGAGGACTGAAGGGATGAAAAGAAGCAAGAAATCCTGTGTAGCACATGGTCATTATCTCTCTCCTTGGTTGGATCTGCTACTTTTACTGAAGTTGCCATCAGCTACTCCTAGGTTTACAGTCTGCTGGGATTACACCTGTTCTTTTATAAACTCCTCAGCCTGCAACACTTGGAAGAATTTTGCAAGAATGTAAGCCATGTTATCAAAAGGCTTCATCGCTACACTGTTTTAAAGAGAGAAATTGTAATCTGAGTTTACAGCAAGCCAATATTTAACACTTGCAGTCAGCCACTTATTGCCTTACATTTCCTGTAGGTTTGGGAAAATTGGGAAAATCTTTGGCGTCTGGGGGCAAACTGAAAAAAAGAATGTCAAGAGAAACTTCAGAAAGTTACTGTGTTTTGATAGGTGTACTTCATTCAGCGGATATTTTAAAGGTATTATGTTAGTTTTGTTCTATTTTTTTCCTGGCAGGGCAGCAAAATGGAAGCAATAGGCAATTGGAGGTCTGC
Organism: Aspidoscelis tigris stejnegeri; assembly: GCA_023333525.1. NCBI lineage: Eukaryota > Metazoa > Chordata > Lepidosauria > Squamata > Teiidae > Aspidoscelis > Aspidoscelis tigris. The sequence continues at coordinate 46,984,419 of JALMGA010000008.1, forward strand.
TATGTTCCTGTAATCCATTATTTCTCAAAACAAGATTGGCCATCTGTTTTATAAAATGTCTGTGCATTAGGAAGATACAGCGAACTCTACGCACCTGTGGAGGAACCCTTAATAGTCAAGGTATTTTCAGAGGCCAATTTTTCAAAAGGTGAGAGAACAACACTCTTTGGATTTCCCCACTTGTGACATAATCCTATAATGCTTTTCAGCCATTTGAAAAAAAAATGGAATGCTTAAAATAATAGCAAGAAGATACTAATCATCAGGCTGGTACAGCTGAAACCAGCACAGCTGGCAGATGAGTATTTTAATGTATTTCTAAATTAAGGAAGACCATTTAAAGAAGCATCATGCATAAATCCAGTCTGCTAGGGGTCTTTATCTGTGCTGAGGTAGAAAGAATAGCTACCTTGCAGTTGACCAAAATGCAGGGGGTTATTTTTTTAAATGCAGCTCATGTCCCTGAAAGCATTCTAGTGTTCGTTTGTTTTCATATTTGTCTAAGGAATACTTAAATGGTATAAAGTTAATGAATGGAAGAGGGGATTTCTTTCTGGTAAAACTCAATTGGAACCTCCTTTCTGGAGAAATTAAAACTGCAAATGAAAGCAGTTAATACACATCACAAAATAGAATGGATTTTAGTAGCGCAAATGGATTGAGTCCACCTTGGATAAAGCTCAATAGAATGTACATATGTTTTTAAAAGACATGTTGGGGAAATGAACTAATGAAGCTCTCGCTCCTTCCCCAAGCCAAGATCAGTTGTGATATTTCCATGGGAGGGTGCTTTTCTGTCCCTCCCCAAGTCAAGATTGGCTGCAACCATGAGCAGAGGTGGGAGTCAGAGGCAGACTCCATCCCCTTGGTCAGGAGAGGCTGCAGTCTTGACTAAGGAAGAGAGAGGCAGACTTCCTTTGCCCAAGTCAATCTTAATTAAGGGCATGGGAAGAAGCAGTGTTCCATGTTCACCAAAAAGAAGGAATGGCTCGTAGAGTCATTTCATTTGTTTGAAGATGCACTCTGGCCATGGTCACACCTTCCCTTTGAAGCTTCTTCAGTCCATCTTCTGATTGCAATGCTCACACCTTTCATTTCTATCAATTTTATTTGTGTACTTTCCATGCTGAAAAATTGAAATGGAGGTTGGAAAGTCCACAAATAAAACAGATGGAAATGAAAAGGTGTGAGTGTTGCGATCAGAAGATGGACTGAAGCAGGTTTAAAGTGAAGGTGTGACCATGGGCTCTGACTGGTCTTTGGTTTTGACAGCATGGAGGGGGCAACATTATGAGAAGGACATTATAAATAAATGTTATTATTATTAATATTAACAACAGTATGCCTCTGCATTAGAACAGCACTATGAGCAGTGCTTGTAATAAACATTTTCCCTGTGTATTAATGTAAGTCAGTGGCACCCTAGAGGTTAAATGGTGTTATTGCAAATTTTGGCAATGGTGGTAAATGAGGGAAATCACATTTTATTGACTGTATAGTAGGAAAACCACATTGCAGAAAACTATGTTACAATAAGGGCAGTAGCATGTGTAAATTCAGCAGTGACACTGTGAGACAGAAAAAGCTCCACCAACTCCAGGAGGCATGCCATGTATTCTTAACGGTATTGACTTTCTCTAGGTAGCTGTCATCTCTTCCTCATAAGAACATGAGAAAATAACATTTTGCCTAGTAATTTTGCTTGAAACAAAACCCTGTTCAGTGTCTTTCAGCACGAAAGAACTCGATTAAGATTAATGTTTTCTCAGTGTTAATGTTCCAATCTTTCTTTTGAAGTATGCTTGAAGATGACTACTTCTGTGTTTTAAAAAGTTTGACCTTCATGCTAGAGATTTTAAAGGTATATTGGATCATCAATATTTAAAAATAGAAAGTGAACTTTTTTTTTAAAAAAAAGAAAAGAATGGATTGTTAAACTCCCAATTGCACAAAATACTTTTCTGACCAGGTGAGGTGGCCTCAGGCATGTTTCTTTTTCTTTAAGACTGCTCAATAGCTGGGCTGCAGTGATCAAAACTGATGACTTAGCTGTTCTCCTGAGAATTAGACGCATAGTTTATTGCCAGTAGTAGCTGCTCTTTCAGGATCTTTGCCCCAGGAGCTTACCATTTAAGGATATGATATGAGCTACTGTGAAAAAAGTGCAGTCTTATTCAATTGGGAATAAAGATTGGGAGGGCATTAATTATGGAAGATGTGTGCTGGTTTTATCTTACTCCAAGGCATCATGGGGAACAGATGTTGCTCTGAAACTCTGCTCAGTATTGCACTTTACTGGGATCCTGGCCCAAAGGTATACATAGTAAATTTACATAATGGAGAAAAAAATAAAGCAAACAATAACTGAAAGAAGGAAAAAAGTTCAGAGAGGTAGAGAAATGTAATGGCTACAGTGTTGGACTAGTATCTATAGCAGCTTCCTCACAGTTCTTGGGATTGTGCTTGTACCAGCTGCTGCCCTAGAACACTAGCTGCTGTCCTTGGGAGGTGAGGTCTCTTGGGAAATTGCTAGCATGGCTCTTTCACCTGAGGCAATTTTGCACTTCCCTTCCTGTCTGCTGTGCAGGAAAGGAATGTAGTCACCCAATGTTCACACTTACGAGTGCTAGGTAACTATAGCCCACACCCCGCAAAATCAGTCACTCACCTGTGACCAATCCTGGGGCTGGTCCTCTTCAGGGCACCACAACCAAAATGGCAGTGGCCTCCATGACTGCATGCATCAGCACCAGTGCCAAGATGACACTCTCTGCACACGCACAGTCATATCTATGGTTGTCCCACATGCCAGCACACTTGTGCAGCACCTCAGATGACCCCAGAGCACCAGAAGAAGTACAGATGCTTGCTGCTGGACACATCTGGTAAGTCCCTGGGTAAGGTTAGTAAATGTGGAGCATGATTCCGTGCTCTACACCTACTGAATAATTAGGGAACTTCTGGGCAGGCAGGGGGTGCTTGGCTCTAGCAGCCTCCTCCAAGTGCAGATGTCTTTCCTCAGAAATTCCCTAATTATTCACTTCTGGCCTAAGTGTGAAAAGGCCTCTGGAGTGCTCCCTGGTTTGAAAACCATGCCAGGGAGTGTACCAATGTGAGACCACTTCAAAATGTCCTCCCAAGTGTTCCGGGGTTGTGGGTCATTTCAGCTGTCTGCTGGAGAGGCCCCTGTTGTGTGCTGAGCTCCAGGAATGCCCCTGGAAGTGGGTTGTTTGTGGCATTATGATGGAAGTCTCCCAGCTTGCAGTTTTGGAAGCTGGGGAAAATTCACTGGCTGTCCCCAAAGAAAGCTGGAATGAAGACATGACAAAAGTGGGTGGCTTCTGATATGTAATGCCTGCTCCAGCTCCTTTTGATTGCTCTAGTGTGTATCATGTGGAAGCTACCAAGGTGCACCTGAGCTCAAAGCCCACTTGACTGTTGACGCACACCTGGAGACCTTGGATGAAACGGTGAATAAAGTTTGTACTGCCTTGAACATTTTGGAATGAAGTTGGGATAGAAATACCACAGATAAGCTCATGAATGAATGAGGAATGAATATGAGCCAGTAGGCCTCAGCATTTGGACTACTGTTTGCTGAGCTTATCTGATCTTGGAAGTAAATCGGTATGACTGGGCCTGTTTAGGACTTGGGTGCAGCATGTCCTGTGAGCGGGTATGGAGGGCTATGGGGAATGAGTGATGCTCCAATTGGGAATTTCCTTTGGTTTCCATGATAAGCATTTTGATCTACAGTTTGGAGGTCAAAGGGAAAGATTTCAGACAAAGCCTCCCTCTCTCTTTACTCTCTGAGGGCTACCTAGGAATAACAGGTGCTGTAGACTAGAAAGGAAACATAAACATTTTCCAGAAAGCCATGCAAAACTGCTTCCATATTCTGTCAAGCATGACTTGTGTATTTATCTTTGAAGAAACATAAGCTAGGTTCACACTTACCTTATAAGAATGGTCTCTGAAGACTATTCCTGCCCAGTGAGGAGCTGAAGCAGCTGGGGCCATTCAGATGCTGAGTGCTGGAACAGGCCCGTTCATGTTCAGTTCCTTTAGCTATATGGACAGCAGGCCTTCCTGCTCTATTCCTTGTGGAATATCCTGATATCAGACTCCTCACTGTGATTGGGTGAGGGGACGTTGTGAGGATAGGAGAAGCCTTGAGTTTCTCACCTTACAGCTTTGAAAAACTGGTCACTCCTCTTGCCACACTGGAAGTGGTGCACACACACTGTTCCTCATGCTGCAGAACAACTTGTGGACAGTATTTCAGCTGTCCACAGCAGGTAAACCTAGGAAAAAATCAGGATGCCTTGGGGACAAGTAGCAGATTGCAGTGGGAATGCATTGTCCCTGTGATTCCTATGGGACTGTATTTTCACTTGTGCATGTTGCTTTGTGCTTTTGCATCTTTCCACTGCTTGCACAGAAAACAGTGTGGGCATTTGGGACACAAATAAATTTTTATCACATTTGAAATTTGTAAATTAACATTCAAAGATTGTGCATTCGTTCAAAGTTTTGTTATATTCACAAATGTGGGGAGCTGGCAAAGTGGCTGCCCAGTCATATCTGCAGCAGATTCAGAGCAAATTTAAAGCAGATTCAGAGAAGATTCAAGGTGGATTTAGAGAGGATTTCAAACATGCAGAGCAGATTTAAAGCAGATTCGGAGGAGATTCGGAAGCGCAATTGGCGGCAGTGATTCAAATAGGATTTGAATAGCATTCGAAGAACATCTGCAGTGGATTTGAATCCCATGACATTTTAAGTGGGTCTATTCATATGAATACGCATTCACTTTGCTGTGAATCAAACAGACAAAAAAAGATTTGAGCACATCCCCAGGGTCTATATCAACATTAGCTTAACTGAAACACAAGTTGCTGTATGTGTGAACACACCCTTTGGTATGAAGTTTAGCCACAGGCTTCTGAACATAGAAGAACCAAAGAGAGTATGAAGTGACTAAAGGTGATGTAGTGAAGGACACTTGTGAACTTGCAAGTGGAAATAAAGGCATAAAGATGAGTTTGGGAAAGGCCATTGAAAGCATAAAAGGTAAAGATCAGGAGGTTTTGCTGAACGAGAAGGGAGATGAAAAATTAGTGTATGGATTAGGGGAACTCTGACTGGCAAGAGAGATGAATGGTTTTGGCACCACAGCTGAAGATCAGTTGGATAGAACTAAAGGCCAACCTTGATGTGATGTTAAATGTGCCTTGCTTTTAATAATTAGTTTGAAATGCAAATAACATTAGTTCTCTTTCTTTCACTCACTCTCTTTGTGTAATGTGTTAAGTTTTAGGTGTATATATTTATTTTGGTTGCCAGTATTTTTAATGACCGCTTATAGGTGCAAGATGCCTACTTAGCTGCATATACTGTACCTCTAACTCTGCTTGGATAATCTCAGTAGGAGTGTGGAAAAAGCTTCCTCACATGTTTTTCAAATTTTTGACATTGCCATATCCCTCTGACATGGGACTGAGAACTTAACTCTGGGAGGAAGATGAGCGCTCACCTGAAGTCATCTTGCTCCTGTCTGTTCCATTGTGCCAAAGGCTGTATGGTGACATCATTCTGGTCCTGGTCACACCTAGATGAGATAGGACGTCCTAATCATAATTTGAATTGAGGTTGTACCAATCCTGTTCACACCTAGGTTGTTATAGGCCTTAGGCCGTCCTCACTTTGGGCTGCATCGCTCAGACTTTTCTCTGCAATTGACCTGAGCCTTGTCCATGGAACTCTTGGCTATCCACCCTTTTGCTGCATCAAATCTGTCTCCTTTCTTATTGGATGCTATTGTATCTCTCAAGGGAGATGAAGGTGTGTGTTTGCAGTTCTTTTTAAAGCCTGCTTCCCCTCCACACCCCCTCCTTTTTATGTGCTTTTCTTCTCTGTGCAATTAATTTTTTTTAAAAAATGAAGTACATATGTGCAAACCCGCTTGATAGAAAGAGGAATCATACACACAACCTGCGGCAGAGGTGGGGTTTGCTAACAGCGGTGTGGCTACTGCATTGAGGAAGAGGGAGTTGATCTAGCTGCAAAAGTACAAGGCAAAAGGCATATCTGGCATGGAGCGGTGGATAGCTAGCTCACAGGCTGGTAAGGAAACTCCACTTTCAACTACAGGCAAGAGGAGGAAAACATAATTTACCACTATTAAGCTGTTATTCCAAGCCTTCTCAGCTCTGCCGTAACTTCCATCGTCCAGAGGCAACCCGGGAGAGGAACAACTTAAGTTCAATTTGCTTTGACCAGGACAGTGTTTATTCCCCTTAACAGTTGCATAGAAATGCATTGCCTGTGGAAATTTTCCGCACTACTGCTAATGCCACAAGAACTCTGTCCTCTTTTCCAAATGGTAGCCCTATTCCAGTGGCTACTCATCTTGATGCTTGTGTGACTTCCTCTGAGGACCAGCTGCTGGACTTCTGGCACGGCACATTAAGTTCTTATGGTTTCAGTCTTAGGTTCTTAACAGAGCTAGTATTCCATTTCATTCAACTCTCTTCCTAATACATTTGGGGAAAAAAACCCCTTAATGAGTGTAAAGGGACTTCTTTTTGTCACTGTGAATTGCCGAAACAGACTGCCAAGGGTAAATGGTGGAGAGGAATGCAAGATTAGAAACCCCCGATATCTAGGAAAAGATAGGGTTGCCTTAGGATGTTATAGAAGCAAGAAAGAAAAGGGCAGCAGTGTGAGGTCTTGTTGTCATGTAAGGAGGAAAAACTACAAAAATAATTCTATCACATGCAGTCTTTCATCTGCTGTTTTTACCACTGTGTCAGGCACTGAGATTTAAAGAGTAAAACATAGGAGTTCATTTTTCTTTGCTTTTGAAGTATCCTGATGACCATTACCAGCTAGAAGTCTGTGACCTTTCCAGAAGTCAAAGAGGAAAATGTTACTGCAGAAAAATGCATGGCCACTTTGTGAACATAAAAATGAAGCAGCTTGTAAAACACAGACATGTGTGGCTCTAACTTTTTTATTCAGAGGTGGAAGTCATGGTACAAGTTGTAAAGAGTTGGCATGCTGTTCCAAATAGCTGTTCCAAACCCCTAGTTAACGTTCACCTTTGAGCCTTAGGAGAACACTCCATATTTCTAGGGGCAGCTGCACAAGTGCAGTAGCGCTCCCGGAGTGTTTAGATGTAGAGTAGTTCTAAACTGTCCTACATCTATGCTGTATGCTGCCAGGCATAGCCCCCTTTGCACGCCTCTCTGCCAGGAGAGGTTCAAAGGGAGCCTGGGGAGGGATGGCACATGCACACTTAGTGCTGCATCACCCCATCATTGTGGCCATGGCAGCATTGGAGCACTGATGGGAACTGCTGCCGGTAGCAGCATCCTGTGCCTTGGCAGCACTTTAGAGCAATGCTGGCAAGGTTTGAGGAGAGCCGATGTCTGAAAAGCCAGCACCAGAACTATCCCGTCTTCACTTCCCAGGACGGCTCTTCTAGGAAGAAAAGGAGTGAAAAGGCCCTTAGTTTTCCTTCCACCTGATGGCTTTTTTGGTGATTTTCTCCTTTGATCCTGTTTAACCAGTTCACTACTCTGCCCTTCACTTACACCTTCAGGGCTGTGGTCACACCTTCGGTTTAACCCAGCTTAAGTCCACCTTCAGTGCGAGAGAACACATCAGCAAAGTGACCGGTAAGTTTCCACATTATCTATCCCAAAGGTGATTTTTTTTTGCATTATTTAACACTGCTTGTCACTTTGCTAATGTATTTTCTCAGTCTGAAAGTGGACTGAAGCTGGATTAAACCTTAAGTGTGACTACAGCCCCAGATTGCTGATTTACCATGATGGGCCATATCCAGACCACTGGCCTTGCTGGCTGAGGTAGATGGTGTCATGCCCCGTCCTGCCTCTCCAGTCTCCTTGGAGGAGGAGGGTGCAGGTGCAACGGTGCAACAGCCTGGGCAGCAACTGGGACACAGTGCTGCAGATGTTGAGGGTCTGAGGCCAGTTTGGGGGAAGCACACAGACAGCTCTGGGGATGAGAGCTCAGACAGACAACCCCAAGAGCGCCCCTCCCCTTGGCTTTTTTGGCAGCAGAAACAGGTGAGATGTTGGTCACAGCTTTTGGCTCAGCTGCACTGGCAAGGGCGTGGGGATGACTCCCCTACTTAACTGAGCAGCACATGCTGAGCCAGTATTGCAGACAACTCTGATGCAACTCCCGGCGTGCCTGTATTCTGACTCTTGGATTCTTTTGTGACTTGCCAAACTTCTGGAACCCCGACCTTGGACTGACTCTTGCTGTAACTTTTGCCATACCTCTGGAACCCTGACCTTGGACTGAACTGACACTGATTACTTCTGAGCCTCCAAAGAACTACCGTAAATGTGCGTGTGTGTTTTCCTCGCTGCCCTCGCCCACCTGGGACACGACAGTTGGAAGATGAAGCTCAATGACACTGGATAGCCAGGCACAATTTCAACAAAAAGAACCCATCACCATGGAGTGGAAAAGATTGCAATCAGATTGTATTGGTGGACTTTTTGCACTTTGCCTCCCTTTCTATAAGAAGATAAGAGCAGCCCATGTAGTCCAGCATCCTTGAAGCCTTCAATTGCTTCAAGCAATTGCTTCAGGTGAAACCTACAGCTGTTCCCAAAACTCTGAAAATGGCCTTTAGAGGGATCCTGCCTAAGGCTGTGGTCACACCCAAGGTTTAATCCAGCTTCAGTCCACCTTTAGAGTGAGACAACATATCAGCAAAGTGACCAGAAATTTTCTTTCCACATTATCTACCCCAAAGATGAATTTTCTGAGTTAATTACCACTGAAAGAAAGCAGCTTGTCACTTTGCTTATGTATTCTCTCACTCACTGGAGTGAAGCTGGATTAAAGCTTAAATGTGACCACAGACTAACTCTCCAACCTGGAGGGAGTAGCAAGGATTCCATTCTAGTAACCTTTGATATATTTCAGGGAATTCGGTTAACCCTGTCCTTTAGCTATCCATGCTGGTTGCAGCCAGTTTTAAAGCTTGGGTATTTGTTATGAGCATAATCCAATCAGCATCTTGTATTTTCCTTAAAACCAGAGAAACTATTTGTGGCCCAGTTCACGTTTTAAGTTTATTTTTCTGTTCAAACAGTATTGACTCTGCTTCCCAAGTGAGCTCAGTTTTCTAAGCTTGTAAATCTGTCTCAGGTCTTTGTTTTAAGTGCTCAGAGGGTAGGTAGGATGGCAAAAAAGCAGTCAACCAAAGTAAATACGAATGTCCTTTTGCCCACAGCCCACCTATATGACAGATCAGTCAAATGGGGTCATTTATACAGGATCCATAAAACAATTGAAAATTATTTTGTTCTTCTGTCAGCTGTATATCATTAATAAATAAGGTTTTGCATTGTAATAAGCCAAATACTAGGCAAATCTTTCTGCAGAGCTGCTTAAAAGGACAACCCCAAATACCGTAATGCCTCAAAGCTGAATGTATATGAAACTAAGAAAAGGCTTTCAGCAGAATATTCTAGCATGCTTTATTGTTAAGACTGCAATAGTCAATACTTGCAGTTCACAATGGAAATATAACCCATAAGGACACCTCCCAGCTATCACAGAATTTATTATGGATAACGAAACTACCTTATTTCAATAGTTTAAAATATATTTTGTAATACAAACCCCTGAATTCTGTCATTATGTAATCAATCTAGGGCAATGTACAGAGAGGCAAAGTGTTTAATAGGGAAGAACGTCCCGTCCATCCCCCCCCCCCCGATTTCTGAGTGGGCATGCAGAGTTGAATGTTTCAAAATATCAGTTACAATCAGCACAAATGTAATCTTGTCACACATTGCAAGTCAGAGTTAGAGATTTGTATCTGCTGTTCTGCTTGAGTATTCCTTCAGATTGATCTTGTGGTCCCACGCCAAATGGCATGCATGGGGACTCGGCCTGAATCTGCCAGAAAACTGGACAGCTGCTGATGAGATGGGCCTATAGATAGGATTACCCTGGAAAAAGTGAATGATCATATTTCTGAAGGAAGAAGTTTTATATTTAATTTCATTTTTTTTATTGCTGAGCACAGTATAACATACATATATTCTACACTGCGCAATACTCACTGAAACTATTGAAATTTAAAGTAGCAGACAGCTAATGTTTAGGGTACTGGGCTAAGTATGTTTTGAAGACTTGATTGCATCCACTTATAGGGGGAAAAAAGCAACTTAGAGATGATAGCATAGGAGGAGGAATAAGAAAAAAGTTGGCCTTTATATCCTGGTTTTCTCACTCTTAAGGGGACTGAAAGTGACTGACAAACCTTCTGTTCTTCTCCCCCACAATACCCTGTGAGGTAGGTGGCGATGCGAGAGCTCAGAAAAAGAGCTATGACTGGTCCAAGGTCATCCAGCTGGCTTTGTGGAGGAGTGTGGAATTGAACTGGGAGACTAACAGCTAAGAGTCCAATACTCTAACTGCAAGACCACAGTCCTTATGCCAGTACCTTAGTTAATCAACATTAAGGCCTTTTTGAGGAAACCCACCCCAGAATTTTGTCCCATCTGGACCAGAATAATCCAGAAATGCACTAAGTGGGAACTCACTCTAAGAACTTTGCCCCTGGCATCAGAGAGGCTGGCCCTGAATCTTGTGCAAGCTTTGGGGCTGCTATAGGGACAATGTTCCAGACTACCCCTTGCCATAGCCCTCATCAGAGGGCCTTGCTGGTCCAGACCCACTGAGCTAGATCATGGCAAGGTAAGAGAGAAAGGCCATTAGAGAAGGCAATAAAAAACAAAACAAAACAGTGGTTAGAATTTAGTTTTTCCAAATGGAATTCTAGTCAGGCTTCCTACAACTTTAATAGCTGTACATGTGGGGGAATGCAGCTTGTAAGGCAGAAAATACCTGCCAGAATTGCAGCCAATTCAAACTGGTGTTCATCAGCTTACTGGGTCTGAGCCTGTTCTCGTAAACCCTCTAAGTGGCCTTGGACCAGTAAGATGGAGCGTTCAAAATGCCATTTCACTGCACGGAGAAGAACTGATACAAACAGACTAGTCTTACATCTCGGCCTATGAACAAGGCGAGCACTTACCAAATCTTGCCCCTGGTTGCCCCTTCTGGTCTTTTTGGAGCCTTGCCAATTTGATCCTCATGGGGGGTTCAAAACAATATTTTGCACATCCTTCCTTGTAAAGCCTAATAATAATAATAATAATAATAATAATAATAATAATAATAATAATAATAATAATAATAATAATAATAATAATAATAATAATAATAATAATAATTCACTCATCCTACAGAAAACAAACCTGGGCTATCAAACTGCCAGGAATTCACAGAAAATTTCACATCTACTGTACATGGATGACTTGAAGCTTTATGGAAAATCTGAAATCGAGATCCAGTCATTGACCTACATAGTGCGAATATTCAGCAGTGACATCAGTATGGAGTCTGGCCTGGACAAATGTGCCACAGTGGCACTGAAGAAGGGGAAGATTACTGAAAGTGAAGGCATTGAAATGCCAAATGGCCAAGTCATCAGATCCCACCAGTCAGAAGCCTACAAATACCTGGGCATCCTGCAACTGGATAACATTAAGCATGGCCATGTGAAATCTGTGGTCAGTAAAGAGTACATCCAAAGGACTAGAAAAATCTTGAAAAGTAAATTGAATGGCGGTAACACCATTAAGGCCATGAACACCTGGGCCATACCAGTCATTAGATACACTGAAGGAATTGTGAACTGGACTCAGCAGGAGCTGAACAACTTAGACAGAAAAACCAGAAAACTGATGACGATCCACCATGCACTACATCCTCGTAGTGATGTCGACAGGCTGTACTTGCCCAGGAAAGCAGGCGGTAGAGGACTTTTGCAAGTGAAGCAAAAAGTGGAAGAAGAGAAGCATGCATTAGCAGAATATGTGGCAGGAAGCAAAGAATCAGCTTTGATTGAAGTAGACAACCAGAAGCTTCTCAAAGTGCAGCAAACCAAGAACCAGTACCGGAAAACTGCAATTCAATGCTGAACTGACAGCTGGCGCAATAAAACACTGCATGGACAGTTCTTGGAGAACATCGAAGACAAAGTGGACATGGAAAAGACCTGGTCTTGGCTTACGAATGGAACATTGAAAAAGGAAACAGAAGGACTGATTCTTGTTGCACAAGAACAAGCAATAAGAACAAATGCCATCAAAGCCAGAATTGAAAAATCAGGAGAAGATCCAAAGTGCTGACTCTGCAAAGAAGTGGATGAAACAATCGACCATATACTCAGCTGCTGCAAGAAGATTGCACAAACTGATTACAAGCAGAGACACAATGCTGTAGCACAAATGATCCACTGGAACTTGTGCCAAAAGTATCATCTGCCAGTGGCAAAGAACTGGTGGGATCACAAGCCCGAAAAAGTTGTTGAAAATGAACAGGCAAAACTACTTTGGGGCTTCAGGCTTCAGACTGACCGAAAATTGGAGCATAACACCCCTGACATTACAATTGTTGAGAAAGAGAAGTTGTGGATCATCGATGTTGCTATTCCAGGTGACAGCAGAATTGAGGAGAAACAGTTGGAGAAACTCACCAGATATGAAGATCTGAGAATTGAACTACAGTGACTCTGGCGAAAACCAGTGAAAGTGGTCCCAGTCATCCTCGGCACACTGGGCGCAGTGCCAAAAGATCTCAGTGGGCACCTAAAAACCATTGGCATTGACAAAATATCCATCTGCCAACTACAAAAAGCCACTTTACTGGGGTCTGCTCGCATAATTCGCTTGGGAAGTGCCCGACTAGTGATATAATACGAAATCCAGCATAGTGATCTCATTTGCTGTGTGTAACTGTTGTTTTACAACAAACCAACACAAGTCCCTATAAACCAGAACCCAAGAACAAAAACCAAAAGCACCAACCTAAAGGGTTCTGCAAGAAAAACAACAATAGACAGAATAAAATATGTGCCACTCCCAAAGAAAATAAATGTACTCAATGGCCTTGAGTTTTTAATAGTTTTTATATTTTTATTAGGACTTTATTAACTGTGTTTTATTTTCCACATTTATAAATTTTTCAGTGGGGTATTGCTGCCCTTATAGTAATTATACTGTTTTTTCTAGTTCCAGAGTATATTTATTTTCTTTGGGAGTGGCACATATTTTATTCTAACTGTTGTTTTACATCATCATCATCATCATCGTAATAATAATAATAATAATAATAAAAAACAACTCAGACCTATTGATTGTTGCAATAGTAAACTGAGGAAGTAAAAAGAAAAAACTTTGTATTGCACTGAGAGCGTGGAAGCAGGACAGACCATAAATGTAATGAACAGAGTTGAAGATTAGAAAGGAAGTGTAGGAGGGTGATAAGGGATGCCGCTGTTCTCAGGGACAAAACATCTCTATGAGAGTCATGATCTTCCATTATTGTATTTCCCATAATCCTTTTATAGCATGCTGTTATTTCTTGCAGGATTTGAATGTCCTTCTTGCTTTTGTTCTGCTTCTCCAAACTTACACTTCTTTCCTGGAATTGCTAATCACTGCTATTGACACCTATTTTCCCTTTTATCACTTGGATCTTAAAGATTCACCTTAATGAGGCTGTTCTGCGCACTAAGGCCTTGTGATGTTTGTAGATGAAAGCAATGAAGACTGAAGAGAGTTTCCCTTTACCTGTGTAGGTTCCTTGGCACCTGCATTGCACGTTGATGGTGCGCAGGTTGGATCCTTTCGCCAAATGCTGAGGGTGACAAATCTGCCACAGGCATACTGGGAAAAGTGGGACTGATCTCACCCAGCAGGATGCCGCAATTGCTGCTAGTCTTTGGGCTGCTTGGGGGATCAGCAGCAATTGGGGTGAGAGAAGAGTGCTATCCAAGGCATTCTGGGAGGAAGTATAAGCCTGATAATCTGCTGAAAAGGCAGCCTGGAAGACCCTCCTTACATTCTGTCTCTTTTCAGGATTCTTCCCAGGGATCTGAGGCTTTTGAGCTGTTAGTAGCAGTGTGAGGCTCCATGGACCACTCAGTCAGTTTCCACCATTTGTGTGATGTGTCGGGTAATGACTGCATATGCCCTGATCCAGCAGGGTTCCTCTTATGTTCTTCACATATTTTTAGTTACTCAATGCATCTGCAATGTGCACATTCCTCTCATGTCATCTGGGACATGAGAGCATAGCTAAGCATTGCAAGGTCCAGACCTAGCATTGCTTCAGAAGTGATGTAGAAACATCACTCCTGGGGTGATGCAATGAACTAACTGTGACTGGCACTTGCATTTGTGAGTGCTAGTTGCTAACAGCCCACCCCCGGTGTGATCGAACACTCACCTGTGTTTGATCACCGGGCTGCTCCTCTTCTGGGTGCCACCACCTTGAGTGTGGTACCCTCCATGACTGCATGTGCATCAGTGCCGTCGCTATGATGATGCTGATGCACTGCAAAGTCGCAGTCACGTCAAGGGCTCATCGGAGGCCTGGGCATGCATGATGACCTTCCCAGCTAGCAGAGGTGCAAATGCTTAGCGGCTGGATGCAAAAGGTAAATCTCTGGGAAAGGTTAGTTCCTGCTGCTGCAGGTATGTCTGTAGACTGCTTTTGACCTGTGTACAGCAGAAAGGACCAGGGAGGGTTTGGAACACATATGTGGACAAAGCGTTCTAACAGTCATGTTGTTCATGTCAAGTAAGTGGAAAGACAAACGTCAACCACAGCAGTCTTCAAAAAGGCAAAAAGTTGGACTTGCTTAATGGTAGGTATATCCCTCTTGAGAGGGAAGGAGAAAAATCTGAAGTCGAAAAAGGCTCTTTATTCCTATTTAAAGCTCACTTTTTTTTAACAAAAGAAAAATTGTTTCAGAGCAGCCTTCCCAAACCTAGTTCTTCCAAGCTCTTTGGATTCAAACTTCCATCATTCATGACTCTTGGCCATGTTGGCTGAGGCTCCTGGGAACTGTAGTGAAAAAAAAAATCTCAAAAATACTAGTTTCCAAAAAGGGTTACTTAAGGTAATACTGATGTTCTGTACCTGGAAAGCATATTTACGGTCTATAAACCCAGAGGAAAACCAACCACGCAATTACTACCATTGAGAAATTTCCAGGTCCATTCTTAGGTGCCACATAACATGGAAACATGGAATGTGGTGACACAAGACGGAAGTCTGTTTAGCAATTTGTCACCCTGAGTTAATTCAATTTACATAAAAAGGCAGAAATAGTTTTTAAGAAGCCTTCACTTCTCACCAGTGCCGCTGAATGGAATTCACATAGAAAGCTCTTCACCTAAGGATAAAGTAGTATCAGGTAATTATATTACAGTCTTTGGGTGTTTTCCCACTGTCACTAGAAGTACCCATTAAGTACCCATTAATGGATACTTAATGGGTACTTCTAGTGACAGTGGAAAAACACCCTTTGGCAGCATACCCACAGTGGAAAAATGGTTCAAAAGTAGCTTAGAAGTGGCAGTGTTCAGGCTAGTGTTTTAACCCACATTAAAGGCCAGAAGATGCACTACCAAAGTATATTCTCTGGCACTAAAGATGGATTAGAGGTGTGATGGGAACACTAATGTTCTCATCCTACTACCTAAGTCAGTCCGGAGCTGCTATTTTTTAATGAGAGCACATGCAGCCTCAGGCTTGCCTGTTTTCTTTCCTTAATAACTCTGTGGGCTGCAACAGCTATTTGACTGATATTAGTTTTATGTATAATTGTTGCCTGTTAATGACAGTAATTTTCACCCAGTCATATTCTTATAGCTTTTGCTCCTTATGGGAATCAGTGTGAAATGAATGGGAATAAAAATGAGTTCATAGCACAAATTCATGGTTAGATGGGGCTGAGAATCACCGTGCCAAGTTTTGCTTCTTTTTTTCTTGAAAAGTTTGGTGGGACAGACTCTTGTCCATTAAGCATCTGTTCTTTTGAACAATTCCATTTCCCACAAAAGTTGGCATTTAAAAATCTGGCAATTTAGCGGGGAGCTAAAATGCTGAATTTGTTTGGGTTATCAGCATTGAACTTTGAAATACTGCTGTTTTTCTTCATTAAAATACTTTAAACCCTGCAGATGCATCTCTGTGGAGTTGACATAATAAATGGATCCACACCGAAGAGTGCATGTCTGATTCTGGCAAACTGTGGTGGTTGTATATCACACTTATTCCCTGCTGCAGTTTCAAACAGCAAATGACAGGCCTCTTAAGGATTTTTCCCTATGGTTCAGCTAGCAGGAGACTCCTTGATTATATAGTAATCTGATCTGACCAGATGGTAATGAATCCATGTATCTACAGTGAATGGATGCTATCATATATCTCTTGATAGGGTTCCTCATTTTAAAGTGGAGCAATTTTGTGCTAGACCTATCAAACTTAAAATCTTTGTTTCTATTGGATGCACCGAAGCACAAATTTCCTAATGTTGCTAGTACCATTTGGCCAGTTTTATTCAAGTGCATACTGGAAGAGTAGCATTCATTCAAGTCTGTCAAATATGTTACTGAGAAATATGTTACAGCCATATTTAGTATTGCTTGCAATACTAGAAAATAAGTGGGCCCATTTAATGCACACCAGTAGTTTAGGATGACCTCAGATTGTCTTTTAGGTCATGTTACATTATTTCAGTTTAATTCATTTTTCAAGCTGGCCTACCCCCGTTAGATTGTCTTAAACATAGTCCTCATTCTTACAGGGCTGAGGAGGACTCAGCCCGTAATGGCATCTCAGGATGGTTTTGCTTCCTCAAGAGTGAGCGGGGGATAGGCTAAAGGAGGCTGAACTGTGCTGTAGTGGGTGGGGTCCAGTCTTTCCTGCAACCAGTCAGCACGTGATAAGTTCGTGAAGCACCTCCCCTTCTCTCCTCAGTTTATGATTCCTCTATCTAGTATTTTTATGCAAATGTATTTTTATTATTTTGAAAAATTAATCACATGGAGAAGAAGAGTACAAAAAAAAGAAGGGGGGTGGAGGTGGGGGAGCAGGCTTAAAAAAGAATTGCAAACACACACCCTCACCTCCCCTGAGTGACAGAACAGCATCCAATCCGAAAGGAGACAGATTTGATACAGGAAAAGAGGTGGAGAGCCAAGAGGAGGCTCAGGTTGATCTCAGGGAAAGGTGTGACTGACGCGGCCCAAGGTGGGGATGGTCTGAGGGTGACCTGTAATGATCTAGGTGTGACCAGCACTGGTACAACCTCAGACTGAATGAATGAATGGGCCCTCCTGTTTTAGATATGTGTGTCCAGGGCCTATAACATTTGAAACTCAGAAACTGGATGAGGGGAGATAGAGTTGGACAGTCTAGAAGTCATGAGTTCTTTTGATGCTCTAGGAATGATCATTTTTATCATTTCCCAGGCAGAGAATATGGTAAGAAGGTCATTCCTAGTTAGCCCCTTTCAGGGCTTTTTACCCAAATATCCAGGGTGCCTGGAAGTGGGCTGCCCATCCTGGTGTTTTGTGGATGGGGAGTGTAAGAGTCTTTCTGCACGTGGACCATGCTTCTGCATATTATTGTGGATTATGGGCAGTCCAACCCACAACTAGTACTATCCATCCTCAAAGGATGGATTGTGATCTAGATCAGGAGGCTCCTGATATGGATTTCCAGTAGACCTCAATATTGAGGTCTATTGGCACACTAGTGGAAGTAAATCTGGTTCACAGAGGTGTGCAGAAGGTGCACATCTTTGTGTTCTTGTTTACAAGGGGATACATTTGGGCAGTGCACTTCCAGGTATTTTTAGCCTTTGAAATACCTGGATGTACTCAGTGTGCTGTTGGTGGGAGCTTGGGATCCAGACAAGTAAGTCTGTTCAGTTGATCTCTTTTTGTTGCCCAGCCATCTGAGCAACAAGTGATTACTCCAGAATAGGTTTATTCTAGCATATTGCTTAATAGCAGGAATTGCAAATGCTGTCTGGATGAAAAAGGTGCAAAAACCTATTGCTTTGAAGGTCATTAACTTGGATGACAATTTAAAAGATAGCATATTAAAAACAGTAGAAAACTAAATTCTTTCATACTGGGAACAGGGAGAACCATTGATATCTGGATTATTGCACTAGTAACAACCCCCCTCTCTTTCTAATTTTTTTCCCTAAAAATTGCCCATTGTTCATAATTTTGCTGCCAACACAGACCTCACCTGGAGGCAGTTGTCTCATTGTACATAAGGCTTATAAATTTGGTTAATAGGTTAACCTCACTCAGCCTGGTATTATTGTCAAACCCAATATGGATATTTTGCTAGGCCACTCATTTAGTTTTATTTATTCATTTATTATTTACATTTTTATCTCTCCTTATATTCAAAGGTCTCAGGTTACAACATTTTAAACCAAATATAGACATATTATAACAATAAACATGTCTGAAAAGTGGGGAGAAAAAGCTATATCCCCATTTAGCCAAATTGTGGGTCAAAGAGGTGTGTCTTCACTGCCCTCTTAAACATGTAAAGTGAGGATGCCTGATGCACCTCAAGGGAGAGACTATTGCATAGTAGCTTTGAGTGCCATTGCAATCCTAAACAGCAATCTCTGAAGAAAAGGATTTTTGATAGGGGCAGCTGTCCTACCCTCCCCAGATCTATCTCCTCTGTGGGTATCCACGACCAGGGCAACTTGAAAATCTGAGAATCTGAAAACTGTTGGATATGTGCATCTATCGTGAAAATTTCCTTGCATATTAGGTTCAGCTGGTCAGAGAGCTGGAGATATTTGGAAGTTTATGTGGTACAAGATTCATGGAATCTTAATCTAACCCAGCCTGCAGATTATGAGACTTAGGTTTGTGCAGTATGTATTATTTAACAGAAATTACTTAATAAAGAGTAGAGTTATTCCAGATTTTCCATTTCAAAAAATTACATTCTGCTATTATGCTTCTTCAGGTGAATAGTTTGTGATGCCCTCCCTGGCGTTTGTTTTTATTCATATCCTTTCCAATTTCAAGAGGTTATCGGTCTTCTACAAACGTTTGATTAGAGCCCTTTGGTGCAGAATTTCTCTATGTTGTGATATTTCTTTAGAGCTCGGGATAGGGTTTTTAAAATGTTAAGTACATTTTTATTGAGTTTTGATTTTTCCCAACAGTTTTTTTTTATTCCTTCTTATTGAATACAAATATTTTACTAGACTTGCCTCTCTGCGTTCAGATGACAAACACTTGCAAAAATTGTTGGGGATGGGCAGGCGAGCACGTTCCCATATGAGCTTTAGAAAAACTGTGAATATATTACAATGTATTTGTAACAATTAGATGTAGTGATCACTATGAGATAAAATGCTAACAGCACTTCATCTTCCTACAACCCACGGACTGACCACTTACACAGACCATTAGCAGTCTTAATTAGGAAGCGTGCAATGGACTATGAAGTTAGCATACAAGAACAGATGGGAAATTTGGACTTAAAACAATAAAAATAATCTCTTTCAATCATCCAATCAACTAAAAACGCTAAGCTTCTAATCAGGAACTCAATAAAAGTGATTGAAATTAGCTTTATGTTCTTCAAAAGCATCAATGTTGCATGTGGGCTGTTTTGTTACTAAAAACTAAACATTTATTTTACAAATCATTTTCAAGCAGATTCTTAATGATGGAATTAGATGTAAAATTTGCATATTAAGGCCTGCAAAATAAGGGTAACTTCCTTCCTTTACAATATTTCTTGCCTTTTTGTTTTAAACTTTGAGACTTTCCTCAGGAAGTGATAAAGTGTTATGATGCCAAGTTTGCTGTTGAATTATATGTCAGTTGTGATAGGGAACATATACCATAAGTTACTAAATATTATTAACAGCAGAGTGAATTCTCTTGTAGAACAACTGAGGGGGAGGGGAGGGAGGATTTGTGGTAATTTTTCTTGTAATCTGTATTCCTTGACGATTTTCTTTCATTCTTTGAGGGGCAGCAAAATTTTGAAAATTCCTTTTGTGGCCTACATTCCCCATTTCCATGACGAACCTTAACTGGAGTTAGTGACACTGTGATGTCATCAAATTCATCTTTGAATTCCTACCTAGTCTTGTCACTATGGAATTTGCTGGTAAGTTTTTTCTTATCATTTTTTTAAACAACATTCAGCTTTTAAAGGAAGCTAATGGTGGCAGTTCTGCAGATCTCTTGGCTCAGAAATGGGACCTGTGCTTGTATTATCAGGCAGAGTTTTGATTTCTTCTTCTTCCCGCTAAAGGTCAAATTACTCAACAGGTGTGCCACATCAGATGAATTTTAGATTATGCTGTCTTGAGGTGCTATGCAATATTAATTTCCAGCTGCCCATCAAGGTACAATTCACTCACCATCTACTTGGGTTCATTTGCTTTCTTCCTCAAAGACTGGGAGCTCATGGATTTGACATTTTATTTTTTCCAGTGGTCCTGCAGTATAGCATGTACATCACATCTGTGAATATATTATTGTATGGTCCTTAGCAAATTATTGCCAGATTCGATTACCAAGTCCTCTCCTCTGCCTCCCTGCTCCTATCAACCTGTAACTTTTAATTTCATCTGATGGATGGAGAGTAAGGCAGAGGCAGAGAAAAAAGTAAGGAATGAAGGAACAAAGGAGACAAATAATTGAATTAGACTGTGTTCCTAATTTTATCATGAATGTTATCTAGCTTCTTATTAGTGGAAAGACAGTGTAGGTGAATTAGCAAAACTTCTGTAACAGTGTCATACCTAGTTCTTCTACAGTTGGAGCACAGGTGTACACTGTACTGTTCAGTAGTCCGAATCTAGGAAGGCTCGTTCCCACGCCAGTTCTTTTTCCAGGGATTTTCTGCAGAAACCCTGCAGAAAACCAGGGGAAAAGAACCCTGGATTGGAAGAAGACTTTCCAATCCAGCTCAGATTTTAGTGCTAGAGAAGGTGAGAACCGGTGGCCAGCCAGGGCGAGTAGCAAGAGGTAAGTTGAGTGTGTGAGTGAGCGAGCGAGGAGGGGCGACCACCTCTCCTCTTTGTACCCCCCATCCGATGCTGCCCCACAGGCATGGGGGGAGACTGCACCCCCTGTCTGATGGATCCCCACGAGAGAGGAGGGGAGACTGCCTCTCCTCCCTGAACCCTCCATCTGATGCCACCCTGCAGGTGTGTGGGGGAGAAGCAGGCACCCGAGTTTCTGAGGAGGCCGGCGGCAATGGTGGTGGGCAGGCAGGCAGGTGGGGGGGGGGGAGAAACGAGGAAGTTGCAGGCACCCGAGGATCAGAGGAGGAGGCCAGTGACAGCGGCGGCTCCTGCTGTGTTTGTGCACACTTGCGAGCTTCATTTGGAAACAGCCCGCAAGTGTGCTTGGTGCTGTTCTCGGCCTCCACTCAAATCCACAGCAGAACCAGGACCAGAAAAGTCTGGATTTGCTGTAGGTGGGAACATACTCTAAGAGGTGCATTTAAAAAACAAAACAAAATTGTATGAATGCAACCTAATAAATATGACAGTGGAAGCAAAAAATGTCTGAGAGACAAAGGCCGCATCCCCATTACAACCTTATTTCAGTTTCAAACCATTTTCAATCCTCGCAGACCCCACGTCAGTTTGGCTTAACATGCTTTCTGCGTGTTAAATCGCCCCAAAGCATTGTAAATGTTAATCCTCATTTCAACAGGTCTCACTCTGGTTCGTGCGCTTGAAACGTTTTACATTTTTTACTGTGGGAACCCTTCCGTGTTAAGGGATGAGAGTTTCCCTCCCCCAATAGCTTGCTTCCAAAGCAAGCTGTAAAATCCACCCCTTAAAGCTGCAGCCACTACGCTGTAGCAATCCAAGCACTTCACACCTGATAACGATCTTGCCATTTTGAAAGTTCTGACCTTTAAAAAAGGGAAAAGAAAGAAAAGCAGCTGCAGGTTTGGGGAGATGTGTGTTTTAAAGGCTGTGACGGTGACGGGTGAAAGGGGCTTGAGTTGCTGCTGCTGCTGTGTGCCCTGAGCAATGAGGAGAGGAGGGGAAATAATTGCTGGCTGCCCGCTGCCATTTTTCCTCCATCCAGGCAAGCGGCAGCCACTGAGCCACCCAGCTAGGCTTCGTGAAGGGGTCCATTATGGGTGGCGCGTTCACGCCAGGAGGAAGAGGACAGGGCAGCCCCGAAAAGCGGTTTTTAAAAAGTAGCCACTGGAGGGCCCCCTTGAGTCACGTATGTCCTCAGAATCCGGATTGAACGCGATTCTGGCTGAAAGTGATGGGATCAGGCAAATTCGCATTTGCATCCAGTTCTGTTATTTTGGTTTAGGGAAACTGGATTAAGCTTATAATGGGGAGGTGGCCAAAGGCTGATGCCAAATATTGTTGGCAGATGAGCCAGAATAGAATGAAGTTGCCAACAGAAAAATGAATGAATGAATAATAAATAAATAACGAACAAATTAACGAATCTGACTAGGTTAGCAATGGGCCTGCTAAGATATCTCAGAGAGGCTATATTAATCTTTTGCCAATAAGGAGGAGAAAAGGTGAATCCTTGTGGTTTTAATGTGATAAGTTAGGGAAAAGAGTGGAAATTACACTTGTCACAATGATATTACTTCACAGGTATTGATTGAGAGTAACTTCTGTGGGATTGTATCCCATGGATGGTAAGTTCAGGGATTGTGACTGGCATTCACAGTGTAAGCGCCTGCACCACACCCAACTTATCTAGGGCTGTTGCAGGGCAGACAGTCCATCCAGGTCTGTCCACATCACCATTACAGCAGCTGTGGCAACTTCTGCTGTGCACTAGGCCATTACTATTGCAATTGTGATGTGGTACACGATCGCGCACACCCCATCCATGATTCCCTGCCCCCCTGTAGCATTTGCACTAGGAAGTAGTGTGAAGGTTGCATCTGGGAGTTTACCCAGACCATTCTAGGTGTTCCTGGTAAAGCTGTGGATCAATTTTTACTACTCCATAGGTAGAGATGATCAGGACACTGCTGCCCCATGCATATAGGTTGTTCCACCGCATGCGAGGCTGTACTGATCAAGTAAGTGTGAAAAGGCCCTTTTTCTATAGTAGACTGTGAAAGTCTGCCATTCTTTGTTCAGCTGTCAAATCTGCAATATTTATCAGTAAGAACCTCTGTGAAAGTGTTAGATTTCCCCCCCCCCTCACTGTCCAAAGGGCAGTGGTGTGTTGTGATTATTATTTTCCTTCTGGGATAGATGAATTTCAGCTGATTAAGAATTTATTGCAAACTCTAGAGTCAATGCAATCTCTTGTGAGCACTTTCTATTCTACCTACATACATTATCAATGGATCTTGAATAGTGAACACCACATTCCACTTTAAATCAGAAAGCCAGAGCTACTAGGTGCAGGCTTAGAGGGACAGTCTCACTGAGGACAGAAAATATTAAGTTTTAGAGAGTGCTGTGTTGATAATGCAAGTATTTTTAAGAGTTGCTGAATCTTGCATTGTCAGGGAACAGTGACTAAGTCAGTTCAGTAATATTAGTGCCTGAGTATTAACTGAGTCTGTGTTCAGACATCTCCCTCTCAAGATGCGGTGGGGGGGGGGGGAGGAATTGCTGCAGGTGTGCCCCCATGGTCTTGAGAAGACCTTTTACATGACTGTCCCCAGAATCAGCTTGTCATGCCACATAGGAAATATCCCTCAATTCAGCTTGCAGCGGCTACATGCCACAGTGAGCCAAACCAAGGGGACATGGTACTATTGAAGTGGTAAATTCACATATGGGAAACATAAATTGGGCATCATAGGCGCTATACTAGGGATGTGCATGAATATTCATTGGCATTCAAAATCTGATCGAATGTGCCGAATTTTGACATTTGAACTCGAATAGAATTTCCCAAAGTTCAAATGTAAACATTTGAATCGAATTTTGAACTTCAGATCTATTTGTTCGAATGATCTGGACATTTGTATGTGTATGGATTCGTACATGATGAGTGTTTGAAGATCCGCATCTTTGTATGCATTTGTATGGATCCGTACGGGATGAAAATGGGTTGCATACATGATAACTATGGGATGCACACAGACGTGTACGGATGCGTATGGATGTGTACAGATGTCAGGAAGATGCATATGTGCACATGCGAATGTTGTCGACATTTGTATGTGCAGATTTGAATAAAAAATTCAAACGAATAAATTCAAATTTGGTAAATACGAATCAAATCTTGTTAAATTCAAATTTAAAAGATTCAAATCGAAACGGATTTTTGGGTATTTGATTCAATTCGAATAGAATGTCAAAAAAAATTCATGCACATCCCTAGTCCACACTGTCTGTACTTCAAGGTGACTTTGCAAATTGGGATGGAAGGATGTATAATCCCACTGGGTGCTACTTCCTGTGGCCCTGAACGCAATCTCTGCAGATGTCTGAATATGTCTGTGGCCTGAATATCTTTCAGACTAAATTACCAGATAAAATTGTTAAGGTGATTGCAGCTGTTTCCAGTTTTATCTCATTTTGATTTCACTTTAGAGCCTATGATGCCCAATTTGTGTTTCCCATATGGTCTTCTGTACAGGCAATAAGCACATTCAGCCCTTTTCATCTTCAGAAATGTAGTAGCTTCACTGTTTTATTTCATTTTTAGCCTTTGGGGTTTCTTAATTCCCCCCCCCCCAAAACAAATGCCACTATTACATATTTCTGACCATGTAAATGTTGGTCAACAGGCGAAACTGTAGACCACTTAATCGGTGGATGAAGTAAAATTGTTCAAACTTAGGGTGTAGTCAGACATGCCTAAAGAGGCATCCACCGGATGAATTTGAGACTGTAAGGACAGACATTCTCTTCCTGACCTACCAGCCTAGTGCAGACTCAGCCTTAGAGAACAATGCAACAGACATAACAACAATAATAAAAAAATAACAAGAATGGTTTATAGATGTGACAATTCCAATTCCAGGAGGTATAAGAACTGGGGGGAAAAAAACTAGTTGGGAAAAAATCTACAAAATATGGATCACTTGGGAAAGAGTAAATCAAGCACTGAACAAATTGTAATAGAAGTTCTGAAAGCTATTTCTAAGGACAGGAAAGAGGGATGTAGTGCGTGGGCCCAAAGGCTTTGGAGCTGGTGGCTTGTTTCTCTGGTGCTACTCAGCTGGAGAGCTGCAAGGGCATATACAGAAGGCCTGTTTCAGCTTTGGAGCAGTGTGAAAATGATGGCAAATGATGCCACTGCGGCTTCCGTAGAGGTAAGGGAGCATGGCAGAGTGGAATGGGGGGCTGTAGAGTCAGTGTCAGGGTCCGCGCTGCTCCAAAGCTGACACAGGTCTTCCAGGTGTGCAGACGCAGCTTCCCATCCGGGGATCACAGTGGGGAGCTGGACATGCCAACTGGGAAGGCCCATTTCAAGCTTGGAGTGGAGCAGCATGGGACGACAGTGGTGGTGATGGTGGTGGGAGGGCGGGAAGGAAAGAGTGTGTGGGATTTGTCTTCATTTGTGTATATTTATTTGTGAGATATTTGCACATGAAGCCGACCCCCCCCACATTTAATGGGGGGGGGATTTGGCTGAAGCGGAATATTCCTACATTTCAATTTGCATTGAATCAAATGTGGGAAGTTGGCTTTGTGCACATCTCTAGACAAGATGCTGGGCATGATGGGCTGTAGCCTGATCCAGCATGGCTCCTCTTATTTTCTTAAGCTAAGCCACTGGTGTTCAGCCAGCTCAGGTTTTTGGCCCTCTACTGTGCCTTGTGCCTCAAGGCTGTGGTTTTCCAGTCTTGCTCTTGGAGCCAGCCCTGCATCTCATAGGATGTGGTTTCAAGATTGTTTACCATCCTCCATCCCAAAACTATATTTAGGGCCAGGCAAAACGAAACATAAGCTAGATTATTTTGCATTCACTACCACGAGCTCATCAACCAGAAGAGAAAAATACAGCTCTGAGGGCTTCCCCCCCCTTTTTTCTTTCTTTCTTCCTTTTAAAAAATCTAGTAAATCACAAAGTGTTCTTATTCTACTTTGTTTAGAAAGAATAATTCTGAAGGCAGTAGCAATGAATCAGCTGTCTCTGAGCTGAGAACTGGCAAAGGCCATGAAATGTTTGCATATTTAAGGTTCTGTTGCAATGCCGAAAATTAAACCAGGTCCATTAAAATAACCATTAACCTTTCAAAAATGTCTTGCGAAATTCAGCCCTAGGAAAAGAGAGGGGAGGGGAAGGAGCAGGCGGAAAGGGCAGTAAAAAGTCAGAGGGAGCTTCTGTTAAAGGCAAAGAATAGGGCGATCCAAATTTCTCCTGCCTGGCTATGACAAGCAGGCTTGCGTATTGAAGTACATCACTAGTTCAGCATGCCATTGTTGCTACTGAAACATGTACTTTAATTTGTGTGTTTTTTTAATTTGAAAGGAGGTGACTGAAAGGGGACTTGATGAAACTACAAAATTTTGCACAGAGTACACAGAGTGGCAATGGTGGCTCATAGCTTTAAGTGCAGGTGACTTGAGGTGTGGGGCTGGTCACAAAAACCAGCCACAGAAACATGGGCAGGTGTTGCATAGGCATGCCAAGGAAAAGTGCATGATTCCCGTGGCCAGCAATCATCTGGCCCATGTCTGCTGTCACCCACCCATAAGGCTACGATCGACCACAGCAAAGCAGAGAGTGAGATGAACAGGAGTGTGTTCCTAAAATACTTGAACCATGAAACTGAATGATGGAAGAATCAGAATAGACTAATTTAACAACAACAACAACAACAAATTCACAGTACCTTGTCAAATTTTGGAATTTGCTGCTATGGGATGTGGTATTGACCACTAGCTTGCAGAATTTCAAGAAAAGCTTTGGGCCCAATTCCTATGGCAGTGCAATTTCCTATTGTGACCAGTGCTTGTATGCTGGGAGAGTGAACAGGGTAAAATGTGTTCCCATGTTCCTGCTGGTGGACTTTCTTGTGTGCAGTTGGTTGTCTGCTATGAAAACACTGTTCTTACTGTTAAAGAATTCTTCTGCCTGGCAAATATGGTTATTTGTGTGTGTCTTGGTTGTTGCTGAGCACCCTAGAGTTGGGTACACCTCCCGGTTGACTACATGGGCACCTTCATGACACCTGCATGCAGCTTTGTGGGCAGAGACACAGGAATGCTTTAGGACTGCCTACTTCTGGAGAAGGGCTGGGGACTGAATGTGCTGTCCTCTGCTTACCAGACTGTTTGTTCTACCTCTGAGCTATAAGGTAGCATGGGAGGTGTTTTATTCAGACGGAGGGTGGCAGAATGGTTCAGAGGTGTGCATAGGGAGGAGCACTCGGACAACAGGAGGTACTTCCATTTGATCTCTTTGTGGTAGGGATGAGCGTGCATGATCTCACTAAGTTGCCTACAGCATACAAACCTGGGTCTTTCTGTGCTTGGTCTTATTCTGGAACATATCTCAGAACAGGGAACTGCTGTCTGCATGCTAGTGCAGACTATGGCAGATCCCAGATGAGGTGTGTGCATGAATGCAATTTTTGGCATTTGATTCAAATAGAATATCCAAAGATTCAAACTGATTTGAATGTTAAAAATTCAAATGTATTCACATTTGATTTAAATCGAGTACATTCGTATCTATTCTTATTCGATTCATATTTGAAGATACAAATGTCAACAACATTCATATGCATCCATACGCATCTGTACACATCCCATTTTTATCCCGTACGCATCCCATTTTCATCCTTTACGTATCTGTACAAATGCATAGAACGGACTTCTGTTCTGAGATATGTTCCAGAATGAGGCCAAGTGAAGAAAGGGCCCTTGTAAAAGAGGGCCAACTTTACATAGTCTGGATATTTAATTGGGTTCAAATGCTAACAGCATAGCAAATTCTTTGTGCACATCCCTACTTTGTGGCTATATCTTCAATTACTGGACAAAGAATGGGTGATTTGGGGCTCATCCATACCTGAGGAGGGGGGAACTGCTGAACAATCAATCATCCCCAATACTGCAAATGTTGAAATATGGAAAAATTGCAAAGCACCTCCAAGTTGGCCTGAAATTTGTACAACAGCTGTACAAATCACAGACATTTGTCTATTGGCACATGGCCTAGTGGTGACCCCAAATGTGCTTTGCGCACTTTACTCTAAACTAATGAATTATGCAGTTGATGTGCAGTCCTTGCTCAGAAACAACCTTTTTATTTATACAGAATTGTATAATACAGAATTGTAGATAAAGGAATGGGTTTGTAAGTAGGCTTCTGTGACTGAGCTTACAGCCACCCAGGTGGCTTTCTTTTTCAGTAACAGAACATTCTTAAATCAACTTTAGGAGAAATTTTTAACTATGAATTTGGCAGCTGACATTTTATTGGCTTCTATTACATTTCTATTTCTATTAATAATTTTTCAGGCTCATCTCCATCGTTCACCTGCACTAATTCTGACCTTGACAGTGATCATGATGATTTTAAAAAGAGACTTTCTTGATGACTTATATTACCCTTACAATGATAGAAGAATCCTTTATTTTGTGGGCAAATTGTTCAGTATTTGGTCACAAGAATCAATAGTTGAAAATGAGCTAATCTATGGCAATGTGCTATGAAAGGGAAAGGATTTTAAAATAGAAATAAGAGATGAAAATCTCCACTTCTTTGATTTGCATTTCAAGAATAAATTCGTCTGCCTTATCAAGTACTTATTCCTGCAGAAAGATAGCGGTTCATGCTCCACTCTGGTAGATCATTTAAAATATTTAAAATTGCACATGGGAATGCAAAGTGCATGTCTAAAAGTAAAAAATGTTGGCTGTTCAAATATGGAAGTGATTGCCTGGGGTTGCACTAAATCTCTCCTTGTCATCATTCAGCACTGTCATTGTTGGCATCAACATGACAAAAGAGTCAGAACACAGATCTAGCAACTGGCTGCATTTGCCTCAATAGACCTGCCCTAGTTTAGTGAAAAAGGAACAGCCGCTTCATGCTAAGTATCACTTCTGCAATGTTTGGCAAGAAAACTAGCACTAACTTCAATTACTGCTCTCACTTTCCTAGCAATAGTTAGTTACCCTTTCTGGCTTTAATTGCAATATTCCCTTACTCTATTACTATGGATAAAGAGCAGCTATATTTGGGTTGAAAAATGCATATATGTTAAAGAAAGGTTGCATGGGAGAAAATCTAGTAAAGGAAAAACATTTATTTTTATATATCTTTGTTTATTTATTTAGATTTTCATGTGCCCCGATATTGCAATTTCAGGTTGGTTCACTGCAAAGCAAAGAAGCTTTAATGACTTGCTCATTCTTAATCTCTGAGCATTTACGTAATTACTAGCAATTGGAAGGGATCTGGTTGGAGGTCACCATTAGGCCTTCCCTGGTAGCTCCACTCTTGAAGTCAACCAACCTTATTTATTTATTTATTTATTTATTTATTTATTTATTTATTTATTTATTTCCCGCCCTATACCTAAAGGTCTCAGGGCAGGTAACAACATTTAAAATCAAACATATTAAAACAGTAACAGTATATATTAAAACAATACTGTCTGCAAGTAGGATGGGAAAGTATGTCCCCACTTAGCTGAAGGCCAGAGCAAAGAGGTGCATCTTCACTGCCTTCCTAATCATGTACAGTGAAGGTGATAGACACACATCAAGGGGGAGATTATTCCACAGCCTAGGGGCCATCACCTAGACCTCGGGTATAGGGAGGGATAGATATATAAATAATAAAAATCACTGAGAAGGCCTCTCCTGGGTGCCCACCCCCCTTGCTGTCTACCCTCCAGATCTTAAGGCATGGGCAAGTTGATATGGGAGTAGATATTCCTTCAGATATTCGAGGCCCAAGTCATTTAGTGCCTTATAAGTTACAGTTAACAGCTTGAATTGGGCTCCAGCGCAACTCTTTTAAGACCGGCATGATGTGCATCTGGCTAGCTGTCCTGGTCAGCAACCTAGCAGCTGCATTCTGCACTATCTGCAGCTTCTGAACTGTCTTCAAGGACAGCCCCATGTTGTGCCCTACCATAGTCCAATCTAGAGATTGCCAGAGCAACTCTGTCCCAAAAATGCTTCAACTGGCACATGTAGTTGGGAATAGGCATTCCTGGCCACGGCCTCCACCTGAGCTTCAAGTGTCAGAGCAGAGTCCAAGAGTACTCCCAGATTTCGCACCTGTCCCTTCCAGGGTATTACAACCCCATTGAGGACAGTGTGCCTCCCAATTACACAGACCAAAAACCCTGTGACACACAGCACTTCTGTCTTGTCTGGATTAGGAATATGCACAGGTATTCAAAAATTCAAAAATCTGATTTGAATTTGACGAATATCAATAGTCGAACTCGAATCAGATTTTTGAAAATTTGAATTTCTGAATTCGGACCGATATGGATTTTTGAATGATTCAACTGAATTTTTATTTGTGCATATAATATGGGATGCAAATGGAATGAAAACATGATAAAAATGGGATGCAGACGGATTCACAAATTGGATACAAATGTTCCTGACACTTATATCATTCGATTCGAATCAGATTTTCAAAAGTAGAGATCCAGATAATCTGGATTCGAATTGGATTTTCAAAAACACAGATTTTCACATTTCAATTCAAATTGAATATTCAAATATTCTATTCAAATCGGATTTGAATGCAAAAAATGCATTTGTGCACATCCCTATTCTGGATTCGGCTTCAATTTATTGCCCCCCATCCAGCTCATTACCGCCTCCAGGCACCTGTCAAGCACTTCAACCACCTCTCCTGATCCAGATGGCACAGAGAGATAGAGCTGGGTATCATCTGCGTAGTGATGATGGAGTCCTCACTCCAAATCTCCTGATGACCTCTCCCAACGGCTTCACATCTACAGTATATTAAAGAGCATGAGAGATAAGATTGACCCCTGAGGAACCCCACAGAGTGCCGAATCAGAATCTCCCACCTTTCTATAGTTTCTAGGAAAAGAGATCAGGCTCTGTCACAGGCAATGCCAATTGATACCCCACAGCATTCCAGAGAATTGAGTGGCAGTGGAGAGAAGAGGTGAATTACTGTGGTGATTTCCACCTCTGCCAATTTAGCATCATAGTAAACTGATCTGGGGCATTTCTGTGCTTGCTTTCCCATCCATCAGATGGGAAAGTTGCATTATAGGCTAGTACATGTTAGCCTAGCTCACATGCGATTGCTCACTTGTGTCCAGTTGCATGTCTGATCCTCTTTAGAGTGCCACCATCTTGGTTCGGGTGTCCTGTGCAACTGTGATTGTGTGTGTGCCAGTGCTTTCGCTACAGTGACAATGATGCTCTGTACAAGTGCAGATACATCAGGGAATCATCTGAGCTGCCAGCATACTTGCGCGGCAGCTCGAATGGTCCCATCAACCAGAAACAGTGCAGATGGTCACTGGCTGGCTGGGAAAGGTAAGGTATCGGTCACATTGGGTAAAGATTTGTGTGCTTGTGGTGCACAATTTCAGGTAGCACAACTAGTTTATAATTAGGCAAAATCTGGGCAGGCAGAGGGTGCTTGTAGGCTGTAAGTGCCTCCTGAAAGTGCAGATACACTTGCTTAGATGTTCACTAATTATAAACTAAGGCTCCATTCTGACACAGGATTTAGTCAGGCTTGAAGTTGGCTCAAGATCTCCCCATCCTGACAGTTTCCTAGGGATCTGCGGATTAAAGGTCCCAAAACATGAACTATCCCTATTCAGATTAAAAGACGTCTTGCGGCTGGATGTGCAAATAATTCTCACTGTTTAGCAATGGGAATCCCTTGGCTGTTTCCATGCTAATGAGACCAGGCTCCCTGAAAGGCAGCAGAGAACTGTAACATTGTAACAAATTGACAGCTTCCATCCTCATCCCCGCTATTTCATGATGCTCTGATATTCCAATCCAGGGCAATTGTTGGCTCCTTGAAAGCAACCCTGTTTCCCTCCATCCTTCCTTCTCTCCCTCCCTGCCATTTCTCACTGCTTTGATTTACGGATCTAGCACAAAACACCAGGGAAAGTGATCTTTAACATGGGAAACTGTACTACTGTGGGCTGCCGAAGGATTCCATTGAATCGGGGACAGGCTTATAAAGTGGGTGAGGTTTGAATTGCCTGCCCGGATGATGTCAGAGTATGAGGGAGGAGAGAGGGGAGGAGGTTTCTCCCCTGCAACTCTGCATTATAATCTAAGAGTGGAAATGCCAAAACCCAGACTACACTGCTGATTAAAAATAAACCTGCTTTAAACTCAGATTAAAATTCCCAGTGTGAATCAGCCCTAAAAGGCCAAGTTTGAATTGGCCTCTGTTGATGTTGAACTGCTGTCAGCCCCAGCCAGCACAGTCAAAGGCAAAGGATGATGGACTATATAATGGCAGGATTGTAGGAGGCCAGGTAGTAGAATCAGATGTGTGACTCAGCTGGGAAAGTGCTGGAGGAGTTTGGATAGTCCAAATCTGTCAGCTTACTACAATCAACACCTGATATTTCAATTCAGCCAGAGCTCTTCTAGAAAAAGTATATTGTTTCAATGAGCCCATTGCTTAATGTATTGCAGGCCTACAATTCTTGGAGAACTCTTGACAAGTTCTCTGATGGCTGGAGGTTTCAGCAAAGACTGTTGAGGGAGCTTTAGATGGCAAGAGAAGGCTGCTGACTTTTAGATGTCTTTGCTCTGCTGGTTCTGCTGGAGTATATGGCTCATCCATGCTTGCATTGTCCTTATGGTGTCAAAGGTCACTGAGTCTAGGCAAGGTGATATATATTCTAATTGTTGTTTATGCCAGTTTTCTGATATCCACAGCTTCTATGTGCTCTGCAGAAAACAAAGAGGGAATTTATTGTGGGAAATTATTAGCTACTCTAGGTTTTTTTTCACCTAGTGCTCTCTAGTTGGCTGGGGCTGAAGTTGTAGTCCAGAATGCCTGAAGATCACCAGTTTGGGGAAAGGTACTCCCAAGACGTTCTGAGGCCGTGAGAGAAGTGGTCTCCAGCTAGTTATGG
The DNA here is from genome assembly GCA_023333525.1 of Aspidoscelis tigris stejnegeri. Lineage (NCBI taxonomy): Eukaryota > Metazoa > Chordata > Lepidosauria > Squamata > Teiidae > Aspidoscelis > Aspidoscelis tigris. The sequence continues at coordinate 47,017,395 of JALMGA010000008.1, forward strand.
ATGATGAAAACAAGAAACAGGGTACTCTTTCTCTTCTTCCCACACCATCAAACTCCTACAGAGTTAATTAAAACAACTGCTAGGGAAGTGATTTAGGGGCTTTCAGAAGAGCAGCATTTCATGGCACTTTGATTGACTTGCACTTAGAGATGGGAAGAGCTTCTCAAAACTTAACCTCTTTGGGATATGCATTTCCATCCCTGCTGACATATTCATAAAGTGTGAAATAGCATTTTCACCAAAGCAGGACTTGAAAGGAGGAGCAGAATAATGGAGGTCAGCTGGCGGCCACCATTTGATGAATACTTTTCAAGCAACTAGGTTTCCATGGCAAAAATCAATCTAGAAACCTGTTCTGCTGTGTTTCTATTCCATATCCCTGCAGCGGAGGGATTCATTGTATATTGCCTTTGTATCACTACCCATTATAGGACGGGCAAGTTTCCTTGCAACACTAGGACTATGAACATGACATACTGCAGGAGGCAAAAGAGGAAGCTCTTTTATGTGGGGCCTGACCTTTTTCTTCTGAGTAATGTGTCACCATCACTCACAAAAGAGGGCACTGAGTGATGGGGTGGGCCATCTAGTCCATTAGAAATCGTTTTGAACTTTTCCTGATTCAATTGTTTTCACCACCAAGGTTCCTTGTTTTCCACACTAATTGACCTGTGCGCTCTCCCCCCCCAGCTCTTTCTCTCCTGAAGTGGCATTTCAAAGCTGACAGCACCAGCTGTCCACCTGTCATCTTCTAGCTGATTCCTCTGTGACAGATGGCACAAATAATCTGGCATGTATCTATGTTGGATCAGAACAAACTGAGTAGTGGCTGCCAGATTTCTGATGACAGAGATTCCCCCCCCCCCCATATTCTGGGTTGCCGAATAGCTAGTAGACACTGTCTTTGATAGGATATAAAACCTTTTTTAATTTGGATCATTCCCAGGAAAACTGGATGAAGTTTCTCCGTCCCCTGTTAGGCATTTAAAATCTTGAAACCAGGGCTGGTGGGTGTGGATGTGGGGCTCTGAGAAGCATAAAATGAACTAAGATATCGTTGCAACTAGTTTTTGTCAAACACGCAGTTCTTGGCATGGAAAGGCTGCTTCGGCACTGAGCACTTTCATGCACGCACAGAGGCTAGACTTAGTTGTGATCACTCAGTTCAAGCCAAGAATGCAGTAGTGGACAGTGGCATGCACCAGGAACCATTTGCTCCATAGTGATCCCATCTAGCCTGACTCAGCAGAAGGGATGTACATGAATATTTATAACGTTTGAAATTAATACCAATTCAGACATTTGAATTCGAATGAAATGTTGGCACATTCTAATAGAATGCTCTGGAACATTTGTGCGAAGCTTTGTTACATTCGTGAATCAGGGAGATGGGAAAGCGGCTGCGCTATTCACATCTGGAATGGATCCAGAGTGGATTCAAAGTGGATTGAGAGCAAATTCAAAGTGTGGACTCAGGGCAGATTTGACACATTCAGAGTAGAGGATTTGTATGGGATACGTAGAAGATTCATATCAAAGGTTCATATCAAATTTGTATAAAACATTTGTATTGAATTCGAATCCTACCACATTCGAAGGGTATCAATTTGGATGAATATAGGGTTTTTTTTGCATTCAATTCGATAGGAATCCAACTCCCAAAAAACCATTTGTGCACATCGGGAGGTTGGAAATGAAAGTTTCCAGGTCTCTGAATTTGCAGGCTAGGGGACCAGTGTGGTACAGCCAAAAAACTCTCATTTCCAGCAAAAGGGTATCTCGCTCTGTGTACTATCTAGGCTGGTCGAGCCATCCACATTCATGGCAGATGATGGACCAGCCCACTATGGGAACCCCTTGGGAGTTAAGTTGTCTTCTGTTAGCACACTTCCTGGTGCTGTTTTCAACCAATGGAGTGGGGCATCCTCTGTGTCATGCAGGTAGAGCCAATACTGGGAGGCATAGCTGAAACGGTTCCCCAGAACTGTGCAGAAACCGCCTTAGTGTCCAGTCCTATGAGCCATCACACCTTTGAAACTGTGCTCCTTTCAAAGGCTCAAGGTGTTGTCTTCCTATACTGGCTTATGGGAGACTCTATACTAAAATGAACTCTGTGTACTGAATGAACCTTTGCTCCTTCATAAATCTTTGCTCCTTGGGCTATCTGGGGAGCAGCATTTGAAACTTGGGACAGTTATGGACTATTCTCAGATGTTGCCCCAAGAAAAAGAAGAAACTGGTCATGCTAGCATAACTGGGGCTTGGGAACCATCTTTGGGATGATACAGATTTGTAGCTGCAGTCCAAACTGTAGAAGCTGTACTAATACATAAGTTGGACAAGATGAAACATCTTGATATGGATGTAGCTTTCAGTCCAGAACAGTTTTAGGAAGGAAGGAAGGAAGGAAGGAAGGAAGGAAGGAAGGAAGGAAGGAAGGAAGGAAGGAAGGAAGGAAGGAAGGAAGGAAGGAAGGAAGGAAGGAAGGAAGGAAGGAAGGAAGGAAGGAAGGAAGGAAGGAAGCCCTCAGTGATCAAGTGCCTGTCTGTGCAGCAGCTGTACCTTGAGTTACTTGTTCTTTGCAGCTGCTCTAACCAGCCTTATCATATCAACATAATGGCACCAGAACCATGTTCCCCTGCCATGAGTATCCTTGAAGGACAGCCGCTGCCATCTTGATTACCTGACTTCTAAAACTTCCCTAAACAGATAGGTGAAGTGATTTTTAGCTTGTCTCTATTATGAGGGGTACCTAGGACTGAATGGGGGAGGGGCACAGTGGCAGTTACCCCAACTGAGATGGATCAAGTCCTCCCATTGAAGCATGGGTGATTTGGCCCAAATTCAAGCCGAACACATATTCATTAGCCTGGCTTGTTTTACAAATATAGGATAACAGAATTCTGGAATTAACACTTTTAAAAAATAACAAATCAGTCTGAGCTTTAAAAAAAAGAATTCATGCATATTTTGATGAAAGCTTTACAACACTGTGGAGGCGAGGTATTAAATGGAAATCATTCATCTGTTATCGTGTGGTTTGAATTAGTGCTCTTCAGAGTTCCACGTGGTTGATGTCAAACAAAAGATTCCAAGCCCAGAAGTTGTACCCATAAAAATGAAAGAATTTCCCTCTCTTTGTGGAACTCATCCTCCTTTTCTTTCCCAGGTATTCCAACAGGTGAATAGCAAGCAGCCTTGTCCTATCCTTTTTGTGTGTGAGAAAGATGCCTACACAAATGAAAGGGTCAACTCTCTCTGCAGACCTTTATACAACACCACATGAAACCTGGAGGATGAGGAGAAGAGAAAAAGGGATATTTCCTTGTTTCTCAAGATACCTGTCTTTCACTCTGTTGTTTATTTCTGTTCTTTTTTCTGAGTGACTAAACCTATAGGTATGTGTTCTCATTATGTCTACAAGTACCTTGAGCTGATTAAATGACATTGGGCCCCATGCACCATGTGAACCACTCCAGCTGTCCACATGGCTATTGACTGGAGTGGCCCACAGCCCAAGAATGGTCTGGAGACCATTTTAAAGTGGTAATTTTGACATTAGGGAGTGTCCCAAGCAGGGCTACATGTAGCCAGAGGGTGCTTCCGCACAGGCCCTTTAACACCCATTAAGCACATATTCCAATGTGCGCCTCCACACACAGGTCACTAATTAGGACACTTCCGGTGAGGGGTGTCCGCACAGTGAGCCCGTTTTTAATGCGGATTTCGGCGGCAAAACCGGTTTGCTGCCGGAGCGTCCTCATTAGCGGGGGCAAAAAAGCACACTTCCGGTGGGTGCGTCCGCACCCATCCGGACTTAATGCGTGCTTAATGGGTGTTTCTTGCACACCACATTTCAAGTGGTTTTGCGCTGTGAATCCACATCTGTTTAACGGGGTAGATCAGTCTCTTAGATGCGGATCTACCCCGTTAAACCGGATCTACCAGGCACCTGGAGCTATTAAAACCAGTTCCCCAAGGTCACTCAGCTGGCTTCGTGGAGGAGTGTGGAACTGAACTGGGAGACTAGCAGATAAGAGTCTGCTTGACCAAACTAGCTCACATGGGAAAGGGCAGATAGATTTTGGCCCACACTGGTGGACTACAGTTCCCATGAGCTCCAGCAACCGTTAAAAAGTTGCTGTCCAACCAAGTCAGCTACCTCTGTGATGCAGTTATGATTTAGGATACAGTTATGCCTATATCAGCTTTCTTATTACTCTGTATCTCATTCTTAAGCTCAGTTCCATCTTTGGTTCCAATCTTTTGCCCTGATAGGTTGCTTGAGTTACTTTGCCTATACAATGGAATAACTTTGTCTTTTTGAATATTTCTATAACTTAGAAGCTGAACCCATGTATTGCATAGTGTGTTACTTTTATTTATCTGGACCGTCATGATTTTGTTTCTTTTTTGCTGTTTTATATATTTGCTCAATTTTTGCCTTTTTATTTTAATAAACCAAATTATTCTGCATCTGTTCTGGTTTTATGGGCAACTTGAAACCAGGAATTTTTGGTAGGGGAAGCCTTACTTGGTCATAGCCCTGCCATTACAACTACATAGGCATCTCTATGTAGATTTCTTGGCAGGTATACAGAAGTCGTTTGCCATTACTCAGCATGGTCCAAATAGCTGTACAGAAGTTATGAGACTTGGAAACTGTCCCTGAGCTTGTGGCAGGCCACAAATCAGTGGTGGCATTGAAGAGGTGAAATTATAAGAACCATGGTGTCTCATCCATACCTTGGGACTGCAGAACATGCAGGGACCAGCAGTGATGCTTCCTTGTAGCTTTCCTAGTACTTTCTGCAAGTTCTTCAGATGATTATAACATTATTATATCTTGTCTTTGCATATTGTATAAGGTTCACAATTTTTCATGATGTCATTTCACTGCCACTAGTGTTTCAAATCCATGAAACTTTTCTAAGCTTTAAATATATATGTGTGGAATTCATTTGCTTTATTTGCATCATGTTAAATATGTTCTAGGCACACTTATTCTGGCTTTTCAATGAAAGTCTGCCTGGTACAGCTTAAACTTCTAGGTGTACTACTTACTACCAGAATAGCATGGAAACCTCAACATGACAACAGTGTGAACCTATAGTAGGAAACATTTTTGTACCATTGTTTGGTTAAAGACAAATATACATATACTACATGTGAAAATAACATGTAATCTGCCTTTTTAAACAGTTATTACAGAACACAAATTTTTCAATATATTTTATCTCTGGAGTAGTCTTTCTCGGGAAGCTTGCCAGGTGCTTATATAGTGTGGTTTTCAGCACCTAGTTAAAACGTGCCTGTTCAGTCAGGCCTTTGATGTTTAGCATCCTTTGGGTGTAAGTCCTGCCAGGGAGAGGGGTTGGGTAGGAGGGAGGGTCATATTTAAAGAATATTTTTATGCATTGTTGTTTTAAGTCACCCTGGGACGTTTTAGTGAAAGGCGGGATATAATTTATTAGATTTCAAAATAAATTAATAAATAGCCATGGTGTCGATTCCTAGATCTGCTCCATTCAATTTCTGCTTTAATCTAGGGCTGTGTTCATACCCGCAGTTTTAATCCAGCTTCAGTCCACTTTCAGAGTGAGGAAACACATCAGCAAAGTGACCAGTCAGTTATCTAACACCAAGGTGGATTTTATGAGTTAGAAAATACTGAAAGAAAACAGCTTATTCCATTGCTGATAAATTATCTCACTCTTAAAATGGACTGAAGCTGAATTTAAATGTAGATGTGAACACAGCCTTGGATAGTTATTTTTTCCCCTGTGGGGAATCTTAGGAGAAGATCAGTTCTTCATATCTGTAACTTTTCCAAAAGCTTTGGTTGTTTGAGAGTGGGAAATTCACCTGAAAGTTTACAAAAGAGGGATGACCCTGCTTATTTACAAGTTGTTTATAGTACAGGGTGTTTTTAAATTATCCCTCTATGGCCATGGACCATAGCCATGACCTTTATATAACAATGTGGTTGTTTGGATGTTATATATTGTATATTGTTTTAATCCCCTTCCAGGAGGCCACTCTTTGGTCTCCCCAGCTCCCCAGAATATGATACCTATGCAAGCCTCTGCTCTGAATTATGCCCTCCCCCTCTCCCTTACCATTACTATCCTTTCTCTGCCTCCTTGCCCTTCCTTGTTGTGATTCCTTTGCTTTGTTGTCGGATCTGCCTCATCACACCCCCCCCCCCTTACTGCAATTCCCTTTGACAGCAGCTGGAAGGTGTGACCAAGCAGGCCGAAATCGGTTTGGATTTGGCTGCTTTCCTAAAATGGATTAAAATGCTAAGGTGTTACCACGGCCTATGTCATTTCTACTTAATCTCAGTATTCACAATTTTGAAGTGGATTGTATTTTTATTTATCAATTAGCCATAGTTTTTTAAACATTTGTTTAAAATCACAGTTGAACATTGAGTGTATGAAATTGATTGCAATTTTTATACTCCTAACGGTTTTTAGGAATCTATTCCTAGAGGGATTACCCTTCTTTCTTTCAAACTTTGCATTTCAAAACACCGATTGGGAAGTTATTTGCTGTTTTCAAATATTGATTTTCTCACAAAATACATATTTGGAAAATACTTGCTGGTTCCAAATATGGATTTTATTTTTAATGAATATTGACCTTTTTAAAAAGAATTAATGACAAATTTTGGAGAAGTGCAAAATTCACTTGCTTTTGATTAGCACAGAAGGTATAAAATTTTTAAAAATCAGAAGCCCCAGGTATCTTTTCTAACTAGTAGCTCTTATTTGCTATTGATTCATTTTTGAGTGACCCCCAAAGAACGTGAGATTTGAAAAGGACTATGGTTAGTATATTCAAGGCTTTGAACCAGCAGCTTCCAAACAGGTACCAGTTATAGACATATCTCAAAGCAAAATAATTAAAAATTAAAAGCATTGCTAATATTAAATTTTAACTTGCCTTAGCTCTTCAGTGCTCTTCTTAAAGTAATTAAGTGTGAATGCCTTTAATCTTATTCTTTCACTTTCTAGTTAACAGTGACCTGGTGCTTCTGTGAATGAGGATTTAACCATTACTTTGAGACTTCCATTAACCCAATATGCTTTGGATTTTGGATTTAACATGCCCTTGGTAGTGTTTAGAGGTGGAAGGCTCTCGGGTTGAGAAGGGTCCCTTATACTATCCCCAATGCAATATCAGGAATATAATGTCTCAGCTTTTTCTGCCCTCAGATTAATGGAGCAAGCTCAGCTTATCACAAGAAGCACTTTAATTTCTCTGATGTTTTCATTATGTATCCCTTTGTGCCAGGACTAATTTGCAATAATGTATATGTAATTTTGGAATGCAAGAAGAAACCCTGTTGCCTTCAGGTTATGATTAACCTGTAGAAATGCTGAGGCAGGCATATATAAAACAGATATGCAAACACCATCAACCTTGTGAAACATTTTAAAACCCAAGTAGTAACCCAATTTGCATTTTTAGTGCGTGGATGTCTGTCTAGATTACAAAGAATTAGACAGATCCATCAGCCATTCCTAAAATCTAATGATCTTAGGACAGCGAAGATATATCTAAGATTAACTGACTACTGCTAAACAAAACTGCATTAGAAGGAGAAATTCCCTTGTTTTCAATAATTATGATTTAATGAGTTAATTGCTTCAATTCATCTCTCATCTGGTTCTCTTTCAGAGTTATTAAGGCCCTCTAGTGGTTGACTGGTTAAGAGCACCAGGCTAGAACCTAGGAATCTTTTAGTTCAAATCCCCACTCTGCCAATGAAGAAGAGGAGAGTTGGCTTTTATATGCCACTTTTCTCACCCTTTAAGGTAACTCAAAGCAGCTGACAAGCTTTCTGTTCTTCTCCCCACAAGGGACATCCTGTGAGGTAGGTGGGGCCGTCAGGACTGAGAAAGATTTCTGTGACTAGCCCAAGGTCACCCAGCTGGCTTTATTGAGGGATGTGGAATTGAGACTCATGCTTGCTGGGCTTTCCTAGGTGTAGGTAAAATAGCTCAACAGTCTTTTGAGTGCTGTGGGAAGGACAAACCCTGACAGAAAATCCAGAATGAAGCTCTAAAGGGTTTGGATTCCTTTGGGTCCAGAAGAGCACTCTTTTGTGTAACACTATCAAGGCTAAAACTCTGATGCCTGGGTGTGGCACCCCTTCAGCCAGGGCGGATTTCAACCCCCCACTGACTGCCTTCTAAAGTTCTTTAAACAAACAAACAAACAAACAAACAAACAAAATCAAGTGCTGGTCATGTTTCTTCCCACCCCATACCAAAGAGCTCACCACTTTCCTTTGCCTCTACAAGAAACCCCTAGTGAAGAAATGTTTCTAACAGCCACTTGTGGCTTTCCTTTCTCCCGCTAGCTTTCACCAAAATTTAAAGTCACAGGATCCCATTTCCCCAGTGATCCCAGTTGCTTAAATAAATGGCACTTCAAGCAGAGTTCTCTTTAAATAACAAGAAGATGAGTTATTTATTGTAACTATCAGGAAGAACCAATAAATGAATAATGTCGAGAATCAATAAATAAGTGGTTTCTCAAGTCATCACACAGCAACTGACAACTTACTCTACCCTAGGGTGCCTAAAGGTTTCTCCCTGGCTTTTCCCCCAGGCCTAAGAATCCTTGAAACTATGTTGGAATCTTTCCTTCAGGATGGTGAATGGTCACTTCAGAACCTTGCCACCCTGTAAACCCAAATCATAGAACAATGCCTCTCTTGGGATGGTGCCTTTTATATCCCTGCAGCCTGGCGTAGGCTGCTTCTGATTGGCTGCACCTGGGGGGTGATATCTCCCCCCCTTTCCTTTGCTAATTAGGGTGCTCTGCCCACAGCTTACCTTACTTTCTCTTTATCTACAATAAATATATTACCTTAAATTCATTATATGGCCAAGGTTGATTCATTCTCCCCTCAGTTACAGTTATTTTTAATACACTATTGAGCACATGGCTTATATCAGAGCTTTTAACTATATACCTTGTTTTAATTTGTATCTTTTTATTTTATTTATTTTATATTTATATTTCTATCCCGCCCCGTACCGGAAGATCTCTGGGCGGGTTACAATCTTAAAACAGCAGATTAAAACAGAATATACATTAAAACACTTTAAAAATTCAACAACACTAAAACAATACACATTATGTTTAAAATGATGGTGTCTGTCCTGGGTGGCAAATATAATCAGCTCAGCCAAAGGCCAGGGAAAAGAGGTGCATCTTCACCGCCTTCCTAAATACATATAAGGAAGGGACAAGACGCACCTCGAGGGGGAGGCTATTCCATAGTCTAGGGGCCATCACAGAAAAGGCTCTCTCCAGGATGCCCACCAGCCTCACTATTGAAGGTGGTGGGACAACCAGGAGGGCCTCACCACTTGATCTTAAGGCACGGGCAGGTCGATATGTTTTTAATACATTTTTAATCTGTATCTCATTTTTTAATATGTTTTTAATATGTTGTTTGATCTGTTGTCACCTGCCCAGAGACCTCTGGGTATTGGACGGGATAGAAATGGAAATAAATAAAATAAATATATTAAACACTTTAAATACATTGCAAGCATTTTACAACAGTTATGCAATTCAACACACACACAAAAATACATTAAACAAGCATAAGGTACCACACCGGGCATCTCAGAGCTTCCATACCTTCATACCCAGGGACTTTCTATTGTTTCTGAACACACAACAATGTCAAGCTTATGGCTCAAGGAGGAGTGGTTGTCTTCAGTGGCAAAGCACCCGTCTGGAAAGCAGAAGGTGGCATGTTTGGTCCTTGCCATAACCTGTAAAGAAGCTAATGCCAAATTGCTCATGTACCTGCTAAAGAAACTGTATGGATATATCCATGTAGCCACCAGGAGTTGTCGCTGACTCAGTGGGACCAGTCAAACACCAATTATTTACTGGACAAACTGGCCTAGAAAATGTGAGCCAGTGAACTCCCAAGTCTTTTGTGGACTGGCTCAGATGTAACAGGACACTCAGTTCTCATTAGGATGTGTGCAGTGTGGCAAGCTTTTTCTCCATTTTGGTGCTTGCAACAAGCTCAGATATATGCATAACAGATTATAGTTGAGTCCCCAGTTTTAAATGTGCTACTGTTGTCCTTAATAGTTGAATGTAGGAGGTTAATACTGAGTACAGGAGGTCCTGCCCATTGCTGGTATCCTCTGTTCATAAAGGACAGAGTATAATTCAGATGAAGGATCCCTTGATTTGGCTCACTAGTGGACCCTGATATTGAGGTCGAACAGCTGACCTTGGTCTGGAACATGAAGACATGCAGAAACTGGGGGCCTATTTGCACCTGGATTTATTCTGGAATATATCCTAGCATGGCTACAGGAGGCCCCAGGTGAGGCCCACAAGATTCTGCATCAGCATGCAGACCACAGACCCCAATCCAGAATAGGGCAAAGTACGAACTGCCCCCATAGCTCCATGTCTCTTGACTACCAGGGAACCCATTTCAGCAATGCAAAATGGATTCCCTGTGGCCTCTAATACTAGGAAGTGTTGTTCCTAGTCCTCTGGAATTCTCAGGACCCAGCCCTGAACTTCATGTGAACTTCAGGGCCAGTGCAGAGGCATTTATTTATTTATTTATTTATTTATTTATTTATTTATTTATTTATTTATATTTCTATCCTGCCCTACACTCAAAGGTCTCAGGGCAGGTTACAATATTATATTAATCTTAGACAGGTCCCTGCCCTCAGGCTTACAATCTAAAGCAGTGATGGCGAACCTTTTGAGCTCGGTGTGTCAAAATTCACAAGAAAACCTAGCTTAACTCAGGTGCTGTGTCACATCTAGAAATATCCATAATTTTGTGATATTTGTAGCTCTAGTAGAAAAGTTGTATTTTTGATATATGTATTTTATTAAAAGCAAAAACAAATAATTCTTTACATTAGTGACTTCTGTTGCTAAATCTTCAATTGAAAGTTGGTATTTCATACACTTCAAGAATAAGCAAGCACTACACGTCCAGGTGCCAGGGTGACCAGGTGTGTCACCCAAAAGGGCTTGGCGTGTCACCTGTGACACGCGTGTCATAGGTTGGCCATCACTGATCTAAAGAGACAAGATACAAAAAGAAAAAGGTGTGGGAGGGAACAGGGAACAGCAAAAAGCAAGCACTTGAGGTCTTCAGTTCCAATTCTTCTGTTTGTTTCTTATTGTTGGAATTTTCTTATTTTCTTTACTTTGAGTTTTCTCTTCATTGATGACAAAGTGGATGACGGTAGAGATGGTCAGCTGGCATCTCCTCAGCCCCACCCTGCTCAGCCTCAGGACCAGGCGTTTTCTCAACAGGTGGATCGGCTGCCATAGTCTCTTTGCCATCTTGTGATGGGAGCAGTTGGAAGAGAGGGCAGTGCTGGGAGCAAGATGGCAGAGCACCATTCTACTGGCAGCAGTAAATCCATCATACTAGTGGTGGAAAATCAGAATCGTGGAGAATATGTAAAAGGAGCACACCTCTATGTTCTGGATTACTGAGTGACCCATTTTGGTAGTGCTGAGCCCAGGAACTTTAATTCCAATTTGCCAACTCTGAAGGTTAGGCAAGCTTTAGGCCCAGTGTGGAGCTAGATCGGAACAACCCAGCAATGACACTGCTCCTGTCCAAGGGCAATCTGTTCTAGCTGTGCGATGGATCAGGGATGTGCACAAACATTTTTTGCATTCGAATTCAAGTCAAGTTGAATACCCAAACATTCTATTCAATTTGAATGTTTAGAATCTGAATGCAATAAAATTTGATTCGAATCGAATACATTCAAATCTACTCATTTGAATGTTAGATTCGAATCTGAAGATACGAATGTCGACAAAATTCGTATGTGTTATATATATATATATATCTGTATGCATTTTGTACACAACCCATTTTATTCCATATGCATCCTGTTTTCGTTCAGTACTATCAGCGCAAATGCATACAGATATGTATAAGATTCATACAGATATGTATGTAATACATACATATCTGTACAGTCAGAAGTTTTGAATCATTTGAACGAATATTTTGGAACATTCAAAATTCATTCCAGTGTCTAAATTCGAATGTGTAGACATTCTATTTGAATTCGAATGTCCACATTCAATTGAATTTGAATGAATTTTGTACGTTTAGAATATTCGTGCACATCCCCAGGATGCATTGCAACATCCAAACCAGGATCAGCTAAGGTCAATACCGAAAGGGCCCCCATCTAGCTTTAGTTTTCTTTTTGCTTGACTGGTTTCTTCTCATTGTGGTGTATTTGTTGGCTCACCAGAGATTATTCACACAAATATTTATGCATATGTTTAGATATTCCTTTCATTAATCGTTTCAATACAGCTATACTCCTCATATGCTCTAAATTTTATCTTGTCTGTTTTTTAAAATGGCATTTGCATTTTGATACCAACATTATGACAGGGCTTTTATAAATAATGTAACACATGAATATACATCCATATTATTAAAGAAATACTGTGATGTTTTTTGTGAGTGTGTATTTGTTAGATCCTTTTGTTTTTTGTCTTTATGCTGCCTTCCCCAGTTTTGAGGTGACAGTGTGGCCGTATTTTTTTTATCAAGCATTTTCAGCCTGCCAGTAAAAATCACTGAGTGGAGAGTCATGCAGGTAGGTTGCTCTATCTACCCGTATATTCTGGCGTATAAGATGACTGGCCATATAACACGACCCCCAACTTTTCCAGTTAAAATATAGAGTTTGGGATATGCTTGCCATATAAGATGACGACACCCAGCGTATAAGACGACCCCCGACTTTCGAGAAGACTTTCCTCAGTTAAAAAGTAGTCTTATACGCCAGAATATACTGTACATAGTGGAGTAATAGTCTGTGACTTGTTATCTCAGAGACATTCTTTGCAAGAAAGGCACATCTTTGGAGGCATGCTGCATATCTGGGTGGGTTGTCAGCATAAAGATATCATGCCCATTAGACTCTCATTGGTATCCTTTTAGCCTCATGTGTACGCACGTTACTCTGATTTAAAGGCAGAACTTGAGTCTAGACAATTCTGGTATCGATTTGGGCACAGAGGGGTCTGACAAAAAGAATTTTTCCTGGCTATAGAACCCTGGAAGAGTCTCAGCCAACCCGATGAAATGGGAGTCTGAGCTAGTCTTGTCTGATTATGCAATTTACAAGTCCATTTTCATGCTACACAATGGTGACTTTGTAATAACATATTATGCTAATTTAATCATTTTCTGTTGCATTTGTTTGTAATAGTGATAAGCAAAGCAAGACAAATATATAAGGTTCCCCTGCCCCATTGTATAGAATAACAGTTGTTGCTGCTTTCCCAGGGTGTTTCATGCATCAGCTGCTAAACAGCTGTTTCTCTCAATATGAAATTTCAGATGCAATGGGAACTTATTAAGTTGCAGCTTCTTTCCTATGGTTCAGTGTAAACTTTTATTCTGCCACAGAAAGTCAAGGTGGCAGAACAAATTGACAGCTAGGAGGAATTTGTGTCACGTTCACTAAATACTTTAGGCACAGATTGTGCCATTCAGCTGGATTTCTCTGCAGTTTTATGCACATGAAGGACAGAGATTACAGGTGGTCCATCTCTTTCTTGGATGCCTTCCTATAGTTTTATAATCCTCTAGCAAAGACTTTTATGGGGACATTGTTATAATAATATGTTTACATTTCATCATTATCCTTTGACTGAAAAATATTGTGCAGATGGTCACTGGCAGCTTCTATTACCCCCTAAAACATGTGATCTCCTCTCTTCCCTGCCAGCCATTTATCAACCCGGAATGTAAGGTACAATATCATTGTCAAGATCACCATCCACAGGTCTAGATGCAAGGTTACAAAGACTTGCCACTTTAGTGGCATGTCAGAATTTATGGATAAAAGATCATAAAAAATAAGCACCAACAAACACATGTACACTTCACCATCCGCCCTTTCAGAAGTTGTCACACAGATCATTACAAAAACATTCCAGTTAATTACCAACTTTTCCCATTGGTTTTGACCTTCAGCCATAGTCATACCTTGCTGAAATCATTTGTCTTATTAGGACGCTGGAATCAAAATGCACTAACCCCGATCACATGCAATTGCTGATAATCCTTCCTCACTTTGCTCACACCTTTCAGTTCCCATCCTGAGATTTCTTTCTTTTAGATATTCACCCCTCTGCACTGTCACAACACCCCTTGTGCTCTGATAGGATGAAAGTTCTGTGATTCAAATGGATGTAATGATACATTGGATGAAAGGGAAGGCAAATTCATGCAGTATCCACCCACTATAGTACAGTTCAGCCTCTTTTAGTCCTCTCCCCTGATAACACCCAACAAAATGAAAATGGATTAACACTCTATAATGGCTTGAGAGCTGTAAAAATCAGGCCTCAGGAAAGTGTAATTGAAGGAAGGAAAGTCCACAAATAAAATGGATAGAACTAAAAAGGTGTGAATGGTAAGGCCTGAAGACGGACTGAAGAAGGAATAAAATGAGGGTGTGACCACAGCCATGGAGAGCATAACTATCCTAATTAAAAAATAACCTGGATGGGGCCTTCCTCATTTAATAACATACTACAATACTTTTAAGATTAGACATCTCTTACCTATTTGGTGTAAATATGGAGTTAGATTTCCCAGACGGTCAGCGCTTTAACCCTGTCTTCTCAGACTCTGCTCTCCTTCTTAAGAAATCAGTTTCTCCTTATATTAAATGTTCATTACAGATCTGGTCTGATCAAAAACTGCCATTTCCTTATCTCTGTCTCAGAGTAAGAGCAGGATCAGTGATGTTGGCCAGCAGGCATGGTTTGGTCAAACATCACTCCCTCCTAACACACTGCACAGAAAGGAACATAAATCAGGCTAGGACACTCAAAATACCTTATCTTGAAACTGCAGGCTTTATGTGGAAGAAATATAATTCCACTTTGGGGGTGTAGGAGATGCAGTTAAATGTCCTAACTGGGTGCACTAACAAGGCCCCCAGGAACTTTTAAAAAAATACATAAATGAATTCAATCTAAGAGAAATAAAGTTATCTCAGTATGACAGCTTTAAACAACAATGTTCAACTAACAAACTTAATGAAGTTGAAACAAAAATTAACCCAGTCAAATACCTATTATCAACTAAGACAGTGGTTGGCAAACGTATTAGTCAAAAGAGCCAAATATCAACAATACAATGACTGAAATTTCTTTTGAGAGTCAATTTTTTAAAACTTAAACTATATAGGTTAATATACGTTGTTATTAACTTAATTAGGGTACTCCTAAGCTGGAAGAGCCACACTCAAGGGGCCAAAGAGCCACATGTCGCTCCCGAGCCGCAGTTTGCCCACCCCTGAACTAAGACATGCTGACTAATGTTTATGATAGAAGGTTAAAAGTCCATAGACTGAAATTCATAAAAGAAGGACGGTAGGAAGGGTAAGTCTCAAATACATCCATCTTGGCTGCTTCCAGGAGAGGAGACCATCTTTCAGAAACCATCTTTTCTTTAGCTTTGATCATTTTGGTTTTTTGTGTTCCACAAAAAACCAAAGTCATTTAGTGTGGTATTCCATTTCTAATGCCAGATGACTTTTCACTACTTTTCACTACTGTTATTTAATAAGGTTTTTATGTTCTAATGCATCTTGATCCTCCCTAAAAAGTAGTAGAATGACCATTGCTGTGGGTAGGGTCAGATTTTGTTTGGTTATTGAGCTAATTACATTCTGAACTAAATTCCCCAGAATTTTTTCTTCCTGGCCCTGGAGTCTGGCCCCAAAGCTCCTGTGGACTTCAGGGATTGGAAGGGGACTGGTCTGGACCAGCACTGTTGTGCAGATGGAGCTGTTCCAATGATCCAAACCAACAGGTGTGGCTAGTCCAGACTCACTGGTTAGGCAAGTGCAGAAAGAGTCCAAGACTGTGGGGAATCCACCCAGGAGAATCCACCAGACAGCTCTTCAGTCTTTCCCTTCCTAGTGCTTATAGTCTCCTTATCTGACTAATTTATTTAATACTACTTAGCCTTACACAGGTCAGATGGAATATTTTCCTTTCCAAAGTATCTGAAGGCATTAAAAAAATTGGGAAGAAAATATTTGGAAGAAGTTGAGACTGTAGAACATATTCTGCTGGCATGCAATTAATATGCAAAAGCTCATTTGGCTATATTGTGACCACTTTTAAAATTCTTTGAGATATGCTTACGCCCTTTCTGCACTTACCCTGATTAATCTGTATTAGCTAGATCCATATTAACTAGATCTGGATCAACCACAGGGAGAGACATCTGCATTGAGTGGCCTTTAAAACAGTAACTGTGTGCTAAAGAGCGCTAGCATGGATGTAGACCACATTTATCTGGTCTACCACTAATCCAGATTAGTGAGCCCTTAGCACAGTTCTGTCCAGATCTACTCTACTCCCATCTAAATGATGTGTTCTTAGCAGCTCTTTCATCCAGATTAACAAGAAAGGGCAGAAAGGGTCTTAGACTTGTTCTAGGTGAGACAAACACCAAGGCAATGTCAACTTTAGCTAAATATCTGACAGAAGCAATAAAAATGGAGAAACAATTGATGAATCTTAGAATTTAGCTTCAAGTACAGAGATTTTGATGGTAGAATATTTATTATATTTAAATGGTTGTTCAAATATATCTGTATACAGATATGTTTTGCACTTTTTGTCTTTCTGTCTCTTTATGTATTTGGGTTTATTTGACATTTAAATAAATAAACAGAATTGAATTTAAGTGATTGAGGAGATCTGTCTGACATAAAGAATGACTGGGGAAGGAAATTATATCTCTGGTATCTACTTGTAAAGATAAGTTCTTAGCTGATACATACTGAATAATTTTTCCTGTATTTCACTGGAACCTTCCCACTAATAGCATGAAAATCTCTTACACATTCTTAATGTTATACACAGTGAATGCAACATACTTTATTTTATTTTTTCTATTGTCTGAAAATCTCAAATGCCATGATGCAATTAGTAGTGGTAAGAATGACGATGATGGTAATAAGGCAAAGAACTTGAGAAGATCACGAAATATCAAGATTTGCAGATTGAAATAAGTCTATGACAGAAGCCAGCAGCTGTTGTCCCAGTGGTTATTGGCACATTGGGTGGCATACCAAAAAACCTTTGTAAACATCTGACAAAATCTTCATAACTGCATATAATCACACAGATGTTTGTTACAGACTTTGTGAATGCTGCATTGCAGAGAACAGAAGCCTTTGATCTGATCAAAGTACATAAAATCATGCATGGTGTGAGAAAGATGGATGGAGAAAAATTCTTTTCTCTATCAGACAGCACTAGAACCAGGGACCACTCTATGAGGCAGATAGGCAGGAGAGTTAGGACTGATAAGAGGAAGATTCTTTCACTCAGAGGGTCATCATCTATGGAATTCACTACTAGAAGAGCTGGTGACAGTGAGTAATGTGAACAGCTCTAAGAAAGAGTTAAATAAATTCATGCCAAACAGATGCTTCAGTCGTTACTGAATTATGCACGGTATAGAAAAGGTGGATAGAGAAAATTTCTTTTCTCTATCGCACAACACTAGAACCAGGGGGCACTCTATGAAGCTGATGGGTAGGAGAATAAGGTCTGACAGGGGGAAGTATTTCTTCACCCAGAGGATTATCGGCTTATGGAATGTGCTGCCGGAAGAGGTGGTGACAGCTACCAGTCTAGATGGCTTTACGGTAGGGTTAGGCAGATTTATGGATGACAGATGTATCAATGGCTACTAGAACGAATGCCTAGGTGCATCTTTCAGGCTGAGGGGGGGGGAGGAACTGGGGCACTTCTAAGGCCATCTGCTAGGACTCAAGAGCAGGAGGTTTGTCCTTCTCTCTGCTTGAGATGCCCATGAGCATTTGGTGGGCCACTGTGTGCGACAGGATGCTGGACTAGATGGGCTGTGGCCTGATCCAGCAAGGCTTTTCTTATGTTCTTACTAGAACTGGCTACTGTCTCCAGGTTGGATGGACAATCAGAATGTTTCGGTCATTTGCAAGGAGTCTAAAGCAGGTGAAGGTTTTAACTTAGTCTTCCTCTTGAGATACCATTAAGCAATTGGTGGGCCACTGTGTGAGACAGGATGCAGACTAGATGGGCTGTGGCCTAAGTCAGCAAGCTTCCTCTTATGTGCTTATGTTGTTATCTGTAGTAAAATAATAATAATAACGGGAGTGCATCTCTTACACCATCTACTATACCAAAACACCAAGTACTTCCTAGAATGCTAGTCACTAAAGAAAGCTGTAATTCTGCTCATTAAAACAACTGCTGTTATCAGTGTTTCCTTTTACCTCTTCCTAACCCACATTACACTGTTGCAATAAGCTTTTCAGCCTTTGAGTGAGTGGACCTGCCCTGTGGCCCATCCAGATTCATGGCTCAATTAAATATCTATTTGTCACAGCCAAAGAGTAAGATAAAATGCCTCCCAGGGAGCTAAAGGAATAAAGGCCATATCTATTTAATGCCGATGTTTGAAAAAAGCCTCTGTCTTTTAAAGTTTCTCAGTCCTTTTGTGGACATGAGAAAGGTTCCTCAGCTTGGCAGCTCTTATATAAAAAATGGTAGAGTAATTAGCTAGAAAAGTTTACTCTGAGATCCTTTGAATCTTGTGCTGATTATATTTCTGTAAACTTGCCACTCCTTCATGGAGTCTTTCTTCAAAGAGAGTTATTCCTTGATGCTGTGACAGTAGACCAAAATATTCCTTTACTGAGATGATTTCCCAGGAGTTCTTCCAGTCTTCTCTTCCCCCTTTGATACCAGCCTTCAATCTTTTCTTCTCTTTTTTTCCCACATGAAGTAGGGGAGCGGGACCAACAAATGATTCATCTTTTCTGACAGAAAAAGAATGACAGAATGACGTGACTAGTATTACTTCACTTTTTCTAATGATTGGTCTGACCCTAGATTCTTCAAATTTCTTTAGAGTTGTAGAAACATTTAATATTCACCATCAGGATGTGAAAATGACAAAACTATGATCATTCTTGGATGTGACCACCTCTGCCACCATTAATCTATGTGTTGTGATAGAATCAGGACACATACTTATTCCATGGTACACTTGTCTGGGAATACAATTCAATGAATGTCATTGTCAAGTAAATATGCAGAGGATTAGATTTTGAACATCAGGTAGAATATCGTATAATTAGGTCCAAAGCATTCCTATCCTATCCTATTTTTTGAAACATGTCATGGAGAGCCCAAAGCTTTCAGATTAATTTCTCTTTGAATTACTCAAGAATTACTTTCAAACCTGATGCAGAATTTGTTAATATATTCTGAATGTGATTTGTGCTTTTCAGTAGCTTACTTCATGTAACACATTCCTGTAGCATGATGGACTCATGCAATACACAACACATTTCTAATGCATGATAGACTAATAAGGACAGAATTATCTATACGAGCTTTAACTCAGGCAGTTTGTTTTCTGACAAATCCATTTACTATTTCTATTGTACCAGTTATACAATCAGATTCATTTTTAGTATCAGTCAGGAGCTAACCGGATAGTTTTCCATGCTGGGAAAAGTAATGTAATTGCCACCTGAGTTCAATGAAATGGATTCTGTCTTCTGCTGCTTAATACAAATACATTGTGGCTGGGGCTTCATAGTTGGGGTAGGAAGTGCAGATAACTCCATAGAAGTCACCTTCCTCCACATCATTATGGTTTGTAGGATCCACATCTCGCAATATGGGCACCTGGTAAAGGGACAGGTGATGGTCTTTCATGTAGAGTGTGATTTTGCTCCCTTACCCTCCAGGGAACATTGAGTTGACATTGTGTTCCTTGGCAGGCATATCATGCCCCCAAGGAGGGAGACACCCTGGACTTGAACATGGAGATAAATACAGAAACAATTATAGCAATTGAGTGAAAAAGGTAAGCACATTAATAGTTATAAGTGAGGCTTTAAACTCCTATCACCTTCACATAGAACAAGATACGGGCTTTTAAATATAGTGGAAAGTTTTCATCCAATAATAAAATGTTTCCAGCATACGATTCCCCCTAAATGTTTGACCCTGCTATCACTATATCCTATAAATATTAGATCAGAAGTGGATCCCTTCTTGTCTGCTGCCATTTCAGTTATACTTAGAAGGACAGCGAACTGAAGAATATTTGACACCTCATAGGAATAGCACCAATATTGACCTCTTAGCAGACCAAGACAAATATGGAAACCTTTGACTTTGCTAAATTTGTACAGCTACTAAAATGACGAGAAATATGATATCCTTAGGGGATGATATATTCTGTAGTAAAATGTTTTAATTTCTTTCATTATGCATTAATTGCAATCTTTTTACAATCTTTCCCTAAATTCACTTGGGTCTCTGGATTGTAAATAAACTTTGCAAGTACAAAAAGGAATGTTTTGAACTTTGATGAAAACTGTATAGTCTCAGTAATTGAATCTCAAAGGCAAAATTATTCCATATCAAGGGTGGAGTTATTGGAAAAGTCTTCTGTGAAGTCTGGACTTTAATCTCCCGATCAGGGGTGTAGCCGAGATCCTTGGCAACTAGTCACTAAACCCCTGTACTTAGCCCTCTCTGACAAACTTCTCTGACCAAGTGAAGACAGAGAAATGTTGCAACGTTACTTGCCTGGTTTGCCATTTTTCTCTTTCAACTGTCATATGGGCTGCACCCAGGCATATTTATACTGTGCATCCCAACTGAGCCATCACACATGACGATCAATGGATCATGATTGCGTTGCATTATACAATTGGCACTGTGCATTTACCTTGATGCTAATTCAATGACATTCACTGCACAGTATAAAGAAAATCTGGAGCTTCAAGCCAATGCGGGCAGGAAAGCAAGAAAAGCAGATGAGATGCCAGCAAAGCAGGAAGGGCAGCTCAAAATTTGATTGGCTGCCTTAACTCATGTGATGGTGCAACCTTCCTTAACTCTTGCAGCTATGATAGGGGAGCTATGGAGCTGCCTTTCCAGTTGGGACACTTAGTTGTCACTGTGCAGTAAGTATACTGCACTTTTATATGTAACTGCAGATTTTTTCCACTAGTCTGGAGGCAGCCATGCTTAGACCAAAAGGAGGAGAGTAAGTGAAGAGGCAACAGAATGTCCATCAAAACATTGTATGTGGCCAGCTGCTCCTCTTAGCAAGTATGTACATTGTTTATTGGATCATATGCTTTTGGCAGCCCACCAAATAATTGAACAAAGCTGGAAAGATCAAACAAAGATTTCAGTTTTTTGCTGGTATAAGCATCTTTGGCAAACTCTTTGGTTGGAATATGTTGCTGCTCATTAATTGAAGATGCAGGATCAGCTCCAGAATTAGACTTTTATTCTATTTAGCAACCCTTTTTTGCACAGGCCTCTACTTGTTCAGTTATCCCTGTTGATTCTAGCATTATAATAAATTTGGATTAATGTTCATTCCAGTTTATTGAGAGTATTGGTACTTTTTATGATTCTATTTATCATCTGTTTGCAACTCTATCTGATTTTCTGTAAACTACTGTATTTGATTGTTGTCCCTGTATTATCCATCTTCCTTTTTTTTCTTCCCCTATGTATTCTTTTTTAAATAAATATTTTATTTTCAAAAAATAAAATTGTATGCATAAGAAAGACTTGGACCTATTTGTTCAATGAAAACTGTGGTGGTCCTGTGATATTCCAACTTTGATCTTCTGTTCTGTAGCAGCTCCAAACATATGTGGCCATCCCCCTTTGTTGATAGCTGTGGAGCAGTAAAGAGGTCACTTCAAATTTTTTTCTGGCAGGGGAAGAAGCTGAGGAAATTGTATTATGAAGTTTGTTTCTTGATAAAAGACTGGATGTGGGTAAAAGGTTTAAAATTATTTCACTTGGTAAGACACGAACCAAAATATGGAAGGCATAGATATCTGTGGTATGGTAAAAGAAAGGTTAATATGGCACTGAAAAATCATTTTGAAGAAATAAAAAACCAGGCTGTACAAGAAAATGCCCCTTTGGGTGTCTCCACATGAAGGCCTTTTCAGAGAATCTGGAAGGAAAGGGGAATGGCTAACATATGAGCAGTTATTGACTTGGGACCAGGAAAAAGACTGTGTTAAAGACAGGAGATCAACTGTGAAGAGAGGGTTTTGATGTACAATGGTTTATGTATGCACAAATTATGGACTGTTTGAAATTAGATAAAAAGAATGGAAAATTCCATCTAACTTTTTAATATTAGAAATGACATTAGTGTCATACATTTTCTGAATGACATTTTGGAATAGCACAATACTGGTAATAAATGCATTGTACTTTGTTGACACATATACCCACAGGCACCTGGAGCCTTTGTAGAATGTAATTACAAAGAAAATTACATGAAATAAAGTGACATGCCTATCACGAATCAAAGATTACTCATTGTGTCCTACCCAACAGCAAACAATCAATATAGAATTCTCAACTAAAGTGAAGATAAGGTTAACACTTTCCTTAAGGAAAATCACAAAGCAAGACTGCAGGGTCCTACACCTGGCCAAAACAATTTCTTTATTAATTTGGCAACCAGCAGAACAAGTCTAAGAAAATCTTTTTGCTATCAATCACTAACAAAAGGGAATAAAATTTGGCCCTATAGGATAGGGCCCATAAATATCTGTCCCTTGACAGAGAGGGTATCCCCATTTTTCTTCCTTTTTTTCCCAAATAAACTTTTATTTCTGTTCAACTGTTAAAATATAATAAGCCTTTCTCTCATAAAAAACATATACAAATAATGTACATAACTACAAACAAATGTCCCCATTTTTCTAGCATAGGACATCTGGGGTTCCATCTATATTCTGGTAATATCCAGTTATGGCTGTCTCTGTATAACTGGAAAAGGTCACACGGAGGGGGTCTTCCATTCCCATTGGGTCCTTTCTGCTGAGCATAAGAAACCTCTCTGAGGGAGACTGCTGCCCTCTTCTGCCTCCACTTCTACCATGTATGACTATACAGTGGCTGTGTGAGTCCTTGAAGGGACTGGGCACACTCAGAGTTTATCTCACTCTGTGGGAAGGATGCCTCTGAGGATACTTGCTGCCCACAAGCATCCTGAGACCTGTACCTGCCGGCAACCCAGATGTTCAGACACCGTGTCCCTGGTGTCTCTAGTGTGCCTTCTAGCACACCTGTGCATGCAGCCAATGATTGTTATATGGTGGTGCAATTTTCAGAATAACCCTATAGGAGAAGCCAGAATCATTTCCCCTTGTTGTCAATGGGAGCCCTGAGGCTGACATTTGTCAGGCTGAGGCAATCTTCAGTGCAAGAACTTCATTTTTTTATTGCTCAGGCAAATAAATTAACTGATATTGCTGCTGGGAAGCAACTGCCTGAGAGGGCTATTGCCTTCATTGGCTGCTCGTAGACTTTTTAGTAGGACACTGTAGAAAAATAGCATGTAGCATATTTGGAATGATACAGCAGGGTTGTCTTTAAGCATAATTACATCACTCTCTGCATCGGAACCCTTCGTGTGTTGTTGACGTATGCCTCTGTTGACTCCTTGCCCTTTTGTTTGTTCAGAGTTGACGCTGGGAGTTAACAGTTCAGCAACACCCAACATCACACTGATCAAGGCATACCATAATTAAACCATAGATTTATATTTATACCTGCAAGTAAAGTTTATGCAGCACTTGGGGTTATACCTTTGTCCAGAATAGTAATAAAAGTAGTTTCCAGACAGTTTTGAAGAGATCCCTTCATCATCCATCGTCTCTGTGCAACTCCTCCTTTATCAGAATTCTCTGTTTGTCTCAGTGGATTACCTTTCTGCTGACTGCTTTTAAATCTTCTGCATGGCTGCCTCCTGATTCTCTCCTGACTTTGTTCAGTTCTGTGGTTTGGACTGGAGCACTTACCTTCAAAGACCCTCTGGCTGATTCCATTTTCAGAACATCCCTGCCTTTTGGACTTGATTCCTGGTTCAGTTTTCAAGGCCACCCTGCTATTTTAGATAATGTTCCTTTAAGGACTTTTTGCCGAGACCCCACTTCATGTTCAGGTAGTCCATCATTGCTGTTTTGGACTATTTCCCATCCAGGACTTTTGCCTAAGTTCCAAGGCTCTTTTGCCTAGTTTACAGCATCACAACCTTTTGATGGAGACCTTGCAGGCACAAGCTTTAGAGCAGCGGTTCTCAACCTTCCTAATGCCGCGACCCCTTAATGGAGTTCCTCATGTTGTGGAGCCCCCCAGCCATGGGGGCGAAGCAGCTGGGAGGTGGGAGGGAAGGGTGGCAGGAGACTCATCATGACCCCCCTTAAAGGGTAATTCGACCCCCAAAGGGGTCCCGACCCCCAGGTTGAGAACCACTGCTTTAGAGGGTGAGAGAAATAATTACCTTTCCTTCAATTTTAGGGTTCCCACTGAACCCTCAGTGCTAAATTTTTGCTGCTCAGTCCTCAAGTTTTGACAAGTTTAGAAATCCCTGCTAGACAGCTCTTTCTCTTTCTGTCTGTCTGGACTTTACCTGGAAGTGCATCTTTTTTGTAATTAATCAAGGCTGAGCTGAAGAAGGAGTCTCAGCACAGCTCTGTCTATAGGGAAGCCCCTGTACTGTGCAGATTTTGCCTGTCTTGCTGTATACTTGATTTGACACTGTACAATCAGCTGATTCAGTCTTGTTATTCTAAGCTGTTTTCCATGTGTTTTCTGAGTGTTTTCATAAAGTTTTTCTATTTGTTTTTGAAGAATATTTTGTCTAAGATATTTTTGTTCAGTCTGTCTTTTATAATTCCCTTGAGTGATCTGGTGCATTTAGAAACCTTTTCCCCATAATATACTATTCTGAGAGTTTGTTGCCTGGGTGAGCGATTTTTCCCTTCCAGTATAGCCCAGTACATTGCTCCTAACAGATGGTCATCTTGCAGCAAATTGTCTCCAGTACCTGGCTGGGAAGAACTACTCAGGAGGAGAGCAGGGGGACAAACAGCACAATCAGGACTTGTACCACTGATGCTCAAGTGATCTTTCAGCCTATTTCATTGTTTTATGCTTCTCAATAAACCAAGGAGTTACTATATATATTGACCTGCCATATCAACCTGCCCGTGCCTTAAGATCTGGAGGGGAGGCCCTCCTGTTGGTCCCACTACCCTCAGGGGTGGATACCCAGGAGAGGTCCTTCTCAGTGATGTCCCCTAGGGTATGGAATAGTCTCTCCCTTCAGGTGTGTCTATGACAGTGATGGCGAACCTTTTGAGCTTGGTGTGTCAAAATTTGCAAGAAAACCTAGCTTAACTCAGGTGCTGTGTCACATCTAGAAATATCCATAATTTTGTGATATTTGTAGCTCTAGTAAAAAAAGTTATATTTTTGATATATGTTTTAATTAAAAGCAAAAACAAATAATTCTTTACATTAGTGACTTTTGTTGCTAAATCTTCAATTGAAAGTTGGTATTTCATACACTTTAAGAACAAGCAAGCACTACACATCCAGGTGCCAGGGTGACCATGTGTGTCACCCAAAAGGGCTTGGCGTGTCACCTGTGACACGCGTGTCATAGGTTGGCCATCACCGGTCTATGATCTTCATTGTACACATTTAGAAAGGCAGTGAAAACGCACCTGTTTGTCCTGGCCTTTGATTAAATGGGGATACACTTTCCCTTTGCATTTGCAGATGCTACTGTTTTAATGCATACTGTTATTGTTTTAATGATGTTTGATTTTAGATGTTGTTACCTGCCCGGAGACCTTCGAGTATAGGGTGGGGTAGGTAAGTACTGTATATTCTGGTGTATAAGACTACTTTTTAACCCAGGAAAATCTTCTCAAAAGTTGGGGGCCGTCTTATATGCTGGGGGCCGTCTCCTTATACGGCGAGTATAAGCTGAACTCTATATTTTAACTGGAAAATTTGGAGGTCGTCTTATACGCCCAGTCGTCTTATACACCGGAATATACAGGTAAGTAAGTAGAAGAAGAATATATGAGTTTTAGTAGCTGGAGAGGACTGATCCTAGAGTGGCCTCTATCTACTTCTCTTTCTTCACTGAGACAAGACGTAAAGAGCACCTTCTCCAAATCTCTGAAGAATCCCGCAGCTTCCATTAATTTGAGGGTGGTGGCACATTTTATTGCAGAAGCAAGATTATGTCAGTGCTAAGATAAAGATTGCATTGTAATTGATAGTGAGGGAACCAATAGAAAAGGAAGTACTCAGTCATTTTTACAGACACCCACAGCATCGCTTTATATGGACATATCGCTTTATATGTGGACATGTGCAGAAGGGAAAGAAGGTATGTTTAAGTGAAAGCTGAAGGAAGAGCTGCTCATTTTTCTGTATTTTAATTATCATTGTTCCAGTGGATTAGAAAGCAGAAAAAGTAGAAGTCAAACTGGGAGACTTTTTTTTAGCACAGTTGCCTGCCAAGTTAAGTCTGACAAATGGTGAGTGTGTATAATTAATGCTGTCATCTTTCTCTAGACCAAAGGGCGACTGCAGTAACTATAGATTGTAATTGTCATCGTTGTCACATAAAATGTGCTATTATTAAGTTCAGGCTGAATTTTATTGCTTCAAATGCTCATAAATTGAACGGTCAGTCATTTAAATTACCAACTGGAAGAGCTTTGCAGCTTGCTCTAATGCTACTTCCAAGACAATGTATTTGACTTTAGACCTCCAGAAACTAATTGGGTTTCTTTAAGCAGATGTTAAACAGGTTACAACCCATAAGGAAAAAAAAATCCTCTGACAGACACCCCATTGATGTTTTAAACATTTTTACATTTTAATTTACCAGGTTTTGTGTGCCTGTGCATAGAAATGCAAATGGAGGTTGGCTGGCAGGGCACTTTTTAAAGATGAATCTTTTGCCTTGCAAAAAGATGAGCTGCAGATGATAAAATGCTAGTCTGAAGCTGTGATGAACAGTCCACTTAACTTCACATCTAAGACAAAGGGGACGAGTGTTGGTTCCTGAGATACAGAGGGCAGATGGAATTCAGAATATAAAAGGTTTTACTTCTCATGATACTCAATTTGCATTTAATCAACTAGTTAAGAAGAAAACACCTTGCTGTTTGCAAGGAATTGACAAAATTTCAAAGAAACGAACAACATCCTTTCCCAGTAAACATTACTTTTAAAACCTCCTTGACTAAACAGAATTAAACTTAAGCTAAAACTTTTAGGAGAACATTACATATAATACTTACTTCACATTAAATCAGTATCAGATGTGGGAAAATCACACCAAAATGTGAGAGTGCAAATTTAATGTGCAGTATTTCCTGTCAAGATGCAATTTCTGCAGAATGTTTTTTGCTTGTACAGAAAATGTGTTAAACTCAGGCAAGAACACAAACCTTCCCTATAAGTATTTCTCTGCTGAAATCCAGCAGGGTTCTTCTTATAAATAAAATTAAATAGGTTACACATGAACAATTTAAACTAAAAAACAAAAACATAGAAACAAAGAAAATAAAACCTAAATCCAGAAAGCCATAAATTCAACAAAAAGGAGAGATATTTCACAGAGTGATATTTCTCACTCATCCACACATAGAAAATAAAGATTCTGCTTCAAGATGGCTCCAAATGCAGTCTAACCTTTTCCCAAACACAGAAAACAAAAACAAAAAATAAAATTGAGGAATTCCAGCAAAAACACTCTTGCTTCAGGAACAAAATGGCTTTTTGAAAAGAATTTGAAATTCTTCAAGCAAAGAAAATCAGTTTAAAAATAAGCAATTGAATTAGTTGACACAAATGTAAATTCAAAATGTAGCTGTACATTTGAGAATGGAGGGAAGGAGGAGAAAATCTTTTCCAAAATCCCAACTGAATTAAAAAACAAACCATACCTGCTTTTACCTTATGGCTATCTTTATGCAAAATTAACAAAAGGCTGGTGACATCAGAGTAGACCCTCCTAAAAAGATGTGCATAATACACCCAAAAACTATGTGTATGTGACCACGTGCAATTAAAAGTAGGTAAAATTTACTAAGGTTTCTTGATAATATTTTGATTACCCCTAACAAAAAGAAACAAAGGGTAGGACCAATCAAACAATGATATTGCTTTTGCAGAAAAATGTACCCAAATGGCAACACATTAAATCATAAATCTTGTTTCTCAGAATTCCCTAGCCCTCTTTGATTATAAATCTTAAAAAAATTATTATTAGAGTTACTTTCCTCTTCCAAAGATCAGTACAGTTGACGTTTAAACCCAAATGTTTCCTCCTTGCAATTAGCCTTAGAAACTCTCACCTTTTATACCCGCAGACAATTCCTTTCAAAATACCAACCTTTGGTTAATGATTATAAGCAAGGATTTGATTTACCTTTGTTTTCCAGTAACCAGGTCATAAACAAGCATTGTTTGGAAATTTTTCCTTGCAGCCTGGAAAACGCACCTTTTAAGATTTTGCTTCAGATTTCCAAGATGAAGCGAGTCTTATCAATGCTGGCTTTCCTCCCAAGAACAATAGTCAGCTTGGGTTTTCTCCAACTCTAAAGAAGTCAATTATAACAAAATTCATATACCAGTATCCTTCATGTGTTATTCTCATGTCTTGAAATCCTGAAGGCCTTTAGAAAAATCATATGTTTTAGCTAATATGCTAACACCAATATCTCATACCATCCACATGATCAATGTAGATATGCATAACACCTTTAATTTAGTTGGCGGCAGGTGGAAACGCATGGCAACTATTGTGATGAGAGTTAAGCTGGCATTGGGAAAGGTACCACTTCAATAACCTGGTGACAGATCTAATGTGGATGTCAACCTGCTAAAGGCACCCTGCTTTTCTACCCAGATGATGTTGGAGGACATAATATCTGGGAAGTCACAGGCTCTCCTTATCTATTCTAGAGAAGTAAGCAGAAGAGCTAGTGAAGCAGCTTTCCATCAACCTGAAGTTCTCAAATAATAGCTCACTGATCTCTTCCTAATATTCAAATTCTCCTTAATTCTAGTTTTGCAGCCATTTAAAAAGACAGGGCATAATCCAGCTATGTTAAGCACTTTTTAGTTCTGTTAATATCAGTGCAAATGAGTTAAAAATGTACTCCACTTTTCCATTAGAATAAATGGGATTTAAATGTGCATAATTTTGGCTGGATTGTGCCCTTAATACACATCTAATGGCCTTCTAATTATTTTCACATGAGCAGTTATTGTAGTTGTCTGAGGAATATTGAACCATCACCAATGGTGGATCCCAGAAGGAATATAAAATTAAAACATATTAGCAGGACTATCACATTTTATCCTTGTTGACAATTTTGCACACAGCTTTCTGTTAATCTATGCATCACCATTTTATCTTACTATTTCTTTGGTTCTTCTGCATGGTGCTTCTATTTGATTTTGCTTCCTTTGAACTGGTCTTTCGCAGATTCCACTGACTGTATCCCTGTGTTGCTAGAATTAGGTTGCATTCCTACAGAGTACTTACTTCACAATGAGGCCACAAGACTTGTACTGTTAATGCACAGGTAACACCTAGGAATGGATAAAAGCCTGCTGAAGTGCTGGAATAAACTGTATCACTAAGGAGGTATCTCTAAATCACCCACCGGAATACAGTTCTCCTATTTAATTATTATTTTTAAGAGTAAGAGGTACACGAGTTTAGTAGTGGATTTTATTGCTAGGTTGCTTGCATTTTCTCCTTCTAATGTAGTGAAACAATATCATGACCAAGTATATTACAAAGTGGTAAAGCCCCCAACTTTACATCCCTTCGTTCTTCTACATGTATTAGTTTCCACAATGCCATGCCATGCCACGCCACACCATATCAGTGGGCAGAGACTCAAGCAGGATTAAGGCTTCTAACATCTCTGCAACATAGCCGATGTTAGCTGTTAGAGTGGGCTGTTTACAAAAGGGTGGCCCTCCAGATGTTCCTGAACTTCATTTCCCATCAAGCCCAGGCAGTCTGTCCAATGACAAGGAATAACTTAAGCTGTAGTTTTGTGACATCTAAAGCGATTATTCTCAGAGTTTTCTCCTACAGATTTCCTGGGCAACAACTCTTAGCATTCTACTCCTAAGTTCTGTGTCAGGCCCAGTGAAGTGCATAGAATGCTGGGAGTGTAGCGCTGGGAGTGATTATTCAGGACCATCTAGATGACCACAGTTTGAGAACCACTCATCTAAGGGACTATAGTTCTGTTCCTTAATCCTGGTGAGGGCTAACTGTCTTCAAAACAGGTTTGATAAGGATAATTCATTTAAGAGCAAATTGCTTGGCACAGCTGGGTCAGAATGGATGATGAATAAACATGTGGTCAGTTTCACAGATGTGAGGGCAGTCAAAGAATATAAGTGGCAGAACAGGGCAATTTCAATATAGTATACATTATCCCATGCAATGTGGGGACAATAATGGGTTGGACTGAGCAATCTAGCCAAAGATCAGAGAGTGGTTTGGGACAAAAGCCATCTGTATTGTGGTGGCCTGGCCTAGCCAACAACTTTAGAGGCTTCAGAGAATGTTGAGCAGGGCTTGTTTAGTAGGGATGGTCAAATATCTGCCATGTTCACAATGCGTACAAATTTGTACAAATTTGAACATTTGCATTTGAATAGAATATTGGCTATATTGACATTTGGATGTGAAATAATGCTTTTGCGCATTCATTCAAAGCTTCATTATACTCACGAAGGTGAGGAGGTGGCGAAACAGCTGACTAGTAGTAGATTCAGAGCAGCTTCAAAGCAGCTTCAGAATGGATTTGGAGGGGATTCAGAGGCGTGACTGGCAGGATTCATAGCAGATTTGAGTAGCATTCAAAGAGCATTCACAGCTGATTTGATGTGAGCTTGGGGCTGTGTACAGAGAAGTGAATCTGCATTCAACACTATTTTTTGGTGTTTTGTGCAGCCTATTGGTTATGCGTTTGTACCTCTGGCTATGATGGTTGAGGCTATGATACCTGATAAGTCTTCAGACAATGAGATAGATCATTTGACAACAAACCATTCAATAGGTAAACATCATCCTTCTTTAGGATTGTCCAAATTCCTTCTGGAAGCATTCCATCCAAGATCTTATACCTGGATTCCCTACTCAATATCTGACACTAAGGTTTCTTAATGGAATAATGGATAGTGTGCAAACAGTAGTGTACCAGAGCTGCAAGCCTATCTTTAATCAGCAAGGAAACTAGCAATCATTCACATTGATTGCTCTGTCTTTCCTGGCAGGCAAATGGGAGGGGAAAAGGACAGAAATGAAATTTCCTCTGACTGCATTTTGATACAAAATGAACTGGGGCCTGTTCATAGTCCCCAATACCCCTAGTCTATCTCTGTGTCTATTGCCAGTTATTAAGAGGAAGGGTATTACAAGCTGACTACCGACTTTCATATTATGTGTTCTTTCCCTCAATGTGTTCTGGGGCAGGTGCCCCAAGTCATGTGTAAGCTGGTGCTGGGGCAAGATCTATGGTGGCCACATGTGCTTTGCCTTACTATAACTGCTGTTTTTATGAGAAATAGTGTTGGGAGGGAACTGCCCTGAAAGCTAACAAGATTTTCTCATTGACCACTTTTCAAAGCACTAGAAGTAAAGTTATAAGTCAGTGGCTTGTTTGGAAATCAAACCAGTAAGTTGCTTCCACTTCTCTCTGTGCATCCACGCCTTTTGAGCAATATTAAAGCGAAGTTGCTCTTTCTGGGAGTTGTGGTGGCTTGAGGGGACATTAGTAGGTAGGTGCAGTCAAGTATTCAAATAGAGTCAGGAACTAAAACTCACAATGGGCAGAAACTTTTCTTTTCTTTAGAATATACCCTTAAAATACTAACTTGCCAGGTGCAAGCTTGATATGGGTGCTAAGTTTCATAGGCTGCATCCCCATTAGAAGCTTAATCCAGTTTCCTTAAACCAAAATAAGAGAACTGGATGCAAACACGAATTTGCCTGATCCCATTACTTTCAGCCAGAATCGCGTTCAATCTGGATTCTGAGGATGTATGTGACTCAAGGGAGGACTCCAGTGGCTACTTTTTAAAAGCCGCTTTTCAGGGCTGCCCTGTCCTCTTCCTCCTGGCGTGAATGTGCCACCCATAAGGAGCCTAGCTGGGTGGCTGCTGCTTGCCTGGATGGAAGAAAAACGGGAGCAGCCAGCCAGCAATTCTTTCCCCTCCTCTCCTCATTGCTCAGGGCACACAGCAGCAGCAGCAACTCAAGCCCCCTTCACCCATCACTGTCACAGCCTTTAAAACATTTACACATCTCCCCAAACCTGCAGCTGCTTTCCTTTCTTTCCCTTTCTAAAGGTCAGAACTTTCAATGGCAAGATCGTTATCAGGTGTGAAGTGCTTGGATTGCTACAGTGGATTGCTTGGATTGCTACTAGGGCTGCTGCTTTAAGGGGTGGATTTTTACAGCTTGCTTTGGAAGCAAGCTATTGGGGGAGGGAAACTCTCATCCCTTAACACGGAAGAGTTTCCACAGTAAAAAATGTAAAACATTTCAAGTGCATGAACCAGAGTGAGACCTGTTGAAATGAAGATTAACATTTACAATGCTTTGGGGCGATTTAACACACGGAAAGCGTGTTAAGCCAAACTGACGTGGGGTCTGAGAGGATTGAAAATGGTTTGAAACCGAAATAAAGTTGTAATGGGGATGCGGCCTTAATGATGTAATTTGTATTCTGATTGGCTACATGCGTAGACCATTAGAACTGCTCTCTGTAAATATCCCTCTCTACCTTGTATTCTTTCTGTCCTCTACAACCTATGTAACTGCTTAAAGAAAAAGTCTTTTTGCTTCTTGGAAAGAATAACTGTGTTTGGATGCTTCTTTGATGCAACCCAACAGAAGAGGTGAATGATATGCCCTGTTCCAGTTCCTTTCCTGCTGTCTAACCCCTTGAGAGGTGTACGGCAACCTACATCCCAAGAATCATTCAAATGTGGGATTGTCCAGCTACAGGTCATTTGGAGGATGCTGCTTCTGTGGATGCTGCTAAACATAAGCCTGCATGCCTGCATCCATATATTTACATGCAGACACAATGTACTGTACTAATGAAAGTACCACAACCACCAGGCAATATTGTTTAAAAAAAAAAAAAGAAAGAAAAAGTACTTAGAATTTTTGGACTTTTTTTCTTCTTGCAAAATAAAAAAAATTTTCTTGCAATGAAAAGTGAGATCATGTAAAGATTTAATATATCTCAAAGCAAACACAATTCAGTTTGATACATGACCCTTTTATCTTACAGCCTTAAAATGCCTCCCTCTTGCCGTGCCATTCATTACTTCTTTCCTTGGGGAAATAGGCAAAGACATGCTGTTATGCTCAAGTCTGCCCTGTGAAGAGGTGGGGTTGCTTTTTTTTTAATTTTATTTTTCAGCCCTATCAGCATTTATTCTCACCAATCATCTCTCTTTTATTTTCAGTGACCATTGTATCCATTGTACTCAACAATTCACTTGAGTAATGATACCAAGGGAAGACTTAGAGGAGCTGTATTTAACAACAACAACACATTCCTTGACAATTTGATATTTTTTCAGAAACTCTTTGTGAGAAAAATTGATTGCCAGACTAGAGACAATTAAACACATTGACTGGAGTTTATTTATCACCATCAAAACTAATTAATCCATACTACAATGCGTTTTGATTCCAGGTGGAAAATGTCCTTAGGAATGTCAACTGACCTTCAATATTACTTCTTGATTATTAGTAGTATATAACCCATGGGAAACAAACATGAGAATTGCCCACAAAGGCTCTCAGTCAGTGATTATGCTGTTAAGAGCAGCCTTGTGGCTGTGTTCTCCTTGCTTAAGAAAGAGATGAAAAGATACTTAAACAATTTAATCTGCAATTGTTTCATCATACTGGATGATTTCTGTACCTAAAAAAGAAGAGAGTTATTCCTATCCTAAGGCCGTGTTAAAACCAGAGGTGTTTCTCCAGTTACTGTTCTTAATCTGGATCTTAGAAGATCTGGATCTTTGAAATGGGGTCCTCAATGAACCCAGTCCTTGAAGATCCGGATCTTTGCAAGGACCCAATGCTTTTCCACTGGCAAGTCTAGCACCCAATGCCAATGGGTGCTAGACAGGATCGCAGTATGAATGCTGAAGCACCCATCAGGTAAATCCATTCCGCTCTAAGTGAAAGGCATGCTTGTGGCATGGCACGATTGGCCAGTGTGGACATCACTCAAGGCCCACTTCTGTCAACAGTGGGCATGGCGAAGAGGTAAAGTTTCGTAGTAGGTTATGTAGCAGCTATGAGGTCTGGCACACACTCTGTAGCCAAATTGCGTAGTTCATCTACAAAGATGCCGTTGGACACATAGGGCTGACCATTTAGCAACTGTGCAGATAGGTCCATCTACGTAGACAGCTACATTGCAACTACACAGCCTGTGCTTGACTTTTAAGCAGCTGCAAAGGACATGCATGGTTATGTAGATATGAGTGGTGAGGCAAGGCCAGAGCTGCCCTGCTGCAAATGACGGCTGCTAAACCTGCCCCTGAACCCCATTGCCCCAATCACAGAGGGAAGGGGTGTTCTTGGATCTGGGCTTCAAGGCTTAAGACCGGATTGAAGACACCTTTAAAGGGGTCCACAGGAAGTCTGGATTTAAGAACCTGAGGACCCCGTTCAATCCATGCTGGTGTGAAGGGATGAGGTCCTAATAGGGTCTTGTGTGGGAACAGGGTCTTACTGATTGGCACCAATCAGGTACCAATTGGGTGCCTAATGTGTTCTAAGTGGGTGATTCCTGCTAGTGGACCCCCCCCAAGGTAGCATTCAGACCTAATCCAACTTCAAACCACTTTCAGAACGAGAGAACAAGCAGAGGGTCAGGCTGTTCTCTTCAGGTTTATCTAACTAGGAGAATTCATTCTTGGGTTAGATGGAAGGAAAATGGAGGGGCATTTTGCAGGTGTATTCTTTCACTGTGAAGGTGGACTGAAGCTGGGTTAGAATTTAGGATGTGAACACAGCCTGAGCGTGCTTATTGTGAAAGGAAAGCAGTTGAGGCAGGACTGATCTAGACAGTTCAGATTAGGGTCTCCCAACGAGTTTCACGCTAAGACATTCTCCTTTGTCTCCAGGGTGCTACATGGTTTTCATGGTGCTATTTTCATGTCTATTACACAGTCAAAAAGTGGAAAGAATGAAATGTTGAAGGACAGTAGAGGCATGGGACTGTAAGGTGATTTATTCAACAGTCCTGGCTCCCTTGGAAAGTTTTATGAAGTTCCCAAGAACAGACTCAGTCCCAGAAGCTGGGCTTCAGCATGCATTGGTGCGCATCATTGGACACGTGTGCAACCTGATGTGCAACTGCACACAGACACAATGATGTCACACACATCTGCATGCATCCATGTAAGTCAAGATGCGCCTGATATGGGTGGACCAAAATTCCTGCCTGTTTTGATTAAATCTAGGTGTTCCTGGCTTTGAATGTTCCTGAGATGCCCAGTATGCCTCCTTGATGGACGACAACAGTCTGGCAGTCCCCTACAAGAGGAGAGCTGTTTGAAGAGCTCTGAGAGGTTTTTGAACAGCTGTTCAGTACAAGTGCTGTAACAGCACTTGGTGTGCCATGGAAGGAGAAGAGCACAGTTTCCATATAAAATACACTCTTCTTGCAGATGAATGTATCATGCAAGGGCTGTACTGTGCAGTCAAGGGTCAACAAAAACATAAGAAGAAGGAGGAGGAGGAGGAGGAGGAGAAGAAGAAGATTAGGGAAGTGCATGAATATTTGTAACATTTGAAATTTAGCTGAATTTGGCTGAATTTGGACATTCAAACTCGAATCAAATGTTATATTTATATACTAACATTCAAACGAATACAAATGTTTCCAGACATTTGTACAAATAGTTCGGACATTTGTTAAGCTGGGGAAATGTATCAAATAGATATCTGTTCATAGCAGATAATATTTATTAATAACAAATATGTATCTGTATCAGATACGTATCAAATGTTCGCACGAATACATACAAATAGATCTGTATCAAACAGAATTTTACCACATCTGAATGCAATCTATTCGTATGAATGAGGATTTTTGTACAATTCAATTTGTTTCAAATCAAATGCCAAAAAAACCATTTGTGCACATCCCTACTCTGGATCAGTTGTAGTTTCCAAGCCATCTTCAAAGAAAGATGCAGGTATAGGTCTATGCAGTGATAGGCTGGTGGTGTGGATGATACAGTGGGTGGTGGAGTGCTGCTGGGTGCACAGACACAGCAGGAGCATGCACAAGGGGACTCAGGATGGAGCATGGGGCATCTTTGAGAGAATGGTGATTGAGTGGCTGGACATGATGGCAATGGTGGAACTCAGATTGGGGGGACAAGGGCCTGTGGCTAGGGATGTTGGCAATCTGAATGGTGATGGCTCAACCATTTAAGCAGTCAGTGGGACAGGATGGGGATGGAAAGGATGGGCACACGACAGGGAGAAATGCATCATGGGTCAACTAAATGATGGATGTATAGGCGGACAAAAGGACAGCTGACTGATGTATAGCTTATGGATTGGACTTTAGTGTGTACGGAGATGCCAGGAGGTGTACTTCTTTAACAACATTGTATCTAAACACATTTTTCCTAAAGATATGCCAGCAAGGTGGCTCCATGTCCCACTGGACTTATTTTAAGCAGTCACAACTGTCCTATGGTGGTATACCAGATCATGGGGGAGTGTGGATAGTATACCACACCTGGGGCCATTTTGGCTGGGCATACAGAAGTGGTGCTGTCTGAAAAAGCCCCAGCTGGCAACTTAGGAGGGCAGAAACTGTTGTTGCTGACCTTTGAAGCTGGGCTGGACTGGATTGCCTGCAATACAAGCAGATGAAAGCAATCCAACAGTGGTCTATCCCACCTCGGGATTTGTTGCTTGTGCTGGCATGGATCAGACCGTCATAGTGGGGGGCAGCCCCACGCTGTGCAGAAAAGGCCAGAGGGGGTTGGGGGAAGTCACAACGTGCCCTTGTTTTGGGGAACCCTGGAAATGCTCAAATTCCATTGCCATTTCCACTGTTCCTGAAAATATTCCCAACCAGAAACTTTGTAGCCAGAAAGTAAAAGTTCCCTGCCTGCAAATGTGTTCATGCCTGGGATGGAGGAAAGCGTGCAAGCAGCATGCCACCACTTTATGAAGAATACTATTAACTGTTCTCCAGTGTAATACTTTTCTCAAGCTTCTTCAAAGCCAGAACTGCCTTCATGCAGATCTTGCTTCAGTAGGAAACATCTTTTCTCCTCAGTCATCCAACCTGAATTGCATTTTAGGTGGTGATATGGCTGAACAAAATAAACTATTTTTCTTGTAAGGAGAGGTAAGGGGAAAACATGTTCCAAATTCCTTCATCACCGCTTTATTGTTGTCATGTTAGCCACAGAGATGAGCAGCAGAAATGAACTGGATGACCAGACAGGAGCTATTAACTTCTCTCTTTCAAGTTTGCTCAGTCAACATTTTGACATATTCTTGGAGACAATTGTCATTTCTACCTTTTTCAAAGTCCAAATTATGGTCCTATCAGTGCAAGGAAGAAAAGCCCACTCCCCTCTTGTCTTCCTAGCCCAAATCTATATCGATTGCTTCTGTTCCTTGTAATTCAGTATGTCTGTACCATCCTTTTCTATGAAGTGGCTCAGAGACCACCCACAGAGTCTGCTGGGTCTGAGTTGCTCAGCAATTAAGCTGATAGCCAGTCTCAGCATGAGGAAACAGCAGGGAAAATAACAGAAGGGAAATCTTGCACAATTGCTACTATGACAAAAAAAAAAAAAAAAAAAAAAAGAGGGGGAGAGAGAGAGAAAGGAATTTCTCTCTGGCATCTTCACTTAGGCTCTGTTTGCAGCAGAGCTTGTCTATTGCAGTTCATCTAGTATTTGTTTGGGTGGATGGATTGCTAATACCAGCTCAAAATATTTTGTTGCCATAAGAAGGTGATCTTCTCAGAGGTGCATTCCAGTGTCCTCTGGAATCCAGATAGTGGTAATTTTGACAGATTTCGTTATTGTTTATTTCATTATAGAGATGTCTCTTGCTGGGTTTGATTATGCAGTCCTACATGAAGCCAACTGGGTTACCTTGGGCTAGTCACAGCTCTCTTCTGAGCTCCCACAGTCTCACCTACCTCACAGGGTGTTCTGTTGTGAGCAGAAGAATAGAAAGCTTTGTCAGATGCTTTGAGTTCCCTTAAATGGGTGAGAAGAATGGGGTAGAAAAGCCAACTCTTCTTCTTCTTGGGAGCATTAGTCAAATTATGTAGCGTAGTTGGAATTATAGACTTTTTTTGTTTTAGTGCTCAGCTTCTACTTTGAAATAATGAGGTGTAAAGGTTTGTTCTTGATATACCACTCTGTTTTTTTCTGCTTTTAATTTTCTGATGCTGATATTAAATATTTCTATACTTTGTATATTTGGATTTTTAAAACTAGTTTTAAATCATATTCCTAGTATTATTGTAAATGATGAATTATGAAGTTTCTTATCTATTGACTTTGGATCTTTCTGATTTTTGGTTGCCTTTTCAGGATCCATATCATAAGGACTTTTTTTTGCTTCAAATGCTTCATAAAGCATTCCAAATGGGGGTATTTTGCATACATTTCATACACTGAAATGCACAAAGGTATGAAAACTGTCAACCAAAGAGCATCGATAATATTATCTCATTTAGCCCCTACTATTCTGAGCTGCATCAATTCTTCCAAGGCTGCGTCCCCAAAAGACTTATTTGCCTCTCTACTGTCCCTCTACTGTCACTCTATTGAAGTGGACTTTAAAAGTGCCATGCAAATCAGGAAGAAGCGTCCGCATGAGGCTCAGCAAAATGCGCGTTTTTAACACACCTTCCATCCCCATGGGAGCCGTATTTTCCTTGTGCGCATCTTTTTCTCCATGCCCCTGCTCTTGTTGATAGGGTGCCAGTGGGAATGGG
The DNA here is from genome assembly GCA_023333525.1 of Aspidoscelis tigris stejnegeri. Taxonomy (NCBI): domain Eukaryota; kingdom Metazoa; phylum Chordata; class Lepidosauria; order Squamata; family Teiidae; genus Aspidoscelis; species Aspidoscelis tigris. The sequence goes on from JALMGA010000008.1 coordinate 47,056,427, forward strand.
GAGGGACTGCGCTCGGTGCGGCCACAACCAGGAAGACAACCCCTGACAAGTCCAAAGAAAAAACAGCCATCAGTTCTCTGTTCGTCTCTCAGATCTTCCACCCCCTGAAATGGCTTCTCGTGCCGGCAAACATTCACTCTCACCACTTTCCCTGTTATCGCTGTCAAAATCCACCCTGTCCAGTGCACGATAGCTCATTCACTCACCACTTTCCCTGTTATTGCTGTCAAAATCCACCCCTAGCAATAATCCACCCATTTCACACCTCATAGCAATTGCAACAGTGTTGCAATTCTGCATGATTCTGGCTCTTTAGTTCTGAGCTTTAGAAAGGGAAGCTGCTTGTGTTACTGCTGTGTGTGCAGACAGCAATCCCTGCCCCTTTTGCCACGGAGCGTCCCCAAGGTAAATGTTGCGAGGAAAACCCGCAACTTCCAAAAAGAGCTCTGAAAGTCTTATTTAAAGGGCACTTTTTTTGTTGCGGGTTTTCCTCATTTTGTAGCTCTGGAAGTTCGTTAAAAACCCTGGCATGGGGCGCTCAGAGGCAAAGAAGAGTTTTAGAAGACTTTAAATTGCTTGGGGACAGGGCCCAAGAGATACTGGCATGTAATCCACCAATAAACCTAGTGAAGTTTCATTTCTGCTCTTGAAACAGTTATACTTTGCTCCCCAAAATTATCTGGGGTATTTGTACAGCTAAGCAGACATAAATCTCCTTTTTCTCGCATTAATGTCTATCTACCTGCCTGCCTGCCTACCTCACCCTATACTTATTTATTTATTTATTTGTATTTCTATACCACCCTATACCCAGAGGTCTCAGGGCGGGTTACAATATTATATTAATCTTAGATAGGTCCCTGCTCTCAGGCTTACAATCTAAAGAGACAAGATACAAAAGGAAAATGGTGTGGGAGGGAACAGGGACACTCTTAATGATAATAATAATACATACAAATTAAAATGAGGTTCTTAAAGATCTTAAGTTGATCAGGTATGAAACAATTTAAAACCTTTGTTGGTATATTGAGAAAAAAGCAGGTCTTTAAAAACATATTTGTCACTCCCAAAAGGAGACTACTTTAAGTAAAAATAATAAAAACCCCATGCTGCATAGATAATGCAGATAGTTCGCTATCTGGCCAACAGCAAAAAGCATGTCCTTAAGGTCTTTAGTTCCGTTTAGATGCTGCTTTTAAGCACTAACCACAATAAAGCAGATTAAGACTATGTTTGCATGGCACTATTGAAACCTGCGTGTCCTGGCACACTCATGATGCAGTAGCTGTGCTAGAAGAGTGTGTGGTCTGCACAGCGCCACCTTCACCCAGCAGGCAGCCTACTCTAAGTGCTTGATAGAGTGCTGTGAAGGGAGAGAAATAAGAGGCATGCTGACAGAGAGCACTTCCTCCTACCACTTTTCTGCTATTGCTACTTCTGTAGACTTCCTGTAGTCCACCTCCTTCCTTGTGTACTCAGTGGTCCTGTTTGTTTGAATGGCTCCATTTTCTGTGCCCAAAGAAGCAGCACCAGCCAGAAACAAAGGTTCCCCCCTGCAATGTTCACATGACTGGGATCAACAGGTAAAAGCCTGCTTGCGTAGATGACCAAAAATGGCTGAGTTCTGATGCCATTCTGTGCTAGATTCTCACTTATGAAAGCCAAATTCCAGGAGCTGCAGCACAGAAAATGCAATTTGCCGGCCATTTCTGTTGATCCCATGGTAGCTCCCAAGACCCTGCCCTAGATCTTGCTGCACATGGTTGCAACCTGTGTCTTCAGAGTTCTTGTTTCAGGTAGGTGGCAATCCACCATTGAATGAATAGTTGGGTCAGCTTTTCAAGCACATCTTCAAAGTTCCTCCTACACTTAACAGCCTCCAATTCTCAAAAGTTCCTTTCATGCACACAGCTGGCAGCCACACTCTATTGTGGGGCCTTTGTGTTAAAACAGTACGTTTTAACAGGAAGATCCAAAGAAATCCAGGCATTTTTTCAATAAATGGAAAAGATCATAGGCACTAGGTGTGCTACTCACCCCATGAAACCCGAGACAGTACCTATATGTGTTTCCTTATGATTCAGAAGTAATGCTTCAACTACTGCAATAACTTTTCCATGCGCCTTGCGGGCATAATATTTGCATCCCTTAGTACATTTGGATCTCATGCTGGAACAGTCAGAACAGAAGCTGTAAATCAACATTCCAGATTTTTCTAAAATGTTTCATTCTTTATTTCATTCACGGCTGAGCTTATATTTCTCAGCTTTCATCTGAAAGAAAAAAAGAAAGAACCAAAAGCCTGTTTTCCACCATGTGCCATGCATTGAGCCTAGCAATAGAACTTGATAGGAGAAGTTGTGAATCTGAATAAATTTGACATTTAACTCCTTCACTTATTCCTCAAGATCATTATGGCATTTAGGCACATGCACAAGAAAGGTAAAATGTTGCTCAAAGGAAAGCCCCAGATACTTGGAACAGTCCCCCTAGAGATACACCAGGCACCAACTCTGAATATATTCGGGCACCTGGTAAAATCACTGCTTCCCTATGGATGTAGGATTTCTGGGACAGTGGGGTTAAAGGGAATTCCGTAAAATGCTGAATTTAACACCGCAGCATAAGAGCGCTTTGCTGGACCAGGTCAGTGGACCATCTGGTTCAGTTTCACATTGCTAAGGATGGAGTGATGATTTGAACAGTTTTGTGCAGTCCAACTGGGAAGTGTTCTGAGGAATCTACTGAGATGTAAGTTGTATCAACAAAATGATTATTCATTTTTGGCTCAGAAGGGTCTAGCTTTTGAGAAAGAACAGAGTCAAAATAACAATAAAAATAACATGGCAGGGAAAGTGCTTGCTAGGAACTCTGAAGGACAAGTGGAATTGGAAAATATTGTTCAGCAGTCCAGAAGCAAGGAGGCTGAGGAAGGACCAGAAAGTGCAATTCATCCCCCGTAGTTCAATTTGTAAAATTTGATGGATCTAGAGAGGAATTTGCTGTCCAGTAAATTGGCACCTAACGGGTGCCACAAATGAGAATGCATTAGATGGCATCTTGAACTGCAGAGTACAGGAGTCCAAAAGCTATTACAATGTAGCTGCTAGACTTAAAATGGAATGAAAGTAATAATACAGCCTCTGTGTGAGTTGTAGCCAGAAAATGCTTATTTTATTTTGCTCTGTGATTTCTTTAGGTTTTGTCGCAGAGGTTCTCACACCAATAAAACCCAGGTAGGCATCAAAATTAAATTTTCTGCTTCTCGTTTAGTAGTTATTCTTGTCAGCAATAACTCACGGAAAGTGTTACAAAAACTTTGGTTGCCTCCATAGCAAGCACTTCAGAGGCAGAGTATGTGATTTCCACATGCCCTGCAGGCTACCATCATCCTCTCTGAAGCTGACAACTCTGGAGGTCTGTTGTCTATGCTGAATGAGAAGTGCACCACTGGACTCCCTTCTATGTGTTAGCTTGGAACATAGGCACTCCCCTCCCCACTACTGTGCTGTATCTGCACAGGACGGAGTGTGGTTCAGATCAAGTGGCCCTTGATCTGGATCACTGGTAGACCTCAATATTGAAATCAACTGGTGTACTAGTGGGTCCTAATTCAGAACACAGAGGTGTGTATGCCTCCTTGTTCTGGTTACAGGGGAATCCATTTCAGAGCATGCCTTATTGCACCACCAAAATGGGTTCCTCAAAGGCTCTAAGGCCAGGAACTTTCATTCCTGACCATCAGGCCAGCTCCAAAGTTCACGTGAGCTTTGGGGCAAGGGCAAGGTCTGTCTGGAACATGCTGCCACTTTTTGGATGGTATGATTCCACCCAGAGGAGCAATCCCAGCCTTAGGATGGATCATTCTGTTCCTGCCCTACTATTCCCAACCAGGGGAGATAGGTGCAGAAATTCCCTTGGTGTGAGCTCTTTGTCCTGAAACTCTTAGGGTAGGGCTCTCATAATTCTACTGACTTCCTTCTGTACGATGACAAGATCTATTGAAACTTGGAGGGGACCCATGTGGCTTTCTTTTCTCTCAATGCTGCTTCATTGTTCAATTTGTTGTATTTTTTCTTTTCAAGTCTTTATGGTGTTTTGTTGGTTGGACATTTCCTGAGACATTTCTGAACAGGACAGTATATAAAACAGGAAGGAAGGAAGGAAGGAAGGAAGGAAGGAAGGAAGGAAGGAAGGAAGGAAGGAAGGAAGGAAGGAAGGAAGGAAGGAAGGAAGGAAAAATCATTCTTTTTGCATACTTTTTGAAGAAGGTACATACAGCCGTAATTTTAGTTATTAAGCTAATGCTTAGTGTTACTGTATTGCTCCACAAGTCATTTAGACAAGGTTGTTCAGATTTTGGGTTTTTTTGCACTTAACTATCCCGCGGAAATTAGGTTTAGGGATGGTGGGTGGCATTCGCATTGCAAGCACTGGCCCCAAGCAAAGGACTACTTGGGATCCTTTGAAATTTGGTCAGCCCTGTTCAGGACTGTCTGCCTTACCACAGCAAAAGCCGTGTGCTCCCGGCCATTGCCATGGTGACCAGTGATGTGGTGCGCGATTGTGCAGCTGCAGCACCCCCGCACTGCCCCCAGGCAGCATTTGTACACAGAAGTAATGTGAACACTGTCTCTGGGAGTTGATTGGGAGTGTCCTAGACATTCGCAGTTAAGCTGTAGAGCAGTATTTAGTGGTCAACAAGTAGTGACAATCAAGGGCTGCTGTGGGACAGAGGTGGCACTGGGGTGGCCAGTGGTGGTCTGTATGATTACTGGGCTGTGAACACACCCTTAAAGTCTTTGGATGCTCCCATTGGTTCCAGTGGCAAGGAAAGATGAGGGATATAATTCAGAAGCACCTGGAGGACTTGAAGCTTGAAGTCTCCTAGGTTAGACATCTACATGGCTAAGTCCAATATTATAATGTAATATTGTAAGTAGCTAGTAATTGCTATTACTATGGCTAATGGCTTGAAATTGGTAAGCATATGGTGGTCAGGAAAGAGTAAAAGACTTTAATATTATAATTAGATTAATGTAGATTAAAATTAATAAACAATATATGAAATACAATTGAGTGAGAATTGCTAGCCTTTTATCTTGGGAATTTAACCTTCCATTTAGATGACTGTTTATACTACTCTTTTAAATAGCATGCCAATATATTCTTCAAGAGAATAATACAGAAAAAAAGTATTTTATACGGAAAGCTGTTTCCTTACATAAATGGTTGTAGATTTCATATATTCATGCTGCTGATATCATCAAGATTTTGCCACACTATTGGAACTGCTTCCATTAATTACAATAAAGGTGCATAACTCAGCAGGTTAATAATTTTATGGATTCCTTTTTTCTTCTCTCACTCTATACTTGGCTAATGTGATACTTTTGTGGGCAACAATTTCATGGCATTTTTTCAGTGTGCACTATTTCTATCTGCAAATGCTACACTTCAGAAATCATTATGCTATTAATTCCTCTCCTTCCTAGGCTGTATTTTTTTGGGGTGGGGAAAGAAAAGAAACTTTAAATATTTTAATAGCCAACGTTTCTATATCTTTTGGAATGGTTTTATATTAGCACATGTGTGTCCAAGGATGCATGAATATCCAGTATGTTTATTTAAAAAGCAGAAAATGAAATGGAAGGAAGACGTGTGCCTATTTGTAAACCCTTTCTTACTGCAGATGGTTGATCAAATTGTAGAAGCAACACACATCTCTAAATGCATCAGAAATAAGGCATCACCTAAGCCATTTAAAATATGGCTGCTTCCGCACTTACCTATATAAATCCGGATCTACCTCATCCGGATTTAGTAAACCCGGATTTACAGACCCCCCCCTCGTCCTTCCGCACATGTGGCGGAAGTACAACTTAGATACAGATTTGAGGTGGGTGCTGTGCCTCACATCTGTGTCCCGGGGGCCTCCCCCGGCTCGCCATGATTGGCTCTGCTGGGAAACTCTGCTGTTGGATCGCCGCTTCTGGAGTCAGGGGGAGCTTCTCCAAACCCTTTCCTAGCCCCCCCAGGGGAGAGCCCAAGTGATCCCCTCCTTACCTCTTTGATGTCGCCCCAATTCTGGCCAGGGAATCCCAGGAGGCTGATCCAGAGAATCTTTGAAGAATCTCCAGAGTGTCTCCAGAGATTGCACCCCCTGTGCGCCCCAAAACCTTAGATCTGAATCATCTTAGATCTGGATTAAGGGGGGTCAGTGGAAAAACCCCAATGGCCAGTACTGTTTGTCACCTCAGACGTTTGTTCAACTATCTGCCACTTTTTATTATGTCTAAAAAGTTCTCTAAATGGCACTTCCAAATCTCCAAATCTGCTACTTGAGAACATATACAAAATATAACTTCTAGCAATTGACCAAGGTGGCTGGTGGTCAATGGAGTCTAGACACATCTGGAAAACCATACATTTCCTTCCCTGGTGCAGATAGTACAGCAGTTTTTATGGGTGAACAGCTTACGTGACCATCATGGAGGCCTCAAAATTGGCTTCTGTGCTCAAGCACTTGTGGTTTCTGAATTGGAGGATTGACTACCTAATCAACCTTCCCTATAGCCCAGGGCATGCTAGATATGACTGTCCTCTCAAAGTGTCTTGTGTTGTGTGTGTGTGTTGTGAACATGTGGTCTTTCAGAACATCATTTGTATTATAAAGGCCAACAATCGTCCACAGTATCATTTCTAATAGATCATTACTGGGGATCACATTGTTCTGGAATGTGAGCAAACAAGTTATGAAGAAAATTCCTATTAGGTTGTCAGGAAATAAATGACGTTCAAATACATCTACGCTTTCACAATCAGAGTTTTTGTTGCATTTATCATCTAACATTTTCCAAATGGTCCTATAGGAGATAGCAAAGTTAATTCATTTATAAATATTCTTCAGAGTTTAGAAACATTCCTTTTGGACCATATCTCCCATGATTCTTAATTAAGGAGATCATTAGCTATGTTGGCTAAAACTCATCAGAGTTGTAATACCGAAAGGGATGATTTCCCCCTCTCTCTAAGTTTTCTTACATACAAAGACTAATTGTTATGGAGTATAAGATTTACAGTTTAAAAACACCTTAGAACAGGGGCCACCATTTTGGTATCTGAAGGCAAGTGGCACCCCAGCAGGTGCCATTCACATCTATAAAGTTTCTGAGCACCCTGCTTTGCTACCTGAGGGAAAGAAACAACCAGAGGAAGGAACTCATAATTCCAAACTCAGCTGCTGCCTTAGAAGAACACTGATTGCTCATATTTGCTTTAAATAAACATTAGATCCAGTTTTAGCTTTTGTAATGCTCTTCTACTAATACTTAAAACATACACAGAGAAAATATTCTTTGCACTCGTTTTTATCTCCATTTCCTGATAGAAAAAGCCTTACCAGATTAATTTTTGCATGTTTTCAATATTCCTTGAATATTACTGTAAGAAATGTAGGTCCTATTTGTATGCTTCCAGGGGGACAGAGATGCACCAACTGTCAAGGTCTGAGGCCTTGCTGTGGTGATGAAACTGCAAGCCACAGCAGATGGTTTCCAGGTGGACCTGTTAGGATGGAACGGAAACATGAGAAGTTGGCCATTTTCTGATCCATTACAGTGTATCTAGGTGGATTCCCTCTCCCACTTGCATAATCTCTTTGCCCCCCTTGCAAATGGGGTCAAGGAGGCAATTCCATGGATGTGTGTAGTATGGAAGTTCTGAATATTTCTTTCCTATCATGTTGCTCACCTTATGGGATGAGAAGTTGTGGGAATGTGAATGTTAATGAGACCAATCACCTGTCCCACCCCATGGTCACTAGGAGGGTCCTGAAAAGGGTTTTGGTGGATGTAAGTTTAGTGATGCTCCATAAGAGTCTGTAGTGTCAGAAATGATCCACTTAAAGCAAAAGCTAAAGAAAGCAAAAGAGAACAACTCCTCATATTTTTAAAGGCACTGAAATAGAACATTTTTGGTTTAAGCCTTCTCTAGTTTTTTTTTTTTAAATTCAGAACCAGGAAAGAAAATAAAGTATTGTGGGATGGGTAAGTCCTTGAAATGGGTTATTAATGGCAAATGGCGAATCAGAGACAACCTGCTGCCAATAACTACTTTGTTAAAATGATGCTTCACTTCTGACCACAATGAAATAATCCGGCATTTAAAAGAGAACATTATCATTTTCTCAGTCACCCACACAGACTGTCAAGAAACCGTGGAGTCCTCTCCTTTTCTACATGGCCACCCCACTCATGCAGGACAGACCTTCAGCCCTCCAGCTTATCCATAACTCTTAATTACAGAGATGGCTTAACATGCCCCCTTTCATAAACTTAGATCTTTTCCCACCTTAGTACAAACCTTCAGCAGCCTTTGCAGTGGAAACCCTGCTGCATGGATAGGATATATATTCTTGAGATATTCCAGACCAAAATTACATTATGGGCACATGCTGAAAACTCTTCAGAAGGAAAGAGATTGGCAGAGTTACTCTTGCTGAATATCAAATGGCCTGGCTTGGATATTGCATGCAAATATAATAGTTCTATCCTAGACTCAGAACATCTGGGAACAGGAAGAGGGAACTATGAAGCAAAGGAAGGGAAAGGAAATAGCACCCCTCTCTTATAGATGGGCAGAGGAAACTCATTTGGGTTCTGACGTTAATCTTCAGTGATATACCCTATTTGGAACAACTTTTCCAGCTGCAGTTCATTCTAACCATATGTGTGGCATGCATTCCTCTTGCCTGGAAAGGAGTCATGAAAGCAGTTATCTGCCCTTTTTGACCTTGCAGTGAGCACAGATCACATCTTAAGAATTAGCAGCATGGTATTTTTCTCTGTCAAATACCTTTAGAAGAACGTGAAGTAACTTGATGAAAGAAGCAAAAGGGCTTGAGGTAAAGATAAATAACATTTATTACGACACACGACTGTATGCAGTCGATTTTACACTGGATAGCCAGATGGAAATGAGGACAATTTTGTAAAATTTCTAAAGAAGGGTTCTGTGCTACAGGAAGCACCTGATAAAATTCTGTTTTCTGCCAAACTGTTAAAGAGACAGATGTCCTATTTTAGGATCCTATTTAGCCAACCCTAAAGGGTAGCACTGGGGGGTGACTGTCGCTCTGCAGTGGAACAAAATGCCAGGAAAGCAGAGGGTTGTTGGTTCAATTCCCCAGTGTCTCCCGAGAAGTAGGCGATGGCGAACCATTTCTCTGCCAAGAAACCTGCAAGAGATCCCCATGCAGTCAACCAGGAATTGGCCATGACTCAGCATTACCAAAGATTTTTTTTGCAGCATTTTTTTCTACTGAGAAATCCTATTTACATGAGTAAAATACTGTGGAAACCCAACTGAATTTTCATATTTGTGAGCTGAATGTCTGGGTGTGATTATTTTTGATAGAAAAATTTGTGAATTTGACTATTCAATTGAATATTTGAATATGAATTCATTTGTGCACATCCCTTTCCATGTTTGCTAACATATGGGTAGTTTGGTCTAGTGGTTAAGGAGCTGGACTCTTATCTGGGAATACTGGGTTTGATTCTGCCCTCCCCCACGAAGCCAGCTGGTTGTCCTTGGGCTAGTCACAGCTCTCTTCTGAGCTCTCACAGCTCCACCTACTTCACAGGGTGTCTGTTGTGGGGAGAAGAGTAGAAAGTTTTGTCAACCACTTTGAGTCCCCTTGAACGGGTGAGAAAAGCAGGGTAGAAAAGCCAACTCTTCTCCTTCTCTTTTATAAGAGGAACAATTACACAAACAAATGGCAGATGAGATAAGAGAAATGATATGATGAGAAATCTAGCACCATTTCCCAATTTCCTGTCATATAGCTGTTTCAGGATATAACTTCCATATCCTGGTATTATATTGGGATTGCTACAGACATTCTAACACTTGAGTCCTTGGGACATTTAATTGTCCCAGGAAAGCATCCCATGGCAGTTAAGATCAGGGATGCTGACCGGTGTTTGGATTGTAAGTGCTGGCCCATCCCAAACTTCACCCAGACCTACCTGGGTCTGGATGAAGTGCAAATAGTCCTGATTGGGACCATCCGCCTCACCATAGCAACCATTGTGCATGCTGGGCTGTTGCTATGGTGATTGGTAATGTGGTGCATGAACCCTACCCCATGTAGCATTTGCATATAGAAGTATGTGAATGGGGGGTCTGGGACTGTAGTAAAGCCATGGAGCAGTTTTTACTGTTCCACAGCTAGCTGTGATCAGGGTGTCTCTTGGCCTTTCTGGGATGGAGGTGACAACATGGGTTGTATATGCTCCGTCCCAGAGCATGCCAGGGGATCCTGATTGCCTTAGCGCAAACAAGCCCTTGATTTCAGATTTCAGCTCTACTAGGAACAGCACATATTCTGTGATTATCCTGGGTCTCTGGGAAGGATTTGATAGTCAGTGTACCAAACTAATCATAAACATCTACAGGCTATGTGATAATGAAATAATAATAATGGTTAAGGGGGAGAAAGCCTTGCACAGACAAACGTTAATGAATTAACCAAAATTCATAGAGATGGACTACTTTACTTACAGAGCTGTATAATGAGGGCATGTTAAAGGAGATACTGCCATTTGCCAGCATTCAATCTGGTTTTCATAAATATTTCATTTTACAGCTGGACAAAATGGCTTGTTCATAGAATGAAGCATCCTTCTGTAAATTTCAAACATTTGAGTAACAACATCTGAAGTCTATGGAATATTTATGTGATGTAGTATCTGTATCCTTGGAGAAGATAATGATTCCTTCTAAGGAACTGATGACCCCCTGCAGATCATTAGTATCAGCTATGACTTAGGTAAGGGAGCCTGTAGAATGGCAGGAGAGAGAGGTGAGGTGCTAATTGGCAACTTGTCTTTGACTGCCTTAAGCCATATTTTGATGTGCAGCAGATAAATGTTGGGGCTCCAACTGAGCCCTCCCCTGTCATACTTCTGCTGCATGAGTTGTAAAGGATTGGCAAGAGACCTCGCGGGGATTTCTTACCCAGTTGGTGGAACATAACCTCCTGTGTTCAGTGCAAACCTGGAAAATATCAGTAAAAGTAATTTAGCCTCTGAGAGGCCATTATCACTAGTTGCTGGACCTCCTTTCCATAGCACCATTGACAAATTGGTAGCTTGGACCTTCCCCTTGGAAGATCATTGACCTTATGATACTATGGACTTCTGTGAGCCGGTTTGATTTAGTGGTTAGAGTGTTGGATCTTGGACTCTTCCTGGTAGTCTCCTGATTCGATTCTGCACTCCTAGACAAAGCCAGCTCTCTTTCTGAGCTATCACAAGCCCACCTACCTCACAGGATGACTGTTGTGAGAGAAAAATAGAAAGTTTTGTCATCTGCTTTGAGTTCTGTTAAGGGTGAGAAAAGCATGGCATAAAAACCAACTCTTCTTCTTCCACAGTGCCATTGATTTGGATTGGTTTATTGAATATTATCTATGTGATATCATTGGTAGACTTGTCTCCATGGTTCCTTCAACCCCCAGTTACCCATAGGTGCCAACTGTGATCTTCTCAGGTGCCAACTGTGATCATCTGCATTCTAAATTGTCATCGAAGTAAATGAAACAGGTGGGATTGTGAATTACTCAAAACGGTTGTGAGTTGCAAAGCGCTTGTTGTAATACTAGTAGTAATTGATTGGGGAACACAAAACAGATTACTCTTTTCTTACTGAGTTCTTTAAAAATTGTGCCAGGATTGGATTATGTATCCCACCATTCCAGCTGTGAGAAAAATTGCACATTTTAAGTGACTGATTTGCATTCAAGCTAACTTTGCCTCTATGGAAAGACATTGTCAATGCACCTGAGGACTGGATTTCAATCTGTATTTTATAGTTCTTTGTTTAACATTGTTATCTGAGTATTGTAACCATCCTATTAATTAAATAAACTTAATTAGTAATTTTTTTAAAAAAAGTTAAGTTGGCCTCCAGTAAAAACACAACACGAAAAGGGTATAGTAAATATTTCTCTCATTGATCTGGGCCTTTCACATGGGGATAACTATTTTCTTTTTAACTTCTGCTTCTTAGAACTAGAAGATTTCTTTGAACTGATTAATCAGAATGTATTGAAACTGCTCAGTTTTGCAACTGTTTAGTTTCAGAGTTCAGATTTTAAAGATTCTGTAAGATCAAAATAAATCTTTATCTGCCTAGCTCTTTCTTTAAAGACTGTTCCACTAACACCATTCTTTTCCCAAAAGCTGTTGCATTTTTCTCAAATGCCATTCTCACAAACTATCAAACTGCAGAAGGATTAATTGTCTGAAAGCATATCCAGGTTATTCGGAGGCCATAAATCTTATAACTATTTCATATATGTGGAGAAGAATTTTTCTTGAACTTTTTCTTCTTTTACTTTTGATGAACCCTCAGAGGAAGTTGATGTTAGAAGATCTGATAAGGTTGTGGCACCTCTTGATGGCATAGATTGTACTGGGGCAAGGATGCTTCCTCCCAACCTTGGATCAGGCCCTGTGCCAGCCTAAAGGCCCTCATCTTCCCACTGGGCAATTTAATCTGGATTTAAACCAGTTTTTTTTAATTCAGCAGTGGGGTCTGATTTTTTGCATTCCCAGTGTTAGTTTATAATGCGGACTCACAGGGGAGAAACCCCTTCCCCTCTCTCCTCTATCATACCCTATCTTCATTAGGGCTAACAACTCAAACCCCACCCCCTATATAAGCCTGTTCCCAATTCAGATCATGGAGCAGCAGTTTTTGTTCACTGCTTCTCCTCCCACAGTACCACAGCTTCTTGTGTTAACAAGACAGTAGAAGATTAAAGATTAATTTCCTGTCCTCTGTTTGGTTTTCTCCTTGGTAAAATGTGTAATGTTTAATCCTAAGGGTGCTATGGGAGGCAATCACAGCAAGAAGGAAGTATTGTTAGAAATTCCTAAAGATCCGTGGATTGGAGCAGTGCGAAATGGCAGGAGGGATGAAGGGATGGAGGGAGGCCTTTACACAATGAGCGAACAATTGTGCTGGCTTGTTGCAGCAGATCAGTGTGAAATGGTGGGGAACCAGGCAAAAGATGTGAATGGAAGGAAAAAGGGAAAAAGTAGGCGGGCTTTTACACAGAAGTTGCCAATTTGTTACACTGATCTCTTGTTACAAATCTTAAAATCTGCAGGCTCCGTTACAATCTACAATCTGCTGATTCTTTGTCTCTCCCCTCCCTTTCAGGCAGCCTGATCACGGAGAGCCAGGAACAGGAATACTTTGTGTTTCTGGACCTTTTAATGTACAGAAACAGCTAATCCCTTGCAAACTGTTGGGACAGGGAAAACTGGAGCCAACCTCAAATCTGACTAAGTCCAGTGTTGGAATGGGCCCAGTGTCTGTGGAGCTGATAGCGTACTTGCAACCTTGTGTTGACTTCAAACATGGAAGCCTCTCTGTCACGCTGTCACCGTGCCTACAACAGTGTCTGCAGGTGGTGGGCAACCTAAGGGGAGTTAAATCTGCTCTGAGGAAGGAGGATGATGGCAATTCAAGACCATCCAGTGTCCCAGGAATGGTTTGCACTTGCAGAATGATCCAACTGAAGATAAGGAGTGAACCAGAATGATCTGCATTTCAAAGTAGTGGGGCAACCCTTAAACTCACCATCAGCAGTTGAAGTGCAGATGGGAAATGGCCACTACAGTGTCCATCATGTGGCAGACCATTGCCATGGTGATCATGACGTGGTATTCATTTGTGCAGCTGCAGCTACACCATGCTGCCCTGCCCAAACGCAGTGCTGGAAGAAAGTGTGAACGCTGCATCTGGTTGCTCACTGGCGGGAATGTCACTGGCAGCTGACTTTCTTTTTCTTCCTCATTGGTGCCTTCGTTGCTTGCCGTCTGCTGGCTCCTGCTGCCCTGATTTTCCACAGATGTGATGGGACGGCTGGGTGCAGCAGGCTTTGCTCCGCTCCGCTCAGAAGCCTTATTGCCTCCTCCCACAGCAGACCCAAATTCCCTGAGGCACTCCAAGCACAATGATCTCACGGCTGCAAAAGGAATGCACAGAGACCTCAGGATGTGGTAAAGTTAAATATTTTATGTGTCCCCTTTGGGTTTCAAGTTTGCCCCAGGGGCATTCCTAAGCAAGTGCTTGAACACACCAATCTGCCTGTCTCTTATAAATATTCTATGCTAGGAAAGGTGATTTAAGAAAGGTTGGGAACATGAGTGCCACACACTGCCTCCATGAGATAATTCCAAGACGCCCCTGAAAGCCTAGCTTTCAACTGGTTGAAGGGCTTCTAGCTGCACCTGCCCAAATCAGCTATTACTGCTCGTTGAGTGAATATTTAGTGACTTCTAATGAACAAAATGTGCATAGAATGCTATGATGCCACTTTACAAACAAGCACATTTCTCCTCTTTCTTGCAGTACATTTTACCTGAAGGGAGCTTATAAATCCTGATAATGATGACCTGAGAGATGCTGCTAGGTAGAACTTGAATCATGAATTGCACAGACACACCTTTTTAGATTCCTTTTGCGTACAGGTTTCAGTGCTGAAATATAAATAAACTCTAGAGAGTAAAGAGGGAATGATGGATAGTTGGATGTGAGGACATCTAATTAAAGAATCATCAAACTCTCTAAAATGTTGAGAAGGAAAAAAAATCCATTATAGGCAACAAGATGGAGACAAAGCAGCTTTTAATTTCTCATCAATTTTCTTTAGATGAAAAAGCAGCAAAGAACCATCAGATCTGCAGAACAAATGAGTTTCTGATATTACAGCTTGTAACAGCAAAATGAATTTTACACTATCAGGAATCATTACTGCACAGGATCTCCAGGTCTTGGCATCTCTCATGATTGGCACACATATTGGCGACAGGATTTCATGACTCCAATATGATTGATAGCTAGCTTTCTGCAGAAATTAAGCGCACCCATCTTCAGCTGCAGGGGAAAAAAAAACCTTTCTTGTTCTCATCCAGTAAGATTGCTTCACCTTGTTAATCCCTGCTGATCTGTGTTTTCTCATTTTGAGGACCTTGATGTAGTTGCAGAAGGCCTACACAGAAAGGAAAAGGTAATTTTGCATCCCCCCTCCCCCAAAGCACTTTGGATTTTCAAGTTATTCTTCTGTAACAAGGTTGGAACAAGCCACAAAACAAGAGGCAGTGCAGGAATTTTCCCAGAATTTCATGTGCACCAGAGTATTTCAATATAACACTCTGTTTTCAATATAAAGATAGTCTCCACACTATGTACTTCGGTGCACATCATGTAGTTTGGTTTTGGCCTGAATAGAGCAGTGCACAGTAATGCACACTCAGGGCTATCAACTCCACCATGGCCTCATTCTGGCCTAACTCTGGAGGCCAGGAATGAAAGTTCCCCAGTCTCCAAAGTGTCCAGACAGAAGGGTTACAACAGCATGCCACAAATGAGACCTATCTGGGACCATTTTTGAGAGCCCGGTGAAATGTACAGAGCTCCATATATTGCTGGGAATGTTCTACCAGAAACACCGCAACCATTCACTATGTGGGTCTGGGGCTGTATAGATGCACCTGAGCATTTGCATACCACATTGCCCATTGCTGCAGGAGCAGCTTGGTACACACGGCCATTGTTACAGCAAAGGTAGGTCTGGTGAAGTTCAGGACAGGCCAGTTCTTACAATACAAGTGCTCTCAACTATCCCTGAGGCTGATTTGTACTTTGACCTGTAGTATACATTTAGGCAACATCTGGGCAGGTGCATCTCTACTTTCAGGGAGTGTTTACAGATTCGAATGCCCCCTGCCTGCCCAGAGGTTGCCTAATTTGCAACATTGTGCACCACAAGCAAACTAACCTGTAGTAACCACAAAAGCTGAACAGCTCTTCCCATGGCTTCCTTGTCTTCAGCCCTCCAATTCTCAAGTCCCAAGAGTAAAAGGAGCAACAACTTTCCTGTTTCCATAGACTTGTAGTACACACTCAGCACCACTAGGGTGCTGAATTCTTTCCACTCTGCAACTGCCTTTGGGCATTTTGGCATCTGTAAAGCACATGGCTTTAAAATGACAACTCTTCTTTTCCTGTTTGAGGATTTTCCCCACTTCTTGCCATAGGATGTGACATCAGAAGGACCCCTGACCCGGAAGACAGCAGGTTTTCCTCCAATCACCTCCCCTGTTGTTACTTTGATGTCATTTCCCCCACGCTCTTTGGGATTGCTGTATAAAAAACCCTACGAGAATAAATTCTGGGTCTTTTCCCACCTGTAATCTGTCTCCATCGTCTTTATTCCCCTCACCCCAATCTTCTGATCTATCGGGTCTGCCATTACAGTGGCGGATCCCTGGGGGCTGTGCTGGTCAAGAACCCCAGTATTATCTTTTGGAACATCCAGCAACCGCAGTGGCTTATTAGCTGTTGCCGAGTTCAGAGCAGTTTCCCTGCAGCTGCTTCCTGCTTCCCAGATCCCAAGTTTTTGGGTTGCAGAGCTAGACAGCAACAACACTAACCCTAACTTAAGCCTTACCTTTAGTGTCCAGATGGTGACAATCTGTACTTCTGCCAGCTGAGGAGGTCATCTGCAGTCCTGTGCAAGCATGCTGGAACCTCAGATGACCCTCTGACATGACTGTGACTGCGCAAAGTGTTAGCATTGCCTAGTGACAGCACTGGCACATGTGCTGTCATGCAGGGCACCATGCTCAAGATGGCAGCACTCAGGAGTTGATCAGGTGCATGATCAATCTCAGGTGAGTGATCGATTGTGAGGGGGTAGGTCTGGCATCAACTAGTGCTCGAACTAGTCAACACCTTTCCCATCTGCAGGACGGGAAGTGCAAAATCGTCCCTGATTGTAGCTGCTGTGGGATAGTATCCCACAAAAACTGAGTGAGAAAAAGCTCATTAACTTTTTAAAGTTCCGGATGCCAAAATTTTTTAAAAACACTTATTACTGCCTTCGTGGTATGCATATGCTAGAGGCAGAGGCCCTGTCCCCAAGCAATTTAAAGCCCTCTAAAACTCTTTTTTTTTTTTGCCTCTGAGCGCCCCCATGCCCGGCTTTTCAATGAGCTTCCAGGGCTACAAAAGGAGGAATATCCATGACAAAAAAAGTGCACTTTAAAGAAAAGTTCCAGTGCTCTTTTTTGAAGTCGCAGGTTTTCCTGGCAGCATTTACCATGGGGACACTCCGTAGTAAAAGGGGCGGGGATTGCTGCCTGCACACACAGCCATAAAACATTCACACATCTCCCAGAAGTGCAGCAGCTTCCCTTCTTTTCCCTTTCTAAAACTCAGAACTTTCAAAGAGCCAGAATAGTTATCAGGTGTGAAGTGATGGATTGCTACAGTCACCGCTGCTCTACCGGGTGGATTTTGACAGTGATCTGTGAAAGTGTTTTGGAGCTAGCAGTTAGATCTGCTGTGGGATAGACCATCCAAATTCAGACAGCCCAATGGCAACCTGGCCCAGCTTGGGACAGTATCCTAGGACAGGCCAGTATCCCAGGTAAGTGGAAAAGGGAGAGGGACTCCAGGCTTCACCTAGCTCAGTGTTCTTCAACAGGCGTCAGTTACTTGCACAATGTTGTTTTGGAGTAGTCCGTGGTTTGTTGTTGTGGCCACAAGATGCCACTATGATACAGCACGATTTATGTAACACAGATGTTCTCAAGAACAAGGATGAGATAAAGGACTAGATATATTTCTTTAGAGTTCAAGGATGCAGCCCAGAGATGTGGATTAGAACCCATGGGGGCAGTGGGAGCTTTGAATAATGCTTTAATTAGAAACCACCCTTTCTTCTTGCTAAGCTGTGGGAGTTCAAAGGTGGTTTGGTGAGAACTTAGCAAGACTTCCAACTGGAGCCTTTCTTTGCCTCTTTTAAACTCTTGGAAGCAAAGCACTACCCTATTCAATGTCCACCCAGAAACTGGCAACTTTTTAATCAAAGAAAGATATCCTGCCATTTAGTAAGGAGAACTGAAAAACCATGTTATTAAGAAAAGTAGCACTTATGCCATCAGTTTTTGCTTTGGGTCCTCTCTCTCTTTCTTACCTAGCTAAACTTCTCAACTCAGTAATTTTTTCATGGAAACATTTTCAGGCAGAGTTAGAAAAACTCTCTGGAAAGTTCTCATCCTCTTCCTCTTAATTGCAGTGGGGAAAAATGTAGGAATAAAAAATATATATACTAAACACCATGATTGTGTTCTCATTCAAGATTTAAAGAGCTTTGAAATAATTTTGAGGACCTGCAGTTTCTGAGGATTAAAGGTCCTGAAACCCAGATTATCTATATTCGAATCAAAAGAGGTCTCACAGCTGGATTTAGGAATAATCTTCACTATTTAGCAATGGGAACGCAAGCAGGCTTTTGAAGGGAGGGAACCATGCTTTAGGGGCGTTCTCCTCAGTTTCCCCCGATCCAATTATAAGCGGCAATTTCCTCCCCTTTTCCCTGAGCTCTCACCATTACATGTTAAGGATATCGGGCTCGGTTGAAAGGAAAGAGTGAGCAGAGCCTGAAGTAGCTTGCAATGTAATGAGAGATCAGAACATTACAATGTAATGAGAGATCAGACCATAGCGAGAAGTGAGTCAGAAGTGTCTGATTTTACTTAAAGAGGCAGTGATTGGAAAGACTTTGGCCTTGATGTCTGCCATTTTGTGCTGTGCTGATTCAGCGCAAAGCTGGTGACTCTTAAAAGCCTGCCTACTTCACCCCTCCTCCCTCCCTTCCCCATCGTGATCACACCCTGCCATTATAAGGAAAAAGGGAAAGTGATATTTAATGTTCTACTGCCTTATTAACAGGAGAAAGAAGTTGTGCTTTGGTATACAAGATGGGGGGACAAGTGGTAAACAAAAGCTGAGACCTTTGATCCATGATCAGATCTGGAGAAGGTTTATATAGAGGGCGGGTTTTGAATTGCCTGCCCCAATGAAGTCAAGGTATGATGGTGCCCAATCGCTGACTGCTTGAAGAGAGGAATCTGCTGAGGGGAAGGGGTTTCTCCCCTGTGAGTCCGCATTATAAGCTGACAGTGGGAACACACACACACACACACACACACACACACAGACCTAGCTGTTGATTAAAAAAACACCCTCCTTAAAACCCAAATTAAATTGCCTACTGGGCCCCTGGCCCATCTGTTGGAATCCGCAGGTTAAGCTCCCCACTTCCATGGATGTAAATGGGTGCATGAGCTTTAGAAATCTTTTATAGAGAGATTTTCACATTACAGCCAGTAGTGCACGTGAAAGTTGCACTGGGATGGAGCATCTGCACTTTACAGAGCCTTTTCTTTACCAGAAAACAGCTCTGCATACCAGAGCATTCCATGTGCAGTGTAAGTGCAATTAAAACTGCAGCACGCTTATGCCAGTGGCCGAGTCGGTAAGGTCCTGCACACTCCTTCTGCATGTCTTCTGGACGGAAGACGTGCAGGGTGAGCGCGTGCCTGGTGGCAGGAGTACAATGATGTGCTGTGACCTCAGGTTGCCTCAGTGATGGCTCCACATAGGTGTGCTAGCATCATCACCGGAGTTCTGCCATGTCTGACTTCTGGGCAACCATTCACACATCAGCAACGTGACCAATAATTTTCTTTCTTCATTATCTATCCCAAAGGTGAATATTCTGAGTTATTTAACACTGAGAGAAAGCAGCTTGTCACTTTGCTGATGTATTCTCTCACTCTGAAAGTGGACTGAAGCTGGATTAAACCTCTGCAGTGACCACAGCCTCTGCTTCTTGATGCATGGAGGTAAAGTGTGAATTTCCTCCGGGTCAGTAATGAAGGTTCTCTCTCAGGCTTTCCCTGTCCTCTTTTTTATTCACTCACAAAATTTGTGATTTTTGTTTGTGTGTGACAAAGGGTCAATTATAGTTCCAACATAAATCATTTTTATGGTCTAGATGCAGTCTGTTTGGTTAAGTTTATTTGTTTTATTTATAAGTGCAGCCAGCAGTTAATAACCATTGCCTGGCTGCAGTTTTGGTATATGAGAATAATGTAGAACAGGGCTCAGAATGCAAGCCTGAAGGATTGAAGCTTACTTTGTCCTTAACTTTCGAAGATGAAGGGCTAGTTTTATGGCAGCTCTGTGTGGAGAAGAATGGGTGGGGGAATGGAAATGCATAATAAATGGCTGTTTCTCCTTTCTCCTTCAGCCTTTTTGCCCATCCTGTTCCCATACGAGAAAAGGAGATGGTTCCCTCTTATTTATATTTTTCAAAATAAAACTATAACTCATTGCAAAACAGAGGTGTGATAAAAGTGAAACTGTTGCAGAATAGTATACATGAACATATAAAAATGGTAAAAATGAAATTATAATTTACTGTCATTCTGGAGCAGCAAAAACTAATAAGAGAGGAAAATTTACCAATTTTATGCATTTATTTTGCTTGCTTTACTGTCTTGCTGTTAATAAAAACAGGGAGAGAATTTATGCCAGAAACTGTCATCTTTTGCTTGGCATTTTCGTCATTACTGATCTAGGCACAAGAGCCCACTTTCCCCTTGGCTCCAACTTTCTAGGAAAAGAAAAGTTATTTCCCTTGCAATCACATATTAATCTGATGTGCTTGTTGATAGAACTAGTTTTGCAGATCTATTTATTGTCATTATTGCTTTTGCTCAGGAAGCAACAAAATTTTGCTGCTCTTGCACCATCCTTTAAGTCCTGTTTTTTTCTGCTTTGTGAGATTATTCCTTTAAAACCAAGTTTACATGTGTGGAATCTTGTACATATGGCACAGTTGTATAACACTGTATGCACTTGCTATGTAAGGAAAAGAAGGCTGCATGCACATGGGGGCAGGCAGGAGGCGTATTTGCCCTTTGGCCACTAGTCAACAATTAGTAAACATCTGGTGAAGAGCATACGCACATCAACTAGGCTGCCATAGCCTACAAGCATGCCCTCCCTCCCCAGTTGTTCACTAATTGTTGATTAGGTATGGAGCACGAAATCATGTTCCACGCCTTTACCAACATTTACCTAAAGCTTAGCTGAAGCATCCAGCGGCTTGTGATTGTGGAATGCTTTTCCATGGGCCTGAACCCTCATCTGTGCCTGTTCATTTCCTCCCTATACGTTCTGTTTCATTCCTGTATACCACTGTACTAAGGCCATTAAACATAAACCATACCTTGCTTTTTCACCGTGAATTCCAAGTGGAGGGACAAGCATACAAGAAACAGGTAATAAACACAGTGTGTGGATAATTTTTGACTCACAACAGGAAAATGTGTTCTTAAACTGCAAATGGGAGCTCTGACCTTTAACACATATTATCCTCCCTATAACTACAAATGATTGGTCCTTGTCTCCTCTTAGGGTGTTTTTCCCACTAGTACTAAGTACCCATTGAAAGACCCATTAGGCTCAGAGCAGGATGACCCCATTTCCACTACACACCCCATTAGAGCCACATTTTTCCCCCCAGAGGCAGGGAAATCTGGATCATATGGGTCCTTCAGGACCTATAATCCGGATTTCCTGTAGATGGGGTCTACAATAGGGTCTTCAGCCATCAAATCCGGATTTTAGGGAACCTGTTTCCACTACAATTGGGCAATGGGGTCTAGAGGAGGGCTCAGAGGGGGCACCCATGGGGGGGGGAACTCAAAACTTTGAAGTTCCTCCAAAGTCCCTCTGAAGTTGCCTTCAGAGACTAGCACAGGCTCCGAAGATAACCCCTTGTGAGAGCAATGCCACTGTCAAAAGCTCTGGAGGATCTTTGAAATTAGTGGCAGATTGCTCTGGCAATTCTATGGAGCCACTCCGGAGGATCTTTGAAGATTCTCCGCAGCGTCTATGGAGATTGCACCCCCTGTCTTCCAAAACACTTGGGGTGACAGGCAGCCCCCTTGTGGGTAGATCCAGATTTGCACATGGGTGCTCTGGCGTTTCCACAGCAGGCAGGCTAGCACCCATTGCTACTGGGTGCTAGACCACCATGGAAACATATTGTTGATATTGTTATTGTATTCTGGTGTTATGCAGGCTGATTCCCAAAACACACTCATCTGCCCCAGCAGATTTCCACACACTTGACTTCTCATGTCCAATTGTTTTGTGAGATTTGTGTCTGAAGTCAGGCTGACCCTTTCTCAGGAGCTAAAAAGATTCCCATAATGTCAGTGGACATGATGGGTGCTTCCGCATTGGATACTAAGGTTGGTTCCACACTGGACCTCTGAAATATGGATCTATTAGATCCATATTTCAGAAATCCGTGTTAAGTAGATCCGTATCTAGTAGATACTGATCTGCTACCACCCTTTCCGCCCGCACCTGCAAGGGTGGGACAGAATTAGAGACAGATTTGAGGTGGATGCTGTACAGAAGCACAGCACCCACCTCAATCAGTGCTCCGAAGGCCCTCCTCCTGGCCTCCATGATTGGCTCCTCTGGAGCTGGGGTCTCCTATCTCAGGGCTCCCCCTCGCCCCAGAAGCCACGGATCACAGCTTCTGGAGCCATGGGGGCTTCACCTACACCACCCAATCCCACCCCGGGGGAACTCGCGCGATCCCCTCCTTATCTTTAAGCAGTCAGGCCGATTCTGGCTGCCAGGTCCTGTCGCGCTTTGTGCGTGCGTGCAGCACGCCTCCCTATTGGCCAGGGCTGTGCGCCTGCGCAGAGCGCCTCCTGATTCATGTACACCTCTACCTGAAAGGGAAAAGTGAAAACCATTGAAATGAAATCTTTATAATTGTTGTGCTGAATCCTGCGGTAGGTCAGGACAGAGGAACTGATTCAGGCAGGCCAAAAGCAATTCTTTAGTTTATGATCCGATGGCACTTTTACCCTTCAGGAAGAAAAGAGTTTCTGAGGGAATTTCTTCCTGAAGTGCCAAGAGCAGTCGGTCGTCCTTTGCACCTTGGCTTTGATCTTGGGGGTGTTCACCATTTTCTGCCATGCCCCAGGCAGCCACAGGCTTTTAGTCATAGTGGTTGACTGAGGTTCTCAGCTGACATACGGAATACTGAGGGGTAGTAGTGGGGAAAGGCATTCACTTTCATGTCATGCTCATGGGTATCCCAGAAGCATTTGATGGGAAAATGTTGCTGGCCTAGATGGATTTTAGTTTTCTCTAGCAGGATTCTTCTTATGTTCTTTATAAATTGCTTGACATTAAAATTGCATTGACTCACTTCAAAAGACAATGTTTGAGGCTGGGAGGGGCTTGGATCAGGAAACAGAAATTGTAATGAAATAATTATTTAAGATTTTGAGAGGCAAGGCTTTTACATTATGTTGGCAGGCAAAGTGGGGGGGAAGGTTAAACACAGAAAAGGACTGCTACTGCCTTTATGGTAAAATCTACATATAAATGACACACTGACAAAGAGAACATGGAAGGCTCTTGTTGATTGTGTATATAAACCATATTTAAAGTGGCATTTTGGTTCATTCGGGTGTTTGGGTGACAATAGAGCACATCAATATTTCTGTTGCCTGAGAAGAATGCAATAGAAATGCTAAAGAGCTTGGATGTTGTAGGCACTTGATCTAGTATATTTTTCTTTTAGTAGGATAGGCTTTGAAGTTGAGAAGGAGGGCCATCCAAAGGGAAATGTTAACAAGTAATCAACAGTGCTGTATGTTTGATTTAGGCAGGATCTGTACAGAGAGTGTGGGGAACAGTTTAAGCATCCTGCACTACATAAAAGAGCCCAGTGTAAATGGATGTTCAGTTTTTCATCTACTATATTAAGAAGCTTTGAATACGAGCCATTAAGGACCCCAAGGCAGCATTTCTATTCCACAGCAAAGGGACCTTATCCATGGCTTTGAAGAGCCAGTCTCCATGTGTGCAGTGCTGCAGCTGCTAGAACCAGGGCCCAGCCTATGGGAGAAGTCGCTGTGGCCATTGCTGTGGTAAGGTGGATGGTGTGGGCCTGACAGTCCACAACGTGAGGGCTGCTAATTGAGTTTGGTGAGTTTAGGACAGTGTCAGTGCCGGCGGTGCAAATGCTGGCCACCCTCACGGAGTTTAACTTCAGTGGAATACTATTCCCCGGAAGTTAAGGGTGGAAAGGCCCTTTGTTACCAATCACCCTTTGTCAGTCGTAGTGACTTGAACAGAGAAGTCTAGCTTAGAGGCCTCCTTAATTAAATGGCTCTACCACAAAGGCCAATTAGTCAACCTAGCTTGTTCCTCAAAACACAGCTTAGGGATTCTGATAGAAATCGTGTGCATGAATAGGCACCAATAACTGTGTGCCCAGCAGGTTGCTAAGCAGCAAATTGTGCTGATACTTAACTCAGGCCAAAGTGCAAAGGATGGAGTAGATTGGTCAGACCCCAGTAAGAGCTGTAGAAAATGAGTTTGAACTCTCTCTAAGAAAATGTCATTAGCCCAGTCCCATAATTTGGCTCCATAAAGAAAAGTGGGGAAACTATAATGGTATAAAAATGGAGAATTAGTGTTGAGGGAGCAGGTTGTTGCTGAGCCATCCGTCGATTTAATGATTAGTCAGTTTAATGAGTGTGCTTTCATCATATTATTTTTGATCTGTTGATTTCATGTTCCTGTACTGGTAGATGTTACTCCTAGGTACATGTAAGACTTAACTTGATACACTTCCTTATTGTTACATTGTCACTTTTCTAAAGCTTTATTCCTCACAAACCCTGACTGTATCCACCAGCAGACTGGCTCAGCAGACCCAGCACCCTGGACTGGTCCATCAGGAGGACAGCCCTCCCAGTTGAATGCTGTGTCCTCATTGGATGAAAATAGAGCTGTAGCCCAATCTAACCATAGACGCCTTGTAAGTGGTCCATGCAGCATTCCAGCCTGGTAGACCAGACTAGCTACTCATATGGGGTTGGATTTGTTATGGGATATATATCAGATATGTATCTTGGATACATATAGGATATGTATTGGATACGTATCCGTTAATATCTGGTATGTATTTGTTCATATTTGATAGTATTTGTTTGTATCGGATATTCGGATGAATTTGTATGAATACATTGTGTCGAATAGAATTTTACCACATTCAAATATGAATTTTCAAACATTCAATTCCATTTCCATTTCCATTTTTATTATGAATCAAATGTAAAAAGCCACATTTGTGCACATCCCTAGTCACAATATTAATCAAGTGTGGCATTCCAGTCACTTCTTGGCAAATAGAGGGGGAAGAAATGGAAGTGACCACTGTCCTTGAACTAGGAATTTAAGTGCAAAAAAGCCCACAAGCTGTTCACATTTTTTTTTACATGCGTGGGGCTTAGAACTGCTTCTTTTTTTAAGAAGCCAAGGTAATGTGCACTATTTGTTTTAATTTAGGGTGCTTCCGCATTTGCCACCGAGAAATGGCTCTAAGAAGAGCTGTTTCTTGGCGATCCGACCTCCGAAGGATCCGTCCCTATTTCAGACCAATCTGAAGGGCCGTTGTGTGTCCGCACATGCGTGGGGAGGCCGGATTGGGTGGCCGGATCACCTGGGTGATGCGCAGAAGCCATAGCACCCATTTCAAAGGGCATCCAGCCTCCTGTGCCGCTGACGTTGCCCCTGGAGCTGCGGGACTGGAGCAGGCAGCTGCCAGTCACCGTGCATTTCCGGTGGTGTGTGGCATACCCGGGAGGGCAGAAGGAGGCAAACTGGCCTGCTTTCACCCTCCCCAAGATGGCGGCCACAGGGACATCTGTCCCTTCACCTGTCCATGTGCGAAGTGTCCTGCTTCCAACCAGATCAAGGCGAAGAACCGGATTGAAGATAAGTTCTTATGTGTTTTTAATGTGTCCTGTATGTTTGTCTATAAGGGTTTTAACGGCCTGTGCGGAAGCACCTTTATTCTGGAAAGAAAGTTAGGATGAGAAGCAGTGATTAGCCCAAGGTTACCCACTGAGCTTCCCTGACTGGGTGGGGATTCAAAACCAGGGATTCCTAGGTATTTTCTGCATATGCTCCTATGGGGCATGCTATGGAGATCACACCTGACCCTGAGAAAGTGCCATGAGCCAGGAATGTGGTGGGATCTGTCCCCAACACATTCCCTTCACTTCAGAGTTCAAGGATGGAGGCATTTCTACCATGTGCCCAGAAATGGCCCTGGAAGTGAGGCTTTCTTCTAGAGCTTGGTGAAATATTGCCAGTATCTGGAACAGACATTGGTTTATTTCTGTGGCTGCATGGCAGGAACCATGATCCTACCTGGACAGTGCCAAGACTATTTTTTAGCAGCCTCTCACTGAATTCTGCACTAGGTATGGGGATTACGTGGCCACAGTATGCCAAGGAAGGCTATGTCTCTGTTTGGCACATGGAGTCATGAGGACCCTGAAGTCCTTGGAGAACTGCTGGCATGGTTCAGAAGGACCGTGTGCATGTTGCCCTATGCTCTATTCTGATAGGTTAGCTACTATAGTGTAGAGCACAGACCACTTCTGGCTAAACTATGAAAGATGTGCATGAATGCAATTTTCAGGATGTGATTCAAATTGAATACCCAAAAATTTGATTCAGTTCAAATCTTTAAAATTGGAATTTGATCAAATTCGATTTGAATTAAGCAAATTTGAATCTATTTGTTTGAATTTTTAATTTGAATTTGCACTTATGAATGTCTACAACATTTGTATGTGCCTATACGCATCATTATGGATCCTGTACACATATGTGCACATCCATATGCATCCTGTAGTTATCCCATATGCAACTGGTTTTTGTCCCGTATGGATCCGTGCAAATGCATACAGATGCAGGAAAGATGTGTATCTGCAAGTACGCATCATGCATGAACCTGTACGCATACAAATGTCTGGATCATTTGAACAAATAGATCCAAAATTCAAAATTCGTTTGAATCTTTAAATTCAAATTTATGGACATTCAATTCAAATTCGAATGTCGAAACTTGGGCAGATTTGATCGAATTTTGAATGCCTTCAAATATTCGTGCACACCCCCAGTGCACTCTTCAGAAATAATAGAATGCCCATTGTGAAATGCAACCAATGGAAACATAATGGAAGTAGATGTTCTTATCCCTGTATGACCAAAGTCATTTTCATTAGGAAGGACAGAACAGTTCTACTGATAAAGGGTTTTACAGACTTTAATGGCATCTGACTTTGTCTTTGAACAAAACATCAATAAAAATTTGTGCAGGCTTCCAGGTTTTTTTATTCATTTCTTTGAACTTTCCCATTATATCAGGAAACCTTTGGCCAACATTCAGCAGACTTTGGGGCTAACTGAGTATAGAAACTTCCCAGTCCCGAATGTCCAGCAAAACTGTATGTACTGGGGCGAAAAATAAAGTTAAAGAAAAAGCATCTTCCTTGTTAACCCACCTCTCAGTCTTTCACAAGTTGAGAGAATCAAAGCCAGTCTGAGAACTTTGCTGCAGGCAAATTTTAAAATGTACCTTCATTTCATATTGCATGGAAGAAAAAGAAAAAGAAAATGCACCAGAAAGCAGTCATTAGATCACATAATGCATGAAAGTCCTCTTTTTTTCACTTTCCTTCTAAACATTTCAAGAAATCTAAAAATCATAGAACTTTACAAATGTACTGTCTCTATATCTTCTTCAAGCCTTTAGCCATAGAAAGAAAACCGTCTGAATTTGTAACTAACTTTGCAACTCTGAGATCATTTATTTATTTATTTATTTATTTATTTATTTATTTATTTATTTATTTATTTATTTATTTATTTATTTATTTATTTATTTATTTATTTACATAATAACGGGTAACAACCTTAAAACAGATTTAAAACAGAGTATACATTATAAGACATTAAAAATTCAACAAATATAAAACAATACACATTACGTTTAAAATAATAGTGTCTGTACTGGGGGGAAACATAAGGAGCTCAACCAAAGGTGCGTCTTCACCGCCTTTCTAAATCTATATAAGGAAGGGGCATGATGCACCTCAAGGGGGGAGGCTATTCCATAGTCTGGGGACCATCACAGAGAAGGCTCTCTCCCGGGTGCCCACCAACCTCACTATTGAAGCTAATTGGACAACCAGGAGGGCCTCAAAGCCTGATCTTAAGGGATGGGCAGGTAGATATGGGAGAAGGTTTTTCTTTAGATATTTGGGGCCCAAGACATTTAGGGCCTTATAATTCAGAGTCAAAACCTTGAATTGGGCTTGGTAGCAAGTTGGCAGCCAGTTCAGTTCTTTTAAGACCAGTCTGATGTGCATCTGGCTAGCTGTTCCAGTCAGCACTCTACCGACTGCATTTTGTGCTAGCTGCAACTTCCGAACCGTCTTCAAGGGCAGCCCCATGTAGAGTGCATTGCAGTAGTCCAATCTAGAGGTTACCAGAGTGTGGATAACTGTGGCCAAGTCATCTCTACACTTTATACACTTATACACTTTGCATTCCTAAGGGGAAATTTCTACATTATGCAACTCTTTTTAAAGATGCAGCACTACTGTTACAGGAGTGCTAGTCTACACACGTGTTTAGCAGCATTCCCACAAGCAGGATCAAGAGGTTTGATTTGATTATTGACCAGAGTCCGATTCACACCTTGGCCTGTAGTTTACAATTAGTCAACATCTGGACAGGTATATCTGCATTTGCTGGAAGTAGTTACAGCCCACAAGCATGCCCTGCCTACCCAGATGTTGCCTAATAGTAAGCTAGCAGCGGTGCACACGATTTCCCCACACGATTAGGAACCTACCTGGAAGCATCAAGCTGGTGAACATCTTCACTTCTTCCAGCTCAAATGACCCCCTGACATGACTGCGACTGCGCAGAGCATCAGCATTGCCATTGTGATGGCACTGGAGTATGCACAGTTGCGCAGGGCACCGGACTCAAGATGGTGGCTCCAAGGAGTGGATTGACTGCATGATTTATGTCAGGTAAGTGATCAATCACGTGGAAACTAGGCTGCCGTTGACTAGTGCTTTCAACTGTGAGCGCTAGTTAACATTAGTGTCTCACATAACTTTCCCATCCGCGGATGGGAAAAGAAGTGTGAAATTGCCCCAGAGTGGAACTGATCCTGAGAGAAGGAGGAAGTGACGTGGCTGACTTTGGTACAAAGTCTGCTTTTAATGAAGGCAAAAGAAAATAACTTGATTACACATGGCTATGTTTCCATGTTCAGGGCTTTCTCTACACAAACCAATCAGATTTGATATAGTCATTTGTCTGTTCTCTTGAAGAGGTTGGAGCAGCCTGCAAGCATGTCACTTCTGAATAAAGACAAACATGAAATTAAAGTGAAATAATTCTGTCTCTTCTTATTCAGTAATGATTAGTAGAGCTGTACAAATTCAATTCAGATTTCAACAATTTGAACTAAATTATCCATCTTTACTACAACTATTTCAACGTTACTTTACTAATTACTCTTTCTTGGCCTAGTTTATCTTGGATAAGATAATCCATAGGTTACTGCAGATATCTCATCCAACATGTTTTTCTAATGTCAGATTTCATATATCCACCACATATACTTTCTTAATTAATCCTTGAATTTTATTTCTTTGTCCTGAAAGAAACTCATCAAGGGGTGTTTTCCCACTGAGCTTTAATCTGGATCTAAGAAGATCCAGATCTAAGGAATGGGTACTTCCCTTAATCCGGATCTAGTAGATCTGGATTAAGGGCAGTACTCAATGTGTTTCAGTGGGTGGTCTAGCGCCCAATAGCAAGGGGTGCTAGCCTGCCTGCTGTGGAAACGCCGGAGCACCAATGTGCAAATCTGGATCTACCCATGAGGGGTCTTCCTGTCATCCCTCCGTGTTTTGGGTGACAGGGGTGCAATCTCCGTAGACAGTCTATTCTTCTCCCCATGACAGAACACCCTGTGAGGTAGGTGGGGCTGTGAGAACTCAGAAGAGATCTGTAACTAGTCCAAGGTCACCCAGCTGGCTTCGTGGAGGAGTCCATAAACAAACCCGGTATCCCCAGATAAGAGTCCGGCTCTTTAACCACTAAACCAAACTGTCTACAACCTGAATTCATCCACACCTCTAATGTTTAGGCATCATGAAAGTCTCTCTTTCTCCGTCTCTCCCCTGCCTTTTACTGTTATGTGCAAATTATCTTTGATTCTAGAAGCAACTGGGATGTTTATGCCCTTAAAACTGGATATTTGCAGAAATATGTATACTAATGGGTACAAGGCAGTTGAGTTAAACTTTCTAAAAGCATTATTTGGTGCAAAGCAATTATTTCTGCTGTCTGCAGGAGTAAAATTTACCACCTTGGGAAACCATAAAAAGTCAAAATAACAACTGTATACTGAATGTAAATGATGCCACATCTAATGATATGTCACTTTCTATTTCTTAAAGGCTAAAGTATGTTGCTTAGAAACAACTACCAAAAAAAACCAAGACAAGAAAAAAAAGAAAAGAGTGTTCTGAATAGGCTTTCCAAAAGTCATTTGAAATCTTCTTCCATAATATGTAAAGGTTAAGAACTCCTTTAAAAATCATTTTTAGGTAGCATTTTTATTTCTTTGGGAATTAAAAAAAAAGTTCAAATAAAGCAAATTATTTTGAGATGGTCTCTGTAATGTCTGGTTTAGAACTAGTTGTAGCTGGCTCCTGGGTCAGAAAGAGCTCTAGCTAGTTATTCATGGGTTGCCTTCAGATATCACGTCAAAAATGCGTTCGAATGTTTAAAATCCGAATGCTAAAAAACCCGGTTTGAATCCATTACATTTGAATCTATTCATTCAAATGTTAGAGTCGTATTTAAACATACGAATGTAAACATTTTTATGTGTTATATGTATCTGTAAACATTTTGTATGCATCTTGTATACATATGTATCTGTACATTCAAATGATTTGAATCATTCGAATGAATGTTTTGGAACATTCAAAATCCATCTGAATGTCTAAATTTGAATGTGAAGACATTCGATTCGAGTTCAAATGTTCACATTCAAATGAATACGATCGGATTTTGCATATTTAGGATATTAGTGCATGTCCCTTATGTGGATAAGCTTGTTAAAAACTGGAAGCCCTTTACTGACTTTTTGCAAGACCTGAAAAATGAACTCATAATCACAGGATTTGAAGATCAGAGGGTTAAAGAGAACGTGGAGGGGAAGAAGGAAATGAACTAAAATGGGGCAAGACATGCAGAATACAAGAGAAGCTTTGAATGAAAGCGGGAAGTCAACAATTTAGGTCAACTAATGGTTATATCCCCTTTGGGGAGTTTGATGTAGGGGGAGCGAAACCAACTACAAACTTGCCTAAGGACTCCTCAGTTTATTATACTTATTATATTATTTTTATTATTTCTCTTGTGACTCTTGATGTTATGATCAGTAAATTCTTTGATTTGAAATAAGGGAAAATAAAGGATGTTTTGCATATGTCAAAAATAAATAACAACAACAACAACTAGGGGCAGTGCTGAAAGATCTTAGTGGGCACTTGAAAAGCATTGGCATCAACAAAATATCCATCTGCCAGCTACAGAAAGCCACTTTGCTGGGATCTGCTCATATCATTCGCCGATTCATCACTCAGTCCTAGGTGCTTGGGAATGGCCCGACTAGTGATAACAATTACTGAAAGCAGCATAAATATCTGGTCTGGGCTAGGGAGATGCACAGATATTTGTATTAATTTGTACGAATGTGAACATTCATATATCAATTGAATGTTATGACATTCATACATACTAGCGGGGTGCTTCTGCACATGCCCTTAAACACCCATTAAGGAACATGTGGAAGCACACATCCGCACAGCGGCACCTTTTAAAGCCGCTTTTAGTACAGAGCATCCGCACAGTAACACCCATTAAGCACACATGTGGGAAATCGCATCCGCACAGCGGCACCCATTAAGTACGGAATGGGTAGACCGTGTCCGCACAGCGGTACCCTATCTGTCTCTAATGTGTGCTTAATGGGTGGCCTTAAAGGGTGGCCTTAAAGGGTGTTTCACTGTGAAAACGCATCCGTTTAGGATGCGTCCACACAGTGAAACAGTGCCTACCCGGGGCCCTCCCCCGGCCTGCCATGACTGACTCCTTGGACCCAAGCATGGCGAGCCCGGGGACTCTGCTGTCACGGCTCGCCCTCGCCCCAGAAGCGGCGGATCCTGGCCAGTGGGCGCACCTGCGCGGAGCCAATCATGGCAGGCCGGGGAAGGGCCCCCAGGACACGGATGTGAGGCAGGTGCTGTGCATTCACACAGCACCCACCTCAAATCCATATCTAAGTCATCCTTCTGCCGTGTGTGCGGAAGGACAAGGGCAGGGTAGATCCATATCTATTAGATATGGATCTACCTCTGTAAATCCGGATCTACCCTGCATCCGGATTTAGTAAATCCGGATGTATTCTAAACCGGGTTTACTAAATCCGGATGAGGTAGATCCGGATTTATACAGGTAATTGCAGAAGCAGCCGCGCTCACAAGTGCAAGTGCTAGTCAATGTTATTCTCTTGCACACCTTTCCCGTCCATGCAACGGGAAGGGAAGTGCAAAATTACCCCTTGTGCTCGTCCTGCACACTGACTGTACCATAAGGAGTAGAATCGTGTAGAGTTTTCTCTTTTATGTTACATTTACTGCACCATAAAAGCAGAGTGAGGATCTTCCCAAGGTCAGTGCAAGTTCTGCTGCAAAAATTACATTGAGGTCTGGAATTTCTGCAGTGGAGAAAAGTGCACATGCTGTTCACATTTCATGCTATTATTTTAACAGCCATCTCTATTTACGAATGGCATGGAGGTTATAAATATAGTCAAATTAGTGAAGAGAAGGTGACTCAGAAAACCTACCTGGGGAGTGATGGAGAATACCATATAATTACTCCTATGGATGATGGAAGGTGGTTGTATCAGTAATATTTCTGTCAAATTAATGAGATAAAGTGATCGGAAAAAAAAACCTGTATTAAGACACTCAACAGTCTTAAAAAAAAAGAGTCCAGTATAAACTAACAACCTCAGTTGGGAAAATTGTAGCAGAAACTGCAATAAATATGAGCGTAAATAGAACACATAGCCTCTCTAGAGTACTTGGGTGAAGCTGAGGAACTATGAGGGGTTGTTTTAAATGAGCAGTGGACTATAAACAAATATGATGTTTTAATGAAAAGTAAACAGTGTTGGGATAAAGGATATCAAAATGGGTTTGTTTTTCAGACGGGGAAGCCTGCCCTTCCCCACAGATTGTGCTATACATATTCATATGGGAATGGATGCACAGAATATGACATGAGGTGCTTTGAATAAAACACTTAACCTGTTTCAGCACCATGTCCCGGAGCGTAGTTAGTATGAAATGGGTCCTGGGCAAAGAAAGCCAGGTAGGGCCTTCAGCGCATCTGGAACAAAAGCCTATATGTAGTGGAATAATAAATATCAACCTCAGCAGCCAGCTGAAGCCTCCGGAAGGGTCCCATTTATTTTCTGGGCTGCTGGCAAAAAGCCAGATTCACTCAGGCCCTTTCTGCACTTACCTCGGTTAATCTGTTAGATCCATAACAACTAGACCTCTTTTAGCTAGATCTGTATTAGCTAGATCTGGATCAACCAGAGGCAGAGAGACACCAGGGCCCTTCCTGCACTTGGCCTTATTCTGGAATATATCTGGGGATAGCGGTTTGTTGGCCACATGCTAGTGCAGACTATGGCAGGCCTCACTTGGGACCTTCCATAGTCCCGCACTAGCATGCAGATAGCAGGTCCCTATTCTAAGTTGTATTCCAAAATAAGACCAAATGCAGAGAAGCCCCTGCTTTGTGCAGGCTTTAGAAGAGCAAATATGTGCTAGAGACTGCTAGTACAGATGTTGAGCACATTTATCTGGTCTACCACTAATCTGGATTAGTGAGGCCTTAGCATAGTTCGAATATGGATCTACTCTACTCCTGTACAGATGATGTGTTCTTAGCAGTTCCTTGATCCTGAATGCCATGCAAATGATAAGTTCTTGGTAGCTCCTTGATCCAGATTAAGAAGTAAGTGCAGAAAGAGCCTCTGTGGTAATTATGCCCCTACTAGGAGGAGAAGGGAGGACTGAATGTTCCAAGTCTGTCAAACAGTACTATGTGGCTGTGTCTCCCTTACACAGCAGAGGCACCTTTCCCAGGGCTTCAAGGTGCCAGTCTTCATTGCTCCCCTTGCTGCTAGAGCCTGGAGCTCCAGGAAAAGTGCTTGAAACCCAGTGAGTGTGTGATGACTCTCTGGTTGCTACCTTGAACCCTGACACAGGGTGTTTCTCTACTTACCTTCCTTAATCTGGATGTAAAAGATCCAGATCTTTGAAATAGGGTCCTCACTGAATCTAGTCCATGAAGATCCGGATCTTGGAGAGAACCCCATGTGTCTCCCCTTGCAGTCTAGCACTCGATGACAATGGGTGCTGGACAAGGTTGCAGTGCACCCATCCTGAGGATTTCCCTTCTGCTAGTATGAACAGATGGGTTCCTATTGGGGTCTTGTGTGGAAACAGGATCTTGCAGATTGGTACCATTCAGGTGCTGATCGGGTGCCTAATGGGCTCTAAATGGGGTCTTCCTTGGTAGTGAAGAAACACGCACACCCTGCTGCCTCATCTTCACTCATTGAAGCAGGCTGTGGTGAGTCAAGGGGCTGTTGAGCATGCACATGGCGGATCTCCATGCACAGAAGTAGATGTATCCACACGCAGCCTGGTCTGGGCCAACGGAGCTGGGGAGGTTCACTAGCTACCTAGGCCCTGATCACTGAGGAATTTCTTCCATGCAGCTTCTGTCTATAGAACTGTGTGTGTTTTTAAAGGGAAAAAAAACCCACAGAATAATTCAATATGACAGTTTTTGATTTTGGGTGTTTTTTTCCTACCTAAAAAGTTATATTTAGAAAATTCTGCATTTTCATATGCTTCCACTCGAAGAACCTGTTACTGCCAGTCTACTGCTACTAATTCACGTGGCAATTGATCAGAACTTTCACAATGTCAAGGACGCTGCCTGTCTGCCCGTGTGCCTGGCTCTGATTAGAGAAAGAAATACGATGGTCATAATCTGTATTATATAGACCTATTCATTTCTTTCATTACGAGCTTAGGAGCTAGATGTACCAGATTTAGTTCACTTGCTGCTAAATCCAGTGACCTTTCTGCAAATAAGTGTTTAGGACAGGTCATAATTATAACTTTTCCACCAGGGCGGCATCAAAACATGCAGTGTGGGGCTTGATGAAAATATTTCACACAGAAAGAATGTTTGTGGTGCGTAGCATATGACACATGTCACCCCATGGCTTCAGAAGAAAGTAGATAAAGAGTGGGCTTCCATTTCAATGTGAAGTGGCCCTGTGAGTGGGCCCCTGGGCCCCTGGGGCCATTCCCTGTCTTTGAAACACTCCTAGTGGTTAGGAAGCCAGACTCTTATCAGGGAATACTGGGTTTGATTCTGCACTCCCCCACAAAGCCAAGGCTCTCTTCTGAGCTACCTACCTCACAGGGTGTTCTGTTGTGGGGAAAAGAATAGAAAGCTTTGTCAGGCTAAGTCCCCAAAAGACTTATTTGCCTCTCTAGTTTCCCTCTACTGTCACTCTATTCAAGTGGACTTTAAAAGTGCCGTGCACTTCCGGAATAAGCGTCCGCATGAGGCTCAGCAAAACGCATGTTTAAAATGCACCTTCCGTCCCACGGAAGCATGTTTTGCTTGTCCGCATCTTTTTCTCCCCGCTCCCTCTCTTGTTGATAGGGTGCCGGCAGGAATGGGGAGGGACTGCGCTCTGCACGGCCACATCCAGGAAGAAACCCCCAACAAGTTCAAAGGAAAAATAGCCATCGGTTCTCTGTTTGTCTTCCAGATCTCCGTCCCCCGAAATGGCTTCCTGTGCCGGCAAAGGCAGTGATTGCTTGCTCATTCACTCTCAGCACTTTCACAGATCACTGTCAAAATCCACCTGGTAGAGCAGCGGTAACTTTAGCAATCCACTTCACACCTGATAACAATTGCAACAATGTTGCAATTCTGCACGATTCTGACTCTTTGACAGTTCTGAGCTTTAGAAAGGGAAAGGAAGGGAAGCTACTGCAGTTCTGGGAGATGTCTGAATGTTTTATAGCTGTGTGTGCAGGTGGCAATCCCCACCCCTTTTGCCACGGAGCGTCCCCATGGTAAATGCTGCCAGGAAAACCCACAACTTCCAAAAAGAGCGCTGAAACTCTTCTTTAAAATGCACTT
Organism: Aspidoscelis tigris stejnegeri; assembly: GCA_023333525.1. NCBI lineage: Eukaryota > Metazoa > Chordata > Lepidosauria > Squamata > Teiidae > Aspidoscelis > Aspidoscelis tigris. Next base: position 47,092,613 of record JALMGA010000008.1, read on the forward strand.
TTTTTGTTGCGGATTTCCCTCCTTTTGTAGTGCTGGAAGCTCATTGATAAGCCGGGCATGGGGGCACTCAGAGGAAAAAGAAGATTTTTAGAGGGCTTTAAATTGCTTGGGGACAGGGCCTCAGTCACATCGAGTCCCCTTAAATTGGTCATTTTTCTGTGCTCTGCCAGATGGAGAGTGCTGTTGGATGGTGAGTGCAGATAGTGTGTGTGGTGGGTGGGACAGGGGTTTGAGGAGTACTGTGAGAGCTTTCCCCATCACCCTGGTGTTCTACTGCACTAATGAATGCCTACAGCAGTGATGGCGAACCTTTTGAGCTCGGTGTGTCAAAATTCACAAAAAAACCTAGCTTAACTCGAGTGCTGTGTCACAACTAGAAATATCAATGATTTTGTGATGTTTGTAGCTCTAGTAAAAAAGTTATATTTTTGATATATGTATTAAAAGCAAAAACAAATAATTCTTTACATTAGTGACTTTTGTTGCTGAATTTTGTTTGCTAAATCTTCAATTGAAAGTTGGGATTTCGTACACTTCAAGAACAAGCAAGCACTACATGCCCAGGTGCCAGGGTGACCAGGTGTGTCACCCAAAAGGGCTTGGTGTGTCACCTGTGACACGCGTGTCATAGGTTGGCCATCACCGGCCTACAGTGTGGAGGGTGCTCTCAGGGAACAGGACTGTGTATATCCCATGTAGGGACATGCACACAAATGTGAGTTTTTTGAGTTCGATTTGTATGAAACTGAATTGAATGCAAGAAAATTCGTATTCATTCGCATAGATCCCCTTCAAATGTGGTAGGATTCAAATTTGATACAAATGTTCGAAACCAATCCAATTTGAATCCCTGCTATGAACTGCCTACAAATCGCCTACATATCCCCTACGGTATTTTTCACATACAATGAATCATTCTGCTGCAATACAAAGGCAAATAAATAAGTAAGCAGTTCTAGAAGAGTTAGGGAGGGGGCAATTGAGAGAGAGAGAGATTCCCACTTCTCCAAAAGCATAAAATTAATATCAGGAGGCAACTTGTGATTGTTGTATTGTCTGCATCTAATTGCTACCAATAATAAAATATTCATAGGACAATATAAATGTATGTCTCATCTCCATGCACAGCATTATCTGGCAAGGGTTTCTTTCAGCATAATTCTACCTAGAAATACAAACATGCTGTGATATAAAAATACCATGGACAGATAAAGAAACTTCCTGCCAAGTTTCAGAAGAATGAATGTTTCTCGGTTAATATAATGCAATGGCATGACACTCCAAATGAAATGAAACCACTTGATGGTCTTAGAGTTTTAAATCCTTTGCAGTCACATCTTTCATTAAGCAAATTAATTACTAGCTTATGGGGACAAAGTCCTGAGGATGAAAAAGGATGTTTGGTTCTTTGGGGCCCTATGGTAATAGTGCACAGACTTTGAGGGGAGCTATGCAGAATGCTATGTATTGAACTCATGTCTTTCTAAAAGGAACCATGTGGGGTGAGAAAAAGGGCAGAAAAGGGCAACTATATTGATCAAGAGTCTGGAAGTGACCTAACAGAAGTATCATGCATGGTGTGGAAAAGGTGTATATAGAGAAAATTATTTTCTCTATTGCATGATTCTCGAACTAGGGTTGCTCTTTGAAGCTGATGGGCAGGAGAGTTGGGACCAATAAGAGGAAGTACTATCTCCAGGTTGGAGAGACAAGCAGGATGCCTCTTAAGGCCACTTGCAGGGATTCAAGAGCAGGTGAAGATTTTGCCTTTGTCTTCTGTTTGAGAATGCCCAGAAGCAATTGGTGGGTCACTGTGTGAGATAAGATGCAGAACTAGATTGTGGTAGCCTGATCCAGCAGAACTCTTCTTATGTTCTTATGCTAGTAAATGCTAGCATAAGAACATAGCAGTTTTAATTGCACCATGCTTATTAGAAAGTAAGAAGAGCCTTGTTGGATGAGGCCACAGCACATCTAGTTCAGCATCCTGTTCCACACAGAGTCCCACTAATTGTTTATGGGCATCTCAAGGAGAAGACAAGGGCAAACCTTCACCTGCTCTCAGATCCCAGCAAATGGCCTTAGATGCATCTTGCCTGTCCCCCAAGCTTGGAGGATGTATCGAGGCATCCATTCTAGTAGCCATTGATACAATTGTCATCCATGGATTTATCTAACCATTTCTTGGAGCCATCTAGGCTGTTGTTGTTACCACCTCTTCTGGCAACAAATTCCATAGACCAATGATCTTCTGGGTGAAGAAATACTTCCCCTTGTCTGATTTAATACCATGTGGGGAATGCTCCAGGGTGCATGGAACCATGGCTGGTAAAGAAATGGCTCCATAAAGTGCAGACACTCTGTTCCAGAGCATCCACTACATGTTCTAATGGCTGTAGTGAGAAAAGGACTTGTGTGTGTTTGCTCAGGAGTACTCCCCTGCTTAGCAATATATGAATCAGAAAAAGAAGCCTTGGGGGAACTTTGAAACTGAAACTCTAGTTGGAAATCTGGTTGAACCATGTATAGATTCACCGTGGTCTGAAATTCTCTTGTATTTTTGTAAATGCACAAAATGTAATAGTGGCCAACTGCATGGGGGTGCACTGCTGTGTACCATTTTGGCAGGCTTATTTGAAGTCCACAGGAGTACAGCCATTCTGCTCCAGGTCAGATCAAAGAGGAATTTGTCAAGTATGGCAGAGCTCAAAGAAAGTTTTGTCATGCATGAATATCTGCTGCCGTTCTGAGAACTTCTTGAGTGCTGGCCACTACTGGCAAGATGATGAATGAGATCCTATGCTGTGGACATGTAAAGCATAGCAGGGCTTTAGTTCAGGAGTTTTTCAAAAAACTTCTGTTTTCTAAGACATTTTTGGTAATCTACTCAATTAAACAAACAAACAACCCCCTGAGTAAATAAAACAGAGAGTTTCAGATCCAGTCACTTTTTAATCAGAAAGGTGTGGGTGGTAGTAATGAACCCTACTAGGACACTGAGCTGAGACGACTATCTATGGCTGTCAAATTCTGACACCAAACCTGTTGGAACCTATGTTGAGGTATGGAAAAGGACATTCTGGACTGCACTTATATGTGCAAGGAAGGACCCCTGGCAAGGGCCCTTGGAACCTACCAACTGCATGCCGTCACCACCAGCAGGGTGCACTACCTGGGTGCAAAAATCCCTCTCTGAGGCACCCTGCCAGTGAAACATACAAAAGGATTTTGAAAATGTCTTCTAGCCTCATGCATCCCTACTGTTGAAAGAGATATAGCAGGGTATACTTACCTGGCCTGGTTTTCATTTGTCATGATTTGGTGCTCAACACAAAATGGCTGACTTCTGGGGCCGTTTTGATAGCTTCCACACCATATGTTGCAACATGCAGTATGAAGAATGTTCCTGGGCCACTGGGCCAGGGATTGGGCAAGGCACCCAAAATGCCAAATCCCAGGTAATGTTCAGAGCCAATGAATAAAGGGAGGAGGCTGAAAAGGGATGCAGGCAGAAGGCTGTTTCTTGATCCCAATGAAATGTCATCGGGCTATGGAAGAGAGCTAGGACACTCCTGCCACTGCTGCCTGTCTGAAATAGTGGTGGCTAAAAGAAGGCCCAACCTTAGCACATGAGGGAGACCACTTTAAGTGGTGCACCCTCTGGCATGGTTTTTGTGCTCAGGACCAGGAGACAGTTCTAGACCTGAGTTGGCACTGCCCTACAGGATCAGGGGGAAACTGCCTCCCTGTCTCCTGTTAACTGTACCAGGTGGAAACTTTGAATATACCCAACCTTGAGGGAGAACCTCAATGCAAAAGTGGCATTTTTCTGAGTTGTGCAGTTGCAGCCTTTAAGAGTTATGAAAAGCACTGCCATTTTTTCCTTTTCTAGCTTTTTTATTTAGGTTGCCTTTTTCTTCTTCTTCTGTATTTCTGGTTTTTTAAAAATCAGTATTTGTCCATGCCTTCTTTTGCCACCATTTCTGCTCCCTGCAAGAGACCTGCCTCCTGTTTCAAACCCAGGGAGGTACAATTTTGCAAGCATTGAAAAGTAACAGGAGCATAACATGCCATTGTGAAAGTAGGACAAAGACGCCTTGAAAGATATGCTTGGATGAAAGCCTTGATAAAATCATGGAGGGAGATGAAAACGGACCCCAGTATCATGCATCATCTTAATGAGAAGCAACAACATGGTTGTTTAAAGAACTGTTCTAAAGTCTGTTTTGAACTGTATAATCATACTATCAACTTGAGCAGCAACTTCAAGGCTGTCAGGCAAATTGCTGGAAATATGTGTCAGTGATCCTGCTGGTAAAAAAAGAAAGAAAGAAAAAAAGTATGTGCTGCAAACTTAACACTGACATCTTTAATTATTTTCCAAAAGTGTCACTGCAGATGCATGCAACTATGCATGTGGCAACAATTACTGACTAATCCAGTTTGTCAGCATCTTCATTTATAAAAATGGTGGCAGCAAAAGAAGCTGAAAAAATTGCTAAGAAAGGGCACAGAGGGGTCAATTTTTATTTCTGGAAAAGGGAAGATTTTGTCTTAAGTATTTAATTTCTGAAGGAGCTTTTAGGAGAGGGAGAAGGCTGTGGGGGTAAACTGAATGGCAATGCTGCTCTACAGCTCCCTTGTCTCTAAACAGAGAGATGGAGAGGAGACCATGAAGAACTGCCTTATAACATACTGAGTTCATGAAATGGCAAGCGCCGATATTTACGTAGTGAAAAGAAGAGCCACCGGTATGTAAGAAGGAGACATAAATAGGCTTAGGAGAATTCAATCGTTTATAAAAGCTGAAAATAAGTGAAAACAAACAAACAAACAAACAAAATTAAGGCTTCTGTCTCCTTGGAGAATAAATGAGCAAGGTTTCAGTAGGTTCTGTCAAGATACTGCTGTCAAGTGGGAGCTCCTTGAAGCAGCCCAAAATCTCTAGCTAGAACTCTGAGACTCTGATACATTGACTGGGAATGAGAATTGTGACTGGAACTCTAGCCGCTGTATAGGCGTCAGGTTGGGACAACCTGATGCATAATATATGTTTATTATATAGTATAAATGTAGCACTAAAAAAATTCCAAAAACTTTTGTAAAATCACTTGGTCATAAGTTGGTCATCCTTTCTCAGTTCTGGACCAAAAGGTCTTGCAAGCTGTTATATTCACCTTCTCCTCACTCTTGCCGGGTGCATTTTGAGTTTGACTTGATGTCTTTCTTGATGGCAAAGTATTTTATGATTCAGACATATTGTTTGAGAACTTGGCAACAAGTTGGATCCCAGATACCAACTTAACCAATTTATAGGTTTTATATGTGATTTTACAAAGTTTTTTGGTATTTTTGGTGTCCATTGAGTTTTGGGCATTCCAATTGTAGGCATTTGGAAAAGGCATTCCAATTGTAGGCACAGAAAAAAGTGTAACAAACAGTTTAATGAAAAGCCTACCCCATTTTTCCACATTTCACCTTCAAGTCTGGTAATGCCTTCTTTGACAATGAGTGCTTGCCAGTGATTGGGCATTCTTCTATCTGGCTTTCCATGACCCTGATTGGTCACTCATTTATAGCAGCTGTGATGTGCTTATGTAGCTTCCCACCCAATCCAACTAAAAAAGAGATGCCCTTGGTGTTGTTAAACACCAAATGAGGATGAGGTGCCCATCACCAGGCTTCAAGATTGCGTAAGACAAATTTTGGGAGAAAAGTTTGACCTTATAGCCTAAGATTCACCCAGAGAGCACCTCATTAAGCATGTCTGATTGCACCCCAAATGTGATGCTGAATGCACCACGGAAACAAACTAAATGTAATTTTAGGCCCAGTTACTCAGCAACAGCCAGTGAAATAAATGGTGGTAGAGATAAAAAGTAGTCACCTGTAGTTCTTTGGGTGGTTTGTACAGTTTTGACATAGTAAAAGAAATTTAAACATTCCCTACCAATGTCTCAATGTTCTCCTGATTTTTATGGATGCTGTACTACAATGACCACTTTTAAAGCTCACAGAATTAACAAATAACAATAATTCCTTTGTCTGAAAAAAATTCTGATATATTCAATTTTGCTTCATGTTGTTACTAAGAGATTAAAAACCTGTACTTTATCGCTGAATAAAGATGCATTTGTAATATTACTATAAGAAAATGTTGCTAATTGACAGTTATGTGTTATTTAATAATGCACAAGAGTTACAGACTTGCTGCACTAATGCATGGATTTATTATATTAAGAACAGTATTTAAAAGAGAAGTTAGGCTGGGATAGCTTTTCACAAATCAAGATAGCTTTTTACAAATCAGTGAGTCCACCTGTATTTGTCAGGACAAAGAGTTGAGTATCAGCATATAGATATTTTATAGTTTATTGAAGTTGGGGTTAATTACTACAATTTATTAGTTGCCTCCTTCAGCAATTTCTGATACCATTATTTCCATCGAATGACAAATATTAATGAATATTCGGTGATCTGGTCATATATTGATCACACACAATTTATGCAAACTCGACACCTTTAGGGATGCTATTTAGAGCACATAAAGGCTGCTTTGCGGAGCTCAGCAGCTATGCTGAATCAGCTAACTCTGATCTTGAAGTGGAGAAGACTGGATCAGTTTGGGAAGGATTTTTAAGGCTGTTCTCTAAGAATCCAGAAGAGATAGCTTTCTAATTGAAAATTTCAATACTACTACTACTACTACTACTACTACTACTACTACTACTACTACTACTACTACTACTACTACTACTACTACTACTACTACTACTACTACTACTAATAATAATAATAATAATAATAATAATAAAAAAAAAACATTAAGCACGGCCATGTGAAATCTGTGGTCAGTAAAGAGTACATCCAAAGGACTAGAAAAATCTTGAAAAGTAAATTGAATGGCGGTAACACCATTAAGGCCATAAACACCTGGGCCATACCAGTCATTAGATACACTGTGGGAATTGTGAACTGGACTCAGCTGGAATTGGACAACTTAGACAGAAAAACCAGAAAACTGATGACGATCCACCATGCACTACATCCTCGTAGTGATGTCGACAGGTTGTACTTGCCCAGGAAAGCAGGCGGTAGAGGACTTTTGCAAGTGAAGCAAACAGTGGAAGAAGAGAAGCATGCATTAGCAGATTACATGGCAGAAAGCAAAGAATCAGCTTTGATTGAAGTCAACAACCAGAAGCTTCTCAAGGTGCAGCAAACCAAGAACCAGTACCGGAAAACTGCAGTTCAATGCCGAATGGACAGCTGGCACAATAAAGCACTGCATGGACAGTTCCTGGAGAATATCGAAGGCAAAGTGGACATGGAAAAGACCTGGTCTTGGCTTACGAATGGAACATTGAAAAAGGAAACAGAAGGACTGATTCTTACTGCATGCACAAGAACAAGCAATAAGAACAAATGCCATCAAAGCCAGAATTGAAAAATCAGTAGGAGATCCAAAGTGCCGACTCTGCAAAGAAGTTGATGAAACAATCGACCATATGCTCAGCTGCTGCAAGAAGATCACACAAACTGATTACAAGCAGAGACACAATGCTGTAGCACAAATGATCCACTGGAACTTGTGCCAAAAGTATCATCTGCCAGTGTCAAAGTACTGGTGGGATCACAAGCCAGAAAAAGTGGTTGAAAACGAACAGGCAAAACTACTTTGGGACTTCAGGCTTCAGACTGACAGAAAATTGGAGCATAACACCCTTGACATTACAATTGTTGAGAAAGAGAAGTTGTGGATCATTGATGTTGCTATACCAGGTGACAGCAGAATTGAGGAGAAACAGTTGGAGAAGCTCACCAGATACAAAGACCTGAGAACTGAACTTCAGCAACTCTGGCAAAAACCAGTGAAAGTGGTCCCAGTCATCCTCGGCACACTGGGCGCGGTGACAAAAGATCTCAGCGGGCACCTAAAAACCATTGGCATTGACACAATATCCATCTGCCAACTACAAAAAGCCACTTTATTGGGGTCTGCTCGCATAATTCGCTGATACATCACGCAGTCCTAGGTGCTTGGGAAGTGCCCGACTAGTGATATAATACGAAATCCAGCATAGTGATCTCGTTTGCTGTGTGTAACTGTTGTTTTACATAATAATAATAATAATAATAATAATAATAATAATAATAATAATAATAATAATAATAATAATAATAATAATAATAATAATAATAATAATAATAATAATAATAATAATAATAATAATAATAATAAATACAGGACAGGGCTATCAATTGCTACTAGTCCTGAATCTGATGCCTGTGTGAATACATCTATTATGAGAATCCTGTGCCTCTGAAGACCAGCTCTGGAGAGAATATGAATAGGGCAGATTGTGTGCTGTGCTCATGCCCTGCTTGTGGGTTTCCATAAGCAATTCATTGGTCACTGTGGAAACATGTTCTTTATAGATATGTTAAATTGCTTTAAGTTGAACTGAAAGAACCAAAGATTTATTAATCCATTTGTATTTCTCTTCAAACATTAGTTTGAAGAAAAAATGCTCCTAAAAGCCTTGCTAGTAGCATACAATGTGCAAGACATTTAAGGAACACTGGCAGGTTGTAAATTCTGCAGATTCTGCCACTTTTGGGACTGGAGCACTAAATCTGGCTGTTAAACGGGGGGGGGAGGGGAGCGTGTTACTTACATGGTGCCCCTGGATGCAGCAGTGCTAACATCAAAGCTGGGGAATGAAATGAAGATGCAGGAAGTGGTCCCAGTAGCCTATGAAAAGAGGACCATATACAGCACCTCCAAAACACTTTACAGGTAAGTCTGCACAGTGCTTGGGCAGCAAAATGCTGTCGGGATACTATAGAAGGGGGCTTGCCAGACAGGATTGGGATTGGGCCATCCCTGCAGCTTTCAAGCCCTCCTGTGTTGCCATTATGGTGCTGTATGGATTCTGTCATTCCCTCTTCAAGTTAGTGCATGAGTATTCCCTATGTTAAGGAACTACGATGGCCGCATAAACAAACATGCTACTCAGGTGGCATCTACAGCATGTGATGATGTTGACTGTGGGTGGTCTGATCTGGAAGTGGCCATAACAGCCCTGCCCACTCAGGTCGCAACTCTAAAGTAAGATCTGGTGATCTATCACTCAGTTACGTAGGTATGAGGGCTGTTTAGGAAACTCTTAGGCCGTAGTCACTCTTTCACTTTAAACCTTCTTCAGTACATCTTCAGATCTGACTGATCATATCCTTTCATTTCTATCCATTTTATTCGTGGACTTACCCTCCATTTGGACTTTCCTGAATGGAAAGTCCCCAAATAAAATAGAGATGAAAAAGTGTGAACGGTCAGATTTGAAGATGGCCTGAAGAAGAATTAAAATGAAGGTGTGACCTTAGCCTTATACTATGTCAACCTCAAGTATTCTCACTGCTTCTGTGTAGCTGGCAGTTGACCCAGCAGATGTTTTTGGTGTACAAACATAACTGCTGAGTGAGGATGTATTCAGACATAACAAAAGGGGCACCTCAAAGATACCTCAGAGAGTCAATGTGTGGCACTCATGTTCCTAGCCTTCCTCAGTCTACCTTTTTTGGCACACAATGGTTAGGAAAGGAGGGAGGGACAGACTGGTGTGTGAACAATCCCACCTTGAAGCCTTCTCTAAGGTGCCTCAGAGATGTTTGCTTTCACCACCACTGGAATCTGATCACAGCCTTAATGCTACCTCAGGTGGCCTCATGGTGTGCCATCAAGCAGCAAGTTCTGAAGAACGGAACATGGTTAGCTGTCAAACCACTTTTGCATTTCGTGGCCATCTCTTAAAATTGTAAATGCGGCCTCTGAGCAAGCAGCTTGCTAGATGCTACAGCCTGTTCTAGGTCCAGCAGAATAGAATACCAACCATTTTTTGAGAGAGTTTTATAAATACTTCAGCTTTTTGTTTTTGTTTGCTTGATGACTTTCATTTTGCTCCCACTGAAAAGGATGCTGTACTGTGACAATACTTAATTGGAGGAAGTTCTGTAGCTTAGTTCTCATTCCTTTCTCAAATATGTTCAACTTTTGCTTGTGCACTTATGGCTTCCTAGAAAATGTTCTTGATGAACGTGCTAACTAATCCTTCAGAACAATATATTGACAATTGCTGATAATAAATATGAAAGGCTCTTGATAGAGTCATCACCTGAAATGGTATATAATTGATTTTAGAAAAGATAATATGATGAACTAACATGAGTTGTAAATGGGTTTCAAAATTTTCTGCTTCTTGTTAGTCTATAATGCCACACATGTGTGCACACCTGCTTTTTCAAGTGTTTGATGTAATCTTCTCTACCTTAGGCAAGATTCAAATGCTACATATATGGGAAAGTCCAAAGGATGCAGAGACTTCATGATCTCTCACTCTAGAATTGTAAAAAGGGCTGTAGGAGTTGCGTTTCACATAAAACATGAACTACAACTTTGATGTCAATTTCCATCATCACCTCTTTCTTCTACTGTTGTATGAAAGGATGCGAGTGGCTGTAGTGCCTCCCTATTGCACAATATGACCTAGGGCCATTTAGAAAGTGAAAAACATAGCTGTCTTCTTGGGCCATTTCATGTACTTTACATATTTCATGTTTTTGGACTCTGCACTGATGCTCGGATGGAGACTGTGGCCAAGAGCGCCTATTCTGCATATTCCATCAGTTGAAACCCTTTTTGGACAGAGATGACTTGACCACAGTTATCTATATTCTGGTAACCTCCAGATTGGACTATTGTAATGTGCTTTACGTGGGCTGCCCTTGAAGATGGTTCTGAAGCTGCAGCTGGTGCAGAATGCAGCTGCCAAACTGCTGACCAGGACAGCTGGCCGGATGCATTGGCTGCCAATTTTCTACCAAGCACAATTCAAGTTCAATTAACTTTGACATATAAGGACCTAAATGATTTGGGGCCCAAATACCTAAAGGAACGCCTTCTGCCATTTTGACCTGCCTGTGCCTTGAGATCTGGAGGGGAGGCCCTCCTGGATGTCCCACCACCCTCAGTAGCAAAAGGGGTGGTCACCCAGGGAAGGCCTTCACAGTGATGGCCCCTAGGCTATGGAATAGGCTCCCCCTTGAGGTGTGTCAGGCTCTTTCTTTGTATGTTTAGGAAGGTGATGAAGATATACCTGTTTGCCCTGGACTTTGGTTAAATGGAAGTATAGTGTCTCTTCCCACTTTACAGACACCATTACTGTTTTAATAAATACTGTTGTTTTAATATATGTCTGATTTTAAATGTTGTTACCTGCCCTGAGAACTCTGTGTATAGGGTGGGATATAAATAAATAAATAAATAAATAAATAAATAAATAAATAAATAAATAAATAAATAAATAAATAAATAAATAAATAAATAAATAAATAAATAAATAAATAAATAAATAAATAAATAAATGGTCTTTGATGTTTTCCAGAGTGGGCGGAGCATGAAAATAGCATGTCATGCACCTCTGGGGCAAAACCTTGCACTCTCTCCCTCTGCTACCATATTTTCCATATGGTGGCTACCTTAGTTTCTGACAATCATGCCATGATGCCTTGATACTGCCTCAAGGCTGGAGAGATCAGATTTGCCTTTGTCTTCTGCTTGAGAATGCTCAGAAACTATTTGTGTGAGGCAGGATGCTGGACGAGATGGGCTGTGGGCTGATTCAACAGGGATCTTCCTATGTTCTTATGTTGTTGGATAGTGCACTGTTAGGTATACAGAGATGCAGATTATATGTATCCTGTCAAGTCTTAATCAGAAAGGCTGCCTGTTGTCCTACAATTAGAACTACTTAAGTCCGTATTTCATAGGTTGATTTTAAAACCAAGAAAGCTCGCTTTTAAGGAAGGCTCTGCATGACTAATAATAATGTCACTTGAAACGACATGAGTAATCAAGCAGCCTCAGAGTGAAAGCCCCAAAAGTTTTTTTCTCCCTTGTTAGCATTAATGCCAAAATAAAATATTAGTTATAACTTTCAATCTTGCTGCAAAAAACATCCAGCGACTGATTCATGCCCCGTTTTCACTTACCTATTAGATTTATGGTGTCTACCATCGCAGACCATGTCTAGTGGACTTATTCTTTACAATACCCAGATGTATTTGAATGACAGATTCTTGCAAAAATAAATTTTACTGGGAACATTTCATGTTGATGTTATTGGAAAGTCTGCAGATTCTTCAAGAAGATAAATGTGCTTGGGTCTGTACAAGCTGTCAGCAGAAATATGAAACATATTTCTTGTAAATTAGGTACAAAATACAAAAATACTTCCTAATAATAGTGACTTATTTATTTCATCAGCAAAACAATTAGATCATGCAAGGGACGCTTTTTATAAGAGGTAAACCAGTTTGCTTGTTTTGCTCCTTCCTTTGAGGTTCATTATTCTGCCTTTCAAACAATAGCATGCTGAAAGAGACGCATTTGCATCTTTTCATGCTTTGAACACCAGCTGCTTATGGTAGAACATCATTCTGGAAATTATTAGTATTCTGCAGTGTCTCCCTTCTTTTATATATGCTTATATTAAAAAGTGAGTTGAAAAGTTTAATTGACAAGGTTTTTTGATCATGAAGTTTTTCACAGCCTAGCAGCTGACACATGTGAATAATCATAATTTGGAGTCTGTAAAGGAAATTTGTTTTGAGTTCTGTGTCAGTTCAGTTTCTGCTTCTTTGTGATGCCTTATTTATCTGCTATAAAGTCATCAGAATGAACGTCCAGAAGGTCTGTTGGCCCTCTACAAAAGACGCAAACATTCGCAAACATTAACATTCCCGAAGTACAGACTATGGCTCTTTCTGCACTGGCTCTTGGAATTGAAGCCTGCCACTTGTGGGTGCAGATTATGTCAGGATCAAGCAGGGACTGGTCCTGATCTGTTCTGGACCAGCCATTGTGCCATCCCCAAAGCTCATGCACATCTTGGAGCCAGCTCTGACAGCCAGGAGTAAACATCCCTGGCCTAAGAACTCCCAGGGGACCTATTTCAACTGTGCAACAAGGCATGCCAGTGAGTCTCCCATTCCTGGATCTAAATTGGACCATGAGGTCAGTTTGGACCTTCTGATCTGGTGTTTGCTACATCTTGTGCAGACAGAGTATACTAGTGGTAGTTAGCAGGGATGGGGCCTCTCTGGTCTGCACCAGCAATCAGACAAAAGAGGCCCAGAAGACAACCAAGCTCTGCAACACTGTCATTTAATTTGCAAGTGTTGTTTGAGCAAAGCAGCCAGCTGTTCACTGAGCTACCTAGGTAGATGGGATTAATAAGATAAGGGCCTTTCTACACTGGGTGGTAGATCAACATGGTTCATTTCTGGACCTCGCTGTCTCTTCCTCCGAGCAGACTAGACAGTTTCTATTCCTTCTATTCCTGTCTATATTCACAGGATTTTTCATAGAGCAGACTAAAGCATCTAGTTGCAGCATGAATGAGATAGGTAAGTTTTTGGTTGCGGTTGGGGAAGGTTAGTTTGTGTGTGGTGCTAGTTTGCAATAGGAGAACATCTGGCCAGGCAGGGACCATTTCTAGGCTGTAAATCTCTCCTGCAAGTGCAGATGCACCTGCTCAGATGTTCACCAATTGCAGACTATGAAGCCAAGTGCAAACTGGCCTCAGCCTAGAGCAGTGGCTCTAAAACTGTGATAATCTAGATGATCATAACCAAACACTCCTGAGTATTCAATTCCCAGCATTCTCTGCCAGTGGAATGCTAGGAGTTATTCTTCAGGAACATCTGGAGGACCAATTTGAGAATGACTGGGCTAGAGTAAGACCTGAGGAGACTTCAGAGGAGACTTACCCAGTATTGCTTCTAAATTATTCAAGGTCATTCCTACATAATTCCCATACTTCCTGTTCTGGTTCCTGCTCCATTTCCAAACCTTAAACTATTTCCATATTTACCATCTTTGTCCTGGGGAAGGTTGGCATCTCCTGGCCTGTGATATGCAACCCAACCCACACTAGGGATAGGAGGCTGGAGGATAGACTGAAGACTTGTAAGCAGGTGACAAAATGAAGCTTTGGTCCTTTCTGCACTGGTCCTTAGTCTGTTCAAGTGAGCCCCCCCCCTTTTTCATACACTGGTCCAGGATGGGGGAGCCCAATTGTGTCCAACTGAATAAAGTGATAGACTGGAATAGGGAGCTAAAGTGAAATTGGCCAGCATACTAGGACACATTTGAGGAATCCATTGTGGTGGCTTTCCAGGAAGCACTGCCAGAAATGGTGACAGAAGTTGGTGCACTACAATAACAGGCCCTCTTGGCAACTCTTGTTCTTAGCCTTTGAAGGGTTGGTGTTGGAGCTGGAGCTGGAGTTGGAGCATCAGACAGGGAAGGTACTCCAAGCACCAGCAGCCCTATCCAGTCTCAGCAGCAGTAAAACTTATTTCATTGACTGGATTCTCATGGTATAGGGAGATAAGAGATGGCAGGTAAATGTCTGGGCTGAAGTGTGCTCCTCAAGGTCGGAGTTTGGAAAAGAAGGTAGGATACTGGGATGTTTAGACAGGGACCTATGAGCTGAACATGGGTAGAAGGTGTGAGTGCTGCTGAATTTTGTAATTGCAATTAAACAGCATGGTTTCTTTTCAATAAACCAATATGTTGCTTCAGTGTGAAGATTGGCCTGTCCTGGTCCTATCTCAGCAGGATTCCAGCATGGTGGTCTTGACAATATAAAACATTTCTTTCTGTCTAGTGTATTGTCTCTGCTACAGAAAAAGAGATAGCATCTGTTAAACCAGGTAAAGAAAAACATTGTTTCTCACAATAAAAAGTCCTTGCCTAGCTTTGAGGGACAGTTTCATCTACAACCTTCTTGATTTTGTTTTTTCCCTGAAGGTTCTTTTTCAAAAAATTAAAAGCTCTTTTAATACGCTGTGTGCTCTGATTCCTCAGGAGAATTTGTCAGATACAGCAGCTGGAGACAGCTGCTGAACCTGAAGACATTAATCCACTGGCAGGGTATTTCATTCTCAGAAGTGCTGGCTACTGGGGGCTGCTGGGATTTTGACCTCAAATGCAGCAATATCTTTACAACTGTCTAGTAAGACACAGCAATATGTAACAACTGTGGTAAAATGAGCTAGGGATGTGCATGAATGAACTAAACATTCAAAATTTGATCAAATTCGATCAAATGTGGACATTCAAATTCGAATAGAATGTCTTCACATTTGAATTTAAACATTCGAATGAATTTTGAATTATTCGAATGATTCGAATGTACAGATTACATATGCATATGTACAAATATCACGCCTACCTGTATGCATTTGCACTTATAATATAGAATGAAAAAGGGATGCAGTTGGGATAAAACGGGATGTATACGAAATGTGTACAGATACGTATAACACATACTAATGTTGTCAACACTCATTTCTTCAAATTCATATCTAACATTCAAATGAATAGATTTGAATGTATCAGATTTGAATCTTTTTTTGTTGTATTCAGATTTTAAACATTCCAATCCAATAGAATGTGTTGACATTTGATCCAACTCGAATTTGAATGCAAAAAAAACCATTTGTGAACATCCCTAAAATGGACCACTTTCCTGCAAGGCCCTGTTGCACACACAGTAGGGGTGTGCACGAATGCAGTTTTCAGGATTCGATTTGATTCAAATTGAATATCCAAAAATTCAAATCCATTCAAATGTTTAAAATTTGAATGGATTCACATTCAATTAGATTGGAATGCATTCAAATCTATTCGCGTGAGTTTTCAATCTGTATTTGCAAATACAAATGTTGACAACATTTGTATATATTTATTTTATTTATATTTATATCCTGCCCCATACCCAAGGGTCTCTGGGCGGCTCACAACATTTAAAAATGAACATATCAAAACTGTATCAATCCTAAAAACAAGTACAAAATTTAAAAAGCCAGCATTAAAAAATACAGAAACAGTTTCAAAACAGCAGCATTTGCAATGGGGGAAGTGCAGGAACATTTAACTAAAGGCCTGAGAGAAGAGGTACGTCTTCACCGCCTTCCTGAACATAAACAAAGAAGGGGCCTGACGCACCTCCAGGGGGAGACCATTCCACAGCCTAGGGGCCACTACTGAGAAGGCTGTCTCCTGGGTGCCCACCTGCCTAGCTGTTGAAGGCGGTGGGATAACCAGGAGGGCCTCCCCTCCAGATCTTAAGACACGGACAGGTCGATATGGGAGAAGGTGCTCCTTTAGATATCTGGGGCCCAAGTCATTTAGGGCCTTATAAGTCAGAGTTAGCACCTTGAATTGAGCTCGGTAGTGAATTGGCAGCCAGTGCAATTCTTTTAAAACTGGCATAATATGTGTCCGGCTAGCTGTTCCGGTCAGCACTGTAGTAGCTGCATTTTGCACCAGCTGCAACTTCCGAACCGTCTTCAAGGGAGGCCCGCACGCATCCGCTCACATCCCCTATGCATCCTGTTTTTGTCCAGTATGGATCTGCATAAATGCGTATGGATGCAGGAAAAATACATACGGACAAGTACACATTGTGTATGTATCCTTATACATACATACAAATGTCTGAATAATATGTATGAATATTTCAAAAATTTGAAATTCAATTGAATGCTTAAATTTGTATTTATAGACATTAAATTCAAATTCAAATGTCCACATTTGAATGAATTTGATCGAATTTTGAATGGATCAAATATTTGTGCACATCCCTAACCCACAGATGGTGTGTAAGCACAGCAGTTTGAATAGTGGAGCCTTGGCAATAGCAGTGGAGCCCTCAAACTCCTTTCCAAGGCTACCTGAGGAGAGGCTATGGAGTTTAGGAGTGGGGGGCAGTGCTTGGCATTGGTTCTCTTCCTATCTCCAGAACCGATCTCAGATAGTGGTTATTGGAGATACTGATTTGATGCCCTGGGAACTCACTTGTGGGGTTCCCCAGCGGTCAATCTTATCTCCCATGTTATTTAATATCTATATGAAGCCACTGGGAGAGGTCATCAGGAGATTTGGAGTGAGGTGTTATCAATATGCAGATGATACCCAGCTCTATCTCTCTGTGCCATCTGAATCAGGAGAGGTAGTTGAAGTGCTTGACAGGTGTCTGGAGGCAGTAATGGACTGGATGAGGACCAATAAATTGAAGCTGAATCCAGACAAGATAGAGGTGCTGTGTGTCACAGGATCTCGGGTCCGTGTAGTTGGATACCCTATCCTTGATGGGGTCGCAATGCCCTGGAAGGGACAGGTGCATAACTTGGGGGTACTCCTGGACTCAACACTGCTGCTTGAAGCTCAGGTGGATGCCATGGCCAGGAGTGCCTATTCCCAACTACGATTGGTACATCAGCTTAAGCCTTTTTTGGACAGAGACGACTTGGCCGCAGTCATCCACACCCTGGTAACCTCTAGATTGGACTATTGCAATGCACTCTACATGAGGCTACCCTTGAAGACAGTTCAGAAACTGTAGCTAGTGCAGAATGCAGCTGTGAGGTTGCTGACTGGAACAGCTGGCCAGATGCACATCACACCGGTCTTAAAATCTGGCTGCCGATTCGCTACTGAGCCCAGTTCAAGGTGTTAACTTTAATGTATAAGGCCCTAAATGACTTCGGCCTCAAATATCTGAAGGAACGCCTTCTCCCATACCAACCTGCCTGTGCCCTAAGATCTGGAGGGAAGGCCCTCCTTGTTGTCCCACCACCCTCAAAAATAAGATGGGTGGGCACCCGAGAGAGGGCCTTCTCAGTAATGGCCCCCAGACTGTGGAATAGTCTCCCCCTCGAGGTGCGTCAGGCCCCTTCACTGTATATGTTCAGGAAGGGGGTGAAGAAGCACCTCTTTGCTCTGGCCTTTGACTAAATGTGGCACAGTTTCTCCCCACCGCAGATGTTATTGTTTTATTTTCCCTGCCTGGACAGGGCTTCTGTTTTGGTGTGGATAGATGTTTGAAGGATCTGGGTGTTATTGGCATGCTCAGATCCTTTATTGGCATGCCCATTGGCAAAGCACCATTTTATTTTCTTGAAAGGGAAGGGGCCTAAGTTTATCTGATCCTTTAAGGACATGGATCTGTCCTTGCCTCCCCCCCCCCCACACCCCCTCAATCCACTGCCATCTAAAGCCTGTAGATTTACTGGCAATTGCACTGCATTGCATTTATTTACTATTTTTCTCTTGTGCCCCATTCCTCAAAGTCTCAGGGGAGTTAACAGCAATTAACATCCACAAAAGCAGAACCAGAACAGAAAATTTGCTATTATAGGTGATAATTTAAAACACTGCACTCTTCTTGTCTGTGGTTATCAATGGGCAGGGCTCATCCCCCTTTCCTCCTTTGGTGCCACAGTTCTCTTAAATATCTCTTAAGAGTGGGCACATCAGAAAGAGAAAACTCATAGTCATGGACCTCAAAAACACATGAAGTGACAAACTCTTCTGCGGAGAACATTTCAATCCTGCCTCCTCCTGTCCTGGTTACCAACATAGAGCAAGAGTCTGGCTGTTCAGCTTTGGCAGGGGTAGGAAAGGGGGATTGATTGTTTTCTAGGGTGCAAGATGGAGGCATGTTTACATGCAAAGAGATATTGATGAACCTGTAGTTTACCCTAGCTGGAGAAAGCAAGGGGAAGAAAGAAATCCAAGCATGTTTTCAAAGGGAGGAGAGGATGATCGATACATCAAGCATCAGGGCAAGACAGAAGGGATGCCCCTTTCTCTTCTACCAAACAAACAAATACATCTTTTCTCTCCTTCCCCTTACAGCTTCTAGATGCTTATTTAGATTTCAGGTGATTTTTTTTGTAAAGTAATAAAGCCTTTCTTTTTCAGAATCCCCTCCCTTCTTTGACTGATTTTAATGTAAGATACTTTTCTTTTACTATTAGTACCATTCCTTGGGGAAAAAATGTGTAGATTTATATCAGATTTTCATTTTGTTAGACATTATAATGGACAGTTTCTTCTGTATGCTTCTGCCCTGGTGTGTTTTTGCACTTCCCTTCCCCTCCCTTGGACAGGAAAGGAGTGCAATTGCTAGTCAACGTTAGCCTCCGACTCCCACAATTGAACACTTACCCTGTGTTTGATTGCTGGCCAGTCCTCTTCTGGGTGCCGCCACCTTGTGTGTGTTGCCCTCTGTGACTACGCATGCATCAGCTCCATCGCTATGACAACCCTGATGCTCTGTGCAGTCGCAGTCACTTCAGGAGGCCAGGAGACCTGCCAGCACACTTGCACAGACGTTCCAATGACCTCCATATCCAGCAGAGGTGTGAATGGTCACCGGCTGGATGATATCAGGTAAATTGGGCTAAGGGTTGGTAAGGTTGTGGAGCATGATTCTGTACTCCATGCCTAGTCAGCAATTAGGCAACTTCTGGGCAGGCAGGGGGCATTTCTAGCATGTAAATGCCTCCTACAATTGCGGATGCACCTGCCCAGATGTTGCTTAATTGTTGACTTTGGGCCAAAGTGTGAATTGGCCCATGGTATGAGATGGCCATCTCTGGGCCAGAGTGCTCACTTTAGCCCAAGAGTGACAAGGCGGTGTCATTCTGTGCCCTCTGCTATCTGTCTTGGACTCTGATGATGCTTCAGATGCTGAATCTGTTTGATTAGAGACAGCCTGTGTAGCAGAGCTCACTGTAGATCACAGAGAGGGTGGAAAAATAAAAGCTCAAGGCCAGACAAACAGAGATATCACAGAGACCAGCTCACAAGATGCTCAACCTGGGACAGCAGACGAAACTGGTGAGACACATTACCTGGCAGAACAATGAAGGAAGAAATCAGTGCTGCATAGACCAGAAATGCTGCACAGAAGGTGCCAAGCAGTCAAGCCCCACCTTACTGGCCACCTGAGCTGTCATTTGGAGGCATATAAGCAATACAATTCCCTAGGCAAACTGCTGCTGGCAACTAAGTACCCCAGGCATCTGCAACCTTCCATTTCCTGATTCTTGACCTATATACCGATTCCTGACTCTGTTTTTTTTTGGTTGTTCTGAGTAAGATCTGGCTTTCATCTTCGTACTATTTTACCCTCACTGTGTTCATCTGTACTCTGGATCCCAACTTCAGATCGTTTGACTCCCACTGTGTTTATCCTTGCTCTGGCTGCTGACTTTGGACTCCTGGACCCTTGCTGTGTTTATCTTTGCTCTGACTTTTGACTCTGGACGTCAACCTCACCTTATTTATTTTTGTTTGCTTCGATAAAGACTGGAAGGAACAATCAGGCCATTTGCATTGCTCCAGCACCCAGATCTTTGTAAAATTTGAGACTGGAGAATGAAAAATCCTTGGTGTTGATTATTCCATCTAGGGCTATGAAATGAGGCATCAGAAATGGCCTTGAAGGCTTGCCATTTTTGATGCTTCATGTCATGACCCTGGATAGTAAGATTGCAAGTAGATTGATCCTGTGGCCACTGTCCTTCCACATAGCAGCTGTAGAAGCAAATTAGGACCATACTTTCTTTGCAGAGTGCTTTTTTCCCCCCTGCTAGCAAAAAAAAGAAAAGAAAAGAAAGAAATCTCCTGAGAGCAGATTCCACCCTTGGGAACAGGGCCAGTGTTATATAGCCATGAAGAACTTACCATAGATTCATAGCTTTTTATCCTGTTATTATTGCTTTTTAAGAACAGAAGAGAACATAAGAGAAGTCTCACTTGATCAGGCCACAGCCCATCTAGTCCAGCATCCTGTCTCACACAGTCGCCCACCAATTGCTTCTGCGCATTCTCAGGCAGAAGAGAAAGGCAAAACCTTCACTTGCTCTTGACCCTACACGTGCCTATGAAAGCACCTAGCCATACATTCTAGTAGCCATTGATACATTTGCTGTCCATGAAATATATCAAAACCTGCCTTAAAGCCATCCAGGCTGGTTGCCTTGTCTTTCTTTTACTGTCTTATCTTTCTTTACTCAGGCTTATCTGCTTGTTGTAATCTTTTATGTTCCTATTTGTCTTTTATCTTTGCAATAATTTACAAAATAAAAGTAGGGGAATGAGGAAAACAATACTTTTTAGCACACAAGCAGGGAGGTCATTTTATTGGTTGCATCATGGGTCTTGATGAGTCTAGTCATAGTGAATATGCACCCAGGGAAATCAGTGGGCACCCATGGTAAGAAGAAGGTGAAGGAACAATTTCTCACTGCAAGCCATTTGGCCGGGATGGATTTTCTTAAACGCACGAAGCAGGTATGTCTGGACACATGGACACTGGTGATCAGGAAAATCTTAAAAACAGGAGACTGTGGATCGACCTGTGCAGGAGACTTCAACATGACTTACAGCAACATGCAGCAAACCAGTTGGGACCTTTTAGAAGAAATGTCTTTAGATTAAAGTGTTTAGAGAAATATAGTTTCCACCATAAAGTTTAGAAAGAGAAACCATAAATAACCTTTTCAGATGGATCGAAGGCTCATGCTGGTGCACATCATAATGAAACAATTACTCTTTAGCACAACACAAAATGAGTCTTCCTAATCATGTAGATGGAGCCAGAGAATCAGTGAATTATAACAAAGCAAGATTATCTCCAGCATTTGTTATGGTTTGTTACATCATTGTCACAAACAAAATAGCATAGAATGCCACAGACTATGAAGAATAATCAGCTGAATGACAAAGTAATGTCCTACCTATTCACTCATCCTGAAAGACCTGATTATCCATAACAAATTTATTGCCCAGATCTCTCTCTAGGAAAGATTGGTTCTTCCTGTTGGATCAAGCTCCTGTTGTGTTCAACCTCTGGAGTAAGCATACACAGACTTCAGCAGTACCATCTCATTTAACAATTTCAATGTGGAATTTTTAAAATGGGCTCTATCTGGTTTTTGGGTTGTTGTGAACTACAGGGAAAGAACTATTGCTAAGAACCATGAGAAAAGAGTTGACAAGTTGCCCAAGCCTGGTTTAAAAATGATGAACTCTAGTGGATGAGAAGGGAGGAGACGTTTCATCATCCAGAGTGTCTATCATGTCCAAGCCAGCAGCATTCAGCAAGCAAACACACACACATGCATCGGGCAAATGGCACCAAGCAGCTGGATCAGGTTTCAGAGTTCTTTGAGAAGAAAGTGTTAATGCATGGTCAGGAATGCTGAGGTCAGATTTTTCAGAGGGTCTTCGTTGTCATAAATCAGTCAAAGGTTCAGGAACACAGAAAATACAGGAGCCAAGGTTGCAAGAAAAGATCCGTTGTCTGTAACAGCATTTGCTGGATTTGGGAGTTCTTAAGTAGGGCTGGGCAAGTCTTTTATTGCTTCCTTATGTAAATGGAGCCTTCTGTAGCTGTAGGACAGCATAAGGAAGGAGCTAAACATAATGTTGGCACTTGCTATACCTTGGGGGTACTCTATTCTGTAAGCTGGGGGCCACCACAGAGAAGGCATTCTCATGTGTTGCCATCTCTTGAATATCAGAGTGATAAGGAGGTCCTCTCCTGAAAGGAGGTTCTCAAAATGTAATAATTTCTAAATCAGGCATGGCATGTTCTGCTCTGATAAAAGAAGGACCTCAAGTCCTGTTGCTGAAAAGTCTGATTGCACAGAACACCTGCAGAGCTTACACAGATCTTTGTCACCTTTTGTCCTCTATTGCAGATGGGCACAGAGCCCTCACTCTTGTGACTATCCAGTAGATAAGGTTTTGCCGACTGTCTCCTAATGGCCCTCTCAACACCAATTTGAGTTTAGTGGGGGGGGGGGGACTGTTTTGTTCTCTGAGCATCCTAATAAAATTCCTGTCCTGAACACGAACAAATTTTTGCTGTTCTAAGGGCAAAAAATACAGTCTTCAAAGGAACTTTGATATAATTTATAATTTGGAATGTATAATTCAAGATACACTGTTGGTCTCGACTGGAGAAAGGCACTTTTTGAAGGATGACTTCTTTCATCTCACTTTGCCCAAAATGACACAGGGTCTGAAAATAATCAGTGTTTACCCTTTAGTTTTCAAATGAACCATATTTTGAAAGATAATGTAAATGAGGCTCTTTGTTGACGCTGTGAGAAAATGCAGGGCTAGCTTCCAACTTGTCCTTCTAAAAGCAAAAATGAATAAATAAACTTTATTTTTGTAAGCATGTCTGTCCACATTTGCAAACAAATAACATGCCCCCCCCAATCTTGCTTTGACTTGGACAAGAATCACATGACCCATTTATTGGCTCTCCATGTACATGGAAAACTCAGACCAAATTTCCACTTACCTTGGCAAGTAAAAGTGAGTTCACTGCTGTGTTTGTTTCAGCAGTAGCAGGTATCTCATGTTGATTTCAGCACCTCATTTCTGACTGTGCTCACTGCCTGAGGTTGTCATTTTTGCAGGGAATTATATTGGACCCTGAATGGAGGCACCTCAATTGGTCACAAGAAGTGACAACTTTCTGCTTGCAAATGGAGATCACACCAACACACCACCCAACCCACCCAGAAACCAGACATCTTGTCATGTAAGTGGAGATCAAGGGGCATTTCTGCTCTTGCTTTTCCATCCATTGGATGGGAAAGGTGTATTCAAGACTAAAGTGTACTAGCGTTTGCATTAAGGAACACTAGTATACATCTGTCAAAACCCCACTTGATTGGACACTTACCTCTGTCCAGTTGCACATCTGATCCTCCACAGGGCACCGCCATTTTGGTTGTGGCACCCTGCCCGACTGCATGTATGCTGTTGCTATGGTGATGATAACACAGTCACGTCAGGGATCATTTGAGGTACCAGCCCACTTGTGCGGTAAATCAGATGACCCCCTTGCACCAGAGAAGGTGTAGATCGTCACTTCCTGGATATGCCAGGTAAATGTTCGGTCAGGATTGAGGAAAGTTGGGTTGCTTGTGGTATATGACTTCGTGCACCACAGCTAGTATGCAATTAGACAACCTTTGGACAGGCAGGGGGTGTTTGTGGGTTATAAATGCCTTCTGCAAGTGCAGATGCACTTGCCCAGATGTTGACTAATTACATACTACGGGGACAAGTGCAAAAACACCTCTGGCCTTATTTTACAATTCAGATGGGAAGATACTGATTGACTATTTCCAGTGTAGTAGCCGATGGCCCTGATGCAAAACTGAAAGCAGGATGAGTGTGGAGATGGTAATACGTGATGTCTGTGATAAACAAGACAAATAATACCCAACTTGTATGAAAGCCCGTTGAATTCTAGTAAATCAATCATCATGTGCAAGATCATCTGGAAGATACTTGGTCAGTGGGTGTTTTTGTAGGAGCTGTTCAATGCAAATTGGATTGAGCTGGTCAGACCCCAAGTCATTGCTTAGTTGCCTGTCCTCCTTGACAGCACTTTGATTTGCCATTTCATATCTGCAAAAATAAAGTTCTGGGCTTGCATGTCCTGTCAGTTTATCTCAATAAAACAATGAAGAATGCAGATCTCAGGGGGAAGAAAGTCTCTGTTGACAATGAACTGTTTTTCATACTGAACAGCCACTTGGCTGAAAAATGAAACATTTTATGGTGTAACTGGAATTTTCCATTTTTCTGGGCTGGAAACAGCTTGTAGGTGATCAAAGATGAGTGGGAAGAGTAGCAGATATTTTTTCTTGATCTTAAAACACATGTGGAATCAAGGGTTGGTTGGTAGTGGACATGATTCTCACAAACAGCCTTGCTTTAGAACATAAGAACTTAAGAGAGGCTGTGCTGGATCAGCTCACAGCCACCTAGTCCAGCATCCCACCAACTGCCCTTGACCATCTCAAGCAGAGACAAGGGCAAACTTCTCCTGCTCTTATATTCCAGCAAATTGCCTTAGAGGCATCCTGCTCATCCCCACAGCCTGAGATGTACTTAGGCATCCATTTTAGTAGCCACTGATACCTCTTTCATCCATGAATTTGCCTAACCCCTTCTTGAAGCCATCCAGGCTGGTTGCTGTTACCACCTCTTTTCTCCCCTGTCTCTCTCTTTTTGTATACAGAGAGATTCACAAATGTATTTTGCCCTCTTTTCACACCCAGCTGCACTGGATTTGCTGGGGAATGTAGGATTTTACTTGTGCTCCTTGGATATTCAGATATAGCTAAGTGTATCTCAGTGGAATACTATGAAGGGCCTTTTTGCACTAGGTGAATAGGTGAAGATGGGAGACACTCCCACATGGTGTTTCCAGAAGTGGCTGTACCAGACGTGGCTCCATGCATGCAGGAGCATCCCCAGCATGTATAGCGGTACAGCAGTTTTTTACTGTTCTACTACTATACTAATGGTGGGGCTGGGACAGCCCAGCATACTCCCCTTGTATCTCTTCTGTTGGTCCTGTTGCTGCAGTGTCATGATCACCTTTAGTATAGAAGGGATCACACTTGGTTGGCACTTGGAGAAACACTGGCTAAGGTTGGAATGGTCAGGCATTGCAAAGTGCAGATGCCCGAATCATTCCAAATGTTAGTTGGCCATCCCACCTACTTAAGGTACAAATTGGCCCAGTGTCTTGTGCAGAAACAACATGAATTGTTAATTAGATCCTTTCCTCCTTTATTCACTGCTGGTGCTAACAGGGCAAGCTCCCAGATGGTGCATCTGTACCTCATGGAGCTCTGCATGTCTGGGAGCGTCTGGGCTGCAACAGCCAGCAAAGCTTTCATCTACACGTCTTTGTGTTGGAAGACATGCAGGAGAAGCATGTGACCAGGAGCGCCTGAACAATGACACACTGAGTCACCAGGTTGCCATGGTGATGACATCTCACAGACACTCTGGCAATGTCACTGGGGTTCCACGATGGCCACTGTCCAGGCAGTCATTTCCATTCTTATTTATATACCGCCTTTCCAAAAATAAATTTTGCACAAGGTGGTTTAAAACAAATGGAAAAAATACAATGCAAATACAATCATTACATCAGAGAAATACGGCTAATAAATATAATCAACAACTTAAATCAAAGACAATTTTTTGCCCAAGGCAGTTTACATAAGTAAAAAATACATTGCATATTATAACAAATAATACATTATGTAATAGTAAAAAGAAAAAAAAAACTTATAGAGTAGGTGGGAAAGTCAGCTACTGAGTCTCCCTCCCCTGGTCCATAGTGGCGTTGGGGCAGAGTGGTGCTGAGTTTTTGTAGCTCTCGCACAGGTGTGACGGTCGAGCACGGAGTCTCCCTCCCCTCGTCCATGGCAGCGTTGGGGCAGAGTGGTGCCGAGTTTTTGTAACTCTTGCACAGGTGTGATGGTCGAATGCTGAGTCTCCCTCCCCTCGTCCATGGCAGCATTGGGGCAGAGTGGTGCTGAGTTTTTGTAGCTCTTGCACAGGTGTGATGGTCGAATGCTGAGTCTCCCTCCCCTCGTCCATGGCAGCATTGGGGCAGAGTGGTGCTGAGTTTTTGTAGCTCTCGCACAGGTGTGACGGTCGAGCACGGAGTCTCCCTCCCCTCGTCCATGGCAGCGTTGGGGCAGAGTGGTGCCGAGTTTTTGTAACTCTTGCACAGGTGTGATGGTCGAATGCTGAGTCTCCCTCCCCTCGTCCATGGCAGCATTGGGGCAGAGTGGTGCTGAGTTTTTGTAGCTCTTGCACAGGTGTGATGGTCGAATGCTGAGTCTCCCTCCCCTCATCTATTGTTATGAGACATCCCTGGATATGTGTTTAAATGGGGAAATTAACCTGGTCAAGATGTGCCAAACCTCTCAAGGGTTATTGTCTTTCTCTTAGTCAAGGATCTGCACGTGTAACACAAAAGGTGGTTTTGTCAGCTACCCTGTCTGACTGTTTTGCAATTCCTGGGTCAGACTGAGAGATCTTTTTTTACAGGATTTATATCATTTCATATATTTCCTATATTTTTAGCAGACCTAGCACAGAATTATGATCTTGAAGTATAACAATTCTGCAGGTCCAGTCTATGCCAATTATAGGATGCCAATTATAACTTTGATGAAATGCTAAAGGTAGTTGTGTGCCTGGTTTTGTGTTTGCCTAGGCTTGGCCTGACTTAAGAGTAAGGGATTCTGGAAGTACACATCATTGCACCATTCACACTGTAGGTAAGTTTAGATCTCAGGGCAGGTTACAATAATATCATGATAAAAACAGATAAAAAAGCATGACTAAAACATTGTCAGTCCCGGTATGCGGAGGGGAAGTTGTTCCCTTAGCAGAGGGCCAGAGTAAAAAGGTTTGCACTCTTCTCTCAAAGTCTCTCAGCATACTCGGATACGGTGCAGAGAAGAATGTGCCATGCCAATGGCCCTTCCAACAGTAGCTTGAGGAGTATCAGGTTGAAGATCTGGGGCTGAATGAGCATTGGGCACGCTAAAGTGGAGATGCCTTTGGGGCAGAGTGTGACACATCCTTAAGGCCTTCAAAGGTGACAACTGAGCTGGAGGTGAGTTGACAGTTCTGAAGATGAAGGGCCACCATCGTGTTGGAAGAGACACCAGAAGTGGGCCTTGTCGATACAATGCTTGCACAATGGAGGCACAGAAATTACTCTTGCTGCTGCCATGTGTTTAATACACGTGAACAAGATCAACAGGTAGCACATTAGTTCACGTTTGTGTCGGGAGCTTCAATATTTTACAAACAATGCAACGTAACCTTTATTATAGGGATAATACAACTTTTTTGTTCAGCTTACTAGGAGGTAACTTTATTAAAAGACAATTGCTTTGGGAAAAAGGGAAGCAGAAACAAAGGAGGAGGATCCAGTGAAGGAGATAATAAAATTCTAGCTGCAAATAATTTGGGAATGTGGGCACAGAACATCGCATAGGAGGGGGAGGTCCACTGGGGGTGCAGCTCAGGGCAGGAATGTCACGTTTAGATATGGTTCAGAGAGATTTATTTTGGTGGACAGAGAAAATGGCTTACTTCTGAAAATACCCAACCCCCTCAGTAAATGACGATGCTGGGAAATGAAAGTTCTCTTGCTTTTATGTTAAAGCTGCCAAGAGCAAGGTGTATATGTGTTGGAATGAGCAACTCAGCATGCCTGGACATTTAAGTTGTTTCCACTTCCTCTGCCTGGGACTGGGGACTGCCCATCTAAGGTTTTTTTCAGTTAGCTCCTCCTCTTTCTCTTGCTGCTGAGCTGAGTTAGAGTTACTGCTTGCTCCAGCTGCTTCTCGTTTTTCTTGGAAAAGCAGCAATCTCTCTTTTGCACGCATGTGATAGCACAATGGGTGCCCATTTGTATAGCCGCCCAGAGATCCTTGGGTATGGGGCGGGATATAAATAAATAAATAAATAAATAAATAAATAAATAAATAAATAAATAAATAAATAAATAAATAAATAAATAAATAAATATAGGTAAAGGCAACAAGAGGAATTAGATTGAATCTACTTGAATAAAAATGTTAAGTTTTGCTTTATTAATTGAGAAGGTTGTTTGTTTCTCTTAATGCGCTCAGAGCATCCTGAGCAGATCCAATAACTTTGCTCTAACAGTATGTGCATGAACAGCACACACCCTGCTGAGAGAGCCAAAAAAGTGTTCTGGTCAGTGTTCTGGTTGTTATGTGGCTCCTGCCTCTGGGCCTGTTCACACATATCTTAACTGAGCGATTGCAGTCACTCCGCTGCAACTCTCCCCCAATCCTGGAGCATCCAGGAGTTCCCTTCATCTGTCCCAATCTTCTAACTGCCCAAAACCTGTCCACAGCTTGAGTGGCAGCAGCTGGTGAGCTCCCAGTTGCAGCGTTTGCCCTCTCTTCTGGGTGTGAATGCAGTAGGTGGGTGGGGTGGGGCAGCTGTGGCTGTGGCTGCACAGTCACCGGTCATGGGTCAATCACCATGGCAACATCTCAGTGTGCGCCAGATGTTGCTGTAGCCTCCCTCTGCACCTGATGGTCACCTCAGTAGGATGGTGTGGTTAAACCATTTGACTAAGTTAAATGCAAACCGGCCCTTTCATCTGATGTGTTTATAGTTCAGATCAAAGAGAGATTTGCACTGTGTGGGTTTCAAAATAGCCTGATTAATCCATGGAACCACCACCACCACCACCAGCAGCAGAAGCAGCCAGTGCTTCTGAGTGCACTCCTTAGGACTGGCTGCAACTGCTGCTGTTGTCAACTTCAGCCTGTTTGGCATCAGTAGCTAGAGCATAAGCTTTGGATTACTGTGCTGTTGACCAGTTTGCCTTGGGTTTAAACAAACCATGCAGTCATTTTTGAGATTGTACCCCAGTACTCCTCTTCCCACCTTTTGTCAGAATCACCATCCAGAGCCTATTTGCACTACAGGCTCTAGTGAAGAAGTTCACTACTCATTGATTACATGTGCTCCACACGTTAACCAACGTTTACCAGACACTTACATGAAGCATCTGGGGCAGGAGCATTCACTCTTCTTCTGGTGCTCCAGGGTCGTTTGAGTGTCAGCATCATCAGGGTGACTGCACTGATGCACGTGCAGTCACAGAGGGTGCCGCAGCCAAAATGGCAGCATCCAGAGGAGGACCAGGCCCCGGATCAAAGTATTTGATCCTGGTGGGAGGGAACAGCCAAAGTTGACCGGTGCTCCTAATGCGAGTGCTAGTCAACATTAGGGATGTGCACAAATATTAGAAAATTCAAAACTCTGATTGGAATCCATCGAATACCAATATTCAAATTCTTATCAAAAAACATTCAAATTTCAACATTAGGTCAAATTTCGGATTTTTGAAAATCCAATACGGATAATTGAATAATTCAAAGGAACAGATCCGTATTTATCATATATGAATATGCACGAAAATTATGTGTATTTGCACTTATAATATGGGATTCACATGGGATGAAAGCGGGATGCATACAGGATGCATATGGATGTATGCAAATTTGAAAAATGGATACAAATGTTATTGACATTGGTATTTTTGAATACAGATCAAACTTTCAAATGTGCGGATTCAAATAATCCTCATTTAAAAAATTCAAAACGAATAGAATTTTTGAATATTCAAATCGACTCGGATTCAAATGCAAAAAATATATTCGTGCAACACTGGTTAACCACTCTCCCTTTCCCATCCAGCAGACAGGAAGGGAAGTGCAAAACCACCCCTAGACTCAGGGCCAATTTGCACCTCGATGAGATGCAATGGCCAGCTGACAACTAGAATGATTCAGGCACCCGCATTTCTCCTCCCTTTCATGGCAACCTGGGTATTTCTTATATTCTGGCCTTTATATACCATCCTCTGTTCTCTGGCATAACTGCCACGATATTTGAATGGAATACATTGCAACTTAGTGGTTCTTATTAGTGTAAAATTGTGATTATCGGAGGAAAAAGGTTGATAATGTATTTGACATAGAAGTAAATAAGTTTCTGCTTCAAATCTTGTTCCAATTTGACGCCGTATGTTGAATACTGTACTGGTGCAAACCCTTCCCATTCCACTGAGTTAACTCCTCTGTTTCAATGACGGCCATCAAGTTAGAGAAATCAATTCACAGAAGAGGCAATCTATAGTCATAAACCTGTTTCCACATGCAGGAGTGACAGTTAGAGCTTAACTCAGGAGGACACTGAGCCAAGTGCCCTCTGCAGGGTCTCCACTTGCACTGATGGTTTATTTGAAAGTGGCAGCTTACTCCCTTGGAAGTCTCTATTTTAATATCCTAGAATGCCCTAGAATCCCCTAAGTTACATTGATTAGTGCATGGAGGAAATTACAGTGGAGTCTCTCATATTAAGTTGCTTACCATAAAATGGTTTAGGGCAAATGGTTCCACTGGTGCAAATTGCTGAGATCTTGGGGATGTAATGGTAGTGCCAGAGTGCCAGGTGCTGATACTGGTCTGACAGATGTCAAAAGAGAAGCAAAAAATCTGTTTAAAAAATTGACACTCATCTCATCTCTTGTATAACACAATTTTGTACAATAGAATTCTTGTTTTACAAGGTTGGTAAAATGTGACTTTCTTTGTTTAATGCAATTATGGGGTGATTTCGCACTTCCCTTCCCATCTGCTGGACAGGAAAGGAGCGCAGTGAACCAACATTGACTAGCGCTTGCACTTGGAGTGCCAGTAAACATTAGCCTTTCCCCCTGTGATTGAATACTTACCTTGATTCGATTATGGGGCCAGTCCTCCTCAGGGCACCGCCATTTTGGTTGTGACAGCCTGTGTGACTGCGAGGGCATCAGCACTGTCACTATGATGATGCTCTGCAGATGTGCAGTCATGTCTATGGTCGTTCGAGGTACCAGTATGCTTGCAGTCCTAGGTGCTTGGGAAGTGCCCGACTAGTGATATAATATGTAATCCAGCATAGTGATCTCGTTTGCTGTGTGTAACTGTTGTTTTACATAATAATAATAATAATAATAATAGTTAATTAATGATGGTGATATTTGATGATGATGATGATGATGATATCTGATTAGCATTGGACAAAACTGTATTACCATAAGTGGTTTTGACAGCCTTAATTTTTAATAAACCCAATCCATACTACCTACATCCTCCCTGTGGAACTGGGAAAATATTGCTATAATTGGGATTAGCTGAAATGAGCTGTCAAAAGTCTTTACTGGTTTTCACCATTATTTAAAAGTCAGCTTGCTGCAACATAGTTGTCTGTTATGGCATTAATCTAAATGAGTTTAAGCATAGCTTTATCACTGTAGAGGAGACTGACATAAGCTTATTTAGCTATGCATATAGTAGATAAAATGAACCATCTCTTGAGGTTTCTTCCCCAAGGGGAAAACCCTAGAGAGAAGTAACAGCTTATTTGGAAATAGGTTTAGAGTCTGGGCTGCCCCCTGAAGTTCAGTTGTCACTGTATTGATTAAGGTGAGATTATTTTTGCCCTTGATGCTGTGCCAGTGCTCTTTTCTTATGAAATGCTTTCCAGACGGCAAGCAATATCTACAAAAGCCAACAACTGTTTGCTGCTGCTACAAGGTTTGCGAGAGAAAATGAAGTATGCCCTCCATATGTTTGTGTCTTTATTAATACCTGTGCTTCAGTAAGGTTGTTCATAACTGGAATGAAGGCTAGGATTTAAAAATTAATTTCATAGCTTTGGGAATGGAAGGTGGAGAAGAACGGAGGCCAGCAATACTAAGGAGAAGGATGGAGCCTTTCCAGCATTCACAGGGCCACTTCATCCAGTACATTGCAGGTAGATGCCCATTCAACAAAGAGAGGCTGATGGGATGCTGCTCTCCCATTATGTGTCTTCTTAGGAGCAATTTTTATTGCATTCAGTGAGGCTTTCCACCGGGTAAGGTGGGTAGAGCCACTCATTTTATTGCATAGCCATCCACTGTTACTGTCACAAGATATGATACTGGTCACCAGCAGCCATGGATGGCTTCAAAAGTGTTTGAACCAATTCCTCTGAGGCACCCCTTTGTGCCATGTCTGAATATACCTGGAGAGTGATCTTTGTTAGAACTCTTTGCACACCTGCTGCTACTGTGAGTAAGGGGAGCCAGGAAGTGGCTGCGGAAGTTGGCTATTTTCCTATGCTCTAAGATAAGCAACTCCAGACTAGAGGCCTTTGCACACTACAGTTTCTAGTCAATAATTAGTGCACCTCTGGCCTCTAGTCAATAATTAGTGCATACGCACATCGAGTAGGCTGTTACAGCCTACAAGCATGCCCGCCCTCACCAGAAATGCACCAACTGTTGATTATGTATAGAGCATGAAATCGTGATCCACATCATGACCATCATTACCTAATTACTTACCTGAAGTATTCAGCAGTGCAACCATTCACTCATGCCAGCACTCTGGGGTCATTTGAGGTCCTGTGCAAGTGCACTGGGACCTCAGATGATCATAGACGCTGCAGAGCGTCAGTGTCATCAAGGCAATGGCACTGACGCACATGCAGTTGCGGAGGTGCTGCTGCCAAAATGGAGGCTCCCAGAGGGGGACCGGGCCCCGTGATCAAATAAGGTGTGTATCCAATCCCAGAGGGAGGGAGCAGGTAAAGTTGACTAGTGCTCAAGTGTGAGAACTAGTCAATGTTGGATCATTATGCTCTTTCCCCTCCAGCAGATGGGGAGGGTAGTGCGAAAATGCCTCAGGTAAATCTGGTCCTTACACCTTTCTTTGAACCATTGAATGATTTTTTCCCAGATGTGTACAGTTAGAGCATTTATGGAGCACTAATGGTAAAGAGCCCCAGGCTGAAGGATCATCTGGATCCTGTACCGTATGGGAACTCTCTGACCACACATATGTGCATCTGGCATGCTTCTTGAATGATTCCAGAGCAATCTAAAGGTCCCTTGCAGATCCTGCCTATGAATGGCTGCTGCTTCTACTCCTGTAGGAAGCTGCATACTCTGAAAGTCAATTGCTGGTAGACTGAGAAAAGTTCATAATTTGTGCTCGTATCCTGCTTTGGGTTTCCTCCAAGACTGGTTTGCCACTGTAAAAACAGGCTTCTTGACTGGATGGTCCATGGGTCCAATCCAGCAAGGCATCTCTTATGTTTTTAAGTTGTTGCACTTCCCCTTTGCTTTTTGATTGTCTAACAAATAATCACATTGATTCCTTCTAGCCAAAAAAGGCTTCAGATCCAGAAAGAAAAATCAAATGTTTCGGGTTTGATGGATTTATTGCCCTATGGCTAATTAATGCATTTCTGTCCTGACTTTCCGGGCATATTACTTTCCACCTCCCAGGAATCTTGCAAATTTGAGCAAAATATATAGATCATTAAAACATAACCATACTATAAAATGGCATCTCAGAATGGAAGAGGAAAACTAAGAGCAATTCATATTGTCCAGCACAGCAAGTTATATTAACCACAAATAAGATAAAACATAAAATTCAATTTCAGTATGAAAAGTTCAAAGCCATTAAAGAACTGCTGCTTGGATTCCGTCCCCTCTTTCTGAAAAAACAACATTTTTTTTGTTTTTTGTTTTTAATGCACAAACTTCTCTTATTAATGGCACCTTCTGCACTCACTAATAATCCAGATCAAGAAACTCCTTAATCCAGATTACAACCCTCCTCATCCACACATTAATGTAGATCAAGGAGGCCCTGCCTCGATTGGTTAGACTCTGTCTGCACTAAAGGGAGTCAGAAGCAGATTAAGGAGACCAGCAAGAGCACTAAGGACCTTTACCCAGAACACGGGAGGCACATAGATGGCCTAGTTAAAGTACATAAAATCATGCATGGTATGGAAAAGTTGGATAGAGAATGTTTTTTCTATTACAGGGGGCACTTTATGAAGCTGATGGGCAGGAGAGATCAGCCAAAGGGAAATATTTCTTCACCTACAAGGTCATTGGTCTATGGAATTTGCTACTAGAAGATGTGGGAACAGCAACCAGCCAAGATGGCTTTTAGAAAGGGTTAAACAAATACATGAATAGTAGGTGTATTGATGGCTTCTAGACTGGATGCTAGATCCTTTCTCCAGGTTGGAGAGACAGGCCGTTTGCAGGGATTTGAAAACAGGTGGTTTTGCCTTCATCTTCTGCTTGAGGATGCCCACAAGCAATTGGTGGGCCACTGTGTGAGAGAAGATGCTGGACTAGATGGCCTGTGGCCTGATCCAGCAGGGTTCCTCTTACATGATTATGTCCCAGCTGCAAGGTAAAGCAATGTATGTGAAGTCTGTTAATGAAATCTATTTGGTTAATTAGTAAAGTGATATTCTGGGTTTTAGGGGCTTTTTGCACTTAACTTCCATGGGACAGTGTCCCACAGGAGTTAAGATCAGGAATGGTGGGCAGTGTTCGCATTGCAAATGCCGTCCCTGTCCCAAACCTAGCCAGAACCTCCCTGGCAGCTTTTAAGATGTGAACGTTGTCACCTGGGAGCTCTCCCCCCATGCAGCCTTCAAATATGGGGAAGACTGCTTCAGGATGAAAGCAGCTCTGCACTGTGCAAATGTTGGAGTGTGTGTGGCCATCCAGGAAGGCCAAGTGAGAAAAGTTTCTCAGTCCTTGCAAGAACCTCCAAGCTAATTCACAAAAATGATGTGGACTGCTTGTTCCCTTGAGTGATAAGATCAGTAACCTTTTTATTGTTTCTGGATAGGTCCTGGGTTTTTTTTCTTTTCTTTTGATTTATAAATCAAATTGCTTTCTGATTGAGGCATAGATTAGGTTGCCATTTGTTTATAGTGACCTTGCGGTCTTTTCTGTACCACAACTACAGGATGAAAGGGAAGCCATGAAATTGCTGCTTTTTGCTTTCTGCAGCTCGTCTATCAGACTGTGGCAAGAGCTGCCCAAAAGTAGTTCATGCTGCTTCTGGGCTGAAGTACTCCAGCCCTTAAAGCAAGAAGCATGCTAAGCACATGCTAATCTCATGCCCCATTCTCCTCCCAGCCATAAAAAACATCAAAGCTCAGGAACTTTGATTCTCTAGCTTTGAAGTTTCTATTTGGGTCTGTTTTGGGAGGTGCAGGAAGTTGGCCATTTTGTGGCATGTCTCAGAAAATAGGGCCATGCTATTCAGCTCAAAGGATGCAAAATAAGTCCACTGATGTGCCAAGAAGGTAATGAGGCAGGAAAGGAGTAAAGAACACCTGATCTACTGTTAAAGCACTGTTGAGCTGACAGCGCTGATGGCAGGATATCTGCTTGACCGGCATGTAGACATGTGATTCTCATGCCCTTTGAGTCATCCCTAGAGATGTGAACACATAAAAAAATTGCATGCTCATTGTTGAATTGAAAAAAAGAGGTCTTTTTCGCATTCATTTTTGCACTTTTCATGAACAAAAGAACATTTCATTAGGCCTTCGGCTAAATGTTGGTTATGTTTGCCCCCCACTGCAAACACTCTTGTTTTAACTGATATTGTGCTGCTTTTTAACATGTTGGATTTAAATGCTGTTGATGGTCATTATTGATTTAATATAGGTGTTTTTAAAAATATATATAAGCTGGATTTTAAAAGTTGTTACCGGCCCTGAGACCTTCGGGTATAGGGCGGGATAGAAATATAAAATGAATGAATGACAAAAAATGGTGAAAATGAATGTTTGGTTGAATTTGTGAATGCAAATCACTGTGTGCATCATATCACTGCCAACCTGGGTCCTGGTCACACCTAGATGAGACAGGACGACCTATTCATAATTTAACCTGAGGTCGTACCAGTTCTGTTCACAGCTAGATCGTTGTAGGTTGTCGTCAGGCCATCCTCACATTGGCCTGCATCACTCATACCTTTCTCCACTGTCGACCTGAGCTTCCTCCATGGAGCTCTTGACTCTCCACCCTTTTTGTTATGTCAAATCTTTCTCCTTTCTTACTGGATGCCATTGTGTCACTCAAGGGAGGCGAGGGTGTGTGTTTGCGGTTATTTTTAAAGCGGGCTTTCCCCCTTCCATGCCCCCTTCCTTTTTTATGTGTATTCTTCTCCTTCTGATTAATTTTTTTAAAAAATAAATTTGCAGAAAAATGCTAGATAGAAAGAGGGATCATACACATAAACTGAGGAGAGGTGCCTCATGAAATCTGTGCTTGCTGCTCTCCCCTAGACGTTGGCCGAAAGGAAACACTGGACCCCACCCACTACAGCATGATTCAGCCTCCTTTAGCCTGTCTCCCCACTCACCCTGAGGAAGTGAAAATGGCTTGGGATGCTAGGAAGGGCTGAGTCCTCCAGAAAAGAAGACTCTGGTTAAAATGATCTGATGGGGATAAGCTGGCTTGGAAAATGAATTAAATAAAAATAATGTGAGTACTGTGACCAGAAGATGACCTGAAGTTGTCTTAAACCAAAAGTGTGACCAGGGCCTTACAGAAGAACTTATATGAATTATTCCCATGGTTTACAAAGGCCCATTTGAAATTTCTCTGACTGCAAAAAAGGTGAAAGCATTATTTCCTTCCCCCTTTTCCTTCCTACTGATTCAAAAACCCACCACTTTAATGGCTGCTGGAGGAAGGAAAATGCAGCCAGCAGCTTAGTTCAGAAATCTGGAGTTCCCTAATATGGCATGCCTAGAATGTCCTCATTAACTTTTCAAAGCATCCAGATTTGGTAGAATTGCTGCAGCCAGCTGTAAATTATGCATGTGAAATTGATTATTCCTGCCCACATAGCAGAGAGAGACTGTGATGTTTTGCATTTAGTCTCTGAGTTGACCTGTTGCTGTCCAATAGCGTAGATGCTGCTGTGGAAAGATATAAATGTGTATTTTAAAAATACAGCATTTACTCTTTCCTTCTTTCCTTGTCTCTCTGTCTGTCTCAGTCCCTCCCCACCTTTAACTTATTCTGAGAAGGTGCAGAAAATCTCACAAGAAAGCAGGGAAAATCTGGGATCCAAACTGGGTGCTCTTTCTTTTTTTTAAAATTTGAACATTTCTACTGGAAGTTATGCTATATTCATGGAATTCTGAGAGTTTCTTCAAAGACTGAAATATTCATTGACACACACCCATAATAGGGTTGGGACAGAGCATGAAAGCAGGGTATTGCTTATGCACATCCGGTTCTCTAGGACACTTGGGACCACTTTTTGGCATGTATATATATGCCTGAAGCTTCCATTACTGCTGTGAACATCTGACATAACATTACCTGTTAGAAGGTGCAGCCTAGGACATCTCCAGCAATTTTTTTTTAATTATATGGCTTCTTCCTAGTGTGCCAATGTGGCTACATGCATTCCCAACACATGCTTGTAGAATCTTTCTTGTGGAATTTATGATGGCATTCTAAGGAACGATGGAATTCACTACCAGAAGCTGTGATAGTGGCTACAAGCTCAGATAAACTTCGAAAAGGTTACCCCACATGGATGCTGTAAGTCACCCCCACTCCCAACTGGATGAACAGTGCAGAAGTACCCAAACACCTGAATGACAATTCCTCTATCAAGCTTCTGTTAGGTTTCACCAACCCTGGTAATTGCCTTACCTGGTGAGTCCCCTGGTGGTCACCCACACAGGTGGTATGCAGCTGTACATCCTGGTCTCCTCCTTCTCCTTCCAATACCATCTGTACATTTTCTTTGGTTCTCATCTTAAACCTGATCATGGGAAGGAGAAGAATCTGATGGCACCTTGAACCAATTGCTTCTCATTCTTCAAAATTTGGCATGGGGTCCAAATGGAAGGTGGAAATTCCACCCATAAAACAGATAAAAAGGTGTGAGCAGTCAGACTTGAAGATGGACTGAAGAAGGCTTAAAATGAAGATGTGGCCGTGGGCATTATTGTTATTAGTTTATTTTTTTAACCAATTGGGCCTTGAACTACTGAAAAAGCAAAGTAATTTTTGTTAACTCTGTGCCTGTCATGTATATATGAGACAATGTATGCAATTCAAATGACAGGCTCAGCTGAAGTGTGACTTGAAGTACTATCATAGATTTTAGATATAATTATTTGAATGGCATTTATCAAAAGCTATTATGCATTGAAGGTTTATTCATTTTATAGAAGCTGTCTTTGAAATGGGATAGAATTTTTTGGTTTTTTAAATGCTTAAATGAATATACTAATTGCTGGCTTTTTAAGTACGACTTTAATAGAACTTGGGATCATGTTGGTGATTTCTGTCTAGTTTGACACCTAGTTATGCAGGCTAAAAATAATAAAGCTTCTGCAATAATGAGGCTGTAATATGAAGTATTTATACAGCCATAATGAGGCTGTAAAGTAAACATTTACACAGAGTGCTTCCTGTACATGATATCCGTAATCCTTCCAAAATCCTGCAGTGCTATAGTTCATTCACCCCATAGTACAGTGTGGCTGACATGGAGGGACGGTGGTTCACCCTGGGACATGGAATAAGTTAATAGGCCAATGTTTGACTCACAAAAACAAGGGAGATGCTTTCTTTCTTTCTTTCTTTCTTTCTTTCTTTCTTTCTTTCTTTCTTTCTTTCTTTCTTTCTTTCTTTCTTTCTTCTTGCTGTTTCATTGTTCCCATTTTCAGTGACAGCAGGTGAGGAGTTCTTCAGGAATTGGGTTTTGATTTTCGTTCCTGCTGCTGCTTTGGTATTGATAGCTATCCAGCATTACAGTCTTGGTGAAGATTATTTGATGGGTCTGTAGTTTATCTATGTTTGGTTGCTAATAAATACTGTATTATATTCTTATATACCTGGTAAATAGGACCATTTACCAAGCAACTCCAGCATAGCTCCATTCTAGCCCTCCTAAAAGGTATTATAAGCCTTTTGCTGGGAAACTCAATGGTGCCCTTGTGTAAGGAGCCACCATCATTTCTGTTCACTTTGCACGTGATGTGTGAGACACTAAAGTGTGCAAACACAGTAGTAGTCATGCTTGCTTGAAGAGTATCTGGGTAGCATCTGGAGACAGCCTTTGTGGAAATGGAAGCTAGAAGCTGTAAAGAAAACTAGAACAATGTTTTTACAACTGATTTGTAATGTGAAGTCAGAGATCTTGTAGGTGAAAATGACATAATGCACTCCTTGTAAAAAAAATCCCAAACCAAATCCTCGAAGTGGCTTAAGGTTTTCTTCAGTGCAGACTAAAGGGAGAAAGCTGAGTTGTTGAAGCTGTTTCAGCTGAGATTCCATCTGTACACATTGAGGCTGTGGTTATACAAGTGGTTTAGGTTGAGCACAGGTAGTCCTCAGGTCGTGTTACATTATTTTTATTTAATTTGTTCTCCAACAATCAATCATGATTATAGGGTGTTTTTTCACCGCGCTCCTTTAATCCGGATCTAAGAAGATCGGATCTAAGGAATGGGTACTTCCCTTAATCTGGATCTAGTAGATCCGGATTAAGGGAAGTACCTAATGTGTTTCCATGGGTGGTCTAGCACCCAATAGCAGTAGCAATGGGTGCTAGCCTCCCTGCTGTGGAAACACCGGAGCACCCATTTGCAAATCCGGATTGACCCACAAGGGGTCTGCCTGTCACCTCAGGTGTTTTGGGGGATGGGGGTGTGTGTGCAATCTCCAGAGTCCCTCCGGTCCCTCTGAAGTCCCTCTGGAGTTGCCTTCAGAGGTTAACAAAGGCTCTGAAGTCCCTACAAAGGCAACTTTGGAGAATAGCAAAGGCTCTGAAGACAAACCACTTGTGAGAGCCTGCATATTAATTAACTCCTTGTGAGCAGGGATGAGTCAGCCTCATTAATATGCACCTCTTTCCATGCCTGAAGGTAACAGTCTGCTTTGTTCTCCCTTTGTTCTCGGAGGTTTGTCTTCGGAGCCTTTGCTAATCTCCAAAGGCAACTTCGAAGTAACTTTGAAATGGCTTCGAAATGACTTCAAAATGACTTCAAAGCCTAGGTTTTGGGGCTCCCCCCATGGGTGCCCCTCTCCCTAGCCTCCTCTAGACCCCATTGCCAAACTAACATGGAAACAGGCTCCCTTTAATCCAGATTTTCTGGCAGAAGTCCCCATTGCAGACCCCATTAATGGGGTCTACAGAAAATCTGGATTAAAGGCCAGAAAGTACCCATTTGATCTGGATTTCCCTAGCGGCAGTGGAAACAATCGGGTCCCAAATGGGTTTAGTGGTGGAAATAAGGTCATCCGGCTCACACCCAAATGGATCCTTAATGGGTGCAAAAATGGGTACTTTCTGCCAGTGGAAAAACACCCATAGATATCTTGTAGTATTGATTTTCTTTGACAGCCTACCCCTGTTAGACCGTCTAAACCTGGAGTCCTGTTTTTAGAGGATGAACAAGGTTTGAGACAGTCCTGGCATGCCAGGCCATCTTCGCTTCCTCAAAGTGTGAGCAGGGTGATGGGCTAAAGGAAGCTGACCTGTGCTGTGGTGGGTGGGGTTCAGTCTTTCCTTCAGCCAACTGGCATGCACAGAGTTCATGAGGCACCTCCCCTTCTCTGCTCAGTTTATGTGTATGATTCCTCTATTTAGCATTTTTACACAAATTTATTTTTATTAAAAAAAAGTGAATTGCACGGAGAAGAAAAGCACATAAGAAAAGAAAGGGGGATGGAGGAGGATTTAAAAA
This sequence comes from Aspidoscelis tigris stejnegeri, assembly GCA_023333525.1. Taxonomy (NCBI): domain Eukaryota; kingdom Metazoa; phylum Chordata; class Lepidosauria; order Squamata; family Teiidae; genus Aspidoscelis; species Aspidoscelis tigris. Next base: position 47,133,519 of record JALMGA010000008.1, read on the forward strand.
GAACTGCCAACACAAACCCTCGCCTCCCTTGAGTGTCAGAATGGCATCCAATCAGAAAGGAGATAGATTTGATGCAGCAAAAGGGGTGGAGAGCCAAGAGGAGGCTCAGGACGATCTCAGAGAAAGGTGTGATTGATGAAGCCCAAGGTGGGGATGGCCTGAGGATGACCTATAATGATCTAGGTGTGACCAGCACTGGTACACCCTCAGATAAAATTAATGAATAGGCTGTCCTGTCTTAGACTTGTGTGACCAGAGCCTTGGACCTATTAACTATTTTGTTCCAGCCTGTACCAGAACAAGTTCTAGAACAAGAGCAGATGCTGCCTGCATCACAAGGCAGAATGCTGTCTGTTCTGGAACAATACTGGCAGCAATGAGGAGGCAACTGTTCCCTGCCCATGGTATCACATACTCCTACCAGCAGTTGGCCCAGGCCCCTTCATATATCGTATATGGAGCACAAGCACTGAGCTGGACAGGCCTGCCTTTCAAGGAGGTGCATAGGCTGTAAAGATGGGGTGGAAGTAGTGGTGATGGTGCACTGATGCCGTGATATTTCACTGAGTCCAGAACATCCCCATTCTGATAGCTTCTCAGACATATATTTGGACAACTGTTTATTGGGCTTTGTCTCTCTGGGGACAGCACGCTTTAAAAAAGCCCTGTCTGATTTCATCCTTAATGTCCAATCCCTTACTTCTGCGTTGGGACTGTGGACTCTCACCCCTCAGATGGTGCTTTTGCTGGCCACTGAGATGCTGCCTTATGCAGTGTGAAGGAGTTTCATATAATCCTTTGTAGTTTCAGCAGAGGTTTACTAACAACATCTGGCAAAACTAGAATGAGTTATAGACATTTTAGTGCCATAGATAATTTAAGACAAACAGCCATCTGGGTTTATTTGGGATGGACAATCTGTTTACTGTTGGACTTTTGAGAATACTAGAATAGATGGGTGATATTGTTCAGGGAAGAAGGTATGAAAGGGAGAAAGAAAAGAGGAAGAACAGAACAAAAAAGGAAGTGGAGTAAGAAAAGGAAAGGAGAGCAGTGACAGGCATACAACTCAGATGCAGTAGCTACAGACAGACTTCTGTTCAATGTTTAAGGAAAGCAATATGATAAGAGACATGTTGGGCTGCTAAGGGCTGAGGATGTTTCCAGCATTTCTGCTATCTTGGTGCCTCCAGCATCACTCTGCCTGAACTTGGTTTCTTTGCTTCATTGAATCTCACGTTGCATCCATCTGAATTTCAAAGAGTTATTGTTCAGAGATTCAAATTCTCTGCTGTCCGTGCATTGCATCAGCTGTAGGTCTCCTGAATATTATGCAACCACATGGAAGATTCAGTGAAGTCTGCATGAAGATCAATGTTTGCATGTAGGCGCCCATCTTTTAATGTGGAGAAGTCCATTCATGCAAGTTCTTTCCTTCAGTGTACTCACTGATGGTTGCAACAGGAGTATGGATTAAAAGGAAGATCTTTGTAAAGGACTATTTTTAAAAGAGAATAAAATAGCTCCCTTTTCTACCATCTTCGTATTCTATTTTTTCCCTACACTTAAGAGCCAGATTTTTTTTTCATTCTGAACCCTCTGGAACAATGATGGCAACATCTGCATGTTCTGTTAGGACTGTGCCAGATGTGGTCTAGGGTTGCAAGGTCCCCATACCACACTGCCCATGACCACACAGGCTCCAAGCCTGGTTTCTGTATCTGGGGGCACTCCAATAGACTTCCTTGTATCCCAGGCTTGGGCCCCAATTCTGCCACTGCCAAACAGGCAGGCAGTGGTGGCAGCAGTGGTTCAGTGACATCTTCCTGGGCTCCAAGAGACAGTTCACTTCTCTGGCTATTTCCAGGCATGCCACTGAAATGTGCCCAGCCCACAACTACAGTGGTACCTCGACATACGAGTGCCCCAACTTACGATTTTTTTGAGATACGAGGCGCCGAGTGAGAGATATTTTGCTTTGACATGAGAGCAAAATTTGAGATACGAGGAATCACACGACTGGCACTTCCGCTGCGGGCTGAGGCGACGCGCTGAAGGGCGGGGGCTGCGACGTGCGGAGGAAAAGAGGAGGCAGAAGGGCGGGGGCTGTGACGTGCGGAGGAAAAGAGGAGGCAGAAGGGCGGGGGCTGCGACGTGCGGAGGAAAAGAGGAGGCAGAAGGGCGGGGGCTGTGACGTGCGGAGGAAAAGAGGAGGCAGAAGGGCGGGGGCTGTGACGCGCGGAGGAAAAGAGGAGGCAGAAGGGCGGGGGCTGTGACGCGCGGAGGAAAAGCCAAGGCAGAGGGGCGGGGCTGTGACGCGCCGAGAGAAAAAGAAGGCGGCGGTGCGGGGCGAGGGAGGGAGGGGGTGAGGAAGTGAGCGCCGAGGGCAGGCTGAATTTTGGCAGCCTCTGAGGCCTGGCAGCTGCTCCTGTAATCCAAACATAGCAGCTCCAGAAAGACATAGGGCAAAAAATGGAGCTGTTATAGCTGCTGGCCGCTTTCAGGGACTGAAATTTGGGTGTGGAGCTGGAAGGTGAGGTGGTTTTTTGGGACCCGGAACGGATTAATGGAATTCCATTAATTAATTGCTTTGAGATACGAATGATTTGACATACAAGCAAGGTTACAGAACGAATTAAACTCGTATCTCAAGGTACCACTGTATTTTGTTTCCCTGCTCAGAATGTAGGTTGGGACAGGGCATACTGCTAGTAAACTCCAGCCCACTCTACCACATTCTTGGCCTGATTGGCCAGGAGCAGTATTTGCAGTGTGTCCTGCAGCTGGTAGTGTGGACCTTGCCATATACTTCACATTTCTTGCATTGTGGAGCTACCTTGGAATGCACAAGTCTCTCAGATGATACATGGCTTTTGTGTGCTTCTTAGATCCTCACCTTCTTAGCTTTGGGAAGGTGATAACTATATGCATCCTCTAACCTCCTCCTTGCTTCCAAAAGCAACAACAAAGCACATGTGCTATACATTACAAAGTATGTGTAATGGTTGGATGCTCTGTGGCAACCCGTGCCATGGAACCTGTCATTCAAAGGGCCTGGAGACCACTATGTTGCCCCTTCCCATCACGTAGATCACCACAGTAGCTGTTATAATACTCTTGATTTTTTTTTAAAAAAATTACAGAACAATATAATTTTTCTTTAGACATAATTTTACCTTACAATTCTGAGATTCTATAGTTTACATTGGCTGCATCTCTTGGCAGGGGAGAATTTGTCTGTCTTTTAAAGTACAGCACACTTTAGCTGCCAGATATGCTGACAAACCTTAACAATGAAGCTGTCTTTCCAACAGCTAATTTAGAAGGACGCATGAGGGAAGAAAAATGAAATATTTTGCAGACCAGGATTCATTCAAAGATTTAAGCTCAAAAAGGATTCCCAAACCCCAGTTAACTAATGAAATTGTATGTCCATTCCTGGCTACACCTTGAGGGAAAAGGACAGTCTGACCCCACCCAGATGGAAATCAAGAGAAGAAGGGATATTTTTTGTAAGGACATAAGGACATAAGAACTAGTGTCCTGCTGGATTAGACCCATTTTCACAGTGGCAACTAACTGCACAAAGAAACCCACTAGCGGAAGATGCACACAGCACACTAGCACACAGCTTCCTCTAGATGAGAACATAAGAACATAAGTGGAGCCCTGTTAGATTAGGTCACAGCCAATGTAGTCCACCACTCCATCTCACATAGTGGCCCACCGATTCCTTTTGCACATTTTCAGGTAGAAAATGAAGGCTATCAGCTCCCTGCAAATGGCCTTTAGAGGAATCCTGCCTGTCTCTCCAAGCTAGTAGCAGTATCTAGGTAGTAGTTCTAGATATGAACACTGCTTGTTCACAGTGTCCCAGCAGCTGGCCTTCAGAGCCCTAATACCTCCTGTTAATAGTCAGAGTCATACTACCATCAAGGCTAATAGGAAATAACAGCCTCCTGATTTCTGTGAATTAATCCAAAGTTTTTTGAAACCGTTCAAGTAGAGGGTCAGCACCACATCTTATAGTGGCAAACACCAATGTTTCACTATGCATTATGTTAGAAAAATAAATATGTCTTTTTTTCTGTACTAATCCTTCAAGCATTTACTTAGGTATTCTGTTCTCCCTGATCACTTTGCTCACACCATTTCCTGCTCAATCGAAAACCTGGTGTCTGGCATGTGATCGTTCTTACTATAAGAGTTGTGTGTGACAGTTTTTATAGCTACATGGCCCACTGGCAGACCTAACCATGGGCTTTTGATTTGGCACATGAAAAGAGTGCTAAATCCTCCCATGCAGTGCCAACAGGGGACCAAATTTGGCACCCTGGAAAACAAGTCTCAGCACCGTATAGGGGGCCTGGCGTGCTTTCTTAGCGAGCCGGGAGCCCACATGTGGACATTTGCAGGCTAATGGGGAGGAGTTTCCAGCTCACATCATGGGTCAGGGTGTGTTTTTTTGGCTTCTTTTGCACACTTTTTCCACCCTAGGGGCCTATCCAAGTGGTCGGAGCACCTCACAATTTAAGTAACCTCTCAGGCTTCAGCTGTGGAGTCATGCTTTGGGAGAGATGAATATTTTAATGACCATGAGATAAAGGAAAGAAGACCATAATTTACTTCTGGGATTTTTATTTTTCTGCATTGCATTGTGATCCAGTGATATCAAAGCCTTGCCCCTTCCCTCCTGGTTTCACTGCATGGATTGTTGTATACAATATTTGTGCAACCAATGACCAACATTCACATATGGTTGGGTAGGTTTAGTGGGTGGTTTGTAGGATTCCCACAAAGCAGGAAGCATTGCCGTTAACTGGCAGTCACATAATGCACCATATAGGACGACATCCATTATGGGATGGACCTTGCACAATTAACAGGAAAAATCATGAGGAGATTTAGGGATAGAAAGATTATTCAGGTGGAAAGTTCTAACAGACATAATAACAGCACATATTTTGCCTCCGTGCCCAATAATCAAGATACGGGTGCTGTCTGATGATCTTTCTAAGAAGTCTAGATTTTAAGAAACCACTCTGCACCATCGCAGTACATGAATTCTGTCCAACAGCTGCATGGCTGGCTGCTTTAAAAACAAATGAATAAATTACAAGGCAACTGAAAGCTGAATTATTTTCATGATGAGTTTGACACCAGTGAAAGTGACTAAGACGGTAAGATGGGTTACGTTGAAATGACTGAAATTGCATAGAGAACAACTTCAAACAAAAGGGAACCAGTGCAAGAAACTGTCCCTACATGCATCAGTCCAGACAGCTAACAGTATAGCACGTTGCACAATTTAATTTAGCCTAAGGGCTGATTCACATTAACAGCCAAATATTACAGTTTGAGCAGCACAGATTTGGTTTGACATCTCAAGCACTATGGTGATACTCAAAGTGGGGAGATACCATCTGGAGTCTTGCAGAAGCACCCGATTCCTGGTCTTCAAATACAAATTGAATATTTGTATGAATAGATATGAATGTATTCAAATCAGTTCAAATTTGAATACATACTTTTTTTCTCTATTTGTCCAAATTGGAACATTCAAACATTCAAATCAAATCAAATCTGAAAATTGCATTCGTGCACAACCCTAAGCGAAGCTCCTCTGAAGGCCAGGTACATTTGCTTTGTATGCAAAGGGGGGCTACAAATGTAGGCCCCTTTCCGTTTGCACGTGGAGTGTTGAACCTTTAAATTTTAATGTGAATTCAAAGCTGACAAACATTATCCACCCATCCCTATACAGGCACCCTAACTGCTGCTTGAGTGGGGCTGGCTCTTGGTGTTAGGCCAGAGAGACAGAATGGGGTTGCTGTTAGTGAACTGTTTACTCCTCTGCCCAATAGTGTTGGAGGCCTCCTGCATGGTGACTTCAGTTTCCGCTTGTAGGACAGCTTGGGTCTTCATGATCTTTATGATATCCACAGGACTATCTCAATATGCTATCAGCCCAGTCCACATTACTCTTGAGCTGGTCTTTGCACCAGAGCAGTAGAGTGATTATGTATTGGAAGGTGGTCTTGTAGGGAGCCTCGAAGCAATTGGTGGGCCACTGTGTAAGATGGGGTGCTGGACTACATGAGTTATGGCTGGATCGTATGTTCTTAAGATGCATTGCTAATCTGGAGGCATTTCCTTTGCAAACATTCCTGTGCTGCAGGGCTTCTCTGTGATATTTTCTTGTTATGAGCTGAGTTTGTGAGATGACACATGGATAGACAGAGTGGCCCTCTCTCCCCTCTTATAAATTAAAGCAAGACTAAACTTCATTGGGCTTTTTGGACACACCTACATATTGTTATAGAGCCAAACTATTTTTCATTGCTTTGAAAAGCATCCATGGCTGTTTATGGATATCTTTTTGTTTTATATTTGAATTCTGCAGGAGCCATCTGGCTGTATGCACACAGGCAAATAGCCTTGGCCTCTGGTCTGCTGGAGGTGTGCCATATAAATAAGCATGCTTCCATTTATTCAGTGTGACCCACTAGCCCATGGCATGAATTATCTACAGCTAAGTCAGAGCAACTATTCTGATAGCATTACCATATAGGGAAGTCACTTCCTTGCCCATGTGGATGTGGTTGGGGGTGTATGAAGAGGTTACTTGGGGTGGTGGTGTCAGAAAATACACTTTGGACTTGCTGAGACTTGCTGTAACCTGTTTGCAGTTAACTTTGTGGGATGGTATTAAGTGGAGGGATGGTGACTGGCATTCACACTGTGACCACCAGCACTGACTGCAACTTACCTACAAGCGCTCACGTTGCAGATGGTCCTACCCAGAATGTCTGAATCACAATAGCAACAGCCAGAGAAACTTCTGCCATGCACCTGGTGGTTGCCATGGTGATCGTGATGGAGCATGCAACTGTGCAGTTGCAGTCACGCTGCCCCACTCTCACACAGTGTTTGCACCCAGATGTGGGTGCAAACACTGTGTGTAGGAGTGAACAAGATGGAGGATTGAGGCACTCCAGGATGCTCCTGCATGTTTTGGGACAGAGGTGATGTTGGAGCATGTGGATGAAGCACTCTGGAGCACCCTGATCTATGCTGCATGAGTAAGTGTGAACAGGCCCAATATTTATCTGAAGCTTTCTCACTCCCACAATGTACCCCTCGCCTTCTGCCCTGCATCCTGCCCCTAATGAGGACCATGTGGGTGGTGCCTAGTTTCCATAAGCAGTTGATTTGGATGCATAAATGCAGCCTCAACTGCTTCCTAGACATATGTTCCTCTGTGGCTTATTCCTCAGATAATAGGCACCAATACACCAATAACTCCTGCTTCTTTAGAACAGCTATATGGGAGCATGATTCAAAGCAATGAGACAAGAAGGCAGATGTGACAGTCATATCTGGCAATTCTGTCGTGCCTAGTCATATATCAGGGAAGAAAGTGAAGAGTGTTAGAGGATCTGGTTTTCTCCATGAATAATTTCTGTGTAGGTAGTCACTGTTTATATAAGTTGAATTTTCTTCTATGACAAATCTCATAACACTTCAAGTTGCATAAACCAAAGTTGTAGATGCCTTCTAAAGCATGGTCCTCCCTCTGTCCCCTGCAGCTGTAAACAAGGATTTTGATCGTCATGAAGTGAGATCTCCCCGGGACTGGATTACTGGCAGCAGTCCCATGTGCCATAGACTTTGGTTGCCTTGCGCACCATTGAAAACACAGTTGTGTTAGATTTCTTCTTCAGGCAATCCATAAGTCCAATAGATTCCCATGCACAGATGCTGAAAGCTATCATACAATTAAGTCATCTTAATTATGTGAAAAAGAAAATAGCCATAATAAGGGCATTTTAAAAATTGATTGAAGTTTCTACTTCATTCTTTGTTTGTTGCAATCAATAAAACTACAATTAAAATAGCCAAAAGGGGTGCTAAAACCAACAATTGTAATAGGCAGAAAACCTAGGAACCCCCCCCCCCCAGGAATATAGGGAGGTCTTTGGCAATGCCTCAGGGATATTATGTCAGGCGTCAAGCTTGACTATATAGGAAGCTGTGGAAGCTTGTGGACCAGTGGTGCAGAAGGGGAGAGACTCCAATTAATCCTCTTTTGAACTTTTTCACTGGGTGTTTGACCCACTAGATTCTATCTATAGTTCAGGGAGATCAAGGGAAGATTTTAATAGAAGTGATGGCCTTACTTGTACTTACCTGCCTTTAGTTAGGGCCAATTTGGTCTTGTGGTTAGAGTGCCGGACTCTTATCTTGTAGGCTCCCAGTTTGATTCTGCACTCTTGCACAAAGCCAGCTGGATGACCTTGGGCTAGTCACCACTCTTTCTGAGCTGTCAGAGTCCCACCTACCTCACAGGGTGTCAGTTGTGGGGAGAATAATAGTTTCTATTCTAATTTGAACTCAGCAACTTAAAGCAAAGCAACAGCAGACTTTACTGAGATGCAAGCTTTAAGCAAAGTGATAATATGCACAGCTGACTGAAAGAGCAAGCTTTTCTGAAAGAGCAAGCATGTGGCAAAAGCCAGTCCAAATTTACCATTTGCCAGAGGTCCAAAAGCCAAGGAGGTCAAAAGATAAGCATCCACAATGCCAAGTCTGAGTATGTAGTCCGGAAGTTAAGGTCAAAGCAGTCTAAGGCTCAGAGTTCAGGTGGGAGCAAAGCATACAAATCAGGACAGCTGTTTGCCAAGAATAAGACTCTCCAACAGACATTTATCCTGTCTCAGATCCCAGATTTACCTGACACTTCACCAAGTGCCGGGGAAGTGTGATTGCCACTATAATAGCAGAGATCACCTCGCTCACTGTGGCAATGGTGACGTGTTATGTAACTGCGGCTTTGCCACCCCAGCTCATGCACCCTTTGCGGAGAAGACATGTGAAGAGCTGTACTGGACAAGTTCCAGATGCGGCTAGTATAGCTGTGGAACACACTTTAGTGCTTCACAGCTATCTGCCCTGTACAGCCCTGGGGATGATGTGGCCTGTACAGGGCTGATGTGGGAGCATCTCCAGGCGGTCACTTTAGGCCAAGTACGAAAAGGTCCATAATAGGGATGCACGTGAATGTGTCTTTTTGCATTTGATGCATATGGAATCAAATATAAGAAAATTTGTATTCATTTGAATAGATCCCCTTTGAATGTGGTAGGATCCTATTCCACTGCAATGTATTTGTATGTATCCGTATGAAGATCCGATATGAATGCATACGTATCCAATATATAGCCATACTAGGGATGTGCATGAATGGGTTGTAAAATCCATATTCGTTTGAATAGATCCCCTTCAAATGTGGCAGGATTCTATTCCATTGGAATGTTTTCATAAGAATTTGTATGAAGATCCAATACAAACAAATACGTATCCAATATGTATCTGACATGAATGCTACATGTATCCGATATGTATCCTATACGTATCCCATAACGAATCTGCTCTGAAAGCATCAAATTTGACCTGAATCCACTTTTAATCCACTCTCGATCCATGTTGAATGCAATCTAGATCTGTTGCAGATGTTGCTTTCCCACCTCCCCAGTTTAACGAATGTCCAAACTATTCATATGAATGTCATAACATTCAATTTGTGTACGAATGTCCTGAATTCATACAAATTCGTACAAACAACAAATGTTATGAATATTGGTGCACATCCCTAATCGATATGTATCTGATAGTTACCCTGTGACATATCCGCCCTGGAAGCATCAAATCTGCCTTGAATCCACTTTGAATCCATTCTCAATCCATGTCAAATGCACTCTGGATCCATTGCAGATGCAACTGGCACAGCCGCTTTCCCACCTCCGCGGTTCATGAATGTTCCAAAGCTTTGTACAAATGTTCTGAAACATTCATACAAATACAAATGTCAATGTATGAATGTTGTAACATTCAATTCATGTAAGAATGATCAAATTCATTTGAATTTCTATGAATATCGAATGTTCGGAATTTTCATGAACATCCCTAGTCCATAGTTTGGCCTCTCTGATCTGTCTGCTAGACAGGAAACAGCAGTATTCTACTGAATGATCTGATAAGTTTAGGGAGCTGTGAATAGGATAAGAGTGGAGATGGAGAAAACTCGTTTGTTTATGACTATTTCTTTGTGCACAGCATTGATTTGCATGCTCAACTTTCTTTGTACAGCTCTGTTAACATAAATAAAAACTTTGGTAAGTAAATATAATTTATTGTCTTGCAAATGGAAGATAAGATTTGGCCTGAAAGGTTTTGTGGCTTAGGAGAATGAAATATTGATTTAACATGACATCTAAATTTAGCTCTACGTACATAAAGGCATCGGGCAGAGCAAAACTGAAGGTTTGTCAGCTGTGGCTTCTTGATCTCTGATTTGAAAAGTTTACATCAGAATCATAAAATCAGAACGCTGTGCCTGGCCGTAGGATGTTCAAGGCAGAAACAATTTTTGCTTTTGCTCATAAATGACTAGGAATATTAAGTTATATTGTAATAATAAATCACTGTAAGAATATTCCCTCCCCAAAGAACCCTATATCGGTTAAGATTAATGTTCTCCGAAAGATACACCAAAAAAATAAATAAATAAATAAAAATTGGAGAGATGGAAGCCCAGGGAGGGGTTGTTTTCCAACTTGGCTTTTCGAGTGGGTTGTGTGGAACAGCAAAGCTTCCCCACCCTTGTGCCCGCAGCAATCCCTTGCCACCTTCTGCATGGCTTGGCGAGCCCCTGGTGGCTGCTAATGGCATTTTAGCCCCTGCAGTTTTCTCCCACTCTTCTTTCCTGTTGGCAGAGAGATCTAATAGTAAGGAAGAGAGAAGGTGAGCAGGCTGGTTGTTTTTTCATGTTGTCCTCCTTTTTCTGTCTCTGCCACTCCGCTCTCTGGAGAGAAAGGAGACACTTTCACTGCCTCTGCCTTTGGGTAGGAAACAGCGGCTGGCCGGAGTTCCTGCAGGACTGTAAAGGGGTATAGGTGTGTGTGGGAAAGAGAGAGAAGGCTTCCCGCCTCTTAGGGCCTCCCCCACCCTACTCCAAGGCTGAAGAGCGATCACAATCGCAATTCCTTCCCTGCAGAAGCCGCTGATCTGCTTGTGTGCATAGGTGGCAGGCTGCTTATTTATTTATTTATTTATTTTACAGGAGGTAGGGGAGAGAGGATTTTAAAAGCTATATTCGGATTTTCTCTTTGTTGAGTGGGAAAGTCTACATTTGTATCAATCTGCAGGGACTCTATTGAGATTAAAAAATGACTAAAAAAGGTCAAAATTTTTTTAAAAGAGGACCAAATGAGCTAAGTGGGAACACACCCTTATAGTATCTGCAGGTAGGCATGAAGTGGCTGAAATATCAGATATGACTTTTCTTTACATCTGAATCTACTGTGAATATGTGTTTTCTAAGCACTGAAATTTTCTATGGAGATTTGGGGTAGGATACAGTCCTTGTTTTCAGTAATAAGTAATGAGTTTCAGGGCATGTTACAGAATAATGTAACACAAGGAATCTGGCTATTGAGTTAGGATACTGTATTACACTTGCTGAATTAAAAACATTGTAGCACTCAGCAAAAATAATTATTAAATATGTAAATAAGATGTTTGCAAATAACACACTGGTAATATTTTTTAAAGGAATATTTATTTATAGACTCTAGTAACACATGCTTTATTTATTTATTTATTTCTTAAGAAAGGTCGCTAAAGAAAAAAAAAGATTCAGTGTTACAGCTTCCCGGCTAAATTAAATTCATTTCAGTTCTGTGGATTAAAATACAGGCGATATTTATGTTGTCTGCATTTTTCTTTGTTGTTGCCTTTTGGTATGCTATTTAAAAATGTACATCTGACACTCTTGATGCCATTAAGCTTTTTTTATTGGAAAAAAATTATTGCATGAAACTACATTCCCAGAAACAACTTGAGAAAGAAAAAGAAAAGAAAACTGCATTGCATGTTCAGTAGTGCAATTCACTTATCTACTGTATAAAACACTTTTTACAGAGAATACAAAACAAAATTACTAGTTTACAGTTTATACTAGCCAGAGTATGATTTCATTTTAATACAAACTAAAACACTTTTGAAAAATGAATCAAGTGACATCTTTAAATTTCTTTTCTTTCTTTGCAAAATGGCATAACAAAGAGACATGTTCAGTATTTTACAGAAATGCCTTAACTACAGGAAAATTATTACAATTGATAGGTGGAGCTCAACTGATCACTTTTCCTCTTATAACAAATTCAGCTTTGCTAACTGCTTCTGGAGTAAGACTGACATGGAATCATACCTTGGAAAAGTTGCAAAATTGTATTTGGGCAACCTGGCTTTTGATACTTGCAGAGCAAAATTAGTTTGTAAAAGCTGTATGAACATAGGGTCTGCGTAAGATTAAAAAACCCCATGCAGTGAAAGAGCTTGTAACTGTGTTATCTTAGATCTTTTCCATGGGAGAGGGTGATCAGATAAAGAATGATTCCTTAGAAGAAGAAGGAAAGCTCTTTCTGCGGACACTTCCCTGGCTCCAGTCACCTGCCTTTAAAATGGGTAGCTTCCCAAAAAATATTAAAACAGAAAACAGTGCGTGGTTTCCCTAGCATTGGGCATCTCCCCTTTTTAACATGCTACTTTGTCTAACTGCAGCCTCAGACCTGGGGGAAATTTGCACTTCCCTTCCTGTCTGCTGGATGCGAAAGAAGCATAATCACCCAATGTTGACTAGCCACTTACAGCCTAAGCCCTGCATGATTGGTCACTCACCTGTGACCAATCCCAGAGTCATTCTGTTTGCAGTGCCTTGCACGACTGCGCATGCATCAGCACCATTGCTATGATGATGGTGATGCTCTGTCCAAGTGCAGTCGCAGTCACAGTTGTGTCTACGGTTGTCTGAGGTGCCAGCATGCTTGCACGGCACCTCAGACAACCTAGAGCACCAGAAAAGGTGTGAATGGCCACTGCCTGGATGTGCCAGGTGAGTAATTGGGTAACGTTAGTAATGGTGTGGAGCACGATTTTGTACTCCACACCTAGTGCATAATGAAGGAATTTCTGGGAAGGCAGAGGGCACCTGGAGGCTTTAACAGCCTCCTCAAGGTGTAGATGGTCTTCCCCAGAAGTTGCCTAATTATGCACTATGGGCTGTAGTGTGACTAGGTCTCAGATCTTTGTGACTCAGTCAGCTGCTTGTCTCCTTGATCCTTGTCCATCATGGCTAATTAAAGGTAGCTGATGGGTATGTCTGGTAGGGATCAGAAGTGATAAATGACTTATTGTGAGAATGTGCAGTGCCAGTGGCATCAAAGGAAGCTGTGGCATGACCTCTCCTTAAGAGGTTTTCCATTAAACAACTATCACTCAGTTGCTAATATCCCTTTTTTGGGCAAGGTACTAGAGAGAGTGGTAGCTATTCAACTGTGGCCGTGCTTGACTCATTTCAATCTGACTTTAAATGGAAGTAGAGTATTGAGGTTGGCTTGGTCAACCTGATGGATGATCTCAGTCAGGAGAGAGGCAGGGGCAATGTGACTCTGTTGACTCTACTTGATCTCTTAGCAGCATTTGATATAATTGAGCCTGGTATCTTTTTGTAATAACTTTGGGGATTGCTAATTGGAAGTGCTGTTCTAGAGTGGTTTTATTCCTATCTTTAAGGTAGACTCCAAAAAGTAGTCATGGGGAACTGTTGTTCAGCCCCTTGGAAGTTCTCAGGGATCAGTTTTGCCTCTTATGCTGTTTAACATCTATGTGAAGCCACTAGGAGAGGTCATCGGGATATCTGGAGTGAGCTGTGTCATAGAGTCTCGAGTCCAGAAAGATGGCATCTGATTTTCATGGGGTTGATCTGACCCAGAAAGAAAGGGTACATGGTCTAGGGGTGCTGTTGGATTTATTACTGTCACTTGAGGCTTAAGTGGCAGCAGTAGCTAGAAGTGCTTTCTTTCATGTCTGACTGGTTCACCAACTTTGGTTTTTCCTGCATAGGGACAACTAGACCATGCTGATCCATGCTCTGGTAACCTCCAGACTAGACAACTGTAATGTGAGGCTATCCTTGAAGAGGGTCCAGAAGGTGACACTAGTGCAGAACACAACAGCACAATTGTTGATGGGAGTTTCTGTCTGGATGCACATCATACTGTCATTGAAGGAACTGCACTAGTGGTCAGTTCACTGCCAAAACCAAATCATGGTGTTGATACTGACATACAATACCTTAAATGGCTTGAACCCTGACTATCTGAAATCATGCCTTCTCTCATATAGACCTCCCAGTGCTTTAAGATTGTGAAATCAGGGCCTACTTGTAGTTCCTCTACTCTCAGAGGCCCAAGGAGTTACAACACATGAGAGGGTATTTTCTGTGGTGGGCCCCTGGCTTCAGTGGAGGTGCTCCAAACATTAACTTTATATAATAATAACTAGTGAATTTTTATGAAAGAATACTTTTCTCAGAAATGCTGAATATTGTTCTTCCCATTTCATGTATTGGAAGGTTTTCATGAGGAATCATCCACAGATACCTTAATATTCTAGGAGCACCTCATACCAAATTGTTTTTCTAGGGCATCATTTAGCTTGATTACATTACAGTTTTTTTTTCAAGTAAAAATACTTTAAGGGCCATAGCCTAAAACAGAAGTAATATATAGCATAGCACAGTTATGCAATGCATTTGTGGATTTAAGGGAGAGATGTGCATTTCAGTGCCTATGGGGTAATTCTCATAGACCTGAAGAATCATAGGTCTGTCAGTGTTTCTTTTTAAAGCACCTAAAACTGGAAATAGGTTCACAAAATAGATCCAATTACTCAGGCATGGCTGAAATGAGTAGAGATTTAATACTGGAAAATACCATTCTCCCACATCCAGGGGCCTTTCTGCACTTAGCTTTATTCTGGATCATACCCCAGAACAGGGGCCTGCTGTTTGCATGATCATACAGGCTATGGAAGGCACCAACTAAGGCCTACCAAAGCCAGTGTTAGCCTGCGGACAACAGACCCCTATCCCAAGATATATTCCAGAATAAGGCCAAGTGCAGAAAGGGCCCAAGAAATGCCCTTAAAAAACAGCAAACTTCCCATTATTTACTGATTTCAACATCAATATTACAACTAAACTCATCCTTAATGTGTCTGGCAGGAATGGGCAGCTGATGAACACCCAGATGTTGCTGGATTCCAACACCCACCAAATTCCAATGCTCAGGCATGATGGGAATTAAAGTCCAATTCTGTCAGGAGAATCACTAGTTTCTGCAGCTTGCAGTAAGGAAAGAACAGCTTGGTGAAAACACAGCTTTTTTTTTTTGCAGTGTCAGCAGCCTTTGTTTCCTGCAGCATTATTCATGAGCTCTTATTATAGATGCCATCAATTGCTACTAATGATAAAATTTGACTACATAAAAATCTCCAGTACAAATGCATACTCCCCTCCTTCACAGGACAGTGACCTCACAATTTTAGGTCACTTAAAAGGAAACTTGCGCCTGCTTTTTTCCATTCCAGAGAGCCAGCCCATCTCAAAAGGTTAAGAACTATGCTGCAGCTCTTGATTCTGGAATAAGGGGTGAATTAAAGGATTGAGACGTATTGCTGAAGATGTGGCAGCATTGAGCTGTGGAGTGAACCAAGTAGGAATAAATGCCGTGTGAGCCAGAGGTGGGATTGTTAAGTGGGTAGGATGGATGGGAGCGGCAGACACCAGGTGAAATGGATGTCCAGTTAGCAGTGCTGAGTGTGTGGGCAGGAAGGCTGGAGTAAAGGCTGAAAATGAAAATGGTGCAAAATGGGATTGCGGGAATGGATGGATGTGGGCCAGGGAGAGATGACTGCTGTGTGGATGGACCCCAGCCGTCAAAGCAAAGCTCTGCAACAGCGTGTGGTGGAGGGTAGCCACAGAGGAATGTTGCTGGAGGGGGATTGGGTGAACAGCTGGTGAGGTACCGAAGGCAGCTGATCCGGCGGTGGGCAGAATTTTGAGATGCTTTGCCACAAGTTGCCTCTGCATATGCTGCTGAGCCTGCAGCTGTAGGAATTTATATTTGTCTATTTCCTCAGGGGAAAATGTTACAGGCTGTTGAGACAAAGGGGAGGAGATATACTTACTATACAGTTCAGTCTTGTTTTCTGCTGCATCACTTGACTTATGCATAGCAGCATCAGAGTAACAGCTAAGATTCCCTTCTACTTGGTTCAAGTTCACACTTGCATTATGTTCTTCTTTGGTCTCTGCTCGACTGGAAACAGCAGAATGTCTATGAGACGGGAAAGGAGCAGGAAAGCCATGTGGCATGGGGTCGCAACTCTGTGGAAGGAGTTGCATTTCACCTGTTAAGACATTTGACTGCTCCCTCATTGCCGCTGCCTCTTTTGCCATATTGGGAACCTGAGAGGTTGTTTCCCTTTGAATTAAATCTTGGAGCAGACAATGGCCATAGTTGGTGCTAGCTGTGAGAGTAACATGATCTATTGCTGAAGCTGAAGTTTGATTGTTGCCTGTGCTGCTTTCCATAATGCTGGTTTTATAAGTCCACACGCTGTTTGTGTCCATGCTGAGGGTGCTGTCAGGCAGTGGTGACATTGCTTCTCTGTCCATTGAAGGTGTGCCCTGAATACCAGGCTGCCTATGGAGGTGGCTGCCCCCACAGGCATTTAAAAAGCTTTCTGTGTGCTGAGTTTGTGTTTGGATTCTTTTTGACTTCACTTTTTCTAGAAGCAGCTTGGCTGTGAGTGACTTCTTCTGTCCCACTGCTTCCCTTCCCAAATGGTCCATCAAGCAACCTTTGGCGTGTTTTGTATTCTGGCAACCCGAACACTCCTGTCCTCCTGGATTGGTTCTGCTGATGCTCTCCGCCTCCTTTTCCTGTTTCGTCCAATTACATGTGGATTCTTTTGTCAAGGATCCGAAAAAGGGGACTCTTGGTCTGGTGTAGCTTGGTGATCTTTCACTGCTTCCTGAATCTTGGCCAGAAGAACCTTTGGAGCTGTTGCTCCTGATGTGTTTACAAACAGCACGTCTGCTTCGGCTCTGCTTTGATACCTCTCTTTGTACTAAATGCCTGTACCTTGCGTGCCTTTGATATTTTGCTGTATGTCTCTGTGTACAGTTCCTACATGTCTGACTTGTTTTGTTGAAAAGGCAGCTCCCATCTGCATCATCAGATGATGAAACGCAATTGTGCTTTTTGTGTTTATATTTCTGCCTTTCAACTGGCTTTTGTTTCCTTTTGCAACAAAAAGGCAAATAACTTCTGCTGTGATTACTCGATCGGTGAGTGGAGTAGCAACTGGCATAACTAGTTACGCTGCTAACGGAGGTGTCAGAATAATTAGGCTGCCTGTCAGGAAGGGGCTTTTGAAAAGGAGAGCAGCTCCAGCAACTTGCAAAGCTCCCACTGCCTTCATTTCCCAAGTACTGTCCAGGGGAATCTAAATTATATCTGAGGATTGAGTCTTTTTCATCATCACTCATGTCTCCACTGCAAGTGACCAAATCCAGATCGGTTTGTCTTTGGGAATAGATTAAATCACACTTTGCACATTTTTGCTTCTCCGTCCTAGATACTAAGGGATAGATGCAAATATTTTCAGCTACCTCATCCTGGAGAGCTTTCTCACAGCCTGGAAAGTGCTGGGCTAGGCATGCCACGTGCATTTTTGGATGGGGACTTGTGGCGCTTGCGTAGTATCTTTGTGAGCAATCAAGGCAGTCAGGCACTTTAGGTAAGTTTTCATTCAGATCATCTGGCAGGTACTTTGGAGCACTTCGATGAATTTCATTCTTTGCATCTGAATCCAGTTTTGGCTGGGACTTTCTGAGGCTTTGAACTCTTTTCTTCTTCTTTGGCTTTGAAGGCTGATTATCGCTTTCATCTGACGTATGCTTATTCTTGTGTAGACCTGAGGCTTCATCTCCATCCATATCCTTGGATGTTGCATGATCCTTAGGATTTCCTGCATTGACCTCCTGATGCCCACTGTCTTTATGGGCCATGGAGAGTCTAAAATCAAAATACAAGGGATTGCAGCCATAGGAAACAGAGGGCTCTGTTTTTGTAAACAAAAGAAGCTCCGTGGGCCACCGTAAGGCTGTGCTGCCATCTTTGCTCAGGACGTGAAGAAAAGGCAATGCTTTCGGTTTAATTTTGTGGATCAGTGCATCACCTTCAGGTGTTTCCGCCCGTGCGTGGACAGTTTCTGAACAATCAGGAGTTTGTTCATGTACACAAGGTCTGCAATTTATTTCACACGGATGCCCTTGCTCGGGAGAATGTTGGGCTGAGAACTTGGGGACACATTCTGCTATCAGGATATCACTGCGCTTGTAAAGGTTTTGCTTCGTATAGATATTGTTAGCTTGGCATGGAGGCACATCAGAGGCCTCCAAGGATTTCTGAGTGTCATTTGTCTCCCCTCCTTCTTTACTCACACCAGAGGAGCCGCCACAGTCCAAACCTTGACAGTATGAAAAATGTGTTTCTACCTGCTCTTTCTGATCGTTTACCTTTTGCATTTTGTTTTTCCCACCCACGTTGCACGACAGAAGGTTTTCTGAGTGATCCTGAAGTGTGCTCAACTGCTTTTGCCCATTTGCTTTACCCCTGTCACTCATATGAGAGCAAGTGTGACACTCCTCAGCGGCCTGTTTTGTTTTGTGCCTTAGTGATCCAATGCAGTCATAGGCTTCTTCCATATTCTCACTGAAAACCGACGCTGATGACTCAAGCTTCAAATGGACTTTTTTAGAAAATGAAAAAGACACTCCGGCCCGGCTACAAGCATTGGTGCTACAAGAAAAGGCTGGGGAAAGATGATTTCTAAGTAAGTGGCATCTTTCTGTGCAGGAGTGGTTCTTGCCTAGCAAAACCTCCCGCTGTTTCTCTGCAGCACTGCTGGCGGGCTTTTGTCCTCCGGCTGTGGTCTTGGCTCTGCCATCCTGAGCTAAGAGGAATTCATCTTGGGGCTGTTGCTTCTTTTTTTCTGCAACCACTTCAGGAGTATGGGACACAGATCTGCTTTCAGCAGCACTAGAAATAAAAGGAAACAATGGAAATGAATTCAGTTTTCAGCTACTCCCTAAAAAGGGTAGAAATTTGCGACTCTGTCAAATGAGGTCTACCACTGCCAAAGCAAAGGAATCTTTGAAAAAAAAACACCTTCTGGATAATGTTATTTATGACAGTTATATCTGCACCTTTTTTTTGTCCTAAGTATAGCACTTAACTGTTTGCCTCTGTTGAATTTCATTCTATGATTTTAAATTTACAATTCTAAACAATCAAGATCATTTTTGAATTTATAGTCCAGAGTCATTTTCTATTCCACTAAGTTCTGTGGCATCTGGACATACGTTATGGATTCCATCCATCTCACCAGTGTCCCTGGGCCTTTTTGCATTGTGGCCTCTAGTGCATAATAAGTGCACCTCTGGGTAAGAGCATACACATGCTCAGTAGGCTGTTACAGCCTACAAGCGTGCCCTCCCTCCCCAGAAGTGCACTAATTGTTGATTAGGTGTGGAGCATGAAATCATGCTCCCTGCCTTAACCAACATTACCTAATTACTTACCTGAAGCCTCCATTGGTGCGACCATTTGCTCTTGCCAGTGCTCTGGGGATTTGAGCAGCACCTCGAACGACTGTAGACCTGACTGCACATGCGCAGATTGTCAGTGTCTTCAAGGCAACGGTGCTGACGCTCGCGCAGTCGCGGAGGTACTGCTGCCAAAATGGCGGCGCCCAGAGGAGGACCAGACCCTGGGATTGAATAAGTTGAGTATTCGATCCTGGGGGGAGGGAGCAGGTAAAGTTGACTAGTGCAAGTGCGAGCGCTAGTCAATATTGGGTCATTGTGCTCCTTTCCTGTCCAGCAGACAGGAAGGGTAGTACAAAAATGCCTCCTATCATTTATAAACCACGGCCCTTTTTGCACTGGCCCTTATTCTGGATTATATGCCAGAACAGGGACCTGCCATCAACATGCTGGTGTAGACTACAGCAAGCCCTGCCCAGGGTCTGCCATAGTCTGTACTAGCATGCAGGTGGCAGTTTCCTATTCTGCGATGAATAGGAAACTACCATGAATGGTTTTTTTGCATTTGAATTTGAGTAAAATCGAATGTCAAAACATTCAATTCGATTCAAATCTGAATGCAACAAAACCCGATTCAAATAGAATACATTCAAAACTGTTCATTCAAATCTTAAGATAAAAATGTTGACATCATTAGTATTTGAAGATATGAATGTCAACAACATTCGTATGTGTTATACATATCTGTACACATTTCATACGCATCTCATTTTATCCCATCTGAATCCTATTTTCATCCCATATTATAAGCGCAAATGTGTACAGAAATGTATGAGATTTGTACAGGTACGTATGTAATACATACGTATCTGTACTTTCGAATGTTTCAAACCATTCAAAGGAATGTTTTGGAGCACTCAAAATCTGTTTGAATGTTTAAATTCAAATGTGAAGACATTCTATTTGAATTCGAATGTCCACAGTACATTCAATCAAATTTGATCAAATTTTGAATGTTTAGAACATTCGTGCACACCCCTATTCTGTGATATAATATGGGATAAGCCCCAGTGCAGAAAGGCCCCAAGTAGAGGAATACCGGACTGAGGACCACACCCAAGACATATCTGAAACCTCCCTCCAGTTTGATGAAGAACCATTGTTGAGCACCTTGCCAGTACAATTATTCAGTGAACTGTGGGATTGCCAAGTAGGGGTGCTATTGCTTGATGGATCTACCAACTAGATCAGTGATGGTGAACCTTTTGAGCTTGGTGTGTCAAAATTCACAAGAAAATCTAGTTTAACTTGGGTGCTGTGTCACATCTAGAAATATCCATAATTTTGTGATATTTGTAGCTCTAGTAAAAAAGTGATATTTGATATATGTATTTTATGAAAAGCAAAAACATAATTCTTTACATTAGTGACTTTTGTTGCTGAATTTCGTTTGCTAAATCTTCAGTTGAAAGTTGGTATTCCGTACACTTCAAGAACAAGCAAGCACTACAGGCCCAGGCACCAGGGTGACCATGTGTGTCACCCAAAGGGGCTTGGTGTGTCACCTGTGACACCCGTGTCATAGGTTGGCCATCACTGAACTAGATGATCTCCTTCAGTATCCTAAGATGCAGTTCACCAGATGTTGGGAACTTAGGTCCCTTCGGCACTGGGTCTTATTCCAGATTATATCCTGGAATAGAGAGTAGCCATCAGCACTGTTGTGCCATCCATCCTGCTTTCGGGCTTAGGCAGCCTTGACATTGTATCTTGACAGCTTTAGTTCCATCTCTGAGACTGCCATTCTCAAACCTCCACACCTGTGTTGGAGGGCCTCCTTACCCTCTGTGCACAAATATAGCAGGCCCCTATCCTCATCTGACCCTGATTTGCATTAACTACTCTCTCTGACACCTTTCTTTTTGAAGATAGTGATAACATCTGTCATTATCAGAATTTCTCTCATTTTGGCATTTCTCAGAACAAGGTTTGTGGCAATGTATCAGCAAGCGCCCTCAGTATCCTAGGATGCAATTCATCTGATACTGGAAACTTGGGCCCTTTCTGCACTGGGCTTTATTCCAGATTATATCCTGTAGAGAACCTGCCATCCACGTGCTGGTGCAGGCTGTGACAGACCTCACCTAGCATGTAGACAACATGTCCTTATGCAGAGATATAATTGGAATAAAGTCTTGTGGAGAAGGGACCTTAAACTGAAGTTATACTTTGACTATCTTTTTAAAATTTATTTTTAAAAAGAAATATATTCATCCCAAATATATTAACCCTAAACCTCCCTCCTCTCTCAGGATTGGGTCAACTAGTCTTTTAAAGTTGCAGATTGCGTCCGCTATTCCTTGAATGGCTCAGTTCTCCACTTTTTGTTTCAGATATTAGGGATTTTCGCATTACTCCCGTTCCAAACGGAAGGGGAGTAGGACGGGAAGCCTAAGACAGCTCACGACACTTTGAGCATTCACACAGAGGGGCGCAGGGATGCGTGTAAACGCATTCCGGAGCGCCCGTGTGCAAATGGTCAAAGCGTTGTGAGCTGTCTTAGCCGGCAAATGATGGCAAGGGGCGGGGAGACAGCTGAGGAGGCTCCCGCAGCCGGCGCTGGCTGAAAACAGCTGATTGTCAAAGCTACGCCGGCAGGGGAGGCAAGCCCGCGGCTGGTAAGGAGAGAGAAGCATGCGCGAACGCTTCTCCTCCCGAGCGCCTGCGGGCAGTTCGTGCGCGCCCGAATGCATGTAGAGCAGTTTAAAGTGCTCTACATTTGGAACGCGCGGAAGACAGCTCCGGACATGCCGGGACGCAAACTCGGCCGCAGCAAAGCGAATGCTGCGCCTGAAGCTGTCTCCTGCGCGTTCCAAACCCCCGTGTGCAAAAACGTCTATTCTCTGATATGATTCTCTGATCTGACTCCAACGTCCAGTCCTGAAGCCATTTCACACTTGGCCTCATTCTGGTATATTTCCTGTTTGCATGCTAGTGCAGAGTATGGAAGGCCCTATCTAGTCTGGGCAGACTAAGAACTGCCATAATGTGCATTAGCAAGCAGGCAAGAGACCCCTTTCCCGAGATATATTCCAAAAGTGGGTCAAGTGTGAAAGGGACCCTGAACCTATCACCTGGCCCTCATATTTGTTTTTTGATACACAGCTTGTGTTTGAAGAAACCTGAGCCAAAAGAGGAGTCATTCTGCTTTTTCTTTTTCAGCTCTTAGCATTCTGCTGACTGGTAAGGTATCAGTCCTTCCTTTCCTGTGTGCCTCAGTTTTGGATTTTTAAATTACAGTATCCTTAAGCTTCTTATTCAGCCACATTGAGTTTTCCTCTTTTTTGTCCACCCTGCCCACCACTGTTTGGAACTCTTCATAGTCTTGCCTGAAGTACCTCTTTTATTAAGGGATTCAAATCCTTTCTGAACTTCTTTTCCGATTTAATTTTCCTGCCATGGAATCTGGGATGATTAAAACCAGCTTTCCTGCACTGAAAGGGACATGTTTGACTATATTCAAATTTAGCTTCCATTTGAAATCAAGAAGTTAGCATTATATCATCATCCCCCCCCAATCTCTCCTACTCTTGCTTCATCCGCCAAGGCGTCCTTATTTGCTAGATTCAAGTCAAAAAATAGCTCATCCCTATTTTCCTTTCTCCCTACTCTGAATAAGAAACCTGTCAGCAAGGCAAGTTGTTAAATCCCTGGAGATATCATTCTTGGCAGATTTTGTCTTCCAGCAATTAAACAAGGAAATCTCAGTTTGCCTTCTTGCTTATGTTTCCACAAGTTGCCTTGCCATCTTTCACTGCCAAATTCATATTTGCTTTGCTTACTCAGTGATTGGAAAGGGGGTCAGAAGTTGTGCGGGCACCAGACAAAACCTTCCAAGGTCAACTCTGGGTTTCTAGATACTACAGGGGTGACCTTAAGCCACCCCATGGAAGTCTCTACTTCTTTGCTTTACAGCAGAAATCTAATTGTATTTCCCAGGAAGGAACTATTTGAATATGCTGGATATGTGCAGATTAATGAAAAGGATTTTTTTTCACTTAGCAAAGAAATGTTAAAGTTATTATATTTTCCCCTATTCCTTGCCATTCTGATTCTTACAAACAGCTAAGAGCATTAAAGTAAGATCTGTTGTAGGAAGGTGGAATGCTATTTTCTACAACAATATAATTTAAAGATGAGGGAGAAGGGAAACTAAACATGAATGTTTTGTTTTCTGTCAAAATGGTGTCCCTAACAGTTTCCCTAACAGTTTTGGGCTAAGAGGCATTTCTTTCACTCCAGAGATTCCTGAAAACATAGCATAGCATTTTATTACTTCTTTCTAAGGATGTGCACGAATATTCATAACATCTAAAATTTGGCTGAATTTGGCCAAATTTGGACATTTGCATTCAAATCGAATTTTGGCACATTTGAAGACTGTCATTCGAATTCGAACTGAATGTTTTAATACATTCGTATGACGTATCATATGGGATTCATGTGCTATTCATATGCATTCATATATAGCCTCTGTATTCCATTTGTATGCATTTGTATGGATCTGTATACTATTTGTATGTATTTGTAGGCATTCATATAGGATTCATATGGGATTGAACATTCATATCGAATAGGAATCCTACCACATTTGAAGAGGATCTATTGGAATGAATACAATTTTTTGCGTTCAATTTTATATGAATCAAATACAAAAAAAAAAAAAACCATTCATGCACATCCCTACTTCCTTCCAATCTTATTAGAAAAAGATAGAAACTTCTGCCTTCAGATGTCAAGGAATTAATGTAGGACTTCCAGTATTATTACCTACAGAACAAGGATATTTGGCATTAAAGGGGGAAAAAAGAGTTTGCAGAACATGTGATTATTAACTGTGCATTATATAAAGCAGACATAAGGTTGAGGAGATTTCTTCTGGGATCATAGGAAAAAAAAGAGACAAGATTAAAATGTAATATGGGCTCCAAATGCCTACCATTCTGATTGTTTCCGTAGCTCAGCCAGCTGATGGAGTCGCTTGAGTGCTTTTTCCTGTTTCTTCTCATCTTTCCAGGATTTTGAGGCCACATTCCGGGCAAACTCCCTTTGTTTTAGCTCTTTCAGCCTCTGTGCAAGAGAAGTAAAAGAGTGAGATACCACACAACTCTTCATAGCATTTCTGCACAAAAGCAAACAAGGTACAAGATGAAATGCCTTTAAAATTAATATATACTGTAATTTCCATGGAGAATTGTCCATCTTCACAAGCAAACACAGTGTACTAGAGTATCACAAGGCTATGTAATGCACTCTCTGTCATTGTTTTTGGTTCATTATTATCTGATTAATCAAAAGATTGTACCAATATCTTACAAGCAACAAAAAATTAAAACAGAGTTGAAGATCCACAGAACGCCTGGGAATGTTCTCATGGTGCTGTGGTGGTTCTGTGAATAAATCTTGGGTATGTGGAATTCCCACATCCCTACACACTCATGGCACAGTGGGTAAACTGGAAGAACGCAGGATTCACATGGCCCCACACTACCCCAGCAGGCATCCTACCCCAAGTGTTCATTAGAGTCCTGTAAAGGAGAGTCCTGTAAATTGCTTGTGCAATTTAGCATATGCTGCATTCTTCAATGGGGATTTGGCAGCCTTGTTTCTTAGGCCCTTTCTGTACTTGGCCTTATTCCAGTTGAATATTCCCTCCTCTCTGTTTGCAGGGTTTTTAAACATTTGTTGCGATGCCTTAGTCCATTATATCTTGCCAAAGGGTTTTTGAAAATATTTTGCAGTCAGACTTGGAACTGCCTGCATGGAATGGAATTAACGAAACAAACTGTATTGTTAGAAGTTCCCAAATATTTTTCAGAATATCATCAAACATGCCTTCGATGGGCATCTGTGAAAGCACACAGAAAGCACATGCGCAACCATGATTGGAAAGCTAACCAAGTGTGCAAAGATGCTAGCTTGCCTGGCATCCTAAAAGGCTTTGATGGGCAATATCAAAATAATGCCACCAATTCACAGAGATGCTCAATCAAAGCAATGAGCTTGAGAATTAACATATATTTAAGAATGCAATTATATATGCACATATATTCTGGCATATAAGACGACTGGGCATGTAAGACAACCTCCAACTTTTCCAGTTAAAATATAGAGTTTGGGATATACTTGCCGCATAAGAAGACGACACCCGGCGTATAAGATGACCCCTGACTTTTGAGAAGATTTTCCTGGGTTAAAAAGTAGTCTTATATGCCAGAAGATACTGTATATATTTCATGTCATTAGGCACCTAATGGGCTGGGTACATGTAGTGAAATTTGTAGACTTTGATTGCTTTTTTGTTGTTGTTGAAATAACAAGATTTCTATAGTTTATTTGCAGTTGTACATCTAAATAGAAGCATTTGATTAGGTGCAAGAGCTTTTTAATGGCACAACCTGTCCCCTCACCCTGGTACCATCAGTACTGAGAAGCATGCATGTGTGCACCAACATCACAGGCATTATGACAATCTCCAGATGGTGAGGAGAAACCAGATATAAAAGGCAGCCTTGCGCTGCCCATTGCTGTAGCCTGCCAGACATGCAGGGGATCTGCTAGCATGTTTTCATAAAGTGTGTGAAATTAATAGTTCAACAAAGCTTCTTTCTCATGGTAAGTCTTCGACCTCATTCTCTGAAATGATCCACTTGTGGCCCTTTCTGCCAGCGGGTGCAGTGTTCTGTCTGCTCTTACCTGCAATCTGGAATATAAAGTCCTTATATAAAGTCCTTCTGAGTTTCATTGGTCCACACACTGGTCTGGATCTGTGAGGCCCCACACTCTGCTGGTATGCTCCAGCAGCATAGCATGTACTAATCTGAAACACTGAGGTATGAAGAAGGTGTGCATCTTCTGGTCTACCAGAAGACCTATTTCAGTGCTGCATCAAAGCATGCTGCCAGATTGAGTTCTCTGGTGGCTCTGAGGCTAAGAATGCTTTTTCCTAGTCTTTCAGATTGGTCAGAGCATGCCTCTGAAGCTCATGTGAGCTGATCTGGATGGTGCTAGTCTTCCAAACTAGTGGGCCAGGCTGGTTCAGATCTACTAGTTTGGCCACAGAGAGGTGAGTGTAGAAAGGCCCAGTGTTTGCTGGTGTGCACTTTGAGTTAATGGAGTGATAAAAGCAGATAGCAATGCTAACAGAGGCCGTGGTTACCCATTATTCGTGTATCCAGTTTGAATGCTTCATACTTGGTTAACACTTGGTTGGCTTTACATCATGAATCCCTTCCTCACCTGATTATAAGCCAATTAGCAGTCCTCATTTAACCACCAAACGCCTAAGAGATGCGTTTGTTAGTACATCTACATCTTTGCATTCATATCTTAGTAAATATGTATAGAATGAAACTTGAGAGGTTTCAAGGATTTCTTCAAATAAACAAAACCCTGTGCCAATCTTATTTAGAAAATTCTGCTTTGAAGGTGTATATGTACTGTACGTGGAAAAGAAGGAAACACAATTTTTAAATACTTTCCATTTTCTAAATGGACCCAATTTGTAAATTAACGCAGAGAACCAATTACATGATTTGTAAAATGTCTTCAAAAATCCCAGTCATAAAAATGAGTATGATAAAGTTATTAAAAAGCATAATTGGGGGAATGTTCGAAGCGTATAGCGTTAGCCATTTAAGCAACTGGAAGAAAGAGGAGTAGGGAGGAATTTGATTTCACCATGGTAACTAGGATTCTAAAAATAACTTTGAAAGGCTATTAGTTTTCAGAATTAAACATTCAAGAAAGGCAACTTTAAGATTAACCAATGCTTTTCTCTGGCACATTTGTTTTAGAGAACCACCAAATAATATTGCTAGGAAATTACTTTAATAATAAGGAGATATGTAGTAACATTTGTTCTGCAGCTTCTACGTCTGTTATCTACCACAGTTATAATGGAGCCCCCAGCTTTTTGGCCGGTGATTTCTTTCTTGGGATCCATTCTCATCCTCTTGAAAATTTCTTTAGAATAAAGTAAGAGCTCTTCATTCATTTCAATAATAATCACCGTGGACTGAATTTTTATCAAGCAAATGCCTGGTCTTTTCTCAAAGACAATGCAACTTTGGACTCATCTGTGTT
Organism: Aspidoscelis tigris stejnegeri; assembly: GCA_023333525.1. NCBI lineage: Eukaryota > Metazoa > Chordata > Lepidosauria > Squamata > Teiidae > Aspidoscelis > Aspidoscelis tigris. The sequence goes on from JALMGA010000008.1 coordinate 47,161,183, forward strand.
CCCAAATTCACCTGCAGCTTCCCACCAGCAATTACTTTTTTTCTACATTCTTTTAAGCTGTCACAATGGTGGGGAGGCACTGGTCTTGTGAATTGCTATTTGGAAAAAGGGAAGGAATAGGAGATAAGGGGATATTCACAGTACTCTAGATCTTAAGAGCTGATCAAGGAAGGAGCTTTTCAAATCCCTTTTTGTTACATTCACCTGTGTTTCTGCAAATACTTCTCTGATGCTTCAGGGCATCCTTATAAATAACAATGGATGCTTCTGCAAGGGAAAAAGCAAATTGCTCCCAATTTGGAACTGGATCTCAAGATAGTTTGGCCCTTTCTGCACTCACCATTTGTGTGATCTAGGAAGGGATCCATGGGTCTCTCTCCCCCACATGCTGGTTTGGGATAGGGGAATTCGTGTCCCCTCCTTGAATGCTTCATTTGCACTGGACAAGGTGGGAGATCAGGATAGGCATACTTAAAAATTGTGTACTACCCTTCTCTACTGGTAGACCATGGGCTTGTTCACACTCGGCCTTTTTCTGGAGTATATCTCAGGATAGGGGTCTGTGGTCCACATGCTAATGCACACTCTGGCAGACCTAACTTTGGGCCTGCTGAAGCCTGCACTAGCATATGGACAGCAAGTCCCTATTCCAGGACATATTCCAGAATAAAACCACATGCAAATAGGCCACTTGACAATGGTAGTGGGTCTTCATGGGGTGCTTTTCAGGAAGCATACCAGAAATGATGAGCTGCCAAAAAAGCACTCTCCTGAGTACTTAAAAGGCCAAGAAAGAGTGACTTGTCTTATACAGATTTGCTCAAGTACTGAGATCTCAAGGAAAGAAGCTTGTAGTCATGCCTGTCTCAAAGATGCAACAGGCAAGTAAAGAGAGGGCCTTTTCCATGGTGCCCCTAAACATTGGAAGAACCTCCCTCTGGAAGTTTGCCAGGTGCTTATATTATAAGTTCTTTGGTACCACATTAGAACATACCTTTTCACCTAGCTGCTGATATTTAATTTCATCTGAGTATTGCTAGGGAAGGAGGGAGGATTATATTTTAAATACATTTTAGGTTATTATACACATTTTATCTTTTTATTGTGATGACCCATCCTAGGACCTTTAGGTGAAGGGTGAGATATAAATTCTTAAATGAATGAATGAATGAATGAATGAATAGTTCAAAGCAAGTGGTAGTTAAAAAAGAAAAGAGAGAGGCCGTTCCCATTACAAGCTTAAAACGGTTTCAAAACAGTTTTGATCCTCACAGTCCCCACATCAGGTTGGGTTACCATGCTTTTCGCATGTTAAATTGCCCCAAAGCGCTGAAAATAAAACACTCATTTCAACAGGTCTCACACTGGTTCTTGCATTTGAAATGGTTTACATTTCTTACTGAGGGAATGGTACCCGTTGTAGTGGGATGAGAATGTGTGTTTAGGGTTTCCCTCCCCCAATAGCACTCTAGGAACTCCCTGCCCTTGTCACGTCAAAATTTTTGCAGCAGGAGGAACCCCAATCAGAGAGAGGGAGTGGGTACCATGACTGGCAATGGGTGGGTGCCTCTCCTTGCGCAGGCATGTGTGTGTCTGTGAGGGAGGGGGGTCAGTGGCAGGCACGCGCAAGAGCAACAGAGACCACGTGGTGGCAGTGGCTGACCCTCGCTTGGTCCTTGTTGCCGCCACCACCGGAAGGAAGGCAGAAGAATGAGAGACCGCGTGGTGGCAGTGGCTGACCCTCGCTTGGTCCCTGTTGCCACCACCACTGGAAGGAAGGCGGAAGAATGAGAGACTGCGTGGTGGCAGCAGCGGCTGACCCTCACTTGGTCCCCATCGCTGCTGCTGCCGGAAGGAGGGAGGGAGGAGGGAGGGGGTCGCGTGCCGCCCTCTCACCTTGCCTCAGGATGGTCGTCTGGGCGAGGGAGAAAATTATATGTTTTCCCAAATGAAGTTTTCAAGTGCTTTCAGAATTGGGATTAAAGTTGAAAGTAATGGGATCAGGCAAATTCGTGTTTGCATCCGGTTCTTTTATTTTGGTTTAGGAAAACCGTTTTAAGCTTGTAATGGGAACGGGGCCAGAGAGAGAAAAGGTAGGTGTTGTCTCCAACAAAAAGGAGACAGAAGGAAAAAAATAAAAACCTTGAGGATATTTTTGTAGTCATGCAAAGTTTGTAGTCTTATTGGGAGTATAATTATTATAAAGGTCTTCTTTATAACTATTTGGTGGATAGTTAAAAGGCCTCAGTACTTGGTATAAACACTTTTCAGGCTGAATAAAGAAAGGAACCAGTAATACAAAAAGAAAAAGTCAAAAAGCCTAAATGTAGTCTAGCTTCACAGGTTTGTAGATCAGCTTGTTAATAACTCCTTAAAATGGAGATTGGCTTTGAAGATCTGCAAATTGAACTTGACAGTGGCTTCATGTACGCTCATTAAGGTTCAGCTGAAGAAATCCTAATGTCTTAGGCATCAGATAATACACGCTGCACACTGTCCTGGTTTAATTGGAAGTTCACCCAACTCTAGAAATTAATTTGACCATGTCAGACGAACTTCATGAATAGTTTTGTATAGAAAACAGCAAGAGGATTCTGTAGGCACCTGTCATTTTCTTAGCAGTATCTGTATTGACTTCTCTTAACAGTGCAATCCTGGGTCAAGTATGCATGTCTTCTCAGAAGCAATCCTTATTAACTTAAATGGGATTTACTCTGCGAGAAAATGTCTCTAGATTCTAAATTAGAGGCCATTCAGACAGAGAAACTCACTGGGCAACCTTTAGCCAGTCACGGGCACCATCTACGCAGCCTCTTTTTTTGAGGCTTTTGGACACCTGTGATGCTGGGTGGACAATTGTACTGAAGGAAACAAGGACATATTATGTATTCATCAGTTGCACGCAAGACTTACTTCCACAACAACCAAAAAGCAAAGCACTTGCACTGATGTTGCTACCTAGCTTGGTGGCAAAATATCTGTAGAAAGCAGACTTGGCTCAGAGAACATCTCCAATGCAACAGAGGGCCTTTTCTCCCTTGGCCCTCAGGGATGGCCAGGGATAATATAGCACGGAGCATCTATACACCACAGAGCTGCTTCCATCTTGGGCCTGTTTGCACTTACATCTTGATGAGTGGTGGTCTGCTCATTAGGCAAGTGCTTCCTCATTGGGGAGCCACAGCAACTCTTCAGAGGTTGCCATAGGCTCCACTAAAGTCCTGCAGTGATGGATTGCTAAAAAGCATCAAGAGGTTGATAAGGAGAGGATACTCCTGGACAGCAATGTTTGCCTCCAAAAAACTGGTTCTTCTGGGTGTGTGGCACTGCAAGTGGGCATGGTTGCATGACTGCAGCTACACAGTTATGCACTGGGTCCAGATCACTATGGTAATGTCTGGGCATGCACTGGATTTTGCTGCAGAAGTTGCTATGGCAATCTGGCTTGCCCTGCCCTGTCCATCCACACTTTGAGTGCTGGTAGCCTGGTACAGGACTTATCCAGCACTCAAAGTGTGAATGGCCACTGCTATTCTGAGTCTTTACCTGACTAGTATGGTGTTATATATCATACCACTCAGGCAAGTACAAACAGGCCCCGTGACTCCATTTTACTTACTGGGAACCTTTGGAAGGGATAAGCTGATGAGTTTTCATGAGGCACTCCACGACAAGTGCACTACCTTAGTGAAAGTACAATGCCATCTGGGGTTCTCTCATGGAAGGGCATGACTTTCCACTATATGGAAGTCTACCTTGATTGCTGCATCATTGGGGGTCTCTGCCCGCCCTCAAGTCCTCTTCCCATTAACACATGGAAATATGGCCTGAGCATACATTCCCAAAGATTCTGCCCCTGTTTTTTTAGAGGCAAACAATCTCATCCTGTTGCTGCTTCTGCAGACAAACTTCTCAAGACAAATCAGAATTCAAGGACACTCTTTTGTACTAGAGAAAACAAGTGAGCTGAAAAAGAGGAAAATTTTCACCTGAAAAATTCATGCAGTATTTGAGCATCTGCAGTTGCTACCCTGGTACAGACATGCACACTATGAATTCATTCTAAGAAGAATTTTGTGAGCAGCTCTTCATATTTGTTTGTGTAGAATGGCAAGTTTCTTAACTTCCACTGGATTTAATTATGTAGCTAAATTGTGCATATTAATCAAAGTAATAGTATTAGTCTGTTTCCAAAGTAGAAGCAGAAAATATCCACTGTTATGGTTTTTATATTTACTGGGGCATAAAGGCAACTTCTACATAGTCCTTAACTATGGCATCATAAGAACATAAGAACATAAAGAGAAGCCTTGCTGGATCAGGCCACAGCCCATCTAGTCCAGCATCCTGTCGCACACAGTGGCCCACCAAATGCTCATGGGCATCTCAAGCAGAGACAAGGACAAACCTTCTCCTGCTCTCGAGTCCCAGCAGATGGCCCTAGAAGCGCCCCATTTCCTCCCCCCCCCCTCAGCCTGAAAGATGCACCTAGGCATTCGTTCTAGTAGCCATTGATACATCTGTCATCCATAAATTTGTCTAACCCTACCTTAAAGCCATCCAGACTGGTAGCTGTCACCACCTCTTCTGGCAGCACATTCCATAGGCCGATGACCCTCTGTGTGAAGAAATACTTCCCCCTGTCAGACCTTACGCTCCTACCCATCAGCTTCATAGAGTGCCCCCTGGTTCTAGTGTTGTGCGATAGAGAAAAGAAATTTTCTCTATCCACCTTTTCTATGCCGTGCATAATTTTATATACTTCAATCAGGTCCCCTCTCAAACGCCGTCTCTCCAGACTGAAGAGACCTAGACGTTGCAGCCTGGTTTCGTAAGGGAGGTGTTCCAGACCCTTAATCATTCTGGTTGCCCTTCTCTGCACCTTCTCTAGTTCCACAATATCCTTTTTGAGGTGTGGTGACCAGAATTGTACACAGTATTCCAAATGTGGCCTCACTATAGATTTATAAAGGGGCAAAATGACACTTGCTGACTTATTTTCTATTCCCTTCCTAATTATTCCCAGCATTGAATTTGCTTTTTTTGCTGCTGCCGCACACTGGGTTGACACCTTCATTGGTGTCACTCAGCTTGCCAGAGTGTGTCCTTGGCATGAAAATGGCACCAGGGAGCATGCAAATGGGAGACCTCTTTTAAATGTTAGTCTCCTGAGTCCAGCTGTCTGCAATTGCAACTCTGATATCTTGGAAACAGCCCTACAAACCGGCCAGTTTGGGTGAGCTGCAACAATCTGCCCAGCGTGCAGAACCCTTGTTCTGCTCACCCAGCTTTGCAGGTTGGGAGCAACCAGGCTACTTTTATGGCTGGTTCTGCAACACTTTTATGTTCCTGTGCAGACCTTTATGAAGGCTGTGAAGGTCTGCATGGGGATCCTAAAAGTGCTGCAAAATGGACAGAGCAGTGATGGTAGCCTTTGCAAATGCACTGCAAACAAATGCAGCCATACAGACCACCATGGTCTATTTTGAGACTTTCTTGTGAGGTGAGGCGAGAAGAGAGTCCCCTAGTTCAATTCAGGGCTAAGTCAGCTGAGCCAATAGGACCACAGCTAGCCTATGAGCCGCAAGCTAACTCAGCACGTCTCTAGTTATAAATATCATTTTGTTAAACAACTGACAGCCATTTCATTTGCTGATGCATTGATGCATTGGTTGGGTGATCAGCTGATATATTATTGATTAATTTTGCATTTTCTATTCTTTTGGTCAGAGATGGTAATAAATCTTAACGGACTGATTACTGTAAATGGAAAAGTAGAGGAAACTTCTATATAATTCACCATGCCTTCTTGCCAAACCCCGCTTCCTCTTTTTTATTATTTAAATTGTTCTAATCTGTGCGCTTTACTTATATTGTATAAATTTCTGTTGTGATGGCTTCAGCTATGAAAATGAGGTAGTTGTTAGTTCAGAGGAATAACTGATTACTGATTAGGGATTGTCAGTCCTGCTGGAATGAGGCTTAAAATACATTGATATACTATCTTCCCAACCACCAAGAATTCCCAGAAGTGTCTATACCAGTGGGTTTTCTTCAAAGATTTGCAATTATAAGCAGAAAGCATGAAGATTAACAGTTTATTGTAACAACTTTATTATTTCTTCTAAATAAATTCACTAAATGCAGTTCTGTTATAAGGCAATAGGCTTTCATAATATTGCGGTAATCTCATTTTGAATTTTGTCCTCCCTCCCTCCGGTTTTTAATGCCCATATATTCCCACTATAGATGAAAGTAAGAATTCGGGACTTGGCAGACATTTATATAATTTATTTTTGTAAAATGAGGGCCTTTTTACACTTATTTTGTTTTATTTTATTGGTATTTCATCTTGAAGACATTTAGAAATGAGCATTTGGTTCTGCTGCTTCCATCAATCAGCTCTTCTTTGCACCATTTTCACACTCTATAATAGTTGGCCAAAGTCTAACAGCTCCTCGATAGCAAAAATGTATATTGTCTTGGAATATTTAATGCCCCAGGGGATTTGTAAGAGATCTTACACAGGAAAAAGGTTTGGAGACACTGTGGACTGCTGGGTCCATCCCACTAGCTCCATCCTGGAACATCTGGGAGCTTCCTGGAGTACCCTGATACTGCATAAATGTGAAGAACTTCTTCACAGCTTGACCAAAAGCTACTTATACACTCCCAGTTGGCAGCAGTTGCATCCACTTCTGGGAGTGAAGCTGCAAGGAAGCATGGCGCTGTGGAATGGCTGTGGCTGATCACCATGGCAACATGCTGGGCTTGGGATGAACTGTCCACACCTCAACTGCTCGTGGTAAAGTTGGAGGATACATCAGCACTTGCGGTGCGAATGGGACCTGTACTTAACCACAGTGGAAGGATATAATTATATCATTCCACACAGTTAAGTGCAAACAGCCCTAACATCTAACAATGGATCTTATTTTGACATTATATTTAATAGGAATCTGCTGGGTATATTTGCAAATATATCCAGTACATCCTAATATTTTACAGTAGCTTCTAACTTATTTCTAAATCTTTTTGAGGTTCTGGAACCTCATTATTTTGTAATTGTTTTTTAAAAAATTGTGCTAATGTATTTAGAGAATGAGGAAGCATGCCATTCCATTAGGTGTGTTGGTTTTAACTGCCATTGGCGAAGATTTGTAGGTCTGAACTCAAGTCTTGTATAAACTGACATTTAGAATGGGAATGTGTTGCCTCAAGTCATAACAAGTCACTAGACAGTGTTCAGTGGCATTTGGTAATCACATTTCTGCTATCCAAGCACTGATTTCATAAATGCGATTGTGGTAATATGCAAGTTAAATATCTTGGCATAACCCTGTAATAAATTAATACTTCAAAAAATGAATACACCGCATTAGAACAGCATAAAATATTGATTTCCATTTCCAAATGAAATTGGAATAAGAATAATAGACTATATTTCAGGGAAGCCGTAGCAGTATTGGACCTTTATTAACTTGTTCACCATCAAAAGTGATGCTATTAATAGTATATGTTGTATAGTTGTCATACCTGAGTTTTGTGTGAATTCAGACTGCTTGTTAACAAGCACTTTATATGGTTAAATAGGAACTGGTTAGGAGGCATACATCAGTTTGATGGAGATGTTACATACGTCTATATGCCTGTAGAATATTCCATCTGTGTCCCTGTATAGGGTTCATTTTATGCCTTCATGGAAAAATATAATCACAACCTTTGGGGTAATTAGAATTCAGTATTGCTTGCATATGCAAATAGATGTATTGTACAAACAGCTGCTCTCCCTGTATCAAACATCATTGGCTTTCAATTTCATTATAGAGAAATCCAAGATTTAAATTAACCCTTGGTGAAATTTGGAGGTTTCTTGATATTTAAGCCTGTGAGTCAGGGGCAGACTCACAGACTACTTTTGCATGTACAGCTGTGGTACATGCCACAGAAAATGCATCTGGCTGGGAGAAAGCTTTCATGGACAGGAATTTAGCAGGATAGGATGGGGCAGAGTGTGCCCCTGATGTTCACCTGATGGTCAGCCATGCTCTGCCTGACCCAGCCAACCTTTGAGGTCAGAGAACAAGTGTGTAACGGCCTTGTTGCCACCATACACCAAATGTGGGGTCTTTTCAGTCACTACACTCCAAGGCTGACTTGGGGAATTAATCCGCAGTTATTGATTTATCCGCAGCGACAACCGACCATCCAGGCTCGAAAGGAAGCTCTGTAGCTTCCTATCAGAAGCTGCAAGAGCTGAGTCAGCTTATGTGGTTATGCAGGTTGAGGCAGCCAATCACATTTGAGTTGCCCTCCTGCTCTCCTCGCCATTCTGCCCAGACTGGTGGGAAAATTCAAATTTTATTTCTACTGGACAGCATTAAGGTAAGTATGCAGTAACAATCAGATAATGCAACGCCACAACAATGTATTGATTGTCCTGTGTGATGCCCAGATCGTGGCTGTGCATTCTGTTGTGAAGTATAAATAAGCCTGGACACAGCCCAAGAGAGGCAATGGAGTGATGTCACAGTTCAATGGGTCTGTGAGGAGGTTACTGTGGTGATCTGGGCCATTGGGCAATGGAGGTCATGGTTCTGCATCTGTCAGGGCATGTCTCCATGGTCTCTTTTTCCTTCTCTCTTGCATCGGATTTTAAAAATGCGGGTTGTAATTTGAAATAAGGTGTCCCCATGTGGTTTGGGACAACACACATTTAAAATGTACTTTCCTGTCCCCATGCAAGCTGCTTTTTGTGAGCCTGCATCTTTTTCTCCCCACCCCGCCCACTGCAGCTATGACAGGCAAAAACCTCAATTGAACCTCCACAATACAACACACACCATCCCTTTACTTGGCTGTAAAGAGTTAAAAGCATAACTGAAGGCACCTAACTCACTCCATAACTAATGCTTGTAACACAGTTACAAGCAAAACTGAAAGCAGCTCACTCCCTGCAGCTGCCTGTGTGCAGAAGCTGTCCAGCGAACTCTCTCTTTCTTTCACATTATTGGGAGGGGGAGAGACATTCTGTGCTTGCTATCAGGGGAAAGTGATGCTAATTATCTTAACAATGGAGGGGAAAACATCTATTTTAAGAAGAAAGATTGGTGCTCTGTTTGTGCACTTAAATGGAATGGAGGGAGGCTAGATGTGACAGCTGGCTGGCTGACAGGCTGCAGGGAGTGATTTGCTTTTAGTTATGCTTGTACCTATGTTACAAGCATTGGTTATGCTTTTAACTCTTGGCAGCCAAGGAAAAGAATGTTTTCATACACACACGTAAAGAGTGAGAACGATTAATGTAGCCGGAAAGACACTTTAAGGAAATTCGTGTGCGTCTCCATGCTCCCAGGATAATCCACGGTTTCCCCCAATGTTGGATGTAGTACTGTTTGAAAGGGGGGGGTGTTCTGCCACGGATTTTCCTCCTTTGCTCCTGATGTAGCCCAGAGTAAAGCTGTGCATGGAGATGCTCTGAGGCAAAACAAGCTTAAATCCAGAGTATTTTCGGCATGTAGACATGCCCTCATAGTATTTTTAAAGTTCACTTTAGGTTAGAAGAGAGTGAGGCTGTGGCTGCTGTTGATCATCAGGTGCTGCCCCATTATTTACTGTTATTGACTGTGGTTGGCTTTTACTATTCATTTACTTCTACCATGATTGACTTTTGGGCTTCTCCCTTTGGAGTTTTACTGTGTATTTCCATTTAAAGAGGTAATTGTAATTGGGGTAATTCATTCAGGGTTTTTTAAAAAAAACATTTCAAAATACATGTGTTATATGATTTATTAGTTAAAGTATGAAACCTTTTGCTATACCCATATATATCAAAGTTAGAATGTATAAAATATTATTATTTTAGATGTGTTGAGGATTCTTTGTTTTTCAATACTTCGTAAGGTAACCAATGAGCCTTTTTATTGGAGACACACTCAGCTTCTCAAAGCATCTAATTTATTGTCTTTGACTAGCTCATAGCCCTTTCCGCACTTGTTCGTTATATTGGAACAACAAGCTCCCTGGTATGTTTTGTCCACATGGGACCAAGAGGTTCCTATTCTGGATTAGCTGAAGGCCTGTTTGAAGAAGTCTACAACTACCCCAAGCCATTTTGTCTTGGTCCATTCTGTACCTGTCCCAGAACAAAGAAAATGCTGGAGTCCCATTGTCAAAGCATATGCAAGCTTTGAACATCATTTTCAAAATCCTGACATGGTTCTATTCAGCCCCAACCTTGAGCGCTAGACATGATATATCAATAACGTGTCCTGGGCCAACCACTGGCAGGGGTGGTACCAGAACAACTGGTACTAGAACAATTCTGGTGCCTCCACATTTCTGCTTGCATTGGACCAGGACAGATGGTGTCCCTGCACATGTGATCTGGACAGAAATGGCTGTGCTTAGTCCAGACAGGCTGGAGCAGAATAGTTAAACCGTTCCAAGCAAGGTGAATGAAGAAATGGCTGTGATTAAGTATTGGTGTTTTCTAAAAATCATACAGTTAAATAGTTTCCATGTCTTTTGCTGCATCTGCATGATGCCTTTAGTGTGAATGTGGCTCTCCTAGGGGCACAGTGACCGCACAGGACCATGCCAGACCACCACTTGTCATACTCCCAAGTCCAAAGGTTTCAGTGTATCTACAGAGTGGTGGAAAGCCTATTCCAGCAGTGTTCCCACTGTCTTGATGCACTTTAGGCTACAACGTGTCCACACACACAATCCACTGTTATAGCCTGGGATGTGGTTGGTGCACCCTTGAAGGTTGGGAGGCAATGTAATACAAGCAGTGAAAGATTAATACAAGCAGTTTCAAAGATTAATCCCACATATGAGGCTCTAAAACACATTGGGCAGCATTCAAATGCCTCCTACAGGCAGCCAATCACAGCCATGGCTTGAAAGATGCAGGGTAGGAGGAATGTGAAAAGTGACCAATAAAGTTGCAACCTAAGAGGAACATGTAGCCTGTCATTACTAGGAGATGTCACCGGGATTGGATGTCCACACGATGAGTAGCGCTACAGGTGGGGCCAGATTATTCCACCTAGGTGCAGAAGCAGCCTTTCTTTTAAAAAACAACAGAGGTTTATGTTAGATCCAAAAATAAGTGGAAAAGCTATAGTTTGCGGAGTCATTTTCCCCAAACCACACTTTTCTTGATGGCCATGTTGGTCATGTCTTCATTTTGGCTTGGAAGTGACTTCACATTGGGCAAATGGAGGAGGCATCCCAGCTCACTACAGAAAAAGATGCCCTCTGTGTCACCATTCCTTGAGGGAAATTGTATCCTAAGGCACCATGCTGGTAAAAGAGGTTGGTGATACCTCCACTACAAGGCACCAGCTGCCACTGTGATTGGAGCAGCAGTAGCAGCAGCAGCAGCGCAACAGCAGCAGATGCCTTCTTTGGATGACATAGTTGTCTTGGTGAGTAACTGGAGATCCTTCAAGAATAATTTAAGGCTCTGCCCAGGAAATGGGGAAAAAATTCACCAGCCTAGATAGCCCAGACAAAGAATTGGCCATCAAAGCCTTAAGAGCTTTTTTATTTGCATAAAATTGAAGTATGACACCAAACATACTGATGTCTGTTATACTGGTGGATCTTCTCACCTTAACCTTCTCAGGCCCCATTTCATTGGCAACCAGTAACCCAGCAAAAGTGTCCGTTGTGTCCTCCTGTCTCACACAGTGACCCACAATTGCTTCTGGGCATTCTCAAGCAGGAGACTAAGATCTCTTCTGAACTTGTGTGGTAATGCAGATCTAGATAAGGGGAGACTGACTGATCTGAATTACTTGGAGGCATGGGCTGGATTAGTGTTGTCTGCTCTGATGGTGCTGATTTGGCCCATAGCTGCCAAATAAAAGAAAGCTCACATGACCCTTGCAATCCCCCCCCCCCGCCTATGGCACTGAAGGACAGGAACAACAGTTCTAGCCTCAGAGTTGGTGTGTGTGTTTTCAGGGTGCTTTTTGGTGGCACGCTATGGCAAGTGCTGAAAAGCACCTCCTGGTAGTTCTAGATCATGGAGGCTTGCCATCTGTATGTCTCTTGTGATCCAGAACAAAAACCTTGGTCTGGTCACAAACTCAGTTTGGTGGGTACACAACTGATCCATATTAAGGGCCTCCTAAATATTTATCCGGCTCCATCCAGACCAGTAAGGGCGGGGCCTCGTTGACCTACATTAATGTGTGGATTAGGAGGCCCATGATCCAATTTAAGGGGCTCCTCAATCTGGACCACCAGTGAGTTCAGAAAGGTCCAAAGGCAAAACCTTTACTTGTTCTCAACTCCCCGCAAATGGTTTTTAGAGGCATCCTGTCTATCTTTCCAATCTGAAGGTGGTACCTTGGCATCCAGGAATTTGTCTAATTCTTTCTTAAAGCTGCTGTTAACACATTATTAGCACTTTTAATAGCTAGGCATTTGCATCTGCAGAACTAGAGAACTGAGAGCATGCTTGTGTCTTCTCCAAAGCAAATTCCATTAGGTTCAACGACTCTTATCCTTGGGTTAAGTGCCTGTTGGCTTGTTGAGTGGCTCTACTGTGGCAATGCTTATCCCCTTACCCTGCAAGTCTGTTATGCCAGATGTTGCCGCATCTCATAGGGCAGCACTGAAGAAGTGGCACCGCCATTGCTGTTTACTTTCTTTTATAAAATATATAGGGCATTTTTTCTCACTATTGCCAATCTGTCATACCCTCTAAACACTAAATCTAGTTTTAAAATTAAAAAAGAGCTTTATTGCTTTTATCCGTGATCTTTTACGGTGGCAACAAGCCAAGACAAACTGACTGCTGCATCAATGTGCCATTTTTTATTTAGCATAAATCACCCAAATTGCAATGCTCAAGGTATGCCTGTGTTTGTGTGTATCCATTTTGTGTGTGTGTGTGTGAGAGAGAGAGAGAGAGAGAGAAGGGGGGAGGAAAGGGAAGAAACACTTGGAATCAATTGATTGGAGTCCAAAAACAATCCTGACAAGCAGAAAAAAACAGTTGAAGCTGGAAGTAAATCCTTTTGTGTAGGAAAGGGGGATTATAGGATTAGCCTCACATGTTTTGGATCTGAAACCATTTTTGTTTTATATCATTACAAGCCTTTTATAGACTAATTGAGTGGTGAGGGACTGCATAGTCACCGCTTCCTTTTAAAACCATGATTAACCCAGTTTTGTCTGAGAAACAATGGGCCAAAACAGGAAGCCCTGTGAAATGTGCAGCTTTCTGCCACATTGGGGCTGCCCCCAGCTGGCAGCCTGATATTCTAGTAGAAAGCAACGATGCAGGGTATTGCTCCTCTGCTGTTACTGCTTTCTATCCTGACAGCGCTGGCCCCAGCACTGTCTCTTTCCATCCTTTGACTCATATGCGTGCAAGGTAATTTGGACGCCTTCAGATTTCCGGAAGTGCATGTGACCATGTCTACGCATGGGCGGTCAGCTGTTTCAGCCTCCACGCATGAGGGCTGGTTGAGAGCTCCAACTGCTGCTCCATCCAGAAAGATAGGTCTGTCACTAAAAAAGCACTATTCCAGGAAAACCTGCTACCAGTGCTGGTTTTTCCACCAAAAAGCAGGACTAGGGTGGGGTTGCCTTCTATACTTGAGGCAACCTCACCATAGTAGCACCATTCCTTCATTCCTTTCATTCCTTCTGGATGCCCCCTGGGTCTCAGAAAACAGAACATTGTATCCAGAAGTTGGTTTGCCATTAAATTTGGTGCAGTGGGTGACATTTTATGGAGTAAGGGCTATGTTGGTAAGACGATAGCATGAAAAGTGTGGTGAGCTTCCTCAGGATCCAAATAAGTTCTTTAAAATGGTTCAGATCTGAAACCAGGTTGTGTTCAACTCTGAAGTGTACATAGTTAACTGTGCAAAGTTGAGGAAAGAACATTTAGATAAGACAATACTCAGAACCACCACCACAACAAGAGTGACATCCTGTGGGCAGGTGCCAGTGAAACACAGTCTGGAAGCAAAGCAGCAAGAGGATGAGACTATGGTGCAGACAATATTATTATCAATATTATGGTGCAGACAATATTTTTCATGACTTAAAATAAACTTGGTATAAGAGCTTAAATTCTGAACAAATCCACACATCTTTTATAGACTTCTGTAAAGGTTCTTTATAACATGAAAGCCTTCCTTCCTTCCTTCGTTCCTTCCTTCCTTCCAACTGTTAGGGCATTTAACAAAATGCCTGACAGTCCATCCTAACTGGTTTGTTGAAGCTGACTTGGCAAGTCAGAAATGCAACCAACAAGTTATTCCTTCCCTTATGTGATAGATGTGAGAGTGTCTTTAAGACTTGCAGCCTTATCTAGCCTGATCTGATGGATAACTTTCCAGTTTCATGTGACATACACAGGGAGATCAGTTAAGAAGTGGAAATTATTGCTCCTCTCTGCTCAAGGACTAAGGGAGAGTATGAATTGCACCCCCGTTGCTCTATATGCTCAGCCACCACCACAGTGCTTCTTTGTTGCTGCCTATACCAAATTTTGTAGGATCTTGCTGTAGGTATTGTGCAGGAGATTCAAAGGGAGGTCTATGGAAGTGCTCTCCCCTTGGTGTTGCTGGGTGCTTCTACACCACCATTTCCAGCATGGGAGGGTGTCTGAAGATACTCCAGCCAAGCTGCTCACCCTCTGAGCCCTATTTGACCCCCTCACTTGCATTTGCCTTGGGTGGGTGGGTACTGCGCTCTCTGGCTGACGTCTTCTGCTGCCAAAAGTGGACACACAAGTGCTGAAGATGCTTCATGCCAGTGTCTCCTGGAGTAAGTGGAGATCCAGCCTACATCCTACAAAAATGGAGGCAACCTTACACTAACCCTTCCTTGCCCCGTTAGTTATAATAACCAGGTAGCCTAGTTTGTAACAAATAACCATGTCACTTTGATTGGTCATCCAAACTGCAGCTCAGCCTGGGAGCCTGTTCTTTCCTTCACAAAGCCCTCCAACTCACAACGCAGTAAATTAAACAAGGATGAAATTGCTGCCTATTTTACATGTCCTATTCATTGGACCTGCAAAACAAACGACCGTGTATGCTCCATTCTAGCCTTACCTGCTTGTGAGCATGATCATAGGAATTGATGTGGTTGTCAAACTCGTGGTGTTTATGGTATTGCTTGTCACATAATTCACAGTAGAAGTTCGCTTTCACATCCTCAAGTGCTCTGGCTGCCGCCTTCTCCTTTTCAGCAAAATCCTACAGGGAAGAAGGTAGATGGGTCTGGTTACTTGCAGTATTGCCAACTTTTCTACGGTCTGCATTTTCTTTTATATATGACGGATCCATTTTATGGGTTTTTATGGGTTCCTAAATCCACTGTACTGTTGCTCTGCAAGAAGGGCGGAATGCTGCATGTAAATATAGTACAAACAAATAATGCCTCACGTTTTCTAGCAGGCTCAGACCTTCAGTTAGGGAGAGAGATTCAGCTGCCTTGGGTTGTTGATTTTTGGCACCATTAAATGATAGCAAATTCTTTATTTAATTGTTAGCTGCTGTATTTTTACATTTGAGGAGACACTCCTGGGATTTTTGTTAAAATTAATGTCCATAATAAATATACATTTGCTAGCTACTTCTGGGAAATATGCCTGAATTCTTTTCTTTTCTTTTCTTTTTCTTTCTTTCTTTCTTTCTTTCTTTCTTTCTTTCTTTCTTTCTTTCTTTCTTTCTTTCTTTCTTTCTTTCTTTCTTTCTTTCTTTCTTTCTTTCTTTCTTTCTATTAACCTCTGATTTGCATCAGGATCACAGAAGAAAGTGAGTATTTTCCCAGCAATACAGTTTTCAGCAGGGGTCACAATAGTTTTGGTTGGGCAGTAAATTGTCCTTTACCCTTTGGCTCAAAGTGGGCTTCTCTTTTCTTGTAAACAAAGAAGAAAAACCTCTCCAGAGAGGACTTCAGAGTGATACATGGTAGTTTTTTTCTGTAATTTGGCTGCTTTGGGTACTATTCACCTTTGGTTTAGAAAGACTTGGGCTGTGGATTAAACACTTAAGGTTTAATCCAGTTTCAGTCCACTTTCAGAGTGAGAGAATACATCAACAAAGTGACCAGCTGTTTTCTTTCAGTGTTAAATAACTCAGCAAATTCACCTTTGGGATAGATGATGTGGAGAGAAAATTACTGGTCACTTTGCTGATATGTTCTCTCGCTCTGAAGGTGGCCTGAAGCTGGATTAAACCGTAGGTTTGTCCACAGCCCAGGACTGGTCTGTTTCGCCCCAGGCAGCAGAATGTCCAGGGCTAGATAGGGAAGTCTGTATCAGAGGCATCCAATTTTAGCCTGATGATCAGCTCCAGGTGGATAGATGCCTCGCTGTTCCAAATGCCAAAGGTAGTGATGTGAAAAGGTTTTTCCACATTGGTTTTTTGATTGAAGACAATGCACGGCAGCCTTCACTGGGCACAAGTATTTGCAGGCAGAATAAAGCCATGTTTACCTTGCAGACTAATTACTCCTTCAGCTGTAGTTTAAAGCTGCACTCAACAAAAGAAATGAACAAGAACACAGGATAAGAGGCATGGTAATGACAGGGTGTTAACAGCACAGTGATTATGGCCTCTAATCCCCTTATCACAACACAATGCAGTTAACAGCAGAAAAACGTACCAGTATTCACATGTACTGGGGGAATGCGCTCACCCTCTTAGCAGCGTTTGTGGTACTGTAAGACTTGCCAATGAGTATTTTATGTACCGTTGCTTTCAACAGAGTGAGCACTGAGGTTTTTTTGTTATAAGAAAGCAAAGGGCCAAGAAAAGTGACCAGCAGGTAAATATCTAAGGCACTATAAAGGCCAGGAAATCAGGCATTAAGGGCATTTCTGCACAGAGGTTAGGTTCACACCTAAATTGTAATCTAGCTTCAGACCACTTTCAGAGTGAGAGAACCCATCAGCAAAGTGACCAGCTGTTTTCTTTCTGCATTATATAACTCAGAAAGATCACTTTGGGGTTAGATAATGTGGAAAGAAAATGATGCTGCACTTTGTTGATAGGCTCTCTCACTCTGGAAGTGGACTGAATCTGGATTAAAATTTAGGTGTGAACACAGCACATGTTGAACCCTAGATCCCTTGGGTCCTAATCCAACACTCTTAATGACTCCCGCACCCTGTCTGCATTGTAGGTTTGGGGGAAAAAAAGTTCAAGGTTTCTGTATAACTGTCTGTGCTGCTGTCAGAAATATTATATGCCATTGATCGAGCCCTCGCTTCTGCCAGAGTTCCACAAAAAGAAGGGTGGCCCTTGGGAATATTTGGCAGGGTGCTGACTTCAGTGTTTATTTATTGTTGTTGTTGGCTGTTGTTGCCTCAGTACTGTGGAACATTCCTTGCTTTTGAAACTGGAAACCACCTCCAAAGTGACCGGGAAGGCCACCGCTGTGTTCAGCACAGGGGAGAATTTGAGAGCCCTCTGAGAATTTCAGTTCATACTGTCACCACAGCACCATAATGGCACTTGTAGCAGCATGGTAGGGAAAAGGTGTGGAGCCTGAGCAGACACCATGCTCCTCTTCATGTTGAATCTGCAATGGGAGTGCAATCTCATGCAGACACTACACTGCACTCCAGGCAGGTGGCAGGTGGATTGTACCCTTGCTTTGGTTCCTGTCCTTTTTCTTCTGAAAGATGTCTTAGGCTGTGATAAAATGTAGCAAAAATAAATTTAAAAAAAATCACCTGATACTAGCGGTGTGCACAAATGCAATTTTCAACATTTGAATTAATTCAAATTGAATATTCAAATGTCTGAATTCGTATGAATAGAGAAAAAACAAAAGTATTAAAATTCAAACTGATTTGAATATATTCATATCTATTTGTACACATATTTGATACATATTTGATGATGAGAATGTCGACAACATTCATATGTATCTGTATGCATCCATATGCACCGTTTTTATCCTGTACGCATCCTGTTTTATCCCATACATATCTATACAGATGTGTACGGACACAAATAAGATGTGTATGGATACGTATGTAATGCGTACATATCCATACACATATGAATGTTTATACTGATTTTATTCTTCTATGGTTTTATCTTTGTATACTTGATACTTGATATGGTCAAGCGACTAATCAATAAAGTTCATTCATTCATTCATTCATTCATTCATTCATTCATTCATTCATATGAATGTCCAAATTATTCGTACAAATGTTTCAAAATATTTGTATTTCTTCAAATATTAAAAAAATGAATGTCTGGACATTCAGTTTGAGTTCTAATGTCTGAATTTGGCTGAATTCAATTGAATAATGAATATTTTGAATATATTTGAATATATTTGCACATCCCTATCTGAAATGCCTTTCAGGTGGCTTAGAGAAGGCTTTAAGTTCACACGCCAGTATGCCTTTCCCCCTTCCCATGGACATTCTGTGCTAGAAGGTGGATTAAAGGAGGCTTGGGAACATGAGGGCCACATGCTGAAGTGCCCCTTTCGTTAGGTCTGAACGCAGCCTATATAATGTATAAAGTTAGATGCTGGTGTCATTTTTTCAGGACAAACCTATTGCGTCAGGGCACAATGCAAACCACAGCTTGTCTTTAAGACATTTCCAAATAACTAATAGTACAATTATATTTTTCTCATAAATATGTAGTCAAAAGGATAATCACCCCCTTGGCATTTCAGTTAAATCAAAGCTGTCAGTCCATGGACAGAATACAATATAGGCAACCTCTGGTCTGTGGGATCCAGAGGCATCTTTTCCTGATGGATTTACATCTTTGATGTATTCAAATTATATCACTCATGATTTCCTTGAATTCAAATTATATTGCACAATGATTTCCCTTTAGGGCTTAAGTCAGTTTGTATCAGGGTGGAACTTTGCTTTCCCACCTTGGTTTAAATCTGTTTTCCTTCTTCTAAACTAGGTTCTGATCCACTATGGATCGCAACCAGGCTTGAAATGCATGAGGACAATCTGTGCAGTGCCCCTTCATGTGCTTTATGTCACTGGTTGTCCCTGGGGTATGAAATATATAAGATAAAAATAAAATCTGCTGCCCCATCTCCAATGCAACATGAAATTAATTAAACTGAAAATTAAATGGAGAAGGCCAGCATGGACTCCCCCCCCCCCCCCGGCCAGGTGTTTGACCTCTTATTCACTGGAAGTCTGACATAAAGCTCCCTTTGCATTACTCCTCTGGGAACAGGTGGAGGCTGTCAGTTCCCTGGCACCATAAATACAAGTTCCCTTTTCTCTGAACAGTTAATGAAACAGTTAAGCAGGTTTTAGCACGTCATCTCACAATTTCATTTTTAGAAACCCGTTAAATCTACTGATTGCTGTTTTTAAGCTCACACTTCTGACCTATTGTTTTAATAACATTAATTATTCACAAGTTTCTCTGTGTAATTAAAATGCATAAATTAGAATGTGGATGCAATAGCATTAATTAGCTATAGACACACTTTGTAGAAGTCAAGTACAGAGCGAGCGAGCTGAATTCCTTGCCTGCAAAGCGTGTGTAAAAGGGCAGGTGTCAAGGGGGGCTTGTGCCATACTGGCAATAATCCAATATCTAATTTGTCTCTTTTCTCCATTTCATAGGAGTTAAACGGTCAATTAAATATTTACAGCCAATTCCATTCCACAGGAAGCACAATTCAAACTGTTTGCAGGTAAACAGAATATTATATATATAATAACAATATATATATATATTTGTTATATATATATTTGTTATATATATATATTTGTTATATATATATATATATATATATAAAAATAACAAATATACATATATAATATATAATATATATATATAATATATATATATATATATATATATATATATATATATAATAACTATATATATAGTAGCAAATATATATATATATATATATAAAATTTCCAATATATATAATTGGAAATTTATGCTCAGAAGTACTTTATCATTCCAGTTCTCTCCCGAAAAGAAAACAAAAGTTTGCGTTTATACAGATGGTTTAAAATAGAACTGAGTTCATTCCCATGTGTATTTTGAGATAATCACTTCTACTTCTGTTGCCTGATTGCCTAATTATATTGCTCTGCCATAGGACGGGGGGGGGGGGGAGTCATAATTTCAAGTTTTCTTATTGATCTGAGGCAGGTACGGTGATTATTACATCATGTACAGTTCCTAAGGGGTCAGGAATGGCTCTCCCTACTAAGTTGTTAAATTTAAGAACTATAATAAACTGCACATAACTTTAGAGAGTCAAAGGCTGTGTTAGACATAAGAATAATGCCAACTCAGTGGTGCCTCAGAGGACCTTGAGAGAGGCAATGTGTGACCCTTGTGTTCCGAAACCCCTCTAATCCACCGTTTCGAATACATTATCAGAATCACCCACCAGTGACCTAGAGCCCAGAACAAGGCAAACTACAACACACACACGACTGATTATTAGGTTAATGGCAAAAGACAAGGAGCAATGGCAGTATCAAGCTATTTCAAAAATCAAGGCGCAGTCAGGTTCTCAGGGACTCTCCTTCCCCTGTCAAGGCCACTGTGGTTGTACTGAGAGTTTGATAATGGACTAGAGATTAGGGAGGTTTCCATGGGAAAGCTGTAACATGTAGGAAGGAATCTGAGTAAACAAGGATGCACATGTGTGAGAGCCAAAGATGGATGGGCAATGGTTCTCACACAGAGAATGTTTAGGAGCGGGGGAGGGGCAGGCTGGTATGTGAACCAATCGCACCTCAGGTTGTCTCTGAGCCACCTCAGAGGGGCCTCAGAGGTGTTTTTAGTTGCTGAGTTTGATCACAGCCAAAATCATACAGTAATTCACTCCCACAATTTCACATTTTCTTGACAATTTATTCAGCTCTTCATGTTGCCAAACAAGTATTGGCTTCTGTAGTATGGTGGTCGGTGACTGACACATTGCCAAACACTTTTAGATCAAAAAGAGTCACAGGAGTTTAATGATTAAATTGTGATGTTGGAACCATAGGCAGCTTCCCCATGGGGCATTGGAACATGCCAACTGGGTGCTGGGGAATGTTGGCCTGCATGCCAGCGTACTTGTGAGAGGCATAATCTCCAGGGAAACAGTACTGGCTGCACAGGCCTTTCACCCTGGTGTGAAAACGCTGCTGGGAAGCATGCCACACTTTCCAAATATGTATCCTGCTCCAGGTGCTACCAGGCAGACATGTGGGTGGTTGCTGGAGTGCTCCACTTGGCATGAGGAGCCTGGTGGCATGTTTCCAGACTCTTAAATAGCCCATTTCTGAGGCTACTTCTGGGTGTGTTGACAAATTTCCCTGAGCCTTCACCACCTGTAACTTTGGACTGCATTTCATAAATGAACTAGGCTTGTGAAATATTTGGGGGCTTTGATTTTGGATCCCTGAAAGTGTTCCCCTTTGCTGATTTCTTAAGCCAACCTCTTCCAAGAGAGCTAGAATTGTTACATCTCCTTTTCAGGGATGATTGGCATACTGCATTAACTAGTTGATTGGCATACAACAGTCAGTGCTCTGCCATTCCTATACAGACACAGTACTTCTGAGGTTTCAACTCACTCTTAGAAAACAGAATTAGAAAGGATTAAATTGAGCACTTTCAATATAAAGACAACACTACCGCTTAGCTGCTTGGAACACCCTACCCGGTAGTTTTGCACAAGCCTAAAGCTAATGCACCCACTGCTTTATTGGGAGTTACTGCCTAGTAATGCAGTATATTTGATCTGGCAAGGTACCATCTTTATCTGTCTTCTTTTGTGTTGTATGCCATCTAAGCCAAATTCCTGACTCCATAAATTGTATGAAAAAAGCATTGAATTTAATCAAGTGTATCATTTAAGAGAAGTGGGCATTTACATGAGAATAGGTCCTCACAAATAATTACACTCACATCAATTTAGCCAGGGATGCATACCACTGAAAATAAAAACTGATGTAGCATTATTTTCATGCCTCTGTTCCTGATATGTGGGAAACAGAGGCGCTTGCATTTTGCCCTAGATGCTGCTTTGGTTCATTCCAATGAAAAGGCAGTTAATGCCTTCTGACATTTCATTTTCTGATATATGGAGAACCAATGGAACATGCAGTGTAACTGCA
Organism: Aspidoscelis tigris stejnegeri; assembly: GCA_023333525.1. Classification (NCBI taxonomy): domain Eukaryota; kingdom Metazoa; phylum Chordata; class Lepidosauria; order Squamata; family Teiidae; genus Aspidoscelis; species Aspidoscelis tigris. The sequence continues at coordinate 47,183,312 of JALMGA010000008.1, forward strand.
ACCCATAGTCAATTAGAAATCACTTATTAAGTCCAAAGTTTGTAAAGAGTGTTTAATAAACTGCTCACAACCATTAAAGTAGGCTGAAGCAGGCAACAGGATGTGCAGTGTGCTCCAGCAATTGATTGTAAAACATCTGGTTTGTTCAAGAGGTGGAAGTGAAAAGCAGGTCACTTGACCCAGAAGACTCTGCAGGAGAACAAGGATGCTCTCCTAAATACTTCCAATGATGAAATAGTATTTTAGGGACCTACTAGACACAGGAAAAATGCTGGCACTTGCCAGCATCACAGCTGGACTGTCAACCCCAACGCTATGTCAGGGCTGTCAAAGTCTAACAGACATTAAAACTGAGTAAAAATAGCACTAGGAGATCCAGGCAGCATGTCTGATAAATCTGTTTGGCACAGCATCAGAAATGACTTCTGGGAGCCTGTTCTGTGTGCACAACAAAAAAGAAAAGGGGGAGGTGCTATGTAGAGATGTCCACAAAATCTAAAATTGCAGTTTGTTTCAAACCAGATCGAAACCACCTGGTGTTCAGTTTGAATTTGAACAGGATTAAACAGGCTCGACCCCGTTTGAGTTTGTTTTTAAAAAGACCTTTAAAACTCAATAATAAAAAGTTCATTTTTAAAGGCACTTGAGGCCAATCTCAAAATGGTTGTAATCTAACCAGGTGGTTTGTGTCATTCAAATGAATGATGGTTCATTTCTGGTTTGGTTCAATTCAAACCAGATCAAACCATCCAGCTTGATTCAAAGTAGGCCCAATCATTCTATTCAGTTCAAACTGGGTCAAATCCCATACTGAGGCCTGTTTGTACTTGACCATATTCTGGAATATATCACTGGACAGGGGTGTGTTGTCTGCATACAAATACAGACTCTGGAAGGCCTCATTGGGGCCTTCATTAACCTTTATTAGCATCTGGACAGCAGGCTCTTATTCCGGGATATACATGTTCCAAGTGTAAACAGGCCCCTGGTTTGGCACAACTCTACTGCTGCGAGCTCCATGAAGTTTCATCTGGCATCATGCTAGATGACTTCATTAGAAAAACAAAAGAGGAGCCCTGCTGCATCAAGCCACAGCACATCTAGTCTAGTATCCTGTCTCACACAGTGGTCCACCAATTGCTTATGGGCATCTCAAGCAGAAAATGAAAGCAAAACCTTCACCTGTTCTACAATTCCTGCAAATGGCCTTTAGAGGCATCCTACCTGTCTCTCCAGCCTGGAGGAAGTATCTTGGCAATGGCATCCATTCTAGTAGCCATTGATATACCTGCCCTCCATGAATTTATCTAATCCTTTCTTAAAGCCATCCAGGTTGGTTGCTGCCATCATCTCTTCTGGTAGTAAATTCCACAGACTGATGACCCTCTGGTTGAAAAAAATCAGGCTGCCTGCACATATCTGGTGGGCCATGGCTTGCCCTTACAACCATCTTTGCCCCTGTATGCAAATAGGACAAAGGAAGGAATTGTTTTCAGATGCCTTACACTATTATTGGCTGCTTGCACATCACTTGTAAAATGTTTGCATACAATCATATTAACAGCTGTTTTTAATTGTTTTCATCCTCACTTTTAATGTGTTGTAAACTGCTTTGAGATTTATTTATTTTTTTAGAAAAATGGAAAGTGATTTAAAAATATCTGAATAAAAGAAATACCAAGTTTAAAAACCAGAGTTACTGTTTTTACTTTTGGACTAGGGATGTTGACATTTGAACTTGAATTGGATTTTTGAAAATCCGAATTTGAACATTTGAACTTGTATCAGATTTTTGAAAATCTGATACAGATTTCTGAATCATTTGAATGTGTAGATTCGTATCTGTCATATACGAATCCGCACAAAAATTATAGATATCTTGCACTTAAAATATGGGATTGAAATGAGATGCATATGGAATAATATGGGATGCATAGACATTTTTACAGAATGCGTACAGATACATATAACATACAAATGTTGTTGACATTCGTATCTTTAAATATGAATCTAACATTCAAATGTACGGATTTGAATGTTACTGATTCAAATCGGATTTTATGCCATTCAGATCTTAAATATCTGAATCGAATTGGATTTTATGACATTCAAATCTACTCAGATTCTAATGTAAAAAATACATTTGTGCACATCCCTATTTTGAACTGTAAATCCAATAATCTTTAGCAATGGTTAGGAATCAAAAAGATCATAGTTCAAAAAGTGTTCTCCCACCCTTGACTCTGCTGTAAATGTATTTATTTATATTTATATTTATATCCTGCCCTATACCCAAAGGTCTCAGGGCAGGTAACAACCTTTAAAATCCAGCATATCAAAAAACTATATCAAAACAATAATAACCATCAGAACGTTTAAAAACCAACATGTTAAAAAAAGCACAATATCAGTTAAAACAGTAGTGTTTGCAGTGGGGGAAACATAACCAACATTTAGCTGAAGGACTGAGCAAAGAGGTGCATCTTCACCCCCTTCTTGAATGTATACAGTGAAGGGGCCTGATGCACCTCAAGGGGGAGATTATTCCATAGCCTGGGGGCCACTACTGAGAAGGGCCTCTCCTGGGTGCCCACCTACCTAGCTGCTGAAAGTGGGGGGACAATCAGGAAGGCCTCACCTCCAGATGTTAAGGAGAAGGCATTCCTTTAGATATTTGGGGCCCAAGTCATTTAGGGCCTTGTAAGTCAGAGTTTACATCTTGAATTGGGCTCGGTAGTGAATTGGCAGCCAGTGCAATTCTTTTAATGCAATGCAATCCGGCAATGCAATCCAGCTAGCTGTCTTAGTCAACACCTTGGCAGCTGCATTTTGCACTAGGTGAAACTTCCAAACCATCTTCAAGGGCAGCCCCATGTAGAGTGCATTACAATAGTTCAACCTGGAGGTTACCAGAGTATGGATAACTGTGGACAAGTCATTTCTGCCCCAAAATGGCTTCAGTTGGCACACCAGCCATAGTTGGGTTAGGCACTCCTGGCCATGGCATCCACCTCAGCTTCAAGTGTCAGCGCAGAATCCAGGTGTAACCCCGAGTTACGCACCTGTCCCTCCCAGGGTATTGCAACCCCATAAAGGACAGGGTATCTCCCAACTACATGGGTCCAAGAGCTTGTGACACAGAGCACCTCTGTCTTGTCTGGATTCAGCTTCAATTTATTTGATATGCTGCCCCCCATCCAGCCCATTACTGTCTCCAGGCATCTGTTGAGCCCTTCAACCACCTCTCCTGATTCAGATGGTACAGGGAGATAGAGCTGGGTATCATCTGCATCTTGATGACACCTGTGGTGCCCATGCCAAATTTCAGTGCTGGATGATGTAATTTAAACTGTAATGAAAGCGCATTCAACGTGGAATCAGTATGGAACTCCAACTGGGCAGCCCGAGCAGGTAAGGAGGGGGCAAAACCTCCCTTATTAGAATAAAGGAAGGGGGAAGAGAATGCTCAGAGAGCTTCAACCAATCAGGCATCGAGTTACGTCTGGCTGGGAGGGAGATAAAACCCACCTGCCAGAAGGGAGTAAGGAGAGAAGTCTGTGCACTGAAAAGGGGGAAGAAGGCCATGCTCAGGGAAGGAGCAGGAGAAGGCTATGCTCTGGGGTTCCTGGGAGGAAGGTGGGTTCAACTGTCTAGTTCTCCCAGGGAGATAGATCCCAACATAGTTTCAGACCTTCTAGGCTAAGGGACATAGCCAGAAGGGGCAGGAGAAAAAGGACTGTGTAGTGAGAGTATTATCTTTGTGTGCTTGTGTACTGAAACACATGCATTCTTCCTCAGAATGTTTATTTTGTTTCCACACCTGTTACAGTTGTATGAATAAAGCTTCTTTTGTTTTACTAAAGAGACTTTGCCAGCTTCGCTGTATTCTAACCCAGGAGAATGTTACAGTTACAAAGGGCTCTCTCCTCAGGAACTAGGGAAGCCAAGGCTGGTTAGAGGCATTTTTAAATAACAGGAAGGAGGGAAAGAGGAAAGCTTTGCTGGCATTCACTCTCAGGCACGAGGTTTGGACATACCACAACAGTATACACGCTACCAAGAATATAAAACTGTAAAAGCCCCTACACACAACAGACAGGGGAAACAGTGGAAGGCGTCTAGTGCTGGGGGATGGGCGCCACAACACCTCACTCCAAATCTCCTGATAGAAATACATCATAACTATAAGCATAGATTTAACAGAAATCTTCACAGTATGGGAGATGTTTATTAGGTCTCCTTTCTGCTTGGCCATAGCCCTGTGTCTTTAAACAGGATGTGAACAGGAAGTAAAGTTATCTCTGAGCCAAGCTCAACTCTTAGTGATTGCACGGATAAATCCATGTAGTCTTCTTGGCAACAATAGAGAAGTGGTTTGCAATTCCCTGTATAGTTGATTGCACTTTGCTATCTTTGCATATTTCTATTTCTATACTCCAGAATCACAAAACTATACTGGGTTCAAATGGTCTTGCTTTTGGAATCCCTCCTTTCATGCCGTTCATATCCTTGGAGCCCATGCAGGCTCTAATTTTTCTAAATTAAGACTGATATTCTTATAATGATGCCCTGAGCATCTCTTCAAAGTCTGACCTTGATACTGCTGCTGTCTGAAATTATGATATATAGCTTTCTTTGTTATGATTCCAATTGTTCAGACATGGGCACTCAGAAAGTGAGAGGAAAGAAGATATTTCTGATTCTTGTCTACCAGGTCTACCTTGCCATAGCAATGGGAATGCATGATGCCATCATCATGGTGACTGAGTGAAGTGGCATGCAATTGTGCCTGCACCACCCCGCTGCATGCTTTGTTCATCTGGAAGAGGTGTGAACAGAGTGTTTCGAGCTATACTAGCTGGTAGCTGATATAGTCGTAGAGCACAATTTTGTGCTTGCTCTAAAGCTCTCTGGACTTGGGGATGATCTGGCACACGAAAAGCCACTTCTGGTACAGAAGTGTTCACTTATTGCAAACTATGAGGCCAAGTAAAATTGGCCTCTAGTTTGACACAAACCAGCCAGTTTTTAAGTTTTGGTTCAAATTTAAACTGGACATGAAGATTTGCATAGTACCCCCATGAACCACTCTGGTTTGTGTCAAATTGGTCTGAAACAGAACCAGTTTGGTGGCATTCCTGCCATTCTTGCAGGGTTTTAAAAACATTTTTAAAGCAATAAACCGGTTCAACAACCTGCGGACCCATTTCAGATTTCAAAGTGTACCAATTTATTCCTCCTGTGGTCCAGTTTGATTCAAACTGAACAGTGAAAATCCACAACTGATCAAAATGTGGCTGACGGAAATCAAAAGGAGCTTTTAACTGGGGCCTTCCTCCTCCCCGACGTGAAAGTGCTCCAAAACTGGGATGTGCACAAATGTTTTTTTTTTTTGGGGGGGATTCAATTCAAAATGACTTGAATGTTCAAAATTCGTATTTGTACAAATAGATCACATTCGAATGTGGTAAAATTCTATTTGATACGAATCTATTTGAACGTATATGAACATTTGATACATATCTGTTATGAGCAGATGTGTTTCTGATACAAATAGATACATTTCCCCAGCTTAACAAATGTCTGAACTATTCTTAAAACGAATGTCTGAAGACATTCATATTCATTCGAATGTTAGCATGTGAATATCGTAACAGTTGATTTGAGTTTGAATGTCTGAATTTGGCTGAATTTTGAATGTTACAAATATCTGTGCACACCCCTACTCCAAAACCAATATTGCTCAAGCCCCCACTTTAGCTATCTCTGGTTTACTGAATGTTAGGCAGGGAAGGAAGATTTTTCCTGTCCTTTCCTCCTTTTCCCTTGTCTTCATGCTGTGACTCTTGTTATCTTTATACATTTGAAATGTTTCATCAGAGTATATAATTATGTGTCTGAACCCAATGCCATTTACACAGTCAGGCTGCCAGATAGAAAGTGCCATGCTTTTAGCAGATTAAGAGAGACTGTCCTTCAGGTTAGAAATCTCATGGAAGTATGAGGTCAGAATTCTTAAAGTTCCCCTGAATAACTATATCTTGCAGTTGATATAAATCTATCTGTTTCATTTTTGTCTTCAGTGTAGTGGGAATAAATAGAAATCTATTTCCCATTAGAAGCACAATACTATGATCCAAGCAATGAAATAGACAGATTCTTCTTGTTATATTTTTTATTCAATTCATATGGAATCAAATTCAAGAAAATATTTGTTTGAATAGATCCCCTTTCAGTGTGGTAGGATTCGTAGGGGACCTGATTGAAGTATATAAAATTAAGCATAATATAGAAAAGGTGGATAGAGAAAATTTCTTTTCTCTGTCACCCAGTACTAGAACCAGGGGGCTCTTTATAAAGCTGATGGATAGGAGAATCAGATCCGACAAAGAGAAGTATTTCTTCACCCAAAGGGTCATTGGCTTATGGAATGTGCTGCCAGAAGAGGTGGTGACAGCTACCAGTCTAGATGGCTTTAAGGTAGGGTTAGACAAATTTATGGACAACAGATGTATCAATGGCTACTAGAATGAATGCCTAGGTGCATCTTTCAGGCTGGAGGGGGGCAGCAGGGTGTTTCTAAGGCCATTTGCTGGGATTCTAGAGCAGGAATAGGTTTGTCCTTGTCTCTGCTTGAGATGCCCATGAGCATTTGGTGGGCCACTGTGCGCGACAGAATGCTGGACTAGATGGACTGTGGCCTGATCCAGCAGGGCTTCTCTTATGTTCTTATGTTCTCATATGAATGCATACAAATAGGATATGAATTCAGACAAATCCCATACGAATCCTATGCGAAGCTTCATGCAAAGCTTCATAGGAATGTATCAAAACATTTGAATTTGAATGTCACTCTTCGAATGTGCCAACATTACATTTGAATTCAAATGTCTGAATTCAACCAAATTCGTACAAATTTTGAATGTTAGGAATATTCGTGCACATCCCTACCTTGAAGTGCAGACAGACCCAGGCTGTTGCTATGGTGATTGCAGCAAGGAGTGCAGCCAAAGCGCCCCACTCCCATGCAGCATTCACATATGGAAGTAATCCAAACACTGCATCTGGGCCTGTATTGAGAAGGCCCAAGGAGCTCTTGGTTTTTGCTGCTCCACAGCTAGTGACAATTGGGTGCCCACACATGCTGTGGGCCGCACCGGTGTGTGGATGCTCTGTCCCAGAGCCTGGCAGGCTGTCCTGATTGCCGCAGTGCATGCAGTCCACTCCACAGTCTAGTGAGAATCTGAGTTGTGTACATACCTAAGTCCCATCTAGACATACTATTTTAGCAAGGTTGTATTAGGCTAGAACACTGGATGTGTACATGGTACATGGCAACTTGTAGGACCTAGAATAGGCTTGAAGAAAAGGTGTGGGAATGAGAAGAAAGATTTCAGGAGGAAAAAAGAAAAAGGGACATATTTCCCCTGTCCTCCTCAGTGCTGCTGTAATCAAAAAGGCAGGGGACATCTGCTTCATGCAAAGTATAGTTTCTGATGCTGCAGTACATCCTAGTGGATTTTCTCCCTCCTAGCACTGGTGCTCAAAAAGATGGGTGGTCATTCCCTGTCGTTACTGCCTCTGCAGCCTTATTCCCAGTGCACATACCCATTTCCTGCTTCTTTGATGCTTGCCTGTGGCACCCAATCTGGTGCAGGGTTTCAGTTTGGATAGTTGTTTAGATGGGGAGCTAAGTTTATTGTCCTAGATCCATGGCTAATAGTAACTGTTGACAGTAAAAAGTAACTGAACTCTCTTGTGTTCCCTGGGTTTGCTTTTGTGTCTTTCTACTGGACTTGAACTGGATTGCATCTCATATTTAAGAAGCCTTCTGCCAGACTGGGCATTTAATTGAAGGGACTATCATCTGTAAATCAGGACACATGGCAGTGGACCTTGTGTTCCCGTGTATCAATGTATTTAAAATCAAATCACAGTGTAGCGACACCTGAGTCCAAAAGTTATCCTCTCCATCTGACTTTGCTTACAACTTTCACTCCTTTATGCCCAAGCCAATTTATATGCTCCTTTATGGTTTAAGTCTAAGGAAGACTTTTAGAAACTATCTCTAACAAAACAAAAGCTTTATCTCTAACAATACAAATGCTATGTATGTACCAGGATGGAAGGGGATATTCTTCTTATCAGCTCTAGCCAGTAATCCAATTACATCTGGAAGACTACGGGTGTGGCAAAGTAGAAAAAACTGATTTAGGTAGAATCCACACAGCATGAAAATGATGCCATGCACATCAAACTGCTTGGCAGGCATTTCATTCTGCTGAAAGTGAACATACGTCCGTCAGCTTGTTCATGGTGCTGCCATCTTTGTCACTTTCCCGCATCTAACCTTCCCTGCTAGCTGTGCTTTTTATGACCTTTTATTAAATAGATCTTGCTAGCATGGTTGAGCTGACTCTGCCTAGGGGAAGTGGTCTTGATTAGAGGCACTTTCTTCTTCATTGGGTCTTAGTTTGGAGTATATCTAGGAATAGGGACAGGCTGTCTGCATGCAAATACTGATGAGGGCAGACCCCACCCAGGGCCTGATGTATTCTTCACTAGCATGCAGACAAGAAGTCCATATTCTGGGGTACAATCCAGAATATGGCCCTGTGCAGAGACATCCAAGGTCATGCCTGCAGGTGCCTTAAATGGAAAGTATCCATTTTTGGGGGGAAAAGTGAGATATAAATTAATAAAATAAAATAAGTGGACACAGAACCTTAATCTACTGTGATTATAATATTGTTGTGGGTTTTTTTTTAACCATTCAGTTTGTTTGCTGCATTTTGAGAAGGTCTGACTTCACATGTGTGATATTCATCCCTCCCCTGCAACTCTGAAAGGTTCTCCTTCTACCTTAACTTCTTGCAACTATTGGATACTATCAAGTCAGATATGATTCATGGGTACATCTATGCAGAAATGTTTTGCCATTGATAGGAAAAAACTGGAAATTGACCCTGCAGCCTTTTCCTTTCTTGATGACTTGTTCTAATGCTGAACTACAAGCATTCCCAGGCCCCCACAAAGAGCAGCCTTGCAAACAAAGAGGGCAGTTTATTTTTGCCAACTAGGCATCCCATTTTGCAGTCCTTCACTCGCTTCTCATTTATTTTATGATTCTGCATCATTTAATTCCATCCTATATTTTCTTTGTTCGTTTTTCACAAATCATTAGTTTAATTCTTTGATGGTCCCAGGTATGCTCACATAATCTGATGTCACCTGCCCGCCATTAATTTCTTTATACTTTAAATTCTGTCATGTTGCAAAACTCAAGAAGTACAACAGACATCTCACCTGTGCATTTAGCAGCGTTAACAATGCCATATATTCTTTTGTCTATTGCATTTTTCCTGCAATGACAACCTATTTTCTTATGGTACCATTATAGGATTATGCCGTTTTGATCAACTTTGTGTTCTGTGTCTAGCATACAGAAGAAACGGGCTCATTTGCAGAGCTATTCAGATTCAAGATGGAGAAGAACATTTGCTAAATAATGACTGAAAGTCTGGAAAGACTGTAAGCATGTAGAAATAAAGCATCTGCTGCTCCATTTATTGGAGATCAGTACCTGTTGCACTGATTAACAATAAAATGTGATGATGGGATTTATTATCTCTCTGACTTTGTCACTGTATTTCTGAACTTTCTGAGAACATTTTAATATTGAAAACAGCACATTTTCTTTATTTTATGAACTTCAGCGTTGTCTTTTTGAAATGTCCAATGTAGCAGAAATATACATAAGTAAAAATAAGTCAACCAGAATTTATTCTATCCCTAAATCACAGCACTTTGGAATAAAGGGACTTTGAGAGTCTCTATGGCCCTGGTACACCAGTGTAAGACAGGACGTCTTATTCATTAATTCGAACTGACGTTGTACTAGATCATTATATGTCATCCTCATGCCATCCTCGCTTTGAGCCATATCGATCACACCTTTCTCCACAATTGACTTGAGCTTCCTCCACAGAACTCTTAGCTCTCCACCCCTTTTCCTGCATCAAATCTATCTCCTTTCTAATTGGATGCCGTTGTGTCACTCAAGGGAGGTGAGGGTGTGTGTTCACAGTTCTTTTTAAAGCCTGCTCCCCCACCTCCATGCCACTGTTCCTTTTATAATGTGCTTTTCTTCTCCATGCGATTAATATGAAATAACAATAACAATAACAACAATAATAATAATGTTTGGCCTGGACAAATGTGCCACAGTGGCACTGAAGAAGGGGAAGATTACTGAAAGTGAAGGCATTGAAATGCCAAATGGTCAAGTCATCAGGTCCCACCAGTCAGAAGCCTACAAATACCTGGGCATCCTGCAACTGGATAACATTAACGTTAAGCATGGCCATGTGAAATTAGTGGTCAGTAAAGAGTACATCCAAAGGAGTAGAAAAATCTTGAAAAGTAAACTGATTGGCGGTAACACCATTAAGGCCATAAACACCTGGACCATACCAGTCATTAGATACGCTGCAGGAATTGTGAACTGGACTCAGCAGGAGTTGGACAACTTAGACAGAAAAACCAGAAAACTGATGACGATCCACCACGTACTACATCCTCGTAGTGATGTCGACAGGCTGTACTTGCCCAGGAAAGCAGGCGGTAGAGGACTTTTGCAAGTGAAGCAAACAGTGGAAGAAGAGAAGCATGCATTAGCAGATTACGTGGCAGAAAGCAAAGAATCAGCTTTGATTGAAGTCAACAACCAGAAGCTCCTCAAAGTGGAGCAAACTAAAAACCAGTACCGGAAAACTGCAATTCAACGCTGAACTGACAGCTGGCACAATAAAACACTGCATGGACAGTTCTTGGAGAACATCGAAGGCAAAGTGGACATGGAAAAGACCTGGTCTTGGCTTATGAATGGAACATTGAAAAAGGAAACAGAAGGACTGATTCTTGCTGCACAAGAACAAGCAACAAGAACAAATGCCATCAAAGCCAGAATTGAAAAATCAGTAGAAGATCCAAAGTGCCGACTCTGCAAAGAAGTGGATGAAACAATCGACCATATACTCAGCTGCTGCAAGAAGATCGCACAAACTGATTACAAGCAGAGACACAATGCTGTAGCACAAATGATCCACTGGAACTTGTGCCAAAAGTATCATCTGCCAGTGGCAAAGAACTGGTGGGATCACAAGTGAAAACCAGTGAAAGTGGTCCCAGTCATCCTCGGCACACTGGGCGCGGTGCCAAAAGATCTCAGCGAGCACCTAAAAACCATTGGCATTGACAAAATATCCATCTGCCAACTACAAAAAACCACTTTACTGGGGTCTGCTCGCATAATTCGCCGATACATCACACAGTCCTAGGTGCTTGGGAAGTGCCCGACTAGTGATATAATACGAAATCCAGCATAGTGATCTCGTTTGCTGTGTGTAACTGTTGTTTTACATAATAATAATAATAATAATAATAATAATAATAATAATAATAATAATAATAATAATAATAATAATAATAATAATAATAATAATAATAATAATAATAATAATAATAATAATAATAATAATAATAAAATAACAACAACAACAACAACAATAATAATAATAATAATAACAATAATAATAACAATAATAATAATTTGTGGAAAAATGCTAGATAGAGGAGAGAAGGTGAGGGGCCTTATTAACTCTGTGTTTGCATATTGCCTGAAAAGAAAGACTGGACACCCACCACAACACAGTTCAGCATCCTTAACCCCCCTCCTCACACAGAGGAAGTGAATATGGCCTGGGATGCCAGGATGGGCTGAGCCCTCTGGAAATGAGGACTCTGGTTAAAATGATCTAATAGGTATAGGCCAGGTTGGAATGCAAAGTGAATAAAAATAATGTAACACAACCTGAAGACAACCTGAGATCATCCTAAACTACTAGTGTGACCAGGGCCTATGATCAGACCAGTCTTCTTCTCATTAGGTCAAAATGCAATTCAAGTGAAATAAAAAGGGTTGCCATCTATGGGAATCCTACCCTTTTCCAAAGATAGAGAGGATCTGCATTGCACCATTATGGCCCTGGAAATATGGCATGCAAACGGAGGGTCTGCATATCTCTGCACCCTCATGGAACAGTGGTGCAATGGAGGTTGGGCCCCATATGATTCCACAGTCCACTAGCCCCCATCACAAAAGCACCTAAACCTAGAGTGGAAGTAAATACTCTCCTACTCTTCTGCCACACTGCGACTGCCGATATGTGCATAGTACATGCTTCCTTCGGGCTGATGGCATGACCCTATTTTCACAAACATGAGAAACAGCTTACTTCCAGGGTAATTTCCTGTAATTCCCAAAACTGTCCTGTTTGGAAACATTGTAGTCACCAAAATTTACATAATTAAAACATAAGACCCACCCAGCTACTCAAGTGCAAGACAGCATCAAACAGTTTCTGATCTTTATCATAATTCATCATCTATCCTACAGTTAAGTGTCTAAGCTAAGAAAACATCTACCCAGACAAGAGATCAGCCATGCATATCAAGTTCATTAGGTAATCTTCCAAGTTGAAGACATAGGTCGAATGCCTCTAAAGGCCATTTGCAGGGATTCAAGGTTTTACTTGAGAATGCCCAGAAACAATTGGTGGGCCACTGTGTGAGACAGGATGCTGGACTGGGCTGTGGCGTGATTCAGTAGAGCTCCTTTTATTTTCTTATATTCCAGTCTGCCCACAGACATTTTAGGCTACAAAAGGTAGAATAGAGATGGTGTGAGGGTGTGAAGATCACATGCTGCCATTTGCCAAGCATTTTTGAGATGCTTTGTGGTGTGTGAATCCAGCATAAAATATACCATCTCCCCATTACGTCTTAACTCTGATTCTGCTACATAAGGTAATGATTCCAGTATGTTCTAATTTCTTAGAGACCATCTGTCTTTATAAAGCCTTTAAATGATATGTCAGTTGAAACATCTTACCTGACTAATAACTTTTCTATGTTACTCTTATCCTTTAACACACCGACCCGAATCCTATCAGTAAATCTTTAGTAGAATGGATCTTGTCATTTTCTTAATTACAACTGATGACAGTTTTCCAATACCAATTTATTTTGCATTAAATTATTCTGATTACTGTTGAAAGAGAGAGAAAGGGGGGAGAGGAGGAGAGAAAAAGAGAGACAAAGAGTGCCTCCAGACAAGTCAAAAGCTGTGAATTTCCTTCACAGCCACTTCCTGTCTAACAGATGGAATGATGGGAAGCTGTGAAGGGAATTCATAGCTGCTTCCTGGAGGACTGACAGGAAGTTCGGAAACTGCAAATTCCACTCTCAGCCAATTCCTGTCAATTAGACAAGAAGCTTTGGTCACCCTCACTATCTACAGAGCATATCTGGAATCTCCAAATTTAAAAGCTGGTGTTTAATCAGCAGCTTTTAAGTTTTTGGGGGAAGTTTTGCGGGATACTGCAGGTGATCAAAGCAGGAAAGGGATTTGCGGCTCTCCTGCATGTCTGGAGGTACCCTAAGTCCTAGGCTGTGTATATTTTAAAATACTGGAAATAAAAATCAAGTTAATTGATAACTGATCAATCATCTCTAATCTGTTACTTTCTCTAGAAAATAAAACTAATAATAATTAATAACAGGTTAGAGCTTTTGGGGTTTTTGATATTCAAATATTTGCTTCTGTCAGCTGTTCTCTTCTTTTAATATAATTTATACTGATGACTGACTAAAAATTCCAGTGTTTATGAAAATTCTAAATATTTTCATGATTATGGATGAAGATAATACTAAGAATATTCTGATAAATACTCAGAAAGCAGTTCAGAGCAGTTATTTGGTCTGAATTTGAACCTTTTCAAACAGTTCAGTTGAACGTTAAACCTATTCAAGCATATTCTAAAGTATAAAGCTGCATTTCAAAATGCCTTATTAAAGGGCAATATAACTTTGAACATAAACTGGTTCAAGTTGAACTGGTATGTTTCGTGTAATCAGACTCTGAGTATTCTTTGTGCATATTGGCAGCCTCTATCAGGGGCAGACGCAGAGTAAATGCATGATGCAACTTTCAATAGATAATATAACCTATTTTGTCCATATAAGTGAAAGTGGTGCACAACAACTATATAACAGTAGGTGCTGTTGCCAATTTGATGAAGCTAAATGTAGATGAGACACTATTAAGGCTGCAATTGTATTAGAATCTCCTTGAAAAATGCTCCCTAGAAAACAGAATGGACTATACACGCATCAGTCAAACCTGAACTGAAACATGCATGAAGGAGAAACAGAGAGTGGAATCCTTCTATACTTGCTTTCCTTTCTGTTGGATGGGAAAGGTGCATTAGAGACTAATGTGTACTAGTGTTCGCAAAAGAAACGCTAGTACATGATAGCCTAGCCCTAATGGAGCCGGAGACTCACCTATGTCCAGTTGTGCATCTGAGCCTCTGCAGGGCACCACCATTTTGGTTGTGGTGCCCATGCTGTCATCATGGCGACAATGACGCTTTGCACACATGCAGGTGCATCAGGTTAACATCTGGGTATGCAGGAGGTGTTTGTAGGCTGTAAACGCCTCCTGCAAGTGCAGATGCACTTACCCAGATGTTAACTGGTTATCAAGTAGGGTACTGAACTGCTACTTTGCCTTTACAAGCCCAGTGCTCCAGGTCTATACATAATATTAGCTCTGTTCTGGAATATATATTTTTAATGCATCTTCTGAAATCACTTGGAGCAGGGGTCCCCAATCACTGGTCTGCGGACCGGTGCCAGGCCGTAGGGTGTTGTTTTTTGATGGTCCATGAAGCTGCCACAGACCAGCTGTCCTGCCCAGTCATGCCCCCATCATGCCCCCACCCCCCCACCCTGCCCCGGCATGGAAAAAGGAAGCCATTCCCTGGTGCAAAAAGCCAGGGACTCCTGACTTGGGAAGAGCTGGTTGTCTACTAGAGCCTTTCTGCACTGAATACAGAACCTTTCTTCACTGAAAGTCCATGATCTGAACCAGTGGATCTGGAACATCTCCATGACAGCACTGGCCATGAAGGTCACTGAAGTTCCTAGCTTTTGAGCCAATGGGAAACCCATTTCAGTGGCACATTTTGGTGTATCACCAAAATGGGTCTGCCAGTACTCAGAAACATGTCTCCTTGTTCTGGACAAGGACCCATTAGTATGCTGGTAGATCTCAAGACTTAGGCCTCTTGATCTGGATCAATCTTTGTCCTTCATGGCCAGAGCATACCAGTGAGACCATTTGTATTTCACATTAATGTATGTTGGGTCCGTAATCCCTCTTCTAACCCTTCCTGATAGTGCTGAAAGATCCCTAGCACAGAATGGGCCCTGGCTTAGAAGAACACAGAACTTGCAGGAATTCATCTTGTTACAAACACAAGAAGGGCTCCTCCAGAGCTCAGTTTGATAGATACTCGCCCTCCCAAAAGAAAAGCCCTATGCCAGCTCACTTGGCAGTCACCATCAGCCAAAGTTCCAGCTTGGAAGTTGCATCTGAAATTAAATGTGGAAACAGGGAGGAGACCTTTTATATTCCTGGCTATAAGATGATATCTGGTTGCTGAAACATCCAACATACCCAGAGCTGATCAGAGATCTACTCTGACAATTAAGTCAAGAAGATGAGACCCACATGATGGTTCATTTAGGAAATGGAAGGCTTGTCCAAATGAGGAGAACAGGAGGGAACATAGACACTGGCAACACAAATGCAAGACGGCCATTAGAAAAGCTAAGAAAGATTTTGAGGTGCACATTGCTAAAAACATCAAAAGAAATAACAAGAACTTCTATAAGTATATCAGAAGTAGGAATCCAACCAGGAGACCAGTTGGACCACTAGATGATAAAGGACAGAAAGGGGTAATTAAAGAAGACACGGAGATTGCAGAAAGACTAAATGAATTTTTTGCTTCCATATTCACGGAGGAAGACAGAAGACACATGCCAGTAGCTGAGCCTGTATTTTCTGAAGAGTTAAATCAGAGGTGTCAAACTCAATCCAGCCGAGGGCCGGATTAAAAAAAAGAAAAAGTGAGGGCCAGGGGGCGTGGCGGGGGGCGTGGCGGGGGCGGGGCTAGGGCAAAGAGGAGGGGCTGGGGGCGGGGCTGGGGCGTGGTTGGGGGTGGGGCTAGGGCAAAGAGGAGGGTTAGGGGCGTGGCCGGGACATGGCTAGGGAGGGGCTGGCTGTTCATGGCGGCGCCCGCGCGCTCGCTCGCCTCGCCTCCTTCCGGCCCAAGGAGGGCGGCGTGTGTCGGCAGGCGGCGCCGCGCGTCAGCCCGCCGCGTGGCGTGCGTCAGCGGCGCGTGGCGTGCGTCAGCGGCGCGCGTCCTGCGTCGGCAGGCCGGCCGCGTCGTCGGCGTCGCGCAGCGGCGGGCCTCAGCCGCAGGCGGGCCGCTTTGGCGGCGGCGACGGAAGCAGGCGAGCCGCTTTGGTGGCGGCGGCATGCGTCAGCGGCGCGTGGCGTGCGTCAGCGGTGCGCGTCCTGCGTCGGCAGGCCGGCCGCGTCGTCGGCGTCGCGCAGCGGCGGGCCTCAGCCGCAGGCGGGCCGCTTTGGCGGCGGCGATGGAAGCAGGCGAGCTGCTTTGGTGGCGGCGGCGGCGGCGGCATTGCGCGGTGGCGGGCCTCAGCCGCAGGCGGGCCGCTTTGGCGGTGGCGGCGGAAGCAGGCGAGCCACGGAGGCGGTGGCGGCGGCCTCAGCGTTGCGCTACGGCGGGCCGCAGCCACAGGCGGGCCGCTGCCGCCGCCGCGGCAGCGGCGGGCCGGATTGAAACGCCTCGCGGGCCGGGTCCGGCCCGCGGGCCGTATGTTTGACATGCCTGAGTTAAACTGTACAGAAATAAGCAAGGAAGAGGTCCTTGCATGTCTTAATAAACTAAATGTTAACAAGTCACCGGCACCAGATGGTATTCATCCAAGAGTCCTTAAGGAACTCAAATGCGAAATTGCTGACCTTCTAGCAAAAATATATAATCTTTCCCTAACATCAGGCTCCGTGCCTGAGGACTGGAGGGTAGCAAATGTAACACCAATCTTCAAAAAATGATCCAGGGGTGATCCAGGCAATTACAGACCAGTTAGCTTAACGTCAGTTCCATGTAAGGTGATGGAAACCATTATTAAAGACAAAATCAGTGTGCACATGGAGGAGCAAGCATTGCTGAACAAAAGCCAACATGGCTTCTGCAAAGGTAAATCATGCCTCACAAATTTGTTGGAATTCTTTGAGAGTGTCAATAAACACGTGGATAAAGGTGAACCAGTAGACATTGTCTATCTGGACTTTCAGAAGGCTTTTGACAAAGTCCCACATCAAAGGCTACTAAGTAAACTCATCAGCCATGGAATAAAAGGACAGGTTCTGTCCTGGATTTGTGACTGGCTTAAGGGCAGAAAGCAGAGAGTAGTAATAAACAGCAAATTCTCAGGGTGGAAAGAAGTAAAAAGTGGGGTCCCTCAAGGCTCAGTACTGGGACCAATGCTTTTTAATTTATTCATCAATGATCTAGAAAAAGGGGTACATAGTAAAATAGCAAAGTTTGCTGATGATACTAAATTATTTAGGGTAGTAAAATCTGAAAGAGATTGCCAAGAGCTCCAGAGGGATCTCTTAGCATTGGGTGAGTGGGCAACCAAGTGGCAAATGTGCTTTAATCTTAACAAGTGCAAAGTAATGCACATTGGGGCCAAGAATCCAAATTACGTCTATAAACTGATGGGGTTTGAGCTTTCTGCAACACACCAGGAAAGGGCTCTCGGGGTTTTGATGGACAGTTCAATGAAGGTGTCAACCCAGTGCGCGGCAGCAGTGAAAAAAGCAAATTCAATGCTGGGAATAATTAGGAAGGGAATAGAAAATAAGACAGCAAGTGTCATTTTGCCCCTTTATAAATCTATGGTGAGGCCACATTTGGATTATTGTGTACAATTCTGGTCACCACACCTCAAAAAGGATATTGTGGAACTAGAGAAGGTACAGAGAAGGGCAACCAGAATGATTAAGGATCTGGAAACCTCCCTTACCAAACCAGGCTGCAACGTCTAGGCCTCTTCAGTCTGGAGAGACGGCGTTTAAGAGGGGACCTGATTGAAGTATATAAAATTATGCACGTTATAGAAAAGGTGGATAGAGAAAATTTCTTTTCTCTCTCACACAACACTAGAACCAGGGGGCACTCTATAAAGCTGATGGGTAGGAGAGTCCGGTCTGACAGAGGGAAGTATTTCTTCACCCAGAGGGTCATCGGTTTATGGAATGTGCTGCTGGAAGAGGTGGTGACAGCTACCAGTCTGGATGGCTTTAAGGTAGGGTTAGACACATTTATGGATGACAGATGTATCAATGGCTACTAGAATGAATGCCTAGGTGCATCTTTCAGGTGGAGGAGGGGAGGAACTGGGGCGCTTCTAAGGCCATCTGCTGGGACTGGAGAGCAGGAGAAGGTTTGTCCTTGTCTCTGCTTGAGATGTCCATGAGCATTTGGTGGGCCACTGTGTGCGACAGGATGCTGGACTAGATGGGCTGTGGCCTGATCCAGCAAGGCTTCTCTTATGTTCTTATGTAATTAATTCAAGAAGATGAGACCCACATGATGGTAAGAGAAAGATTGTAGATTGTATTTATTTATATATTTTTTTAAAATCCCATTCTTAGCCAGTGAAAGCGTTGCACTTGTGAACTTCAGTATGTCAACAAGGTCCAATATGAAGAACAAGATGAGAAGAATTTATAATAACTGAACTACAGCTATATACATGCTCTAATTAACCAATTTGTGTTTGTTCAGCAATCAAACATCTCATCGTTTCAGATCTAACACAGATAAAGATAATAAGGAATTGAATTAACCAATCAAGAGTGACAGTCCTACCCAAAAGCTAAACTACAAAGTTACATACAAGCTTTCTATTTTCATCGTAGGCTTTGTGATACCTGGGACCTTTGGGTGAAGGGCAGGATACAAACCTAATAACAAGATAAATAAAATTTTAAAAAGACAGCGGATGGACACATAAATCCAACACAAATTATAGACCAAAAGTGTATTAAAAAATCCTGTTTTAAACTAAAATTGTTCTGTGTTCACAGTTGTCTGTTCCAAAGCATAATGAAAGTTGTACCCCAAATCCCAAATTTTCCCTAACTCTGAAATGGCTGCATTTAGGTCATAGTTCAGGTGCAGTAAGAGCTAAATGGAGCAGGTTTTTCAGCAGAATTGATGGCCTAAGTCTTTCTTCCCATTTCTCCATCTGTTACAGCCAGAGGAAAAGATTGCTCTCAAATGACAGTTAAACCGATATGTACACTATAAAATCAACTAATAAATCTGGAAGAGAGAAACATCTGTGTGTGCAGAGGAAGGCTGCTTTCCTACTGAATTCCTTGATGAGTTCTCTTTCTTATACAGCCATTTTTTTAAAGGTCACTCCATGTAAGAACTGGTGTTTTTCAACAAAACGCATCACACGCAGTCTTCTAATTCAGATGCTCACTTGATCAAGTAAACTAACTGTGAGACTCTCCATGGTCTTAGAAGAAGCTTTTTCAAGGCCTATCTGGAAATGTCAGGAACTGAACTTGGGGCCTTCTGTGCCAATCTTTAAGCAGTGACCTAGAATAATGCTCTTGTTTTAAATGCCATGCTTGAAGGGGGCAAAGTGTTCTGACATCAGCAGCTTTCTGAGGGAATAACTATTGTCCTGCCTCAGATGTTTGGTTGTGTTCCTCTTCTCATTGGGGTAGATATCTGTTTCATTCAGCAAACACAAATCACCTTTTCCATTAAAGACCTGTAGAATCACTGTGCCTTTCCACATTAAGTGTGCATAAATTTTTTTTGCATTCAAATTTGAGTCTAATCAAATCTCAAAACATTCAATTCAATTCGAATGTTTAAAATCTGAATGCTAAAAAACAATTTGAATCTGTTACATTTGAATCTATTCATTCAAATGTTAGATTTGTATTTAAAGATATGAATGTCAGCAACATTCGTATGTGTTATACATATCTGTATGCATTTTGTATGCAACCCGTTTTATCCTGCATGCATCCTGTTTTCATCCTGTATTATAAGTGCAAATGCATAGGGATATGTATAATATGTATGGATACATATGTAATACATACATATCTGTACATTCAAATTATTTGAATCATTCGAACGGATGTTTCGGAACATTCAAAATCCATTTGAATGTCTAAATTCAAATGTGAAGACATTCAATTTGATTTCAAATGTCCACATTTGAAAAATTCAATCAGATTTTGAATGTTTAGAATATTCATTCACATTCCTATGGGCCGTGGTCACACCTTCACTGTAAGTCACCTTCAGGCTGTCCTCTAAGATGTGAGCAAAGCATCCCAAACTGAGGATGATCTGAGGATGGATTATCAGGAACTGGATGTGAACAGGATTAGGATGTCTTAGTTCAGTTTCTTAATAGGATGGGCTATTTCAGCAAGGTGTGACCACAACAATGATGTGAGCTATCCCAAACTGCACTAGCCCAAATCATGCAATCCAGACCATGATGGGCTGGGCTGTTACAGGTGTATGAAAAAGGCCACCCGCTTTCAGGACCCTACTAAAGACACAACTTTCCTCCTAGGACTTAATGCTTGTGTGAAATAATTCTCCCCCCCCCCCTGTTTCCGATTCTGTGTTTTAATGTGTTCTGTGTTTTAATGTGTTTTCCTTAATGGAAAACATTATTTTCATTTAGGAATATATAATCTTACACAATGCCCATTTACAAGTGTTTCTGTTCCATGAGTTTCAGGTAGTACAGTATTTGAACGTGCATCACTGCATGATTGTTTGGGCTCAGGGATTTGTTCTGATAAAATTATTGGATTAAAAGAAGTAGCTAATTGTGTGTTGGTAGGAAAATGTCACTGATAAGAACAAAAGAAGAGCCCTGCTGGATCAGGCCATACAACCCATCTAGTCCAGCATCCAGTTTCATACCACTTGCTTCTGGGCATTCTCAAGCAGAAAGCAAAGGCAAAACCTTCACCTGAGGCCTTTTTGCACTACAGCCAATTGGCGGGGACACTTCCTACCTGCCAACGTGCAAAAGCCTGAAAAGGCTGGCACGGTGGGGCAGCTTGGGGGGCTGTCGTGGTCCTTCCCTGGGTTCCTGTGGGTTCTAGGGGACCTGATTCGGTCCCCTGGGGCCCACAGGAGCCCCCCCCAGGCACCCACCGCCCCAAGCCTGGGCCTACACGGCACTTACCTTGTCGCTTCCAGGTTCCAAACTGGCAATCTCCAGCTGGCAGTATGGTGTGCCGGTGCACCCTGCAGCCTCTGATTGGCCAGTTACACCCAGTTACAGGCCTGCCTGCCCTTGGGTCCAGGTGGATCCAATCCAGACAGGCCTGGGGCAGGGCCTGCAGCTGTCAGGGAGGGAGCATGCAAATACGCTCCCTTCCTAACAGGTGTAGAATGGCTGGGGATGGCCACAAACACCCTGGGAGGGGTATAGAGCACAATTAAGTGCTCTACACCCAGAACACATCTAGAACACCTTGGGTTGGGATGGGGCGGTTCCGAACAGAACCACCCGCCCAGTGGAGCAAATACTCTGCCCTAGGGCATCCTACATGTGTTCCATCAGCCCTTGTGTGAATAGGCCTCAGCTCTCAACTTCCTGCGAATGACCTTTAGTGAGCATCCATTCCAGTAAACTTTGATACACCTGATCTCTGTGAATTTGTATAACTCTCTTAAAGTTATGCAGGCTGCCACCAGCTCTTCTGGTAGAAATAGTTATAAAGAATAATTCTAGAGAGTTTAAAGCAGAGTTATTTTCTCCAGTCGTGTTTCCCAATTATGATAGAATTTAGTTGAATATCTACAGTAAAAGGAAAATGTTATGTACTGCAAATCACATGGTTTTTCTTAAAAAAAAAACAGATATAGTTGGGATAAGATTTGCCAAACTAATACTTAAAAAGCTTAAAAAGCAGCTACAGGCGTATTAGACTTATACCTCCATCTGTGAGTTCATTTTGGAATTCCTGCCATGAAAATGCATTAGCACACATTGTTGATGCCAAAGTACCTTATGGAGCTTGACTAACATACTCTGCTATGTTCTTAGGAATATGAAACAATACCATAAACTTTCCGACAGCTATACATGTAAAGACAAATCTAGCACCAGAATAAAATGGTTTAGGGCTGTTTTATCAAATCATCTAACTTCCCCTTTCTCCATTTGTACAAGGCCATGGTGACTAGCAGTGGGCCGCTTTTTGCCCATTCCCAAAAGGGCTAGACAGTGGCTCTTGTGGCTTCCTCACGTTCACTGCACACTTTGGGCCCCTTCCTCATGGCCATGCAGATTCAGCTTGAATCTTGAAAGAATCAGGACAGAGAGTAATGATTACTTTTTCACACAACATATGCTTAAGCTTCAGAACCTACTACCACAGGGTGTGGTGTTGGCCACAGTCTTGGAGAGCTTCCAAAGAAGTTTCAACAAATTTAAAGAAGACAGGACTACCATGGGCCAGAAGTTCTAATGTGACTTCTGGGAGGCCTACGTAGGAGTAAGTATGGCTCTGAAGACCAGCAGCTGGAACACTTCTGATCCCAACGTGACATTCTAAGGGTCATTTTCTTTCTATTAAACTTTATTCCTAGCACAACCATTATGCTGCTCCCTAAAGTCCACAATGTATTAAATGCATCACAACAGAAGGGTGATTCAGAAGTAATTGCTGACATTTAACTGTGGTGAAGAACACCAACATCAGTACAAGTATTCTATTCATATCAATTGGAATTCATCTCTATTTTCTGTGAACAAAACCAGAGTAGGGATGTGCAGGAATATTTGCAGTATTTTTTATATGTACGAATTCAGCCAGATTCAGACATTTGGATTCGTACAAAGCCTCATTACATTCATGAACCTGGGAAGTGGGAAAGTGGCTGCCCCAGTCACATCTGCAATGGACTCAGAGTGGATTTGAAGTGGACTGAGGATGGATTCAGTGGATTCAGGGTGGATTTGATGTGTTCCAAGCAGATACATGGAGGATACGTATGGGATTCATATTAACCATTTGTATCAAATTTGTATGGAACATTCTTATCGAATTTGAATCCTGCCACATTCAAAGGGGATCAACTTGAATGAATACTAATTATCTTGCATTCGATTCAATACAAATCAAATGCCAAAAAAAGTTAAAATTGTGCACATCCTTAAACCAGAGGTCCTTAAAATTGATGTATGTGTTTCACTGTCCTAGATGCATTAGCTATCATAGAAAGTAAATCCAAGTGCACACATGATTTTGAAGCACATTTTCCCACCTTGCAAATTAGGAAAACTGTGGAATATCTCCATCAAAATGTTTTACTTCTAAAAGAGTATTCCTTTGTTAATTGGGGGTACCCAAATTATTACTAATGAAATGGACCTACACTTTCTAAAATGGCTGCAATTAAACCAATTTTTTTTAGCTCATATTTCACACACTAGCTAGATTATCCTCAAGAACCTGTAAGCAAGGCTTCAGCAATTTGGGAACTCAGAACTATCCCAAGTGCAAGCTGTTTTTTGAAAAGGCAGAGGAACTAGAGATCAGACTGCCAGCTTGCTCTGGATTATGGAGAAAGCAAAGGAGTTCCACTTCTGCTTCATGGGGTACGTTAAAGCCATGGAAACACTAGCACATGTTGCACCTGGAGATTTACCTGTGTCCAGGTATTGCCATCTTCTTCAGCCTGATGCATGTGCAGTCAAGTTTGGGGTCATCTGAGGTGCCAGCATGCTTGCACAACACCTCTGATGACTCCTAGCACTGGAAATGGTGTGAATAGTCACAGCACTCAATGTCAGATAAGCTTCTGGTAAGGGGTGGGAGGCATGTGGTGCACAATTTCATGCACCACTGCTAGTAGATGGTAGGGTAGCATCTGTTAAGGCAGGAGGTGTTTCTGGGCTGGAAACGCCTCCTGCAAGTACAGATGCTCCTTACCAGTTGCTACCCTACTGTAGGGATGTGCACAAATGTTCTAAACATTCAAAATTTAATCAAATTTGATTTAATGTGGACATTTGAACTTGAATAGAATGTCTACACATTCGAATTTAAGCATTCAAACAAATTTTGAATGTTCCAAAACATTCATTCGAATGATTTGAAACATTCGAATGTACAGATATGTATGTACAGATATGAATGTACACTTATGTATCTGTATGCATATCATATGTATCTGTACTCACTTGCATACGAAATACGTACAGTTACGTATGACACATATGAATGTTGTCACCATCCGTATCTTCAAATATGAATCTTGTTGACATTCGTATCTTCAGATTTGAATCTAACATTTGAATGAATGGATTCGATTGAATTCGATTCGAATCAGATTTTGTTGCATTTGGATTCTAAACATTTGAATCGAATTGAATGTTTTGACATTCAGTTCATTCGTGCACGTCCCTACCCTATCATGAACTACAGGGTCAAGTGTGAATTGGCCTCTGGAACAATAGATTGGTTCAAGATTGGGAAAGGAGGATGACAAGGTTGTATATTGTCACCTATTTATTTAACTTATATGCAGAGTACATCATGCAAAATGCCAGGCTGGGTGAATCAAAGGTTGGAACTAAGATTGCCAGGAGAAATATAGACAACCTCAGATGTGCACTCTGATGGCATAAAGTGAAGAATGAAGGAGCTTCTTGAGGAGGTGAAAGAGGAGAATGCAAAAACGAACTTGAAGCTCAACATTAAAAAATAAAGCAGGGATTGGGGGAAGCACAAACTAAGATCATGACATTCAGTCTCATCACTTCTTGGCAAACAGAAGAGAAAAGGATGAAAGGAGTGCTGGATTTTATTTTGCTGGGCTTAAAGATCACTGCAGACTGAAGCCATGAAATTAAATTATTTCTCCTATAATAAACATGGGCAGCATATTCAAAAGCAGAGACATCGTTTTGCTGACATAGGACCATAAAGTCAAAGCTATGGTTTTTCCTGTAGTAATGTACGACTGTGAGAGTTGGACCATAAGGAAGACTGAGCACCAAAGAACTGATGTTTTTGAACTGTGATGCCGGTGAGGACTTTTGAGAGTCCCTTGGACTGCAAGGAGATCAAATCTGTCAATACTAAAGGAAATCTATCCTGATTGTTTATTGGAAGGACTAATACTAAAGCTGAAGCTTAAATTATTTGGTCACATAATGAGAAGGCAGGACTCTTTGGAAAATATCCTGATGCTGGGAAAGATTGAGGGCAAAAGGAGAAGGAGACGAAAGAGGGTGAGATTATGGAGCTCACTAGCTGCTCCTGATGCAGCTGTGGAGATGTTTTTACTCCTCCATGGCTCACAACAATCAGGGCAGCTGGTGGATGCTCAGGGATGCTCCAGGTAAGTATGAACAGGCTCTTTTTCCAGTGTGGGAGGCAATATACCTCTGGAAGTCAGTTGCTGGGAGACTGTGGGTCTGTTCCCACTTGCGTGTATTCTAGAATATATCCCAGGATAGGGGTCTGTTGTCCTTATGCTATTACATACTCTGACAAGCCCCACCTGGGGCCTTCTGTGGCCTGTACTAACAGGTGGACAGCAGGCCCCTGTTCCAGGATATATTCCAGAATAAAGTCACATGTATGATCAGCGTAAGATATGTATTTTTGCCCAGCTTGTGAACTGCCATATACAACTGGTTGCTATTGTGAGAACAGACTGGTGGAGGACTAAATAGATCACTTGTCCAATCCAGCAGGTACTTCTTATGCTTTTACATTCTCATATTATTAAGGACAATGTCTAATTATCTGGTTATATGTGTTGTATAATATAACTATCTCACTTCTTTCCCAAAGCTTTCTGTTTTAGATCCTGTCCCTGTCTAATAATGACGACTATAATTTGTGTTCATACATAAGGTAAAATGTGCTAAGTTCAATTTGTATTTGAGCTGCAGCAATTTGTATAATAGGTCTTTTTATTCTTTTCATAAAACTCCTATTTAATTTGGGCCAATCTTATCATGAAGACATAAAAGGTACAGCAGTCAAGTCATCTAGCAGCTAAAAATACAGTTACTAGCTATGCATACCTAATATATAATCTTCCATATTGTATTAGTTGATTTTTCTCACCTTTCTTACTGCATTTGCATTGTGAATACATTTACATGAGGAATAAGAAATTATTTTCTTGCTTGTGTTGCCCTTGGGAAGAAAAACTGAACTATTCAGTAAAATAAAATAAAATAAATAAAATAAGATGACAAAGCAAACAAAATGGGAAGAAAGCTGAAAGAAAAATAATTGTATTTTTTCTTTTTCTAAAATTGTATATATGGCTGCAAACTTCCTGCTCATTTTCATGCATATTATTCACCTGTAGTAACCATATAGTCTCGACTCTCTTTTGTCCCTGCCTTAGAGCTTCTCTAGGTTTACTCCTCATAGCATAGAATTTCGTGCACTTTGGATTTTTAGAAAACATTGTTGGCATATATATGCCAGTACGTGGGCCTGTTTCCACCAACAAGTTGGGGACGTTTAGGATAGGGGTGTACACACATGTGTTTTTTGTATTTGTATTTGAATAGAATATCCAAACATTTGATTCAATTTGAATGTTTGGAATCCGAATGCAGCAAAATCCGATTCAAATAGAATATATTCAAATCTATTCATTTGAATGATAGATTCAAATCTGAAGATACAAATGTCAACAACATTTGTATTTGAAGATACAAATGTCGACAACATTCATATGTGTTATACATATCTGTACGCATTTCGTACACATCCCATTTTATCTTTTATGCATCCCGTTTTCATCCCGTACGATCAGCGCAAATGCATAAAGATAGGTATGAGATTCATACAGATACATTTGAATGTTTCAAATCATTTGAATGAATGTTTTGGAACATTCAAAATTTTGTTTGAATGTTTAAATTCAATTGTGTAGACACTCTATTCAAATTCACATGTCCACATTTGACTGAATTCAGTCAAATTTTGAATGTTTAGAACATTCATGCACATCCCTAGTTTGGGAAACCTTCAGCATGGAGTGTACACAAGCCATGTTTGCAACCGTCCCCATCTTTGATAGCTGTGCAGCAGTAAAAACTGCTCTCCAGCTATACTAGGAATACTGAGGGCAGTCCTAGTACAGCACCAGACAGAGCGAAGGGGCAGGGCAGCATGACTGTGGCTGTGTAGTCACATGCCACATCACCAAATCACCATAGCAGTGACCCAATGCATGCCCATTGCTGTGGCAAGGTGGCTGCTATACAGGAGCATTCACACTTACCCAGATGCATGGTACACTTTTGGGTAGGTTCTATCCCATGGAAGTAAGATGCGAAGAAACTCTATGTACAGTCAGCATTACCAAAGAGCACCAAATGACCAACAAGAAAGTAGAGATGTGCAAAATTTGATTTGCATTTGCAAATTCAATTGGATATTTTGTATTTGCAGATATTTGCATCAAAACAAAAATTTGGGGTTTTCCATATCCAAAACTTTGATCAAAACAAACCAGTCTTGTGCATGTGACAATGAATATTTTGACAGTACATTCGTGTTTCACTGAGTTTTTGGTCATTACAAGAGTTTTTTTATTGGAGAAAAATGTATATTGCTTTGCAAAAATGTGCAAAATGAATGAAAAAACTGGTTTTTCAATTAAATGATTTGAAAATGAAATGAATTAATGGGTTTTTGCTTTGACGGCAAAATAAACATGTAATTTCTTGTGTGTGTGTGTGTGTGTGTCCCTACAAAAAAGGTGTCAGCAGGATTTTGTATAATGCTGTGCCCGGAGACTATGTATTGGGTGGTATAAAACTCTAAATAAATAAATATACTTTACAATATGTGGTTTAGAACATATATACTAGTCATTAAGGTGGGCAAATATGCATTGAATTTCCATATTTTGTCACCTGAAAATTTGTACAACTTTCATGGTCAACTCATGGGCTATCCTGAATTATCCTGAATTTGATTTTGATCAGCAGCATCGGATGAGATATTTGGGCCTGCAAGATAGATTTATGATAGAGGAAGACTGGAAGAACCTGATAGATCATGTTAATAGACAGGAAGCAGATGGAACATTAAAAGACGAGATAAGAAAAATAGTTTCCCTTCTTGAGTTAAGTAGTAGATGGCCATTGGGGGTAAAGGGGATATATGGAGAGGAGGTGGAAGATAAATGGAATTGCATAATGTTAAACATGTTATTGATATGCAGTTTAAAAGATTATGAAATAAAATTTGTTTCTGAAATGCAAAAAAAAAAAAAAGTTGGGAAATAGTTATATTACTATAGGTTTTCCACCTGATGTTTTTAGCCTGGGAGTACTACATTCAACACAAGGCCAAAACAATATTTTAGACTGTACCCTCCGAGAGAGGTGAAATGAAAAAAAAAAATTAAGAATGTTTTGGTAGAGTAGCAACTTATGTGTAGCTCCTCCCAATGCATGGATCTCTTGTGTTTCTTTACCTTTAAACTAGACTTTCACCGAATAGTCTCCAGTTAGAAGATGCTATCCCAAAAAAGGATGGAAGGGAGTAGCTAGGAAAGTCAGAGTGAACAGTACCCTACTTCACCTCACCCATTAGTTACTATGCCTTTTTCCTTCATTCTGCCTTGTTCATTTGCATGTTTCAATCAGGGTTGACCAATGTGTACCCATTCCATTATGTTTAGTGAGGTCAGTTTTCATGTGTTCTTGCACAGAACTTTCAGTGTCTCACTAGTCATTAGCTCTGTGTGTTTTTTCTAGCTTCCAATGTTGCCTCCTAGCCACTTTATTTTTCAGTCCAAAATAGGCATCAAGAGAACAGTCATGGGGTGGTAGAAAAATATACAAAGTTTTATGTGGGGAAGGAGGTATAATAGAACAAGATTCATCCTGTGTATTTGTGGGTAGGTGCTGGGGAATAAGATTATCTACTAGTTCTCTCTGGCTGTGGCCACACTTAAGGTTTAATCCAGTTTTAGTCGACTTTCAGAGTGAGAGAACACAGCAGCAAAGTGACAAGCTGTTTTCTTTCAGGGTTAAAAAACTCAGAAAATTCATCTTTGGGATAGATAATGTGGAAAGAAAATTGCTGGTCATTTAGCTGATGTGTTCTCTCTTTCTGAAACTGGACTAAAGCTGGATCAAAGCTTAGGTGTGACCACAGCCTCTCTCTCTTTCTGTGCAGATGTGTGCACACCAGGAGACATGGGTGAGAAATTGTCTATAGTTCTTCATTGTGTGTGCATAATTATGTGTGGAGGAGAGAAAGATGCCCAGATAAGAAACATGATTATGAATTATGCTTATAAATGTCTGAACTTTCTGAATTTATTTCCTCATTGCCTGAGAACTCAGGAGGGATTACTATTGCAATCGTGTTGGAAGTGGTGACTGGCATTTTGCAAGTTTAAAGCAGATAAACAGCTCATTTTTGGAATGGGATTAGTAGTTCTTTCTGCAGAGCATAAGTGCCATGTGTCAGCAATACAGAAGGTGACCGTAGTTCATGGATTGATTTTTTCCTCCTCTCCATCAGCTGTCAAATGTGCTGTAAATGGCACATTCTGGTGACACTGCTCATTGTTCTAGTCCCCCTCTGCTACTGCAGAGAAAACATAAACATGGGGGTGGCCAGGTGTTTTTTTTTTAAATAAAAAATAATTTCCCCTCTATTAACCTCCATCAGAGAATTGACATGGAGGGTGCTTCTGCATTTGCCACTAAATACCCATTAAGCACCCATTAAGCACAGATTTGAAAAACCTCATCAGCACTACAACACCCATTAGAGACACATGTGTTCGCATTGGCTCGTGCGAGATGTGTCTCTAATGTGTGTTAAGAGGCCCTTGATACGGATTAAGGGAAGACTATCTTGGAGGTAGCCTTAATGGGTACTTGTGCAGTAAAGACACATCCTCTTAGGATGTGTCCACACATGCACAAGTGTTCTTAAGTAGGCCCTCCCCCTGGCCTCCAAGCATGGTGAGCCAGGGGCCTCCTATCTCAGGGCTTCCCCTCACCCCAGAAGCCAATGATTCCCCTACTTACCTGAATGCAGCCTGGCAGATTCTGACAGCTGGGGCCCTGGCGCACTTTGCACGTGCATGCAGCACGCCTCCCTATTGGCCAGGACCACACCTGGCTTCAGGAGGCCCTCTGCACATGCGCATGGGCCTGGCCAATAGGGAGGCATGCTGCATGCACACACAAAACACGCCACGCCCCCAGCAGCCAGAATCGGCCTGGCTGCATTCAGGTAAGGAGGTGATTGCATGCACTTGCCCCAGTGTGGGTAGGGGTGAGTGTAGGCGAAGCCCCCCCCCCCGCCCAAGCAGCCATGATCTGTGGTTTCTGGGGTAAGGGGGAGCCCCGAGATAGGAGTCCCCCAGCTCACCATGGCTGGCACAGCACCCACCTCAATCCGTCCCCCCAAGGCCCTCCTCCCAGCCTCCATGATGCACAGCACCCATCTCAAATTCGTGTCTAAATCCATCCTTCCCTTGTGGCTGCAGATGGAAGGGGTGTTAGGAGATCCTTATCTACTAGATACAGATCTTCCTAGACTCGGATCTCCAAAATACAGATCTAATAGATCCATATTTCGGAGGGCCAGTGTGGAACCACTCTTAAAAACTGCAGGCAGGGATGGGCAAGTATATCAATATCTATTTCTCACAAGGAAGCAACCTGAAGTTTGGCTTACTGAATTTTTATGTCAGTTTGCTATTTTTTTTGAAAAAGTTTGCCAATGTTTCAAAAATCTCACATACACCTTTCATATATTGCTTTTCAAACCATATTTGTTAACAGCATGTATTTTGTTGGTTATTTTCACTCAAACACAGATTTTAGTGGCTCTCTGCCAAAAATATGCTTTTCAAGAAAAACATTTTTACTAGAAAACTGCATTGCTAAATTTGAAGAAGCATGATTTTTGGATAACATATGTACTGTACATTATAAATAATAAAAGAAATTTACTCACCACCCCTGGTTATACTGGGCTATGCAGCAAGTAAACAATTTGAGATTTTTCTTGAAATAGGAGATGGATGATTTAAATATTTCTGTATCTATGTGGTCATGGAGTGTAACATTTTTGTCCATTCTACACTTGGTGGTATCTCACTATAGGAAACTGCTAGATCCCTTCTGTCCACACTGGTGCAAAGGCCTCACACCCCTTAGTACAGGCTGTCTGCATAGAACTAGGTCATGGACCCGGGTAGGGCACCATGGCATCCTATAGCTTTCTAATTATATACTTGGAAGGGGTTCACAGCTGGACCGCTGTCATTATCCTGGGCCATGAAGAAGAAGAAAAGTTGGCTTTTCTACCCTGCTTTTTTCACCCATTAAGGGAACTCAAAGTGACTGACAAAGCTTTCTATTCTTCTCCCCACAACAGATGCCCTGTGATGTAGATGGGGCTGTGAGAGCTTAGAAAAAGAGCTGTGACTAGCCCAGGGTGACCCAGCTGGAGGAGTGCAGAATCAAACCTGGTATTCCCAGATAAGAGTCCGGCTGCCTAACCACTAGACATGAAGGACATGTTGGAAAGATGGCCTCATGGTTCAGTATGCCAAGGGGGATCCTTTTTGGCAGCATATGTGGAAGCACCACTAAAAGTGCTGGAAGTTGCTGGGCTACCCAAAAAGGGCACAACTGAAAACACTGAAGGCTGGGTGCTGGCTTCACACATGGGGCTCAGGATGGGCTGAGGCTGGGCCAGGATGGGCTGTATAAATGCAGACAGTCTATGAAGTGAGCTATCACTAATCCAGTTCCATATGGGCTGGACTCGGCAGAACTAGGGGTGTGCACAAATTTTGGGGGCATTCAAATTCAAGTCGAATCAAATATCCAAGAATTCAATTTGATTTGAATGTTAAAAATCTGAATTTCCAGAAATCCGATTTGAATCTGCATTATTTAAATCCATGTGTTTGAATGTTAGATTCATATTTAAAGATACAAATGTCAACAACATTCATATACAAATCTGTGCATATTCCATATGCATCCCATTTTATCCTGTATGCATCCCGTTTTCATTCTGTATGCATCCTGTTTTCATCCCACATTATAACCACAAATACACAAATTTTTGCACAAATTCGAATGCAATACATACAAATCTACATATTTGAATCATTCAAAAATCCATTCAAATGTCTAAATTCTAATGTTAAATCCGATTCAAATTCAAATGTTGATATTTGTCCAATTCGAATCAGATTTTTGAATATTCATGCACATCCCTATCCAGAATAAACTATAAAGTCCTTTGTTATTCCAGTTGGACTTGATTGGTCTGAATCTCACATTGGCAATATTCAAGGATTAAAAACATTATAAAGTTATGAAAACAGTGACCTGGCACTAACTTGGCAATTGGTATGCTGGAGCTTGCTTCTTTGAAGATACAGGTTACTAATAACTCATCACTTTAGCATTTCTCCCTAACTTTACTTCCTCCCTGATGAGTACTCAGACAAATTGATTTTTTTTAATCCTAATTTTCAAAGCTGTTCATGTTTTCACTCCACCATAGAGACCATCTGTCTCTCCAAAACCATGACTTCCTTTGACAGCTCTGTTCCTGAGGAACAATGGAGCTGCCAAATGTGAGGGCTAAGTGAGCACACGTTTTTCATCATTCTGTGCAGCTGACCTATTGCTAAAAAATTTGCTTTTACAAAACATTAAAATGTCCATGACCCTTACCAACTTTCCAGCAAAAAGAACAATGCAATTAATTACCAGTAGCAGTGAGACCAAATTTTTTTGACGCTTTTCTTCTTAGAAGATTTCTGGATTTTTTCCCCCATTGTCTAATACCCTAGGAAATTATGATAATTTTGCAAACATTTATTCCAGAATATTCTCTGTCATATTTTCTGGAGGCAGGCATCTTACGCCTAGAATACTCCAAAACAATGCTGACAATTTTCTCTTCTGTATATTATTTTATCCCAGGTTAAATTGATCAATTTCTCTTCTCCCTTGAATGATGTAGCTTGCAAGCAAGCTTAATTTTCATATAAGGTTGGGTGACAGCCAATATTTAACAGATTTATCACTTCTCAGATTAGCATATGTTCTGGCATTTCTCTGAGGCCTGGACTGATAAGATGATCTGTGATAATTCATAACTAGCAGCACACAAGCAATTAAGAGTGGAATAAATAAAGTTGCTACTATTAGGATACTACTTAACCGATAATTAAGAGTTTAACCTTAACGAAAGTGGAAACTTTTAATATGGAATGACCAGGTGCATTATTCCATACCCTTTCTGCACTTCCTTGTTATATCTGTGCTAAGGGCTCAGTTGTTGACCTGATCAATGTGGTCTACCTTCGTGCTAGCATATGGAGCAAGCAAGGGGTGTCTGTACATGGAATGGACCTAGGAAGAGTGTGGGTGTGGCTTGGAATAATATGCACTAGAGATGTGCATGGATGGGGTTTTTTTGCAGATGATTTGTATCAAATCAAATGTAAGAAAATTCATATTTGATCAAATAGATCCCCTTGAAATGTGGTAGGATTCTATTTGATAAAAATGTCTTCATACAAATTTGTATGAATATCTGATGCAAATGCATACATATCTGATATGTATCTGATACATATTCAATACATATCCATATGTATCCGATATATATCCAGTACGTATCCCATAACATATCCTTTCTGAAAGCATCAAATCCACCCTGCCTGCATCCACTTTGAATCTGCTCTCAAACCATGTTGAATGCACTATGGGTCCATTGCAGATGTGACTGGTGCAGCTGCTTTCCTAATTCCCCATTTCATGAATATTCCAAAGCATTCGTATGAATGTTCCGAAACATCCATTCAAATACGAATATTAATGTACGAATGTTAGAATATTCTATTCATATACGAATGTCCAAATTCGTCCAAATTCGTCTGAATATAATATGTTATGAATATTTGTGCACATCCCTAATATGCGCAGTTGCAATGTCACTGTGAAGATGCCTTCGCTGCACCTTCACAACAGTAGCTGCTTTGATGGCAAGGATACCTTGCACCCATGGTGAAGGTGTCTTTGCATTGCCTTCGAAAGTACCTCACCTCTACTGACTGGATGATCAACAGGGGGTTGCATTGGGTGTTGGAGGTACTGTAGGGCAATTGCATTGTGACTGGGGTGGCTCTGATGACAGTAGTTTGCATCCACTAATGCGGAACAGGGTGTTGTTCCTTACCACACATTTGCTAATCTACAGTCCACATAGTGCAGATGCCTCTGCCTGTGGCTGATCTGGATCTAGCTAATCCATTTTCACTAATCTGAATTAAGTGAGGTAAGTCCAGAAAGGGCTTAAATTTGTATGAGTTTCCAAATCTCTGAAAAAGGAATGCTGCAAATTTGCTGGCAGAGTAGCCAGCACAAAAACAACACAGGACACACTATTCAAATATGTATACAAATCTAGACCCAACAAAAACTAAAAATTACTAAGGCTTGTATTTATATCTGTTCAAGTTTTCTGTGCCTATGGTGATGGTAACTTCCAGCCTGAAGCTTTGGAAATGGATCAAAAATTTCACAAATTGCAGTAGAGACATAATTTAGGAAAACTGCCTGCCTGCTGGGCTTGAATACATCAACTGAAAAGTCCAACCAGCTTGGACAATTTAAGCTGCCACATCACTCTGGCTGCATCCATATTCATTTTAAAAAGTGCCTCAAAAGTAGCTTAGAGGCAATAACATGTGGCAGCTAGTGCTCCCTTCCCACCTGTAGTCCACATTAAAAGCCTGGGAAAATGTATTTATATTTCTCTACTGCTCTTCATCAAAATCTTAGGGTGATGAATAACATATACCAAACAAAACCTATAAATCCATAAACTGTAAGATTATGCAAAGTGCATTTTCCTCCCTTTTATTATGAATTAGAGATGGGATGCGAACATAGTATGTGGTACCTACTAGCCCCTTTTGAACCATTTATTTCTGCTTCATTTGGATGCAGCCAGTATGTTTCAAAGCTAAAGAAAAGAGCATTCGGCTGTAGAAAGTCAGGATCAGAGATCATTTTAACCGGAGTCCCCTTTTCTGGATGACTCAGCCCATCCTGGCATGCTAGGCCATCTTCTCTTCCTTAATGTGAGCAGAGGGACTTGCTAAAGGAATCTGAACCATGCTGTGGTGGGTGGGGTCCAGTCTTTCCTTTCATCCATTGTCTAGGGGAGGGTGGCACAATGGAGTACATAGGACACTTCCCTTTCTCTCCTCAGTTAATGTTTATGATTCCTCTATCTAGCATTTTTCTGCAAATTTATTATTTTTTTAAAAAAAATTAATTGCAAGGAGAAGAAAAGCACATAAAAAATGTGGAGGTGGGGGAGCAGGCTTAAAAAGAACAGCAAACACACACCCTCACTTCCCTTGAGTGACAGAATGGCATCCAATACGAAATGAGATAGATTTGACGCAGCAAAAGGGTTAGAGAGCCAAGAGTTCCAAGGAGGAGGCTCAGGTAAATCGTGGAGAAAAGTGTGAGTGAAGCAGATGAAAGCGAGGATGACCTATAACAATCTAGGAGCCTTTTCTCACAGGGGTTTTTTGAATGCATGGAGGGCACGTCGGGACGCAGCATTCGCTCTTGCGGGTGGCGGGATCCATTCCAGGCCGCCCGCAAGGGTCCCGATGTCCCCTCCATGCGTTTGAGTTTCAGAGCACTAAAAAGTGCTCTGAAACTGTTTCTGCGCGTTCCGACCCGTCCCAGAGAGAAAGCATTCGCATGATCTCTCCCTGTGACAGCTTGGCCCCTCCCCCGGGCTGCTCCCATTGGCTCCTATGGACCCAGTGTGGGCAGCTGGCTGCCTTCTGTCCCTGGGTTTCTGCTCACTCCCGAACCCCAGATCGGGCTCTGGGGGTGGGCAGGAACCCCAGCCAAAAGCCCCCTACCCATCCCAAGGCTCTTACCTTTTCCTGCAGGCTCCATTCTATGTAGAAAGGCCGGACCGTTCTGATCACGCTCGAGGGGGCAGCCCCTCAAAAACCAGCCAATGAGGGGCCGCCCCCTCGAGCATGCTCAGAATGGCCCAGCCTTTCTACACAGAATGGAGCCTGCAGGAAAAGGTAAGACCCTTGGGATGAGTAGGGGGCTTTTGGCTGGGGTTCCTGCCCACCCCTGGAGCCCGATCTGGGGTTCGGGAGTGAGCTGGAACCCAGGGACAGAAGGCAGCCGGCTGCCCACACTGGTCCATAGGAGCCAATGGCAGCAGCCTGGGGGAGGGTCTTCCCCCCGAATGGGTTGAGAACACTTTCCCGTTCACACTGGCAGGTAAGGGAACTGCTCTCAAAGCGTTCCTTACCTGCCCTTGTGTGAACGGGAAAGTGTTCTCAACCCGTTCGGAAGGAAGCGTTTCGAGGCGTCTTCGCCTTAGTGCGAAAACGCCTTAGATGTGAACAGATTGGTACGACCTCAGTTTGAATTGTGAATAGGATGTCCTGTCACATATAGGTGTGACCAGGGGCCATGAAGGTTCTTAGCCTCTGGGCCTCTGGGTGCATCTTGCGGGCAAAGTATTATATTCACACCCACACATTTCATTTTATTTTTCCTTGGAGTCTTACTAGCGAAAACTCTTTGCAGTTAATTTTTGCATGGTAAAATGTAGTATTTTAGATATGGCCAGATGAAAAGATGTGGCCAAATTGTATTATGATGGCTGCCAAAGTTCTGTAATATTCCCAGGAGGTAGAAATTTAATGTTTTTTCATCAGACAAATAATTTGCTTTGCACATTTATTTGATAGCTCAATCATCTTGCCATTCAAGAACAGCACGAGGAGACTGACAATTCGACTTAATTTATGGTTATTGTAACGGTGCTACTCTACTAAATAAGGGGGAAAGCAAGCAATCTACTACTAGTGGTTTATCTGTAGTGAAAGGTGATTGGTAGTTGCCTTGTGCCAGGCAAGTGCCAATCCAAAGTGTGTGCATATACTCTCAGATGAAGTGTTAGATTTCCTCCCATTCTAGTTAGTGTATTCTTTTTAATTATCATAATCATGTTGTATTTGGACTGCTGTAACCACCAGTAGGATAGAGGGTGAAATGAGAATGCAACAAACAAACAAACATGTGCCAGCTGTGTATACTGAAATGCAACTGTGATTATCAGTTAGTGTCACTGTGCTGATGACCAGCACTCTGTCGTCAGAGAAAACCAGGGCAAGATCTTCATGGTCAGATCAGGTGGTGCTGAAAGGGTCCCAAAAGTGCTGAGTCTATTGGATGCCTAACTCAGTCCTGAGGGTGGAATCCATTGCTGGGATCCTTCCATTCGCAGAGCAGGAAAAAATAGTCTTGAGAAAGGAAACACATTTTTTGTTCACTCTTGCAGCCACTGGGTGGGCAAAGGCTGCTGGACTGGCTTACCTTCATGCCCAGTGCTATAGATTTTTTTCTTCCCTCTGCAGTTTCATTAATTGATACTCAGCTTAGGGATGTGCATGAATATTTGAAACATTTGAAATGCGATCGAATTCATTCAAATTTGGACATTTGAATTCAAATCAAATGTCCATAAATTCAAATTTAAACATTCAAACAAATTTTGAATTTTTAGATCTATTCATTCAAATTATTCAGACATTCACATGTGTACAGGTATGTACATGATGTGTACTTGCATGTATGCATCTTTCCTGCATCTGAACAGATTCCTGCATTTGTACGGATTCGTACGGGATAAAAATGGGACATACAAATGTTTTCAAAATTCTTAAGTGCAAATTCAAATAAAAAATTCAAGCGGATAGATTCAAATGTGTTTAATTCCAATCGAATTTGCTTAATTTGAATCAAATTTGGGTAAACGCAAATTTTAAAGATTCAAATCAAATTGAAGTTTTGGATATTCGATTTGAATTGAATCCCAAAAATTCCATTCGTGCACACCCCTAGCTGAGCTACCCCTACGTTTTTAGTCACCTTGGATCCACCTTCAGATAGAACACATCAGTGAAGACACATGGGTTTTCTGGGTTCATTATCATGGAAGGAAAATGTTTTGTTTTGCTTGACTGTGGGCCTTTCTGCACTGGGCCCTACTCTGGATTATAGGCCAGAATAAGGGGCCTGGTCACACAAGTCCAAAACATGAAGGCCCATTCATGAGTTCGAATTGAGATCGTACCAGTGCTCGTCATACCTGGATCAATATAGGTGGTCCTCAGGCAGTCCCTGCCACTCATGCCACTCAAGGGAGGTGAGGGTGTTGGTCTGCAGTTCTTTTTTAAGCCTGCCCCCCCACCTCTATGCCCCCTTTCCTTTTTATTTTATTTTCTTCTCCTTGCAAATAATTTAAAAATAATAATAAAAATAAATTTGTGTACAAATGCTAGATAAAATTTGTGTAAGAAGTCGCTCAGTCTTCAAAGTGCTGGCTGGGACAGCTAGTCAGATGCATATCATGCCAGTCTTGAAAGAATTGTATTGGCTGCCAATTCACTACTGAGCCCAATTCAAGGTGCTAATTCTGACTTACAAGGCCCTAAATGACTTGGGCCCCAAATATCTAAAGGAATGCCCATGTCTTAAGATCTGGAGGGAAGGCCCTCCTGGTTGTCCCACTGCCTTCAGCAGCTAGGTGGGTGGGCACCTTGTAGAGGGTCTTCTTGGTAGTGGCCCCCAGGCTATGGAATGGTCTCCCCCCTGGAGTTGGGTCAGGCCTCTTCCGTTTGTGTTCAGGAAGGCAGTGAAGACACACCACTCAGGCCTTTGGTTAAATGCTGCTTACTCTTCCTCCACTGCAAACACTACTGTTTTAACTGTTTTTGCATCACTTTTATCATGTTGGTTTTTAAATGTTGTACTGGTTATTATTGTTTTGATATAGTTTTGATGTGCTTGATTTTAAAGGTTGTTAGCTGCCTGGAGACCCTCAGGTATAGGATGGGATATAAATAAATAAAATGAATAAAATAGAGAAATCGTACACATACACTGACGGGAGAAGTGGAGGTGCCTCACAAACTCTGCATGAAAGGAAAGACTAGACTTCACCCATCACAGCACAGTTCAGCCCCCTTTGCCCATCCTCTCGCTAATACTTGAGGAAATGAAGATGGCCTGGAATTCCAAGACGGTCTGAGTCCCTGTCAGTTCTGTGAAAACAGGACTCCAGGTTAAGACAGTCCAATGGCTATAGGCCAGCTTGGAAAATGACTTAAATAAAATTAATGTGAGTAACTTGACCTGGGCACCAACTCAGGTCGACCTAAAACACTCATGTGACCAGGGCCAAGGACATGTCCTGGTACAGACTACAGCAGCCCCTTGCCCAAGGCCTGCTACAACCTACACTAGCATGTGGATAACAGACATCTATCCCAGGATATAATCCAGAATAAGAACCAGTGCAGAAAGAGCCCTATATGAGCTGCATTGACTTACATTGGAGACTGGACCTCTAGTTCCTCTAACTCCTAGTCTTCTACAGGTGGGAAATTTCAGATGTCATTTGGCAGGTACCAATAAAGCTATAACAGAATCAGTAGCAAAATATTGTGCAACTAATAGATTGGGGAAGTTTTGGGCCTTTTTGCACTTGGAAGATGGGAATGGCTGGGGATACTCTGGCATGGAGCAGAGCATATGAACTCCCGTGGAGCCACTTCCTCTGGGCACAGTGGATGACCACATGCTGGAATCACTTGCCGGTCAAGACACTGCTATAGGGCTGTGTGTTTACTCTGCTTGAAGCTCACATAAGATGCACCAAGCTTATCAGTATGACCAGTTAGTTACTTTGTTCAATGAAGTGAGAATAATATGTGGATGTGCCAGAAAACATACTGCAAGAACAGCCTGATATAATATACTTTTCTCCTTGCTCAGAAATCTGTTTAAGTAAAGAGCTGCACATTGTCAATTTTCATTTCATTTCTGTGTTGAGATCCTATTCTTGTTATAAGACGGCCATTTTTGTGTAAGAAAAGCTCTTATTTTAATGTTGCTGATTTTTTAAACCCCCCTGCTGAACCTTTGCGCCAGCCTGACAGCCTATCCCCTCCTTGCAAAAACAAAGAGAATTTCAAAGCAGCCCAACACTCCAGATCTTTAGCTCCCTTCGATAGAGATCAGCCATGGTACGGTATGCGGCTGTCAATTCAAATTAGCTCCCAAATCCTGTTGATTTTAAGTACCAA
The DNA here is from genome assembly GCA_023333525.1 of Aspidoscelis tigris stejnegeri. Taxonomy (NCBI): domain Eukaryota; kingdom Metazoa; phylum Chordata; class Lepidosauria; order Squamata; family Teiidae; genus Aspidoscelis; species Aspidoscelis tigris. The sequence continues at coordinate 47,223,580 of JALMGA010000008.1, forward strand.
ATGACACGCTAGGGAGCTTGTCAAGCAATAAATAATAAGAGCCATTTGTGCCCATTTGTGGTGGCAGCATTTAAAGCATTAAATTCTCTTTGTATGTATCACAGGAGGCTATCATAAAAGGAATTGCTGGAATCATAAAAATGGACATTTCGAGCCCTGCCTCCAAACTAGACCAGGGGTAATGAAAAGCTCTGCGTTCGGCTGCCAAGGCAGCCGGCATTGATCACACTTTTTGTCAAGCGCTCACCTCCAGCAGCTGCACTTCTAGAACAGTAGTCCAGAAATCAATCCTGCCCTTCTGGTGGGCGCCACAGAGTTTTAATTATTAAAACAGGTGCCTATTAAATGCTAGTGTTACGGCAGGACTCATTTGGGCCTGGCTGCCCTCAGATCCCATCATGCTGTGCACTGTGCAAACACATAGTAAATAAGCAGCAAAGAAACCTTGGTCTTGTGGTTACAGTGTCAGACTCATATCTCATAGTCACCAGGTTTGAATCCGCAGTCTCCCACAAAACCAGCCGGGCGACCTGGGGCTAGTCACAGCTCTCTTTTCGAGCCCTCTCACAGCCCCACATCTACCTTGCAGTTGTGGAGAGAAGAACTAAAAGCTTTGCCAGCCACTTTGAGTCCCCTTAAATGGGTGAGAAAAGTAGGGTAGAAAAGCCAACTCTCCTCCTCCTCCTCCTCTGTCTCTGCTGCTGAAGTATTACAGCAGTGCTTATGTTGCCACCGTGGGGAAAGAGTACAGTATCTTAATTGTTTTGTGCAGATTCAGCCATTGCTTCACTCTTTTGGATAGCAAAGACAGATGCTCCCAGGCTGTGAAAACTCCAATTAAATACTTAAGCATTCAGGATCTCTATCAGTTGTATCCCATTGCTGCAAATACACTTAGTGGAAAGTCAATTATGAATATCAAACTTTCAAAGTAATCTGTGGCTTAACAACTGATGTGATCTGTACTGGTTGGGTATGAATGGATTGACGGACTCTATGAATGCCCCCTGTGGGAGCCCAAGACTGGGGATGGGGAATTTTGATCCATGTTCTCCTACCTAGTGAAAGTAGGCTGAGGCTTGCATTCACTTGACCTGGACTGCTCCTGCTGCAACTGTTCATACTGGAACAGGTACCTGCTGGAACAGTCCAGTTGTCCTGAAAAAATGCCATCCATACTTGGGATGGCTGTCTGGCACAGCTCCAGGGTTGTTCCAAAGGTTTTGATGGCGATCCCATTTTATTGGTGCAATGTGGTGTGCAGCCAAAATCAGTCCCCCTGCTAAACCAGGAAAGTAAAGCATGTGCCCTTCCTCTTATGTCTCTGTGTCTGTGCCAGTTTACTCACGAGGGATTTTGTGATCTAAAGACTGAGCACAAAGCACAGGATGGGTGCTATTTGGACAGGAGAGCCAGGCTCAAACATTCCCCAAATAGTGATATGTGTGAACAAAAAAATAAGAAATAGTTAGCTGAGGTTTGTGTAGCACAAACAGAACAATCTCCCTTAGTTAAGTGGAGACTTCTTTATTGTGCAGACAGAATTAAACCTATTTGAAACTGGAATTACTATCGGAATTGGAATTACTACTGCTGTAGAACTGTTTATGCTTGCCTGAGAGTAAGTCCCTTAGCACACAATGAGGCTTGCCTTTACGTTGGCATGTAAATCCTTTTGGAATCAGTGGGACTAATTTGGCCTTCATCCAAGTAACTTTTCAGCTAATCTGGTCTGTGTTTCAGGCTCTTAATTCACCCAATATTTATTTTCCAGCACTTAAGATGTTGAGATTATTGAGCAGGGCTGATCCCAATCATTCACCTGGAAAGGCTTCACTGCACCAGCCAATAGAACAAGCTCTCACCGTGCTGCAGAAATATTCTGGACTTGGGAGCATGAATTTCTAATTGCACTTATTTGTCTAAGCCCTGTATTTTCGAACTGGTCTTCTCTAGAACATCTATCAATTTGCACAGGGCGTTCTTGGTTCAATTAAGTGCATTGCTCCACCAAATGAACATTTGAATTGCTTAACAAGATGAGCCAACACACTCCTTCAGGATCTACTATTTATTGCTGGAATTACCGAGCTGGTTTTATATGAATACATGATTTAAGTCAATTTCCTGGAATTCATTAATAGTCAATATACTCAGAAACTGATTACAGAAGTTGTGGAAAGTGATTTTTTTAAAAAAAAATTGAGCTCCTTCTATGTTTTCTTTCCACTGCTGCCACAGTCCAACAAGCGTTTGAACACTGAGGGCCAGTGTGCACTTGGCCTGGTGGTGCACATGTGGTAAGCTCCCAGACAGAGCATCCGCACTTCTGTGCAGGAATTTACCACACATATGCTGTACATGGTGCAGGTTTAACTGCACCACGCACACACACTGAGCCTGCATTAGCGCCAGAGATGGTAAGGTTCCAGATGCACCATCCAAACTTCTTCCTGGTTAGAAGAGGTGCAGAAGGAGCACATGATGGTCAGTGCACGAGAGATGATGTGCTGTTTAGCCTGGTTGCCCCACTGATGGTGCTGCACAGGAGCAGAGCACCAGCTCTGTTCCAAGATGGCTGCCATCTGGGCGGCCGTTCAAACTTAAGGTAAGTTTTGGGAAGTTGGGTAGGTTTAGTATGCTCTAAGTACTGACAATTGTGGGTGGTTAGCTCATACCGGTACGATGCCTCCCAGCCCATGGAAGCTTAGCATGAAAAGGCCCAGAGTTTGAATTTGAAGTGAACAAAAGGGTATTTTATCTTAAGCTTGTTTTATCATGTTTTATATTTAAGCTTTATTGCTGTTGTTGCTTTTGCATTTTTGTACCACCTTTTGGTGGAAAAGGCGCTAGAAATAAACTATACTACTACTACTACTACTACTACTACTACTACTACTACTACTACTACCACCACCACCACCACCACCACCACCACCACCACCACCACCACCACCACCACCACCACCACCACTACTACTACCACTACCACTCAGCAAACATACCCTGTTTGACCTAGGTTCAAAGATGTTTGAAGGTGTTTGAATCGGAACAAACACAGTACTCTGCTGTTCAAAGAAAAAAAATCAAACTAAAACCAGACCAGCCCCTGCTCAATTAAACCAAAAACATTCTATTGAGAACCAAAAATAAATGGCCATGCCAGTATTACCTGTGCCAAATGTATAGCATTCCAGACCTACAAGCTTTTCATATCTTGCACTGCATCAGATGGAATGATCTGGTAGTTCTCTGTTTTTGTCCATTTATATAAAGTTCTTGCTAAGGAGGTGCAAGAATATTCGAAACATTCAAAATTCAACCAAATTTGTTCGAATTCGGACATTTGAATTCAAATTGAATGTCTATACATTCATTTTTTAACATTCAAAAGAATTTCAAATGTTTTGAATAATTTGTACGAATTATTCAGACATTCATATCCATATGCATTTGTATGGATACGTATGGGACAAAAAGAGGATGCATACGGGATAAAAATGGGGTGCATATAGATGCATATGGACACATAGATACAAATGTATTTGAATTGGATTCAAATTTGAATACATTCATTTTTCTTTATTTGCTCAAATTCAAACATTCAAATATTCAATTCAAATCAAATCAGATCCAAAGATTGTATTCGCGCACACCCCTAGCTCTTGCCAATCATTGCTTCAATGTGTCTCAACCCACTGCTGTCAAGGGGGCCCCATCCTGAGGGGGTCCAATCCACCAAATTCAGTGACTACCTGCAGGTTACGACCATGAGGGCAGTGGGGAAGGCAAGAGGCTCCAACTGATTTATGATTTATGGCAGATTGTATGTTCAATGATATGAAATGGAAGTTTCCAATCTGAACCTTTGGCCATATTCATTGCCTTTATGGAGCTGCTCCTTAAATGGCTGTCTTCCAACTCAATGCTGTCCAAAAGCTTTGAGGAGCCCCAGCTTGCACAGCATTGTTGACCAGAGTTGATGGATAGCATTAGACCCACAAGCTGGAAGATATCAGTTTGGCAAAGGATCAAAGATGCTTTGCGGTCGCCAGTCGTTTTCATCAGTGCTGTTTTGCTACACTACATCATGACTTTCTTTTCTCCTTTTAGGCTGTAGCAAAAGAATTCAAACTGACAGATTTCTTTTCTTTTCCAAAGATGGCATTTTGAGGAATTGCACTGTTAACCATGAAAACAGAACATTGCAAAACTGTTGCTCTTAGAAGATGGCAATATCTCTGCAGCAAACTTGCACAGAATATCAGGCAATGCGCGATGCACAATAAATTCACTTCACTTGCCTATCTAAGGAAGCAACTAGGTACCATTTCTTGGAATGAAATATCTCTAAGTGACTATAAGATGGCACAGTGGGGGGTGGAGGGGTGAACATGTATCAATAAATATTTCACTAAAATTGTTAAGGAAGACCTTGCTATGATATGCATTAGCAATACTTGAGGTGGGTTAAAAGTGATGGTGCTATACAATGGGATTTAATTTTTTTCATTCAAGGCATAGTTTTGTTTTTTGTTTTAATGCTACTGCTTCTATAATTGTATGCACCTAGTGATGCATCTGATGAAGGAAGTTTAGGGCTACATTTCCACTTGTAAAAAACCCTGGGTTTTAACCCGGATTTTATTTTTTACTGTGCCAAGGGCTCCTGCATCTGTCCCAACTGCACTGGGGCGCCATTCCCACCCCTGCCTGGTGTTCGTCCATCTTTCATCATCATCCTGCTGCTTGTCCTCCCCATTGCTCTCCAGCAGATGGAGGGAAGGGGTGGGGGGAAGGAGTGTGTGGGGGATACCGGAGATGCAGAAAGACAAAGAAACGAGGCAGCGAGGAGACAGCGGGAGAAGAAGAGGGTGGGAGACAATGAAATGGGGCACAGGGGGAAGGGGCAGGAGACTGACAGCAGGGGACAATGACAGAATGGGGCAGGGGCTGTAAATGGCAGGGGGTGGTGTTCCCATTACCTAAATATTCCGATTTTGACAGGGATTCTGCTGTGAGTCCCATTAAAATCTGAATAGCGATCCCCTGGATTTTCGGACCTTAAGTCCACAGAACTGGGGAATCCCATCCTTGTGTTGGGATGGTAGACACTTGAGCTGCATTCAGGCCAGACCTGAGGGCCAGTGGAAATGCAGCCTAAGTCTTCTACCAATGTCTTTCTCTTTGTTACGGCTTTTTCATATCTACTTGTTGGACACACTCTTGCATGCTAGGGATGTGCATGGATGGGGTGTGTGTGCATTTGATTCATATCGAATTGAATGTAGGAAAGTTTATATTTGTTTGCATAGAACCCCTTCAAATTTGTTAGGATTCTATTGATACAAATATATTCGTATGAATTTGTACGAATATCTGATGCAAACAGATATATATCCGAACGTGTATGGCTGAGCATGTGAGGCCACCATCAGCAATGACTCCTCAAATGGATCTGGTGGGATGGTAGGGGAGGGACTAAGTGCATTCCTTCGATGCCTTGGATCTGCATTTTTATCCACACCATCTATATCCTGCCACCCTGCTTGCTCCTGCATGAGTGGGCATTGGGGGACATAACAGAGAAAGGGAAACCAGGAATCACTAGCCCATGCCTGAAATAATAATTGCATGAGATAAGGATTCCTGGCTAGAGTCAAAGTATTAGAATGAGTGACCTGTGATATTCTCTGCTGCTTTTGGAAGGTCTGTTACAAAGGAAAAGAAAACAAACTCCAGGACTTCAACTAGTTTAGTCAAAGTCATTTTTATCACCATCCTTTTAAAATCTTGCTTGATCTCGAACACAATGGAAGGATAAATCACTGGTACACTACTTCAATCCCCCATCTGTTAAATGAGAAGCGAGGGATCAGTGCTTTTTATTATACTGGTGGTATATGGCAGGATAAAGCACTTTCTAGATGCTAGAACACCTTTAAACGGTTCGCTAAAACCTGTGGTCAAACAAGGAAAATGACTAGTAGCTAGTCTGAAGTCCACCTTCCCTCGTGAAATGGCCCATTAACATATGGGATGCCCAGCCACAAGACATGATGATATCTGTTAGGGTAAGTAGGTTTGAAAGAACAGATGTGCTAATGGGAGATAGTTTCATCAAAAGCTATTAACAAAGATAAGATTCCTGTACTTTAACAACAGCAGAATGTTGTAAATCAGATATAAAATAAGATGAAGTGAGGAAGAATCTGCCATATGGGCCCTTTGCCACAAAGGGCTCCACGTATATACTTAGAACCAGGCTCTGTCTGTGGACACACCTTCACTTTAATCCTTCTTCAGTCCATCTTTGGACCTCAAAGCTCACATCTTTTTAGTCCAATCCATTTTATTTGTAGACTTTCCTCCCTTAAATCATACTTTCTTGAGTCCTGATTTTTAATCTACTTTCGTTATTTTGATGGGATCGAGGAAGAGGACCAAAGGGAGATGAACTGTACTATAGAGGGTGGATACTGCTTGAATTTGCCTTCCCTTTCACCCAGTGTGTGATGAGACCCTGTTGACTCACAAAACTTTTATCCTATCAGAGCTCAGGGGGTGTTGTGATGGTGGAGAGGAGTAGAGATTTTTAAGTCTCATAAAGGAGTCTCAGGACAGGATAGAAAGGTGTGACCACAGCAACCTAAACTGAAGAAGGATTATCAGATATTGGGTGTGGTCCGAGTGAATACGTCTTGACACCTGTTTCCAGCAAACCAACACAAGTCCCTATAAACTAGAACCCAAGAACAAAACCAAAAGCACCAACCTAAAGGGTTCTGCAAGAAAAACAACAATAGACAGAATAATATATGTGCCACTCCCAAAGAAAATAAATGTACTCTGGAACCAGAAAAAACAGTATAATTACTATAAGGGCAGCAATACCCCACTGAAAAATTTATAAATGTGGAAAATAAAACACAGTTAGTAAGGTCCTAATAAAAATATAAAAAAACTATTAAAAACTCAAGGCCAAACGCGTTTCGACAAAAGTCTTCATCAGTGGCCAATATTTATAAAGAGTAATATAAAATACACAGTAAAACAGTATACAGCTCACACAATGTGAGTCTCATTCAATTATGTCCCATAACAGTTATATTGTGGGATAAGAACATTATAACAGGAGAGGATCCCTGCTGGATCAGGCCACAACCCATCTAGTCAAGCGTCTTACTTACACAGTGGCCCATCAATTTGTTTCTGGGCATCTCAAGTAGAAGACAAAACCTTTACCTATTCTCAAATTCACAGACGGCCTTTAGAGGCATCCAGCCTGTTCCTCCAGCAGGGAAGAAATATCTAGGCATCCATTCTAGTAGCCATTGATACACCTGTCTTCCATGAGTTTTTCTAACCCTTTCTTAAAGCCATCTAGACTGGTTGTTTTTAACCACCTCTCCTGGCCACGAATTTCTTTGACTGATGTCCTTCTGGGTGAAGAAATACTTCCCCTTCTCTGATCAGACTCTCCTACCCATCAGCTTTATAGAGTGCCTCCTGGTTCTAGTGCTGTGTGACAAAGAAAAGATGTTTCCTCTCTCTCTTCGATTGCTATACCATGCATGATTTTATATATTACAGTCAGGTCCCCTTACTTCACTTATTCCAGTACCATATTGGGGATGTTTGGCATTCCCAATATACAGTAGGTCTGAGAGATTTGCCTGCCTCTGGCGGCATCCTCCATTTAAAATTGGCCACGTTGTTCTTCATTATTTTGCCATCTCAGATTTTAGCAACATCTGCAGATTTGGCTTAGTGCCTTTAGCTAAAGTGATGTTATGAACTACAGAAGTTCCCTAATGAAGTAATCATAGTTGAGCTGAGAAACATGCAAGACATATGATGGAGGCTGCAAAAAAGAACTGAGTGGAATTGTTTCTGAGAGAGGGGCAAACAAGGTCATTCGTGCCCTGCAGTGATTTTTGTAAGATAAGCAGCTGTGGCTGGAATGTCAAGCTATCCTTTAAGGTGCCTTAGACCTCTTTGCTAACCTGTAAGGAATAGTTTGAAAGACGATGCTTGTGTAAAGGGGGGTGCAGAGAACTGAATTCTTTTTAAAAGTCAGAGGGCTGACTGACAGAAGAAACTAGGATGCTCTCCCAAAAGCTGCACATAACACTTAAATTGAGCATACAGACTGGAAACAGTTGAAGCATATGGCGGCTCGGAAATGATTCTGCCATTGGAAAGTATGGCTGATTATTTAAGTCTCCTGAATACACTTTGAGCAAGATTATAGGGCTGTGCACAAATGAAATTTTTGGATTGGATTAGAATATTAGAATATTCAGATTCAAATGAGGAGAGAAAAAAATGAATGTATTCAAATTTGAATCCGATCCAAACACATTTGTACCTATTTGTACAAATATTTGATTTGTATTTGAAGAAACAAATATTGAGAACATTCGTATGTGTCTGTACGCATCTGTATGTACCCATACACATCTCGTTTTCATCCCTTTATGTATCTGTACAAATGCGTACGGATATGTATGTAATGCGTACGTATACGTACACATACGAATGTCTGAATAATTCATACAAATGATTCAAAACATTTGAATTCATTTGAATGCTAAAAAAATGAATTTATAGGCATTTGATTTGAATTCAAATGTCCCAATTTGAATGAATTCAACTGAATTTTGAATGTTTTCAATATTCTTGCACATCCCTACAAGATTGGTTGGCAGGAGGCAGCAATTACCTCTTGGGTGCTCCCTTAATTCCTGGCCATACATTTGATTCAATTCACAGCCTACAGTGGTGTTGGAGCTAGAGATCTGGACAGCCAAGGATTAAATTCACCTTTGCCTAGGCTATGGCTCCAGACTGTGCCCATTTCTTGCACTTACTTGTTAATCTGGATCATGGAGATGATAAGAACACATTGTTTGTATGGGAGCAGAGTAGTTCCAGGTTAGGTAAATATGGGGCCTATTCGCACTTGACCTTTTTCTGGAGTATATCTCAGGATAGGGGTCTGTGGTCCTCATGCTAATGCAGACTCTGGCAGACCTCACTTTGGGCCTGCTGAAGCCTGCACTAGCATATGGACAGCAAGTCCCTATTCCAGGATATATTCCAGAATAAAGCTAAGTGCGAATAGGCCCATGGTCTGTGTCTGTGCTAGCACTCTTTAGCATGCATTTGCTGTTCTAAAGCCCACTCAGTGCAGGTACCTCTGCCTGTGGTTGATCCAGACATAGCTAATAGAGATTCACTGAGGTACCAATGCATCACTGCCTCACAGCCTAACCTCCCAAATGGGTGCTTGGGCTATTGAGAAGAAGAGGTGGAGAACACTGTCAACTCCCTTGACTCCTTTGTAAGAAAGGGACAATATGAATACAAAACACAAATAAACATAGCTAATGGCTTCGATGATGGAAACTACATCTGAGTTTCCACATTTGGTTGAAGGCAGCTCCATTCTAGGTGAATGAGGGAGGCACCTCAGTCCACCACAGAAGAAGCCACCCTCTATGTCTCCATATGAGGATCTGGAGGCATCACTTCCAGCAGTTCCTTTGTGTAGGGCATAAAATCACACCCTGCAAACGAGGGGCCTCAGGCAGCAACCACACTGGCAAAGGGAGTAGTGAAATCACCAAAAGGTACCCACTGCTGCCAAGAGTGGAGATGCACTGGCAGCAGGCACCTTCTCCAGAGCCCATGGGCATCTTGGCAAGGTAAGTGGATACACGGTCTGCAGGTAGTTTACAGAATGAAGGCCCAGTCATCCCCCCCCCGATGAGCAGCTCAGTACTCTTGCATTCTGAGTAAGAATTTCCCTTTGTACATTTTATGAAATGTTGTGCAGAAGTAAACACAGCAGAACTTCAAGATGGGTTAAGTTATGCTGAGAAACAGAATGCCAAAATGACAGCACAGATCCAAATGCAACACCTAATCCTGTCTATGTAGAAGTATCTGTGCCAACAGCTGTCGATTTAAACAGGGGGGAAAGGGGGGGATTTAATGCTTGGTAATCTCAAAGAGGACTAAATTCTATTAAAAAGTGAAAATGAAAATTTGTAACCATATGTACGTAAACAATAAACACCTCCAGTACATTATGAGAGGTAAATCAGTCTTCAGTCTCCTTTACTTCCCAGTAAGTCCCAGTGATACCAGTAAGTGATGTTAATAAGTCCTATGCCCTGCACAACTGCCCAACCTTTTCCCAAGTATCCCATCCAGACTGTATATCTGAAATCTCTCCAGAATGATATACTGCACTGGGCTTTATTCCTGAGTATGTTCTGGAGAAAGGGATCTGCTATAGTCTGCCCTAGGATGTGAGTGGAAAGCCCCTATTTATTTATTTATCTGGATTTTTATACTGCCTTATATCCAAAGGTCTCATGGGGGCTTACAACATTTAAAGTCAAATCTAAAATGAACAGACTAAAACCATAACAGTGTCTGAAAGTGGGGAGGAAAAGCTATTTCCTTATTTAGTCAAAGGTCAGAGCAAAGACAACACCACAACATGTCAACTAAAAGCACCCTCCTAGGCTCCAAGATTAGGAACAGTCATTCCTAGCCTTCAGAGGCATTGGGTGACAGCTGTGAAGCTCACCCAAGCTTTGCAGTTGCAGGAAAGCATGGGTCAGATCTATGCTGTCAATGCAAACAGTGCTGAGTCAGCCCATGCCTTCAAGTAATCTGGATCAGTTGACCTCCATGTAATCCAGATCATTGGAACCCACTGATCCAACTTACCAAAGGTAAGTTTAGAAAAGCCCCAGGAAACTCTCAGGCTGCATGTTTGAGGAATTTACCCTTGGTAGTGAAAATGTCCAAGTAGTACAGTATACAGCTTCTTCTCTTGTGCTACATCAGTGTCAGTTACTTATTCTACTATTCTTTGATATTCCAAAGAAGGTAGGAGGGTTATGTTGGCCATGGAGTGGAAAGCAGCTAACTAGGGATGTGCACGATTGGGGTTTCTTACATTTGATTTTATTTGTATCAAACTGAATGTAAGAAAATTCATATTCGCTTGAATAGGTCCCCTTAGAATGTGGTAGGATTCTATTGAATACAAATGTATCCCTACAAATTTGTATAAATATCCAATACGAACAGAAATGTATCCCGTAATATCCATTCTGAAACTGCCAAATCCACCCTTGATCCACTTTGAATCTGCTCTCAATCCATCTCAAATGCACTCTAGATCAGTAGCAGATGTGACTGGCGCAGCCACTTTCCCACCTCCCCAGGTTCAAGAATGTTCTGAAACATTTGTACGAATACGCATGTCAATGTACAAATGTCATAACATTAGATTCTTATACGAATATCTGAATTGGTACTAATGCATATGTATATCGAATGTTATCAATATTCCTGCACATCCTGACAGCTAACTTATTTCTCAACACCTGTGGGATTCATTTCCTAAAATGCTTCTTTTGCCCCACAAGTCTTCTTTGCAGTGCACACCCATGCCATGCATGTGGAAGCACCCTTTGCAGTTTCCTTGCCACTGATATTTTCTTAGAAGATTAAATCATGCAAGATTTGCTCTGGGTACGTAGTAAACAAGAGAATACAAAATGTTCTACATAATTGGCAATGATACACTTTGAAAAGCTTATTGGTTAAAGCAATCAAAGTCCCTAAATGTGACCATCTTATATTTTCTTCCAGATCTCTGTGGTGTGGAGGCAATCAGTTAACTGAATCAGAACAATGAGAGGGAATCATCAGTATGATAAAAACAACTTAATGAAATGAAACACAAAAATTAAGCAGAATTAGACATGACACATAAAAGAACAGTCTTTACTAGCTGTAATCAAATGATTATTATCTACCTTCTGAATTAATGGTTGTGTACCTATAGTTTTCCGCATTTATGGCAACCCCCAAAAAATAGATGCCAAAAGAAGAAATGATTGATATAATAATGCTTCAGTTCATTTAAGTTCTATAAGCATTATGTAGGCACAGAAGAAATTGAGGCACATTCATGCCTCACTGCAAATAATTGATATGCTAATGAATTAAGCATGTTTGAATTAATTAAAATCACTGGTACTGAAGACCTTACACCTTATTCTAACTTTCTGATTTTCAAGTTACAAGCCTACTATCTGAAATCCCTCAAATTACTTTATCAGAGGAAGTGTTTGTTTTTAATTGTGAAGAATAAATGTATAAGATGTACAGGAAGCAAAGTACATTCCTTTGAACAGTTGCAGTTGTTTCTTCCACTGACAGGAAAATGCACCCTTGCAGAGATTTGGAGTGGAAATCTCCAATCAAGAGTGCTGATATTTGACTCATGCTCCTCCCCTCAGGCAAGAAAGGTTATCCTTTATCACATGTGTAGATGCAGCTCATCTCTATTATATCTGTCATGCCTCTGTAACAAGTTTGTTTATGTTAATTAGAGTTTGACTTGTAAGCCTTGTTTATTAGAAGCGAATATTAGCCTGTCTCTTTAAGAAGCGGGTTTGTGGATAAAGAGGGTGAAACATTAGAGCTTACAGGGAAGAGTTAGGCCCAGTTTTCAGTCTGCAGTCAGAGTGGAAGTAAGCATTATTCTTAGACAGGAGGAGACTCCTCATAGGCCTGAGGAAAGTAGAGACTCTTCATAGGCCAGACAGCGCCAAGAGAAAGGCAGGAATTCTTCATAGGCCAGCTAGTACCAACAGCAAGAGAAAAGTAGAAATTCCTCCTCACAGGCCAGTCAGTGCCTTATCAAAGAAAGTAACTACAGAAGCCACAAAGACTGAGGCCTAAAGAACTAGGAAGCTGCAAGGAAACTGTAAGCTGTTATTTACTAAGAAAGTTGTTACATTATTTATTGTAACAGTACAACAAATATAATTCATTTATATCAAGAAAGACTTGTGGATTCTTCAAAGTTTCTCTTGTTTAAGACCTCTGCCCAAGGTCATAGTACAGACTAAACTCCGAAGCTTAAGTATACCTGGCAGAACAATGTCCTTTTCAAGATGTGATGGCCAAGAATGTGTACAATATTCCAGGAGGTGCATCAATAATTTGTATAAAAGTATATTTGTATTACTGGTAGTTTTATTTGCAATCCCATTTTCATAGCCAGCTCACATTGCTTATATTAAATACCATCCACCATTTTGATGCCTGAGGCCTATTTGCACAGTACCAGAGCTATCCTAATTGCATACCAGTGGCCTAAGTGCAAATAGAGATCAAATTTGCATTTGGACAGAAATTCCACTTAAACCATGGGTACATACCCAGTTACCAAGCATAAAATCATAGCCATAGTCTTTCAGTCAATACGTCTAGATGGATTGGGACTACATTTGTTAATAACAGAAAAATATTAAAGGGAAAGTAGTCACATGTCTATACACTGGCTGTATAAACAGACCAACTGCTCTTGTGATTAATTCATCTCACCATGGATTTAAAGAGGCTAAAGAGACAACATACATATAGTTTGGGCATTCATGGATCTATCTATCTATCTATCTATCTATCTATCTATCTATCTATCTATCTATCTATCTATCTATCTATCTATCTATCTATCTATCTATCTATCTATCTATCTATCTATCTATCTATCATCATCATCATCATCATCATCATCATCTCCATCATCATCATAAAGGGGGGGATGGTATTTGCACAAATAGAAATCCACTTGGACTACATAAAAATCCATACAGGAGAACCATAACTGGAATGTCTATAAACTTTGAAACTGTCCCATTCCACAGCAATTGGTGAAAAATTCTATGGAAGTTTGAATTTAACAGAACTTGTGAGGGGAAAAAATTAAAATACAAATTTTTAGAACCTTTGGTCTTGAGAATCTAGTCCATCTCCCAGTCTACCCTTAATTTTACTTGATTACTGCAACAGAAAACTGTGACACAGGATGATACTATATAAGGAATAATTTCTATTTTCACAGCCTGACTTCAGATGAACAAATATGTCTGGGAAATGCTGCAGGATGCACTTAGTTTATAGTTGTTAAGATTGTTTTCCTTGTTAATGAACTTTTCAAGAAGGAATTGGGTTTTCTCCTGGATTTGTTGATTATTGCATTCATCACAGGCTGTACCACCCAAGGGCTGAATTTATAGCTTAACAAATTATTTTTGCAATAAACCTTTCTATGTTCAGCATATGGAAATGGTGGCTGAAAAATGCATGCTGAAAGCAACTCCAGCTCTTCCTGTTAAAAAGCAAAGATAATACAGTAAGGTGGGAGTGGGGAGCAAATACTAGAATTATATGAGTTTTTCATCATGACAATAAAGTTTTGGCTGGCTTGATAAAAATGTACCATATTCTTAACAGGCATTTTAATAAATTGCCTTTAATACAATTACATTACATTAATTTTCTAAAACTCTGCTACTTCCCATGCAAGATGAAGCATTGACTGTAAGATTAAAGTTGGGGGGAGAAGAGGAGGAGGGGGCTTGAAGTTAAAGGCTGTCTCTAGCAACAAGGGATTAAAGTCATAGAATGGATGGCTACATGCAGAAGAGCTAAATAAGCCTGAGGCTGCATCCAGATGTTGGTTACTTATTCCCCTATATTTGGATATTCTGGAATAAAGCAGGGATGTTCCTGAACATCCATGTTATATTCCAGAATCTCCAAATATAGTAGAATAAGTAACAGCCATGTGGATGCAGCCTGAATCTGAGTGTTATATGCTTGGAAGTGTCTGTAGCTTAGTGATAGTGCTAGGGCCACAAGTTTGATCTCCATCATCTCTTCAAAAGAAAATAACAGCAAAGCATTTCTGTCAAGAAGAGAAGGAAAGATTGAAGACAAAGAGGGAGAAGAGGTGGCCCAAGAAGAGATGGTGTGATGGAAGCAATGAACATCGGCTTGGACAGACGTTGGGAGGCAGCTGAGCACAGAGGGGTCTGGTGTGCTGTAGGCCACAAGGCTGCAAAGTTTGGACATGACTGAACAATAGTTTTCATAGCCAGAAAATCTGCACTTGACAAAGGGTGTAAGTGGGAAGTCTGCATCTGTTTTATCACTTTCCAAAACTGTTTGTAGAACTTGCCTTTCGGCTGATCTTGCCTCTTTGAATATGGGTGTTTTTCCACTGTCACTAAAAGTACCCATTAAGTACCCATTAATGGGTACGTAATGGCATTTTTGTACCCATTAATGGGTACTTAATGGGTACTTCTAGTGACAGTGGAAAAACACCCTATGACTAATGTAGCATCCACACAGGCACCCTCAAGAAGCCCCAGGGACATGGAACTCAAATACTGAAAGTATCTACTGCCTAGAGTGGTCTGAGGAAGGGCACTGGAGTGGGAGAGATGCCTTTGAGCACACTCGTCACCCTCTGGAACTCTTGCCACCAGCTGGCAGCAGAAAAAAACAACTGACACACCTGTTTTGAGGAAGTGGTACACCAGGAAAAGCCAACTTCTGGGACCTCTTTCTGCCCAACAGAAGGCTTTGTTAGCTCCAAAGACAATCAGAGGGAAAGGCATGGAATGTATGGATGCCCCTTGCCCTATGCTGGGGGTGGAACAAACATTTTTTAAATGAGCAGCTCAAAACCAGCTTGGAAATTGTAGTATGTGGATGCTAGTGATCCCATCCCACATAAAATTTATATTAAAGGCCAAAGAATGCTCTTTAGAAGTGCATTTAATCGTCTTTAATGTGCATTAGAACCACTAATGTGTCTCAGCTCAAAGCCTGTTTTGAGCCACATTGGGATGAATAGTTCTTGGTGCAGAACAAGGCCATCTCCATTGGGATGGCCTGTTCCATCCCAGCTCCTACTCTGAAGTTGGCATGTGGTGACTCCAAATGTTCCTAAGTGTTCCTTGGGGCCCATTTCAGCAGCATACTTTGTGGTGCCACCCAAATGACTCCCCTTGGTATTCCAAACCATGGAGGCATGCAGAACACAAAATCTATATGGGCTGATATACAACCCCATAGTGTGCTGGGAGACCTTTACCACCAGATGCCATTTAGTCTATGCTCTGTCCTGTATTGACAGAGTGTACAAGGAGAGGGCACCATACCAGCATGCAGACTCCTCCTTGTTCCATGTTCCTGACAAGTGCTAAAAGGCCCTTAGATTTCTGCAAACCACTAGTGTATCTTTAGCAAGAAAACAGTATGGGGCTGAGCTTAGCTTGGCCACTTTTCTTTTCCCTGTGTATACTTACTTGGAAGAAAGTCCCATTAAACTGAAGGTAGCTTAATTTATGGAAATGAGTGCAAGATTGCAACCTTTGTTAATAGATACAAGAACAGATGCATAGAGAAAAATGTCTGAGCTCTAGAATTCCAAATAGCTGACCGGATCAGTGTCGTTTGTGGTAAGCAATTCTGTCTCATTAAGAGTCAACAACAATCCACATCGAAGCTAGAGATTCTGGTCTGTGACTGTATACATTCATTCATTCATATCGAAGCTAGTAACACGTTCCCAAAATCATACACAAGCCAGAGGATAGCATCAATAATTGCATATGAAAAATATGTTTTCCCAAAGCCAGGACAGAACCCCAGAATAATAATCATTATGAAAGAATAATCAAAATTGCTCTAAGGTAGGTTTGAATCCTATCTTTAAAACAGATTTTTTTTTAGTTGCTGCATCGCTCCAAATCATTCCCTGAAAACCA
Source organism: Aspidoscelis tigris stejnegeri (assembly GCA_023333525.1). Lineage (NCBI taxonomy): Eukaryota > Metazoa > Chordata > Lepidosauria > Squamata > Teiidae > Aspidoscelis > Aspidoscelis tigris. The sequence goes on from JALMGA010000008.1 coordinate 47,240,244, forward strand.
ACTTAGAGAAAAAGGTTAACCTATTGTTATTTTTCAAACCTTAATTTTCTGGTGAATACATTTTATTTTCTAAGAAAAGACTAAAAGTGCCAGAAAAAAAATTAAGTGGCTCTCAAAGGATTAAATATCTGTAAAACTTAAAAATATAATCCTCCTGCTCTTCCACTGGGTTTGGAGAAAGCTAATTTTTTGTCCATGGACATGTCCCCACTGTATCTGTAGGTGCATCTTCTGGCACTGAGCATCACCAAATTAGTTAGGTATTGATCCACTTAACTTTTGGTCCAATTAACTGGATGTTTACATTCAGTACTTTTCTCCCATACACACTAAAATCTCAAGGAGAGGTCCTCCTTGTACTTCATCCTCTCTCAGAGGTGCAAGGAGCAGGGACATGCAAGAGGGCCTTTTCTGTGATGGAACAGCCTTCCTCTTGAGGTTCTCCAGATGGCTACATTGTATGGCTTTTAGCGCTGATTAAAACATGCCTCTTCATCCGGGCCTTTAATGCTTAGCTTCCTCTGAGTGTTTACCTGCCAAGGAGGGAGGGAAAATTAGAAGGTGATGTTTTAAATGTGATTTAGGTATATTTTATGTTTTGTTGTTGCGACCTGTCCTCGGATCTTTGGGAGAAGGCCTGGATACTCATCCACCGAATACAAGTTCCACATGTATTCAAACAGGTAAAAATTCTGGGACCACCCTGTCATAGAAAACATCCTTATAATAAGGATTATTGGCTGAAATTACCTGTTAGGAAAGTAATTGGACCAGGTGAATCACCAGGTGAGGAGGGTAACTGGTTCCTTCTGTACTTCTACCTGTCTCAGCTGCTAACAGACTGAAAAAAGAACTAGCTGTTGAACAAACATGTAGAAAAAATGTAATCTGTTAACATTTCTGTTATAAATTTTGTTTATTCACTAATTGCAATTTTGGTTGAACAAGGACTTTTAAAACATGAGCTCTAATTAAAGACACTGCATAAGAAAAACTCAAAGAAATTATAATTAAATATTTAAGGGGGAGTCAGGAGAACATAAAAAAAATATGTTTTTTTAAGGTTCTAGTATTTGCCTTTTGTATTGATTACACCAATAAAAATTACAACATGATATAAATGGGTTTTTTTAAGGCTAATGCAAAATTGTAATGTTTTTACAATTTCCCTCCCAAAACAATTAAAAAGCTATCAGAGTGGGAAAGTGATGATAGCAATTAGAATGTGTTTGTGTCTAGACCCCAACTGTGACTAAGTATTTTCTATTTTTGGTACTTCTGCTATTTTACACTTATCAAACAGCTTTCCTCACACAGGATACACTCACAGCAGCATTTTAATCGACATGGAAGGCATGTTACAGGGGCAGTATTAGGAATCATGTCACTAAGATTTAGTCCTACAGAGGCCTGTTTAGTAGAAGTGCTGGTTGGCTCTATGGCATGAAGATTTCTCTCAGTTTTCTTCATTTCCTTCCCTCTCCTTTCTTCACTTTAGATAAAAGAATCTCAAATGTTTAACTTTAATTAGACAAGATTGAGACTTTAGGAGAGAGACAGGCACATCCACAAGCTGAAACTATTCACTGGCAAACACATTTCTGCTGCTGGGCTACATTTAGCTAGAATAAATAATTTCATTTTAAATAAATGAATTTAGTTTATGTTGCTGTTAATTAAAAATGCCTATGTGGCACATAAGACTTTATACACACACACTCACACATTCCACATAGGTAGACAGTGTGTTTGTGCATGTATTTATGTATAAAGTCAACACAGTAAAGCCAATAATCCACAGTTGGGCAAGTAATCTCATCAGTGACAAATAAATTCCTGGTTAAACATGTTTTAAGCAGGTGCCCAGCGAATTTAGCAAAGTCAGTCCCTGGCATCATTTCAGAGAAGAGAGGGAAGAGTGAATCTTGCAGATGGTGGTACAAAAAGAAAAGGCAAAGAATCACTCAAGTTTAAGTAAGGCTTGTTAACACTTACCTGACTGGTATGGTACAATAATAACAGCCAGGTAAGAGTGAAGACCAAGCGCAGCAAGAGGCACCTTCACTTCAAGGGTTACTAAAGCCCCAAACTGGACCACCAACACTTGAAGTGTGGAAGAAAAGGCCAGGCCAGGCCGGAGTGCCATGGCAATGACAGTATTGGAAAGTCCAAAACAAAACAATATTTTTTAATTTTTAAAATTTTTATATACAAAGTATGTGAGAATTAATAAGCATTAAAAAGAAAAAAATATATAAAAAACATACATGGAACTATAAATATATATACTACATACAAATAATGCAATTTATCCTTCCCCTGCTGCTAAACTGGACTGAAATCATTCTTTGTAATCTACTTTGTAAACTGTGTATATTTAAAAGTTAATGTTGGTTAATGTAAATATTTGTTTCTTGGTTTAACAGATTTATTATCACTATTATTAATGTTTGCTTTAAATTAGACCTGGTAAAAATACATGCTGTGATAAAGTTCCATTTTGTCTATGAACTTTCCTGCTGCTTTTTGAAAAGATTACAATTAATAAAAAGAAGGGAACTAATGTGCCAAACATGCACTGCTTCTTTCATTCTCATAATCAATAAATCCTGTTCCACTCACTTCTGCTTGCAGTTTCTGGTCCACCTGTGTTTTCTGTTCTCTAAATCATCTTTGTTTTCAACTGTAAGCATACGCTGCAAATTTTCTGTAAAGTATGCTTATAGCTTCAAAAGAAACAAAACAAAATAAAACACCACCTGATATGACTGCATCGTTCTTTTGCTGGTTTATTTAAAATAAATGTTCAAATGAATCTTGACCTCTAATTACAACCCTCTTTTTCACTGGAGCAGCTGAGGACCACACTTTTACCAATATTTATTTATTTATTTATTTATTTATTTATTTATTTATTTATTTATTTATTTACATTTCTATCTTGCCCCGTACCCAAAGGTCTCTGGGCAGGTAACAACAGATTAAAATAGAATATACATTAAAAGACATTAAAAATTCAGTACATATAAAACAATATACAATATGTTTAAAATTATAGTGACTGTACTGGGGGAGGGAATATTAACAGCTCAGCCAAAGGCTAGGCCAAAGATGTGCGTCTTCACTGCCTTCCTAAATATATATAAGGAAGGGGCCTGACGCACCTCGAGGGGGAGGCTATTCCATTGTCTGGGGGCCATCACAGAAAAGGCTCTCTCCCAGGTGCCCACCAACCTCACTGTTGAAGGTGGTGGGACAACCAGGAGGGCATCATCACTTGATCTTAAGGCATGGGCAGGTCGATATGGGAGGAGGCGTTCCTTTAGATATTTGGGTCCCAAGTTATTTAGGGTCTTATAAGTCAGAGTCAAAACCTTGAATTGGGCTCAGTAGCAAATTGGCAGCTAGTGCAATTCTTTTAAGACTGGCGTGATGTGTATCTGGCTAGATGTTCCGGTCAGCATTCTAGCAGCTGCATTTTGCACTAGCTGAAACTTCCGAACCGTCTTCAAGAGCAGCCCCATGTAGAGTGCATTACAGTAGTCCAATCTAGAGGTTACCAGATTGTGGATAACTGTGGCCAAGTCATCTCTATCCAGAAGAGGCTTCAGTTGACGGACTAGCCATAGTTGGGAGTAGGCGCTCCTGGCCATGGCCTCCACCTGAGCTTCAAGTGTTAGCGTGGAGTCCAGGAGAACCCCCAAGTTACGCACCTGTCCCTTCCAGGGCATTGCAACCCCTTCAAGGACAGGATGTCTCCCAACTACACGGACCCAAGATCCTGTGACACACAGCACTTCTGTCTTGTCTGGATTCAGCTTCAATATATTCACCCTCATCCAGCCCATTACTGCCTCCAGACACCTGTCAAGGACCTCTCCTGATTCAGATGGTACAGAGAGATAGAGCTGGGTATCATCTGCATACTGATGACACCTTACTCCAAATCTCCTGATGGCCTCTCCCAATGGCTTCATATAGATGTTAAATAGCATGAGAGATAAGATCGATCCCTGAGGAACCCCACAGGTGAGTTCCAAGGGAGTCGAAACAGTATCTCCCACAGCCACTATCTGGGATCTATACTGGAGATAGGAGCAGAACCAGTGCCATGCATTGTCTCTCACTCCTAAACTCCGTAGTCTCTCCAAAAGGATACCATGGTCAATGGTATCAAAAGCCGCTGAGAGGTCCAGGAGAACCAACAGGGTAGCCTTCCCCCTGTCTCTCTCCCGGAGAAGGTCATCAACCAGGGCGACCAAGGAAGTTTCCATCCCATGACTGGATCTGAAGCCAGATTGAAATGGGTCTAGATAATCAGCTTCTTCCAAGCGTGCTTGCAGTTGGACAGTGACAGCCCTCTCCAGAACCTTGCCTAGAAAAGGTATATTAGCCACCGGACGATAGTTGTTTAGGTCTTCTGGATCCAGGGAGGCCCTATTCAGGAGGGGGTGCACCACAGCCTGTTTCAGGGCCAATGGGACCACCCCATCCCTCAGAGAGGCATTCACTACTTCCTGGATCCACCCAGTCTTTATCAGCCATGAAGGGTAGGGATCCAGAGAGCATGTCATCAGCCACACCCCTGCAAGCAGCTTGTCCACATCCTCAGGCTGCAACAATTGAAACTGATCCAACCAACCAGGACCAGACAGTTCTCCGGACACCTCATCTGGACTCTTTGCAAAATTGTCACAGCAGATATTGCTTGGCCCTGGCTCACGCTTCTTTGAGCTTGGTTTTATGAGGCCATTTACTATTCTGAAAAGCTCTGCTGGACGGCTACTCGAGGATGCAATGGTGGTGGAGAAAAAGTTATTTTTCGCTGCCGTCACTGCCACATGGTAGGCACAATAGTGTGCTCTAACGTGTTCGGTCAGATTCACAGCTGGATTTATGCCACCTGCACTCTAGCCATCGACCTTCCATGTCAACAACTCATGTCAATAACTGGTCAGACTGAAACTCCTTCTCCCACTACATGTTGGTTCATAGGCTTTGTTTGGACCCCAGTCCACACCAGCAAATTTTCCTCTGATCTGACCCAAAATGAAGGGCTGGTGGGGAAGAGTTTCTCCCTGTCCTCACCTGTACTACTAGATACCACCCTTCACCTACCAACCAGCATTCAATTACTCTTAAGGCTTGAAGGAGGCTTTGAGGTGGTTTTGCTCACACACCAGTCTGCCCCCCCCTCACCTGAACATTCTGTGATAGAACAACTGGATTTGGGAAGACTTATGAACATGAGGGCCACACGCTGTCTCTCTGAGGGACCCCTGAGGTGCCCCTTTTATTATATCTGAATACAGTCTAAGTTGAAAGGGATATAGCATCCTCCATTTTTCTTTTCTGCCTCTCAGCTATTTACAAGGTGAGGTAGGGGTGGATGGGAAATGCTTGCAAACATATATAAATAGATTTTTTTGTAACCCCATCAATGTTTATTCAAGAAATATACACTTTGCTTTTAAGCAGAGAGGTCTTTTGCACTTTTTTCCCTGAGGAGATTCAGTTTTAGGTTTTTTGAAATCTATGTTGTCAGCTGTTCCTTGACAGTTTCCTTCCAGTCTTTGTTTTACCTAAAAAGAACTGGAGTTTTTGTTTGTAATAGTTTTTTCCCCCTTAGGTTCAAAGAACATACGGTAGGTCAAATTTTTCAGACATTGACCTTAATTGACATTTTTCAGACATGGACCTGCCATAGTATTCAAACTACCTTTAATTATTCATATGAATTTATTGACTGATTATTGTAGGTGATGCATTATTTAGAACAAGGGTAGTTTACCTGTCACCAGATGGGGGTGAATTTGAACTTAGGTTGCTGGGGAACTCTGGGTATGCTCCCAGATGGAATATTTGCACTGCTTCTATACCAGAAGTGGCTCCATGCATGCCAGAGTTCCCCCGCCTATGTAGTGGCAGACCAGCTTTAACTGTGCCACAACTGTACCAGTGGCAGGGCTAACACAGCCCTGCATGCTCCATCCACATCTCTTACGGGTGGAAGAGGTTAGCATGGAGCATGGGAACAGCAGCATAGGTGTGGTTTCATGCTGCAACAGATAGTCACTATGCCAAGAGTGCTACACATGTGCTGAAGCCATTGACACAGTAATGTGATTGCCTCCTCAATGGAGGTGATTTGCACTTAGCTAATGCCTAGTTAAGTCACGAATAAGTTTCGAATGGTTTGAGAGTCCCAAAGTGTGGACACCCAAACTATTTCAAAATTTTGCTTCCCTGGGACTTTTCCTATAGAAGTTGAAGTGCAAAACATCCCAGAGTTGGACTCTTATCTCGGTTGTTACTTCACAAAGGAGGTGTTTCTGTGCAGGCATCTGGGAGGAGGTGCCATAATTGGCCACAATCCCTTATCCTAACTACTGTGGGAGACTTTCCCACAGTAGTTGTGCAAAGATGCCCAAAGAAGAAGAAGAGTTGGCTTTTCTACCCCACTTTTCTCACCCATTTAAGGGGACTCAAAGTGGCTGACCTACCCTGTGAGGTAGGTGGGGCTGTGAGAGTTCAGAAGAGAGCTGTGACTAGCCCAAGGTCACCCAGCTGGCTTCAGGGGGAGTGTGGAACCAAACCCGGTATTCCCAGATAAGAGTCTGGCTCCCTACCCACTAGACCAAGCTGCTCCAAGCTCTTGACAAGTGGCCTTTAGAGGAATCCTACCCAGCTTTGATACAGTATTTAGACATCCATTCTAGTAGCCATTGATATACTTGTTCTCCATAAATTTATTCAGTTTATCCCAGCTATCCCAACTCGTTGCTGTCCCCACCTCTTTTGGTAGTCAATTCAATAGACCAATGATGCTCTGGATGAAAAAAATACTTCACCATGTAAGTCCCAACTTTCCTGCTTCCTAGTTCTAGTGTTGTCAAATACAGAAGATATTTTTTCTTCCTTTTTTAATACTTCAATCAGGCCACCCCCTAAAAGTTGTTGCCTCATTTCATTAATGAGCCCGCTGATCATTCTGGTTGCCCTTTTCTGCACTTTTCCAGTTCCATAATATCCTTCCTGTGCTGAGGTGACCAGAATTGTACACAATTCCAAATATGGTCTCATGATAGATTTACAGAGGTACAGTGATTCTTGCTGGCTTATTTTTATTTCTTTCACAATTACCCTTAGCATTGAATTTGCTTCTTTCACTACTGCTATACACTGGTTTGACAACTTCATTGAGATGTCCACCACAATCCCAAGAACTTTGTTGAAAGAACAAGAATAAAAAGATCAGAAACAAACCAAGTCTCTTATTTCACAGACTCTTGCAAGTTAGTCATCACAGCTTTTTCTGGTTTGGATACTTCTCTTAATGTTCCACAACCCATAATTTACTGCTTTAATTAATATCCTTGGGCCGAGTAGGGACAGAACTTCACATTTGTGGGAATGGAGCCACTTCTAATATGCTAGGCTTTGAATTCAATTTGAATGTTCGTCAAGTGTTCTTCAAATCCTGCTGCCACTAGTTCCATTTCTGAATCCACTCTGAGTCTGCTCTGAATCCAGAAGAACCCACAAATTCAGCTTTGCAAATGTAATGAAGTTTTGAACAAATTCACAAATGCTTTTGCTTTGCGTGCTTATGTCCACCTTTGAATATAGTCAATATCAAAGCTTCTCAATTTATATGAATTGCAAAGCTGATGAACATTTCTCACCCATCCTTATGGTTAAGTAATTTTGGTCCTCCAGTCCTCTAATGTTAACCAGTGTTTCTACATTATGGTAGAGAACTATTATAGCTTCAACTGCCATTGGATACCACTTTCAATAAGTGCCATATAGCCTGACAAATGGTGATGAAGAATTTATGGTAGGCTGAATCAATATCTGGTTTTTCTATCTGCACAAGCTTCGAGTTCTTTTCTCCCTTCCACTTAAAGAATGCCTAGACCTATTGAAGGGGTACTAATTAAAACACACCACCACCACCCCTTTCCCTGTCCAGTTGTACTTGGTCTTATATGTCCACACTACTTGTTCTGCTGGTTGTGAGAACCATTTTACTGATTATAGCTCTGTGCAATGAGACATAATGTCAGGAGTAGTTAAGTGGAAGTAGTCTTCTTTACAGGCATTTCTATAAAGCAAGCAAATAAAGAACGTAACTCTTTCTTAGCTTTCACTCCTAATTTGAAGATAAGGATGAGACAGATGGGAGGGCTGGCACTTGCCTCCCCCCTTTCCCTAGCAGTTCATGAATTCAGGGCCTAAGCCCAGAGTTCAGGCGTTTGGGGATGATGGTACCACTAGAAAGGAAAATAGAAAGATGATTGGCCTCATCTCCCAGCACAGCACATCTGTGTCTGCTATGGTTATTTGGCATGCTCAGTGAAATCTGTGAAATCAGACATAGTACTATAGGAAGGTAGCTATGGACAATCTAACACTCTAGTTTTATTTCCTAAAGAAATAAAACTACAGCAGAGATGGTGGTGTCAAAATGAATAGTGCTCCAGCTGTCCATCAGACTAGTAATTACGAATAATAGTTCCAGAGTGAATCAGAAGTTAAATGTAGCAAGGACATATTTTTGAATATATCAATGCAGTGCAGCTCTTTGACTGACATGCAAAGATTCTGAAAGTTGCTGCAAGAAAAACATGAGCTCTGATCTCTTTCTGAATATATTGTCTTTAAAATGGACACACCAGCTCTTTGTTGTTGCATCTTGGGAAGCTGACAACTTCATAACAAATGTAACAAGTATCTGTTGCTGATATGCATGGATGAAAGCAAATAGGATGGCAGAATCTCCTTTATAAATGGTTCTATATGCAAGTTTAGCAGATAACATTGGGGACAGGAAGCGTGGGTGCTGAAATTGCATTATTAATTATTGGCACACAGATGGCAGAGAGGCATGAACTTCATGAGGATGCTCTCAGTCTTGAATTTGCAACTGACTGGAAGCTTGAATAGGACTTCTGATTACTTCCAAATGCACATGCAAAATAGCAATTGTCATTCCAGTCACTGCATCTCTGCATGAACTTGCACAGCAGTTCAGGAGACAACTGTTGCACTCCAAAATGACAGCTGCTTTAAACTTCAATAGCAAGTAGCAGGCATGAAGCTCTTGAAGCAGGTAAAAGGGTCCTTCCACTACATCTCTTGTTGGCAAGCAAAACCTTTTTGAATGACGTGTACAAAAATCCCAGGAGAAGCATCCTCCAGATCCCCATGAGCCTACCTTAATCCATGCTTGTGTCCGGACGGCAGGCCCCTATTCTGGGATTTATCCAGAATAAGGACCAGAGCAGAAAGATGGATAGGGCAGTGACCTTAAAAAAAGAAAAGGAGTCTTTTCTATATTTTTGCTGAGAACTCTGAGGTTAGGATGAATATTAGCGATGCACCTTAAAGGAAACTTAGAACATTTTATGATGGGACAAAATTCACGTTCTCAGACATGGCTGGCACACTCAGGTGCAGCTTACAAGTTCATTTCTAACTTTCTTTTTAGGCAACAGGTCACTTGTCAATCTCAGTCAAATAAATCCAGACAAAATATTTATTTCCTCACTGGAAGGTTCAGTAGCTTTATTTCAGAACCTCTCTTTAAACAGCAAACTAAAGACAAAAACTTTTACAATACAGAGATACTTATATAGCCCACAAACTGCAAGGCATCATGAGGTTTCAGAATGACGTCATCTAATTACTGCAACAGCATGAGAGTGAATCACAAGACTCTGAGTCATCTGAATCACGAGACTCTGAGTCATGAGTTGCTGACTCATTGTGACTCTTAAGTTCCTGATAACAACATTCTAAACTGTTTGACATTTCTCTGCAACCCTTTTTTCATTGCAATCCAACTCATGTTTCTATTGGCAATTCAGCAGAGGTTCTTCCTATCCTTTCAATTCTTAACAGAACTTTTATGCTTTTGTACCTAGCTACACCTACGTCCTTCCCTTTCCCTTTGTTTCTAAAATTCTTTTCATGAGAATGTCCCAGGCGAGATAGACTCTCACACTTAGGGGACCACTGGGTGTTCTGGGAAGAAACCTTAGGACAATTTGCACTTGGCCCTGTAGTTTGCAATAGGTTAACATCTGGGCAGGTGCACCTGCACTTGCAGGAGGCATTTCTAGGTTGTAAATGCAGGAGACACTTTCAACCTAGAAATGCCTCCTGCCTGCCCAGATATTAACCTATTTGCAACTAGCAGTGGTGCACAAAATCATGCACCATATGCATACTAAGCTTACCTGAAAGCTTACCTGTCCCTTCCAATGTAAGGGGTCATCTTAGGTGCCTCACAAGTGCACTGGCACCTCAAATGACCACAAACAAGACTGCGTAGATTACAGTGCCTTGCCAGCAATCGGACATGTGCCCTGACACTGGTAAGTCTCCTGGTGCATGGGAATTAGTTTGACATGAACTTGCATTCCCAAGTGCGAACACAAGTACACATTAGTCGCGAATGCACTTTTCCTGTCTGGCGGACAGGAAGCCAAATGCAAAAGCAGCTTTTCTCTTACTACCTCCAAACCCATACACCTAGGTCCTAAAGTTGCTGTTCATCTGGTTTTGTTTATACTATTAATTCGGGATTGCTATTTTGGTCATGCTTTCATTTGGATTATATTAGAGATTGTAGGAAAGGGGGGTGGAGAGAGGCACAAGTATTTTAAAGGTTTTCATAGAAGTAGAAATAAGTAGAAATCACTTTTCTTGTAATAAGAAAGATATCTAAGTACATTTTGCAGAATACAGTCATTTGATTTTGCTAGGAAAGCAATGCAGATATTACTTTTCAAAGTAGTGAAATCCTCTCCGTGGTAAAGAAATTGGAAGCAGCAAGATTAGATCTTTCAATTTACCCAAACATTTTAACCTGTACTGAAATAAAGAAATGTGGCTCTTCCATTGCAGTATCATGCATTTTTTTTTATCTATTTGTGTATAGAGTTGAATAAACACATACGTACAGGAGTAATATTTTTTTTTTAAAAAAAAAGTTTACAGTCAATGTTCTCCTGCTGCTATCCTGATGAATTATTAAGGCTAAGCTAGGGCCTGGTCACACCACGATATTGCCTTAGGACTGACAAAGAATTCAAACTATTTTCAGCCTGTTCACAACCACCTTGGGGGAGCAGGCAAGCTCAGATTTCCCTCTTTGTCTCTGTGCCCCAAAACCTATAGGCTGCTGCCATCCTTGAGTGCAAAGGCAATGGGAAGACAGAAACAAGGCTGCTTGTTGAAGGGACTGGGATCTAGGGGCAGATCATGGAAGATCCCATCTGCACTGCTGCAGAAGCTAGGTGGAGACTAGATCAGACCACACAGGTGTGCAGCCCATGCACCTTCACAACAGCTCCATGGCACCCTTGAGCTTCCTTCCTTCCTTCTTATCAATTATATCACATTTAACAGCTTAGGACTCCTTTTGACTTCAGTTGGGTTTTTTTATGCACTGATTCTCTGTGCGACCAACTAGTCTTTTATTCATGCTCCAGTTCAAACCTCAGATATAAGATGAGATGGCATTAATGTGCAGGAACAAGCTGCAAAGACACAAAAGATATGTAAGCATGCAAATGTTTTAAGATGTTCAGGTTTTATTTATATGCTTCTCCATTCCAAACACACAAAAACATTCTATGTCCTTGGAATAATCAGCAGGTCAAAGCATAATATAAATGAGCAATTGCCGGCTAGGGCTATGGTAATCTTGGGAAAGAAATAGAGATGTGAATAAACTCTAAAATTGTGGTCCAGTTTGTTTTAATGTGGTTGCTCATTAACCTGGTCCCTGGTGACACTGTTGTACCAGGGAGCAGACAAGTCACCACTGTCATGTGGGTAAAATGTTCTCAATCAGGCTTGGTCAGACAGGGATCCCTCCTAGTAGGCAGATCCCACATCCCCTGGCCATAGGTAACACGATCCCCAGAGATCCTGCAGAAACTTCCCAAGAAACTTCAGTGAAACAGCATGCTATATCCTGAATTAAAGAAGGCTCTCTGAATAATTTAATCAAATAGTGTCAGGAAGAGGAAATTTGAACCAGGGCTTCAATTAGTATTTTTTAATCAAAATAGTTTTGCTAAATGTTCTAGAGGAAATGCTGTCAAGATGTTGACTAAGTGCCATATGTGATTTTTAGTCATATCCCATTGTTTAATTATAATCCAAGCAACTAATCCTTTATCTAGCCTTAATATTTCCTGGTCTTCAATAGGAAATTAATAATCAAGATCAGAATGGAAATGGAAAGTTAATTCCAACATTATGATTTCATATTAATAAGCAAGAGGGAAAATGGAACCATTGGGATTTTTACTCAGTTTGCATAGTAGTTCTGCACTGGAGACCTTTTGGAGACCCCTTCCAGGCGGCCGCTTCTGCATTTCTAAAATGGGTCTTGCTGCCGAAAAACGGATGAAACTGAAGACCTCAAAAATGCACATGGCCAGGCGAAGGGACAGATGTCCAGGTGGCCGCCATGTTGGGGAGGGCGGAAGCAGGACTGTTTGCCTCCTTCCACCCTCCACTGCACGCTGCCGGAAACACACGGTGACTGGCACCTACCTGCTGCAGTCCCGCAGTGCCGGGGGTGGCATTGGCAGTGCGGAAATCTGGCAGACTTTCTGAATGATCCATCCTGCCGGATCTGTCTTCCCCGCACCTGTGCAGATGTGCGGGGGCCCCAAGAATCTGTTCCTATTTGGAACGGATCCTCGGGAGGATGGTTCACTGAAAACAGATCTTCTTAGGTCCGTTTTTTGGTGGCCAATGCGGAAAGACGCAAGGATTGATTTACACTATATTGGAACTAATGAAGAGCAATCATGCATTCACAATGGATGTGTCCTGAAGTTACATAGTAGTGCCAGAAATATTTGAAGAAAAAAAAGGATAAATAAGAAAATAAATTATCTTTATTAATTATCTTTCAAGGCAGATGTATCATTTAAACACTTTTATATATGTTAAATACTGTAAGATTGTTTATAACTAAACATTGAAAACCACTACCCGTTTGGGTGAAAGAATTTAATGTAGCACAGTTGCGGAAAAAATAGCTCATGCTATTCAGTTACAATTAAATCAAGTTAATAATAATGCTTTTTATGTGATTTGTCATGATTATATCCAGAACACTAATCAGCGTAATTATGGTTGTTCTTCTCCCAAAAGATATGTTATAGAAAGATCCTGATTAAATCTATGCTTTTGTTTAATTTTTATTTTGTATTGTTTCCTGTAGAATCTAGCCACAACCCATTCAGTCCAGCTGCCTGTCTTGCTCATTGGCCCACCGATTGCTTCTTCAGATATGTTAAATAGAGAATGGGGGCAAAACCATCACCTGATCTCAGCTCCCTTCAAATGGGCTTTAGAGGCATCCTGCCTCTCTCAAACTCAGAGGTGAGCACTGGAGATCCATTCTAGGTGTTATTGGTACACTTTACCTCCATGAATGTCCTTCTGGCAGCAAATTCCATGGACCAATGAGAGGGAAAATGCTTTCATTTGTCAATCATAACTTTCCTATCTATCAGCTTCATAGATTTCCCCCCGATTCCAGTATCATGCAACAGAGAAAATATTTTTGTTCTGCTCTTTCCACACTATTTTATAAACTTCAGTCAGGTCCCCTCCTAAAGCCGTCCTTCAAGGCTGAAGAGATCTTTTGGCATTTAAGTGATGGGGAAGGGCTGGGAATGTGCAGGCTCTTGCATCCACATACCGTGAGCAACTTCCATTCTAGAGTGGCTCTGAGCTTGCATGGCAGCCCCGCATTGTAAGTAGCTGTGGAGTAGCAAAAACTGTTCCACAGCTATACTAGAAATACCTACGGCAATCCTAGTGCAGCCTTGGACACAACCTTCACACTTACTTTTGTGCGAAGGCTGTGTGACTGTGTGGCTGTGGCAGTGCAGTCACACACTACATCACCCAATTGCTGTAGGAAACAATTCAAAATAAAAATTAAACAAAAGCATGAGGTCTAGGTGCCTGAGATGGAGGCATGTTGTTTTCATGCCCTCTCACCTTTCCTCCTCACAAATGCCAAGGGTGACAAGAGCTTTGTAGAGTACATTGTCTTGCTTTGCAAAAAGGTCACTTCCAATCACAGATTTTTTCCTCATATACAAGTTATGCACCTTGGGTATGGATAGGCAAAAATGTCCATCATCTTCCCAGTTCCTATGAATTGTGAATGTTTGAAAAATCGCATTCAAATAGGATATTGGCTATATTCAAAACTGACCTTCACAGATAAAGAGAAAGCTTTTGTGAGCTTGTTTGAAACTTTGTTACCTTCAAAGTTGCTGTGCAGTCACCTTAGAGCAGGTTTGGATTGGATTCAGATTTGGGTCAGAATTCGATTTGGATCAGATTCAGATCAGGTTGAATCAAGATAATTTTTCTTCAGAGGCATGACTGATGGTGGCAAGGATTTGAAGAGATTTCAAAGAGAATTCAAAGCCTAGCAGATTTGAAGTGGCTCCATATGCATGAATGTGAATTTCTGTCCCACTTGCTTCAATGTAAAGCACATGAGGAAAAAAAAAGCTGGGCACATGCCCAGCCCTAGGGATGTGTTGGCCTAAGGACAGCACACCCCTTGGGGGCCCATTAGGTGACTTATTTTGCCTCTTTGGATCTTGCTTTAGTTTCACATCTATGGTGGATGGATTGGACTTCTTGACCCATAAAATGTTCCAGCCATTTACAAACATAGCTGTGTGATAAGTTCAAAATAGATTAATGGACAGGCAGTATGTATGCACATATAAGACTGTGAAATATAAAAAATTAATGGAAACTCTAGTCTAATGTGAACCTGAACAGCTCTGAAGCCACTGAAATGAAATTGCCATCTGAATGCAAGTCCTGTTCAAATGAGGATTCTGTCTCTTTGAGTGTAAAAAAAAGCAGATCTCCCTCAAAATCCTCATTCATCCTTATCTATTTTATCAGCCAGACCAATACCCCATGACTTCTGTAACATGCTGCTGGCTTTGCCAATGATGTACTACCATTTGGAACCCGCAACCGTTCCCCATTGCTGCCTTGGTGTAGATTCATGGGTAGCCACTGATTGCTGCTGATGCATATAATGAAGAAGGCAGTGATCTGTGGCAATAAAATGAAATTTGAAAATTGCTGCTTTGGCTCTACGCATCTAGTTCACAGAGATGTCTCTCTGATCACTCTACTGTTGTCAGAGTTTTGTCCACTGCTTTTTCTTCCTGAATGCCTTTTCGTGACAAGAAATGCTATTGCTGGAATTGCTCCATGTACCTATGCAAGAGCTTGTGTGAGACATAGATGGGCAACATCTAAATCAATATCTTTTTTTATCCTGCTTCAATAAAGTTGTTTTGATAGACATTTGGAACATGCCTTGATTTTGT
Source organism: Aspidoscelis tigris stejnegeri (assembly GCA_023333525.1). Classification (NCBI taxonomy): domain Eukaryota; kingdom Metazoa; phylum Chordata; class Lepidosauria; order Squamata; family Teiidae; genus Aspidoscelis; species Aspidoscelis tigris. The sequence goes on from JALMGA010000008.1 coordinate 47,255,657, forward strand.
TCTCAAAACATCAGCTATTCATTATAAAAGGAAATAAATACTGGCAGCTCATACTTCCTTGCGATAATGAAGCAGAAGAAAACAATAAGTAAATATATTCCCATTTGGAGAGCTGAATTTCTCTCTAAAACTGTGTAAAAGATGAAAAAAGTGGAACATAATGGCTGACGGAGCTTGAAGCTAAGTTGTAAATATAATGGATAAAAAAAGAGGACATAGTTTTACATAAAATGTGCATATGCTAATTTAGAAATAATTGCTGCAAATAAAGCAGAACTACATTTCACCATTAGCCATATAGGCCATGAAGGCAAGCATGGGTGCATCTTAACTTCCACATTTTCATTCATGGAATCAAGAAGCATCCCACAATGAGTGAGCCACCGAAGTGAAGGGTGCAATAGTTACGAGAAGTGCATTCGTGGAAAGAACAATGACCTGCCCTCTTTGAAAACAACTTTGCTGCAACATCAGGGTACTCTGCAGTCCAAAAGTGATATATGCAGGCAATGGGGATACAGCCATTGCCTATTTCCACAATTGCACAGGGGTGGGAAATAGGGGTGTGCATGAATATTTGTATTATTCATTATTTGGATTAATTTGGACATTCCTATACAAATTGTACTTTAGTATTCATACAAATATGACTATTTTGAGTTATTCGTATGAATAATTCAGACATTCATTTGTGTACGTATTCATATGCATCATGCACATATTCGTACGCATCTTGTGCATGTCCGTATGCATCCATATGGATACATGCAGGATGAAAATGGGATACATACGTAATGGAAACAGGATGTGTACAGATGTGTAGGAGATTCGTATCATTGGATACGTATCAAATGTTTGAACAAATAGACATGAATGTATTAGTATAAGTTCGAATGTCCAGCCATTTGTATTTCTTTATTCATACAAACTTAGATTTTTGAATATACATTTCATTACAAATCGAATGTTGAAAATTGCATTCATGCACACCCCTAGTGGGGAATGTTCCAGCTCGAAAGGAACTGTTTCCAGCCTGGACTGTTCCAGAAAATGGCCATCTGCACTTGGTTACTGTGTACTAGAATGGGTCCTGCACTGCGTGGCACCACACTTGCCATCCATGTGGCACCCACTGCCCACTGCCCCCCTGCTCTACCCCCCTGCCTCTTCAAACTGTGTGAGCTTCAGAGCCTGAGGCAAAGGCTCAGATGGAGGCTTAGGGGTATGCATTTCAGATGTGCAAGAGAGAGGCCCAAAAAAGAGAGAAACCCTGAAAAGGGATAGGCTCCAGGCTGTACTGGACTATTGTGGAATTAGCCATAGAAAGTGATAAAGTTCTCTGCTATTCCTTATTCTAAAACATGTCTTGGACTAGTCAGATCAGCAAAAGAGGGCTATCCTGTAATGTACATACCGCCCTTGTAGGAACAAGAGACCCAAATATTACCTCTTGTCATGACTGTTCGCTCAGGTGCTTAGCACACTTTTTTTAAGTTGCATGGTTTTATCATTCTGCAATGTTGCCAGAGGAACATGAGATTTCTATGAGTCAAGATATGCTATCTTCTGTGGTCAAAAGTACAGATTTACACAGAATTGGATTTTCTCTTACTCTTTGGGGAACTAATAAAGTAACTCTTTACAAAGAGCCCTTATGGGTGAGGACCATCTACATTAACAGAAGACCTTTCAAATTGATCATGGCTTAACGAAAGTGGATTTTAGACCACACTAAGAAACGGTGCTCTTTCCTTGAAGTATTTTCCTTACTGAACACTGGCTAAGAGAGCATGAACTGTGAAGAAATAAGTTGTGTGAAAAGAAAATGGAGCTTTAAAAGAAAGCGTAAAAGCCCAAAAGCTGTGGTCTTGAACAATCACTCCAGCAGAAAGCAATACTTTGCCAGAATGCATGAGGAGAATAAAGTATTCAGTTGGCTACATTTCCACTTTCCGTTATTTAATTTACACTCTCAGCAGTTAGGAACACTGATAAAGAGAAGTGAATTAGCATATTTAACTTCTCCTTTTGGTATTTACCCACAGAGTACAGATTTATGTCACTTACTAAACATTTTCTTATTGCCAGCAACAGAAGCAGCCGCGTCCACAACCGCCTTCTCGCACTCCCATGAAACTTCCTTGGCTAATTATACTCATGAGTCTTTAGAATTATTATTCCCAAGAAAGTTTCCTCACAGCCAAAGTATAGAAAGAAATATTCTAATGCTGTAGTCTCACCCTTTCAAATAACCTCATCAAGGATTTTAATGGCTTTTAAAAATCCTTCTCTGATTCTAAGCATTATTCAGGCTATTTCAAGTGGTAGCAATTTATACCTAAATAGGTTAACAACCCCAAGAGCATGCAAAGGCACATTTAAAATTTCCCATGGTTCTGACTTACAGGAATGTTCAGTAATGTGCTGAAGATTATTTCGTTCATAAGAAGCTCTCTAATATTGATGGCTGCTGACCAGAATGGGACTGCGTGGGTAGGGCAGATATCTTTTTGTGGAATTGCTTCAGAGTTAAAGACGGCACATTTTCTCCACATAACAAAACTGGTTATGAGGCTAAGCAGACTCTCGCTACTGCCAAAATTATATTTCTCCACCATAGCTGATTCTTAGCAAAATTGAACATGAGTGATTTCAGATTCTCAGGAATGTAGCTCATGGGCTATACCACAAAACAGTTTAAACAGAATCTTTCTATCATGAAGAAATCTGCTAAACATGTAGCGTTCACACCTAATTGTCAATCCAGCTTCAGTCCACTTACAGAGCAGCAGAACACATCAACAAAGTGAACAGTCATTTTCTCTCCACATTATCTAACCCAAAGGTAGATTTTCTGAGTTAGATAATGCTGAAAGAAATCAGCTGGTCACATGCTGATGCATACTCTCAGGGCTAGTTCTGACTGGTCAAAAAAGTCTGGGTTTTAACCAGGATTTTTTAAACAAGCAGAAAGGTCTCCTTCCCGCCATAATGACGGTCATGTTTTAATTCAAGCTGACAGGGAAGAAATGCCCTCCCCTCTCTCCTACCCTCAGCAGCACACCCTCCCCATGCAGCCAGTTATTGGATACCCTGGCTTCATGGGGCGGGTGCCCCAAACCCTGCCCTCAATATAAACCTGCTTCTGGACATCATGGAACACAGTGGAGCATGTCCCTCCTGCTGGCAGATCAGAACAGCAAAACAGGAGGGAGTTGCTTGGTCGTGCTCCATGATCTCCAGGGGCAGGTTGTGGCTGATGGGGCTGCCATTCATGGTGCACAGATCAGTCACCCTGGCACAGAGGAGGAGGAGGAGAAGGGCAGCAGGAAAGTGGTGGTGTTGCTCTCCACTGCAGGAGATGACAGCAGGAGGAACAGGGGAAGGCAAGGCAAAGGCAGGAGGCAGACTAGGAGGAACAAGGGGGGAAAGGCAAATGGCGAGTGACGGTGGAGGAGACTGGTGTGGTGGTGGGAGGCAGCGTGGCAAGCAATATCCATGATCTTTATTCACTCAAGCACAATCAAATTAAACATTTTGTCTAATCTCTTGACAGCCCCTTCCCCCTCCCCCTTTCATGTGGGGAACACCCCCAAAGCACCACTGCATTCCCACTGATAAATATTTGGATTATTCCAGGATTCAGCAGTGAATCCTTTTATAATTCGAATAGGGATTCCCCGGATTTTGGGACCTTTAGTCCACAGAAACAAGGAATCCCTTCAAAAGTTCAAGCCAGACTAAAACACCAGTCAAAACACATCCTCACTCTGAAAGTGGACTGAAGCTGGACTGAAACTTAAGTGTGAACACAGCCATAAAACAGCAGTTAAAAGCAATCTGCTAGAATTTCTTTCCTTCTCACTGAAGTGGGAGCCTCTTGACTACTTCCATAGGAGAAATATCTTCTGGCACTCATTATCCTGCACCATGTGGGGTTGACAATAGGCCAGATCAAGTGAACCAGACTAAGATCAGGGGCTAACTGAATGTTTTTTAGCTGGATGCCCACAAGCACTGCAGTTCTGGGGCCTGGTAGGCTGGCCCAGCAGTTCACTGCTGTCCACACACATGTGCTCAGTCAATCTACTACCTGGAAATGCAAGGGGGGCGTGCGTTTCAAAGAAGTCTCCTGTGGGAAGCAGACTCCAGCACCATTTTCTCACTGGGACCCACAACAATGCCACAAACCATGCAGATGTGGCATTTCCACTGGCATGGTCTCCTGGTAGGCTGATCAACAATGCAAGTGAGGTATTCTACATCTCCCCATGCCAAGATTCTAGGATTTATTGGAAGGCCTGCCTAAGAAATTTATTTTTCTGAAAATGCACCCTGAATATCCCCCTTATTCTAGATCACAGGACAAATGTTTTTGGCACCTCATTTTGCTCATCCATCTCAGAACAGATTATTCCATATTCATCTTGCTCATCCTCTCTCCACTCACAAATTTCCACCTGATTAACTCCGTTAAGTCTCAATAAGGCAAGCAGGGACAATGTTTATCTTTGGTGAAACTAGCAGCATAAGAGTAGCAGTTTTGGGTGAAGTAAAAGGTCTCTAATAGAACTTCAAATAAATTATTGTTTTAAAAGCAATGCATTTTAAAAAGCTTCATGTTTTTATCACATAGCACTCAATGGGAAAATAAAAAGTAACATTAATTAATACCAGATTTACTATTGAGGAAATTGAGCTACAAGTTTCAGCCAGTAAATGTGTGTTTGGAGAAAGCAGTATTGTTCTGCTGGTCATTTCTTCTGAACTTTCTTAGCATATCTTTCTATTGGAGAGCATGACTGTACATGCTCGATATGTCATGCATCCATAAACTAGCCTGCAGCCTTCAGTTGTAGTGGAGAATGCTAAACAGTTGCCAGCCTGCCATGGTTGACTTAAGATTCAGTCATCAGCTGAGTCAGATACTGTAGGTGAAAAATGACAGTCACTATTTTCTTCCTCTACTCAAGCAACAAAATGTCACGGATGCCTGGGAGACATACATCCTTGACAAATGCTCTAATGGGCTGTGTTTGTTGATAGAATGCATCCAGATGGACCAAAGCTCAGTGGTGACTTAAGTATCCAATAGAAGATGATGAACTTTGGTTTGAGCTCCTGGATGCTGCTCATAAGACTAGTTTAGGTACATAAATAGCTTCTAATGACAACCACTGGATGAGCTTTCACTGCACTCACTTGCCCTCCATAGCAATGGAAAATTGAATAATCTGTTCTTTTTTTGTAATGAATGCTGTCCTGGAATAATAAAACAAAAAGCTACAGAATAGAAGGCAGCATTGTGGCAGACGCTGACTTAAGCAAGACATTTTCAGCACTTAGGCTGTCTCCAGACTGAACATAACTATTTTCCTATATTCTGTTATTTTGCAATTACTCACTTTTGCAATCATTTTATATTGTCCCCACGTAAGAGCAAAATAGCACATATCAACCATGCAAAGTATGGTAATTATGTTGTCTTGTGAAGAATCTTCTGTCCATGTGATCCACCCCCTCTGTATTGGTGAAGTGGAGAACCAATTTCAGATCATATTGAATTCTCCCTCATGTTCTCAAAATCTCATAGAAGTAATCCAGACTAGAGAGTGTTATGGAATAATTGAATCTTCTGCTACAATAGTTCTTTTTCCCACAATTGCTTTATTGTGTTATATTGCTATGAAATTTGGCACGACAACAAGAGACAGGTAAACCTGTCTGGCAATTCAATGACAATTCCATAGTAATTACACAGAAAACATCTGTCTGGATATGGCTTCATTCTCCAACTCTAATGCTCAACCTTTGCTTGCAACTTAAGAGGGTAGTCATAAGACTAAAATTTAAGTATTAAAAAGTGATACATGTCTTGATCTTCTTTACCCAATTCATTTTCTTCCTAAATGAGTGAGGGTGGTGTAATTTTGAATGGCATTTTGGCTGTAATGGCAAGTATGAGAATGTGGTAGAGAGGAGCTAGCTAGTGATTCAGCAATACCTTTTGATATTAAGGAAATAATGGAAAACCAGGTTCTGGTGCATTAGGTTTACTTTCCCTAACATCAGAAGTTACTAGCAAATTGCCAGTTGACTTCTTACTTATGCTTTCACATGCTAGTTGTTTGCAGGAGTTCATATAATTCTTTCATCCTTGATTTGGGACAGGAAGGCACTTTCTGCATGGTCCTTATTGTCTAAGCCAAATGCTGCCAGGGAATGAGGGATTCTGGGTGACCAAGTCTGATGGAGAATGCTCTAGCTGCACAGGCCTTGAGCTTGAAGCACTCTCTGGCACAAAATCATGCTGGAGAATGCCCCATGACACAATCACTTCCAAACAGTTTCCTTAGTATCCTCAGCTTTGATTGGCTGGACTGAACCAAGTGGCATGCAGACTCCAGCATCATTTCACCACATTCTGGAAACAGCCCTGAAAGTTGCCAAGCACAAAAATCACACCCTTCCTCACTGCCTGCAACTTCAGGTGCTTTGATCCTGGCCTCCAAAGTTAGACCAGGACTGGCATTTGTCACATGGACAGCTGCCTATGCAGTCCCCACTGCCTCTCTCTTCTGGGCCCAAATCACTTGATTCTGTGCTCTGCACCAACCCATAGAATGAAGAAGCTATCTGACCTTTTTTGCACTTAACGTCCATGGGATACTATCCCACAGAAGTTAAGTATAGGGCTGGTGGCTGGAGTTCACATTGGAACTGCTGGCCCATCCTAAATTCCATCCAGACTTGCCTAGGTCCCAGGGAGTGAAAACAGTCCCATCCAGGACTGTCTGCATCACTGTAGCAATGACCATGGACACGTATGTTGGGCCATTGCTATGGTGATTAGCAATGTGGCATGCAACTATGCAGCCACAGCTGTGACACCCTGCCCCCATTCAATGTATGTTGGGATTGACCTTAGTTAAGCTGTGGATCAGGATGGATTCCGAGCATCTTGATCACCTTAATGCAAACAAGCAGAAAAATATCTGCAGAGAGGCGTTTTCTTCACTCACCTTTAGCCAGGAACAAAGGGCCGCAAAGTTCTCTTCTGGGCCTTACTGATCTGCCCCCTCCCCCCACTGGGACACACAGTCTGTATTAGACAGAGCATAATCCTGATCAGGGAGGCCCTAATTGGGGATCCTGGTAGACCAATGGGTCCTGGTACAGAACATGAGGGAGTGCAGACAACCGCTACAGAACTTAAACAAAATTGCAAATTAAAAATTATGTACAGGGCATTTGCCGGCCAGTGGTGAAAGCAAGAAGATGAAGATGGGGGTGGTGCTGCTGAAACTTTCTTTAACACCTATTAGCAGGTTTTGTCTTTTGAAATCTTAGTTTTCTACTGATTCTACAAAAAAAATCAAAACCATCCATCGACAGTGTTATAACACACACTTAAAATTGTTAGCAGGTACAAACCCTACAATTTCTGTCTTATCCATTAAAAATATAAGCACAGAGTGCAATTTCATGGGTACAGAAAATAAACTTCAACTGCTGTCCTGTAATTTCCAAAACAGCTGAGCTGTCTAGAAATGTAAATCTTCTACCGGGGTACCAATTACGCATAAGTGCATTATTTTGTGATGGACTCCAAGTCATGGAAAGTAATGGGTAAACATGTGAAAAGGAGAAAGAGAGAGATACAACATCTGGCTTTCACAGTGTTAGATTAAATGCCACATTCCAGAAGTTTCTTAGATGGGAATAATTTATGATAGCTAATGAGTTTTTAAAGACAAACATCTAGTGTTTTTGTATTTACATCAGGGCATTTTTATATACAGTGCTCTTACATTTTTGTCTGACTACACTACAAGCTTATGGAAGGTGAAAAATGAAATTATTTCCTAGAATTCACTCCCCCCATTATTTAAACTGAAAAATATTGTTGGATTAAAAGGATAGAAAAAAGATCAATAAGCAAAGAAGAACTTACTCAAAGCCATCAGAATTTGTGTTGCACAAATGTAATCTATAACTATGAAGCTGTAGCTCTACCTTGCCTTTCCTTCTATTCATTGTGACACCCTTAACAACTTAGGGGATTACAGGAGACCCAATATATTGCTACTTAAGCCTAGTGAAGCAAATACTTCTCACTCTTTCTTTTGGTTCCCTCCTTCCTCTTTCCTACTCCATCATTTTACTTTCGATTTCATCTAGACAGACAGGACATCACAAGGGATGTGCACGAATATTTGTAAGCATTCGAAATCTGATCGAATGTACCAAATTTTGACATTTGAACTTGAATAGAATGTCCCAAAATTTGAATGTAAATATTTGAATTGAATTTCAAATTTTGGATCAGTTTGTTCAAATTATTCAGACATTCATATGTGTACTTGAAGATTCGCATCTTTCACGCATCTGTAAGCATTTGTATGAATCCATACGGGACGAAAATTGGTTGCATGATGCATACGGATATGTACGGGTGTGTAAGTTTGTGTATGGATGTGGGGAAGATGCCTGTTGACATTCGTATGTGCAGATTCAAGTTAAAAATTCTAATGAATAGATTCAAATTTGATAAATTCAAATCAAATCTTGTTAAATTCGAATTTAAAATACTTGAATTGGATTTTCAGGTATTTGATTTGATTCAAATAGACTGTCAAAAAAACATTTGTGCACATCTCTAGACATCACATTATCCTTTATGGTAAACCAAGCGTGACAATGTGTCATCCACAAACAAAGGTAAAATGGTCGCATCCATATCCTTAAGGAACAGCTGAGACCCCTTGCAGGTCTCATGGTGCTTGCTTGTTCCTAAATGTACCTTAAGTGATGAAGAGAGCCTAGGCTTGCTAGATGAATCATTAGAACCAGTTCAAATGGCTGTCCGCACAGACATAGCTGAGACTACCACAAGTTATCCCAAATATTAGATTACTTCTACTAGATGTTGTTAGACTCCAGCTTCTTCCATCTCTGGTTACTTGTAATGTTGATGGATGTTGATGTGAACTGGAGTCCAAAACAACTAAAATGCATCAGGTTAGAAAGGCCACTTCAGGTTTCACAAATCTACCTCTTCTTGTATGTGAGAAAATGAGGTATTTTTATGCTAAAAAGCAGGCATTCTAGCCAAAAACATGAATCTGTGATAAAGTTCACAGTTGAGAATTTGCTAATGTATACTGGAGTCACCAACATGATTTGTGAAGAATATTCTAAGTATCTTAATTTATTAAGTCCTTTCTCCAGCATGTTCCTTCAAAATGACATTTTCATTTCACTTTGCAAACTGCTTCTCCCTACCACAACCCCACCAATCTATGAAAGAATTTCAGCCCTAAAGAGAAAAGAGGAATAAAACCTCTTTGATTACAGCCACTTACTATTTTATTTGATAGATTAAATGAGCCAACACATTCTACTTTGGAGATTAAGGAATAAAGCTCAAAGCAGTGGAAAGCACATCACATTTTATCTCTTGAATAAAGATCCTTTTATACCAGTTTCTGGGTGTGATATGCAATGTTTTCCATAGGCACCATGACAAAGAAAACCTAATAAAAAATGACAAATTAATGAAGCATGAGGCTCCTTTTTATGGCTGTGAGGAACACAATGTGTCCTTGGCTCCTCATAGGCAAATACATAAGATGTACAAAACTGACAGCTTATTTAATAGAGAAAGCATTAATCATATTACTGTACAAATTAAACCCTCCTTTTGCATCTTGTCTTTATTTTTATACACATTGCTTTCTATCAGCTGAAAAGAAACAATTTTGTTCTTCTTTCAAAATGCATCTACTGAATTTCTTCCGCTTCAGGTTCAAACTCTTTTAGGGCAATTCTTCACTGGCCAGAGTATCATACCAGCAAGTGTATTGGGAGCCTCCCTTCCACAATCCAATGCAGTCAAAGGCCACATTCCCTGGACTATTTTAATCTGGATTGAATTTTCTTCCAAACCGAGTGCACATTCTAGCCGTTCCCATTTGCTTCGTGAAAAAATGGCCTCAATTTGAATAGTGCAGTTCCAACTGAAATCTATCAAGTTCCCAGCATGGGGAACCAGGATCTTTTCATTTCCTTCCCTTATCCATTGATCCTCCCACTCCTCTCTATGATTGGCTTTGCATCCGCCACTCAAACATGATGTAGCCAAGGCTGAGGAGGCCCAGCTCCACCCTTTGATCAGGGCAGGACTTATGTGCAGAAGTGCATTTCCCCAACAGAGTAAATTCCTTCTGGCAAATTGTGCCCTGCTGCTTCTGCTTCGTGTGGTTGACCATCCTGACTTGGGGGATGCTCCCTGTGGAAGGCAGCAAAGCTAGCATATTCCCCTGGGTGCACTCTTGGCATTGGTATGGCTGCATCCCTCCACCTTCTACCTGGGCGGGCTGCAGCTCACTCCGCTTCGTCTTGCATTCACAAAGGGCACCCAATCTGGGGTGGGTGAACAAAGAAAACATAGACATCTCACTCCTCCTGGGCTCGCATGGCACTGCCACCCACTACACAAAGGGTGCCCGATCTGGGGCAAGGGGCAAAAAAATACATTGTTGGCTGCTTTGAATCCCCATCCAGAGAACAGAGGGGTGGGTGGAAAAGTTTGCATTGTGGATGGGCAAAGCATTTAAATCATCTCTTCCCCATGCCCTCCACCTCGATGTCATGGTGCAGAGCTCATGCACAAACCACACCCAAAGCCAAGATCACATACATACCTGGTGTTCAGTGGTGGGGTGCCATTCAATATACAGAAAAGAGGAAGGGAATTGGCAGGATGGATGGCAAGGACAGGGAGCTGCCCTTCCTGAGAATGAAATCTCATCCTTTTAGTGGCACAACCACATTGGTGCCAGGGATTGGACAGAAGGATTTGGGGGCGACAGCCTGATATGCATGAACTCCCAAAATAGTCCTGTACTGTTGCCACTGGAAAAAAAAATTAAGCAGGCTAGCCACCAAAACAGAACTAAGAACTGTTTTTCTGGGAGTTTATTTTCTGCAGATTTTAGTGATTTAGTCCTTGTAAAGTGCATAATAAAAATTTAAATGGGAACGAACGATTCCCAAAATGGTCCAACAACAGATTTTTTTCTTGAATGTGAACGCAGCCTAAGAGAAGTTTCAGGTGCAACTTTCCTTAGACCACAACAGCATGTGAAAGGGAGGCTCTTAGTACACTTGCTGGTTGATATACCAGACCAGTGCATAATCCTGAGTAAGAAAAGTGAGATTAAGATCAATTGGTATCCACCCAAGCCTTATCAACTGCCCTTATGTATAGCTGTTCTGCAAGATGAGGCTGGGGGGCTGAGTAACTCATGTTTAAGGATCAAACAGCAGGTCGTCCCTTATCATTTTCCAATCAGTTATCATTTGTTTTCTACTACCACACAGCAAAAATTTCTAGTTGGGTTTCTGCACTGTACTAGTGATACTAAAAGTCCTTAATGGAAGAAGGGAGAGAAGGAGGAGGAGACCCAAAGTGGCTGAACAACATTCTGTTCTTCTCTGCAGAACAGACACCTTGTGAGGTAGGCAGGGCCGTGAGAGTCCAGAAAGAAAACTGTGTCTAGTCCAGCTGGCTTTGTGGAGGAGTGTGGAATCGAACCGGAGGCTAACAGATAAGAATACAACAGTCTAACCACAAGACCAAACATAACAACAGTCTTGCTAGATCTTACAGATCTGCGCCCTGTCCTTGTGGATGACTGTTTGAAGTCTACAAGCAGAATATGAGAATCATTCTTTTCATCCATTTCTAACACCTGGTTGCAAGAGGCATAAAACATCGAAGGATTGGTGGACAGAGCAGAAGTTACTTGGCCTAGCATAAAATTCAGCCAATACAAACAAAATTCCAACAAGCACAAAGACAGATCTGCAGAAGGACATCACAGAAAGTAGAAGCTTTATGGACAGAAGTGTTCCATCTTGCTTCTGGATACTCGTAGAGGAATTTTGGTCATTGTGCTATCATAACAGACCAAAGATTTTTAAGAGGATCAGAAACATTCTGAAGAATTTTCATGTGCACAAATAAAAAGTTTACTGACTAGAATACTCTGAACTGAACTCTGCAGTATGAAAAGATACAGGAGATATTTTTCACTTTCTAGACCAGGCTGGTTCACCTGGTCACCTATAATGTTGTTGAACTGCGACTTCCCATGTTCCTTCCCATTGTTGGCACTTGTTGGGGCTGATGGAAACTGTAATTCAGCAGCAGCTTGAGGAGGGGGCAGATCTGGACTGTTCTGGCTAGACAATAAAGCTCTTGTAATTGATCCAAGTGAAGCAACTTGTGGTAGGGTTGCTGTCCTTGGTCCTGAACTCTAGCTGTAGCATGAAGGTGAGCTCTTCCTGACCTCACAATTATGTTAGCTTTGGATTTCTGAGCCTGTCTTTCATTGGAAGACACACTTGGAGGTATTTATCCAAGATCTGGAGAGACTCACATGAGCTTAAGTCTGAAATAATATTTTCCTGTTTTCTGCAGGTATTTGTTTCTTTGTGTTGACATGCATTTCAGGGACATCTGAAGGGCCATAATTCAGCCATTCATGCACAGGATACACAAAATCTGCAATGTTTTTTATATAATGAGCCTTTAAATTAATCACGGCGTAGTCCACAGTGCCATTCCACAATGCTTAGTGGTTTCATGTAAACCGTGACCCTTTTTCTATCTTGCTCCCTCTGACATCTTATTTTTCCTTGATTTGCTTTTTAAAGGGTGATAAAGAAAAGCTTCACTTTACAGCCAGTAATTGTTTCTTAATGGTTGGCACTCTGACACATTAGCTCTTGCTGCCATCTCACAAGAAACTTTGATGTGATTTGTCCAACTATTAAGGCTATTAGTTGAAACTTGAAATTGATTTATTTTGCCCACTGCATTAACCTTTTTTGGCAGGCTCATCATGTCCTCATATAGGCCATGGCAATTGCACCTTAGAGTCTAAACATAATTCTTCATTCAAAATTGACTGTAAAATCTGACTCAGGATTCCCACACAATGGTAAAGACAAAAATACAAAAAAATCTGATCCAAGCCCATTGCTATTATATGCCAAAGGTGAGCCAGTTTTGTCTTGTGGTTAGTGTCAGGTTCTTATCTGGTAGTCTCCTGGTTCGATTCTGCACTGTTCTGTGAAGCTAGCTGGGTGACCTTGAGCTAGTCACAGCTCTGTTTCTGAGCTCTCACAGCCCTTCCTACTTCATAGGGTGTCTGTTGTGAGGAGAAGAAAATAACTCAGCTGCTTTGAGCCCCCTTAAAGGTGAGAAAAGTGGGTTATAAAAGTCAACTCTTCTTCTATGCGTGTTTTTCCACTAGCACTAAGCACCGATTAAGGACCCATTAAGGACCCACTAAGGACCTATTAGGCTCAGAGCAGGAAGACCCCATTTCCACTGCAGACCCCATTAGAGCCACGTTTGTTTCCACCTGTTCTAGGGAAATCCAAATTAAATGGGTCCTTTTGGACCTATAATCCAGATTTCCTGTAGACCCCATGAAAGGAGCCTACAATCATGTCTTCAGCCATGAAATCTGGATTATACAATGCATGTTTGCACTGTGATCGGCAATGGAGTCTAGGGGCACCCATGGGGGTGCTCCAAAACTGAAAGCTTTGAAGCTGGTGCCTAATCTCCAAAGACAGCTCTGAAGACAGCTCCAGAGAATGGTACAGACTTCAGAGCTTAGGACATTTCTATGGGGCCTTTCTATGGAGTTTTGGCCAAGTTCTGAAGAATTTATGGACCAGAGAATCTTTGAAGATTCTCTGGAGTGGCTCCAGAGTTTGCCCCCTCGTGTGTCACCCCCCAAAAAAAATTGGGTAAAGGATGGGCCAAATGTGGATAGAGTCGGAATATCACATGGGTGCTCCGACCTTTCCACTGCAATCATGTCTAGCACCCATTGCTATTGGGTGATACACCGTCCTTGGAGATGCATCAGGTACCTCCTTAGAGCCAGATCTACTAAATCCAGATTAGTTGAAGATCTAGATCTAGATCACCTTAGATCCGAATTAAGGGAGGTAAGTGGGAAAATCCCCAAAGGTAAGTAGACCTTATTTAGAAGTGTGCCTGGCCCTCCATACCCTTTAATGAATGTGAATAAAAGAGAAATGTGATATTTTTCATCTCTGCTCATTAGGAAAGAAAAAAGCCCTCTTCATTTTGCCTTTTTGCTGGATATACAATTTTAACTGGTCATATCAATGTTCACACCTATAGGTATCAGTGTCCCTACCCATATTTGTATTTTAGCTATAAAGAAAAGTTCCTCTTGAAACAAATTTCACATTTTAAAGCAAAAGCTTTTAGAAGAAATATACAAATGGAAATTATCTATCTAGATATAGGTGTAGATATAGATTATAGATTAAATATGGCTTGCACTTAAACAAAGGTAGCCAATGTTGATTTGTTTTTAAAAGTGTTCTGCTTTAAGCATGTCAAGAGTCTCATAATAAAATAACTATTCAGCTTGTTTTCTAAGATCAATTTTAAATAAATGTTGGTGGCATTATATTATACTTTGAAGAAAATGGAATTTAGCATAAAATTGAGAACAACATGAACAAACAATATAGCATCAAATAATATGAAGCACGGTCTGTCAGCAAAAATAACCTACCCTGCCAATCTCCACTGTGCTAATCAGAATTGGGAAGAACTTGTAATCACACTAATTCTACCAGATACCACATTTTAAAATGATATTTTCAGATTACACAATATAAATGTTAATAATCAATCTTCATTGTTTTTTTGGAAGGAAGGGAGAAAGGAAGGAAGGAAGGAAGGAAGGAAGGAAGGAAGGAAGGAAGGAAGGAAGGAAAAAGCTTGCCTTTTCTGATGATAAATTTGCTGTAGGAAATATTTCAAAGAAAGTAGTGTTTGCAGATGAAGTTCTATAGGACTTGACAGCTGGATTGTGTTCTACATTCCTGAAAGTTGCCCTTTCAGCAAGGTTAAAATCTGTTAGATTCAATGGCTTTAGCCAGACATAAGATTAAAGATGAGGTGATTAGACAAGGCCAACTACTTACATAAAGTTTTATACCTTGCAAGGTCTTTTGGTTGAGGGTTAGTCGTGTATTACCTGTTCTGTTGTAAAGAGGAATTTACTGATGCTGCCCTTTCCATGTTTTTTTTCCAAGTCTAGTGGAAAAGCTGACATGCATTGGATGCTGTGCAGTGGAACTGACCAATGTATGCACTTAGGAAACTATGCCAAAATTCCTTTGAATTGTCCACTGTAGAGGCCAGTCCCAGCACACACAAAAAAGCAATTTGTACATGGTAACATTATGATCCAAATTTTCTAGGTGGAAGGAACATATACTAAAGCTCTGATTTCTTCAGGGTTTAGGAAAGCATAGTGGGAATAGAATGCCTTTCCCTGTAGCAAACTGAGAGCAGGAGGTCTATGGATCAGTGGTGTGTTTACTGCAAGGAACGACATTCACTTCCAAATCCCACTTTTCCTCTCCCCACTTGAACTGGAAACCATATGTACTTGTCCCTAGACTGCAGGAAGTAGGTCACCTTTAAAAGACAACACATATACAGGCTCTGCATTCTGGAGGATTTTGATGGCCATAATGTATGAATTTGGCTTTAATTCTTTGGATGACATAAAAAAGAAGAAGAAGAAGAAGAAGAAGAAGAAGAAGAAGAAGAAGAAGAAGAGCTGGCTTTTCTACCACACTTTTCTCACCCATTTAAGGGGACTGAAAACGGTTGACAAAGCTTTCTATTCTTCTCCCCACAACAGACAACCTGTGAGGTAGGTGGTGTTGTGAGAGCTCAGAATAAAGCTGTGACTAGCCCAAGGTCACCCAACTGGTTTTGTGGGGGAGGGCAGAATCAAACCCAGTATTCTCAGATAAGAGTCCAGCTCCCTAACCACTAGACCAACAGTGGGCAATTCAAAGCAACATCTATATGCTGGTATTGACCTCTGGAGTTGAATACATCTTCAGGGTATAAAGCCTCAGTCAGAAACTGACCTACCCAGCTGCAAGGGGGGGGGGAGGAGTCTGTATCATAAAACTTGCCATAGATCCCCTATTCCAGGGAAAACCCTTCAGGATATCCATAGAAAATGCCTCCTGAAAAAGTTCCGCTGCCTTATTCTTCACACAAGTGTCTTCTCTGCACTAGAAATACTTTTCACAGGATAAAGATTTATGAAATGTGGCACAGCAACATCAAGGCCTGAGAACCATTAATTTAAGATAACTTTCCTCATTCTCCAGCAGAAATTGCTGAGCGATCAGATCTTCGTTTTGCTTCTTGCTCTCCATGGTATAATGTATGCCATGCCAGGATCACAGTTCCCTGTTATTAATTATACACCACTAAGGCGCTTATAAAAAATCTTATGCTCACCAGGGCAATTGTATTTGGAGGGAGAGAAAGAGCAAAATGTAAGATCTACTGCCTAGTCTAGCCCCTCTAGTCTATGAAATTCATTTCATCTGTGCTCTTTATAATCCTGCCTTGAAAACTCATTTCATTTTAAAGTGCTGTAAAGAAGTCATGTCTATATTCAGGGCCTGCTTATTGAGCAGCAGGTCTTAAAATAATCCTTCTGGGCTGCTCACTTCCATGTTACTTCAGCAGCAGCAGCAACAACAATGAAGAAGAAGGAAAAAAACATGGCCAGGATAACAATCTGACCTTATGTTAAGCCACAAAAATAATAAAACACGATCCAGAAAGGGAAAGATGAATAAGGCCGGTGGAAAACAGTTATCATAACGCTGCTAGAACAGTGCAGTCAAAATATTTACAGAACTTCTGAGGGTCCTTACACACATAATGGTAGGGGCCACTTTCGATGGAAACAAAGGGTCTTTTCTCACTTGGCCCGGGGGGACAGCCGGGGAATGCTCCCACAGGGAGCATCCACACTAGGGATATGCACGAATATTCGTAACGTTAGTTATTCGTATACTTTCGTACAAATTTGGATATTGCTAATGAAATGAATGTTATGATTTTCATATGTTGACATTCATACAAATAGTTCAGACATTTGTTAAACTGGAGAAAAAAACATGAAAATGACTATCAGAGAAGCAGAGGCAGAGTCAAAGTGTGCATGTGTGTAAGCCAGGAGGGAAAAGGACGATCAGAGAAGTAGCCCATCGGAGCTTTCTCTCTCCCCTCCCCTCGCTGCTTTATGCGTGGGGATGATTTTAAAGATACAGCCTATTGGAGCTTTCTCTCTCTCTCTCTCTCTCTCTGTGTAAGCCAGGAGGGAAAAGGACAATGGGAGAAGCAGAGACAGAGGGTGTTTTTCCACTATCACTAGAAGTACCCATTAAGTACCCATCAATGGGTACAAAAATGCCATTACGTACCCAGAGTCAAAGTGTGCATGTGTGTGTGTGTAAACCAGGAGGGGAAAAGACAATCAGAGAAGTGGCCCAATGGAGCTTTCTCTCTCCCCTCCCCTCTCTGCTTTACACATGTGGATGATTTTAAAGAGACAGCCCATCAGAGCTTTCTCTCTCCCTCTGTGTGTGTAAGCCAGGAGGGAGAAGCACAATCGGAGAAGCAGGGGCAGAAGCAAAAGGTGTTTGTGCAAGACAGGAGAGGAACCATATCCCTTACGTATGCATTTGTATAGGATCCGTATCCAGGATCCGTATGCATTCATATCGGATATTTGTAAGAAAACATTTGTATCAAATAGAATCCTACCACAGAATCGAATGCCATAATAAGGCGATGAACCATCTCGCCTGAGAGGAGTGGAGAAGAGGCAGCAGGCTGGGCTCTGCCATCTTGCTCCCAGAAGTGCCCCTCCCTCCTCCAACTGCCATGACAAGGCGATGAACCATCTCGCCTGAGAGGAGTGGAGAAGAGGCAGCAGGCTGGGCTCTGCCATCTTGCTCCCAGCAGTGTCCCTCCCTCCTCCAACTGCTCCCATCAGAAGATGGCAAAGAGACTATGGCAGACGATCCACCAGTTAAGAAAACGTCTGGTCCTGAGGCCGAGCAGGGTGGGGCTGAGTAGATGCCGGCTGACCATCTCCACCATCATCTGTTTTGTCATCAATGAAGAGAAAATTCAAAGTAAAGTTAATAGGAAAATTCCAGCAATAAGAAACGGAGAGAAAAACTGGAATTGAAGACCTCAAATGCTTGCTTTTTGCTGTTGCCTGTTCCCTCCCACACCATTTTCCTTTTGTTTCTTGTCTCTTTAGATTGTAAGCCTGAGGGCAGGGACCTGTCTAAGATTAATATAATATTGTAACCCGCCCTGAGACTTTCGGGTATAGGGCGGGATAGAAATACAAATAAATAAATAAATAAATAAATAAATAATAACCATTTGTGCACATCCCTAATCTACACCAGGTAGTAGGGATGCGCACGAATATTCGTAGGCATTTGAAATCTGATTGAATGTGTCAAATTTTGACATTCAAACTCAAATAGAATGTCCCAAAATTTGAATGTAAACATTCAAATCAAATGTCGAATTTTAGATCTAGTCATTCGAATTATCTGGATATTTGTACGTGTACAGGTTTGTACACAATGTGTACTTGAAGATCCGCATCTTTCCCACATCCATACACATTTGTACGGATCCATATGAGACAAAAATGGGTTGTATACGGGATAACTATGGGATGCATACAGATATGTACAGATGCATAAGGATGTGGGGAAGATGCGTATGTGGACATACGAATGTCAACATTTGTATGTGCAGATTCAAATCAAAAATTCAAACAAGTTGATTTGAATTTGGTAAATTTGAATCGAATCTTGTTAAACTTGAATTTAAAAGATTCAAATCAAATTGGATTTTTGGGTATTCGATTCAATTTGAATAGAATGTCAAAAAAAATGTGCACATCTCTACCAGGTAGAACCACTTCTGTTCTGGAAATGGCTCTGCACATGCTAGATTGTCCCCCAGGTGGATAACTATGGATCACTAAAAACTCCCTTGAAGTTCGGCCCGGAACTGAGGTAGGTGTAATGCCTCTTTGCTGAAAGCAGTGATTGTGGATTATGGGGCAAATCAAGGGGAGATTCTCTATTTATTTATTTATTATTTATTTATTTACATTTTTATTCCACCCTATACCCAGGGGTCTCTGAGCAGGTAACAACATTTGAAATCAAACATTATTAAAACAACAACAGTATGTATTAAAATAATAGCATCTGCAAGTAGGAAGGGAAAAGCATATCCCTATTTAACCGAAGGCCAGGGGCAAAGTAGTGTGTTTTCACTGCCTTCTTAAATGTGTACAGTGGAGGTAACAGACACATCTCAAGGGGGAAACTATTCCATAGCCTAGAGGACATCACTGGGAATGCCTCTCCTGGGTGCCCACCCTTTTTTCTGCTGAGTGTGGCGGGACAACCAGGAGGGCCTCCCCTCCAGATCTTAAGGCATGGGCAGGTCATAACATTCATGGCTCCATAATCTGGAACACAACGAGGGACCAGTTTTCACAGTACACAAGGAAGTATTGGCAGAAGTCAGTGCACACTGAAATGGGCCCTCTTGGAAACCCCAAAGGCCATTCTGGCCTTCCTTGTGCACTGCTGAAACTGGTCCCATACAAAGGCCAGTTCTGAGCACTACCACAGCTTTTAAATCCAATGGCCAGGGCTGGTCCAGCATGGGTCAGGCTACCTAGTATGGGATAGTCCAGGCCGTGAGAAAACAGCATCTCTGGTCAGTAGAATCCTAGATTACAGTATTCACTACTCTAGAGGATCCCATTCCATAAATATGATAAAAAGGGGGCACTCTATGAAGCTGATGGGCAGGAATTTTTTTTTTTTTCACCCACAGGGTCATCAATCTATGGAATTTACTACCAGAAGAAGTGGTGACAGATCCCTGGATAGCTTCATAAAAGGATTTGATCATGGGTATATCAACAGTTACTAGAATGTGTGATTAGGTACTTCCTCCAGGTTGGAAAGGCAGACAGGTAGTCCCTCAAGGCCACTTGCAGGGAACTGAGAGCAAGTGAAGATTTTGCCTTTGGGTAGGCCGCTGTTGAGACAAGGGCCCTTTCCGCACTAGACCTTATTTCAGATTATATCTCAGGATGGGGACCAACCATCTGCATGCCGGTGCAGACTATGATAGGCCCTGGTATGGCCTACCATAGATTGGACCAGCATGAAGATAGCTGGTCCCTATCCTGAGATATAATCCCGAATAAGGCCCAGTGCAGAAAGGGCCAAGGTGTTGGACTAGATGGACTGTGGACTGATCCAGCAGGGATCCTCTTATGCTCCTTATATCCCTAAGGGTAACAGCTCTCTTCCTTTCTGTAAAATTCTTTTTCCTTTTTAAAAAGAATTATCAGGCAATCAGTATATCCCAAAGCTATCTTCCGCATGTGGATTCTCCTTTGTGATTACGACATATTTATATATTAAACAAAAACAACCTATTCCAGGCACTAGACTCAGGGAAAGGCAAATTGCAAGTTCAGCAGTAGATACAATAGGATACCAGAAAAATGCAAATCTCTGTAGGTGAGAAAGCGTCTTTGAAATTGGAACTAGCAGAGCTTCTCGTCCCATTCTAAATCACTTGCTGAAAGGAGAAAAACTCCTTTGTAAACAAGCTGTATTGTTGCAGATGTTAATCCATCAACTCCTAGACTACAAAAATATGGAGCAGAGTTATTAATGTATAATGCTGAAAATATTTGCTTTGGTGTCAAGACATGGCATGGAAAACAGACTTCAAAAAAAGAAGCATGGAAATTACACTCATTAGAGTTTTTAATATTTTGCACATAACTTGTTGCAAAAGAGAGATCTCATGAATATATGAAGTGACAAGTCGCATGTCTGTTCTTTGCCTCCAGAAAAAGATTGCTTGTTGGAAACATTGAGGAAAAAGAAGGGACAGCATGCCTACTTCATTTTTTATTGTTCATGAAGTATAATGTTGTTGCTATGGATTATTAACAAACTTGCATTTTGGAGGAAGGAAGATTGGGCTGGAGATTCTTTGCATGGTGCCAGTCTGACCTGCTCCACCTTTAAAGTCTGAGAACCTTTGAAGTTCCACACCAGGAACATTTCAACCATGCCCCTGGAAAGGGCCCCAGTAGTGGGCTGTGGGCTGTACTTGCTATGGTGACATGGATTGGTCCTGGTCATCAGGCAACATTTTATTTTATTTGGATTTTTATCCCTCCCTATACCAGAAAGTCTCAGAGCAGATGGAAGCAAAGAAAACAAAATATAAGATGAACAAATTTAATAAAATAATAACTGGTAGTAGGCAGGGGAAGATGTTCCTTATTTCAGTCAAAGGCCAGAGTACATGAGTATGTTTTTAACCATTTTCTGAGTGTATTCACTCACGGTGCCTGGAACATCTCTGGAGAGAAGACCATTCCACCGTCTGGAGGCTGTAAAGGCCTCATGCTAGTTATGCAGCTGATATCCAGAGGGCCTGGGGAACAACAGGGAGCAGCAGGAACAAACTGCTGCTTGATGGGGGCAAGCCGTTAGGCTGCCGATGGGGGCAAGCATTATGCTGCCGATGCTGGGGTAGCAACTCTAAAGAGCCACTACGAGGATCAGCCTGTGACCCCTGCACTTCTCAGTCCACCACATGTGTAATGGTGGACGATCAGCAGGGAGATGCTAAATGACCAGTCATCAGGCAGGGTGCAGGCAGAAAGCCCAAGAGTTTAATTTTCCCAGGCTTAAATACAGCAGTCAGTGGAGGCGGGGAGGAAATGATGTAAAGCCACAATCCAGGGATGGGATAAGTCGAGCCACATCAGCTGAGCAGGTCAGAAGTCCTTCTGATGTCACATTCTGTGGCAGGCAGGAAGAGAAGACAGAGACTGTGTGGTTGCCGCCATTCCAAAGGCTACTACCTGGAGTGCAAAGAGTCCAGCACCCTGCTGCACGGTGACATGAGGAGCTTATGTGCCCAGCAGGCTGGTGCTGTGGTCCAAAAAGAATATAGGTTGGTTCTAAAAGGTCTGAACACATCCCTTCCTTTCTTCTGCTACAAGCCCACAAAGGATTCCAACAATAAACAGAATGCCTTGGTTCCAGTTTCACCAACATTAGATTATTGACAGTCCAAGACCAAAGTGTGTACAACTAGAAGAACAAAGATTATCCATCAGGTATTCTGGACTGCAAGGCAGAAAGAGGAGGCCTTTAGATGGCATCCCAGAATCCAGTTTTGCAGCTTATTTCTCTGGTCACGTGCAAATTGTGCTGATTTTTTTCTTCCTCTTTCCTTTGCCCACAGAGGGATCTTCCAAAGAAAAGAAGCTTCAAACAACTGGGGCCTATTCGCACTTGGCTTTATTCTGGAATATATTCTGAAATAGGGGTCTGCTGTCCACGTGCTAATGCAGACTACAGGAGGCCCCAAGTGAGACTTGCCAGAATCTATATAAGCATGTGGACAGCCATCCCCTGTCCTGAGATATATTCCAGAATATGGCAAAGTGCGAACAGGCCTCTGAACATGTGTATAAAAGACAAGTCCATGTTATCAGTGTTCTTATGGAGTGTTCTGTTAGAGAGTGTAGATACAGTCTTGGTCTGAAGAAAAGGCATAAAACTCCTACACCTATTCTTCCCCACAGCGTAGGCTCAGAAATCTAACAAAGGATGAATCATAATGGATAAAACTCTCACCTCTGGCCAGTGCCACAACACAGAACTGGCAAATGTAAGCTTTTGGTATAGGAAGAGCTCATGGTTTTTACTCCCTGCTGAGGGTCTGCTGTTATTTTAAAACAATGTACCATGTTCCTCAGATGAAAATGGAACCTGAATTATACAGGTTTATTTTGTGTTTGCTAGTCATTTTTGCCTTGGCTCTAGATTGCTGCTTATTCTCCTTGGAATGTACAAAGACCAGAAAATATTTTACTTTTTCTAAGTGAGTCCAAGGGGGGCTGTTTTACAGGCATTGGAGCACTGTGCTAAGATCTGCTCTATTTAATGCATTGCAGGAGACTAGTTAAGAGAGTTCACTGGCTGAAACAAATCTGATTTGCAAAAGGCAAGGAAGAGAGGTGAACTGCTTTCAAAACACAAGGGAAAGTTAAAGATATCTCATCAAATCATACTAAAAGTTGTTTTGGCTCTGGAATAAAACAAATTGCTATGCTTTCCTTCGGCTTCATTTCTTCTATACGTCTTAATCCTTATTAATGTTCATTTTAAACCTGAAGTTATTAGAATTAACAATTTGCAACTCAAGTATGTCTTATATTGTCATCACCTGAGTGACTTCTTAGATCCCATTGAGTTAGGACTGACTGCTACCCATTATGTGGATACATTGAGGCAGTTTTGTTGGCAGAAACTGAAGTGGTTTGCCATTACCTTCTTCAATGGAGACACCAGGATCGAATTTGCAGCTACTTCTCATTTACGTAGATGTGCGTTTAGTGATGTTAGAAATGTGTGAAGCATATTCTTTGCATTTCATTCCAAGGCTGGAGAAAAACAAAAAACCTTGGGAAATTCCAAATGATTCATCCATAAAAAACAATGCAGGACTTATCCAAAGTCCTTCATTCCCTTGGGAAGTCCTCTAGACCTCTAGATAGATTGAATGGTGGAATAGAAGGAAGGAAGGAAGGAAGGAAGGAAGGAAGGAAGGAAGGAAGGAAGGAAGGAAGGAAGGAAGGAAGGAAGGAGAACAGAGTGAAGGGGTGGAACCAATAGGAAAATCCTCACAAGCAGCCATGAAGCAACCACTGGGATGTATGGAATGTTTTAATTCATAAAGAAGCTACTTTTGTTCCAAACTTGGAAGCCTCTTTTTGAAGAATATTTTAATACCTGTTCAGAATATTCAGAACATCCTATTCCAAATCACAGTATTCCATATTTGGAAAGTTTTGCACACTTCTAAGTGTGGTGTGTGAGAATATATTTAAACTATTCCACCACCACCACCCAAATCAAAAGAGCTTTACAATATTTACCAAGGACCTTGAAACTACAACTGCTTCAATATTTTTCCCTGTGATCTTTGGCCTAAATTCTAAAGTTCTTGGTCATTATTTCCATCTGAAATGAAGCCACGTCTGAACCTTAGAAATTGAGCAGAATTTTATAAGGAAACAATCATATTACTTGGTGCTAATGGGAGCAAAACTACTGACACCTCACACACATTTGGACCACATTAGCTGCCATGTTGAACTATGGGGGTCAACAAACCAGAGCACCTGCCAGAGACATGCTGGCTGCACCCACAAGAGTTTCAGAGTGCTTATACAATTCACACTTGGTCTAGTAGTTTGCAGTAGGTACTTCTGCACTTGCAGGAGGCGTTTACAGCCTAGAAACACCCCCTACCTACCCAGATGTTCACCTATTGCAAACTTCCGGTGTTGCACAAAATCATTCACCACATGCTACCTAACCTTAACCAATCCCGACACAAAACTTACCTGTCCCTTTCATGCTGCGACCATTCACACCATTTCTGGTCTGGGCACATGGGGATTAGGCTGCCGTGTACTAGCGTTCCCTAGTGCGAATGCTATTACACATTAGTCTGTTCTGCACTTTAGGCAAGTGCAGAAACACTCATGGTCTCTCCCATGCAACCATGATATGATCTTCTCCAGACATTGCCCTGCAGACAGGCAGTAACAGTTGAAAAACGCCATGTGATACATGGCACCATTTTGCCAGGCTCAAGAAATGTCCACTTTCAGGGCCAGTTCCAGATGAGCTACAAAATTTCCTCTGGCCTGCAACATAAAAGTTCTCCCACTCCAACAGGAAGGCAGGATGGGGCTTTGACAATGCAAGTGGACAATGGGGTTCTCTAACTTGCCCTGCTCAATTCTTGGCCCAGATCACTTGGCTTGAACCAAGGCAAGCAATGCAGAGGCTGCCATGGGAACCATGAGTTACTTAAATAAATGTTCTCGAAGCAACCTTTTTATGCTGTCTGGAAGGACTCCTTCTCCAGAATCCTTCCAGGTATTAAATAGCATTGAAAAGATGTTACTAGAGTGTCGTTTCAGCAACTCATGACTTTGGGATCTTGTGGGTCAGGGACATTGTTAAAACCTAAGAGCATGTGAGCATGTCTATAGGAATATTTTTGCCTCTGAACTATGATACCTGTTTTCTCCAGTTGCTTTAGCCTACTACACCCATCAGCCCCAGCTAGCACGACCCACTTTAGGATTATGCTAATGTTAGTTGTTCAGCTTTATTTGGCCAGGCTAGTTAAATGTAAGTGGGCTTCCTAGGGGCTGTACATTGGCAAATGCTGCTCATGATTTCTCACCTATAAACTGCATATTGATAGAACAATATTCTTATATGAATGAGTCTTCAGTTCATGCATTTGTCCCGCTTTCTCTCTGGCAATACTATAATATCTATGACCCAATAACTACCATTTATTCTCATCTGATCTCTAATATGTAATTAACCTACAGTATAGTTTATTGAATAAAGCAACCCAAATCCCAAATGGGCCCAAGAATGCTGAGGCCTGCTGCAGAAAGGTTTCTGGTCTCTTATTATTAAAAGAGAAGAGCGGAGTGTCCAAGATTACAGTAAATTTTATAAGCAGCTTCTGCCCAAGTGGGGAACAAGTCCCCTCCTGGGCCAGAGAGTGTACTTCATCCTAGGAGCAGAAAGGCATGCTCTTTGCAGCCCCCCAGGACCTTTCCTCACTTAGCTGATTAGGCTGCCATGAACTAGGGCCAGTAAACATCTGGTAGAGGTGGACCATTCACACTTGTCATGAGGAAAGCTTCCCCAAAGTGTCCATTATCGGCCAGAATTGCAAATGGTCCCATTTATCAGCTCACACCACTGCATCTGGAGCCAGAAGTTCGACCTCCTTGCTACTGCAATTGGCTGTTCTGTGACATGTTTGGATGCTGTTGTAGAGGGGCGTGTTTGAGCAGGACATATTGTGGTTGAACATGTCAGTGCCCATGATCAAATGGCCCTCTTGAGACTCTATGACCAGATGCCACTCTGTGCTTCTGGATGCTTCAGATAGGCTTCTGATCAACGTTGGTAAAGGTGTGGAGCATGATTTAGTGCTCCACACCAAAATAACAATTAGTGAAATTCTGGGGAGGCTGTCACAGCCCACTCCATATGTGGATGCTCTTCCCCAGAAGCTCACTAATTGTTGACTACTGGCTTAAGTGTGAGAAGACCTCTGGACTCTGGCCTTTGCAGATTTTGAGGCTGAGGAACATATGTTTCTGAGCACCAGAGTTTCCAACCAGAGTCATCATATGAACTGCCAGAAATAGCCTTAGAATGTGGCCATTTTTGGCACTTTTACATCGTGACATCAGACAGTGAGACCACAGGCAGGTCAGTGCAATAGCTGTTGTCCTCCTTTTGTTGTGGCCTGATTTAACAATGCAAGATCTTGCCATAATTATACCTTAGGGCAGACAGTGCACACATCTAGATTTTAAGCCTTGGGCAATTAGTAAGCTGCAAATCTAGTGTAAAAGACTGAAGGGGCACAGAGGAAAATTTTCCTTTTCTGAAAACAGAAGATGCATCCACACAGACTAAAAGGTTTGCACTTCACTAATCCTCACTAATCTTCAAGCTGTGAAGTTCAATCATCTCAGCATGGAGGTAGACAGGTCCTGACTCTGGGAGCAAAACATCTCTCAAAGAGAGCAAGGCTCCTAGTTTATTCTCCATCCTATGCATATGAAGGGTGCTAGTGGGGGTGGGAGTGGCAGTGCCTCCCTTATGCTACACCAGCATGCAGAAGGGAAGACCCCTTTCTATCATAGGACAATGTGCCGTGCAGAAAGGCCTACTACTTGATAGAAGATGGAGCACCTGAAAATGCAGTATATATACTTTTGTCTTCAAAGAAGCTTGACAAGTTTGCATTTAGCACTTTTGGAGGCACCAGTAGCCTCCATTATGCATATACTGCAATGCTTCAGTCTTCTGTCTTTCTCTCCACTGTAACTGTCATGCCCCCTTTTTGCACCAGCATTCAAAGATCCAGATGAGGTCCTCCTGGAGATATGGATCTTGAAGATCTGGATCTTCAGGAATATACAGTGCATCCGCATGAGCCCTCTGGCATGTGATCGGAATGGGTGCTAAATGGGGCTCCATGTAGATGTCATAGCACCCATTTTGAGCCTACGTTTCACTGGAGCCGAAAGAGGACAGGATGTAGAGGCATGGCTGCGTAGCTGCTTATGCTGCAGCTACAAAGCCTGTGCTGGCTTCCATAGCTATCAGCGGTGGGCGCAGGAACAGAGCTTTGGTTGTGGGTGGCGCCAGCTCCACTCTGCCTCTCACAGCTATGGAGCTGTGAGTGGTGTCCCTGCCTGGGGGGTGGGGGGACAATCACTTCAGCTGGCGGGCCAGATTGTGGCACCAATGTGCATTTGCACATTGCTACTTCTGTCACCTCTGTCATGCCCCCCAGTGCCACTGTGGCTTTGGGGGGTATGATGGAGGTGGCAAAGGCAGCGATTGCAGCCGCCCTTGTCAGTGCAACCCCACTGTCACTGTCACTGAGTTACTAAATAAGAAAATCTTATAGGAAGAGGAAATACCCAAATAATGGCCAAAAGCTTGATTGAGTAAATGCACTTTTAGCAAGCACTGGAAAATATTCCATATATGTTCATGGCATATCTGTGCCAGGCTTTTTCCAAAGTCTGTGGGCTGGGGGTACACCAAGAGAAAGTCCTATCTCTAAGAGGACATCCAAGGACATCATTGACACAACTGGGACATTACTTTGCATGTTATCTTCCCTTCCGTTTCCGCCTTTGGATGAAAAAGAGATGTTTTCTTGTGAAGTGAAATAAATGAAAAACCATTCTTCTGCACGTAAGTCTCCTATTTTAGAGATAATATACAGTGGTACTGGATTTAGCCACTGGATATAGTACTGCTGCCAACATGTTATACTGGGACCGGAAAGAACTAGGAACAAATCTCATTCAGTCTCAGAGTTCACTGGTGATTTCGCCTGTGCTTTTCTTTCTCAGCACATTCTGCCACACAAAATGTTGTGAGGGAAAAATAAAGTAAGCAACATGTACACTAAGCAAACTCCTTGGAGGACAGATGAGATATACATAGAATAACAAAAACAGGCAACAGAAACAGACAGCAAGGCTTTGCTAGATAAAATATATGTTAGCAGCCACCTAAATATCTTTGTTGCACATAACAATAACTGACATGAAATGCATTATCCTTTGTGCAGTAGAGCAGGGTGGGCAATTAAGAGTGAAAACGACATGGCAGCACATTTGACACATGTCTACAAGAATATGTCTTAGTGGCAGCAATGACCTAAAATTCTGTTACTAAAATAATCTACACATCTCCAGTAGATGCCATGATCCATCTGTTTGCAAGGTGTGACCATCCCAAGGGAAGTCCCAGATGACATTCATAACAATGCTCACAGCTTGATCATCTCTCTCTCTCCCTCCCTCTCTGTCAGAGGTGTATCTTCTTCTTTATGCCTTTACATTTATATTCATTCCAAATTAGATGTTTTTCCATGAAAAGAGGGGAAATAGGTAGATTTTAAAAAGAGAAATATAAACACGCTTTTGCCTCTAAAAGAGCAACATGAAACTAATTAAGTGCAAAAAAAAAACCAACATTGCTAAATTTCAAGTTAATGGGTATGTTTTTCCAAAAGCAGAAGGGAATCTAATGGAAGCACTTTGTGTGATCAAAGTATTCATTTATTTAGGCAGTTATACATTGCTTTTCAACTCCAAATGGTCCCCAGAGTCACTCCCAGTCACAGAATCTAAAATAATAAAATTAAGGGCAGTACAGTTGTCCCTTTATAATGATGTGGTTGGGTTTCCACAAGCAACCTTGTAACACAAAACCATGTTATGCAAGTAATTGCTGCTTGTGAGAAACAGCACCCAAAGCTTTGAGAGATGTGGCCATTTGTATGGTTTGAAAGTAGTGATGACATTTCGCTCATGGAAAAGCTGGCAGAGGCCTCATTTGTAGAAGTTTTTGGGCTGTTATACTGTGTTCCAGGTTTCTTCTTCTGAGAACTTAAGCTTTCAGGTATAGCTGTGATATCCATCTTCAGAGGTCTTTCCTCTTCGCCAAGTCGCACCCCATACGTATCCCATATGAATCCCATATGAATCCCATATGAATCCTATATATATCCTATACATATCCCATAAGAATCTCATACAAATCCATAATGAAACTTCATATGAATGTATCAAAACATTATATTCGAATTCGAATGTCAGTCTTCAAATGTGCCAACATTCTATTCAAATTCAAATGTTGGAATACGTATGAATTCATATGAATTTCAAATGTTGGAAATATTTGTGCACATCCCTAGCTAAAACATATGAAAACAGCAGTTATTAATATTAGCATGATGCTGTACAAAATTAGACAAAGTTTAGAATTACAACCATAACGAAGTTAAAATACAACAACAGGGAAAATTTAAGAATTGCAATAGTAGGATAAAAAATAAAAATTCCCTTATAAAATAAGCAGTACACAAATTAAACTTTAAGTAACACAGAAAAACAGTCAGCTTGTCGATTAGCACTAGAAAATCACATTATAATTAAAAGTCAGCAAGTAAAACATAGGCGAGAAATAAACTTTCATACATGGAATGCCTGCATAAAAATACAGGTCTTTAATAGGCACCTATTTAATATGGGTGTCTCACAAACAATAGAGGGGGGCATCCCCAAAGGAGGTGCTACCACCGAGCAGTCCTGAGTGTTGCCTGAGTGTTGTGCTGATGCATAAAATCATGACTTCAAACCTAGAAGTGTTTGTGCCCTTGCTGAGAACACATGTGGACAAGGCCTATGTAGCACACAGGGAGAAAAGGATCCTGATGTTGCACATACACCACTCTGAAGTCATCTTTTAAAATAAGTATCCATTTTTGTTGGGTAATGTGTTGTGCTTTTTTGACCAAATAATACCACCACTAATGTGTAATTCTGATCGTATCTCAGGCAATGTTCAGACATCCATGAAGGATACATATAGACTGACACATTCACTGTGGAGGAGGACAGATAAGCCTCCACCTTGGGGCTTCCTGAGGATACTCTGAAGGAGGCTCGTCCCCTTCTTTTGGATTGCTTCTGTGAGTCAGGTCAAGAGACTGCTAGTACACCTGCCATGTAGGCTGAACAGTTAGACTTCACATGCAGCCTCTGGAAGCCAGATGGGGAGGAAGAAGAAGAGGAGGAGGAGGAGGAGGAAGAGTTGGCTTTTCTACCCCACTTTTTGCACCCATTTAAGGGGACTCAAAATGGCTGACAAAGCTTTCTGTTCTTCTCCCTACAACAGACACCTGTGAGGTAGGTGGGGCTGTGAGAGCTCAGAAGAGAGCTGTGACTAGCCCAAGGTCACCCAGCTGACTTTGTGGAGGAGGGCAGAATCAAACCTGGGATTTCTAGATAAGATTCTAGCTCTCTAACCACTAGACAAACTGGCTCACCAGTTGGCCATCTAAACTGCCTTCCCTGATTGCTGGGCCATGTTAGCTGCAAGTTGTGTGCATCTGTATGTGTGCATGGGTCACCTATATGTGTGCACAAAGCCTCAGTCTTCTCTTATTGTAGAAGTGGCAGCAAACGATAGGATAAACTGTTTCTTCCCTGTAAGGTATTTAGGAGTTCCTCCAAATACTACTTCTGTGCTTCCCAAGAGGCTCACTCACTTTACTGTTCCCCATGTTTTGACACACAATGTTTTATACCTCCAGCGTGTGAGAGTGCTATGCAAGTCTCACAAGGGCCATATCAAGGTAAGTCTATTCAGTGCACAGAAGAATAGCGTCAACACTGATCAAGGAGACGATGTAGCAAAAATCAATCAAGGTATGATTTGTATGGAGAGAAGGGTGCTGCTCCACAGCCTTGAATTTTTCAAAACCAATGAGGGAAAAATGGAGATCTGATTAGGTGAGGTGACAGGACGAAAAATCTTTCCCACTCTTTTCTATCGAAGTTCCTAGAAGATTTCCTCTGCTTCATTCTTATGTTCAATTAACTGGTTGTATACAATTGGAAAATGCTTTTTCTTTCAAAGAAGAAAGAAAACTGGATGTCAACAAGCTGCTGAACCACCTAAATTAATAGATAATTCAGGGTGTGACTGAAATGCGGACTAAACATCCAGAGGTTTTAGGTCTTGTCTCCACTTACTGGAAAAGGTGCCCATTCCCTCTCAGGTTGTGATGTCTGTGTATCACTGACCTTGCCCCATCTTTGCAGCCCATGCACCGGCTCTGAAAGTGACTTTCAGAGCCCCAGCATGGAGGTGGACCTTTGAAGACTACCCTGTGCAACTCTCAGCTTATGCTACAACCACAACATATTAGGGGTGTGCACAAATATTCAAAGGTATTCAAAATTTGATTGAATCTACCCAAATTTTGACATTCAAATTTGTATCAAATGTCCATAAATTTGAATGTAAAGACTTGAAAGAATTTCAAATTTTGGACCTATTCAAATTATCCAGATATTCACAAATGTACAGCTTCATACATGATGCGTACTTGCAGATATGCATCTTTCCTGCATCTGTATGCATTTGTACCGATCTGTACGGGATGAAAATGGGTTGCACATGGGCGTGTATGGATGCATGTGGGATGCGTAACGATGCGTACAAGAACATACAAATGTTGGGAATTCGAATCAAAACTTCAAACGATTAGATTCAAATTTGCTTAATTTGAATCAAATTTGGGTAAATTTGAATTTTAAAAATTTGAATCAAATCAAATTTTTGGATATTCGATTCAAATTGAATTCCAAAAATTGCATTCGTGCACATCCCTACAACATATGAGTGATGAGTCTGGGTCAATGGCTAGCAGGGGGTGGTAATGACTTGGGTGGGATGACAGTTGTATTTATCAAAATAACAATGACACCTTTGTGGTAGGAATATGCATGAAGCACATTCCCCCCTTTGATTTGATTTGAATCAAAGAGGGAATGTTTGGCTTCATGAGAAGTTCCCCCCCCAAATGTGGGGGGCTCCACCTTCACAAGCAAGCAGCTCATGCACAACTAAATCCCAGAGGTTTGCTGGCCTTTGCTCCAAACAAAGGTACAAAAAGGCACTCACTCTGCCATTGCTAAGTACAAAATGGGGGAAATACCATGGTTAAGGGCAAAGATACAATCATAAAACATTTCAAGTTTCAGATTGGTCGGTTGCTCATCACTATACATTATTTTCAAAGGGAAGAAATTAATTACTAATGTGACAAAAGGCTGCTGAATTATAATTATTAGCATGACAAAAAGCTATTGAGTTATTATGTCTAAAAGTTTAACCAAAAGCATTTGGACTCTTGAATTTACTTTGGTCCTTCTTAAACTGCACATAGCTCCAACTATTCTCATAATTTCATTATTAATTATTGAATTTACTTTCAATAAAAGTGAGCAATGTAACAATATTTACTTGAGAGACAGAAAAACAATCAGTTATTATAACTTCTACTAAATGTCTATTCTGTCACGATACTGATAAACTTGCAGTGTGCTTACTAAGAATTTAATAGTCCATTGTTTGTTTGTTTGTTTTGGTTTTTCATTCCATCCTCTAGTCAAAGGCCTCAGGCTTTGTTACAACATTAAAAGCCAAATAAAAAATGAGCATCCTAAAACCATAAGCAATGCCTGAAAGTGGGGAGGAAAAGCTGTTTCCTTATTTAGTCAAAGGCCAGGGCAAAGAGGTGAAACGTCAACATTGGTACCTTAGGGTAATGCCAGGGACATAAATTCACACATAAAATAAGAACATAAATAAATGAAGACTCAAGGCAATGCTGCTCTAAAATATATTTCCAAACATTAAATGGATTATTCAAGAGAACGATCTCAGGTTTAGCTTTAAACACAAACTTATGATTGAAAACTTTAAACATGCTTATTAAAAAGCAAGATAAATGTTATCTCAGGCTTTGGTCTGTTCTTACAATGCAAAAAGAGAGATAGAGGAAAGAAGTGCACTCCCTAAGTGAGGCTTGGATTCTCATCGCACCTTTTTGACAATGAGGGAACTGTTTTGGAAGCACATTTAGCACTGTCCTCACATACTACTTTGGTTTCACCAATTGATTGGAGCCAATAACATGGAAGGAGAAACACTTGGCTGATCTTAATACACAACATTTCTTTATTGAAATTTAAATGGCACATAAGAAATCTTTATTACAAAACAAGTGGCAAGAATAAAAGCAAGTGACAAGACAAATACTTGGGTGAATTAGTCAAATGATAACTTATAGTAAAGAAACACTTGGTCACATGTAGCTAATGGCAAGACACTTGAAGCACTTTGTATGTAGAAAAAAACAGTACAACTATGACTGCAGGAGGGATAGAATCAGAGAGCAAGAGTTAACTTTCAGGATTTGGACTGATCCAGCAGGAACTACTCCTAATGGAATGAGTCCTAGCTGGAACAGTCCAGCTGTCCTTGAATAACACTGTCTGTATTTGGACAGCCTGTCCCAGACAGCTCTCAACCACCCCATGTTAGTTTGAACTTTGCATGAGTCTCAGATCATGCCACAAAGGCTCCATCAGCCAGGAATAAAAGTTCCAGGTCTTGGGACCCCAGAGAGATTCATCCTGGCAGTGCAATTTGGGCCGAGCAAGGACTTGGCCTCTTCTTAATCTGGTCCACTGTGCAGATG
Source organism: Aspidoscelis tigris stejnegeri (assembly GCA_023333525.1). NCBI lineage: Eukaryota > Metazoa > Chordata > Lepidosauria > Squamata > Teiidae > Aspidoscelis > Aspidoscelis tigris. Next base: position 47,289,402 of record JALMGA010000008.1, read on the forward strand.
GGAGGACTTGGATTCCTTCCTGAACCAAAGTGCAGAAAGATCCTTTGACTCCAGCCAGGAATATAGCAAAATTTGCCTTTCCAGCTTAATGCCAAGCACCTACTACTATTTTTTAAAAAGCTGAATTCTGAATGAAAACACACACAGATTTTTGGAATATCTAAGAATGGTTTTTGTTCAAATCCATGCCTTTCTGTACTAGTTTGCTTCATACTGTTTTGTCCTGTAGCTAGAATCACTATAAGGCTTTGTTCACCCTATGCAGTACTTGAGAACTAAGCCTTCCATCCTCATAAAGAAATAGGAAATACATGCTTTTATCTTTATTTTATTTTGTTAACACTCCATGCACCTCAAGGGTTCTGTAACCTGTGCTTGCTTGCCTGCTCATCATCCCTGCTCTGTGTTTTTTTGGAAAGTGAGGAGAAATAAGACAGTGAATGACACGTGAATTAGGACTTGAGGAGCAGGGAAAGGCAGCAAATGGGATCAGTGGACATTGAGGAAGATAAAAGTGCAACATTCAGCAACCCATTGCCTGCCCAATATACAAGGCATTCCGAATTAAACATTAACTGTCTCAACCTACAACCTGAATAGATTCTGTCATCTAATGATATAGTAACTCTGTTCTCCTATTATTATGCTATAGTAACAGTACAGTATAGTATATTATTATGCTATAGTTATTATGATATAGTAACTCTGTTCTCCTATTATTATGCTACGGTACATGCGAGCACATGATGAGCTGCTGAATAACGTTGAGAGTTTTTCACTTGGCAATATACTGAACCAGCAAGTGCATTAGGAGCCTCTCTTTCACACTGCTAGTGCATTCTAAGGCCGCATTCCCATAGGGACTAAAATCCAGACTGGATTCAAACTTGGAAGGAAGGAAGGAAGCCAAGGACAGGGCTTTGCTGGCCTCATTGGTTGCAGGACTGGAGGAGGAGGAGGAGGAGGCTGGTGGCAGTGGCAGCTCCTATCCTCAAATAACATTTCACAGGTGTGCTTCTGTGCACTTGCGGGTTCAGTTTAGGAACAGCCCAATGTGCACTCAGTGCTGTTCCTGGCCCCCAAATCAAACCCACTGCAGAACCCAGATTACTCTGGACCAGAGCAACCCATGTTCGCAGTAGGTGGTAACGTACCCTAAGAGATGCCCTTACCCTTCCTGTTATCTTCAGTCCTCACAGGATAGAGTGTAGATCAGGTCAGACTAGAAGGCTCAAATGGTTGACTGATCCAATCTACCAGGAGATCTCTTTAAAGAAGCATACCAGAGTCCAAGGCAATGGTAAACTAAACCATGGAGTAACCACTTCAGCAGTGCAACAAAGTGCACCACAAAATTGGATCCCCATGGGCTCTGAGCTTTTGGAGACAGCTCTGAAGTTGGCATGAGCTTTAGAGCTGGCATGGGGGTCAAGCACTGAAATGGGCTTACATGCCATTTTGAGTTTCCTGGCCCAACCATCCAATATGTACAAAACTGAGGGACAGAGCCTGACATAGTCCATGCTAGCATATGGAAGGCAGGAAATTGTCCCAGGATATATTTCAGAATATAGGTGAGTGCAGAAAAGGTGTTTGTTCATTGTGGGGGTGTAAGGAAAGCTTGCTAGCAATATTGCATGTGCTTTCATGAGTTCCATGTAGTAACGGCTAGTGTAGCAGCGGGAGTGGGTAAGTGGCGCACCCACCAAAATCTAGTCTCACCTGTCTGAATTGGGTGGTCAATGAATGATACATGGACTAAGAACAAATTATGTGGACTTTTTGTCACTCATCATCACTCTGCAGCTACTGCATTGGTTGCATTAACGGTAGAAAGTAAAATATACATTATGTAAATAAATAAAATAACATATGCTATAATTAATATAAAGAGTAATGAACAGAATTTTCATTGACATCTTACAAATTTATGTGTTCACATTCTATGAAGTGTACACGAAGCCTTTGAAGTCAGTTGATCTAATTTTCTATTGCTAAAGGCATTATGAATGAGGGTCAAACTGATTTTTGTATTTCATTTATTATTGATACATCATTAGTGAATAGAAATAGCTTTCAAAGACTTAAGACTCGTATTTGCTCATTCACAAGCCTTTTGGATCTACAGATTTTCTGCCTATCTGACTTTAAAAAAAATATCACAAGCCATACTGGCAGTTTCTTCAAGGGCCACTAATATTAGGAAAAGAAGGAACAAAGAACAGATTATTTAAAAAATAATGATTCCACAAAGTAATGTAAACACAATGGGATCCTAAGAAAGTAGGAATAAGAGGAATGTGTATTTCATGAACACAATGATAAAATAAAACAAGTAGAAGATAATTAAGGAAGTTGGGGGTCTGCTAAAAGCTATAAAATCTGTTTAAAAGGACACCATAGGGATGGGCATGAAGTACATCTCCCCCTGTAGATCTGATTAAAATCTAAGGGGAGGAATGTTTGTCTTTGTGCAAATTCCTCCTTGCGAATGTAGGGGTGTAAGGACCGCCTCTCAGTCAGGTAGCGATTTTATATATCTTTATATTTGGTAGAGTGGTAGCATTGGTTTTACTTTTTAAATTAAAACTCTGTTATTCTCTTCCAAGAGACACGCCTTTCATTTCCCTTTCCCTACTTTTAAGTTTGATAATAATGTTGCCTCCTTCCTGGTGCTGCAGCAGAGAGCTACTTCCCCCACTCTGCCTCCCTAGCAGTGGGTTACAGTATCTGTTTAGAACTCTGGCCTAACTTGGCTCACTTTGAAAACAGAGTACTCAGTTGAAGCTTCTTTAAAATAACAAGAAAACAAGTTTATTGTGTACAGCTTTCTTAATAATAAACAGGTAAGTTCACCATGTCAATCACAGGTCCATTCACCCTTCTGACTGAACTGTCTCAGCTTCCTCACTCAGCCCAAGGACTCCAATCCTATTCAGATTAATGCCAGCAGCATCAGTAACGTATAACCATTTCAATTCTTTACTTTCTAAACACCATATATTCACTAATGACTCTGGACTCTATTCCCCAGCTTCCCTCAGGACAGCTTAGAGCCCGTTTCCCTCCTTCGTTAACCCCCTCTGGGCAGTTAACCCCAGGCAGAGAACACTAACAACTCCCTCAGGCTCCCTTAAATATGGGCCTGGCTGGCTAGCTTCACTCTGATTGGTGGAGACTCTGCCAGGAGTTTATTTCACACCCCCTCCTGGAGAGCTTGTCTAGCCCCTCCCTTAAACTACTTACCATTAATAAAAAACACACTTTGGTGACACTTTTGAACGTCTGGACATACAATGTTTGCCACACTTTGTATTTTAACCAAAATAACTTAATTTTGGGGTAGAGGGGTCCTATTGGGCACCACAAGGGGGCTTTGCTTTTGGGTGTAAACATTAGTTGATTGTTCATGCATGAAGGGAACCCCTCATCTGTTCTTTTCCATCCCACCTCCCCTCACTCACATTTTTCCACCACTGCTGCCATAATGCTCTCCTCAGAGGGCCTCTTTGAGGCACACAAACAGCTGGAGAGGCTGCTTCCATTCATAAATCACAGGAAAACTCATCTTTCCCAGGAATTGCAGGAATTCTTGTGTGATTCTCTAATTCCTGGGAAATCATGCAATATTTCCCACAATTCCTGGATGGGGGTGGCCTCTCCAGCTGTGTGCGCAGCTCTAGGAGGCTTAGTTGAACCTCTAAGAAGGATATGATGGTGGTGACAGTGGCAGCGACCACTAGATTTAAAGATAAGGGGGTATTACCATGGGGGATACAAGGTGGGGGTGGGTGGGCAGATCTGGCCACACTGAAGCCTCTGCAAAGGCTAGATACATTTGCCTCACATGCAAAGGGTAGGTTATGTTTTGATTCACATGCAAATAATCAAAGCTTTGAATTTGAATTTGAAGCTGATGAATATTTTTCACCCATCCTTAGAACCCTACTATATAGTTCAGTTATATACAAAACATAAAGATCACATTCTTGATAACTGCAATCCTAAAATATTACCCCACTATTTAATGGACACAAAATGTATAATTATATCGCTGTTCTTAAGACAGATTCAACTCATAATCTGAATACACATAATTTTGCTATAGTTCTGTTTTTAAAAGATTTTTTGTCAATTACGTTCCCATCTAACTAAGGTATCAGTTGCTCACAATAATGGTCTTACTGCCCCCCATTACTAATAATGAAATATTGAAAATTATTACAAATTTCAAAAAATAAAATCCTGGAACCGAATAGATTTCCATCAATTTTCTATATGATATTTAAAGATTTTTTAACACACTATTTGAAAATTGTATTCAACTATATTTTTAGAAGAAGGATTACTTCCTAACTCAAGGGGACAATCCATCACTGTAACTTATTTGAAACCGAGAGACCTTCAGTACTGAATTGCTGTGATCCAAACAATGGAAGGACATGGTCTGGAACAATGCCATCCGCATGACAGTGCTGGTCAGACAAGCACCCACGCTGGCCCCAAAGCTTTCATAAACTATGGGGGCAAACTCTGAGGATTTTGAAGGATTAGGAGTGAAAAGGATTAGGAATGAAGGCCCTGGGGAATTCATTTCAGTGGCAGAGTGTTTTTATTAAAAGTCCATTATAAATGGATTCATATTCCAAATTCATTATCTAGGATGTTATTGCATATCCCATCAATTTGCTGGCATACATGCAACAAGATTTAGTTATTATAAACATATCTGGTGGCTGTGTGAATACTTGTACAACATTTCTGGTCATTAATACAAGAACAAATGCTAAAAAATATTTCAGGAAAATATTACTTTATCTCTTGCTTTGTGTCTTTTGCATAAAATTAATGGCCTTTTCCAAATCCACTTCTAATAAACAGTTAATTCATTATTTATTAATTGCTGCAAAAAACAGTAGCAGCATGTGGACGGAAAGATAAAAAATAAAAGTTTCTATTTATAAATGGTGCATTTCCATTTAGAAACTAATGGTTAATGAATTTATTTCACATCCAATATACATTATGCAGGGTCACACACCAAAAATGCTATTTTCTAAAATATGGAAACCCATTATTAATGTCATTCCCTTTTTGGACCAAGCAGTTATTCCTTTGGTCTCTTCTGCAATGTTAGCAGAATAATGGATGTTTATGTACATTAATATGAACAAATATATATTTTCTACAAATAGATAATTTATTAAAGATTAATTATACAATCTCATTTTTGTTATTTGTTGTTATTCATTCTCTAAGATACAGTACACTGACTTTTATTACCTTTGAGGGGAAAAAAATCAAAACAGAGTGACTGAAATGTTATAATAATCTGCACTGTAATATCATAAGTTCAGATTGCGGATTGTAGGAAAACCCAGTTCAAGCTCAGAGCAGCACACAACCACGACGGTAGCAGTGGCGGCAGTGGCGGGGAGGGGAGGAAGGGATGGGGGGGTTTCTCTTCATTTGTAAGATATTTGCACACAAAGCTGAAACCCCTCCCACTCATGGGGGCTATTCAGCCAAAGCCTAATATAAATTTGATTGGTATTGATTCGCATCAGATCGAATATGGGAAATTAGCTTCGTGCACATCCCTACTTCAGATAATGAATAATGAATGGATTCACATTTTATATCTGTAATGATTCTATTCACTTCTGATACATCATTAAAAAATTGCCTTTGTAGGAGTATTGTATACTTTAAATTTTTCAGCTATACCAATTTTATATTCCGTTCTGAACTGACAAACGGCAAAGAATGACTTGAAGCTGATAGTTTATTGGATTTTCTGCTTGGAGATGTACTGCACAATTGCATTTTTGACTTTCACGGGCACACAAAAAAGCTTGGCTGCAGCTGGAATTCTTCAGTTCCATTAAGGCTTTGCTCTGGACATTGGGTATTCATACCTGCAAATCAGAAGGCAAGGCAACATCTGTCACTTCTGCACAAATGCCCCAGACTGTGGATGCAGGAGTCACCATGGTCACTGGCTGGACATGATGAGGTAAGTTGCGGTAAGATTTAGTAAACTTGTGGAGCACAATTTTGTGCTCCATAGCTAGTCGATAATTAGGCAACTCCTGGGCAGCCAGGAGGTTTTTCTATGCTGTAAACGCTTCCTGCAAATGAAGGTGCACTTGCTCAGATGTTGCCTAATTATTAACTATGGGGTGAAGTGGGAATTGGCCCCTGGATCAACCACAAGCAGAAACATCTGTAATGAGAGTGCACTTACAGGAGGCACTTATAGCCTACAAGTGTCCTCTGGCTGCCCAGATTTTGCCTAATTGTAAACTATCTGTAGTGCACAGAATTGTGCACCACGAGCACCCTAACCTTAACCATACCCTTGCCTTAAGCATCTAGCCAGCTGGTAGCTCACATGACCCCTTGACATGACTGTGACTGTGCAGGGCATCAGCATCACTATAGCGCTGGTGCTGGCACATGTGGAGTTATGCAGGGCACCGCGCGGAAGATGGTGGTGCCCTGCATAGTATAGGCTGCACGACCGAGAACAGGTAAGTAATCAATTGTGCAAGTGCTAATCAATGTCAGTTTCTAACACACCTTTCCCATCCACAGGACATGAAAGGAAGTACAAAATCACCCAGGGTTGAACCACCTATATCATTTTTAAATGAACAGATCTGAACCTGTTTGAGGTTTGAATTCTAACCAAGTCAAGCCTGCTTGACCCTGTTCAAATCTAAACCAAATGCCACATGGTTCAGTTTGTGCAGCTCTCTAATTTGCACTTGATACACTTTTGCTTCTGAGCCCAAGCCAAGGTGAGCCAGTTTAGTCTAGTGGTTAGAGAGCTGGACTCTTATCTAGGAATACCAGGTTTGATTCCACACTTTGGGTGACTTTGGGCTAGTCACAGCTCTCTTCTGAGCTCTCACAGCCTTACCTACCTCACAGGGTTTCTGTTGTGAGGAGAAGAACAGAAGGTTTGTCAGCCGCTTTGAGTCCCCTTAAATGGGTGAGAAAAGTGGGGTAGAAAAGACAACTCTTATTATTTTTGATATTTAAAGCCCTAAACAACTTGGGACCAACATAATGAACATAACTGAAAGAGCACCTTCTCATATGCAGTCCTGTCCACCGGTTAAGATCTCCTGGGGTAGCCCTCCTAAGAATTCTGAGCCTGATTCATGGGATGGCAGCCAGAAAAAGTGAGTTATTTGTGCTGTCCCCTGAGCTTTAGAATAATAACAACATAGAGAGATGCTAGATGCCAGCACTAAGCAATGAAAAGTATTCATTCTCTCAGGCATTTGGTGATTACTATTGATTTTTTTTCAACTTCTGGTTTTTATGCATTTTATGTCACCTTTTTCTCTATTTCTTTTGGTTGTTTTCTTTTTTTCTATATTTATTTTCTAGATTTGCATGTATTGTCTCTGTTTGTTTTGTTTACCATCCTGAAGCTTCACATGCCCCACTGAAGAGTGGTATATGAATTGTTTCAATAAATAAAGCCTAATCCTTCTATATGCCTGTCATTTACCTGTGAGAAAATCCTACTGGAGTTGGTGAGATTATTTCTAACCAATGAAGTTTGCTTTCCTACTTTTGAAGGCTCTGTGCTGGATCAGAGGCCTTGGGGCTGCCTTCAGAGGTAGTAATCAAGACTGCACCGCCACAAGCTTTCTGAATGCCGTCTTTGAAGCAGGCTGCTATTTGCCCATCCCAGCATTGCCCACATTTCCTGGACTGCGCTACATGGAGCAGAAAAACTGACATAGAGAAGAAAGCACTTCAATGGCTGTCCTGTCTAAGGCATGCTCGGGCAGGAACTCATTCGCTAACTCAGTCTTTAGAGCAGCAAAAAAACAAGGCTGGCAGCCTATAGTTACGAACCAAGATGAAAAGAAATACAGCAGGGGTCAGACATTCCTGAGTCAGCAACCACATTAAAAATCAAGGTAACAAGGATAACATAATTTGGAGTCAGAGGTCAGAACCAGAGTCAAGAAGCCAGAAAGTACAACAGTTTCAGGAACAATCCAAAAGCCAAGGTTAGAAGACTATCAATGGGTCAAGAATCAGGAGACAAGGAACAAGAGCAAGAGGTTGCAAATATCTGAGTAGAACAATCCCCGGCAATAGTTTGCCTGGACAGCTCCACTTGTTTTTGTGCTTCTGAATCAGAGTTCAGCTGGCCAGTGGGGCAAGACTTAATCACTTGGTGTCTTCTTTGCAATTTCTCTGATCTATGAGGAACTGATTTGTCCCTACATCTTTTGCCATTGTCATCTGCAGTCTCAGACTATGTGTCTGGGAGGCCAGCCTCTTTGATGTCTCTGCTTTTCTGGCCTTGAGTTTCAGGTTCTTCAGCCTCTGTGTACAGAATTACCTACTTAATGCCACCTCTGAATAGAATGATTCATAATCTGAAACAGCATCCTGATCCAAAGAAGCTTGCAGAGGGCACAACATGACAAGCTTGTTCTAGACAGCACTTACCTAACCTACATTATTTGGGTAATCTGGAGTAAAGCATATTCAGAGTGTGTCCAGGCAGTTAAAGCTGTCTTAAAGCTTCAACAGGATGTCATCTCAACAGGATGTGGGAAAGCTGCACAGGAAGTGTGGAGCTCCTATGGAACTGTCTTCTGTTGTCCAGATGGGATGATCAAAACTCCACAGTATCCTCCTGCTGCACTGCTGCTGTTGACCGACAGTCACATGCCCAATCACGTGACTGCTGGGTCACCCCAACAGCTGCCAGATTTTTGCCACTGTCTGGAGGCAGTCCCAGACATTTTATTCTGGATTATCCATGATTTATCCCATATCATCCAAATATTGCAGATTAAATAACTGCTGTCTGGATAAACCTACACACTTACCCTTTAGTACTTGTTAGTCCACCGCCTGGGTAAGTGCATCCATACCATGCTCCCACCATCCTAGAGCTCACCAAGCCTTCTCCTATCCTAAACTGCAGCCCACAGGTTAACTGGGAGTAGCTAAGTGGCTCCTGGGCAGTGATGTCTACTAGTTTTCATTTTTCAAAGAACTACAAAGTATTTGATTTTACTTTTTTTTTTTACTTTTTAATTGCAATAGTTTGTAAAGTGGTATCCTAAATGCTTGAAAGAAAACTGCTAATTGTCTTAGAATTCATGCCATTTAAATTCTTGACAAGTATAGCTAGCATACCAAATATGCTGCATTCATTTATACATCAGCAAATTTGCTCTGCAAATCTTCAACTAATCTTAGATGAAACCCTGGAAGAATGATGAAAGTGGTAGCCAGAATCTTCAGCTGACATTATAAACTGTCACAGCTCCACAGAAATCAATAAAATTGCACTGATTTACACTAGGTGGGAAGCTTGTGTAAAAGTCTTGTGCTTCATTTTAAGAAGACCTCCTCAAAGGAGGAAGAAATAAAGGCAAAATCAATCAATTCCAGGTATAAACATGTAGGCAGTATCCATACAGGCCTTTTGAACTATGCTAGCTGACATCATGCACCACAATTTCTACTCATCAGAGCAGGAGAGAGTACTCTGGCCACATAACAATTGCAGCTGGCTTGTTTCCTGGCATCAAATGGCTCCCTGACTGCTTTAAAGTTAAACCCTGAGCATTCTCCATAGTAGACCGATCTAGATGTACATCATACAGATGGCTGGACTAGAGATGTGCACGAATGGGGGTGAGTGGGTTGTATTCAATTCATATTGAATCAAATATAAGAAAATCTGTATTCATTTGGATAGATCCCTGAATCTGGTAGGATTCTATTTGATACAAATGTATTTGTATGAATTCGTATGAATATCCAATACAAACGCATACATATCTGATAGGTATCCTGTAATGTATCCATTATGAAAGCATCAAATCCACCCTGAATCCACTTTGAATCCATTCTCAAACCATGAATTCACTCTGGATCCATCGCAGATGTGACTTGCGCAGCCGCTTTCCCGCCTCCCCGTTTCACAAATGTTCCAAAACATTCATATTCGTACAAATGTCAATGAATGAATGTTGTAACATTTTATTCATATATAAGAATGTCTGAATTCATACAAATTTGTACATTAATTAATGTTATGAATATTTGTGCACATCCCTAGGCTGGACCAATTGAAGCAGTGTGCAGGGCCTGATGCCATTTCTCCAGACTCCCAGAACCACCTCTAGAAATGGGGTACTTTCTGTCTGCTGCAGTAATTACCCTGCCTGGTAAGTTCAGAGGTTAAAATTCTGCCAGGAATACTTGGCCAAATCTTATTTGTGTCTTGATAAGTAAGAAAGTTTCTTAAAACAGTCCAAAAACCTTGCTATTTTTTGTGGCCAATATTCCACAGTCACAGCTAAGACTGTTTGAGGGACTTCCTGCATAACGTTCACCTGAAATGTTACAACTTCAGACATAGGTCCAAATACTGAACCTTGAAGAGCCACATTTTTTATTTTCCTCCATCCCAAGAATTGTTACTACTCTCTTTTTCCTGTCTTTTAGCCAGTTATCAATCTAGGACAGGACCTGTTTTTTTATTCCATGACTGATGAGTTCATTCAAGAGTCTTTGATGAGTGACTTTGTCGAAGGCTTTCTGAAAGTCCTGATAGACATTGTCAGTTAGATTACCTATATCCATGTGTTTGTTGACATTCAGAGAATTCTAACAAGTTAGCAAGGCATTATTTACTTTTGCAGAAGCTATCCTTATCGTCTGAAGTTAGGACAGGGGCACCCAGGAGCAGATAGCCCCTGCTATGCACCATCACCAAATCCTTCAGTCTTGCCCTGAATGAACAAAAATGGGTTCCACATTGTATGCCAAGTCATTCAGTGTGGAAGCTGCCTGTGAGTGTACTATAGAAACACAACTCAGTTTAGAGCCTAAATCTATATCAAGAATATCCTGGCATGATGTGGAATTAATTTGATTTAAGAACATTTTTTTAAAAAAGTCTCCTGAATTTGGCCAATGGCTTATTCAATCTAGCAGCCCATTCACCCAGCAGAACAGAAGGATTTGAATGAAAGTCTTTGCTCAGTTTCTCAGAGACACTCTGCCTTCTATCTCAGATTTCAGGGGGGATTTCAGGGGTACTGAGATTGAGACAGATACTTCCATGCAGTTTTCTTGGTAACAGTATGGAAATGATTTATAGAGACATAATGTTATGGAGTCATCTACATACCGTAAATAGATTTTTTAAAAAAGGTTTAAGCTATAGTGAAAGTGATGACATCACATGTATTGACATAAGCATTTGATGTGTTTCCCAAAACCATATAATGTGTCTCATTTTAAACTACTTCGAACTGTGTTAAGGCTGCTTCTTCAAAAAGCTTTGTTTTAGACAGCTGAATGGAATCCATCGGATATGTGTGAGTTAATCCATGTTCTTATCTTTTGGAAATTTATGCACCTGTCAGTGTGCTTAATAGATGTGTATCTTCCATGTCCATCTGAATAGTTCCCCTCCTAATCACTTTGGTTTTTTATGTGCTATTTTAATCAGCATTAGTCCTGTTTTTAACCTGTTTGTATTGCCTTTATAAGTAACCCAACCAGAGATTTTGTTTTATTTACTTATTTATTTGTTTGTTTGTATTTCTATCCTGCCCTATACCCGAAGGTCTCAGTGCGGGTTACAATATTATATTAATCTTAGACAAGAGCCAAGCAAAGTGAGTTGCACCAGATGGCTTCTGCAGAAACCTATTGCAAGGGTCAGAGAAAAAGATATTATTAATGTAAGTCCACCAATATATTTTGAATATCCCTAATCTTTATTAGAAAGGTAACTTTATTCCCAATAAAAACAAAGTGTCATTTTTCACAGACCATGGGATTCTTATGAATTATCCAATTTCATTTATCACAGCATCCTTAGAGTATGACAGGTTATAGCACTTATTCTGACTGCTAGTTTCAACCCCACAATAAGAGCTGTAGACATCATTTTACAGTTTCCCCCAGGTGGGTAAATGCAACTAACGAAAATGAGTAATTGTGGAAATTCGCCATGTTTGTAGCTTTTTGTGGTAGTAGCTGTTTTTCTCATCTGTCAGCTTTTATTTAGTATTTGGTAAACTAGAGTGATTCAGGCTTTTTCTTGTAATGAACAAAACAAAGGCCAATTCATCAATCAAAAACATTTAAGTGCATCAAAACACAATGATTTGAACAGTTAAACAGAAAGGAAATTATATAATTACTAGCGATTATCACAGTAATTGTCACAATTGTTAAAACAAGAAAGGCTATACAAATTTACTTAGATACAAAATCTTCTGCCTGAGGTCCAAGCACCTGTTGTCACTAAAATCACCAAGAGAAAAACAACTGCACTCCTAATATTTTGGTGACAGTTTCAGGACCCTGGACAGCACATACCATTTTGCAAGCAAGGGATTTGAGCAAAGGTAAAAAGACTAGACTACTTCATCTAACAGGTTTGTTTAAAGCAGGGTTCCTCAAACATTTTCGCTCATTGATCCCTCCCCCGCAGTCTTAAAAAATTCAGCTCCCTTATGCTATAGATATACTTTGATCAGGTATAAATTATAAAGGAATCTCATGCTCCCATTTCTTTTTCTAATAGGGACGGGATGGAACTCTCATCCATTAATTCTTCTTCACCCCAAAGAAAGATTTTGCTACCTTAAGAAGCCTTGGTCAGAATCTTCTGTTCTGTCTTCATGGGAAAACAAAACAAAACAAAACTCAAGGCCTGAATTGGCCCAGAAAGCAAGGCATTGCTCTTCTTCAGTTTCTCTCCCAGTTCTAATAGAAACAAAGAACTGGGAAGAGGGAAAGGGACATTTCATTGGGGCAATTCTCTTATCCTTCCAACTAGAAGCAGGTTATTTTCCTTATCCCTTCCCACCTCTTCCCTCTAAAAAGGTCTCACTTCCTTCACTTCCCACCTCTGACCACAAGCAACATATTAGTTTTCTTTTCCCTCTCCTCTTCCTTCAACCTTGGACAGCAGAGAGAACTTGGAACCATCCCAACAGGGTCTTCCTCTTTCCCCATAACACAGACGATGCTGCATTTTCCCAGAGGAAGACCTATTTTTCTTTTTCCTTAAGCAATTGGAACTTATAGGAAAAGGGGGAAATTTTCACCAGCTAGTTTCCTTAGCCCCCATGTTTCCATAAGCTTCTCTTGCTTAAGATGTATGAATTTCGTATTCATGAGGGTTGAAAGGAATTTAAAGCTCACAAATGCCAAGAGACTACAGTATGAATTTTCAGCAGAATAATGAGAAAGGTATGAAATTAAAAGAATTGTTTGAAGATCTATTTAACTGTATAACAATTTGCCCAGGGTCTTGCCCCTAAATCTTCTCCTACAGTTTACTTTCTTTCCACCATTGTTAATTCCTTAGTCTTCAGCCATTCCCTAAGAAAGGGCCTGTTTGCACTTTCCTTAGTGGAATGGTATTATTCAATTCCACTGACACAAAGATCAGGTGTGGGAAACAATTGCACTTCAAACCCTGGTGTATTCCCAACCGGACCACCAGCACTTGAAGTGTGGATGGCCCAGGCCAGGCAGGCTGGAATAGCATGGCAATGACCATGGCAACATCTGTCTTGCACCAGGACATTGCCATGGCAATTGGTCCACAGTGTGTGACGGTGCAGCTGCAGCTACACCATCCTGCCCACTTGCACTGTTGCACCTGGAAGAGGATGTGAATGCTGCCAACTGGGAGCATACTAGCTGTTTCTGATCAAATAGGTTTTTACTCGTCCACAGCATATGGACAGTCCTCCCCACAAACAGCTAGAATCACACCTAGAAGGTAAGTGCAAACATTACACTTACAGTAAGTTCCAGATACCTTACATTTTGCATTTCTCTAGTGCTGTGCACTATTTAATATTGGCAACTAGGGAGGAATCACACACAAAAAAATTAGTGCACATCCCTATTGGCAACCCATGGAATCAAGCCACCTTTATTTGAAAAAAAAAGATGTAGGAAAACATATTAGATGCACATCAAAATAGACGTCTGTAGGAGAAAAGGGATTATTCTTTTATTTGCACAAGAAAATAAATGCAAACTCAGATGCCCTAAGCACTTTATGAGTCTATCCACCTCCTTTTTCAGCAAAAACCTTGGATCCCTCTCCCCTGAGATCTCTTACAGGCACATGGTCTACAGATGTCAAGCGAAGACCAGGTGAAATGAAAACTTTCTTCTGTAGCAGAGTTCCTTCGTCCTTTATGCTGCAGGTAAGTCTAACTAGATGTTTTTTTAAAAATACTTTAAAAGGTAGTTTTACATGTAATTAGCCACAGACTTTACAGCCCACAGCAAGTTCACTGAATAGTTTGGTTTTATTCTATCAACTTTACATTTGTAAAGATTCTGCACCTTTCACAATCTTTCCCCCCTTTTTAATAAGCTGACATTCTTTTATTAGGATGGACAGGAAATCAGAGTAACTAATTTACCATCTCTTGCTCATTACGCGTTTTTAATTGTCATGAGTAATTTAGGCCTGTCTAACAACATATATTGTACCCAGTAGGAAAATAAGTAAAACAGCATATTGATTTTTGAACCTTGGGAGACAATGTGAGTAGGGTTAAGGATATTGTGCGGATATTTTTGAAACATACTCTAAAACTGCAGAGAGATCAGCAGGCACTAAAAAGCAATCAAATATCACAGCTTGTGCAAGGTGACCAACCATACAGAGCAGGATGACTATTGTTCATTGACCACTTAAATAAAAGAGGATGTCACACATTACCTTCAGTTTTTCTGCTGCCTTAATGAAATGTCATACCAATCACTGTTAAGCAGGGTTTCATGACTATACGCTATCTTTATGCATATCACACATATGATCTGCTATCCTATGGAGATTCAAAGTATGATGTGGGTTTAAGGTCACACTTTATTTTAATTGAAACTGGGGGCCTGAAAATGTAAAGATTCCAGTGACTGTCCGTTGTTAACTTGTCAACAGATTTTTTTTTATGAGAGTAGCAAGGACAGTGCCCCTAACATGAATGCACAAAACCAGTGAGTAACAAATATTTGAATAATCCAGGGCTTTTTTTTTCTTTTTCTTTTTTTGCACTTACCTTTAGAGATCCAGATCTAGAAGATCTGGGTCTTTGAGATGGGGTCCTCCCTAGAATCTGGTCCAGAAAGATCCACATTTTGGAGTCTGCATGTACCCTCTAGCACCCAATGGAAATGGGTGCCAAAGAGGGGCATCATGGGCACTGTAGCACCTATCACAATGCTCTGTTTAGCCAGAGCTGGAAGGGTCGCTGATGGCATGGGGGCGGAGAGACACAGCTTCATAGCTGCTTATGCAGCAACTATGAAGCCTGTACTTATAAGAGCATAAGAGAAGCCCTGCTAGATCAGGCCACAGCCCATCTAGTTCAGCATCCTGTCGCACACAGTGGCCCACCAAATGCTCATGGGCATCTCAAGCAGAGACAAGGATAAACCCATTCCTGCTCTTGAATCCCAGCAAATGGCCTTAGAAGCATCCTGCTTCCCCCCTCCCAGCCTGAAAGATATATCTAGACTTTCATTCTAGTAGCCATTGATACATCTGTCTTCCATACATTTGTCTAAACCTACCTCAACACCATCTAGACTAGTAGCTGTCACTATTCAACTCTGTAGCTGTGAGTGGCAAGGTGGAGCCAGAGCACCTGCCCCTGGACCACATCAAGCCTGAACCAAGGGTATTTGGGTCGACTCGTAGTGAATCACAAGATTTCAGTTTGTGTACACCTCTATTCCTGAATTGTGGCATTTGTAATATTGTGAGTTTGGGTGCTTTGCTTATAAACTTGTCGGTCACATTTGAAAACACATGCCTAGCTTTTCATGTTCCAAAAGCAAAGGGGGAAAATGGGAAAAATGGGAAAAACCAAACAATTATCTACTTTTTGCTTTTAATTTTCCACTATATGTTCCTTTTTCACAAAGGCTAAATATGGGTAAATTGCTGAAAATCCCACCCAGAGAATTAGCTAAAAATTCAATTCATATCTCATACTATGATGCCCTACTGCTAACACTCACTTCCAAAGGCAGGCCAATATTGTGCCCATTATGTTAGGCATGTAAATTGCTTTTAATGTATGCCCATATTTTTCTGTGAAAACATGAAAGCAAGCTTTTATATAAAGGCTTTATTCAATGTTGTTGCATCCATGGTCAAATACATTTTTATAAATAGCTTTCACAGCATCTATATTTGAAAATGTGGCATTATGCAGACCCAGACTCCAGGCACCTACACTGTTATTGTTAAAAACTTGAAATCACTGCCATCATAATCCAAACCACAGGCAAAGAATCCAATGGCAAATTGTCAAATATGACTAAAGTCCTGCTTTTATTTTCTCACTTATAGCACAAAAGTATTGAACTTCACAAAATTGAATGTATTTCTTTCTACATTCCACACTTTACATTTAACTAGTATTAAGTCTTTTTAAAAAAGAGTATATGAAATACACTATTACATTTTGAATCGAATAAGCTTATTATAAAAGGCATACATCCTACACAGTTCTAAATTAAAATCCTATACAGGGAATTACTGCTGATTTGCTGTCAGCCTTTCCGACCAGCTAGCCTCAACACCTAGAATAGATTTCCAAGGTTGGTGGAATAAAAAAGAAAATCTTCCCCAGTCTCATTTTCTGGATCAGGTCCCAGAGAAGCACCACTTCATCCACTCTGGATTCCTATCATGCAGCTTTCTGGACAACTTTGAACACTGCAGCAGAACTGGATGTGGTAGGAGCCACCAGGTAGGGGGAAGAGCGCTACTAGCACAATCCTCTCTGCTCTGGATACTCAGAGGAGGGCTATAGTAGCAGTGTTCCCCTTAAAGAGCCAGCATGCTGTTCACATGTTGCATACTGCCTCTGGCTGCGCTAAAATCACAGAAAGGGAACTCTCATCATGGCTTATGGCCATGAGGGATCATCAAACACAGGAAATGGCACCAAGTAGATCTCCTTGATGGCAGCAGACTAGAGGTAGCAGATCCATCACTGATGACAATGGTAAAATGACTTCACAGAGTTCTTACTATTGCTTTGCCACTCAAATACTCTAAACATCATTTGTGGGAGCATGGCACTGGACAGGTATGGATTCACGAAGACACACCACTCATCTAAGTATATACAGAGAGCAGGACATGCAATCCCTGCACCTTCTTGGCACTTTCACAGAGACACCCTATGAATGCTACCTGTGTTTAGTCTGAGCCTGGAAATGTTCCCCCACTTACCCAGAGAGAAGGTATCTGGAACAAATTTTGTAAATTTTCTGCATGAAACATTTACTTGGGCCCTTTCTGCACTCAGATTTAGTCCAGACTAAGATCCCCTTAGTCCATTTCTGGGACTGTTCTGTCTGCATTAGATGGAATTTACTTTCAGTCAGGGAGGTCCTGGTTGGGACTACCAAAAGACTGATTAAACAGGCCTACCAGCAGACCAACAGACAGGCAGACTTGGACCAGACCGTGGCAGTGTGCAGAAGGAGTGTCTCTGTGACTGGGCCTAATGGGGGACCCACTTAAACAGTGCAGCAATGTGTGCCAACATAATGCATCCTCCAGTGGCTCTGGGGATAGAAAGAAAAGTTCCTTGCCCTTTGGATCTCTCAGAAGTCACCTCTAAGGCTCGTGCAAGCTTCAGGGCCAAGGCCAGGGCCAGGTTAGGGGTTGGTCTGAAACAGTGCTGTCATCTGAACAGTGCTGCTCCAGACCATGCCTTTCCATAGTCTAAACCAGTGGACCTAGCTGGTCCAAATCCACTGGTCCAGACCATGGAAGATAAATGGAGAAAGGCATAATGGCGCATCTCTGCATGGACACTTAATCCAAATTAAGGCAGCCACATAAGGTCTGCACATTAATGTGAACATATGAAGTCATGTCTCCTGCTGATCCAATCTGTCTGCACGAGACAGAGACAGTTCCAAATTAAATTTGGATCTTCTGTAGACCCAATTAATTGGGTCTAAAGCTGGACCCAAAGCTTTGATCTGAATCACAGATGCATGCAAATAGCAATAACCCACCACTGAGATACACCACTAAGTGCTGAGGCTAGGGGCTTTCACTTCTAGCTGTTGGGTGTGTATGGGAGTAGCTGCAAAACTCAAGCAAGCTTCATGGTCTTGGGAAGGCTTGGGGTGGATCTGCACTGCCAGTGCAAATGACACTGATCAAGCCTAGGCTTCTAAATGATTTAGATCACTGGGTTTGGTCAGTCTGGATCTGCTGATCTATATTAACCATGAGTAAGTGTAGAAAAGTCTGAAAGCAAAGTTTCACTTAAGAGCTACTTAAACACAAAAGATGTCCGCTTGTGTGCTCACACCATGTGTGGACACCCAATTATCATGATATGACAATATTGCTGTGATACCAGCATCATGGCAAAGTATAGTGTTGGCCTTAGAAAGACTTCTGAACAACTGAAAGTAGATCTGACTTCCTTTTCTGACTAATCAGCAGTCCCTCAAGCTTTGATATTATTTTAGAATCCTGAAAAGCTTTGAAAAGAAGCTTTCTTCCTGGCTGCCTCTTAAAACACATAAAGAATCTTGATGTGTCTGGAAATATCCATTCAGTGGTCCACTGAAGGCTACTAAAAGGTGTGAAATGTTAAGCATTAGCTGGATTGCTTTGCACAGCAAGTGTGTGTTAAGAGAGGTGGTGTGTATTTGGTCTGTTATGTAGGCTTTGAGGTATATGCACACTAGTGTTGTTGATGGATCTGGATGTGTGTTTTTCCTGCGTGCAGCAACTAATGACGAAAAGATGACCCTTGTAAAGAATGAAGAACATAAAACTTCTGTTTATCATATATGACTTATATACAGAATCATGTACTGTGGCTTTACTTCACTTGCTTTAACAATGAAACTGCTGCTGCTTTAACATCACACTATTTAGTTCCTGCTGCCATGCCCTGCTTATAATTATTACTGCTTTTTTTTACTTATAACTTGGTTCATTTAACTTGTTTCATATAACAATGTTAACTGGCAGAGTGCTAAACTTAACTACTTGGCAGACTGAATAACTTTTGAAGTAGACTAACACCCAAGACAAACTAACATCTTTGTAGGCAGACTAACACGAATGGCTTCTTCTGCTGCTGCTTTTTAAAAAACTGACATATGGCAGTAGCAGTTACTTTCCAACATTCTACTGCAGTTGGTGAGAGGTGTCAATCATTCTTAAAGTGACACTACACGATTTCATGCACTCAAACAAGTATTCTGTGAATTGCTTCCTCTAACAGTGTGCAATATCAGAAGCAAATAACTTGTCCTTTAAAGCTACATAAACTATCTTTCTGCCTTTAAATGTGCTTCTTTGGAAAATAAGAGCTACTGAAATCTGCATATTTTTAAAATCAGTGCTTAGAATTAGCTTAAAGAACATAGTTTGACATAGACTGGAGAGGCTGTCAAGTGAATGTGAGCATTTTACAGCAGTTATCATATCAAACAATGCCTGCCTTTGAAATACACAACTGGTATGGCAAAACAATCAATCATCACTTATCCTACCTTCCTATTTTCTCTTATTTTCTCCTAATCGACACTTTCATGATAAGGTAGGACTTTTATTAAATAAGTAATCCCTGAATGTTGGAAAATCCTTAAATCAATAAAGCCTTTTATTCAGGAGGAAAAAAGAATCTGGCTACAATGGGCTGATGTATGTAATTCTGGGTAATTCTGAGATGATCTTCAGATTGTAAAAAGATGGTCTTTAAAATATTCTTACATATTTAGGTATGAAATTTACCATTTTGTTTTTTGTTCTTTTTTTTAAAGCTTGGATCATGCTTACTGTTTAGTGTGATCTGCAGGTTTCCTTCAGGCGAAATCATTACAATGCATCATGGGTCACTTGCTCAAGTCTTTCCATGCTAAAATATGTTCATGGTATCACAGTTTCATTAATTCATGTTCCATGTTGCTATTCTTGTTGTACTTAAGAGAGAACATACCTTGAACAACATCCATGATAATATACTGGGCATATAAGTCAATGAAAAAGTAGCTGTCCTACTAAGAGTATGATAGCAGAATGGGTGAAAAAGTGATGAAGTAATATCAAAGGACCTTTCTGCATTTACCTTGCTGTGATCCGATGCAGTGGTCTGGTCTGTATCATGGGAAGGCATGGTCTGGAATAGCACTGTTCTGCATGGTGATGCTATTCCAGACCAGCCCCTGTATTGGACTCAAAGCTCACATGATTTCTGAGAGGTCTGACAGCTAGGAATGAAAATTCCTAATCTTGGGGCCCATGGGAAATCCATTTTAGTGGTGCAACTGAAATGGGTCCCCTGAAGTCAAAACATAGAAGTGTGCACCTTTTCTGTGCCTCCTTTTTCCCCCCAGATTAGCCCCCACTAGTATACCTCTAGACCTTGAAATCAAAGTCTATCAGTCATCCAGATCCAGGTCTCTTGATCAAATCTTGTTCCATCCAGGATGGAGCATACCAGCAGTGGATGAGGTTTCACCGCTCTGAGATAATGTGTACAGATGGTCCTCCGAAGGATCAGCAACCTGTTCTGGATTACAGGCAAGAGCAAGAAGTTCCATGGGCTGCAAGTCTAGCACCAGAAGAGACCAACCCAAAAGAGAATGAATGGGACTCAAATTTTTATCACTTCTTCTCACATTAATAGGCCCCTGGTATAAATAGCATGGGCCTATTAACATGATTGCTTTTACAATGCAAACACAAAATTTATGCAGTCATACCTCCGGAGAAATTACAGCCCAAGGTCTATTCTTCCCTCTGAATAGAACTGTCAAAAGAGATTATACGTACCTACCTGAGAAGTGCTCTTCAGAAAGTGAGGGAGGTTGTTCGCTTCAATAGAGCCAAATAAGAACTCAAGCACTGCTTAGGGTTTTATTGTTTGCTTTTTGTTTTTGCTTGAAGTACTCTTCAGGTTCTGTTAGAACAATCTAACCTACTACAACTGAATGACATTTTCCATTCAATTTTTCTGGTAATTTAATATTTGGGTACTGGAAAATATCCAGATCAATTGTTATGCCAGGAGAACAAAAGGCATCAGTCTTAGGAACTTAATGCAAGTGAATTGAACAGGAACTGCCATCATGTTCTGGGTAACTTTATTCTTCCTGTATCAGCTTTATTCTTTGGATTATCTAGGGGACAGGGGCTTTGAAACTGAAGTCATAGGCTGTGTCCCCATGCACTCTGTTTACTCAGATTGGATTTGGGTTATTCCCAATACGGAGTCGAGTTCAAATTGATCTGTCCCCATGCGATTGACAAAAGTGCAGGCTCAAGTCGAATACACCTGTTCCCATGCAAACCGCACTAAACCCCTGCATTGGGAAACCACATCTTTTTCTCTCCACCCCCTCTCTCCTGATAGGAACGAGGGCAGTGAAATCCCACCCAACACCCCTTCCCCAATCGCAACTGCTGGGCATTAAACAGTGATCAAAAAGAAATGAGCCTCTTCTCTCTGTGATCTGATTGCCAGGCAAACATAAAAGAACTGATCGCCCTAGTAAGATGCAGCAATGAGAGGGGTCATCTGGCCTTACTGTCCCACAAGCCTCTTCCTGCAACCCTTATTCCACCCCTGCTCCCCGATTGCCGGCAAGCAGCTTCTGAAGTTAAAGGCAGTTTAGCAGAGAAGAGCTTCTCTGCTAAACTGCCTCTAAACACCGTAGCAGCTTATTCCACCCCTGCTCCCCGACAGGCAGCTTCTGAAGTTTGCCAGCTAAAAAGCTAACAAAAGCTGCTACAGTGTTTAGTGGCAGTTTAACTTTGGTAATTTTCAGAAGCTGCTTGCCAGCTAAAAAGCTAACCAAAGGTGCTACAATGCTTAGACACGAATACACGAATCGCACGTTATGACATACGTACATCAACTTTCATGTGAATAAAAATGTTTCGGACATTCGTACAAATAGTTCAGATGTTTTTACGAACAGTTTGGACATTTGTTACTGGGGAAGTGGGAAAGTTGCTGTGCCAGTCACATCTGCAATGGATCCAGATTGCATTCAACATGGACTGAGAGTGGATTAAAAGTGTCAGGTAAGACTTGATGCTTTCAGACTGCGGACTTGTTACAAGATAAGTACTAGATACAGATTTGTTCGTATTGGATACGTATCGGATATTTGTACAAATTTGTATGAATACATTCATATCAAATAGAATCCTACCACATTCAAAGGGGATCTGTTCAAACAAATAAGGATTTTCTAATGTTTGATTCGTTACTAATCAAATGCCAAAAAACCCCATTCATGCACATCCCTAGAAGTCACTGATAAAAGGAAAAACTCTAGAAAGTTAGTGCAAAGGACAATGATATTGCGGTCTACAATCTTTCAGGTGTCAGAATCTGAGTAGATGTTAGAAATCTTGTGGATTGTCTTAAAAGAATCTAAAGATCATCAAGGATTCTAGATATGGGCCAGTAGAAGAGCTGTTGGCAATGAGGGTCAGTTGCCCAAGGTGACAAAACCAAGTAAGCCTGAGGTGTTGTGATGCACACATTTATTTATGGTGTCTAGATGAGTTCATCTAAGCAGCGGGTAGGGATACATCTGAGAAAGCAGAGGGGTACAGCCAAGGCTGGTAAATGGTGTCTGAACTTCTATTAGCTGCCTGAAAAAAGAATTGAGTTTTTTGTTTTGTTTTTATAAAGTGTGGAAGTGCATAGAATTTAATAACAGCTGAGTAGAGTCTCTAATATATTGACAATTTTATTGGCAGGTGAAATTAATTCTCAGCCTTCAACATTCAATTTATTTGGTTACAACTGCTCTGTATCTTTGGAATAGTTGCTTCCAATTTGATTCTGTAAGCATAATGACATCCTTACGGTTTCTCTCTGGACCCCGGGAAGCTCTTGAACACTCTGTTCACTGAGATAATAAGAGTGCTTATGCTTCCCTCCTCAAATAGCACTGAGAGTTGAAAGAAGAAAACCAGAAGTGTGTTCAGTCCTCTTGAAATTGCATTTTTAAATGCTCTCAAGAACCTCCATCAGAGTACTGGTGTGTAAAAGGCATAGGTTGGTTTAAATTGTACTGATTTTCACCTACATGCCAGAAAAAAGCAAATTCTGCATTCCCTAACTCTCAAGGAACTCACATAGGCCAGCTTCTGGGAATTATCTGGAATAAATCCCAGCATGGAAAGGGTCTTCTAGTCAATTCTACTGGGGAAAGAAGCAGCAGTGCCCATAGTACATACTCCAAATTCCCATTATCTCTTATAGATCCAAATGGGCTGGTGACCCTTCCCTCCATTGCCAGGTAAAATATTTTAAAGGCAAACCCCACTTGAGATAAATAATACAACAGCCAACAAATTTTGTGTAGTCCTTTTCCTATCCATTTGCCACACCCAGTCTGCACTTTTGGTACTTTCCCCCCTGCCTTTTAAAATAACTTAACATGACCTTTTAGTGGGCTAAGACAAGTGTTTCGGAGTCCTCTGATACCAGCAACATACACTTAAGCACCTCCTAGAGCTTTATATACGAGAGCCAGAGAGGAAATCTCTTTGTGGAGCAGACTTTACTCTCTTATCTTGAACTTGATGCAATAATGGCCGCTTTGTCCCCAGCACGAGAGCGGAGCACACTTGCTGCTCCATAGCTCATTACAAACGAAAGCTGGGAGGCTGAGCTTCAGAGTATCGCAAAATTGGGAAAGATTTCTCCGCTTATCACTGGCGACCAAAAATTGCTTTTAGAAACAGAGAGTATCTTTTAGCGACCTAGTTTAAAAGCAAGCAGGGGAAAATACCCAGGAAGAGATAAAACTGATGTACAGGTTAAATCTGCTGTGTGCTGTGATAGCCGCAGGCAGCGTCTGTACTTTATCAGTTTCTACTGAGTCAGGATGTTTATTCTTTTTTATCTGTTTCTTTAAACTACCTGTGATATTTATATGAACCTGTATATTAAATACAGATCAGTTTGTTGTAATGAGAGGTAAAATACAGAGCTCCTAACAAAGCAGGAATGGGAAAGTCTGTATATCACCAACATAATTTTGTGTGGAAAAAACTAACCATGTAAACAGAGTGCAAGAAAAAAAATTAACATAATAGAAAGTTGTATTTTGGCTATCACTACAGTAGAACACCGCAGCTGTCAATATGTCTTAAAATCAGTCTCAATCTGCTTAAATTAAGGCAGAGAAGGAGTTAGGGATGTGCATGAATTCGCCCCCCCCCCCCATTCGATTCACTTCGCATTGAAGTGAATGGGATGGAAATTTGCATTCTTGTGAATGGAGTCACTTAAAATATGCTGGGCTTTGAATTTGTTTCAAATTCTCTTCAAATCCATGCCACTATCAGTCAAACCCCTGAATCCCATCTGAATCCAATCCAAATCTGCTCTGAATCCAATCCAAATCAGCTCTGGAAGCAACAGAACAACAGCTCTGAATGCAACAAAGCTTCGAATGAAGGTCTGTTGAATAAATGCAAAAGCCAGTCTTCCAATAGCCATTATTCAAATGCAAAGTTCTGAATCCTTGCATTCATACAAATTGCAAAGTGGCAAACATTTTTGGGGCATCCATAGAAGGTATAGCAACATACAATCACTCTGCCTTTCCCCTCCCTCCCTTGTGCATGTGTGCAGCAAGCCCATCCAGATGCTACATATTATGTTTCTCTACCCTATGTTTTCCTAACTTGATTTCTGGAGGTGGGATGGGGGCACAATCATTAAAGCAATGAGGCATCTACCATCTCTGTGGTTCTGCCTCTTCTGAACAGGCCTAACCTCAGCTGAACACCGGGATTTTTTTCCATTTCATTGGAGGCATTACTTTGCACTTCATATTGAACATAACGTAAGAGGAGCTCCGCTGGATTGCGCCACAGCCCATCTAGTCCAGCATCCTGTCTCACACAGTGGGCCACCAATTGCTCCTGGGCATCTCAACTTCCAGCAAATGGCCTTTAGAGGCATCCTGCCTGTCTCCCCAGCCTGGAGGATGTATCTATATACCCATTCTAGTAGCCACTGATACACACGTCATCCATGAACTTGTCAACCAGCTATTTAGGCTGGTTGAAGAGAGCAGAGGAATCACATGGAGTGGTACAGAAGCAAGCACAACAAGGAAGGCAGAGGAAAATATGCCCTAAGGTGTTTAAAAGGCCAAACCTGTCACACTATAAGGTCAGCAAGCTTAACCTACAGAATTGTCCTGCTTAGAAGTTTCTAGTCACTGATACAATTTGCCAGTGATCAGTTTCATGCCACTGTCTTTATTTTAAGGCAGACCCTAGCCTTTGCTTTTCTCTAAGCTCAGACATTATGATCGATAGGTCAGATTAAAGCATCCCCGCAGAGAGCAAAAGTTTGGAAGTTAGAAATTGTTGCCAGCTTGTAATTTACACTAGAAACTCTACTAGCTACTAGCATTTGGGTGCTATTCACCAAAATGGCTTGAATTCTAAAACGTGAATAATGAGAGAGTCAGAAAATAGTTTTCTGACCTCTCCTTGCACTAAAATGCTTCATAAAAAGTGCCAGTTTCCAGGACCAGCTCATGAATGGCCAAGTGACTTCAGCTTTTATGGGTCACATGCAGTGAAAGAATGTTGAAAATTCTCCGTCACAAATTTTTAAAAGTCATGGTTAGCAAACCTGTAAGCACTGAAAAATGACTTACTGGAAAAGACTATATTATAGTTTAATTACCTATGACTGAGTGATTATGCATAAAAATCCTCAAACAAAATTACAGCTGTTGTCATATGACAGCATAGGTGTCCTAGCCCTGTCTTTTGGTCAGGTAAACTGAAAGTTAGGCATTCTGGAGAAAATAAGAAAGTTTGCTGTGGAGGCCACCCTGTGTTGGCCCATAGTTACACCATACAATTGCTTGCAAAAAGGCTCAAAAGCCCTTACACCAAGTACCTCTTAGCTTCTTCTCCATTAAGTTGCCTTTTCCACATCCAGCTGGGCAAGGAGACTGGAATTTCTATGTTCTTCTGGATGACTGCCCAAAAAGCCCTATCAAACCACCCCCTACAGGAAGACACTTGAGGCATCCCTTCAGACAAGAGTAAAATCTGCACAGGGGCTTCCCAGCAGCATTCTAATTGTGCAGCTGCCAGAATCTGCACTAACAAGGGGGCTGTACACTTCCCTGCTGCCGTCTCCGGCTGTACAGCTATTGCAGCTGGAGCAACTTTGTTCTGCAGCTGTGACTTTCACAACCAAAGATGTTTCTCTGAACACAGAAAATAATCCTGCCACTGGACCATTTCCTGTGACAGAAGAAAGGTCAGCCACACAGTTTGGCAAAGGAGGGTTGCATGAGCAGTCATACTGCCTCACTGGAGCCAAATGATGGCTGGCTGCATGCTGATCTGTGTGGACACCACAGAGTATACAAGCTGAACCACAAGGGAGCAGAGTCAAATGAAACCAGGGCAAATTCATCCCAGGAAAGTGAAGATGGGTGATGGACTGGGCATCCAAACTTTGCAACACCTGATCCAGCTAAAACTTACCTGGTACTTCATAAAGTGCCAGGTAAGTGAGACTGACTCTATACTAGAGGTGATGGCTTCACCTCACCTCGCCATGGCAGCAGCAGCAACAGGCATGCATGGCACCATTGCTGTGATGACCAGGTAAAGCAGCACACAACTACACCTGTGCTGCCCTGTCACATGTACTGTTTGCCCAGAAGAGGTGCAAACAATGAGTGTCAGGCTTTACTAGCCAGTGGCTAGTATTGCTGTGGGGTATGCTTTCATGTTCCACTGTTATCCTGATCAGGGGGTGTCCGGCAGATGTGGAGACACTCCTGGGATGGAAGAATCTCTGTGCGGTGTGAATGCTACACCTTGCAACAGCACCAGATTTTCCCTTTCCACAAAGTGGTAAGTTTTATATTCACAACACATCTGTTTTAGTCCAGTACAAAAACACATTTATTTAGTCGTTCTATTTATTTAACCCATATGCTGAAACTAGTTACCAGAAGAATGTTTTTAGTTTCACTGTGGAATTTAGGATTGCGTCCAAAGTAGGCTGCATTGATAGATTCCTTACAGAATAATTTATATTTTATTTGTTTGTTTATTTATTTTATTTATATACCACTTTCCATTAAAATATAGTCTAAGTAGTTTAAAAAGCATTTTTTTACTCTTTATTTATAATTTCTAATACAATACATATATCTCAAATTATATCTCAAAGCATGGACCATAAAGACAAAATCATATAGTTAAATAAAAATGTGACTAAAATGAGGGATGGGAAAAACAAACATTTACTCTGTAAAAAGATAGGTCTTCAATTGCCTGTTAAAGTCCAGGGCTGAATTTGCACTTAGGCCTCCGGCATGCAATTAGGACAGCTCTGGTACAAATATTCTGTACCAGGGCTGTACAAGAGCTGTCCTAATTACATACCAGAGGCCTAAGTGCAAATTCAGCCCAGCAGTATAAATGCCTTTTCGATATCAAAGGGGAGACTTGAGAGAAGGAATATCATGCGGAAGAGAGCAGTTCAGAAAAGAATCTTGTCCAGACTTCACCCAATATAAGACTGGGAACATCTGATTAAAAATTAGCCTAAAATTTGATTGCTACTTCAATCCAGCAGAAACTAAAGAAATTAACAAATACAATGTTTTGAATTTTGCTTAATTCATTGACACAGGCCTGGATGCTACTGTTCTGCCTTGCGTATGAGTCTCAGAGCACTCCAGAGTGCTGGGAGCATTCTGATCACCTCTAGGAGTGCCTTGGGTTCTCCCATATGCAGCATTTGCACTGCTTCCTTGTGTGAATGGTGCATTGGGGCAGTCACACACCATGTCGTGACTGCCATAGCAATGGCCTACCATGTGGCAGAAGTTGCTATGGCCACTGCTATGACAACATGTATGGTGCCAGATGGATTGTCTGCACTGCAACAGATGTCAGGTAAGTTGAGGAGAGTGTCTGAGCTTGCAGTACAAATGGCAGCCATCCTTCCTGAACTTCACAAATTTGCATTTGAACAGAACCGGGAAATTACAGACTGTATGGGCCTGTTCACACTCACCTGTTAGTGAACAATATTCTGCTCACTAAACAGGCCCACTGCACACTGCTGCTGCCACTATCATCCCCAAGTGAATTAAGCCTTCCCTGGAGTAATTTATCTCTGGGCTGAACTTTCTCACTAAAAAGCAGTCCACAGCCTGACCAAGAGAGGCCACCTGCCTCCCGGATAGCAGGATCCACACCCTCTTCTGAGTGCAGCACAGTGAGTGGGCATGGCAGCCCAACCAAAGCTGAGTAGTCACATGAAGCATGCAAATCACCATGGCAATGTCTGAGAACACATCAGATCTTGCCTTATTTGTTGCTATGGCAGTTTGGCCTGGCGATCCACACTGAGGATGCTGCTGGCCTGGTACAGGGCTTTTCCAACACTTGAAGTGCAGATGGCTGCCATCACTCTGGGTCTTTACCAGCCTAATATAATATTGTTATACCATACTAGGCTGGTACAGGCGAAAAGACCCTATGGATGCAATTCATGCTGAACAAGCTCATAAACATTTGCCTGAAATCAAGTGAAAACCAAACTTTTGACTGCCTCAACTGCCAAAGAACAAGCTACACAAATACATACATACATACACCAGGGGTGATAGCCAGAGTTAATGACACTTGGATCGATAGCTTCATTTAAGTGACTGTCTGAAATGTTTACGCCACAGATTGGCTCTCATTTTCCCCAGTCACTTAACCTTCTTTCAGATGTAGTTGATCTGCTGTGAATTTCTTCTAGTTATTTCCCAGCAGTCTTTATTTTTCTCCTTTACTGCTGCCTTGTTTACTGTAATAACAATAGTATCTACAAAGAAGCAATGGCTTACTTCTTATTCTGCCTCTTTTGTTAGTAAACCATTATGCCATTATTAGAAAAGAGTTTGAAATGATCTCTAATGAACATGGGATTCAGTTTTAACATGACTTGTCAGCATTACCTTTTAAAAATAATTCCTGAACAATTTTTACTATCTTGCTATTTGCTGACACGTTGGTGGTGAAAGCATTCCATTCTGGTGGAATGGCAGTAGCTCTGCACTGATATAAATCCATTCTGTTACCATAACATTTCTCTCCATCCCACAGCAAAACCTTATCCGTATTAGCAACTCTTTCTGTATTGTGTGTGAGTAAATCCACTAGAGCATTCTAAAACTCCTGGCTCCCACTTGATGCAGAAAATACAAAAAGTAGTCCATGAGAATATTTGCCATCAATTATATAAAATGGCTGGTACAGTGAATTGGAAAACAGTGTTAAAAAAATAGTTTTTCTGCATAATGGTGGTTTATCCTAAAATAAACATGCTTGGATCATTGCTGCTAATGAAAAGGCTGGTGTGTGCAGCATGGATCAGAGTGATCCAGGATGCTCTATCCACACATTTCTTTTTATAACAAGCATCCAAAGGTGGTATAAGTTAATTCTCAGGAGTCTGTTGGATGGCCACCCAATGATGGTAAGCCTTCTTCACTGCAATTGCCACATAATAGGCATGGTAATGTGATCTTTTCTGTATCAGGTCAGATTCACATTTGGACATACTGGCACTCTAGTCATCAACTTCCCTGCTTCATTGCCCTGAGTTTCCTAGTATATGGATGCTCTTTGCAGAGTCACTGAGTGTACTTGGGAACAATCATGTTGAAAGCCCTAGTCGCCTCATAATTCAAACTGAAACTAGACGCCTTTCTGAAAGGCCACGATCTGGATGTTCATAGTTCAGAGACCATGGTCAGATTTGGTTTGGAATAGTGTCGTTTGCATGAAAATGTTGATTCAGACCAGCATGAGCCCTGAAGGACTTTAAGGACTCTGAAGGGCTAGAAATAAAAGTTCCTAGCCTTGGAGCCAATAAAGGATCTAGTTCAACAGTATGTTTTGGTCCACTGCCAAAATGAGTCCCCAGTGGTCAGGAACACAGAGACATGCTTTCTGTGTGCCTCCCTGTTCCAGTTTATGTCCAGTACTTCTACCAGTGATCCAGAACAAGCACCCTTGGTCTGGATCATGCTCCAACTTTTGCAAATAAAGCATATGTGCAGTGAGAAGAGCTTTCCAGTTGGACCCCTGTATTCACTGGGGATAGGTTCTGGTTCCTACCGTGGTTACCTGAAACCATGGATAATCACGAACAGGCTTTCTGGTTCTGGGGCAGTGCAACCCCAGAACTGGAAGTACTTTTCTGGCCACCAGAAGGCCTACTTTGGCTTCAGGAGAGCATTGGAATAGATGTGCGACACCACTGGACACCTCCCGCCTGCCTCCCACGCACTCCCTTACATTTTGGGACAGGATCCGGTGGCATCACATGCCTATTCCAACACTCTCTGGAGGCCAAAATAGGCCTTCTGATTCTGGGTGCTCTCCCTTTATGGTGCCTGAAGGGGGTGGGGTGAGCCTAAGCCGGTAACTGTGGTTAACTGAAACTGTGATTACCAAATCTGTGGATATGGGTGTCCTACTGCATTAACATGTGAAAGGGAGAACCATAGTCTTTTTCCTGACACCAATGCAGAAAGGCCCTAAAACTTCAACAGGAATACAAGCCATGTCAAACTGAGATATCAGCAATCCTCTAGAAACCATATGCCTTTGAGGGCAGTCGATTTTAATGAGTTCTTCCCCTTTGCAGTAAGAAATCATAATCATAAACTCAAACTTTATCAGAAAATGGCCTGTCAATGATAATGAAATCATTATGGGAGAATCCACCTGGTCCTTTTGAACTGGCCCAGTGCAGTGCCAGTCATACAATATCTGTTCAGCACTGCCACTAAAAGGGAGCAAGCACTCCTTCAGTGCACAGCAACTGCAACTGGCATATTTCTGTGGCATGTTTCACTCAAGTCAGTGATGAATAAAATAGTAAACTACTGTACTATCAACAAACTTGGCTACATCTTTGCTCATTTATTTTCTTATCATCCTTCCAGTAAGAATGCTTAAAGCTTTTTACAATAAAACTAGGAAATCCAAAGTGTGCAATATAAGCAATATAAAATGTTCATTTTAAATTATATTAAGATATTTTTTTAAAAAAAATTAAAAGCCTCCTTTACAAATGAGAAAACCGTTCAGGATGTGAATCTGCAAGGCTCTCCTGTACACAGTTAATAACTGTCATAGTCCCATGAAAAACAATTCTATTTAAAATATGGAAAACTGCAAAATGTTTAGAGAAGAAGTATTGGTTTCACCCACATGGGTACTGAGGACAAATACACACCTGTTGACATCTGGATGCCCCTGGGGCCATGCATGAACAGGGACCTACTCTCATCAAACCCTGAGCCACTGCAGCAGTCAACTCAATGTTGACCCTCATTGAAGGACAGGGTGGTCGTGGTGGCTAAGTCCACCTTCCTCATATATAAACACAGAGGCCATGGCAAAATCTATCTGTCTCCAGTTCCATGACAGTAGTTCCTCCGATAGACCAAATATATTGGCAGAAGTTGGCATTTTTGGTCTGTTGGAGGACTAATGCAGCTGCAAGAAGGGTTCCAATTCCAGTTGTGACCTCCTGCAAGGCAACAGCCAGAACAAGGCAAATTGCATGTACCTGCCTTAGCTACTGTCACTTTGTTGGTTCCCAGAGTACTTGGTCTGGGACTTAGCTAGTATGTTGCTATGTAGATGCAGCCATCTATTCAGAAAATATTCTACAAATGTGACACCAAGGGATGCAAGAGAAAAGAGCATTCACAAAAATGTGAGTACCTCTACCACCAAGACAAAATATAGTGTACAAAGCATATAAAAAGAAAAAGAAGCTAAAACAAACCAAAAGCGAATCAGTTTGGTTTTAGTTCAGTAAAATACTGTTAAACAATCAATAGGCAAAACCTGCCCAAATATATATTATTCTAGCTCCCTCCAAGCTGCTTTTCTCATCCCTGGAGGTTGCAGTACTTTCCCCACAAATTTGGGAAAGTGGCAAAAGGCAGGGTGATGGGACGCTACCAAATAGGTAGCAAGAAAAAGTCTGAACATTCTTTTTGTCTGACAGATTCCCTCCTCCTATCTGCCATGTATCTTCTTTCTTACAAAGTGTTATTAACACATATGTTAATTTTTCGTGAGACCAGCAGTTCTGAATTGCAGAGAAAGGATGGTAAACCTTGGCAGATCATTTTCCTGAGAATTTGGAGCTAGGCTTCCAGAGTTGGTTGAAGGAGAAAATACTGCAAAACCATTAAGTGATAAATAAACACAGGAACAGATATGGGCAGGCCCTCATATTTAAAGCAATAATGCCACACTTTAAGTAGAATAAATGGACCTTCTTGGGCACAAGATAATTGGCCGTATTGAGTTCTTCTGATATAATAGAGAAAAATGTGGTTGATTGCATTTTAAGCATGAAAAATAGCAGGAAGCATCTAATCTGCTAACAATTTTTACTCCACAGACAATGCTCCAGTTTTTAATCTTAAGTAAGCAACTAAAACTTTCTTTTCTTTTTAAACAAATATACTTTATATATGCATTATTATAACAGCTATTTTGTGCCTTCCAAGGAAATGGTAAATACCACAATTCATGCTACCAACCCAAATGGCTGTTACAGGTCAGAGGAAATGTCCATAGTTCCACGTGAAAGATCCAGACAGGTCCAAACATCAGAACACTAATGAGTATTTCATGCCTCAGTACAACATTTTCAGTCATCTGCCAGAAGTCCGTTGCAGAAGGCTGCCCTGCAGTGAAACAAACAATATCTCCCAGTAACTGCTGCAGATGTTGTTTTGTTCATTGGAACCACTGTACAAGGGATTATGGATGTGCATGAAGCCTATTCCCACCCCTCGAATCAATACAAATTGAAGGGGGTAATATTTTGGTTTTGTGAGAAGCCCCACCCATGAATGGCGGGATCGGCTTCATGCACAGATATCTGTTGAATGTTCACACATGAAGGGAATCCCCCATCCCTCCTTTCCCATCCTTGCCCCCCATTCACCTTTTGCCACCACCACCACAGCCTCTGCTGCCATTGCGTTCTCCTCTGAGGTTCAGCTAGGCCTTCCGGGGAGTTACAGGCCACCCCCATCTGGGAATAGTGGGAAATCTCATGAGATTTTCTGGAAATCATGGTGTGATGGTGGTAAAGGCCACGGTGGCAGCAGCTAGATTTCCAGATAAGGTGGCATTCTAGGGGTGGGATGGGAGGCCTGGGGGACAGGTGGCTCGGGGAGACAGATCCAACACTCGTTGGAGCTTCTACAAAGCTCTGCCAAAGGATGGATACATTCCATTTGTGGGCAATGGGGGGCCATAAATGTAAGCCATTTACAATTTGCCAACTAATGTTTGAATTCATACAAATTCATACAAATTATGAACTTGCCAAAAAAATTTGTCGATCCCCAGAAGGAATGAGCATAGTACATTAAAAATTAAAAAAAAAAAAAAACCATATATTTACAGCATTTAGAATGCTGGGAGAGGTGACCACAACATGCCCTCAAAATTCCAGACATGCCTACAACATGATCTGACATTTCCCGATGATCCTAGTTTAAATGATCTGATTTTTGTTTGCATTTGTTTCCCATCCTTTCCTGGAGATTGTTGGTTTGCAACAAAATCAATATAAAAGCAAAATTAAAAATGAACTAACTAAAACAACAACTATTAAAATTATGGCTTTGAAAAGGATCTCTGCTATTTATCATACAGGACAGAAACCCAAAGTAAACCAAACCTAATGAACAGTCTTTCCAGAGAATTTTAAATTAGAGTCAAATAGCTATTCCACTCTAGTTCCATAAAACATTATACCAGGGTCAGTGCAAAATAGCTGCTAAATCAACATCATACAGTCAGAATCTCACAAGACCTCTTGTCTGATTTAATATAGGGCATTTCTCCACTTACCTCCCTTAATCAAGATATAAGTTGATGTGGATGTAAGGAATGGATCTTTCAACTAATCTGGATGCAGTAGATCTGGATTAAGGGAGGTACCTGATGAGTCCCCATGGGCCTTCGGAGCTGACTTTGGAGATTGTGCACAGGCTTTGGAGCTTTTGGTTTTGGCCCCTCCATGGTTGCACCACCACCCCAGCATCCCCCCTGGACCCCATTGCCCAATTGCAGTGGAAACAAGCTTTGTATAATCCGGATTTGATGCCTGAAGACCCCATTGTACAGGAAATCTGGATTACAGGTCCTGAAGGAACCATTCAATCCGGATTTCCCTAGAACTGGTGGAAACAAATGTGGCTCTAATGGGGTCTTCCTGCTCTGAGCCTAATGGGTTCTTAATGGGTCCCTAATGGGTACATAGTGCTAATGGGGAAAAACACACACACCCATATTTCCAGCCTTCAAAAATTCCCCTAATTCTAGAAATTAGCACAAAAAATTTAAACACAGAGTTTAGTGAATGCCGTCCAAACCTTTCAGTGTTCCATGCAGAAACATGATTATATTGACATATTTTCTGCTAATCCCCCTTTTTCCATGCACAGTCAAAGATCCAGAAATTCAAGATCCAGATTTTTGAGGTGGGTCATCCTGGAGATCGGAATCTTGAAGATGCTTGAGGACCCCATTGTGGCCATCTTTAATCAGATAAACACAAAATCCAGATTTAAGGGCCTGAAGGACCCATTAAATCTGGATTTCCCCTTTCTTCATGGGGACAGGGCCTTAGACGGGTTCTAAGCCCTAGTGGAAAACAGCCCAATGATTACTGGTTTGTGTGAACTGTACTTTTCTATTTTATATGTTTAGTTAAACCTTGGCTAATGCCTATTATTTCTTTTCTCACTTTTCCATGACTTCTTACTTTTCTTACTTCTTACTTTTTATAACTTATTATCTAATGGAATAATATGCTTCCAAAATAACTCTGCTGTTTCCCCAGCTTAATTTACTGTTATGGTATTTGCAGTTTTTGCTCAGAAAAATTATTTTAGAGTTTATACTTAGCTTTTTAAGGAAACCACTCTGCCCCTGCATGCCTCCTTGGTCTCTTTTATTATACCATATTAGAGTTCTTTGTTTCATCACTTCTGTGCCACATAGGGCTTTTTCTTGTCTGCATTACTAATCTCTTTTAGCATGGAATGTTAGTGCCATTTTGGAGCAGAATCCCATCACTAGTCCCCAAGAAGCCTTCAGAAGAAGCTGTCCTATAAAACAGTGTGTGCCTGGTAAATCTATTCAGAAAATAGAACTTATGGGAACAGAATGCTTGAAAGATCAGAAGCTGACTTTGTATTTTAGCATCTGTCTGCCGAACAAATCAGCAGACACTTTCATTACAGTGTTTACTGATCTGAATTTTGAGCATATCATGAAGCTGATCTACTTGGGTCTAGGAAGAAATGAAAATGAATACTGTTTCTTACCATGAATATAACATATTCTAGAAGAGTTACTGGGCCAGAATATGTAGTAAACAGGTGCTGTTAAAATGCTGGAGGACTTTTAAAAACAATGTAGTGACAGGTTGATAGCTTTACATTAAAATAATATGATTCCATATGTCTCATGTTTTATATAACCTTAATTAACAAATTTTATATTCTACTTCTAATTAAATATCTTGATTAAGCATAATAGTCAACAAAACCAACAAATATATAGTCTATACTGTTTATAGAGCACAAGAAGTTTCCTCCAAGTTATAGGCCCTTCCTCCACTTATTTGGGTTTAATCTGGATCAGTGATCTGGAATAACCAAACCCACCGATCCAGACTCTAGGGCAGTGTGGTTAAGGATTAGTGCCATCTTACTGATGGTACTAATCCACAGTAATTCATACTGTGGTTGCGAAGCCATGGTGCACTACTGAAAAGCACCCTCAGTAGTCCTGGAATACACACTGCCTCCATGTTCTGGAACAATGCCTGGGTCGCTCAGGTGGGCCTAATTAAAAGTACCCCCAGAAATCTGGATTAAGAACCTTTTAATCTAGACCAGTGGTTCTCAACCTGGGGGTTGGGACCCCTTTGCGGGTCGAATTACCCTTTCAGAGGGGTCGCGATGAGTCTCCCGCCACCCTTCCCTCCCATCTCCCAGCTGTTCCACCCCTGTGGTTGGGGGTCTCCACAACATGAGGAACTCCATTAAGGGGTCACGGCATTAGGAAAGTTGAGAACCGCTGCTCTAGACCTTGTTCCACCTAGTGCAGATGGAGCAGGACCAGCAAGAGCCAGGGCCTCCTTGATCCACATTAATGTGCAGATGGGATGACTCTTAATCCAAATCTACAGTAAGTGCAGAAAAGCTGGTTTATATTTTGTCTTTCAAAGCTGTAGGTTTGCTGCACAGCGATTTTCAAAATAAAGCATGAATTATTTAATATTTTGCCTGTAACAGAACCTCAAATGTATTTTATTAATACATACTATAATGTGTTAAATTCATTAGGTCTACCTATTGAGGTAGCCCACTGCTGCTTTTTAAAGAAAAAAACCAGTCATTTTTAAAACAGGGAGTGAAGCTAGCATTGAATAATGGGAATTGTTGGTCAGGAGCATGTAGAGGGCTTCAGTTGAACACCCTTGTTCTGGCATTAATGGAAAGGTCTCTCTCTCTCTCTCTCTCTCTCTCTCACACACACACACACACACACACACAGAGTGTCTCCAGACCACAATTAAATCTCTGGTGAAACTCCACAACCACTGCTGAGCCACCAGACATGGTGATTGGATACTGCAGAGTCTGCACAGCTGCTTCTGGTCAGACGGGCATGATGACTGGAAACAGAGCAGTCACTCCACAGTGGCTTCCTGTCAGCTGGACAAGAAGCTTTGATCACCTGCAGTATCCAAGCAGTATCTTCAGAAACTCCAGAGTAAAAAGCTGTTGATCAAAGCTGCAATGCCCCTTCAAAGCTTTTATTGTATCTGGAGGCACCCATACTGTGTTTGTAAGGCTAAACTTCACTCCCAGCTTGTGCCACAAGGCTTAGCCTCCATCCCAGCACCTACAGATATTCTGTAGAACTGGTAAAAGCAGTGAGAAAGGGCCTGAGGCACCTGGCAGCCATTTTGCAGGCTAAAAAAACCCACTCAAAAGGTACTTCCTAACCTGCATCATCACTGTGCAGATAGTAAGCAGTAGCAGGTTCCTTAATGGAGCCAGACAGAACCTTGTAAGCCAGGGAACCTTTGTTCCTCAGTTTCAAGGTTTGCAAAGGTGGAAGGCAAGGAACATGCCGCTGGCATTCCTACTTTTGGAATGGGCTACATACCACCTCCACACAGGTGTCTCTTTCCATCCCATGCCCAAGACACCATAGACAAAACTCGAACTTCAAAATTATATTATTGCTCCTACCACATATGGTCTGCTATCTGGCCCCATGGGCTTTGCAATGGCTTTTTGCAGGATCACACAGCAACATAATGCTACTTTCCTGCCACTGTGTTTATCAGCTACTGCATTCATGGCTGTTGCCCAGCCCCAAAACAAAATGAAAAAAACAGCATTAAAAAACAAACAAACTATAAATAGAGAACCTAATATTTTGGTTCTAAATAAAAGGTTACTTCAGCTGTGTGCAGACATTGGGCTTTTTCCCACTTTGCCTACCCTGGGAAAATGGTTTGGGCATCCACACTTTGGGTTGCTTAAAAGATGTGAAATTTAGCTGGCGCTTGACTCCACACCAGTAAGTGTGAATCACTACCATTATGATGGTCATCGCAATGCTGCTGCAACAGCACTAATATGCATGCACAACACAGTTACCATGGCAACCAGGTAATGCACTATGCACCTTCACCTGTAGTGCTGGGTCTCAAGCTCCACTGCACCTCTTCCACCCAAAAGAGGTGCAAAGAGAGCATGCAGGAGTTCCCCAGCCAGCACCTACGTAGGTTGTGGGGCACAAAAATGCGCTCCATGCCTATCCTGGCAGGCAGGTAGTTCTGCAAAGTGCAAAGACATCATGCCAGCATGTCCCCAGGGTTCATCAGTCAGGTAGGTGGGAATTCACCCATTCTTTTCATTTCCATTTCAAATCCACTGCAAATATATGTGTAACTCTTGTTTTGATCAGGAATGCAGAACTGCTAAAGATGTCCTTATAACATATTTCAAATTATTTAAGGAACTGTCCCTCTTTCCCTACTTGTTTGCTGCTACAGAAGCCCTTTTCAAAAGGGAAAGAAAACTTGATGCTAAAGAAGAAGTTAAGATACCCACATAAGTTGTGCTCACACGCCCAAGGAAGTCACCCTTTATCTGTGTTGACGCTCCCAAAGTGAAAAAGTAGAATTTTCCCACTCTGACAAAGCTCCTCTGTCCCCTTGATGTGTTGTGACATATGCAGTGCACCCAGCAATCTTGAATGCCTACCAGATTGGATCTAACGTACCACTGTCAGAATGGCTCCCAGGCCAATTCAGACAGCAGTCATTGAAATGGCCTCCAAGAAAGGCAAAGGCACACCTGCAGCAACTCCCCCACCCCCGCAGCTGAACAATGGACACCTGAAGACAACCATATTCATGATGCTAGGTCAAATAGTCTACCATTCCTTTGAACGACTGAAGCCTGAAAAATAACATGGTACATATCATCAGCCAGCTGAGAACTTCATACTAAAACACTTCATAATCCCTTACAGATGAATGTTCCTAATCAAAAGAAATTTCAAAACTTACTCATGCAGGCTGAAGTGGACAAGGCAGCTGGTGGAGATATTCTGACAGCTGTTTCAATCAAATGCAGACCAGCAGCCCTTTTAATTATCATTGGTGCCTTGTTAGTAATGCTAAAGGACTGTCCTTCATTGATCATCATCAGTCCCATCTCAGCATTAGTCTACTGAGCGTAATTAGCAAATTATTTGCCACACTATGAAAATAGTTAGAAAATGAAAATATCCTAGCAGATGAGTAAGCAGGCTTTGGGAATGTAAATCTACTATTTGCCATTGTTTGGTTCTCCAGTATTTAGCTGAAAGAAATGTTTGACCCCATGGGCCTCTTAGGCCATTTTTGCACTGGCCCTAAAGACCCCATTAGGCAGAGACCCTTTAGGAACCCAATTGGTAGTAATAAAGAAGGGCCTGTCCCCATTGTAGACCCCTTTAGGACCCCATGTAGAGGACCCTGTTCCCACAGGAGCAGGAGAAATCCAGATTTAATGGGTCCCTTGGGCCCTTAACTCCGGATTTCATGTGGACCCATTTAAAGGTGTCCACAATCTGGTCTTCAACAGTGAAGACTTGAGGGATTTTCGCACTGCAACGCGTTCCAAACGGAACGCGTTCAGGCGGGAAGCTTAAGACAGCTCCGGGCGCTTTCACCGTTCACACACAGGCGCGCCGGAACGCGTTCCGGCGCGCCTGTGTGTGAACGGTAAAAGCGCCCGGAACTGTCTTGGCCGGCAAAGGCCGGCCAGGGGCGCGGAGACAGCTGCGGAGGCAGATCGGCAATCAGCTGATTGTCAAACAGCTGATTGCCAAACCTGCGCCGGCGGGGGAGGCGGGCCCGCGGCTGTTCGGGAGCGAGAAGCAAGCGCGAATCCTTCTCCTCCTGAACGCCTGCGGGCAGTTCGTCCGCGCCCGAACGCATGTAGAGCACTTCAAAGTGCTCTACATTTGGAACGCGCAAGAGACAGCTCCGGACACGAGGCGGCGCAAGCCCCGCTCGGGCAATGCAAATGCCTCGTCTGGAGCTGTCTTCCACGCGTACCGGAAAGGCCTGTGCGAAAAGGCCTTTGATTACTGGATGTGCATTTCCACTACTTACCTGTAGATGGGGTCCAGGGGTGGGCTTAGCAGGAGTGTAGCTGTGCGGGCAGGTTGCACCCACTCTGCCCTGCCACTCACAGTTACAGAGGTTTGCACAGGCTCCAAAGCTTCAAGTGCCATCTCTGCATCAGGTGGGGGATGGCGGCAGATTGCAGCTGCCTGCTTTGGCTGGCAGGCACAATCATCACCCCAATGGTCCCACTACTGCCTCCTCCTGCTGCTGATACCCTGGCACTGAAGCAGCCTCCTCAGTGTGTGTAGCGGTGGCAATGGCAGGGGAGGCAGCGACAGTGGTGGCCACATTGACAGACATGGCTGCAATAGCTGCCTCTGCCGCCTCCGCTGTGCCCCTGCTGTCGCTGCCAGGTGAGAGAGCTGGAGGCGGCATTGGGTACATGGCGGAGGCAACAGAGGCAGCAACTGCAGCTGCATTTGTCAATGCAGCCCCCACTATTGCTTCTGCCGCCGCCACCAGCAGCCCCTCCCCCCCAAGAGGCTGCTTCAGTGCTTGGGCATCAGCGAAAGGAGGAGGTGGTGGTGGCATGAGCATTGGGGCGACAATCATGCCCACCAGCCAAAGCAGGCAGCCATAATCCATCATGCTCCCCCACAGCCATGGAATCACCACAGGACTTCCTCCTGGGGCCCAATCTGGCCCTCAGAAAGCATCCTGCAGGCATCTGCATGGCACCCTGCTTAACACCCATTCCAATTGAGTGCTATTGGTCCATGCAAATGTATGGGGTCCCCTCAGAGATCCGGATCTTCAAGAACCGGATCCCAGGGAGAACCCCATGTCAAAGATCCAGATCTTCTAGATCTTGATCTTTGAGCCTCAATGCAAAAATGGGGTTACTCTGCATTCATTTCCATGAAGTTTGCCTTTGACTCAGTTTAAGAGATATGCCTTTCCTGGGCTGAGCAATAGATTGGACCACAGCCCACTCTAAGCCCTTAGTGTCCAAATGTTAGTTCAAACTGGAAAGGCCTGTCTACACTGGACAAGGCCGCAGACTGGGATATGGTGCCAAAATGGCTTTGTATGCTTGCCCTCAACTAAACATTTTAGAAGTTTAAAACTGGACAACTGTTGGTATACTTAACCTCAAAGGCCATGCAGACAATATACCAGGCCTGGACCCTTTTGTCAATGCATGAGGAACTGGTGCTTAATTTGGGTGTGCCATTGCAACGCCCCCTGCTGAAAGTTTTGAGGGTCAACAACTTCTGGACCCAGACTTCAAAGCCAATGGTTGGCCTGATCCAAGATGGCTTGTCCAGAACAGACATCCATGAAACAGGTCAATGGCAATCATCCAATCTTGGGGCCATTGCCTATTCCATGCCAAGTGGGATAGCCTTGCCAAGTGGAAGAACACCCATAATTTCTGGGGAAAGCTAGAAATCTCAGCAATAGTTGACATGATTATTTCTTAGTAAGTACACTTCACAAGAATAACCATCTAAAGGTTTACACAGTGTTCAAGAAAATCTTGTGAAATGCATTCCTCAAAACAAAGGAGTGAAACAAAACTCTATACTAGCCCCCTTCTTATTCAATCTCAGTTCTGTCATTCATACTCTTGATAATCCACATTTTCAGCCCACAACAGGCCCACTTTATGCTGATGGTACTTCCTTTCCTGCTGTGAGCCTAAGATGTTTTCAGCCCTAAAGGGCTGTGAACAGCCAATTGTGAAGAAGAAAGACTTATCATAAATGACACCAAAACCAAAGTTATGGTTATTTCAAGACAAAACACAAGACATAAATGGTATGATCTAAATTCTTAAGAACAATTTTCTCAATCACTTTCTCCATCAATCATGGTCTGCATCTGCTACCTAAAGGCCAAAGTTATAAGGCAGCATATTCAAGATATTAACAAACAGAACAAACTCAGCAGAACCACCAGATGTGACACAACTGGTTGGAAAGCCTACTAGTTCTTCTGTCTCAGCCTCTTACCTGTTTGGTCTGTGAACCAGTTTAGTCTAGTGGTTAGGGAGCCAGACTTTTATCTGAGAATACCAGGTCTGATTTCGTCCTCCTCCATGAAGTCAGGTGGGTGACCTTGGGCTACTCACAGCTCCCTTCTGAACTCTCACAACCCCACCTACCTCACAGGGTGTCTGTTGTGGGGAGAAGAACATAGAGCTTTGTCAGCTACTTGGAGTCCCCTTAAATGGGTGAGAAAAGCAGGGTAGAAAAGCCAACTCTTTTTTTTTATCCAAGGCAGGATCCGCACGGCACCTTTATTGTCCTGAGCATGTAACATAAAGGTGCAGTCTCTGCACAATAAAGCTCCCTCATGGCACATTCAGTGCACAGGACAAGTGCAGTATCTGCATGGGTTTGTCAACCCTTGACCATGCTTCTTTAACTGCTCATAGAGTGCTTTATCATCAGAGTGAGAGAAAAGCTCTTACAGCTCTTATCCTGCCACTGTAGCCATGCAGCCATTATAGAAAACAGGAAATTGCCATGGAACCATTTCCTGTCTTCAATGAACCCCAATCCTACCATCAGGTTCACAGCTGGGATCCCCAGGTACAAACTTGACAGCAGGGGAAGAACACTAGGCTTGTAGCACTCCTTCCCCTTCCTTTGCAGATATTGTAAACAGCCAACCCTCATTCCAAGGGTTCACACCACCACCACCCACAGGCACAATGCCCCCTTACCTTTCCTGGCCCTGGGTCCGGAGTTTGTGCGGCCTTGAGAGTGATGTGCTGTGATCTGTGCAGGCATGTGCACTCCGGTAGCTTGGCCCCATGCTCACCTGACGGGACAGCATGGGTTCAGTCCACTGGAGTGCACACACCTGCACAGATCACGGCAGATCGCTCTCCAGGCCACACAAACTTTTTGTATTTTTTGTATTTGTATTTGATTTGTATCAAACTGGATGAAAGAAAATTAGTATTTGTCTGAACAGATTCCCTTCGAATGTGGTAGGACTGATATTTGATACAACCATTCAGTTCCATACGAATCCCATACAAATGCATATGAATAGCAAACAGATCCAATATACGAATGCATATGTGCCTGATCGTCACCTCACTGAAAAGGAATTATACCATTCTGTGAGTGAAGTGCAAACAGGCCTATATGTCATCTCTTTAGTCTCTTAAACCTACCTCTTCTTAAACTTAACCCATCTCCATGAAACTATATGTCATACACTGTATATTTCCTATGACCTACAGAGGTAACTAGAATGCTGCCTTGCTAAGCGGTTTTTCTTCCCAATCAGAGCCATCCATCTACTTGTCTAGTATAGTTATGGTTCCCCTGACATGTCCTGAATTAATATCTGAAAAATACAGTTCACAGAGATTATAATTGCAATATGATATTACAGTGATCTTTGATTTAGAGGAACATGTAATGTTAATGAGTAGCATCAAGATTAATAACGAATAAAGACTCTAATGAAAACCTTTGATGTTTGACTTTGTTCAATATGCTTTGACAGGTGTATGTTGCCAACTGACACATTTTGCATATTAATAAGTGGTGCAAAAGGTTTCATTTCTCTATATACACCTGGGAGGGGGGAGTTTAAACAATTTTATTGGTTATGAATTTCACTGAAGCAAAAGATACTTACTGTAAGTGTGAATCTTAAGAGCAAAACATATCCATGACAAAGAAATCACATCTATTACTCTTACATAGTTATGTATCAGAAGGAAACTTCACACAGCTATCAGTTTTCACATATGTCTTGTAGAAATATCAGCAGTTGTATTAAACCTCATCAGTGTAAGTGGAATAACTTGTAT
Organism: Aspidoscelis tigris stejnegeri; assembly: GCA_023333525.1. Lineage (NCBI taxonomy): Eukaryota > Metazoa > Chordata > Lepidosauria > Squamata > Teiidae > Aspidoscelis > Aspidoscelis tigris. The sequence goes on from JALMGA010000008.1 coordinate 47,333,064, forward strand.
CTCAGCCAAATGAAACAAGAGATGAGTTTTGTATGCAGTTTGAAAAATATGATTATGTAGTACAAGTTTACAATTCCAGGATTTCATCACTGCCCCTTGGGGGAATCTCCCTGCAGAAATTAGGCCAAAACTGAATATGGTTTGGCTATATTGATTAAAAACTAGTGGGCTTCAAAATGCTTCCACTGTCTACTTATTGCGTAATTTTTCACCAAACTGCATAATTTTTCACTAATTTGTGGAATTACATGGCTACTTAAAACAATCAAGTGAGCTGGTGATTCATTTTTGTGGTTGGTTGAGTGGCTAGTGACTAGCGGGGAAGAGAGCAAAGCAGCTAAAATGATGCAGTGACAGAGATGTGCAAGTCGCATTGTGTATGAACCCATACATATACAAATGTCCGGATAATTTTAATGAATAGATTCAAAATCCAAAATTAGATTCAAATGTTTGCATTTGAATTTTGGGACATTCTATTCAAGTTTGAAATGTCAAAATTCAACACATTCAATCAGATTTAGAATGCCTATGAATATTCGTGCACATTCCTAGTGACAATCAGTACTGATGAGCACGGCTGAAAGTCAGTTTGTGAGCTTCCTTTGAAGTTACTTGCATCACTTCAATTTGTGTCAGGAGTGGAGAGAAAGCTTGGTGGCACCTGCCCTCCTATTGTACCAAGCCCCTGCCTCTGGGCTCACCAAACAGTGCAGCTCACTTTTCTGAGCATGCTGAGTCACTTCAGCCCAATCCACACTGTCTCAGACATACAAATAAAACCATCCTGTTTAGATAAAGAAGATTTCTGACTCCATAGAAGAATTGCACTTCAAGCTTGTGAAGTAATAAGGACCAATCCTCCTATTTCATTTCATAAATATCTGTGTTTGAGCCATTTGTGTTCCAATGGGTTTTTTTAAAAAAAAATCATAGTACAGTATCCTTAAAGAAAGCAATTGGACTGTTTTTTGATGAAAAGGAGCTTGATTTGATGGGCTATGTTTTGACAAATGGATGAAACTTTGATTGGCTAGTGTGAGATTAAAGATGGAAAATAAATGTCTAAAAGCCAAGCTGAGTGGAGAGAAAAGGGTATATTACTTTGTGACAGAAATAAGTGAAGATTAATCCGACCAAAAGAAAAACAGCTGAGAAAAATAAGTGTAGAGTGCTAGATCACTAAGGAAAAAGCTGAAATCTGCTAGATGGAGCTCAAGGGATTCTGATTTCCATAGGGTGAAGTACCTGATTTAGAAGAAGGGTTTTGTTTTTTCTGCAATTGTGACTTTTGCTATACGTTAACTTTTTAAAAGTCAGTGTATTTCATTTTTATAATAAAAGGTCTTCTACTGTTTTTAAAGAAGTTAAAAGGCTTTCATCCAGGAAACTTCTCTTTTTCTGATTTTTGCTTACCACATCTATGTTCCTTTGATAGTGCCACCCCACTCTATTCACCACGTTTCCAATGTACAAAGCACAAGGCCCCAGAGCTGGTGGGTAGAGCCAGTCAAACACAATAGAAAGTCTAAAATTTCCCAAAACACGAATAACATAATATATACAGATAAGTTTTAGGAATTCTTGTATATGAAAATATACCAATATAAAAATCCAAAAAGATTTATATAATCAAATTTAAAATCACATATAGAACTTAATGCCCCTGTAACTTGGACCTGTAGCTATCCTGGATCAAAAGTCCATTCTTAATATTGCAGACCAGAGATGATTTCAAGTAGCTATATCCAGTTTGCCTCTATCTTGCCAGACGCCTTTTGACAATTATGTCTTCCTCAATGGCAAAATCTCTTTAGTCCAGTATTTCATACCCAGACAGGTTGTTACATGGTCTCTTCATCAAAGTGTATAGCTGTGTCCCCATGCTGGCCATCTGGCACACTTTGGACATTGTTTGGGCATGCATGGGCCGGCAATGGAACTGGAAAATCATCTTGGGCATCCCCATGAGATTCCTTGCCACGCAGGACAGGTATGGGTTGGCCACAGATGGAGGCATCCCCATGAAAACTGTGCTGCTGGTATGGCGGAGCAGCACCACTTCCTCTCCTCCCCCTCTCTCCTCATTGGCAGCTGGATTGTCATCAGCCCATCCCTGTGCTGCACCCCCCCTCCCTTAGTGGCACAGAAAGCCGGGACTGGCACGGAAACAAGTTAAAATAAAGCTTCATTCTTTAAAAAAATTTTAAAATGTCAAAAGCTGCTACAAGGTTTAGTGGCAGTAGGCGCTTGAGCAGTTGTGCACACCTCCGCTCCACCAGGGACTGCGAGAATGGCTGTAAACTGAAAATCAAGCTTTTATTTATGATCACCTTGCAGATCGGGGAAACAGGAGTTGCAAATGGAACAGAAATCAAGCCATTATGCAGCCTGCCTTGGCATTCTTGAAATGGGGTTGGAATTACCTCCATGGAAATGGCAGAAAATTTAAAAAGCAAGCCGTTCTCCAGCCTGCCTTTGTGATCGGCATTTTAAAAAGTCAGAGGCCACAATCTTCAAAGGACAGGGTAGGGTCAGCAAGCACACCCCTCCTCTCAATGATGTGAGCACAAATCTCCCCGTTAGCCCGCTAGTGTCCCCATATGTGTTCCCAGCTCGCTGAGCAATGCGTACCGGTCCCCCAAAGCGTGCTGAGACCTTTTTTTCAGGTATCAAATTTGGCACCCTTCTGGCACGGTTTGGGAGGAGCTGGCATGTTTTTTTGCGGACCAAATCGAAAAGCCATGGGCCAGACAGTGCTGATCCCACACTCAGAACCGTACCAAACTTGCATGGGGACAGGGCCTATGTGAGTTCCCTATACTCAAGCACTACTCACAAAGACGAACCCTTTCTGCACTTGGCCTTATTCTGGAATATATCTTGGGATAGCAATCTGCGGGCCTCAAGCTAATACAAACCATGACAGGTCTCATCTGGAGCCTTCCATAGGTCTCATCTGGAGCCTTCCATAGGTCTCATCTGGAGCCTTCCATAGGTCTCATCTGGAGCCTTCCATAGGCCCTTCAGAATAAGGCCAAGTGCAGAAAGGGCCAAGAATGTCTTTGAGACAAGCATGCTTGACAAATGATTGCTGCTGGCAAGGGGCTGAAGTAAAAAAGCCAAAATATTTCAAAATGTGGGCTTTTTAATTTTGCAAAATTCAGTTGAATTTCAACTACTGGTACTTTCAACTTTGTGGAACAGGCTACACTGCAATATTTAGAAGTTCACAAAAATGGATCTGGGTTTTTTGTTTTGTTTTTTGGAGGGAACAAGGAGAAATACTTGAAATTTCTATCAAAGGTTTTAGCCGACTTCCATCATTTACTGTATTTCCTGCCTGACTCTAACCCTAATCCAACCTAATAAATCATCTTGTTCTTTTTTTCTAAAATTTATTTATCCCTGAAAACTCCTTGCCAAAGCACTGATGTGTCTGGTATGTCAATTTATCTTATATGCTATTATATTTGCCACTTGATTATGTTAAAAAAAAAACCTAAAATGCTAAAATGACTCATTAAAACATAAACATATTTCAAACAAGAGGAAACAGAGGGCATAAAAAAGATAGCAACGTTAGGAAAACTAATCAGATTAGGAAGGAATGAAAAGGTACCTAACAGATGGCCAGTTCCACACTGGCCTGTATTCCAAGCAAGAGTACCAGGAGCTTATCTTATGGTGCTGGAGTGGTCTAAGGGAGGTCCTGCACAGATCCACTCTTAGACCTCACCAACATGCAGAAGGGAGACTTCTTGTGCGATTGCTGGTCCGCTATACCAGCCAGTGCAGAATCACCCTATGTTACTATATTATCTATTGCAGAAAGCAACTGCATGTGCAATGTCAGGTGGTAGGGTGTTTCTGCACTCGCTGCGGAAACCGGTTTAACTCCCCCTTACATAAGATCTAAAACACTTACCTTAAATGGCTTCCACACTGCACACCTGATTGAAGACTCTTCACGGACACCACTTCCGCATTTCCCCATGCAAGAATGGTTTTTAAAACCGGTTTTGCTTCCAAAATCCAGATTAAATGTAAGACCTGAAAAATCAGGTCTTACACCTGTCTCTTTGCCTGGATGTGTGCAGAAGCAGGATGCTTCCACACATGGCCAGGCGAAGGGACAAATGTCCCTCTAGCCGCCATCTTGGGAAGGGCAGAAGCAGGACTGCCTGCTTCCAAAGCCCCTCCCCCCTGCGCGCCGGGCCCTGCCAGAAACACACACTGACTGGCAGCTCACTGCTCCAGTCCCACGGCTCTGGGGGCAGCGTTGGCGGTGCGTGAGTTGGAGGACTTTTGGAATGGGGGCTAATGCATAAGCACAGCACCCACTCTATCCGTTCTCTGGAATTCGGCCTCCCCGCAGGTATGCGCATGCATGAAAGCCCTTCAGATCTGTCACCATTTGTGATGGATCCTCAGGAGGTCGGATCACTGAAAAACTGTTCTTTTTAGATCTGTTTTTTGGCAGACAATGCGGAAATTGAACAGAATGCAGATTGAACAGAAACCTCTCTTCTATGATTACTGTGCACGCAAACTTTGAACAGGTTTAGCATCAAAACTTAAATATGTACTCAGTTACCTCATTCTTTTGCATATCAGCCTACAACTATGATCCCAGTAGCTTTTCAAATTCCTTTTTGAGGCTAGATCCACATGGCAGGTCCAGCAAGCATTGCAAAGACAGGAGCACTGGTTCCCACAACATAGTCATGGTGTGCTTCCAGCATCTACACACTGTGTGCTCTGTACCCTCACCCTCTTTGAAGCTGGGAACAAGAGATACTCCTACAGCTTCCTGTACTCTCATGGCAACACAGGGACCTGAGGGGAGCAGCCTTTCTTGATGTTCTATACTCACTTCACAGGGTGAACATTTATGGGGGGCACTTTAAGCCCCAAGCCCCTTTGGAGGGTCGCCCGATACCTGCAGATGCTGCTGGCATGTTCAGATAATGCCACTCAGGCTTCCACCAGATGTCTTCCATCACCTGTATGTGTGTAGCTTAAATTCTGTTCTGGAATAATGTCAAATGTCTTGCTGAAGTTAAAATATATGCCCACTTTGTTCATCCTTTCTGTCAACCTTATACTGTCAAAAACAAAAACCAGATAAGCTTGACATGGTCTATTTTTATTAATCTTTCCTGACTCCTTCACATTATCCCTCCACAAAGTGCACAAACATAGTGTGACTTATTGCTCATTGTTCTATCTTAACTACTACTGAAATCAAACAGGGATTTCAACCACATTCTTACTTCTTTGCTTATAAGGAGTTGGGTGTGGGGGCTTAAAGTGCTGAATATCTGCCAAGGCAAGTATTTCAACAGCCTAATCAACATTTGAACAGTTGAAACCATGTCTGTCATGAAAAGGAATAAATACATTATTCATTTAACAGATCGTTCTTTCTAGCACAAAAGCAATCCAACTGTAGTATCTTATAGTTTGAATCTATGGACTGTGAAGGCAATTGCAAATGGCTCTTTAATTGATGTTTTTGTAACATTATAGTGCAATTTTCACATTGCATGATGCACCATCAGGATCCAACCAATGTCAAACACTGCTTGATCTCAATACAAACCGATGAATATTTATACTCTCGTTCCAATCTTATTTAGAACACAGGAAACACAGTACAATCCTTTCAATTAACTCTTGTACCTTGGTTCCTCATTTTGCAAAGCAATGTCACAAATTCTTCTTACAATTTCTAATACTCTACATTGTTTACATATCAGGAAGCATAACTCGATTGTGCTGGGCTTCCTCTTTTCATATTTTCTATGTGCAAAAAAAATTATTTCAAAATAATTAAATGTTTACAAATTCTAGTCAGGCCTTACAGGCAGGAGTTCACTATTAAGGTCCTTGCTTTATTAATTTATTGTACGGAGATTTCCTTAATTATCAATTATCAGATTTTTGTTTCCACATATACAAGCAGTGGTGGTTTGATGAAAGCTTCCAAAAGAGCAGCGAGGAAGGGAAAGCTCTGGTTGGAAGCCACTCTTTGCTTCTCAAAACCAGTGCTCTGAACTAGATCCTTACTGTACTCTACAACTATCACAGAGTCATTAGTAAAAGCTTTATAAAGGGATCACTTGACAAGCTGAATAGCAACTTCAAAGGGGGAAAAAATCAATGGTAATACAGAAAGGTAGAAAAGAGTTACTCTCCCCAAATAATGCTAGAATCCTGATAAATAATAAGGCCTTTCCCCAGAAATCATTGGCTGCTAACATTACTTTAATGTTTGTATTACTTTAAAATGTGCAGTAAATGGAAGCACGTTGCATCAATGTTTTCCTTAATGTAGGGTTGCTATATAGAAGAGAAAAAGGATTCCTGTGCCTACCTAAAGCTTACTTAAAAGTAATCATGAATACAGCTAACTTGCACATCATGTCTCTTCTGCCCTGCACAGACCAAAACCAACAGATCTGAAGATCAGTTTCATTGCTCTGTCATTTATATTTAACCCCCCTTAGCTGCATCCACACAGGCAGCTAAAAGGGCAGCTGAAAGTGTGAAGGAGTCTGCACCTGCTACCATTTAGCAATGGTAAAACCTCATGCACAGCAGAGAAACTCCCAGACTGCTGCTATGAACAGTATTCCACTTGCAGCAGCCATATACCCATCTAGGCCTGCGCTTGAAGACCAGAAAAACGGGCAGAAGCTGACCATTTTTGGTCCTCACTGGAACTAGTCCAGGGATAAATATTTCCAGTGATTTTCTCCATTTTGTTTGTGCTTGTACACAGAGGAAAAGAAGTGGGCTGCCCTAATCTGGGCTACACAACCCATCTCAGGCTGGAATGGGTTGCTGCTGGTACAGGACAGGGTCATCTGCATTGGGTTGGCCTACCCCACAACAGCCTCCTCCCCACTGGCTACAAAAACTGCACTGTTGAAATGGGGTCCAAATCACAAAAGAGAAGGCCATGTGACTTCTGCACATGGTCCTGCTATTCCAGGACAAGTAGGTCACATGCCAGTAGGCCTCAATGTCAAAGTCTACTGATAGAACAGGATAAGGCACCATTTTGTGTGCCCTTTCAGGCCCTTTAGGGTGCTTCCGCACAGGGGCAAAAAAAAAAAAAAAAAAAAGGATCTCCGGCACCCGGATTTATTAAAACCGGCTCCCGGGGGAACTGGTTTTAATAGGTCCGGGTGCACGATAGATCCAGTTTTACGGGGTAGATCCGCATCCAAGAGATGCTGATCTACCCCGCACCCGTGCCTCCGCATGCACGCCGCTGATCCGGATTGGAGGCAGGTGCTATGAGGACACACTGCACCCGTCTTGGATCCGGGAAGGAGGGCCCACCCCCGGCCCGCTGCTATTGGCTTGCCAAAGCCAAGTCTGGCGAGCCAGGGGACCTCACTGCCACGGCTCGCCCTCACCCCAGAAGCGGCGGATCGCCACTTCTGGAGCCTGGGCAAGCCTCCCAAAAGCCTGCCCTAGCCCACTCTGGGGGGAGCACGGCGGTTCCCCTCCATACCTGGTCGGCGTCGCCCCGAAACTGAAAGCAGACACACAGGATGAAGCGCGCCTGTGCCCTGTGCGCCGCCTGAGTGGCCGGGGCTGCACCTGGCAGCCCCTGTCCTCAGGAGCCGCTTTGCGCAGGCGCGCTGCCCAGACTTGCATGCTGGCCAATCAGGCGGCACGCAGGACGCACGTGCGCCACATCCTGTGTGCCTGCTTTCAGTTTTGAGGCGATGCCGACCAGGCAAGGAGGGGATCTGCCATGCTCCCCCCAGGGCGGGCTAGGGCGGGCTTTTGGGAGTCTCACCCTGGCTCCAGAAGCAGAGATCCGCCGCTTCTGGGGCCAGCGCGGGCCGGAAGTTAGGAGCCCCCCGGCTCGCCATGCTTGGCTCTGGGGAGCCAAGCATGGCGAGCCGGGGGTGGGCCGTGTCTTAGCACACTTGCGCTGTGTGGCCCCATCCGAAACAGATGTGGATTCACAGCGCAATACCACTAAATATGTGGTGTGCTAAAAACACCCATTAAGCACGCATTAAGGACGGATAGGTGCGGACGCACCTACCGGAAGTGTGCTTAATTGCCCCCGCTAATGCAGATGCTCTGGCAGCAAACCGGTTTTGCCGCTGAAATCCACTTTAAAAACGGGCTCGCTGTGTGGACACCCCTCGCTGGAAGTGTCCTACATAGCGACCCGTGTGCGGAGGCGCACATTGGAATGCGTGTTTAATGGGTGTTAAAGGGCCTGTGCGGAAGTACCCTTAGACACCTTCCAGGGGAGCTGTACCAGAAGTTAGTGTGGAAATTGGCTTAACATCCACAACCCTAAGAGTAGTTTCTGCAGGGTATGATTAGACAGCTCTCAAGACCAGTTCAGGAGGCCCCTGGGGTACTCCTTAGGGTGCACTAAATGTTTGTGTGCATGATACTTTAATGCTTTCCTCTACTTACCATAGATCCAGACCGGTGCATGGTGTAATCCTCTTCTGGATCTCTTTTGTCCACATGCTGGTGCAAACCAAAGAAGCCCCATTTCCTCTGGTATGCTCTGTTTTAGAAAGAACAAAATGGTCTCCTGGTCCACCACAGGACTAGAATACAAATAGGTTTAGCAGCATAATGGGATCATGGGGGATCATCACAATGGCCTCCCTGGGGACTCTATGGCCAAGAACTAGCATTTCTGCCCATCTGAGTTCTTTTGGGGGGTTAGTTCTGGAGGTTGTTAAAGGGTTTTTTCCCACTAGCACTAAGTACCCATTAGGGACCCATTAAGGATCCATTAGGCTCAGATCAGGAAGACCCTGTTTCCACTGCAGACCCCATTAGAGACACATTTGTTTCCATCTGTACTAGGGAAATCCAGATTAAATCAGGACCTATAATCTGGATTACCTGTAGACCCCATTGAAGTGGTCTACAATCCAGTCTTCAGCCATGAAATCCAGATTATACGGTGCATGTTCGCACTGCAATTGTGCAAGGGGGTCTAGGAGCATGCATGGGGACGGGTGCCTCAAAACCCAAAGCTTCATAGCTGGTGCCTAATCTCTGAAAACGGCTCCGGAGACGGCTCTGAAGAGAACTCCAACAAATGGCACAGACTTCAGAGCTTAGGCCATTTCAACAGGACCTTTTCATAGAGCTTTGACCAACCTCCAGAGAATCTCTGGAGTGATTTGCCACGATCTTTGAAGATTCTCCAGAGCAGCTCCAGAATCCCCCCGCCCCATGCATCATCCCCCAAAAGACATGGGGTGATGGACGGGCCCAACATGGATAGAGTCAGAATCGCAACATGGATGTTCCCATGTTACCACTGCGAGCATGCCTAGCACCCATTGCTATTGGGTGCTAAACAGCCCATGGAAATGCATTGGGTACCTCCTTAGATCCAGATCTACTAAATCCGGGTTAGTTGAAGGACCCATTTCTTAGATCTGGATCATCTTAGATCCAGATTAAGGGAAGTAAGTGGGGAAAGCCCCCAAGTTTCAAGGTGGCATGAGGGACAAGATCCACATCAGCAGATTGTCCTGTCTGGATAATGCAAGGTAGATGCAGAAAGACCTTTGACCAGAGGGAATAACAACTTTTTAAAGTCAGCATGTTAAAGTTTAAGTGGCTTGTTTTTAAAGCACATTCTCAACTTGTACTTTCTGTCCTACATAATAAGGTATAAATATGCAAACTGTATTTTCCTCGATACTGCTGGAAGTCCTTAAATCATATATTTCCCCCCATTCAGAGTTTCCAAAAACAAGCTGCTGATGATTTTATTCAAGTATATTAAAACACACACAAAAGGAAATGTAGTTGTAGATTCTTTCAAATGCCATAACAGTCACTTGCTCCCAGGTTGCTTTGCACGACTGATGTTTCTTTAAAAATCTATAGGTTGCTGTGATCAGAGCTTACATATCTCATAATGAAGCCAAAATTTTGGGCCCAACATCTGACTTTTTCACCTATGCTCTTATTTGGGTGTTGATTCATTCTTTTAGAATTTACATTTCAGGAAGAATCTATATTAAGTAGTCAGTGAACGACTCTGCTTCTTTTGTGTTTTTCTTTTCAGATTGACCTTAACATTAAGCATTGTCCAACTTTAAATAAAAAAAATCACTTCCCTTTCTGAGAGCACAGCTTCTTATTTTTAATACTGCTGTTTCTTGGATCATTTTGAGCTTGCCTTTTTTATTTTATTAATACATGCAACACTAGTCCTTTATAAACTCTTGTAGTGTCATGTTGCTCTTTCCACTTCTGTATATTTGTCAAAACAGCCAAGATATCCTTCCTTATCCAGCCTCTTTCTTGTGAAGCTTCTTATGTTTTCTTTGTACCAGAACAGCCGGAAATATGTCTTCGTTAACAGCTCCTAAAAAAATCACCACTTTCCTTTAAACTGTTCCTCTTCTTTTTTCTATATCCTTTCTTTTTACCTGTGTATCTGCAACTTGAGATTTTCTGTGGAATTTTTTTTAATCCCTGCATTTCACCTATCTTTTTCTCTCTTCCTTCTTAAGGTCATGACATCTTTGCACTAGTTTACTCACATTCTTCACAACATTTATGTCCTTTTGTACACTGACACTTAGGGTGTTTTCCACTGTCATTAAAAGTACCCATTAAGTACCCATTAATGGGTACGTAATGGCATTTTTGTACCCATTAATGGGTACGTAATGGGTACTTGTAGTGACAGTGGAAAAACACCCTTAATTTATTATTTATTTATTCATTTAAGACATTTATATCCCACCCTTCACCAAATGGTCCTGGGGCAGGTTACAATAAGAATAGAACATACTAACATAATTAAAGATTATAACTCTCCAGAGACGTCAGTTATTTATTCTGCTATATTTGAATATTCCAACCTAAACCTGTATATCCTGGAATATCCCAAGATAGCAGAATACCCATCTGGATGCAGCCTTATTTTGGTAGTACTCTCAGATATTCACTATGCACTTGCAATCATCCTTGGAGACATCCTCTGGAGAGGGAAAAATGACTCTGAGGACATTGGCTACCACCATGAGTTCTCCTTGCCTCCATCTAGAAAAGGTCAGCTATGTGAGTGGCCTATCTTGGCTGTGCTCCATCACATGCCAAAAATGGTTGACCTCTAGGGGCATTTCCTGTGCACCAGAAAGTACAGCTGTGCTGCCACTTCAAAACTGGCAAATTTCTGAGTGGCATAAAGACACCACCACATGCTCTGTTTCGGTGCTCAGTTTCTCATTGTGGGAGATCATGAAAGACTGAAAAAAACTCTTCAGAGATGAAAAGCATAATGTACTCAGTTTCCTTGCTCAGTAATTATCAGGTCCAGCCCTGCTGTCAGAAAGAAACAACTTTTTTATGAAGCAGACGTACCCTGGCTCTTGCTGTTGAATCTTCATTGTCCTCTCTTGGATTAAGAGCTGTATGCATCACACAACTTCTATCCAGCTACTAAACAGTCCTTAGGCCTCAGATATAAGGGAAGACAAACTCCTGTTTGCAATGGGCATTCAGCTAGGTAACTTGAGTTTTCAGAATGAAGTGGGGCTGCCATATTATCACCACCAATCATAGCAAATTGTTATGGGCCGTTACATTCATATTTAGTTTTATTTTATGCCGTGTATGAAAAGAACTATTCTCAGTCATGCATGAGAGTGAGATGGGAGGCAACACCAAAGAAAAATAGATTTTGTGTCACACTTAACTCTTTTCTAGATATATTCATGAATGAAAAATTAATGTTCATTTCACAGTTGAATGGCCAAAAAATTGTTTCATCGTTGAATTGTCCATTCAAATATTCAAATGTTCACATTTGTGGCTAAACTTTTTTGCCGTTGTTTTTCCCATTGAAAATGTCTATTCTCAGCAGTAAGATAATGTGAAACTGCAAAAAATATGAGTTTTTGTATTTGTATGTTGGGAACATTAATTTCATCTGAATGTCCAGATGTTTGAGCATGCGGAGCACAATTTCATGCTCCACCACTAGTTTGTGTTTAGTGAACATCTGGGGAGGCAGGAGACCCTTGCAGGTTGTAAGTGCCTCCAGAAGGTGCAAATGTACCTGCCCAGATGTTCACCTATCTCAAACTATGGGCTGAAGTGCAAATAGGCCCAAGATTTGTAACATGCCAACAAAAATGCAAATCTGTGATGGATTAAGTATTCATGTTTCGAACACCCAGCTCATCCGAAACTTGTCCAGTACTCCACCAGATGCCAGGTAAGTGCAAATTACAAGTGGCAATTGTCTTACTGCAGCGATGTCCATGCACACCCGCCTTTGCCACGGCAACCAGGTGGAGCAGCATGCAACTATGGCTGTACCACCCAGTGCACCCCACACACCCTTTGCCCGGAAGAGGTGTGATGGATGTGTGCCAGTATGTACTAGTCACATCCGAAACACAGCTAGTCTAGCTGTGGAGTAGTTTTTACTGCTCTACCACTATCTAGCTGGGGGATGGTCCAGTGTGCACAAAGCCACTTGTGGAATGGAGACAACTCCATGTGGTGCAGATGCTCCATGCTGAAGCATCCCAAGACTCCCCTTTAGGCCCAGTGTGAAAAGGTCTCACTCATCTGGGATGAGGTGAAGAGTGAATATAAACAAATTGGTTGACTCCTATACTTCTAGTTCTAAAACTTTTATGTTCCTTAGAAATGGTCTACAAGACAGAGTAATTTTGTCAGGAAAGCTTTTAGGCATCAGGCTTCAAACCTCTCTAACAGCTCAGATTCATTCATTTCAACTCAGGGTTTTGAGATAGTCTTCAAGATATCTAAATTTCATTACCTCTTCAATGGTACTAAGAATCAATATCAAGTAGATTTACCCATCAGCTGGTGAATGGATCCTGACACTGTTACTCATAGCTTATGACACCTACGGATGATCAAGCCAAAGCTGCATCAGCAGTTAAGTACTCAAATCAAGACAACTGTCACAAAAAATAGAGGATTGGACTGAGATGTAGCTTGGATGATTTTTAAAAAGCTTTGGACCAATTCATGAAAGCCAGAACTATCAGCCACTAGGGCCAATGGCCAGCTGCTGGGAGACAACAAGTGAGGCACATTGTGCTCTGGGCCATTCTGGGATGGAGGTGCTACCACAGTGTGCAGATACTCTGTTCCAGAGTGTGCCGGGCAGTCCTGATCACTAAAATGCAAACAGGCCCTTAAATATCCCTTATTTGATGCACAATTGTAATGAAACATTAACAATATAGAATGAATAGTAGGAACCTGTATGGCTTTGATACCTTTTTCCAAGGTAGGAAAATATATGGATCTCATATAAACTGCATTTTTTTTAAAAAAAGAAATGTGTGCAGAAAGAACGAATGCTCATGAAAGAAAGGGTTTACTTTAAAGCTGAATGGATTTTAATGTCTATATAATATGCTATTTTTGACAGTCTAAAGCCTGAACATCCAGCATTTTGCTCACCTGAATGCACTGCATTTTGGGGGGTAATGCTAATGTTAAAGAACATCTTTGTGACAATGTTTGGGAAGCGTCAGCCCCCATTCGAGCAGCACATTAGAGATAAATTCACTAAGTGAACATTTCATTGTTAAATGCACACAGAATTAACTTTGGAAATTGGGACAGTTACTGCAGAATCTGTGAGAGGATCCATGCTATAATTTTTCAGATAGGAGAGTCAGCATGTGATGATTTCAATTTACCAGGGAACAGCAGCCATGTGTGCAAAGCAAACTCCACTGAGGTAAGATCTGCATGGTGCTGTTATGATACTGTGTATGAACTCTGCATGATCCTGCAAACTCATGGAGCTCTGAGTGTGATGGCTGAGAGCTGTCTCTGCATGGACCCACAGCTTTCCAGCAACCATTCTGCCCAATGTGTTTGCTTGAGCTCTTGAAAGACAGAGTAGGAGTAAGTGATCTAAATCACTGGGACTGTTTCACATTTAACTTTGTGGGATGCTATAGGAATACCATCTCTGTGAAGTTAAGGTTGTGCAAAATGAAATGTGTCCTTACTTCAAGAACTGGGGCAGTCCTGAATCTGACCACCAGCACCTGAACTGCAGATAGTCAGGCCTGCCTGCCTGGTTCACCGTGCAAAACAACTACGGCAACATCTGGCAATGTGGTCCACAATAACATGACATGCAATTCTGCAGCCACAGCTCTCAGAATAGGGGTGTGCTATCCACATGCTAGTGCAAAGTAGGGATGTGCATGAATATTCAAAGGTATTCAAAATTTGATCGAATCTGCCTGAATTTTGACATTCAAATTTGAATCGAATGTCCATAAATTCGATTTTGAAGATTAGAATGAATTTCGAATTTTGGATGTATTCGTTTGACTTATCCAGACATTTGGATGCGTATGGGTTTGTACATGATGCATCTTTCCCGCATTTGTGCACATTTCTATGAATCCATGCGGGACAAAAACAGGTTGCATACAGGATATCTACGGGATGCATATGGACATGTGATGTGTACGGGAAGTGTAACGATGCATACAGACACATATGAATGTTGTCGACATTCGTAAGTGCAAATTCGAATCAAACATTCAAACGAATAGATTCGAATTTGATTAAATTCAAATTTTAAAGATCTGAATCAAATCATTTGGGTATTTGATTTGAATTGAATCAAATCCCAAAAATTGCATTCGTGCACACCTCTAGTGCACAGCAGGTTTCATAGACCCCCTATCCTGAGATAAATTCCAGAACAAAGCCAAGAGCAGAAAGGGTGGTCAGTGCCTATTTACCTAATAAAATAATCTGTCACCAAAGTCATGGGCAGAGGGCTTCTGCTGTCAAAGGCAGCAGTTCATCAAAAACTGCTCCAAACTATGTATATGCTTCGGATTTCAGGATGTGATTAAAACACAGAAAAAGAAATGTACAAGTGAAGTGGGAGACCAAAGCTCTATGCCAATGAGAGACATATGTAGTAATTGAGGCTGAGAACTATTGTACTGAAACTGCACATCAGAAAGCTTTAAAGAATTGATTTATTTTGACTGACATTCCCAAAATATCATATTCTTCCTCCTATAAATATGCCCCGGAGAACTTCAGCACTAAAGCGATACTAAAAAAGTACATTAGTATGCAGGCATCTTATATTAAGTTTAGTTCTTTTCTGGAGTTAAGGAAAAAATAATGTCTTAGCATTTTAAAAGGAACACTCACTTCCCATTACTTCAAAGATCCTAGTCAAGAATCAATAACACGGATGCTTCTCACCTACCCCTTGACACTACGCACAGTGCTGGAATGGCCAAAAGAGCTCTCTTTTTTCTGCAAGTGTGACAAACAAATATTGTTCAGTCCATCTTATTCTGCATTCGTAATGCCAGTCTCAATCACAGCAGGAAAATAGGCCCCTTGTAGCTGTCACCCATGTTCTTGTGAGAACTCTAGGATTGAGTACTCCAAGACACATGACAGGAAGCTGTCCTTGAAGAATATTCAGAATCTGGAGCTCCTACAGAACATTTTGATGATGATGAGTGAAATCTAAAGATCATATGAAATCAGCTTATGGACACAAACCAAAGTGCTGTTCTGAAACATTTTCTTCCCAGAACAATCCCAACCAATCCATCATTCTGCTGCATTAAATTACTGAGAAGACACAGCCCATCAACTCTGAATGGTGGTCATGCTGGGTGGGATTGATGAAAGAGTAATTCACTACATAACAGTAGCCTTTGACAAACTAGTGATATACCAGTCGATGGGAGATAGTCAAGAAAATATAAAGAAAATCTGATTGGCAAAGGCTGCATTATTAGAAGAATCAAAGCTCGGTGCCTATAAGCCTATTTGGCAGGCAATTTGCAAATGAAAATCCAGCATCTGGTATCTCAACAGATGGAGAGCCACTTAGAATGAAGATCAACAAATAAAACTCAACTACAGGACAAATCAAAGACAGAAAATTCTAGGGCTCAACTAAATGAAGTCGATCTGTAGAAATCAAGTGCAACCAAAAGCTTCAATAACTTCAGTTAAACATCAACAAGTTGAAGGGGAAATGGTAGATTAGTGCTTTTTCACATCAGTAAGGAGACTTCATCTTGTTACCACTGAATACAGCTGATTAGAATGAAGAGAGGTGGGGCAGAGCTGGTGAACCACCTGGGTCTGAAATAGACATTCCCAGCCAGTGCTCTCCAAGCATTGGTGCCAGATTCACAAACACTCACAGATTTTGCAACTATCTCTTCCAGGGCAATAGAATGCCACTGAAAACAACACTCCTCCTTATTTCATGGGCACTTAGAACCCCCATCTTGTCTGGATTCAGTTTCAGTTTATTGTCTCCTTTCATCCATTCCATTACTGCCTCCAGGCACCTGTCAAGCACCTCAAACACCTAATCTGATTCAGGTGGTGCAGAGAGATAGAGCAGGCACATGGCCCCAAATCTTGTGATGGCCTCTCCCAGAAGCTTCATATAGATATAAAAGAGTGTGATTCCTGAAGAACCTCACAAGTGAGTTTCCAGGGAATTTAACAAGAATCACCCACAATCACTTTATAGTATCAGTCTTGGAGACAGGAGCAGAAAGATTGCAAAGCAGTGCCTTCAAATTCCCAGAATTCAAAGCCTTTCCAGAATGGTATCAAAAGCTGCCAAGCAATTCAGGAGAGCCAACATAGCTGTTCTCTTCCTGCCTTTCTCCCAGAGGAGATGTTCAAACAAGGTGCTATGATTGAGCCTGAAGCCAGCCTGAAATGGAGCTAAATAATCAGCTTCCTCTAAGCATATCTGCAGGTGAATAGCTCCAACTCTCTTCTGGATCCAGGGAGGACCTCTTCAGAAAGGAGTCCACCACTGCTTCCTTAAGAGCTAATGGGACTTCTAATGTGCTGACTGGAAAATAGCTGTCCTTTGACTTACTCTCTTCTGTATTTAGAATCCCTATTCTTGTCTAATAATGTTATTTTAAAAAATGAGATAAAATATATTTAGCAAAAGTATATTTACCAAAAATGTTCAAAATTATATGATTAAACTGATTTTGCATAATTTTCTTCTCTTTGACATTTCAAATTCATGTAGAAATAGTTTGGGATGGATTCATGAGTGCAAATATGAGAAACGAAAACTTGAAAAAGACTGTTTTTCCATTCCATTTGAAAAAGGCTCATGTTTTTAATCACATCATTGACTTTCAAGTGTAACTTCAGTACAAATCTTATAAAATTGATTTAGGTGCATCCACTTTCTATAAGAATAAAAGAGAAAAGAAAGAAGAAAGAAAATTTTATATATATATATATAATGTTCCTTTCACATATACAGCTCCAAGACATGATATCTAGGTGGCTTTTCACATTTAGTTTCTCTTTGTGCCTATCAAAGCAGGCTGCTGATTTCCTTACAAATTATTTTCAAAATGTCTTTCCCCCCATTTTCTGAGGTATGCATATGGCTGTATTTCTACAGGTAGGCAGCATCTAATGGTTTTTGACTAGCCATCTGTCTTCTTGGAAACCCTTGTAGTGGCTTCAGATTTACAAACGCAGATTGATTCCAACCTCTCCTCCAAGGCCAGATTTCAGATCTGTTTCCCACTTTTATGATATCAGCTTAGTTTGTCATAAGTATAAGGTCAGCTGAGGCTGAATGTTGTGCATATAACAAGTGTGCGAGCCTAGACCATTGAAGTTTACGCTGCAGTAAATCTGCTGCTTTTAGGGACAAGAATACTTGATATTTCTTTTTTTGTTCTGCAGCAGACTAATACAGCACCCAACTCTCAAGAATCCGATATTTCTCACCATTCCAGAATGTTTTTAAAAGTAGAAAAGAAAAATGGAATAATCTTGTATGACATGCTCATTGGTATTTATTATTATGTTGCCAGCATAATACAGAAAGATAGTAACGTAGCGGCCTTCCCTCAGGACGTTTAAAAATAATTCTGTACATCATTGTGTTGTTACAGACTACCTGACATTCACAAGGGTGCTTTGACTTCACAGGGCTTCAGGCAACAGATGTAAAATTTCACCCTACACCCACGTCCATCTGTTCCAGCCATAATGTTTGCAAGTAGTTCTCCCTTTTTTGTCACATCACACTGTAGGCCTCATGAGGGCAAAGAGCTACCTGCCAGTGTCCTCTCTTACTGTCCACAAGAGCCTATACAACTACTGCAAAAGGGTAGCCAACAGAAGAACTTGGTCCTTTCCAAACTGGACCTTATTCCATATAATATCCCAGAAAGGGAACTGCCATCGGCATGCTGGTGCAAGTTACATCAGGCCCCACCTGGGAACTGCTGTTGCTGTAGTCTGCAGTAGCATGTGAATGGAAGTGCTCTGTTGTGGGATAGAATCCTGAATAAAGCCCAGTGCAGAAAAGGCCCTTTACCTTATGTTGTGACACTCAGGGCGTGTCCCCAAGCATGTTTGGTCCGGTACCAAAATTGGGTTCGGCAAGGGTTGTCCCCATGCGTTTTAGATTTGGCCCGACTTCCATGGACAAAATTGCCCAAACCCATGCCAAACCCGGACCAAATTTAGTACCTAGAAAACAAGTCTGCTCATGGTTTGGGTGATTTGCCTGAGTAAGGAAGTAAAATAACGGTCCCGGCACGGTTTGCATGGGGATGGCTGAATCCACCCCTAGCCTGCCCCCAGCCTGCGTTAGGGGGAATGGCATGGGGACACCTAAGATTCAATCTTGGTCCCACACCATGCAAGCCCAGTAAGTGCTCAATCGGTGCCAAACGGCTTGCATGGGGACGTGGCCTCAGTGCTCTCAAACAGCTCCTTTTTACTTTTATTTCTCTTTAAAACATCTTCCTCTCCGTGTCAGCAAGCAGCCCCAATCACAACATCCTCCCTCTCCACTTTGCTTTCTCTCCTTCAGCCAACTGTGGTGCTCCACAGGCTTTTTACTTTTACTATTTAAAGACAGTACATAATTTCTTGCTCGTCTCTCTACTGACAGACTACAGATGGACTCTCTTCAACATGAACGCATAAACTCTTTTATTGTTTACAACTTCTTTCAGTTAACAGGTTTTGAATGAGATATTTCAGTTTACAGTACTTTTCCTTCTTTTAACACTTCACTTAGTTATCAGGACCCTTTTTCCTATCTCTCCACATAGGCAACTAACGGACCCAGTTCTTTTCTACCCACACCCCCGTGCGATACCAGACAAAGAACATTATACCCTTCTGCTCTGACCTTTTATAAAGTTTCTAATGATGTCACTGGACTCTCACTGGTCTAGCCTTTGGGCTAGCTTACTCCCTCCCTGTGGAATTTAGTAAGCCATACCCCCACAGCTTACTAACCTAACTAATCTATAGTTAAAACCTCTTTTCCTACTTACCTTGTCCATGGGGGTCACTAAACCTTATATTATCTGTAATTATTTCTCCTCATAGTCCAGCCGCTGCAGGAAGATAAAATGTGCTTTCTTCCATTCTAACTGGATGCAGAAGCTTCATTGACTATCCAATACTTTATTGCTTTCCTTGGCGCCCCAATATTTTTCAGAATTCTGAAGGGTGTGGACCTATATAGCATATTCTGAATTCCCAGCTGCTACCCAAAAGGTATCATAATACAGTTACTACCATTAGTGACTCTTTTCTGAATTACAATTTCTTCTGCTCTCACACTTCATAGCCCCTCCTCTGCTGCACTAGGGAAACATCTACCAGGAGGCATTAGAGAAGGCTAAGGCCTGAAAATGGTGCTACAACAATCCATGCACAGATAGCACATGAGTCATAGACAGTATACCATGCCCAGGAAGGCGTGTATTTAGCCCTTGGAATCCTTTTGCAGTTCCAGAGGGCCCTGGAAAAGACCCACCACACATGTGCCTCCCTGGGGCCCACTCACCTGGGGGGCGTGCTCCGGTGGTGGCGTGGGCCTCTTCTAGGGCCTTCTGGAACTGCAAGCAGGCTCCCAGGAGGTAAATACATGCCTTCTGGGACAGTGGCAGCACCAGCGGCACAGAGAAGGTGCCAGGGATGGCAACACCGAGGAGGTAAGGTAAGCGGAGAGGGGGTGGGAAAGGAGGGGTGGGGGGATTCATGCTCAGATATTAATACCCCCACATCTGTGTGTGGAGAAGTATTTGGCTGGAGCTGAATTTTTCCACACTCTTTTCAACTCGAATAAAATGTGGAAAAATGAATCTGTGCACACCCCTACTTATTGCTGTTTTGTGATGCTTTCAATAGCAATATGTGAGTGTAGACATGCATGCAGAAAAGCAGGTTTACATTGTTATTATTCCCCATGACCTCAGCAGCCTCGCCCCATGACCTCAGCAGCCCGCCCCTGTGACCCCAGTACCCCGTTCCCTGTGTCCCATTCCCCACCTTGCCTGTGCACACCCAGCCCTGAAGTCCACCAGCTGCCCCTGCCTGGAACCCTCCTGGAAGTGGGACACTTCCACAACCTGACACTGCTGTGAGTTTTGTATGGTGTGGCTGGAGCAGTCTGAAGACTGAGAACATGATTTAAAGTAGTCCTTGCTTTGAAGCACTCCCAGGTATGGTGTTCATGCCAGAACCACTCCTTCTGCTGGGGTTTTACAAACTGCACATTCCGTGGAAAGCTATGCCTCCCAGAGAATGCCCTAGCCTATGAGTCCCAAGGTAGCTAGTGCAGTCTGAAGGAACCATGCAGAAGCTCCTAGAATATTCAGAGAAAGAACTATAGGAAGAACAACATTTTTTCTACTGTCAATACTACTTCAAATGCTTTATCGAACATCCATATCCAAAGCTTACTGGGACAAACACCAAATGGATTCAATGCAACAATTGTGCAACAGGCACAACTTTATTGAACAAGCCCACAAAAGTTAGTGTAGCACAAAAATCTCTTATCTACAAACTTATGCTACAGCGGTTTGAATATCCTTGGGGATTTTTACAGCAGAATTCTATGTCCAATGAGTAAAAGTTCTAATACAGAGGTTAAAAGGTTGTTTTTCTAATACAGTTATAAATACAATATCTGCTGCATCTTTTTAAAGGAGGAGGAAACCTATAAACAATTTCTCAGGCTAGGAGGTTGAGGTTCCCTGGAGAGATATTGTGACCGTTCCTTTAAAAGGAACAATAACAGTCCAGGAAAAATAAAAAAGAATTTTCTTTCTCTTGCCAATCTACTCTCAGTGCATACAGAATAAAGTGTGACTTATAGGACTGCAACAACCTGAATACTGTTCACCCTTATATGGACATGACCTATGAGGAAATAAAGCAATTTCAATGTACTTTGTTCCTCCTATGAAATTACACGTGAACAATGGCCTTTCTTTTTAAAGTGGTTTCTACTGAGTCATTAATAATACGCTGACATTAGATATGGGTAGTAGTTACAGAAGTACTGGGAGTGCATTTAAGAAACTTAACATTTAAATTATTGTAGTGTGTTCACTTGAAATATAACTTTTATGTGTGAAGGTGCTATTTAGAATTTCTAAGCTAGCTGAGTTGAGTTAAAAGAAGGCTCGCACTTTGGAAAAAGGCTTTCTGCTGGTGATTCGAAGACTGTACTTAGGTGTGATATACATGAGCAGCTAAGGTGCCCCCACTCAGCACCATAGGTGTAGGTACATATGGGTGCTTATGGTCCTGGGTGTCCAGCTATTACCAGCTTCCAATTCACTCTGACCCCCCTCCACAACCAAGGAACCAAGCTGCAATCCAGTTAATTCTGAGATTGCTTTGATAGAGAATTCATAAAGAGGGAGAGAAGGAGGAGGTGGTTAAGGCTCCTGTCAGGGCCAAAAAACGGCCAACCATTTCCAACCTGTCCCAGTTAGGGATATACACGAATATTTGTCACATTTGAAGTTTCTATGAATTTGTCTGAATTCAGACATTCAAATTTGTATCTAATGTTGGTACATTTGAGGATTGACATTTGAATACTAATCGAATGATACATAAGTACGAAGCTTTGTTACATTTGTGAACCTGGGGAGGTGGGAAAGCGGCTGCCTCAGTCACATTCGCAATGGATCCAGTGTGGATTCAAAGAGGATTCATAGTGGATTCAAAGTGGATTTGACACATTCAGAGCAGATTTGCATAGGGATTTGTAGGTGATTGATAGCGGGGATTCAAATCGGATTCGTATTGAACATCTGCATTGAATTCGAACCATACCACATTCGAAGGGAATCTATTCAAACGAATATTATTATTTTTTTGTATTCAATATGAATCAAACATGAAAAATCATTTGTGCACATCCCTAGTCCCAGAAAGTGTCTCAGCCACTTCTTTTACCCTACAGCACCCCAGAGCTGCTCACCCTGCAGACATACACTTCTAGGCATGGTATTGATGGGGTCTTAACATTGATCTACTAAGGATATGCTTTCATTTGTATCATTTGTGTGGAAGCAGGGCGATGGGTACATGGCTAATTGGTCACTTTTGGCATGCAATGGACTGAGGTATGGGTTAAGAATGGCAAGCAAAGTTTTCCATTTCTACTGTGCCCCTCCCCCATTGTTCTCCCACACGAAATGACACAAAGGAAAACATAACTATGGGGCGGCAGGAGAATTCAGCCATACAGCACCTGCTTTGCATGCAGAGGGTCCCAGGTTGAATCTCTAGCATCTTTCCAGAAGAAGACAGTGGCAAAGTCCTTCTATACCTTTGCCAAGAAACTGCATGTACTGCATGTGTTCATGTAGCCTGTGACCACACTAGGCCACAAGCTCACATGGACTTGTATGAAGATAGCAACAAGTGGTTGGTTTAGTTTATTGGGTATGAGGAACCTGGTGCCATTTCAGAACTAGCTCAGGGAGTATGCTGCTTATAAGCACCCAGTTAAAACGATCCTAGCTGGCAATATCAGAGACTGAGAACAGAAGTTTCCAGTGTCCAAGGTTACCAGCAGGAACTCTTTCAGCTGGGCACCGAGATGCAGAATACGTTTGCAGTTGCTTCCAGGTGCTGGTGAAATGGCACTAGAGTTCTTGGTTCAGGTAGAACAGATCAGCTACTTGGTGCCATTTGTACATGGCTGGTCTTGTTCACCATCCTGGAATGCTGCATGGTCCATGTTGAAGCAGTCTAACACTGAAGCAGGCTAAGGCATCATTTTCCTGCCATAGGCCACCAAAATGCCCCATTCCCTGAAGAACCAGCATTCTACAAGGAGACGTAGCTTTATAGTAAATTAAAGTGGGTGAGGCATTCCAGTGGGACTGCTGGTCTGGTCCACCAGCCCAGTGTGGACACAACCTGAGTTGTTATAAAGTACTCTGCACAATTTCATCCTGAAAGATAGCCTTAAAAGTCTGATAAGTTGACAAATGCTTCTCTCACTGGGGAAATTTTGTGGAATACTACTAAGTACACATCGAAAACAAATGAAATGGCTCCCTGTTTCTTTGTGATCAAATGCAAGAGAACAATGCTGAGATACTATCTGCTCTATTGATCACAGAAGTCAGGTAATTACTGCAGTAACTTCGATGTATTTATTAAAGCATTTCTATGCCACTTCCCACTTCACCAAAATATGCATTAAAAACAAGGGTAAAAATACTTTAAATGATATAAACCATTAAAAATACATTAAAAACAGAGTAATGTCAAGGAGAAGGCAGAAGGAGGGAAATACCAAAGGGCAATCTACTGTTGTTGCTATTGTTGAACAATTGTTCTTCGTCCTAGAAATGGGCCACAGTTTAATTGTATGTTAAATGTTAAAGATGCAGGATTTCACCCCAGGCAGAATTGGGAAACATTAGTGCCTGACTGAAGAATTGCAGATAGAGCTGATAATCTAGGTGGTCCAACTTCTGATTCACCATAAAACAGTGCCCTATATAACCTCGCTGTGGGGAATATGAATATATTCAACTTCCTAGAGAAACAGACACTCACTGTGCTACATACATAATATTTTGACAGGCTCAGGTGAAAAGTGGCAAGGAGGAAATCCAGATCATTAAAATAGGATCCTTTGGTTTCTGAACCTTTCTGAATCAACTGAAGATGCAGCCACTTACATTTTTAGAAACAGCACACAAGTGGCACTCAACGGTACGCTTCTCATCTTTGCAACTTTGCTCAAATGTTCTTTGATAAAAAGGAGCCAAGAACAAATCAGGTATGTGCAATGCAGAATCCAAATATGCTGCTTGCCAAATGATGTGGTGCAGTTTGTACAGTGCTTGATCTCGTTAGTAAAATCTTCCCAGCTATATTTTATTGCTCCCACATCATATTTGGACAAACCAATGTCATTATTTAGAACTTTTTGTGGATCATATTAGCAGCAGAATTACAAAATAACAAAACAAACAAACAAACAAACAAAAAACAGTATCCTGTTGTCACAACTCTGGTCAGAAACTGCTGTCTTTCTCACCTCCAAGGAGAAGCTCACCCAGGGAGGCAAGAATGGGGTGTGAAGAATTCCACCTAAATAAGACTATACCCTCGGGAATGCTAAAAAGCACTTTCTCACCTTCTCAAACCAGTGTCTCCTTGAAGACAGCTTAGGAGTTCTAAATCCCTCTTGAATTTTGGGGCAATTTGGGGGTATTGGGGCACCACTAGGGAGAGATGAGTAGGAGCTACTACCTGAAGATGCCTCAAAATCAAGTCCACTACCTCTTGCAGCAGGTGACATACATTACTGTAGATTACATTTCTGTAACTGAGGTCATGGCCGTTTCCACACTTACCTCCTTAAATCCGGATTAAGGTAATCCAGAACTTTGGGATCCAGTCCTCATCAAATCAGGTCCACGGAGTTCTGGATCGGAGACCCCATGCTTCCACATGGGGCATTTAGCATCCAATGGTAATGGGTCCTAAAAAGGACCACCATGTGGACACCGCAGCAATTCTCCCTGCTGGCATGGAGCAATTGGCCCGTGTATGCATCACTCAGGGTTGCTTCCACTAGGCCCACCCCTGGACCCCAGCCAGCAGAAGTGAGGAAGTATGCTCTGGGGGAAGACCAGATTGAAGACACCACTAAAGGGGTCCTCCAGTAATCCGATTCTAAGGACCCAAAGACCCCATTAGGAATGAAATCCAGAGGCGCTTGTGCTGACATGTTCCTCATGGGGTCCTCATAGGGTCTTCCAGGCAGAAGGTAAGTGGTGGTTCCATTCCTAATAGTCTTCTTGGGTTTCTAATGGGGTCTTCAGGGCCATGTGGACATGGCCCATGTCCTCACCACTGGGTGGAGGCACCATGGGCAGAAGAGACATCATGGAAAAAGGTGCCCTCCTTCTCCCCATTTTGGATGAAGGGGGTGCCGCAGCATGGCACCTCTTCCATGCAGTATGAGAGAAACTACCTCTGCCAGTGATTGTGCCAGAAAGGGGTCAGTGCAGTTTCTGAGAGATACCCAGTGCAGCAGAAAATTGAGATAGAGTAGCAGTGGGTGCCTTCTTTGAACCGGTAAGTGGAGACATGGCCAGAGACTGGCTGCCCAGAGGCTCTGATTAAGGTACTTTTGTTTATATAATGAAGACACATCCTATATTGCATGAATACAAATAAAACACAAGTTATATATAGTAACTAAGAGTTCTCCAAAATAAAGAGCATTTGATTCTTGGGAAACAAAATTAGAAAGTCATAGGCCATATCTGCACTAATGAACATTATCCCAGGACAAGGTGGCCTCTGCTGTCCCAGGATAAGCAACCTGTCTTAAGGTGACATGAGCTGCTTCTGGTGTGGCACAAGGTCATCTGCATTGGAACAACCTGTCCTGCATTAGCCCAGATACTGGGTCTGAAGCTCACACTAGTTTTGTTTTGTTTTGGGGGGGGACTCTGAATGCTGTCTTTGGAGCCTGTGCCCCCCCTTTCAGTGGCACATCAGGATGCCACTGAAAGGGTTCTCCATAGTAAATGGACCACAAAGACATGCTGTGATTTGTAAAATTCAGCCCAAGACTTCAGCTTAATTGTCCTTACCATAATTCTTTTCTGCTTCCTAAGATTAATTGATAGTTTTCAAAATTGTATCATAGTTTCACATTAATCAAATCCAATTTAAATTTTCCATTTGATTGCACTCTATTCTATTACCTTTTGTGGATAGACAAGCAAAACAAGACTATGATCTGCATGATATTTCTGTAATAAATTATCCAAACCTTTGTGTTGTGGATCATTGCTTTTTTCATAGTTTTCACTCTTCTGTGTTTATTGACTTAAATTAGATCTGATTACTTTTTACTGTGTAAAAAGTAATAAAGCTAGCAAGAAACCATTCATGTATATAATAACTTGTCTTCAAAGTGCAACGAAAGCTTGAATCCAATTTCCAATTTATAAAAGCTGCTTAGGCCATTGCCAGAAGCCTTTATCCAAGTCACCTGCAAAGGAGGAAATTATATAATGTTATGTAACAATTATGGAGCAGTCAGTAATTAAAAAGAAAAGCCATCCTACAGATTTTCTTCCCTTGAATTCAGTGATACTATTTCTGAACAAGTGGATAGAGCTTATATTTATATATGGTAGTGAAAAACAAAGGAAGCTGCCATCTACTTGGCCAGGTGGGAGTTTTAGTACAGTGACATTTAGAAGTCATTGTTTGCCCATTCTAATCCTATCTGGCACTGGTTTCCTCTCTCCCTTACTATTGCAGAAATGTTTCTTTCCCATAACTACTTGCAGAGACCAGGGGCCTTTTCCACATAACTCTCTTAATCCAGGTTAAGAAGATCTGGATCTTTGGTATCCAGTCCTTGTGGAATCTGTTCCAAGTGGTTCTGCATCATGGCGAGGACCCTATGCATCCACATGGGCCATGTAGCACCCGATGGCAATGGGTGCTAAACAGGGCTGCCATGTGGACACCGTAGTACCCATCTCGAGGCTCCAATTAGGCCTGATTAGGGGTCACTTCTGGTTACAATGGGTGTGGCCAAGAGACATGGGCTTCATTGCTGCCTATGTGCCTGCTATGAAGCTTCTGCTCAGCTTCGTAGACTGATATGAAGGACGTGTGGACCTATATAGTGCATGTGTTGAGGGGTGGAGATGGAGCCACACCACTGCAAATGGTGGCCTCTAGGCTCACCCCTGGACCCTATTGCCCCAATATATATGCAGAAGTGCAGCCTCTGATCCTGGGTGCCTCGTCTCAGAATCAGAGCGACGCTGAACAAGTAAGGAGGGGATTTGCCGCACTCCCCCCCCCGGGGTGCACTAGGGTGGGCTTAAGGGAAGCTTGCCCTGGCTCTAGAAGCGGCGATCCAAGGAGCCAATCATGGTGAGCCGGGGGAGGGCCCCGGAGCACGGATGGGAGGCGGGTGCTGTGCACCTCCTATCCGGATTTATTCTGCCCTCATGCTGCGTGTGTGGAGGGCTGGGAGCCGGGGTAGATCTGCATCTATTAGATGCAGATCTACCCCGTAAATCCGGATCTACCAAGGATCCAGATTCAGTAAAACCAGTTCCTCTGGGATCCGGTTTTACTAAATCTGGGTGCAGTAGACCCGGATTAATTTGCCCCTGAGCGGAAGCACCCTATGGGGTGATTTTGTAACCCTTTTTTGTAAGTTCTGCACTCATAGCATTTATGGTCTCTTAGCTTGATTTCTGCAGAAATATTTTCCTGGTAGGGGGAAGTGTCCTAAAATTGTAGAAATGTACTACATAATCATGTTTCTCAAACTGCATATAAGAATACATTTTCACTTGACTGGAGACCAAAATTATCTCACCCTAATGGATGAGGGTTAAATGAGTGCCACAAGAATTCACATTCCTGAGAGAGAGATAACAATTAAACTCTTAGTGTAGCTTTATGACTTGGTGGAGGATGAGCAATCCTTGAAAAAAAAATCAATTTTTAGAAACAGCAGTTTTTTAGCTGCAGACTCGGAAGCAGAGAAATGAAAAGGAAAACTGCACAGATTTTTGCTCTATTAAAATAACGATATGGCATTCTTACAGGCATATTTAGTGGTATGCTCTTTTCTAATGGTTGAATGAATACTACATTTTTAAGAAGTTTAAAAAACAAACAAACATGAGTATTTAATATTGTCTGTGAGTTGAACCTGTAAAGAGAAAATTGGCAAATACTATCATCTTAAACCTTAAACTATTAATAAGTACAGGATTTTTGTGTTAATTAATGCATGAAACTTGTGACTCACTGATATTGCATTATACAGGTTTCTGGAAGGAAAGAAGTGTACGTGCTGCTGAACAAACTTATTGCATTCACTGAGGAGTGATATTCTTGCGCTTACATAAAGAATCATGAAATATGCTCACTCATTTTTAGAACAGACAAAAGCTGAGTAGAATATTGTTGCTGTGTCCTTCTTTTAAGCACTAGGCTGCATCCAAGTACAGGGTTCACCCCGCCTATGAATGTGGCTCAAAAGTAGCTAAAAAAAATTCTTAAAGCTCATAGCATCCAAATGCTTGTACTAGGGGTGTGCACAAATGCATTTTTTTGCATTCAAATTCTAATCGAACTGAATATTCAAAAATTCAATTCAATTCGAATTTAAAAATCTGGATTTTCAAAAATCCGATTCGAATCCAGATTATTCAAATCCATACATTTGAAAATCCAATTCAAATTCAAAAATATGAATATCGCAACATTCGTATCCATTTTTCACATTTGCGTGCATCCCGTTTTCATCCCATTTTCATCCCATATTATAAGTGCAAATGCGCATAATATTCGCATGCAATATATGCGGATCTGTTCATTCAAATTATTTGAAAATCCGTATCGAATGTGCAAATTTGGATTTTTGAAAATCCAATTTGAATTTGAATGTCAATATTTGACGGTTTTGAATTGGATTTTTGAATTTTTGAATATCCGTGCACATCCCTAGCTTGTACTTTTAATCTATGATAGAATCCAAAAAGGAAGGGTAAAGCACTTCTAGCATAGCAGCCCTCTCTATTCACTTTAAGCGAAACAATCATTGCTCTTAAATCTTGTGTACTGTTTGTACACTAGTGGATGCCTCTATTCCACAGCTTGAGGCAAGGGATTCCCCAGCTGCCTCTTATCAAGTGGGAAAGGCTTGCACCCTTCCCTGGCAGGATTGGCAGCCAGGGAACCCCCAGCCACTATTGGATGGATGAAGGAAGTTTGTTCCCTCCATGCTGCAGGATTGGCACTGTGCTGAGCCCTTAATATAAAATAGAGATGGGATGGGAGAACTAAGGCCAATTTGCACTTAGCCTCTTAGTATACAATTAGTTATAATTAATCCTGGCAGAGGCGTCTACACTTGCAGGAGGTGTTTACAGCCTACAAATGCCCCTGCCTGCTCAAAGGTTGACTAATTGCATGCTAGCTGTACCACAAGCAACCCAACACTAACCTGACATGACCGATTCCTTACCTGTTGTGTCTACGCGGAGACCATCTGCACTAGTTCTGGTTGAGTGGGCCGTCTGAGGTGCCATGCAAGTGTGCAGAGTGTCATTGTTGACATACCACCAGTGCATTTGCACAGGGTGCCAGGACCAAGATGGTAGCATCCTGTGGAGGATCACACACCAGACACTGGTAAGTCTCTGGTGGCATTAGGACTAGGCTATTATGTATTAGTGTTCCTAAGTGCAAACGCTAGTATACATTAGTCTCTAATGCACCTTTCCCACCACTAGTATCCACATGCTATCACCTCTAAGCTGCTTTTGGGCTGTGTTTTTTTTTTTAATGTGTGTGGATCCAGCCCTAGAAAGCCCAAGAAAATCATTCTTTCTGATTACAATCTAGATCTATCAGTCACACAAGATGTGTTTCTTATTCAGAAAGCTCAGGAAGAAATGTTTAAATTTTTGTACATACACAGCCTGCAGTATTTTAAAATGCATCCTCATTTCTAAAGCTTCCAAGACATTTTGGAGGCATCTGCTTGAACCCAGGATGCTTTAGGGGGTTTCTTCTTCAGCTCAGATTTGAACAGTTCCAAATCTGTTTAGACCAGTTTGCTTTGTATGTGAGTACTACATTTGTGTAGAGCAGTGGTTTCTCAACCTGTGGGTCGCGATCCTTTTGGTGGTTGAACTACCCTTTCAGAGGGGTCACAACAAGTCTCCTGCCTTCCTGCCCCATCCCCACCTGAGCTGCCCCAATCCCGTGATTGGTGGTCTCCACAACATGAGGAACTGCATTAAGGGGTTGCAGCATTAGGAAGGTTGAGAACCGCTGGTGGAGAGCATCCACAAGACATAGTGTATGTGTGGAAGCTGCACAAAGTGCATGATATCATTGCAATTCATAAGAGGGGGAAAAAAGGATTTCTTGCCAAGTGCATGCCTATCTGGAATCACCAGCAACATTCTTCCATTGCACCAGTCTCCTTTCTGGGAGAGAAACCCAGTTGTAAACAGGTAGTACAGTGTAAATAGATAACAAATCTGATGTACTTTCTTAATATTTTATGATCTAGCTTTACATAGTACCAGCTATTCCTTAGCCATATCTTTTTAAAAATATATTTTATTAGGTTTTTTCTACAATTGCTTTAAATCCCCCTCCCCCCCAGGGTAATACATAATTCACAGTTCTTATATCAATCATAGAAAGGGCTACGAAGTTCAATTTTTCACTTTCACTCCTAAACTCATTATCTAAACATGTTTTAACTATCATCTATTTTTGTTTACATACCCTAACTCTCTCCCAATTATCAATATAGTTCATATGACTATTCTGTATTTCTACTGCTATCACATTAATTATATAATTATACCATTTACTAATAGACCATTTTGTTCTATCTTTCCATCCACTAACTATTTGAGCACATGTTAGCAATTCCTCCACTATCTCCTTCAGTTGGATAGATAGAAGATTATTTAACTCCATATGTAACACTCCCATACTCCCTGTTATTATACATTGTATATTCAACATCTCACTAATTTCTTTCTCTGTCTTCTTCCAAAATTCAAATACTATTGTGCATTCCCAGATCATATGAAAAAAAAACTCTTTGATTACATCCATGCCAGCAATTACTACCCATATTTACAAAGAAATGTGATAATTGTGCTGGGGTTCTATTCCTTAGCCATATCAATAGTATCCATAAAAAAAAGCAAGTTAAGTTTAGGCTTAGAAAACTCCAGTTTTTCCAGAAATAGAAAAAGTATTGGGAGGGGAGTGGACCCCAAACCCAACACAAGGCAAAACTGAACGTGCTAGTAAAAATGGGATATCAACTGTTTAAAGGATGTAGGAATGGAAAACAAATGGGAAGAGAAATTGTTGAAATCCTGAACAGCAAAATTCCACTTGCAGCACATTTTGGAGGTCCTACTTGCTACTTTAACAACAGCAAGAACAACAATACAGTTATTCTAAGTCTTGGTTCAGTACATTTGAGAGATATCAGAGCACCTCAAGATTTGCCAATATCACAAATCTGTAAATAACGTAAGAGAGCACCAAAATGCCTGCCTGACACAACTTGACATGGAAAAGTAAGAGAAGGGAGAGAGACACACGCACACCTTAGAATACCATCATCTATATGGCACTTGATTTAGGAAGTGCAAGCATCAAATTCCTAACCAAATTAATCCAGTAGGCTGATGAAACGCACCAGATGAAACGGAAGATTTTACAATCATTCTAATTCTTTATTTTTCAAAGAAACCTCCTGCCTTTGAAGCAGAAGTTGCTGCCTGTGAATTCTCTGACAGAATGATGTGATATTGATTATCTAAATTCTTCACATTTTTTTTTCAATAGCTTACCTATTATTCCATCCTTCCAGGGTAGTGAGAAAGGCTGCTTTGATCTCCACCACCAGGGAAGCTTCCTTCTGAGTTCAACGATAGCTTCAGTAGATATAGTAATTTCTCAATTTTTCACACTACATGGACACATGATTAGAAAAAGTGATGTTTTGGCTACGAATAGCCTATAGGAAAGACGTGTGGAGTTACAGCTGGTCCTTATGAAACCGCACCACATATGCCAGCTATATACAAAGGATTTGAGCTGGTACGTGCTACCTTCATCATTTACATGTATGGCCATAATTAAATGGCCTTCCTAGGAATCAGCAACTAATGCTGTACTTTAGATATACCTGTTTTCATTCAGGAAGCTGGCAACACAATCATCACAAGAGGTAAAGGCACAATGAGTAAAGCCTCTTGGTGAAGAAACTTTCGGCTTCTCTTGACCAGCAAAGAGTTGATTGAGTAACCAAGGGTGATTTTGCACTTCCTTTCCTGTCCTGTATATGGGAAAGGTGCATTATAGACTAATGTTGACTAGCCCCTGCGTGATCGATCACTCACCTTATCAGTTGCAAGTCTGATCCCTCCACAGGTACACCAGCACTGTCACTATGGTGACGCTAATGCTTTGTGCAAGCACAGCTGCATCAGGGCATCATGTGAGCTGCTAGCATGCTTGCACAGCAGCTCAGATGGTCCCCTCAAGTGGAAAGATGGTCACCAGCCACACACTAAAGGTAAGGATATGGTTTGGATTTGGGGGTGGGGGTGGTATGCTTGTGGTGCATAATTCCATGCACCACAGCTAATTTATAATTAGTCAACAGCTGGGCTGGCAGGGGCCACTTGTAGGCTGTAAGTCCAGCTGTTGACTAATTATAAAATACGGGCCGAACTGTGAATTGGCCTCAGGTACTTCCTAAGTAGAATATACTTATTCCTGTCTAAGGCTGAGTATCCATTTATGGTTGGGGGGCACCTGCAAAAACCGTCTTTGGTCCCATGCCTGCACATATAGTGGTAAGAAGCACCTTGTGACAAGCACACTGTCCCCTTTGTAGCCACAATAACTGTCCAAGGTGCCTGTTCTACAGAGTACAATTTCTGACCCTCACCACAGGTACCTTGCATTCCTCCTTAAAACTCCACCTCCTTTCTCAGAAATGGAGAAGCAGATGCATTTTTGGAAGGTGATCATGGTGCTTCCCCCTAGCCACCACACAGAAGACAGCTCCTTCATTAATGGAGAACCAACCTTAGTTTTCAGTCTTGCCTCTTAGTTTGCCTTCTGGTTGTGACTGCTCTTTATTCCTCACAAAAAGTGCGCACAAATCTTTTACTACAGTAATAAAAACTGTGGTTCATGGACTGCTTCCAAATAGAAATCCAGAAGGGGCCAAGCTTCAAACTGAAGCTTTATTTGGATATCTTTAAGCTGCATTTTGATCTATTGCTTACCAAGGAAAAGTTCAAGGAGATCAAAGGTAATTTCTGGTCACAACCACATTTCTCTTCCACAAAGCTTTCAGTCACAACATGCAGGCCACATCAGAAAAAGATGCCCAGTAAGTATGTTGTATCTCAACTAGACTAGATTTAAAACTAATAAAGAGAGTGGAACACTAAGGCCCAATCCCCATGCAACTTTGGCACAGTCCCAAGCACGGGATTGACGCTGTCCGTCCCCATGGGTTTTGGATTTGGTCTGCGAAAAGCGTACCAAACACCCCCAAACCGTGCCAAAAGGGTGCTGAATTTGGTACTTGTTTAAACAAGTCTGGTATGGTTTGGGAGACTGGCACTCATTGCTCAGCGAGCTGGGAACGCACATGGGGACGATTGCGGGCTAAGGGGGAGGAGATTGGTGCCCACATCATTGGGAGGTGGAGTGTGCTTGGTGTCCCTGCCATGTCCACTGAAGATCTCAGCCTCTGACTTTTTAAAATGCCGATCGCAAAGGCTTGGTTTTTTAATTTTCTGCCATTTCCACGGAGGTAATTCCAACCCCGTTTCAAGAATGCCAAGGCTACAAGCATGGCACACATCCCTTGACTTATCTCCTGATTTGCAAGGCATGGGTGGGTAAGAAAGCGCTTGATTTAGCTGAGTGCACTCAGCTCAGCAAGATCTGTCAAGCCAGCTGTCAAGCAAAGGAGCGCATCTCCGGTAAATAAGGGGGGGGAAAGCTGGGCAACCTTATTGCTCCCCTGGAAAATGGACAGGGGGACAATAAGGTTGCCAGCCTGGAAAACGGAGAACACTGAAGCCTCTGAAAGCAGCTGAAGTCACCGCTGTTTTTTTCACTTATTTTACCGGAGATGCGTTCCTCTGATTAACAGCTGGCTTGACAGATCTTGCTCAGCTGAGTGCACTCAGCTAAATCAAGCCCTTCCTTACCCACCCGGGCCTTGGAAATCGGGAGATAAGGCAATTCGGCAATTCCAATGAGGGGAGAGGGGGCAGAGAGAAAGGGCTACTTCCCCATACCAGGGTTCACCACACTTCTCATGGGGATGCCTGCATCCACGCTGAGCTCGTCCCTGTCCAGCGTTGGCAGTAATGCCATGGGGATGCCCCAGATGTGTGCTCGGTCCTGTGCCCGGCCCATGCGTGCCCAAACAGCACCCAAAGGGTGCCAAATAGCTTGTATGGGGACGGAACCTATGCTGTGTTAATTTAATCAGAAAAAAACACTGTATCCAGCAATGCTGTTATTCATGAACCATTTGTCTTAAGTCCAAGAATTTCATTTGCCCTCAAAGGATCATGTTAATGAACTCATGCTTCTCAGCAGCTATTTTTTTAAAACTTCCAATAGGTAGATATCCTGGGCTGTGTGCACACCTAAATTTTAATCCATATTCAGCCCACTTTCAGAATGAGAGAACACATAAGCAAAGTGGCACAAAGTTTTCTGATGGTATTACTAGACTCAGAAAATCCACCTTCTCATGAGATAAAGAGACAGGAAAACGACTAGTCATTTTTCTGATGGGTTTGTCCACTCTGAAAGTGGACTGAAGCTCAGTTAAAATTTAGGTGTGAATGCAACCCTGGAGATGGATGATTGGCGTAATGGTTTAGGCAGAGACACATCAAAACATGGCTCAGCAAGATCAAAATGCTGTTTCCAACAAAAGTAACACTAAATTCTAACTAGGGTTTTCAAAGTTGAGGGTGAATTATCAATAGAACGAATAGGATCCATATGGCTATCTTCTCTTTCCTTCCTTCTCCAAAGAATCCCTCTACTACAGATAATGAATTTTCACCATTTTTACTTATGAAGTAACATTTCTCTTTTACAGACTTACTCCTACAAATCCTTTATGGCTTCAGACTTGGATTGGGTTGTAATTTATCCAAGTCAATCCTTACTTTTTAAAAACCATCCCCAAATACTAAGATATTGCAATGCTAACATATTCTAAAATGAGCCTCATTCCTTTGTTTGATTTAGCTTACAGTTTATATTAAAATATATCATTCCAGGAAAGAGTTTTTCAGATTTATTGAAGTTGCCTTTTCTTTTGTCTGAAACATCAGTAGAGTAGCCCTATGGAGGAAGAAATGCCAGTTTATTGGCAAATGGGAGCAATTTTTCATTCTAGCATTCATTAAGAACAAGCAAAATCCAAATATGCATTTCCAGCTGTTTGGAAAGCACCCAGGCTACAGCACAACCTTATCCATTTCTCACCTGCCTAAACATTTGCTCTTCTACACTGCAATCTAGTGTTGCCTTAACAGCTGGTCTGTAAAGAGGCAATTGGATTTGATCAGAACCTTTCCTGTTTTGATGACTGTCAGTTGCTACATAATATCCTCTAAACTGGTGCAAGTACTATATTTTAATAAACCTAAGAGCTACATTGGATACATTAAAATGGATGGGTTCATATTCCAGCCTTTGGTGGACACAGGCTAATTGCTTAATCAACTTTTACTAGTCTGTGAGCCACACCTAACATTGCTATGCAGACAGGAAAATCCAGGATGATGTGTGCTATATAAAACCTTTATTTCCAGCCATTGTTAATGAAGCATGCATGATCTCAAGCTGTATGGATGAGGTTACCTCTTGTGGATTGCAAACCCATAATGAAAGAAGAAAAAAGTCTTTGCATTCTGTATAATTATATAAACACAGGACCTATTCACATGTTAAATTTAATGCACAAACCTTGAGGGAGGAAAAATCACAACCCATTCATATTTTCAGTACTATATATAGAGTACATAAATCAGTCCTCGGTGCAATTTATTTTTATGAGATAGTGGGAGAAATATGATCACTCTAAGATCTCTTTACTTAGGCCTGCATTTGTAGGTTACAAATATAATATATACATACACAAAAACCCCTGCACAAAATGAATTGCACGGTTTTCTATAACTTTACACTCTAACCACAAAGAAAGCAGAAACCTAAATGAATTGCGGTTACACAGTTAGAAGGCAACTCAGTTAAAATCAAGGACATAGTACAGAAAGAGACTGTTGACATAAATATCAAGGCTAACTTTGTAACTCTGAGAAATATGTGAGTTATAATTTAAGCTGCTGAGGTCAGAAGGATAAGGCTTCCATTCTTAAGCAATGATACTGCTCCTTAGAAAGCTAACAGGAAGATCTGCAAGCACCTTTCCCATATCTTAGGACTTTTAATCCACCTTCAATCAACCTCCAGAGTGAAAAGAACATCAATGGGATGATAAGCCATTCTCCTTCCAATTTATCTAAAAAGTGGGTAAAATCCAGAAAGTATTTTTTTACCCCTAAAGCAGGTGAAAGATTTTGGTATGTTGCTCAAACACATCTTAAGAAACTGGATCTAGGGATTTTTTTTTTTTAAGCCAGTGGCTGTTGCCTAATCACACCACATTGCTGTTGCAAGGGAGGAAACAGCTGTTTATAACAAGATGAGGTGAAGTATACAACATGTGTGCTGGAAAGAGATAAAAGAAAAGAGAGCTGAAATAGAGCTAACAATGGCGTGATCTATCCAGTCCAAAGAAGCTGTGTCCAAAGATGGGCTGGAACAAAGTGACCACTTGCCACTGCACACTGGTGGTATGATGATGAAAGTGGTCAGGGTCAGGTAAAATCCCAGCACAGTAGTAGCCATCCACATTTGAAGTGCTAGATAAGCCCCTATTGTGCCAGCAGCACTCAAAGTGCAGATGGGCAACTGCACAGCCACAGTTATTCCACCATGCCCACGCCTGGAAGAGGGTACAAGCACTGCTGCCCAGGGGAAGGCTAGCCTCTCCTAAAGTGTTTTTGCACTACCCTTCCCATCCACTGGCTGAGAAAGGAGCATGATGACCCAACATTGATTAGTACTTGCACTTGAGCGCTAGTCATCTTTACTTGCTCCCTCCCCCTGGGATCGGATACTTACCTTATTCGATCCCGGGGCCTGGTCCTCCTCTGGGAGCTGGCCGTTTGATGCCAGCGCCTCCATAACAGTGCGTGCATCAGCACCATCATCTTGACAATGTGGATCTGCTGCACACACACACAGTTATATCTGCAGTCGTCTGAGGTGCCAGTGTGCTTGTGCGGCACCTCAATTAACCCCAGGGCACTGGCAAGAGCAAATGGTCACACCACTGGACATTTCAGGTAAGTAATTAGGTAACGCTTAAGGTGTGGAGCACAAGCATGCCCTTCCTCCCTAGAAGTGTGCTAATAGTTGATTAGGTGTGGAGGACAAAATTGTGCTCCACACCTAATCAACGATTAGCACACTTCTAGGGAGGAACGGCATGCTTGTATACTGTATCAGCCTACTTCATGTGCATATGCTGTTCCTCAGAGGTGCACTAATTATCCACTAGACTGCATAGTGCAAAAAGGCCTCTGGTCAAGCTGTGGACTGCAGAATTTCAGAAGTGTGTTCATGCATGTGTGATGATGTCATGTATGTACAGTGTCATATGCAGTGGGTCCATCTATGAAGGGCCCTATAATGGCAGCAATTAAAAGAGCATTTCCTGCTTTGTGGTTCTACTCATGAGTAAGCAACTGCACCCTGTTATAGCCAGGAAGCTAGCAATCATACTGCTCTTAACCCTGTTCACTTCTGCTGAATGTGCTTTCAGCCCTAGGGATGTGCACGATTTTTTATTTTTATTTTTGTATCTGATTTGTATCAAATTGAATGCAAGAAAATTAATATTCATTTGAATAGATCCCCTTCAAATGTAGTAGGATTTGTATTCAGTACGAATGTTCAATCCCATACAAATCCCATATGAATGTAAATGAATAGCATACGGATTCCATACAAATGCATACAAATAGCATATGAATCCAATATACGAATCCCATATGAAGCTTCATATGAATTTATCAAAACATTCAATTTGAATTTGAATGTCAGTCTTTGAATGTGCCAATCTTTGATTCAAATTCAAATGTCCAAATTTGGCTGAATTTCGAACATTACGAATATTCATGAACATCCGTATTGGGCCCATCCCTAGTTTCACCTCCTAGAGACTCAGTGAGAATATCCCAGTGGATTATAAAGAATTTCCAGGCTATATTCAAGTAAGAATCTAATTCAGAGTCTTCTCAGTCATTTAATATGAAGAATCCCTTCTCATAACATGCAATGGCATAGTTGATTTTACATAATATGTTTCCAGAAAGTAAAAATATGGGGGGGGGGATTTGTGACACTATCAGCCTAGTAACTTATTGGTCTGCTGAGCTGTCTCAGCATATAAATGCTAGAATGCTAGTTTCGAAGTCACAGGTGGAATTATTAGATCGACTGAAATGAAAGAACAGAAAAAGCATGCAGGTGTATTCTTGTCAAAAGCTTTTAAAAATATTTAGTTGTGGCATTATTGCAATATATTTACATAAATTGCTCCATAGAATAGAAGAATTTTGCGGGGTAAAGCAAGTTTATCATTCTATTACATTCTCTGCGGTCTTCCAAGTATCTATGCTGGTTGTCTTTCTGTTTTGGAATAATATTTCATGAAATTCTCATTCATACGTTGTTTGTGTGAGCTTAGAAGCAGCAGGAATAATGCTACGCTTCTGATCCTGATTGAATACCGTACAGCTCTATATCCCTAATATTTATGCACTGAGCACAAACATTTACAAAAGGGAAGCTCAAAATCTAGAATTCCATACAGTAGGATTGCTATGTCATGTAGAATCTTATATGTGTCAGTGTCCACGTATACTTATGCCATGATCACACCCATAGTTCAAGCTGTCTACTGGCCTTCTTCTTGTCACATTGCTCAGACTTTTTTTGCCTGGGATCATCTTGGGGGCAGCCTGTCCCTCCTCAAGCCAGCTTCTCCAAAGTCCACTTTTACAGAGGACTCAAGTCGTCTTGGGGAGCCAGTCCATTTTCACTTGCCCTGTGTGAGCACAGAACTGGGTTAGAGGGGAATGAACTGCCCTGGGAGGGGTGGATCCAGGCTTACCTCCCACCCAATGCCTGTCTGTGGGTGGCACACACACGATCACCCTTCCTTGCATCCCTTTCCACTTCTGCTGAATTCCCACAAGGTTCACATTTGCAAGGGAGGGGAAGCTTGGCAGAAATCTATAATCACAGGGGTAGTTTCTTCTTTGCTTGCCAAGCAGTTTGCTCTTTGCTTGTCACCATTCCTAGGATGGTCCTCTCTCCCATCCTGCCCCCCCATTTCCCCTTTGTTCCAATTGCAAGCTTGCGGCTTCTGTCCATCTTTTTTTTTAAAAAAAAAATAGAAATCTATTTTGTGCTAGATTGATAATTTATTTTTCTGAAAAACAGGGATGGATTTAAAAAGTAAATGGTCAGAAAAGCACTGTTGGGAGGGGGAGGGGAAAAGTGTGGAGCAAGGGTAGAAATGATACAGTTCTAAGGACAATGTAACTTCCATTTTCCTTTGGCAATGTGCAAGGCAAACAAAGTTTTGTTGCCGTAAAAGGGACTGAGAAGTGAAAATTTTTCAGCAGCTTTAGGAAAAAGGGCAGATTACAGCCTCTCCTTTTCCTACCAGAATGGCTGCAGAGGTGGAGGTGCATGCTGGCTGGGACATGCCTTGCCTGCATCTGTTTGGGGAAAGTCCCCTCACCCCAACAGTACCCTGTGCTAGCATCGAGTTTGATGTAATCAGTACGGGTGGAGAACTAAAGAGTTGTGTAAAGGAGTTTCAGAGATATAATATAAAAGGTGTGGCCATAGCAGTCCGAACTGAGGACAATCTGAGGACTGAATATTGGGAATTGGGAGCGAACAGTAGGGTTGTGCACAATTTTTTTTTGCTCTCGAATTTGAGTTGAATCGAATGTCAAAACATTCTATTTGATTCAAATGTTTAGAATCCAAAAAATCTGAAAATACGAATGTCAACAACATTTGTATTTGAAGATACTAATATTGACAACATTTGCGTGCATTATACGTATCTATATGCATTTCGTACACATCCTGTTTCGACCCATATTATAAGAGCAAATGCGTACAGATATTCGTACAAATGCATACAGAATAATTTGAATAATTCAAATCATTTGAACAAATGTTTTGGAATACTTGAAATTCATTCAAATGTTCAAATTTGAATGCAAAGACATTCTATTTGAATTTGAATGTTCACTTTCCATTGAACTCGATCGGATTTTGAATGTTTAGAACATTCGTGCACATCCCTAGTGAACGGCTTCAGTTCAGTTTCTTAATGAGATGAGGTAGTTCAGCCAGGTGTGATCACAGCCTTACTCGATGGATGGAATCCACACATAGTGCATTGTTCCATACTATGTTCAGGATCAGAGGGCCAGCCAGTGGTGTGGTCCAAGATCCATCCATATTGCAGGAGCTCTGCCCAGCCCAACCTCAGAGATTAGGAATGAAAGTTCCCATCCTCTGGAATTGCTGGCTGTGACTGTTTTAGCCAGGTGCCTAGAAGTTGCCTACTTCTTTGTCCACTTCTAGGAGCCTGGCAATAAGGTGTGTGGCTCCATGCACCAGATTGACTGAGCTAGCCACGTGGTCCCTTGTGCACGCAAGTGGCTGAGTCAGTCTACTGATGGAAAAATGTGAGAGACTGCTTTCCAACAGATTCCCATTGAAGTGGGTTCTGGAGCCATTACCATGCTCGGGACCACTCAGTCAGCATGTCCCATGTGGACATTGTGCTCCATGCTAGATGTCACCCCTGCATGTATCCTGACTAGGCGTGTAAAACAAAGGGTCACTGTGAATTATTCTGTTCCTCAAAAAAATGCAAGCTATAAATCCAATAAATATATAGTGCATGAAAAGAGCTTCTGTAATTCATTGTCTATATAGGGGCATATACAGAAGTGCCACAGTACAGAAATGCCTTCAAAGGGGTAATAAGATTTTCATTTCAAACAATTTTTCTTTCATAAATGAATGAAACAGGAGCTCGTATTGCATTATTGCAATTCTCCATCCCTAGTTGCTATTTAGCAATGTTTTCTTTGTATTCTTGTTTTATCAGCACAATAAAGGTCTTTGACTTGGTGATAGAATTTAGCCTGTGCATTTCATTGCCATTGTATCAATTAATATTTTCTCTGGTGGTGCACAGAACTCTGTAGCTAAGATGTCAGCTGTTGTCCTTACCACTGAAATCAAGCAGTGAGATTATTTTCTTATTTTCTTGTGTCACACTGCTCTGATTATTTTCTCATTGTTATCTGGAATTTACAGCACAATCCCAGCCTCAAGATCTGCTGGTTGAAGACAATTGCAGTATTATAGATATTTGCCTCTCCCCTGATTATATTTTTAACAATCAGAAAAATGTAGCAACTGCATATGGAGTCCAAGGGAAAGGCAAGGGGCCACTGAAAGGTATAGTAATTGTGCTCGCACCAAGATCTGTCTTCGCTAAAGAGCACAGTCTCCCTCCCATACACCTAGGTCTAATCTGTTCCTCTACACTGCTTCTGGTGAACAACATCTCTGTATTCAACCAGTTGGCTTAATCCCATTAACTTGTAACAGAAAGACTCCACTCGTACAGGTCACTGATCTTGCCTTAAGAGCTTGGGAGCTGCAAGGATATGCTAATAAGGATATCCAAACTGGTACCTAATTTAATCATTGCAGTTGCAAACCTGATTTGGAGAACTGGAATGCTTACAAATCTTACAAATTCAATGGCAGACCATCGTGAGCTGCCAAAAACCACCCCCACAAGCCCCAAGGCTAGGAACTTTCACTCCTAGCCACTGGGCATGGGGGAGGAGGTTGCAGTGCTCACACAGGCTTCACAGCCTCAGGAGGCTTGGACAGGATCAGCGCCACAAGTGCAGATGGCACTTATCCAACCCTTACCTACCCATGATCCAAGTCAGTAGATCCAATGGATATGGATATACTGATCTGGATTGAAAGCTGAGGCCAAAATGCGAATGACAACCCTTGCATTCAGCTCCTACAGCACGTACATGCACATTAGAGATCTGGGTCAAATTTCCTGTATTGTTCCGTTATATTCATTTTGTTGTTCTGTTGTTGGAAGACAATGAAAAAAGTTTCATGCACCTCCACTATGATGTTATCTAAAGTTCTTTATCCCTTCAAAATTTGGGATCAAGAGCTTTTAGAAGTACAATACAGAGTATATATGAAGTACAAAGTAGGTCTAAGTTTGAAACTGGGTTTGAATTCTTCTGCAACCTTCTCACCCAGAAAAATGTCCACTATACATTTTGAAAATATTATACAAGCCAAAATTCCTCCATGGGCAAAGGCAGGCATCTCACAAACTGGGGTCATACTTTGGTTTTATCTTTTATTTATATCAGGGAACAAAATGCCAGTATAGTTTTTAAAAAAACCTTCTTGGTATTTCCGTTTTAGAGAATGTCACCAACCTTACACAGCATTGACACTGGCATGAACGAAAACCAATATATGTGCCTTAAACATGAACACGCACTCCTTAGTGAATAAAGGATGCCCAGACAGTTGTTGAAGCAGTTCACCATCAATCCTCATTAAAGAAATATGATAGCAAAGTTATAGCAGAGTAACTCGGGCCTTTTCTGCACTGAGTTTTTTTCCAGATTATATCCTGGAATAGGGACCTGCCATCTGCATGCTTGTCCAGACCACACACCAGCATGTGGATAGCAGGTCCCTATTTTGGGATAATATCCAGAATAAGGGCCTTAGGCTGTTTCTGCACCAGGCCTTATTCTGGACTGTATCTTGGAATAGGCACCTGTCATCTGCACACCACAGCTGGCCTTGAGTGCGACCTGCCATAGTCTGTACCAGCA
This sequence comes from Aspidoscelis tigris stejnegeri, assembly GCA_023333525.1. Lineage (NCBI taxonomy): Eukaryota > Metazoa > Chordata > Lepidosauria > Squamata > Teiidae > Aspidoscelis > Aspidoscelis tigris. The sequence continues at coordinate 47,376,116 of JALMGA010000008.1, forward strand.
TGCAGGTGACAAGTCCCAATTCCAAGATATAATCTGGAATAAGGCCCAGCTGGAAGTGATCTGGCAGTACACAATACTACTCCTGCCATTGCTGTAGGGACAGGGTCCAAAATGGCTTCAATTCAACATCTAGATGAGCTGCAAGCGGGGCAGGTGGAGACACAAGCTTGTTGCAAAATGTGGGATAGCAGGGAATTGTATTCCTAAACAGTAGAATCTCTACTGTCTGATTTTCTTTCACTTATTTTATCCCTTGAGCAATATAAGGGTAGGGGAACTGGGGATGCATAATAAAACAAGTATTTTGTTGTCGGCTTTTATGCAAAAGAATGCATGATGTGGTGACTTAACAGACATGCCCTGCATTCTCTGGTTATCTTATTTCTCTCCTAGTAACCTTATATAGATTTGAGGCACAGTCCGCTTTTATGCAACTGGATGTAATAAATTAAAAGGACCATTTCATTCACTGTGAGGAGAGCACTTATTTTCATTCCTTATACTGTAAACGTACCATATCTGGTTGGTATTTCAGCAGGAATGGGGATGTTGTAGCCAGTAGTAATTTTTTTTTAAGTTTTTAAAACAATGTAATATGGCCATGGCCGCACCCTAACCAGAAAGTCCACTCCCAGGATGAATGGGGGAACTCAGGACATTCTCTTTCTCTCTGGTTTAAATGTACAACATCCTTTTGAGGTAGCTTGGACTATGAAGCAATGACCAGCCCAAGACCACACAACAGTATCTTATACAAGAACGGAACTGGATAGGTAGTAGAACAACTAACAAAGAATAAGGCAATATAGTAACATTCCTATAATCCAATTGGACTGGGCCAGATGTGTTCCCAAATTGAAGGATCCATATGCCAGCAGGTTCCCCAGGAGCTACAGCCCTCAGACTCGACCAATCCTGGGTAGGTTCCCTACCACCACCATACAGACAGGTAGTAGCACCAAAATCAGCCCAGGCCTCACTCTGAAGCACATTTGGGGGACTTTGAGAACTGTCCCTGCTCTCACAATTTTGGAGATGGGAAAACATTTGTTGCCTACCTCCAAAGTTAGGCAAGGCTGGGGAAGCCATTCTGTGGGCAATGGGTCATTCTCATCACATCCCTACACCCTGTTCCTGGCTCTAATTGTTCACTGTGGGACAGAAGTGTACTGTGTGGCCCACTTAGTGGACTTGGTGTAGCAGCTGTCTCTGATTCCAAGGTTTCCCATGACTTAGTGGACTTGGTGTAGCAGCTGTCTCTGATTCCAAAGTTTCCCATGACTTCAAACACATATCCCTCTTGCTGAGTCAGTCAATATTCCCTGTAAATTGAATGAACTTGGTTCTGCTCATAAGACAGAAACTACTAGAGATGTGCAAAAATCCGATTTGATTCAAATCTTCTAAATTCAAATTTAATAAGATCCTATTCGAATTTACCAAATTCAAATCTATTCGTTTGAATTTTTTATTTGAATCTGCACATACGAATGTTGATAACATTTGTATGTGCACATACACATCTTCCCCACATCTGTACACATCTGTGCATGTCCATATGCATTCTATAGTTATCCCATGTGCAACCTGTTTTCGTCCCCTACGGATCCATACAAATCTGTACGGATGTGGAAAAGATGCAGAACTTCAAGTATGCATTGCATAGGAACCCATACATATATGGATATCTGAATAGTTTGAACAAATAGATCCGAAATTCAAAATTCAATTCAAATGTTTACATTCAAATTTCAGGACACTCAATTCAAATTCAAATGTCAAAATTCAGCACATTCAATCAGATTTCAAAGGCCTACAAATTTTCATGCACATCCCTAGAAACTACTCCTTCAGCTTGTGCTTTTCCCAAGGTTTTCTGGCAGCTGCTTTCCCATTCTGTGTACTCAGTGCCTTCTCCTGACCACTTGCTTGCTTTCGAAAGATCTTAACAGTGGTATGGACATGAGAAGAGCGCCTTCTTCCCATGGTGTCTCTCTGTCCACTGTGCCTCCACTTATCAGTGGAGTCAGTCAGTGGAGGCATGGCGTAAGACTACTCTTGAGTTGGTAGTTCATCCACGGGGCTCATTATGTATTTGCATTTTTATCCCAGAACTTTCAGGTATAGGGTGATATGAACCCACTAAAAACATCTGAAGAGCATCTGAAGTGGGGAAAGGAAGCTGTTTTCTCAACAAAAGACCAGGGTAAAGAGGCACATTTTTATTTTAAAAGTTTCAAAAGCAAGCAGCCTTGCAAACAGATAGCAGGTGAGCAAACAGCAGGGAGGATTTAGGAGCAACTACCTCAAAGCCCTAGCCAAAGGTGAATCACAAGGATGGAACATTTTGGATTTATTTAAGCATTTATGTGTTTACATTTATATCCTGTTCCTGTACCTGAGGTCTCAGGGTGGGTTGTGGATAATTAAAATGCATAGAAACAGAATTAGTACAGATTAAAAACAGTGCAATATATGGAGAAAGAAAATAGGTCCTGCTTAACCAATGCCCTTAATAAGGAGTTACAATTTCACTGTCCTCAAAAATACATAGAGAGAAGAAGGATGCTTGAGACACTTCAGAATGGAGGCTATTCCGAAGTCTGGGGTCTATCACAAGTCCCTGTGGAAGATGGCATCCCCTTAGCTTCTGATGGTGGTGAGGTCCTCTCCAGTGGATCTTAATTGGACAGGTGTGTATGGAAGAAGGTAAATCAGTTAAAACCTTGAGTTGGGATTGACAACAAATTAGCAACAAGTGTAATTTCTAGAAAACAGATTACAGTGACCTTGTAAATGAAGAAGCCTCCTGAATACATGAGCGGGCGTGGTGGTAGTGGCTGTGCTGATGCAACTGAAATCATGCCCACCAGGCTATGTGGGCGGCCACCAGCCATGCACAATCTGCCCATGTCACCCACGCATGCAAGGTGTTGTTGCCAATGTGGTGATAGGGATTGGCCCCACCACAGGTTTTGCAGCTGCTGCATCAGCAGCTATGAAGCCCTGCCACTCTACCACACTCTATATGGCCTGAAGTCTGCCTTGAGTGGTGTTGGCACTGGCCAATTGCGCTGCACCACCGGCAGCACTTCTGGCTCTGGCAACACTTAACCGTTGGAATGGATGCTTCAGCATCTGCACAGTGCCCCACTGAGCACCCGCTGCAGTCAGGAGTTAGAGGGCCCATGTGGAGGCATGGGGTCCTCCTGAAGATCTGGATCTTTGAGGAACAGAAGCCAGGGAAGACCTCACCTCCAAGATCTGGATCTTTCAGGGTCAGTGCAGAAACACCCATAAACTCTGGCAGAAGAAATGCAAGGTAGCAATCAAGAGGCCTCTTTGCACTACAGCGAAAATGCTATAGAATGCTTTGCCCTGAACGCATCTAAGACGCTTTCCCATCTGCATTGGCAGGTAAAGGATGTGTTGCAAATGCGTCCTTTACCTGCCTACGTGCCGGATTTTGTGGAGCACACTGCTAAAACAGCAGAAGAAGTAAGAACTTCTTTAAGTAAATAGAAATAGAAATTCAATCAAGAAAGCATATGAAACATTAGATGACAATGGACAGAAAGGGATAATTGAAAAGAATGCTGAGATTTCAGAGACTAAAGCATTTTTTTACTCTGTTTTCGTGAAAATGGATGGCATATATCTGCAGCTGAGCAGAAGAATTTAATTGGACAGAGGTAACCATGGAAGAGGTCCTTGCAGCTCTTAATAAACTAAATACTAACAAACTAAATGCTAACAAACTGCTGAATGGCATTCATCCAAGAGTTCTTAAAAGAACTCAAATGTGAAATTTGCTGCTGCTGCTTCTTCTTCTTTATTTTTTTAAGCAAATTCATATAATCTTTCCCTAAGATCAAGCCCTGTGCCTGAAGGCTAGAGGATAGTAAATGAAACAAATTTTCAAAAAAGGATCTAGGGGTGATCCAGGAAATTACAGATTAGTCAGCTGAACAGTTCCAGGTAAAGTGATGAGACCGATCATTAAGGATAAAATTAGTACTCACATAGAAGAGCAGACATTGCTAAAGAAAAATCAGAATGGCTTCTGCAAAGATAATTGTGTCCTTAGAATTCTTTGAGAGTGTCAATAAGCACAAGGATAAAGGCAGTCCATTTGACATTGTCTATCGATCTATTGAAAGTCAGCCCTTGAAATCATTCGTAGACGACCTGATTCTGGGTCAGGGTTTCGTGCATAGCACAGCAGCTCCCTCACTGAGATCTATTGACATTATCTGAATTTTCAGAAGGCTTTTGACAAAGTCCCTCATTAAAGGCTATTGAATAAACTCATCAGTCATGGAATAAGAGGATAGATCGTATTCTGGATTGGTAAGTGGCTAAAAGACAGGAAACAGAAGAGTAATAAATGGACAATTCTCAGGAATTTTTTAAAAATGGGTTCCCCCAAGGTTCAGTATTGGTTCTTTAATTTATTCATAAATGATCTAGAAGTAGAGATAAGCAGTGAGTTTTTAAAGTTTGCTGATGACTAAATTAAGCAGGGTAGTAACAACTGAAACAGATGGTGAAGAACTCCAGAGGGATCTCGTGACATTGGAGAACTGGGTAGCGAAGTGGAAAATGCATTTCAATCTGAGCAAGGTCAAAAAAGCCAATTACACCTATAAACCAATGGGGACTGAACTTTTTACGACAGACCAGGAAAGAGATCTTGGGGTTCTGGAGGACAGCTCAGTGAAGGTGTCAATCCAGTGCACAATAGCAGTGAAAAAAGCAAATTCATTGCTAAGGGTAATTAGGAAGGGAATAGTAAGTAAGTTGGCCAGTGTCATTGTGCTTCTTTATAAATCTATTACAGTTTCTACATTCACTGTTCCTACTGCAACAGCTACCTGCTGGAGTGTTTCAGCCATCCTGGAACGTGGCTGTCTATAGTTGGATAGACTGCTCCAGGACAGCCCTCGCACCACCTGAACTTCGCACTAGCTTTGGAGCTCCAGAAGAACCCATTTCAGTGGCACAATTTGGTGCACTTCTAACATGGGTCCCCTGCTAAACCAGAAAAGGATATGGGCCCTTCTGGGATCTCTGTGTGTCTGGTCTAGGCAGCCTTTTTCAGCAGCCTAGACCCTACTACATTCAGACTAATGTAGATAGGGCAGTCTAGCAGGGGACATGTCAACTCTGTTCTGCAGAAAAGCATGGAAGAGAGGGGGGCAGAAGAAGTCTGCGCCTCACACTGTACTAGGATACAGTAAGTATAGAAAGGCCCTATGTTGAGGCCATCTTTGAAATATTGTGTACAATTCTAGTCACTATACCTCAGAAAGTATATTATGGAACTAGAAAAAGGGCAGCCAAAATTATCAGGTGGCTGGAACACTTCTCTTACAAGATCAGGGGTGATTTTGCACTTCCCTTCAAGTCCTGTGGATGGGAAAGGTGTACAAGAAACTAACACTGAGCACTAGTCAACAACAGCCTCACTCCTGTGTGATCGATCACTTACCTGAGATTGATTGCATGGCCAATCCACTCTTGGGCGGCACCAATTTGACAGCAGTACCCTGCTCATCTGCACGTGCACATGCACATGCACCAGCACTGACATTACAGTGATGCTGACACTTTGCACAAATGCAGTCACATCAGCGGGTCATCTGAGCCTCCAGTGCGCTTGCGCAGCAGCTCAGATGACCTCCCTAGCTGGAAGAAGTGCAGATGATCATTGGCTAGACACTTCCAGTTAGGTTCCTGATCATGTGAGATAAAGGTTAGGTAGCTTGTGGTTTGCAGTATTGTGAACCACAGCTAGTTTACAATTAGTCAACACCTGGGCAGGCAGGGGGTTCTTGTAGGCTGTAAACACTTCCTGTAAGTGCAGATGCATCTGCCCAGATATTGACTCATTGTAAACTACTGGCCAAGAGTGAATCAGCCTCAGGCTGCAAGGTTTAGCCTCTTCAGCAATGAAAGATGGAATTTAAGGGCACAGTTTCATGCCGGCTAAGCTCCTTGCTCTTCAAGGCAGGTAGTCAATGGAATAAGGTGCCAGTGAGTGAGTCACTCTTTCCATTGGCCTGCTGAAGAAAGCAACGGGCGTGTTTGGGCGCACCAAGGAAAGCAGCAGAGTGAGCTCCTCACTCATGATGGAACATGATGAATGGATTCAACAAAATGATTCTTTTCAAAGAAACACTCAGCTGTTTATATAAGAACTTTTTTAAAAAGAGCAATTTATGAATTCCTCTTTATTCTTCCAGACTTTGAGAGCTGTGATTTGTATAAACCATTGCTTTTATCTACTTATGGTGGCCATTCTGTAATTGCTGAGTTTATTAATATTGTCTATATTTAGTTTGCTTTTTAAAAACTTTATTGATATTACTTGTTTTATTTTGGCTTATTCATATATAATGTATGGACAACAGGACAAATAGCAAAATGTACATACATATAAATACCATAAATATAATGGGCAGAACTTGCTGTGCCCATTCCTTCAGAATGGACAGATGGGAAGAGTTTTAACAGCACGTAGGGTACACACAAATACCTTTCCTATAATAATGATCAGCAGGCTATATCATTAATAAAGTAACAACACAGGAAAAGGACCCACTTTAAGAAGTTTCAGGGAAAGCACTTAACAGTGACAAATTGTCCTGACATAACTGTTTACTCAGAATGTACTTTGCCATTTTAAAAAAAAAATACCCTAAGCTTTAAAAAAAGTTGGAGCTTTCATGTTCTTTGTTCTGCTTCACAGACTTTTTTTACTGTTAGAATGATCCTGGCTGTCTAGAAAAAAGAGGTTTATAATAAATACTGTAAGGTTTTACATATTTTGTCAGCCATAAAAATTACAGTCCTTGGATTCTTTGTTGTATTTTAGAATAAACTGAATAGGTTGCCTGAAGCTTCTGCCACTAACTGCCTGACTCTGCAACATGTTTTTCTCATACAATTTCTTTCAAAGTGGTATAAGGAAAAGAATACCACAATTTTACACCATTAATCCAAAAAAGTGACTTAATGATTCTGAATTTACATCAAATACAGGAATGCTGAAACAGAGCTAGCAACATCTGCAGATAGCAACATTATTATTTAATATTTTAATTAATAATATTAATATTAATATTATTATTATTATTAATAATAATAATAATAATAATAATAATAATAATAATAATAATAATAATAATAATAATAATAATAATAATAATAATAATAATAATAATAATAATAATAATAATAATAATAATAATAATAATAATAATAATAATAATAATCCCCCCGATGGGTGTGGCCTTGTCGTGGCGGTGGGGCTTGAGTGCTCCAATGAAACTGAGAGCTGGGCCGGCGGTAGTGCTAACTACTGGCAGGTTCAACCATGCCAGAGTGGTCGAAGCAGAGAAGCCAGACTAAGTGCACTCAACCCATTTATCACAATGGAGATACAAACAAAAAAGAAGTCTATACTGGCTCGGTTGTCACCCAGGATAAAAAGGACCGCGGCAGTTGCTGAGGAACCTGGGCAATCGTCGACAAATGGGCTACAGGAATAAAATCCACAAACAAGGAAGCGGCAGAAATTCTCAAGGTCAGAGAATCGTGTAGTCATGAAGTGTTACCACAAATCAGAACCTGGAAAATGAGGCTATCAAAAATGGATGCACCAGCTATGTAAACAAGAATACCCAGACTCGAAGATAACAGAACTGCGGCTAGCTGATCAGAGAAGATTCATAAGTGGGACTAAAGTGTTCAGTGAAGCTGAACTTGAAGAAATACGAAAAACTAATGAAACTGAAGCACCGCAGCCTATTGTGGCAGCAACAGAAGCTCCAACAAGACCAGGAGTCACTGATCAACTAGAACCTGATGAAAATCTGGAAATTCTGCAAGAAGAGGAAGAACAGCAGCATGAAGTCATGGATTAAACACCTGGCACATTGTCTCAAAGACAACAGGAACTGAACGACAGAATAATGGCTCATACAGCATCAAGTACAGAGCAAAAGCGACTGCCAGCCCTAAAAACTATAGGCAGAAAACGACTTGTCCCACTGATGAATGACATCAACTCTGCCCTTGTAACTGTTCAGGTAGCAACAATCGAAGAACTGAACCAGCTCGCCTACAGTACAGCTGTGATAGTAACAGAAGAACTAGGGTTATTGCAGCCAAAACCAATTAGAAAATCAACTGGAAAGCCAAAGTGGAAAGTTCGACTGGAACTGAAAATAAAAAGCCTGAGATCAGATGCCAGCAACCTAAAAAATATGAAGGAGAGGAAACTGAACAACAAGAAGACTAAAGAACTTCTGATCAAAAAATACTTGCTGAATACAAGGAAAATTGACGAAGCTTTGGAAATCGTGAAACAGCAGATAACAGCTACAGCCAGGAAAATTGAACCAAATGTTCCAGTCTAATCAGAGGCAGTTCTACCAGAGCCTGCATGAGCCAGTAGACAAGAAAATGGAAAAGCCAGAGAAAGAAGCAACAACCAACTTCTGGAAAGATCTCTGGGAGGCTGAAAAAGAATACAACAAATCTGCTGGGTGGATAAAGGATTTCGAGAAGAAATGCTCCAAGAACAAAATGCAGCAGCTGGAAATAACACCTGAAATGGTCACGAAAAGAGTGAAGAAAGTGAAGAACTGGACATCCCCTGGCACTGATCAGTTGCATGGCTTCTGGCTCAAATACCTGACCAGCCTGCATGCAAAAATGGCCGAACTGTTTAATGAAATGCTGCAAACAGGAAACATCAGTGAATGGCTAATAACTGGCAAAACTTACTTAATACAGAAAGATGCAGCAAAGGGAGCCACACCAGGAAACTATAGGCCGATAACTTGTCTACCTACTATGCTCAAGCTGCTGACAGGCATAATAGCAGACAGGATTCAAGACTACCTCAAAGACAACAACATCATCCCAGTAGAGCAAAAAGGAAACAAACGGAGAAGCAGGGGCACAAAAGACCAGCTACTGATTGACAAAATGATTCTGGAGAACTGCAAAAGCCGAAAAACAAACCTGCATATGACTTGGATCGACTATAAAAAAGCTTTTGATTCACTGCCACATGGTTGGATCACAAAGTGCCTAGAAACCATCGGGATCAGTCAGAACATCACCAAATTTATAGAAAGTGCAATGAAATGCTGGAAGACTGAGCTTTTTGTTGGAAATGAAAGCTACGGACTGATCAACATCAAAAGGGGCATCTTCCAGGGGGACTCATTGTCCCCACTGCTTTTCATCATCACTATGATCCCGCTGTCACTCATCCTAAAGAAAACAAACCTGGGCTATCAAACTGCCAGGAATTCACAGAAAATTTCACATCTACTGTACATGGATGACTTGAAGCTGTATGGAAAATGTGAAATCGAGATTCAGTCATTGACCAACACAGTGCGAATATTCAGCAGTGACATCAGTATGGAGTTTGGCCTGGACAAATGTGCCACAGTGGCACTGAAGAAGGGAAAGACTACTGAAAATGAAGGCATTGAAATGCCAAATGGTCAAGTCATCAGGTCCCACCAGTCAGAAGCCTACAAATACCTTGGCATCTTGCAACTGGATAACATTAAGCATGGCCATGTGAAATCTGTGGTCAGTAAAGAGTACATCCAAAGGACTAGAAAAATCTTGAAAAGTAACCTGAATGGCGGTAACACCATTAAGGCCATAAACACCTGGGCCATACCAGTCATTAGATACACTGCGGGAATTATGAACTGGACTCAGCAGGAGTTGGACAACTTAGACAGAAAAACCAGAAAACTGATGACGATCCACCATGCACTACATCCTCGGAGTGATGTCGACAGGTTGTACTTGCCCAGGAAAGCAGGCGGTAGAGGACTTTTGCAAGTGAAGCAAACAGTGGAAGAAGAGAAGCACGCATTAGCAGATTATGTGGCAGAAAGCAAAGAATCAGCTTTGATTGAAGTCAACAACCAGAAGCTTCTCAAAGTGCAGCAAACCAAGAACCAGTACCAGAAAACTGCAATTCAACGGCGAACTGACAGCTGGCGCAATAAAACACTGCATGGACAGTTCTTGGAGAACATCGGAGGCAAAGTGGACATGGAAAAGACCTGGTCTTGGCTTACGAATGGAACATTGAAAAAGGAAACAGAAGGACTGATTCTTGCTGCACAAGAACAAGCAATAAGAACAAATGCCATCAAAGCCAGAATTGAAAAATCAGTAGAAGTTCCAAAGTGCCGACTCTGCAAAGAAGTGGATGAAACAATCAACCATATACTCAGCTGCTGCAAGAAGATCGCACAAACTGATTACAAGCAGAGACACAATGCTGTAGCACAAATGATCCACTGGAACTTGTGCCAAAAGTATCATCTGCCAGTGGCAAAGAATTGGTGGGATCACAAGCCAGAAAAGGTTGTTGAAAACGAACAGGCAAAACTACTTTGGGACTTCAGGCTTCAGACTGACAGAAAACTGGAGCATAACACCCCTGACATTACAATTGTTGAGAAAGAGAAGGTGTGGATCATCGATGTTGCTATACCAGGTGACAGCAGAATTGAGGAGAAACAGTTGGAGAAGCTCACCAGATACGAAGACCTGAGAATTGAACTACAGTGACTCTGGCGAAAACCAGTGAAAGTGGTCCCAGTCATCCTCGGCACACTGGGCGCGGTGCCAAAAGATCTCAGCGGGCACCTAAAAACCATTGGCATTGACAAAATATCCATCTGCCAACTACAAAAAGCCACTTTACTGGGGTCTGCTTGCATAATTCGCCGATACATCACGCAGTCCTAGGTGCTTGGGAAGTGCCCGACTAGTGATATAATATGAAATCCAGCATAGTCATCTCGTTTGCTGTGTGTAACTGCTGCTTTTACATAATAATAATAATAATAATAATAATAATAATAATAATAATAATAATAATAATAATAATAATAATAATAATAATAATAATAATAATAATAATAATAATAATAATAATAATAAACAATGGCAATGGCAATGGCAATGGCAATGGCAATAATATTATGAATGAATGACCTCATGGCTGTAAATTTAAATTTCTCTATATCAAAATGTACAGTCTATAAAGAGTGTATGTCATTTACCATTTCAAACCATTTCAGAAACACTTATTGCAATTTCAGAATAGCTCTACTTCTCCACTGAGGAATGAGTCATTTTCTTTAAAACTCTACCTGTATACTGTATGGTCTATACTTAACCTAAGAGCAAAATATTTCATTACTTTGTAAAATCTGTAATATCTGGCAAATTTCAGCAGCACATAGAATTATAAAAGCTTTTAGGTCACTAAGTGCAATCCATCCCACCATATCCCAGACGTCTATATGTGGGTTCCATGAAGCTGAATGGATCCAAACTAGAGGTAAACATGAAATTCAAAATTCTTCCAAGTGGTCCAAGTGTTTCTTAGAAAAACTTCAACATTCCATCAAAATAAACTGTTCTAAAATGTTCTGAATGTTCTGGCCTCCCTTTTCCCTTTAAGGAGGCTAGAACTTACTGTGTGGTTATGTTCTTATGGTGGTGGTGACAGCAACTAATATGAATAGCTTTAAAAATTAGATAAATTCATGCAGGAGAGGTATATCAATGGCTACCACACTGGAAACCTAGTACTCCCTCAGCATTGGAGAGACAGGCAGGATGCTCTTCAAGTCATTTGCAGGGGATTGAAAGCAAGTGAAGACTTTGCCTATGTCTTCTGCTTGAAGCCCCAAATCAACTGGTAGGCCACTGTGTGAGACAGGATGCTGGACTAGATGGGCTGGGCTAGCAGGGCTCCCTTAATGTTTTCTGTTCTTGTCATTGATAGGCTTATCCAAACTTCATTAAAGGCAGTGGGAGGATTACCGTAGAGATATGCATGAATATTCAGACAGATTTGGACTTTTGAATTCTAATCAAATGTTGGCACATTCAAAGATTGACATTCAAATTCAAATCAAATATTTTGATACATTCATATGAAGCTTCGTATGGGATTCCTATGGGATTGAACATTCATATCAAATATGAATCTTACCACATTTGAAGGGGATCGACTCAAACAAATACAAATTTTCTTGCATCCAATTCAATATGAATCAAATTTTTAAAAATACATTCATGCACATCCCTAGATTACAGTTATTTAAACATTGCCAGATTAGCCAATGACCCTGCAAGGCAAGTGATAAGGAACAAAAATCGCAGTCATGCCAACCACTCTGTTGGGGAGCCTGGAAGGCATCCTTAATTTTAAGGAATTTTAAAATCTATCCTTAGGTTTAAAAATTGCAATTCATTGGTGTGTATACCAAGACTCTTTGAAACATTTAGTTTTCCTTAAAGCATTTTGTTTGTGATTGGAAAATAACCTACCACTCACCCTCAGTTGTCCCAGACTACAAGGGAAGTTGAAATCTCTGTTCCTGCCATGAAAAGCACTACTAACATAGAGCTCTTTGTAAAATGGCCAGCATGCTCTCTGTATGCACATTTCTACTCCCAAGCATGCAAACATCACAGCCAGGGAACTTTTATTCCTCAACTTTGACAGCATATGGTCAGCCATTTTTTTCAGCTGAAAGGAAGTGCACCAAGGTAGATGTAGACTTTGCAGCTGCAGGAGAAGAGCAGGAATCAGACTTATGACTGCACATTCAAAGTGTCATAAATGCACCACACAAATTCTGAAATAGGCCATTTCTACACTTACCTCATTTAGATCTCAATCAGTAGATCCAGATTAACTGGACTTACTGATCCAGATCACGAGGAGGCATGGAACAGATCAGCACCATCAACACTGAGGGTACTTCCAGACTTGCCCAAAACTGTGCCGTCCCACCCTTGCCACTTCCCACTTGACAGATGAGCTGGTTGGAAGCCTTCCAGGGATGGCACAGCCACTTCTGGTCTTCCTAACAGGCCAATTAGAAGCTCTGCTGTCCCTTCAACGTGTCTTCCCATCTATCAACCGGGACACGCCATTGGTCTCAGTAAGGAGCAGCATGTCATGGAAAATGCAAAGTAAAAAGATGCTGATTAATCAGCATCTTTTTACTTTGATGAATGCTGTGCCACTGCTGTTGGCTGAAGAAAGCTATGTGGCTTTGGACAGAGTTTGGACACAGCCAAATGGTGCTGATCTGGCCCAAGTCTTCCCCAGGTTATGAAACTTATATAAGCTTTGTAACTGCCCCACCCAACCCCAATGGCTAGGAGGAAAAGTTCCTAGCCATAGGATGGGAGTGCATTTGACACTGCTGAGTAGCAGCTCTCAGTAGTTCCGGATCATGGAGGCGTGCCATCTGCACACCTCCATGATCAAGATTAAGTCTGTAGACTGGTTGTAGATCCAATTTATCGGGTCAACAACTGATTGATATTAAGGGCCACTTAATCCTGATCTGGTTCTATCTTATGCAGACGGAGTTGGTCTAATAGATGGCAGTGTCCTAAGGCAGGTGTGGCCAGGAATTCTTTCACAAACTCAGTCTTTACTGCAGCACAAAACATAGTTACCAGTCTGGGTGAGGAGAAACACAGCAGGGGCCAAACACTCCTAAGTCAGCAGCCAGAGACCAACACAGTGAGGATAATACAAGTCAGTGTCAGGGAGCAGAGCCAGAGTCCAGAAATCTGAAAATATAACAGCCATTTCAGGGACAAAGACAAAGCCAGAACCTGATCCAGAATTCAGGAAACAAGGAGCATGATCAATTGCCAGCAACAGCTTGACTGGATTTGCCTATGTTATCCCTCAGGATCAGACCTCAGCTAGCCAGAGAGGAAAGGCTTGATCACATAGCATCTTTACTGCAATCTTTCTGACCTATGAAGCACTGAGTTCCCACTGTATTGCTTTGCCAGAGAGGGCCTTTCACCAGCATCATCTTGTCCTCTCTCAGATTGTGTATTGGGGAAGCCAGCCTCACTGATGCCTCTGCCCTGAGTGTCAGGCTCTCTAGCTTCTCCGTGAATAACTCGTTTGAGGCAATGTCCTCTCCAGAATAACTTGTGGGGTTGCGACATAAGAGGTGGGGCCTCCTTGAACTGCTTATTGTGTGAATAAGGAAGACCAGGATCCAGAACAGAAGCTCTTTGGTCCAAGTATATAGTAAAGTGCAGAAAGGGACATAGTCTTTAAACACCTCCAATCTCTGTTAATTCATATATAAAAGATACTTCAGCCTACAGTAGTAGCTGTTGGCACATTAACAGATTGTTTAGTCTGTGGGTAAGTCCTACAGTGGGAATGAGGATGTGGATTTTTTACTGTTGGTTTTATGCTACATTGCCAAACTTAAATCAGACCTGTGTGTAAGCAGAGCTTAAACTTCGTAATGTGTCATTTAAACACTCTGATATATAACACTAAATAAGACTTTAAGGTAGCTTTATCTTGCTATAAAGAGAATGAAGCATAGGACTACTTTGTGCAGGTAGTTGTATCTGGATTCATGAAATCATTCCATTTCACCTGGTTATCTTGTTGTATATATCTGTCCGAAAGAAAGTTAAAGCCACAGATTTGAAACTACTTGGTATTTATATCTGCAGTTCTGAAACTCTTGCTATATCCTCTTTATTTCTTTCTCTTTTTTTAAGTAATGAACTTTCGTTTTTAAATGTCACATTTTGGAATAACCTTTAAAACTATATCACTGGAATTCTAACATAAACATATTTGAACAAAAATCTATACACTTCTAGAAGGCAATAACATTCTATCATTCCTCTCTTTAGCATTTGTTGGAAATTATATGTCTCTTTTCTAGTTTTAACTGAGTACTTATTTTAAGAGCCATAATATAAAGGCAAGTAAGGCTGGAAAAGATTGTTTTCTTTTAAACTTTTCAATATTTCTTGGGCTTGAAAAATACTGTTTTCCTTTACCCACCTGGACAAATGATACCCCAAATATTTAATCTTTTTAAAACATCTACTTAAATTTATTCAATACCTTAGGACTATTTCTTCCCTAAAATATTTTAAAAACTAAATACAGAATATACCACTGTCTTAAGTGACAAGACAAAATGTACACGGGTAAATAAAAAAAGGCATGCAAGAGGAATCTGAGGGTCATGTTCCCTTAAGGAAGGAAACCACCCTGAAAAATGACTCTCTTGCTGAGTTCTGCAAGACACTAGCTGACCTTGGGCATTTGTGCTGCCACCATATGGATTGATGGACATGATGCAGGTGACCTACCTGAATTACCAACAATTGATGGCCGTTAAGTGATATGCAGAAAATGGCTGAAATACTCCATTTCCATTACTGTTTCCGTGCCACAGCTAAAATATCCCCAACACACAACCTCAGAGCTATTCGGGCTGGGACATACCAGCCTCCATGCAGGTGACCATCCATCTGCTCTGCTCAGACTGGCCTTTTCAGGCAGATCTTACCTAGGACTACAGTATTAAATCTTTCCGTACACCATATTTATATTTCAGCAGTACTTGGGCTGTATGTTTTCCTGAGTTCTCATTTTTGTTAGAAGAATTAAGATGCTTTGCAAAAACGTTCTTATATGGTTCAGTCATACAAGACTGTGCAGTGTAAACTAATCCTTTAATTCTCCATTGTTAATTTGTTCCTTGCAGATTATAGCCACAAGGTGCCACAGAGGAAAAGAACAATATCCAATTTCAAATGTTCCTTCCCACCCCAATATTTTCTGCCCCCCCCCCAGCATTTCACTGTCCTGACTTAATGGGATATTTACTCCTGCATGGGTGTGCAATACTGCAACTACAATCTCTAATGGTGTGGAATTAATCTTTGTCCAAAGTTCTGACTGCTGCTCCTCTGGACTATAGGATAACCTTTGGCTATAGCACTAGGACTTAGCTCAAGGAGGAAAAGGAAAATATATTACTGAACCAGTAATTCAAGTAACTGGAGCAATATTTTCCCTACTAATGGGCAACCTGGTTCACTTTTTCAGTGCAATATAATGCTTAAGGTAGCAGTGTAACAGACTTAAGCCACTGTTTATCACACCAAGGACAGTCATCTCTGTTAGAAGGGCTTTCTGGATCAAAACAGGATACTAACAATGGAGAACACACTGAAAGCTGCCCAGACAAGAAGCAACAAAGGTTACCTATTCAGCCACGCCACTATACTAATATGCATTTCATTTCTGTTTTAAATTTTATTTGTGTCTTTTTCTTCTTTCTTCTTAATATCAAAGTGGCCACATACTCTCATCACCTAAAGCAGCAGCAGGAATTAGGGGGGAAAACCTTTGCAGGACTATGTGCCTGTGGCCTCTAATCCTGTAGAGCCTCATTCTGACTTGTTATGTAGAAAAAGGTTATTTCAGAGTTCTGCCCCTCACCAGAGGGCTTTTCACACTAGGGATTTTCGAACGTGTGTAGCTCCATTCCAAGCCACCCCGGCCCGGCCCAACATGTCTACATGCGTTCAGGTTTCAGAGCACAAAATTGTGCTCTGAACTCCTCCCAGCGTGTTTGGCTCTTCCTGGGGTGTTCCCAGATGTTAGGGAGGGAGAGCGAATGCTGATCTGAGCCCATGCAGCTTGCAGGACCCCAGAGAAGGCACCAGAAAGGGCTCCCCACTGCTGGCTCCAAGGGAGCCAATGGTGGGAGGTCAGGGGCGGGACTTGTGAGTCCCAGGATGGCCCTTCGGCCCGAACGCATGGAAGACAGCTTGTCATCCACACGTAGGCAGGTAAAGGACGTGTTTGCAACGTGCCCTTTACTTGCCAATGCGGATGGCAAACTGTCTTCCACGCATTCAGGCCGAAGCATTCTACAGCATTTTAGCTATAGTGCGAGGAGGCCTCTGCTTCTGTGCCGGTTCCATTTTCCCAGCCACTGTTCCAATAGAATGTAACACTTAAGGTTGGAGGCTATAAACTCCTCAGCTTTTGCCAATATTTGTGCCACTTTTTATGGAACACTGAGAGACTTTTAGAAACAAAAGGGCAGCACACAAAAGTCATCATCATTTATGTGATTCAAAGGGAGAAAACAAAACTGTTAGCAAAAATAAGTTATTAAAACTATTACCAAGAAGCTCACAAAGGTAGATACACCTCTTATCTGAAAGATGTTAGTGCTTACAACAGACATATATTTATTTACTTATTTACCTACGTACTCATTTAGTGTAATGAACAGTGAAGGTCAACTGAGGAGGCACTTAATTAATTTTGTTCTGGCTTAGGCAGCTTTGAGAAAATGAATAACTAACTTGGAAGCTGTAAATTACACTGCAATAATGTGTGTCATTCATTTCCTTCTGTGTAACAGGCATGTCATTTCCCCAAAACTACGAGCTGAAATAAGCCTCAATTCTTTCAGGCCATTCCACACTGCCCCTTATACAGAACAAATTCTGGAATAAGACACAGCAGAAGAAAGTCAACTAGGCAATACACAAACACCTAGAACACATGTGGAGCTGCCATTTTAGGTCTAGTGTGGCCCCACACATGTGTGGTGATCATTTCCCAAATGGCGGATTCCAGGTGCAAGCATTCAAACCAGGTAAGTCCTTTTACTATATTTGTAAAACCAGAGTTGAGAGCTGATTTCCCCTCAATAATGCTATATCCTGCAGCTATGTTGCGATTGCTGTGTGTCTGGATGCAGCCTTAGAGAGAACTTGTTTATGTGGTACAGCAGATGGAACAACATTCTTCACTCTGGCCCTTTAGAAAACACCCTAAGCCTCAGTGCACCTCATAGTGAGAGCTCCTTAAATTCTGTCGAGACATTTGCCATATTTTATTTTCCTTTCCTAGTCACTTTTCAACAAACCATTAAAACAAATCATGCTAGCACAGTACTAGAAATGTCAGTGAACACAATGAAGGTTATATAACCATAAATCTGTTAGTAGGAAGTGAGGTGGCCTGTGCATAGCAAAGGCACTCTGATTTACAAATAAACCGAACTTCTGAAAATTTCAAGAGCAAGGCACAAATTAAGAAGATAACAACCATGTCCCTTGCATAGCTGATTAAGGTAATGAGCAATCATCATAACAAATTTTCTGTTTCACTTTATTTTTCGTAACTTTATTGGGGCAGCCTAGAAGAATTCACTTAGCTTATTTTGCAATATTCAGCTATATCGCTAAAGTCCGGTCCTTTGAGTCCTTTCCACCAACAGAAAGGACTAGGCATGAGAAATGCCGCAGCTGCAATTCTGAAGCACACATTGTTATGGCAGCATTGCAGTCTTTGCTAGGGAATTGTCATGGTGCATCTTAGGTGGGTCAGCATGACTGTAATGACATTTTTTTAAAAAGCAATGAAAATGTAGCAAAGAAAAGGGACAGGTGGCACAGTGAAAGAAAAACAGAGCAGAATTCTAGCTACTTCATCTATCTAGAAACAAAGAATGTCAGAGACCTAAGCAATGGAGGCAGGGTGTAATCTGAATTCCTGCACATCAAAACTGAAAGAATTTGATTATTTCTAGGGAAGGATTGTGGAGACATTTTATTGATCTGCTTTCTGGAGTGTACATCCCTGCTGTGATGCATTTTGACCTGCCTTTGGGACTGATTAATCTCTTAAATTCTTCCAGGTATGCCTAGGGGATACAGTTTATGTTCCACCAGTGGATAGTGTGCAGCACCCAAAGGGACATCTCATGTGCAGTGTTCACCTGCCAATTTAAAACACTATCCAATAAAGGCCTCCATCCTATTAAGAAAATCATCTTGTTTCTCTGTATTAAATTTATCTCCCAGAACCCGATGATACCATCACCCTACTGAACATTGTGCTGTGCTTCTTACCAGCTTGCCTCTTTGCTTTTGCTGCTATTGCTCTAGGAGACGCTCCTTACAGGACTGGGATCCAGTGCATCAGCAGTTTGCTTGGAATAATTGCACCACATTGTCCTTTGGATAAAAGGATGCAGCTTGGGATCTCCTCCCGCTAGATTCAGAAAAGAGAGACCATCACCCTATACTAGACTTCTTACCATCTGCCAGAATGCTTCTCCGTCTTTCCTGTTGCTTTGGACATGCTCCTTACAGGACTGGAATCCAGAGGGTACCTGTTCCCAAGGTAATTTCGGATATCAAGGACGACTCTTGATAAAGACAGGCAGCAACTGGTCCTGTGAAACTTGAATGCTTTGCTAATGTTGCCACATTTTATATTTCATTATTATGATTCTGTTATCTGAAGTTTTTTATTTGTTACTTGTTATACCTTGGATATGGTTTAATATTTTTTGTTTATTCCTAGTGTGAAGTTTTAAACCATCTTCAGCATTTTATGGATAGTATAATATACAATACAAATAAATATACAAACACGCGCATGCAAACACGCATGCACACACACTCATTACACATGTTCTTAAGCAATCTCATGAATCATTTTTCAGGTTCTAACAAGAGAGGGACATGTTGGTGGTACACTACAAACTTTAAGACTGAACTGGAGAATTTGCCTAGAGTATAATCTAGTTCCTGTTACTTTTTCCATAAGAAGTCTTACAGCTAATTTCATTAAAATAACCTCTTCTTCTGTACTCTGGCACATACTAGAGATGGCACTCCCTAGTAGACCACTGCATACAGCACAGAACAGAATACCAGTTGGAATATAGGTAGACCAGAATACCTTTTTTTTACAGATGGTGGCTGGACTGGTGTGTGGAAGGATGCATGCCTTCATAGGCAGTTCAGCAGCGGGAACCATTTTGACGTGCACAAAATTGTGCTACTAAGATGGGTCCTCTTAGACCTCTGAGGCCAGCAACTTTCTAAGACATCAGGCTCCAAAGCTTGTGCAAGCTTTGCGGCAGTGCAGGACCTGTCCAACAACAGGCCACCCAAATGTAGGCCACCTTTCTCTGGGGCAGCAGACCCATGCCAGCATTGAACTGTTCTAGTTAGAGCACTTGCAGCTAGACCATTCCCATCTGCACAAAATGGTCTATGAAAAAGTACAGAAGTATTACTAGTAAGCAAAATAATCAGTTATACCTAATCATAATAATATGAAAAATTACTGATATTTTGCAAAACTCTTTCCATTTGAAATTCTTACCCACTTTCTCAGTGCTGCCTCAAGCTGCCCAAACCTCCTTCTCCTTTACTTACATGTGCTCCTAGTAAAATTTGTAGTAATTAATTTAAAATATTCATATAATACCTTTAATTTAAAACACACTGTTCACAACAATACATAAAAAAATAGAGTGTAAAAATGGTACATAAAAATACCAGTAACAGCTGCAAGTTCAGATAAATCAGATTTAATAAACCTGGGGATTCATAAAAATCTCAAAGAGCTAGTATTCCAATAACACATTAAAAAAATTAAGATGCTTATTAAGTACATTATGTATACTGTATATAAAAATGAAAAGTGTAGTGAATAAGAGAAATGCAGCTGGCCTGTATAGCTTTAAGAAAGGATTAGATAAATTCATAGATGGCAAGTGCATCAACGGCTACTAGAATGGATGACTAGATAATGCCTCCAAAGTTAGAGAGTCAGGCAGGATGCTTCTTAAAGCCATTTGCAAGGATCTGAGGGCAAGTGAAGGTTTTGCCTTTGTCATCTGCTTGATAAAGCCAGGAAACAACTGTTGGGTCAATGCATGAGACAACATTGTGGACTGGATGAGCTGTGGCCAGATCCAGCAAGGCATCTTCTATACATACTGTATAGAATAATACATACTGTATTTTCTGGCATATAAGACTACTTTTTAACCCAGGAAAATCTTCTCAAAAGTCGGGGTTGTCTTATACGCCAGGTGTCGTCTTCTTATATGGTGAGTATATCCCAAACTCTATATTTTAACTGGAAAACTTGGGGGTCATCTTATACGCCCAGTCATCTTATACGCCGGAAAATACGGTACATCCTTGAAAATTGGGGCCCACAAGATACTGGATGGGCATTCTAATGATTAGAAGCCTGGCTGAATAGGGGTGTGCACGAATGCAATTTTCGGGATTCGATTCGAACCAAATCAAAGATTCAGATTGATTCAAATGTATTGGAATGTATTTACATTCAATTCAAATTGAATACATTTGTATCTATTCGTACAAATATTAAATTCGTATTTGAAGGTATGAATGTCGACAACATTAGTACGCATCCATTTTTATCCAGTAGGCATCCTGTTTTTGTCCCACACGTATTTGTACAAATGTGTATGGATAGGAATAAGATGCGTACAGATATGCATCTAATGCCTATGTATCCATACCCATACGAATTTCCAAATAGTATGTATGAATGATTCAAAAGATTCAAAATTTGTTCAAATGTTTAAATTCAAACGTAGACTCATTCAATTTGAATTCAAATGTCCAAATGCAAGTGAATTTGATCAAATTTCAAATGGTTCAAATATTCATGCACATCCCTAGTGCAGAAATATTTTTGAAAAATAAACTGTTCTAAAGTCCAGTTTACAAATATTAGGCGGGGGGGGTCCACTTTGCAATTATAATGAAGGCACTAATAGCATTATTCTAAGACTATATAGCTATTTCCCATTTAATTTTGTTTATTGATTCAAAAAAATTTATAGCATATTTACAATAACTTATACAGACTATTTTCTTGGAAAAGAACCAGACTGGGGAGCAAGTTATTTTCAGACCAGCATATCTAACATGGATGAAATAGCTGATTACAATTCACCTCATATTTACTTAAAATACATTATAGATAAGATTGAAGGTGATTAGTAATGGCATGTAAGGTAGGCATTTGTGGCTTTTAAAAATAGATTTGCTAAAGATAGAGCATCATCATTAAGAGACAATTATCAGATGCCCTCTGGGATGGAGAAGAACATTTGAAATGAAGGATTCTGTCAGTAACTGCAATCTATCCCATGTCTTTTCAAAAGTAAGCCCTGCTGAGTTTAATGTGGTGTAACTCCTAGCAACTGGTTTGCAGTCTAAACTTGGATCTTTGTCAGTAAATATAATTATTTTGATCCAGAATAAGATAGTTGCTATCCCATCCCCCTGAAGTCCAGATTTCAGTGGTCTCCAGCTGCAGTTATAATTTCCACCAACAAAAGCTTATTGTTCTTTGTAGGATGTGGAATGGAAATATTTTAGAAGAAATTATTATTCATTTTCTGATGATCCAGTTGTAAAATTGCAGATAGGGTAAGCACCGGTTGCCAATTTGCTACCAAACCAAATCCAAGGTTTTAACTTGAATGATTAAATAACTTGGCCCCCAAATATCCAGATAAGTGCTTTCTTCCATTTTAACAAACCCTTCCATATGTTAAGATCTACTGGAGAGGCCCTCTTGGCAGTATGACAGTGCCACCATCTTCAGAAACTGAACTTTTTTTTAACAATTTGCCTTGCATCAAAGCAAACGGGACAGAAATTCACTTTCATGCAAATTGAGCCACCTCCCAATCTGCTTTGAATCTGCTAATTCACCTTCGCAAGTGTAACAAAGCTTCAAAGGAAGATACAAAAGCTTTCATTTTGCATGTCAAGGGCCCGGTTCCCATTACAAGCTTAAAACGGTTTTCCTAAACTGAAATAATAGAACTGGATGCTAACACAAATTTGCCGGATCCCGTACTTTCAACTTAATCATGTTTGATCCAGATTCTGAGGATCGTACGTGACGTACGTGACTCAAGGGGGGGAGGGGTCAAGTGGCTACTTTCTAAAAGCTGCTTTTCGAGGCTGCCCTGCCCTCTTCCTCCTGGCATGAACATGCCACCCATAACAGACCCCTTCACAGAGCCTAGCTGGGTGGCTGGGTGGCTGCTGCTTGCCTGGGTGGATGAAAAACGGCACCGGGCAGCCAGCGATTCTTTCTCCTCCTCTCCCCATTGCCCAGGGCACACAGTAGCGGCAACTCAACCCCCCTTTGCCCGCTCACTCCACAGCCTTAAGAACCTGCAGCTGCTTTCCTTTCTTTCCCATTCTAAAGGTCAGAACTTTCAAAGACCCAGAATTGCACAAATTGCAACATTGTTATCAGGTGTGAAGTGGGTGGATTGCTACAGTGTAACAGCTGCTTAGGGGGTGGATTTTTACAGTGAAATCACTATCTTTGGAAGCAAGCTATTGGGGGAGGAAAACCCTAAACATACATTCGCATCCCACTAAAACAGTACGGTTCCCACAGTAAGAAATGTAAAACGTTTTAAGTGCACAAACTGGAGTGAGACCTGTTGAAATGAGTGTTAACATTTACAATGCTTTGGGGTGATTTAACATGCGGAAAGCATGTTAAGCCAACCTGACATGGGGACTGCGAGGATCAAAACCGTTTCGAAACTATTTTAAGCTTGTAATGGGAACCGGGCCTAGGACAGTCTTCGAATATAGCCAATATTCAGTTTGAATGTGAAATTCCAAATATTCACAATTTGTACAAATTGTGAAGGTGGCAAACATTTTTCACCCATCCTTAGTTGGAGACATAGGTCTGACAGCTCCCGGGCAATAAAATGTCTTTCCGTGTAGAACCACATATATGAGCTTGTTGAAGACACAGCTCTTTAGCCTTTGTTTTTACTGCTTTTAAATACTTCCATGTATTTTAATTGTTGTAATTCATACTGTAAGGCTTCATAGAGTGTGATATAAAAATAATAAATATATAAGTAGAAATTACACCTGTGTAATCAGCTACAAACTTGGTTGCTATGGGATTATTCCCTGAAAATAATCCTGTCAGACAACCTGAACAAATTAATTAGACTAAACTGACCCTATTATATACTATTATGTGAAAATATGTTTACAGGCCAACATTACAAGTTTTACACTCCGGAGGATCCCTCTGATTTTAATAAAATGGTTCACATTCTAAAGTAGCTCAGGCTGTATCTATATAGCTTCTAAAACTCAGGAATATACAGGCACCTTATTGGGATTACCTGCCAAACATATCTATGGCAATCCCAATAGAATCATGAGGTATAGAGGTGAAATCCCAGGGTATCACTACTGTGGGTGAAAGAACTCCAAACCCAGTTTTTCCTGCATCATGTTTGGAACTTGCTTCCTGTGCTTTTCCTCATGAAAATATCCACAGTGCAAACATGGGGGCAAAATATCTACAGCACTTTTGTGGGTATTTTGTTTGTTTGTTTTTGTTTTTGTTTTGCTATGTATAAAGGCAGCTTTGAACTAGAACGTCTGGGGAAAACTGTGAAAAGTAAGCAGAATAAAAGTGGGGAATGATTTTAGCTTTTAACTATCTTATTTTCAATTCATTTTAGATTTACTGAAATGTTGAATAAATATTTCAAATTTACAGGTTTATGCAGTTGAAATCAAACAGATCACTATATACAAAGCCCTTAATTATCAGCCTGAAAATAGCACACGTACTTTTCTGGGAGCAGTAAGTAGCTTGCCCTAAAGTGCCTGTATATATAAATGTGCCAAAATATTATTTCAAGCAACCACTCAGAACAAGCATAGCTGTTGTTAATGATGAAGAATTTCACACAGTTCACGCCAAGCTATGTACTGGCTGCAGTTATACGGAACACAGATGCAGTTCTTAAGTAAATCTCACTTGCACTATTTGATGACCCAGATCATGCACTTCTCTGGAGAAAAAAAGTTTATTCTGCTTAAACATATTATCAACAATACTTTTACAACTGAAATAGCATAGTCTTGAATGTGTTCCTTGAGATAAATGTTTATCCCAGTCTTTGAGACGAAATAATGAAAAATGTCATATATTTAATAATTTATATAATTCTTATAATAATTGTTTGTGAACTGCCCCAGAATCTTGGGGTGAAGTGTAAGGCGACCCATAAGCAATTTCTTTCATCATCTCTTCCATCAAGAACCAGCTTTAGGGATTCAGGTGCCCTGAGTCCACTTGTTAGTTGGTGCCACCCTTCTTGCCCACACCAGCCACTCCTGCCTTCACCACTACCACAGACAACACAGTATCCCAGTCCCCATATCTGCCACACCCATGTATTCTTCCCTAGGTGCTAAGCTCTCCTACCTGCTAAACCAAAGCCAGCTTTCCCTGACTCCTGAAAGTTATGGAGCTTTCATAGCCCAGCTACCTGGTTGCCTGACCACCATCTACCCGACCCTACACTCTGCTGCTGCCTGCCTAAGATAAATGTCCTGCCTGCTGCCTGTGAAGCCAGCCACTGTTCCCAAACCTGACTGCACCACACACTCCTCTCATTTCTGTCAATATCACAGTGGGAAATGAATGCATCCCAGTCTCATTGCCACTATCACTGTCCCATCTGCCCTCAGACCAAAACAGCAGCATCTCCAGCAGTGTCACTGTCAATGGTGGGCAGAATGGCACAGCACAGCAGCCCTGGAGCCAGAAGCCACCTAGCTGGCTAGGAGTGCACCCTGGTCCCACCACCATCCTGGCCTTTCCATTGGTGGAGTATCAAGTGGCAGATATATTGAGAAATGGCTCCCCTGTGCAGGAGGGGATAACCTGTGGGCAGGATGGATGAGAGCCACAGGTACAAGATACGCGGGCACCCCTTTAGCACCACCCCAGAACTAGCACCACTTCCACCTTTTTGCCTTGTTTTGCTTTGTTTGCTGCTGTCTACTTCAACAAATACCTTTCTCCTTCTTAGTCCTGGGGGAAAATACTGCAGTCGACCTCCAGGGTAAAAATGAAGGCCAGTCTTTCAAGACTAGCAGTTCTTTAAATGGCTTTTCAAAACCCCATGGTCCTCAGCCAGCACATTTAATTTATCCAGTTCAAGGTTCTGTTTTTCAGAGATGCCACATCTATGACCCTTTTAGCTGGCAAGAAATTCTGCATTATATGCAAAGCAGCCTCACTCTATTAGCGTACATAATTTGTATAATTGCCAGCTGGAGCATCACTTCTGCTCCTACCACATAGAAGAGTCAGCAAAGGAAAGGACAGCTGAAGGGCCTTTTAACTAGACTGTTTTTCATAGTCAGCAGAGATTTATGGCTCATCAGCTTAGCTCTACCTTCCAAAATATACAGAAGCCCCAGTTCCCTATAACCTCCAGACTTTCAGAGGCAGACTTTCAGAGGGGTGTGCATGAATGCAATATCTGACATTTGATTTGTAACAAATAGAATATTCAAAAATCCGAATTTGTACAAATAAAGAAAAACAAATGTCTGAACATTTGAACCAATACGAATACATTCGTATCTATTTGTTTGAATATTCAATACATATCCAATGATACAAATTCCATATACATCCATACGCATGCCCTACATATCCGTACAGATGCATACAGATATGCAGAAGATTTGTATGGATATGCACGTGATGGATGTGTCCATACACATACGAATGTCTGAATTATTTGTACGAATAACTCAAAATATTCATATGAATACTAAAGTACGAATGTCTGGACAATCAGTTCACATACAAAAGTCTGAATTTGTACAAATAATATTTCAAATATTTATACACATCCTTATTCAGAATCTTTCTCCACTGCAGAGTGGTCCTGTTGCCCATGATACACACATTTCATACTTCAGGTTCAAATTATGTGGACAAGGGTTACTCCTCCTGCAGTTACAGATTTCCCTTTCACACATTTCTTCTTCTGAAATTGAGTTCACACCTAAGTTTTAATCAGCATCAGTTCATTTTCACAGTGAAAGAACACATCAGCATAGTGACAAGTTGTTTTTTTTGCAGCATTATCTAACCCACAAAATTCACCTTTGGATTAGATAAAGTGGAAAGAAACTGACCAGTCACCTTGGTGATGTGTTCTCTTACTCTGAAAGTGAACAGAAACTGGATTAAAACTTAGGTGTGAACTGAGACTTGGGGTGCTTCCGCATTGACCCTTTAACACCCATTAAGAACAAATTTAAACACTTGGGAAAACCGCATCCACACAGCAGCACCCATTAGATACACCTCTGGAAAACTGCGTCTGCACAGCAGCACCCATTAGAGTCACATTGGGAAAGCTGCTTCCACATTGATGTGTCTCTAATGGGTGCTAACTGGCCTTTAAACTGGTTTCCCGGAAGACCACATTGAAGGTAGCCTTAATGGGGACTTGTGCTCTAAATCTGCATTAACAGAGGATGCGTCCACACACAGACGGGAGAGAGAACACATGAGACGGGAAAGGAAGTCGCCATGTTGAGAGAGGCAGTGGCAGGAAGCTGCCATGTTGAGTGAGGCAGGAGAAGCACAGTCCAGCCATGAAGTCCCTTTCACATGGGATTCGCATTGGGCAGGTACCCAGCTATGGTGGCAGAGGGACAGCAAGTCTGAATGTAGTGATTCCATGCACAAAAAGTCAGCATCGGCACCAGGCAGGCACTGGATCTCACACCTGCTGCTGATTGGTCTGCGCATGGCAGGAAAGGAGCGGTGACTGACAGCTGAAGGCTCCAATCACGTGGCTCTTGGGGCAGCAGTCTTGAAATCTGTGCTATTGCGTCCACACAGCAAAGGCAGAATCTGTTCCTCACAATCCATCCTTCCCATGTGTGTGCGGAAGCATGGGGCCTTATTAGATCCGTATTTGTTTGAGAGAGATCTTGATAGAGACACATTCATAAAAACGGATTCTTGGTTAGAGACACATTTCATAAAAATGGATCTACTTAATCCGAATTTCAAACTGTAAGTGCGGAAGCGCCCTAAATGGGACTGAACTAGCAATCTGACTGCTAGAAGCAAGGAGTGTAAAAGTATTTTAAATGCAGGTGCCTCCAAACAACTGAAAGCCTCAACTAGTATTACCAATGGTCAGGGATGGTGAAGTTGTGCTCCAGCAATATCTAGCCCACTTTACCTAGAACACATGATGCCCTCTAACATCATCTAGACACGAAATCACAGAGGTTTCTAGTACATGAGATCTTTCAGACTGGTGCCTTCCCTGCCCTCCTTTTCTACCCTTTAAGTTTCTCCATCTTTCTTCTTCCCCTGGTGCTCTTCTATCCTTTTATACTAACTGTCCAGTCATTACAAAGACAAAAAAAAAATGCCAGATGTGACATATGACCATTGCTAGAGCTCACATTCTAAACTGTAGGGATTGTAATTTAAGAAGGAAAGGAAAGCGACACACAGCAGTCTTGGATTGGATGCTGGAAAAGAAAGTGAATGACACACATTCCAATGTGATGTCAGATGGTCTGCAGAAGATGGTGGCGGCCCAGGCATAGCTATTATTCATTCCTTGCTGACCCAGGGACATCAGTCTTTCCCTGCTCAAATGGCCATGAGAAATTAGGCCACAGGGAAGCTGCACAACAGAAACAGCAATATAATTTATAGAGAATGCAGTACATTTTTCAGAAAGTTCTGCAAATAGTCATCCCTCATTTAATAAGAATTTGTATAGTACTGCCATGTAGGGATGTGCATGAATATTCAAAACATTCAAAATTGAATCAAATTTGTTCACATTTGGACGTTCAAATTCAAATCAAATGTCTATAAATTTGAATTTAAACATTCAGACATTTGAATTTTTGAATCATTCGTACTAATTATTTGGACATTCGTATGTGTACAGATAGGTACATGATGCGTACTTGCCTGTATGCATCTTTCCCGCGTGCATATGCATTTGTATGGATCCATACGGGATGAAAACAGGACGCATACTGGATGCGTACAGATGCGTACGGGCACATATGAATGTTGTCAACATTCATATTTGCAAATATGGATAAAAATTCACACAAATAGATTTGAATGTATTTTTAATTGAATTGAATGTGAATACATTAGAATTTTAAACATTTGAATCAATTCAAATCCCCCAAATTGCATTTGTGCACACCCTTATTGCCATGTTGTTGCACTGCTGATAGTCATATAACACACTTTCATGTTGTATAAACAGTGTCAGGTTGCCTAGAATGAATTCTATAATGTAGTTTCTTGAACAGAGCCACCACACTCTTTTGTAATATGTATATAAAGGGTAGAAGCCCACTGAAATTTGCTACTTTTTCCCAGATCCCCACTTATTTCCTGCATTGTTTGCAATGAAAAGAAATAAACTGGGTGGTGAAAAACACGCTATAATTTAAATATGTCCCTTTACTTTAAAAATAACTGCTGCATTCTTCTTGGTTATATAGTCTGCTATTCTAATATCTTTCAGACACAGCATTTAATGTCACACCATTCACCTCTTTCTTTTCTCAAGAGAAAACAACATTCTATAAGACTATTTATTACAGTTGTTTTACAGAATACAGAAAATAACAAAGATGAGCTGGATGACTCGGTCCCATATAGTCTGGCTTGTTTTCGTTGTGTCTTGGCAGCAAAGTTAGAGGTTTCTTTGTTGTTAGAGTGTGATGCCAAAAAAGGATTCATAGTCTAGCAGCCTCACAAAGGTTATTTTCTCTAAAGATGCTTTCAGTGCTACACAGCTACATGAGTGTCTATATATTTAAGTCACCACATGATTTTACTCCCTGAAAATAATAAGATGGTTGTTATCCGTATCATGAAAACACTGTTAATCACAGAACAAAGGGGAAAGTTCATTTAGGGTGAAATTTGATATGGAAAATTCCCCTTCCACAAAAAAGAAGTTCTGTTGGATCAGGCCATGGCCCAACTAGTCCAGCATCCTATTCTCACCCAATGGTCCACCAATTGCTTCAGGGCATTCTCAAGCAGAAGACAAAGGAAAAAGGCAAAACCTTCACCTGCTCTCCATTCCCTGCAAATGGCCTTGAAAGACATCCTGCCAGTCTCTCCAGCCTGGAAGCCGGGGTGTTTCTGCACTTAGCTTCCCATCCATTGGATGGGGAAAGTGGAGAATAGGCTAACATGTTCATACTAGGGAATGCAAGTACACAGTGTCCGGAAACTTAGCGTGTCCCAAGAGGCACTGCCATTTTGACTGTGGCATCCTGTGCAACTGCATGTGTGCCATTCCTATGGCAATGCTGCTGCTCTACACATGCACAGCTGTGTCAGAGATCATCTGAGGTGTCAGTGCACTTGTGCAGCACCTCAGATGACTCCTCACACTGAAAATGGTGTGGATGCTCACCACTGGACACTACAGGTAATTTTTTGGTCACAATTAGTTAAGGATAGGTTGCACGTGGCACATGATTTCATGCACCATCGCTAGTTTGTGATAGGTGGACATCTAGCCAGGCAGGGAGCATTTCTAGGCTGTAAATGCCTCCTGCAAATGCAGATGCACCTGCCCAGATGTTCACCTATCGCAAACTACAAAACTAAGTGTGAATCGGCCTCAGAATTTAGGTAGCAATTCCAGTAGTGACCGATACACCTGTCCTACATGAATTCATCTGGCCCTTTCTTAAAGCTATCCAGCCTGGTTGCTTCCACCCACTCCAGAAGGTATAATCAAACTGTAAACACCTTGTGCGTTCTTAACTCTGTGTTGCAAACAAAAAAACACTGATGAATGATTACTGCATGCAATCTTTCAGAATGTCATGCTGTACAGACTTAGCTCAGGCTAATTTCCATTGAATTCTGTGTCACTTTGTTCTGAGTAGAGATGCAGAGAATTGCACTGTTAAAAAGAAAGCAAGACCTCAAGACAATTTTCCCATTGTGACTGCATACAGGGCAGAGTTTTGAAGAAGATATTTACCTTTTCCATATTTGGCCAGAGTACCCGTAGCAAAAAACACAGAATTACTGCTTAGAAAGCAGAGAGTCACTGGTTCAATTTCCACTATCTCTCCAGCAGAAGATAAAGAATAAATCACTTCTGCATTTTTTTGTGAAAAAACTGCATCAATGAGCCTTAACGTTCTTTAAAGAAAACAATCGGTCCTCACCCAGACCATCCCTCCACTGTTCCCAACAAAAAGGTACCTATATCCATCTCTGGTGAACATGTTCAGTAGACTTGAGACTTCTGGGAACAAACAAAGAAATTGGACAGTTTTACACAATCTCCAATTTTTGAACTGTCTTTACACTATTTGCATGAAGGACAAAATGAAATGATTAAAAACAAAAATTTTCTCTTTACCTTGCTTAATGTAACAAAAGGCCTTACACAAAGATTGCAGGAAATGGTCTGTTCAGGCTTGGTATACAACCATATGGGATATAATGGCAATGAAGTGTAATAACAACTTAAAAACCACTTGGAAAATGAATACTAGCAGAACTGGATCCTAAAGAAATAGAATCTATTAATTCACCTTATGACTCAACTTTCTTTCCCAGTTAAACCACCAATGGAACCTCTGCACTTCATTTCTGTCTACATTAAAGCATCTTAAATAACCATGTCCAAGAAGCAACTCATGGGCTATATTTCCACTGGTCAAAAAAATTCAGGTTTTAATCCAGATTTATTTTACCAGTGCCAAGGGCTCCCTGCAGGTGTCTTGACTGCATCAGGGCAGCATTCCCACCCGCCCCATTCCTCTATCTTTCATTGTCATCCCACTGCTTGCCTTCCCCCGTTCTCCAACAGACCCTGACACAGCTTGTCAAAATAGGCCTCAAATTATGCAAAACCAGAAATGCCATAGATTCTTCAAAACGTCCAGGAAGGGGAGGGGGAAATATCTCTTTTGAAGCCTGCATACCTAACCTTCCACTTCCCTTTTTTTAAGTGTGTAGTATGGATATGTACAACTGACTCAAAATGTACTTCTATTGGCCACTCGGAAGTTCCACAACATTTTGAGTGTTTTATGCGTCCCTAGTATACAGCGCTAGTCTTTTTCTCTGAGTAGTGTTTTTGTTGTTGTTGTTGTTATCATTTTATCATTTTCTTTGCTATTCTCCTTATGATCCACATTAAGACTCTGGGATGAAGAGTAAGATAGATATGTAATAAATAAATGAAAACAAATGGTAGCACCTGCTGTATTTTGTCCCTTCCTTACATTGGTATATTACTGCAAGTGTACATCACTTGAGCGTAAAAGGTGTTAATTTTCTGTGTATATTAGAGTTGCAGTATGGGAACTGTTGATTGGATAACTCTGCTGTAACAGTTTGTGTATAGCTGTGTCCAGACTTGTTCATACTGTGAAGGAGAATGTGCAGTCACAATCGGACATCACACATGAAGATCAATGCATTGTTGTGGCATCACTTTATCTGATCATTGCTGTGCACTTACATTAATGCTGATCTAAAGATACTCGCTGCGCAGTATAAAGAAATTTAGAATTTTCCTGCCAGTCCAGGCAGCACGGCAAGAGCAGGAGAGCAGCTCAAATTTGATTGGCTGCCTCAACCTACGTGACTCAGCTCTCACAGCTTCCAATGGGAAGCTATGGAGCTGCTTTTCAAGTCGGGACAACCGATCATCGCTGCTCAGCAGATAAGCTGTGCTTTTACCTTTTACTGGGGATTTATTCCACAAGTCTAGAGGCTAAGTACATCTTTCAGGCTGGGGGATAAGCAGGATGCCGCTAAGGGAATTTCCTGATATTCAAGAGCAGGAGGTTTGCCCTTGTCTTTGCTTGAGATGCCCATAAGCAATTGGTGGACCACTGTGTGAGACAGTATGCTGGACAGGATGGCCTGTGGCCTGATCCAGCAACTCCTCCTATGTTCTTATATTATAAACCAGTTCAGTTATGGGGGAGCCTGCATGTATCTGATGGCCAGTGCTGGTTTTCCAATAAGAACCAGCATTAAAGTCCAAAAATGCAGTTTCAGAGTATGTTTCCTCACCTTTAATGTTAATTAGAGGAGGGATGGAAACACGAGCATCCATGTAGTACCACCTCTAAGCTCCTTTAGAGCTTTTTTAATGTGTGTGCATGCAGCCTTAATTATCATTGGGACTGGCAGGTACTAAAAATCCTATTGTATTGTTTATTTATATTTCTATCCCACCTTATATGCAGAAGTCTCAGAGCGGGTTACAACTGTACTCTTGAGAATCCTTTATAAAAAGAAAAAGAATAGAGATTCCACTTTGGAACTGAATAACAATTTAAGTTTTCTGTGCCTGCAGAAATGTGAAACATTCTTTTAATCCCTGCAAGTAAAGCCAATTTCATTTTATGATTCAGCTGAAAAGCCTCAGCAACCCAGCAGCACTAGATCAAAACTGATGAGAAAAAAAGGAAGCAATCTGCTGAGTCATTAGTGCCACTGTAAGACCCAAATCAAGCCCGATCCTCTACTTTTGCAAAGATACACTGTTTAAGATACTGACTAAGGCATATTTGTAGCAGGACAGTATAATGTGTCTCCATCACAGATAAAAGAAAAAGCGGCTGGCAGCTCTAAGCAGCCCTGTGATCAATATGATAAATTCATGACTATAAGTATTCCTCGCAGAGCTTTGTAAATCCCTGGTAAATGTTGGATTTTTGCATATGGGTCATATTTCATTTAGCAAGCAGATACCTTGGAACCTCAAAGAGCACTTGTTATTCCATGAAAAACTGGAAGGACACAATGAAGCATCTGACATCCACTTCTTGAAGAAAATATTTCCCTCTCTGGACTCTGCAGCTTTTAACTTTTTTTTCCTTAAAACTCAGCATTTTTCATCAGCTCTCTTCAATCACTGAACACCATCCTTGAAGTTAGCAGCCTACTGCCAGTCTTCACAGTGAGCAATAATTTTGTTCTCATAAGCAGCCTGCTAGATCCCCGCCAGTTCTAAAAGTTCTAAAAGTGCCAAAGTGGACTGCAGCTAACAGACATACTATCAATCAGTTCCTGGAAGGAGTAATTGCTGTGGTTCCAGTGACTAGCAAAGGCCCCATAGCTCAGAAACCAGGCTTTGCCAGCAGAAGACCTCGCATCTCATCCTTGACATAGTTAAAAGTATCAGTTCAGAGGTAAGGGGAAAGACCTAGGTGTGGCCCAAAAGAGTCACTATTTGGTCTCAACAGAGAAAACTGGAAGAAACTAAGCCCTTTTTTGCACTGGCCCACACCTTCTCTTTCCAAACTAGTCCATC
This sequence comes from Aspidoscelis tigris stejnegeri, assembly GCA_023333525.1. Lineage (NCBI taxonomy): Eukaryota > Metazoa > Chordata > Lepidosauria > Squamata > Teiidae > Aspidoscelis > Aspidoscelis tigris. The sequence goes on from JALMGA010000008.1 coordinate 47,410,042, forward strand.
AATTTACAGGTGTAACTGGGATTCTTTGTCGCAATGTGCATCACTTTCCAAATGCTAAGACTGAAGTGCATTTGCCACTTCATTGCCCACTTACCCAGTGTCAGGAGATCCCTTTGGAGCTCTTTACAATCATGTTCAGTTTTTACTAATGGACAATTTAGTGCCATTTGCAAACTTTGCTGTTTCAGTACTTACCCCTACTACTACATAATTTATAAATAAATTAAAAACACAGGTCCAAATATTGAACCTTGAGGGACTCCATGTCTTACCTCTTTCTACTCTGAGAACAGGCCATTTATGCTCTTTGTTTCCTTTCCTTTAGTCAGGTAACAATGCAATCTTGAAACAGGTCCACAAGATATTAAGGGTATATTAATCTGAAACTAGTTCCATACCGTATAGATAGAGCAGGACTAAGAGGAGGTGAGACCTCCTTGATCTTTAGACTGGATCCAAGGTGAGCGCAGAAAGGGCCTAAGGCTACATCCAGATAGGACATAAAACATGAGATTACCTTGGGGCTATATTAGGATTGGCACACATATCTATGGTAATCCCAACACAGCCCCTGGATATAGAGATGAAATTACTACTACTACTACTACTACTTATCATAGAACAACAGTAACACACAGCAAACAAAGATATTTATGCTCGTTTTGGTAATTATCACTAGTCAGGCCCTTCCCAAGTGCCTAGGACTGAGTGATGTAACAACAAATAATACGAGCAGATCCCAGCAAAGTGGCTTTCCATAGCTGGCAGATGGATATTTTGTTGATGTCAATGCTTTTCATTATTATTGGAATTTATATCCCACCCTTCACCAAATGGCCCCAGGCCAGGTTACGATAAGGATAAAACACATCAAATATTAAAATATAATTTAAAATATACCCCCCACCCTCATTCCCACCCTCCCTCCCTAACAGGACAGCATCCTGAGGAAGCTATTTAAATGGCAAAAGCCTGGGTGGAAACTATACAGAGTAAGCACCTAGTGAACCTCAAGAGGAAGGCTGTTCCAGTGTCTAGGGGCCACCACAGAAAAAAACCTTCTTGCATGTTTCTGTGCCTCGTACCTGTGAGAGAAGGAACTACAAGAAGGCCCTTTTCTTCAAGTCTCAGTGAACAGTCAGGTCTATATGGGAGAAGGTCGTCCATCAGATATCCAGGGCCCAAGCTGCATAGGGCTTTATATGTTAGTGTCAACCCCTTGAATTGGGCTTGGTAGCAAATAGGTAACCAATGCAGAGTAGTGTTATATGAGTCTGGCCAGAGACTCCTGTCAGCAGTCAAGCTGCTGCTTTCTGCACCAGTTCCAGCTTCCATATAGTTTTCAAGGGTAGCCCCACATAGAGTGCATTGTAGTAGTCTAATCTGGAGGTTACCAGAGCATGGATCATGGTGGCCAATTTATCCTAATCCAGGTAAGGCTTCGACTGGTAGACTAAATGAAAATAATGGTAGGCACTTCTGGCAGACACTGCCACATGGGACTCAAATGACAGCCATGAATCCAGGAGCACTCCCAAGACACACACCTGATGTTTCCGGGGGGAAAACAACCCAAGTAATTATTGGATGCCCCTTAACTTCCTGGACTTGGGTCCCAGTGATGCGCAGGACCTCCATCTTGTCTGGATTCAGTTTCAATTTATTGGTCCACATCCAGCCCATTACTGCTTCTAGGCAGTGATTGAAGACCTCAGCTGCCTCTCCTGACTCAGAAGGAATGGATAGATTCAACAAGCCAGATTTCCCCAGAATAGTGATATGGGCTGACCTATCTGGGTGCTTGTTTCCAGGATCTATATTGGTGGAAATAGCTACCACATATGAATGGTGCTGAAAACAGCCCAAAATGCCACTCACGCACTTCTAAGGATTTCATGCCATCAAAATACCTAGAAGTATGCACCACGCTATCACAATAGAAAGTGCCCATATTACTTTCTTTGCTGGGTGCTCATTCCATCCTAGCTATACCCCTGGGGGATTAGGCACTTTTAACCTGGAGAAGGAACATTTCAGATTGCATCTATAATCAACTTCAAACTCTCTGTTTAAAGGACTACCTCATAAAATGTAGTGTAGTGGCTAAAATGTCAGACTAGGGTGCAGAAGACCATGTTCAAATTCTCAGCTGACCATAAAACACACTAGTTTAACCTTTCCAGGCCACTGCTCCTATGATTGCCTCCCCACCACAGGAAACTGCTTGCTTCCTCTGCCCTTAGGAGCGTTACCACTTAACTTTGACTAGTGCTTGCACTTGCAAGTGCTAGGCACCAACAGCCTACACCCCACACAATCAGTCAGTCACCTGTGATTGATCCTCGGGCCTGTCCTCTTCAAGGAGCCACCATCTTGAGTGTGGCACCACATGTGCTAGCGCCATTGCTATGACAAAGCTGATGCTCTGCACAGTTGCATTCATGTCAGGAGACTAGCAGAGCTGCCAGCATGCTTGCGCAGCAGCTCCATTGACCTCCCCATCCAGCAAAGGTGTGGATGGTCACCAGCTGGACGTAATCAGGTAAGCTGGGATAAGGGTTGGTAAAGTTGTGGAGCATGATTTCATGCTCCACACCTAGTCAGCAATTAGGCACCTTCTTGGCAGGCAGGTGGCACTTCTAGCATGTAAACTTCTCCTACAAGTGCAGATGCACCTGCCCAGATGTTGCCTAATTGCTGAAAGTGCAAATTGGCCCCATGTTTACAGTAGTGGGTAGCAAGTGCCTTCAGAGTCATTCTCCTTATGAGGAAGGACACGTCCAAGAACATATACTAGGCCTCAGAGGGAAATTGCATGCCTGGTATCATCACTGACATGTAGGTGCCAAAGCCCTTGAAGCCCTTTGTTCACCAGATGTAAGAACAGCCTTAGTATAACTTTCCTCACAGAGTTGTTACAAGGATAAGTGAAGAGGGGCTTGTCCCCAAGGAATAAAAAGTCTGCCAAGACTCTCCTTTTGCCTCTGAGCGTCCCCAAGCCAGGGTTTTTAGCGAGGTTCCAGCGCTACAAAACGTGGAAATCGCGCGACAAAATACATGCACTTTAAACAACTCTTCCAGCGCTCTTTCTGTAAGTCGCGGGTTTTCCTCGCTACATTTACCTTGAGGATGCTCCGTGGCAAAAGGGGGGGGGATTGCTTGCTTGCACACACAGCCAAAAAGCATTCACACATCTGAGAAATGCAGCAGGTTCACTTCCTTTCCTTTGTAAAAAGAGCCAGAATTGCTCAGAATGGCAACATTGTTTTCAAGGGAAGCCTTAAAAGAGAATGAGCGAAGGATCGCGCTCCCGATCCTGCAGCCTTTTCTAACAGAGAACAAAGTGAAAGTAACTGCTGAAAGTGAATGAAAGTGACTAAGAATGAGCGCTCATATGCTTTGCTAGAGGCAGGAAGCAGTTTCAAGAGACGGAGATCCGGCGATTTTTCCTTTTAACAAGAGAGGGGGCGGGGGGGGGATGCCTGGAAAGAGAAAACTGCTACCACGGGGACGGAAAGTCCGTTTAGATCGCGGCTGCCAGGGGGACGCTTATTCTGGAAGTGGAGGGGACTTTTAAAGTCAGCTATAACAGAGTGACTGCAGAGGAATCCGAGAGGGGCTAATAAGTCTTTTGGGGATTCAGCCGAGGGTGAACCATGCTTTCTGGAATTCCTAAAAAATTGGACCATAAACAGCCAGATGATGGATTACTCCGAGTCTATATAGTTTTGGGGGCCTGCTTAAATATAGCTATTCCACCCAGCCTTTACTTTGATGTGCACTGAGAAGGAGGAGGAAGAAGCTTTCTCACTCATTTAATGGACTCAAGGCAGCTGACAAAGCTTTTTGTTCTTCTCCCCACAACAAACACCCTGTGAGGTAGGAGGGGCTGTGAGAGCTCAAAAGAGAGCTGTGACTAGCCCAAGGTCACCCAGCCAGCTTCACAGAGGTGAGCAGAATCAAACCTGGTGACTGTGACATATCATTCCAGCACTCTCACCACAAAACCAAACTGGACCAGACTTGGGAGTATTGTATTTTATTGTTTTTATTTCTCCTCCCATTACTGTATGAATCTTAACTGATTTTAATTGTCTTTTAAATGTCTTTTAACTGTTGTATCCTACCCAAAAACCTCAGGATATAGGGCAGGACATATTATACATTCAAATGACAGATAGATATGTTTTCTACTGCTCTGGAAAGAACTAAACTAAAAGATGAAAGTAATAAGAAAGAGTATTTTAATTGAATCTGAGGAAGAAATTCCTGACAGTACAAGCTGCTCAACACTGAAACAGATTACTTCATAATATGTTACATACTCCTTTGTTAGGGTTTTTTAAGCAGAGGCCAAATGAACATCACCACCCAGATATTTCTTGTCAATTAATTTTCTGTATCAGCAGGAGACTGAATAAGATGATCTTTTAAATCCCTTCAAATTATGTGATACTTAACCATAATGAGACGAATATAAGCCCCAAAGAGCTCGAATATTGCCTGATACAGCTCTGCTTAACTTATATGCCTCCTACATGTCAACATCTTCTGGAGAGCCAGAAGATGCAGCAGAATCTGGGGACCTTTCTGCACTTAACTGGTCCATGTGGCCTGGATAAAGCAGTGTTCCACAGCTGGGATTGCCCTTAAACAGGAACAATACTGTCTGCACAGCACCAGCCTGCTCCTGACAAGCATCCATGCTGCCCTTGAATATCAACCGAGCTTCAACAGCCAGAAACAAAAGTTCCTGGCATCAGAGCCCTTGGGGACTCATTTCAGTGGTGCAATAAGGCACGCTGCCAAAATGGGTTCCCCTGTAAATTGGAATACAGTGGTGTGCACCTTCTGTTCACCTCTCTTATCTGGATTTAACACTAGTATGTGGGTAGACCTCGATATCAAGGTCCACTGGTGACCCAGATTGATGGAATCCAAACAGAATGAAGTCTGGTCAGTGCCAGGGTGAAAGATTTCAGAGGCTCTGAGTTCAATGACTGAATAAAGAAATGATGTAAGTGTCTTACATGAAATGAAAGCCTGGGTTGCAAATTTAGCAAATAAAACACAAACAAATAAAATTAAAGGAATCTAGTCATTCTTCAACCTTGCATGTGTACCCACAGCTTTTAGAAGCTCATCTACCAAATCATACTGGGCTGGCATGAATAAAGTAGAAGACGTATCCCTAAATAACCATAGTCCCGAAGTCTATGTTTTTATAAATTAAATATAGGTATCAATTACTTCTGTAAGCATCTACAGAAATCCTTTCTGTGTATCATATATACAGAGATACAGACACAGCATCTGTACAATGATGGCAGCCCAGTGCCTTAATAGCTGTGTACATGCTCTCCCCTCCACCCCAGGGTATGTGTCTTATGTCTACATGGCACATGCGCTCCCTAGGAATCTGGGAAACCTCAAAGCTTCAAAAAGAAGGTTTCCCATTTTGCAATAAATAGTGCCAGAAGTGGACCATTTCTGATGTGACACCTTAAGAGAGTGGGCAAGGTAAATCACTCACTGTGCTTCCAGAGACAAATGAAATTTGATAAAGATAGTTATAATATTTACTACAGTTTTCAAGTGTGAAAGCATGGCCATAAGTCTACTGATATTTCATGATCCTCTGTACCTTAATAATGCAAAGGTACACAGGATCATGCATGAGAAAATCTATGCTAAAATAAAATATTTGAAATGTTGCGTAAGTAAACTGAAACTACTAAACAGTGTATGCATCAATCAACCACCTTTTTTGCATTTCACATCAATAATTTGCAATAGATGTTTAACTGATTTATAGTAAAGAATCCCAACAGGCAGATAATCTAGTCATTAAAAAGTGCAGTAGATTTTACATGGTGCACTGTCATATGAACAACAATGCTTCCATTCATATTTTCTGTGTGAGATAAGAATAGAGCATATACACATATGCAGTGTGCTTGCAGGCAACTTTTTCAGACCAAAGTGTCATCTTAAATGTCTTGACTTTTGCATGCAAGCCATCACCACAGGGAGATTTTTATCCTTCCAAAGCCGTGAACAACTTTCAAATATCTTTAACATCAGCCTTCAAATGTTAAAAATGAATTAGAAAGAAATTTCCTTCAAAGTTAGTCTGGATGAAGACTCAAGAAAGACCACAGATAGTCTTAGAGAATTTATGAGACATTATGTAGTAATGTCACAATTAGGAGCTGGGCTCCTTTTCCCTGTTATTACTGCAAAGTGGAAACCAATCTTGTTAGTGCAATTCTGTGCAGACAGAAGTCCTGTTGAAGAACACTAATGAGGTATCTTCATTGGATCAGTGTGGTTTTCATTCAACCACACCATTTCAAAAGCCACATTCATTCTATTTGGGACATTAGGGCCCATTGATACCAAATGCCTAGACTACTATAAAAACTGTGACTGAAAACTTTTTCTTTGGATAAGTTCCCCATGTTTGTTTTTAATTCTTAAATTTTTTAACTTTTTAGCATTGTGGGAATAGATATTAATGAAACCTAAATGTATACAAGGTCTTCCTTACTCTACTCTCCACTGTTCTCCCACTGTGTGTATTTTAAGATGGAAATCCTTATGATGCACTGTAAAGCACAGTGTATATAGATCACCATTATCTGATATATTGTTAACCATAGTGCACACCATACTTGGTCATACTGGCTAAGTCGTAGGCCATTTCTGCACCAGGCCTTATTCTGGATTATATTCTGGAATAGGGACCTGTCACATGCATGCTAGTGCAGACAACACCAGGCCCCAGGCAGCATCTGCTATGGTCTGTGCCAGTGCGCAGATGACAGGCCCCTATTCCAAGGCATAATCCAGAATAAGGCCCAGTGCAGAAGGACCCTAGGGTTTTTATGGATTTATGTTTGGACAGCTCCAGCTGGTCAATTCTTACTGGAGCTGTCCACCAGCTGAAGTGATCCCACTGCCTTAGAGCAAGGCCATCTACATTATGACAGTTGTGCCAAGATGACCCTCTTACCGGATCTGAAAGTTCCAGGCCTAAGAGGTCCTGGAGACCCATTTCAGTGGCACAGTAAGGCATGCCACCAAAATGGGTTCCATCTGGTAAACTGGACTATGGAGACATGTTGCATTCACATTAGCAGTCAGTAACCCTGATTAGGGGGCCATTGGGCCCACCTAGTCTGCTCTAGCATGGGGTGAGGTCTACCTTGAACTGTCCCCAAAGTGCAGAAGGGAGGCTCCTGGACCTCTTTGTATACTGGATTAGCAGTAAATGCAGAAATATCCTAAAATGTATAGACCTGGTATATTAAGCTCTATCTTTTTAAGGTACTTGGGAGGAGTATGATTCATGACCAGACCTAGGATAGAATGAGTCCCTGACAAAGCATGCAATATGGACACTTCATACCATGTCAACTTAGATCAAAAGCAAAGTACAGTAAGATACACCAAGGCCAGCAACCAGCTATATGCTCCAAAATGGTTCTCATTTGCTACCTGGGCTCCCAGGGAAAAAACCCACTGGTAGTTTATGCCCCAATGTGTCTATCTGAACAATTTTTTTTAGCAAAGGTGAGCTATACATGCAAACAAATGAAATGTATATCCATTTTACTAGTCTAACTACATGAAGAAGCACACATTGTATTTCCATATGTTGGTTACTTTAAAGTCAAGTGCTTATAGCCAACATCATTTCACAAACACAGTGTGTATGGGTGTTTTTAAGAAAGCATGTTCTCTAACTTTCAGGAAGCATGTGGAAATACAGGCCCTTTTGCACTAGTCTGGTCTTGTGGTTAGCATGGTGGACTCGTATCTTGTAGTCATCAGGTTTGATTCTGCACTCCTTCACAAAGCCAGCTGGGTGACCTTGGGCTAGTCACCACTCTTTTTCTGAGCTCTCACAGGGTCACCTACCTCACAAGGTGTCTGTTGTGGGGAGAAGACAGAAGGTTTGTCAGCTGCTTTGAGTCCCCTTAAATGACTGAGAGAAATTGGGCATTAAGGACAACTAATGTCTGGATCCAGATCAAAGGCCTCTGATCCAGATCCTGGGCCTTCTGGTCTGCATGCTCATCCAGATCGAGGAGGTCCTGCCCCATTAGTCCAGTTCTGTCTGCACAAGATGGAGCTAGATCCAGAATAAGAGGCCTTTGTTCCAGATCTATTGTAGACTGTTATTTAGCATTGTCCCATAGTACAGCACCAAACCCCCCCCCCCAAGTCCCGAGACTAGGAACTTTCACTCCTAGCCATCACGGGGTAGGAGGGCAGCAGCAAAACTCACATGAACTTTGCAGCCTTCTAGAGGCTTGGATCCAATTACCGCCATCAGTGCTGATGGCACTGATACAGCCCTGACCTCTTGTGAGATCTACTGATCCAGCTGTAAAGCTGCTACATGCAGAAAGGGCCACGGTGTCTGGATTTCCATGAGTGGAATGGTTATTCCTCAATGGTGGAAAGTAATAAAATGAGTGTTCCATATTGAAAAATTCTTAAAAGAACAATGGATACATGGTAAATAGTCATAAAGCTGTTCTGGTTTTGCACATAATATGCTTCATACCCCATCAACATGTTTACCATTCTGTCACATCTGACCACCTTCTTTTCCTTGTAGTTCCAGCTGCTTCTTACCATAACATCTCTGTCACTCACAAGGATGGCTTTACAATGTTTCCCTACTATTTAATCATTTCAAGGTATAGCCCACTTTGCTATTCTACCTAAGCTTCAACACCTGTTAAACTGTGTCTACCTTAAGGATAATTGCAATGGCCTTCTCAGCATCACATTCACTACACTGTTTACTAGCTGAACAACATGTGGAAAACATTATGAAAAATGGCAACATATAACCCTGGACAGCTCTTGCCTAGTAATTCTGTTTATCATCATTGTATTTGTGCCTTCCACTTTACCATTCAACTACCAAAAGATGTTTAAGGTTTAGTATGCTTTCTATAATGACCACTTATTTTCACTATGGATTTTGCTATTCTACCTCAACATCTCAATCACTGGGTAGATGGGGGCTCTTTACAAACTGTGTTCCCCTTTAATGTTCAAAGCTGTAATTGCCATTCTGTTTTGGACCCCATTGGACTCAGGATATCCCCACTGTTCTATTGTATACTGTGCTTATTTTATTCTGGCCATTAAGGCACATTTCTAGGATTAGTTTGAATGCAAGTTCCAATGAACTCTCCAGGAGTTGTGAGTAACCATGAATAACATTGCACTGTAAATAAACTAGAGCCAGCCGGTAAGATCCACATTCTCTAGGACATTGGTTTTTTAATTCAACCTTAAAGAACCATGCCCCAATCTAGGTTTCATATGCTACATAAATAATATGACCACACAACAAGTTAAGGCAAGGAATAATAATAATAATAATAATAATATTTATTTGTATACCGCCCTATGGCAAACCAATCCGGGCGGTTAACAACAGTAAAATGTAAAATATAACAATTAAAAACACCTTATCCCTCCCCCCCTTAAGACAGTATTAAACAGTATAACATATTAAAACACAATATCAATGCATAAAACAATAATTTAAAAACTAAAAACCCTGATGTCCCTCTGTTGATCCTCAACCATCACTAAGATGGGGCCACGGGAGGAATCAGGGAATCTGGGCCGGGATGGTTAATCTGGAAAGGCCTGCCGGAAGAGATCCGTCTTGACCGCCTTTTTAAAGCTGTCTAATGATGTTATCTGACGGATCTCATCCGGCAGGTCGTTCCAGAGTTTGGGGGCGACAGCAGAGAACGCCCTCTGGGAGGTCGCCGCAAGCCTAGATTTTAGAGGCTGCAGTAAGTTCCTCCCAGAGGACCGGAGAGTGCGGGGAGGATTGTACGGGAGGAGGCGGTCCCTGAGATAGCTTGGACCCAAGCCATTTAGGGCTTTAAAGGTGATAACCAACACCTTACACAATAAAGAATAAACAAATTGGAAGATGTTTAAAAGTGCCCCCATATTACCAACTGAGATTAGAGCTGGACCCTGGTTTTGTAAGGTAAAGAGAATGTCCTGCCCCTAAGTCCTTATCTTTCTGCTTCCCTGCTCAATTTCCCTTGGTAAATCACTTTATAGGAAACAGTACTTGAAACCAAATTAAAATGATTTAAATTCATGAAACCATTTCAAGCTGTCCCCATCTTTCTTTAAGCGTTCTGATAGCGTGGTTGATTGCCATTCTTTGTTGTATGCGTCCAATATCGGTTCTGCCTTATTTGTCTGCATTGCTTTTATGCATATCTTTTCGAGCCCAGTGTACTACTGTTATTAATTTATCCTCCTCTAATGTTAACTAGTCACGCTAAATGCCAACATTGATGGCAATCGCCTCCAACTTCCTGCTCTGCCTTTCAAGATAAGAGATCTCTTCATCAACTTTCCACGGCCAATATATCAAAGTCGCTACAACTTTTTTTTTCTCCTGCCACCACGCCAAAATACATGCACTCCTTTCAGGACGAAAGTAGCTTCAGAGCGCTTTGTCCTCAAGCAAAAGAAACCCATCCGATCCTAACTTAGGGGGTCCTTCCTCCCCTAAGCTCCTGGCAACAACGGATTCAAAAAAGGAAACTTTGCCAAACACCCAGGAAACCGCCCCGTGCAGAGGCCAAGTTAGGCAACAGGATGTGCCAGAGGGGGCACCGCACCGTGCAACGCGCGCCCCCTCCTCCGTTTTCCCTCCATCCCGCCCCCCGAAATCTCATTGAAGGCAGCGAGAGAGCAACGCGGACCCTCCCGGGGAAACATGCCTAGGATCTAGCTGCGTAACTCTTATGTCCCTCTGTCGCCTGGCCTGTGTAAAGCGAGCAGGCGGATGGAGTAAGGTGTCCGTTACCGGGGAGGCAGAGCCGTTCTTGCAGAGCGGTCCCCTGAAGATCCCTTTAATGCCTCGGTAGTGCCCGTTGCTGAGGTGCCTGGAGCTGATGACCAGGTAGCACGCCATGCGGCTCCGGGCGGGGTGCAGGACGGGGCAGTGGGTCAGCCCGCAAAACACCGGCTCCTCCTGAGGGGTTGGTGGGGAAAGCGAGCAGCCTCGTCCCCTTAGTCTTCTTCTTCCTCCTCCTCCTCTTCTTCCTCCTCCTCCTGCGCAGCAACAAGAGCCGCCAAGCGCTGCTGTTGCTGCTGCCGCCGCCACTGCTCCTCCCCTCCGTCAGAGTGGAAGCCCTGAAGGAGCAACCGCTATTTCCCCCCCTGTCGCCCACCCAGCCCCTGTCCCTGCCTCTCGCTCATCCAGCAGCACCCGGGTGATTATTGCTGCCAGCAGCAGGGCGGCAGGGAGAAAGTGGCGGCGGCGGCGGCAAGCAGGGCGCATTGGAGGGAGCTGAGGAGCCAGTCCACATGCTGTTTTCGCTGGGTAGCTCTGCCAAGAATCTCGGGGGGGGGGGCGGGAGAGCCCGCGAGCGCGCAACTTAGCGGGATGGGAGGGATCACACGGCGGCGGCGGTAGCGGCTTCTCCTTCTTCTCCTTCTCCTTCACACTCCTCCCGTCGTGACCGTGGCCGCCGTCCTCCTCCCCCTCCGTTCCCTGAAGAACCTAAGGAGGCGCAAACATCCTACGAGGAAGGGCGCGGAGGCGACGGCTCCCCATCGCCTGTTCTCGCCAGCGGGTCGACAGAGGAGCCTTGCTTGGCACCTAATGCTTCCCCCCCCCCCTCCTCGCCAACGCGCGCGCGCCCCGCGGCAGCCAGCAGTTGGTCGTCGGCCGGTCAGTTCGTGCCTCCCCCTCGCCTTCCCTCTCACCTTTCTTTGGGGCGCGCTCGCGCGCGCGTGTGGACTGACTGACGCCGACAGGGAAGGAAAGAGCGGGGTGGGAGGGTGAGGGGAGGCGCGCCCGCGCGCCAGACGGACGGACGGTCCAGCGCGGTCCCTTTCGCCTCCCCTTCCGACAGAATGGCCTCCCGGGGATGAGGGGGGGGGGATAATATTTTTCAGGAGCAAAGGGGCAGCAGGTGGAGGGGAAAGCGCCGCTCGCTCGCCCGCCTCTCTTTCCCCCCTGGTTTCCGCGGAGGACAGAGCAGACAGTTTTGCCTCAGCTCAGAGGGGTGACGGGAGGTGGGTCGGCGAGGGACAGACAGAAGTGCTGAATCGTGAAGGAAACCCCTGACCGGTTTCGCTTAAACGCCTCAGGCATCTCGGGGTCGCCTGAGGCGGAGAGTCACACAGTCTGCGTCGTTCTGGGCTGCCGGCCTCCCCAGCTTAGAGACAGGCAGCTTCGAAGCCCCTTGAGGCGCTTATTGCGGAGGCGAGCGTTTAAATGCGCCACTGTCCCTCACGCACTTTGAAGAAGACTCAGCTGTCCTAAGCGGAACTAAGTGGAATTTTCTTCACCATCACACACCATTCTTTCTCCAGAGCCATGGCTCCGCTTGGGTTTCTTCCCTGCTTTTTTTTCTCTCTCTCTCTCTCCTCAGGGCTGCCGAAGGCATCCCTTGAATTACCCCGGCCGTTGGCATCCGCAAGGAGGGTTGCTTTTCTCTTCGGTTTCCCCTTCAGCCTGAGGCTGAATGAAGCCGCAAGCAGTAGAAAACGGGCTAAAGAATTAAAAAGCGGGAAAGCAAACGTAGGCTAGCACTCCCACATTCCAGGAGAACTTCGTTTCGCCTCATAACTGTCGGCTTCACATCATATTAGAAAACAGTTAACAGATCCAAAGCAATTAAAAAGAGACAGGGGAGACCGCTAGCATTTCAGCAACTCTCGATTTGTGGCATGAATCACACATTTCCAACGTGGAGTTCAAAGAGAATTCTTACACATATATGCACATCACTCTGCCCCCCCCCCCAAAAAAAATAGTTAGTTGCCCCTTTCAGTTTCAAAGATATGTCATAGGGGCACAAACTCCTTTGCTTTCCTCTTTCTTCCAAGTCGTGCACATATACATACACATGCACACTTAGCAGAACTAGAGGAAGCGGACAGCCACAAAAACTGGCACTTAAAAGCTGGTTCAGGCACAATTCAAATGGATGGCTTATGAAGAGCAGTTCAAACTCTGCCCTTTCAAAAGGACTGAAATTCTTCTAGCTTCCTCCCTCAAAGATCATAAGCTAGCTATCCTTGCCATCTCCTGATGGGTCCAGAGGAAACCTTCAAGCACTGTTGGTGAGCCTTGCCTACATTTTGTTATCCTCACAAACATGAGGAAGGCTTGACTAGTTGGTTCCTTAGCCCACAAAAGCATGATGGGAATGCCAGCAGGAAGCCTATTTAGAATACGAACAGGGCAGCCCTTTACCATCATTGATCTATAGCTGGTAGCATTTGGAAGCATACTTAGGACCTGGCTGCTTGAAGGGCATGAGCCTACCTATGTATTTTATCTGACGCCAGCATAGCTCCTCTTGATCCTTTCATCATCTGAAACTGGGTGGCTAATGATATGTAAAGAGTTACAAGCCCAATGCCTGCATATGGGCTGCCTTCCCCAGGATATTTCAGATGGAGCTAATCTTGGGATCTTTCTGTGTCCATTGAGGACAGAGTGTGATCCAGGTCAAGGATCTGAATCACTAGTAAATCTCAAAACCCTTGGTCTGAATCACCAATAGACCTTGATATTGATGTCTATTAGAAAACCAGCTTGGCCTTGTATGGAACAGAGGACTGCAGGAGGTTCACACCTCCAGGTTCCAGTTACAAGGGACCCCTATTGGTAGCGCACATTATTGTGCCTTCAGAGCTTTTGTGAGCATCTGGGTCAATGCATGGGCTGGACTGGAACAGAGTGATCTGTTCCACACCCACTATTTTGGATTGTTCCAGGTGAGTGCAAAAAGACCCTCACATCTTGCAATGCTGGCAAACACTGTTTTACCCCTTTCCCCTTCATATTTTTAGTCACTGGTGCTTTTGATGGCTTCTGCTGGCTACTGCCAATTTTACTCATCTTGTAGAGGATGCTTCTGTTTGTTTTTCTTTCATTGGGTTTGCATTTTAATGTCATTTATTGAATTTTAACCCACTCTTCATCCTAAGGTCCCCGGACAGGAAACAAAATAATAATTATAATCTAGCATCCAATTAAAAGAATAAAATGCTAGAAATCACTAGTAATAATTAAAAAGAGCACAGACCAAAGGTCGATGTAAAAAGGTACACTTTAACTAGATGCCAGAAGATGCATAATGATGGTGCCTGACGTATCTCAAGGGAAAACACATTATATAACCTGGAGCCACCACTCTCACCTGCCTCATTTTTCACACTTCAGAGGGTAGAAGCATTTCCAGTAAATGGTCACATCTGTATAGGAGAAGGTGCTTTTTTCAGATATTCATGGCTGCATATTGAACATTATTTTGATACTTTTACATGTTCTTTGAATAAATGATAGAGTATAAGGGAAAACATTGGGAAGGAAGGTACTTTCATTCCCCCCTGTACACACACACTTATCAATCATTTAGAAGGGGGAAAGTCAAGGAAGCAGTAGTGCTGCTTGCTCCCAAATAAATAGGTACAAAACCCCCTCCTGGCAAAGTCTGGCTTCAGAGGATGTGACAAATGTTAACTCTTTTCTGGGAGCTAGGGCTGTCCTTTGGGCAGGGTTTTCCAGTTCCCTAAGGGGTTTCATTGCATAATTCTGTGTGCACTTAATCTAAGGATAACTCTTTTGAAGGAGGTGCCCTGAAAATATTTTAAAGTAGCTCAAAAAGAGGTACAGTCTCCTTTTACTTTGGCCTCCTTTGAAGTACAAATGTGCACAAACAAAAACAGCAGTTCAGTCCAAATCAAGCCCAACCATGTTGAATTTGGTTCAAACTTCAAGCTGGAACGTGGTCAAATAGTCCCAACAAAGTTCAGTTTGAACATCAGACAGGTTCAAGCCTGTGCTGTCTTTAAAATACCATATAAATACACATTGAAAAGCCCTTTTTAAGTGGCCAACAAAGTTGAACTGTAACCTTTTCAAATCAAACAGGAGGTGTTTGACAAATCATGTGAATATCTGTTATTTGGTTTGAATCAAACTGCCCCCCTTTGGAACAGGGTGGTGGTGGTTTGGTTCAATGCTAATAGCTTCAAACAGGTTTAAAACCCACTCTATTCAGCAGACCTCTGCTTTGAAGTGGCTTGTGCCCCTCCTCCTTATGGATCATTTAAATGCATAGGTGTGTGATCTGTCTTATACAGAGTTCCTATTACTATTTGAAAGGGCCTCTAAAAAGGCACAGAATGCATTTACCTCCCCTTCGATGAGGTCAGACATCCACAGAAGCTGTAACAGCTGAAGCAATGCCTGAGCTTTCTTTAAAAGATACTTCCTGACCAGTAATTACCTTGTGGACAGATGAGATCAGCTGTGCCCCAAGATCTGCAGTGCAAAACAAGCCAAATAGTAAGGGACAAAAGGCAAATAGCTTACCAGCTCTATCATGTCTTTTTTAAACGTTTTCTTTTTACCACAAGTGTGTTCTCACTGTACAAGCAGCGTAAAATCTCAGATAATGAATGGTAGCTAAAAAATGAGAGGACCTCAGGGCTAATTGTGCTATCTGTAAAAATAAACAGATAAAACCTTTGTTCAATACTTGTAATAATTATCAGATACACCTCCCTTCACCTAAGTTCTTGAAAGTAGGTTGCAGCAGTATTTGTGAGGCAATTTACAAACTAAATAACTGACATAGTTTTGCAAGCATGAAATGTTTCCAACATTAAAGCAGTTGAGAACAGGTTGCTGTTTTTCTCTTCTGCAGGGTATACACACCATCAATCTCATTTAGCTTGATATGCAAACTCAGCTTCCTTTCTTCAATACACAAACAATGTCTCTGCAGTCCTAGTGTAAATACTGCATATATTCAACTAATTTGGTGAAAACCCCCACACAGTCTCAGCAATTAAATAGAGGCAACCCATTCTCCCAGATGTGTCTATATAATTATGAAAATACCACCATAAACAAAAAAATTGCAGAGAAACACATCCTTCTTTCATAGGCAGAATTAAGCCAAAGTGTGAGCAGAGTGTGAAGCCCCTATAATTCCAAAGAGTACTATTTATACATTTTGGTTTTAATTCGATAATATATTTCATTTTGATTGCATGCCAAAAATAGTTTACACAAGTGTTTCCTCATCTAAAAATTCCACCCAACATAGAAAAACATCTGACATGTTTTATGAAAATCCATAATGCATCCCTTGTGCTCTAAGTTTAAACTATATATTTCATACTCCATCACTAACTGCAATATGAGAGTTATATAGGATATAGGAACACATCTATATCAGCATGCTAGTGTGAAATATGGGCAAGCCCTTTGCCTCCAAATCATTATTTGTTCACATTGAACAAAGCTCTGGTCCATTATAAGGTCTCAAACCAAACTTGATCTTACTCTGCAGCAGATTAAGTGCAAACACTGCTGTCTGGCAGCATCCACCTCACAACAGCAATAGTCATATGCAGATGGCTGTTGCTACAGCAATTAAGCAATGCAGTACACAGCACAACCCACCACCACATAGGGTGAATTCCCATTACAAGCTTAAAACGGTTTCAAAACAGTTTCGATCCTCGCAGTCCCCACATCAGGTTAGCTTAACACGCTTTCTGCATGCTAAATCACCACAAAGCATTGTAAATGTTAACACTCATTTCAACAGGTCTCCCTCCGGTTCATGCATTTGAAACATTTTACATTTCTTCCTGTGGGAACCATACCGTTTTAGTGAGATGAGAATGCTTATATAGGGTTTCCCTCCCCCAATAGCTTGCTTCCAAAGATAGTGATTTTACTGTAAAAATCCACCCCTTACAGCAGCCACTACACTGTAGCAATCTGCCCACTTCACACCTGATAACAATGTTGCAATTTTGTGCAATTCTGAAAGTTCTGACCTTTAGAAAGGGAAAAGAAAGGAAAGCAGCTGCAGGTTCTGGGAGATGTGTGAATGTTTTTAAGGCCGTGGCAGTGAGCAGGTGAAGAGGGTTTGAGTTACCGCTGCTGCTGTGTGCCCTGGGCAATGGGGAGAGGAGGGGAAAGAATTGCTTGCTGCCCGGTGCCATTTTTCATCCATCCAGATAAGCGGCAGCCGCCCAGCTAGGCTCCGTGAAGGGGTCCGTTATGGGTGGTGTGTTCACGCCAGGAGGAAGAGGGCAGGGCAGCCCCGAAAAGCAGCTTTTAGAAAGTAGCCACTTGAGTCACGTACACCACGTACGATCCTCAGAATCCAGATCGAATGCGATTAAGTTGACAGTAATGGGATCAGGCAAATTTGCGTTTGTGTCTGGTTCTATTATTTTGGTTTAGGGGAACCGTATTAAGTTTGTAATGGGAATGCAGCCATAGTGTTTCCACAGAAGTTTGAAGGCTGCATCCAGGGCTGCACTAGGAATGCTATAAGACCTAAATAAAAATTGTTCCACAGCTATTGAAGATGGTTCAGACTCTTTTGAGCAGGGGCTCAATTCAAATCTATTCAAACTTCAATACCAAATTTGTGGATTTCTTGTTTGGCTACCACAAGAGGAGATGCCAGATGAACAGGCAGGCATTCATGTTGGCATGTTGAAAAAGTACATGAATGCTTCATTGTTTTTTATTGCTGTTTTCTTATTAAATGAAACCTGCCATTATATTTCACAACTGAATAGAAAATCCTGTCCCAGTTTATAGGTGTTAATAATTTTTCAGAAACATTTCTACTTTGTCACAAATCCTTAACTGGTAGATGTCTCTTGAACAAGTTCTTAAGTTTGAACTGTGGCAGTGAAGGGTTATGCTTTAGAGGAAAGGCTGGAGGGCAAAATTATTCTGAAAGGCTCTCTTGCTCAACTGTCTGCTCAGCTTAAAAAAAAAGGTTTCTATTACTATTATTAATAGTACTTAGCATTTGTTATTGTGAAATTGCTCTGTAAGCTAATTAATCCTTACAGTCTCTTGAAGCAAATGTTATTACCTCCATTTTACAAACCAAACACTTAATCCTTTCTTCAGCTGAAATGTGTGCCATAATATTAATGTCTGACTCCTCAACAAAAGATGGGAAAGCAGCTGAGGAAAATGAAAAGTGACCTAATTTTTAAAAAGAGAATTATTTCTACTTAAGCCCATGATCTTCGGCAGACCTGCACTGTCACATGACCAAGTATTTCAGCAATCCAACCACTTTTATTGTTTTAATAGAAAAGGTCAAACACTTTTAAATTTAGCTTCATAATTATTATATACTAAAAAGGAAAAACCTGGAAGCCACGATAAAGTTCAGCATAAACTTAAAGGATAAATGCAGATAAAAGCCAGGGAGACCATAAAACCTAGCATTGCCCTCCCACCATAGTTTTCCAAATGTTTCTTCCAAATTCCTGCTTTGGAATTTGTCAAGCTTGAATGACTAATGATAATAATAGAAAAGTACAGTCATCTGACTAGTTCTAAAACTAGTTCTAGTTCTTGATCTT
The DNA here is from genome assembly GCA_023333525.1 of Aspidoscelis tigris stejnegeri. Classification (NCBI taxonomy): domain Eukaryota; kingdom Metazoa; phylum Chordata; class Lepidosauria; order Squamata; family Teiidae; genus Aspidoscelis; species Aspidoscelis tigris. Next base: position 47,428,492 of record JALMGA010000008.1, read on the forward strand.
ACCATTCTTAATTATTACCATTCTTTATTAACATAATATAGAATTTGTTGCAACCAAATGAGGTAACAGCAAGTAGCTTTATTGGCTTTGAAGCACAGAATGACAATGACAAAAGTGTGGCGTGAAGAAGGGAGTCGGACAATGCTCACCTGTGTTTGTGCCACCTGTCTCTGCAGTTTCAATTGTGTATCACCGGCTTCACAATAAATGAAGCATCCATTTCTGAGCTCCAGTACAGTGATGGCTGTGTTGAATATTGCTAATAGGCAGGAAGCCTGGGTTATGCCATTTTCCTGGAAAATACAGCAAAACATGCCTTTGTTGTGGCAATGAAGCAAGTGTTCTACTCATTCTTTGGGCAGCCATTACTGACAGCGCAGTTGCAGTGCTATAAATGGCATGTATGTATAAAAAAACAGTGTCTGCAAGTGGGAAGGGAAAGTATATCTCCGTTCAACCAAAGGCCAGGACAAAGAGGTGCATCTTCACTGCCTTCCTAAACATGTACAGTGAAGATGATAGGGGCACCTCAAGGGGGAAAGTATTCCACAGTCTAGGGGGCATCACTGAGAAGGCCCTCTTCCGGGCCCCCATCCCTTTTGCTTCTGAGGGTGGTGGTACAACCAGGAGGGCCTCCCCTCCAGATTTAAAGTACAAGCATTCCTGCACTCCCATTATCCTGGATCAGATTGGGATACTCCAGCCTGGGGTAGGCAATTTGTCCCAAGCTGAGACAAGATTGCTCTTGGTGTGTGACAAGGCCATTTGTATTGGCATGGCTTGTTCCATGCTAGCTCCGGAACTGGCTCTGAAGCTTGTGCCATCTTCAGTGCTGGTGCAGGGTGCTTCTGAATGCTTCAGAGCTCCCAGGGGTTTTGGTGGCATGCCTTTGTTGCATTGCCAAAATATATCCCCCATGATATGCTGGACCATGGAGATATGCTGTGCATGTGGCTACATGGTCCAGTATACCACCCCCTTGTGCTCTGATAGAACTCAAAATTGAGGCCTACTGGTGGCTCGGATCAGAACACAAGGGGGTGGTATACTGGTTACATTTTGTATTGTATTATTTTCCTTTGTCACTGTGAAACTACAATAATTGTGCAAATGATAATATAACTCCTGAATATTACTTTGTAATGTCTCAGCATGGCATTTAATGGCATTTACATTACCTATTTTCTAGGTCAACTGTGCTTGTTTAATTTACTGATGAAATTGTTATGTACCACCTTCCAGTTTCTCTCCAATAGTATTTTTTTAAAAGTAATATTTCTCATTTATAAAAATGATATCATGTACTCCTGGCATGTATGTTCTTATAGCATAATCTGGAGCTCGTAACACATGAACCTAATTAATTTAAACGTGTAATACAATTTATACCAGAGAAACACACATTAAATTGTTCACATCTTTCAACTAATACTTCCTTTTTCTGTGAATCTCTTCTTTTATTTTTGCTGTCTGCCCCTTTTCTTTGGATATCTTGCATTTCTCCACTTTTTTTATTTTTACAACTTTTAAGCAATATTTCAAAATAAGATTGTTCTTCCAAATGCTGAATTTTATCATTTCTGCCTCTCCTTTATTCTTCTTTGTTTGAGTTTCTCAAAACCTATGAATCTGTGGCCTGTTTCGTTCCATCTGTTATCAGTCCAAATCAGCATCACAAGCAGACAGAGACTGTAGAAGATACAGTCCAGCAGATGTGGTCCAGCAGGGATACATATTTAGCCTACTGTATATATTTTTATTGTATCTGAGGTTATTCTGTTTTCAGTACTGCTTAAGTGTGCAAATCTTTGGCAATACTCCCATTACCACATTTTGAATATAAATTCCCAGGCTATATTGTTTAAGGAACCACATAGTTCATAATCTTCTTTCAGAGTCCAGCTATTGCTAAACCATAATGAAGTTGTATTTTTTTTTATTTAAAAAAATCTTAAAGTCTCTGAAATTTTGTGGAAACAGCACCATTAATGTTTTTTGTTTTGTTCTGGATTTTGTAAGATATTAATTGTGTGAAAGGCTCAAGCAAAACTTCAGCAATTTTTGCTTCTTTCATTTGTTCCCTCCAAATTTTTAAAAATTACCTAATGATTAAAAATTATAGTTTGGTAATAAAAAAATGAGTGGTTAACTGTGGATTCCTAAAAATTGTTTTTATAACTGATGAAAGGTTTGTATTCCTGAAACAAAGATGATGATGATGATGTAAAAACAGCAGTTACACACAGCAAACGAGATCACTATGCTGGATTTCGTATTATATCACTAGTCAGGCACTTCCCAAGCACCTAGGACTGTGTGATGTATCGGCGAATTATGCGAGCAGACCCCAGTAAAGTGGCTTTTTGTAGTTGGCAGATGGATATTTTGTCAACGCCAATGGTTTTTAGGTGCCCACTGAGATCTTTTGGCACCACACCCAGTGTGGCGAGGATGACTGGGACCACTTTCACTGGTTTTCGCCAGAGTCGCTGAAGTTCAGTTCTCAGGTTTTCATATCTGGTGAGCTTCTCCAACTGTTTCTCCTCAATTCTGCTGTCACCTGGAATGGCAACATCGATGATCCACATTTTTATTATTATTAATAAATTATTATTATTATTATTTTAATGCTAAGATAATTCTTAATTTCAGAACTAATGTGCATAAATCCAACTTAATTTGGTGAAAATTGTCATGGTTCAAATCACATTAAGGGTGTTCTTAAGTAAGAGACTGGATATTTATTCCTGGGCCTTAAGCAGCGTTGCCATAGTCTATACCAGCATGCAGATAGCAGGGCCAGTGCATAATAAGGGCCAGTTCAGAGAGGGCCTTTCTCTTAGTTCCACCCCAGTAATGGCATCTTCTCAGTAGCAACTTCCAGGCTGAGGAAATGCCTGCCAAAGGAGATTACACTGGAATCCTTTATTTTGTCCTTCTACTGGCATATAGAATACTTTTTGGTATTGATAGTACTAATTGGTTCTGAACTGATGTTTTTAATAAGTGCCTTTAAATTGTTTTTAAACTTTTAAAAGATACCATTTATAAGCAGAAGCACAAAATATGTTACATATAGTAAGTGAGTGCATACTCAAATAGTTTCTAAGACTGGCAGAATTAAGAGTGCTGCAATTTTTAAAAACCTTCTAGTTATAACTTCTATGCTTTCTCCCTTGATACGTATATACTTTTTAAACTTGATATGATAGTTTTTATACAATAAGCTATGCTCAAATATGCACAATTAAGATCAACAGTACTAATTTACCATATGATGAAAATGCCACAATATTTAGCATCAGAAGTATGATATATATTGCATATGAATTTCCCTTGTTTTTGCCAGTCTTTTTATGTTCTAATTATAACAGTCCAAGTTGTAAACAACACATGCTGAGGTTTTGACAGTGAACTTCTGATGAAGCACAGAGTAGAAATTTTAATTACACACCGTTCTAATACAGTGCACACTACTGTGACTTTGTCATCTTTGAAACAGTAACGGAGTGAAAAAAAGTTTTTAAAAAATCTGAGCAAGAAGGTAATGAGATCAATAAATGCCATCTAGGAAAAGTAATCACAACTCAGGAGACTTGCTAACCTTTCTGCAAATTCCAAGAATAAAAGAGCAGCTTGGAATGAAGGATGGTTTAGCAATGAGAAACAGGTACAATTATAAGAGAAAATGCAAGGATGGTGTATTAAAATAAACCTTATTTACCAAGGTGTGCTTGGTAAAAATTGCCAAGAGTTTTTTTTTTCAGCATATTACTCAAACTTTACTGATAACAGATGTTAGGAATTAGAAGCCTTCTAGTCCCACATATTCCCACATCCCCAGTGAGCTCAGTCAAACCCGATCTTAGGTTCCCAAACCAACTAGCACTTTCCCAGGAATCTCACAGAGTTAATCACAGAGGGAGAATGCAAGATCTGTGAAAAATGCCAGCAACCACGGCTGAGAAAGGTGGCACTGTGGTAATGGTGTCCAGGAAGTCAGTCTCATCTTCTAGCATGAAAGTAGGGCTTTTATTACCTTAATGGCCACACAGTTTTATTTTTGACATTTTTCTTCTAGGATCCATTTTGACATTCACTATAAGATAAAATAATTTGCTACCTTAAATTTTGTGTCTTGGTAGTACGTGTCATAAAACAAAGTAACTTAAAGAGTCATCGTTGCTCAAGAATCCTCATATTCTTGTATAAAAGTTTGAAGCCCTCAGGTCAACTCTCTAAAACAGTAAAAGAAATGCCCACAAGGTTTGGAAACACCTTTCTCAGAGGATCAAAAAGTAGCTTCTGCAAAGATAGCTGATGTTAAATTCTGCCTCTGTTCTCATCATAGAAGGTAATTTTCATGAAATTTGTTTCACAATACAAATGCTCCTATTACACTAGGAATTTCCAACCAGCCAGGGAAAAATCACCAGGTTGTAAAACTGTCTTATAAGTTACTAAGCACATTCTCACAAAAGCAGACACATTAAAGAGGGCACACGAAGATACAAACTTCACAAATTCTGCATGTAAATTGTATGCATAGGAGTAATTTAAGTAAATTATTGTTGTAAATAGCTATACCGAACACCTAATTCAAATGAAGAATACTGTGAATAAATGACCTTTGGACAATGGTACATGTTGTAGCAGTGCAGCTCAATTTCCGTATCCCCATTTTATTTAATTAAGTTTTATCTGGACAACCATTGGAACGGAGGATTTTTTTCCTGTAAAATAGGACACATGGATGTTTGCAGACAAAAATTATTTGGCTTCTACTCCAATGAAGAAGGTCCTTATCTGTGTGCTAATTAGATTTACCAAATACTGAGAGAATTGGGGTCTTTTTCCACTTAGCACTAGACTACCCATTAAGGACCCATTAAGGTCCTTAATGGGTACTCTAGTGCTAGTGGAAAAACACCCTTGCTCTTTACTTATTTATCTGTTACATCTGGAAGGCAAAATCTGTTCTGCAGAGCATATGGCACTGTTTATTGTCTATTAATAAGACCACGTTTCTTGAAAGAGGAAATTTCAGTTTATTTCACATCACTTGCTTAATTGAGATATCGGCTTACTCTATCCAAAGAATGCAAACAGTTTCTTTTCTCATTAGGACAACTTTGAAAGATCCTACTTAGACTGATACTAGTTCTGACCAAGAGTATCTTTGTTGAGTCATTATCTTCTCCTTGTTCTCTCATGGCTTTGACACTGAAAACTAACTTATTCTTGGGGGTCTATTTTGTTCCACTATAAACAGCAATCACTATCCATAAAAGCACTTTTTATACTTGAAATAAGGACTGAAAACAGGAAATTACAAGGTTGGTAGAAATAGAACATGAAAAAGCCACCCAGTGATTCCCATAATTATTTTTCTTATAATCACCACTCCAAAAGGAAAAAAAAACCCTTCCCTAAAAATAAACTTTTGTCCAAATATTCCAGGGTTAGCAGGTATTTGTCTTTCCCATTTTGGTGATTTTAGCAAAAGAGAACAATTCTGCTTTATTACCCATGGCCAAACTTCCATGGAACAATGAGAATGGTTCTGAATTCAGAACAAAACTCAAAGTCAGTTTTTTGCACAACTCTAATCCAGGAAGGAAGATGAATGGATCTGTAGTGAAATGGTGAAAAGGAAGTTTTCTATGACTTGTAAGAATCTGTTCCCAAAGTACATTATACTTGAACAGGGAACATAGTCTTTGTAATTTATTTATTCATATTTATATTTGCATCCCCCCTATCTTTTTTTAGTCCTCAAATTTAAAACATGTGAGACAAAGTTAAAATACGATATTTAAACATAGTACATACAAAAATTTAAATGTTTTATAGAAAACTCAGAGGTGGCCGAGAGGGAAATGCCAGGATGCCCAAATATGTTTTCATCTGTCTTCTAGAATTAGAAGGAGGTTTCTCTTACATTAAGTGCAAGTTTATTCCTTGATATTCATTAAAGCTCTGCTGGAGGGGGGTGGAGGCAAGATTTCACAATATTTTATGATTTAATTAGAATATAGTCTTTCATTGTGTGAGGTATTCATAATATATTAAAGTTAAGTTGAAAGATCTATAACAGTACCTAGGGTTGTTTTTATTACTGTTTATAATAAATAACTTTTGGGAGTGTTTTATAAACGTGGACAGATTTTTGCAGTTAAACCAGTAACAAAATTATATTGTGAAGTTCTCCCATTTTGTCTTGCACTATAAATACCATCAACCAGTGCACTACAGCCATACTTTAAATAAAAACCTTTGCGACATACTCAGGGAAAAAGAGCTATATAACACCAGTTCTAATAATCATTGTACTGTTTTGATTGAATTCATCTTGAGTCTTGCCTAAGTCTACAATTATTCCTTTAACAATAGTAAATTTAAATAAGTATGAAATGACACTAATTATAACCATTAGGTACTGTAATAGAAAAATATGAGAAGCCCCGAGTTTTCCATAAAACAAATAATTTAGGGGCTTTCCAGCAACCAGCGTAAAGTAGTCTCTTCAAAAGGTAGCATTGGGGAAAGTTGCAATATTGGGATTACATAATATTGACAGCAAGTTTAAAAAAATAGCAGAAGTAATGATTATTGTAAACAAGCAGAGTATGGGGGAAAGATGGGGGGGCGGGGCGTGTAGTGTAGAAGAGACCACTATGTGATCTGACTAAATCTGAAAAACTAGGGTACAGAAAAGGGAAACTACTGATCATGTGACCTTGGGAAAGAAGTGATAAATATGATCAATTGATCAATAAAGATACCATCTTGATAGGGAACATGCTCTGGAGGGGGTTGTCCACCACATTCCTGACTTCAACATTCTCTTAAGTTATTAAGTTATTCATGAATAGGCTATGGCACTTCCATATTCATAAGGTGTGAATAAGTGAACTGTAAAGACAGAGCCTTGGTGCATGTTTACTGTTTTATTTTCTGCATTTGATGCTCCACATTTGCTGGCTGGGTTGCTCTTTTTGGTTGGGCAATAGTGGTGAGAATGGTGAGAGTGAACCTGACCCAAGCTTCTTGTCACTCATCCAGATAGAGTGGGCTATAAATTAATAATTAACTGTCTAAAGGTTTTCCATTTTCTTAACCTCCTTTTCTAAATACTCCCACTGGGAGCTTTGACTTCTTTTCCAAGGCCATGTCTCCATTACTCAGCTGAAGATGCTGTTCCACTCATCCCAGTATGGCACGTCAGTCACCAATGTGACTGAGAACTTGTACATATGCTCCCAGGGCTGGGGAAAGCATTATAGGGTCAAGGTGCAAGGAACACTGACATTGCAAACTTGGGAGTGTTGCACCTGAAAGAGTGGGACAGCCATGCATGCTCCAACACAGTACATTTGCATGGTACATTTGAACCGCTTCCATCCCAGAGTTCCACAGCTGAAATGCACAGCTGTCTCAATCTTCATTAGCGGTGGAGCAGTCCTGCACACATCCATCACATTACTTCTGTGTGAAAGCTGAATGTGTGGGGGGGTGGGGGTGGCATGGCTGCAGTTGTACCTGATTCTGATCAGGTACATCACCTGATTGCTGAAGCAGCAGCTCGGCCATGCATAGCCATTGCTGCAGTGAAGCAGGCACTCTTGTATGGGAGCGTTCACACTTTACCCAGACCCAAGTAAGTCTGGATGAAGTTTAGATAGGCTGGCACTCACAATGCAAACAGCAGCCACCATCCCTGATCTTAACTGCTGTGGGATAGTATCTCACAACTGTTAAGTGCAAAAACTTCCTTGTTCTCTGATTCCTTTAGTTATTTCAGGAGCAAAATGTCTTAGGAGGTTGCCCATGTCTGTGCTTAAACCTGCCACTGTGCCTTGGCTACCAGTAGGGAAAATGCTCTGCTGCATCAGCCTGGCCAGGTTTCTGAAGCCACCACCCACCCACTCAACCCAGATGCCTTACAGAAGTGTGTGGGAATACAGTCCAAGTGGCTGGAATCTAATCCTCTCTTTCCCATGGGCTTAATGTTTCAATATTCATGAAGTTTTTCAGGAACCTAATCCTCAGATATGTCAGTTGCTTACAGTATTTATCTTCTAGAACTGTTGTTGTCTTATATATCTAATATATCAACACCCAGTTTATTAGGAAATGCATGGAACACACAGAAATTTTTCTTCCTTAAGGAGATATATTTATGACAATGCGTAAAAGAAGGCTTCAGGTAGATGCAAGAAAGGGAAACCAAAACCTTGCAGCTCCACAAACACCTCAGCTCCCACAACATTTATCTTCTGTATATCACAGATCCACAAATATTTCTTTTAAAGACACAAGGAAACAATGTCAGTTTTATAAGTCCTATTTATCTTGCTACTTCTCTACAGCTTGTGATTATGGCATTAAGCATAAAACATAGCTCAAAAGAAACACGAAAAATAGCATTGATTGTGCTGATGGATGAACTTAGTGTGGCTTAAGGGGAAACAATCATCATTTAAAGGATTTTGATCTACAAGAAGATGTTACTATCATCAGTCAACAGACATCATGCTGCTGATTTGTCTAGCAACCCAATTCTATGTGCATTTTATTTATTTATTTATTTACATTTTTATCCCACCCTACACCTGAAGGTATCCAGGCAGATAACAACATCTAAAATCAAACATTTTAAAAAATAACTGTACGTATTAAAAGAATAGCATCTACAAGTAGAAAGGGAAAGTGTATTCCCATTAAGCAAAGGCCAGGATAAAGAGGTACATCTTCACTGCCTTCCCAAACATATACAGTGAAAGTGATAGATGCACTTCAAGTGGGAAACTATTCCATAGGCTTAGGGGCCATCAATGAGAAGACCCTCTACCAGGTGCCCACCCCTTTTTCTGCTGAGGGTGATGGGACAAGACTTTAAAGTCTTGTACAAGACTTTTATCTTTAGCATATACATATAACATCAACTCCCTGGAAAATTTGTGAGAGACACATCCATCATCAGTCTGTTCAAGATTTTTCATAATTCCAGTCTAGGAAGGGATCTAGGGGTCTGCCTTTCACGTGTTAGTCTGAAACAGAGCAGGTTGAGCCTCCCTTCTAGTACATCTTGTCTGCGCTGGACAAAGATATGGCCTGGGATAAGGGACAAAAATGATGCCCTATCTCAGTCCACAAGACAACCAAACCATGAAGAGCATGCAGACACCATGCCCCCATAATCTAGAATAGACTGATGTGTCGACTGAGTTAATAAGGTATTATATTAAGCAGTTTAGTCCCAGTAAATATACTGGAATGTGACTAGAGGGAATGGCTGGCTGTAGCTCAGAGGGAGGTGGGAAGTTTGCCCTTAGGGAGAGCCAATCAGGGCATGCCAGCATCCCAAGGGGAGACTATATAAAGCCATCCAGCAGGGGTTTGTGGTTCTTTTCTGGGTTATTTTGCTGAGGGTGGGCAGGGAGAAATGGGCTCATGTAATCTACTTATCTGAGGGAAGTTCAGTTAGGAGTCCTGAGAAGGTGTATCATTGAGAGACTTAATTAGTTAATAGAAACGTTCTTTCTATGCAACAATAATTTACGTGCTGTGATCTGAGATTCTTAAAGGCATGATAATTACATTGTTTATCAATACTGAAGTGCTAGACTGTTGCCTATTCATGAGTGTTGTAACAATAAAGCAATTACTATCCTGTTCTCCTTAAAAGAGTGTCTGAGAGTTTGCTTTGCCTCGAAGTATTAACTTCGAGTATGTAGTATTGAAGTATCTAGTAGAGAGCACTGTGTCTTTAAGAGGGCAAGAAACATATTTACAAAGTTCCAAGAGACAGCTGGAGGAGAGGCTTCTTCTTTGTATTCAAGGAACAAGAAGGGGGAGTATGTAGGAGATCCCTGCCAATTCTGGACAAATACCAAGTGGCAGGAAGGTGTTGGGCAGTGGGGTCACCACAACTGAGTGCAGGGTTTTGGTGGTGCACCAGGGGCCACTGTTGAAAGTAGTGTGGAAGTTGGTATTGTCCACGAACTGCAAAGACTAGGAACTTGCATTTCCAAACTTTGGAGCTAAATAGTGGTTTCATGATCTGGCTCCAGTCTTCAAAGCTAGTGCTTGGGACTAAGCCAAAATGGGTTGTCTGAATGCAAACAGCCTTTGGAGCCGGCCACTACTAGCACACCTCATTGTGGCCCAAACTCATATGCCTGCACTATATGGGCTGGAGCAGCCCATGCAGTGCAAAAGTCACCAAAGAATTTCAGCTTTCAGTAGCATTAATTGTTCTTTACTACCCTGTTTAGGAAGGACACGACAATCCATACAGAGGACAAGCATCCAATGTCTCATATCACCCAAAAATGGAGACATGACAGCAACTTACACAGCTGCAACTTGGGGAGATGTCCTGACATAAATCCCTGTTCTGGTCGTCCATGATTGTTGCAAAACATAAACATTGAATAGAGACTGATATTAGGTGCCCTTTTATTGATTTCTGAAAGCCAGTTGGTTTCTGAAAGCTGACCAGCAACAGGATGAGACATACCTTTTTAATCCGATGCAACATAGTTCCCTATGTTCTTATTGTTGTGCCCTAATATGGCCCCCCAAAAGACTTCTCAACATTTATCACAGCTAAAAATTTTGTCCTTTCTGAATTTATCACATGGGCTTTATGAAGCTCTCTAAATCAACAGTCACCACATAGCAGAAATGTATGTAATCAATTATCTGTTGGGTAGAGCATTGCATTTAATTCTCCACAATTGCTCTGTTGTGAAGCAAAACTATTCCCATAAATCTATCAGCTAGAGCAAGATGTAACAACAGCAAAACAAATATCCAAATTAATCAGTAGTACTCCACATTATTGTTAAGTTATCAAAAAAGAAAGATGGGAGATTTTCACAATTGGCTGCTGTGAAATAATTTCTCAAATCTGGGAAATAAGTGCATGAACCAATGTTACCTAGGTGGTACCAGCTGGACATTGGAATTTGACTGACCAGAGGTTGGCAAGGATTTGTGGCAGGCAAATGGGTGAGTTCCAGCTGTACAAGCTTCTTACTGTTTTTCACCAAAAGGGCAAGACCTCATGATAGTTCACCCTCACCAGAAAACAGTGGGCCCCTCAAAGAGAGATGGGCTGTCCACATGATCAGAAGAACCCTGTCTGCTGCTTTGGAGGATTTGGGAGAATGCAGTGACTATCTGTTCTCTCTGCAAAGCTTCATTAGTCTGGAGAAAAGATAAGCTTTGCATTTTTAATTTACATCAGGAAGCACCCTTTGTGTGAATGGACAAGGGAGTAAGCCGTGGTCAATTCTGAACATTTAGAAAAGGTCCAGAAGAGGGTCACTAAAGTTTTTAAAGTTGTATTTCTTCTACATCTTTATTATACTTATATGTCAAATATACAGACCCAGTTGTTACTTAAAATATTTTTTTTAAAGAGGGTGACTAAAATGATCAAGGATCTAGGGAAGCTTTTTCTACAAGAAAAGACTGCAGTGTTTGCAGCTTTATAATCTAGCAATGAGGCAAGTGAGAGGAAGCCAGAGCTGTGCAGAATTGGATAATTTACCAGATCAAACTCTAACCACCCGCAGCTCAAGGGAGGGCAGTTTCAAAATCAAATGTTAGCTTAGCTTATTTCATTAATTTGGATTCATTTCATGTCCATTCAAATATATTCATTACTTTATTAAACTTTCCATTAATAGTGTTTTCCCTCCTAATAATCTTGCAGCTGAAAACAGAAATTCTGAGACTATGATTCCCAAACTTTTGTTTTTCCTTAAGCTCATGAGTTTGTCTACATTCTTTCACTGCTCAGGTTCCGTTGAAGGGAAACCAAGCTCTTTGACAACATGCCTTGTTCTCCTTTAATGCAGCAGCATTTCCTGCTAACCTCGATATATGACTAGAAGATAAATTTATTTTTGTCTTCAAAGCTCCTCTTAAGAACATGTCGCTTTGAATTCCAAAGGCAGAATGTCCACTGAATATGCACTACCCACATTTGTATTTAACATCTGGCTGTGCTTAATATTTGACATGTAACTACATTTCACATTTGACTTCTAGAATCTGCAGATAATTAATATTCAGTGACTTTCAACCATGTGTGGTTGCAGCTAAAATGTTGGGTTCATAACCTAACAGCTTGAACTGGTTCTGTTTGACAGAAGTAAGCACCCTTTGGAATACGCTCCCACATGATATTTAAAGCGTGTTTGCACTTCTGGTCTTGAGGCTCCAACTGAAATGAAGAATTTATCTTTTTATCCAGGCCTTTCCAGTGAACCCAATAGGGCTCCCTTATGTTCACTTGTATTCACCTAGACATTTCAGATAATAGGGCTGCTTTATTTTACTGTTTTAATTTTATCATAGGTTTGATTCATTTTGTATACTTTTAAAAGAAGGGTTGACTTATGTTTTTAATTACAGTTTTGTAAGCCACTCAGTTATTGAGTGGCTACACAATCTACTAAATAAACAAATACAATTTCACCAAATAAATCTTCCCTCCAAGAACAACAACAACAAATGTGCTAGTTTTTGTTTTCCTCTGACAGTTCCAGGTTAAGGAGTCATTTGGGACGAAACCTTTCACCTTCTGTGAACACCAGAGCTGTGCTTCAGGGGAAGCAGTTCCTTAAGGACCATCCAAACATAGTATAGAAACCAGCACAGCAGTAGCAATAGAACTGGACAGCCAAAATCATTTGTCCTCCCATTGGCATGGTGGTGGGTAAATACCTGAAGAAAATGTGGGAAAATTAAGTCCACAAGTGCACTTCTGAACTGAGCAACATTTGTCACACTACTCTGAAAGCCAAGAGGGTCAGACAGATGCATCTTTCAGGCTGTGGGGGGGAGGAACTGGGGCGCTCTAAGGCCATCTGCTGGGACTCGAGAGCAGGAGAAGGTTTGTCCTTGTCTCTGCTTGAGATGCCCATGAGCATTTGGTGGGCCGCTGTGTGCAACGGGATGCTGGACTAGATGGGCTGTGGCCTGATCCAGCAAGGCTTCTCTTATGTTCTTATGTTCTTATGTCCTCACCCTCACCTGTAGGCACCTAGGGTGTTTTTGCACTTCCCTTCCCATCCGCTGAATGAGAAAGGAGTGCAATGACCCAATGTTAACTAGCAGTTGCACTTGTGAGTGCTAGTCACTAAACAGACTAAGTCCTGCATAATTGGTCACTCACCTGTGATGGATCCAGGGGCCAGTCCTTTTCTGGGCACCACCATTTTGGTTGCAGTGCCCTCCGCAACTACGCATGCATGAGCGCCATCGCCATGACAACACTGATGCTCTGCACACACACAGTTGTGTCAATGGTCATCTGAGGTACCAGCTTGCTTGTGTAGCATCTCATATGACCCCAGAACACTGGAAGAGGTGCAAATGGCCATTGCCTGGATGCACCAGGTAAGCTTTTGGTCAACATTGGTAACATGCTTTTGTGCTCCACACCTAATCAACAAATAGGGACCTTCTGGGAAGGCAGGACACCCTTGGATGCTCTTCCCCAGAAGTTCCCTAATTGTTGACTACCAGCTGTAGTGTAAATAGTCGTCTGTTCTGCTCCTCAATTTGCATGCATTCAGTTTTGGCAGCTGATCTCTCAGAGCATGCCACACATCAGATTCATCATTCAAGTGGGAAAGTCAAGCCTGCTGCTTTTCTTCTTTCCCCCACTCCACCTCCACTTTCATGATCCCTAAAGTGATCCCTTTAGCAGTCCAAAGCAGGGGGCAAGTTGGGGAAAGAGGAACCTAATTTTAGCCCTATCATTTTCCACAAACAGTTTCCCCACTTTCTCCTTGGATAGGTGGAATAGAGACAGCACTGGATGCACAAACAACCAGTCCCTTAGTGCAGCAAGAGCAGGGAAAAGGGAAACATGCAGAAAATACAGCAGATTTTGGAGCATTTCTGGTGATAAGACAGTATCACAGGTGTAATCTCTCCCTATTTCATTTGGATGGTGCTTCTTAATATTGGAATCCAAAGTGAATCACTTTCACTGCAGGTTTGATTTATTGATGGTACATTTGTTTGGTGCTTCAGGCTTTTCTCATCACCTATATGCTAGGCTACATTACAGACAGACAGAGCCTGCAGTCTGGGCAGCTAGCTGGCCATGGAAGGCAGGAGGCAAGCTGTTTGAATACTCTCTAGAGTACAACAGAATAATGAAGGAGGCAAAGGGAAGAGGAAACAGAGGAAGGCAGAAGGGGGAATGATAGAATATAGAAGCCCTTGATCAGCCACTGAGGAAGCAGAGAGGGACACAACAGCTAGGGCTGAATGACCAGCAATGTTGGTGGCTGATGTTCTGGAGGCAAGATAAATCTTGCCCAGTCATGAGGCTTCCATTTGCAAACCTGTGCCTTAGAGATAATAGTTTTTGTCTGAGAACTAGTAATAGCTAAAACAGAAGTAGTGTACTGTCTCTCATATAACCACCTCTGACAAATAATAGATATGGTATTCTAATGCTGAGCCCAACCAGAATATTAGAATTATAAGATAAAAATGGCCAGATCCTCACTGTGCTATAAGCGCTCTAAACTCCCTACCAAGGAGAGATGGGATTTAGGACAATGGTATTCTCATCCTCAGTGTGAAATATTTGCTCTTGGAAAAAGTGTAAGGAAGAATCAGCACAAATCAGGTTGACTCAAGGGGCACGAGTTACAGTATACTCAAAGGGGGAGGAAGAGCAGATCTTAATGAAGCTTCCCATTACAGATAATTTGCAAAAGGGCTATAGAAACTGGGCTCTGAAAACTATAGTCCTTTGATACAGTTGGAAAGGATGTGGAAGCAATTCCCTGTTGGAATGCATCTTCTATTGGAGGGCTGCCTGGCACAGGTACAGTTTAAAGGTTTGGAATTCTTCAGAAAGGAGACCGCAAGGGTAAATGTGCATTCTAAAACAGAACATATGGCATTGCTCCTTGTCATGGCCTACCAAATATGCCAGGGTTTCCCTGTGTAAATTCATCTATGAGCACATCTAGTGAGTAAAGTCCATGTGGCATTAGCTCACTGGGAACTTCCAGGAGCTCACTGCCTGTATCCATTTTCTTTTCTTCTCTTTTTCATACCTTTGGCAATCTCCCAGAAGTTCCTAGTAAGCTAATGCCAGACCCTGGCAGGCATGCAGGAAAGTGAAACTATTACAGGAAACCTAGCCAGCACTACTGCTGTTTCCCCAAGGATAGCATTACAGTGCATTTTCACAGTCCTAGTACCAACCTTGAGTTGGGAAGACCATGTGATTCCCAATGCATGTCTGGTAGGATTTTGCTCTTGGCGTTGTGTTTAGAACTATCCTAAGAGGGACCTGCAAGTTGCTAATCAATAGAAGGTGCCCCTAGAAACTATTAAAAGATGTGCAGGGACTCCGGAGGGACTTCCAGACCACATTAGCAGTGCAACATTCCACCGCTGAAGTAAAAAGCTGCTGATTAATCAACAGCTTTTTACTTTGCAGTTTCTGTGTCATTACTGCTGGCAATCAAGTGTCCCATCTATCAGATGGGAAGTGACTGCACAGTCCTTCTGCAGCTTCCAGTTGTACCATCTGTTAGACAAGTGGCTGCAGAGGGACTGTGCAGCTTTCATCCTGTCTGGATGAACTCAGGGTGCCTCCAAACACTCAGTTGCTTTGCTGCCCTTGCGCAGCTTTTTTAGAGAAGTAAAGAGATGCTAATTTAACAGCATCTTTTTCTTGCACACTTACCACAGAATACTCTGCCACTATTGCGGTAATGGAGCTTCTGCTGCAAAGAGATGATGAAGATGATGGTCCAGAAGCTGCTACAGTGTCCCTTCACAGCTTCCAATCTTCCAGTCTGGCAGACCTGAAGCCTCTATGGTGTCCCACTGCAGCAAGGGGCATGTCTGGAGGCACCCTCAGACTAAGTATGCATACAGGTCACCTGACCACAATGTTCTGCACCATGTTGACATGAAGTTCTATTAGCGTATGCAAAATATGGGCAAATCAGTTTCTTCTCTTTGTCATTCATCATAAAAGGATATTGTTCCTACAACCTGCCATGTAGTGCAAAACCATGTTATGTAAGGAGTTGTCACCTTCAGAAGAGTCAAAGGAACCTCAAAGCCAAGTGTACCAGAGCATGTCAGTAGCACCCCAGATGCCAATGACTTTATAGCAAGTTTCACAGATCACTCAAAACAAGGGAAGGTGCCTTTTACCAACCTGTCAAGAACGAACTCTGCTATACAAAACCATGTAATACAGGGCAAGTTATATTTTACTGATCATACAAGCACAAAACCATTCTGTAAAACAACAGTGTTGTTATAACAGTCAATTGCATAAGCCTCCAATGTACTCTTAGCCTCATCCAGTCTGCTGCCTGTTGTGGGGCAGGAAGAACACCAACTACCACAGGGGTGACAAAAACTCTGACATTCAAGTTCCCGTGGTAACAAGTGCTGCAACAGGTAGAAATCCCATTTAATTCAGGCACGGCGACCAGAAGCAGAGTTGGAAATACCCTAGAATTCCACTCCCCCAAACCAATCCAGGCCACAGTTTTAGCCTTGGAATCACTTCCTCCTCCCCTCCATTCATCCACATAAATGGAAGAAGTGAATATCCTTGCCAAAAGTGTATTTGGAATATTTGGCAGAAGTTTCAAGTTAGGCTTCCTGGAGCAATTATTGATGTAGCTTTGGGGCTGGAAGCATTTACCTGCCCCCTAGTTGCCCAATAGATGCCTTAAGTACCCATGTAGATGGTGCCTTGGGCCCTTTCCCCAACTGGCCTTATTCTTGAATATATCTCAGGATAGAGGTCTGTTGTCCATGTGTTAATGCAGACTATAACAGGCCTTGCCTAGGGCTTGTCATAGCCTGCACTAGCATGCAGACCGCAAGCCCCTATTCCAGGTTATATTCTAGAATAAGGCCAAGTGCAGAAAGTCATGATATAATAAGAAGCTTATAAAGACCTGTCTTTTCTCTTTTCTGTTTAACGGGAGGGATAGCAGAGAGTAACTTTGATGTAGGGTTCCCCAGGGAATCCATGACTTTCTACTCTGTGTGTGTCAACATTTGAGAAAATCAGTCAAGGCTTAATGAATTTGCCTTTCCAGACCATGCTTAAACCATAGGAGCAGTCTTTTTCAGAGAATTTTTTAAAAAGAAATCACAATGATTTCTCAGAATTTATTTATTAGTTTTATTGCATTCATCCCATTAAAAAACAACAAAAAACCTGCCATCCAAGCTAATCATTCAGTAGCAAAAAAAAGGTGCAGTGAAATTTGTTTTGGCACTTTCTTCTCCTCCCACCACCTCCAGGTTCAAAAAGTAATGCATAAGCAGCCGTTTAATTGCCAGCAGAAACTTCATTGTGTTCCCTGAAACTCAAGAACTGCAGACTTGTCCTGTAGGTATGGATTTGTTTACAGATTATAATGAGTTTTTTAAATTAAATGGTTTCCAACTTTACACTGGGGTACTTTTAAGTACATGAAGATGGGAACATTGTTGGTATGCTATTTGGGTTGAAATGCAGCTAGTTCTCTTGTAATAACAACTTCACTTCGCCTTATTGAATTATGGTACACAGTCCTAATTAAAAGTACAAGGCTACCACGCATCACATTTTGCAGGTGAAATAAACTGAAGCTCCTATACTTTTACATCAATATCCTTAGGGAGTAATTGCATTCATATAAGGGATCATTACTATAAAAAAAAAAGGTATCTTTCTCTTTGCAAGGAAGCAGGGCCTTAGGCTCTTCCCACCCCTACTTTATTCCTCATATTTTAGGAACAGAAATCTTCAGCCAGTTTTTTTTTCCCGCTAAGCTTATGGGAAAAGGGGAAGAGAAAGCAGCTCTAGGAATAACTCCACTTGAATATTGAAAAATGAATGCAGTTTTTTATGCTCAGTGATTAGAGACCAGAATTATTTTTCTTTTGTAGGACAAACTTTAGAAACAAAATGACCAAAGATGAAAAGATGCTAGGTCTGCCTTTGAGCTATTAGTTCACAGTCTGAGTCTTGTTTTGTCTGTTTCACCAAGCAGTGGCTTAGCTATGACCTTTGTGTCTTGCTTTATATGCACTAGCCGTGCTTCACAGTTTCTCCAGCATTTGTTAGCAAGATGTAAAATCAATTATTTAAATTACTGAGGTGCCAAACACCTACCTGTACATGATGAAGATGTAATGGTGCCAAGCGAAAAAGGTATCCCATAAGATACATCCATCCATCTGTTGCTTTGTCCAAACTATGCCTCTTTTCACACTTAGGCAACGGGGATAGCCCAGGGACACTTTGGCTCAGAGTATCCACATACTACAAAGCCACTTCTCTTTCCAAACAGCTTCAAGTTTGCATGCCCATTCTCAATCATCAATAGCTACAAAGCAGTAAAAACTGCTCCTCAGCTATACAAGGAGCACTTATGGTGCTGCTAGTGCATCCCTGGATGCAGCTTTCACACTTACTTCTGTGCAGAGGCTGCACGGGGCCGTGGCAGCACAGCTGTGGCTGTGCAGTCATGCATCACATTACCCAATTGCCATAGCAGTGACCATCCATGCATGGCTGTCGCTGCAGTGAGGCGGATGCTGCCAGACATCAGCATTTGGATTTACGCTCCTGCAAGGCACGATCAAGGTAGGTTGGGGAAGTGTTTGACAGATGCCCGGAGGCAGTAATGAGCTGAACTGGGAGGCAATAAATTGACGCTGAACTCAGACAAGATGGAGGTGCTATGTGCCACAGGGTCTTAGGTCTAGAAAGGTATCTTGTTCTAGATGGGGCTGTAATCCCTTGGAAAGGACAGGTACAAAATCTGAAGGTGCCCTTGGACTCTGCGTCAATGCTTGAAGCTCAGGCAGAGGTGGAGGCCAAGAATGTGCCCTTCCAGTTCTAGATGGCCAGAGTAATCCAAGCTCTTCTCTTGTAACTTCCAGCTTGGACTATTGTAATGCGCTTTATGTGGGACTGACCTTGAAGATGATCCAGAACCTGCAGCTGGTGACAATAATTAAAGAATAGAGAGGCAATGTTGATATTACAATTCTGTTTCTTTCTTTTCAAATGCACGAAATGTAGAAATGTGTATGATAAAAATCGGCCCCACAGATGGACTGCTAGATAAATTTGTTTCTGCACAGCTACGTACATTAAAACAAGCAGCACAGTCTTTCTTTCATAACTATTTTCAAGGATCACAGCAGAGATCAAAATGCTTCCAAGCAAGAATTGGACATTCAGTTATATTCTCCATATTTCATTAACGTTTCTAAAGAATTATAGGAGAAATGCTTAATATAATTGCTAACTCACCCAAATCATTAAGAAAAGTAATTTATCATTTGCACATGCCGTTAGAATGTAAGGAATTGTTAAATTACCCATTGTCTGCCACTACCATAGTGGTTGACTTACAAAACAATAGCCCTGATGCAGCAAAAGACATTCTCAGAATACTGAATTCTGTGCTTCATATCCCTCTCTGCAATTAAACCCTTATATTTGAGGGATTCTAGAGTTACACTTCTGTGTCTCGATTTTATGTCTTCCTCAGGATGCACTCTGGCTAAATCCCCACTCAACATATAATCCTTTTACAGACTGTTTTCATAATCATCCATTCCCATTCAAAAAAAAATTTCCTAGTCTTTATGAGGACTAAATTGTCAAAATCCACAGAAAAAAACAACCTCAGAAAATAGCTCATTCCCGCTTTGGCAGCTAGCCTACTTTTTTTTTTCCATTGAGAATGGCACAGGGCTATTTGAGGAGTTCATGCCTTTTGGGCTGTCCCTCCCAAAATCCTTCCATCCAATCCCTGGTGCCATTGTGGGTGTGGCATTAAATGGGTTGGATTTCACTCTCAGGAAGGGCAGCCCCCTGTCGTTGCCATCCATCGCACCAGTTCCCCTCCTCCATATTGAATGCTGCCCCCCCCAAGCATGTACGTGATCCCAAGATGTACATGATCCCACACATGTTTTGCACATTCCACCCCCATTCACAGTGGAAGTAGGTGTGAATGCTGCATCTAGTGAAGCTGTGGAGCAGGAAACTAGCCTCAGGGCTTGGGGGTAAGCATTGATGGCATGCTACGCCACACTACAGAATATCAGCCCTCAATAGTTCTGGATCATGGAGCAATACCATCTGCATCTCTCCATGGTGCAGATCAAAGCCCTAGTAAACCTGGTTTAACTGGTCCACAATAGATCTGGATTAAAGATCTCTTAAACTGAATCTGGTTCTGCCTTGTGCAGACAGAGCTGGACTAAGACATGGGTGGAGCTTCCTAGGTCCACATTAACATGTAAATGAGGAGACCCAGGATCCTGACCAGAGGCCCTTTGATCCAGAGCTACAGGTAACTGAAGAAAGGACCATAGGTAGGTTTAACTTTAACAAAGGACTCGGTACCTTCAGTTCACTCCCTGTAAACTAATGCAGTGTGAGGCTTCCTAAAGTTTTGAATTGATTCATCTGTTTATCATTAATGATTAACAGATTAACATGTTGTGATTAAACACACACACATATACATATATATAAATCAAAGGTTTATAGAATTCTGCTCTTCAGGAAAATAAACACTTTCAAGGGCCTTTCTGAACAGTATTTTTGAAAGTAAAACATTACTTATACAATAATATTCATGCCTTATCAGAAGCATAATCTTCTAATATCTTTTTTCCTACATTTCAGCATACTGCCATCAGATTATCACACAATAAAACACTCAAGAGGAAGAGTTTAGCTTTCATCTTGTGCCAACGCTGTCTCTGTCAGCAGAAAATTTACCATTTCTCTTAATGATTCATCCCATGTACCAACTCTGAGACAAGAAATAGAAAGGAAAGGATCATTTGGTTGTAAATGTCAAAAACATGCTTTATCTAAAGACCTTGGCAAGCTTTATTTATAAATGTTGAGTAGAGATAATTTATATGGCTAACAGAGTCATTTTTTCTTAAATTGGTTTTGTCTATAAAATAAAATCAGTTTGCTCAACATCAGGTACCTGAACTTAATGCACGATAGACCATAAATCTGTGTCACGGAAGATTAAGGTAATCTTTTATTTGCAAATACTACATGCCCCCAATATTTATACTGGTGTGAGTGTTCACGATATTAGTCTAGTCAATGAAAGTCAGAAAAAAAAAACCTTATATAATGTCAGAAACAGATATCTCTGTTAACTATGAAGACTTGTTCCTCCAGGGAGGCAAATACAGATAGTAGTAAGAAAGTTGAGAGCAACATGAGGCTTTTTTTTTTAAAGGCACAACACGTTGAAGATGAACAGACATAAGTTCAAAATTGAATATGGATTTGGAGTGATTGTTATTTCTCAGCTCTGTAAAATGTGCGTGTGGAATGACGTATTGCCTGAAGTGCGGGACTGAGGCCATGTCTGAACTTTCCTGTGACCCCATATGCCTCAGTATCATGTCAAGGTGACAACTCTTTGTCCAGAAATGGTACATGCATGACAGGCATTTGCAGGGAGCTGAGAGCAAGTGAAGGTTTACCCTTCATCTTCTTGCTTAAGAATGCCCAGAAGCAATTGGTGGGCCACTGTGCCTGTGGTCACACCTTCACTTTAAAACTTCTGCAGTCCATCTTCAGACCTGACTGCTTACACCTTTTCATTTCTATCTCTTTTGTTTGTGGACTTTCCATCCTTCATTTAGACTTTTCTGAATGGAAATTCTATAAATAAAATGGATGGAAAAGAAAAGGCACGGGCAGTCAGATCTGAAGATGGATTGAAGAAGGTTTAAAGTGAAGATGTGACCACAGCCTAAGTGAGACAGAAAGCTCTGTTTGGGCTATCAGCATATGCACCAAGGGGCTGTAATGAGCAGTGGTTATGCCGTGTTGAGAGTTGTAGTGGCATTCATGATCGTTCTTGTGCCATATCAGGAGTCAAATGATAGAATACTAGATGTATACCAGTGTTCCAAACAGTGCAAAAAAGAACCCTGGTTTCCTCAGTAAATAGAACAAGAACACGAAAATTCATATACTGTTAATGTCAGTTCCATAAATATACATTCATTATGACATCAAGTTTTTATGGGTTTGTAATTGTAGTACCAAGTTAAACAGATAGTAATCCCATCATCATCACAACACAGCAAGCAGTTACCATAAAGTATCCATTTTCTGATGATAATAGTATTAAGTCATTAGGTTCTTCTCCCACATATACGAAGTAGCCAGGCAGTTATTTTGTGAAACATGTTACAGCTTATTAAACTTAATAAAAGTGTTTTTAAAAAACAAAAGAATGTAAAAACACAGGCAGTTGTAAAAACAATTTAAATCTAATGTAGGCATCATAAAAAATACTTAAGGTCATCAATTTATGTACCCTGAAACTAGCAAACAAAGTTACCCATGCAAAATAATAGTAATAATAATAAAAAATGTGACTTAAAGGAATTTTTTTTCCAAGCCTGGGCTGTAATCCAGTGCCACTATCTGAAGATACAGATTTATAGCAGAAGTAGATACAGATTTCTGCAGACAGACAAATAAATATCTTCTACAGCAAGCCTGCATTGACATCAAAATTTTAGTCTACCATTTCCAGAATGGAAGAACACATCACAGTATCTAATCCAGGGGTATCCAACTATTTAGTGTCTCTGGGTCACACTGGGGCACACATTAAAACACAAGCACTAACAAAAACTAATGAGCATATGCATAATTCCATATTGTTTAAGTACATTTACAATTTTGTTTGAACCACATTTATAGAAGAAGAGTTGACTTTTCTACCCCACTTTTCTCACCCATTTAAGGGGACTCAAAACAACTGACAAAGCTTTCTATTCATCTCCCCACAACAGAACACCCTGTGAGACAGGTGGGGCTGTAAGTAGAAAGTCCACAAATAAGATGGATAGAAATGCAAGCAGTCCATCAGACCTGAAGATGGACTAACTGAAGAAGGTTTAAAGTGAAGGTGTGGCCATGGCCCAAGTGTCTTCACCTTTTTAGTAGCACTCATCTAGGCATCAAACACCAGGATGCCAAATCACTGTAGGATAGAGGCAAAGGCAGTGGCACTTGGTTCCTTGTCTTTCATTGCACCAAGATGCTCTTCAATTGCACTGTGTTAAACCTCAGTTCTCACAAGTTCTCATGCAGTTTATCCAAACACCTGGGAAAATGTGGACAAATGGAATACTCTGCAGCAATGTTCCTGTAAGTGCTATTTTTTAGCCTGGAATATTGGATTATAATGCGCAGGTACTGCAGAGATCTGTAAAACCTGACTGGCAAGTTGAAATCTGCTGTATGTTCCATGCAGATCTTGAATCCTGTCTGGTTGCAGCCTCAAAGACAAAAGGCCTTTTTGCACTACAGCCAAATGGCTATAGTGCACAAACTCTAGGCCATGCGGGGGGGAAACATTCCTACCTCCCTAGGTGTGAATGCGGAACCCATCCCCACGTGGCCTAGCCCAAAAAGGCCGGCGCAGGGGTGGGACGCCCCTCCCAGGCCTGCCGCCATTGGTTCAGATTCAACCCAGGGGTGGGCAAGCCTGTCTCATCCCTTCCCCAGTTCCTGCGGGCTCTAGGTGATGAGATCAGATCTCTTAGAGCCCACAGGAACCAGCACAGGCCTACCTGGGGCACGCACACACGCGCGCACACGCACGCACACACCACTTACCTCTTCGCCAGGTTCAAAGTGGTGGGCCTGGCTGGAGGCATTGTACATCTGAGCAGGAACCCGGGGAAGGGACGAGATAGGCCTGCCTGCCCCTGGGTCAAACCTGACCCAATGACGGCAGGCAGGGGTGGGGCCCACAGCTGTTCCAGAAGGGGCATGCAAATGCTCTCCCTTCCAAACAGCTGTGGGACATCCGGGAACAAGTATAGAGCAGGTGGGATGGGGTGGGGTGGTTCTGAATGGAACCACCGGCCCATTAGAGTGAATTCTCTGTCCCAGGGCATCCTACCCGCGTTCTGGAGGTCCTCCTGCAAATAGGCCTCAGATGTCAATTTCCATCTAATCAATTCACCTCGGTCCCTTTGCATAAGCCACTGCTGTATATAAATCTGCTTTCTCCTGGCAGCTCAACATCTGCTTTCCATCCATTTATAACTAAAATGCAATTTCATTTCCCTAGCCCTTCTACAAATTTTGATGCTCATCACCGTTTCTAGTTTAAAGCTCCCAGAATCATTTACTCCCTTCAGATGTTGCTAAATTACACTAATCAAGTGCCAGAGCTGCTTAAGCTCACCTCTGCCTGGTAATATTCTCACTTGCCTTCCACTTTAGATCTCCAAGAGTTCTGTTGCTGGGTACCAAACTGAATACATAGCACTTCTTGTTAAATGACATTAGCAATGTCAAACTGTCCACTTAGAGAGGAAATCATTATTGCTGATCACTCTGGGACTGTTTGGTGAAGATGCAAGTTATTTGAGGTTCGTGTGGGTATATTTTAACAAAGACTTTGGATCTCATGCATAGTGGGTCAAAAGGGATGTCCAAACCCTCCTTTCAGTTTCAAAGACAGCAGCATGCATCCACCTGGCCAATCAGGCCAGAATCAAGATAAGGCATGGCATGCTGGAGGGCCATCCACAACATGGCAACTCAACTGCATCCCTGCCAATCTTTAGAGCCAAGAAACAAAACATTACCAGCCTCCAAAGTTGCAAGCTAGAGACAATTCATTCCTCGTGGCCCCAAAGAGCCCTGGAAGTGGGACAGCCTATAAAGCCCAGAGAAATCTCTCCAGCTCATCTATCCAGATGGTGGTAGCAGAACAGGAGCCAGCAGACAGAAGACAGACCATTTTAAAGTTGTCATGCCAAGAAGCAGGCCAGTCCAAATGGGCACCAGATATCCAGATCACTTCATGCTCAAGGACTGTGCGGATGTTGCTAAAGAAACTATTCAGGTTCTGTCACTTTCAAAGGCTGGAAACCTAGCAAAGCAACACAATTCATCAAAGCACAATGTCCTTTATGCACCAAAGCATAAGTGACCAGAACAAAAGCTGACTTCAACTTATATTTGCCTCCTACACAGGTAGAAGGAAGTATTCTGAAAATAGCTTCACTGGAAATTTCTGGATTTTTGCCTCTGGTCTTCCTTTCTCCTTTCCTATATACGTTGCTCCAACTAGGCTACACTCAGTATACTTTCCAACATGCCTGCTCCAATAAATAAATAATATTGGAACAACAAAAAAATATGGATCTTTAATTTACCTGCCTTCACCAGACAAATGAGGTAAAGTAGCTTGGCTTGCATTGACTGCAGCTCATTCCAGATGGCAAGAAGCAATGTGGGATCTAAATATCCTGGGATTGTATCTTGGCAGACATGAAGAGCAAACCTATGCTTACCTTTGCACCTGTCAGCAGCTTTTGCAATGAGGTTAGTTGGGGCTACGGAAGCCAACCAAGGGTGCTTCCAGGCACATTTAGCTGACCATGTGACCAGAAATGGCAGCAGGAAAATCTGAAGTAAAAAACTGCTCATTAATCAAATGAAATTCTCCTGTGTTGCTGCAGAAGATTGGTCCTCCTGGACAATGGGAAGCCATTGTACAGGGATCCGCCCTCCCCGCACAGCTTCTGCTTGTCCCCTTTGCCTGATGGGAAGTGGCAGTGTAGTGGCTGTGATAATTTAAGCATGACTGGAGGCACACCAAGTGTCTGCCCCCTTCCTGTTGTTGTTATTCATGCATCCAAATTGGCCTTGTGACGAATGTTGGTGACAAACCTGAAGTCAGTACTGGATTTTCCATAATAGCAATATATCAGGTTTTCGGCTGTTTAAACTGGATCTATGGGATTGCCGAGGGGATTCCTGGGATTCCTAATAGAGTATGGAGATGTTCAAGGATTTTACCACGTACCTGAAGGCAGCTTCAGGTTCCATCCAGACAAAGTCCCTTGTGGGGCTTGATGGAGCTGTCGCTTTTGCAGCTAGCACAGGGGCAAGAAATACTAGAAAATCTGAGGTGCCATCACACCACTATCTAGAATGATTCTGCAGGTAGAGGAAACTGAATTTCAGATATGCCAGCCAAGAACTAGAAGTTGATCTAGATATTTGGCTAGCTATCACATACACTGGAAAAAAAAAACCTTAAAAGTGAAATTGGGATGTGGTGACAATTTTGTCTTTTGGGGTGCAGTCAGAATGGGAAATTCCATGCTGATGTTACATAAGGACATAAGAGGAGCCCTGTTGGATCAGGCCACAGCCCATCTAGTCCAGCATCCCGTCACACACAGTGGCCCACCAAATGCTCATGGGCATACCAAGCAGAGACAAGGACGAACCTTTGCCTGCTCTGGAATCCCAGCAAATGGCCTTAGAAGCCCCCCCCCCAAGCCTAAAAGATGCACTTAGGCATTCATTCTACTAGCCATTGATACACCTGTCATCCATAAATTTGCCTAACCCTACCTTAAAGCCATCTAGACTGGTAGGTGTCACCACATTCCATAAACCGATGACCCTCTGAGTGAAGAAATATGTCACCCTGGCAATCCCTGGGATGGAAGGCAACGTGATAATATCTGCCCTGTGCCCAGCCAATCCTAGGTTAGCTGAAAATCAGCATGTAGATAGTATGTTAGGCAAATAATTACTGTAGATCAAGGCCCAGCCCAATAGAAACTAAATTGTCCTTCTCAGTTACTGTTGCCTTCTTCCTTCCGCAATGTTTACATGCTCCAGAAGGGACAAGCTAGTTAAAGATACAAGGATTTTTAAGGTTTTGAAGGATATGACTTAGCAGCCCCTGAGAAATACAGTGTCTTTATGACAGACCAGGATGGCAAGACCTGTGGCACTGCTTACCTCAGAGGTCCCTGTAGTTTCCGTTCCTGCTGAAGACAAGCCCTCCAAGAAAGGTTGATTCTACCCATGTATTCTTAAGGTGAAGAGACATCATCCAGCAGAACTGCCTGGACTCCTCCTTCTTGTCCCACGCTTCACCCATCCTTTGGGAAACCACATAGCCTATAGCTACCCCCTGTGAGTCCGTGTTATAAGCTAACAGTGGGGACATTAAAACAAAAAGGATCTCATAGCTAATTAGAAAAAAAAATGCCTGGATTAAAAACTGGATTAAATTGCCCAGTGGGAACACTAAAAAATAGTGTTGTAGCAAAAGCTGTACCATCCTGAACTAGCTGCAGGTGGGAACCAACAAGTGGGAGATAACCACTAATGGGCATTTTCAGTTGGGAAGGGTAATATTCTCATCACCATCAGATGGGCAGAGGCAACACATAAGAGGAGCCCTGCTGGATCAGACCACATCTCATTTAGTCCACCATCCTGTCCCACACAGTAGCCCACCAATTACTTACGGGCAACTCAAGCAGGAGACAAGGGGAAAACCTTCACCTGCTCTTGAATCCCAGAAAATTGCCTTGAAAGGCATCCTGCCTGCCTCCCCAGCCTGGAGGATGTACCTCAGCATAGATTCTAGTAGCCATTGATACACCTGTCATCCATGAATTTGTCCAACTGTTTCTTGAAGCTATCTAGGCTGGTTGCTCTTACCACCTCTTCTGGCAATAAATTCTATGGATTTTAAGTGTGGATGCTTAAGTAACTGATGCTTTAACTTTCTTTTTTGGCCTTTGGATTGTTCTGAACCTGCCTTTTTTATGTATGAAACCAAGCCTTGGACTCTATCATTGCTGTGGAGATGTCATTCTGCCTTATAAAATTCTACTTTACTTTTTATTATTGCAATTTATTGCTACTGCTCAAATTTTGCTTTTCATTTTATTATACCTAGCCTTTTTTCTTTGTACCCACAGCTGAAACCTTCAAAAACCACAATTCAACTATTCTGCCCAAATCAAAAGTGTTGACAGTTTTCCCTTTTACATCCACTTAGTAATGTCTCAATCAAGAACAGGAAAGAGAAGAAATGTAAATTAATGATTTTCATTCTAGATAAACAATTCAATACACAATACGATAAATATACAACACCGGCCTTTTTTTCTTTTTTAGTAGTTCTCAAATTTTATTTTTTCAGACTTCTTTATTTAATCCTATGGGCAAATTTAGTTCCGATATTCCAAGAAATGCTGGACAGATGCTAATGTCAATCAACCAGAAATGTTTGGTTGCTTGCAGTCATTTTCAAAATCAATGTGACTGGTTGTGGCAAATTAACCTAGGGCACAATTCTACTCCTGTTTCGCATAATAAACAATGCAAGTGATCTGATATGCCATTTATCAAATTCAGCCAAATAAATTATTAGGCATCCTCAAAGTTCATGTGCTGGGCAAACATTTCCTAATTGCTAACCGTACAGAAAGAAAACACACTCATATTTAGTGGTGTCAGAAAACAACACTATGTAGCCCTTTCACAGCATGTTAGTATTCAGTTAATTTATTCTACTACACAGAGTTAGGAGTTTGCTTTTTCTCTTCTTTCTCTTCTTTTTTAGCGCTGCTCTGTCATTTTTCTTCCAAACAAATTACAAGAGTAGAATAAAACAAATTGATAGCGACAATTCATTTTGTTAGAACTATAGAAACAAGACAATATATCAACATTTTCTCATTCCACAGCCTCATGCAGAGGAGAAAATGAAAATAATCTTGAACTTATGTAACTTCTGCACTAGATGCCTCCCTATCCGCCTTCAACATCACCTACTTCCTGATGCCAAATTCAACTATAACTTTGGTTTTCAGGGGCAGTTATTTCCAGGAGAGCCTAGTGAAACAGAACCAGTAAGGCAGTGCAGAAGAAGCAGGGTGGTAATTGGTGTTTCACGTTTGATTGCACAGAATCATATTTTGATTTGCTTTGGATCAAAAAGCAGAATTTAGCACAAACCAAGGCAAGGTATCAACAGACACTGCGGTACCTCCCTGCCAACTGACCAGTTCTGTTTCCCCAATCAGCTCCGATTATTTGTCTTTATTGGCGTAGTTTTCATGCATCAGGCTTGGCATTAATAATCCAAATGATAAGGTTGAAATAGAAGCTTTCAGTCTGAAATCCTTTTCAGACAACAAGATAATGTAGAGGACAGGGCGACTGATGGTCCCTAGACCTAATGGCTCTGTACTACTGCTAATAGCAGAGGTGCATGCCTCTGGGTAGGCAAATTACTGATATAATCCTGTCTCATTAAAATTAAGGATGGAGGAAACAAATATTCACTCTGTAAATGCCTGGATAAAAGGAAAAGTCTTCGATCAGCTCCTAAAGACCTCATGCCATGGTGTATAGTAACAGTGTGACGGAGCAGTGCTATAGAGACAGCCATATTAGCTTAATCCAGGACTGGATGATCTAGGATTTACATAAAAGTCAGGAACAGTAACTTCCACAACTGGATCCACCAGGGCAGAAAAGTAGCAGCGAGGCTTCACCTGGAACTTGGCTATGATCTCAGCAGCTTGAAACCTAGGGTGTTTTTCCGCTGTCAAAAAGTACCCATTTTTGCACCCATTTAGGACCCATTTGGGTGTGACCTGGATGATCCCATTTCCACCACTGCACCCATTTGGGACCCGACTGTTTCCACTGCCATGGGGGAAATCTGGATCTAATGGGTACATTTTGGCCTTTAATCCAGATTTTCTGTAGACCCCATTAATGGGGTCTACAATGGGGTATTCTGCCAGAAAATCTGGATTAAAGGGAGCCTGTTTCCACTGGAAACAAGCAATGGGGTCCAAAGGAGGCTAGGAGGAGGGGATGCACCCATTGCCCCCCCCCCAAACCTAGGCTCCGAAGTCACTTCAAAGCCACTTCGAATTGACTTCGGAGTCACTTCGAAGTCACTTCGAAGTCATTTTGAAGTCTGTGCAAAATAGCTCCAGAGTGCCTCTGAAGTCTGTGCTGATCTTTGGAGTGAACTTTGAAGTGACTCCGAAGTCATTTCGAAGTTCACTCCGAAGATCAGCACACACTTCAAAGGCACTCCAGAGCTATTTTGCACAGACTTCGAAGTGACTTTGAAGTGAATTCGAAGACTGCCCCCCCTGCCCCCCAAAACACCTGGGGTAATGGACCGACCCCTTGTGGGTTGATCCAGATTCCCCACATGGGTGCAAAGCTGTTTTCACAGCAGGGGTGTTAGCACCCATTGCTAATGGGTGCTACACCTCCAGTGTACCCATTCCTTAGATCCAGATCTAAGGGCTGCAGTGGAAAAACACCCCTAGTTTAGAGAGATCAGAGCCACACTTTACTGTCCTCACAGATATCCTGCACATCTATGGATGCCTCTACACAGGCTCTATAAGACACCACCCAACTTGCCTAGGAGTGAAGTGTGCAAACATCTGCATGCCTACTGGGACAGTGTGTTTACACACTCACCCCCATCTGGCTCTTGGGTCACTCCACCCACCCAGGAGTCACTTTACTTGTAGTTACTTCCAGCAACCTGCCAAGTACTTCCTCTTCCTCCTTGTAGATGAACGAGGGGACAGGAAGCACCTTAAAGGCTCAGTTTATGGAGGGTCCTTTTCATATCATACCAAAAATGCCCATCTTCTTTGACAATTACCAGTCTGGCATAAAAGAAGCTCCTCTCCAGAAACCTTGCAGCAGTTTCAGGGGCAGGTGTGTTTGTGAATCATGATGCCTCTCCCCACAGTAGCAGCTCATTTTCATTGTGTGCAACTAACCCAGCCACTGGGCTTCATCCAACCTTCATGGAGATGCACTCTGTGCCAGCACAGAACTGGAAGGAGTCAAAGTGTTTGCTACTTTCATCCACAGGAATTTAATCTACGTCCTATTTATCATGTCCTTTTTAAAAAATATTATTTTATTCAGTCCCTTTCCCTTGCTAATCTTTGGCTGTTCATATCCTTAAACTTTACTGACTCATGTATTTTCCAGTCCTGATTTTTCAGGACCTTAAAATACTTAGAGAGTTCCAGGTAACAGAAAATATCCTTCCTTCATCCACTTTATTACAGGGAGATAACAAGAAAGACAAAAGGGCTATTCATTACTACAACCTCCACTTTAGTGACTATATGTAAAATTAAATGCTTGAAGAAAGCTAGAATCTGTCAAAGAGGTAGCCAGCACTCAAAATGCCAACAAATAACTAAATATTGATACAATAATAACTAGTTTCCAAGAGTTAAACAACTCTTGGGGGCCATTTTCCCACTCAGCTTACCAAAACCTAGGGAGACAGATCTCAGATGTTATGCCTCCATGTTTGGTATCGTAACATGCCCATGAGGAGTTCACTGCTTGCCTAAGATACCATGGGGCAAGGGACTGAAATCTTGTTTTTTGGAGAAGTGCCAGTTTGTTCTAGTGAGCCAGTTTGGTCTAGTGGTTAAGGAGCCAGACTCCTTTCTGGGAATGCCAGGTTTGATTCCGCCCTCCTCCATGAAGCCAGCTGGGTGACCTTGGGCTAATCACAGATCTTTTCTGAGCTCTCACAGCCCCACCTGTCTCACAGGGTGTCTGTTGAGGGGAGAAGAATAGAAAGCTTTGAGTTCCCTTAAATCAGTGAGAAAAGCGAGGTAGAAAAGCTAACTCTTCTTCTTCCTCCTGCTCCACGGGACATCCATTTCACCAGGCATGAAATTGGCATTCAAATTCGCAAATTTTATCTTTTTTTTCAAATTCTCAGACATTTGCATCAAATTGAAAATCCATTTTTTCAATCGTCCAAAAATTCAAAGTGAACAAAGCTCATGCTTGTGAAAATGAGCATTTAAACCGAATATTCGTATTTTGCTATGTTTTTGACTGCATGATCTGACAACAAACCAAAATTTTGGATGCTCAATTCAACAGTGCAATAAATTTGAATTTATTATTTTTCTTGTGCACATCCCTGGATCTTTTGCAAAGGTCATTTCTTACTTCCTTATGTCATAGAATGAAGCCTTTGTTAAAAGCCATATATAGGTGGTACAAAAAAAGACAAAATCTGATTTGCTTCCTTACTTGAGAATCTTTCTGGTTATTCATGAATGTTCACATCCCAATCACATTGATTCTTGATCATGCCCAGTGTTACTCAGGATATCAAAGGACCAATTAAAACCCATAAATTTGAGCTGAGTCAATTATCACACACTTTGTCTCCAGGGCCACATGGACAAAAATTAATTAGTTAGGGAAATTAAAGCCTCAAAGTTCAAAGAGTTAATTTCAGTAGGCAATTAGGTAGGCAATGAATACTATTTGTTTAAAAAAGCAACCACATAACTGGAAGACCTAGTAGCAACATTTGTTATACAGTATGCAAAACCTAGAAAAGACACTTTATGGTCACACACTACACAGTGCTGCAGAGGATGTAATGAAAGCCCTACATATTTCCATATGGTATGGGAATGCACAACCTTGCAGATATTTAGAAGGTCAGTGCCACAAGACATAATAACTGGAAACTTCCTCCCTTTAGATCCACAGATCTATCTTTTGCAAAATCTTAATATAAATCAAATTTCAACTGACTTTAAAACTCATGCAACAAATATAATAATAGCTAAACAACAGAGGCTTGCACAAAATAAGAATGGTATGCACAACTTTGGGATATTGCAATGAATGAATTTGGGACTATCTAAATAAATAGGGTGCTGGGAGAAGGATGACAACAGGTGTGGAAGGGCAGTGCAAAAGAATAATAACATCAACATACCTGACGAAGCTCATTTCTTGAGAATTGCAAACTAAAATTGGACCTTAACAAACACATCCATGTCAGTGGAGAAAAGGAGAGGGTAGAAGAGGAGGGCAGATTTAATAGTGCAAATGTATAAGCTCTTCAATTGTATAGACTTATTATTAAAATAAATTAGTTAATAAAGAAGACCTTTACAATAAAGAAGACCTTCCAGGCCTAGAAACTTTTGGTTCTGCCAGTTCTTAACTATTGGCATTACAAATTGATCTTTCCTTTTCACAAGCGTGTGTTGTTTTCATGAATAGCAATATGAACAGCATATCTCATGCATGCCATTTGATGAATACCAGTATTAGCAGTATATCTCATGCATACCATTTCGTTTCACACATTGGTTTATAGTCTGCATGAGAGATATTTCTATGAATTCCATCAGTAGGGTTCTGAAGGGAGGCAGGATAGCACCAAAGAGCCTCTCCATCTGCCCTGCTCCATCTGAGCATTTTAATGGTAAAAGCAGGAAAGTACAATAAGAAAGTGCTTTCTCCCGTTCTCCACTTTGCCACCGTACCAGTGCATGAAAGGACTTATCCACAGCACTTTCTTTGAGTTTGGGATATACTCACCGTGTAAGAAGATGACACCCAGTGTGTAAGACAACCCCGACTTTTGAGAAAATGTTCCTGGGTTAAAAGTAGTCTTATACGCCAGATATACTATACTTTCCTCGGTTAATAGTAAAAGTACTTTCTTACAAGCATTCCAATCCTGAATCTGCAAAGGCACCCACCACCATCAAGCAATCTGAGAAGGTCACTGAGGACCTTCAGTCAGTTTGGCTGAGTGGTTAGGGAGCTGGACCCTTATCTGGGAATACCGGGTTTGATTCCACTCTCCCCCATGAAGCCAGGTGGGTGACCTTGAGCTACTCACAGATTTCTTCTGAGCTTTCACAGCCCCACCTACCCCACAGGGTGTTCTGTTGTGGGGAGAAGAATAGAAAGCTTTGTCAGCTGCTTTGAGTCCCCTTAAATGGGTGAGAAAAGCAGGCTAGAAAAGCCAACACTACTTCTTCTCTTCCTCTCTCCAGAACATCCTTTATCAAAGTGCTGGGGGGGGGGGATGGACGCTGACAGTGTCCAACCTTTCAGAGTGCCTTCTACCACCCTTTAGACAAATGGCAGCAGAAAGTTGGCCCTGCACTACACAGGATGTATACCAGCAAAGACCCACTTTGGAGGCTTTTTCCAGTGTGAGGAGGTCCATTGCCTGTGGAGAGGACATCTCAGCTCTGAGACTGAGATGCCAGGCCTTAAAACACATGGGGTAAAGCATGGGCCATTTTATCTGAACACACACCCTTCAGGGCAAAGACAAGCATTCTTGCCTTGGCACACCCTCTGCTGGTGCAGTGCGGTGTCATGTCCTTTTAGATTGTAAGCCTGAGGGCAAGAACTTATCAAACAATGTATTGTAAGCCACTCTGAGATAGTTTTAGGCTTAAGAATATATAAATAAACCAATAAATAAATAAAGGGTATACTGGCATGCAGACCATGGAGGCTTGCAGAAGGCTTACAGAGGGGGGGCACAATAGGTCTACCAGGGCCTCATGTAGACTAGCTCCAATGTTCACCTGAGCTTTGGGCCATTCATTGTGCAGATGGCATTGTTCCACGCCACAGCATTCTGTCCCAGGTTTCTGACAGAACACATGTTCCTGATCAACCATTCCAGATCTGCACAAGTAGGTGCAGAAAGATCCCATGGATGCATCCTGATATATTAAAAACAAAAAGCAACTTAGAGGTGGCATCTTGTGGAATCTAGTGTACCCTTCCCAAATCAGATCCACATTAAATGCCAAAAAAGGCACTTTCTGTCCTTTGATGTGGATTAGGGTTGCAGGGATGAGGAACCCTAGCACCCAAACTACTTTTAAGATGTTTTTCTATTGCATGTAGACACAACACAACTGCCCTACAGACAGAGTGATGGGCCTTTTCTGCATCAAGCTTCTACTGGATTATATTCCAGAACAGGGACCTGCCATCCACATCCTGGCTGGGACCTGTCATAACTGTCACATAGTGTAGTGGATTTGGACTGGAGTCAGATCACTTATCAATCTCAGAGAATAGTTGGACAGTCATTCAGCCAAATAAATCCAGAGACAAAGTATTTCTTTCTTCACTGGAAAGTTCAGAACTTCTCTTTAAACAGCAAACTAAAGATAAAAACCTTGTTCAACACAGAGCTAATTTTATAGCCCACAAACTGCCAGTCATCATGAGGTTTCAGAATGATGTCATCTAATGACTCTTCAGTTCCTGACAACTATTAGAATTCGGAACTGTTTGACAATAATCCGCCCTAACATGTGGATGGAAGGTCCCTATTCCAAGATATAATCCAGAATAAATCCCAGTGCAGAAAGGGTCATGTTCTTCCCTGTTGTACTATAGGAGTTTTCTGATTCTGGCTAGAATTTCAGAGTAAGACCTAGAAGAACAGAGTTCAAATCTCCACTCATCCATGGAAGCTCCCAGGGCCAATTACTGCCCATCTGCCTATCCTATCTTACAGTGTTGTTGGGAGAACAGAATAGGAGAATAATGTTCACCACCTTGAGGTCTTGGGAAGAAAGGCAGAACATAAATGCAATATATAAATAAATGGAAGTACCTACCACATCTCACAGATAAAATTGGCTGAGGGGAAATTTTCTTATTCCACTTTAGTTCTGATTCTGCTTTTTAAGAATCAGTATAGGATACAGGACAGAGTTTCTTGGACTGCTACCTGATGATGTAGCAGCAGCATCTTCCCTTCGAACTGCTGCAACTAAAGTTGATCTGTAGAACCAGCCCACAAGGAGCCATTTGTTCATGCAAAGTGTCTGTAAATGGTGGATGAATGATTAGTAAAATCTTCCTGTAAATAGCTAATCAATAGTTATAGATCCAACAAACAATTTAGGAAGCTTAGAAGTTGCAGCATCAAGCAGAGTTTCCATGCAAATTATTGATTTCATGATTTTGAAGTACATTTATAATCATGCATCAGGTAGGAGAACCAGTGGCTGCATTTTATTTTATTTCTGTGGGGGTTTTTCTTGCTGCTATTTGTGTATGCATGTGGGTTTACGCTGAGAAAGGTAATTCTTTGGAGAGTGCAGATTGCCTTACCCAGAAAACAGAGGATTTCAAGTCTTTTTCTTTGCAAAGGTGTAAAACAGGGGAAACATTGTCAGCACCTCAAGACATTTTGGTACTATTATAGCTGCAGCATTTTCCTGTACCATAGCCATTTTACTTACATATTTATTTTTAAATATCCCCCAAAATAAAGCCGCAAGAATTGCATTTTACATTTGATATCTTCTCAGCCAATTCTCCTCAGGGCTAGCAGCATGCACTCAACACATCTTTAAAGAGATAACGCACTATTCCCACAATTGTCAAGGCAGCATTTCAGGCTAGTTTCCAAAGTACAATGTGGAGGTTAACAGTAGCAAAATTACAGGTTACCACTTTTCTTAGTGTACTTGTTTAAGAGTTGTGTAAGAGCTCTCTCCTGAAGCTTCACAATATCAAAAGCATCAAGATAGTTGGTGGATTTCAAAGTGCCTTTTATTCATCTGATAAAAGCAGAGAAACATAACAGAAAGAAACTTGGCAATCCTTTTTTGACTCTGCAAGGCTGCAGATGCTTATACAAAGGTAAGCCTGAGATGGCTTGAATTGGTTTTATACAAGATTAAGGCTGCATCCATATGCAAATTGTGGTTTACAGGTGGCTTAGAGGTGCTAGCATGAGGATAACAGAATTCTCATCCCACCTTTAACCCATATTAAATGCCAGAAAATGAACGTTGATTACAGGTAGGATGTGAGCACTGGGATATGGAAGCAACCACCTACAGTATAAGTCATTTTTTAGTCTTCTTCAGTGCTTACAGTAAGTGTGCTAAAGGTTACAGCCTGCAGTAAAACCCAAGCCTTAATGGTAGGCAGAACTTCCACATTTTGGAATTATCTCCTGTTAGGGTTGGGTGGAAAACATTTGTCATGTTCACAATTCATTCAGATTTGAACATTTGCAAGTGAATCAATAGAGGCATATGTATCTGGCCTTCTTTAAAGCTTTGTAGAAGCTTTGTGTTAAGGGCCAGATCTACCCACACCCGGCCTCCCATGGCTGTGCCCCTTTACCTGGAAATCCAGCCACTGCAGCTGCTGCTGGAGCCACCATAGTCATCATGTCCTTCTCTGTGGCTCAACTAGGCCTTCCAGAGAGCTTGTACAGCTTTAGAGACTACCCCCACCTGGGAAGCACAGGAAGACCTAGCTGAGCCTCTGAGAAGGGTGCAGCGGCAAAAGCAAAAGGTTAGCGGCAGAGGTGGGGGGTGTTTTTGCATGCAAACGGATGTTCCTGCATGAAGACAAAGTCTCCCACATTTGCAGGGAGGGGTTTGCATGAAGCCAAATATCCCACTCTTTGATGTGTATCAAATTGAAGGGGGGAAATAGGCTGAAGTTCATGCATATCCCTACCTCCTGTTCATAACCTTATTGGGCCAGGAACAATTTTCATGCCAAAATAAATAACTAGCCCACCATTAAGCAAAGCATAATTTATCCCAGTGGCAGTCTGTGAATCAGCACTGTGGTGGGTGACAGAGCCAGGGCAGCTTTGCAAGTGACACATTTGCGTACCAGTTTGAGAAGGAGATACTACTGGGGTTTCTAACCATTGTCTGATCAATCCAACTGGCAGGCCAGGATTCCAGCCTTTCCAACCTAATGCTCTCCATATTTTACAGGCTGCAGCTGTCATCTTCCATTAGCCTCAGTCATGTTGGCTAGAGATGATGAGGTAGAACCCAAGAGGAACAAGTATTTTCCTGGTCTACTTGAAAAGATTGAACAGGAGATCTTCTGCACATAAAACAGATTTTCTCTTACTGATCTGGAATCTTCCAATGTGTTCTTAAGGACATATAATAAAGAAGGGAAGGAGAAAATGGAGAAATAGAGTCCTGACTCCTCCAGGGGTTGGGGTATCAGATTGTCACCACTCCAGCTGCTGCTGCCTGCTGACCCAACCGCTGAAAGGGGCAGATGGTCCCTTTTCTCTTTGAGGTCACTGTGGCAATAGAACTGGTATAGGGGTGGCATTTCTGCTGTTTTATCACACTGCCAACCCAAACACAAGCATTCAGAGCTGCATATAGTATACAAAGCCCAGAATCTAGGCCTCTGCAAGTGGTATTCTGCTCACAGAAAAGTTATGGCAGCCACAGAGAACCCCATGTGGCCTTTAGTCTTGTCCCTCCCCACTTCCATCACACCAGCAGTCACTGCCACACAATCAGCCCAATCAGGGCTTTGTTTGGATAGTGGCAAAGTCAAATGGTGCCCTAGCACGGTTTCAGGTAACACTTTCAGAAACTCTATTGTTTTAGTTTGTTAACTTTT
This sequence comes from Aspidoscelis tigris stejnegeri, assembly GCA_023333525.1. Taxonomy (NCBI): domain Eukaryota; kingdom Metazoa; phylum Chordata; class Lepidosauria; order Squamata; family Teiidae; genus Aspidoscelis; species Aspidoscelis tigris. The sequence goes on from JALMGA010000008.1 coordinate 47,466,653, forward strand.
ATGTTTGGTTTTTAAAGTTGTACCCCAGTCCAAGACTGTTGGGTATAGGGTAGGATAAAAATGCAAGCAAGCAAGCAAGCAAGCAAGCAAGCAAGCAAGCAAGCATGCATGCATGCATGCATGCATGCATGCATACATACATACATACATACATACATACATACATACATACATACATACATACATACATACATACATACATGGAATTCTGCAAAGCAAATCATTTAAAAGCTCAGATAAAGTGGTCACTAAAAAGCTAATGTAAGAAATATTGCACTTCTTCTCTATTCATAAAAAAAATTACAAGGGAAGGTGGCCCTTTAAACCATGGCAACAACCAGCAAGTTACAAATGAGCACTATAGGCAGAGTTTGCTTTTTAAATCAGCAGCGTTTTACAAGCGACGTGTCACAGTGATTAACACAGCAGAAGGACAAACATAAAAAGCAGACTGAATTCCCGTAATCCACCACCCAGATCACATCGTAAAGAATCCATCTCCACCTGGACAGGTGGAGAGACAGCTATGGATGAAAAATAGAGCGGCTTCTGTGGCAAACCAGAAAGCTGATATTTGCAACTCAGGAATGCCAGTGGAATGCCAGTAAGAAGAATATAATGCGGGTTCATTAAGATGATGAACTTTACTAGCCAAATCATGTTGTTTCTTTTGGGATTTCTTCCAAATGGTTTGTTTTGACTGGATCTGAGCAAACAACTCAGCCCTTAAACAGAGGTTACACAGAGACACAAGATTCATTGTTTCCTTTATACTGTTATTAGCAAATGACTAAGATAGTTATAGATTATTTTTCTCCTGTATCTCTCCCTGTGCCTAGGAATGTGAGCCTTTTTATGCTCTGTTTTAAGCCCACTAGATGGCATTGTAATATTATACGTTCTATTGTCTTTTCCTCTCTTTTGTGTAAAAGAAAGTCTTTAAGACCAATGCTATGCCATTGTTCTCCCATGTAGGCTTGTTGATGACCAAGGCTTGAATTTCTTTTAAATGAGTTCATAAATGAACTAACATGGGTTTTGGCACCTGGTTAAAACATTCTTCCTCAGCCAGGCCTGTGGTACATGGTTTCCTATGAATGTAGTCCTGCCAGAAGGGAAGGGCAGAGTTTGGGTGGATTATGTTTTAAGTATGTTTTAGTGTTTTGTGTTTCTAGTGTATGCTGTGACCTGAAGATCGAGATACAAACATCATGGAGATTGCGGAAGGATTAATAGTATTTAACTATTGCCTGGTGGTCACTGGAGCAGTGTGAAACCTAATGATCCTTTATACTTTTCCATGGAGTCTGCATTGAGGCTAGATGCGATATTGTAAGTGAAAGCATACTCTAATTTTAAAAAATTAAATTACAAATAGTCTCCCCTTTGAGGTATGCCAATCACCTTCACTGTAAACAGTTCAGAAGGCAGTGAAGACAAACCTCTTTGTCCTGGCCTTTGCTTAAATGGGGATACACTTTTCCCTTCTCACTTGCAGATGCTATTGTTTTAATACATACTGTTATTGTTTTAATAATGTTTGATTTTACTTGTTGTTACCTGCCCAGAGACCTCTGCGATAGGGCGGGATAAAAATGTAAATAAATAAATAAATAAAACAATATCCCCTGATTACATACATTGGAACAGTGATGCAATTCAAAATACATCTATAAATAACAATTCTGTTTTCAAAAACACAAAAATGATTTACTAAAATTTTGTTAATTAATAGGTTACTATCTACCTTATTCCTCAATTAATTCTATCTCCTAATGCAGCCCCAATACAAAGATCCTTTATTATTCCCTGTTATCCCATGTTCTTTAGCAGTATTTTGCCCTGCTGAACCATATTATTTGCCCTATTGCTATTCTCATGACCATAAGTCAGTTTGTCCTCTTTAATTGGTGATAACACTATTCTGCTAGGTAAGTAACAGACTTTAATTTTAGATATTTCCTCTGAGCACTGTGCCTTTAATGAAGTAGGTTGGTCTACAAAAGTGCATGCTAACAACTTCTTTCTCTTTGTTGTTTTATAAAGTGCTACTAACCCACTTTGCTTATACATTTTCCAAATTTCTAAAACCAAAATCTTCCTAATCACTCCTTGCATCACTTTTCCTTGATCTGAAATGATTTTTTCTAGAATGGGTTTCCATACTGATTCTTTTAAAGTCCTAACAAGTTGGCATACATGAATCATTAATTTTACCAATGTTTTATTTTTCATTCTTTGGTTATTTCCATTAAATATAGTTAGTAATGCCAATTTGATTGAATTATAAAGGTGTATTAAGGATTTTCAGCTCATACTCCAATCTGAGGGCCAAGAGTCTGGGATCAATCAGACCTAAGTTTAACAAAGTTTCTCCCATTCATTGATTTTACCTTTTATCACTAATCTGATTTTAATAAGAAATAGCTATTCCAGCTACATATTTGTCCTTGCCAACAGCATTTAGCAACCATCATAAAGAAGTTGGTTTAAATTTAATAGGCTTTATATCTAAGCCACAAGGAAATAAAAATCAATACAGTTCATAATTCTTTAATCACTCCTTAGAATCTAGTATGCTCAGTGAAAACATAATAAAAAATTTGTTTGATATATTTTCTTTATTAAGTTTTTCTTTAACAGCACACAACAACTATATTAATCTCCAACAGTATTCTTGCTCTTCTTGTTGTTCTTAGTATGACTTCCGTCCTCTATCCAACACCTCCTCTTCTTTCCATTCTTTGTCTACTCCTTGTAGATTCTAATTGTTATCCAGCTGACCCCTCTTTCTCACAGAACCAGTCTTAATTTTACAGCAAGTTTTTGAAAGACTGCCCCTCTTTCAAATCTTATATGTACTTCTGCCTAGTACATTACCCCAAATGTTAAAAATAAAGTACGAAAAATAACCATTTAAACTTATATAAACCTATAATATTACCATTTACTAATCCATACTATTCTTAACCAATTAAACTTGTTTTATTCCCCTTTGCTCGGTTAATAAACTCATAAACTCAAAATGTTGTTATTTCTTGGGCTATAATATTTTCTAATCTGATACTACCCTTATTTTGTTAATTTCTAAACTATCATATTTTCGTCATACAGCTTCAAAATAATTCTTCACATTTATTAATGAGCTTATATAACTTATAACAATTCCACACCTGCTAGAATTCAAAGGTGCTTCATCACTTTACACTGGCAATCTACCCTTTTAGATTAAACTTCTCAGTTGTCCCAGTGTCTAAGTAATAGCTCCTATAGAGATCCTACTCCTCTCCACTGTGGAAGTGGGGAGCTCATCTGATTGTATACATTGTATACATATGATTGTGCTTGCTTTTTGCTGTTCCCTGTTCCCTCCCACACCATTTTCCTTTTGTTTCTTGTCTCTTAAGATTGTAAGCCTGAGGGCAGGGACCTGTCTAAGATTAATATAATACTGTAACCCGCCCTGAGACCTTCGGGTATAGGGCGGGATAGAAATACAAATACAAATAAATTCCAAACATTCCTTCCTTTGTTCCATGATGACTGTTGTAAATTTCCATCTTCTTCCCAAGTTTCAATTTCGGAGAGGTGTCAGCCCATGCACCCGCCTCCTTTCTGGGTCATTTTCCTTCCTCCTCTTCGCCTGAACTTACTTTCCTGGGAATTTCATAGAGCTACTCAATTCCTTGTAGTGGCTCTGCTGCTTACGGAGAAGCAGCTTGTCAGGGAGCAGGGGTGGAATAAGCTAAACTTCAGAAGCTGCTTGCCTGCCAGTTAAAAAACTAACCAAAGCCGCTACAATGAGGCAGTTTAGCAGAGAAGTGTTTCTCTGCTAAACTGCCTCTAACTTCAGAAGCTGCTTGCCAGCAATCAGGGAGCGGGGGTGGAATAAGGATTGCAGGAAGAGTCTTGTGGGACAGCAAGGGTCAGATGACCCCCCTCATTGCTGCATCTTACTGGGGTGATCAGTTCTTTTACATTTGCCTGGTTATCAGAGGCTCGTTTCTGTTTGATCACTGTTCAGTGCCCAGCAGTTGTGATCAGGGAAGGGGCACTGGGTTGGATTTCCTGCCCTTGGAGAGAGTGGGTGGAGAGAAAAAGATGTGGTTTCCCAATGCAGGGGTTTAGCACGGTTTGCATGGGGACAGGTGTGTTCAACTTTAGCCCATGTTTTCGTCAGTTGCATGGGAACAGGTCAATTCAAACTAGACTCTGTATTGGGAGTAACCCGAATCCATCCCAAAGTAAATGGAGTGCATGGGAATTCCGCCTTTCTGTTCCTTTTGGTTTGGTTTTTAAAAGGTCTTATCTTATTGTAAAGTTTAGAATAAATCAGTACTTGAGAACGGTTTCCTATAAATGGAAAGATCTCCATTAAACTGAAAGAGATTGTACATGGCGTATGAATGCAAAATAGATTTCCACTTCTTTCAGTGGGACTAACTGTACATTCTTCCTAGTTACACAGGGATAGAACTGCAACTTGATCTATGTTGTTTTGATTGGTTGCTCTTAACTCCAGTTTAGAAGCTATCAAATCTCTCATGAACTATAAAATGCTGGTTCTGTCAATGTTCCAGCTAAAATTCTAAATGGAGGTAATAAATTTATCCAAAGGAATCACCTACCAAAACACCAAAAGGAAAGGATAATACAACTTACTTACAGAAAAAAAGAAAAAGAAAATCAATGGAAATAGAAGCTAAGGAGAAATTACATTTTGTTTTAGAACAGTCTTTTCCTGATCTCAAGATACACAGTGCAGTATTTATACAGGCCTCTTGGATATGCTGGCTTTCCAGTTCCTGGCACGTAATAATGGAGAAAAATCTATTTGCGCATCAAGGAAAATGTATTGTCAGTTCTGCAGCTGAATAAATATACTGAAGTTCAGAATACCATTATTTTAATGTATAGTTGAGCATGTGCACAATACATATCTCCCAATGTTGCACGGAAGAAAAAAGGGGGAGAAATGTTAATATCCCTTTTGGATACTAAGCATTTCGAGCAAAACAGCTCTCTAGCTCATTCATATTATTAACAGCTTTTTCCACTCTTTTGCACACTGTATTATTTACTCTGCAATAATTTATTCCATAATGTTTGAAAGGGCAAAGAAGGGGGTCTTAGTCTTTAGGAGATCCTGTTTGTCTCCCTCTTTCTACTTCATTTCTTCTTATAGAGATACTTAAGGCATAACCCAAATTTTAGCAGGTTATGCTAAAATATAATAAACGGCATGGGACCAATGTGAGACAAAAAACTCGGGGATAAATTAGGGAAATGAGGAGGAGGAGGAGGAAGAAGAAAAGTAGAAGGAGAAGAAGGTGATGGTGGTGATGATGATGATGATGAAGCTCAAGTCTGCTCGATTTAAGATTGCACCCTAGGAGCTTTTGATTCCCTCCCCCAGTGCAGCAAATGTTTCATCTTCTTTCTCTTAAAATCTGAAACATTTCCATAAGTAGAATCGTAGTTCCCAGCAGAGCGATATCAAACATTTATATATTTCTACTTCTCTTATGTCAGACTCTGTAGAGCCATGATCCCAGGAGAAGCTGTAGGCAAGAATTGTTGTAAACATTATGTACGCACTGGCCTCAAAACACATGCAAAAAATAATTATCCCTTTGTAATTAATTAAACACGAATGTTTCATTACGACAAAGCAAAGAAGAGCAAATCTGATTTTCAACTGCCATGGTTTCTGAGTCTGTACAGTTTCTCAGCTGTGTTGCTATTTTACAGTTTTAATTATAGAAGCAATGCTAATCAAATAAGACATAGATCGAGAATCAGGGATGATACAGGATCTTCAGAAGTTTAAATATGCCTCTTTTTTTAATGGACATTTTGTGAAAGATGTAGCATCACCATTCTCTAACTTCGGAAGTATCAGATACCTGTGAGAAAGGCCATCTGAGGGGTGAGGCCCACAGACCTGCTTTTCCTCATTGATTGTCAGGCTAGAAATGGCCCCAGAAGTCAGCCATTTTCAGTTTGGCAGTTATTAGTATGAGTGGATATCACCCCTGGTAATTTGTTTGTTTTGTCAGCATCACTCTACATGGTGGAGAAGGAGGCATTTGAGGGCACAAATCTGCTTTCAGAGGCATTAATCCCACCCTACACTTAGAGCAGATCCAGACAGACCATTAGCCAGCTTGGGGGGAGGGGCGTCACAAATTTGGGGGTGAATGAGTAGTATGTCACGTCTGATTTTTCCATGCAGTCTTTGAATAGGACCAGTCACATTTGAGGTCTTGTGGGAAGTGAACAAATTCATGTCCACATGTTAGTCCTTCTGGGAGGACTTGTAGTCTCCACTCCAGAAGGCCTAGAAGTAGGCTTTAAAGAGAACACATAGACTAGATTATGGTTATTGCCAAACTACACAGCTGCTGACAGCAGAGCAGTGCAGATCTAAGGAACGTATAGATACAGTGAGGTAATGGCAGGATGTGGCAGGGCATAGAGCAAGTGAAGGGAGGTGTTAAGATGTGATCTAATGCCTCCAAGACTAGAAAAATACCCATTAAGTACCCATTAATGAGTATGTAATGGCATTTTTGTACCCATTAATGGGTACTTAATGGGTACTTCTAGTGACAGTGGAAAAGACAGCGGGTGTGATAGGGAAAGGGAGAAAGGGTGAGGTGTGGTAGAGAAAAGGGTGGATCAAACTGCTGAACTGTTTGTCAAATTACTTCCCATCCACTCAGTAGAATTGTTTTGTACCCCACATGTTTTAATCCCTGTAATTAAACCATATATCATATTGGCCAAAGTTTTTTCCCTTTATGGTGTCCTAGTATTGTAGTAAAATGTTTTCCTCTCTGCTCATTTTTCTTCATCCTCTTTCAAAGAGTTCTGATAAACTGGATTTTTTCCAGAAAGTTGTAGCCTAGAGCTAGTAGTAGAAAAATTAGATTGACCCTTTCTTTGGGGCATTTTTGCTACAGGCAAATCCGTCCCATAATGCAGTGGTTAACCACTGAATAATGCAAAAACTGCTATAAGAGTAATTGCCAACTATGGGAAGTCACCAGTTGGGGTAAGCACTGCCAAGATAACTTCCCTAAGTGCACCTTTGCATAATGCAGCAGTTTGGAAGATGCAGATGATGGTATGCAATCAATCGGCTAGGAGATCTTCCTACTCTGAACCTATCTGATTGCATACTAATTTCCATAGCACATCTACCTTTGGAATACTTCTTTACGTAAGAATGTGGTTAGTGGATCAGGGAAAGTTTTGAAATAACATTACTAAAATAACATTACTTTGGACTCAAGCTAGCAGACATGGATTGGGTAGAGATTAATTTGGATCCTTTGCAAATCTTGGAATAATTACAATATTGGAGCTCACTTCTCTCATTACTAGAAGCTGTTTTCGCATTATGTGGCAGATTTTCTGGATAAGGAGACTAGTACAAATGTAACAACAACAAATGACTATAGTGTCTAGATTTTTCAACTATCATTTTGTAAATTAAATATTTGGTATATAGAGAAAATTCTAATATTTTTGTAGTGGGCTAAACAAAATTGCTCTTAACGCCTTTCCAGAATATTTGTTCTGGTGCATTTGTACAAAACTGTAAGATTTAAAGGGATGCAAAGAAGCAGGAATCTTAGTGGGCCTTCCTGCACTTACTCTTTTCCAGAAATGGTCCTTTTCTGGATCACTTCATCCACATGCTGTTGCAGAGTAGAGGCCCTGGCCTTGCTTGCCACAGTTGGTATGCATTTTCTGAATCAGTGAACTCAAAATGGCCTCCTAGTCCATTTCCAGCCCAGAATACCAGTAGACCTTGATAATGAGGTCTACCAGCAAACTAGGTCCATGAGGAGCCTATTTCAGCAGCATGCCTTCCTGCACCCCCATAATGCAAGGGCTCCTAGACTAGAAACTTTCATTCCTGGCCATCAGGGGTGACTCTTGCAAGTGTTTAGATGATGCAGGGACACAAGGACACAGATCTGGGTCAAATCTGGACCAGTGCCTGCCAAAACCAGATGTACAGATCCTGAACTGCAAGGTAATTACAGAACGCCCCCTTGCTGAATACAGATTGTATAATTCTATGTAGAGATTTGAGCAAGACTCTAGTTCTAGTTTTAAATAGGAATGCAGCTGTCCATAAGAAACTCTTATTGATGAGATTGATAGTCCATGCATAGATATTGAAGACCTGGAGTTCATTGATCCAAGTGTATCTTATTTCCAGAGAAAAAGTGCTACACTTTTTTAAAAAAATCAGTGAACCATAATTCTTTCTAGTCAGTTTATTTCTTGATTTTTTTTATCGCTATCAAAAAGTCATGCCTGGAAGATTGATATAGACACTCTTTCAGACCATAATCCTATATGCTAAAATTTGCAGCTGTTGAAGGTTCTGTCCTTCTCCAGAATATTCAAATAAAGTATGCTACACGATTTTTACGATGCTAAATCTAAAGCTTTCAAGACTATACACCAAGTGGGGCTTTAAAATCTAGAATCCCCAATATTCATCCAAGAATCTAACCTCTACACCAAAATCTCCCATTTCTCTTGGCACAACATATCATCAGTACAGACAAATTTTTCCATAAGGCCACAAGGTGCAGAACTGAAGAGTGTAAGATCTGGTCTTTTGCAGCAGCACCCACAGGATGGTCTCAGCAGGATGACAGTGAAGGAATATTGCTCTCATTGAGAGAGCTTTGCTTTTTTGCCAGGGAGCCAAGATGGAAAAAGGGCCCTTTGGGGGCATTTGCCAGCTTTGTGTTTTGTTTAGGGATGTGCACAAATATTCATAACATTTGAAATTTGTATGAATTTGTACAAATTCAGACATTTGAATTTGAATCAGATGATGGCAGATTCGAAGATTGACATTTGAATTCAAATAGAATGTTTTGATACATTTCTATGAAGCTTCGTATGGGATTCTAATGGGATTCGTGTGCTACTCATATGTATTTGTATGGGACTGAACATTTGTATTGAATATGACTACATTGAATGTATTGAATACATCTGAAGGGGATCTATTTGAACAAATACAAATTTTCTTGCATTTGATTTCTGATTGAATAAAAAAAATTCTTGCACAAGCTTAGTTTATTTCTGTGTGTGTTTTATGAAGGGCCTATATCAGAATGCATCTGCACACAATAAAAAGGAGACCCAGAAGTGACTTAATGGGATAGTAAGAGGCAAACATAATTTCCTGTCCTCCTCTAAACCCCATTAAAGCCTCAACACGCATTTTATGGCCTTTAATGATGTGATTGAAACAGCTACCACCTCTAAGCAATTTTTTAAAAACTAAGGATAGATGCATCCATAACATCATCACATGTATGAAGGTCCCACTTGCTTTCTTTGCCAGAAACCTACTCCACCCTAGTTACACCTCTGAGACTGCTTATGCATTGCACATCTTGGTGCATGATGCATGGACCAGTTTTGACCCAGATCGCTCAAACCAGGTCATAACTAAAGTGATGGATGGCAGTGCATGCCAGGGACCATCTGCTCTACTACAGGCCCATTCCAGACTGAATCAAGAGGCCAGGAATAATAATCCCTCAGCCTCTAATGTTGAAGGCAGGTAGGATTACTGCTGTGTGCCCACAACTGATCCCTTCTGGAGCCATTTCTGAGAAGCCTAGTGAAATGGCACCAGGTATCATATGCCGGCTGAACTGATCCACTGTGTGGAATGCTCAGGAGATTACTTTATAGTGGTTTCCCATTAGCACACTCCCTGATGGCATTTTCACATCCCAGGGAGGCGCAGCCTAACTAGGACCAGATGTAGTTTTCAGTGGTAGCTAGTGCAGCCCTTAAGACCATGTAGATACCAGGTTCTTCCACAATGGGTCAAGTACAATTGTATACCACATCACCTTTTTGCTCCTGCACCATTATTGTTCCAGTTCTGAAATAGTATAAATCAATAATCGAGATATAACTGTCATGCTGCTTAAAATTTGATGCACCCCAAGGAAACGAAAACCTATATATTTTAGAGTCAAGCTATGACATAATGAGCACTGGTGAGGGAAGCAAATATTTGAGTTTGAATTTATGTACTAGTAAATTCATAAATTTGTTTCAGTCAATATGATCTATGGTTCCTTAGGCAAAGTATGTAGATTTAATATAAGGGAAAATATAAGGGAAATTGCTTTTAAGTACTCCTCCTCCTCCTCCATTAGAACCCAGCATGAGGGATTTTATCTTTCACCCACTGCATGATTTGTTTTAATGCTGAATGATTAATGATACAGTATAACTTCATATTGGGGAAACAGACTCCTTTTTATGACTTGGATGGATAATTTAGCAAGAGAGATAATTTAGGCTTCTTGCTCAGTTCCCTAGATGAAGCTCTGCAATCAACTATTTAACTCTAGAAAGTACTGAATACTAATTATTCCAAATTAATGCACAGACACTTCATTGGCTGTAATGACTTTGGTCTCAGTTTTTAAGTATAAGCCTGGAGAAAGACAAAAGCATGAAGTGTTCTATATTGAGCACTTGGGATCTGGACTGGATTGTGCCAGAGATCCTTTGCAGCAATAGGACTTGCACTCAGAGTGGAATCTCATTCCAGGGGATAGCACTGTAACTCACACCATCAACACACAATACACACCCTCCCTTCCTAAGACCATTGACTAGGAATCTTTGGGCCTGTTCACAATTAACCAGTTGGAGAAGTTCCATCCAGTGCTCATTCACACGCTGCCACCCCCACCATTACTACCACCCCAGAGCTCACCAAGCCATCCCCATTCCTAACTAGCTGTGGACAACTACAGTGTAGCCCACAGCTTGACTGTGAGCAGCTAGGTAGCTCTGGGAAACAGTGTTCACACCCTCTTCTGGGTGTGACACAGGAAGAAGGTGTGGCAACATGGTTGCACCTGTGCGGTTGTATTCCATGTCTTGGGGACTTTCTGTACTTCCCATCCCATCTGTGCAACAGGAATAGTGCACTTCCACTGGCATACACTAGCATTTGTGAATGCTAGTATACGTCAAACTATCTCATCTGAATCCATACACATGTCCGTCACCGCCATCTTCTTGTTCAATACTGGCACCAATGCATGTGTTCCAGCACCATCATCAGGACAACAGCTTCCCAGGTCACCTGACATGCCAGCGCACTTGGGTAACACATCAGATGACCCCCAGCACCCAGAAGAGGTGCACATGGTCTCTTCGGTGGCCAGGAAAGGTAAGAATTTGGACGAGTGTGGTGCATGTACTACTGCTAGTGGACATTGGGGAACTTCTGGAATGGCAGGAACAGATGCTGGTGTGGAAACTGCTTCTGCAAGTGCAGATACTCCTCTCCTGACGTTCCACCAATGTACACTACAGGGCCAAGTATGGAAAGGCCTCTAATCGTCATGGCAATGTCTGGGAATGCACTGGATGTGCCACAGCCATTTCTATGGTTATCCAGGGAGCCTAGGCCTGAACATCTGCAAGTGGTTCAGTTTGTGGCTTAATTAGCAGATGAAATGCAGATGGTTCCTGCTGTGTTTCATCTCCACTTGACTGATATGTAGTTCAGATTAGGGACATGCACAAATGTTTTTTTGCATTCAAATTTGAGTCAAATGAAATGTCAAAACATTCTATTGGATTCGAATGTTTAGAATCCGAATGCAACAAAAAATCCCACAGATTTTTAAACTCAATAGCATAATTGTTTAGTAGCCATTTTTTTGTTTATAAAGTTTGCATAGTAAGACATCTTTCTGCAATAATCCATCCCTTTCAGAAAGTGCCTTCAAAAATGTTATCCACAAGTGAGAAGGGCTGGCAAAATGGATGCCTGAAATGGATGCACATTTGGAAGTTCAAGGTGGCTGACCGCAACTCCATTACTTTAATATATAAGTGGTATTTTACTTCCCAGAGCTGACTAGTATCTACCCATGGGTCAATCCTTATTTCTGGTGGGGTGCATTTATCCGTACTGCCATGAGACTTTAGGAAAGACTTTTGTCCAAAAACAAGGGTTCAGGGCAATGAGCAAAATATAAGCATATCTAAACCCTAAATTGTCTTTGCTATCTTTGTAATGAATTTTTGTTACACAAAGAAGGGATAATTATATCCTCGTGGAAGGGAAGTCAAGATCCTTTTGTTTTCTCATGGCTCCAACATTGTTTGTTGATTGCTCTAATAAAAAGATTGGCTTAAAAAGAAAGCATTATTTAGAGACTTCCAGTGATTATTTTGATGCTGTGTGGCGTACAGTTATAGAATATGCTCAATTTGAAAACATTATTTGCAGACCATGTAATGCTCATGGCCAACTTTGGGCTCATTTAATCTGCATGTTATTACTTTGGCTTTGAAGAAATAAAAACTTTTTACAAAACCTAATCTCATTCAAAATATAATGGAACAGCTGTGTCCTCTACACGTTCTAAAATACAACCAAATGCAGGCCATGGAGCACTTCTGGGAAGGTGCCGAGTGTGACGTGGTGTGTGATTAGAAATCCCACAGTATTATATATATTGCTGATAGGACCCACACAATATAAAAAGCAATTTGAAGTATTTTTCTTAAATTTGCAAATCTTATTATTCTTTTGGGGATTTTCTCCCTCACACTAATGTGAGAAATTTTGGCAGGCATAGGAAAAATTGATTAGTGTTTCTGCAAAGAAGCAGAACTTATAGACACCATAAATCTTTTAAAAGTATAACACCTTCATAATAACCTTCCATACCTTTCATATCCCAATAACTTTTCCATTGTTATCAGTTTGCTGCAGAGAATGCTATGGTTAAAATTTAATTCTGTCTTCTAAGCATAATCCTGCCATCAGGTAACGTTGGTGGAACTTAACTCAGAACAATGAAATAGTTTAATTTAAAATGGTTTAATTTAATTTGACTTTAGTGAAAAGTTGCAACCCATTCCCTTAAATCAGAGATATGGGAATGACTGTGATAAACAGGAAAATTATGATATTTTTGTGGTCAGGCACTGAATATTATACATGAATATACACACTTGGAAAATTGAATAGACATTTGTAAACATTGTGTATCTAAAGCAAATGAATGGCATGTTCTGTGGATTCCGTGGAAAGTGGGGAAAAAATCAAGGGTCATGCCTACGTGATACAGTCTATAGCAGACAGCGTGTCACTGGATAAAGCTCTCTATACAATCACATTTAAATACAGCAGTCCCTCAGGGGGGAGGGGGAGCTCTAGCAATTGCAATCCTAAGCAACTCTAAAGTACCTTAGGGCAATTCCACACTGGCCAGTATACCAGACCAGCAAGGATACTAGAAGCCTCACTTCCAAATACTGGAACAGACTAAAGGAGGTCTCAGGAGGGGCTTCTCTTAGACCTTTTCTGCACTGGGCCTTAATCCAAATTATATCTCAGAATAGGGACTTGTCACCCATGTGCTAGTACAGACCACAGTCAGTTCTGCCCAGGACCTGCCATATAGGGATGTGCATGAATTTTTTTTTCATGTTTGTTTTGCATCAAACTGAATGCAAAAGAAATTCACCTTCATGCAAATACAGCCATTCTGAATATGGTAGGGACTGAATCTGCTGAAAATGCTCTTCAAATCTGTTTCAAATCCCTGCCACCAGTCACACCTCCAAATCCCTTCCGAATCTGTTCCAAATCCTCTTTGAATCTACTCTGAATCTGCTGCAGATGTGACTGGGCAGCCTCTTTGCCACCTCCCCATCTTGGCAAATATAACAAAGCTTTGAATGAATGCATTTGCTTCACATTTGAACGTCAGTCTTCGAATGTAGCCAATATTTGATTTGAATGCAAATGTTCAAATTAATACAAATTTGCATGAATTGCAAACCTGATGAATAGTTGTGCACACTCCTACTGCCACAGTCTGCACTAACATGAGAATGGTACTCCCTATTCTGAGTTATAATCCAGATCGATAAAAAGTGAGACTGTGGTCTTTTAGAGAGATATGTGGGCAATCACAATAGTTGAGTAAGTTTGGTGGGAAAACAAAAGGCACCCGATCTTCCTTGATTTTGACTAAATGAATCACAAATAGGGAAATATGTACAGTTCCTGAAACATTAATAAGTGACTTTCACAGATGAGGAATCTATGAATAGGGAGGGACTATTGTGCTATGAAAGGCTTAAACTGTTGCATTTCTGTTCTTTGTTCTTATTTGATGCCAGGTGTAAAAATCTTACAATCACTGATTGACAAAAGCTGACAGAAAACTTCTTTGCATATTTACTTGGAAGTAAATCCTGCTAGAATGGGAATAACAACTGTAGAGAGGATGCAGTTTTATAGTCCTATCTTAAAACTATCAATTAGAAGTAAATTTTATTGTGCTGCATGGGGCTTATTTCAAGGACATATGATTTATTTTGCAGCCTCAGGCTGTAATAATATGAATGCTTAAAGGAAGTCACTTCCAGTGAAGATAATGGAATTTTCTTCCCAGTGAACATACATAGGCTTGCACATAATGCAATAATACAAAGGCAAAAAGAAATGTGTGAAGTTTGGGGGGAAACGCTTAACAAAGGGCCTCATTATATGTCCCACAGTTGTCCCCTTTAGGTACAGTATGCACAAAACACTCTTCTGAATTATCCAGAACATGTATGCACACTCCACTTTTCCTTACACTCTGGCAGCAGGCTTACACTCATGTTTGGCAGGACTGAAGGAGCAGGATGAGAAATAAGTTTTTTTGCTACCAGCACCATTAAATAATAGGTACAATAATGTGTTCTTACATATGTTCAGTCAGTTTCACATTGGGATTTATGCCACTTTTACTCTAGTCATCAGTCTTCCTGCTTCATTCCACTCGGCCCCCATTATTCCAGTGTGCCTAATGAGTTCTGCAGGGTCTCTGAGGGCACTTGGGAATGATCATGTCAGTAGGTCTATTCACTTCATGGTTCCAAAGTGCTACTAGAGCCTCAACTGGAGCACCAACCATGTCAGGAATCCATCAAATTCTATAAGTCTCTGAGGGCAGGCCATCTCGATGGGTCCTTCATCCCCACAGCAAGGAACTGACTCTATAACCCCAAACTTCACTAGAAAATGATCTGTCCATTTGGACTCATTGTAAATCCACCAACCAACAGATTCTTGCCCTCTTGATCTGTTGCAAAGACCAGTTGAAAATATGTCCTCCAATATGGGTTGAATCTATAACATACTGAAACAGACTCACGGTTGTCCTGAATTAGCCCATCATGGGTATCCTTGCAATGGAAAATATCTCAGCACCACCCTGTTGATGGCCTCCAACACCACATCTAAGACAACTTCCAGCAACTGTTTTGATAACTCTAATCCAGCAAGCAGAGATAGGATTTGTGAGAGAGTTCTGTTCTAGCCATCTTTGTCACTTTCTATATCTTGTTCTTTGGCAATGGTTTGAAAATGCCAGCCTCTGTTATGGGGTTCAAGCTCACAAACAGTTGGACCAACGATTTCATTTTTACATTCATTTGAGCCTCCATCTTTACAACCCCTTGGCTAATTTCCTTCTTCTCTCAAAACTTGCACCAATATGAGTCTCCTGGGAGTTATTTTGGCTACTGGGTTGCAGCAAGTACAACATTGCTCTTACAAATGTCCATTAAACCTTCACGATTCTATAATTACAATGTATTGCCTGAAGGAACTCAAATAAGAGGGTTCAGAATGTCAATGACTAGCTCTACGTTATCCCACCATAAAAATTCAACAAACAGAGGAAAGCCATGGCTTCTAACTGCCCCCTTCAAAAGGAAGAGTTTGGGCCGTGAAGGTCTGTAAGAAGCCATACTTACAGCTGGCGTCAAAATGGTGCTTCCCAAGCAAATTAAATTACTGATTATGCCTGCAGTTTCAGAAAGGGAAAACAGGGAAAGAGGGCTTCTTTAACCTGCAAGAACTCAAAGATATATATATAAAAACACAGTTCTTTAAAAGCATTAGAAGTAAATCTAGTAATTTACAGTAATTTTTTTCTTTTTAAAAAAGCTGTTTCCTATCTTCTTTAAAGTTTGGGAAAGTTCTCTTTTTTAGGACTATATTTTCCCTATCTTTGTTATCAGTTATAAACAAATAAAGGAACTTCCTCTGACTTTTCATTGTGCTTGTAGATATTGACCATAGCTCTATGGTAGAGCAATCACTTGAAAGCTGAGGTTCATGGGATCTATCCCTGACATCTATCAAGAGGAACATAATAGTAAACTGCTTCAATCTTACACACAGAGTAAGAAAAAGGGAGGGCTTAAAATTGGTAACTGGTTGAGTATTGTCCCCATTCTACCTGTGATATTTCAAAGGCAAAAAAATACACTTCCAAGCAGTGACAACTACCATCTCTAAGTCTCCTTGGATCCATTTTATATATAGGCCTGCCCTCAAACCAGCATGAATGTGTCCATGTAGTCAATAACTGTATGGTCCATTTGGATGATGCCAGAGTTGTGCCTAGAGCCGAGTGTCCACTTGGCAGCACATGTCAAATAAGGCCAAGCCGTGGTTTGCCACATTGCCAGTCTGGAGCATGGAAACCATGCCCAGATATTCTTTAGATATGGACCACTAAAAAGCAGTCTCTAAACAAGGCAAGTAAAGCTTCTAGTTCTTTTTGCTGCAGACAAGCAGCAGCAGGAGGTAGAGCACATGGCTTGTTCCAGAGTCTGGCAACATTTCCTTGGGTTCTGCTAAAGTACCCTTGGTCTGCAATTTCATAGCCCATGTCCGTGCAGAGAAATGTCAGCCCACTCTATCCCAACAGCACCACATTCCTGGCCTAGAATTCTTCCTTTGGACCAGGGACAATCTTTGCAGTATACACCATAGGTGTCCATGTGGAGGCCGCTATAGGCAGCATGGGTTGGGTCCATCACAAGGGTAGCAACAACAACTCCGTTTGTGGTTTCCAGTTTCAGAGCAAGCAGAGTACTGCTATAAAATGTGGATACAGCAAACATGCCCCTTATAGCACTAAAATAAAATAAAGTTTGGTTTAGTTACCAAATCAGGTTGAGGCCTTAGGAGATAAGATCTAATTGCAGTAACATCAACAACTTTGCTGGCTTTTAATTTTCGTACTAAATGGGGGGGAAATAGTTGCATTCAGCCATAAAGAAGTGAAAAGCAGAGATTCCTGACATACCAGTGCAGCCTGCCAATCAAAGAAGGAATGAAATTATACGTGGAGCAGAAGAAGATTCTGAGTGACATTTACTATAGGGAGTGATAACACAACTATAATTACATTACAGACAGATATAGGTTTTCTGCATTGAATGTGATGAGAATGAGATGTTAAACCTTTGAAGATGGATAAGAAATGACAGGGAAATAAATTAGGTTTGCAGTAATCTAACATAATATTAGGTAGCCATTGTTATACATGAATCAGGGACATTCTAAAAATAAATAAATAACCAAAAAAAAAAAAACCACCCAAACCAAAAGTGGCAGGAAGTCATAAGTGCTGTAATTCATTGTATGCTTTGAGGCCAGTTATTCATCTCTTAGCTTATGAAGGGGTATGAGTGAGGAGTCAGCCACACATGAATAAGAGAGTGTCTAAAATTTTGCATGTTGTATTCTTGACAGCATAGGTTTTGTGTATAAATAGCCACATGACAAAGGGAAGCTCCTCAGGGTGGCTTCATTCAAATAATCTTTGAGTGGAGGCTTCTTGAAATGACACAGCTTGCACAGAGCTGGCCTTCACTCATTTAAAATGACAAGGGCTAGTAGTGCCTGCTGGGTAGAAGTCCTGCTGTAGTCCTGTAGGTTAGGGGTGCAGTGTCTTGAAGCCCCATGCCTCACCCCCTTGCAAACATCTCTCTTTCCTCTGACTTTAGTTCAGAATAGTGCTGTTTTAAATCTTCCTAAATACACCTGTTTCTCTGCCCCTCACAGAAGCCTCCATTGGTTGCCAATTCAAGCCAGGGCTCTAATCTTCCTAGCTGTTTGCCATCCAGGAACCTACACTCTACAGCCAATGGATTATTGGCTGTTCTACCAATGTGTACAGCCACCTCAAGCTGGAAGCCTTTCAAGATCTGGCCTTGCATTTGTGGAACAGTCTTCCTGTGGAACTTAGGCTGGAGGAGGACCTCTTCCACTTTTGGAAGGGGTTGAGGACCTTCCTTTTTGACTCACAAGGGTGAGTCATCTAGGTATGGGCTTGAAGAGGTGTGAAGAATAGAATTTTCCATGCTGCTACGAAAAGAGTTCAGATAAACCTGAGATGGTGAGCTAAAAGCAAGATTCATCCCATAACAGGTTGTTTCACGGAAGTGGCTATAATTCTGTAATTCACTGATGGAACACATCATGAATAGGCTGAGGTTTGTTGGAATGGCCACAGCCTGGGAAAGCTCAGGAAACCACTTTGTTTTGGGGTAATTTTGAAGAGTTCATGAAATAATCTTTCTCAGTGAGTGGGCAGAGGGGTTACCAGAGTACTATATGAGTTTTCTATTTATTTCTACTACCTGATTTTGCTGTTGTCGAATTACATTTATTTGTCTAAATTTTGAAATAACAGCAGAAGCAACAATAATAATATCTATTAGTTACAATCAACTCTTTAGAAGCCAGACAATTTGCAAAGGGTTATTTAAACTGCTCTGAACAGAATATATAATGAGGCTAAATAACCAGCTTGTGTTCAGATGAATAACTGAAGATCCTTTGCAAGGTGAGAATTTGCAATATTCCCTTTGCTATTTAATAGCAAACTTTACGTTTGTCTCATGTGAACTCAGGGCAAAAATGAAACACAGGATGCATTTGTGATTTTGTACTAATAAGGATGGTTTCCTTTTCGTCAGAGAGATATTGAAAAGATCCGTGGATAATGAGGGAAAAAACTATCCTTAATATGTGTAAAATAATTATGTCCCAAACTTAAAAGGTCTTAAAAAGGTTTGTGAGAAGTTGTAATTGTCGATAGAATGATGAAGTAGAGTGACTGATTGATTGTTTTCATTCATTCATTCCGTTTTATATCACCCCTCACCAATGTCCCAGTGAAAAGTGCAAAACAAAAACAAAAATAATCCATCTAAAATATAGACCCTTTCAACACTGGGCCTTATTCCGAATTATATCCTGGAATAGGGACCTGCCATCCACATGCTATTGCAGACTACAGCATGCCTCAGGCAGGCCCTGCTGTAGTCTGCACTAGTATGTGGATATAATTTGGAATAACACCCAGTGAATAAAGGGCCATAGAATCTGTGTTGGCAGTGATATCAGTTCTGTGGCAGTCTCCAAGCACCCAAGGAATCCAGGACGTTGAAAATGTTGCCAGTTGTCATGAAGATCCCTGATGCTTAAAGCAACAAGAGGGAGAACAAGAAAATGACAACCAAGATGACCACCAAGATGAAAGCTGAAGTATAAGAGGAAGAAAGTTGACATACTATGATATGTCATATAGCTCAATACAGGTCTCAATACACTTAATCCATACAAATGCATTTTGGGTCTGCCATGTATATCTTTATCCTCAAGCCAGTATTTTCTTAATGTTTTGTTGTCATGGTTGCAGTGTTAATGAACACCGCATGATATTAGAGCAATTCAGCCAATAAGAGCTAGATAAGAAGAGTAAGGGTCAGGAAGGAAGATGCTAAGCACCTAACAGCCACTTTTGGGACGCTTTGATAAATAATAGCACTTCACCATGCAAATGTGTTGCTCATTCACACTCACAATAACCTAGCAGAGTCTTTTGCTATATTGTGTTTATTAAAATGTATAATTAACACCTCAGAAGTAGAGATGTGCACAAACTCAAATTCATAGGTTCAGCTTGATCTAGAACCAGATCAAACAAGCTCAACCAGTTCTAGATTTAATGTAGAACACAAACTGTTAGACCAGTGGTTCCCAAAGTTGTCTCGGCTACGACCCATCTAAGTTTACCAACTCAGGACCCACCTCTAGGAAATGTAACCGTTACCAATATGAATAAAGGACTTCTTAAATAAAAACAAAGTTTTAATACAATTTTTTTATTACTTAATTAAATAATTACATCAAAAAAGTTATTTCAAATATGGTTAAATTTCCTAGAGGTGGGTCACGACTCGCAGTTTGGGAAATCCTGTGTTAGACCATTAAAAAATAATATATATTTAAAGGGCCAGATTTTTTCCATTTACCATTTTATTTTTATATCACCTTTCCAAAAGAAAATTTGCCCAAGGCGGTTTACAGCAAACAGAAAAATATACAATGCAAAGTAATAATCAAAACATTATAATAAAAATACATTATAAAAATTATATGTCATACAAAATATTGGAAAAATAAGCCAAAACATACAACAACAACAACAACAACAACAACAACAATTCTTTGTGGGACTGGGACCTTTTGTCAGCTGCTTTAGACTCCACTTGGCCTCAGCTGCCTCAATTGTTATTATTATTAATGTAAAAACAGCAGTTACACACAGCAAACGAGATCACTATGCTGGTTTTCGTATTATATCACTGGTTGGGCACTTCCCAAGCACCTAGGACTGCATGATGTATCGGCGAATTATTCGAGCAGACCCCAGTAAAGTGGCTTTTTGTAGTTGGCAGACAGATATTTTGTCAATGCCAATGGTTTTTAGGTGCCCACTGAGATCCCAGCCACTCAGGAGACTCCCAGGACACAGGCGCGCTGCATCCTGGGAGAAGACCCTCACAAAGAAGATGACCATGGCGAGGTAAGGAGGGGTTTCGCCACGGTCCCAGTAGGGTGGGCTAGGGTGGGCTTTGGGGAAGCTCGCCCTGGCCCCAGAAGTGGCGATCCGCCGCTTCTGGGGCCAGGGCGAGTCGCGGCAGCAGGGTCCCCTGGCTCGGCATGCTTGGCTCTGGTGAGCCAAGCATGGCGAGCCAGGGGTGGGCCTGGGGTTAGTTACACTTGCGCCGTGCGGACACATCCTAAATGGATGCGTTTTCACGGCACAAAAACACTTGAGAAGTGGTGTGTAACTAACACCCATTAAGCACAGATTAAGCACGGGTAGGTGCGGACGCACCTACCGGAAGTGTGCTTAATTGCCCCCTCTAATGCGGATGCAGCGGCGCCAAACCGGTTTTGCCGCCGAAATCCGCATTAGAGAGGGACGCTAAATGTGGACACGCGTGGCCAGAAGTGTGCTAAAAAGGCACACAAATGCGGACGCGCGTGTCCAAATCTGTGCTTAATGGGTGTTAAAGCCCATGTGCGGAAGAACCCTTAGAATCAAACTGTTCAGCTCAAACCAGTTTGAGCAAACACTGCTGGTTCAGTCCAAACTGAGCCACCTCCTTTCAAACAGGATCTGTTTCAGTTTAATTGGAAGTGGGTCGAACCATTCAGTTAGATCCAAACCAGCTGAACATGAACTAAATGTGTACATCTTTACTCAGAATCATATCAACTGATCTGAAAAGATTCTGTATTAATTCTGGCATTGCACAGGCAGTTGTAGTTTTACACTGAGTATATTTCAAAATAGGATTCATGTAGACTTGCAGATCACCCAGAAATAATAATATTTACTTCCCTACAGAGTTAACAGCCATGGGTGATCCCCTCAGATGGATGTGTTTAAAGAAAAATGGGTGAAAATAAAATAACCCATTGAAGGTGGCAGGCTTCAGTTTGATGTTAAAAGTATACTTGGCATAGAACTGCATTACACACACACACACATTCTGTAATAATAAACAAAAATGAGTGAGTAATGGATAATTATAAATTTAATCAAAAGAAAAACTTGATTGCTTTTATTATAATTTGGTGGCATATAAAATTTCAGCAAAACAAGGGATTCATGGCTTATCCACATGGACAGTGGCACATCCACATGGCTGATGAAAAGGCTGTTTTGTGAGTGGGAGGCTCTGGTCCAACCACAGAGGTAGCAGGTGCATCATGTACATTGTGCCACCTCCTAGCATCCAAAAAAATTTCACAGTTGTGGCACAAAGGTCCTGAAGCTGCAAGGTTTCCACCCTTACCTACCAGGCAGGGAATTGGCCATTTTTGGACTGATGGATAACTGACCTGGGTGGAAATCATCCTTAATTTCTGCTGCCACTGCCTTAAGAACTTAAGAACATAAGAACATAAGAGAAGCCTTGCTCGATCAGGCCACAGCCCATCTAGTCCAGCATCCTGTCGCACATAGTGGCCCACCAAATGCTCATGGGCATCTCAAGCAGAGACAAGGACAAACCTTCTCCTGCTCTCCAGTCCCAGCAGATGGCCTTAGAAGTGCCCCGGTTCCTCCCCCCTCCCCCGCTCAGCCTGAAAGATGCACCTAGGCATTCGTTCTAGTAGCCATTGATACATCTGTCATCCATAAATGTGTCTAACCCTACCTTAAAGCCATCCAGACTGGTAGCTGTCACCACCTCTTCCGGCAGCACATTCCATAAGCCGATGAACCTCTGGGTGAAGAAATACTTCCCCCTGTCAGACCTTATTCTCCTACCCATCAGCTTCATAGAGTGCCCCCTGGTTCTAGTGTTGTGTGAGAGAGAAAAGAAATTTTCTCTATCCACCTTTTCTATACCGTGCATAATTTTATATACTTCAACCAGGTCCCCTCTTAAACGCCGTCTCTCCAGACTGAAGAGGCCTAGACGTTGCAGCCTGGTTTCGTAAGGGAGGTGTTCCAGACCCTTAATCATCTGCATGGTGGAAGAGGAAGTGAATGAGGATGTGATCCGACCATGGAGTACTTTATCATTTGCAAGGCAGCTCTCACAGTAGATTTTGTGCCCAGGGGGTGACCAGTATGCCTGATGAATGCTCAAATGATTGCTCTCTGGGTCTCCACGGATGTTCTCAGAGTACCTGAAATCTATCATCTGGACATAGCCTGAGTCTTGTTTTTACAACTTGGAGTCTTATTGAAATATTGGTCTTTTTTCAGTCAGGTAAAAAGAAAATAGAGAACAGGATACTTCCAAAAACCTGACCATGTAAAACTTTTGTTTGTGTTTGATTCCTTGATATCTTGTTTACCAGGGTGCACTGTGTTTCCTGTCTTATACTTTGAGTGTTATAGGCTTGGGTACATTTGACTGTAATAAAATTTACATTTATGCTAATGAGAACAAAGGCTCTTCCTAGATGTAACACTGGGTCAACTTGTGGTACCTTTGAGATACACTCCTATCCCAGAGATATCTCCAAACTGTTCCTCTGGAGGTGGAAAGTTGCCTTGTTAGGTCTCCTCACAAGAAAATACATAGAAGTCACTCTGACAAGTGAAGCAAATTGCTCCCAGGTGAAATTGGGAGAACACCATGCAATTTGCACAACATTATCAGCTTCTAAAGGGCCTCCACCCTCAACATCCCTTGTTTTTAGTATGGGAAAATATTTTCTTTCATAAATTCACGCTTTTGATCAAAGAAAATAATGAGCAAAATATTCAAACAAGGAATTAAGTCTTGAACATGTAACAAAAATCCCTTCAAAAACTGCATCTGCCCAAGTAATTTTTTTAGGTTTTCCTGAAAGTCTTCCAGATTCAGCTATTGAAGCTGCTCCGTTTTCTGATATTGCAAATGTTGGCTTTACTAGTTATATTTTGGTTTCTATACATGAGTTCAAAATTTATCAAGGAAACTAACTTCAAAGCCTGGGCACAGGTTCAAGGTTTAGCTTATGTTAGTTGACACATCAAGCCATCCTGTCTTAAGGCATCAACATGGATTTGGTGATTTGAGTCACCGAATTGTGCTTTCAGAACTTACAGGAAGTGAGGTCAATCTGTCCTTGCATATAAAGTCTAAATAAATGTGAATATTAGTAGACATAAGACATCTCTTTTAAGTGATTGGCTAACATCTTCCTTCTCTCTGCCTTCACACAATCAGAATCCATCTGTTGCTTGAAAAGTTTGAATTGTTCTCATAGCTCTGTGCTGTGCTCCTGAGGCCACTCATTAGCTGCTGCTTTGGAATGATGATTCATTAGTTACACAATGATATATGTTGGTAGGTCACAGGCTGTGTTGAAAAATCAGCTTCTAAAAATGGCATTAAAGTTACAACACAGTGTGAGGGTCAGACCCTCCCTATCATTGCTGTGCCAGTCTCCAACAGTTTCTGTAAAAGAATTTTACCTCAGAACAGCAAAAGTGGTGAATTGCTGCTCTCTGAGTGCTTTTGAAGTGAAATGAGGTGCAATACCACACTGGTCAGGAGTGTGGGGTTTACCCAACAGCAGAATGGAATGTTTGACTGAGGCTGCATCCACACACATAAAAAAGCATCTCAAAAGCAGCTTGGATGTGGTAGTATGTGGATGGTAGCATTCCCATCACATCTCCAAGCCTCTTTAATATCGTTTAGAAAGGTGCTTTCCAGCTTTTCATGTGGATTAGAGGCTGGAACGCACAGATGCTACCACCTCTAAGCTGCATTCAGTTCATTTTGCTGTGGGTGGATGCAACTGAGTTACCACTTGGAACATTACAGGCAACCTTTAACTGACTGATAATAACTAAAACAGTGAGAAAATATCAGTAGATTGAATGGTGGAAGCCAATATGCTTTCTGAGTGATTTGGTGAGAATTAACATGTAAGTATACTAACCAAACTCTTTTAGATAATGGAGCTTCAGCTTCCCCCTCTAGTGTGTAAATCTGGAGGACAGGCAGTGGCCAGCCCTTAGATGCCAAGAATTGCAACAAGTAGCAGATGGAAGTAATAGGCATGGAGAGTGTAAACACAGTACTTGAACAGGTATGTCTGATAGTGAAAGCAGGGGCAAGAGATGTTTTCTTTTGCTATCAGGTATGAATTACAATTTTTTCTTAACTGCTTCTGAACCATCTAACTTTCAGATCTGTGTCACCTTTACTAAATTGCCACAGAAAAACTACTAACTTATACCCAATTTTTAATAGGATAACTTACATTACCAAGACATAACTCAAGTATAGGTCTTTCCCTCTCCCTTACTATAACAATCCCTGCCTTGATCAGTCTCCCAAATTTCTCAGGCTTCTTCTCCAAAAATTACATTCAGACTGGTTTGTCAAATGGTCTAGGAAGTTAGTTATTTTCAGTGTGACCAAAAAAACACAAAAAAACAAAAGGGTGGATTGCAGCATTGGTATGTTGCTCATGTGTCTACGTAGTAGTGGATAAAGCCATAGTTATCTGGAGGGCTGCAAAGCTCCCCTTGAAAAGGAGATTACTGCCTTTATATCCTCATTTGACTTCTGTTCTGTGCTGCCACCTGAGCTCAGAGCATGTGCTTATGGTAAGTCAGAAGAAAGATAAAGCCTTTTAAGCACAGAGATAAGTGGGATCAGAAGTAGAATTAAGCAACCTATTGATTGGTTTACTCCATGATATTCATTGATTTCAGTCATTTTATGAGCAAGCTTCCAGACACTTTTCGGTGTAAACCAATGAACTACTTAATTATGGAAGTATATTAGTTCATTCTGGTTCTGAAGTTTAGTTGCTTAGTCTATGTGCACGTCCCCATGATCAGGATACTCCAAAGTGAACATGGATTTGCCTCAGGAGAGTCCCCATGCAAAGCCCTAATTTGGGCTACATGAGGGACAAAAAGCAAAAACCCAGAGCAAAAAACCACCAACCTTTGTAACTGTGCTCACCCTGAATTAGTAGGCAAGAACGGATTGTCCACGGGGGAGATGGCGATGTTCCCAGGTTATTGCTGATCGATTGCCACATTAGCGGGTGGGGTTTCACTGTACCCACTGCTTGTACTGCGATCGCAACTGTCCCCCCTTGCCTGACAGCATGATCACCTAGGTAAGGGCTTGATTTACCCCAAACAACCGCCTGACAGCTTCTCTGCAGTCAGCTGAGCAGCTGTCAGACAGGTATAGGGGCTGTCAAGTGCACAAGCAGAGCTCCAGTAAAATGATTAAAACAGCCGCGGCTTGCTTTCCCATGGCTGTTTTAATTATTTTACCAGAGTTCTGCTCATGCATCTGATAGCCCCTATACCCATCTGACAGCTGCTGAGCTGACTGCAGGGAAGCTGTCAGACAGTCGTTTGGGGTAAATCAAGCCCTTACCTAGATGATCAGGCAAGGGAGGAGGGGTGGAGAAAAGCGTGGCATCCCGAGGCAGGGATTTACCACAGTTTTCATGGGGACGGGCAGGTTTGGCTTGAACCCGCCCTGTCCTCAATTGCATGGGGACTCCTTAATGTGAACTACAATTAAATAAATAAACAAACAAGTAAACTTGCTCCCTCATCTCCCCTCCTTAACCGGATAGCAGGATGGGAGTGATTGACAATGTATGGTTGCTAATAGAAGAGAGGAAAAGTCCTTTAATAGCAATAAATTGTTAATTCCTCCCTCCCTTTCTCTGTGTATGTGTTTGTGTCTTTCAACAAGCACCATAATGCCTTGAGTAAGAATATATTCCAGAAGATGGGATATTTGTAGACTGATGTTTCATAAGTATGAATTTTCTGGGTTTTTAAATATATTTTCCTAAATTAAATCAAAAGTCTATTGATAAAGTGTTAAGATTAGCCATCAGCATAAATAAATCTTGCTGAATTAAATTTATATATTACAGTTCAAGTCGTTCTTTATACTAGTCAAATGCAATTACAGATTATACTTCATCATGCAAATAGCCATCATTTTTGTAATATATGAGGGGAAAATTTCAGAATCCGACATATCTTAAGTACAAATGACTTGTTATGGAAAAGAATTAACTCTTGACTGTCCATGAAGATCTTTTAGAACTGTTGTAGACATTTCACAGAGCTGGGAAAATGCTAGTGGTTAGTTATACATTTTTTCCACACTGAAGGGGAAAAATTGGTTATCAGCAGCATTTGCCTAGTACTAGACATATATTGGCAAAACCTAATTTGAAAACCTTCACTAAGGCCACAGCTCCACTGCCATGGTAAGTCAGCTGGAGTGTATCTCTCTCTAGAATTCTGACTGGTGCAGCCGGACCTTTTTGCTGCCACCAACTAGGGTGCCCTGATGGCTGCTGATACCTTGAATCCAAGCCCAGGGAGCCCCATCAGTCATCTTATTCTGAATCCACAAAATACAGCAAAATGACTGAAGTGGTCAGGGCTCGGGTTTGCAATTTGGGAGTCATTCTTCTTGCTCAGATCCTAAGGGCCTAGCTATACTGTATATATAGTCCAATCATTCCATTGTCACTTTAACAGGAACAGATTGAAAAAGTCTCATTTCACTTTCATTTTCCTTTTAAAAAAAAAAAAACCCTGTCATTCCAGGTTTTGGGCTTTCTGCTTTTTAACAGTCAGGGCCTGTTTCCACTCATGCCTCTTAAAATGGTTTAAAAACAAAACAAAACAAAAAAAGCAATTCAAACACGGATTCTGGCAATCCCCACTTAAGTGGCTTTAAATCGCTTTAAATTGCTATCAATCCCCACCGCTGTCACCACCCAAAATGGTTCAGAATCGCATTAGGGACAGGGAGTCCTGTAAAGGAGGCTCAAAGAGATAACATAAAAGGTGGAAGCATAACAGGCTGAATTGAGGACGATCTGAGGACTGATTATCAGGGATTGGGTATAAACAGGACTAGGATGGCTTCCATTTGGTTTTTTAACGGGACAACCAAGATCAGCCAAGTGTGATCACAGCCCTCGTGAGGTAGGAATTGTAGAAACAACAACTCATCTCTTACTGTATTGCCCCTTCTATAGTGATAACCCCTGCAGTTTATAACTCCTTGGTTATCACAATATTGGGATTGTTCTGACTCATTTACAGTATTTGCTCTCTGACCAGCAACATTTTGTTTCTCTCGCTCTAGCAAAGAATAACACTTATTCCAAGCTATCACAACATCTGTTAGATTATTTTTAATTATTTTCCCTTTATCAACTGCTTTTAAATTTAGAAAGGACTTAAAGTCCTTTCTAAGTTTAATAGCAGTTGATAAAGGGAAAAGGGTTATCAAACCTTGTTTTGGTCTGTTGGAGATCTAAAGAAAATTTGCTAGGCTCAGAGTGAGGCTCCCAAAGAGCTTCACCTTAATTCGTCATGATCCTCATCAGTGGGTCACTGCCAGTGACTGCCTTGCTCCCTTAAGATCCTTTGAGTGAGCACCATCTACCATAGCTCATATTTTAACCTGATCTAATTTGTATTTTCCTTACAACAGAAAACACAATAAGGAAAAATGACATTTTTTCCATCTACAAAGATCTCCATCTGTATGTAACCTAAGCCATGCCTGCTGTATTTCACTGCTGGAACAAATTTTGCCCAATGATGCGTACCATAATGCAACATTGTGCCCCGCAAGCAGAAGTAATACTAATATAAGAACTCAACCTCAGATATACACATTTAATAGCTCTCTCTTCATGTAACTCCCTTATGTATTGATAGGAAGCAGTTGACAGTGATGTGTTCAGTAGAGAGGAGGAAAATGCTGGAAGAGTGACCTCTGCAGACTCAATTCACCAACAGTATTGATTTCCTAATGGAATCCAAAGGGAACTTCACTTGATTGACATTCATGAGTGGCGGGGGGGGGGGGGATGCTGTTATCACCAGACAGAAAAATAAAAAGGAAAGAAGGGGAATTAGATATTACACAAATCCAGGCAGGACCTACTGTTTTAACAGCATATATTTTCAACAACCTCTATTAAAATGAGCACCAGCGATACTTTCCCTGGGCGAGTTGTTGTTTTTTATTTCATTTTGCAATGAATTTGCCGTGATATTATGGTAATTCGAAAAACTGATGCTGAGTATGGTGATCGCTACACAGCATTCTTGAGAATTTAGGATGCAGAAACCAGTAACTGACAACACAACAGACTGGTCATTCACTAATGTGTAGAATGAGAAGATGAAAGATGGATTTAAAACTGCAAAATTTATAAGAAGGACTGTTGTTAGAAAGTGTGTCTCAGACTCCCTTTCCTTCGGTAAAGTAAAAAAACCTTTATAGTAATAGTGAGTACAGCCTGGTGAGCAAGATGTGTGGAGGCATTTTACTTCCTGTCATGTAACGTTTGCTCAGAAAAAACCACTTTATTCATTCCCCCCCCCCCCAACAGTTATGATGCTACTGGCTCCTTGAACACAGAGCATGGAAAAATTCACAGTTACCTGGGTGGGGAAGAACAGGGACACTCCCACACGATGCATCTGCATTACATGGACCTACTTCTATACTAGAAGTGGCTCCATGCATGCAGGAGTATCCCCCACCCGTATAATGGTGGAACAGGTTTAACTGCTCCACTGCTAGCCCAGCCCACTCCATCCACACCTCTCCTGGATGGAAGAGGCAAAACAAAGCATGTGACCAGGCGGCACAGATGCAGCTGCTTGCTGCATGGTCCAAATGCCATAGCAGGTCCATTGGCAACATTTCTGTGGGAATGTGATTGTCTCCATAATGTTGATTCACACTTAACCAGCACATAGTCACTCACTGGCTAAGTTTCAAATGGTTTGGGCCTCTGGAAGTACAGAGGCCCAAACCGTTCCAGAACTTCACTTCCATGGGACAACATAGAAGTGCATAGAAAATGCCCTTAAATATATCACTGAAAAATACCTTGTAAGTGTTCATATTGTCTCCAAGTCAACAATGGCTATATTCAGTATGGCCCCTGAATCTCAGATCTAATTTCTTCAGGGTTTTCTACAAGAGCTATCCGTTGGAAAGAGTATTTTTTCTAGGCATCATAGTTTTGTTTGTTTGTTGCCACTTTTTGTTCTTTTTCTCTTTGTTGGTTTGCACTGGAGTACTGATATGGAAAATGTGTTTGTTCTGCTTTTGCACTAGTGTGCAAATTTGCTGGAGCTCAAATGGCAGAGAGCAATATATGTCATGTGGACAAATCAGAATACTGGTAATGAGGAGTGGCAGGGACAGAGCTACTTCCTGCACTTAAGACTCAGAAGGTTGTGACAATAGACAAACACACTTTAAGATCCCAAGGAAGTGAAGATAGAGTATGGATCCAGTATCCTCACTTTGGGATGTCAGATCCATTCCAAGCATGATCACTCGGATAGTTGGACCACAGCAACAGGCTAGGGTTGTGCAGGAATGTTATTGTTGTTTTGTTTTATTTATATTGGATCAGATGCAAAAAAAATTGTATTTGTTCAAATAGATCCCCTTTGAATGTGGTAGGATTCAAATACGATACAAATGTTTGATATGAACTCAATACTAATGTTTGATACGAATCCCCTATGTATCTCTTACAAGTCCCCTATGTATCCCATATGAATCCCCTATGTATCCCATACATATCCCCTGTGTATCTGCTCTGAATGCATCAAATTTGTCCTGAATCCACTTTCAATCCACTTTGAATCCACTCTGGATCTGTTGCAGATGTGACCGGCACAGCTGCTTTCCTGCCTCCCAGGTTCAGGAATGCAACAAAGCTTCATATGAATGTTCCAAAGCATCTGATTCGAATCTGTCAATCTTAGAATGTCCCTCTATTTGATTCAAATCTGGATGTCTGGACGAACTTGGATAAATTTTGAATGTTATCAATATTTGTGCAGATCCCTACAAGAGGCATGTGTGGTACTGCTGCCACTCTAACCAGGCAATGCAACAAAACGTGCAGAAGATGTCCTGGAATGCACAGAGCAACTTCTAGGACAGAAATGACTCCGCACAGTGCTTGGGCATACCAGGAGTTCCCCAGAGAGCAAGGTGCAGAAAGGCTCTTAAAGACAATAGCATATGGCCCTTGTGTTCCATTCCCATTTCTAATCTAGGTTAGATTGTTCAGAAAGGGAGAGCAGATTGGTGCATGAAGCCTAAGCCATCTCTTAAGATGCCTCAATAATTTTTCCTGCTTTTAACTGTGTGCAAATGCAGGCCAACTCTTGTGTTTTGCAATGACTGCCTATGAGGAAGTGCACATTCCTAGAAACGTTAATTTGATGCAGATCCTCATAACATCCTTGTGGTGATATGAATACAATATAAGGGAACAGGATTCACAAGGTCTTGTCCCCTCCTGGAGCATTCAGTGTGCAGGATGAGGGACTCAACCCTCTGCCATGCCACCATAAAAGCTGTTTATTCTACCACCAGTTCTTCTTTCCATCTTTGAACTTCAGGAATATTCATCATCTTCCATTGTTTGTCAAATACAATTCTTGCTGCAGGAATATCAGGTGTTTTTCCACTTAGCAGTAGAGTACCTATTAAGGACCCATTAAGGTCCTCACTGGGTACTTTTGTGCTAGTGGGAAAACATCCATCATTTATTTACATTTTAACCATTTCTTCTCCAAAAACCTCTTCCCAATAAACACAATTGTGGATTTATTGCAAAATCTATTTTCAAATTCTGTTGGAATTGTAGTAAACATGATTGTAGATGTGATCCGATATCAGTCTAGTAGATGAGATTGTCCTTGATATGGGGCTAAATTAGAGTCTCATTCCTTTCTTGCTTCTCAACAGTTTCAGCTGAATTGTCTCTTTTAAAAAATATATATATCTTTATTGGATTTTTGTACATGTTCTGGTTATCAATAGTATACATATGAATCATTTCTTCTATGTACAATATTCGCTTCACCTGTGTCCCTTCACCCACTCTACCACCCCCTGATCCCTTCGTGAGCTCCAAAATTTAATTTATCATGTAGTATTTCCAATCCATTTCATTAGAAAATCTTGTTCTGGTACTGTTGAGTTTGTTGTTGTTGTTTCATCAATACATATTGTCCATACGTGCAGAGTCTTGTTAGCATCCAGATCTCTCCAATAGCGTCGTCCTGAATAAGTTGTCTCTGATGATGAATTGCACAAAGGAGATGTCTAAGAAGTGGAAGCATGAGCCCCACAAGGAAAAAAATTATGCAACATTAAGCAAACTGCACCCTGTGTTATGGGACTATTGGAAACAATTTGTGCAAGCAGTAGTAGAATGAATGGAACTTATAAACCACATTTCATCAGACTGTCTTAGCCTAGGCAGTTAAAATGAATAAAATGGTTAAAAACTACATTAAAAAGTAATAAAACCAGTATGCAACACTTTTTTTTAAAAAAAAAAAGATTTTGTAGAAGAGTGGCTGTAGCACCACAGGATGATAGGACACCTTAAATGATCAAAAGGATCAAAATGAAAACTTGCAGGATTTTTAGTTTAGAAGAGGACATAAGTAAGAGAATTTACTAGAAGTGTTTAGAAAGATGCATACTGTGGACAAAGTAGATAACAATCCCCCACCCCTTTCCCAGAATACTAAAACCATGGAAAAGTCAGCAAACAATATATATTCAAGTGATAGAATCCATTAACCTCAAATGTGGTATGAGCAACCAGCTTGAATTATTCAAAAATTTTGGACAAATTCATGAAAGGTAATACTATTATTGGCCAAGTCCACATTTTTTCAATACACCATCATAGCATCCTGACAACTAACTTAAGATTGTGGGGTTCCTTAAGCAACTGGTTAATAAGCTGATGGATTAAATGATCTATTGGTACAATCCAGCAAGGTTATGTCTTAAGGACACGTGTAAACATTCCACCCTTTAGCACAGTGGTTCTCAACCTGTGGGTTGGGACTCCTTTGGGGGGTCGATCTACTCGTTCACAGGGGTCGTTATGAAGTAGAAACAAAAATAATTTTATGGTTGGGGTTCGGATTAGGGTTAGGTTGGGGGTCACCACAACATGAGGAACTGTATTAAAGGGTCGCAGCATTAGGAAGGTTATTCTCACAGCCTTTAAAAGTGTAAAGAAATTATACCTTACAATATCAAGCCTATAGTAAGACATAATAGCCCTGTTTTTAAAATAAAAAAGTTTTTATTACTCGAAATAGACTTTTCTTGAAATGTTCAGATAAATATATGGAATGTGCAAAACCCTATTTCAAATGTTTTTACAAGTGTTTGAAATGGTGTTACCCAATACATGGGGACTGTGTTTGCTAGATGGAACACGATGCAATGACATCGTTATGTCTAACCAGCAATGTGCATCCCTATTCTCAACAGGATTTGAGAAACTGGAGAGAGGTAGTTCAGGACCAAAGTGAGTTCTCTTCTTGCCCCTTGATCAAAGGCTTGATAGATGTTCTACCTAGCAAATTCACTTCCCATGTATACAGTATGATCAATAGCATCCTGAATAGTTTGCTAAAAATTTCAGATGGGATTTTGCATATTCCTAATATTTTTTTCCATTTTGAGAACTTTCATATTTGTTGCGGTAGCTTTAAGGCTTCTATACTATAAGTACAAAACTGCATTACTTCTCTTTCTGGTATATGATTTATGATAGCATCAGTCTTAACTACCAGATCCACCACCTGTTTTGATGGAATTGGGTCTTACAGTTCCTTCTACATCTTCTAGAGCCAGTTTGGTCTAGTGGTTAGGGAGCCAGTCTCTTATCTGGGAATACCAGATTTGATTCTGCTGTCCTCCACGAAGCCATCTGGGTGACCTTGGGCTAGTCACAGCTCACTTCTGAGCTCTCACAGCCCCACCCATCTCACAGGGTGCTTGTTGTGGGGAGAAAGACAGAAAGGTTTGTCAGCTGCGTTGAGTCCCTTAAATGGGTGAGAAAAGCAGGGTAGAAAAGTCAATTCTTTTTCTTTTTCTTTTTCTTCTTTTTCTTTTTCTTTTTCTTCTTCTTCTTCTTCTTACACTTAAATAACCATAGCCATATCTGGGACTAGTAATAGACCTGGAATAGGTCTCTTGCAAAAGTAGGAAGGTAAAAAAATCCACCCCATCCAAACCCCACTTAGGTCTGGAATTCACAAGTGTCAATGCGATCTCAATTTGCACCAGCTAAATTAATGGGAGCAGCACCAGCTGGTTAATTTGGATAGAACCATGGTCTTAAGCTGGGAGAGATTGCTTCCACTTAACTGCCAGGTTAGAACTGTGTTGTAAAGCTGATTGACAACCAGCCTGTGAATTTTGTTAGGCCACAGTATTTGCCTAGTATCCAGTTTAACCTCATTGCTTCAGCAGAGATATTCAATACATTTAATTTAAACTGCTTGGGTTTCTGTGTGCTATGGATTGGGTCGTGACTAAATACAAGGCTAAAATGATCTGTCAAGTTCTGCCTCCCTACTGAGATAACAAAAAAAAGTAAAACAACTCTTTTCTGCAGTAAACCTAATTAAAAGAATGTTCCATCTTCTTGGAAAAAAGTCTGCTTCTAATGTTTTAATGTACTTAATTAGGGTGCTGCTCTTGTTAAAATGTGGATATGAGCAACCATGAAAAATAATAAATAATTTAGAAAAGAAAGGAAAACATGAAAGAAATATTTCTTAACAGGATCACCAAAATATTCCATGCAGTAGGTTGCAAAGAGATATAGCTATTTAAACACCATGGAACATTAATTTTGTGCATAGAATAACAACATGGAAAGTAAGTAGGATGCTTGAGCTAGATTATCCATGAGGTTCTATCAACAACAGCTTACTGCATAGTGGTCTAATCTTCAAATTTATGTGTTACACAAACAGGGAACATCAAAAATAATCTTCATTGTTTGCTGCTCTTTCAAAGTCATTGTCCTGTGGCTAAGGGTGTTTTTCCACTGTCACTAGAAGTACCCATATTTTTCCATACTCTGCTAGGCCCTTTATGCACTGGGCCTTATTCCAGATTGTATTGTGGAATAAGTACTGGCCATCTGCATGCTGGTGTAGGCTCCAGGACCTGCCATAGACTGCACTAGGATATGGATGGCAGGTCCCTATTTTAGGAAATAATTTGGAATAAGGCTCAGTGCAGAAAAGTCTTATTTCCCAGAATAGGGACCCGAATAGATTCTAAGAGGCTTTACACAGAAGGTACAAAAATAAACAATAATATAAAATAAAGAGTGTAGTTTTCTTTTTATCAGTTACAGTAAATTGCAGCCTGCCTACTAATCAAATTTTCCAACTATCTTTACAGGCTTAAATCCTGGCAGCTTAACACTCCTGATCAGTATCTTCTGGTCTCTTTACTCTGGGTACTTCCAGACGGCAAATTCCATTCATAGTTCAGATTGTGCTGTCACCATTTCCCATAATTGCTCCAGAGCTTTCTAACCAAGCTGCACATTTCCTTAATGCAGAAAAAGAACTTCCTGTGCAGTATTGGCTTTGAGTGATGTATTCTGTCAATGGAGACAGAAGCACAAGAAGCACTAACGGGAACTCACAAAACCTGGAAGTGCTTTTTGGAACGTGATTGGTTCCAGGAACCCTCACATGATGGTGTGAGAACACGCAGAGTCTGAAATCCTGTTCCTCTGAAGAGGAAACAGCAAAGTTGATCATCTGAGAGGACAATTGACTTTCCCTTCATGCTACATTGGTGTATCTTTAAATGAGAATTTTGTCAGCAGTCTGGACGCAGGCTCTGTCTGGAATTCTATTGCATTCTGGGCACAGGGCAATAGATCCAGATCAGAGGGCCTATGATCCAGATCTCATTATTCCATCAACAAAGGATAGAGGTAGATCCAGATTGAGAGGCCCCTAATCTGGATCTACTGTTGATCCCATTAATGGGGCTACAATCCAGCCTCAGAGCATAAATCCAGAGCACAGAGGTGAGCAGATGTCATACCTCCATGATCTGGAATACTCAGAATTGATTTTCAACATGACATGCCCTAGCGTAGCACTGGAAATCAACCACACACACATATGCCCAGCAGCTAGGAACTGTCATTTCAAAATCAGGGGTGGGGGCAACAGCAAAACTCAGACCAGGGCCCTTTCTGCACTGAGCCTTATTCTGGGTTATATCCAGGAATAGGGGCCTGCCTTCTGCTAGCCAGTGCCAACTATGGCAGGTCTCGAGCAGGGCCTCCAGTAGTTCAGCCTGGCATATGGATGGCAGGCCCCTATTCCGGGATATAATGCAGAATAAGACTCAGTGCAGAAAGGTCTCATGTTGCATGAGGTTCTCGGCTGCAGAGGAATAGATCCAGATTGGAGCTACCAATCCAGCCCCCATCTCCCCAGAATCCAGATCGGTAGATCCATGAAGTCCGGACCTACCAATCCAGAATATCTGCTCCCTCAGTGCAGAAACACCCCAAAATACCAAAAGTAATATTGTATTTCATTGCAGAGGTTAATCCAATTTCCTGATCTGCTGGGATGGCAGCTAAAACTTCCATCATTGCCAACAATGCTGAGGTTCTGTTTAGTGGCAGCCACACCCAGGCAACGCCATCTTTCCTTGCCACCAGTTGCTGTCAACTGTAAGAGCAACAGAGAATGATCAGTGGACAGAGTGTTGCAAACCGTTCCATGAGATCAGAACTCCATTCAGGCTGAGATCTGCCATGTTGTGTTGCCAAGTGGAAATAAATCTATTTTATTAGCTGGGCAACATAGACCAAGCAGGGCACAGTATTAGTGTCAATTCTTACAAATGAATCCTGTTGCTCCTACTTATGTGCCCCCAAATACAGGCTTGACGTTGAGAAGAAAGAATCAGATTCCATGTAAAACAACAAACTATGCCACTCCCTTTATGCTAAAAAGCGTAAGCAATGCACTCCTGTTAATCCTATAATTCAAGCACACATTAATTATGCAATCATTTTTCAGCAATGAAGTATAATTAGCTATTATGATCTGAGCTTCACACTGAACATTGCTGGTAGTTTTGACTACTAAGAGTTGGTACATGCAGTTCCCTCTCTGTCACTCACTTGCTTTCTTTTGATTTTTAATTCACTGGGATTTAAATATCATTTGAAACAGACCATTCAGACAGAATAAATTTAATTCCATCCAACATGTTTTACTCCTATTAAAAGCAGAAGCTTGCGCACTTAGTTCAATTTCTTGACAATCAAAAATACTTTCTATTATCATAAAAAACCTCTCCCAATTTGTAAAATCTACAGTGAAGACTTCTTGAATGCAGTTTCCATGGAATTGTGTTCTGACAACTTCGATGTAAACCCACTACCACCAGGCTTAGAGGCATTATTTTTAAAAAGCAGTTTAAACAGCACAGTTTGATCTCTGGTGACTGACAAAGAGAAAATCTTTGGATATGACCACACAATCCAAAAGAATGCATGTAGAGATCCCAAAGGCTGTGACAAGAGAATGTTCCTGCTTCCATTGGGGCCTGCAGCTCACTTGAGAAGCAAGAAATCTGAACCCGGATGAAACCTAAGTGCAAAACAGGTGAAGAAAGCGTACTCTAAGGGTGTTTGCCATTGTCATGTGCAGACTGATCATGGAGTGACATAGGCTGGCTCCAGAGATATTGCTGCCCCCTGACTATTGCTTCCTGTTTAGAAAGCACATTCTGGGTAATTTGGCCACCACTGAATTATCAGATGCGAGCATCACCATCTCCACTCATGCATGGCCAGCTACTTCAGTCTCCATGCATGTGCACTGGATGGAGCTACAATCACTGCTCATCCAGAAAGGCAAGCGGGTCTCTAAAAAGTGCTGCAGTTGGAAAACCCACACCCAGTGCTGAGTTTTTCAGCAACAATTACAAGTGCTTTTTAGGGGAGGGGAGGGGAGGGGGTTATGGTGGGCTTGCATATGATATCTTTGCAAGATTTGCTACTGATATTATATTGACTATTCCATTTCAAACATATTACCATTGACTTTAGTGAATTAAAAGGCAGTTCATGGAGATCAAAGAGAGGTTACTAAATGGAGCTTTGCCTCTACTCCACAACCCCACGACACCAAACCACAAGTGGCAGAAGCCTACTTCTGAACAGATATGTCTAGAATTGGGCAACAATGTGCCTGTCCCCAAAAGACTTATTAGCCCCTCTGGGCTTCCTCTGCCGTCACTCTGTTATAGCTGACTTTAAGAGTCCCCTCAACTTCCGGAATAAGCGTCCCCATGGTAGCCACGATTTAAACAGACTTTCCGTCCCCATGGTAGCCGTGTTCTCTTTCCTGGCATCTTTTACCCCCGCCCCCTCTCTGATTCATAGAGTGACATCATGCCTAGGCCTACCTTGTACCGCCCCCCCCCCCAATGTAATGTAGGAGAAAGAACGCCAGGTGGCGTCTCCAGCCACAGAGGACCTGAAGGCCAAGGTACTAACATAATTGGATTTAAAGTGACAGCTCAGGCATGATCCTTCAGATCCCGTTCTTCATCACCTCACTGCAAGCACTTGTTCTTGCCGTGGGGTAAAGAGGAGTGCACAGGACAGGACAGACGCCATGAGCCCTCTCAGGGTGTCGGGGAACACACCGTGGCCGATTGCCCTGACCCACTTATGCGCACGTCCGCCTGAACACAAACACATCCCATAAGGAAATATACTTATATTTTTATTGATTTTGCCTTTGGAACTCATTGGTCCCACGTTACGTGAAGAGGGGGCTGGCGCAGCGCCCTCCCCATATGGCTTTGTCGAGGGGGAGAGAGAGAGAGAGCTCAGCAAAGAGAAGTACCGACTACGCCCCCCCAAATAAAAAAAAAATTTCTGTGCATTGGAAACATATGAAATCACGCATTTATTTCAGGTCTAGGGGGGGCTAGGTGCCACTCCGTGCTGGCGGCGGCGGCAGGGGAGGGGGGCGGCGGCGCAGGGGACCTTTTACAGTCAGCTCAGGGATGCTGACAAACATTCTGTTCTTCATCACCTCAGCGCAAGCACTTGTTCTTGCCGTGGGGTAAAGAGGAATGCACAGGACAGGACAGGCGCCATGAGCCCTCTCAGGGTGTCGGGGAACACACCGTGGCCGATTGCCCTGACCCACTTATGCGCACGTCCGCCTGAACACACATCCCATAAGGAAATATACTTATATTTTTATTAATTTTGCCTTTGGAACTCATTGGTCCCATGTAACGTGAAGAGGGGGCTGGCGCAGCGCCCTCCCACCGCCCTCCCCATGCGGCTTCGTCGAGGGGGAGAGAGAGAGAGAGAACTCACACATAATGGCAGGTTCTGGTACACGGATGCCTGCCTGACCCTAGGTATTTTTAAACCCAGGAGCCCCCCCCCCCCGCGCGGTTTTGATCCACAGTAAGGTTTATAATGGTTTCATGTGATTCTATCACTTCCTGTGACTCAACTGCAACTTGCCTCGGGCAACTCAACCTTAGCCGCTGCATTTGAAAAGAAGAGCAACCAAAAATGGGGAAGTCTCCATTGGGGGGGGGGGCATTCCTGCTTGTGCGCATATCTGCTGCCTCCTACGTGCGAATTATGATCAGTTCGTGAATCACAACTTAGACCTCATTTTGGGAATCACACAGGACAGAAATCATGAAAATCATGAAAATGATAGAAAAAAAATTGCCATCAACAGGCAAAGGGTTTCTCCAGGG
Source organism: Aspidoscelis tigris stejnegeri (assembly GCA_023333525.1). Taxonomy (NCBI): domain Eukaryota; kingdom Metazoa; phylum Chordata; class Lepidosauria; order Squamata; family Teiidae; genus Aspidoscelis; species Aspidoscelis tigris. Next base: position 47,506,031 of record JALMGA010000008.1, read on the forward strand.
CAGTCACCTCTTCCTAAGCCCTTTTTTGGTCCACTATTATGTCGGCTGGGGGGGGGGGGGCAGAAACTCAGCAGTGGTGGCCCCTTCTTCTGCAGGCACCACTCATAAGTTCTCATATATCTCTTTATACCTAGCTTCAGAATTTCAGCATAATACTTAGAAATCATTTTGTAGTACGCTGTTTGATATTAGTATTCTAATGCAGACCCTGATTCCAGTTATGTGCTGCCAAAAAAGAAGAAATCAAGGGCAGCAGGCTTTCCTTCAACGGAGGCTACACAGGGATAGCAAAATACATGTAATCAACGCTTTAAAAGCGCCCGCGCCCAGAGGCCCAGGTTGGTGTTCTGGAAAGAAAGAAAAAACGAAAGCTATACCTCTTGAGCGCACATCCGTCCCCTCTTCAGTATCGTCCACAGTGCACAGAGCTATTCACACTTAATCACTGTTTTCTAAAGGGGCAATTGTGTACAGGGCAAGTGGGTCATCGGCTATCAGCCTTATCTCTCCTTCCCTCCTCCCTCCTCCCCCCCCCCCCGTGTCTTTTACCTCTGCCCCTGCTGCTGTAATATGTTTAGGTGAAATCCTATCAAGCCCCAGCATATCACAACAGGATTTTTTGAAATAGGCAACTATAGTAGAGGAAGGACCAAGGAGCTTCTGAAGACAGAATTTGTCTTAGAATGTTGGAGATGAAATTAGGAATAAATTAATATTGCAAGCGTAGCTGGGAAGTTGCAAATCCAAATGTGGGCACCAGATGGGCACCTAGGACGTTCCCTTGCAGGACCAGTGGAGTGTGCCAGCAGACATCCTGGAACACCTTACTCACACAACAGTGCACTTGATTACAATAGATTTTGGGGGGGGGGAATACTGCACCCACATAGCTCCTGGAAGTTATTCCAGAAGAGGTCACATCTGTGTGCCTAGCTAAATGGCCCTGGCTGGCAACCATGGAAGCTGGTGCTTATTATTTTGTTGACATAGGTTGCTGGCCACCTGGCACACTGCATCCAGCCCAGGGTTATCCTGCCAGGCACAGGATGGCTTTTATTCATTATACTGATGGAACTCCAAAGCTTACAAGCCTGCACATGGGGGTGATGAACAGGGAGAGAGATACTGTCCAGTCTGATACTCCACACACACACACACACAGCCTTACACACTAAGTGAGGCAAAGTGTGCTTAGCATGTCCAGTTAAGGCCAAAAACATCAGTGGCTCTTACACAGATATTGCAAGGGTGAGTCTCAAGGAATGGTTTGCTTTCGTGAGCTATTTCCTGGGACCGTTGGATCAGCACATGTTAATCATTTGCAAATAAAGAAATCTGGGAGACTTTGCTACAAGCACCAAGCGAACACAGTGCTCATGTGCTGCTATCAACTCGTTTTAGGAATCACACAGGACAGAACTCTTGAAAATGGTAGAATGAAATTCACCATCAACAGGCAAAGGGTTTCTCCAGGGCAGTCCTCCATTTCAGCTAAGGGAAAACCCTCCGCAGATCCCACCCCTTAGGGCTGCTGCCCTCTTAGACCACAGCAGAATGCAGGCTGGGTGGGTGGCCTGGTAAAACAGCCAGTGCAGCAGAATTGCCCAAAGGTTAATAGCAGCAGGAGGGACAGTCACTCACTGCAAATTGTGTGTGTGTATGCGCACGGGTGAAGGGATGATCAGGCGGATGTGCGCACAAATGGACTCGTCTATTCCGTGCCTTGCCCAGTGGCTCAGAGCCCCTGTAGAAGCACTCTTCCTCCCAATGGAGCGGCCATCAGGTCAACTTGGCTGGACAAGTCCCCTGCCCTCACAGCACCCCTTCCCACATTGCCCCCGCCCCCCACCTTCCTGCCTGGCACATCCCCATCAGGGGCTCAGAGTACACGTGTGTGGGTGGGAGAACGTGTGCTAGTGGGGATAGGCTTCCAAGCCCAGAGAAGGCTTTTAGCCCACCCACGCACCCATCTCTCTCCCCCTCCCTGAAGATGGATGTGTGACCTTGGGTTAGTCAATGCCCCCCTCCCTCCCCTCCTCCTGGCTTGCGCGTGTGCTCGGGCGGATGTGCGCACAATTCTCTTCCAAGCCCAGAGAAGGCTTTTATTGCAAGTAGAAGGTGGCGCCATGGCGACATCTAGCGTGCTATATAGAGAATTGCCGCCAAGAGAACTAGATAGAAGAGAAGCCACGCCCCTAATACCCCTGGGCATCCCCAAGGTAAATGTAGCGAGAAACTCCCGCAACTTGCAGAAAGAGCGCTGAGAAGAGTCATTCAAAGCGCATGTATTTTGTAGTGCGATTTCCACGTTTTGTAGCGCTGGAACCGCGTTCAAATCCTTGGCATGGGGCCGCTCAGAGGCAAAAGGAGAGTCCTGGCAGACTTTTTATTCCTTGGGGACACGGCCAATGTCTGTTCCTAAGAGAACTTTACACCACTTTCCACAGACCAAATCCAAAATGCATGGGGACGCCCCTTGCCAATCCCACATTCAGAACCATACTAAACGTGCATGGGGACACAGCCATAGAACCTCTTGCTAAGGCTGTGCACAAATGTTCTAAACATTCAAAATTCAATCAAATTCTATTGAATGTGGACATTTGAATTTGAACACATCTTCACATTCAAATTTAAACATTTCAATGAATTTCGAATGTTCCAAACATTCCATTTGTTTGAATGATTCTAATAATTTGAATGTACAGATTTGTATGTATTACATATGTATCTGTATGAATATCATACATATCTGTACAGATTTGCACTTAAAATATGGAACGAAAACAGGATGCATATAGGATGAAACAGGATGCATACAAAATGCATACAGATACATATAACACATACGAATGTTGTCAACAGTCATATCTTCAGATTCGCATCTAACATTCAAACAAATAGATTCAAATGTATCAGATTCAAATCAGTTTTTGTTGCATTTGGATTTTAAACATTTGAATAGAATGCTTTGACATTTGACTCAAATTTGAGTGCAAAAGAACCATTTGTGCACATCCATACCTCTTGCCACTTCTGCCCATCAGGAACCCCTAAAAAATGGCAGGAGTGGGCTCTTTTCAAGCCACTGGCATACAGCACCTGATTAGGCCTGAGATGAGGTTCAGATCCTTAGAGCTAGGTGTTTATCTTCCATCCCATCCTGGAGTACAATTAGGCAGGACTTTTCAAAATCTTTCAGAATAAGCTTCCCATCCCCAGACGTGCACACATGCTTTACAACTGTTGTTCCAAATATATGGCTTAAAGTTACCTTACTCTGTAGCCTATCTTCACATTCAAGTCAGGCAATCTAACCTGACTACCAGGGTGCTACTGACTGGCCAAAGAGCGGAAAATCACTGCATCTTGCTTATGCAGCTTCCTGTCCTGCCCAAGCTCGCTTAAAGTCTGAGATTTGTTCAAGGTTGAAATCTTGTCGAAGAAACAGGTGAATATTCAGAGGCTTCAGGACATGGTAAGGCAATTTGGGGTGTTTTATGTCTGTCCTTAAAGCATCCTATTTGCCCAGAAGTCACCCTTTAACCATGTCTGATCGTACCTCTGGATAACAATAAGAAATGACCCTGCCAAGGACAAGGAGGATTGATTAACTAAGGCTGAACAGCGTAAGGCAACAAGAACAGAAAGTAATTTCACCCACCAAAGGAAAAAAAATTCACAAAGAATATTCATTTAATATCTAATGATCAACTTTTAAGACATAGGAAAAAAGAGAAACACCAAATAATGAGCTTTCTTGCCAATCCTCCAGTGAGCACCAACCCATTATCAGTAATTCCCCTTTCAAACATTTTTTTTAATGCCCACAGTGTGGCTGAAGAAAAATAATCATTTTCCAAATCTATTACAGAAAAGTACACAGAAACTGCCCTGGTTATTATCCCTAAAATGCCCTTCTGAGCTTGAAGAGAAGCACAATAATGCTGAATAGTGTGTGGTATTGTAACTTGTTCCCCTAGATAACGAGCCTATTGCTAAATTACGACACAGCAGGTCGAGGGGCACCGCACACTCTATGGATATATTGACCTCCACATTATTTTCATGCCACTAGAGAGGCCTGTTATTTTATTAAAGGAGGCCTGCCACAATTCTGGCCTTTAAAGGCAAGAATAAAAGCAGCTTTGTCATTTGATCTAAATTTTATCAGCCAACATAATAGCTTGTCCTCAGAAGCACCATTAGGAGGTTAACAAGTAATTTAAAGTACATTCACCAGTAGTAAGTCTGCAGCTAGTTCACCATATAGTAGTGGACAGAAGTAATTCTAACAGCTGCAGGGTGGTTTGGGGTTTCACCGAGAAAGGTTGTAGTACGAAATAATACAGAACTCCTGAATCAAAATCCAAAAACCTATAGATTTAGTAGAAAAGTAGCTGGGCCCCCTGGAGTCTGAGTTGTGTTGTTGTTTATGGTCAGATATTTTCAAACACAAAGCATAACTTTCTTTGAAAAGGCTTTGTAACCCAGGCTTTATCTCCTTGGTCAAAATTTACAGGCCTACAAGGGATGGTGCCCACAAATGCTTCTGTCCCTCAGGGTTCCCAAAGGAGAGAAAAAGGCATCCATTTGCAAAGACTGTAAAGTATGGTAAAGTACAGTAAAGGTCATCCTTATCACTAGATTTAACCCTAGACTAGGGTGTGCACGAATATTAATAATATTTGAAATTCGGCCAAATTTGGCCAAATTCAGAAATTCGAACTTGAATCAAACGTTACAATATTCATATGCTAACATTTGAACGAATACAAATGTTTCCAGACATTCGTATGAATGGTTCGGACATTTGTTAAGCTGGGGAAACGTATATCTATTCGTATCAGATACGTACCGAACATTCGTACAAATATGTATGAATAGATTCATATTGAAACATTTTCACCACATTCGAATGCAATCTATTTGTACAAATATGGATTTTTGAAAATTCGATTCATTGTGAATCAAGTGCCCAAAAAACATTAGTGCACATCCCTACCCTAGACCACTGTAGAAGCATTTTCAGTAGACTATGGGCAAATCAGCAGGCAGCAAGGCAATTACTGAGAGGGAGTGATGGTGGGGGAATTCCTTTACACTTCGGTCACTCACAATGATTCCAGCTGCATTGTAAAGATGCTACAAGATTCCCGCACAGGCTCCAAGAAGTTTCCTTGGGGTCCCACAGATTGGCATTGTTCACCTCCAGGGTGGGTTCCCCTGTCCTGGTCATCTGTTCTAACCTACAATCCCATCCAGCTGTAGCTCCCATCATCTCCAACTAGCATGGCCAAAAGCAAAGTATGTTTTGCAGCATCTGGAAAACCGTGAACTGGATGCTCTCAGCTTAGAAATCCTGTGGCTCCCCAAATATTGTTGGAATCTTATAACTGTTTCGGGTGGATATCAATGATTTAAGATTCTTTTTAGTTTTTTATCATGGTCCATAATGTGAAGTTCATTGGAGAAATTTGTTTGATTTGCTTATTTTTCTGTTTCTGTTTTAATTTTATGGGTAAACTGCTTTGGGATCCCATTTTAAGAAAGACATAAAGGGGCTACATTGGTGAAAACAGCATACAAAATGAAGCATATTAAGGCAATATTCCTGCTAATATGTATAAATTAGTTGTAAAAATAATACATCTTGAGAAGCCCTTAAAAACAGACAATTTCCTTTTCATATCTTTATACCACACTGGTGTATCTTAACCAGTTTCCATGCAACATTAGTGCTGCATTAGCCTCTAGAGAGTCTTTATCTTGTGTATCCAACTGGAGATAAAGTTTTAATTAGCTGGCTATCTTCCTGCTTCCACACTCAGCAATGGTACGCATCATGGGAAGAATAGTAATTGGTGCCTTCCCTTTGATTACAAGTGGGAACCAGCTGGAGGAAGGAGCTGGCTCAGGTGTAGTCCAGCCATCTGGGAAGACATGAATACAGCTGCTGCCCAAGTCAGCTGAAGAGGAGTTGGGACCTATATATGGATGCCTATGTTCCAACCTTCACATAAGCTTGCCGCGCAGTCACAAGCAAAATCCTTCAGTTTGGCTTACAAACTGAACCAATTCAATGGAACAGGGCACTATCAGAATGCAAAATCCTACCCTGAGATCAGGTTGCCCTGGCTTAGAGAAACAGGGCAGGTGGTCTTTTAAATGGAAACCCTTTCCCCTGGGAGTGACATAAATTTGCCCTCACGGTGACTTCTAGACACAGTCCAATCTCTTCCAACTGCTAGTGCAGCTTCCTTTGCTGCCCCCAAACATCCTACCAGTCCCAATATCATCTTAGCCTCTGAAACCAAGAGGGGGGGAAAGTGAGGGGGGGAGTTGGAAACATTAAGAAATGGATCTTGGCTGAGGTCCCCCAAGAGTGATGGCCTGATGGGACTCTGAGAATTTGCAGCAGAAGTTCGTACCTGTTCCTGTAAAACATATTTGTTCACACAGCACTCAGAAAAGGAGAGGAAGACAATCAGTGCATGACCCACAACTAGGTTCCCCCTAAGCTGTGCACCTGGGCTGCAGCACAAGCAGCAGGGACTTGATGGGGCCTCTTGCTCATCAGCCTGCCCACCCACTTCCTTCAGGTCAGCAAGTGAAAAGAAAGAGAAGGAAGGAAATTTTGTAAGCGAGCACACCAGTGGGTGAGCAGCTACTCTTGGGGCTGCACAGGAGACCTCATCAAGCATCAGCTTCATGTGTGCACAATGATTCCATTCCAGGTATTAGGGATGTGCACAGCTATTCATATTATTCATTATTAGCACAAATTTGTATGCGAATTGAACATCCAGACGTTCGTACCTTAGTATTTGTACAAATATGAATATTTTGAGTTATTCTTATGTGTACGGATATGTACGCACCACATACGTATCTGTATGCATCCACATGGGATGAAAATGGGATGCATGTGGGATGAAAACGGGATGTGTATGGATGTGTACAAGATTTGTATCAATGGATATGTACTGAATATTTGTACAAATAGATACGAATGTATTCATATCAGTTCAAATGTCCAGACATTCATTTTTCTTTATTCATACCAATTCGGATTTTCAAATATTCAATCCATTATGAATTGAATGTCTGAAACTGCATGTGTGCACACCCTACCAAGTATTAATGATAATATAATCAGAGGCAATTCCACAGAGAGTCCAACCTACTGTCGTGTACACACATTGTCTTTAGTCCCACTTAACTTTTAGCCTGTGGTATTTTAAACAAAGCATTTAGCAATTCAGCAGTGGCATGTGTGGTAAGATATTTATTTATTTATTTATTTATTTATTTATTTATTTATTTATTTATTTATTTATTTATTTATTTATTATTTAAGACACTTCCATGCCGTTTCATATAAAAGAATCTCAAAGTAGTTTCCAAAATGAAAAAGTTGACATTAAAAACAAGAATAAAAGCAGACAAAAACATACAAGCAATTAAAAACACATATTACTAGCATATAGTGCGCTCATTCAAAAATTACTTTCCAGAAGCAAACAAGCACACCTTCTACTGAGTTATCCTGTAAAAACATTTTAAAAGCCAAGAGTCCCAAGGGAAAACAGTGTATTAATCCTCTCCCAAACTAAACTAGACAGAAATAAATAAATAATAGCTTGTTCAACACCAAAGCATGCTTACTGCTGTTGGTGGTACCTGCTGGAAAATGCTGGTAAAGGGGGTAAAAGAAAAGATTAAAACACATTTTTACTGTTGGCTTTGCTATACAGATGGTCAGATTATGGGCTACTGAATGCCTTTGAAGTGCAAACTATGGCCCTTTCTGAGTTGGACCTTATTCCAGGGTTTCTTCCAGAACAGGGGTCTACTGTTTGCAGACTAGTGCAGGTTATGGAAAGCCCCGGTGGATGGCAAGCTCCCATTCTGAAATATAACCCAAAATAAGTCCCAGTGCAGAAAAGGACTCTCAAAATAATAAGACAAAGTTTACATATTTGGGTTGTTCATCTCATTCAATTATTAGAATGCTTAGCGACCATCAGAGCTAGGCTGTAACAGTCTAAGGTTAGAAACCTTGACACCAGCAGACTCTGCCAACTGGGACTAACAAGCTCCAATTAACAGCCTTGCCTTCATCTTCTTGGACCACATTTTGATCTATCATGGACCAAGTCAGGTCCTGAAAACCCACTGTAGTGAGGAAAAGAGGAAAGGAATCAAGTAAATACACTGTGCAATCCAATAAATTCACCTGGCTAGATTTGGATAATATGGATGTCCACAATCAGAAGAAAGAAGGAAGGTCACATGAGAAGGCTGACTCCCCTCTCTGGGGGGGGGGGAGCAGTAAAATTCCAGTTGAGGAACTCGGACTAGTTCCCCAACCAGAATTATGTTAGGAATTTTAGAAGTGCTGCTGGTAATGAAGTTTGAATTACATTGAGAGTGTTTGTTGGTTGAAGAGGTTCAGTTTCTCCATCTTGATCAACACCTGATGGAGTCATTTTCAGTCATCAAATGAATCATTTCATTACTAGTGAATTGTAGTCACTTTCCAGCTGATGTGCATTGGTACACATGACAACATGGAGGGGCTACAAGCACTTTTGACTAGGGGTGAAGATGGTCTTCAAACAGACAGTAAGAAAGGATAATTACTTTTCATTCCCAGTGTCTCTTTTTTACACATGCTTAGCTTCCAGTTCCTATTTTGAAAGGCTGATGAGTCACTTGGATTTAGCAGCTGGGCAACAGACAAAGTAGATAGACATATACACTACTGTTTTTCTTAGTGTTTTGGGTTACTATTTAAATTATAATCCTTGTTAAGCTTTCTTATTCATATAAAGTAGTATACACACACAAAGCCCATATATATTGTGCTTCACCACTGGGACATTAAAGCATCACCCAGTCAGTATTTACTAAATCCACATTATTTCAATAATCTGGACTAAAGCATGGATAAACTGTGGATTATGTTGGTTATCCAAATAATGCAGTTTAAGTAAGTGCTGTCTGGGGGAAGCTTAAGTGAATTACAGCCATCTTCCAGTTGGCAGAAACCAAGTATCTCAATTTTGAAGATTTTCACCACTAAAAATTATTGTACTAAATGCTTTGCAGATACATGCAGTTGGAGAACTAGTTGCTACTAGCTATGGAGCAGCAGAAGCTGCCCTACAGCTTAACAGAGTTCATCTACAGTGCTCTGTATGCAACATTCCCACAGCTATGCCTTGTGGGGGATGGGCTGTTGTGGCTGTGGCTGCAGCTATGGCTATGCAGTTGGGTGCCACATTACCCAATCCCCTGGCCATTGCTGCAATGAGGTGGACACTCACAAATGAGAGCGTTCACACTTCACTAGACCCAGGTAGAACTGGGTGTGAAGTTTAGGACAGGGCCAAATGCCAGCCACCTTCCCTGTTCTCAACTTCCATGGGACACTGGTGCATGAAGTGCAAAAATAAGATAGGTTGAGCTGAAGCATACTTTGGACAGATCCTGTCTTGAGATTAATATTAGTTGTGTTTTTTCCCCTGCACATTCTTCCATCTGTAAAACTGGAAGCAAGCAGAGTTTTATGAAGACACAATGGCTACTCACTTCTAAGACCAGAAACAACTGCCTACTGTCCTACGTACTGCCACATATGTGCCATTGGGAAGCCCACAATCAGAACATTAAAGCAGAGCCTTTGGTTTTCTCTCAGCATTTCACAGCTAAATATGTATCATCTGTAAAACTAAGCCCAATTTTCCCTGATAGATAGAATCCCCTTGGATTTGTCTAATCCCAAAAACATAGAGAAGAGTGTGTGTGTTTTCAAGTCAGAGGATGTCAAGAAGCATCAAGACTCATCTTGAGGGTCTCCTGAGGTATGTGAAACCTGAAACAAATGAGACGCCTTCAGTGGTGGCTGGTACCCATTGGGACTAAAGGTTCAGAGGGGGAGGCAGCTAAAAGGAAGTGACATATGTCACAACACACAGTGCTAATGATAAGTGAGGAACTATAAAGCTGCAGTTCCATACAAATATGAAAATTGAGCAGCCTGAACTGAAGCATGCATGAAAGAGATAGGGAAAGTGAAGTCATGCTCTGAGCTACTGGCTATGGTGGTACGTAGCCCATTTTGCCCTCACAGGCCAGTTGCCAAAGCTATGCATGCTCATTACAGGACAGAGGTACACGCAGTTAAGCATATATGGACCTAGTTTGAACAGCAGGAAGAACAGCACTGTTCTTCTGGCACACTAAGAGGAGTGCTAGTACACACTTCCTGAAGGATTGGCATGCTGATCACATGCCAGCCACTGCCCCTAGTTATGCTAATATCACAATCAGGAACTTCACTCCCCGGCTTGTGGTGTTCATGGTTGGGAGCCTTTCAACCTAGGAAATGGAACTGTATACCATTGCCGATATTCAAAGCCTTAACAGGTCTAAAAGCTGCCAACCAGATAGATTTCCTCAGGTAGCGGCAACGCAGCAGGGCCACTATTAATAGTTATCCTTAGGCAGTGGTCACACCTTCACTTTAACCTTCTTCAGTCCATCTTTGGGCTGCACTTCTTACATGTGTTTTATTTGTGAGCTTTTCTCCCTTCAATCATACTTTCCTGAGTTCTAGTTGTTACAGGTCCCACGCCATTATAAAATGTTAATCCATTTTTGTTTTTTGAATGTGATCAGGGAAAAGGGCTGTAGCAGGTAGATACTGCAAAAATATTCCTTCCCTTTCACTCAGGCTGCATCCGCACGGCATGCTTTAATTCGGTTTAAGGAAACCGAAATAAATGAACCGGAACAAAACTGTCTCCACTGACTTTCCACTTGATCCATGTCAAGGGCATCCCGCCGGCAACCTTATCTCGGATTCAATCTTGGGAGGCCCCACGGGCAAGTCCTCCCTGCCCATTGCCAGCCCACCCAGGATCAGCCCCTCTCAGTTCAAAGTAACAGAGATCAGACCTCTCCCTCATGGCTGTGCATCTCTCCGCCTCCTTTCCTCTGCACCACTTTTCCCTCCCCCTTTTCTTCCAGCTTTGTGCTCTTCCCTCATCACCCCCATCGAAGAAGTCTGCGGATCCCCCTTTCCCACCCGTGCTTCCCTCGCGCTGAGAGGTTGGGCTGGAGGGGAGTGAGGGGCTTTTTCATTGCTCAGAGCACACAGCAGCAGCAGCAGAAGAAGAAACAAGTAATCTCAGAATCTCAGCTGCTTCCCCTGCTTTCACTTTCAAAGGTCTGCACTTCTGAAACTGCGCAAATTTGCAACATTGTTAACTGGGAGTGAAGGGGCTTTCTTGCTACACTGTAGCTCCTGTGTGAGGGTGTCTGATTTTACAGCTGTCATGAAAGCCTGCCTGTGTGTGTGTGTGTCTACCGGCTCGCTCCCTCCCCAGGAGGGGAAGACTAGCTAGGCTTTCTGCGGCCGGGCTCCCTCAGCCAAATTCTTCTTGCCCGCCCCAGGGGAATCCAAAACGCTGATAGCCTCCTCCTGCCCAATCCCCTCCTCTCCGTCTCTCCCCCCCCCCAACTCTCTGCATGCACTCCGGAGCTGTAGCGCTGCTGTGTGAAGGCTGCTCCAAGAAGTTCAGGCTTGCAAGAGAAGAAGTGATCCGAAAAAAGTTTTTGCTTCAGATCAGGCAGGGAAACACCACCACCCCCAATGACGTCTGCAGAATACGGACAGCCATTGGGTAGATTGCGATTGGAGGAGGGAAACCCTGAACACGGATTCTCTTCCCTTAACACGGTACTGTCCACACAGTTAAAAAGGAAACACGTATCGACGCACAATCCGGAGTGAGACCTGTTGAAATCAGGATTTATTTCAAAACGGTTTAACGTGGTTTAACACGGAAGAAGCGTGTTAAGCCGAACTGCCGTCTGAACTGGGAGGACTCAAAACATTTTGAATTTGAGATAACGATGCCATGAAGATGCGGCATCAGTGTGTGATTACATCCTGTTGAGTCACAGAACATTTATCCTACCAGAGTGCAGGGTGTGTTGTGGTGGAGATCTAAAAAAGTCTCCCAAAGGAATCTCAGGATGGGAACAGAAAGGTGCGAGCATAGCAACCTAAACTGAGGACGAACTGAGGGAGGATTATTAGGCATAGGGTGTGGTCAGAGATAGTGCATTTTGAATCCTGTTTCTCAATAAAACAGACTATTTCAGCAAGATGTGACCACAGCCATGGTCAATGTAACTGTTCATTCCTTGTGTTCTGTTAGAAAAACTGAGCAGATGCCAGACATTCACAGCTCTTGTTCTTACACGTACTTTGCAGAGTGAAGATTTTGACCACTTTTTTTGAAGGAGAGGAGAAGTCATTCCAATTGGTTATGTTTTGAAAAACTGAAGGAGCTTTAGTTTTATTTGCCAGTTGGGGTTGCAATTTGAAGGGGAAAATAAAGGTATTAGAGCAGGTCTAGGCAAGAGAGAGCTTTTATACTGTTTTCTCCCCATTAAAGGGGACTCAAAGCAGCTGATAAACTTTCTATTCTTCTCCCCACAAGAGACACCCTGTGAGGTGGGTGGGGCTGTAAGAGCTCAAAAGTGCTCTCTAGACCCTTGCTCTTCCTGGCTGATAAAAGCTAGCCAACAAAGTACGACCGGGTGGATTCAGGAAGTAGTCAATGCCTCTCTGAGGAATGGGGTGGTTCCACTGGCCCTTAAACAGGTTGAGGTACACCCTGAAGAAGGCCTCCCTGGATACAGAAGATGTAAACAACTATCACCCAGTGGCCAACATACTTTTTCAAGTCAAGGTGCAAGAGAGAGTGGTCGCTGTTCAATTGTAGGCATGGCTGGAGGAAGCTGAATATCTAGACCCATTTCAATCTGGCTTCAGACCTGGTTATGGCATGGAAATCTCCTTGGTTGCTCTTGTTGATGACCTCCTCCAGGAGAGAGATAGGGGAAGTGCAACCCTGTTGATTCTCCTGGGCCTCTTAGCAGCTTTTAATACCATTGACCATGGTATCCTTTTGGAAAGACTACAGAGTTTAGGAGTTGCAGGCAAAGCTTGGCATTGGTTCCACTCCTATCTCCAAGGTCAATCCCAGATAGTAGTTGTGGGAGATACTGATTCAAGATCCTGGAAACTCACTTGTAGGTTTCCCCAGGGGTCAGTCTTGTCCCCCATGTTATTTAATATCTGTGTGAAGCCACTGGAAGAGGTCATCAGGATATTTGGAGTGAGGTGTCATCAATAGGCCAGTGATACCCAGCTCTATCACTCTATGCCATCTGAATCAGGAGATGTGGTTGAAGTGCTTGACAGGTGCCTGGAGGCAGTAATGGGCTGGATGGAGGCCAATAAATTGAGGCTGAATCCAGACAAGACAGAGGTGCTATGTGTCACAGGGTCTCAGGTCCGCATAGTTGGGAGACACCCTGTCCTTGATAGGGTCATAATGTCCTGGAAGGGACAGGTAAGTAATTTGGGGGTACTGCTGGACTCAGCGCTGATGCTTGAATCTCAGGTAGATGCCGTAGCCAAGAGTGCCTATGCCCAACTATGGCTGGTGCATCAACTGAAGCCTTTTCTGGACAGAGATTACTTGACCACAAATATCCATGCTCTGGTAACCTCTAGATTGGACTATTGTAATGCGCTCTACATGGGGCTGCCCTTGAAGACAGTTTGGAAGTTGCAGCTAGTGCAGAATGCAGCCACCAGGTTGCTGACTGGAACAGCTAGCCAGATGCACATCATGCCAGTTCTAGAAGAGTTGCATTGGCTGCCAATCCACTACTGAGCCCAATTCAAGGTGTTAACTCTGTCTTATAAGGCCCAAAATGACCTGGTTGCCAAATATCTAAAGGAACGCCTTCTCCCATACCGACCTGTCCGTGCCTTAAGATCTAGTGGGGAGTCCCCTCCTGGTTGTCCCACTGCCTTCAGCAGTAAAACAGGTAGGCACCCAGGAGAGGGCCTTCTCAGTAATGGCCCCCAGGCAATGGAATAGTCTCCCCCTCGAGGTGCATCAAGCTCCTTCTCTGTACATGTTCAGGATGGCAGTAAAGATGCACTTCTTTGCCCTGATCTTTGTATAAATGTGGTTACATCCCCCCCCCCCTTTCAAGTAGTACTATTTTTGTTTTAACATTCTGGATTTTAAATGTTGTTGTCGATATTACTGTTTTAATATATATTGTTTTAATGTGCAGAATTTTTAAGCATTTTTACCCGCCCTGAAATCTCCGGGTATAGGGGAGGGATAGAAATACAAATATGAAGCATACTAGATGCTTCCCTTCCACATGCTGGTGCAATCTAAGGGAGGCCTTGATCCCTAATAGTATGACCCTTTTGCACAGGACAGAGTGTAGACCAGACCAGGAAGCCTAAAATGGTGGCTTGGTTTGATCTACAAGGAATCATGTAGACACATGATAACGGAACACATTGACTGACACAGCAAGCCACACTCAACACAATGGGTCCCCTGGGCCTTCAGAGCTTTTGGAGTCTCTCCTTCCCCCCCAAATGCTGGCTACAAAGCAAGCATGGACTTTGGAGCTGGCACAGGGCCTGAAACAGAAAAGGCTTTCCTAGTGCAAGTAGCCTTGTTCCAGTTCAAATGTTATCCATCCCAGTGAGGTCTGGTCTACTAAAGGTAAGGCAAAAAGGACCAGAACTTTACCTAATGATCCACAACAGGAGAAATGAATGTGTGTGTGTGCGTGCATACAGTCAGACCCTCTATCTACTGATCAGGTAACTGTGGTTTCAGTTTCCCACAGTGACCGGACTAGCCCGCCCCCACCCCACATGGGCACCATTAGGTCTACCTTAAGCTCTGCCAAAGCCTAGGACAGGCAGAAAATGGCCCAAAATGGCGCACAATTTCCCATAATGCCTTTGAAATCCTATGGGATTTCATAGGAATTATGGGAAATGGGGTGCATCTCAATGTGATTTCCCATGATTCCTGTGAAAACACTGGAATTATGGGAAATGGAGTGCATTTCCTAGCATTTGCTATTATCCCTGGTTTACATTATCAGCATTGGGGCCTGGAATGTATCCCCTGCGGATATGGGTGTCCAACTGTATATCATGTGTTCAACATCATATTTCTCTTCAGATATCAAGATACCTTGTTCATTTTTATAAAAATGATTGTTGCCTTCATCCCATGTATTTCAAATCAATGGCAAATCCTTTGCCTATGCTGTGAAACAATTCTAAGCAATTACAGTTAAGCCTGTTAAGGCTGAAGCTACACAAGAAAGCCAAGCGACCATACTCAGGGGTTTTCTTCTTGTTGTTATTTTTGTTTTGTTTTTTCCTCTATGAGCAGTTTCAGACATTCACAAAACTTCTTTTAATCATGCTCTAATCTAGGCATTTATGAAGAGGTTAAAAAATAAATACTGTATAGCAATCACTTCAAGTTAATTAAAATTTCTGCATCATAGGAAGATGGTAGGGAAAATATAAGACTGAATGTTAAAGAAAAGAAAAGAAAATTCTCAGATGAAACTGAATTAACATGCATATGTTTACAGCATATTTTTAAAAATGTCTCTTTGATTCAAATGAAAAGCAAAACAATGCATTGAATTTCCTCAAAAAAAATGTTTAAAAGACTGAAGCAGTAAACAAAAACTGCTAGGGGGAAAAAACCCTATTGCCTGTACTGTACTGGGGATTATAAAGGGAGAGAGTGATGGACAACTGTAGGTTCTTCCTCCTTCTGCTCTGCTTGAAGACCAAACAAGGATTTCCTGTGCCTCTTCTTAAAATATTCCCAGTCCAGTTAGGTTTAAGAAGAAAGCTATAATGAAGAACTAATCCCTAATTGTTCCCCTCCCCCATCTCTTTTTATTCTATTCTGCTGTTCAGAAGGAAGGTCTGAGCAGGCCTGGCTCTAGCAGACCAAAGTGCACAGCAAAAGGAGGCAAAAACTGGTCCCCTAGGTGTGATGGGACATGTAGGTTCTGGTGGCTAGGTGGGGAATAGCCTGGGGTGGTTGAACTGGGGAAGACATGCACCTACCAAGCTGCTTTGTTGGTGCTGGGAAATATGGAGCAAAGCCAGAGCAGAGTAGGGACATGCAAGGCCACTCTGTGTACCCTTAAACTTAGTGGCCCATGTGACAACATCACTCACACTGGCCTAAAGCTGGTCCTGAGCATGATTCAGTGTGGGCAATGAATCAGGTTGCATGGGGCACAGGAGAGGAAGCAGGTTGCAATTCATCAGTAACTTAGGAGGCTGGAAAATCCCAGGAAACTATGCTTGGATGCATGACCATGGTCAAGTGCTCTTCAGCATCAAAAAGGTAACTGCAGATCACCACTATGGGCTCATGATCAGAATACTGTGAGGTGAACCTGAGTTCACCTCGCGCCATCCCCATGAACAGCCTCTAATTCGGGCTACATTCGGGGCAACGGCACAAATCCACAGCAAAAACAAAACCCTTTACAACTGTTCCCTCTCCAAATTAGAAGGCAAGCATGTATCATCCTGATTCATGGGGACACTCCTGGATTATTGGGGGAGGAGTTTGGTGATCGAAGCATTAGCAGGCAGGGTTTCACTGTCCCTGCCATGTGCACTGCGATCGCAACTGCTTGGGGAAAGAAAATAAGGCAGCAAAGAAATAAAACTGAAATTAGTTCTCATTTGCCCTCTCCAGCTAAAAGCATGCCCCCCCCTTGCCTGATCCCCCGATCAGCAAGGTACGCATGGGTACAGGGGTAGAATTTCCACATGAGCACCAGATCACTCATTCTCTGCCAAAAAGCTATGGCTTTCAAAGCTAGGATTTGAGACTGCTAAGTAGCTGGAGGTGTGGGGGAGCAGAACGGCATTGTTGAACAGAAGATAAGAAAATGGATCCAAGCTGCAAGGGTTTAGAGGGAGGCTGATGTGAACACAAGGCTTGCTGTCAAGTGGAGGTGTGCTTGCTGTCATGTGGACGTCTGCACGTCCCCAAAAGTCAGAGACGCGGCTTCAAGCCATCAGCCCTTTTGCCATCCTATTATGCCCACCTTATGTCTTTTTTTCCTTATTCCTGTTGTGTGTTGTGTTTTTGGAGGTGCAACCTGGATGTGTTTCCCAGGCATTTCCCCTGGGTGGGACAGGGCATGGTGACATCAGCTGGGCTTTCAATCAGGGCAGAGGGGGTGGAGAAAAAGGATGCAGTTTCCCCAATGCAGTGGTTTACCACGGTTGCTTGGGATGGGTGGATTCGAATTGAACCTGCACTCTTCTCCACCACATGGGGACATCTTAATTCAAACTACAATGTGGATTAAGGATGCCCTGAATCAGCAGCGAAGTAATTGGAGCCCATGGAGACGCAGCCTATGTCTCTCCCTTGCATCATGCATGCTGGCTGTTACTGGCATTGTCTCATTTGAGAAAGCAGAAACTGAAGGATTCTGGGAAACCAGAGCGAAACCATATTCTGATATAAGATTAATATTAAACCATGCTCCTGAGTTACAGGGAAATTTGTAATAATCTGATTCACTTACATACCTCTGAAAATTCATTGTAGAACTTCAATTTACCCAAGAAAAGGAGGAACCAACACTATTCTCAATGGAGAGAGTTATGGAACATTTAGCAAACTTGCGGTTTTAGCTGGTACCAACAATTGTGAAATCATCATATGCTAGTTAAACATATTGCATTTTGTATCAGATTAACATTGAGTTCCCACTCAGGTTTAAAACATCTTGGAAATGGTTTGGAAATCTTTTGTCTCCATTAAAATTTTGATTCCTGGACTTTCTGAGGAGTAAATCACTAAAAAACACATTTAAAAAACCCTCAGAAAAACAGTACGTGATCTCCTGATCCCAGATTATATCATTCAGCCCACCATTCTTCACAAAGCAATCTGAAGGCAGGGATAAGAAGAAAAAACAAATAGGAAAGTCTGGTGGAAGGGGCATAAAGAGAAGGTACCCTGGTTTGTGATCCCATTCCATGGCAAATCTAAATCTCTTCATTTCCATGGCTGTCAGTGTAAGGTGCTTTCCAGAGGTCCAAAAAAAAAAAATGGAAAAGACATCAATATGGTAGTACCAGGGCATAGGCAGCATCTTAGGGGCAAGAAGCAGAGGATCAGAACCAACCAGCATAGAAAAGGTTAGGAGCTGGGCTGGAATTTGGAACACAAGTGGTTTGTGGCTCGAGACAGCATGAATGAGGCATGCTGCTAAGTTCTTGTAAGCAAGACTCTGGATCTATTGTTGCAAACAGGAAATGGTTGGTTCTCACAGAACACCACTGGTTGCTTGAAAGGAATTCTTGGAGCAGAGATTGGAAACTTGACCTGGCAGAGACTCACCATACAGGTGTTCCAGGAAAATCAGAACTGGTGAAAGACAGAGGTGTGAAGGAGCTTTAGGTGGAAAAGCACAGCAGCAAGCAAGCAAAACCTGGAGGACTGGAAGCATTCAACAGCAGGAAAATAGAGACATTGAAGAACAGCAAGAAAGCAGAGGCACTTGGAAGTTCAGTTGTAGACACGATAAAGTGGAGCAGGTCAAAAGGCACTTGGTCAAAGGTTGGCAGGATAGCACTAAAAAAGCAAAGCCTGTTCATGAGTAAGCTGGTCTTTTTAAGGGAACCACAATGAATTCACATAGCTGGGTCAAAAGCCAGAGTCCGCAAATGAGCCAGGAGTCCAAAATGAGAAAGAAAATCTACTAATATCAGTAGGCAAACATGAGGGCAAAAAAGAAGTCAGCTAGCAATCAATCAAAAGGAGTTCTAACCAGGAAACGAAATGTCAGATACAACTCACACGGCCAGAGATTGAAGACTGAAGACTCTTAGCTGAGCGGGGTTCAGGAAAGGGGACAGCCTTTAAAGAAGCAAGGCAATATCCAGCACCAAGCAGGTAAACCAGGAATCCAAGCCATGTAGTGACCTCTTGTATTTATAGCTGGTTAATAATAGAGGCTCTAAACCTCAAGACTTAGAATATTTTAGTAACTAAAGGGGCAGGTGTTCTCAGCTGTGGCTTTCTAGATGAATGGTGATAGGCCAAGTGTGCACCCAATCCTGTCACAATGCCAGTGTAGTTAACAGAGAACAGTTTTTGTGTTTTGTTTTAGGGTCAGAACAAAATACAAAAGACCTCATAACGTTTGAGTGTTTTATACAATGAGAAGCCCATTCTGAGCTCCCTGTTCCCTAAAAAATCTCTAGAGGCCTCCAAAAGGGTACAAACCACACAGCCTATGATGGGAATAGTCAAGTAGTCAACATTTTTAAGATTTCCCAACCACTACCACCCCCTTACAAGTTCTAAACAAGCTGCAAAGGCAGCTGCCAAAATAGTTGCTGGAACATTTGGACCAACTGAAATGTGCAGTCAGAGCAGATGATGTTTCCCCAAACTCAGGGCAAGTCCTGTTTGAAAGGGTTGCTTCATTCCTTTTTTGTGGGAATGAGGATGCCCTTCTCTTATTAAAATGTTTTGAATTTTGAACATGTCATACATGTTGCTTCTCATTAGCTGGAGCTGTCCAAAGTCACGAAAAGTTCACTTGACAGGCACAACTCCCACAGGAGAATTTCCAGATTGTCTAGAGCTTTTTCAGATTCTCTTGGCCCTCAGGGGGGTGGGAGCGTCAAATGCAATATATCTGACTGCATCCAGACAGAGTCAAGAACTTATCATTATTATTTGATTTGCCAGACATGGGGCCTATTCGCGCTTGGCTTTATTCTGGAATATATCCTGGAATAGGGGCCTGCTGTCCATATGCTAGTGCAGGCTTCGGCTGGCCCAAAGTGAGGCCTGCCAGAGTCTGCATTAGTGTGTGGACCACAGACCCCTATCCTGAGATATACTCCAGAAAAAGGCCAAGTGCAAACAGGCCCATGATCACGGTACTCCTGATTCAGTCCTGGAATATAGAGCTAATAGCTGGATTTAAGGTACTGTGTCATCGAAATATGGAATATCAACATCTGTTTTGGGAATATCCGAACATCTGGAGGCAGTCACTCTCGCTCCACCAGCAAAGGTACAATAAACACTAGTACCCTTCAACAGTAATGCTCAAATGCAGGTGATCTCCAGATGTGACCCTCAAGATACTCTTTGAACTCCAGGTCCCAGGATTCAGTTCCCAGCATCCCAAACTAGCCCTACAAAATCCTGAATGCTTTTATTCTGAAACATCTGGAGAGTCTCAAAGTGAGAATCCCTGCCTTGTCAGGACTTGCTTAACCTTCCCAGAAGTAGAAATACAATAGCTTAAAAAAAAAAAAACGCTCACTAAACTCTGCCTTCAGCTCTTCACCCTAATTCAACTACCTGGGTTTTGTGGCTCTTCAGAATGCAGTTTGCATCTGCACAAGAAGCTCTGTTTCCACGTAAGGAGAGATAAGAGGAAGAAAGATGGAGGCAATGGAGTAGCAAGAATTCTAAAGATTTACAATGGTCTTGTCAGTTTAAAAAAAAGAGGGTTACAGTCTGGTCTCTGTTCACTTTGGAAGGTTTCCTGGTGTCATTTTAGATGCCTGCTTTCAAACTAATATCTGCACCCCTATTTCCTGAAATTAGACCCTTTTTTGTTTCTATCTCTCACCCCATTCAGAAGATGACTATATTTCTGACATTTGTTCAGATCAAATCAAATCAAACCAAATGATAGTGGCAGCGGTGAAGATTTAAAACACTGGGCTAGAAGAAGTCTCCAGCGAGACTGCCATGGTAACTGAGATGAAAGGACTTGTCCATTTTGTTTTCTATCTAATGGGGAAAGGCTCACTCATTCTTTAATGAAGGAAACTCTGCAGAGAATCAGCAGGAGGTATTTATTTGTTACGTGCTGTGTTTAGCTAAGTGCAAGCCACCCTGAAGGAGGCTGAATATTTTCCTACTTAAAAGAAATAAGAAAAAGAAAAGTTGAGCACTAGAAAGTGAACAAAGCAGAAAACACCAGGGATGTTAGAAAAGAGCTAAGAAGCCATTACTGGCTGCACCATTACTTGCCAATAGCAGGGCAACCTAGACCTGCCGCTGGTGACAACAGGATTGCCACTGCCAAAGTCACCACTTTGAAGGACAGGGAAGGTGTGAACATCATCACCTTTGTTCTGGCCCCATGCTTTTTGTCTGAGCTGCAGCAGAGGGCAATTTTGCTAAAGGAAGTTGCTAGGAATTCTCATTGTGTAGTCATGGACAGGGGAAGGAATGGCACTGAAAGGCAGATGAATTAAAACTCTTGCTTCTTCTATCTGCTCAAAAAATTGGAGACAACAGTCAAGTCTTCTCAGTGGACTTGTGGTGTTGTTTTAAATGTTGGGTCAATCCAAACTGATCACCTGTAATCAAGGACTTCATTGCAGATGAGGAAGCTGACCAATTGTGTATTATAAGGAATTGCTTACTTTTTCCAACTATATTCGTATTTTCCAGAACAAAGCATGGATATTCCAGAATATCCATATTTTATTCTGGGATATTCAAATGTAGTGGAACAACCAAGCAATGTCTGGATGCAGCTATAGAAACCGAGGTGGATGAGTTGAGAGGTTTTTCTCTTATCCACTCTTGTCTTCTCCAGAATAGACATGAAGTAGCATTCCAGACCAGAGGGGTGGGACAGAAGGGACTGGTGTGATCATTAAGTCAATCCTGATCTTCCAGATCATATGCCACTTTCAGATAGTGCCTGGATATATTTTCCCTCTACCATTATCACTTGCTAGCCTGACCATGCCATGTCCAGTGCTACCTTTGCATGTTTTAGTGATGTGCATTTCCAGGGCTTTAGCCAGTCCCAAGTGTGCATCACCATGACCATGCATGCCAGATTTTGAAGCCCAGTTAATAAATAACCAGCAAATATATCAGCATCTCAGTGACAGACTTCTCAGGGGCATTCACTGAAGTTCCTTCCCATATTCAGGGTAAATTACCTCCGAAATCAATTTTGCTGTTTTATGCCTGCAATCTATAATAGTTTGTCGATTTCATTCTGAACTCTGAAGTCTTTTTATTGAAGTAGAATGATTTTGAGGTCAACCGTGGATTATCCTGAAGACTGAAATGTTCTGCCACAGGTTTCTGAACGCCACCATGTCTGACCTCCGGTGCATATCATTTCACTGAGTTTCTGTGCTTCTTTTTTCTTGCAAAAAGATAACTGATAATACTGACAAAGTTACACAGTAAAAATGACTCCACTTGAAGGGAAAGTGCAATACTATATTTAGTTTTGATTATCTATATCTTGACCTTGGCAATTTTCAACAAAACTCGGTGGCCATCTTAATGCAGATAGGATAGAAGTGGTACAGGAACAGGAAGAAGGCTTTTAGAACACCAGTTCTCCAACAATATAGCCATTTGTAGGACCAGAAACCTATTTCCATTGCAGTTCATAAAGGCGTTTTCCTTAGGAAAAATATGAGGGCAGTTTGGTCTTGTGGTTAGGGTGTTGGACTATGGTCTGGTAGTCTCCCGATTCAATTCTGCACTTCTCCACAAAGCCAGCTGGGTGACCTTTGGCTAGTCAAAGCACTCCTTCTGAGCTATCACAGCCCCACTCACCTCACATGGTGTTCTGTTGTGGGGAGAAGAAGGTTTGTCTGCTGCTTTGAGTCCCCTTAAGGGTGAGAAAAGTGGGGTATACAACCCAACCCTCCTCCACCTCAGCTTCATTCCAGCCTTTAAGCACCTTTTTGCTGCTCCTAAAGAAGAGGGTGCCCCCTTTTACTACAGTACAGAGATTCACCCTGCGAAGGAGCACTTGGATAACCTTCTATGATGCCAACAGTTTGCAGCATTTCTAGACCCTCATTTCCAGGTTGCCTTTCCTGGCTACAGCTGGAGGGTTTTGTGTCCATTCAGACACTTAATAGGGGTTGAGGTTTTCTCCTTGTATTGCTCTATTACCTGCCTAAGGCTTTTTGAACCAGAATAATTAAATTCAATAGCATTCCAAATTCAACAGCATTTCATTTTCTTGTAAATTGCACCTCTAACACATACAAGTAAAGCAATATTGCTGCCTTTATCAAAGTGACAGTTTATTATATTTCTGTTACTTGCAATCCTTCACTGGGAAGAACAACTGACATTGTTTTACATTGTGAGCTAGACTCATTCATTATCGTGTTCTGCATGCAGCTAGCTGATTAACATCTTTGTATAAACACTGCTGATTATTTCCACATATTTCAATTAGAGTTAGGTTGAAGTTTTCAGCTCAGTCTTTTATCTCTGAAAAAATGGCGGTGTGGGCACAAAAAAGAAAGTGAAGAGAGAGCAAGTCACATAGAAATTCTCTGCTACTAGCCATGATGACTGGGAAAGATGGGTCTTGGGGGTCAATAACATTTACCACTGTTCTCAACATTTTCAGGATGGAATCGAAGGAGGATTTAACATAGCAGGTTCTAACTTGGGATCTTCCTTAATTTTTACCCCATTGGAATCCCATCAACACCTATCCTGAAATAACATGAGAGTCATCAGGACTTGGAAGAGCAGGGAGAATTATAAGGCTGTGGTCACACCTAAGGTTTAATGCTGCTTCGGTCCACCTTCAGAGTAAGAGAACACATCAGCAAAGTCACCAGTAATTTTCTTTCCACATTATCTCTCCCAAAGGTGTAGTATTATTATGTTGGATTTTAAACCTTGTATTGGTTTTAGCATCGTTTTATATAGATTTGATATGTTTGTGTCTTAAAATGTTGTGAGCCGCCCAGAGACCCTTGGGTATGGGGCGGGATATAAATATAAATATAAATAAATAAATAAAAGAAAACAGCTTGTGGCTTTGCTGATGTATTATCTCACTCTGAAAGTGAACCAAAGTTGGATTAAGCCTTAAGTGTGATCACAGCCTAAGATCAGAATGTCCAACCTCTCATGAAAAACCATGGCCACTACCATCACCATCTTGCACCATCTGTGCCCAGCATAAGAGGCAGGTCTGTCCACCTCTTGACCTTGGTCCCTGATGCAATTTCTGACTTCCACTTTCCAGAGCTGTTGGAACCACTAAAACTGCTGGTGGTGGCCTGAACCCTAGAAGGCAGCTCCTCAAGGAAGGCAACACCTGCCCCAGTAATTCAGCTGCTGGGGCTATATTTCAGGGGCTCACTGTGGCCACCTCTTTAGGAGAGGGGTGTATTTTAAAATTTTCTTGTTTTTAACATGTTTGTTGCTTTATATTGTTTTACCTTATTTATTTGCATAGTGTTTTGTCAATGCAGGGAAGGGTGGGTGTTTCTGTCACAGGGGGCTGCCATTTCTGTGGTGCTGGGAAGGAGAAAATTCAGATTAAGAGAAGGAGTGTTAGATGTATTAAAGCTAGCAGTCCTTCTGGTCTGCTGTGTCTCACAGATCCATGAAGTGTGGAGGCATCCTGTTCTCAGTGCCATGCATGGCACTAGGTATGGGCAAAAAATATTTTGTCATTCACAATTAGTATGAATTTGTACGAATTTGAACATTTTCAGGCAAATTGAATGTATCCGCCCTTCATTGGAGCTCTTCCCATTGAGATTTCCCACAATTCCCAGATGGGGGCAGCCTCCAGAAGGCCTAGTTGAGCCTCGAAGGACAGCGTGATGGTGCTTGTGGTGGTAAGGGGGACAGGAAAAAAGGAAAGGGGGATTTCCTTTGTTTGTGAATATTCAACAGATGTTCACACATGTCAAAGCTCCCCACATTTACAGGGGGGCTATTCTCATGAAGCTGAATATTTCCCCCCTTTAATTCATATCAGATCAAAGGGAGATTCCATAATAAAGACCAAGAGACATCTGAAGGTGAGTGAGGACTAGTAGTGGTTTTTTTTACAGTGATTCTACTATCTGCCTGTTAGGAGAACACTTTTTATATGTTCCACATTTAACCAGGGACGATTTTGCACTTCTCTTCCCATCTGCTGGACAGGAAAGGAGCACAATGAACTAACGTTGACTAGCGCGTGCACTTTGGAGCACTAGTCAAAGTTAGCCTTTGCTCCCATGATGGTATACTTACCTCCATTCAATTGAGGGGCCAGTCCTCTTCAGGGTGCCGCCATTTTGAGTGTGGTGCTCCCCGTGACTGTGCGTGAGTCAGCACCATCACCTTGACAATGCTGACACTCTGCACAGGCAGTCATGTCAGGAGGTCAGCAAAGCTGCCAGCACACTTGCGC
This sequence comes from Aspidoscelis tigris stejnegeri, assembly GCA_023333525.1. Lineage (NCBI taxonomy): Eukaryota > Metazoa > Chordata > Lepidosauria > Squamata > Teiidae > Aspidoscelis > Aspidoscelis tigris. The sequence goes on from JALMGA010000008.1 coordinate 47,531,186, forward strand.
AGCAGCTCTGTTGACTTCCTCATCCAGCAGAAGAGCAAATGGTCGCCAGCTGGACGCAAAAAGTAAATGTGATGATCAGGGGTAAAGGCAGGTAGGTTGGAGGGAATTTTAGCCATAGGATAGTTGTTGTTTAAAGTTAGAGGGGCATGGCTTACTGTATTACGAAGGGAGGGGGTAAGCCGGCCCAGAGGCTGAACCAATCAGAGTCGGATGTCTTGATTCCAGACTCTATAAAAGGTCATTTAAGAAATGGAATAGAGTTCTTTGCCTAGGTAAACTCACAGGGTGTGGGATAGGAAAGGAACCGGGCTCTAGGCCCACTTGCAGGTGAAGCTGGGAATAGGGTCCTGATAGCTGATCGTGTTGTTATAAGAAAGTGTTTTAAGAAGAGAACGTAATTCAAAGCTTGTACACATAAAAGAAGTTGTAACTAATAAAAGAGTTCCGTTAATGACAGTTGAAGAGAGTCAGACTGTGAAGAGAAAATAAGCACTGTGCTTTTAAAAAGTAAAAAAAAAAGTCTGAAGAACGCCAGTGCTGCCTGGTGGGTGAAAGGCCTTCTGCTGCAGAGCTAATAAGCGGAAAGGGGCTTATATATTGTGGGCTGAGGGCTGCCTGATAACACAAAGATTTTGCCTTTTGGTCCGTTAAAAGTCTGAAGATCGGTCCAAGAGTGAACAGGGCGTTAGCAGGGCATTTCACGAGCCCCAGTCATGACAGTAAGCTTTTGGGGAAAGTTGGTAAGGTTGTGGAGCATGATTTTCCACACGGAGTTGATAATTAGACAACTTCTGGCAAGGCAGGGGGTGTCTGGAGGCTGTAACAGCCTCCTCTAAGTGCAGATGCTGTTCCCCAGATGTTGCCTAATTATTAACTAAGTGCAAAAAGGCCCAAGGATCTTTAACCTAAGTTGAGCTTGGAGCAGATTGGAGTAGGGAGATAAAATCACAGCAAGATCTGAAAGAAATACTTTTAATGTAGAGAAAAACTTAGGTACAGAAATAAAATATTCATGATGAGGAAACAGCAATAGAAATAATATAATTAAAATTATAGCAATGATAAGAACTCTTTCCATCAGTAGATAGCATTAGGTGAATTCTGTTTACTCAGGCAGTTCCCACATGATGACAGAACCTGTGCAAAGCTGAAGAGCTTTCATTCGCCAGTTCAGTGCTTCCACCTGGGTAGGGACATGCACAAATATTCGAAAATTTGAATATGCAATTCAAATCCAGCAAATGTCAACATTCAAACTCGTATCAGATTTTTGAAAATCCAATACAGATTTTTGAATAATTCAAAGGTGTAGATTCATATCTTGTGCTTAAAATATGGGATTAAAATGGGATGCATACGGGATAATATGGGATGCATATGGATTTTTACGGAATGCGTACAGATACGTATAACATATGAATGTTGTCGACATTCGTATCTTTAAATACAAATCCAACATTTGAACGTATGGATTCCATTGTTACAGATTCGAATCAGATTTTATGACATTCGGATCTTAAATATCCGAATGAAATCAGATTTTATGACATTTGAATCTACTCAGATTCGAATGTCAAAAATACATTCGTGCACATCCCTACCACAGGCAATAGCCACAGAAGTCAGACATTTTCCTGTGCTCTGCAAAATGGGAGGCATTGGAACAGGTAAATCCAGACAGCACACAGGAAGCATCCTCAGAGCTTTCCCCATTTCTCTGACATTATTCTAATAAATACCTATGGCAAAGTGAGTGCTTCTGGGGCACAGACCATTATGTATCCTGCACTCTGGAAGCATTGTTGTGGTGCAACAGAAGTGTGGGCCTGGGGTCATCAGATAGATTCCACAGTGCCATAAGAGCTCCATGCAGATATTGCCTTAGTATCTTCTTTCCTACTGTATATGTGAAATTCAAGGGGGAAGTAAACAGAAGAGGGAAAAGAAGCTCAAGAGAAAATGGTAGCAGAGGAAGGCAACTTACCCAGCTCTTGGGTAAGTGGCTCACAGCCATGTACTCCCTGAATCCAGTGAATTTTGGTCTAGTTTGGTCTAGTGGTTAGGGAGCCAGATGCTTACCTAGGAATACCAGGTTCAATTCCGCCCTCCCCCGTGAAGCCAGCTGGGTGACCTTGGGCTAGTCACAGCTCTCTTCTGAGCTCTCACAGCCCCACCTACCTCACAGGGTGTTCGGTTGTGGGGAGAAGAACAGAAGGTTTGTCAGCCACTTTGAGTCCCCCTAAATGGGTGAGAAAAGTGGGGTAGAAAAGCCAACTCTTCTTCTTCTTCTTCTTCTTCTTCATTGGATTAGCCTCTTCCTCCCTAACTAATCATTCTATGATCATCATTGCAATGATGGATTTGAAATTGACCCGTACATGCCCTGCTATTGCCCACTGCAGTGAGCATTTGCAGACTTCTAATTTCCTGGCACAAACCTTTATTTTAATGGTGAGAAATGGTGCTCAAAATGGGGCTTTCTCAATAGTCACCTAGTCCGATCTGCAGAAGGCAAACTGCTTTGTTTTTCTGACAGGAGGGAACGAATAGCTTGTTTTAAACTCAAGTGGCCTGTCAAAGCCACAGAATAAAAGGAGAATGCATCTTTCCAGAAAACAACATATTTTTAAAATGCCTGCCTGTATCATGTAGAGTGTTTGCACTTTTGTAGTGCTATAAAGCTGGTGGAGGAAGAAGTGTGGAGCACGTTTTCCCTCTCTCTCTCTCTCTCTTTCTCTCTCTCTGTCAGAAAGATTTCAACATCAGTAATCACACAATGTTGCTATCCAAAATTGCAACTTGACTTTGCTGGCACTTCCTTATCCTAGCTCAGTGGGAGGGGGAAGATCTATTTGCCTAGAGAGAGAGAGAGAGGAAGCAAGCAAGCAAGCAATGATAGATGAAGATTCTAATCATCCCCTCTCCTGTTCCTTCCTTACGTCTTCTGTCACTCAGTCTGACTGCACCAGTCTGAAAAGATAGCTGTAAACTGATGGCTTTGAGATCGAGGAGGCATGGCTCCTCAATTATTTCTCAGTTTTGGATCTCTCTAGACACTACCCACCCTCTAACATATCTTGCTTCCCATTGCTGCTGAAGACAGCACCACCGTAATCCTTCCGGACAAGCACTCTGCAATTTATTCTGCAGAGGTTTTCCAGCATCAATTGGCTCAGTAGTTCAAGCAAATGTCAGTTTCTATGGGTAACAGAACATGAAAAGACCAAAGCAAGGCAATACTTTCATCTTATGAAGAATGGCAGAACTGAGTCGACACCAAATTCATTTAAATAGGGGAACCACAAGAATCCATAGGGGAAGGGGAAGGGGAAAGTAGAAAGGGAAAGGTCACTAGAAGCTACTGGACCTCAACTGGATAGCGTGGCTAATAGCTAGGAGTGGGATACAACAACTTTTCCAGAGGTTGTTGCGTGTCACCTCTAGCTATTAGCTATGCTCCACATTATCCATGCCTGATTTAAAATCTGAACGTGGACTGGTGTCAACACATATTCTTGGAAGGCTACCAGGAACCACTATCATTGTCAGAACATATTGATGGTAATTCCAGCTTTCTCCTCCTACCTGTTCATTCTTTATCTTGTCTAGTACAGTGGGCAGCTACTTTCATCTACTCACTGCTTCAGTAAGTCTTCACAAAGGCATCAACTTGACTATTGTAGATGGATTATATGCTTTGCAGCATTTCTCCCTATTTTCTGGCTACTGTTGGTGTCCTGCTTCTCCAATAAAGTCATACATGGGGTTGAAAAAATCAAGGCAACTGCCTATTGACTGACAACTAGCAGGTAAGTGCCCCCTCCCACAATGCCCTTTAAAAAAAATCCATTATGCCAAGCTGCCAATGCAGGCCAAAATCTACACTGCATGGTTCAGTGTTTATTGATATTTGCTAGTTAACATTTGATTATTTGCATTTAGCTGTCAGAATGCCTAGAGCTTTATTCTTCCCTGGAGATATTGTCATGAATCTGATTTACAGATGGCCCTAGTTTTGTAAGAGATCCCAGGAGCATTCTTTACCACGTAGCTAAATGCAGCAGAATTCCTTAATTCTCTTTCCATCATAATGGATGAAGAACATAAAACTAAGATACTGGGGAGGGAGGGTTATGAACCCTTAGGAGTTCATTCATACATATTTGAGAATAGTGGTATGTAAATTTTGGAAGCTGAAAGAAATGAGGGTGAATGATGGAGATAAAAGAAGGAACAGTTGAAGAGAAGGAACAAATGACAAGGGGAGGGAGGATGAGATAGCTCCAGAAGGATAGATAGAGAAAAATTATTTTCTCTATCACACAACACTAGAACCAGGGGGCACTCTGTGAAGCTGATAGGTAGGAGGGTCAGATCAGGCAAAGGGAAGTATTTCTTCATCCAGAGGGTCATCGGTCTATGGAATTTGCTGCCAGAAGAGGTGGTAACAGCAACCAGCCTAGGCAGCTCTAAGAAAGGTTTAGACAAATTTATGGATGACAGGTGTATCAATGGCTACTAGTATGGATGCCTAGGTACATCTTCCAGGCTGTGCGGACAAGCAGGATGTTTCTAAGGCCATTTGCTGGGATTTGAGAGCAGGAGAAGGTTTGCCCTTGTCTCTGCTTGAGATGCCCATGGGCAATTGGTGGGCCACTGTGTGTGACAGGATGCTAGACTAGGTGGTCTCTGGTCTGATCCAGCAGGGCTCTTTTAATGTTCTTATGTTCTTCTGACATTTGGTGAGGTGAAAACTAAGTGACATATTTAACCTTACTAATTGCAAGGTGATACAAACCCTCAATTGCTCCTATAAACTGATGGATGCTGAGCTTTCTGTGACAGTCCAGCAAACAGATCTTGGGGTTCTGGTGCACAGTTCAATGAAGTGTGCAGCAACAGTGAAAAAAGCAAATCCAATGCTAAGGGTAATTAGGAAGGGAATGGAAAATAAGTTGGCAGATATACCATCTATACACTGTCTCTCTGAGGCATCTCCGAGGCATCCTTTTGTTGTGTCTGAACATAGCCCAAGATTGCCTTGGAGCAATTCTTTAGCAATAGTCTTATAATCCAAGGTTGTTGTGAGAATTAAACCAAGTGGCCAAGGGACAGTGTTTCCTTTCCTTGTTTAACAACAAAGAATTTAGGATTCCATGAGCACAACACAAAATGACCAAACTACCAGCACTAAAAGAACCAGCACCGTTCTCTGGAGCATTATTGCACAAAGAAACCACTCACCAACAAATCAGGATCCAAAGCAACACCAGTCTTCTGATCTTCCCATAGCATATATTGTCCAGAAAATAGCAAAGGCCTAGGCACTTGTGATTCTTTTACGTTGCTGGGGTGTTCAGAGGACTAATTAAGGTATGAAGTGTGATTATCAGAAGTTTCACTTGAAAAGCATTTGGAAAGTCATGGGCAGAGTGCTCAGAAGGAATGTCAAAATAAGCAAATCAGGAACAAGAATGTCTTTTTTCCATTCTGCTGTCCAGCAAACCACAGTTAGCCAGTCTACATGACAGAGGACAAAAGCTGAAGCAGTCTCTTTCTCTCTCTCTCTCTTTCTCTCTCTTTCTCACACACACATGTCAAAATGTTTTGACTTGAAATGATCTGTACACTTCTATTCTTTTTGGATGCTGCCTTGGGGTCAATGGGATGCTTTATCAAACCAACCAGTGATACACTTAGTTTGATACATTAGGCTTGCATTGGATCAAGCTGAGTGCTTCTGTAGATTCATCAATGACATTCATTTGGAAAGGGGCTTTACTCTGAATGATAACCACAGGAGCACAGGGAGCACATGGCTCCTGTTTGTGGACTCCGGCCCTTTCTGCACTGGTCCTTATTCTGGATTATCTGAATAGGGACAGGTCATTTTTGTGCTGATGCAGAGATGGCCTGCTGTAGTATCACCAGCATGTGGATGGCAGGTCCCTATGAAGTCAGCCAGGGCAGGACTTCACTCCTCTCCACTGACTTCGTGAGTTTTAAGAATAAATAATTTTTAAAATAAATAAAAGTGTTGGCCACTGCACTCCAGTTGCAGTTTGAATAAATACTGCAGGCAGATTGTTCTTTGAAATAAATATGAAGTTTTACTTTATTGTTATATCAGTAGAGAATAACTAGGTGAATAAATAAATAAGAAACGAAGCTTCTTCAGATACAATCAATAACCCCAACAACCTATAACACACAGGCTGTTGTAAGGATTCCCCTTAGGCAATCACCCTAAGCTCAGGAACCCTGGATCTATCTTGGTACTTTCCTCACAGGCACAGAACTGTTGCACACTTGACCTCCCACCCCAAAAACCAAAACAAAAAATACTTTCTCCTAGATAGGTAGTGCTTTATATACCCCCAGCCCTGCATGGGCTGGCACCTGATTGGCTGCTCGTGGGCCACTCTTCCCCCTCCCAATCCTTATGCTAACTAGGGGTACCTTTGCCCACTGCTTACCCGTGAATGTAATACTTACATTGAACATAAAGAATACAGTAAAATGTAGTAAATACAAGGTGCATCTTTTAAACATTTTCACTCTCAATCCAAAATAAATACAAGTAACTAAACACTGGGCATCACAGTCCCTATTCCAAGACATAATCTGGAATAAGATCCAGCGCAGAAAGGACTTTTAAACCCGTTTGAACCTTTACATTGCATAATTCAGTGAGGCCCACTAAATCAGACTAAATAAATACGGCCATCATCTGATTTTTTTTGGCCCATAGCTGCTGAGCTAAACATTGGCTATAGGTAGCTCCAGACGTAAGTTTGGGGGGGGGGAGTGGGGAGTGTGATTTTAGATGAGCCAGATGTCACACAATGGCTTAGTATCTTGGGATTTGTGTATGTAAGAGAGAGAGTTCAGAATTAACCAGATAGGGGTTGCAAAAATAAACAACAAATTTATCTTAGCGATAATACAAACATATATCATTTTAAAACAAATCCACTAAAGGGAAAAAAAGTTATTGATGCAAAATGCATTAAAACAATTTAATACTAGAACTAAAATAATATATATGAAGGAGAATTGCAGATAAAATAGACTATCATTTGTAGCAGATGAACACAGGATCCAGGAAATGCCCTTTAGTCATCTTTGGCAAACACTCCATCAAAGTTATGGAAGGAAGACATTTGTTCCATGTTTCCAGTCTTTGCAAAATGCCTTCCTGCCAAATCTTATTATGTGTACAAAAATAAGACAAGTAATGTTGCTTTGAACTCTTAGTTCCTTTTTCTTAAAAAAAAAAAAAAACCATTAAACTGCATGCAAGATATAGCCAAAGAAACCAACAATTTCTACTGTACAATTGTTAGAGAAGGGCAATTGGATACAATTGGCATACAAGAGCATTTTCAAAACAAAGCGTTATAATTGCAGAAAATCATTACCACATCATAAATTATGTGAAACCTCAGAGATTACAACAGCTTTTTCATGTTATACTGCTGAAATTGCTTCACACCCACATATGTCAAGCACTTAATGGCAAAGGAAAAGTCTTCTAATGCTATAGTAACTCATAAGTAGCAATAATGAATACAGACCAGAATTTTTAAAGTCAACCACAGCAATGTTCCACTCAAACACTAACATGTAAGCATACAATTAACTACAACAGTTCTGTTTATTTTGATAGGATTTGCTTGTGCCTGCCTGGGTGAAGGCATAGATGGGAAATCATAAGCCATTTCATTTAAGAAGAAGCAAACAAACGGAAGAGAAGAAAAAAGTAATAAAAATAATAAGGAAAAAGATTCACAAGATGTAAAGCTATGTGGCAATCTGAGCTGCTCCCTATTCAAGATTGAAAGTGCTCCTCCCCATTCCTTCTTCCAGCAATTCTCATTCCATTTCTCAACAAACCGTCAGTATGCACAAACCAAATATATTTATTATGGTACCAGAACACAAACACAGGCAGGCAGGTGCCAAAAATAAAACAGTTCAGTAACAAACGCTAATGCAAGATCCTAAAGTATTTCCCCTAGAGTCTATGGATTTGAGTTTGCCAGCAAAAAGGTGGTGTAAAAGGTATCAGATCAACCAGGAAAGGGTCTCCTTATGAGTAAAATATATCTACTTTCAGCAAACAATGAGCAATGAAGTAAGAAATGGCCAATTGTCTCCATGGAGTTATCCATGCATGGGCAAATCCTTATACCAGGATGTCATCCAGAATAAGACCCAGATTATATCATGGCATAGGGGACATTCCATCCATATGCTGGTGCAGACTGGCAAACCCTGACCAGAGTGTGCTGTAATCTGTATCAGCATGTGAATGGCTGGTCTCTATTCCATAATATAATCTGGAATTAGACTCATAGCGGAAGGGGCCAGTAATGCACTCACATCTAGGATTTTGTATCCCATCTGAACCACTACTAAAATAAACCAGATGGAGGGATCATCATGTATCAAGGTCCTCACTGTAACATCTGGGTATTGGAAACTCTCAAGACCTCAGACTATCTCAAAAGTCCCATTGCACTACATTGAGCCTGAAAGAATGTGTGACCTCTGCCTGAAGTCTCTGGTTCGTGTTGCCTTTTTACTGGGCTTGGAATTGCATCCATGAGGAATGGGTGAAAATAAACTGGCCCTTTGATTTTTTTAAAAAAAGATGTGTTATCCATTCTCCATTAAAGCTGAAAAACCCAGTTTATAATCCTTTTTTTCTAGAATTTATGCAATCTTTGCCAGCTCTCTCCCAGATGTTCCTTCCAAAGCAGATAAGAATTAGAAAAATGAAAGTGCAGCACGCATGTGATTTGTGCAATTTCTTAGCTTAAAAGCAACTTGTCCTTTTTCTCTTTCTTTCTTTGCTTCCAAAGATTGGAAGAGGAGGGGCAGGAAAGAGCATTTGTAACTGGATCAACAAATAAATTCTTGGCATTATAGAGATTTTGCTTTTTGTTTTGTTTTTTTCCTGCTGGAATATGTTTTAAATTGGCTTTCATGCACTTTGTGAAAAGCAGCCTTGTATGCAATGGAGATCTCAGGACATTTGACTTATTTATTTAACATCAAGTTCAACAAAATACAGCAGTCTTTGCAAATGTTAAGTGTTTTGACTGTTGTCTAGTTTCAAAGCTATGTGGTGCAGCAGCTGCCACTCACACTGTCAACTCCCACAGAATCCAATCCCACTTGCACGCATTTATTTATGTAAAAGTGAAGCTCCAGCTACCTGGAAATGGCCCTGCCGATGGAGAGAAAAGTGAAGCCATCGTCATGGCTAATACCAGCAACAGCCAACTGTCCAAAATGCTTTTCATGCTTCCAAAGGAGGCAGAACTGAGTAAGTGATAGGACATCACTGTGCATGTGTGAAAGCCCTTTCTGCACTACAGACTTGATCCGTATCAAAGGATCTCTGATCTGGATCAAGGGCCTCCTAATCTGTACCTTAATCTGGATCAAGGAGGCCCCACCCCTGGTTAGGCAGGCTCTGTCTGCACCAGATGAAGATGAATCCAGATCAAGATGCCCTTAATTTAGATCTATTGTAGACCTGATATATCAAGTCTACAATCTGGGCCCAGGGCGTATTCCAGATCACAAGCAGTGCACCAAAAATCAGCCCTCACACATGCCAGGGTAGGATCTGTCACTCTAGCCTTTTGGGGGGAGAGGGGATGGTGGCTACAATGCTTGATCCAGATTGGCACCATAATCCAGCTGTTGCCTCCTGTGATCCAGATCTGTAAATCAGGTAAATCCAGATCTACTGATCCACATGTAAAGCACTGCAGTGCAGAAAGGGCCTGAGGCTCTAGCACTTGCATAATGACATTGCATACATGTAGCAAAGTCAGCCTATAAAAGATCCTATGATGGCACAGAAGATGTGAGAAGCAAGCAAGTAAGTTCCCAGCTTCAAGGGTTTTCTTATGAGTAAATGACTGAATCTGATGAGAACCTGGATGTTAGGGGGAGTACCTAATAGTCCTTGGCCTCTAACCCCTAGTTCAGGCTAGCACCTAAGATAAGAGAAATTTAAGCTGTTTCCACAGAGCACATTGGTCCATGCAACCTCATCCAGTCTAGAGTGCACCAGATTAGATGTAGCACACATTAAGGGTCATCCATATTTCAGACAGCTATCTGGCCCAGTCCCAGCTGCCGCCTTCAGATGTCAAGCTCAGACTTCAAAAGTCAGGCACATTAATTCCTGGCCTTTTATCTTCCCAGCCAGAAATTTTTCAGCTATGCAGTGATGCTTCCTGATGTGTCACTGAAAAGAGGACCAACAGCCAAGTGTACTAGACCTTGAAGTGAGTGCCAGCTGCAACAGCCTCTGTGGTCCAGACTACTTTAATGAATTCTACCAGAGGCCTGGGATACAGCAGTATTTTGTCACCCTAACCCAGCCCATAACTTCATCCGGTGCAGACAAGGAGTGCTAAGAAGGAAAATGTCCTGTCTAGAGCAGGCAGCAGCAAGGACGCACATGCACACCAATGGCAGCAATAAGGCAAAGTCAGTTCTGAAAGCCAGTCAGGGGAGTCAGATTACCAGAAGTCAGTCCAAGACAAAGGGTCACGTCCCAGAGAGTCCATCCACATAGTCAAACCAGTCCAGGCATCAGATATCTGGGATAAGGGTGTGCACGAATGCTATTTTTGGGATTTGATTTGATTCGAATCGTAATCTGAAAATCTGAATTGATTCGAATGTTTAAAATTAAAACATATTCACATTCATTTTGATTCAAAAACATTCAAATCTATTTGTGTGAATTTTTGACCCATATTTGCAAATATGAATGTCAACAACATTCGTATGTGTCTGGGCGCATCCATAGGCATCCCGTATCCATCCGTACGCATCTATATACATCCATACGAATCCCCGTATTTATCCCGTATGCAACCCATTTTCGGCCAGTACGCATCCATACAAATGCATACGGATGCAGGAAACATCCGTATGAGTGAGTACACATCATGTACCTATCTATACACATACGAATGAAGAAAAAGTTTGAAATTCATTCAAATGTTTAAATTCGAACTTATAGACATTCAATTCAAATTTGAACTTATAGACATTTGAATCAAATTCGAATGTCCAAATTCAAATGAATTCAATTGAATTTTGAATGTTTTGAATATCTGTGCACATCCCTAATCGTGGAGGAACCAAGTCAGAACATGAGTCGAAGTCCAGGGGGTTGCCAGAATAGATCTGTTGTTTGCAACAACTGGGGATGGCTCATGGCTGCCTTTATTAGTCCAAGACCAGCTGCTCCCTGCAAGCCAGGTGTTCCTCATGAACGTTTGAGGACCGACACAGTTGAGTCTTTTCCTGATGGAGCTGACACATCCCTGGTCTACTCTCAGCCAGGTCTGTTTGTTCAGTGTTGGATGTTACCAAGGGCTGGATGAAGCAGACTCCAAGTGGGGATGCTGTGCTGCTTCCACAGGTGGGGGGCTTCACATCTCCTGGTGCATAAGTCAGGAATTCCTCATCCAAGGACTTAGACAGGGCACTGGACAAAACAGGATAGGGCTTCTGCTGTTCTGCATAATATCTAGAAGGCAGCCCCTTGGACTCTTGGGATAATGAGCCATGCAGAAAGGGCCTTAAATGGGTAGGCATTAGCCTAGCACCTACTCATGCACAGTGGTGACTGAAACCTGATTACATTTGATTAAAGAATGGGCTGCTGTGGCACATTTCTTCCCCAACTTATCCATACACTAATACTATCACACGTCAGATCTCTGGAGTGAATTTTTAAAATTTTCTTTTTCCTTTGATGTTGTTCCTTTGCACCTCTTTTCATCTCCTTTTTGTAGTCTGTATTTTGAAAACTAATTCATTCCATATAGCAAGGGGAGAAGGGAAGAAGTCTGAAGGCGTTTCTTGCAGCCCTGCTGTGGGATGTTCTACATATAGATAACGAATTACATAATTTCTTTTTTAAAAAATCAATATAGATTATTATTAATCTTCCAAGACATGTTGACTTTTATATTCTCAGAAGCAATTCATTTACTGGATTATTATTTGTAAAATGTTATTATGAATTCTGTGGAACTGTGATGATTTCACTTAATAAAGTTACCCAAAAAGACAGAAAGACAATTTGGAGTGACCTAAGGCTCCAGTTATTGGCTCTTTCTGGATGGAAATACAGATCAAGGATCTATTAAGAACATATTGTCTGCCCAGAAATAGGGTCGATCCAAATCAGAACTGTGCTAAGGGCTCACTAATCTGGATTAGTGGGAGACCAGATAAATATGGTCTACATCCATCCTAGCACACTTTAGCACACATCTGTTCTAAAGCCAATTCAATGTAGATGCTTCTTTCTGTGGTTGATCTGGGTTTAGCTAATACAGATCTAGCTAACAAGTGCAGAAAGGGCCACTTAACCCAACTTTTTTCTCACTCTCCACGGCTCTCATATCTTCTTACAAGATTTCAGCCCCAGCAGTTATAATCACTTCTTGTTGACATGCAAAATGAAGAATTAACTTTTCGGCAAAGGAGAAAGGAGAAGAGGAAGAGGTGGGAATGTAAGAATCACAGAAAGGAGTTGCAACTCTCATTCATAATAGGGGTTCCTACCTTTTGGGGGGGGGATCGGCCTCTCCCTATATGCTATGGACATAGCAACTTCTCTTTGGAAGCAGAAGCAATAGCAATAAGAAAAAAAAAATCCTCTAGTTGGAAACAGGGAATATCAAGTTTGGTAGGTCAAAATTCCAAAGACATTATGCTTCCAAACCTGTTGTTGAATGAAGTTCTCTAACCAACCTATCAGCATAAGCTGTTTAGCAGTACCAGCAAGATCCACAGACAACTAAACTGAAGTGAGATCCACACACACACACAAAATGTTGTATAAGACATTGGTCCTCTCTGCACTGGACTTTTTTCTGGATTATATCCTGAATTATATAATAAGGACCTGCCATCTGCATGCTGGTAGTCTATGGTAGTCCCTGGGTGGAACCTGCCATATTCTCACCAGCATGTGGATGGCATGTCCCTATTCTAAGATATAATCTGGAATAAGACAAATGCAGAAAGGGCCATTCACTGGCTTCACAGGGACGTCAAACTGGATTAATGGGAGTGCAATTTAAAAGCATTTGTAGATGTTATATTCCTGAAAACCTTTGTGGATGTCAAAATGACAAATGTTGAAGCCAATATGTTAGAATCTGGGCCGCTGCCACCATCTAGAAATGCATTCAAGCTGTAAATGAGACCCTATTCTCTGAGGCTGCCATGTTTCCATTTGTTCATAACTGAGGCTGTGTTCAGCCATAACACAAGAGTGAGAGTGTGGCCCTTGTGTTCCCAACACTGTTCAAATCCACCTTTTCTAGCAAAGAATGTTCAAGAATGAGGGAAGGGCAGACTGGTGTGTGAACAATCCCACCTTGGAGGCACCTCAGAGGCACTTCTTTTTTTTCTTTTTTCTTTCTTTCTTTCTTTTTTTTTTTTTTTTTTTTTTGCTGTGTCTTATCAGCCTGAATCTCATGAATGAAGCAATTGTGACTATCAAGAGCATACTGTACCAAAATTGTTAGGCCACCAATGTAGAATGTGGAAGAAGGACTTGTATAATGTGGAAGAAGGACAAGATAATGGTGGGTAAATCTGAAGTGGCAGCCTAGTTCTTGAACTGACAGTGATTTAATAAACAAAAAAGTTATGTACGCATTAGACTGCAGGAAAAATATGAATTTATGTTTCAGTAATTATGTTTCATGGAACACCACTATGCTCCAATAAGACAATTCTGAGTAAATCTTTCCCAGAGTAAGTGCAACATCCCTGCCACTGTGCTCTCTCTCACTCACTTCAAAGGTGTAAAAGGAGGAAAAAGAAAGAGCTGGATTTTCTCAGCACAGACAGAAAAAGGTGTACTTGAACTTATGTGCATCAGTCTCTGTGCCAACCTCTTTCCCATCTGGAAGACAAATGACAAATCGTCTCTAATATCCTTTATTGGGACGAAAACACTGCAATGCGGTCAACTGTCTCCAATATAATTAGCACCTAAACTGCAGTAGAGAGGAAGGCAGGATATCCCTACATATGTTTGCACATTTAAGACTACATTAACCAAAAAAAAGTCACCCTGGAGATAGGTCCACAGAAAGAGGAAAAAACATACACTTCAAATCATCACTGCCTAATGTGATGAGAAACTGGTTCCTGAAAAAAAATACTACCTCAAAAATGGGGGGAGGCACCCTGCTCTACAAAAGGTCACATGAGGCAGAAAGTTGTGTTGCCTGCTCTTATTCTTATGACTTCCGTTTTATGTGAGGCAACAGAGTGAAAGTATGCAGGCCGGACTTCTTCAGCTCTTGGTAACATTTGCTACTTGCTGTCACTTGTCTGGCAACAACTCCTAATGTCCTTCTGTAGATACATGCCACTTTTATTTTGATTCACGCAGAGTGGTGCATATCTACAGCTGAGGGTTGGAGTGTTGTATTGTCAGAGGCTGTGCTCAGACATGCTTCATGAGATGCCCTCTGGGAGAAATTGAGGCTGTAGGGCAGACATAAAATTCCTTAAATCACCCTACCCCCATTCTAAAGCCTGGGAAGAGGCACCATTGTCAGTAGATAACTCAGCAACTCTCTGTTGCTTCTCTCTATCTGCTTGTCTTTTCTTGGCCCACTGCTCCCCCTTCTGCTTTCAGCTTCTCCTCGGGAGCTGTCCTCTTCAGCACCTCTGTCGTAGTTTAGAAAGAATTCCGCACCAGTCAGTCAGTCACCGAAAAGGATTTAATGCTTCCATCAATATACAAGGTCTCCCCCGCTCTCTCCAGCGCTCCGTTGGATTGTAAACAATACATGGGCTACACACCTACTTATATAGTTTTACTAGCAAGGTCACAATGACTCAAATGACACCCAAACTCCTGATCTTGAGTCATTTGCCTCTGTCTTACGCAAGCTGTTGCAATCTCTATGATGCTGTCTCAGTCTAGGAGAACTGGTGATGTTTTGCACACCTCACCTATCTTACCTTGAAAGAGTCTCCTGACTAGATACTAAGCTAACTAGATTAACTACTGTACTTCCTGTGTGGATTTTGTTTTCCCTATTCACATCTACACATTTTCTCCTCTATCTCTTGACAATCCCCTCCAAAAATGTTTAGATGTGTATCTTAAAGTTATCTGTACTTTATCTCTTTCAACCTATGCCACACAGTACTCCAGTTCTTGTCCACCGCTCTGGATTACTAACTCTCCCTCCTTGGTCCTCTCCAGGCATCTCAGGATCATTCACCTCTCTGCTGTCTCCATCTCTGTGTTTCTGGGTTTCATCTGGCATTTCCTGCCTCTTGAATACCCACTTGCCTCCTGCTATCACTATGCAAGTGTTTGCAGTTTGTATCACAAACCAATCTGGGGGCTTTCTAACTCTCTGAGTTCTCCTTGGTAGGATTACCTGTATCCTTCCTTTGCCATTCCCACTATCTGACCTAGGCTGTGTTTGTGTTTGTTCATTTGCAGAAGTGTTAGTCTCACTATCTGTAGAACCTTCTTGCTTCAGTGCCCCTCCATTTCCAGCATCTGTGGCACTCTGCCCTAGCTTGAGAAAAACCTCCTTGTTAACATGGAGCCTTTCCCAGCTGGGATATTTCTCAAAGTTGGCACTCCTGGACAGTAAGATTTCTCCATGACTTGAACAAAATCTATAGCTGTTTCCAGGATACTCCACAAACATTAACCTTTTCCAGAAATTTGCAGGTACATACACATCATATACATTTGCATATTGCCCACAACCTCTTATACATTCAAGGTTCGATGGTCTACCATACAGCATATGATAAAGCATTTCCTTTACAAAAGAATTCCAAGCATGGTTAGCAACATGATTAACAGTCAACATTGCCTCCCCCCACATTTGCTTTAAGACTCCTTCATGCTTTTCACCCATGTTTACCCAGTCACTAAAGTGTTCAGCTACTTCACTTTTCCCTGTCATAGGGATCACATACGAATACTGTGTAGGACAATTTTCAATGCCCATGAAGTGCTGATTCCTGCCCACAGGCTTGGTTACAGGGTCAGCCAAATTTGCCTGCACAGTCCGAAACAATCTTTCTGTCGTGCATTCGCTAACTTTGGCTACAGGAGGGGCTTCAGGCTTCTCCTCGCTACAAACTGAATCATCCCAATCACTTGAACAAATTTCCATCTGAAATTTTGGACACACTTCCCCTAGTTTTTCCACACTTGTGATGTCCACATGCCCTCTGGCTTCTTGGCAATAATGGGCGCAGTTCAAGTGCCTAGGCACATTAACAGCTAACGCGCATTCTGCCCTGCCAGTCATCACATACACTTTGTTTCGCTTGACTGCCCTAGCACAAATCTCATCATTTATGCTAATAGTACAATCATTCCCCTTGAAACACAAAGTATAATTACTGTTTGTTAATTCAGAAACACTGATTAAACAGTCTTGCAACTCAGGAACATACAATACATTTGAAAAATCCTTTTCAAAATATGGCATTCGTACCGTCCCCATTGCCCATACCTGTTTCGATTCGCCATTCGCCAACATGACTGAATGTACGTTCGAAGGCATTTTATTTTTCAAGAGCTTTTCACAATTGACCATGTGAGAACTTGCCCCCGAGTCCAACACCCAGCTAGGGCTTGCAGCCACACAGGCTACAGACTCACAGCTTCTCACGGCTTTCACAACCTCTTTCTTGCTTGCAGCAAACTTGGATTGTTTCTTGGCTCTTTCCTCAGCCAACCTTTTACAGTCTTTAATGACATGATCCTTTCCACCACAGTGGAAGCATTTTCTCCTTCCGGACATAAATGCTTTTTCAGGCTCAACATCATTGAAAGCCTCGATTGACTGGGTTTGACTCACTCCTTTTTCCTGTCTCTGGAGTTTCGCCTCGTAGTCCCTACGCTGGCATTCCTCCAAGACTCGTGACGCCACCATCTCTGGAGTTAGCTGCCTCTGGTCAACACACTGCAGACTCCACAGGATATTTTCAAACTCCTCAGTCAAACTTCCTAACAGGATAAATGCTCTCTGCGTTGGACTGATTTCGATCCCTCTGGTTGCAACTTGCTGGAACAAGTCTGCCATGATTTCCAGGTGCTTCTCAGGAGCTTGCGCCTTCTGCATCTTGCAAGCATACAATCTCCTACACCAAATCATTCTTGACAGTGCGGTTTGAGATTGGTGAATCTCTCTCAGCGTATCCCAGACTTCCTTCGAAGTTACCTTTCCACGGATGTGGTTGATTTGCGGTGGCGTGATCGTGAGCAAAATGGTTGCCCTTGCCCTCTGATCCTCTCCGACCGTACCGGCTGCCAAGCCTGCGTCAACAACATCCCAGAGTCTTTCCCTTGTGAGCAGCGCTTCCGCGTAAACAGCCCAAGCGGAAAAGTTCGTCTCATCCAGTTTTGGAAAACGTGCAGCTTCCATCTCTCAGGCAGTGCAGTTTCCTCTCTCCTTCTTCTGTCAAACGTGACAAAAAACAGACACACAACACTAGATAATCAGACAGCCGTCCGATTCTCTTTTCACTTAGCCTTTCGGCACTCACAGTCAGTTGAACTGTCCAGCACACGCAGGGTTAACGCTCTGGGCCCATAACCCTTGTCAGTAGATAACTCAGCAACTCTCTGTTGCTTCTCTCTATCTGCTTGTCTTTTCTTGGCCCACTGCTCCCCCTTCTGCTTTCAGCTTCTCCTCGGGAGCTGTCCTCTTCAGCACCTCTGTCGTAGTTTAGAAAGAATTCCGCACCAGTCAGTCAGTCACCGAAAAGGATTTAATGCTTCCATCAATATACAAGGTCTCCCCCGCTCTCTCCAGCGCTCCGTTGGATTGTAAACAATACATGGGCTACACACCTACTTATATAGTTTTACTAGCAAGGTCACAATGACTCAAATGACACCCAAACTCCTGATCTTGAGTCATTTGCCTCTGTCTTACGCAAGCTGTTGCAATCTCTATGATGCTGTCTCAGTCTAGGAGAACTGGTGATGTTTTGCACACCTCACCTATCTTACCTTGAAAGAGTCTCCTGACTAGATACTAAGCTAACTAGATTAACTACTGTACTTCCTGTGTGGATTTTGTTTTCCCTATTCACATCTACACATTTTCTCCTCTATCTCTTGACAACCATTTCCTCATACTGGTTTAATAGACATTGAGAGCAACTCTTAATAAGCACAGAGGACAGAAAAGTAGCCAATCACAGCATGAGAACAAATGCTCCCAGTGAACATTTCCCAGGGAGGACCTTGGAAAGCCAGGCAGGTGAATGACCAAGCAGTGACAAGCACTTCTCATCAGGAATGTGTTGCCAGACTTTAAGGCAAAGGAAAAGCAATGTGTGGAAGCATGGGGTATGTTTAACTGTTTGAATGCCTGTTGTTTTGAGCATGTACAGAAGAAATGTGTTTTATAAAAGGGCCCTGTCTGATTGCACCTAGAATTCTCTAAGCCCCTCTTTCATGATCTTTCTCTTTGCTTAGAGTGACTTCCCCCACTTTTAGAAGTTACAATTAGCCTTTTTATGTATAAAATTATAGGTAAAGGATCTTTGAGACCACCACCACCACCAAGCCAGGCTTAGATTCAGAAGCCCTTATGTTTAGAAATTAACTTAATGGTGCTTTTAAAAAAAAATTAGATCACATTCCAATTTTGATATTGTTACTTGTTACTAAATGAACAAAACATCTAGGACGTGATTACATTACCAAATAGTTTCAGTACAATTACACTGCATTCTAAGTATCTGTTCTAATTATATTTCCATTTGACAAAGTAATAACACTTCAAAAAACTACAATCAGAATAAATTTTCACTGCCAGATCTGAGAACATAAGGTGAAAAGGTGCATTTAGAGGATTTCATAAATGTGTGGCAAAAATTTCATATAATTAAAGTGCCAAACACTAGAAGAGGCTTAAAAAATATATTCAAAAGCTTACATATCAATCCTATTTCAACCAGATTGTTGATTGCAGTCCATAAATCAGAGTGTGTCTCTTCCCTTTGCATATATATATTTGTTTCCTGGCATTTAAAATTGATGAATGCCATGATGCTAATATGCCACTTCTTCAAAAAAAAAAATAATCAAACTGTGCAAGAAATAAATTCTGCTGAAGAACTCTGTTCCTTCCAGGGCGCTCATACATCCTTGTGCATTTATCTGGAGTGCTCTTACGATGCAATCATAGGGAAAAAGAGAGCAAGAGAGAGACGAGGGTGACCGCCTGTTTACACAAAAGAACCAATTCTAGACATATAGAAGGGAGTGAAAACTAAAATAGAAGCACTTAATGGAAGTTAAATAGATACCATGGAACCCTCTGGTGAAGGTCAGGGTATATATATTATAAACTAATTAATAAAATTAATAAATCTTATGAGTAAACCCCAGCTGAAAAGCAGCAACTACCAGGAGTTTTTATATTATCTGGTTCTTTCTGCATTTACCCATTTTAAAAAAGTAACTCAAGAGTACCTTAAAGATAGAATCATGTGGCGTTCAGGCACTTATCCCATCTCTAATCCACTTGACTGAGCCTAGAATGTTCACTAGAAAGGAGGGACCAACTGGCATGTGAACAATCCTGCCTGTGAATCCATCTTCAAGACACATGTGAATTATTGAACGTCAATCCAGCCATAGGGCCTTCCTTCACTACCTCACTGTGAGCCAGACCAGTGTATCTGAACACGCAAAGCCTGCCGGTTTAGACCACGGCAAGGCATGGTCTGGAACAGCACCATCTGCATGATGGAGAAGCAACTGGGCCTTGTGCTGCACCAGGTTGGTTATAAAAACTACAGCTGCCTCCGGCTGGGGTGAGAGAAGAAACAACTAGGTCTTGGGGGTGTGCACGAATGCAATTTTTGGATTTGAATACATTTGCATCTATTAGTACAAATATTTGATGCGTATTTGAAAGTACAAATGTCGACAACATTCATATGTGTCTGTACACATCCGTACGCACATGTACGCATCCATACACATTTGTACGCATTCCGTTTTTATCCCGAATGCATCCTGCTTCCGTACCGTACATATCCGAACAAATGCATACGGATACAAATAAGATGTGTATGGCTATGCATGTAATACTTACGTATCTGTACACGTACGAAAGTTTGAATAATTTGTACGAATGCTTCAAAAGATTCAAAATTCATTTGAATGTTTAAAAACTAATGTATAGACATTTGATTCAAATTTGAATGTACAAATTTCGACAATTTTGATCAAATTTCAAATGTCTTGCATACCCTTACACATCCCTACTAGGTCTTGTGCTGGTCCTGTGTGACTGGAGCCTTTGCTACATCCTTCCCCAGGATGGGCATAAAACTTCAGCTGCAAGTGTGAGATTGGAGCTTCTTCTAGGTGTACATTCCAGCTGAAGATGGAAGAAAAGAAAATCGCCTGATTTGGTTGTTGCTGCTGTTTTGTTACAATTTCTGTTTAGTTTCTCCTTTGACATTTTTAGTGGTTTTGTATTAATTGGTCCTATTGTTTATTTTCTTATCTGATACTGTGTACTGTAATTTCTTAGATTACATAGCTTATTATTAGAATTCTGTACATTGCTTATGATATATATTTGATGCTTTATTTATTGTATTCCTCTGATGTGATAATTGTATATGGTTTTTTGTGCCGCCCTTTGATGGAAGGGGCGTTATAAATAAATGTTATGAATGATAGTGCTGGTCCAGACTGGCCCCCACCCTGGCATTGAAGCTTCAAGGCCAATCTTTGGGGTCTCCAAAGGATTAGAAATGAAGGTTCCTGGCCTCAGAGCCCCCAAAGAACCCATTTCAGTGGTCCCCTTTGGTGCACCGACAAAATGAATCCTCCAGACCAGAGCCCACTACTGTGCTAGCAGACCTGTTTACTCAGGTCTACTGGTGATCCATATCAAGAGCCTCGTGATCTGAATCATATTCCATCCTGATTGGAAGGAGCATACTAGTAGCTGTGGTTGGGACTACCCAGATTCTGCACTAACATGGGGAAGGAAGGTTCTTATTGCACTTGCTGATAAGGAATACCAGCAAGTGCAGAAAGGCCCAAAATCTGGGCACCTGGTTTCCAAAATAATCACGGTGACAAGGAGGTTTCTCTGTTGATTCAGCTAGCCTAGAAACAAATGCTCTGTTAGGACTTGGTGATTAGCATCATCAGGTGTTTGTCAAAATTCCAAGGGGGGTTCTGCTCTCAGTCCTTGATGCCTCTTCACTGTTGTTCCTTATTCACCTGCCCTTTGTAAGTAAGCAAAGAGAAAGTGGAGTGATATATATGCATATTTCAAAGCCAGCATTGTTCTCTGGTGATTAAAATAGAAAAACTTCCTTGTTTCATCAATAATACAGGCAGATCCCTGCTTTGTCATTTCCTAGAAATACACAGTCATTCTCCTGTGATTATTTAAAGAAGGAGAAGAAGGAGAAGAAAGAGGTAGAGGTAAGCCCGAAGCCGCCACCAACAGAATTTATTCTTGAACTACTGTAACAATCCACAGTGCTTCAATAAAAATCCCCTTTGGGGATGGTACTGGTTCTGATGTACTTTTCTTCCAATGAAGGTTTTTCACAGGATCTTCTATCTAGATGTTTGTCTCATTACAGAAAGAGAGGGGGGAAAATATATCAATTGGCTGCTGTTCTCGTGGCCATTTCGGTAGTTTCCAAATAGAAATCATTTGACAGTATCATGGTAAAAACAAGTAGAAATGCTCATACAGGCAAATGTTCCTATTTCCTTTCTGCAAGCAAAGTTATGGGAGTCAGAATTGTCTCCCCTGAGCCAACCACTCACCTTGATTCAGCTCTCAAACTGGCATTTGCACTACGATTCTACTCTGTATCATAGACTGGATCTTCACTGTTAGCTTATCTTGCAGATCCATCATTTGCTTGGCACAGGAGATAACCACCAGTACAGTACAGCCAATAAGTTTGAGGGCCCAGGTGTCTGCTCAAATTCCTTTCCAACCAATACAGCACTCTTTCTGGAAACCAAAGGAGTCTAGTACCTTAAGGACTACCAAGAGGGGCTGGTTCATTCAACACTTCCTGCATCCAAGAATTGTAATTCAGCCCTAGCTAATAATTCTAGCTGCACTAGTGCTTGTTCCAGGAAGAAGGCAACATCTCCCTAGCTATAGAGAACCAATGTGGGACGACTATGGTTTTCCCCACTAGAGCTGGGCAGCAGTGCTGTTCAGAGATGGATTACATCCAGACATCAAAATAGTGGCAGTGCATCATGATGACCCTGGTACCTTAGAAGGATGCTTACTTGCCTGATACAGTTCTTCCTGAGGACAGGGAGATGGGCATGACCCCATTCTAACTTGCCCCACAATCACTTCAGAAACTCAGCTCAAGTATCTGTCTACACTGATGTCTCAATATTGGGCAAGTTTGAAGTTAAAGCAGTGGTAGACAGTGGGGCCAGCAGAAGCGTGATTGAATCTACCACAGCAGAAATGTTTAGCCTGTCCACAAATGAATTAGCGCACCAATTCTATCATTTTTATAAACTTTGACGGTATGAAAAAGAAGAAGAGTTTGCTTTTCTAGCCTGCTTTTCTCTCCCATTTAAGGGGACTCAAAGCGGCTGACAAAGCTTTTCTATTCTTCTCCCCACAACAGAACACCCTGTGAGGTAGGTGGGGCTATAAGAGCTCAGAAGAGAGCTGTGACTAGCCCAAGTTCACCCAGCTGGCTTCATGGGGAGGGCGGAATCGAACCTGGTATTCCCAGATAAGAGTCTGGCTCCCTAACCACTAGACCAATAGCACTGAAGGGGCTATTATGTACCTGATGGCTATCACAGGGAAGAAATCCAATTATTGGTCAGCCACTAGTGTGTGAGTGACAGAGGCCTGTACTAGAAAATGGTCCAGTCTACTGCCTAGTTAGGAGGGTTAGGTCATGCTCAGCCTACTCATGAACTTATGACCCACTTCTACAATGCACAAGGAGTAAATGTGCCTTAGTTCATCACCAGTCACATCTGAAACGAAATTATTTGGCCCATTTCTGATTCATCTGGTGTTCAGATCTCAAACAAAAAATATTAGCAAGACTGCAAAAGCCATCATGAAGTCCTCTATTCCCAGTCACAGTTGTTAGATGTCACTTCTGGTGTTTACAGAACAATCTATCTTGCTCTCAGTTGTTTTAAAATTTCAGCATACACAAGCAAAATAGAAAAACAAGGCAGAAGTTGGAAACAGTTGCAGGTAATCAGTCCCTTGGCTGAAATCATTTGCTTTTGTTGCCAAGGCCTCGTCTGGTCTTATTTCTCTTCCAGCTTTTATCTAAGGTTGGCCTGTTTTGCTTTTCTTTTGATTGTGTGCAGAGTATTAAAATGCAAAGTGTATGCCGGCTTGATCACACAGATTGCAAGAGTGGAGTGAAACTCATGCTTAAATGAGTGTACTAAAAAGATCTAGCTCTGCTGGTTCAGCGAGAAAGAAAAAAACAGGCCCATTGTGATTGAGATTGATTGTTTGACTGACTTACTGACTGACTGACTGATTGACGGCAATTTCACACCTTCACTTCTCCACAAAACATTTTTTTTTTTGCTACTTGACAGTCTCAGAGTGGAATACAAACAAAATGTAACAGGTGTCTCTTCATCAGACATTGAAATATATGTAATGTTGTTGTCTGGCAAGCCTCTAGGTAGGAGAAGTCTTCATCCACAAATTGGGAACCACTACAGAGAAAGCCTTCCCTTGAATCATCACCCCTCTTACACCTGAAGATGAGGGAGTGATAAGGAAGGCTCCTCAGTGATGGTAACTAATGGGAAGATCTACACGTGATATAAAAATGCCCCAAGATGTAATTCAGCATCACAGAATTTACTGCTTGGCTTTGTATTCATTAATCATTATACAACACTAACAATTTCAGCATTCTTATACTGAAACAGATAGACTATCTCTGCCTGGTGGCAAAAGAAGCCCTGTTCTGGGCAAAGAGCCATTTCTTTGGCCCTGGAGCTTTAAGGCACAACAAACTCTGAGCTTCCAACCTTTTGTAAACTCCAATTCCAAGGAACAAAAGTTCCCTGGCCTTGATGTTTCTGACCAACCCTATTAATTGATGCACAGAAAATGCCCCCAAAAGTGGGACATTTTCTGTCTGGTCTTAATGGGGACAGTAAGAAAACAGAGCGGAAAGTCACTTCTGCCACCAACATCCCCACACACAGCAGCAGCACAAGCAAATGAGGAGCGCAAGTGCCCCAGAATGTATTTTTCTGCTCCAAAACAAGGTGGCTTCAAAGGGGACTTGCTACCCTTTGAGGCCGACTAAAAGCTCAAGGGGTGCAGTGATGTGTGCTCCCTACATTTCTTGTGGCTTTTTTTCAGCCAGTTTAACAATCACAGGGCAATCACAGGGCCTTGTCAGTCACAGGACACTGGGATATCTAATAGTTTACACCTGACATTGCAGGGTTTTTTTTTCAACTGGCCATCCGATATTTTGGCATAACCAACATTTACTCCAGAAAGAAGAGGAGTTATATTTGTGATAAATAATTCAAATTCCTTCGTAGTTCCCCTGTGGAAGAACTCCTATGAATACAAAGATCAGAGGAGAGGCACGCAATACTGCTAATACATTTCCTTCTTTATGATCATCAATTGAGTTTTTTCTTAAAAAAAGACACACGCTAATTAGTTCTTTCAAAATTTATCACAAGCCTGTGATCGCTTTCCCCCAAGATGAAACTACCTACTACCAGTTCATCTTTTGCCATAAATTAACAATTAACTGTGTGTCAGTATGTTAAGCAACCTCTGAAGTTGGGTCTCTAAACATTTTAAAGGGCTGCATTTCTTTCGTTCCCGGTTCCCAGCATTAACGCAATGTTTCACTTTGAAGCACCACGTAAAAGCCTTGGTCAGAATCACTGTATTTGTTACAGTAATTGCCGATTGAGTTAGCCAAATGTAGATCATCTGCCAGAAGACACAAACTCTTTTTCTACTAGAGTAACTTTTTATTGTAATTACACTAGTATCATCTAATTTTTCTAAGTGTAATACAACTCAGCGTAATTGCCAGGCTGCTTAACAGCATGGTTCCATGCTAGCCAATTAAGAATTAGCAGTACATTGGGCTGAAGGGCACTTGAGTGAAATTGCCTTTTTCCAACCAGCCATTCATAATTCTCTTCCTTGCTTGAATCTGGTCGGCGAACATTCCCCACACCACCCAGTGCCTTTGCTCTAGAAAAATATGCTCCTCCCAAATGTAGAAACTAAAATCCATATCATCATTCATTTTCCTCATAATTCATAAAGGAATTATTCTGAAGTCCATACACACAGTCTTCTTGCCTGTTATTTCTAGTCATGTATTTTCCAACTGCTTGGATACTGGTTTTCCTTAATGGTGGAAAAAGAAGCTGCTGAATGATCAATAAGTCAATGCCACCAATAGTGGTACAAGGTGCCATCACAATCTAGAACCCACATGGATGTGGCCTTCCATAGCTGTGGCT
This sequence comes from Aspidoscelis tigris stejnegeri, assembly GCA_023333525.1. Taxonomy (NCBI): domain Eukaryota; kingdom Metazoa; phylum Chordata; class Lepidosauria; order Squamata; family Teiidae; genus Aspidoscelis; species Aspidoscelis tigris. The sequence goes on from JALMGA010000008.1 coordinate 47,556,786, forward strand.
CCAGAGATGACTGAAGAATTAAAGGTTGGAAGGAAAACTGGATATAGTACTGCCTTGCCCATATCTTCTAAAAAATTCAGACCAAGGGCCTATTTGCACTACAGCCTGTAGTGCATAATTAGGCAACTTCTGGGGAAGAGCATCCACACCTTAAGGAGGCTGTTACAGCCTCCAGATGCCCCCTGCCTTCCCAGATGTTTCCTAACTATGCACTAGGTGTAGAGCATGAAATCATGGTCCACACCTTTACCAGCCTTAACCAATTCTTTACCTGGTGAGTCCAGCAATGAGCATCTGCAGCTCTTCCTGTGCTGGCAACTCAGACAACCATATATGCAACTGTGCATCAGCATCAGCATAGTGACAGTGCCGATGCACATGCAATTGTGGAGAGCATCGCAAACAAAATGGCAGTACCCTGAAGAGGACCGGCCCTGGGATCAGTCACCGGTGAGTAACCAATTGCACAGGGCTTGGACTGTAAGCGACTAGCCCTCAGGAGTAAATGCAAAGAAAAGTGTGAAATTGCCCTTGTTCTACTATTGTTGTTGTTGTTGCTGCTCTGTTAGTACACATAATGCTTTATAATTTAAGACAAAAACAGACAATGTAGTAAATCCTGCCAGTGGCTTATGGTCTACAAAAAAAGATAAAAGTAAGTTACATAAATAGTAGAATAAGTCTAACATCATAAAACCATGAAAACTAAGGTGAGACACCAAAAGCTTAAAAACGTAAGAGAAGGGGCCGACCTCAAGTGAAGAGGAAGACAATTCCAGAGTTAGGGGGCAGCTAGTGAAAGGGGGCATTGGCGAGAGAAAGATGACAAGATCCTGGGCTGTGCACAGCACTGAGTATGCATTGCGTGCAATGCTCAGGGTTCTTGGTGGAAATTAATTAAGGCAGAACTGAGCGGAGGCCAATTTATGTCTAGCTTTAAAGGTAAGAATAAGAAGTTTAAACTGAATTCTAAAAGGAAAAGGTAACCAACAAAGGGAATGTAAAAGAGAAGAGACATGATCAAAACTATGAGCCAAGAAAATAATTTTAATGGCCAAGTGGAGGATAGATAAGGAGCTGAGGTGATTAGAAGGGAAACTAGACAGAGGAACATTACAGTAATCAAAATGAGAGATAACTAAAGCATGGGTTAGAGTTAGGGCTGAGGAGACTATCACATAAGGTCAAATCTTGGCAATATTATAGAGAAAAAAATTGGCATGACTTAACTAAGGATGTGATGTGAGAACTGAAGGACAGAGAGGAGCCAAAAATAAAACCAAGGCTGTGGATATGAACGTTATCTACATTGATAGAGAAAGAGAAAGAAGAGGCCAGGGAATTGTGGGAGGTGAGTTGAGAAGTTCAGTCTTGGCCATAATTAACTTTAAAAAATGTTGGAGCATCCTGTCAGAGATGACAGAGGAACACCTCCTACCATAGCAGAAGAAGAAGAAGACAGTATTTGAGCAGACTGAAGAAGTAGAGGTTGGAAGGCAAACTGGACATGGCACTGTCTTGCCCATATCTTCTAAGGACTGCAAACCTACCCTATCATAGCAGATGTGAGATCCTCACTAATGGCTGTACTGTGTATTTAATGTGATGGACACCTATGCTTCCTTAAACTTGACCACACCTATCTTGTCTGCTACTAAGCTGTAATAAAATATTGTTAAAGGATGCTTCCAGACATGTTATGTACTGCAGACGGAATGCGCAGTCCAGATCATCCTGTCAGACACAACAATTGACATTTTGTCATCACACCAGAGTGTACAATCAATACTGTGAATTTACCTTAATGTGGGAGAAAGAACTCTCACTGCGCAGTATCTGGTTAGATCTGAACATCCTCTCAGTGCAGACAGGACAATGAGAAGCACCAACAAGATGCCACTAAACAAGGAAGTGCAGCTCAAACCTGATTGGCTTTCTGAACCCACATGACAGTGCGCACCACCTGGATTCTTGTCACTCCAATGCCTCCTCAGAGAAGAAACTACGAAGCTGACTTTTCAGTGGGAACAGTCGGTTTTCCCTTCACAGTAGGAATACTGCAATTTTTCATTAAACTGCAAGTTTAGACAGCTTAGTCTGAAGGCAACCAAAGTATTTCATTTGTGCCATACAAACCCGAAACAATGGAAGAAAGATGTCAATAATGAAAATCTTCTTTTGATCTTCCCAATCTGTGTTTTGTTTCACCATGGATCAAAATGCAGATCAGAAAGATCAAAGGGATCATTTCTCCTCTTATGATCCTAATTTAGGGACTGCTATAGGCAGTGTTCTGATGCTGCAGTGTTACCCATGAGTCAGTTTGGTCTTGTAGTTAGAGAGTCAGACTCTTATCTAGTAGTTTCCTGGTTCAAGTCCACTCTCCTACATGAAGACAGCTGGGTGATCTTGGGCTATTCTTTCTGAGCTCTCACAGCCCCACCTACCTTACAGGGTGTCTGTTGTACAGAGAGGAACAGAAGTTTTGTCAACTGCTTTGAGTCCCCTTAATAGGGTGAAAAAAGCATGGTATAAAACCAACTCTTCTCCTCCTCCCTTTTTTTCTGGGGCTGTATGCAGTACAGACTACATTTCTGCACTCCTGAGGTGGCAGTTCCTACATACAACAAATATTTCAAGGTTAGTTTTCAAATACATGCACATTAAGAAAACTGTGTGCAAAAAAACAATAACAACCCTTGTAACTGTAAAGAAATTTGCTTCAAAAATGACAATAACAATAAAGCGTTTTTCTTTTTTTAGAAATGGGGTGGATCAAACTTTAGGTCATGAGAAATCACATGTGACAGATGCCTTTTAGATCAGGGAGCAGTTGTTCCTGAGGAAAAAAATCTAAGCTTTGTTTCCTGAACTGTTCAGCTTCATAATTTCCTTTCTGCTGAATCTATAGCCAGTGCCCCCTAGGGCTGTAAGATTGGGGTGGGGGGGAAGCATGCAGAGTTGTACTGTTGCCCAGGACTCTGGCACAGATACAGCTTCCAGATAATTCTGTTTCATATATCAAATGTAAATTTCTAACTCCACTAGAAGTAAAGTTATGAAACAGCAAGCACAGCCACCACCCACATGCATTAGTTCCATGTTGCCAACTCACTCTGCCTGTGTTTGTGCCAATTGCAGAAAAAACTGTTAGGATGCTGCAATATTGAAATCATCTCAGTTTTACAAAGTTGTAGACCCAACCTTAGGCTGCATCCATGCAGGTGGACAATATATGCCCCTAGGGAGACCTGTCTATATGTGTCCACTCCTAAGCTGACCCAAGAACCTCAGAGGGCTCTTTCCCAATAGGAGAGAATAAATGAGTCTCAGTGTGGTTGGGTTAGTATAATTTGTCTTCTGCCACCACTGTCGCCACTGGAAGCACAGAAAGGGAAGAGCAGAATCCTCCATTTTAACAGACATACAGCTGACAGGAAAGAGGTTTGAGTTTTAAAGCCAAGCCTCTGTCCTGTCAGCCGAGATTGTGAACAGGGGTTGCAGAGGCTTGAGATTTTCACTTTTCCAGGGGGGCAATAAAGTTGCCTCTGAACCCCCTCTTCCCATCTTGGCTGACAGGAAAGACACTTCACTTCACTTGGGTTGCAGAGGCTTGAGATTTCTCTCTTTTCCAGGGGGGCAATAAGGTTGTCTCCCTGGAAAAGAGAGAAAACTCAAGCCTCTGCACCCCCTTACTTCCTTGCTTTTACACTCCTTTTGAGGCAAGCAAGTGGCTTGTCTGGGAAAGGGAGCAAAATCATGATCCCGGCGCAGTTTGCTTGGGGATGGCTGAATCCACCCCCAGCCCATGTTAGGGCGAATGGCATGGGGACACCTGAGATTTTATCTCGGTACCGCGCCCAGTCCCATGCAAGCCCAATCGGCACCCAAAAAGTGCCAAACAGCTTGCATGGGGACTTGGTCAGAAGGTCCCATATGTAAACATTGACATTTACAGGTAGACCTGAAAGAGATTTGTGTTTGAAAACCTGAAAAGCTGTACTCTGTATAGGCTTCCTGCTTCTTTGTAAACTTTTCCCTTGTAAATATCCTTCCTCAATATATTCAACAAAAGTACATATGTACCAAGAACTAATTGATCCATGTGTCTTGGCTAGAAGAAACCTTTCAGACACTGCTAAACTACTCTGTTCTTCGTCATTGTCCCTTATGGACTAGAGTTAGTGGAATTTATAGTTTAGCATCTGGAGGACCATTGTGTGACCCATTCTGTTCTACCAGATGAAGAAAACCCAAGGGAACATTTAAAGTTACTGTTTGGAGGCAGAATCTAAAGACTTTCTTATAGCACTTTGGTCTTTCTTTCCACCAATTTGGCCTTGAAAGCATATAGACATTACAAGACAAAAGCAAAGAAAAGGGGTTGCTAAGACTTTCTGTATGAGTAGCATGATGCCAGGACATCATGTGAACAAGCTTTTTGCTGTATTTGTGCTCCAAATTGCTTCTTTACATTATTCATGCCACATTTTCACAAATGGATGAAATATTCAACTGCCCTTTATTTACTGCAGTTCAATGTGAAGCGGCTTTCATTCCTGGAATTTTGTTGAAGATTTCATGGAATGTAAATACTTTCACTTTCTTCCCCTCTTTTCCCAGATGAAACAAAGGGAGCAATTTGAAAATAAAAGAGTGCACAATAAATTTGCCCTCAGCAGGATGTAAAGCCAAGTTAGAGAATATCTGTTTGTACTTATCCAAAATGTACCATTAGGCTACCTCCTACATTTCCCTTATGTCAGAATCCCAAAAACCAAGTTAGCAATCAAAACCACAGGAAAAAGCACAATTTGATTGCTACTGTGTGTGTTCTTTAAAGAACAAAAAATCTGCAACTGTTTTCAAAAGTTGAGGGGAACATCTGGCAGACTGATTCACATGTATGTTTGAAACTGGTTGATCACTCTGAAAAAAGGCTGATGAATTAGGTGAGCCACCAGTCCAATAAAGCAAGGCATCTTTTATGGTCTGCACTGATTTGGTGAAGCAAGCCAAGTTTTATGTTCTTCACTGGTCCAATGAAGCAAGACATGTTTTAGGTTCTTCACTGGTCCAATGAAGCAAAACAGGTTTTAGGTCCTTCACTAGTCCAATGAATAAAGACATATTTATGTTCTTATGTTCTCATGACTCCGAAGCCATAACCAGAATCTCCAGGTTCAACCTGGGGCCTTTCTGCATTTAGCATTATTCTAGAATATATCCCAGAATAGGGACCTGCTATCTGCATGCTAGTGCAAACTATGGACGGCCCCAGGTGAGGCCTGCAATAGTCTTCATTAGCTTGTGGCCAGCAGACCACTATCACAAGATATACTCCAGGGGTGCTTCCGCACAGGCCCTTTAACACCCATTAGGCACACTTTTGGAAACGCACAACAACACACACATTGCTGTTTGGCACACTTCCGGGGAGGTGTGTCCGCAGAGCAACACCGTTTTCAAACCGGTTTTCGGCGGCACGTCCGCATTTGCGGGGTCTATTAGGCACACTTCCAGTAGGTGCGTCTGCACCTATCCATGACTACAGTGTGCCTAATGGGTGTTAATTACACACCACATTTCAAGTAGTCTTTCGCTGTGAAAACGCATCCATTTAGGATGCGTCCACACAGCAAAAGAGTGCCTAGCCAGGGCCCTCCCCCGGCCCGCCATGATTGGCTCCTCGGAGCCAAGCCTGGCGAGCTGCGGGACCTCGCTGCCGCAGCTCGCCCTCACCCCAGAAACGGCGGATCGCCGCTTCTGGAGCCAAGGCGAGCTTCCCTAAAGCCCACCCTGGGGGCAGTGCGGCGTTTCCCCTCCTTACCTTGTTAGCATTGCCCCGATTCTGAGGGTCGGCACCCAGGATGCTGTGCGCCTGCGTCCTGTGAGTCTCCTGAGTGGCCGGGGCTGCTACTGGCAGCCCTTGCCCTCAGGAGGCGTTCTGCGCAGGCCACTCAGCAGCCCCAGCCACTCAGGAGACATGCAGGACGCAGGCGTGTTGCATCCTGGGCGCCAACCCTCAGAATTGGGGCGACGCTGACAAGGTAAGGAGGGGATCCGCCACACTCCCCCCAGGGTGGGCTAGGGTGGGCTTTTGGGAAGCTCGCCCTGGCTCCAGAAGCGGCGATCCGCCCTTCTGGGGTGAGGGCGAGCCGCGGCAGCGAGGTCCCCCGGCTCGCCAGGCTTGGCTCTGAGGAGCCAATCACTGCAGGCCGGGGGAGGGCCCTGGGTCATGGATGGGAGGTGGGTGCTGTGTGTCCATACAGCACCCACCTCCAATCCGGATCCACGTGGCATGTGCGAAGGCACAGGCCGAGGGGTAGATCCGCATCTCTTAGATGCGGGTCTACCCCGTAAATCCGGATCTCCCAGGGATCCAGATTTGGTAATACCGGTTTTACCAAATCCGTGTGCAGGAGATCTGGATTTCTTTGCCCCTGTGCGGAAGCAGCCCAGAATAAGACCAAGTGCAATACCCCCTGCCCTGGAAAACCCAAATGAAAAAACGTTGCCTACTTGCTTCTTCACGAGCAGGAAATTTCAGGTGAGTTACAGTTTGTTTCATTTGCTCTTGTCCTCTTTTTCTTCAAGCAATGTTACAAATGAAATTCTTGTTTACTAGCTGTAGTCCTGGTTTCCCCAATCATCAGCTTTTCTCTTCCTTGAGGAATCTCTTCATAACCTGATGTTACCTGCCCTTGAGGAAGCAAGAGACATTAAACAGGCAATATGCATACCCTCTTATGTTGGAGGGTATGCATGACAGAAGGAAAGCGCAAAGCCTCTCCTTTGATCCCCCTGAACCACATTCTAAGGTGAAGGTTCAATTGGTACCTCACTCTTCTCCTGTTTCATTCTGTTTCACCAGTCACTGTAGCTTTTAAAACTTTACCCGTTGTGACCAGGTTTAGTGTACCAAAGAGCATAAGAAACGCCCCACTGGATTGGACACATGGCCCATCTAGTCTGGCAGTCTGTTCTCATAGTAGCCAAGCCATGCATGCACCAGCCAAAGTGGGAAAGACTTAAAAGGCATGGCTCACAAAGTTTACGTCTTCTTGGAAAAACAACAGCCATGGCATCCAAAAAGGGCTATGGATTTCAGACTTCTCTGGCAATTATTTGGCCATCCAGAACTGGAAAACAATACAACTCCCAGGAACTTAAGGGAGTAGGATGGAAATTCTTCCTCAGATGTATCAGCAAAATTATCCCTATTTCCTCCTGGACGGTGGATTGTGTACATTATGTTCCTACTCAGTCTTTAAATGTTTGGAACGCCTGGCAACATTTTTGGAACACTGCATTAATTTAGAAAAACTAGCATCGGCTGGAGATTTACCAGTTCTGAGGCTCTGAATCTACCACTGAGTTGTCAAAGATGTAATGCTTTTGTAAGCCAATTCCTACTATGCCAGAGTACCTTGGCCAAAAATAGATGTCTGTAGTACAAGAGCTGAAAATCATCTTAATTTTGGCAACAAAGGTCAAGATAAAGAACCCTAGACAGAACAAACACAGGGGACAAAAGATTCCTGACTGTGTTTTTGCCACTGCCCTAATATCACTGCTTTGCATATGTGGAGGGAGTGAAGGACTACTAGGAATGTGATCTAAGGCTCAATCCACTTAGCCACCATCCCCAGGACAGGAGATGCAATAGCAACTGAGTCTCACTCACACAACCAAAGTCCCACGGCAGCAAGAATACATCTGCAGACAGAACTGTCATTTGCAGGAGCAAAAATTACTGTTGGAATAAGAAGTGGCCTGCTGGATCAGGCCACAGCCCATCCAGTCCAGCATCCTGTCCCACACAGTAGCTCACCAGTTGCTTATGGGCATCTCAAGCAGAAGACAAAGGCAAACCTTCACTACTCCAGCCAGTAGTGTCCTACAGTTTCAGGTCCCCAGGAGCAATTTGGGCTGCAGTTTCAGCCTTCATGGGTGTTTTTCCACAGCGCTCCTTTAATCCTGATCTAAGAAGATCCGGATCTAAGGAATGGGTACATTCCTTAATCCGGATCTAGTAGATCAAATTAAGGGAAGCACCCAATGTGTTTCCACGGGAGGTGTAGCACCCATTAGCAATGGGTGCTAACCTCCCTGCCGTGGAAACACCTTTGCACCCATGTGGGGAATCCGGATTGATCCCCAGGTATTTCGGGGGACAGGAAGGTGCACTGTCCGAAGTCCCTTCAAAGGGATCAGCACAGACTTCGGAGCCGCTTCGGAGTCCCTTCGGAACATCTCTGAAGTCAGCGTAAAACAGCCCCGGAACCCTGGTGATGTCAGCGGGAAATCGCTCCGGAGTGCCTCCAAAGTCTGCACTGATCTTCGGAGAGACCGGCGGCAAGACTCCTGAGCCTTTGACGATCACTTTGGACAGAGGGATTTCAGAGGGAAGTTCGCACGGTCTGTGCCAATAGTGAATGGACCGTGCTGACAGCTATGGAACCTCTCTGAAGTCTTTGCTGATCTCTTCGAAGTGACTTCGGAGTCATTTCAGAATAATTTTGAAATGACTTTGAAATCACTTCAAAGCTGGTGCATCCCGTCCCCCTAGCCTCCTCTAGACCCCATTGCCTGTCACTCATGGAAACAGGCTCCCTTTAATCTGGATTTTCCGGCTGAAGACCTCATTGTAGACCCCAATAATGGGGTCTACAGAAAATCTGGATTAAAGGCTGAGATGTACCCATATGATCCGGATTTCCCGAGGCATGGTGGAAACGTGTCCCAAATGGGTGCCGTGGTGGAAATGGGGCCATCCAGCTCTCACCCAAATGGGTCCTTAATGGGTGCAAAAATGGGTACTAACTGACCGTGGGAAAACACCCCATATTGTCCCCTCCTCCATGGATTCATGGAGGCACCCTTGGAGTACTTTAAACTAGATTAAAGATTTGTAGTGGAGCTTGGAGTGGCTTGGGTGCTACAGCATTTGTGGCCCTGCACTGTGGACACCTGAGCAGGCACATCAGATGCTTGTGTGGCTTGTGCCTGAGTAAGAGAAACCAGGAAAGACCATAATTTTTGTCTGTGGCAACCAAAGAGCCCCTAGGAATAAGGGAAGTGACTCCAAACCAGGGACATTTTCACACTTCCATTCCCATCCCGTGGACAGGAAAGGTGTGCAATCAACTAACCTTAACTACTGCTCGCGCCTGTGAGCACTAGTTGCTGACAGCCCACCCCCTGTTTGATCGAACGCCTGATACAGTGTAGCAGCAACGAATTATGCTGCCACTACTTCGAATTTACCTACTGCAGAACGATGAGTACTCACTGGGCACGTCCCCATGGAAGCCGGTTGCTTTGCTTGTGACACGTGTCATAAAAATCTGTGTTGTAACTTGCAACAAAGTGTCCCCATGTGGTTTGGGGCAACACGGGTTCAAATCATACATGCCTGTCCCCATGCAAGCTGCAGCATGAACCCATATCTTTTTCTTGCCACCCACCCTCTCCCCTGATAGGAAGCCGGGTTGATGTCACCATAACCCATCCCGTCCACTGCAGCGATGACAGGCAAACAGCTGCAGTGATGACAGGCAAACACCTCAGTTGCACCTCCACGAACACAACATACTTCATTCCTTTCCTTGGCCGCCACAGTTAAAAGCATAACCAGAAGCTAGTTAAAAGCATAACTAAAAGCAGATCATTCCTTTTCCTTGGCTGCCACTGGTTAGCAGAGGTGTGCACATCCGCATGACAGCGGGCACTCCCCACTCGCAACCAGCTCAAAGTTTTCTCCCAATTCAGGTCCCAGACTTGCTATCAGGGAAGGGGAGTGTAATAACTGTAGCTGTTTATTTAAAGAAATCCCCAAGCGGCTGCTGATCGCAGCACACACAGCAGGAAAAGGGAGCAGAGGTGAAACCCTGCCCATTAATACTGCAGCCGCCAAGCTCTGCCCCAAATAACCGAGGAGCGTCTGCATGACACCAGAACAATACATGCTAGCCCCCTATTTCAGAAGGAGTACACTTGCTAAGCGGTTTTTTTTAACACGTATTGCCTCACATATAGCCCATATTAGTGCTTTGCATGGAGACCTTCCCGAGGCAACCTCAGAATAATTTCAAAATATTTTCAGCATGGGGACAAGCCCACTAAGCAGTATCAGCTAAATTTGAAGTTTTCTGCCAGTCCAGGCAAGAAACAGCCAACAAGAGCTGAGCCTGCAGCTCAGCTCCAGTTGACGGCCCCATTTCACATGATGCGCACCTCACCATGTGCACCATGGAGGTTTCACAACTGCTGAGGAGGAAGCTGTGGACCTGCATTTCGGGTGGGGACAATGAGTTGTTGCTCTGCAGCCAGGTAAGCTGTGATTTTTTTTATAACTGTGGATTTATTTCACTAGTCTGGAAGGGACCTTAGTATTGTGGCTGAAGTGTTAGCCTAGGACAGTGACCTATGACACATGTGTTACAGGTAACATGCCAAGCCCTTTTGGGTGACACACATGATCACCCTGGCACCTGGACGTGTACTGCTTGCTTGTTCTTGAAGTGTACAAAATACCAACTTTCAACTGAAGATTTAGCAAATGTAAAAAATCATTTGTTTTTGCTTTTAATAAAATACATATATCATAAATATAACTATTTTACTAGAGCTACAAATATCACAAAATTATGGATATTTCTAGATGTGACACAGCACCCGAGTTAAGCTAGGTTTTCTTGCGAATTTTGACACAATTTGCTCAAAAGGTTCGCCATCACTGGCCTAGGTGCTAGGAGACTCAGGTTCTAGGGTGCAGTCAGCCATGGAAGCTCATTGGCCGACCTTGAGCCAATCACCACATTCCACCTGCGTGAGCAACAAGCTAAAAGTGAGGATAAAATTGCTACTTTGAACTCTTTCAAAGGCAGGACATGGATGCAAAAATAGAATGTTATATAAATAGCGGTGCTGACTAGAATTCAATCAGGTCCATTATGTTCAGTTTGGAGGGGTCTGTACCTCATTATAGGCATTTTGATAAGATGTGTCTCATGGCATAAATTTTATAATTAGGAGGTAACAGGGTGCGCACTTGGTGATTGGTGGCAATCCGCCTTGACTTACAAATTCCTCATCCTTCTGAAACACAAAAATCCCCCTTTGTTTGCCTACAGCAAGTTCTCATACCTTTCCACGTCTTATTTTCCTGTGTCTAAAAAATGGAGCTAATAAGTTTATCCTTCCTCCCTCACAGGATGCTGGAAGAATTAATTAGCTAATAATGAAGATAAAAAGCAATGTACAATGAGCCCGATCATCATAATTAAGATATCTCCTGGGGCTCCTTCTGTAATCTTTGGTTCGCATATTTTAGTAGGTAGCAAACAACAATTTAAAAACCTATTGCACTCTTCATTGACTAGCTTTGCAAGCATTCTGAAAGTATATCTACCCAATCTCCATTTTATGGATTTGGGATTTTTGGATTTTGAACTTCAGTAAAATTTCAGCTCAAAGAGAAAGTAAATGATGGGAGGATTTTCTTTAAGGATCTTTTGTCAAAATGCTTTCAGGAAAGGAGCATTGCATTCTTCCACATCCTTTATAAATCATATGTTTATCTTGTGCATTGATCCCAACAATGAATCAAGCAGAAAATTATATCTATAATATACAGTATTAACATATTCAGCTAACAACTCCAGGAAAATTCCTGAAAAAAGATGCTACCTTGTCTGTTTTGATTACTCTTGTAAGCCCTTTTTCCTTCAAGAGAATCCACATTGGGATGGCAATGGGAAAACCACATGCTTTTCTGCCTGAGGTCCAGAAAGCAATTGGACTTTGTTTTGGAGCATTTGGCTGGCTGCTGATATTGACTGGTGTCTGTCTGCTTGGTGCTGGGGGAACAACATCTTAGGACATTTTCACACTTACTGGTATCCCACTATGGTGCAGGGTTTGTACCCCTTCTGGCCTTCTTGTTCCACACTCTGGAGTGAAACAGAAGAGGCCCCAGCCCCTGCTAGAACTGTCCATCTTCATCAGATGGCCACCTATTGTCCAGTGCAGATGGAGGTCTACCAGCAGTCTAGGAGCCACTAGAACAGAACAGGAAGGGTGCGGAAGGGTATAAGCCTCCTTGTTCCAGTTTAGCAGGGAGACTCCAAATTACACTGCCAAAATGGATCTTCTCGGGGCTATGCTGCTAGGAACGTTTTGTTGGAGTCCTCACAGTAGGCTCCAAAACTTGTGCAACCATTGGGGTGGTGTGTGAGCTGTACTGGGACAGGCCGTGCAAGTGTGGGGGGCCTTGTTCCAGGACAGCTGGACTGCTCCAGCTGGGCACTGTTTCAGTGGGGCCAGGCTCACACCTTAATTTTAAACTTTCCGTGCATCTTCTGATCGCAATGCTCACACCTTTTCATTTCTATCCATTTTATTTGTGAACTTTCCACCTTCCATCCGGACTTCTCAGGACAAGAATGAAAAGGTGTGAGCATTGCGTTCAGAAGGTGGACTAAAGCAGGGTTGTCAGAGTTGGCAAATAAGCCAGCGAATAAGACACACTTGGCTTAAGGTTGCATGAAAGGAATAATTAGGCCGGCTGAGGAATCTGGCCAGGCTGGGCTAAAGAAGGTTTGAAGTGCAGGTGTGACCACAGCCTAGGAGCAGTTTCAGCTGGGGCAATCCAGTTCCCTTAGGTGTGAAAACGGCCCTACCTGTTGCCCGTCTCACTTTAGCTATACAGCTCCCATGAATATACCAGCAAGAAAGATCAATGGAAAGGTATGATAACAGCTGTAGCTCAGAAATGCTGAAGAGAGCCATAATTAAGGCAATTTTGTTTTACAGATTAAAACAGTCTTCCATGCTGTCTTGGGTTAGAATTGCCATATAGGATCCAGGTAAGGGTTTCTGTGTCTTTAATAGTTTTGTAGAATGGGGAATTTTGAAGGTATTGCCTGCATTGCAAATAGTTGTGTAGAATTAGGAGTTCTGGAAGATTTTACTTGAACTGCAAGCTACACCTGATATAATTTCCTTTTCTAAACTGTTAAAAATAAAACAGTCCTGAACTTGGATTCTATATAGTAGTAATGATAGTGAAGTTCAACTGGGAGCTAATTAGGTTGGGAGGCTTCTGCCTTGCATGTGTGTGATGTCATCAGTGCTAATTAAGTAAAGGTATCACTGAGCTGGGCTCAACCCTGAGCAACTGCATAGACAAATCCCTGCAGTAAGCTTGGCAACAGCATATTTTTTAACTTTCCAGTCTAGCCTGTAGCACCTGTCAGAACTCCAGAAGATAATCCATTCAGGTACTATCCAGACCAGACCCTGCTTAGCTTCTTATAGAAGACAGGATCCTAGAGAAGCAGACTGAATAAACCAAATCAGTAGTAGCTAGTGGCCACAGCTGCCCCACAAATGCCCAGAAACAGAGCGTCCCAGATTGAAAGAGTGAAATTAATTCCTTGGTGAAACATGAAATTGCTCTTTGTTCTGACCCTCTCTAGCCACTTCCATGCTAAGTAGCCAAAAAAATGGTTTTTCCTACTCTATCATACAGAAGAGGGGATTTAATTTTCTTTCTTTGTGAACTGATAGGTAGGTGATTCAGTGTACACATTTTCCAGAATTCCTTGCTTGTTTAATCTGATTTCTAGCCTTTTTTATTGTACAATAGAATAAAAGAGTATAAAGCAATATAAGGCCCTTTCTGCACTGGCTCTAAAAACGGATTTAGAGCCAGATTGGGGAGGGATTAAGATGCGGCTTCCACATAGGGAACTCAATTAGGGACCCTTTGAGGAAGCAGCGTCCGCATTTCGGTGTGCAAAACTGGTTTCTTAAACCAGTTTTGACGCCAAAATCCTACTTTATTGCAAGACCTACAAAATTAGGTCTTAATCCGGCCCTTCCCCTGAAACCGTTTTGGAAGCAGAACGCTTCTGCAAATGGCAGGGGAAGAGCTGGATTTGCAGTGCATGCCCAGCTGTCAAAGAGGGAGAGCGCATGTTCTCCCTCTTTGACAGCTGGGTCCTCACCCCGGCCTCCCCGATTGGCTCCATTGGAGCCAGCATAAGGAGGCTGTGAGCTGGCTTCCCCAGGTTCCCCCTCGCTCGAGAAGGTGTGATCACCTCAGGAGGGTGGCTGAAGAGTGGGAAGCCACAGCGCACGCATGTGCACAGCATGGCGGGCCTCCCGCTGCCAGAAGCTCCCCAACAGTGATCAGGTAAGCAGCCAGTCGTGTGCGTGTGACCCCGGGTGGGGTGGGATGTGTAGGCTGTGGCTTCCCCTTCACCCGAGAAGGTGCAATTGTGCCCTCTCAGATGAAGGGGAACCCAGGGAAGCCAGTTGACAGCCTCCCCATGCTGACTCCAATGGAGCCAATCGGGGAGCTGGGGGGAGGGCCCAGCTGTCAAAGAGGGAGAGCGTGTGCTCTCCCTCTTTGACAGCTCACCAATGGGTGAATCCGGGGGGGAGGGCCTTCGAAGGCCGGATTGGGATGGGTGCTGGCGTGTCCGCACAGAACCCACCCCAATCTGGCTCCAAAATCCGGCCTTGCCACCTGTGCACCACGCACGTGCGGACGCACAGGGCCTATTTGGAACAGATCCTTGGAAAAAATGGTTCGCTGGAAAACAGATGCATTTTTTCAGTGGCATGTATAAAATGATTCAGTGGCATGTATAAACTCAGACAGGACTTTTCACTGTTTAAATGCCATCATTAGCGGTTTTTTCTCGTATATTATTCAGCAAAGTTAAGAAGAAAAGTAAAAAAAAAATGTCATATTTGGTTGTTGTTATCCTACTTATTTTATAGCGGTGATGGCCAACCTATGACACGTGTGTCACAGGTGACACACCAAGCCCTTTTGGGTGACACACATGGTCACCCTGGCACCTGGGTGTGTAGTGCTTGCTTGTTCTTGAAGTGTATGAAATACCAACTTTCAATTGAAGATTTAGCAACAAAAGTGACTAATGTAAAGAATTATTTGTTTTTGCTTTTAATAAAATACATATATCAGAAATATAACTTTTTTACTAGAGCTACAAATATCACAAAGTTATGGATATTTCTAGATGTGACACAGCACCCGAGTTAAGCCAGGTTTTCTTGCGAATTTTGACACACCGAGCTCAAAAGGTTCACAATCACTGTTTTATAGCATGTTTGCTCATTCTTTATGCTGCTTTATTTGATTATTTCTTTCTTTTCTCCTTTGGTCAGATTTTAGTGATTCAATATACAGGGCCTCACATTTTATTTATTTTTTTGTTGACACACTGTATATAGACTAAGATGAAGTATGTTTTACTCGGATGAACATCCCATAAATGGTGTTTATTTCGCAAAAAGCATGATTAGAATTTAGCCACAACTCACTAACTGAAGTTTGGTGTGCTACAGACAAAATGCTTCACTTTGCATTGTGCCACTGCGGAGATAGGAGTGTCTTGCTTATACTGAAGTACATCTTTGAGTGAGGCTCTGGTTAGAAGCCTCCTTTCGCAAGAGCTCTGTGGTCTACCAGCTCAAAGGGAGATTTCCCACCAGAACCTCACAGTCCGAGCCAGAGGCAGCCTCTGCTCCCATTGCCTTTAGCTGAAGTTTCCTTCTAAGTAAAAATCAGTAAGATTGCACTTGTGCCCTCTATGGCAAAAGAAGTGGCAATACAGGTGAGAAGAAAGGGAAGTGGCATTCAAACTCCTAGGAAACTGACCTTCCTGTTTAATATGGGTTTTGGAGGACTGGCTAAAGTTCAGTTGGAGTGAGTGAGTGAGTGAGTGAGTGAGTGAGTGAGTGAGTGAGTGAGTGAGTGAGTGAGTGAGTGAGTGAGTGAGTGAGTGTGTCTGCGTCCGCGTCCCTTTCTGCACTTATCTTTTCAAATACTTGGATCCAGGGATCTGGAATGACTAATCCATCACAAAGTGGGAACGGATTATTCTGAAACAACAAGGTTGTGTGCATTTTGCCGGCCTATTCCATCGCAGTATCCACATCAGCCTCAAAGTTCACACAAGATTCAGAACCAGCCTCTACAAGCTATGACAGCCAGAAACAAACATTCTTGTCCTTGGAGCCCCCTTGGGACCCATTTTGGTGGTATGCTTTGATGGGTTACCAACATGGATCTCCCAGAAAACTAGAAACAGGGGTGCACTTTCTGGATGCTTCTTCCATGATCTGGGTTACCATCACCAGCATTCTAGATCAGGATCCTACTGATCTGGATCCTGCCAAATCTGGTAAAGACAGAGCATACTAGCCAGGGATGAGGTCTCTAATCCACACTAATATGCAGAGAGAAGAGGCCCTGAAGAGAACTACTGCATGCAGTAATCCAGATCACACAAAGGTGCAGAAAAACTCAGTGAAAGAGAAAGGGAAGGTGGCTGGACCTTGATGAATTCTGTGAAGTGCTGACCACTTTGCCCTTAGGACCAGACCTTCCAAACTCCATAACACTTTTCAGAAAAGGTTTTGTTTTTTTAATTTCATTTCTAAAAGGAAGGGCTTTCCCTTCCTCCGGCTCATCTCCTTTTTCTTTAAATCCAGCTGCTGAAAGACAAATGTAGATCATTATTTCTCTGTGACTCTCAGTGGGTCAGATTATGCTATAGCTGCTCTTTGAATTTATTTGAAAAATGTCTTCAAGCCCATACACAGGGAGAGAGCAAGAGTACTCAATCAGTCCTACTTGATGAGATATCTAGACAACAGGGAACAAGACTGGTCCATTTAAAATTTGCACAGAGATAAATCGCCAAAGGGTACGGAAAGAAACTGGGGCGACCTTTGATTTTGCATGGATGCTCCTAACCTTACTTCATCTCTTCCAAACTAAAAACTTGTCCAAAGCTGAAATAAGTCCAATGGATGCTTCTGCCTCTTTGTGCAATGAGAATTGCACATAAACCAGGCCCATAATGATGAAGGGAAGAAAGAGCAGCTGCCACTGGAACTCAAAGGCCAAAAATCCTGCTGTGCCAGAAACGCTGGCATTCTCCAAGGCCATCCTGCCTTTTCAAGCTGACAGCTGCATTTGTTTGAGTTCTGGAGAAGCAGCTGTGGAGCAAAGGCCAATAAAGCCACAGCACTCCAAGTCAAGAGGTTGTGATTAAAGTCATGCTTCTTCCTTGCTAGCTGTATTTTGGAGCAGTGTCTCAGTCCAAAAGGCAGGGTCCTCCCGGTAATTTGCCCCAAAGATGCATCTTCTTTGTGCATACTGTCCCTCAGCAGCACGATCTAGAATATTTATTTTGGTTTGATGTTAATCAGCATGGATCAGATGCAACCAAGGTTGTGCCCTACTTGGAGGCAGAATGAAGCCACCTGTTTTTGTTTTGTTTCATTTTGCTTGGCAGCGTGATAGGGCAGAGATCACGTACTGAAAAAAGACCAAAACCTTGGAGCTTCTGAAAAGTACACAGAAGAAGGAATTTCATGAAGGGTTACCTTGTTATAAGTGATACTTGCTGACATTCCCTTCTTAAAATATATGACCACTGATCTGTTTCTGATAGACAATTCTAGGTCTGAGCCATGGATCAAAGTGATATTGACACCATCCAGGGTGTTTTGACCTTCACACACTCTGCTCCAGCCAATGAACCATTCCAGGGACAAAAGAGCATAAAAGACTAAATATAGCTGGGATTTCAGCCAAAGATTGATTTTCTAGATTAAGAAACCAAACCTTTGTTCTTATGCCTCTGTTTTAACAGGACACATACATCCTTGTCTTTTGACCCAATCTGGACAAAACAAAGAGAAAGATGCTTGTGCTAGTTCCAGAAAGATCTACGTTCTCAGATGATGCAGGTGAACTAAGCAACTTGTCAAGCTTTATTTGGCACAAGATTAGATTTCCCCTCCAGCACTATTTACTACTATAGTAAATAGTAAGTTGCAATTACATATCTGAAGCATCCAAGTCCAAAAACAGTTTGTCCAATAAAACCCTGTGTGCTACAGTGGTTAGACTATTGGATTAGAATTTAGTTTCAAAATCCTCACCAGCTATGGAGATCATTGGGTTGACCAAGAGCCAGGCATTCCTTTCAGCCTAATCTACTTTATGAGTAGGAGAGTCGGATCAAACAAGGGAAGTATTTCTTCACTCAGAGGGCCATCGGTCTATGGAATTTGATGCCAGAAGAGTTGGTAACAGCCTAGATGGCTTTAAGGAAGGGCTAGACAAATGTATGGATGACAGATGTATCAATGGCTACTAGAATGGATGCCTAAGTACATCTTCCAGGCTGTGGGGGCAAGCCGGATATTTTTAAGGCCATTTGCTGGGATTCGAGAGCAGGAGGTTCACCCTTGCCTCTGCTTGAGATGCCGATGGGCAATTGGTGGGCCACTGTGTGTATTAGGATGCTGGAGTAGATGGTCTGTGGCCTGATCCAGCAGGGCTCCTCTTGTGTTCTTATGTTGTGGAAGAAGAAAGCAGAACTATGGCTTAGGGTTGTGCCAAACAGAAGCTCATTAAAAATGGACTGCTTAGAGAGGCTCAAGACTCTCAGATGCTCATGTGACATTGATTCTTCATAGAACCTGCCATCCTATTGTAAAACAAGTGAGCTCCTTGTCATAGGTGTGAGGAACTAAACCCTACAGGAAATGTGACTGCCACTGTGATATCTGATCTTCATTGGTGAAGTCAGATCACTCTTGTGAGCAAGGTCATCCCATAGGCCCAGCCCATGAAGAGGTGTATAATTGTGGTGGCCGCATTTCCTACAAAGGTTTGATCCCCAAACATTTTATACAGTGCTCACTTGGTTTGGAGTAGGCTGTGCAGGTCTGGGTGTTATTGAGTGAGCCACCTGACAATCTGGAGCCTCTCTAAACGGTTAATTTTTAATGGACTGTGGTTCAAAACAAGCCTACCCTGGCTGCATCCACACAGGCAGAATAGGGAAGCGAAGAATGGCATTAGAGCAAACACTCACCACAGCACTCATCAAGCAGCCTCTGAGGAGCTGAAAGAGCTCTTTGCACAGAGCACAAAAAGCTCTTTACACAGAGTGACAAAAAGTCACTGGCCAACTTCCTGGGCCATTTCTGGATTGACAAAAAAAAGATGTCCAGGCAGCTTCCTCAGAACCAGGGAATTTTCGTGCAGAGCCTGCATGTCTCAGAGGCACCTCAGAGATAGCCTCTGGGGTAGGAGCAAGCACTCTTGCCCTTAAGGCCCTACAACCCCTCATTGTAGAGATTCAGCCACAATCTGAGTTCTTATTGGTGTTTTGAAATTCTGCTTTAAAATCTTATTTTAACTGTTTTCAGTACAGTCTAAGGATGTGCTCAAATGTTTTTTTTTAATTCAATTCATATTTAATTGAATCCCTTCAAATGTTCTAGGATTCAAGTGTGATATGTTAGATACAAATTCCATATGAAGCTTCGTATGAATATATAAAAACATTTCTATTCGAATTTGAATGTCAGTCTTCGAATGTGCCAACATTCTATTTAAATCTGCATGTCCTAATTTGGCCGAATCCGGCTGAACTTCAAACGTTACAAATATTTGTGCACATCCCTAGTACAGTCTTCCCTTGTATAACATCATAGTTTGATTCCCCCAAAGTGCTGTGGTGAAAAATTATGTTACATAACTAATTGCCACCGATGAAAAACTGGCATAAAGGGAACCATGATACGCCTGGTCTAGCAATGTGGAATGGTGACCCAGTCTGCCAAGGCTTGAACTGAGGCTGTGTTCAAACATAACAAATTGGTGCCTCAGAGGCACCTCAGAGAAACAGTGTGTGGCATCTGTGTTCCCAAGCCTCCTCTAATTGACATTTTAATCCAGCTTCAGTCCACTTTCAGAATGAGATCATGCATTGGCTAAGTGAAAAGAGGCCTATTTGCACTACAGCCAGTAGTAGATGATTAGTGAACTTATGGGGAAAGGCATCTGCACTTGGAGGAAGTTGCTACAGCCTCCAAGCGCCCCCTGTCTTCCCAGAAATTCACTAATTGTTGTTTAGGTGTGGAGCACAAAAGTTTACATGTAGCATCCAGGCAGTGGACTTTCGTACCTCTTCCAGTGCTCCGGGGTCATCTGAGGTGCTGCACAAGTGTGCTGACACCTCACACGACCATAGACGTGGCTGCATGTGTGCAGAGTGGAAGGCACTGGAACCAAAATGGCAGTGCCCAGAAGAGGACCAGCCTCCAGATGGGTCAAAGGTGAGTGACTAATCATGCAGGGCTTAGTCTGTTAGTGACTAGCACTCACAAGTGCAAGCGCTGGTTAATGTTGGGTCATCACGCTCCTTTCCCTGTGCAAAAGTGCTCAAGTTGTTTGCTTTTGTCTTTTATCTAATTGAGAAAATCTATCTTTGGGCTAGATAATATGGAAAGAAAATGACAGGTCACTTTATTGATGGGTTCTTCCAATCTGAAGGTGGACTGAAGCTGGAAACTTTGCTGTGAAGTCAGCACTTCTCTAGCACCGATTGTTCAGGTAGGGGATAGGCTAGTGCCTGAACAATCGTACCTCAAAGTCTTCTCTGAGGTGCCTCAGAGATACATTTTCTTGCTGTTTCTGATCATTGCCTGAGTTGCAAAGAATTGGCCCAATATACCAGTTTTATGTCAAAAACACTTCAAAAAGCAAATCACTTTATCAAAAGCTTCCCGGATTGCATTAGGCAAAGTCAGATTTCACCAAAACTTGTTATACAGAACTGTGTCATACAAGGGTTGGCTGTATTTTGGGAGCCACTTAGAAAAGTATGATTCGGGGTTAGCCATGTATAATTTGGTGAGGGAAATAAATAGGCAGGAACCCGCTGAAGGCAGTAGGTTTCAATTATGAGTCTTGAGAGAGAGACATGAACAGCATGGCTGCAGCGTATTTCCTTACCTTTCCAAACCCATATGTAAAGTTTCAAATATGAAAAGGTCACTAAAGCTTAACAGAACACATAAAAAATGATTTTGCTATTTTGACACCTTCATGGAGCATTCTTGTAACTCAAATATGACTGCTATAAATATCTTATCCTTTGTGGGGGGAGGATTCTGATAAGAAGAAAAATTCTATGCTTTTTGGATATTTAAAAATGAATGAAAACTCTATTAATATTTGAAAGCTTGGTTACTTGAGATTCAATTATTAATGCTCAATAATTTTCCTCATACTTTTAAAAATATGTACATCAGTGTTAACACAATGATCACTCTGTACACGCTGTAAATTGATATTCTGTGACTGACAATGAATAGTCTGGAGGAGGATAGCCCTTTGAACACATTATACCCTTGGTAAAACTTTAATGATTCTTTAACCACACAGACTCTGTTTTGCTTGCTATGCAGTATTGTGATGCCACCTAGAGGATCTGGATTAATATTATTCAGCAAACAGAAGGGGTTTAAAGTGAGCAAATCCAGAAAGACCAATTTGAATCAAATTGAGTGCAAGGAATTTTGCATTTGTTCGAATACAGCCCCTTCAAATGTGGTAGGATTCAAATTTGATACAAATGTTCTTTGAATGCTATTTGAATCCAGTTTGAATCCCTTCTGTCAGTCGCACCTACAGATCCCCTATGGGTTGCTCTAAATGCTCACTGAATCCACTTTGAATCTGCTCTGGATCCGCTGCAGATGTGACTGGGCAGCCACTTTCCTGTCTGCCCAGGTTTCACAAATATAAAGGAGCTTCAATAAAATGTATAAAATCATTCGATTTGCATTCAAATGTCAGTCTCCAAATGTAGCCAACCTTAGGTTTGAATTCAAATGTCTGAATTTGGACAAATTTGTTTAAATTTTGAATGTGATGGATATTCATGCACATCCCTACCAAGGCCACCTCCAAACACTGCAGGAAAATCCTGCTTTTTTAAAAAAACAACTTTTTATTAATTAAGAAAATGAAAAACATAACAGTAAACAGTAAACAGGAACAGGATAAAATTACAAAACTGGTAACAAATCAATTACAACAAACTTTTGCTTGTAATAAAGAACATAATAATGGAACTTAATACAACTATAGGAAATTATAACAACCTTTTAACTAGAGATGTGCATGAATGGTTTTTGATATTCTATTTGAATTGAATCAAAAATCTGATTTGATTTGAATCTTTTAAATTTGAATTTAACAAGGTTCGATTGAATTTACCAAATTCAAATCTATTCATTCAATTTTTTTTATTCGAATCTGCACATACAAATGTTGACATCATTTGTATGTGCACGTACACATCTTCCCCACATCTGTACACATCTGTATGCATCCCATAGTTATCCCGTATGCAACCCATTTCTATCCCGTACAGATCCTTACAAATGTGTACAGATGTGGGAAAGATGCAGATTTTTAAGTACGCATTGTGTACAAACCCATGGGGCTTCCCTTGAAGACGGTTCGGAAGTTGCAGCTGGTGCAAAATGCAGCGGCCAGAGTGCTGACAGGAACATCTAGCTGGACACATATTACGCCGGTTCTAAAAGAACTGCACTGGCTGCCAATTCACTACCGAACCCAATTCAAGGTGCTAACTTTAACTTATAAAGCCCTAAATGACTTGGGCCCCAGATATCTAAAGGAGTGCCTTCTCCCGTATCGACCTGCCCGTGTTTTAAGATCTGGAGGGGAGGCCCTTCTGGTGATCCCTCCGCCTTCATTAGTTAGGAGGGTGGGTACCATTCCAGGCTGTGGAATGGTCTCCCCCTCGAGGTGCGTCAGGCCCCTTCTTTGTTCCTGTTCAGGAAGGCGGTGAAAACGTTCCTCTTCATGCAGGCCTTTGGTTAAATGTCCCCCACACTTCCCCTCACTGAAAATCACTGATGTTTTTAACTTTTCTTGTATTTTTAATACTGCATTTTTAAATTTGTTTTGTTTTTGATACTGTTTTTATACATCTGTTTTTAAATGCTGTGAGCCGCCCAGAGACCCTCGGGTATGGGGCAGCATATAAATACATACATACATACATACATACATACATACATACACACACACACACACACACACACACACACACACACACACACACACACACACACACACACACACACACACACACACACACACACACACACATATGAATGCCCGGATAATTCAAACAAATAGATCTGAAATTCAAAGTTTGATTGTCTACATTTGAATTTTGAGACATTCTATTTGAGTTCGAATGTCAAAATTAGGCATACTCGATCAGATTTTGAATGCCTATGAATATTTGTGCACATCCCTACTTTTAACATTCTGGACTAAAGTTCCTCCAGCATAATTACTTATTGACCAGATGGCTAGACAACAGCACGGGGAAAGCAGGTGCTTCTGCACTGACATGACATGTACATCTGGCTATTTCCATGGCATGGAATACTCATAAGTGTGCACATGCTTATCCCACACTTTTTGCATCAGATTTAGCCATGTGCATGGGTAGGGACCATTGTATTCACACTGCCAAGCTTCCATACAGGTAATTTTTCATGCTATTTTAGGAAAACCCAGATTGAGAGCTGGGTTTTCCCAGAATAGGTTAAGTGGGATTTCACCTGGAACTATGGCTGATAATGCCAAGATATGTGTGGCAATCCCAATATAAAAGCAACATATTCACACATTTTAACACCTGTCCAGACGCAGCTCAATTCTGTATAGGCCTGGAATTACCCCTTGCTTAAAAAATAATAATCACCACTACCAAATAATAAGAAAAAGCCAGGTTTTAAACTGCTTTTTCCAATGTAATCACTAATTGGCAATTCAGTCTTAGCTAATTCCCTTACAAGTTGGCTTGATTAGCATTAACAGTCAAAGGAGGCTTAATTCCTCGTACGTTTGTGGTCAACTACTCACCATCTAGACTTTAATAAAATTCCCCACAGTCCTGGGTGGGATGCCTTTGTCCAGGATAGACAATCTACCCCAACTTCTAACCAGTGGGGTGAGGTAAGACTGCCTGTATTCTGGACAGGACCCAAGTGCAGACCCAAGTGTTGACATCAAAGATCAGAAACACAGAACTAAGGGTGTTTTTCCACTGTCACTAGAAGTACCCATTAAGTACCCATTAAGAAGTGGAAAAACACCCTAAATTTCTTTGACATTTTCAGCAGAGGCTATTTGCATAACACACTGACTTTCACCATCAAAATAGGGAGACTCATTCCATTCTGGACTACAAGGCATGCCTTCTGTATACTCTTTGTGATCAACACAAACATTGTTCTGGTTGTGGACTTCTTTAAAGAGCTCCATACTTGGACCCAGATTTTGGCTGTTTACCCCAGTCTGTAGCTTTATCCAGTGTGGAAGAAGAGTACTAGTGATGGGTCTGCTATCTTACACAAGTACAGATGAAGTGTGGGGGATCTGCTATCCAATAGGAGTACAGATGAAGGTCACAACATTGACTTCTTCAGGCCTGACTGCTCACACCTTTTCATTCAGTACTGCTGGGAGAGGTGTGAATGGATCCCTGGCTACAGGGAGCATAGATATTGAGCAGTTAGAACTGTTCTACATCTACACATTCCTAGGGAAGTCCTACACCTATGCAGCTGCTCCTGGAATAGAAACTATTCCAGGAAGTGTGGATGACACATGTAGGAGTTCCCCGGGAGTTTGCTAAGCACCATCAGTGCTAAAAGTCTCTTAATTTAATCTGGATTAGGGTTTTTCCATCTTTTGCATTTCCTACAATCATTCATTCATTTCTTTATATTTCAATTACACCTTACACCCAAAGGGTGGGTCACTGTAATATCATTATAGATGCATGCAAAATAGATTGGCCAAAACATTAACAGTGCCTTCATACTAAGACTAGGACAGCTACAAATGCTCTGACACCCTTCATTTGCACACCACAGAGCTTCTTCTGTTCCAGAGCAGCTCCAAGTGTGCACAGCTATCCCAATTTCAGTAGCTGTGGAGCAGATGGGAGTGCTCTCACTTCACTGTGCCCCATGTAAGTCTGAGTGAAGTTTGCAACAGGCTGGTGCTTGCAATGTTAACCATCCCATCTTATTTGTTGCGCAATAGTATCCCAGAACAGTTAAGTGTGAAAATCCCCTTTGTTTCAAATATTCTGAATAAAATTCCCCTAGAAATGCATGCTGAGGGGGAAGCAATAGGTCTGAGACATACTTAAGTATCATTATTCAGGTATAGAATATTCTTTTTTAAAAAATTAGAAATTAATCCAGAAATGGGGTTCAAAAGAATAAATTTAGGGATGAACCATTACATGTGAACTAAAGTTAACCCAGAAGAAGATTCAGCCACCCTAGACAGTACAATCACAGGCATGGGTTAAAAATACTTAACGTCAGCAGTGTACTTCTAATTAGTGCATACTTTCTCTCATTAGAGTGTTTCACAAAGGGAGTGGAAAATTATAATGACAAGTAATGGTGCATCAGTTAGAAATTAAAGCACAAAATGTTCCCAGGTTGATGTTTCTACTCGTTTTAAGAATGAAATGAGATGTGAAAGACGGCTATCAAAATCCACATTTTATCAATCTTTTATGTGTTATAGCATTCCAAAACGAAAGAGACAGGTTCTGCAGCCCTCTACTTCATTTCTCTTCAGCCACTTCCAAACATATCAATAAACCAGCCCCGCAGTGAAAATGAACTGCCTTTGACTTTGATATTAAGAAGTGCAGTAGAAATCAAACAGAAAAAGATTGCACAAGTGCTTGTTTTTAGTATCTGAACCACTTTTAAAGCCACAGTGGTTTGAGCATAATCTCCCTCACGTTTGCTGCCATCTCTGCTGTCGCCATGTCAAGACTGGTTGGTCATCCATTCAATCCGACTTGAATTCCATCTAGCTGAGAAGAATTTGGTAAAGGGAAAGACTAAGGGAGTAAACCTTGAGACGAAATCCAGAGTTGAGCCCCTAAAGCAAATAGGTGGCCCTCATGTCAGCTCTCTGGCCTCTTCAGCAGTAGTAAACTGCCCTGAGACCATGTAGTATAGGGCTGGATATAAAAGTAAATAATGAGTAATTACATACACATTAATCAATGCTGAACTGAAACAAGCCCAAACGAAAAAGAGAGAGTGGACCCAAGCCATACAGGCTTTTCTACCCTGCTTTTCTTACCCATTTAAGGGGACTCAAAGTTGCTGACAAAGCTTTCTATTCTTCTCCCCACAACAAAACACCCTGTGAGGGTGGGGCTGTGAGAGCTCACAAAGAGAGCCATGACTAGCCCAAGGTCACCCAGCTGGCTGCATGTAAGAGTGTAGAATCAAACCTGGCATTCCCAGAAAAGAGTCCGGCTCCTTAACCACTAGACCAAACTGGCTCACCCGCCTGCCTCTCCAGCCTGAAGGAAATACACCTCAGCATCCACTCTAGTAGCCATTTTCTTGTAGTGTGGACTGACCATGTCCGCATATAGAGGCTAGCTTGCAAGGTAGGCCACCATACTCTGTGCAGGTGTGATCTCTAGTTAACATGGCCTGACACAGCAGCAAAAGAGGCAGAAATCCACTGAGCCAGGACACGGCAAAGCCATGACACTGAAGGCAGCTTTCTCCAAGCACCTTTAAAAAGGTCAGTAAAGCTGCAGCCTTTCATTCCCCTCCCCTCATTCTGGATGTTCTCTTCATCTCCTTCATTTCCTGGCCGCTACTTTCTAACGCAGCACCTTGTAATGGCTCCATAGCCAGTAGCTATATGTAATACTCGTACACACTGCTTTTGTTTTGCTTGCTTTTCCCACTCTGCACAATGATTGCCTGTTTGGGTACCAAGCCTTTCTCTGATGGTGAAATTGCTTTCAGAGAATATGTTGCAATACATCTTGGTGATCGTTATCTGGGCCCAGAGAACACAGCTAGAAAAATGCCCTGGTGGCACAGAAGCCAAGGGTAGTTGCCAGCATTCACATTTCAAGATACTTAGTAGTTTTCCCCCACAGGAAACTGAATATTAACTTGCTCATAGGTATTAAATGCCATGCATATCCTTTTTATGACATACACAGAGACTTAAATTGAACCAATCAAATTCATCTGAAGAGAGAAACAGTAGCTCAGTGAGAGGGCACAGATGGAGAACAGTTTTATCCGCTCCACATTTTAAAGCACACTGACTTAATTCTTTATCTCCTGACAATTGCACAGATCAGATATCATTCTCTTTCTGATTACACACATTTCTAAATTTTGCAGTACAGTTCCCAACTGGAAAAAATAAATAAAACAAAAATCTTCCAGAATGCCTAAAATGTTTTAGGGAAACGTACTTTTAGGCTGCATTCACAGGTAGCAAAAAAGAAAAGATGTGGCTGAAAGAGTACTTTAGGTAGAGATTTTGGTTGTGTCTCCATCATGCAGCATAAATACATTCTCATCATGTGGTCCTCTGGGATACCCACATCTGCAGGATGCAGTAGCTTGAGTGCTGTTGGGAGTCTCCTGCTCGATGGACATCACAATGGTCCTAAAAGATATCCACTGGTTACCAATTTGCTACCAAGTCCAATTTAAGTGGTGATGTTGACATATAAAACCCCTAAATGACTTACATAAATGTCAGACTACTCCAACATCCTGTCCCAGACAGTGGCCCACCAATTGCTTATGGGCATCTCAAACAGAAGGCAAGGCAAAACCTGCACCTGCTCTTAAATCTCAGCTAATGGCCTTAGAGGCATCCTGCCTGTCTCCCCAGCCTGGAGGATGTACCTAGGCATCCATTCTAGTAGCCATTGATACATCTGCCTTCCATGAATTTGTCTAACCCTTGCTTAAAGCTATATAGGCTGGTTGTTGTTACCAACTCTTCTGGCAGCAGATTCCAAAGATCAATGACTCAAGTACTTCCCCTTGAGCCCCAAGTATTTGAAGGAGTGCCTTCTCCCATACAGACTCCCCCAACCATTAAGATCAGAAGGAGACACCCTTCTTGTAGTTCTGCACCCAACAAAGGCACAAGAGATGGTAGCATGTGGAAGGGTCTTATCTGTGGTGGCTCCCAGACCTTGGAAAGTTTTCCTCTAGCACCAGTATTATGGGGGGGGGGGTCTGTTGCCTGATTAAAACATATCACTTCACCCAGGTCTTTGAAAGTAGTCCTATTGGGAAGGTGGGAAGAGAGGGGGGGGTATATTTTAATGAGTTTATTCTGTTTTTATTAGCATTATTTTTATTGAATACTGTGACCCACCCTGGACCTTCAGGTGTAGTGTGGGATATAAGTCTAATGAAATAAATAAATGTGGAGGCTGTCATACCATCAGACAAAGAGAAAGCTCAAGAGGCACACACATCCTTCCATGGCTTATCCTGCTGTCCTCAGATACAATGGGCTATGGGTGTCCCAGTGCCAGCAGTGAAGTAAAATTCTAACACCAGGCCAGATGGCTGCTGTCTATGGAGTAAGAGGCTTTTATTTTTGCTTTGCACACATAGCACTCAGCCAGGTATCCTGGGCCAGCCCTGGAAGTCCCATAATATGTTGTGCTATTCATCCCCTGGAGCAATTTCTAACACAAGGTAAGAATGCAAAAGGCCTATGATAAACAACTTTGGCTTGCATTCTTGGCACAAGTATCCTTGGACTAAAGACAATGAGACACTAGTTATGGAAATTATAGTTCTGCAAAAAGCAAACTCATTTGGTTAGTATATGTCTCACAGAAGGCGGATTGAACAGTTGCATGAATCCACTGGCATTTTTATTACTTTCTGGACCCTCCCTTTTTCAGTGATTAAGCAAAATGTTCAGCTGAGCTTTACTGTGCTTGCCAAGGCAACATCCATCATGATATTGCTTAAGCCTGCTTTTGTTTTTCTGCAGAATGACACGCTGTGCTCAGTTGTCCATAGCCAAAGGACAGATCGTACAAGAGTATTCATACAGACAAGGGGAAATTCTTGAGTTTAAGAATGACTATTTGGCTAATATGAATTAATAGTAAATTGCTCAAGAGGTTTCTCATTTACATCTTAGATCCCGTCAGCAGCATCAGCTCATACAGAAGGATGAGACCATGGCAGCCCACAAGGTCGAATCTTTAGTTCACAGCCTTGAATCCTATTTCTATGATGCTGGTGTAGCAGATATCCATCACACACTGCAGGCAGACACACCCTGGATAGGAATGTACACAAATATTTGTAACATTTGAAATTTGTACAAATGTGTCCAAATTCGGACATTCACATTCTATTCGAAGATTGGAACTTTCATACAAAACTTTGTTACATTTGTGAACCTGGGGAGATGGGAAAGCAGCTGCACCAGTCACATTTGCAATGGATCCAGAGTGGATTTGGATTCAGAGTGGATTCAGGGCAGTTTTGATGCATTCAGAGCAGATATGTAGGGATTCATATGGGATACATAGGGGATTCTTATGCGATTTGTATCAAACATTTGTATCAAATTCATATCAAGCATTCATATCAAATTTAACTCCTACCACATTCGAAGGGGATCTATTCTAACAAACACAAATTTTCTTGCATTCAATTTGATTCAAATCAACTCCCCCCAAAAAATCTGTGCACATCCCTAACCCTGGGCTGTGGAGTGCATGGGAAACACACTTGGGGCTTAGTGAATGAAAAGCAGCTACCCTGGCCCTTTCCTTCATCTCACTATGTGCCATTTACACCTAGGCACAGAGATCCACTCACAAGGAGTGCCACTGATCTGAGCTTTCATGCTTAGTCACCATCAGATGGCAGCACATCCTGATAAGATGCCAGGTGGATCAGCCAGGATGTGCTACTGAAGATGGCTCCCCCTCCCAACACCTAAGTGGAGCAGCAATCTTAGTAATGTTGTTGGAGAATCACTAACTTTACTCAAGATTACTGTTCCTCTTTTAACTTGACCTGTCAAAGGCAGGTTCAAATGAGTGGGGAGGAGCAAGGCAACAGTTGAGGAAGCCACCATTCTACTCAATGAAGAACCAGGTACAATATTGTTGTGGATCACAAACTCTGTTCACTGCATGGTGGGTCAGCTCTGCCAGCATCTGCCTTGCTCTTCTCTGTGCAAACTTCCACCCACCTGAGCCTGCCTGCTGAGGAGGAAACAGATTACATTTTCAAAGGAAGCAGTTTTTCTGGCCCTAAGTGCACTATTCAGAAAGGAGAAGAAACTAACAGAAAGCACCTTGAAGTAAACCACAGCACAAGAGTAACCAAAGGAGCTTTATTATGTATCTAAAAGTAGACTGGGTGAGGTATTGTGGGATGCTTACCATAATTGATCGGCCCTAGCAGTAGGTTCTGTTACAGAAACTGCTCTAGATATGCATTTTTCCCAGCATTCCCACAGGTAGGCAGGATTTTTAAGGACAACTGGTTTGCTTTAAATGCCATCAGACTGGAGCCAATCCCAAGGGAATGCAAAACAGTTGCCTGATCTTCATACAAAGTTCATTTATTAAAGTTTAAAAGGAACACAGGAAATAACTTTATTACACAGCAAATGGCAATAATAAAAGCAGGGGCAACAATAAAATGCTTTCAAAGGTAGGCAAATTAGTCAAATGGTAACATGTAACAAGAAGACATTTTTAAATGGATGAGTGAATTAATCAAGTGATGACATATAGCCATAGGGGCAGCATAACTGTGGCTGTGACAAAAGGCACAAAGTTTTATTTATAGCATGAGAGCAGAACATTAGCTCTATCTCTAGCAGGTGACACACAGTTTCTGGTAAATGTTTCTACTTCTCAGGCTTAAAGCCAAGCAGCAGATCATGTGAATAAGTGAATAAGGAAGCAAAATAGAAAGCTCAGTAAGGCATGTAGCATGGGGTTTTTCTTAGCCAATCAAAAATGTTACTAGAAACGATCTAGCACTGTGGTTCTCAACTTGTGGGTCACGACCCCTTTGGGGGTTGATCTACTCTTTCACAGGGGTCATTATGAAGTAGCAATGAAAATAATTTTATGGTTGGGGGTTAGGGTTAGGTTGGGGGTCACCACAACACGAGGAACTGTATTAAAGGGTTGTGGCATTGGGAAGGTTGAGAACTACTGACCAGCAGAACCAACCAAGATAAGGCTTAACTCCAAAAGCTTTTGCAGCTGGAGAGAGGTGGTGTTGTGAGTCAGAGCCCTTGGGTGCCCTAAAGTCACTGCATGTAGTTGCGGCCAAAGAGTATATAAGGTCACTACTATTGAACCAATTAATTTGTACAGTGTTCAGAAAATATGTAGAGAAATTCAGCTGATATTAAAATTAACTTGCTGGCAGTAAGTCTGTTTTTGACCCAATGGCATACTGATTGCTCAGCCGATTCTACAGCTTGTGTACAAATTCTAGTTGTTTGCCAAGGTGTTAAAAAAAATAAACATGATGCATGGAAAGTATACAATTCAACTATGTTGGTGTGAGCCTGAAAATTCTGCTTTGGTTGATCATATGGCTGAGCACATGGCAGAGATATTTGTCATGATCCTAGCCTTAAACAATCTAGAAAATATTCAGCAATAAAACTGTTACACTTGCCAAATAAAAGCCTGTAGTGTTTTACATCTGTTGGCATCACAGAAGCAAAGGATAAAATATGCACTGTTAAGTCCTACATCTCCAGCAAAGACATATTGCTTTCCCAGTTAGATCTGTGAAAACTTAATAGATTGACAGTCGCATCACAGTAATTTAACAGAACATGGAAATTAATGACTGGATTACAACAATTTTAGTGAATGCAGTTAAAAGGCACAATTTAATTTGTTTCTTTCTGGAGGTGGTCTTCAGACTCAAACACCTGAGCTGTATTTGGCTGCTGAAGGTCCCGTTTTGTTTGAATCCACAGTCAACAAAATGAGTGAATGACTTTCTTCTCTTGTTCCAGCTATTCTAGCCTTCTGTCTAGAGATGTGCCCAAGTATGCATACAAACTTCAACATCTGTTGGGGAATCAAAAGGGGCCTACATTTTTAGGCCCCCATTCATCCACAAATTGGATCCAGCCTTCATCAAATGCCTCCCCCTTACCTGCAAATGTGGCCATGGCCACATCCTCCATGTCCTCTGCTACCATTTGTGTGCTGCTCCAAGCTCTGAGTAGGCCTTCTGGAGGTGTGTACAGTGCACATCTCTAGAAAGCCTACTTGGGCCTCAGAGCAGCACATGAATGGCAGCAAAGACCCACCCTCAGCTGTGCCCCCTTATCCCTACAGAGCACACCTCTAGAAGGCCTGCTTGGGCCTCACAGCAGTGTGCAAATGGCACTGGAGGATGTGGGGGACGTGACCATGGCTGCATTGGAAGTGGGACAGGAAGGGAGGAGTAGGGTGTTCCCTTCGTGCATGAACATTCATTAGATGTTTGCTCGCAAAGCCAAAGCCCCCACCCACATTCACTGGGAAGGATTCGAACAAAGTCGAATATTCCCCCATTTGGTTTGCATCAAATCAAATGGGGGAATTTGGCTTTTTGCACATCTTTTCTTCCGTCCTCTCCTGCTTCCTCAGGAACTGTTATCTACCTAGTAACAATTAGGGCGAATCCCCACAACAAGCTTATTTTGAATTCAAAATGTTTTCAATCCTGGCAGACCCCACGTCAGTTTGGCTTAACACGCTTTCCACATGTTAAATCTCCCCAAAGTGTTGTAAATGTTAATCCTCATTTCAACAGGTCTCACTCCGGATCACGCGCTTGATACGTGTTACATTTTTTACTGTGGGAACCCTACCGTTTTAAGGGATGAGAATCCATGTTTAGGGTTTCCCTCTCCCAATAGCTTGCTTCCAAAGACATTGATTTCAGTGTAAAAATCCACCCTTAACAGCAGCGCTACACCGTAGTGATGGAACCACTTCACACCTGATTAACAATGTTGCAATTTTGCACAATTCTAAAAGTTCCAACCTTTAGAAAGGGAAAGGAAGGGAGGGAAGCAGCTGAGGTTCTGTGTGAATGTTTAAAGCAAAGGGGCTTTAGTTGCTGCTGCTGCTGTGTGCCCTGAGCAATGGGGAGAGGAGGGGAAAGAATCGCTGGCTGGCTGCCCACTGCCATTTTTCCTCCATCCATGGAAGCAGCAACCACCCAGCCACCCAGCTAAGCTCCGTGAAGGGGACCCTTATGGGTGGCGCGTCCATGCCAGGAGGCAGTCCCCAAACCCTAATGTACACTTCTTGATTCTGAATTGAAGTTCAATGTGGTCATTAGCCACTATGGCTAAAGGAACTAAAGTCCAAAAAGAAAAAGATTTATTTTTTCCAAACACTAGCAAAAGGAAGGAATGCTGCACAAATCTTGCATGGAACACATGACTGAGACCAGTGGTCATAAACAAATTTTATTCTCCATACATGCCTCCATACTGTTTGTCACAGGTGCACAGTATCCTTCAGTTTCGTGTCAAAGTATTCTTTCCCACCTGGCAGAATGATCTGCTCATCTGTCATTCAGTACGTATTTATACAAATATTCTTATGACAGTCTGCAAAATACTGTGAGTTAATTATGCTGACAGTAGATAAGTACAACTCACTAGCAAAACTGTAGGTCCATTCATCCACTGACTTCTATCTCCAGAATACTCTTTTAAAATAATTTTCTTTTAAAAACTGGAAAACCTGTATTACCAGAAAATAAGGGAAACAGCTTGCGTTTCAATACCACTTTCAACCCTCTTAAAAGCTATTGCCTGGCTGCAACCTAAATTATTTTCTGCAGTTTGAGAAGGGATATTCAGAATCCCATTCTTTCTGCTGTCTTTGAACAGCAATAAATCACGCATTTAGCTTAAAGTGGAACTCTAGTGAGATACCTTTTACCTGTGTTGGTACTGATGATACTGCCTACTCTGGTAACAAAACATCTGCAGAAAGAAAATGCAGCACAGAAAATTCAGACAATATACCTTGTATAATCTATCTATAATACAGAAGTGTGGGAGGGTGGGTGGGCGAGTGTTATTTTTCAGCATTTATCCAGCCATTTTAATATTCAAGGTTGAAAGACCATAAACAAATACAACTAGAGCCCTTTCTGCACTGGGCTTTATTCCAGACTATATCCCAGAATAGGGATGCTTGCTGGTGCAGACTACAATAGTCCTTGCCTCATGTCTGCACTAACATGAGGATGACAGGCCCCTGTTCTGGGATATATATATAGATTATATTTTATGGCCAGATGAACAGAAAGAACTTTTACAAATTCCAAACTGAGGTGCATCACCAAAAAAGTCCCTGTGGTTCCCACATACTTGCATGACACCACAAAATTTGCTCACTTGACTTCAGTATCTAGTCAGGCATTTTGACAAATGCCTCATCCTCAAAACTTAAATAAACGAATAATAAGATGTTAAGCCATTTATAACAACCATAAATTAGGATCACTAAAGCCATGTCTCAGTGTGACCGGGAGGGGGCTAAATGTCGGTGCCTTGGCGAAAATACCTTATTCGCTACATCTGTGGCTTCATTTTGGAATGTAGTGGTGTCCCATGATGTGACAATTAAGCTGGTCTTCCAAAGAACAGGAAATTGTGCCCTTCAAGTGAGAGATATTTGTATTTGTATCCCGCCCTATACCTAAAGGTCTCAGGGCGGGTAACAACATTTTAAATCACAGTATCATCCACTGAAATGCTTATTTGCACAGCCCTGTCCTATAAGCCGCTTTCCCCTATGGGTGCAGAGGAACTCACTCACACCAGCCCTGCCTCCAGTTTCCCCATCCACTACGTGGACCTTGCGATGCTTGTTCAGGTTGGCCCTCTGAATGAAGCTTTTCCCACACTCTGGGCAGTGATAGGGTTTCTTTCCGTTGGAATTGCTCATCATGAAAATGCTGTAGCTGAAGGCATCCCTGCAGGAAAATTTAATTTGTAAGTGGAGACACAACCCAATATACAGTATAAGAACCTTGTTGTTCACACAATTTTCATGGGAAGCTTGAAAGAAGCACAGGAAGGGTTAAAAAATAAACAACAGGATCAATTAAACTACTAGAATGTTCTTGGGAAAGCTATGAGATATGACTAAAGGCAAATTAAAATGGTGAGCATTTTTCCACAGTTAACAGTAGCTGAACCCAGATCAGAGGTTAACAATAATGTATATGAGCAACTGTTTTGTGTTGAAGATGAAAAAGCACCCACATGTTCTTTTATAGAAGTTGCTGAGAAAACACAAGTTGTGCTTAAGTGAGGTGCCAGCTGGGTGAATTTGAGACTATGGGTGTTTTTCCACTGTCACTAGAAGTACCCATTAAGTACCCATTAATGGGTACGTAATGGCATTTTTGTACCCATTAATGGGTACTTCTAGTGACAGTGGAAAAACACCCTATAACAGACAGTTTTTCCCTGCATCCACCTCACCCTGTCTCAAAGTCTGGAAATGGGTACCCCTTCCTCATTCAGGATTTCATAACAAAAGCCATCTCTTTTAGTTGGAATGGGAGGAAAGTTGCAAAAACATATAAGTGGGGAATGTAGTCAATCATAGCATGGAAACAGTTGCTAAAGGTGATCAACCAATCACAGCCACAGAAAGCTGGGCAGACAAAATACCAATCAGAATGTAGCACCCATTGCCAGGGAAGGTGTTGCCACAAAGACTACAGTGTGGAAAAATGAGAATGACTGTTTGAAAGGAACCTGGAGAATATGGGATGCTGAGAAAGACCTGCCTGATAAACAGCTTGAGTCCCTTCACATCTGATCTAGGAACTTCCTGGAGGCACTGAGTTGGTTTCTACAAAGGACCACATGCTCAACTAGACAGAACTCTGGTGACGACCAGCAGGATTTTCTCTTTTCTAAAATAAGAAATTATTTTGTTTAGTTCAAGTTTTAATTGCAGTAGCAATGCAAGGTCAGTTCTAAATAGCAGCATGTTGTATACTTCTTGGAGTTTATCATTGAGTAAAAACAGGAAGTAGTCCCTGACCCAGTCAGAAGACTTCATGCCTTGCATTTTATGTGATAAACTTGGGAAATATAACAGATGCACTTCGAGAAATATAACAAGCAGAAATAACTGAAGCAGAAATCTATATCATTGGCAGTACTTGTTTTATGCAGTGAAGACACACCTCTTTGCCCTGGCCTTTGGTTAAATGGGGATACACTTCTCTTCCCACCTGAAGTCACTGCTATTGTTTTGATACATGCTGTTATTGTTTTATTATATATTTTTTTCTTATTTTAAATTGTTACCTGCCCTGAGACCTTCAGGTTTAGGGCGGGACAGAAATGCAAATAATAAAAATAAAAATAAATAAATAACCCTTTCTGCACTTACCTCATTTAATCCATATTAGCTAGATCCATATTAGCTAGATTTGGATCAGTCACAAGCAGAGACATCTGCATGGAGTGGGCTTTAAAACAGCAAATGTGTGCTAAAGAGTGCTAGCACAGATGTATACCACATTTATCTGGTCTACCGCTAATCCAGATTAGTAAGATCTTAGCACAGTTTTGATCCTGATCTACTCTACTCCTTTGAAGCAATGTGCTCTTAGATGCTCCTTGACCTGGATTGTCATGCAGATGACATGTTCTTAACAGTTCCTTGATCCAGATTAACAAGTGCAGAATGGGCCAATGTTAACACAAGCTGTTTCCAACATATACCTCACGGAGAGAAACCTATCCAAAATCTGCACCCAGAACAGTCTAGTCAAAGGGTGGGGGAAAATATGCTTTATGCATCACCGTATTTTATGTAATCTATAAGAGGCCAATGTGGCTGCATCTCCACTACCATTGCAGGCACCTAATATGATGCCTTCTGTTGCCATATTTTCACTTGCTGCAGCTATTGCACTGCCCACTACCTGCTACAATCTGCAATCAAGGGACAATGTTCAGAGCATGCAATTTTGCTGCTCTCAACAGAGGCACCACGATTGACATTAAAAATGGCAACTCCATGCTCAAAGTTGTAGTCGAGGAGGCATCATTTTCAGTTCCAGTGCCAATTGTGGCATCTATCCCATGCACTCGTTACAAAGCTGCTTCCATTTTGAAATGGAGAAGTGGTCTGTAGTTAATAAAAATCCCCCAAAATGCAAAAGGTAGTCCAAATTCAAACTAAAACGTGTAGTGATTCTTTATTATTTTTGACACTCATATTTTTTAGAGCATGTTTGTTACCATCTTGTGTTCTACTTATTCCGGAGTCCTCCCATAAAAGCTACTTTTCAACTATGATGTTTTCCAGAACGTGGGAGTCGGGGGGTTCTTGGCTTTGTTTTACTTGGTCAGTTTCCAGTTCACAACCAGCAGTTTCCAGGAAACAATCTCTTCTGAGAAACAAGAAAACCCAAGGTCACAGTCTAGAAATGCCGAGAATACACATGGTACTGGATTCTAAGTTCATCTTTATTTAATTCTGTTGCTTACTGATAGCATAATGTAATATTGACAGTGCACTGTAGTCTAACATAGGGTTTTAGAAAATATGCAGTACAGATGGAAGTAAAAAATAAAATTTGGTAGCCACCATCAAAACAAATTCACCTCTTAAAATGCTTAATGGCTCGAATACCAATGAACTGCATTAGGGGAGGGGGTCATATTTATTTGCAATTATAATAGTAAAATATTTTCTTAGTTCTCATAGCTGATTTAATAAGATTTTTCTTTAGAACAAGCCTCCCCAGAATCAAAATGGGAGGGAAGGGGAAGCCAAAATAGTGGCTCCCCAAAATGTCCCAATGACAAGAATGTGTGCCTGCAGTGAGCAAATTCACATGCTGCCAGATGTCACTTGACATCTGGCATCCACCATACTTGATCCCTGGACAGACTGACTTGATTTGATGGGAAGTAGAGCCCAAAGACATCCAAAGTATATAACTGATTTGTTGTTGTTGTTCCACTGTTTATGTATTGTATTGTTGACACTGACATTTGTTTTTATGAACCATATTGAGCAACATTTGTATATATTTTGCATTGTTGACAATGAAATTTGTTTACTGTGAACCATATTGCGCAATATATGTGTATATTTTGTACTGTCAACACAATGTATTTGTTGTGAACCACACTGAGCAATATTTGGAAAGGCAATATACAAACACTAATAATAGTTAATGGCAAGACCACCCTGCCATGGGAGATTCAAAATCGAATCAGACACTGTTTCCTTTGTTATTTATTTTAGACTTAGAACAGAGACCTCAGAGGAGATAATTGAATAAGAGGCATAAAGGTGAAAAAGGAAATATATAAACTAAGTGAATTTGCCAATGATTAAGGCCATAGTCTGCACCAGCATGTAAATAGCAGGCTCTTATTCCAGGATATATCTTGAGAAAAGGCTCAGTGCAGAAACAGCCTTAACAATAACCAGATGGAATGCTTCCCACCCCCACCCCCGCAAGTGCATAAATGACCTCAGGAGTTTCTAGCTGAGCCCCCTGCATCACCTGTTCCAGACTCCTAATGAAGATTAGATATACCTTGATGAAATGACTGGGCTTTCCCTCATCTGCACCAAATGCTGAATGTCAGATTGGGTATTGCATGCAAGCTGTGTAACACAACTAGTAGTTAAGGATGATCTCAGGTCTTCTTCAGAGACGTTTTCGCATTACTCCCGTTCCATTTGGAACGGGAGTAGGACGGGAAGCTTAAGACAGCTCCCGGCGCTTTCCCCTTTCACACACAGACGTGCCAGAACGCGTGTAAACGCGTTCCGGAGCGTCTGTGTGCGAATGCTCAAAGCGCCGGGAGCTGTCTTAGCCGGCAAAGGCCGGCCAGGGGCGCGGAGACAGCCGCGGAGGCAGATCGACAATCAGCTGATTGTCAAACAGCTGATTGTCGAAGCCGCGCCGGCGTCGGAGGCGGCCGCAGCTGTTCGGGAGACAGAAGCAGGCGCGAATGCTTCTCCTCCCGAACGCCTGCGGGCGGCTCGTCCGCGTTCGAACGCATGTAGAGCACTTTAAAGTGCTCTACATTTCGAACGCGAGAAAGACAGCTGCGGACACGTCGGAGCGCAAGCCGCGCTCGGGCAATGCGGATGCCGTGTCCGCAGCTGTCTCCCACGCGTCCCGTTCACCCCCGTGCGAAAACGTCTCTGGTCTTGTTACTCACACTATTTTTATTTAATCACTTTCCAAACCAGCCTACCTCCATTAGACTGTTCTAACCAGAGTCCTCATTTTTACAGGACTCAGCCTGTCCTGGCATCCCAGGACATCTTTGTGTGAGTGTGTGGACAAGCTAAAGAAGGCTGAACTGTGCTGTGGTGGGTGGGTCCAGTCTTTCCTTTCAGCCAATGTGCATGCACGGAGTTCATGAAGCACCTCCCCTTCTCAGTTTATGTGTATGATTCGTCTAGCATTTTCCCACAAATTTATTATTATTTTTAAAATTAATCAAAAAGAGAAAAAAAGCACATAAAAAAGGAAGGGGGCATGGTGGTGTGGGAGCAGGCTTAAAAAAGAACTGCAAACACACACCCTCATCTCCCTTGAGTGACACAATGTCATCCAATAAGAAAGGAGATAGATTAGATGAAACAAAAGGGGTGGAGAGACATGAGTTCTGTGGCGGAAGCTCAGGTCAATTGCAGAGAAAGGTGTGAGCAATGCAGCCCAGAGTGAAGACGGCCTGAAGACAACCTATAACCATCTACGTGTAAACAGAACTGATACAACCTCAGTTCCAATTATGAATGGGACGTCCTGTCTCATATAGATGTGACCAGGGCCCTATGAGTCTTCTGTTTCAAAATACAGAAAGACATGCTAATAGAAATCATATTCAAGTATCTAGGACAAGCTGACAATGTGATCTTTGTGCCTGAATATAATCATAATGAGTGTGTGAATCGCATGAGGTATCCAAAATTACAGAACATGTTTTCAGAACAATTCTCTCATATCATTCTTGTCCATTACAAGAAATGGTACAGGATCAGTAATAGTGCATTAATGGCCAGTTCAATAATACTGAACCTCTTCCAAGTGTATTTATAAAATGAAAGAAAACTTTTTAAAAACTTTTCTCACTGGTCTAAGGATTTGGGGATGCTTGTTTTCCCTTAAAGGCACACAAAATGATCTTTTTTGTGACCCACAGTTTTGAACACTTGAATCACTGTGGGTTTGTTATTTTGTTTTTGGTGGGGCTGCTTTATTAATGCTTCTAATTATCTCATATTGGATATGGGTTATTTGCTGGATTTTGATTATTTAAGAATCAGTATTGGGGGACACAGCATTATTCATCTAGAAAAGTGCTTTGTATCTGGCATATCACATCAGAACTAGAGGTGTATAAAGCCCAGTCTATCTTCCATTAGATTTGTTTCAATCTGCTTTATCTGGCAGACAGATCAGAAGAATGCGCCAGTTTGAAAGTTGAATTTTGCACCTGTTGTTTGCTGCAGTTTAATCATTAAATCATTGCCAACTTCTAGTGAATCTTTGGACCACAGCACACCAGCCCTTTTATCCTCTACTGTCTCCCAGAGTTTGCCCAAGCTCATTTTCATTGCATATATGACATTATCCATCCATCTCATCATCTGATGTCTGTTCCCCTTTTGTCTTCAGTTTTTCCCAGCATCAGAGTATTTTTCAATGAGCCCTGTCTTCCCATTATCTGGCCAAAGTATTTGAGCTTCAGTTTCAGTATTTATCCTTCCAGTGAACAGCCAGGGAGGGGTGATTTGCAGGTCCAAATGAACATCCAGAAATAAGATTTCAGTACACCAGACAAGTAACAGAATAGTGAGGTAAAGTTGAAGAACAGAGGGAGCCATTCACATGTCAAGGGTAATGCAGTCCCACAATGGACCACCAGCACTTGAAGCCTGCATGGTCAGATCAGCTGCACAGCTCTATCAGCTGCATTGAGTCCCCTTAACTGGGTAAGAAAAGTGGGGTAGAAAAGCCAATTCTTCTTCTTCTTCTTCTTCTTCTTCTTCTTCTTCTTCTTCTTCTTCTTCTTCTTCAGCCATGTCCCCAAGCACATTTGGTATGGTTCCGAATGTGGGATCAGCAAAGGGTGTCCCCATGCATTTTGGATTTGGTGCATGGAAAGTGAACCAAATCCCCACAAACTGTGCCAGACCAGGGCCAAATTTGATACCTGAAAATACAAGTCTCGGCACTGTTTGGGGGTCTAGTACGCATTGGTTAGTGAGCCAATCCCACACATGGGGACGATCATGGGCTAACCAGAGAGGTGTGGTGTGGTTGCCATTCCTGCCTTGTGCATTGGAGATCACAGCCACTGACATTTTAAAATCCCAATCGCCAAGGCAGACAGATACTGGCTTAATTTTTGTGCATTTTCTATGGAAATATTTCCACCCTCGTTTTCTGATTGCCAATGCAGGAAGGATAATGGCTTGATTTTTGTTCCAATTTCAAAAATTTTCAACTCCCATTTGCCAGTCGCCAAGGCAATCATAAAATAAACTTGGTGAGCATTCTTGCAGTTCCCGGTGGAGCAGAGGTGTGCAAAAGTGCTCAAGCACCTAACTGCCACTAGACCTCATAGTGTCTTTAAGTCTTTTAAAATTATTTATAAATTTATTATTATGAAGTAAGCTTTATTTTAACTTTTTTTTCCGTGCCTCCCAGCCCAGTCCTGGCTTTGAGTTCTGCTAAGGGAGGGGAGATGTGGCACAGGGCTTGGCTGACATCAATCCAGCTTCCAATGAGGAGAGACGGGGCAGAGAGGAGGGAGCACTGCTCCCCCATGCCAGGGTTTGGCACAGTTTGCATGGGGACACCTCCATTTGCGCCCAACCTGTACCTAGCCCGCGTTGCCAGGAATGACATGGGCCCATGCGAGCCCAATCAGCGCCCAAAGCTTGCATGAGGACATGGCCTTAGTTTCATCCAGGCTGGTCACAGCCTTGTCTGTTAAGTCTAAAAGCATAACAAAAGCCAGGGCTCTTGATACAGGAAACAGCACTTCTTAAATAAACAAAAGGCCATAAACTAATGTGTCAATAGGCTTTAAAATGGGCATATAATACAAGCGTTTTTACTACATTTAGGTTATAAAGCAGGATACATTTCAAGAAAAGATATGTTTTTGAAGATTTTGTACACTGCAGCTTTTATGGCACTCATATAGAAAATACTAAAAGGGTTTGTTGAATTTATGTTACACAGGGTTCTCTTGCTCTACTACAACATCATTAGAAAAACATTTTTAAAAACTCCTTAAATAATGATACAAACAGCTGCTTATTAGTAGTAATATCAAAAAGTTATTTGAGTCATATTACAAGCAGCTTTTTAACTCAGAAGTAACTTACATATTATGTAAGTAAGTAATGAGACTTGCTGAATTCAGATATAAAGCTATTTCTGTAAGCACTTTTATAAAACTGAGCAATTAACATTGATGGGGGTGGGGAGGGACTAGCTGCTAACTGAAAAAATCCAGAAATGGAATTGGAGCCATAATTTGCAAGAAGCCTTATTGATGCAAATGGTCTCAGGGCCTTCTGGTGGCCTCTTTTGTTCAGATTCCTTTGACATCTCAATATTTTAGCTGGTGGTCATTCCTGTGGAACAAATCTTGAAATTGCAGCTGTTAGGAAAATGCCCAACTAGATATATTTTAAAAAAAATACTGCGACATCTGTAGTATTTGTGTCAAAACCAAAATTTCTTCTAATTAGTAGCATTATCCATAAGTCAACAATATATGCCAAGAATTAAGCAAATAAATTACTTAGGGAGAACAAAATATATGGGATTGTTTTTAATAACTTAACTATTCATTTCATAAGAATATAAGGGAAGCCCTACTGAATCAGTCCTCAGACCACCTAGTCCAGCATCCCTTCTCACACACTGGCCCAACAGTGGCTTCTGGATATTCTCAGGAAGGGAAGGGTAGTGACACCCTAGTCTGGTCCCAGCTCCCTGCAAGTGGCCTGTAGAGGCATCCTACCTCTCAAACCCAGAGGCACTACCTAGCATCCATTTTAGTAACCATTGATACACCTGTCCCTCCCCTTCTTAAAGCAATCCAAGCTGGTGGCTTCCATCACCACTTCCAAACTTACTGGAAAAGCCCAGGACAGGGGGTTTAACTAATAAGACCAACAGCAACAATGGAGCCTTGTCACTCAAATACAGAATAAATGCTCCAGTAAGAACACATTCAACAGAAACCTTACTTGGTTCACCGGGGGTGCACATTTTAGTTAGGGAAAACAAATTTAAATTGGTGTGACTACAAGAAAAACATATTTTATCACTGCAGGGTCTTTAGCAGCTGGTGTGTTGAAAAATAAAAGAGAAGAAAAATAAAGATAGCGTCTTTTGCTCCTACCTGGTAGATATTGCTTATTAAAAGTGGGAACAAATGTCGCCATTCTATCAAGTATCTCAGTGTCATCTATATTAATGTTTTTCTGCTATGTAAATACATTTAATTGTCATTAATTAATTGGTTTTTAAAAGCAGATGATTAAATACTGCACTAAGTAAACAGCCTTCAGTGAACTAGAAAAATCAGGGCAGAGTGTTCATGTGGTTGGACAGATAATTGTTTGTGTAGCCCTATTTTTAAGAAAGAGAGAGAGAGAGCTCCAAAATTCCTATGACAAGAGTCATTTTAAATCTAATTTTGATTGACAAATCTGCACTTCCTCCTTCTTCCTCCAGCCTTTATTTTACACCCCACCCAATACTTTATGCTTTTAAACTCATATTTCAGGAAAGGGGTGTAATGCCCGCTAGGACCCCTCAATCCCAAAAGTATGTTTTTTAGTTTA
This sequence comes from Aspidoscelis tigris stejnegeri, assembly GCA_023333525.1. Taxonomy (NCBI): domain Eukaryota; kingdom Metazoa; phylum Chordata; class Lepidosauria; order Squamata; family Teiidae; genus Aspidoscelis; species Aspidoscelis tigris. The sequence continues at coordinate 47,600,480 of JALMGA010000008.1, forward strand.
AAATGCAAAGTGTGGCGAACACGGTAAGTCCAGACGCTTAAAAGTGTTGCCAAAGTGTATTTTCACAAGGGTAAGTAGCCTAAGGGAGGGGCTAGTTGAGCACTCCAAGGGGAGGGGTTGAATTTGCATCCAGGTGGAGCTCAGCCAATAAGAGCGAAACTAGCCAGCCAGGCCCATATTTAAGGGGGCCTGAGGGAACAATTTCTGTTCTCTGCCTTGGGTCGTTAATCCTGGAGGGAGGATAACGAAGGGGAGAAACGGGCTCTTAGCTGAGGAGGCTAAAGTTAGGGTCCTGAGTCTTTTAGTATATGAATGCTAAGCTTGTGAAGTTATTTAAAAGGAAAGCTAACAAATTCTGAACTGATTGAAGTTTTATTCTTGAACTTGTAGAGTCTTTTGACTTAGGGTAAAAGTGAAAGACTGAACTGCTTGACAGCAAAAGTAACCACGTGTAACTAACTGTGAGAAGAAGCTGACTTTAAACTTCATCTGTATTCAATAAACACATGTTCTTGTTGTTTCAAAGAAGCTTCGTCGAGTTCTGTTTATAAAGGGAGCCAAATAGGGCCAGAGTTCTGAACAGTAACTGTATCCAACCCACTGCTGGAGATTGGCAGAGTGGGGGCAGGGTGCTGTCTGCTGCAGCATCAGAAGGGAGGCAACATTATTATCAAGCCAAAGAGTAGGGAAAAGGAAATGGAAGGTGCGCCTCTTGGAAGGAAATAACAGAGATTGATTTACAAGTAAACACATCGCTACCACACTACCAAATAAAGATAAAAATATATATGAAATAGGTAAGGGTGGAGAGGCGGCCTTTACAACGGGTTTTGTAAAGGTTACTCCTGATATTTACAAAAATGATCATGGGTGGATCTGGATAAAACAGGAGTGTTTGTTGTATATACAATAAGATCAAGGATCCATCTGACTGAACATGTAGTCACAGCATTTCAGGAGTTCAAACAGAAGCCTTCACTTGTCCTATCTGGAATCTGGATTAGGTAATTTAGGCCCCGTCCCCATGCAACTTTGGCATGGTTCCAAGTGCAGGATTGGCACGGCCCGTCCCCATGGGTTTGGGATTTAGTCCGCACATGGTTTTACTTCCGAAGTGAAATAAAGCCTTTTCCTGCCCAGATTTTGAAGAGGGAGGGCAGAGGGTGCAGTGTCGTCCCTTTTCCAGGAGGGCAATAAGGTTGCCACCCTGGAAAAGGGAGAACACTGAAGCCTCTGAAGCCTCTGATAGTGGCTGAAGCCGTGGCTGTTTTTTTCCCTTATTTTACCAGAGATGAGCTCCTTTGCTTGACAGCTGGCTTGACAGATCTTGCTCAGCTAAGTGCACTCAGCTAAATCAAGCCTTCCTTACCCACCCATGCCTTGCAAATTGGGAGATAAGCCAATCCGGCTTCCAATGAGGGGAGATGGAGCGGAGAGGAGGTGGCACTGCTCCTCTGTACCAGGGTTTGGCATGCTTCTCATGGGGACCCCTGCATCCTCACCGAACCTGTACCTGTCCTGTGTTGTCGGGAATGCCATGGGGACACCCAAGATGCGTTCCTGGGCCCGGGCCCGGGCCATGCATGCTCAAATAGCACCCAAAGTGTGCCAAACGGCTTTCATGAGGACTCAGCCTTAATGTTCCTCCAAGGCTGTGGCCACACCTAAGCTTTAATCTAGCTTCAGTCTGCCTTCAGAGCAAGAGAACAAAAAGTGACCAGTAATTTTCTTTCCACATTATCCATTCCATAGGTGAATTTTCTGAGTTATTTAACACTCAAGTAAAATCACTTGTCACTTTGCTGATGTTTTCTCTCACTCTGAAAGCGGACTAAAGCTGGATTAAACCTTAAGTGTGACCACAGCCCAAGATCTCCACTGATATATTGGCTGAATCTTTTCTGCATTGAGAAGCAGGGACCATGTCAAGCAAATGCATATTGAAATTGTTCTGTTCAACATGGAGATGTTGAATTAGTGGAACAGGTAAAAACAATTCTGTTGGCCGTCATGCAGAGATGCATGGAAGTTATGCCTGAACAGCAACAGAGGAAAAAATAGACAGCTGGAGATGCACAGTAAGTTTCAATTTAAATGGAGACATGTGGCATGTTTTGCCTTGAGCCCTTCATGGATTATTGATCACACCTAGAGAGCGCAGAAAACAATAGCTGCATAGCACAGCAGAGGTATATACTCAAAACACAGGTCTCTCTCATGGAGAAAATAATGCCTCTCTTCACTCTCTTTATATAAAAGCAGGAAACACAAAATCCTGCCTTGATATTTTAGAGATATAACTGCAGTTATCTGTGTATGTTTATACTCCAAAGATTATGGCTCAGTCCTGTCTCTAGAACAAAAATATGAAAACACACTTGTTTAAACCTAGGTTGTAGAGATATGCTTTTGTGCACATCATATATCTTAAAATAACTCTTCAGCCTTGCAAAGGAGCCTGATGTTTAGGTATCTAGTCTGCATTCCCAAAATACTTATTTGCCTCTCTGGGTTCCCTGTGCCATCACTCTATTCAAGCGGACTTTAAGGGTGCCGTGCACTTCCGAAATAAGCGTCCGCATGAGGCTCAGCAAAACACGTATTTTAAATGCAACTTCCATCCCACGGAAGTGTGTTTTCTTTGCGCACATCTTTTTCTCCCCACCCCCTCCCTGGTTGATAGGCTGCCAGCAGGAACGGGAGGGACTGCGCTCTGCACGGCCACAACCAGGGAGACAACCCCTGACAAGTCCAAAGGAAAAATAGCCATCGGTTCTCTGTTTGTCTCCCAGATCTCCGCCCCCCGAAATGGCTTCCCACCCCAGCAAAGGCAGTGATCTCTCGGTCATTCACTCTCAGCACTTCAAAATCCACCCCGGGAAAGGCAGTGGCTGCAGCACTGGCCACGCGATCTCTCTCAAGACTTCATTCTCAACACTTTCCCCCTGACTGTCAAAATCCACTCTGTACAGCAGCTATTATGCTGTAGCAATAATCCACCCACTTCACACCTGATAGCAATTGCAACAATGCTGCAATTCTGTGCTATTCTGGCTCTTTGAAAGTTCTGAGCTTTAGAAAGGGAAGGGACAGGAAGCTGCTGCATTTCTGGGATATGTGTGAATGTGTTACTGCTGTGTGTGCAGGCGGCGATCCCCACCCCTTTTGCCACAGAACGTCCCCAAAGTAAATGCTGCAAGGAAAACCCACAACTTCCAAAAAGAGCACTGAAACTCTTCTTTAAAGGGCACTTTTTTTGTCACGGGTTTTCCTGCTTTTGTAGCTCTGGAAGCTCGTTGAAAACCCAGGCATGGGGGCACTCAGAGGCAAAATAAGATTTTTAGCAGACTTTAAATTGCTTGGGGACAGGGCCCTAGTGCATTTGTACTGGGCTGCAAGAAGGAAGGTTGAGTAATATCCTGAGTTTGTTTGTTTGTTTGTTTGTTTGTTTGTTATCCCGCCCTGTACCCAAGGTTCTCAGGGCAGGTTACAACATTGAAACCAGTGAACATACAAAATGAACAGGTTAACTTAACATCTTTACTTTCCAGAGCCATCAAGGAAGGATGAGAAAGTTCAATAGGTTGTTGGTTAGTATTCTCAACAGTATTGGATGTAATCCAAGTCACAACTCGTGAACAGTTTCACAGATTAAAAGTCTGATGGTACCTTAGTGTTTAGAGCCCTGTTATTTGTGGATTACAGTCTTAATTATTCTCATTGTCCACTTCAACAGGTCTTTGAGGGCTTCCGTTTAGCCACATAAGTTTCAGAAAGCAAAGCAATCATAAAGGACACTGTTGCCTTTTCTATGCTTATCTGCATTAGATCCGAATCAGTGGTTCCGGAATAACCAGCCCCACTGATTGGATCTTGTGAAGATGTAGACATGATCAGTGCTGTCTGCATTAACAACACTGATCTGGTTCAAGCCTCCCCACAGCTGAGAAGCTCAGGCAAGCTTCATAACTGGACACACACACATATATATATATCTACACCCAACAGCTAGGAACAAAAGTTTTTAGCCATCAGGGCTTGGAGGGTGCTTTCAGTGGTGCACTATGGCAAGCCACTGAATAATAGCCACAGCGGTTCCAGATCATGGAGGTATGTCATCCGCACCCCTTCTTGATCTGGAACAGAGCCCTTAATCTGCTTGTAGACCCAATGTGATGGATGTACAATAGATCCAGATTAAAGGCCTCTTAATCCAGATCTGGCTCCATTTTATGCAGACAGAGCTGGACTAATTGGAGGGATGACGCCTCTATGATTCATATTAATGTGTGGATGAGAAGGCCCAGAATCTGGACCAGAGGATGCAAGATCCAGAACTACATATAAGTACAGGAAGGGCATAGGTTTCAGGAATCCTGCAAGGGTGCACTGGTGTAGCTGTAATACCAGTCCCCCCAGCAGGTTTGAGGGGCTATTTGGGAAACACTCAGAACAGCCAATTGCACACTTTTAACTAGGCTTAAGACTTCATTAACAAAGCTTATTGCTCCTGCCTTCTCTCTTTTTCTAGCCAACCTACTAGGTCTTTAAAAGGATACATTTTTACTCATCCAGATGAAAAAGAAGCCATAACTGAGGCTGCCCATATTCTCCAGTAGCATAGGACCATTTTCCTGCCCACAGTGATTTGTGTGTGTGTGTGTGTGTGTGTGATCTGAGATACCACCCAAAAATTGCATTTTATTTCCAAACCACAATTTTAATTTGCCTAGGATATGAAACAGAGAAAGCAGTGAAATCATTTCTTAAAGCACCTCTTAGGCCTTGGCAAGGTTTTTCTGTGAGATCCCACCAGATCTGTGTGCAGGGTTCTTGGTAGGAAAAGTAAAACATAAAATGGAATTATAGCCATCCCTTGCATAACAGTTTTTATGTGAGACAGCTTAATTTTTACACAGTTATAAAACATGATTTCCCTTATTTAATTTTAATCTGAAAACTTGCAGCTATGCTGTTTGGCCTATGAGGCACCATTGACTTAGCCTGGCAACTTCCACATGTGGCACTTGGTGCACATGAAAGAGCCAAGTGCTGGGCCAGGGCATTTCCTTTGGCTCAGAAGCAGAGTGCAGGTTTCCCTCTGCAAACTCTGAGGCTGTTAAAATAATGCCAGGCCCTGGAGCAGGCTGTAGGCCACTCCTGCTTCTTCTGTTTTTTCTGTCTCGTTCTGGCCAGCCTCATATTTGCAAACTGAGTTTTCCCACTCTGCAAACAGAGCACTCTGGGAACAGATCGCACCTTTGAGAGCAGACTAGGACCCAGTGATGTGTGGTCACCAAGTGACAAAAGTGTGCCTGTTTTTCTTTTGGTACACACTTGCACAGAGTCATCTTGCACCCAGCATCTTGCTAGTATAGGAGCATGACCATCCTACTATAGACCAAGACCGTGGTCACACCTTCACTTTAAACCTTCTTCAGGGCATCAGGAGGGTAGAAAGTCCACAAATAAAATGAACAGGAATGAAAAGGCATGAGCAGGTCAGACCTGAAAATGGACTGAAGTTTTAAAGTGAAGGTGTGACCATGGCCTGGGTCTCTATGGCTCCCCTAAACCTCACAATTTCTGATACAAAGCAACTGCTTGCATTACACAGTTTTGCTGCAGAAGAACTCTGCAAGGAATAATCAGACATACTTGGAAACGCAGACACACCTGTTCCTTCAGCCTACAATGTTTTTAAAGCCCTCTGTATTGTGTAACCCTGATGAGAAACCAGCTGAAACAATAAATCAAGGAGCCAAAAGTTTAGCCCCTCTGACGATGTGAACTAAGAAACCACTGATTGTACCAAAGCCAGCAAAATACCAGGGTTGGGGTTTCCCCCTAGATTCTTGACGGGAAATTCTGTCTCCTCTGTGAAGCGTACAGGCTTGCAAATTTTCCAAGGTTCCCTGTCCCGCCTCCCTTTCCAGCCTCTCCTCTTTGGATGATAAATGTACACCAGCAACCAAGTCCTTACCAATTCAGTGTCTCACAAAGAGAAACTCCTACAGTTCACACAGCTGGATGCTACAGCCGTTTTAGCCAGACTCAGGAAAAGGAAAAGAAAGAAGAAGGAAGAAGCAGAGGGTAAGTTTCAGTATGAATGGTGAAGCTTAGCACTTCTTAGCCTCAATGCCTTTTGGTGCACCACCCCACAGCATTTTGAAAGTGAGTCCTTCTTTCTTAGACCAGCTGTCTTAGGGACAGGAGCTGTTTCTAGGTAGGTCTGTGCCGTGTACACACAATGCACTGTGTCCACACCTGGTGAAGGGCAGGATAAAAAATTCTTATACAAATAAATAGGCTGGAAAGTGTGAAAACATTTCTGTGTTCTCACTACTGGAAATACAGACAGTGAAATGCTGCTTTTTGGCAATTCTACAAGAAAGTGAGAGCTGAGGGACGAAGTCATTCATTCATATATATATATGCATGAGCAACAAATAACTTTGGAATTTAATAAATGTATGATGGCATAAATGGGTGTTGACTAGAGTGCTGTGCGGTTAGCAACCCTTGTGGAACAGGAAAATCTCCTTCCAGGATTGGCAAAGCTGCAGAGCAACTACAGAGACCGTAGTAAGGAAAGTGTTAGCATCCCCCATCTTTATCCATACCATTTGCTCCACAAGTGTCTCTGCCGTTTTGAAGTGATGCTGGAATAACATCCTATCATGTATTGTTTACATCAGAGGTGCCTAGAAGGTCTCTTTTATTTTGCACCTCCAACAAAAATTGGATAGCACATCTGAAATATATTTGTTGGAATCAGGTTCCACACAACATTCTAATGGCACCATGCAAATTCTTGGGGGGGAGAACCAAAGATTACATGTCCCCACTTACCTATGAGGCAAACATAATGTCTCAAGTCTTCTTTGCTGCACTTCAACAGCAAAGCAAGGGACTTCAGTCTCAAGGTGTTTTGCTCTCACACCCTGCTGAAGCATTGCCAACTTAATGTGTGCATCTACCTTTTCCATTCTTGAGGCTAAATAACAAAAAGCTATTTTGGAAAGCACACAAGTGGCCACAATCTGTACCAGCATCTGGATGTGGATGGCAGGTCCCTATTCCAGAAGCAGAAAGGACCTGTGTCATATGAGAGATAACAGGAAAGGTATCTATAACTTGATCTGCAAGCAATAACCTGAGTTATTGAAATTGCCTGTTTCACACATTTGTTTTTCTGCTTTGATATGCTTTCCTTTTAAAAAATATAGTTCACAAAGACATTTCTTCAGAACGTTGCAGATTCTAAAACAGTTTGTTACTGTTTGAGCGTTAAGCAGGGAAGGGATGAGAAACAACCTTTCTGAAGCTGTGGCCACACTTACAGTTTAATCCAGCTTCAGTCTACTTTCAGAGTGAACGAATACATCAGCAAAGTGACAAGCTGTTTTCTTTCAGTGTCAACTCAGCAAATTCACCTTTGGGATAGATAATGTGAAAAGAGAATTACTGGTCATTTCACTGATGTGTTCTCTGACTCTGAAGGTGGACTGAAGCTGGATTAAACCCATAGGTGTGACCACAGCCAGAGTTTCAAATTGTTTGTTCAAGGCTGTAATAGAAAATAACACCTTCCAACTCTATCCCAAATACCTGCTTAAAATTTAAAGCTACAGCAAGAACTGTTTCGTACACTAGAAATGATTCAAAGAGCAGCAGAGCAGACTTTATTAAAAAATAGCTGTTGTTCTGTTGTTCAGTCATATCCGTTTTTTAGTGGCCCCCATGAAAGCCAAGCCACCCTGTCCTGCACTGGCTCTCAAATGTTGGCCCAGATTCATGCTCATTGTCTCCAAGAGACCATCTATCCACCTCATCCTCTCCCTTCCCCTTCTGCTTTTAGTCTTTCCCAGCGTCAGGGGCTTTCCCAAAGTCTCCTTGTTATGTGGCCAAAGTATTTGAGCTTCAGCCTCAGTTTTTGTCTTTTCAATAAACAGTGACGTTTAAGTTAAGGCCTAGGTCACACTTCACTTTAAACAGTCCACCTTCTGGTTGGAAAGTTCACAAATAAAATGCATACAAGTGAAAAAAGTATGAGGTGCACTTTGTGATCAGAAGATGGGCTGAAGAAGGTGTGGAGGTGTGACCATGGCTAAAAAAAAAAAGGCTATTTTTAACATGCCCATTCTTTGACAGAGATACACCACCTCTGGTCAGAGCATTGTATTTCATTTAGATTGGAAATATTTGTCACTTGAATTCCCACTTCACAGTAGATCCTATGCAGGTAACTATTATACAGCTGGGTCAAGATGACAATGGGATAAAGACAGAGGACAAAAACAAAGGATATTTCCTACCAACTTATTTTTAATCCCCCCCCCCTCCGTTGTTACATCTTATCTAATGCATTACTTTCTTATATAGCAACATTTATATTTATCCTCATACTTTCCTTCACCTAACCACCCCCCATGAGCTAGAGTGGTCATTTTATGCATCAGTTGCCCATTATATTCAATTAGGATATTATTTATCAGTTATCCATTTGATTCAATTGGGAGATTACTTCAATAATCCCTTGTTGGACCTGGGAGATTACTTCAATAATCCTTCATTGGACCCTGGAGATTGCTTCAATAATCCTTTGCTGGACCTTGTCCCTCTTTCTTATCTTCATAGTATTTCCTACCCACTTTTAACACCTGCATGGATCTATTGGGGGGCAAACCAAGGGCCTATTCGCACTTTGCTTTATTCTGGACTATATCCTGGAATAGAGCCCTGCTGTCCGCATGCTAGTGCAGACTACAGTAGGCCCCAAGTGAGGCCTGCCAGAGTCTGCATTAGCAGGCAGACCACATACCCCTTCTCTGAGATATACTCCAGAAAACGACCAAGTAAGAACAGGCCCCAAGACGCTTGTTCCAGGCGGCAACTTCATAGGAGTTTCCATTGGTAAACATAATCCAAAAAATTCAACTGTTCTTCCAGAACTGTGTGGTAAGGGTGCCAAGCCAGCAATAGCAGCCTACCATTCACTAGTATGTGGCAGGGACTGCCAATACTATAACATTGTGCATCCAACACTACGTTAGCTGCTGGACAATGCCGCCAACACATTGTGGAACCTGGAATTCAGCTTTCACGGAAAACAAACAATGTCTGGTTAGATTCCCCAAGCTCTACAGGATTATTTCTAGCAGAGTAAGTGCTTAGTACACATGCCCTTGCCTGTTCACATAGTTTTTAGGTGCCAACTGAAGACTTATCTTTTTACCCATACCTTTCCAAAATGAATGTTTGTTTTCCTCATTTTTTATTTTAACCATGTCTTTATATAACAATTATGATTTTAGTTGTTTTTATTCTATATGTTTTGTAAACCACTTTGGATTTTTTTTAAATGAGAAGTAGCATATATTTTTAAATAAATACAGTAATAAACAGCTGCATTTGGAGAGGGAGAGATGCTGCATCCAGACATCACTTATTTATTCTGCTATGATATTCTGGAATAAAGCATGGATATTCCAGAATATCCACATATAGCAGAATAAGTAACCAACATATGAATGTAGCCTTAGGGCCTTTCTGCGCTTAACCGTAGATCCGTATTCGGATCTTCAGGGTCTCATGGACCCCAATCACCACTTGTACACTCTGTTTGCATTAGATGGAGCATAATCCAGATAAAGGGGCCCTGATCTAGAACACTGGTAGACTGATGGACCAGCTAGTTATAGTCCATGTTCCTGACTACCAGAAGATCCATTTCAACAGCACACCAAAGTGTACCACCAAAATGAATCCTCATGGGCTCCAAAGCTAGGAACTTTTCAGACCATGCTCTGCCATGTTTTGGATCAGTGGGACTGGCCCAGAAAAAGATAGGTTTTCTAGGTGCAGAAAGACCCTGAAACTCAGCATGGGACACCATAGATAGTCTGTCTCTTAAAAGGGACGTCAATATGCTTGGTTTTATACTGGGTAAGACAGAGAAAAAAGATTTGGGTTTTGAAGGAGCATTTATTGAAACTCAGAAAAATAATGAGCAATTAATTTGATGCTCTAGGAACATATAATTTTAGAAAGAAATGAATCAAAACAAGTGGAAATGCCTCTAGTATGCTGTTTTCTGTTTTCTAGTATGCTGAAAGTGGGAAAGTGAACTAGACTGACCTCTGATGCATTTTTTAGCTCAATCCATAATTGAATGTACAAATATGAAACCACAACAAGTAATTCTGTTTACAGGAACACTGACCTATTTCAGCCCCCAAACATCCTGTCGCTGAGGGATGAGTCATCCTTTACCCGAACTGTTTAGGCTGACAAGGTGTAAGAGATCACACGTCTACCTAACTATTCATGCTAAAAACAGAACGTCAAAAACAAAAGTTGCCACATTTCCCATTTTTGCATGGAGATCAATCTCAAAAATTATGTTGCCTTTGTAACTGGGAGAGACAGTGGAGTTCTGGCTTCTCTCACAGATCCATTATAAATCCTTTTGTGATCTACTGATCTGTCCTGTGCATAGGACAAATTCATAAATGGACAGCATATATATCTAAAGGAGCGCCTTCTCCCATATCGACCTGCCCGCATCTTAAGAGCTGGAGGGGAGGCCCTCCTGGTTATCCCACAGCCTTCAGCAGCTAAGCGGGTGGGCACCCGGGAGAGGGCCTTCTCGGTAGTGGCCCCCAGGCTGTGGAATGGTCTCCCCCTCAAGGTGTGTCAGGCCCCTTCTCTGTTTGTTTAGGAAGGTGGTGAAGACGTACCTCTTCACTCAGGCCTTTGGTTAAATGTTCCCTTCACTTCCCCCACTGTAAACACTGCTGTTTTAAAACTGTTTGTACTTCTAATGCTGGATTTTAGACTTTGTACTGGTTTTAGGATTGATTTAGTTTTTGATATGTTGTTTTTACACGTTGTGAGCCACCCAGAGACCCTTGGGTATGGGGCGGGATATAAATATAAATAAATAAATAAGTGTTACCCATGCATTGGTTAGTGCCTACCATCAAAAGCATCCATCGCATGTCATAAGAACCAGGGACTATGCCCTGCACCTCTGTTGTGCTGTATCCCGAGGCATGATTACACATAGGCCGTGGTTTAATCCAGCTTCAGTCCACCTTCAGAGTGAGAGAACACATCAGCAAAATGACCAGTAATTTTCCTTCACATTATTCATCCCAAAGGTGAATTTTCTGAGTGATTTAACACTGAAAGAAAATAGCTTGTCGCTTCGCTAATGAATTCTCTCACACTGAAAATGAACTGAAGCTGGATTAAACCTTAAGTGTGACCACAGCCATAATGCTTTTTTAAAACTTTGAATGTAATGCAACTAGTTGGAAACAGCCTGAATGGACTGTTCAATTAAACAGATCACTGGCTTATCCTGGAAAAATATTGCTTTTTTTCTCTCCTCCCCCCCCCCCCGATGTTTATTATAATACTTCAGCAAATACAATATCATACAATAAAACACTAGACAAACTAATTATCAAATGTGCAGTGAAATATATATTGAGCCGTTCTAAGTACTATGTTGCAGCATGGGGAGACCTGCAGTGGCTGCAGGCTATCTAGATGCTTACTGCCAGCTCTGGTCATGGAAATACAGCAACCACAGAATGAAAGTTCCCTGCACTGTGAAATTCTTGGCCAGGAATGCATTTCCTGTGTTCACTGGAACAGTAAAAAACAGAAAACCAATCCATTTCTACCATACAAAATGCTTTATTAAATTAAGCAAAAAATACAGGAAATTAGGCATTAAATAGTTCTGTCCCTCCATCCCAAATATTCTGTGCTAGAAAAGGACAAGGCTTGAGAAGGATTGAGAACACAAGTGCCCCTCTGAGGCACCCTTTCTGTAATGTCTGAACACAACCTACATCAGTGTGTATGTACATGTGTATTATAAAAAGCACACATAAAAACACACACATTAAAATTAGTATTATCACACATTTTTTAAATCTTGGAAGCAGCTACCTCAGAGATGGCAGCTAGGATAGTGTACATCACACAGCATCTGCTTCCCTGGCAGTGTTCCCATGTTCAGTGCCCAGCATCTCTCTTCTCAGGAGCAAACAATGGCTAAACATGGCCATTGGCACAGCCTTGTAGTCATGAGTACCCCAGGGAATCTTAACTTATATAAGAGATGGAGCACAAGGCTCATAAGCTTTGTCCATTTCCATCCTGGCAGGGAATGATGCACACTGAAGTTCAGAACCGGGGCCCTTTCTGCACTTGGGCTTATTCTGGAATATATCTCAGGATAGCAGTCTGCTGGCCACAAGCAAACACAGACTATGGCAGGTCTTAGTTGGGGCCTTCCATAGTCTGCACCAGCATGTACTTAGCTGGTCCCTATTCTGAGATATATTCCAGAATGAAGCCAAGTGCAGAAAGGCCCCATAGCAGGACTTTGCCTTTTCCATTCTCTGATCTCTTTTTTCAAGACACAGCATTGCTTTCCATCTCACCTAGCTCTCTCACAACCTGCCTTAACATGATGACCTCCCAGGTGTTTTCATAAGAAATCAATCATCCCTCCTCATTCATTCTACTTCTTCAAGAAATACTTGTTACTCCAGTGCTGATTATTCCCTTTGGAGACATGCCCGTCCTTTCTTAACTGTCCAAGTCCCAAGCCACTCAGCCAAGTCCTTTGTTTGGCTCTCATTGTTTTTGCCCATCTATAATTTGTCAGATTGTGGCAAAGGAATGTGTTTGATGTGGGATCACAAGAAATTACCTTATGCTGTTTTTAAAGACTGATGAACTGCGTGTAGTTTTGCCATTGAGAAGCCCCAAAATTGTAAATTCCCAGAAGAACTAAAAGTATTTGCTTTCTGTGCACAAAAACCTGCCATCTGGTGAGGAACAGAAAAGCACAACACACATGGCAGCAGGACCAGTATTAGGACCTGGTTACACCTTTAGTTTGATCCTTCTTCAGTCCACCTTCTGCCCTGTTGGTCACACCTTTAATGGCTGAGCTGGTTTTGTTCTGCACTTTCCTCCCTCCAAAGGGACTTTCCAGTATCCAGACCAACACGGTACTGAAGACAGATTAAGGTTTTAATCCATTTTCAGTTTGAAGTGTCTGATCAGGAAGAGGACTTAGGGGCTGCACAACCCTATTGCAGGAGGGCAATATGTCCTTTTGCCCAGTGCCTGGCCATGTGGGTGTTTCCTAGGCCACACACCATTCCACCCTTTCCTCTTCCTCCTCTTCAGGTGGCTTGTAGTTTTACTCTCAGGGATAAAAAGGGGAGGGGGCAGATTGGGATGGGGGTGGGCAAAGCGCATCAGCCATAAAAAAAAAAGGAAAGAAATGGATAGTTTGAGATGGCTGGGGCAACATCAGTAAGACCATCTGGATGCCCCTCACACTGGTAGACTTTCTTGTGGATATGCTCTGGGCATACCTTTCTCTCTGTGTGTGTGGTTATCAGGGACCGTCTGTTGGTGCTCACTCCAGGAAACACAGGAAAAAGACCCCCATCCAGCCCATCTTCATGAAAAACCTGCCAAATAGAGCAGCCCTCCCTACACATCTCTGTTATTATTATTATTATTATTATTGGCAGTTTTGGTGAATAGGGGTAAAAAGGGGAGGGGGAACAGGTTGAGATGTTGATAGGAGACCTTGGCAAGTCCCTTTGGCTAGACCCTTTGGATACCCTCACCCTGGCGACTTTCCTGGCCTCGGGGGCTGTCTGTCTGCATCCACACAGGGGGCTAGGAAAAGAGACCCATCCAACTCATCTTCAGAACAATCTGCTAGGTAGCGAAGCCCTCACTAGACTCTTCTTTTTTATTACTATTCCCCATTTTAGCACATCAGCCATAAAAAGGAAAGAGGTAGCTAGCTTGAGAGGCCACTGTAATCCTTAAGCAAGAAAGGAAAGGAGTGGGGGCAAAGAAAGTAGATTTGTCATGGGATCTAGCCCTGTCGCTCACAATCAGAATGCAGGCAGCATGGTGACCATGCTGAAGGTGGACAACAGAAAGAGACCTGTGTAAGAAACAGAGGATGAAAGAAGCAGGTATAAGCAAAGTGTCCCAAACTGAAGGCAGATAGCAGGATTATCATGTTTTGGATGTAAATCATATTAGCGCATTTTCAGTCTGCATTGCCAATAAGACGGACTACAAGATTATGGTATAACCATGGCCTTATGTTAGGCAAAAGAAAAAGGCAGCCATCCAAAGCAGTAAATACTGGGAGCCAGCCAAGGCATGAGGCGCTGGAAGATGGTGTTTGGCTTGCTCTGTTGGTGTCAGATGCAAAATCCTAGTGATGTCATTACTACAAGGTCCCTGTTACAAGCAGATGCTGGAGTGGAGGGGTCTTTTCTATCCACTTTTTAAAACTAGGATGAGACAAGAGATGACCATAGCAGAGGCAAGAGTCTTTAGGGAGACTTCATAGCAGCCCTGGTGAAGGAAGTACTAGCAGGGCAGTGGGGAAGAAGGCTCTCATCTCCATCTAATCACTTTCTCCTCCAAATTTGATAATACCATGAATGCCATGATTGTGAAAATATCATTGGTCTATCAGTTAGGTTGGCGACATTACATGGAATAGCGCACTACCATACCACAAAATATCTTGGGCCAACGTTTGTTCAAGGTCTAATGTGGCCTTCTAAACCAAAGGTGGATCAATCATTTATATGTGTGATCCACGTATGTGGGCTGTGCAAGCTCTTTTCTATCACATCCACCATGACACCCCTTGTGCCACCTGGAAAACTTTGCCAACTCTGTGCTCAAGAAATGAAACAGGGATCTCTGGTCTGCAAACACTACCAGCATTCACTTTTGGATGTTGCAACGGTAACATTATTTAAAAATAAAACAACCCCAAAAACAACAATAATAGCAAAGGCCCTGTTGACATGGTGTGATTCCCTTCCTGCTTCCTTTGCTAATTGCTCCCACCTGCAGGAGGGCAACTTACACAGGTGCAAAAGGTTATTCCTAGTTCATCTTCCTATGACAACCCAATTATTAATTTTGGACTTACCTCACTGTTACAAATACCTGTAGTTCCTTTATATTCTTCAAATCAATACATGGCTGCTAAGTGTTTCAATACAAAATGTAGCAATAGGTATAATATTTCTTTGAAAAAAGAAAAAGTGGTAAGCAATTCCTGCAGGAAATGGCCAAAACAAAGCAACTGATAGCTTTTTGCAAAAAGATATCCATTTCTATTTGTTTATTGCTGTTCCATTTTTACTGCAAGTGAAAGGAGCGTCTGAGTGGGTTTGGATGCTGTGGTCTTGACTTGGAGTGTCATTCGCTGCTCCCACCACTGGCAGTATAAGTACCTAATGGCTACTATAGCTAAGGATTAAGGATGGGTGGAAAATGTTCAAAACTTTGCACTCAAATTGAATATTGGGTATATTCGAAGACTGACTTTCGCATCCAAAGCAAAAGCTTTTGAGCTTTCCTTTGAAGCTTTGTTACATTTAAAGTGGCTGCTCAGTGACCTCCAGATAAGATTCAGATCAGATTTGGATTCCGATTGGATTTGGAGGAATGAATGGTGGCAGCCCAGAATTCAAAGCCTAGCACATTCAAAGTGGCTCCATTCACACAAATGCAGATTTCCCTCCCATTTGCTTCAGTGTGAAACGAATGGGGGTGGGTGGGAGGAAATTGTGCACATCTCTACTAAGGATCATGGCAGGTGTAGTCCAAATTAAAAAAAAAAATTGTTGAACACTGTTACATTGGAACACAGAGAAGGATGCTTTGCCATGAAAAAGCCAAACAGTCAATCTAGAGGGATTATTGAGGTGGGGGAGAGGATGACAGGAAAAGTAACTTGTGTTTGTGTTTAAATGACACCCATTATGGGCTAAATCTGGCTAAATAATATCTGTTCTTCTTTTACACTCTCTACCAACCATTAGGATTTTGATACATGTTAGACATTCTTACACAATTCTTTACACTAATCACTGCCAAGAACTTATGTAACAGAGTTTTTGAGAACTCTTTACCAGCACTAGTTGGCAAAAAGTTTTCTTACAACATCAAGGAAACCACTTTATAGTGAAAAACTAGCAACGTAAGAGTTGGCATAACTGTTAAACTCTGTCCTGACTTGATACATCAGGCCTATGCCACCAGCAGTTCTGTTTGTGCAGTATGCCACACCCTGTAAATTCTGGCACAGAGGAAGCCAACGTGGGCCCTGGGAAGCTTGATGGACTCCAGCCCCCCTCATTCCCGACCTGATTTAAAACAGATAAAATGAAGAAGTGAGCAATAGGTCCCTGAGTCTGAAACTCTTGAATGTTGCTGTTTTATGAGTTAAACACTATCTGTTTTCTGTTGCCTATGTATCCTTGATTCTGAATGTATATCCTACCTCCCCACACATCCAACCTGCTCTGTCTTGGATAAACCTTGATCTACCTTTGAAATCCCCAGTATTTTACAGGCTCAATTCTAATTCAGTGTGCACTTGACTGGACTGGATTAACGTTTGATACTTTTAAACTCTGAACAGTTCAACAAGCCTGAAAATGCAATAGAAAGCAATTCAACTTTTAAGCCAAGTCTTATGTATTTATGGGAACAGGTTTAGGTGGTGAGATTTGCAGCTCTTTCAGCAGTTTGTTATGATTTAGACAACATTAAGCACATCTTTTTAGGCCTCTGTTTCATATGTCTGAAGAACCTCCAGGCAGGTTTAGTGTTCTCTTGATAAAAGGAAAAGATGTGAAGAGTAGAATAGCTATGCGTTCTCCACAGGAGGATTTATCATTTTTATCTGCTCTGTCAAAACTCACAGCACAGGATCTTTCTGCAGAAACTATCAGAACAAGAAAAAGAACCTCATTTCCTTAAAAAATAAATTACACTGATAATTTGCTGCATTACAATCCTGGGCATTTTTTGTTTGTTTGTTTTTCATTCTTCCCATTTGTTTGTGCTTCTTCGCAAGAGGACAAGAATAGAACAGGCTTGTAATTCATAGCACAATCTGTTTTCTTTTTCTTGTTGGGTACATATCTCCCAGATTTAGCAATACTGAGATTTAAAAACAACACAAAACACAGGATGAATAAGGTGGGGACATGGATTTCCTCTCTCTTCCCCCAATTCAAACTGTATTAAGTGAAATCAGCCATTACTTTGTTCTCACAATGAGGAGGCCTCCACTACTCACTGGAACAAGAATGTCTGGAGGGGGAAAAAAATTAATATGTTGCACAAGCAAGGCTTACTCATGTGTACTTGGTAGGAGACTTTTTGTAGGTGTTCTGATTTTCTACTTTCGCTCCATTATTTGATCTTTTCTAATAAAACAAGACTGTGTGCCTACAGTGTTATTTTCATTAGTACCTCTTACTTTATGTGTGAGTTGCGATAACTCACTAGTAGAGTATCTGGTTTGCACGCAAAATATTTCAGGCCCAATCACCAGCACAGAGCCAGAATAAGACAGCAAACCACTGCTGTATCTTTGCCAAAAAATCTGTGAGAATATGTCCACGTACTCACAAAGAGCTAGGCATGATTTGAAGGCATATTTAAGTAGTTACTAATATCCCTACACTTTGAAGAACATTTGAGGCCCTGATCAGATGTGACAAAATCAGTGCATTTGAAGTGGTTTTGGATCATACCTGTGCCTACGTTCTGCCCCTGTGACAAAATTTCAGTGAATAACTAGAGAAGTGGGAGAAAGAGGCCTCTGAACTTCTGAAGCTCAGAAGTATCTTTGTTGACAATGCAAGAAGGCTCCTTCCCGCACAGTCAGTGAAGAGGTACAATCTGTGCCTACTTGGCACCATTGTGGGTGGAGAATCCACATGTCTTTGTACCTCCCCCCCCCCCCAGGCCAGGTTATCTTGCCCTGTTTTCACAAATACAGGAAGTGGCCTAAGTGTTTGGAAACACTGTCCCAACTACTTTAAGAAGAACACTTGAGCCATGGTCACACCTTCACTTTATAACTTCTCCAGTCCATCTTCAGATCTGACTGCTCATACCTTTTCATTTCTATCCATTTTATTTGTGGATTTTCTATCCTTTGTTTGGACTTCTTTACCACTTGCAAAGAATACACTTTCTCCTAGCCCTTACCTTCCTAGCCCTTACCTTCAAGGCCTTTTTTGCCTGAGAAAAGGGACAGCAATAATGCTATAAGTAATAAAAAATATAGTACCCAGTAAATGCTTCACTTATTTATTGCATTTCTATAGCATTTATTCCTCATAAGAAAACCAAATATATTTTTAGTATTTCTCTTTTTCATCAAACTATATGCAGCAAGAAGGACATAAAGTAGAAAAACATAAGTCACAAAACAAAGTCATACTACCATCTGGTGGCTCAACTGTATCAGTACAATTCCTTTTCATTTCCAAATTGTTGAGGCATGCTCAAACACAAAACTGTTGTAGTTCTCATTCCCTCCCACTGCACAGAATTCTTATTTAAAATGGCTTTAAGATTTTCACTGCAAAAATGATTTTGGACCTGGAATCAAAGATTTTAGCTGGGAACGTGTATCTTAGAACAAGTATCTCTTGCATGTATCTTTTGAAACTTGTATCTTTTGCAAAGGACAGGAGCTTAGAAAGGCTTGAATTGATACATTGTAACTGCAAAAGGGAAAACCATGAAAAGGGGAAAGTAATTAGGATCGTGTTTGCTTCTTGCAGGCAGGGTTTGGAAGGGGGGTTGGGGTTAGTAATCTCAAAAGGGGTGAGGAGTGTGAGAAAGAAAGTGGGGTGTGCATCTAGCATTTATTATTAAAACTTCTGTTTTTGCTTCTTTTCTTGCAGACAGGGTTTGCATGGCAGGGAGGGCAGATTTGAAAGCCTTGCTTTTAATGTTTAAAAATAGTCCCAAAACCAGGACTAAAAAGTTGCATGGGGACAGCTATATTTGGATTAACTGATGAGCACTCAATCCGGATTAAAAGTAGTCCCCCAAAATAGTCTTGAGGGACTATTTTAGAACTAAATTTCCTGCCTGCATGGAGTGCCTGATTAATCTGAATATAACCATTCCCACTGCCCGAGCACAGAGAACAGGACTTTTAAATCCCCCCCCCCCAGTGCAAACCCTGCCTCCGATCAAAGCAGTAAAATTTTATCCTTCACTCACTCACTTGAGCTGAAGCCAGAGAGCTTAAGATAAAAGCTGGCACTTTTTTTAAAAAAAAATCTAGACCTTGCCTCCGATTAAAGCAGCCACTTACTTTCTTCTTTTCACACCTCCCTTTCTCAGTTACCCTGAGCTGTTCTCAAGCAGATCAGCAAAGGAGCAGAGCTTAATCAGAGGGGAGCTGCTTTGACTTGTAGGTTTGCTGCAAAGCCTTTTTGCTTATATGTATCTTTCTGCTTATTGGTATCAGCTTCTGGAATATAGCTACATTTCTAGTACCTGGTAACCATCACCAGAAAAGATATAAATGTATCTGGCAAAAAGGTTTTAAAGGCAAAACTGCATCTGAGAGCTCTCCCTGCTTTTAGCCTTCTTTGATCAGGGCTCTAGCATCGCAGGAATGGCAAGGGAGGGGGGACCTTTGGCTCTGTGAAATCCCACCCACTGCTGGCTGGCATTGGTCAGACGGCTAGACCTCCATCCCAAATAGCCCAGTAGAGTTCTCGTTGGGGGCGGGGGGACAGACTTGGCTCAAAAAAAAGGGGGAAAGTCCTGTTTTGATCAGTACTTTTTTTTCCTCCAGATTTCTGCAGGATAGTCCTCATAAAATCCAAGAATAAGAAATTGAATGGGGATGCTGGATACCGAGTTCTGATTCTATTTGGGTTTATACATATGTAAATGGGGACTCTGGCTACTGAATTCGGATTCAGTTTGGATTTAAATATCTATGGGGGTGCATCCTAACTGTGGAATCTGTGCAGTAAGGAAACATGACTCATGGAGCAATCTTGGCTGTCAATCGCTCCAGGGGCACCGTACTGTATGAAGGGCCTGCTGCTGGTCTTGGCAATGAGAGGTTTGGCTGTGGTCACACTTAAAATCCATCTTCAGTACACTTTCAGAGTGAGAGAATACATCAGCAAAGAGACACACTGCTTTCTTTCAGTGTTAAATAACACAGAAAATTTACCTCTGGAATGGATAATGTGGAAAGAAAATTACTGGCCACTTTCTTGATATGTTCTCTTGCTCTGAAGATGGACTGAAGCTGCATTAAACCTTAGGTTTGACCACAGCCTTTGAAGCTGGGGAAGTTTTGTTCTCCAGTTCAGTGTTTCCACCCAGGACCTCTTGCAGAAGGCAGAAAATGGATGCAAGAGTTGGCTATTTTCCAGTACTCTGAAAAGCAAAGAGCACTGTGAAATACTTAAGTGCAGATGGTGCAGGAGTGTTATAATGATGGAAAGTACTATCAGAGCTCTTCCCATCAGTCTGCCAGTAAAATGCTCCAATTAATGCTTATGGTGAAGCAGGAAATCCCCGGACACAGGAGTGTGCATATCCCATGCCTTAGGACGACTCTTGTGGTGCAGCATGATGGACAGATATACACCTCCTGCAATACCAGACTAACCCCATAGCACCATTAAGGCCCTATGCAGATCTCAGCTAAAATGCATAGTAACTTCCGTCTGCTGCTTTGTCTGATTGCATTACATTGTACTGCAAAGATGTGTTTTTAGAGTCCCCAGGAGCTGAGCTCAACAAGAGGGTATTTTTCCCTTTACTTATGATGGTTATAGCTGCAGAACCACCATAATGTGGAAACTACAAATGGGTATATTAAATAAAGGAACAGGACCATGTGGTGGACTATTTTTGTTTGAAAATAATGGGAAGAGAAATATATAAGATTATGCACAGGTTTGTGAAATTTAATAAGGAGGCTATTTTTCCTCACACACACACACAAAAAATGTTCTTCGATCAAATCAAGTGGTGAGAAGCCCAGAAAACAAAAGGAAGCATTTCTTCATCCAGCAGACAGTTAAACTGTGAGATCAAATTGGGAGGAAATGGCCAAATAGGAAATGGCACAGTTTACTAAAGGCAAAAGAAACCTGAAAAAACTCCCTCCCAGTTTAACCTTGCTAAACAACAGCTACCCTCCACTTGTGTAGGATTTTGAACCTGCAGCTGGAACTCCTGATGGCTCTAGGCGTGGCAGAGGCCACATCTCCACTTAGTTGATGAACTGCACCATGATGCACCTTCTGCCACTGTGCTGCCACTCACAGTGACAGAATGCACCTCATGACAATCACAGTGCTCCATTTCTGGACCCAAACGCCAACTGAGGTGGCATTTTTGCAGGGTGTGATTATCCACCCTGAACAGAGGCACTCCGGGCAGCTACTGAAATAATGCCTCTGGGCTTGCAAATGGTGACTTGGAAGAATCTTTCTCAGTGACCATCACAGAAGTGAGTCAGAAGAAAATTGCTGCTTTCTATAGTCTTTCTAACCAAATGCCTACCTAGGTTTTCAGCCTACAGTCATCCTTTGCATAACACTCAGCTATCGTTCCCATAGCCAGTGATATAGCCAAGCTGAGCTGTGCAAACAAAAGGCACTAAAGACAGTCGGGGAGTGGAGAACGATGGAGGCTCAATGTTTCAGTGTTGTGTTCAGGGGCATTGTGGAAGAGATTGGCAATGTAGAAATGGATGGCAATGGATGCATGCAGAAAAAGCAGTGTGCCGAGAGCAGTACAAGGGATGCCTGGGCTTCAAAAATAGATTATTAGAAAATGGAAGAAAAGGCTTCTGGCAATTATATCTCCCACTCTAGTGCAACCAGTGTGGGCGAGCCCTGCCAAAAGACCCTCCCCCTGCTGAAATCCCATTCATGAACCAGCTTTCAACGGGGGAGGGTTGGTGCTACGTGGACTTCAAAAGAAGCTCATGAACTAGTTTTCGACAGGAGGGCTCGATGCTATGTGGACTTCAAAGGAAGGGCATGGAGCAGCTTTCAGCAAGGGAGCTGGTGCTTCATGCACCTCAAAAGATATTAAACTTTTTTTGGCGGGGATGGTGCTACGTGGACTTCAAGGGAAGCTCATGAACCAACTTTCAGCAGGTGGAGGGGCTTCCAACTGCAGTCACACATGCCAGATGCCAATGGTCTCCCTCCCTTTGTAAAGTTTGGCAACATCTGAATGCAAGTTACCAGGTAGCAACAGTGGGAAAGCTCAGTAGCTGTCATGTACTGTGTGTTGACTTCCCGTAGACATTTGGCTGCCCCCTGTCAGTATAAGAAAGTTGAACAAAACAGACCTGTGGTGTCATCCAGCAGCAGTGCTCTGATATTAACTATCTGTAGTTATCATTATATGACACGGCAGCAGGTTTAAATTGGAGGATGGGTGAAACTTATTTCCAGAGGTTTTTTTAAGGTAATTCATAACCACCCAGTGCTTGTGCTATTCTTGTATGAGCTCTGCTGATAGCAGCCCTTGAGAAACTGAAAACCAAGTTTGCAAGCTCTAAACTAAAAGACTTCTTGTAGTTCCACAACCATCAGACATGCAAGAAGCTCTGGAACACAAGAAGGCCTTTTCCGTGGTGGGCC
Organism: Aspidoscelis tigris stejnegeri; assembly: GCA_023333525.1. NCBI lineage: Eukaryota > Metazoa > Chordata > Lepidosauria > Squamata > Teiidae > Aspidoscelis > Aspidoscelis tigris. Next base: position 47,623,021 of record JALMGA010000008.1, read on the forward strand.
CCTAGATTTAGAACAGCCATCCCACAGAGGTACTATAGGGAACAACTTTATATGGTTTCCAATGCCTGGTTAAAATGTACCTCTTCACCCATGCCTGTGATTCACAGTTTCTTCTAAATATAGTCCTGGTTGGGTGGAAGGATTATATTTTAGGTATGTAGTGTTCTGTGTTTTTGAGGTATACTGTGACTGAATGGGAACTTCAGGTGAAGGGCAGGATACAAATGTAATAAACACACACACAAAAATTCATGTAGTCTCAATTCCTGGCAACAATTCCTGTTATTTATTTCTGCTATTTCCCTGTAGACTTTCTTTGAACTTTGTATCCTTTCATTTTCTTCCATACACTTGAGAAAACGCCAGTGAATATGTACTGGGATAAAAATATTTGTTTTATAATTTTGTTTCCCTCCTGTCTTCCTTTTGGGAGAAAAGAGGCTTAGTGCACTGAAGTGAAAGTGTATATATAATGAGTTCAGGTTCTGGGAAAGAAAAAAAGGAAGGAAGAAATCCCCAGACTATGATAAAAACCACAAGCTCACACAAAAATGATTTGTGATTTACACAACTGAAGCACAACAGTTCTGCCCCCACCAAAGCACAATCCGCCCATTGTTTTACAGTGAAATTGGGGAAAGCTTATATAAAATTCTGCATATTTCTTTGGCTTTCTGTCAGCACTTAAAAAGACTTTGCAGAATTGAATGTGGCAGAATTTCTTCCAACTTTGCAAAACTGAGTATGGCACAATTTCTTCCACCTGACCCTCCCAGGATACTGTTATCATTAGAAGGTTTTTTACCACATTGCATGTGAGAAAATAAGTAAAATTGACTAACCCACTGCCTAACAATATCCTTTGGGAGATCGAGTTTCTTTGTTAAGTCAACCTTGTATAATTATCTGCTGTGCCAAAAGGAATAGCATATAAAACTAGCAATGTATGAAATAACCTTTTTGATTTGTTCCAATCATTTTTGTGTCCACAGACAGAGAGGTGCATTTGTAACAAAAAATTACCATGATCAAAACTGAAAAGTGAAATGATCTAATCTTGACATCCTTTTTTGCAATGTATTGATGTATCATTGACATACTGAATGTATGCAATCTTGTCTCTGGCAGGTTGCATTATACCAGCCCACAATGATTCCACTTACTATAGATTTGCCTAACAAGAAGGAAGCAGTGTGTAATTTTGGAACAGATGATTTTGGGAAAATCTATCTTCCTTGCTGTCTGGCAAATTTCAAGGCATACAAACCCATCAAAGATATTGGACCTGTAACAACATCCAAATTGAAACAGTGGAACGTGCTTTATTAATCTCTGGGCCCTCTTGGAATTATGTGTCGAGGACAGCCACATGTGCTCTGGGACAGTCCATATGCACGCCACAGTGCCAGAGTGGCCTGGAGTGTGCAAGACTGTCCCAATCCTCCAAAGCTGTGGAACAGGGGCATCTAGTATGCTCCCAGTCTCTCCTGTATGCAGCATTCACACCACTTCTGGGTGCAAACACTACATGGGAATGGGAGGGGGGGGACTGCTGCAGCTGTGTGGTCACATGCCTCATCGTGATTGTCCTAGCATCAGCCAAGAGTTCTGTGGAAGTTGCCACAGTCATGGCCACTTGAAGGAGCTCTCACATGCTCTGGAACAATGGCAGAAGTGCGGTGTGAAGACGGACCTCCACTAAAATCCTCAGTTCTTATTATTAATAGTTGTGTCAAATCTGCATATTAGGGTCTTTGACATAATATCTATGTCTCTATCCACCTATCTATCTTTCTGCAATCTTGTCTACAGGCTGCATCATTCCAGTCCATCATGGAGAAAAACAACACCATGATTCCACTTGCTGCTGCTGATCTGCCATGCAAGAAGGAGGCAGTGTGTATTTTTGGAACAGGAGATTTTGGAAGATCTCTAGGACACAAAATGATGCAGTGTGGTTATAATATCATCTATGGGAGCCGCTACCCTCAGACGTCTGGACTGATCCCTCAAGGAGCCACAGTGCTACCCCATGCAGAAGCGGCAGAAGCATGTGATGTTGTGATTCTAGCAGTCCATAGAGGTCATTATGGCTTCCTTGAAAGCCTAAAGGAAGTCCTCCATGGGAAAGTCCTGGTGGATGTCAGCAACAACCTCAAAATAAACCAGTTCCCAGAATCCAATGCTGAATATCTTGCCCAGCTGCTACCAGGCAGCAAAGTGGTAAAAGCATTTAACACAGTGTCGGCCTGGGCTCTTCAGTCTGGTGCTTTGGACGCTAGCAGACAAGTAAGGAATTATTTTAAAGTGCTTATGTTTAAAAACGCTAAAGCTTTTCTTCAGAAACTAGCCGCAATATATCTGGGATATATCAGAGTTCACATTTCAGGATTACATTTAAAAGAAGTCATGTTTTACTTATTGTATAAAACCAAAGCCATCACTATGATCAGACACATGGAATGGGATGCCTCCTAGGCGAATCTGAGGCGGATGCCAAGCATTTTACCCCTTAACTTGCTTTGAAGTCTTGGGGGATACATCCCTTCTTCAGATAACCTTAAGTCTGGAGGCACCTCCAACCAATCAGGGCCCCAGAAAAAGAGCATCCAATTGCTGGTGAGCATTTGTTGCTAGAGAGTTGTCACCAGGCTTCAAGGCAAAGGAATGAGTTAGGAGTTGGAATGTCTGTTTTCATCTTCAGACAGGGTAAGCTTTCTAAAAAGAGTGTTTGAAAAACTCCCTCTTTGATCACACCCCATAATAAGGGTCGGTTGTGTATTATGTAGTTTAAAGAACCATCACTATTTGCTATTCTCCAGAAATTCCTAGTTACTTGAAGAGCCTTGGCAATAAACCTGCTATTTTCCAATAAACAAAACATATATTTATTGCTTGGTGTTTTGTTTTGTTTTTGCTGCAGGTGTTTGTCTGTGGAAATGATGACAAAGCAAAAGAAACTGTCATGGGGATTGTCCGCCGTCTTGGCCTTACTCCCCTGGATAAGGGATCCCTCATGGCAGCCAAAGAAATTGAAAATTACCCTTTGCAGCTTTTCCCCATGTGGAAATACCCCATCTATTTCGCCCTTGGCCTTACTGCATTCTTATTCGTCTATTGCATCATCCGTGATATCATCTACAATCATGTCAAGAGAGAGAAAGACTTCTCCTTCTTTATTGCTGTTACTATTCCCAATCGGTTTTGCCCTGATGTGGCGCTCATCCTTCTTGGTATAGTTTACTTGCCTGGGATCTTCGCCGCTATTATCCAGTTATACAGAGGCACAAAATACAGTCGCTTCCCAGATTGGCTGGACAAGTGGATGCTTTGCAGGAAACAACTGGGCTTGGTGGCTTTGGCCTATTGCTTCCTCCATGTTTTGTACACACTTATTATCCCTATTCGGTACTATTGGCGATGGAGAGCGAATGCTTACGTTATTTCCCAGGTAAGTGGCGTGGCTCCCCCTACCATTTCTCTACTAACCTTAATGGTGCTACAAATCTGGAGGTGGCCATAGATGTAACCTCAGCATTTTCGGCATTACCTGCCAGGCAAGGATGGTCCAGAGCAGTTAAAGCCCTTCTCTCCTTTGTATGTGCCCCTGACTGCTTCCATCTTCCCCCATTGCTTCAAATTAGCTACATGGGACTGCAAAAGGGAGAGAAGAAGAGAAAGAGAAGGAGGACAATCATGTTCACACCATCTGCAGCTCCTCAATAGTCCCTCCTGTCTCTGTTCTTTTTTTCTTCCTAAGTAACAGGCACTCGGCAATTTCCCAAACTTGTTTTCCATAGGGGTAATTACTTACATAGCAGAGTTTTGCATTCTGTGGTCATTTCCTGTTGTGGCACCCTGACCGTATATGGCTGTACTGCTTTTGAAAAAGTCTTTACAATTCTCATTTTAGGCACTGAACAACAAAACAGATCCGTTAGTCCAATCTGCTGCCTGGCGAATTGATACTTACTTTTCTTTGGGTGTTTTGGGATTCTTCTTCTTTCTGCTCCTGGGAATAACCTCCTTGCCCTCCGTCAGCAACAGTGTCAACTGGAGGGAATTTCGGTTTGTACAGGTAAGAGCTTGGGAGATGGAAAAGTCATTCTTCCTTTCTGATTTCATCTTTTTTTTAAAAAAACCCACCAATTCTAGCGTGCTGATAACTCTAAAATAATAAACTGAAATCTCAGATAACATCCATTCATGTTGATCTTAGTTAATTTTATGTAGAGTAAGAATACAATTCATTTCTAAAGCATGATGTCCCAATTGCATCCCTCACTTCAGCTCTATCCCTTGGGGTCTTTCCACACTTGGCCCAATAGTTAATCTGGGGAATGCTCCCAGATGGAGCATCTGCACTGAAAAGAGCTGTTTCTGCACCAGAAATGGCTCCTTCCATGCAGGACCATTTCTCTGCTTAACTACATTTAGTGCAGGTTGAACCTGAACCATGCGGTGACTTTCCTTCTCTAGCGCCAGAGCCAGTAAGCCTCTGGAGGCATCATCTGCACATCTTCAAGATGCTGGAGGGTCACCTGATGTGCAAGCATGCTGGTGCATCACATGATGTGCTGCGCACGCGGATATGCTCAGCACATCATGGTGGTGCTGGTACCAACAGTGGTAAAGAAGATGATGGTGCCCAGACGCCCATTTGCTCTCCTGGTAGATGTCCAGATGCATGGGGGAGGGATCATATGTACTAAGCATTCGCAAGTGTGAATGCTTAATGCACATGTGGGCAGGTTTGCACTTTGCTTCCCACAGACAGGAAGCAAACTGTGAACTTCCCCTTCGTGTTCTTCCAAATCATTCTCATCAACCTGAGCTGGCAATCTGCAACATATTGTCCATGATCCCACCAAGTACTCTGGGAAGTCTAAAGGAATCAGCAGTAAACATTTCAGTACAGAAAAATAAGAACATGAACTCTGTTAAGCTTTCCGCATGAACTTACTTTTGTGTACCTAGGCATTTACTAGCTTTTGACATGATCTTTTGGGCAACTGTAGGATGTTGTTTTAGGCCCTTTTCTGCACTGGGCCTTATTCCAAGTTATATTCTGGAATAGGAACCTGCCGTCTGCATTCTGTTGCAGACCAGGGCCTGGCATAATCTGTGCTAGCATATGGACAGCATCCAAAATCCCCTCAACCAATTCCACATTCTGTTGGATGCTCATACCACTGTCCCTGCCTCGTGTGATGGCCATGTGTCATCGGCAGATGAATGTAACCATTTTTCTTGTCTCTTTCAATTTCTTTCCCCACAGTCTTACCTGGGTTACCTGACGCTGGCTCTGGGTGTCGCCCATACTTTAGGCTACGGTGGGAAGAGATTCCTGAACCCTGATACCTACCCTTGGTTCCTTCCTGCAACTTATATATTAGCTCTCATTATACCATGCATTGTATTGGTAATGAAATTCATTCTAATATTTCCATGTCTAGATAGGCCACTCACTGAAATTCGGCAGGGCTGGGAAAGGAAACAGAAAGACACACATCAGATATACAACAGCCATTACAAGTCATCTGTGTAGGGTGTCTGCAAACCATTATGTTTGTAGAACTGCAGCAGAGGGATAGAGCAAGGGGCCTCTCCTACCATACACACCAAGACCAAAAGCATGTGTAGAATCCAATATTATATAAACGCCACACTTAGCAGCTAGCCAGTACTCCAGGGTTCATTCAGTGATAGTTACAAGCTGGCTACAGCATCAGATATTGCTCAGGATGCAAGCAGTTGAGACACACTGAAAACTGGCTCCCAAGTTATGCATCTCGCCAGCAGAAATTTAGTGATCTTCACCATGTTCCAGCTCTACATTTGAACAGAATGAAACATCTTTTCTTCCTGCTTCCTCTGGATAACGAAAAATCCATCTTGCACTGGGACTATGTCTTCACAGGGTCATAAACAATTACTATTATAGTTTTGGTCCTGTTGCTCATATTTTCAGCTTCTGTTTTTCTCCTGTAAAGACTACAAGATTGAAAAAGGCTTCCTAAAGCATGTGCCTTATGTGGACTGTTTCCATTTGGACTTGTTTATTGTCTATTGTTTATTAAAAGTGAATATACCACCCTATTACCATGGTCTCAGCCTCAGGGCAGTGAATAACAATCAAGAACATAAAACAACGAGGGAAATAAAATACATGTACACACATTACATGCAATATGCCCACAGATGCACAAAAAAACCTCTTTCATGCATAACAATTTTTCTATAAATGTACATTGAATGGACTTTGCTGTTTTGGACTAACGCAATAATGGATGTGAATTTATCATCTAAAACTTTTTTTTCTGGGATGAACTAGGGATCCAGGAAAATCACCATAGTCATATGAGTACTGTTGCCTTTTGTATAACATATTTATGGAGCACAGTTTTAGTCTTACAAAGTTGGTAAATTTTAATTGTCCCTTAAAATAGTATAAAACACCTTTGTATAGCAGAGTGCCACAGTAAAATGCTTCTTCATTTGTTATAGGATTCCCAAAAATTTGCAGGTATGTGGTGTGATACTGTAGCTCCAACTGGTAGACAGGACATCCAGTTTTATCTTATCCTTAAGGCTGTTGCTCAGAAGTAATGCAAGCAGCCTGGAAAGCAAAAGGTTATAAGTTTGACCCTTAGCCTCTCCCTGCAAGTAGTCAATGGCAAACTACTTCTGTATGTCTGCCAAGGAAACTGCATAGAGCTGTCCACGCAGTCAACCAGGAGTTGGACACAACTCAAAATTATCCAACTACAACAAAGTTTCCATAATAAGTAGTTACTTGCATAACACAATACAGTAGGAATCTAACTACAGCATTATATAAGGCACCACAGTATTTTATTGCAAATGAGAATATTGAGAAAGATTTTAAAACAAAAGCAATAATAGAAAGATATTTTGTTTAGCTTTTTGAAGATATGATATTGCCTATTTCTGTATATTGCATTGTATCTTTTGTTGTATTCAATAAAATATATGCGTCAAAAGTTGCCTCAATAGTACCCGTATTTTCCGGCGTATAAGACGACTGGGCGTATAAGACGACCCCCAACTTTCCAGTTAAAATATAGAGTTTGGGATATACTCGCCGTACAAGAAGACAACACCCGGTGTATAAGACAACCTCCGACTTTTGAGAAGATTTTCCTACATTAAAAAGTAGTCTTATACGCCAGAAAATACAGTACTTAATATTTGGCTTTTTGAAAACTTCAGTCTCCAGGCATTTTGTTTAACAATATTTGTACTAATATTAAAAGCAATAATTCTCCATTTCTAATGTCTATGTACTTTCCATTTTCACCAGAACTATTTTTCAGTTATGAAAAAAATTGCAAGATGGTTACCTTTTCCTTGCTTCCATGGGCTGTGGTCACACACCTAAGGTTTAATGCAGCTGCAGTCCATGTTCAGAGCAAGAAAACACATCAGCAAAGTGACCAGTAATTTTATTTCCATATTATCTGTCCCAAAGGTAGATTTTCTGAGTTATTTAACACTGATGTATTTTCTCACTCTGAATGTGGTCTGAAGCTGCATTAAACCTTAAGTGTGATCACAGCCATATTGGTCACCTGTTAGCATCTTCCTAGAGGGCAGCAGCCATCCCTGGAAAGGGTATCTAAGTACTTTGTGGTATAACCCCTAATGGAGATGAACAAGCTCCTAAGTGAGAAGGGGACTAAAGATTCAACTAGTTTTGAAATGAAAGAGAGTTAGCAAATATTCCTGTGTTTGCAGCCAACAGAGTAAGAGAGATGATCAATGAAAGAATTTAGGCTTGTGAGTCTATGTTGGTATATAATTGCAAGTGTACATCACTTCAGTGTAAAAGGGGTTATTGTGTTGCAATATGGGAACTGCTGAATCCCGAACTCTGCTGCAACAGTTTGTAATATCACATGCATGCTCTTCAAGCTAGTAGAAGGTGGACTCTTACCATCTCTAGACACATATATCTCATATAAGACTCACAAGTTATACTTAAGTAAAGTTATGTTGAAACAAATCAAGAAGTTGTATGCTTCAAGCCTGTTATCTCTCCTTTAGTTTTCTGAGTGTAAAAGAAAACAAAGTCCAGCAATTATGTCAGAAAAGTATACATCCCACCCAAGTGAAAACTAGCAGTAAGAACAAATAAAAATTTGTTCCTGTGCGAGGGCATGCCTTTTTCTAGCAACACCCCAGGTACATATCAAATCCTTCTGTACAAGTTCACTGCAAAGGTCTATTTAGACAGTTGGGATTAAAGCATCAGCCCTTTGACAGCAAATTTTGTGATTAGTCAACCAAGGAATGTGGTCATTCTAGAGGAATTGCTCTTCCCAGCTGGATATTTACTGGAGTTGGAGGCTTTATGCAAAGTCAAGTCCTATTTATAAGGTACAAGGCAGTGTGTGCTTACTCATATGTTAATTTTACTGGTTTCGGGGGATTTACTCCCAAATAACTGGAAGTTACAGCCAAGCTTGCTAAGCTTCATATTTTCTTCTCTCTGCAGTTTCTGTACTTTTGTGATTGTTCTTCTGCTGGGAAGGAAAGAACCAGACAGAAAAGCCTGTGCAGTTTACCTATGCAGTTTTCTTGGCAACAGTGCAGAAGTAGTTTGCTGTGGCCCTTTTCCAAGTCAATGTGGCTTCCTATCAAGCAAATACAGTTACTACATTCACACAATGCCATCTTCATTCACAATGAAGATAAGACAGCTTCAATTTCCAACATTTACACATTGCCATGGGGGTGTCTGAGAACTGGGGGTTCAATGTCCCCCCCCCACTCCAAACTGGTTTCAAGCATCTGCTGCCAGCCTGTAGCAAGAGACAGGGTGCCCTGATGTGACTGTGGGATTTCTGGTATCCATAGTATCCTGTCCCATTGATTCATCTCACAGGAACTGTTTAGCCATATGGGCCAAAGGAAGTAAGGTGCTAAACGGTTCCTGCAAATGACCATAAAAATGACTGCAAACTAGCACTGCCAGCAAGATCCCCAAACAAAACCTATAAAGCAGAAAGTAGCTAATGGGACAGTGCTGTCCGCAAACCAGCTTGCAAAACGTAGATTTTAAGGTTCTGCATTGAAGTCAAAGTGCACTCTTTTTTCAGAGTCCACTGGCTAAAACATTAAAACATTTTGGATAAAATGCAAGCTGTGCCTTATAGTATAAAGGTCCTTGGCTGCTATGCAGCATTATGTAAAGAATGGGTGTTCCTCTTTAGAACTATAAAATATTTATATAAAACATTTTATTAGCCTTTACCACTCTTTCAGAATCACTCAAGCACCCAAAAAGTACTGTTAAAAACAACTCATGTATAATACTAGAAACTTTCTAGACCTACCTGTAAAACAAATATTTACCCTTCAAATAAATGATCATAGCAATGCTTGGCTTTGTTCACCAAGGTGATTCTATCATGCACATATATAATTATGCTCAATCAGTGACTAGAAAGCAGGTCAATGCACTATAAAGGTGAGATACTGACTTACCAAACTTAGAAGGGTGTTGTTTGGGATTGTTATTTTATTTTACCCCTTAATACTTGGGGTTTTACTTTTTAAATTTTCTTCCTTCCACTTTAATTCTTTCTCTAGGTGGGGATAATAGAAGCATCAGTATGCAACTTCCACCAAAGGATAGCAAAGTAAGTTACTCTTTTTTTTTCTAGGACTAGAAAGTTGCTAGCATTATACATGAGTCACTTTTTAAAAATATTAGTTGGAGACTTGGGAGATTCTGAAAATGTTGTAAAAGCTAATAAGAGTTTGCTAGCCATTTTCAAAACTCTGACTGTGGCCCACTAAAGCCCTTGCCCAGAGCCCAGTTCAGTTGCCTTTTCTCAATGTTTTCATACTAAATGGAAAAGTAGAGGCCATCTATGGGTGTTTTTCCACTTAGCACTAGAGTACCCATTAAAGACCCTTCTCTCTGCAGTTTCTGTACTTTTGTGATTGTTCTTCTGGGTCCTTAATGGGTACTTCTCGGGGGGGGGGGGGTTCCCCTAACAAAGAACTCAAGTCATACGCGCCAAATGTTCACGTGCGCCACCTTCTCCATTGTTTCACTCGCCGCGCCATCTCGCACTGCTTCACTGAAAGCATAACTTGAATTTTCAGTATTAATTCAGTCATAGGGTGTTTTTCCACTAGCACTAGAGTACCCATTAAGGACCCAGAAGAACAATCACAAAAGTACAGAAACTGCAGAGTACTTAATGGGTACTCTAGTGCTAGTGGAAAAACACCCTATGACTGAATTAATACTGAAAATTCAAGTTATGCTTTCAGTGAAGCAGTGCGAGATGGCGCGGCGAGTGAAACAATGGAGAAGGTGGCGCACGTGAACATTTGGCGCGTATGACTTGAGTTCTTTGTTAGGGGAAAAAAAACCCGAGAAGGAAACCACGATGCTACTGTTGCAAAGCCCTTCGAATCATAACGAGGCACTTTCACTTTTGTGACAGGGGAAGTTTCCTTAAGGAAATGCCATTGCTGAGGGAAGCGCGCGGGTCGTACCATCAACGTTACAGCAGAGGGGAAGTGCGGAGTATAACGCTTCCAGACGCGGAAGGTTTACGGCTGCAGGCAAGGAGGGCATTTTTCTTCAGTCGCCCTTTGGCGCCGCTCAAATGAGGAAGAAACTGAAGTGCCGCTTCGGCGACGCTTACCCCCCCCCCTTCCTCTCAGCGCCGAGATGGTACGAGCCGCGCCGACGACTTCCTCCGGGACTAGCGCTCCGCTGCGGCTGCTGAGGTCAGAGCCGGGGCCGGTCCAGGGCTGTGTGCGTTGCAGCGAGCGAGCGCAAAAGCGGCGGGCATGGCGTTTCCTGGGCATCCTGGCGCCGGAGGCGGCTATTATCAGGGCGGGGTGAGCGAGCGCGGTCGGGGGGGACGGGAGGGGTCGGTAGCAGGGCTCTAATGGGGGAGGGGCTGGCTGGTCTCGGGAGCCCGACAGCCAGGCGAAAGAGGGCCGTCGGCTCCCCCCGCCCCCCCCCCCCGATGCTGATGGGAGCGGGGCGTGGAGATGCTGCGGCAACCAGCGCTTCGCCTCCGTCCGCGCTGACTGGACGAGCAGACGGCAGAGCTCGTCGGAGGCCTGTAGCGGGATCTTTCGGGGTGTGCCAGAAGACGCTCGCTTACCTGGCTGATGCGCGCCTGGATTGCCGAGGGGCGCGCGGCGTCCTCCTTCCCTCCCCGGGAGAGCGCTGCGAGGTCCGGCCCGAGGACGCCCGGGGCGCTTTCGTGGCTGAGCGGGTGTCGGACACCGCCGACCCTGCGCCCACCGGCGCCCTCGCTGCTAGTCCGTCTTCCCGCCGGGCGAAGGAGGGCCCCTTCCTGCTCCCTGAACCTGGGGGAATTGCTGCCAGGGAGCGGCCGGAGTCAGCAGGCCCAAACAAAATCTCCTCCCCGTAACGCGCAGGGATGGTTTCTTGGCTTCGTCTGAAGCAGGCCAGACCCAAGGGGAAGATCGCCTGGGGGCTTCAGACAAAGCCAGGGAACGGCGCGTGCGGGAGGAGGGTTTTCTGCCTGCGCCTGATCTCATGGGCCCCTCCTGGTCGCTTGTGTCTGGGAGATGCCCCCCAAAAGATCAAGGATGTATGCGACCATTTCACGCATCCAAACCCCCTCATGGATCCTGGGAATTGTACCTGCAGTCCAACGGCTCTAGAAACAGGATGAGTGCGGCTGGCCTTCAGTTGCTGAATTAACATCCATTGTTCCTTGACGTTGGGCAGGCTGGATGCCTGGGGCACAAAGGAACTGCAGTTGAGCTGCCTCTGGAAGACCGTTGTCTGCCTAGGCCTGCTCCAGATCTGTTGGACTGAGGTTATAATGGTAGGCAACATAGGCCCTTTCTTCACTGGGCCTTGGGCCCTGCCGTAGTTTGCATCAGCATGCGGATAGCAGGTCCCTGTTCCAGGATATAATCTGGGATAAGACCCAGTGCGGGAAGGGCGATTGTGTCCTTGTTGAATAGTTGAATTAGAACCCAGAAGCCTCCAGGTTCTAATCCCTACTCAGCCGTGAAAGTGGCCTCAGGTCAGTCCCTGCCTCTCAGCCAACCCTATCCCGTGGAGTTAGTCAGTGAGGATATAACAGAGGGAAAGGAAAGAACGTGCCCTGCTTTGAGGTCTTCAAAGGAAAACTGGGGTATAAGTGCCACAGATAAAGCCACATCTGAAAAACCTTAGTGTGTCCTGAGGTACAACATTCAGGAGGGCTGACAAAGAGCTTTGGAGTCCAGGATCCCAGATTCTTGCTTGACTACTATGTTCATTTGTTGATCCTGGGTAGTAATTCCTATCAGCCTAACCTCTCTCATTGGATTGGTATGATAATAAAATAGAGGGTAAAGAAGTAATACATGTTCCCCAAAGTTCTTTGAAAGATAGAGCATAAAAGCAATGTAAGAGACATGGCATAAGGAAGCTTCCAGAAATTAATCCAACCATGCTGATCTTTGAATGATTTTTTTTTCCTCTTAAAAGCAGGAAAGCAGTACCTTCTACAGAGAATAGCTTCTCCTTTGAAGCTAGTTCTCCAAGTCACGCAAAGCAGCATCCTTTTGTAGACAACCGATTGGGTGAAGCCAGAGCTCAGTAGCAGGGCATCTCCTTTGCCCTCAGAAGGTCACGGGTTCATGACCTGGCAATGGAAATCTGCTTCCATATTTTGTCAGTTAAACTGAAAAAGTAGTATATACTTCTCTGGTCACTAGGACTAGGGCTAAATACATAGTTACATCATAATATAGCATCCCTTCCCCCTCCAATATTGAGGAACCTTACTGAGGGAAGAAGAGTTGTATTTGCAAAATCTCCAAATATATGGTGTGCTTTAAATATGTCAAACTTCTGCTTAATTGTAATTTTATTTTCATTAATTATGTAAATTGATTGGACACTTCTACACCAAGCTGTGATTAGACCTGGGGAAAAGACAAAGAATCTCTGAGGTGCTTCTGAGGCAGCTTAGAAAAGGCTTTGAGGTAGGATTGTTCACACACCATTCTGCCCCTCCAGTTCCTAAACATTCTGTGCTAGAAAAGGTGGATCAGAGAAGGTTTGGAAACTCAAGTGTCTCTCTAAGGCACCTTTTTTGTTATGTGTGAACACAGCCCTAGATAACTTAGGAAAGAGATGGAATTCTTCATGGTGAGTTGCTTGCAGGCAGGCACAACTGAACTCCCATTTGCTACTAAAATGTAGAGTCAGTGGCTGCTTCTAGACTTGCGGAATAAATCCGCAGTTAAAGGAAAAGGTGCAGCTTGCTTGCTACGAAGCAACAACCAGCGGTCCCTCCTCAGAAGCTGCAAGAGCTGAGTCGGCAGGCATGGTCACGCGGGGTGAGGCAGCCAATCAGATTTGTGCTGCCCTCTTGGCTCTCATTCGTCTCTTCTCGCTGTTCTGCCCGGCCTGCAGGAAAATCTGAAGCTTCTTTATACTGCACTGCAAGTGTTGTTAAATCAGCATTAAAGTAAGTGCACAGTAGCAATCGGATAATGCACCGCCACCATGATTCATCGATTGTTGTGTGTGATACCCCGATTGCAACTGTGCATTCTGCTGCACGATATAAACAAGTCTGGAAGCAGCCACTTGTGTGTGCTGAGGCCAAAAGACTGTGCATAAGATCTGCTTCCCACAAATAGGGAGTCATAGCAGAAGAGAAACATAAGTTTTAGGTGTGGGCTGTGGCTGCTTTGGGTGAGGAAATGAAAGGCATCTCAGATTTATCAGACTGTTCTCCAGGAGGAATGCTTGTTTTTGATTTAAGAAAAGCACTACTGTCCCAGACTTGACTGATGTTCATTTCTGGCCCAGTTTTGAAGTTATCAATGGTGAAAATAACTTTTGTCTACTTTCAGTCAAGTGGCCTGAACTGCCACAGTGTGGAATTCTGTATTATTCCATATTATAGTTGTCTCTTTTGTAATACTGCCGATCCATTATCAGACACTACAATATGGAAATTGCATCTATCTAACTGCTGGTTCACCCAACTGCCGGCTTTATGTAGCTGGCAGTTAATTTTATAGTATAGTTGCATATCACAAGGGGGGGGCACTTTTTAGCAACAGTGAATCAGCAAAGCAAGACTGAAGGAAGCAGAATTGTGGGAAGTTATAATGTATCATTTATTTGCTTTGCTACTTTTTTCTAACCTCCAGCTTTTCTCCAGAAAGTGCAGGGCAATGTCTGAATAGCGAGTGAAGTAATGCTTTTATGACAGCCTCCGTATAATCATATAATACTTCAAAAGAGAATTCATAAATTGGCTGCTATGTTGATAAAACACAAGCACACATCTTACTATTGCATGGTGGAATGTATGTTTGCATGATAATCCAATATATTAGATATTTTGATGATGCACAGGAAATCTAATTAACCACTCAAAAACATTCTTAAGGTGCATGCCCTTGGAATGTCTTTAGCGTACATGCAAATTTCAGGCCTTTGTATTTCATATACACACCTACAATCAAGAATTGCAAACTGTATTGCAATATCCTTTTATTTATATATGACTGGCAGTTATAGAATAGTGAGTTAATAAAGGTCAAAGCAATATTTATTGAGCAATTTCCCATCCCCAATCAGTATTGGGACTTGGCCTTTTGCTGGCTTGACCTTTCAGTGTCTCAACCTGGTTTGCCTAAATCCCTAGAAAACCCCATTCCAGAGGGATGATCCCATTGCCAGTGTAAGCAAGTTACACTGCTATACTCATTTCATTCCTGACCTGTGGTTTAACTAGGCTTGTCTGTGTTCAGTCAACTGAGTTTACAGTTCCCAGAATAAATCTTAGTGGTCTTAGTTGGACCTTCTAGTTAGCCCATTGCACTAGACTTGCTTTTCTAGTAAAAAAAAAAGTCACGTTCTTCAGCCTTTTGATGCACTAGGCATGAAGGGAGTAAAGCTTCTGTTTACTAAATCATCTAAAACTGCAAAGGTAGAATGGCATGGAATAACGGGTATTCTTTTCACTATATTTTTGAGGTAGAACAGCTTGCTCTGGCTTTTCGTGTTTCCTGGGCAGTGGAAGAATGCCACATCAGTATCATAAGCAACCTTTGCTTATAGATAAATAAATATCACAGGCTGTGAAATATGAAGGTTGGAGGGAGAAGAACAGTTCATAAAACAATTTGCAGCCTCCTTGCCCCACATTTCTGTTAGTCTTTCTAACTTTTATTTTCCCTCTAACTCGGTAAATTTGCCTTTACACATCTAGTTAGAATTCACATCTCTGTTTGAAAATTGAATGGGATAAGTTTAATATTCCTGGATAAAAATCCACTAAGGCTGTATTCAAACATAACAAAAGGGGTGCCTCAGGGGTGCCTCAGAGAAACTGTGTGTGGCTGTTATTTCCCCAGGTTTTCCACAATCCACCTTTTCTAGCACAGAATATGCGGGACGGGGGAGAGGCAGACTGGTGTGTGAACAATCCCACCTCAAAGCCTTCTCTAAGGCTGTATCCAGACATCAGTTACTTATTCCACTATATTTGGATAATCCAGAATACAGCATGGATATTTCAGAATATCCATGCTTTATTCCAGAAAATCCAAATATAGAGGGATGAGTAACGTACCTTCCATGTCAGAGGTGCCTTAGAGAGACTGTGTGTGGCTCTTGTGTTCCTAAGCCTTCTCTAATCTACCTTTTCTGTCATAGAATATTCAGGAGAGGGGGTGGGAAAGCTGCTGTATGAACATTACCACCTCAGAGTCTTCCAAACATAGTGGAATAAGTAACCAATGCCTGAATGCATCTTTCCATCTCAGAGGCACCTGAAACTTTTTTTTTTTGCTCTGTCTGATTACAGCCTAAGGCCGTGTTCACATACAGCCAGCATGAGGGGAAGCCAGTCTTTCTGTTAGACCCAGTTCAGTTACTTTTTGGTGTGTATGCTTCTTTATAGTGCCTTTACAGTTAATGGAGCTGCCTGACGTGCACCATTGTAAATGCATATTTACTCTCCAAGCAGTGTGTTGCCATAATAAACTGCTCAAACAAACAATTGGCTACCTTTGTTTCCAAGCAGAAAATTTGCTGCCCATAATTATTCATGTGCAAAGATATGCAGCTTTTAATAAATAAATAACTTGTTATTGCCACTGATTCTGGAGGAGATTTCAGGGTGATAGGAAAACAGTATGTAACATTAAGAAGAGGAACATTGCTTGGTTTCTAATTCTATGACAGGATAGTCTAGGTTGGATCCAGACTATGTCAGGTGAACTTTCCTTTCATTGGAATAGCTGAAGTTGTTAAATTCAGTCCTATACTGAGGTCACAGTTAATAATAGGCATTTAACATTCACTGGTAACATTCTATGCATGATGGTTTTGTTAAGTCCAGGATGGATTGCTTTCAAGCTTACTTCTGTTCCTCCATGGACCCAAATATCAGCATATAATTACATGAAAGCAGCTCCTCCTAAATCTAAAGTGTACATAGTTGAGAATTCAGCATCTTTTACTGACATTAGGATTTAACACAATATAGCAGTGAAAAATGAATCTTGAATCAGGACTTAAATTGGTCCTTTTGGTGACTTCAGATACCATGCAGGGTTTCAGCCAGACATGGTTCCCCCAAAAGGCAGCAATTGAAAGCCACTTCTGAAAATGCAGTTCCTAATGAACACGATGAGACTTGGGGTGATTTCACACTTCCCTTCCTGTCCACTGGATGGGAAAGGAGTGTAATCATCCAACGTTAACTAGTGCTTGCGCTTGTGAGCACTAGGTAACTACAGCCCACGCCAGTCCTCTTCAGGGCACCTCCTTTATGTTTGCAGTGCCCTCTGTGACTGTATGCACATCAGTACTGTCACTGTGACGGCACTGATGCTCTGCACACACGCAGTTGTGTGTGTGGTTGTCTGAGGTGCCAGCGTGCTTGTGTGGCACCTGAAATGACCCCGGAACATCGGAAAAGGTACAGATGCTTGCTGCTGAATGCACCAGGTAAGTAATTAGTTAAGGTTAATAAAGTTGTGGAGCACGATTTTGTGCTTCACACCTAGTGCATGATTAGGGAACTTCTGGGAAAGCAGGGGGCACCTGGAGGCTATAACAGCCTCCACAAGTCGCAGATGCTCTTCCCCAGAAGTTCCCTAATCATGCAGTATGGGCTGTAGTGCAGATTGGCCCTTCAGAAAGCTGAAGTTTAGAATTTCAGTCCTCAGCTATTTCCCAGAACAAATGAATGACAAAGTGATTTGGTATTTGCCAAGGAAACATCTTTGAATTTATCAGAGACTGGCCCTGACCCAATAAGACTAATCAAATACCACCTCCATTGTATTGCACCATAAGCCCATCAAAATAATGGAAGAACTGATGATGCTAATAATGATGATTTTATTTGCAGTATGGAAGTGCACCTGGAGGACCAGCATTTCCTGGCCAGGTTCAAGATCCTTTATATGGTTATTTTGCAGCAGTAGCTGGGCAGGTATGGTTTTTTTAAGGGGGGAGGGAATAACACCATGATGTGGTTTCCCAAACCCACTGGGCAGTGCCAAATCTTTTTATGGAAATAGTTGTCATCTATAGAAGGCCGAGTCTCCTACAGATGACAGTTACTTGCTTAAAAGACAGTGTAAGACAATGGTGCCTTGACATCTTGACACTATAGAAAGAAGTCCCAGGCTGTGTATTCACAGGTCATTCAAGATGTCTTGGAGGGGCCTTCTCCACAGCACACCCTGCTAAGGGGCTTGACAGCACACGGAGGGACTTTAACATCCCTACAAGGCACAAAAGCTATAGTGCACTTGAAGCAACTCCATGGCTTCTTCTTGCACCCTGAGCCAGGTCCTTGCCATGGCAAAACTTGCCAAGTTTGCATGTGGGCCAGCTTGAGAACCATTGCCTCGGTGGGGCAGTGGTGTCATCAAGCTCCTTGCTGAAGTCAGTTGAGGCTACAAGGGCAGTCTGTTATGACAGAGGTGCCTCACCTGCTCAGTGGAAACATGCACTCAGTCTGCCACTGTGTCAGTGGGGTGGCCCAGTCCACCAAGGCGAGTCAGTGGTGCCTGAGAACCAAATTCCATGACCAGAATTTCCAGGATTGCATTAAACAAGATCACATCTTACCAGCCCGTGAAAGCAAAATTGTGCTATACAAGGAGCAACTATATAATGTTCTCGTTTCATTTTATTTGTAGAATTTGCAGATAATAAGTACTGTAATGGATTTCCACTGAAACTGAGAATCTTGGCTGTATAACTAATAATCAAAATGGAACCTGACAAGCAGGGAGGTGAGATGAGGCATGGATGGAATGCTGTGCTTTCATCCATCTAGACTGTGAGAATGTGGATTGTAGACGTGCTTAGAAACTAAACCTCATACAGCCATATTGCTACCCTCCCCCACAGTATGGCCCAGCCTCAGTCGTGTGGGCTGACCACTCCTGATGCCCTGCTAGACTAACAGTGTGAGAATGAGGAAATGCAAACTGTAAGAGCTCTCTTTTCTTCTCCAGTTACCAGTTGCATCTTAGCAGGGGGAGGAGGGGCATATTTGTGATGCTGCTGCTAACACCTACAAGTATACAGCATCAAATGTTGTTGTAAATAAACATCGGAATTTACTAATTGTCTAATAGAAGAGAAGATACACAAGCTGGTTCTTTGAAAGCCAGTACGGTTAGACATTGTAGCTTAGGACTGGCACATCATCCAGGAATCTGGGAAACAAGGATGCAATTCCCTGTTTGGTTGTAAAGCTCACTGGATGACCTCAGACCACTTTCTGGAACTCATTAAGCTGTTGCTGCTGCTGAGCTAAGACGCTATTCACATGCATTTAAAAAGCAGCTCAAAAGGAGCTTAGAGGTGGTAGTACTTTGGAAGTGCATTTCCTGATCTTCAGTGTTGCAGGTACCACCCCTTAAGCTGCTGCTTTTGAGCTGCTTGGGAACAGGAGGAAGAAAAAGATAATTGCCCTGATCTCCTTGGAGGAAAGGGGAGGTACCTGTAGAGGAGGAAGAGGAGGAAACCTCAGCAATATGTGTGAAAGAAATTTTCTTTGCCCTAGGATTATTTACTTCTAGGGATGTTTTCACACTTACCAAGGCTGGATCATTACTGAAATAGTTCCTAGCTGGAATAGCTCAGCTGTCCAGGAGCAAGGCCATCTGCAGTCACCAGCCTGTCCCAGGAGAGCTTCTGAGTTGCACCACAGTAATCTGAGGCTTATCCAAGCCTGCTGTGATGGCTCTGAATGCCAGGAACAAAAGGGTACCACCAAAATGGGCATGCACTTTCCTGCGCGTCTCCCTGCCCCATTCTAGTGGCGTCTGGACCACTGAGTCTGTTAGTACCTTGGTCTAGGCAGCCATTTTAGGTACAATCTCCTCAATGCACATGGACGAGCCTCCCTTTAAGCCAGTCATGTGCATGGAAGGAAGGTCTCTGGATCCCCTTGTTGGACCAGCTTAAGTCCAGAAAGGTTCTAGATATGTTATCATAAAAAAAAAAAAGCAAGGAAGAATATTTAATATAATGATTAGGAAAAACTAGAGCATGTCTTTACTCTTTTCAAAGGATGGACAAATAGATGCTGATGAGCTTCAGAGATGTCTGACCCAATCAGGAATTGCTGGTGCATATAAACGTAAGTTCAGCTATTTTTATATCCAAAGGATTGTTACCCTGCTTCAGAATGAAGACCTTCTTGAAAACTTTTATTACTGATTTTTAAAAATAGTCTGGACCAGAGATTGTCAGCTGTGGTACACGGGTTCCGTTTAGGTGTTCCAAGTTAATTAAATCCAAAATAAATATGATATATCCTGGAACCTTAGATTGTTTTGTTTCAAGTTTAGATTAATTTACTTAATTTCCATTCAGGTGTTCCATGAAAAGGATATGGAATAGCATTAGGGGTGTGCAAAACATTATTTCAAAACCCTCCAAACAGCCACACATACATAACAAGAAGGCTGATGTTTAGGCAGGCTAGCATACATTTCATTCCCCCCTAGGACCGAAGTAATGCATTTACTTGTGCTTATTTATTCCTTTTTTACATTTTCAGCCTTCATAAGGTCAGTGATGGCAACTGTCATCACACAATGCGGTGATACTACACAGTACTGTGCATTTTCAGGCTTGTTGGGGCTTCCCTTGGTCCATGCTAGCCCTTCCCCAGAGAGCAAAGAACACTTCCTTTAGTTCTCTGTATTTTTTCAGTGATTCCAGTGCATTATTTTTGGAACCATATCGTGATACTGTTTATAGCCAAACTGCGTAGTTCTGATGCAGCACTGACTATACAATCAGCTGAGACTCCCCTTGTTTTAAATAGCTAACATTTGCCTTTTCATTCTCTCCTTTGTGCCAGTTTTGGCTTTTATGGCATTTTCTCTGAAAAGCTCATTGTGTTGCAAGAATCATCTTTTCCGTTTTGTTTTTTAAGCCTCTGCCGTATCAAATTGTTATCTATTTTCCTACATTGCCATTCAAATACTGTTGATGAAGGCCTTTATTTTTCCAGTATTCTGGAAAGTTTTTCAGAAAATGATATTCTGTTTTTGGTATTTCCATTGTTTTAAATTTGTTTTTGTGTGTGCTTTTTGATATTTCCATCAATATTTTTCCTTTGCTCGCTGTGATTTAATCAATGCCATTTTTCTCTGCTCATTTAGTTCACTTTTTAAAAGAATTTATATTTAAATGCACTCATGCTTTTCTGAGAAACCCATGACAGTTTTAAAATGTTATTAATTCCTTGGGTAATTGATACCCTATTGAATGACTACCCATGCCTCAAAGGCCACAAGGCAAAAGTGCACCTAGGACAGTGAGGTTGAATCTTTTGAGCTCGGTGTGTCAAAATTCACAAGAAAACCTAGCTTAACTCAGGTGCTGTGTGACATCTAGAAATATCCATAATTTTGTGCTATTTGTAGCTCTAGTAAAAAAGTTATATTTTTGATATATATATTTTATTAAAAGCAAAAACAAATAATTATTTACATTAGTGGCTTTTGTTGCTGAATTTCGTTTGCTAAATCTTCAATTGAAAGTTGATATTTCGTACACTTCAAGAACAAGCAAGCACTACACGCCCAGGTGCCAGGGTGACCATGTGTGTCACCCAAAAGGGTTTGACGTGTCACCTGTGGCACACGTGTCATAGGTTGGCCATCACTGACCTAGGAAAAGAATGTAGTCTGACCAATTCTGGAAATAAGTATCAGTCCAATTCTAAAAAGGGTGTGTATGAGAGAGAGAAAGGAAGTTCATTTTTGACTTTCTGAGGGTGCATCTAGACAGGCTCCAAATTCCCTGCGCAGCCACTTTCCATCATTCCACCTGGATGAGGGAAAGTCATGCAGGGAGTGTTGAGCCACATCCTGTCATCTAGATGGGACAGACAGTGCTTTGCAGTATCCTCCCATCAGATGAGGGAAAATACAAGGTCAAAAGCTGCTAATGAAGCAGCAGCTTTTTACAGGGCACCACTGCCAAGCAATGATCACGTGACTAATCACATGGCCACTGGGTCTGCAGTGTACGCGAAGCTTTTGCCTGTATCTGGAGACACCCCAAGTCCTTTCAGTGAGGTAGAACAATCAGTGCAGTTCTTATTCCCCATTTGTAATCCTTGTTTTCACTTACTAAGGAAAGTATTTATGTGAATTAGAGTGAATGAGGGCCCTGATCCTGACATCACTTTGGTGAGCAGAGCCTCTGGGCAATCCTGCAGAGGCCAGTGTATTGGTCCAGCAAGCATTCTAGGAGTCTCCCTTCCACATGCTGTTCATTTAGGCAATTTTCCACTGGCCATTATACTAACCATCAAGTATATAGGAGGCCCCTTTCCACACACTGGATGCATGCAGAAGAGAAACTCCTAGTAGTGCAGAATCACCCTCTGTTACTGTAACACAATCCTGTGCTCACTGACTACTGCTGTTAGCTATAGTTCTAATGAGTTGGATTTTAACGGTGTCTTCATATTTTGGTTTTATTGTATAGCGCCCTAAGACCTTAGGGTATAGGGCAGGATACAAATGCAAATTAATAAGTAATACTTTTCTTTTCAACAGCTTTCAACCTTGAGACGTGCAGGCTCATGATCTCCATGCTTGATGTATCCTTTGTCAAAGCCAGATACATTTCTGAGTGTTAGTGGCTTGGATTTTTCAGTTAAAGGGGGACAGTCTAATGGTCACCACCAAGACTTTCAAATTCACATCTTTTTGGGTACACAATTCTGCATTGTTAGAAGTGGCCTTTAGAAAGAAAGATGTCCAAAGAATTGAATGTGTGGATGTGGCTAACTAATGTTGCTTTGCGTAGTTCAGGTTTATTGTTTGCTGGCTTTCCATGGATTAACTCACCTACTATAGATTCTATGTGGGCTACATTCCCCCTTGTGCTTACAAAACAGGCATTATATGCAAGCAGCAAAATGGCTGCTCCATGCTCTTGTGTGGACACATATTACGAGCATCTTCAGATCAGCAAGGACCAAGGTGCAGAATTGGATCTCAATGTTAGTTCTTTAAACTCTCCACTTGTGGTGGTTCTCCTCTTCCTCGTCCTTTCTACATTATTGCTTTTGATACAGTTTGATGTTCTCTTGGAGCCTGAGATCCACAAGAAACCCGAACAGGAAGTTAAGACTGAATTCAAATGTAGCAAAGAAAAAAAGTGCCTCATTTCCACTCATGTGCCACATGAACGATCCCATCTGCAGTCCACCTGTAAGCCTTCCTTATGGTGCCTCAAAGGGGGTGTTTGGTTTTTTACTTGTAACTAGATGCAGCTGTAGAACCTTTCTGCACTCATTTATTATTATCCAGCCCATTACTGCTTCCAGGCACCTGTCAGGCACTTACCTTTGTTCTGTTTTAGGATCCTTTGTGGTTCTCAGACCCTCACTGGCCTGCACTTTATTGCGGATATCTGAGGCCCCTCCCACCACTGGTACACTTTGCCCACATAGTACAGAATGTAATTCAGATCAAGGGGCCCTTGATCTGGATTGCTAGTAGACCCAGTAGGTCTACTGCCAGACAGTGCAGCCTAGCCTGAAACATGGAAGCATGCCTCTTTTACTGACTACCATGGGACACATTTTGGGAGCACACCCAATCATGCCACCAAAATGGATCCCTGTGGGGTCCTATTCAGAGCCCCTTCAGGGCTGGTGTAGGGGCTGGTCTGGACCATCATACAGAAAGGCTTTTAGTCTCCTGTGCATTAAATCTGAACTGGCAGTTACTTTATCCCACAAGAGAAATTTTGCAATATCGTGCATTCTGTTAACAAAAAAATGTTATGATGAGAATAGTAGGCACATGATTCCAGATCACTTTTTGAACCTGTGAATGAACACATCTTTCCATGTTGATTTTAGCACAAAAGTCTTGACTTCCATTAAACTAGCTGATCCTGTCTTATTTTTATATTTTTTACTTTAACCAACTTTGAACCACACTTTATGAGTTGTGTTGGCTTAATGTAGCCCAAAGTAAATGCACTTGATCTGAGCTTCATAAACAAGGTCCTGAGGTCAGTCTCCACCAAGATTTCAGAACTTCTAGGCCTCTTCTGCTGATATCGCATTTGTCGTGTTTTTATGATTCTGAAAGGGATGGTATTGAACAAAATAATCATTTTCTTGCCTCTGAAATTATATGATCCTTAAGTAGAGTTCAGAGAGACATGTCTGGCACCATGGGCTTTAATGAGTTTAAAGAGCTCTGGGCAGTGCTGAATGGCTGGAGACAACATTTCATGAGTGTGGATAGCGACCAGAGCGGCACAGTTGATTCTCAGGAGCTTCAGAAAGCACTAACATCCATGGGTGAGTTGTGAAAAGGCCTTATCCTGGGGGGGAGGGGGAGGAGAGGAATCCCACAAGGCAAATTGCCAGGAACTCTATGGCAATGTGTTTAACACACTGCAAATGAAAATTAGGTACGGTACTAGTCACTTTTATGGTTATTGATCACTCATGCCGAGCACAGCACTCACACACCTAATTAACTGTGTTAGAGCATTAAATTCCCCAAATGGATGGGCTACAAATCACTGCACTGTGAAGGAGAAGCATTCTCAGGAAGAGGGTGAAGGCTGTTGTTCTGTTCCAGTAAAATGTGTTCAACAGACCGCAGATTCTGAGGAAGTGGTACCTTCCTCAGATATGCAGTAGAACCTGGACAGTGATTGCAAGGGAGTAGGCACACGGAGCCGAAAGCGCTGGCTGGATCTGTTCTAGACTGGTTGAGCCAACAGGCTTAAGAAGCTTTACAAGCCTCTGGAGTGAAATATGGTACATGTTGTCCTCCAGCAGGTGCGAAGGTGGAGGAGGCAGCTACGGCCTGCTGGCAATGACCCTTCTTCCTTTATTACAGCCAGGGAAACCCTGCGCAAAGCCGCAGCCACAGTCCGGCCCAGTCCTTTTTCAGCCTGGCTGGTGAACCTGTGCAATCATGACCAGCCCCTTGAGAGTCTGTAGATGCATAATATGAGACATCCAGAGAGTACTACATGGGGCAGTTACCAGTTTGGTCTGGTAGTTAGAGTGTCAGACTCTTATCTGGTAGTCTTCTGGTTCAATTCTGCAGGTCTACCTGAAGCCAGCTGGGCAACCTTAGGCTAGTCACAGCTCTCTTTCTGAGCTCCCACGGCCCCACTTACCTCACAGGGTGTCTGTTGTGGGAGGAAGAACAGAAGGTTCTTCTTACAGAAAACACCTTATAAGTGATAAAGTTAAAGATACAGAATTATTACTCATAGTCAAGTAATACTTTATTTCTTTCAGGTCACTGGTTCCTGCAGTGTTTGTGTGCATGGGTGTAGATGCACACCTTCTTAGAAGGAATAAGGCCAAGTGGGGGGCGGTTGTTAAAACCCGCTCTTATTTATAAATTTCTAATGAACGGCTTATTCCAGGAATAGGCTAATGGAAATACAGTATATTGCAAAATATACATGTTACAAAACTGATAAATAATATAAATATGCATGGAAAGGGTTAAATTTAATTCAGCTTTACCCAGGAACAACAAATAGCAATCCAAAGGTTGTTAAATATTTTAATGTTTAGTAATTGTGTTACCTTTTTTGTCAGTTAAGTTTATGTAAGGTTTGTCTTTAAGATTAATAATAAAGTTATTATTTTTTTAAAAAAATCAGCTTTTCAGAAGATGGCTTAGAGAAAGCTAGTAGGGGGAACATCATGCCAAAACATTTGGGAAGCAGTGTTCTAGGCTGAGCCGAATTAGCATATATGTAGACTACAGAGTTTGGAAGTATGGCATCCTTCCATCTTGAAAGTCAATGGAAAGAGCCTCATTGGAAACTGAGTTGCACAAGTATCAGAGTTTTTTCCTCTTGGCTTCACCACTGTGATCCAAAGGAGTTTAAACATGACATTTGGCACTGGGTTGGCTGCAGAAAGGATGAACTCCACTCCGGATGTTATTTATTTTTTGGTCATGGTTTGTCTCCTTAATCTTTCCTTTCCAAGGTACCCACAAGGCAATGAAACTGTCTTATTGGCACCAGAAAAGGCTCAGGAATCTTCCAGGGCAGAGCAGGGATTCTAATAAAGGGAGCCCTGGATTCTAGTCTGGTGCTCTTCAGCAATGCACCACTAGCACCCCTAAAATTAAAATAAATTTGGCAAACATTCAAAACTTTAAAGGTATCGCAGAGTATGACTTGCCTGTGAATCCACATGATATAGTTTAAATGTTTTAAGTTTACTTGATATACATATATATACATACATGCATATATTTACATACATGCATATATATATACATACATATACATATACATATATATAATTGTGAACCACTCTGAGACCTTTGGGTGAAGGATAGGATAGAAATTCTCAAATAAATAAAGCCAATGTCCTATATCCATTAATAGCAATACAAATGGATATTGTATATAGATAGAAAATTAATAATCTCCCTGTTAGTGTTATTTGTTGGTGTTCTATTGCAGTGTAAATTGTGCCTTAATTGTATCAGATGACATGAAAAATTATTGTGTAGACAGGTGATGACTTAGTAATAGATCCCTTTTATTACTGGAATGTGAAGATATACAATGTAGTCCAAGCTTATGTGGTGTTTGGAGTGATGCTATCATAAATATTATATTGATTTTGCCTTTTTTTGCCTTTATAAATTATTATTTTGCACAACTTATTTTTATCTGTTGTTTATAGATGACACAAAATTGATAAATAGTTGTATATATTTGCAAATTCCCTGGGTTTACCAAACATCTTTAGTACTCTTTGGGCTATTTGATTAAAATTTTGCTTTTCTGTAAACCTTTGTATTCACATAAAACTTCTGATAGGTTCCATCTTTTATATGAGGATGGGACATTTTGTCCACTTTAATGTGATATTTGAACCACTTTCAACTGGTTTGCTTTGACTGCAATCCTAACTATGTCTACCCAGGTGGAAGTCCCACCTGTTCAGCTGCATTTACTTTCAGGTGAATGAGGTGAAGATTGCCCATCCTTAGTCTTTCTTCTGTCCTCCTCTCACGTAGGGTTTCGGTTGAGCCCCCAGGCAATCAATGCAATTTCAAAACGATACAGCACCCGTGGGAAGATCACATTTGATGACTACATCGCTTGTTGTGTTAAACTCAGAGCTCTTACTGGTACGTTGTTCTGTGGTTGGCTAAACTGTTCAATTTCAGCTATTTATCAGATCCTTTTAAAAGGATTTTGGAAACAAAAAGGAGAAGGAGGAAGTTTTGTAGGATGTCTTGTCTGCAGAAACTTGCTTCATTAAGAACATTTAGGTTCAGACAAGTAGCTGGGTAATAAAGTTGATTTTGTACGTCCTCTTAGATTGTCTCCAAATGGCAAGAAGCTACATGGGATATAAACATTGCCTCTCGCTATATCCTGGCAGATGTGCATTGCATGTCTGTCAAGGTGTATATGGAATCACTGTCCTGGGAGGTTGTAGGAGTCAACCAAACATTCAGTCCTTCCCTTTTGTTGGAAGGACTTCTGTTGTTTTTGTGTACCTGGATGGCTTCTGGCAGCCAATCACCAGCAAGGCTGTCTTGTTTACACCTCAGCAGATGGGGCCATTATGGGAAACATAGCATTACTGTTGGATTTCCTGTGATAGCCTTGTGGCATATTTTCTGCAAATTTCAAACAGTATTCAATTGGAAGTGCTACAGGTATGCCTGGGTTCCAGTGTGTTGCCAAGAAGATTAAGGGATTTACCTCACATCTGCAGCTATCTTAGATGATTGGTGCCGTTGTTTGGCCACCAGAAGAGGTAGTAACAGTAACCAGCCTAGATGGCTTTAAGGAAGGGTTGGATGAATTTATGGATTACAGATGTATCAATGGCTACTAGAATGGATGCCTAAGTGCATCTTTCAGGCTGTGGGGACAGGCAGGATGCCTCTCAGACCATTTGCTGGATTTCGAGAGCAGGAGAAGGTTTGCTCTTGTCTCTGCTTGAGATGCCCATGGGCAATTTGTGGCCCACTATATGAGACAGGATACTGGGCTAGATGGGTAGTGGCCTGATGCAGTAGGGCTCCTCTTATGTTCTCGTGTACCTTCTGATGTTATCCCAGTATTCAGCTCAATTTTGCTTTCTATGAGACGTCTGGTTCCACCTCTAGAATGTCAGTGAACACATATTTGCCCTCTGTGTGCTATTTATCTATTTTCAGAGTTATGTTGTGATTCTTATTAATCTGCTGCTTTGCAAATTAAGCATTAAATATTAAACGTAACTACTTCATTCATGCTTCGCTTCCCTTATTTATTGCTTCCTTTTCTGAATCCATTCCAGATAAAGTCCAGCCAGTATAGAAAATCAGTTCACATCCAACAGCATATGAATAGCTTCTCTCTCGTTTTACTACTTTTTATTCTATACAGTCAAATTGCTGGGGGTAGGAATTTATTCAACTTTCCAAGTGTGCACTTGTGATGAAAAGCTTTGAGGAAAGAGGTTGACAGGATGAACTGAGTGGGATAAAACTGTCTTAAACATACTTTCTTACAAAAAAGGTTGCTAAATGTTTAGTTAGAGACCTAGGGCCCTTTCCGCACTTGGCCCACTGGTCACTATGCAGTGCCCCCGGGATAGAGCATCTGCACTTGAAGGAGCAGTTTCTGACACAGAAATGGCTCCTTCTGTGCAGGAGTGCACTGGGAGCCAGTACATGTAGAGCACGATTATGGGCTCCACACATGAACTTACCTTGACTTTTCCTGGGTCTGTACCAGTGCTGGAGGGTTGTCTGATGTGCTGCACAAGCATGCTGGCACCTGCCATGTGAGCACACATGCGTGATGCTCATCAGGGTTGCCCTGGTAATGGTGTCCATGCACGTACAATGCCATCATCATCATGACACTAAGATGGCGGTGCCCGAACACTCTCGCACTGGAGGTAGGTGTCTGGACATGTCAGGGGAGAGAAGGCGTGTACTACATTAGCTAGTACAAATGCTAGTACACACCTGGGCAAGCTCAGCTTTCCTGTCCCCCAGAGGGGAAAGGGAAGTGTGAATTTGGCCCAGATTAAGCTGTTGGTAATAAATCCTTTGTATTAAATGCAAGTTACTCATCTTCATAGCCATTTCAGCTCCATTCCTAACCTACATTTTTTTGTATTACTTTACAGACAGTTTTCGAAGAAGGGATGCTGCTCAGCAGGGGATGGTTAATTTCCAGTATGATGATGTAAGTGATAAGTGTCTTCAGAGCTGCAAAGCTGGTGAATGTTGTACAAACAATTTCTGGCCGAAGCTACTGTAATTTCAAGTTCATTGGCTGTCACCAATGCACTTGAAACAGTATCTGATATTCATAATGTAATAAACCAGTTTCTGTGCACTAACCTGCCCTAAGTCAACGATGGGTGAGTATGTTAAGAAATGCAAAGCCTAGAGATGTGTAAAACATTCCAAATTCAGAACTTTGAAGTCCAAACAGGGCATTTCAAGTGTTCCAAGCACAGAAAAATAAAATCAGATTAAAAAAGTATTGGGATAAAATCAGCCAGGTGCAGTTCTGGGCCTTTCTGCATTTAACTTGCCATGAGCCTGATCAGTGGGTCTGACCTTAGTGTGTCAGCAACACTTAGTTTGAAACAGCGCCATTTGCAGAGTGATGGCTGTTCAAACCCAGTCCTGGGCCTGCCTAAAGCTCATGCAAGTTTTAAAGCTAGGCTTTTTCTACACTGGGGCTTATTCCGTGACATATCCTGGAATAGGGCCTGCCATAGACTGCACCAGCACGTGGATGGCAGGTTCCTGTTCCAGGATATAGCCTCTCGCCTCTCCTGAAGTGGGTTCCCCAATAGTAAAAAAAAAGCTGTGTAATACAGTAATATGCTCTAAGAAACTGGTTTTTAGTATTTCCAGCTTCAGAGACGCATTTTTGTTTACCTGAGGGAGCAATATGTTTGCTATGTCCAGAGTTGTCAACGCAAAGGATCCTGGGATATGCTATATCATGAATTTTCTGTTCATACAGTACACTAATGGTCCTCTGCTATAAACAAAGCTCTTAATATTTTCAGCCTGTGATCAATCCTTTTTCAGCATCTTTATATTGCAAAGGAAGGAAGTAATGAATAAGGTGCTTCCTGTTACTACGTATGCTTAATCTGAAGAATTCAGACTTTTCTGGGAATAGTTTGGAAGGCACTGTTTAAAGTCATTGCACTCTGTATCCTGTATTTTCCTGAAGAACACGATAGCAATAGAAATAACAGTGGAACGTTGTATTTAATGTCTCTTGTGTTTTTTCCACTCCCACAGTTCATACAGTGTGTTATGAGCATCTAATTCAAAATGAAGAAATTCGGTGATGAGCATAACCCACATTCCGCTTCGTGTTGCTTTGCACCAAAAATGATCATGGCAGTGTAATTAAACAGTGGGCTATCCGTATTTTATAAATATTATTATGCTTTTATATAGTTTTGATAACAAAGGAAAACACATTAAATCTTTGTTTTGAATTGATTTGTCTTACATATTTATAACTTGATTTAAAAATAAAAATTACTAACTTTTGTTTCATTTTATCGTGTTGTGTACTTTTTAAACTTTTCATATTGGTGTATGTGCGTGCATTAGGTATGCAGTGAAGTGAATGCATAAGATGTGATGAACCTTGCCTGTCTCAGAATAAAGTAGCAGATTTTCCTTCTATGTAAAGGTCATTTAAAGATGATGCTGTCTAAATCCAATGATTTGTTTGCTTCTTTCATTGTGTGCCCCTTTGTATATTATTACAGAAATAGTGGTGTGCAGAGGGCTCAGCCCTTTCCTCAAATACCAGGGATCATCTAGGTTTTCACAGGGAAGGAAAACAGGGAAATTGAAACTGATTCAAATGCTAATACTGGAGAAGCACCATAAAGCATATCTGAATTAATTTTCCAGTTACACTAAAAAGATATGAAATTAGGGGAAAATTTTGTTCTGCAGTCTTGGAAAGTGACCTAGTTTTTGAAGTGGTTTTTGCTGTATTTTAGTTTGTTTTCTTTTTATTTTTTTAACAGCTAAAGGTGTCAGTATGTAGCTGTACTGATGGCTCCTTTTTTTTAAGTTAAGAAATCAGAAACACATTCTTTGTTTTATGAAGATGATTTTGGATTTCTTTTCCTATGGAAAAAGACCAGGAAACATTCTGACTAGTGATATAATTGTCACACATTTAGGAACTTCTGAGATTTCCTCCTCCTCCTTTTGCTGTGTCCTCCTGTTTTTATGTAAAAGTAACTACCAACCACTCTCAGCTAAGCTTCTCTGTTAGACTGGTTTGCTTTCTGATAAGCACCCTTGGCTAAAGATACAGTTACAAGGACTCTAAATAGATCAGCTCTGTTTCTCTGAGGTGTCCCAGTTCCTGGGTGTAATAAAAAGCAGGGCTAAAATTACCTAGTTTATTTTCACAGAGTCTGAAGTTAAAAAGAGTACTTAGAAGAATGGGGCAACTGACACAGTCCAACATGGTGAATTTGCGCACTGCGATGCTGTGGGCGCAAAAGTGCTTGGCCATCCCAATCTATCCTTCTCATACTGTCCCACACTCAACCTTCACATTACTTCCATACAGAGGAAAATATATTTTGGGAATTATGAACATCTTCAAAACTTTAATTCTAGTTAAGATCCCCAGATATTTTTGTTTCCATCCCTTCAATTGTTTGTTTGTTCTTTTCCAAACCATTTTAAAATTGAATTCCCCCATGTTTTGCATATTCTTCATTAGGAAAACTCATAGATACTTCATCCTCTTACATCCCTTTCTTAGGCCAGTAAACCTTCTCACCTCCCTCCATTCCTCTGGAGCTGTGGGCAGCCCCACATAGTGTATTACAGCAGTCCATTTTGGAAGGTACCGGGACAGAGATTAGTGTAGCCAAACTGTTTCTATTGTAGCTGGCAAACCAACCTCTACAAGTAATGGTGTATTGCTATCCCAGAAAAAAATTAATCGTTTAAACTCTAGAATAATTCTAGAGTCATGAATGTGGCCAGAAAAAAAGAGACTTTACATACACAGTGCTGGTGGTCACCCACTTCCAGGCATTTTGCGCCATCAAAATACCTGGATGAACAAGGTATATTGTGCAAAGACAACAACAGTCGCACAGTGTTTAGGCCACAAGCTATTATCATGGAGGAACTTTTCTCTAGAATATCACTTATTAGTGTGATTTCCAGGTGGCATTTGAAGGTGGCCTTGTTCCATGCAAATCTGAACCATTTTAGCCTCAAAGAGCAAACTTATCCCAGCTGCTTCTGAGAGATTCAGAGGCTCAGATGACGCAAACCTTGGTAATTTGAAAAAGATCAGTGGAGGAAGTGCTAGAGGAAACAATGGTGGCATAAGAACAAAGCTTCTTAAGTGCTTTACTCACCATGTAATAGTAGGCACAAGCCTATGTTTTGACCCTGTTAGGTATGGACAAAGATACAATCAGTTACACATATAACATACATCTATACAGCATTTAACAGATGAAAAACAGCAGGCAGGTGCAGCCTCTCCCTCCTGTAGTTAAAGTTTATTTCTTGAGCGCTATAAATGTACATTGCGCTGTACAAACTGCAAATATTTAAAAAACAGTACTGTGGGTAACCCTGCAGGTGGCAGGCTGGCCCAACACAGTTTGAGACTGAAATGGTCAGCCAACCTGAATTCTTTAAGGCAAGGCAGATGTTTGACTGGTTCTATGTAGAACTTTAATTTTTGTAGGCATACAAATTCAGCAGTTTGGTCATTTGGTTGCAGTGCCAGACTCTTAACTCATAGTCACCAAAGGTGCTTTCACACTTGGCTTCCTCGCTGTTGGACTGGAAGAGTGTGTTAGTGACTAACGTGTACTAGTGTCCACACTTGAGAATTCGAGTACCGGGAGACTAATCCCCACATACCCAGAGCACGTGTCTGATCTTTGACAGGGTGCTGCCATCTTGATTGTGGCACCTGGTGTGAATGCTCACAAGCTGGATGCTTTGGGTAAGCTTTTAGTTAACATTAGTTCGCATGTGGTGCACCACTAGTTTACGATAGGTTAATATCTGGGCAGGCAGGCAGGTGTTTCTATGCTGTTTCTATGTGCAGGTGTACCCACCCAGATGTTAACGGGCCAAGTGCAAAAGCACCTCAGTTTGATTCTGCTCTCCTCCATGAAGCCAGCCGGGTGACCTTGGGCTAGTCACAGCTCTCTTTCTGAGCTCATACAGCCCCACCTACTTCACAGGGTGTCTGTTGTGGGGAGAAGACTAGAAAGATTTGTCAGCTACTTTTGAGCCCCCTTTTAAGGGGCGAGAAAAGTGGGGTAGAAAAGCAAAGTCCTCCTCCTCCTCTTCTTCATCTATGAAGTTGTTTACAAGGGCGATTGGAAGACAAATATCCCTGTTGCTGTTTGTAAAAAGTTGGGCTTCGCATCCACACCACCACTTTAGAGTTCAAAGAAGCCTCCAAAAGCACACTCTGAACACTCTAGCTGTATTCATTACAGAGTCTTTATTGCCTGCTACAATACAATACAAGTGGAAATCTGGCACTTTGCTTCCCGTATATGCATAACAATGATCCGTACCACAAAACCATGAGTGAGATTCCCCAAGTAATAACTTAGAATTTAAACAGTCATTTGCAGGAGAGCCAGTTTCATGAACTGATGGCTATGTAAAAAGTACAGGGGATTAGATGGGAACGATTTTGCACTGCCACTTATAAAAAATCTTAGGATTGAACAGGCCACGAATCTGGAGAGTTTCTATACAACAAAAGCAAAATACATAATGCAACAGGATAAAGTATTACCACTTAACCGATCTCCATTGGTGAATATAGATTGAGATTATCATGATAGTATCAGTTTTCTTAAACAGATTATCAGCATCACAAACACATGTTACCTCTACTGCAAATTTGTACCCACTGAATGTGTAATATAGCAAATACATTATTGAAGTAGGTTGCAGCATTGGAAAGATTTTCAGGATCTGATACAAAATTTTAAATGGTTCTTTGCAAAACATTGCCAGAGGTATAAACAAAAAGATGAACTAAAAAAAACCCTTTAAATTAAGTACTAAAAGCATACCTAAAACTACAGCAATATATTTTGCTCAAAGGTTACACAAAGGTTTGTAATTTAATATGCACCAACAGTATATGCCTAGCAAATACTATACTGTGACTTTGCACAGACAATCTGCAGGCATTATTATTTGAATGTGACACCAGCGTCTACAGAATCGCAACTGTGTGATATGTTAATACATTATTACTAGCACCACTAAATTCAAAGGGCAGTTCAGCATATATACAAATAGTAAAAATATACTTTGCAAAAACTTAATAATGTAAGTTCTTAAGGCCTCTCAAGCTTTTAAAAAAATAATCTTTGCCCATTTTTCTGTGTGGTAAAATGAGAGAATTTTAATCTGAATCTTGAATCACAATTCAGGCATAAGCCTGTGACCTCTTAGGATGGGAAGATGCCCAAGAAGCCCAGGGGATTCTGCAAATCTTGTTCTCAGAAGACAGAAATCAGCAAGTGCAGACAAAAACACTTGCACTGCTATTAGCTTCAGCTGAAACGGCAGAGGGAAGGCATTCCAGGACAGGCTTCACTAGATCCAAAGCTAGCCCAGTTGTCTGATGTGGCCATGACTCAGAAAGGAAGTTTGCAGCTCTGGAGCTTGTATCCTTCCTTTGCCTCCAACAACCTTCCCCCTTGGGTAAGATAAGCATGCCACTCAGCTGAGCAATTTCTAGTCATTGATTCCCCTTTTTCTGCAGTTCTTAGCTTCGTTTGCCCCAGTCTATACATCGACTTCCTATTGTGCCATGTTCTGCCATTCTGCTTATCAAACTGATGTTACACAGCCTGTTACTTCCCCTATATCAACATATTGAACTGTGTTCCTTATTTCCAATAACAGCAGTTCGAGTGATTGGGCTCCCTTTCTGGAAGCGTGCCCTGACTGTTTTTCCCTGTTCATAATTGTGGAGGCGTCAGAGATGTCCAAATGGCTTGGGTGCAATATTCCTTCCAAGGGAATACTCCTGGCAACAGGACGATGGACTGCTTGAGCCAGTGGTTCATCCTGCCTGTTACCAGCTCTTTTTCCCTGGTGCTTCCTCATCCTCCTTGCTGATTGCTTGCCCCTACCATCTGCTTGCTTGCTTGTTGTCAAAACCTTTCCAAAGCAAGCAAGGGAACAGGTGAAGCAACTGGGAAAAGAGACAGTAAAAGGCAAGGCAGGAGGATAAGCGGCTGTTTCAAAAGTAAACTTCATGTGTATCACCATTTGCACAATTCCAGAGAAAACTGCTTGGATGGTAGGTCACAGTGCCAGCAAATTCACAAATGTACTCACAAATAGGAACGTACTTAAAAGATTCAGATCTGTAAAACCTAAACAATGTTACCAACAGAACACATAGCAAAGCCTCTCTCCCAATTCCCAATTGGGGGGTGAGAATCAGTCACTAGTCTTTTGCACACTGCACCGTATAGAATGCTTGTGAGGATTAAATTGGAAAGGCTTGCTTAAGCATGATAGGGCTTTGCACACCTCTACCAGACCACACCAGCATGAACAACAGAGGCTCCTAGTACACTTGCTGGTTCAGTATACCGGCCAATGCAGAATCACCCTAAATGAGCAGCTTGACTATTCCATCTCATTGGTTTCCACAATAATTCATGAAATGCAGCTTTCTACACCCATAATGGAAAACATGCAAGAGTGATTTGGCAACTAAGAAAATACACGCATCAGAAACATGATTGCAAAACTTATTGTGCTTTCAAAGTTAAGAGGGTGGAAATTCTGTTACATTTTTCTAGAACTATTCAAGTAGTTTACTTGTCCTCACTTGTGCTTCAGCTCAAAAGCAATGCATAATTTCCTAAACATGAATTGATTCTGTCCGTGGCTTTGAGATTTCTCCACTTACAATTGTAGCATACCTTAGAAATGAGACCTACCATGATAATTACTGCTGCTGAGATTACGCTGGTGGTCTAGGATCACAATCTACACCATGATTACTTCTGGAATAAGTGGAATATATACGATCCTGCACACAGTGAGTACCATGCATGGGATTTGCAGTAAAGGTTTCAACATAGGATTAGCCCCAAGTGTAGCTCCTACCACAGTGATTTCCTTAGGATCAATACTGTCTGAAGAAGAAGAGTTGGCTTTTCTAGCCCGCTTTTCTCGCCGATCTAAGGGGACTCAAAGTGGCTGACACAGTTTTCTATTCTTCTCCTCACAACAGAACACCCTGTGAGGTAGGTGGGGCTGTGAGAGCTCAGAAGAGAGCTGTGACTAGCCCAAGGTCACCCAGCTGGCTTCAAGTAGGAGTGTGGAATCAAACCCAGTATTCCCAGGTAAGAGTCTGGCTCCCTAACCACTTGACCAAACTGGCTCACTAGACAAGAACAGTTTTAGTTTTCTTGCCTTTCTTACATGAAACAAGGAGAGCTCCCAATGGCTCCCTAGATATTTCTGAAATGTATCATATATCTTAGCCCAGTTTAGCTAATGAAACCTGGAATCCAGCCACACTTGAGATACTCAGCAGTTTTGTCATTCCTAATGCTCCTAACGCAAAGCATGGCAATGTTTACAGGATTTCTCTGAAGTGCAAACAAATGAAATATGGGAAGATGTACAAGGACGAGTAACCTGTGGTCCTCCAGCTGATATTGGACTTCCAATGCTAGTCAGAAGGTTAAGTAGTTGGGGGTGATGGGAACTATAGCCTAGCATTACCTGGAGAACCAGAGATTCCTCATCCCTGTCATGCCACAGCAATGTAAACTTCCCATAGGAGAAAGACTATACCACAGGAATAAAGTAACAAAATAGTGAAGGTTATGGTGACAATGGTAATGCAGTCACTTAGTAGAATAACAAAGATATTTGTCAAAAATATCCCTTGGAACCCAGTTAAAAAATAGTTATTTTAGTTTGCACACATCAGTGCCGCAAACTGTTCTATGTTTCCCTGGTCATACAAGATGAAGTCATTTAAACTCTGTTGAGGCAGTGTGGGATGGAAGACATGTAAACAGGCATCATTCATTCATTCATTCACTTATATACTGCAAGTACATTCAGCTGGAGCAAAAGTTCTTCAGAAAGGTAGACAGCTTTTCTTTTACTTACCATCTTCCAGATGTCCTTATACCAGATTCATACCCTGGGACCAAACATGTTGTGCCTGAAGTCCAGCCCTTTGACTTATTAGAGCATCTGTTCAGTACTATATTGGCCATCCCTCCATTACACAGAGGAGACACCTTTCCTGGGCCTCAGGACAGCCAGTCTCCATTTCCTCCCCACTGAGGAATTTGCCAAAGCTGGTTGTATCCTGGGGCCACAGGAAATGTGCCCAAAGGTCAGCACATGAGGAATGATTCTGAAATTGCTGCCTTGAGCAGCCTGTTGCCTCAGCCTGTCTATACTACAACACTGAAACACTCTGACCAGTTGAGGTGACAATGACAAGTGCACCCCCTTCCAGGTGCCTTGTTAAGATAAGGGTGAGCAATCTACAGTTCTTGGCAGGAAGCAGAGTAGTGGCAGAAAAAGTGGGAAAAAGCAACTTTTGCCTGTTGGATCTGGCCACTGCCCATCTAGTTCAGCTTCCTGGCTAGCACAGTGGATCACCAGTTGCTTCTGGGCATCTTCAAGCAGAAAAGCAAAACCACCTATTCCCAACTCCCTGTTAATGGCCTTTAGAGGTAACCTACTTGTCTCTCCAACCTGGAGATGGTACCAAGCATCTAGTTTAGTAACCATTGCTACACCTGGCCTCAATGAATTTGCCTAACCCTTTCTTAAAGCTATCTAGTCTGGTTGCTAGCTCCCCCATTTCTGGCAATAAATTCCATAGACCAATTCTCCTTGCTGATCCTAACTCTGATGCCTATCAACTTCAAAGTCACCCCGATTCTAATGTTGTGTGATAAGAGAAAAAAAATTCTATCCACCTTTTCCAGACCACACTTGATTTTATATACTTCAATCAGGTCTTCTCTTAAATACCAGCTTTCTAGGATAAAGAGGTCTAGATGTTACAGACTGATTTTGTAAGTGAGGTTTTCCAATATTGCTTTTAAATATTGCTTTTAAGTATTAAGTAATTTCCAGTCCAGCGGTGCTCAAAGTGCAGCCTGCCAAATGTTGAAAGATTACAACCCTTATGGTGGGAAGAAGGGTTTTGCTGGCTCTAATAGCATCTCCTGTGGAGGCAAACAGCTACTCAATTTCCAGTTCTGAGATGTTTCAGGCCTGCCAATTCAGGCTTTGAAGTGACATGGATGAAAGAATCATCAGTGCCAAACCTTGGCAGACTCACTTAAAACACTTCATAGGCAATTAGCAACTTGCTATTCACTTCCATAGGTGTTTGCAACACACTGATCACCAAAGGCAACAAATGACCTTTTCATTCTCAAGATCCCCATACTCCTGCTATGACAATAGTAGTCCTTCAACATCTGGCAACATCTTAGAGTACCTTGCCCTAAATTAACCAAGCACAAGTTACCTTTTGATCCCATGTGGGTACAGCTTACAGATCTTTTTACACAAAGAGATAGAGTATGGATATTCTTATGACTGTCCCCGATTAAACTGCTTTTGGACATAGGTAAAAGCAATGGAAGTTCCCTCATAATAAGTCAGTTTATGTTCCAAACATAAACATATCATAAATGAATCCTAGGATATTCCAGTAATCCATCCTTCTTTCCTACTGTCTTCCTCTTTGCCTCCCTCAGCCTTGTCAAGTGTTCACACATTTTTTATAATGCTGCCCTTCTTTACAAGAGCTAAGATACTGTAATTAGAAATGAAACAAATAAATATTCAAACTAAGCTCTTTCCACCATTCTGTACAGTCTTCTAGTGAAGGGTTTCTCAGCATTACTAAAATCATGGACAGGAAAGAAAAACATTTGCATTGAGGCCTGGATAGATAAAAACAGACAAAGAAGAGGTTTTCAGTAGTTGCCTGCAAGTGTAGGCACCTCACAAATATCAGAGAAGAGACTGTTCCGGGGGCAGGTGCTACTACTGGGGAGTCCTGACTGTGGGTAGTTGCAAGATGGCATTCATAGTACCCACAGAACTTCTCTTATGGTCTTAATCATCTCACAGACTGTAACGGGAGAGACAATCTGCTAAATAAGCTGGTCCCAGTTTGTCAAGGGTCTTGTATGCCAAAATAAAAGCTGGAGTCTGGACCAGTAGTTGACTGGCAACCAATGCAAACACTTAAAAACACAGATATAATATGTGCATGGCAAGATGCTGCACTCAAAAACTAGCTGCTACTAGGTGCAGATTCCAGAGCAGGTACAACAGAGCAGAGCAGCCTTACATAGAGCACGTTACAGTAATCTAATTGTGAAATTACCAGTCCATAGATAACAATGACTAGGCTATCTCTGTCTAGGTACAGATGTAGTTGGCACACCAGCCCAAGTTGGTAATAGGCTTGTCTGGCCACCAAGGTCACTTGGGTCTCCAGCAACAATGATCAATGTAGGAGAATCCTCAAACTGCATATCAATTCCTTCGTGGGGAGTGCAACCCTATCCAGAACAGGCAAATTTCCCAGTTCCAAATATGAAATATGCTTTGAATACCTTGGCACTAGTGGTTACATCACTTTTTAGTATCTCAGTCTTTCAAGACGCAAAAATCCATTATTTAGCTTTCTAATGATGGTCATTCATGACACACAGATGAAGGCAATTCATTTGTAAGCTGAGAAATCCTGCACTAGACCACAGAAGGAAAAGCCAAAATTTATTAAAATTATATATAACTTTACATAAAGAATATCGTGTGACTATATACAAATATTAGTAACGACTAAACAATGATGTCTTCAGCTATAGAGATGGACATATTTCCAAGAGTCCTCTGAAATTACTTAAAGCCCAACTATGTTACATTCAGCTCGGTCCGCCCAAAAAGGAATCCTGCAAGATCTGTAATCGTCTTAATAATCGGATAATAATAAATGAAGGTGGTAGGGAAACATTTATGACACATTGACTTGAATTTTAAAAAAATATTACATGGTACATATATATGTCTAAACATTTCAGCTAAGCCATAGGGAGGGTTTTGATAAGAAGATGCCATTATATTTTGGGAGAGAGGGAAAATGATTTAGACGCTGATTCAGAATCCACTGAAACTTAAAGATACTACTTAAACCAGACCTATTGGCATAAGCTGATACAGCTTTCATCTTCTTCTCCCTGGCAATATACATTTGCAAAAATTAGAGTTTTACATATACTCTGTAATTTTTAGGACATTTTCCTGTGTGGGAATTTGTTCTTTTTCTTCATTTCCTATTTATAATAAACCAAAATACTTACCAAAACTTTATGTCTCTTACTGCAATAGTTATGACTGTAATGCCAGTATTACATAAATATAACTGGCCAAGTCTTAGAAATATAATGCATTTAAAGATTTACATCTTCATAAACTCTTCTGTATTTTACAAATGGAGATGCCTCGATATATTTTCATAGTATGGACATTCCCAAGTTCATGGAATCACATAAAATAAGTACAATTACATGAGGGTTAAGCCACATGTGCTATGTCACATATTGTGAGACCACAGTAATTTGCATTTTCCTTGGCCACGGGTTGTATTGTTGCATTGTCTGGGACAGATGGGAGTTGGAACCCAATGAGATCAGGGGCATTTGTGCACATGTCTTCCCATCCACAGGACAGGAAGAGTCCATTAGAGATTAATGTGTACTAGTGTTCGCACTAGGAAGCACTAGTTCACACTGGCCTAAGTGCTGCGCGATCGGACAATCACCTGGGTTCGGTCACGTGTCCAATTATTTGCAAGGCACCTGTGCAATTTCGCATAGACCAGTGTTGTCACTATGGCGACGATGATGCTCTCCACCCAGGAAATAGTGCAGATGGTTGCCATGTGGGTGGAAAAGGTAAGGAATCGGTTGGGATTGGGAAGGGTTCGGTTGTTTGTGGTGCATGATTTTGTGCATCACAGCTAGTATGCAATTAGTTAACATCTGGGCAGGCTGTAAATCACCTCTTGCAAGTGCAGATGCACCTGCCCAGATGTTAACTAACTGCATACTAAGAAACCAAGTGAGAATTGGCCTCTGGATGGGCTACCAATTTCCCACCCGAGTTATACGACGAAGAGCTGTGCTTGGCAATATACCTACTAAAAGAATTCTATGAGAGGTAGAAAATTTAGAAATACACATGATTCTTCTGTTCAAATGCTGCCAGAAGATCAGATGATGTTCATTTGGCTGCAGGTGGTTTTTAATGGTATGTGACACTTGCTGGCCATATGATAAAACTCATAAATCCTTTTCATGTGGCAGGAGAGCTATTGCCATCCTTTCATACAAAGCATCTCAACACAATATTCTCCCCAAATGCCTTTCCTAGCTGCTAATAGGAAATTGAACATTGGTAGTTCTGGTAGACAAAGAGAAAAGGCATACAACTCTTTGGCTCCAGAATTCCTATGTTCCAAATCCTGCTATTAAAAAGTCTCTTCTATAAAAATGTTGCTCATAGTTATTTTGGAACACAAGTAACAGAAATTAGAACTTATGACATGTACTAAAAGATCTTAAATGATTCCCTATATTCTTTATTCTCTCTTCTTATATCTTCCTTTCCTTTGCTCATGAAGCTTCATATTATTTACAATTTTATGTGATGGATGCTAGACCAGGAAAAGGAACATCTGATCCCATTTGTGTCTTTTTGATGCTTTTATGCTTCCAGACATTTATGTGTTGAATACTATTTTTATTGAGTTTTTGGGGACATGGTCTAAGACTGAATTGACTTGACCTCTCAACTGATATGGAACTCCACCTCTTTTTATTCATGATGGCTAGTCAGACAGCCTCAGCCTGATAGAATTTGGGCTCAACAGGTTCCACTTAATCCATGTGCCACAGCATGGGCTAGTGGAAAGAAGATGTGCCTACAGGTGCATCTGCAAAATGCATGGACAATGACTTACATGTAGCAATCTACAATGACAAACATGTCCCATAAAGTCTTCCATGCTCTATAATGTCCTTAATAATGAACCCATGCAAGTAGTCCACCTGTACCTTCAGGATATGTGTCTGTTCACAAATATCCATCAGCGTGCATAACTAGTGTACATAGTTGTGCATGTTGTATGTGAGTAAAAACATCTTTCTGCTTCCAGTAGAATAGCTTTTTATACATTATGCACATAACTCCACTCAGATGAATGGGCACTGGTAAAACACTCCAAACCATCTCAGTAATATGAAAAACACAACAGTTATGGGGAGTTGGAGCTTAGGAAGCCCATGTTAAAATGTATATAATAAAAGTGCCATGCTTACTTTTGTCACATTAAACACGGGAGTAATAGCCAAAGCTTTTTTTAACAAAAGTATTAAGTGTCTTGATTTACCAATGAATTACTGTCTCTCATGGATTCAAGTCAGCATTTTAGGTCCTCCTGGTTAGCGCTTGAATTCCTATTAGACAGGTTAGGAAAGGGGGATTTTTAGGGTGAAGGTGAAAAGCTTTTTTTGTTATCACTGTGGTGACAATATGAAACCAAACTCTTTCCCTTGCCACAGACATTACACAGCAATATCACCACCACATTAGATAGAAGTCACTGCACCTGACCCTTCTAGTCCCATGATGGTCACAGGAAGTCACAAGAATTCTCCTAGATTTCAACTTTCTTGGTGCAACGAAAGATCTCAGAGCTTGAGAGGCACCACATAACAAAAACATGCACTGCACAACGGGTCTTCTCCTTCGGGATCTCCTTTAAGGGTGCCATACCTACTTCGGCCTTCAGCCTCTAATATGTAATGTTCAGTCATGAATGTTCAACAAGCAATAAAAAAGCCTCACATTATACAGTTGCAATGTTGATATCTTACAGGTTTTTGCACACACATGAGCTTCTACTGATAATATAATCATAGAAAATGAAAAAGGCATTTTGTTTTGTTTCGATGCTTATGCCAAATGTCTGTCTCCTCAGGTCCCTTTTGTGGAGGGAAAACAATCACTTCTTACTCCTGCATGCTAATTCTACTATTGTATAATGACTAATCCCTTACACAGGGAAAGTGGAGAACAGAGGGTTCATGCACACAGAATCCATCTTTATATACCAAATTTTGGATTTGTCTGATATTTAGGACTATGACAGACCAGAGAAAAACCCACATTTGAGACTCCAATTAATTTGAGTTGGATACATATTATCTGTCATCATGCAGAATAATCTCATCACATTTGGTGCCATATACAGTATTAACATTATTGTGTGGGGGGGTGGGTTGGTTTCTCTTTTTTATGGTTTGGTTCTTCTTTATTGGTAATTAAGAAAACTGTAGCCAGCTGCAAAAAATTGACTTTTCCTCCAACAGGTAACTTTTCCACTCCATACTAATCAGCATCTTTGTCCTTTCAAATTGTCCACTTAAATGATGAATGTTCAGCGACTCAGTGAAGCTGAGTTTGTATAAAATATGAAGAAAACAGTTTTTTTGTGGCAGCTAAGGTAGATAGCACATCTAGATAGATGTTTCCCATAGCTGTAGGAAGAGAAAAAAATAACAACATCTGAACACTAGAGTTGACATTTCCAAATTATCTACACAGATGGTTTACAGTTTTCTGGTTTACAGATGAACAGCTACTGACATCCAACAGACAAGACCCAAATTCAAGTTCTACCTCATGCATACACCTAAGATTTCAGCTGTGCTAAGTCACCTTATTTCAACTTCCATAAAATGCCAGAATCATATCATTCACGAAGGACCAATGGTAGAAAGGAATCCCTTCCTCCATTTTTATTGTTTTTATTATTGTAACAGATTTTATTGTGCAGTTCTTCCAGAGGACTAGTCTGTTGTGGTGCGATTGTGGC
Organism: Aspidoscelis tigris stejnegeri; assembly: GCA_023333525.1. NCBI lineage: Eukaryota > Metazoa > Chordata > Lepidosauria > Squamata > Teiidae > Aspidoscelis > Aspidoscelis tigris. The sequence goes on from JALMGA010000008.1 coordinate 47,666,576, forward strand.
CTGAGACATAATGAAACTGACAACTTTTTCTTTGTGTTTAATTCAGCTTAGATCCTGCTTTTAAAAACAGCTATGGCAGATAACTGTTGGCTGGCAGACCTAGCCTTGATGAATTCGATTTTTATTATTTATTTACCAAATTTATATAGTTCCTTTATAAGAATGAATTTCCAGTCACCACACAACACACTTTAGACAAGTATGTAAAGCACATTTAAAAGTTCAGACCAAACTATTCCCATTAGATGGTGGGGAAAGGCTTTCCAGGCACCCAAAATGTTTTTTTGGTGGCAGCAAGAAACGCACACTAGAGAGATACTGTTCTAAACAAAAATTTGCTCATTACTGAGCAGAGGTTGAATTTTCATCCCAACCCTAGCTCACCCTCTTCTAAGCCATTCTGGTAATAACAATAACAATTATGATAACTTGTGTCTTAAAAAATGACAGACTAGGCTAATTCAATCCTGCTTATGTTTAGCTGGCCTTCACTGTAAGGCCTACTCCATCTTCATTTTGTGCTAGTTCGAAAGAAGCTACTAATGGAGACATTAATTTACCTGACATTTAGCTGCTAAGTAATTTCTAAAGAACCACAAAGAACATTCTGCACTTGAGCAAGAGCTGTTGGAAGAGCTTCAGAAGCACAGTTGTTTTATTTTACTCTACTGTATTTTAATGTTTCTATTAACTGTAACCTGACCTAGGACCTTATGATGAAATACTCGAAATAAGTAAATAAATCTGCATTTGAATCCTATGCACCCCCAAAGAACTATATGCTTTATGTACATTTCTTATATAAAGTGGGTTCTTTATACAAAAACGTGCATTTCTGTGCATGCTTTTACCTCATGCAAATAGCATTACAAAATCTGTAAGCTAAGCTTCATTCCAGTGTAAAGCCAAGTTTGGAGGTCCTGGAAGAAGCAACAGTATCGGACCAATCCAATTACACTCCCTTATCAGCCTGCCCCCCTCTGCCCTCCAAAAGAAATAATATCCTGCTTGCTTACCCTGGCACTTGCTCTGTTGGCCTTTTTCTCTTCATCAGGAAGTGGAGGCATTGGATAAGGACATTTTCTGCTGGAGGCAATGGAGCCGGTAGATGACGAGGGGGACTTTGCAGGAGAAAGAGTCCTAGGATGTTGAAACAGACAAAATAAACAGAATGTCTTGGAATGGCAGCCCTTGCACAGGGACTGAAACTGTTTTGAAGCCCTGTTTAACAATGAATGCCAAGGCTTCCAAGCTAAAATTATAGGGAATAGTTTAGTAGGGTTGTCTCCTACAAAGCAGGTTTTTTTTCCATGTAAAGGGACACTTTGCACGAGATGTTCCCCTAGAACTGTTCCCATTTGCCAGCAATTAAGCAATATGAAACGGATCAACTCTGTGCAATTTTATGCATCAAACGATAAAGCAATAATAATAATAATAAAGATAGAAGGAGGGGGATCGTGATTTGTGATGACCAGAGTCAATGCAGCAGAATGACCAAGTTAAAATGAGTCCCCTGTTCAAACCATTCTTCATCCTAGGTGGCTTTAAGGGAGCAACCCTCTTTCAGCTTCACTGTCATTTCAAACATGGAGATGGTAGAATGGCCCTATCCTATAAGATTTGTCATAAAATGTTTCTACATCTATTCTTGCTGAAGTTAAAGCTATTCCACTGTAAATTAGAAGCAGCAATAATTTCATTTTATTTGTATCCTTTTTGTGTTTGTTCAGAACGACAAATTGATGGAAGCATTTGCAAACCAGTCTCTTTCAACGAATGCTTCTATCAATGCTTATCAGGGCTGGGGACACTGTGACTTATGAAGTTACTGCCGACCATCAGGGATGATGGGGCTGGTAGTTCACCGATTATCTGGAAAGCCACGGTTCTCCCCTCCCCCCACCGACTTACATCACTGCAAACGTTCTCTAGTTCAGACTTTTTAACATCTTATGCACATCTCTTTGGAAGTAAGCACCATTGTGGCCAATGTAGCTTATTCTTATATGAATGTGCATAGGACTGCTCAAAAATAAGAGCAGGAACATTTGTTACAAGGTGCAAAAGGGCATGTTAGATTATACAAAAGGCATGCAATTTAGAGGTCTGAATGGTTAATTATGAAGAAACAAAGGCAAAGAGAAAGTGCTAAAGATCTAACTCATTAGACATGCAAGCAACATCCACTGCACACTGGCTCCAGCCAAAATAAGGGTTTGGTTTGGTGACGGTGTTGGGGAAGGAAGGACAGACAAAAATGCATTGATTAGTTAGGGCAATCAGCATTTCTGTACAAGTTGAGGAGAAAGCAGCAAGCCAATGTCCGCATCACATAAAAGGCATTCTTTTGCAGGTCTTCTGCACTTTATTGACCACAACTTCAGACTCAAGGACATCGAGATCCAAACTATCTTAGAATCAAGATAGACACAGCTGGTCGTCAACTTCCTAATATGCTGAAGAAAATCTGAAATAATTGCACTTTCACCTTGGTCCTGTTTTCATGGCATTCCGTCCTTACACAAAATTCCTGGCTTTCTGATTTTCTAGGTGTTTTTTTTTAAAATATTACCACTCATTCTAATGGCCGTGCCAGTTATATGCATGGATTCCTTTGCTGTCTCTCTTCGCAATGCATCTCTGTGCATCAAAGATCAGTACCATCTCCATACTGCTCCAGATAATATATTCCTCTATCTCTGAGACAAAACTGCGAACTCTTTCTGATAAAGCAATGTAGGCCCAACAGCATATTGCATCATCCGGGATTATGTAGCCATGCAGCCATTTCTAATTACACAGGGAGAAGGAAAGGGCATAACCCAGAGAAACCTGAAGACTGCCCCAGGGCCCAACCAATCCCCATTTGATGTCATCCAAATTTTTTTTATTACAGCTTTCTAGGACTGGTTGGAGTTGCAATAGAAAGGCAATAGATTCAGGAAGACTCACAGAGCTCCAGAATAAGATACAAAATGAAACCTCTTTCAGTTTTCATCCTTATGACTCAAAATAGATGTGTGTGGCTTAAGCTTCATCCAGACAATACTTACTTAATCCACATTATTTGGATAATCCAGAGTAAAGCATATCCAAACACAGTTTATTCCAGATTATCCAAGCTTTATTCCTGATTATCCAAATAATGTAAATTAAGTGCCCTCTGGATGAAGCTTTAGTGAAAATATCACCTAATCTGCATGCTACTAGAACTCAATCACACAATTCAATTATATGAAAGAAATGCAAAGACTACATTCAGCAGTACAATGTTGTAATACAAGGAACAATGACAAGGAAGTGCATTTCTGCATGTCCCATCTCTAGAACCCATGGCATATGCTCCAAACTAGGCTGTCCTAGAACATGATTACAGAACGTAACCAGACAATCACCGTCATGTTCTTCATTGACTAGGCCAAGATTTCAAACAACCAGCTGCTCTAAACTGAGCTCAGAAGTTCCAAGTTCTGCACTAAAGTTACGAGGAGTTATTCTATTTTGGCTCTGCTAAATGCTGTGTTTCCCTGGGATGAGTTGAAGTGTATGATGAGCACCATTTGTGAGAAATTTTGCACCTAAGAATGGACATGGATCAGAATCAAGGTGGGGACAGATGAGGTGGGAGAAGAATGTGTAAGTCTGTAAGAATGCTCTGATCTGTGTAGTTTTTGCAACAGTATTTCCCATAGAGGTTTTTTCTCAGCTCCACAGTAGTGATCTGGGTAGGCGATTCTTAGGATTTGGCCTTGGGTGTCATTCTACATAGTGCTATTTCTGTAATATGGTAGAATTTTGAAAGTGTGTCTTTAGGCTCATGCTCTTTGGATTCTTCCTCACCCTCCCTCTAAACAGAAAAATATACACAGAGATCCTTTCCTTTTTCCATAATGGTTGTACAAGTGACAGATCCAAAATAATTAAAATTGATCTGTGACTTTTACAGTTAGTTATTTGCATTTTTGTCCTGTCCTATACCCAAAGTTCTCAGGGCGGGTAACAGTGTTAAAAAACCAGATATGTGCATTTAAAAAATAACAGTATATATTAAAAGATATCAGTGTCTGAAAAGTGGGAAGAGAACATGCATCCCCATTTAACCAAAGGCCAGGGCATTTGCATTTATTTGGTTAGTTAGCAATATGGAGGCAAATAACATACGTTTTGAGTAGTCTCTGAGGAACAATGGAGGACAGTGGTCTCAGAGTGAGTTACAAGAAAACAAAAATAAAAACACTATTAAAAATGAACTAACTAAACCAGCCCACAAGAAGAAGAAGACTTGGCTTTTCTAGCCTGCTTTTCTCACCCATCTAAGGGGATTCAAAGCAGCTAGCTGACAAAAGTTTTTCTATTCTTCTCCCCACAACAGAACACCCTGTGAAGTAGGTGGGGCTGTGAGAGCTCAGAAGAGAGCTGTGACTAGCCCAGGGTCACCCAGCTGTCTTCATGGGGGAGGACGGAATCAAACCCGGTTTTCCCAGATAACAGTCTGCCTCCCTAACTACTACACTGAACTGGCTCACATATAGCATAAAAAACTCCTTAAACTTCCAAGTGGTTACATGTGGCGCTAGTGTTCCCACTCCATCCTCATACCATCTCCAATCCACTTCCAATGCACTTTTTAAAGTGGTTTTAATGTGGGTGGCACTAGAGTAACAGTACAGTCTCTCAACTACCTCTGAGCTATTACTGAAATATTTGTATAAGAAAAAAAATCAATATTTGAACACAGCCTAACACAATTCTTTGCCCAACTCAGGTGGCCAGATTTGTATGTCTGCAAATGTGTGTATCTTGTGTGTTAACAGCCAACAATTCCCTTGCCATGAGTTTGAGGCCAAAGTCTAATTCCGACACTGGTTCTAATGACAACATGGAATGAGAGAAATTGTACATAAAGCAACTAGGTTTTTTTATATTTGCGCATATTAGCTCTTCACTGAACTTAGCACCAAAGGCAATGTTGAAATTTCCCAGATCAAACTCCAAACAAACTAAACAACTAAAAATTAAAATACTCAATTTTAAAAATTTCCTGGAAATAGATATTTTCTCGTGCAATTCTATTCCCTTCTATAGTACTCAAAGCCATCTACCATGGCATGAGTTGTACAACATATTACCATCTCTCTTTAATAGGTTCTTGGAATTATAACAAATTCCAGGATATATCTTGAAATAGAGGCACTAGCATGTGGACAGCAGGCTCCTATTCCAGGATATATCCTGGAATAAGATCCAGTGCAGAAAAGGGCCTAGTTTCCCTTTTCCAACTGTATTTTTAGATTTCTGTATTAAGGCAATATTTTTTGAAAGTACAGGATACAAACATAATGAATAAATAAATAAAAATCCAAGGTGCATCCTTGCTATAGGAGTTTCTTCCGAAATCTGTTATTTCTTCTTGTCATGTAACATCTTGCACTACTGTCCTATACAACAACCCAAGTGTTCTGGGTAAGCACACTTCTGGAAAACTGGAGAAACTCCTCTTCTGGAAACCTGGGAAGAAAAGGTTTGCTGCAGACACTGTATGTATGGACACAATATCCTCCTTTGACAATGTGCCACTGAAAAACATAGATGCTTGCAAGAGTTTTCATTGCAATCATGCGTGAGGTGACAAGCAGCATCCAGGCGGCTTAGAAGAGGCTTTGACATGGGGTAATTCAAACACCAGTCTGTCCCTCCCCCTTCCCATGAAAACTCTGTGCTAGAAAAGATGGATGAGAGAAGGTTTGGAAACATGAGGACCGCACACTGTCTCTCTGAGGTGATTTTTGGGGGTGCTCTTTTGTTATGTCTGAACACAGCCACAGCTATACCTAGGTGAGGCCCTTCCTCACGGCAATCTGCTAAAGAAGCAGAGCTAACTAGTCTTTTTGCTGGATGTTCGTCAACTAAGTTTCCACAAGAATTTTGAAGATTTTAATTCTGCACACACAAAACTGCATAAAACCACCTGAAAATACAGAAGTTTAACAAATGTCTGTCAATAGGCCCAAGTGCATGTCTGTCAGCAGGCCCAGTAAGACTGCTTATAGGGAGAAATAAAAAGGAGTTAACCAGGGGTGCCTCCAGAAGACAAAACAAAACTGTAGGATCTTCTTAGATCCCTCAATCACCTCTCAATGCCCCTGCCAAATGGCAGGAGGGAACCCTGGGAAAATACCAGGCTCTTACATCATCTGCTATCTGTTCTTGTTGTCATTAGTCTTGCAAAATAATCATAAGTTAGCAAGCACTCCCCATTCTCTTTGTTATTCTGAATACTTACTAACATACGGGTATTTGGCAAGAGGAACTATTATGCAGAGAGTTATGAGAAGTGATATGACCATAAAATACAGCATTATTGCTGGGTTTCCCATCATATTGCTATTTTGGGATATCGCCTCCATATCCCAGTATTGAATTGGGACTGCCACAGATATGGCAGCCCCAGTATAATTCCAGGACATTTGTGGGATTTTATCCATATCAGGAGGCACCCTATACGACTAGAGAATGAAGAATAAAATGAGCTTTTCCCTCTGCCTGGTAATCTACCCTGTGCTCTATTAACAGAAAGCCAAAATAAGAGGGGAAGGAAGAACTTAGTCTTGGGTCTTAGCGTTCTTTACAGATAACAACAGTCTAAGCAGGAAGTAATCTAGGATTTTAGCATGAGATTCTCTTTTACGTATCTCATTCCTGACCATTTTTAAAGAAAGCGCTGTCAAATGGCCTCATCATGTCTAGCTATTCCAACTGATGTTAAGCTGCTTTCCTCTTTGCAAATTTTGCAAACAGCATGGCCTTCCAAAGTAATGGGATTAGGGACAAATTGACTAGCTGACCACAATCTGTTTTCACATCCATTTCAACAACAAAGGCCGTTAAAATGAGGTGAGAATGAGTAAGTCTGACAATGGCAGAGAATCCAGTGGAATTGGATCAGCAAATTAGGGCAGTCTGAAATTATAACTAGAGAAAACCCTTTGGGTCTGTGCCTACACATGGAATTGAATGCAGGGCTAGTGCATTTAGTGCAACAGATTTAGTGCAAACCTCTGCAAGCTGAATGAGAAGTAAATAAACTGCTGTCTCCTGATTCCCCCCGATATACCATACTCCCCCCCCTCCACAGTGATTGCTGCAAAGCCAGACTGGAGGTGAAACAGTTAATGTTTTCCCCAGTACTGTACATTATAATGATTTCCTCTGCTGAGAATTCGGAAACAAGCTAAATTCACCCCTATTATAAGGTATTGTGGTCTGTAGTTAACCTGGAATAAAAATGGTAGAGTTAAAAAAAAACAGAATAGCAGTTTTAAACTCTTTATCCTTCCAGACAATTCTTCAGTTCTGATCAGGATAAGGAGTAACACATCTTTATTTGTTAGCTTAAAATGTGCTCATATACCAGGATCCAGTGATGTGAACAAATTCAGTTTAAATTAAGGCCACCTTGATTCAATTACAGCATTTTAAAAATTCAATTACAGCATACATGTTTGGGTTATTTTAATGGAACATGGTTGAGGGATGCCAAAACTGGCATTTAGATGCCATATTGATGATATTTCTGTAAAAGGATTTACAGTAAATTGCTACTCAGAAATTTAATATTTCATTGTAGATTTAAAAACCCGCCTCTTTAAACACTGAGTCTCTTTTAAGCCTCAGAGCTTGAGGTGAACTCTATCACGGTTTTTATTGAAACTGCAGCTGATTCCCTCCACATCTTTAGATCCTAGACATGGAGCCTTTCTCCACTCACCTATGCAGGTGTGGATCTGGATTAGGTATGGGCAGCTCCTGGTCTGTTCTGGACCAGCCCCTATACCAGCCTCAAATCTTCCATGAGCTTTGAAGCCCCCAGGGTATTCATTTGGGCAGTGAAACAAGGCCACCAAAATGGGTCCCCCATGGTCCTAGTATGCCAATGGACCTTGTTATTGAGGTCTAACAGTATTTTGGGCAGAGGCAGACCAGAAGGCCATTTCTGCACCTCTTGATTTGTAACAGGCTCCGACCCATATACACAGAATGTGCCAGAGGGGATGAGGCCTCTCTAGTTGATACCAGCAAATGGACAAAACAGGTGCAGAAGAGGATAATAGCGTACACTGATTTGGATCTAAGGTAAGTTCAGAAAAGCCCTAGTTGGGCCACTGACAGGGCCAAACATCTGCACTGTGAGCAAGCAGCATGTGACTACCTATAGCATATCGTTTATTGCCCATTGAACTGTTGTGGAAACAGCAACCAGAATTTACTTTGAGCTGGACACTGTCTGTGTATTTCACCTGCGAGGTGCCCTGAGTTAACTTCTTATTTGCTCTGGCAGGTTTAAGAACCCCAAGCCAACTTATCTGGCAACATGTTATACATATATGTGAGAGACATGGCACATGTTTTCTTCCTGCTGCTCATTGCCCCACCTGAAAAGCTGCCAGACTGGCATTCTTGAATCTTGGTCCTCCACAACAAAGGTCCTACTGACTTGCGGCTAGAGCTGGCCCTGTCTGCTATGCCAGTGTTGTTGAAAGCTAGTTTTTCTCCATTTCTTTTTCCAAGTTTGCCACAGGCAACAGAGATCAGAAACAGTGTTGAAGCTAGTGGGAGTGCCTGTTGCAATGGACCCTTAAATGTGGTCTATGAGATGCTCTTTTTTTAATTTCTACACCTGCAGGAAGAAGATAGCTGAAGGTATTCCATGTTTCATATTTTTGGGTCCAGAAAACACACGAAACAAATATTACTTGTTTGCCTCCTTGATCATTTAAAATAAAGTTCAAATGAATTTATGTTGATTTATCACCTTAATAAAGGCAGTGGAATACATCTTTAAAGTTGTGCCTATTCAACAGTTGAAGACTTTTCCATAAGTTTCTGAATATGGCCTAACAATCACTCCAAATCTCCAACAAGTAGTTTATTTAGTTTCACTTAAGGCCAGCAGAAACTAATGCTCATCTAAACCCTGTTTAGCTAGAAGATTAACTACCACAAAATGATAATCTACTGCTTCTCCCACTGTCCCCTATGGCAGAGCTTTGGAAGAGACAAAATTTCCAGTCTCCCTGAACCCCCTTGGCATGCCTCCCTTTTGGCTGTTGTGCACTGTCAGTACAATCACTATGGACCCTGATATCACTGTGTCCACCAGGTTGCCATCTTTACCTGGTTTCACAGTCACAATAATGTTTGCTTTCTCACAGATCCAATGTTTCCTCTTGCTGCTAGTTAGCTTGGAGCAGACTTATGCTGAACAGTGGGGGCATGGGAAATGGAATTTTACTAGGATGCTTCATGTGTCTGATGCTTCCCTACAATCCCTGAATTCTGTTTTTGCAATAACATTTGAGAACATGCTGAAGTTAAGTTCTCCCCTGTTGTTGAGTCTGGGCCTGGGGTGTTGATTCTAACAGTGCATATTTTGGGAATGCACTACCAGAAATACCATTTTGGAAAGCACCACCACCAGTAGGACACTATGGAATGCCACCTGCACTAGTAAAGAGCAGCACTGCTACAGTAGAAGCCCTGAACTCCAGCAGAAAGCACGTATCTGCCTCATTTCACTTTCCCATCTACTGGCAGATCTCAAAACTCTGGACCATACTGAAATAGTGTTTGTTATGCTACTAGTTTCAACAGGGCAAACATCTATTTGAGTTATTATTATCTGATTAGTGGTATGCCAGAAATCACGCCCACAAAACATCACTTAGCATAAAACAAAGAAAAAAGCTACTAAAAGCTAAGGATGGTGATGGGAAACACATGCACTATGAACATCCTTTCAAATTGCTTCATTGAATCATTCAGAAAAGAAGTGTAACTGCACAATGAAGCTTTGAAAAGGATATTAAAAGGCAGCAAATGAACAAAAGGGACCTTGGCACCTACATAAAAAACACTTGTATTGGAAGATACAAGAGAAGGAGTCCCATCATATCCAGAATATGCTGGGGTAGGTCTTAAAAGATGATAGAGAATTAATTTATAAAATACCTAAAGTAGGGTCCTTCAGTGTTTTTATTCACATCTTCTACCCACTTAGCTACATTATATTCTGTTTTGAACCATGGGTTTAAATACCTGCAAAAAGCAATGAAAGGGAACAGAAGAAAGCAGAATACAAAAAATATCTGAGAACACACAGAACAACTAAGGATGTTTTCATCCCCAAAATGTCAGGGCCTTAAACAAGTCAGGGTGGATTTGGGGCAACTAAAATCTGAATCATGGGGTTCAAAATGAATTCCTTTGGAAATGAATACAGATGCATGTTTTCAATTTATTCTCCTTAAATACACCCTTCAGGGAGGAACTAACCATCTCTTAAAAGATCACTTAACCCATGAATTCAGACAGAAAGAACTAAGAAAGTCTCTCCTTGAGCTTCCTACATAATCTCCAAAGCATTCCACCAAATGGGAAATGAACACAGGACACACGTTCTGAAAATGAAGAGAAGGAAACACCCTTCCTTTACTATAAGTCTGGGGCAGGAATAATAATATGCTCCTATAATCAAAATGTCTTGACTGCCACTCTAATGAAGTAGTCAGAATGCTGGACAGGGAACTGGAAAACCAGAGTTCCAGTTCCCAATAGATCATTAAGTTTACTGGGTACTTTTCTACCACCCTCTGATTTCTAGCCTAACCTATTTGCTAGAGTTTTTGAGAAAAAAACTAAAACTGGGAAGGAAGACTGTGGCCTTGAGTTTCTCCGAGGGAAAGCTGGATATGCACATACCAAGAAACAATAAACAATAAATCTAGGGATGACCTAGGAGACAACAGTTGGGAGATGATCCTTAGTTTACAAAACTTATACAAAGCTATATACTTCTTTTAGTCTTAAAGTTCCAGGTAAACCAGCTCATAGCAAAGGGTCAGACAATTTTACTGACCAGCTTGGTAATTAAAGATGGGTTCGTCAGACTGATTAATGTCTTATGGCCGCAACACAAAAGGGTTTACTTACACCATATGACAAGCTGCCTATGAGAAGGCAGACAATACTTTGCTTGCTACCTGACTTTGGCGGATGATGTCAACGGCTCAATTTAAGAAATAACTTAAGACCACCTCTTCCATCCAGACCACTCTTAATTTCAGGGCTCTTACTTGTCTATCATTGCCTCTTTTGAAAAAGTTTCTATGGGTGTTTTTCTTGCTTCTTTTAATATTTTTAACTGACTCTTCTTTAACTGCTCTGAGATGTTATTAAGCAGGTGGAGTACAAGGAGACAAATAAATAAAGCAAACAAATTTGGCTTTTTGGGCTCAGACAAGAGGAGAAATGGCTCTAGAGGGAAAAAGCAAATGGGCAGTTTTGGTGGATCACTTGCCATGCCCACAGCAGTTAATGTGTAGTAATGATCTACTGGATAGAGTCATTCAGGCTGCAAACTCCTAAGCACACTTACACAGAAGTAAGTCCCTCTGAACTCGGTGGGATTTAATTGCAAGAAAACGTTCATAGGGTTGATGTTACAGGAGCTTTTGCATGTGGCCTCCAAACCAGGATCATGCTCAGAAGAGATACTTATTCACTGAACATCTGGAGAGACAACTGAATTTGAGCACCACAGATCAGATGGCCATTTTTCAAAATAAATAGAAACTGGTTAAGATTTTCTGCTTCCAGTTATGACTGAGATGTTCATCAGTTCAAAAAAGGGAAGAACCAGCTGTGTGATACAGCAGCTAGGGAAGCCTGCATCAGCTGGCTTCAAGCTACAGTTTTCACTAGGTCCAGGTAGCCTAGCACTGAACAGAGGTATGTTCAAACGCTAACGATGGAGCGACCTTACTAACTCTCTGACTGGCTTAATAACTGATGGCAGTCATTGCAATGCTGCAATGATCTGAAATCCTGCATGCCACCATCTATTTCTTAGCGAAATACATCCATGGTTCTTATACAGCCATGAACCACAGTATTGTGGCATTTGAAAATTGCAATTTATTCAAATAACCAACTCCACTGGCCTGGCCAAGGCTTTGACAAATCTTGGATTTTATAAAAAGACATTTATAGTTTTGTGCGGCTGTGGAGGGAATGTCACTTGGGCTTCCAAAAGTCAGGACACAGGGGAGAAAAAAACTACACTCTTCTAGACACTAGGTAGCAACATGTTAGGGATAAAAATAACTTTTTGCTGAAACCAAATTGAGTTTTTATGCCTAAGGGTGTCTCCAGAATGGTACCGAAAATGCCAGACATGATTGTGGCATTCTCAATATAGGCCCAGAATATCAAGGTGATATCCCATAATGCTGCTATTACAGGACATCTAGCAATGATGCTGTGTTTCTCTTAATAGTGACTTTCCTCTGTGTTCCAGTTCCTTCTGTTATAACTGCTCTTGCAAACACCCAGAAGCCAGCCAAGCATGCAAAGGGAAGTGGACATGTGCTTGGCTGGCTTCCGAGTGTTTTCAAGAGGAATTATAACAAAAGGAACCGGCAGACAGAGGTAAAAGTGTTACAATTTCCTTCTCTATCTGGCAGGGGTAGCAAGAAACAATTGCAGGATCTTCTTTAGACCCTGTGATTGTCCCTTGTCTTCTTGAGGCACCCTAACAGAAAATCTATGTCTAAAAAAAGTTTAATTTATTATATTCAATAATAAAATAATTCTGTCTAAGCTACATAAGTTCACCCCATCACATAAGCACAGGCAAAGCTTTAATTCTCTATCAACTATAATTGCTTCTAATTAGTCTACTTATTTAACCAGTGAAAACTAGGAGTGCTTTATGTTTTCCATTTCGTTTCCTCATTAAAAAGAAAAAGTTCAAAGCACAGCTGCAAGACAAATTGTTAGCAAAGCAATGGGCTAACGGCAAGACATTGCAAATTAATTCATATCTTGCAATTTTAGAGGGCTCATGTGAGAACAAATGACAAACCTTTATATCCTACACTTTTTATTGCAATCTCGTTTGGTAATCATGAAGCACTCCTGATCTGGATTTTACAATGAGAAAAGAGAAGGTTATCACAGCAACAACCATGCAAGGGCTGTACAAAAGAGGTTTGAGGCATTGTATAGTACCAATTACACACAGGTTAATTTCCCTTTGTTCTGATCAACCTGAAAGTTGCAACTCACTATCAGGCCAGGATGCAGAATTAAATCTGGAGAGAGTCATCTCTACGGTGTAACTGTGCATCAGTCATCATTGATATACTGTAACCCATCTGAGCAAAATGGTAAATCTTTGCTTAGAACAAAATTAGATTCCAAACCCTATGTAACTAAACCATTTGCTTGATTTGGCTTGCAGCACACAGCATGCAACAATGCAAAAGTTCCAGGTTTATCAGAGTAAAGAAAAAAAAACTACATCCATCAGGCCAGCGAGAAAGAGGGCATAGCTAGCACTGCTGTCAGCAGAAGAACTTCCAAGCAATCAAAGTCTATTTTGCCACGAAGAAACTTTGGGAAAGGAAACTTCACTGGGGTAAAAATGGCTGCCCAAAATGGAACGGCAGTTGAAACTGACCTGTGATCCCGATTCCCTGGCTGGGGGTGGTGAGAACCCCCTTGGCTTATGCCTTGGGGCGGGATTTGGTTGCCGTGGGAAAGCCCAGGCTCAGAAGCATGGGATACCCTGCTGCAGAAACACAATATATAATAGGAAAAAAAAATCTAAGGCAGAGTTTATATCATTTATAGCAATGAGGAAGATGCACATCTACAGAGAAGGTTAGTACAAATTAAAACAACTTGGCTACCCACAAAGTTCACTGGAACATGCTTTAACATGCTTCTGGCTTGCAAAGAGTTGTTTTTCCATATGACCAGGTATTTATGTTAAGAAAAATGTCCAACAATAATTTGTCTCAGACTTAAGAAATTTTGTTGGATTGCAGAACAACTGTTTGATCTATTCTGTGCATTTCTTATCTTGCACTGAGTTTATGATCTACTGACATTTGAGTAAACCATTCTAAGGGATCAAGTGGTATTTTGATTGCCTTAAAGAAAAAAACTTACAAAATTAGGAGATGGTTGCCACACTCATGTATCTAACATTCAACTAGATATGCCGAAATGTGTTCAGAATCTGACAGCACCTTTCCTTTGGGATTTCCTTGGTTGTTCTCTGCACCCAGATGACAGTATTTTGATAACTAGGTGAACTATGGTGCCTCTCTGGACACCAACCCATACCTGCTGCCTGTGCTTACCCGCTTCATTTGAAGATCACCACCAGACTGGAACTGTGAGGGCTGACTGCATGACCAAAACAGTTTCTACTGGATTGTTCGGGGTGGGGTCAGGTAGTCATTTAAAGCAGCAGAAGGTCCAAGGCAGTTGCCTTGAGCAGCAGTCAAAGGGTGTTGACCTGTTAGGAGTCCATTTGGCAAGGGCAGGGAAGTTCTTAGCAAGTTTTAACTCTTACTTGTTTTAATCGCAGTTAGTATAATACTTTTTTAACTTTTAAAATTCCTTTTAAGGAAGGTACTATGTTTTAGCTATTCTGCACTCCCTGTAGCTGGCTCTGCCTCCTTTGCTGCTGCTAGAAGTGGGTCACAGAAGACAAGGAAGTAGAGGGCCCCCAGTGTGACAGACTGTTCCCTCTCCAGCTGGGTCATCAACCTGTATGGCAGGCAGTGTTGTTGGCCCAGGAGTAGATCTTCTCCTGGATGAGAGCCAAAAGGCCCTTGTGTTGTCCCCGTGCTAGCAGATATTCATCCTCTGTGGGCAAAGCTAGGAATATAGTTGCCAGTGGGGATCAGCTGACTGGAGGGGAAAGCCATGGGAATCCCTATTTTAGTTCTAATGGGCAGGGAGAAATATGCAATGACAGGCAGAGATAATAAGGATATTACTCCTTCTACTATATCTTCCGACGTTCAGAACATCAACCTCCTTATTCACTTGGAGGTGATGCTCTTAAATGCCATTCAGTCTAAAACAAGTCATTACTCATCCACAGTTTAATGGAGAGACCTGTGTGGGTGACCTTGGAGGCCACTGAAGAGCTGTGAAGGTGATATGTAACTAGCAGGCAAATAAACACAGAGAAAAGTACTGTATAACACTTTAAGAACTTCTAAACTGTAACTACAATTGGTGTCCAATGTTATTGGAACTCTAGTACTGGGAATTCGTTAAAATATGTGTATAACGTGAATTGAATATTAGCAACAGTCTAGACAGCAGATGTCATGAAGAGATGCAGCATATTTGTTGCAGAAATACATTCCGTGAAATAATAGGAAATTTACTCTGGAATGAACTATTAGATTCCTGAAGTGTCCTCAAGAGAGTTTTTTGAACCATTTTTGGCTTACAAAATTTAAAAAGTAATTGTTTTCTCCTCAAATCTCTGTTGCAAAACATTAAATATTACATTCTTAGCAAAACAACCCTGATTTAAAGGGTGATCAGTTATCAACAAGTGTTGGGAACAGTACAGCAAACACAGATAAAGAGAAGGTAAGGCTTTAAAAGTTGAATTCTGCTTATGAGCTGGAGAAGACTCAGGGAGGCAAAGGCTGCTTCCCTCCAACTTCAGGGGAAACACATCCAGGGATGGAAAACGAGGGAGGAAAGACATCATATTTCCCACCGTACTTATTAAAAATTCAACATAAAAATAGCTGAGAAGAGAGCAGAGGAATCAGCACTCCCTCTCACTCTTCTACCTAGCAAGCAGGTGTGGCCCTCATTCCCTGACTGCAGGAGAGAAAACTGTTCTAGTCCTTCTTAGTCTACTGAGGTTTGGGTGACTCCAGGGCTATGGATTCCCTACCCATGATGCAATGCTGGTATACAGTTAGCCTGTGCCTGGAAGAACAACAAGAGCAATTCTCGCAATGAAAGTGCTCTTGAAATTCTTTTTTCATTAATTCATTCAGAACTATGTTCTTAAGGGAAGCACTGAGATGACTTCTGTGACAAATGACTTCTGTGACTGATACAGTCAGACCCTGTATCTACTGATACAGTAATTGTGGTTTCAGTTTTCCCTGAAACTCCTCTGAAGCCTAGGACAGTGAAGAAATTGCACAAAATGATGCAAGATTTCCCATAATTCCTCTGAAATCTCATGGGATTTCACATGAATTATGGGAAATGGAGTGCATTTATCAGCATTCGAATTATCCGTGGTTTTTCTTTAACTATGGAAGGGTCAGGAACGTGTCCCCCGTAGATATGGAGGTCCGACTGTATACTCAAATATTGCCTAATTATATTAAGGATGAAAACTCCCTTCACTGGTTAGGAATTTCAGTGTCTTTTCAATAGGCTTTTCTGCACTCACCTCTCCATGGTCTGATCAGAGGGCCTGGACCAGTCAGGCCTACTGGTATGGACCACAGAAAGGTATGGCCTGGAAAAGTGCCATATGCACAACATTGCTGGTTCACACAAGCTTCAGGAGTGGTCTCTAAGGGTTCCAAAGGGCAAGGAACTTTCATTCCTAGCCTCAGATCCATTAGGGGATGTGCTTTGATGAAGCACCAAAATGAGTCCCCTGGAAGTCCTGAACACAAAGATCTGCCTTCTGCACACCTCCAAGGTCTGGACCAAAGTTTACAGGTAGACCCATTTAATTAGGTTTACCAGCAATCCCAGGAAGGGTTTCCTTAATAGAGATTGCACTCTTTCCATAGTGGATAGAGCATACTAGCAGGAAGCCAGAACTCACAGACCCACACTAATGTGCAGACAATGAGGCCCATAAGTGGATTTTACAATTCCTACATTACATAATGAACATGAGTGCAGGAAGGGCCCTTATTTCCAAGTCACTTTTTTTTGTTTTTCTTCTATTTAATTTCAATATTAATTTAAAAATAGGAATCTGGAGAATCGAAGCTGATTCTCTGAACCTAAGAAATCCCAAGGCAAAATGAAGATTTATGAAGTTCTACAGATCACAGGATTCTACATTCAGATCAGTGTTTAGGACAAGTAAGCACATAAAGCTCTTTCAGAAGTTTACACCCACACTGGATACTGTCAAGCAGTTAGAGGGACAAAGGGGCTTCTTTTGCATAATGGCAGATAATGCCCCATGTAAGGGCAGGCAGCACTACGCATATAGGTTGGTGTCCAGTCACTGAGGAGCAAGTTATGCTAGGGTCAAAATAATATAAGATAAAGCTATTTTTCTGCCTATCTTGATAAAAGCCATGCAAGAGATTTAATAAGGTAGGAGTTAGTTTTTGCTCCAAGCTAGATGTGATGTTAAAATATTTCAAATCGGCTTTCATCTGTTGCCTAAATGTTGCTCTCCACAACTGCATCTTTCTCTGAAGGACAGACAGCAGCAAGTGGTGTCTTCAAGGGTGAAAGATGCTGATTTCTCACTGAAATTAATTCACAAAGCTGAGCACAAATGTTCAAAAAAAAAAACACTGATCAGTACAGATGAACTTTAAAAAAACAAAAAAAAAACAACCAGAATGCTACTAAACCAAAACATTTATCAATTACTGGTCTTCCAATGTCAAAAGAAGTAACATTTTAAGGATCCATTTCAAATACTTTGTAGGAGGGTACCAAAACAGTTATTTGTACAGATCTTTTATTTTACAGAAGTACATTAAAACTTACTCAGTTGAATTGGACCGTGGCCTGAATCTTTTGCCTTTGACTTTTTTTCTGTTGCCTCCTATATTACCTGAAATAGACCAAAGGATAAGACAAAAGGACATAATGTTCTAGAACCTAGGGAAGCAGCATAAGAAAGTAATTTATATTCACCTTTACTCTCCCTTTGTGTTTTCTTGATGATGGCACAACACTAAAAATTTTCTGCTTCCAAAAATGGTAATAAACATAGCTAAACCAACAGTTATTCTCACCTTGCCATGAGTTGCTCCTGGGTCTCCCATTTTGACAGATGTCCGAAAGGTTCTTCGCATCTTGGATTCTTTCACTCCATGAATGAGATAATCCGTTTGACCTATAATAAACAGCAAGCTTTTTTAAACTTATAAA
The DNA here is from genome assembly GCA_023333525.1 of Aspidoscelis tigris stejnegeri. Classification (NCBI taxonomy): domain Eukaryota; kingdom Metazoa; phylum Chordata; class Lepidosauria; order Squamata; family Teiidae; genus Aspidoscelis; species Aspidoscelis tigris. Next base: position 47,684,555 of record JALMGA010000008.1, read on the forward strand.
AATACAGCACTCATTGAATCTACAGTTTAAGGTTATTCAAAGGTCTGTCTATGGTACCCAAACTGTTCCACCAAAATTATACATCCGTGTAGGCCTTTTATACCAGTTTAATTTCACTTGTGTTCCTTCTCTTGTGTCTTCAGTTATTATTTTCTGTTATTCTATGGCAACTGAGCTAATGTATTTAGCCACTCACCCACTGGTGACTAGAACAGATAATGTATCTATCATAAAGGTCTCTTTTTCTGATTCTAGGCCCATATTCTAGGCATTAACTGTTGTGGCCAGCCTTTCCATTTATTGTATGCTACACAAGAATGACTGCTAAATATGGACTGGGATCATGGAAACAGGTACTAGCTAAGGGACTACATCATGTTGATACAAAACAGATGTTGACTTTCTATTGGTATTTTAAAACTGTTTTTGAGATGGTACACACACAGGTGACAAAACTGACCTAGAAACAAAACAACACAGAAGTATAACCTAGTCTTTCCCTTTCCCCACCTGATTTCCTTAGAAGGAAGCTGGGAGAACAGGAATTAAAACATTTATCTGTTCCTAGTAGAAGCTTTTTAAAAGACTTACCGTAGGTCCTTTTCACATTTGGCCTTATTCTAGAATATATCTCAGGATAGGAGTCTGTTGTCTGTACGGTACTGCAGATTATAGCAGCTCTTGCCTGGGGCCTGCCTTAGTCTGCATGAGCACATGGACAGCAGGCACCTGTTCCAGGAATAAGGTCAAGTGCAGAAAGGCCTTTGGTTTTCCTAGCAGAAAACCAAACCAGAAGTAATAGTAACCTCTCTAATATGGAAAGTATTGAAAATCATTAAGTGCGATATCTCACACTATGAATGCCTCTGGATGTGATAAACAACAGTGATTCACTTGCAGCAATACTGGGATTGCCACATACATCCATGACAATCCCAATATTGTTCTTGGAAATTTACAGGAAATCAAGGACCAGTGCCATGTTTTCCACAATACCAGGTTCATTATTATTCACCATCCAAAATACCCAGATGCTAGGAAACACGGGGGGGGGGGGGGGAGTGGATGGGTGCTTGCTAACATCCAGGTATTTTGGAGCAGGAACAAGAGCCCAAAGAGCTAACAGATGAGGTAAGAGCCCAAGATTGACCCAGGATTGCCTCCTGCCATCTAGAAGCACCTTATGAAAAATGTTCACCATTCCTTCATCCGATTAGCCTCTTACTGGACTGTTTATACCTAAGAACTTATAAAAAGCAAATTCCCAAAGTTTGGGTTCATTTTCACCTATGAGGGGGATATTTTCCATTGACTTCTGTGACACTTAACTTCAACTAAGTTTGGTTTGTGTCCCTCTGTAATATTTATCTTTCTTTTCTTCTTTCCTAGTTAGTATTCATAATTAAGGCTTTTATGAACCTAGTAACCCTAGTAGAAGCTAAGCACCTACTATACATACATATCCCTTTAAAACTTCAAACTTACAAATATATACCGTATATTATAATGTAGGCAGACCTTAATAGAATTTTCTATCAATATACCATAAAGAATGACTATGTGACTGGAATGATTCAGTGGAATTATGGGATGCGTGAATAAGCAACTGACATACAGAATCATATAGACATTTAACCAATACTCATTTTAAGAGTCAAATAGTTCACAGGACAAATGAAATGTTGCTCCACTCTGTAGAAATAAAACCCATATAAAACAAAACCTTGGAAAACTGTATTTCCAAAGATTTTGTTACATTCAGCTAGCTGAGAAGTTCAGGATTTAGAAAATCTGATCCACAATATAACATCCAATGACGTTTCTCAGAAAACTGAAATTTAATCCCCCCCCAAAACACTAACGTTTGTCAAGACTCCATGTGCTGAGTCAGAGTCAGTTGTTAAATTGGCATTTGCCATGGTAAAGAACAGAGTTCTGTCAAAATAAAAACAAAACTTTCACTTTGACTCTAACATTCATCTCAGCATTATATATACATCTTAAATAGACAAAAAAACCTTTAAAAAATCAAGAAGTGTTGGCTTCTATACCCCACTTTTCTCACCCTATAGGGGACTCAAAGAAGCTTGACAAACCTTCTGTTCTTCTCACCCTGTGAGAGAGCTCAGAAAGTTGTGACTCGCCCCAGGTCTCCCAGCTGGCTTCATGGAGGAGTGCAGAATCAAACCAAGAGACTTCTAGATAAGAGTCCAGGACTCTAAGCACAAGACCAATCTGGCCCATAACCATTTCATAAAGTAGACAACCAAATGCTGTCCTGTATTAGTGTAAGTTTATGGCAAAATATGCAAAATATATTCAAATGCAAGTGAAAAAGCAATTTCATATTAACATCTGGCTGCTATAACCCACTGTGGACGAAGAGGCCTGCCAACAAGGTATACAAGGTGTCCATGGCGTCTTTCAGCAAAGGAAATGCAAAGCTTCAGATCTTCACTCATGCACAAAGTTTGTTATCTGTAACTAAATATCATGTGCAAGTCCAGAACATTTCTTTCTATAGAATAAAATAAATCTTTGCTCCTTCACAGTTTTGAATATTGCACTGGAGTGAATACTTATAAATTTAGCAGAATCAAGGATGTAGCAGCATGGGTTTTATGGCCTGATTCTTAATGCAGTAACCTTTGTAGGACATAAACACATAAACACAGCTTTGCCTCTCACACAGCTGGGTCAGAAGAGCCACTTACAAAAAGCAGCTTTCAACTTCTCACAGCACTTATAAAGGGTCACTGAGTATATAAACCGGCTATTCACTGGTCAATAAAAAGGGAAGTGCAAGCTGGAAATGTTATATCCAGAAGTTCCTTATTATTTACAAGAGGCATTTCTGCACTTGCCTTCCCGTACACTGGATGGGAGGGGTGCAGAAGAGACTAACGCATACTAGCATTCACACTAGGGAACGCTAGTACACGATAGCTTAACCCCCACACCCCTGGACACTTACCTCCATCCAGGTACACGTCTGATCCTCTGCAGGGTGCCATTTTGACTGTGGTACCCCGCATGACTGCATGTGCACCAGTGCTGGTATTATGGCGACAATGATACTCTGTGCATGTGCTGGGTCATCTGAGGACCTCAGATGAACCCCTTGCACCTGAAAAGCTAGGTAAACTTTGAGTTGGGATTGGGGAGGGTTAGGTTGCTTCTGGTGCATCATTTTGTCCATCATAGTTAGTTTGCAGTTAGTTAACATCTGGCTAGGTAGGGGGCGTTTGTAGGCTATAGATGCCTCCTGCAAGTGCAGATGCACCTGTCCAGATGTTGACTAACTGCAGACTAAGAGGCCAAGTACAAACTGGCCTAAGGTTTAGGTTCTGGGAATGCTCATGAATCCCCAAACCTGTAATGAGGAGGAACCCAGAAGTGGCCCACACTGCCACTGCCACCACCCAATGTGCCCTACCCTCAAAAATAGCCACTTCCAGAGTTCAGTCTTTTTATTGTGACTGATGTGGAGTGGCACAAATATAACATACCAAACTCATGGGTAAAAGACCTGCAAATAACGAAGAGCTACTGTATGGCAAGTGGCTGAGAACAAAAGGAGCAGAGCAAACAAGTGATAAAAATAGAGCATATCTGTTCTCACATATCTACTAATCCATTAATAACAGTTAAACATAGCATCCTCCTTCTTTGATTACTAGATTGAAATGTTGAATTTATGATGGTTTTAGTGATGGTGGCACTGCCTCAAGTGATATTTTGTCCAATCGCTAACTATTGTTTCATATGTTGGAGAACACTCCACCCTGAGGCTCCGAAGATTCAGGTGGACTTGCTTCCAGGGGGAAGAAGACAGTGCTGAGGGGCAAACCCTCTTAAGTGCAATCTTTATTCTCATTTGATTCTTAAGCTTCAAGAAAAAAACAAATAGCACATTTTCCACAGAGTGGGGGAAAGTAATCTGTAATCAAAGACGGAAGGAGTTTTTCAAAAAATGCAATCTACAAAGGGAATGAAAGAAGTAACCAAACCTGCTGCAAAACAATGAAAGGTTCTGACTAATGGAATAATGTGTGATGGAACAGGTAGAAATCTGAAAATGCGACAGAAAAGCAGACCTCTTCTTAGAGCTAGATGCAGAGTTTGTGCTGACTCCAGGAGGCATGTCGCTATAAAAGGAGTCGGCCTCAGCAGGCTTTTTAACATAATCTCCCTGAGGAATTTGTCTAAAGCACAATGAACATTTTCAAGTCAGAATCAAAGGTATACACATACAAGATAGGTATTTCTACATGCGTGCACACACACCCACACATACATTCCCACAAAGAGACAATGCAGGTGAGAGAGTTTGATATTCTGTCACTTAATTATGCAAATAAGAGACATGTTGGGGGGAGGGGGGAGGGGGAAGGTTTATATTCCATAAATTGGAAACTGATCTCCATGGTACTTTAATGTCTAATTTATCATGCTCAACAAATTGTGCTTAACAATTCTGCTTAAAGACAATGAGTTTGAGATGTATAGATAATATTATGCTGGATTTTACCTGAGTTCACTTCATGGTCAAAATATATAACATCCTGAAAAGATGAGGGACTTATAACTATTTGCTTTTGAGGCCTTTCCTTGGGAGTTTTTGTTTGTTTATTGAAAAAGGGTTTACTAAAAGAAATGTTCCTTTTAGAATTTTATAAGCTTGAAAGTGGACATCTAGAAAGAGCATCGTAGGGAAGAAAAAAGGATAGCTATGAAGTTTAGTTGAAACTGTTCACTTCATTTTTAAACAGTACCTGTGGTGTAGCACTAGTAACAAAAACGACAGTAGGGAGGGGCGAAAAATGTTCATCACCTTTGCTATTCGTACAAATTGTGAAGGTTCAAAATCGCATTCAGATCGAATATTGGCTGTATTCAAAGACTGATCTTCGAATGCAAAGTGAAAGCTTGTGTGTCTTCGTTCAACGCTTTGGATCAGATTTAGAATGGATTCAGAGGTTCAACTAGTGGTGGCAGGGATTCGAAAAGAACTGGAAGCCCAGCACACTTGAAGCGGCCCCATTTGCTTTGATTTGAAGTGAACAGGAAGGAAATATTTGTGCACACCCCTAAGAGACAGTACTATCATCTGCTCTTTGCTGCTGCTCTAAGATCTATATTTACATACAAAAGTACCTAAGCAAGTGAAAGCATTTAGCTACCTTTTGCTGATCTCAAAAACAAGCAAAGCGAACGTGCTTCTTAGTTTTTAGATGGCCAAGTATCAGAAAATGACAGGACTTTATTTTATTTTATTTTATTTTATTTTATTTTATCTATCTATCTATCTATCTATCTATCTATCTATCTATCTATCTATCTATCTATCTATCTATCTATCTATCTATCTATCCCGCCCTATACCCGAAGGTCTCAGGGCGGGTTACAATATTATAGGCCAGCCTGAAAGACTGAAGATGACAGTGGCAAATTAGTTCCACACTGTTGGCAACATGACTGCATAGATGAAGTGAAGCTTAGGGTGGCACTCCTTCAAATTACCTTTGGAAAGTTTTTTTTTCTTTTTGCTGGCACAAATTAGTGCTATCCTAGCAGGGGAAGTGTGCCAGGTGCCAGCTCAGCAAGCAGCAAACACATTGGCTGAAAATAACCGCGACTGCTATGTTTGAAGCTGTACCACACTAGTTTCAGTTTTACAGGGCTTGGCTTGGCAATGAACTCTGAACTGGTTGGGGCTCAGCATCAAGCAATGCTGAACTCACCCCCACTCAAGGCCACCCTGCAGATAAGGAACCTGCTGCATTGTCTGATTTGCCAGGGATGAGGATATTTCTTATAGATGGCGTGGTATTTTGTCATGTCTTCAAAAACAACAACAACAAGAGAAAACAAATTTGACAGCAGCCAGGAGGAGGACTGTAGTTATCTGCATCACTAATACCAAGAAAATGAAGAATTTGAATTAGAAATGGCAAAAGATATGAAAAAATCAGATTGGAAGTGATTAGCATTCAAACAAACATTCTGAAGTTCAGCCAAAGATGGTGAACCTATAGTTGTTCATCTGTTGCCAGAATTTGGATTCATGACCCTTTCCGCACTTGGATAGGGGCCTGTTGTCCGCATGCTAATGCAGACTATGGCAAGTCTCACCTGCTACCAGCCATCGTCTGCCCTAGCATAAAGGCAGCAGGGCACTATTCCAGCTTATGTTCCAGAATAAGGCAAAAGTGTGGAAAGGCCCCATGTTACTGACTCTACATCAGGAGTGTTAACAACATCGAGCAAACTCAGTCTTGTTTTGCTTTTTCTGGGGGTCCAGGAAGTACTGTAAAGGGCAAAGGCCTTTAAGTATTTGCCTGGCTGCTGAGTTTTGTTTTATTTATTTCTGCACATGCTTTTAGACTCAATCTGCATGGTATAATAGTTCCATCTCACTTTCTTTACCATGCACCCCTTCTAACTTAACTTACCACTGCTCTAAATATGCACATATCCTATCCCTAAGTCCTAGACAGAGACCACCACTCCAAGCATTCTGAAACAACATGCTCACATGCTGCTTTTTCACATACCTCTGTCTCCGATAGTTTCTTACAGAAGGAGGGAAGAGAGATAAAGAGTGAGTTACCACTTTGTATCTAATTTCATACAAAGAGATGAAGAATTACAATTGAATCAGTCTGTCTCCACCATCCCATTTTAGCCCTTAAATTCCTGAGAAACTACACCAGAGCAAAGTATTTGGGGTGTGGATGAATGTGGAGGCAGCCTTTGCATAAACCTCCCCTCAATATAAAATATTAATGGCAGTATTATTATATTAAAACTGCATAAATTATTACTGAAAACACTAATGAGGCCTTTTTCGTTTTTGTCTTTCTCAAGGAATTTGTCATTGCCACAAGGAAGAAGATGAGAGAGTAAAAAAAAAAACAAGTTAATGACTTTATGGGGAAAAACATGCAGCATTAGTTTAGCAGTATGTAATGAGGTTAGAAGATTTCCCTGAGAAGAGGAATAATTTGCTTTGTTCTCCAAGCTCCAAAAATTGTGAACAGTGTGAACATGGCCTTCTCAAGTGAAACCTTTAAGGTGAAAGGCCCTGTGTGTGTGGATTACTTTCTTTAACATTTTCATAAGCAAAGAAGAGGCCTTTCCACACTTACTAGTATCCCAGTACAGTGTGCTGTGTTGCCCAGTTCTGGGCCTCTCATGTCTGCCCTTTGTGCAGATCAGAGAAGCCTCACCTCCTGCTCGAATGCTCCATCTGCACTGGATAGAATGTAGCCAACTCTTGGAGGCCCACCATGGCCCAGGAGGCATGCTTCCATTGATCGGTTTAACAGCCATTCCATAATCCAGGGACTATCATAGACAAGGGCCCTTTGCTGAGCTCTCATTCCTCAAACTGACAAAGGGGAATGATTTCCATGTAGATGCAGGCCCACATGATGGGCGTGTGTGCTCTTTTAGATAGTTGAGGCCCAACCCATGGTTCCAAAAAGTCCTCAACCCAAGCACTTGCTTAGGTTTACAAACTGAATGATTTCCCATGGAAGTGTGAAAAAGCCCACTGCCACCTTCAGCCAGCATAGCCATTCTGAACTGAAGATAATACATTTTGTGGTCCAGTAAGACTGGTTAGACTACAACACAATGGGAACCTATCGAAGGAGGCTGAAAAGTGAACAGTTAACAATTATTCCTCATTCAATGTCTCTTTGTCTTGCACTGAGGAGTCACATTATTTGCAGATAAAGTAATGCTGTTTTGTTAAATTTGGTATAAAATGTAATAAAATATAAATTGCTTACCTGTAGCCCCATGCAGTTATGCCCAGAATGAGTCCTAGCACCAAAAAAGAGCCAGCAATAGAGCCTATAATAATATTTGTGCTAGTGACACCTAGGTTTGAAAAGAAATAAATAAAAATAAGAACTGGATTCTTATTTTAAGGGGAAAACACTTATAAAATAGCAGAACTTATTTTTATGAAGTTGGATTACCCAACTAATTTTCAGCACTATAAAGATCTAAAATAATCTATTCAGGACATTTTGAGTAGCAAAGAACTGAAATTCCACACAAAGTGGATCACGAGGGGGCATTAGAAAGGGAGAAAGTCCCATTAGTAGGCTGCTTTCCTGGGATCAATCACAGTTGTAAGGAGGAAACATTTGCCTCCATTGTCCCCATTTTGTCGTCACTTGGGCTTCTGATGCTGAAATTTAGGGCTCTTCTGCTCCAGCACTTGACCATTAGCTTTGGGAACATTCACAGAAAGGCACTCGTATCAGCGGCAGGTTGTAGGTTTAAGCACCAGTGATTCCAGGCATGGGTCAAGTGATCACTGGTTACAGGGGGCATGTGTGGGCAATGATGCAAGATCTGCCCAGAAGGTGGCACATGTTTTCATTGTCTGGGACTGCCCACCCTTAAAGCTACAAGCTGCCATGATTCACATGCCTCTTTAAACTATTATCCAAAAGGGGCAACAAAACCTCAAAAGATGAGCAGAATTCCCAGTTTACAGACTGCCCTCGCAGTGAAGGCAGTCATAGGAGTGCCTTACATGAGCTCCTCTGACATTTTTGTAGCCCGCCCAGCGAGTAGTGCAATCCATGCTAGATTGGGATTTCTTGGGTAACACTCCTCACTGGTTAGGGTAGGGAAAAAATGACAAAAACTGCACCACCTTGCAGGGATCCTAACTTTTTGCTAGTGAGGTTAGAAGAGAAAGAAGCAGCAGGAACAAAGAGAAGCAGAGTTCAATTTCCACTCTCTTCTTTAGCTTCCTCCTTATCTCTCTCTCAAGAGAGAGTGAACATAGAATGCTTCAGTCAACTTGATGAAGAAGCATGGGAACTGTTTTCAGACAATGGCTGCATTCTGCCTCTGTGTAACAGTCCCCTTACTTCAGCATATGAACTTCCAAAGCTGCCATATACTGAAAAAGATCTCTGGTTAATCCAGTTCCATATTGTATGCAACTAACAGTTTTAGCTATCCCAGATTCAGACAAGGGTTTCATTACACCCACCCAGAAATAACAAGAATCTAAATAATTTCTTGATGACATACAGAAATCAGTAAATACAGCATAAAATGTTAAAGGATTGATGCATGAAGTAAAGAAGACTTTAGCTCAAAAAAATTCTACCACAAAATTTATACTTCTCTTTATATCTGGGATTTCCAGTTTTTTCCACCAGAGGGAACACAAACACTATTCAGTTCTTTTCTAGCACCTATAAGAGACTTGAATCCACTGAATTCAAATCACAAATAATTCCACATATTTATTCTGTGCTTTCCATAAGCAGAATAGATTCCCATTGTTCGACATCTGCACAGAATGTAAAGAAGCTCCACTATTCTTTTATTTGAGCACACCTTAAAGAAAGAAGCTAAAGAAAAAGCTCAATTATCAATTATCCTTTCCCCATCATACATGATTGCCCACTTTGTGACAATTACAGAAGACACTGTCTGATAATTTTATACATGACCCTCAAGCTAAGCAAATAAGGGACCCCTGCTTCACAGTGACACAAGACTCCTAAGCGGTGGTCACACCCTCACTTTAAATCTTCTTCAGTCCATCTCCCAGTCTGTCGGCTCACGGCTTTACATTTCTATCCACTTTATTTGTGGACTTTCCATTCAGGAAGGTCCAAGTGGAGGGTGGAAAATCCACAAATAAAATGGATAGAAATAAAAAGTTTTGAGCAGTCAGGTGTGAAAGTGGTCTGAAGAAGGTTTAAAGTGAAGGTATGATCATAGCCCTGTTGTTTCTGAAAGATCCATGTCATTCTGGTGATCAAAAATGAACCAAAAACCACTTCATTTACAATGTAGTAAAAATGCAAAGTGTACAACTCACTTGAGATCCGCTCACCCTCAAATATGGGTTCTGTGAGGCTCTTGCCACAAACGGCACCTGTCCATAAGTGTTCACAGACACACTGTATTTCATTGCTGCAAACCTATATAAAATTTAGTACAAAGTTAAGAAAACCTCAACAAGCCTAATTTTGAAACTAGAAAAGAGAAATAATATTTGCTTATTTACAGGAAGTCAACATATTTAATGTTGGCTTACAACATGCTTAAATATCTCAAGGGAGAAAGTGTCTTGTTGCTACTATTAGGGTGATTCTGCTCTGGCTGCTATACCTAGTAAAGGCTATGATTTATTTTATTTTTTATTTGCTGTCTGATCATTGCCATAATAAATGCCCTTCTGGTTCTGTCTGTTCTTGCAAGAGTTAACCAGTGGCATACTAAACTGCTCAAGAGCATGACATTTTGCTGGTGGGTCATCCGACATACCCAGATTCTACAATAATGTGAAAAATTCCCTTTTATGACTGAACAGCTTAGGGTAGTTTCAAACAACAGGCGTATCTGAACCTGCCTTCTCATCTGTTGCACAGGAAAGGTGAAAAACAAACCACTACACAATAGCCTAACCTCCAGTAAGTCCAGAAACTTGCCTGGATCTGGTCACATGTCCAATCCTCTGCAGGGTGCTGCCATTTTGACTGCGGTGCCCTGTGTGACTGTGTGTGCACCTATGTTCCTTGCACACACAGTCACATCAGGTGCTGCAGGTGGCCCCTTGCACTGGAAATGGTGCGAATGGGAGCTCCGTGGATGCAACAGGTAAGGTTGTGGTCACATTTAGTAAGAGTTGGAATGATTTTGTGCACCGCAGCTAGTTTGCAATTGGTTAACATCTGGGCAGGCAGGGGATGTTTGTAGGTTGTAAATGGCTCCTCCAGGAGCACCTGCCCAGATGTTAACCAACTGAAAACTAAGAGGCCAAGTGTGAATTGGCCTAATGTTAAATTAAGGTTTTTATAAGAGTGGCCATAACTTCACCAATGTTTAATTATAATTTGAACTCTCTGGAAAGAGCATGCATAGAAGGTAGTTTTGATAGACTGCTAAACAGCCAATTTAATGGATTATAATGAATAAGCATACTCCATGTCCTGAACAAATGTTGCCTTCTGTACTTCTGGGACAGGAACTTAAATTGAAATAATCCAGGGAAAGGCATCTATGCTCCCAACAAATCTTTCCACGGCCACAAGGTGTCCAGTCCTCCACATAGCCAAGGTCTGTATCTCCCTCCAGCTTAACATGACCACCACTGCAAAGGAAACAGAAAAATGTTGCCAAAGTAGATTAAATCAATCAAAACACCTCTACAAACATATAAAGTTAAAAATATAAAAGACACACAATTTTAGTCCTAACTTAACTATTTTGTAGCTCTTTTGTACTCTTTTATAAGGGAGGTATTTCACTCCTCTGATCATTCTTTGGGAAAGGGTAAACCAGAATAACCAGGAACACCTCCCTTATGAAATGATTGATTGTACTTACATGTACTCTACGGTGGTCAAGACGTTGGTTTACAAAGGGTTAACCTCTTCCTGCCCTATTTGTTGACCAAGAGGTGGAGCTAAACAGCTGTATATATTCAGGGGTATCTGCTACTCCACCCCAGTTTCATCTCAAGAGAGCGAAAGAAGTACCATTGGAGACTGTCTGAACAGGTCTGAAAAATATAAACAGAAATACATCTCGGGATATAAACAGAAATACATCCGGGAACCAACGTCTTGACCACCACAGAGACGACAGACACTCCATTCTGAAATATTTCGTAACAATGAATTTATTCAGAAATTTCAAGTCAAGGATAGCTCTCCAGGAACCTCCTTTCCTGGAAAAAAGAAACAGTGTGGAATAAGCCCCCAAACCTTTCTCATTAACAGGAATAGGTTCAATAGCTGCCATGTCTAATAAGGCTTTAACTTCTGCCTCAAGAGCCAAATGCTTAGTGTGGATTCTGGAAAAGGATGTTTTAGCCCTTCTACCCCGGGCACAGAATAAAAATTCAAGGCATAACCATTAGTGACCAAAGATACAACCCAACTGTCACTAATATTCCCAACCCAACCCAAACATCAGCAAATTCCAGCAAACAGCCCCCTATTGGTGGGGACAGAAAACCACAGTAGTGAAGAATAGGACTGCTGTTGTGTAGAATGAAAGGAACCCTGGGAGGATCCCCTGCTGTGCTGATAAGTCTGCTGTGCCCATAAGTCTGCTGGTATGGCCGATTCCAAGACAACTGTGACTGCTCCTTGGGTCAGTAGGAAGGGCGTTGACCTGTAGGCTGTGCCCTTGAAAAGGATCTCCTGGCATACGGCTTGCAATCTAAAAAGAAGACCCCAAGGGAAAATCAGCTTCGTACTCTTGGTTTCTATGAGGAAATCCTTGAGGACATCTTCATCAAAGAGCTTGGCTCCCTTGAAAGGTAGGGACACTACTTGCATTTTTGATGTTGTGTCAATGTTCCAATGACAAAACCACAGGATTCTCCTTGCCACTGTGTAAATGGCCATTGTCCTTGAGGCGATCTGCATGGCATCTAAGGATGAATCTGCACAGAAGGCAAGGTCTTGCCTGATGTCTTTGAGCACATGCCTTGATTGACAAGACATGGCAGGATCAGCCAGTAGGTTATCTGTCCATTTCAAGGCTCCTCTGGCAAACAAGGATACACCAGAGGAGGCTTGAGCAGCAAGAGCCATTGTTTCAAATTCTCTCTTGAAAAGCAACTCTTGTTTTCTCTCGAGAGTCACACAAGTTCACCTCTCCCTGTTTAGGAAAAACGTAGTTCGACACGAGTTGTAACATGGAGTGTCTATAGCAGGGCTGTTCCACATAGCTGCAGAGGACCACTGGACTTCAAACAACTTCTTGGGAATCACAGGTAACCTCTTAGGTGCACAAGGAACCTCTCACTGTTGTTTGATCAGGATCTGGAAAACCACAAGTATAGGGAGCTCTTTTTATTTAGCAGGCTGTGGCATAAGCAAAGACTGCACTTCCACCTGTTGTTTGTCCTCTGCAGTTTCAGCAGTCTCCATATCCAGGACTAACATGAGGGAGGTCAGGAGTCTGGCATACTTCTCCTGCTGAAACAATTTGTAACTGGAAGGAGCAGACTGTTCTCCTGCCTGGTCATCTGATGAAGCAGAAAGAGATTCCTCCAATTCCTGCACCTCGGCTTCTTCCATTCCAGTCTCTCCCAGAGCTCACACTAAATCTTTGTGAGCGTGTCTAGTAACTGGAAGGAAATCTTGAGACTCAACAGCTAACTGTTGAGAGGAGACATCAGATCCAAAGGGAGAGGCAGCTCCATGCTGTGGTACAAGAGGGACAGAAGGCCGAGACAGTTCTATCTGCACTGAGGTTCTGCTGGACACAGTGGAAACCTAGCTTTTTCTGCTTCCTTCTGAGAAGTAGAATGAGATCTTTTAAAGAAAATGTTGGTCCAATTCAGCCTGTAACATTGTTCTGAACATCTCTTGTAACAAGGCATCTGGAGCAACAAGAGTAGCAGGCTGCTGAGAAGAGGAAGCTGAAGCAGCAGATTTCTGAGAAATCACAGATCCAGCAGGAGCTGGAGGAGGCAAGGCTACAGTAGCTTTTGTAGCAATAGTAGCAGCTGCAGGAGATCGTTTCTTTTTTGCAGAAGAAACATGAGTAAAGTCAAAAGTGAAACTGTCTCCACACTGAGGACAATATTGAGGAGGCTTTTTATGACCCTCAGAAGGCTTGTCTTTCTCTTTTTGTTTGCTCTTGCCCTTAGAACTGGAGTCTTTATCTTTTTTCTTCTTTGGTTGAGAAAAAGTAGATTGCCTGGAAGTGGAAGGCTGCTGCCCATCCGGCTGCAAAATCCCTCCACACCCAGCTGAAGTAATGCTGGTGCCTTTGCCCTTTGTTTTTTTTTTTTTTTTTGCACCTCCATAAAGCCCTGGCATGATGTCTGACTCAAGGGGCTAGTGAAACTCACTCCTGCACTCTTGAAATGCTCCTCTGTGAGCAGGAATTTAGCAGGCAGGAAGCCTTTTTCCTGTCCTGGCTGGCTCAGAAGAAGTACAGCCTCTGGAGATGGGAGCTCTGGCTGCAGATGCTGCTGCTCCAAAGCCCCAATAGCTGGCGTTTTAAGAGCAGCCTCTAAAACCGTGGTGTGGCTTTGATCTCCCTCTGCAGCCGATGACAGAAGCTGAGAGGGAGAAGAGAAGGCAGCATGCAGCGAGCAATGTTGTGGCTCAGCCGCAGCGCAGCACTCCTGGCTGACAAATGCTGCCTCTCTGGAGTCCTGCCTAGCGCCCTCCTGAAGTTTGTGGCGCTCTGCCATCTTCTTTTTGCCCACAGAGGCAGTGAAGGAGCTCCCCTGAGGGACGTTCTTCTTAGCCCTCGCGAGGGCAGCTGAGAGGCAAGGCAGGCGAATGAACAGTGCATCACCCTCTTTTGTGAGAGGGGAGTAGCCAGAGGGCTGAAGGAAAACCAGCAGCCACTGGAATTCCAGCCAGAAGCGGCAAAAGCCAAAAAGCCCTCTTGCTCAGATAGGCTTGGCTCTGCCTGTGCATACCTCTTTGCAGAGAGGTGGCAGAGGCTGTTAAGCAGGCAAATACAGCATTGAAATCAATCTCTGATAAGAAAAGTGAAACCTCTTTAAGAATCTTCTAACCGAACGAAAAGGGCAACTGAGAGATGAAACTGGGGTGGAGCAGCAGATACCCCTGATACAGCTTTTTAGTTCCACCTCTTGCTCAATGAATAGGGCAGGAAGAGGTTAACCCTTTGTAAACCAACGGGTTGACCACTGTAGGAGAGTCAAGATGCAACATTTAGGCTTCTTCAATCTTATGTTTGAGCAGTTAGGGTAATTTCAAACAACATTAAATTTAGGTTTTGACAGGAGTACAGTTAAAAGATATGGTGCCCGTCTGAGGGCTTTCTCAGTGGTAGCCCCAAATTATTGAACAGACTCTCCTCTGAGATGTGTTGGGCACCATCACTATATATATTCAGAAGATTGCTGAAGATGCACCTCTTTATGCTGGCCTTCAATTAATGGAACAGTTTTCCCTTCTCCTTTCAGGCACCGTGATTGTTTTTAGCATTGTTATTGTTTTTGTTAGTTTCTTTTTAACTTTCTTTTTATAATTTTTACCGTAACCCACCTTGAGACTTTTGGGTATAGGGCAGGTTATAAACAAACACAAAAACACAGAGACTCCATTCTACGCTAGATAAGAAATCAGGTTAATAAGAAAGCCTAACTGGTTGGCTTCCTCTAGCAGCTGAGGACCTTCTTTTAGCAAACTTACAACCACACTTGGTAATGCATCCATGACATGCTGTCAATTCAGAAGTCAACGCACAGTATTCATATTCCATGTTTTAGCTTCTGAATACAGTACTTACGTGCAGTTATAGAACTTATCCAAATTTTGGACAGAAGCTGATGTGATTTCTCCATCAAGTTCCCCAAGGCGTGGGATATTAGAGATGATATTAGAACACTGAAGATATCCACACAGAACATCCCTTAAAGGAAGGATTTTTAAAATTTTATTTTTAAGACCAGTGAAAATGCTACACTATGTTAACTAACAGGCTACATTTACTAAGAATCAAAGGAGTTGTAGTACAAAAATGTAACAAGGTACAAGAGGAAGTGGAATGCATCATTTTCTTTGGCCAATTCTCACAGGCTAGTGCTTCGTTTTGCATGGTAGTAAGTTTTGCAAGCTTTTCTAGTAATCTAATTACTCAGGACACAATATTACCAGTGAGCTTTGCAGATTAAGTGTGATTAAAAGTAATTCTAAGATTGATTCCTACCCACCCACCCCAAACAAGCTCCTGGTTCAGAAAGTAAGCACCTTTAATAGTATTCTTGGAATTGATGCTCTGTGGAGTTTGAGGATAATTTCATTATTGATGGGGGTTTTATGGTGGGTGCTAAATGCACTAATGTATTCACCAGTATGCAGATTCTTAACACCTAGGGCTAACAATTCAGAGCTGAGATACAAGACCAGTATAGCTTCTGCAGAAACAGATCTGTAAATTCTGACATACCATTCAACTCCTTGTCTGTGTAAAGTTGATCAAGGCAAGATGGGCATCTATGAACTTTGCTCTATTCTCAGAGGCATTTGCAAGGGATCATGAAAACTATAATCAAACATTTACTTCATCCTTCAACCAATCCACCTTAAACATATGAGGTCATTCAGAATTGCTCTGTTTATCTTTTTTTGTTTAAAGAAGGGGAATATTATCACTTACACGGGGTACAAAATCCTCTTTCCTGATCCTGCTCCACTCTCTCAAAGATAGATAGATATCATCACATTGCTCTAAAAGAAGTTTAAAGAGTCTCCCACTCCTTCATTCAAACGAAAGCTTCTACATTCCTTAGTCAGCGAGGCCATTGAGAGTCACAAACCAAAACAGTAATTTTTCAAAACTCTGCCCATGTGGCTTTGCTACAAAGTCTTTTTCTGAAGTTAAAGTGGGGATGGGCAAAGAAGGGTCTGTTACTTGGAAACATGAGCTTTTAAAGGTTTTTTTTTTTAATTAAAACTCTCAACCATCTTGTCTACATAGAAGCAAGCAGTAATCCTTGCCCCCTCTCCAACAGGGGATAATCAGAGTACTTTCTTTGCTTGTCTCTTATTCAGTGTCAAAGTGATCAGAAATCTGATCTGAGTATGTCCTGATAGAAATATGAATCAGAGCACATATAGGTTTAGCTCCGCTTTGCCTTGCTGCTCCAATAAGGTACATCAAAAACTTTTCTGGGGGTCATTTCCTCATGGAAATCATGATCGGTACACTCTTTGCTGCAAAAGAGATTCCATGGGTCTTTTGTGTCCCACTCTCCTGCATGCTGTGACGTAACCCCTAAAATAAAACTCTCTCCACTAGGAAAAAGGGGAAGCAACAGAGAACAAAGGCTGACAGGGGGACTTCAGTGAAAGAGTGATTATTCAATCTCCTCTGAAAACACAGACTGCATACAGATGTCAGTTACTTATTCACTATAAGGCTAGTCGACAAGGTATGACCAGGTGGATCCAGGAGGTAGTGAATGCCTCTCTGAGGGATGGGGTGGTTCCACTAGCCCTGAAACAGGCTGTGGTGTGCCCCCTCTTGAAGAGGGCCTCCCTGGATCTTGAAGACTTAAACAACTATTGCCCGGTGGCTAACATACCTTTTCTAGGCAAGGTTCTAGAGAGGGCTGTTGCTGTTCAACTGCAATCATGCTTGGAAGAAGCTGATTATCTAGACCCATTTCAATCTGGCTTCAATATATCACAGAAGCCACCTTGGTCACCCTGGTTGATGACCTCCTCCAGGAGAAAGACGGGGGAATGCCACCCTGTTGGTTCTTCTGGACCTCTCAGTGGCTTTTGGAGAGGCTACAGAGTTTAGGAGTTGGAGGCAGTGCTTGGTTCTGCTCTTAACTCCAGTGCCGATCTCAGAGAGTGGCTGTGAGAGATACTGAATCAACACCCTGGGAACTCAACTTGTGGGGTTCCCCAGGGGTCTATCTTATCTCCCATGCTATTCAGCATCTACATGAAGCCTCTGGGAGAGGTCATCAGGAGTTTTGGAGTGAAGTGTCAGCAATATGAAGATGATACCCAGCTCTATCTCTCTGTGCCATATGAATCAGGAGTACCTGACAGGTTTCTGGAGGTGGTAATGGGCTGGATGAGGGCCAATAAATTGAAGCTAAATCCAGACAAGACAGAGGTGCTGTGTGTCACAGGGTCTCGGGTCCATGAAGCTGGTAGACATCCGTGCTAACCCTTGAAGCCCAGGTGTAGGCCATGGCCAGGAGTGCCTACTTCCAACTACGGCTGGTGGGTTAACTGAAGCCTTTTTTGGACAGAGACGACTTGGCCACAGTTACCCATGCTCTGATAACCTCTAGATTGGACTACTGCAATGCACTCTACATGGGGTTGCCCTTGGAGACAGTTCAGAAATTGCAGCTAGTGCAAAATGCAGCTGCCAGAGTGCTGACCAGAACAGCTAGCCGTATGTAAATCATGCCAGTCTTAAAAGAGTTCCGTTGGCTGCCAATTCACTACTGAGCCCAATTCAAGGTATTAACTCTGACTTACAAGGCCCTAAATGACTTGGGTCCCAAATATCTAAAGGAAAGCCTTCTCCCATACTGACCTGCCCATGCCTTGAGATCTGGAGGCGAGGCCCTTCTGGTTGTAGTGAGGCAGGTGGGAAAGGGCCTTTTCGGTAATGGCTCCCAGGTTATGGAATAGTCTCCCCTTCAAGGTGCATCACACCCCTTCTCTATATACATTTAGGAAGGCAGTGAAGACATACCTCTTTGCCCTGGCCATTGGCTAATGTGACAATTTTTCCCGCACCATAGATGTTAGTATTCTAATATTTAGTATACATTTTAAAATATGCTTGATTTTTTAAAAGTGTTTTTATGGATATCATTGCTTTAATCTGTTGTTTTAAAACTTGTAACCCACCCTGAGACCTATGGGTATAGGGTGGGATAGAAATAGAAATAAAAAATAATAAAATAAATAAATATTTACTTGGATATCCCAGAATAAAGGATGAATATTCTGGAATATCCAAACATAGCACAATAAGTAACCGACATCTGGATGCAGTAGTGCACACTGAGAAATGGAGAGACAAATCTGATTTCTGACAAATGGAACAAATTTGATTTCTGAAGCTAACCAGTCTCCCCTACACCCCAATGTCTCAGTGTGGAGGAGAAGCTGTACATACATCCAGTATGCAGCATTATTTTCTCCTGAGTGTCAAAAACCATTGATAAACCACTAAACTGCTGAGTAGCAAAAAAAAAAAAAGTTTATAATAACAATGTGGAAAGGCAGCAGTCATCTGGCTTCATCCTTCTTGCTGCCCTGGGCTGTAACTGCATGAAAGAGGGAAACTGTGTTGAGATTCCTTATTTTATTAAGTGCTTGAATACCTGTGTGGCATAAAACAAAGAATAAAATGAACAGAATCTCTTAACTTACTCCTTCTTGCATTGTATCCAAGTATCTCTTTCTCTGCCACAGTTACCTTTCTCAGTCCCCTCTATATTCAGGCGCTCATAGCAGTACTTATCAGCAGCTGTTACTTCTAAAGAAGGAAGCAATTAGACAATATGTGTTTAAAAGGCACAGAACAGCAAAATGTTGAAAGTTGCAAAGTGCATTCTCCAAAACTTTTTTAAAACAGAGAACACAGTCTAAGTATCTTTGAGATGTACATGTGTTTGGGCAATGAAAAAGAAGATAGAATAGCCAAAAGCAATAGAGTATATAATTAAGCCTGTCATAGCAAAAAGGTGCTAGGGCCTTTGAGACTTTAATATTTGTTCAGAAGATACAGGCTGAGGTCACACTTTCATTTTAAACCTTCTTCAGTCTGTCTTCAGGTTTGAGTGCTCACACCTTTTCATTCCAATCTGTTTTATTTGTGGAATTTCCATTCCATTTGTTTAAAGTGAAGGTCTGACCATGGCCACAGAGCTGGTGTCTGCACTATAAGCTTAACTCCCCCTAAAATGCTCCTATCAAGCCATTAAAGCCACAAAAGCTCCTAACTTCTTTTCACTATGGCAACCATATATGCAATTTATGAAACAGTTTGCCTTCATAAAAAGAGTGCTAAAAATTTCATAGTAGTAGAAACTTGTATTTAAGCGTAGCAGCTTCTGGTAGAAAGATCAGCAGCTTAATAATCAGAGGAATATTCACCTTACAGAGCAAATCTCATATACATAAATGCAGAAGCCCCAGTATTTTTAGTTTAACACAACTGTTCCCACATACTGTGCATATAATTGCACCGATTCACCTGAATGATGGGCAAGCTAAAAATTACAACCAGATGTAAGAACTTCAATATAATAACAGGAATAGTTTTCCTTAAAGCAACCAGTGGGAACTGCAAAAGGAAAGTGGAGCTACTTAATTTATAACCCACCCTGAGACCATTTAGTGAAAGGTAGCCGAGAAACAGAAATAAGTAAGTAAATGTTCTGGTACTTCCTCTTTTAAACCAGCAACCGGCAAGCCACAGTCTTTCCAGAAGGTGCTGGAACATAACTTCCACCACACTTAAAACATTGGTCAGAAAGGTTGTGGCTTACGTGTGCTGTGGTCCAGCAACGCTTGGATGACCACAGTTCCAAAAGAGTCAGACAAACATCCAATCACTTCATCTACAGCAATTACCTATTTCACCACACCCGTGCATCAATATCATCTTCTTCCAACGATCATTTTTTATTGATCTTTGCCTAGGGGTGAAGTCCCCATGCAGTAAAAGAAAGCACCTCTGAGGCACCATAGAGATGACTTAGAGATGGTTCCTAGGTGGAATTTTTCACACTCCAGTCCACCCCTCCCCTCTCTCATGAATATTCTAGGCTAGAAAAGTGAATTACAGGTGGGATGAGAATATGAGGCCCTCACATTACAGTATGTGAGATGCTTCTCTGAATGCTCAGCCTTCAAATTGTAGCCTGTTGATAGTGGTTAACATGGTGATCCTCAGATATTGTTCAGCACATGGCCCCTGCTTCTTTACCACCAATGATACTCCCTGGGACTGATGGGAGATACAGTGCACCAACTATGGGACACCACATGTTAGCCAACCCAATGTAGATATTCCAGAGCAATAACTTTTGCCTGAAAATCCCTATAGATAGATGTTCCCATTGCCAAACTGATCTTATTGCAAAGAAGCTTCTCCTAACACTCTATTGAAATTTAGCTTCTGGTAATCAAAGTACAGTGGTTCTCATCCTATTCTCTGGGGCAGCAGAAAAGAAGTTATTGGCCTCTCTTGCAACAGCTCTTAGAATACCTCTTAAATAAATCAGTAAGATATATTACGCCAGGAAAAAGAAAAGGAATGAAAGACTTACTCACTTTCTCCCCATATATATTTGCACTGCCTGTCTCTTGTCTTACATCGTCCTTCAAAACAAATACCCTAGGGAGAAAATAAGAAAATGCAAGGTTTTACCCTTTGCTTTTATTTTCTGAACAACCGCTGAATCCACATGTAGGAAAAAAGCATGTCAAAAGATGGCTAAGCGGTAGTTCAGAGGTGGTACTGCCATGTATCAGTGCGCTCATGCCACCTTTAATGCACATTAAAGAGCTGAATGTATAAATTTAAAGCACATTAGAGGTGGATCTGTGGTGGGACAAGAACACTAGCATCCCATGCTACTACCTCCTTCAAGAAGCTTTGAGCTACTTTTTTGCTGCACGTGAGTTCAGCCAATGATTCCTTCTTTTGTTTCAATATTCCTACCCCCGCCAAAAAGGGAGGGGTAAAAATATTTCAATACACTATGAACAGCATGCATGTATGAATAAAACTCAGAAATAATATACAGTTGCATTTTTATATTTAGTGTTAATGGGCGTCAAAACTATTATTACATCCTCCTCAACTCCCACAAAACAGAGAGGCATTTGAATAATTTATAAATAATTTGTGACAACTACACTATAAAAGAGGATAAATTTAAGGAAATCCATTTACTTTTCTATGTGGACTGCCATGGTTAAGATTTACTTCCACATTTATCAAGGGTGTGTTCAAACACATGCTTTTAGATGCCACTAGGGTGATTTTTGAGAACCTAGAGACAATAATAAAATATCAAAAAATCTTTGCCTCATCCACAAGTCTCTGAGAATCCATACTTTCCACAAACATGAAAGAATCACTCTTTGAGTGAGTCATGGAAGTTTGAGATAGATGATGTGGGCTGGAAGGTCCAAGCCAAACACTCTCAAAGCCACTGTCCAATCAGGACAAAGGGAGATCAGACCAGTATCAGCCAATGGGAGGCAAGCAAGGAAGGTGATGACAGAGGAAGAGAAGCAAGGTAGAAGGCTTTGAGGTGCTTATTTTAAAAACTGTGTGACACAGGGGCGTTTTTCCTGTGTACACAGGCACCTCAAAAATGCACAGTCTGATCACATCCTAAGTATGCAGTGTTTATGATATCATGTTCTGATATATGCGAAAATACAAGCTAAGATGTTAATTGTTGACCAGAAGAGGGCACTTTGACAAATGCCTCCCAACCACATTTTATTCTCAGAAGAAGCAGAATATAAAATATTATAATTTGCAACAAACGAGCAATAAAACTGACTTGGATTAAAAAACAGAAAAGAAAGGGACAAGACAGGATTCTATAGTCGGCACAAGGGTCTGTTGTAGAAGATTAAAATCACAAATTTATGTGCTCCATCTGGGTCCTTCAGAGAAGCTTATGAACAGAGCAGATTTCATCTCCTGGGATTTCAGGTAAGGTCCCAAACATTTAGAAACAAAAAAAAAACAATCAAGTGAAACAGTATACCTACCTGTTCGTTATCACACGAATATCCATTCATTTTGTGCAGATTTGGAGAACACTGAAAATAAAGCCGAAGGAAACCGCATGACAAGGCCAACAAGGGGAACAACATTAAAAGCAGTAATAAAGTGTTAACATTATTATAAATGCAATTTTAAAAATTTGCCTTCTGACTGAATTATTCAATTACTGTTCTATTCAAACAGATTAAGCTGACTTTTGTATTTCACCTGGTGGGACTCTCCTGTGCAACTTTCTGGAATGTCACAATCATTTACAGCTTCCCTGCACACAACTCCTTTGGGTTCAAACTGAAAAAGAAAAAAGAGTGTATGAGTATATCTATAGCCTTTCAATAGCTCCACTCCAAACTGCAGGGGGGGGGAATCTCTCCCCCCACCCCTCCCCCACCCCCCGGATGTGTGGATTTTATTCTATAGTCATGTTGCTACTAGGAAAGTTTTTAATATTATTTCTATTTAAAGTAAATTTCTTGTGTCTCACTTCCATAAGGGTCCCATTAAGGATGGCAAAATGGAAAGAAGAAGAGTTGCACAGAAAATGGAGTTTCAGCAGATACATTGAGAATACCGGCTGAAATCCCACCTCCTATGTAACTATTAAAGGTGCTCTTGCAGCCTTGACCTCCTTTCTATCTGGTGAACCTACTTCCATCTTTCTCTTTCCAGATTCATCTTATTGAGCTGGTGGGCTCTCCTTCACTCCATTTCTTCAAAGAGAAGTTGGGTGGCTGTTATATCAAGTATGCTTTAAACTGAATTCTTCCATGGAACATGAGGCCACAGCAACAGGTTAACTGGCCACTTTCAACTACATGGTTCCAGAGCCATTATTCTGGTGTCATTTCATTATTTTTGTTACTTCAAAGTCAATATATTATTAAATATTAAACACTGAAAAGCAGCAAGAAGCTTCTGGATTTTATTTATTTGTTGCATTTTTTTTTCTCACCCCATACCCGAGACTCTGAGGTCAGGTAACAACAGTTAAAACCAAATATAAACATTCAAATAATAAAAGCACCTGAAAAGTGGGGAGAATAAGCTATATCCCCATTTAGCCAAAGCCCAGGGCAAAGAGGTGCATCTTCACTACCCTCCTAAACATGTAAAGTGATGCACCTCAAAGGAAAGACTATTTCACTGCCTGGGGGCCATCACTGAGAAGGCCATATCCCAGGTGCCCACCCCTTTTGCTGCTGAGGCCAGTGGTACAACCAGGAGAGCCTCTTTTGCAGATCTTAAGGCACACATAGGTCAATATGGAAGAAGGCGTTCCTTTAGATATTTATGATTACAATGCGCACAAAAAGTGTCAGGTTATACTTCTGGATACCAGATACACTCTCTGATTGGCAAGAGGACTCTTCTGGTTATCATTAAAAAGATGAACTTTAAGAAAATCAATCAGAAGTTACTCTGTGTAATTTATACGATGGACTTTTAAATGTAAGGGGGGGGGGAAATCACTCAAGTACATACCCGGCATTTTCTACAGCATAGCCCATTACTGCACTGGGAGTTCAGAGTCAGACTGCAGGCATTACAGCAGTCTCCACCTTCAGCAAGACATTCCTGGGAGACAGAAACAACTGTAAAACAGTAATATGAAAACCATGTATAATCAAAGCTATTTGTATCCCCAGCTGCCACTCTGTTCTGCCTGCAGTTGAAGATTCTTTAAAAAACAAATGCATAACTGGAAATGAGAAAAGCTAAAGTAAAGAAGCCTTCAAGTTGAGCTTGACTGCCAGTAACTACATGGACACAGCTGCACAGTTTTCTCTGCAATAATACTGAAGTGGTGTTTTTGTTACTTCTCAGGCTTTGTTATCATGTAGCAAAAAAGTGACTTAAAAGGGTGTTAGGGACAGTTGCATGTGGCCACTGTATTCTCATTCCATATCTAATCCACTTTTTGAGCTTAGAATTGTCATGAGAGAGGAAGGACAAAATGGTGTGTGAATGATCCCTCCTGCAAACCGTCACAAGCCCTCTCTGAGGCACCTCAAAGATGCTTTTTTAAAAATGTGTGTGAGAGTATTCCTGGTCGTCCTTGTAAGTATTAATCAGGTGCATGTCTACTTAGCTGTCAAGCTCATTCAGTGATGAACAGCGTATGACAGGGGGATAGCAACATAAATCTTTTTGTGTACAGTATGTGCCTTCCCCTATCTTCAGAGGACTGGCTACCATCCTCAACTGAAGAAATCAGGATTTTAAAGTTTAGACTTCTCCAAGCTTAAATCCACAAAACAGAGATAAAGGTCATGATCACACCTTCTAAAACTTTCTTCAGTCCATCTTCAGGTCTGACTGCTCATACCTTTTCATTTCTATCCATTTTATTGGCGGACTTTTGTGCATGGAGAGAGGAAAGTCCACAAATAAAATGAGATGAAATGAAAAATAGAAATGAAAAATTGTGAGCAGTCAGGCCTCAAGATGGAATGAAGAAAGTTTAAAGTGAAGGTGTGACCACGGTCATAAAGGTGAAAATTAATTGTGTTTGAAATGGTCTACAAAGTATCTTTGCACAACAAATAAGTATTTTTCCAAAACAAACCACTTATAATGTCTAGGAGCTACAAAAACTAGTCAAATTCTATTAACATATCATATAAAATGTTTTAACCCTTCTTTGATATTAAACTTTACAGCCTCCTATATGAATGCGTGACTGATATATTTGAGCTGTTCTGTGCAAATAAATTAACACCACTAAGCTTAACTACACAGACTTACCTGAAGCATTGAAATCTCTTCTACCAGCACCACTGATGGTAAAAAGTTTGCCCTTCCCTGAATATACTATTTTTAAAAGCTTCTAACTCAAAAGGTCCTTAGTCTGCCCTTGCTGATTCTATTTCAAATACCAATGAGGCTCAGGACCGCATTGGTTTCATGGCACCTCTGGCAGGTACTGCTCTCATAAACTACAGATTATAAGACTTACAGCTGGAGAACCACAGTCACATTGTTCCCCGCTTTCAACAAAACCATTGCCACATTCTGGAGGATCAAGGAGCTGCAAAGCAAATAAAGAATATAAAAATTAAAAAGACTGGAAGTGGTTTCAAAATTTAAAGGCTTCATCCCAGATAATTCCCTTTGCAACCCTCCCTACCTTACAGCCTGACATGTCCTCTGAACCACTGTGCATATCAATATGGACAATGCCTGCAATTCCACTTCCTACACACTTTTTAGCTTGTTGTTGAACATGAACCCTTTAAGGCCGAGCAACAATAAAAATGTATGAATAAACCTACAGGAGCCTTAAATAAATTAGGTGAAGAACGGAATGCACATAACTTTTTTCTACTGTTTATATGCCCTATTTGTTCTACTGCCTATTAAAACAGTCACTAAGGCCATGGTCACATCTTCACTTTAAAGCTTCAGTCCATCATCATATCTGACTGCTCATACCTTTTATCCATTTGATTTGTGGATTTTCCACCCCCATTTGGACTTCCCTGAATGAAGAATACACAAATAAAACAGATTAGAAATGAACAGGTGTGAGCAGTCAGACCTGAAGATGGACTGAAGGACATTTAAAGTGCAGGTATAACCATGGTTACAATTACAACTTTCCTGTTCCTTTTTATTTTAACCATTTTCTTTTATTATTGCCACTTATTCCTGGTTAATAACTGTATGCCTTTGCTATATGTAACAAGATATGATACACATAATATATACATTGTAACTGTGGATGCAATTCCTGTAGCTGATTATGTTATTCTGTAATAAAATGTCTCAGTTGCTGTTGCTAATTGTTTTTACTTGATTTCTTAACCTGACAGGCTAAGTTCTCTAGTAACAAATTTTAGAAAAAATACAGATAAATTATACTGACTTGAAACAATCTTTCCTTTTCTTTCATTTTTTTTATTTTATAATGTTGTTTTTCCTTGCTGACTTCCTTGTGGCCAGGAGTCGGTGGCAACATGCAGCCTATGGATATTATCACTACTACCCTGACCATTGTAACCTGAAGGCGCCTTGACCTTACCTCATGATATTAAAAAATGTTCTTCTGCTATGCACATGAACTTGTGACTGGGCAGAGCAGAGACTGAAGTAAGACCTGGGAACCCCCAGATTGCAATGGGCAGCACAACCATGTCAGCATGAAGCCCATGAGACCCCACCCCCTCCTGTCTGTAAAGAGGGGGAACCCAGGAGAGTGATAGAGGCAGGTGAGTGGTACCTGCAAATACCTTTAGCATGTTCAGAGAGACAGGCAAGATGCCTCGAAAGCAGGTGAAGATTTTGCCTTTGCCTTCTGCTTGAGAATGCCCAGGAGGACACTGTGTGAGACAGGATTGTGGACTAGATGGGTCGTGGCCTGATCCAGCAGGGCTCCTCTCATATTCTTAAGATCAGACTTGGAAGGTGTTTGACCTTGCAAATCCACTCCCATTTTGACAATTTACAAGCTGAGAATAGCATATAAACACACTTACGGCAATCCCTACCGGGGACTCCTATAGCTATCATCTATTTAAAATATGTTTGGACTAGTAAATTGTTTAAAATCAATCCATAAACTTTCAAATGTGTAAATAAAATAGGAGATAACAGATGAAGAAGCTGGTAAGCCAGGAAGACTCTAATCTATGCTGTGATGCAAAGTAAAGCTAAAGTGACATACTGTATATATTAGTTTGTTGGAGGGTAAAGAAGGATTTTTAACTTAAAAATAGACAGCTTTATATTAACTTACAGAATCATTGCATAAAGGAGATTTATCATTTCCATCTGGCACTGGCTATTCTAAGAAACAGCCCACACCCTTATTCTGTTCCTAGTCAAATGTAGAATAAAATCAAGCAACAGTTTATACAACAGAGGTTATGCTTTTGGCATGCACAATGTTGTACAAATACATTGATACATAGCTTATTTTATGATGCACCAAAACAAAAATGAGAAGCTGTTCTTGATGATATGTTTTCCATAATTAAGATCTCAAGGGTGTACATGGACACTCATACATGCATATACCTTATGTGGATACATACTTTCCACCATACAGATAGTATTTATCATTCAAAACCTTTTTTTATGGAATATTAACAAGTATTTAAAGGGATATCGCAGGGAGCTGGCACAAAAGGAATTTAAAATAGAATCCCGGGAAATCAACTACATCTTTACGTCATCAGTTTCCTTCTAAACTGCTTTTGCACTTAATCCTTGAACACAGAAAGCATCTTTTCAGCTTAAATTAAATGTAAGGTGGAAATCCTAAATACAGTTGCTGAAAAAACATGTGACTCACTTTTATATATCTGTACGCACACATTCACAGAGCTGTACTAAAAAGCAAATTACAACGCTCTGACATTTCATTGATTGTGCTATTCAATAATTAAGCACTACTGTTCCAAATTAGGCTAAACTCCCACACAGCACTTTTACAAGAACTTGATGGCTTAGGGTCAGCTTTACATGTACCAACCCTAGCATTTTCTTTGGAATGGTGGTTCCTAAGGCAAATATGGAACAATATGTAGAAAATGACTGCAAGTTTCCATCTTGGTGGCAGCTGGGGAAAAGAAGCAGTTGCTGTAATTACAAAAATGGTGGATGTACTTTTTTACAAGGCCCTCAAACTTTAATAAGTTCCTAGGGACTTCCTATCACTTTTCTTCTACAGAATTCTGTGGCAGTGGAACCACTTAAAATGTGTTTATCATACACATGGGGTTGAAACTATGTGCAGCACTTGAACAATTTAAACCAGCTTTAAACCAGCCCTTTAAATCATGCTCAGTCAACATGGGAAAGCAGCACAGATACAGCACACTGTAGCTTGGGGAGTACCCAACACAATATATGTACTGTATGACAAATGGTCAGAAATGAACTAAGTTGCAGTTTGATAGTATCTAAAACATTCTTAGTCCAAGATGCTGAGAAGTACCATACAAGCATTTTCCCTGATGGTGGCTTCAGAATGAAAATGCTGCTCAAACTCCATCGTGCTCAATACACTTTTACTGCAACAAAATTAAAAGTATAGAGTCCCAGCAGGGGGTTATGAATTAACACGAACAGTGAGTGTGGGAAAGCTCACTTTGATCTCCCAAGGCTGTTCTCTGTTTGGGGGGATTAATGTGAGATGCCTAATTTGATGTTCCTCTTCCTTGCCTTGCAGTTCTGATCTGTGGATTGTTCTGTAATTTGGTTCAGGAGAAGGAGGTAAAATAGTCTTAGCTTGGATCCGCTTGTTGGTGGAGGAAATGACACATATATACATCAAAGTTATCTGTTCTGCACAGAGTAATGGAAGACATCAGCTGAACTTCTCTGTGGTGACAACTAGATTTTTGAAGATTTCCCCCCCCCACACACACACATGTACTGAACAGAACAATACAAAGTTACCATCCCTCATCCTAAATTATTATTACCTTAGAAGGCTTATTGAAAAGGCAGGCTCCACCTCCATTATTTAAAAAATCATGATACTCTTCAACATCACATTTGGAGAACTTGGTTGGAAGATAATAGCTGAATTAAAGGAAGAAGCAAGTTATTCCACAATCAGTACTTGGATTCATAGAAGTTCTCAAAGGACCTCTATAGATTGAAGGTATTTTCACAGGAAAGGAGACACTTGCCAGTAGTTTCATTAAGCCATCATTATTGATGATGTAAACCCAATAGGTTTATCTAAATGACACTGCATTTTCTGGAAGACTGTCCTGTATCCTATATAAAAGTGGTATGGGACACTGAGAAATTGATGAAAGCAAATGCAGCAGAGATTTTTCATATCGACTTCCTTACTTGTAATAATGCATAAACCACAGGTAAAACAAATATTTCAATGAAAAATGTCATCATCAGTGAAAGAAAATTTGCATTGTACAATGTCAAAAATTCCCTCAGCTTACATTAATTAATTCTAGGTAATTGAGACTACTGTGATAGCCTACAAGGAGAAAAAAACCTACTCACTTTAATACTACAAGTGACTGGGACTTTAAGGCTTCACTTTTGTATTCAAAAATGCCTTCCAATAAATTGATACCCTACACATTATATGGGCTGAAGAGTCAATGGCTTTGCAAAAGAATACAGTATAATCAGAATTCCTACAGGCTAAACTATGACTAGTTCTAATAAAACAAAACTAGAAAATTAAATGTTTGTGGGAAGTTTACTTGCAAGGAATAAAATCAAGAACCTAGCCTTCAATATTTACCCAAAAAGGGGGTCAAAAAGCTTTACCTGACTTCCCCAGAACAAACAGTACTGGGAAGATATGGACATCACCCCTTTGGTTGTACATATTGTTCCAAAATATCATTCATATAAACGTGCTTCATTATTCCATAGCAGCCTCATGGTGAGGGAAGTGGTGGGTGGGACTCTTTGCAGATGCCAGGGAATTCCTCAAGGCCTCAAATGAAACTTAAGGGCTATGCTGGAGATCCTGTGACTATCAAAATCTTGTGACCATCAAAAACTCCAGCTCCCATCAGCCACTATGGCCAATTATGAAGTCAATGATAATGGGAATGAAAAGCCATTATGCTTCTCCATTACTGATCTTTAAGAACATAAACTTTAACTACTTTACACTCCCTTTGGGATCACCGTGATACTCTTCCTGGAGTTATAAAGATAACTGACTGTAATTCAGTATTTACTCACACAGGTTTACACTTAGGCTAAAGCTAGAAGAATGCAGGTATGGTTAACAGTGCTAGGCAGAACCCAGGAATCCCTTGGTTCAAATCCACTCTCTACCACAAAAGCTCACTGGGTCTTCCCAGTTATGGCTAAAATAACCTCACTGCCTTGCTTTGACCCTTGGAATGTAAATGCCTTGGAAAAGGAAAAGGCTAGAGTGAAAATCCAGAGTGGAACAAGATAGACAGTTCCTGCACCCAACCCAGGGCCAAATGTCATATTTACACTTATTTGGATCACACTGTTAAAGGTGAGAGGAAAAGCTCTGGTGCCATATCTTCAAGCCCAGACTTTGTACTTCCATGGCCAACTAAGTTTCCAATTAATTTGCATGGATGTCTCTCCAAATTATCTTACCCAGTGTCTCCCATTATGCATCCAGACCATGTATCCTCACACTTACATTCTCCTAAAAGCATAAAAAATACACAACACATTTAATTTTAAAAAATTATAAATACAGAAAGAGCATAATTACTACTGAACTCCAACAAAATTTATGTGAATGTTTAAAAAGAAAAACAGAACAAGGAAATATGAAAAAGGGATGCAGAAATGCCTGGCAAAAAGCAGAACATAAAATTCTCCCTCCCAAAAATCCTACTATTTTAAAGATAAAAAACAAATTTCTTACCACTCTGCAATTTTCTTTTGTCAGAAAAAATGCCAAGATTATGTGCTAAAGATTGTGCCAATGTAACTGACATTAAATCTGGCTTTCCAAACTGAAAAATAAGAAAAGTAATTGCTTTCAGAGGAAGATATCAGCTTGGCATACACTTATTTTATACATTTTAATAAATCACCCCAAAACAAACAATGTGAAAAGTTCTGGCATTTACATGTACATGCTCTGGTATATTTTATGAAATGTGATGCAACAAACAAATTAAATATATTCCGAACAGAAGATAAGAACAATTAAGTAGTAAGTTACATAGTGGTCCAATAAACAGATTATATATCATTGGATAGGTAAACAATATACAGGTTCACCTGAAATATTAACATTTTAAAAAAATTAGAAACAACCTAGATGCACCAATTAACAAGGCTACTTGTTTTCGATAATGAACAAGACATACAGGACTATAGTAGAAAAGTAGACTGGAGGATGAGCTTTAACCATTGGTCCTTCCATGATTTCTTGGGGGTCAATAGGCAGCAATTTCCTCTCATTGCAAGAAAAAGCCATTCAAGGTAATTTAATACACGATTAGAAGTAAATAGGGTGGAAAATCAGCATCTCCATTTTCTGTTTTCTTAAAAGACTGTCACCAAGGGATAAACTTGTTTGTTAAGAAAATGGTTAGAGTATGAGAAAGCAAAGGCGAGATGGGAGATAATCTGGTTTATGTTATATTGCACAGGGTTGAAGGAAGCTGAAAGGCAGGACAACAAGATGCGTGGAGTGGAATAAGTAGAATACCGAAATATTTATTTTTGTGGTCCACTGACCTTCCCTTCATGGATCACTTCCTTCTTCTGCCAGAAAGGTCACAGTGGAGAAGTGGAGAAGTGATCCACTGGAGAAGGAAATGACAAACTACTCCA
Organism: Aspidoscelis tigris stejnegeri; assembly: GCA_023333525.1. NCBI lineage: Eukaryota > Metazoa > Chordata > Lepidosauria > Squamata > Teiidae > Aspidoscelis > Aspidoscelis tigris. The sequence continues at coordinate 47,716,115 of JALMGA010000008.1, forward strand.
GTATCCTTACCAAGAAAACCCACGGACATTATCAAAAGGCTAAAATATATGACATCCAAAGATGAGCCCTTCAGGCTGGAATGGGTCCAGCACATTACTGGAGAAGAGTGGAAGGCAATTACAAGTAGCTTGAGAAATAGTGAAGCAGCTGGGCCAGAATAATCTCTGTTCAAATCCAAGGCAAATCATTCAACATCTCATATTCCAGGTCTAAGCCTCAACCATAGATGTTGAAGAGGCTGAAATTGACCAGTTCTATTAAGATCTCCAACACCTTCTATAACTACAACTAACACTATCACTTTCATGATAGTGGACTAAAATGCTAAAGTAGGAAATCAAAAGATCATTGGAATCATATTAATAAGAAACTAGTTTGACCTCGGAATACAAAATTCTCTTTTCCAACATCCCAAGAGAGCCTTAGAAAGCATTGCTAACAACGATAGTGGAAGTGATGAAATTCCAGTTCAACTAAATTAAATCCTAAAAGATGACATCCAATAGACCAGCAAATTTGGAAAACTCATCAGTGGTCAAAGAAAAGAAATGCTAAAAAATGTTCAAACTATGAAACAATTGTGCTCACTTCACACACTAGCAAGGTTCTTCAAGCTAGACCTCAGCAATCTGTGAAATGAGAACTACGGGAGGAGTAAACCTGAGGTTTTTGAAGAGGCAAAGGAACTACTGATCAAATTGCTAACAGAATGGATGCCTATGTACTGGTGGTCCATGGCAACAAAAGGTATTTGAAGGGGATCCATGGTGAAGAAAAGGTTAAAAACAGTTTTGGTCTGGACAGGAAGAATCCTTTTAAGGTAAATAAACAGTTGTGGTCCTTGGGTTCTAGGTCACATACTCCAGGCTTTAATTATTCAGAAAGAAACCCTAGCAAGAGCCTAAAGAAAAACCCTTTGAAGACTTTTGTCTCTCTCCCCACAAAAGGACACAGTGGTGATGGTTTTGGGAATGTTTTAACACGGATGCTCACAGATTGTTGTGTAACAAGAGCAGAACTGAAGAAGGAACTGACAGAACAAATGGGCAGTTGAATTACGCATCTGTCATTTGCATTTCAAGAGTCACGCAGACCTACTTCATTCACACCGCCACCTTTTAGCAGAGAACAAATTCCGCCAATGTAGGCCGCCCCACTGCGACTGCTCTGAAACTGACTTCCCCTTTGAAAACAAAGAGAGAAATCAGTGAAGAAAACAAACATCATCTTTAAAAACTTAACATTTTCAACCTTAAAAGAAATCAGAGGCTACTTGAAAAGTGAGCCTATCTGGGAATTCCCCACTGCAATTCAGTAATGAATAAAAATAATTGGGAGCTGATAGGGTAAAAAGGGAGCTATGGCTAGTTGTAATCAACATGCTTCTGTGCATTCTGATGCGTATTCTTTCTGCTGTACAGACTGCCAGAGTTCAGAAAGATCACCATAGGGATTGCATCAAGGGCTGTGTCCACAGCCCACAGCAGCAATGAAGCACTCAGCAGAGTAAAAAGATGCTGATATATATCAGCATCTTTTTACTTCACACTTACCCTTGAATGCTCTGCCGCTGTGTGGACAACAGAACTTCCCATCTGGCAGATGGGAAGCCACTGCAAAGGGACAGCCAAGCTTCCAATCCTCCAGTCTGGTGGACTGGAAGCCACCACTGCATCCCTTCACAGCTTCCGATCCTCCAGTCTGGAAGACTAGAAGCTGCTACAACATCCTGTCGCAGCACAGAGCACGTCAAGACGTAGCCAAGGAAGGATTAAAGATATTCAACCCAACTTAGGGCACAAATCAAGTAAGATAAACATAGGAAACTTTTTTTAATGCCTTTTACAAATACCAGAGTTGGAAAACTGTTAATACAGTACAGCAGATTTTACTCAACCTAAAAATGTAAGGGTCTCATCAGCACTTTGGGTTAAAATAAATGCTGACTTTTCCCTGATTACTATACTAAAAATGAGACTGAGAGAATACAGAGGAAATGTTTTTAATGTACTGCTTATTGCCTGAATGATTCAATCATTGCCACTCCTCTTTAAATAATATATATTTCTTAAAATTGCTGATGATAAGTTCAATGGCAGAGTCGTCCAGTGCAAAATAATTTGCTTAAATCTGAGTCTGCCCAATGACGTGGTCGCACTGAGCATTTTTAGGACAGAGTGGGGGTTTAAGTCACAGAAAAGAATCCTCCCCTATGCTAGCTTGGACAAAAAAGCAAAATATTTCATATATCTTTTTTTCTGCAGCATGCTGGAGGAAGGACATTACAAGCTTTTGTTTCTATTTTCAGCTACCCACAGATAGCTTGTCACATCTGAACCTGTACAAAATGTGGTTAGTCTTTACTTTTCCAGCAAATCCCAGATCTTGGTTTAAAATTCTGGTCTGCCTTCCTACACTACAACAATGAGCAGTAACAGATATAGAATACTGACAGAACAGTAAAATGCAGGTTAAATGAAAAAAGATGTGAAACTTCTGATTGGCTCCTTGAGCCCACATTGCAAGAGAGAGATACTTGTAAGACTATATCAGCCATCACTAATGATTCAAACAGCAGATAAAAACAATGCAAGACTACGTACGAAAAAAGGTGAACTGCATCACTTTTCTCTTTGATAAAATCCCTCCTGTATTTCATAAACTCACGCAGAGTCACCAGTGGGTTTTCCGATATGGTGAACTTGTTATCGGTACCCCAGGTTTCCATGGCAACCAAGACTATCCTGGTGTTGAGTTGTTCTTTATAAATCTATCACATTAACAAAATGAACAGTCAACAAATAGTGCTGCTTCTTCTCTCTCCTTTAAAGACACAGCCGAAAAAACATTCAACATGAAACACAATCAGTTTTACCTCATTAACCTATCACTGTCATTGCCTTATTAACAGATTAAAGCACAATATGATCAAGGCTAAATATCTGAATCTATTTAAAGGTCAGTTTTCTGAAAGGGAATATGATTCAAAACTCATTGAAGCTTTGATTCAGAGACATCTTTAACACAAGTATAATCACACAGGGATGGTCTGACTGAGATAACCAAGCCTTCCGTATTTCACTCACCCACATTTAAGAATGATATAAAATGAACACCAATGAACAAATGCATTACTGTTATCTCTTTCTTTGTCCTAAATTACCATGCCTATGATAAGATGCAAAATTTATCAAGGACTAGCAGCTTGTGACTTATACTTACTAAATCTGCCATGTTCACAACCGATTTTGCAAAGCTGTTTGTGTGGCCAACTGATAATCGATGCTTTTTCAGCTGCAAAACAGCAACAAATTTCTAAGTTATTTTAAAACAAAGTTTCTATTTTGATGCGAGTCTTATGAAAAACTGCCACATATCTTTGGAAAATGGACTGTTAGCAATCTATTTAAACATTAATCTTTGAGGCACAGTATATTATTAAAAGCCAGAAGTATAAATTTATAGGAAATTGATTCCAAAGAATCCAAGGGAAATTGTGCACTGGTCAGTTTACTGGACCAGCGAGGCTACCAACAGTGGCCTTTCCACATGCTGGTTCATTCCAAGGGAGGCACCAGGCACCTAGTGTGCTTGCTGGTCTTGTATACCAAACAGGGCAACATCAACTTAATGCAACTTTTTCCGCAGTGGACAGAGGCTATGATCAGACACAGCAAAAAAAAAATCAATCTCCGAGGCGCCTCTAAAGCAGCTTTTCAAATTTATTATTATTATTATTATTATTATTATTATTATTATTATTATTATTATTATTATTATTATTATTATTATTATTATTATTATTATTATTATTATTATTATTATTATTATTATTATTATTGACATAACAGTAACACACAGCAAACAAGATAACTACACGGGTTTTGGTCATTGTTATCACTAGTCGGGCCCTTCCCAAGCGCCTAAGACTGCGTGATGTATCGGCGAATGATATGAGCAGATCCCAGCAAAGTGGCTTTCTGTAGCTGGCAGATGGATATTTTGTTGATGCCAATGCTTTTCAAGTGCCCACTAAGATCTTTTGGCACTGCCCCTAGTGTGCCAAGAACCACTGGGACCACCTTTGCTGGTTTATGCCAGAGGCACTGTAGTTCTATTTTCAAGTCTTCATATCTGGTAAGTTTTTCTAACTGTTTTTCATCGCACACACATATGCACACACATGCGCAAAGTAATATTAGGGTAGCTGATATGCCAAAAAATTCCCCTGCTGTTTGTCTGTCCGAGTCCAGTTAGGACTCTGCATCATGCACATGCATTCTGCAGATGTTCTGAAAGTGTTACTGTCTCTAACAGACATTAAAACCCAGAAAAAGCCCTCCCAAAGTGGAGATGGAATGAGAATAGGATGAGAAGACTATTTCCATATGCTACCACCTCAAAGATGCTTTTGAGTTGTTGCTGAGGTGTTTTTTACTGAAAAAAGCAGTTCTGAGGCAGCTTAGATATGGTTGGCCAATGAGATTCCTCACATGCCTGTCTGCCCCTACCTCCTCTCATGAACACTTTAGTTAGAAAGGATGAATTAGAGATAGAATGAAAACATGAATGCCACACAGTACTGCCTCTAAGGTGCTTTTGAGCTACTTTATTTCCTATGTTTGTGCTAAAGCCTTAGGTAGGCTGCCTGAAGAGCAGGGTGGTATCCTTATGGACACTGTAATGTGTCTTTCCTCACCCTGCGGATCCAAGAAACCCAACCAGGACTGCAAAGAGTGCTGTGGTGGACAAGGTTTTTTTAAATCTACCCCTCCCTATTCTCCCACCCAGTTCTCAATAATTCTTCCAGAAAAGGGCTCTCTCACAATTAGGTCTTCTGAATTAACATGGCCTAGTGTCCATGCCTCCCCTCCTATCCTTCATCTTGTTCTCATGCCTGCCCCTTTTGCTACTTACTGTCACCAGGGGATTAGAGTGATTACCCTGCATAGTGGTGGTGGGCTCAAGATCTAAAGTTCCATGGGTACTGTATACAACACTACAGTTCATTTCCTTCTAGTCTTGAGAATTACTTCAGGCACAATTTAAGATCCGCGAGAATTTGCTCTTAAGACTCCTTCTGGGTCCAGGAATTTTGCAAACCAATGTAGGCACAGAGCTCAACATGTATTATTTATAACTTCTAAAAGGTCCAAGCATCTAAACCTCACCATTAGGTGATCATTTACAATCATCAGCTCAACATATTTTGTTTCTTCTTCAACTTTACGCAGATTCTGATGGACCTACAGAATGGACAAGAAGTTACAGTTGCTCAAAGCTGCAAAGCATTCACTTCTAATAAACTGTATCACAACCCAAGGAAATGCATTTCTTTCAACATGGCCTCATTTTGAAAGCACTTGAAAGTAATTTCAGATACCAAATTAGCAACAAAATGTATGTCATGCCTTCCAGTGTAAAGAGACCCGTAATCTAACTCTTTCTGAAAGAAATACAATGGTTAATTTGCACAAAATAGCCACTGAAGAGTGTGGTATTATTCTATTTTTTTAAAAAAGCTTTTGTGACAAAGTCAAAAACAAATGATAGATGTGAAACACAACCTTTCCATTACCTTTCCATTTTTCTCTTTGCTTCTTATAAATTAGTCTGCCTCATATTTAATTTTAAAAAGCTTCAATTTTATCATCCAGCTATTAAAACAATATATATTTTAAAAACCTTCATGGAAAAATACCTGAATCACCCCCTCCCCACCATTTTTCTATCAACCTCATCTGAAATTTTCATTTAAAATAACTGTGGCTTATTTTCATGTATCCAACAAAAATGCCAAATAACCCTGAAGTCTGGGGGTTTAACACAGTCTTTAAGACAAGGCATTTGAAAGAAGCTGTTCAGTGGAAGCGATGAACCAAATTCTATAGTCCTTCACACCAGCTGTTTCCAAGCCTGTGCTACTGAAATCCTCTCTAATAACAAAATCAACATTTCCTTCTGGAACAGATTCATCAGGCCAATATGAAAGCAAGCAGAGTTTCAGATTAGACGCAAAAAAAAATTATATAATATAATTTCACATTTTTTCACTGTAAACTCTTACCCAGAATTCCTCTACCTTCAGGCATGATTAGCATAATAATGTATCCCTAAGTCTAGTATTCTCCTTGTCATATTCTTTCCAATATCCCATTGACTGCTTCCCCCAGCCTATCCCTCAACCTGTTTCGAGTGTTTGTTCAGAGTTGTATTCAGAGGGATTGAGGTCATTTACTCAGAATCATTTTCTTTTTTTACTTCAAGCAGCATATTTCTGCATTGTGCCACTTGAAAGAAGAACTTATTGTGTTACAAGAGGGATTAGGGTTGCATTCAAAACAATGCTGAGCTATTTATAAAATCACAGAGGGCAAAAATAAACAAACAGCTTTAAACTCATATTTAAAAATCAAGGCTCTGAAGCATCTTTTCATACCCTGGCAAAGAAGCAGTCATTAACCTGGTGTGATCCACATACTTTTGGACCACAACTGCACAGGTTTTAAACTCACAAGTTATGAAAGGTTTGTGACATTCTTGCCATACGAGACCAAAGTCAACAACCCTACAAATAATAGTTCTGAAAAACAGCTCGTTCACTATTCCAAAGTTTCTGTATTCAAACATTTTGGGAGACCAGAGCTTTTGTGGATAGCAGATTACAGTACTGGGTCTGTTCCAAGTTGAGGTGATCCTCAGTTATTTAAACAGAGAGAATTACTCATCTGACTTTATAGAAGAGAAGATGTCTCCCCACCAAAAAGACATCCCCCAAAAACCTATATCTGTGGCAGAGAATACATGGTGCTCAGTTCTAGCCAGTACAGGCAGGGCACAGGTACAAGCTCCAGATATTGCTAATGCTTGTCCTGCAGATGTGCTGGCCAACAACTCTCATAATCGCTGACCATGGTTCACAGATAATGTCAACCAACTGCATCTAGAGGACCACATTTTAGAAAAAGGAACCATATTGTTTTGAGGGCAGGCAGCAAAGAAACAAATATTCAATTCAATATATAAATAAACATTTACTTCAGAATTTTAGATGATTTGACCTCTGCCTGAAGAGTGTGGTTGCTTTGTGTGAATCAGTGAGAACCTAGCTGTTAAAAAGAAAAAGAAGAGGAGGAGGAGGAGGAGGAGTTTCTTCCTCCAGATTTTCCCCCTAGGGCAAGGGGTCAACCAGTCACAATAGTAGTGACCATTCCCGGGGCATTTCTTTCGTGGAATTTTAGCTGCACAAGGGGATTATTCAGACAAGTGGTTTATGAAAACCTATGAAAATTCAGCTGAAGACCCCTTTAAAGGAGTGCCTATGAAAAAGTTAACATGGAAGAGATGACATACCTGCCTTTTTCTTCTTACATGTCTTGGTTTTGCATGAATCCTCCATGATGTGGTATTCAAGTGCCAAAATTCTACATGGAATACATGTTCAGGTCAGTCAAGACTCTAGTAAATAAAGACTTATATGTCAAAAATCCAACAACAAAGCTGCAGGTGCACCAGATGAGCAGAAAAAGCTGCAACATCATAATCATTTTATTGCACTGCAGCATCAAAAGGAATTTTACATCTGTGCGGCTTTCAAGACACTCTACTGTGCATAGGCCAACAAGGCACGGAAAGACAGGATATAAATTATAAATAATGAATAAAAGGAAAGATTATGTAAGTCTTTTGACTTCAGTGAGCACCTGGATTCTGCACTGAAGGTCTTTCAAGATCTGGAGACCGTATTTAAAAAAAACAATGTTCAAGTAAGCAGCCTGCAAGAATTCTGGCTGTTAGATGTAATCATGACTTATTTGATAAGAGAATGAATGGATACATCTGCAATGAAAAATGACACTTTATCTTCTAGTATAAAAATTTATTTACAGATAAATGCAGGCAGCCATTCCACCACCAGGCTGCAAGAGAGGAAGGCAGGACGGCACTTGAGATTCTCCATCAGACTGTGTGGCCATGTTTGAGCTTCCTCCCCGTCCCCCATCCCATGGACTGAGTAGAAAAAAACCCAGAGGACTCTCTCCTCTCTCATACTAAGCCCCCATTGTGCCCTAAGACAGACCTATTTGTTATGGTGTGAGTGGACCCTCAGACGCCTAAAACCAGGCATTAAAATTCATCATAACTTCTAAAAAACTAAAAAATAAGCTAGAAAAGAGGAAGAAGGAACAGCACTTCCACAGAGCAGGAAACACATATCCCAAGGTGTTCTGTTTCTAGGGACTATTCAGCTTTTCTCGTTCTTTTAAATAAACGTTACATATTATTAACTGCAATTCAATCACAGCAAGGAAGGCCAAGTACCAAGGATATTTATTTCTAAAAACACCTACCCGACGGAAGATCATCCAAAGCAAATTCAAATAGTTTGGATTTGTAAACAGAGTGCAAACGGAATTCTTCCTGAAATAAGGAGCATACAGATTTAATAAATCAAACGGAAAAAACACACACACACAGTTTTCCAATAGCAAAATGTCACCTGCTATGCTGTAAATTAAGATTTTTTAAAAAAATAAACCAAAATCAATATATACACATGAACTACTGCATAACTGTGTGAGTCTTACAAACAATACAAACTTTTTACCTAATGTCACTCTTATTCCAAAAGTCCCCATCATTCAAACTTTCACTTCAAAACAAACATCATATAAGTGTAACGAAGATGAAATGAACCACCAGCATAGAGAACAAAGCAGAGAATACAATAAGTAGCACACAGGCAGCTAAGTTCTTGAAAAATATTCTTCGTTACTTCTAAGCCCTTCACAAAAAGCTCTGTTTACATATCAGTGCATATGCTCCTAGATTCTCAAGCTCTTAGCTAAAGAGGCAATGCAGTTTTTTTTAACAGTTTTTCTGGAATATGTCATGCACAGATACTTGCAAATGAGTTTGTAGTTAATTACCTTTGCAATGTAGTTTTCTTCTGGTTCAATAAGGTACGTGTGATTCCCATCAAAGAACATGCCACTGTCAAAAACAGAAGAAATACCAGATTTTCCATACTAAAATGGAACAAGATACTGTGACCTTAACACTGAAGAAACAAAAAGTGAGATAATGTGAAGAAAGATGCTACAACCTGAAGCACTGGTTTTTGTGATTAACCATTTTGTATGTCTTTGTGACTCTGTTCCACAACTGAGCTAGGGAAAAGCGTCCCGTACGAACACAATTTAAACTTGTAGTAGTACAAGTTTTGTCCTGGAATAATTCGCACCATTAAACATCAATATCTGGTCAAATTACAGAAAGTGTAATGATTAAAGGTAACTAATGATTAAAGGTAACTTAAATGGAAGACTTCTCGCAGTAGTATCAATATATGCACCTAATACTGATCAACAAAATTTTCTTTATTAATTTCTTGCACACAATTCTTCTTTGTTCAAGGTGACATAATGGTATCAGGAAATGTTTGTTTGTTGTATTTATATCCCACCTTTCTTCAAGTGGTCCCAGGCAGGTCACAACAACAGTCATAAAAACATAAAGACATTAATAAAATCAACAAAACCATCTTAATTTTTTAAAAATGTAAAGATACTCATTTCCTTATGAAAAAGTGTATATACTACATACATCATATAGTTACAGTATGTAAATTATGCAAATTATAAAGCAATATCCTTTGTGAATTGTGGGAACCAAAATAGTCCAGAATATTCCAAATGTGTATTTACATTTGATGTGAGCTTCTTAAACTAGATTCCTAAACCAGTTGCCTATAACTAGGATGTTTCTGCACTTGCCTTTGCCTCTGCTGGATGGGAAGAGTGCGTAATAGACCAACGTGTACTAGTGTTTGCATGAGGGAACACTAGTACATGATAGCATAGCCCCCATGTGTCCGGATACTTACCTCCATCTGGGCACGAATCCAATCTTCTGCAAGGCACGGCCATTTTGAGTGTGACACCCTGCGCAACTGCACCTATGCTGTTGCTATGGTGATGATGACGCTCTGTGCACACACAATTGCATCTGAGGTCATGTTAGGTACCAGTGCACTTGTGTGGTACCGCAGATGACCCCTCACACCGTAAATTGTGCAAATACTCACCACTGGATGTGACAGGTAAGGTTTTGGTCACATGTGGATAGGATTCCGTTGCCTGCGGTGCACACTTTTGTGCACCATTGCGAGTTTGCAACAGGTGAAGATCTAGGCAGGCAGGGGGTGTTTCTAGGCTATAAATGCTTCCTGCAAGTGCAGATGCACATGCCCAGATGTTCACCTATCGCAAACTAAGAGGCCAAGCACAAACTGACCTTTAGATTCAGTTATCCTCCATTCTAAGATAACCAGGCCTGCAACCCTATGATGATGCCAAAGTCCAACCAATTATTGCTTAGCAACCAACTTCTGGCCTTTAAAAAAGGGTACCACAAAATGAAGACTAAACTCTACCCTTTCCTTCTTTTGATGCATGTAAATATCCAGATCCCAATTTCTTGTTTTCTAAGAATCTTTCCATTAACCTTCACCTCAGCCTTCTCATTATTTTGAAAATCAGTGATAAAGAATGAGTGCTTCCGAAAGCATTAAAACTAATGGCTATAGGTTTACTGTAAACTCCTTGTTCGTGGCTGCAATATTACAAGGTGCCAAAAACTGGAATTCTTTGCCAAAAAGTCTTGCAGTAAAACTCAACATGGGTATCAGTTCATAAAAATATAGTAGTACTGTAAAAATTATTAATATCTACCACTAGTGGGCAGCAAAAATCTTATATGGTACAATACTAAGAACTCCTGGCTTGACTGCTTGTCACTTCATTTTACCTCAGTATTTAGGCCACCTTCTACTGATCTTGTCTGATGTTAAAAGCTAAGCAGAGAAACTGTAGACTAGACTGGGAAGGTGAAAATTATTGTAGAAGAAAGCAATGAGAGACTAGAGGAGTTTCCAGGCACTGCAAAAATGCCAATATTTTGCTGCCATCATGGCTGGACCATCAGATGGTCCTGATGCCACACCAGAGCTATCACAATCTTAAGTCGTAATAAAAATAGCTCTGGAAGATTCAACACAATTTTTACTCATCTGACACAGACCTAATGTTCCATCTGCCTGGTGAAGTCATTTGGCATAGTACACATCAAAAATGTGAAGAAAAGAAGCAATTGTGCAGCAACCATGAGAAATGATAGGTTGGCAGTAAATTTTCTGCTTCTGCGGCCAACAAACCACTACTTCTCACTGTGGCCACATCCAACACCCAGTGTGCAGGGATTGTACGCTTTGCGCTATTTCATAGTTGTGCCAAACCACAGCAGTGCACTGAGATCAAGGGGGAAGTCTGACCTCCCCCTCTCCTCTTTCACACTGGTACGGTGAGGCAAAGTTCTTATCTTCCCCCCTCCTCAAGCCCAACCATCTTGAATCAAAATGAGGTGAATGTGACTGCTTTAAGCCGCTTCACCTAACCGCTGCACAAAAAGGCAAATGTAAGACTGAGCTGCTATGTTATTTGGAGTTTCAGGAGCAGCAGCAGTGGTTATTAGGCACAGTATCAGTCCACACTAGTTGGACAGACTGGGAGGGGTTACCATAGTCCACTAGGATTATTTATCCTTCATCATATGCCCAATCTGTACCATATGTAGAGTTGAGAGTATGGTACTGGTGCTGGACCATAAGACAAAACAGGGATCCTGCTGTTGTACTGCCTACCCCACTGCCCAGCTGATGGAAGCCATCTCAGATGTGGTGTTGCAGTCTTCCACCATCTTAGGACTGGGAGACTTCAACTTCCATCTGGAGGAGGTTTGCAGTGACCCAGTTCATTATTTTATGCGTACCTTGACATCCACTCTGCATTCACTGGAAAAGAGTTTGACATATCCCTAGTTTCATATCTTCCAAAGTACAGTTTCAAAGAAGACACGGGAAAACTACATGTTTACAAGTATCCCTGGATTCCACAAAAGCCAACGGCAGACATGATGGAGGAGTCAAGTAACGTTTGGAAAATCCTAGACAAGCCACAGGACAAAAAAATATTTTGGACTGGATTCGTAACCAGTCTAGCTCAATACTGTATTATACACAGCATTGGGATAGCTCTCTAGGATTTCAAAAAAATATCTTGCCCAGGAACACTGCATTATACATTTTATTTAAAATATCACAATTACAAGTGTAACCATTTGTGTTCACTAGCTTATAAAGCATCTCATAAAGAAACTTACTGAAGGCCATGGCACGTTGACAGGGCAACAAATGAAGCTGGATTCCCTCGGATGTGACCCTGGTAATAACAATGTTCTCCTCCCTGCAATTTGAAAGATAAACTATGAGTTTATGTTCCACTCCACTGTATCAGAAACATGGGTTCCCAGATAAACCAGGGATAAAGCTACCAAGTCAAGCAGGTTAAAGACAATGGCACAATGTATCAAAACCCAGAAACATGTGAGTAGGGACACTTACTTCCTTGTTGTACTAGCTCCCCAATACACAAATCACTTAAACGTGTGTTCCATCAATTTCACCTCAAAATGTGTTTTATCCTGGAAGCCCCTAGATCATCCCTCTTAGTCTCTCATGAGATTTATCCAGATGTTCTGGACTCGAGGAGCTGTCATAATCCGCAAACAATGAAGTAAAAATTATTACACTAGCAAAGTGCACCCGACTGAAGAGAAAATTCAAAGAAGTAGCCATGTTATCCTGGATCAGTAAACAGGGAAATCTTAGAAACATTAGAGACTAGCAAAGAGAAATTGACAGCATGAGCTTTCATAAATTAAACCATCTTCATCAGATGCACGGAGTGAAACCCCTAGGGGCAGACACAATTTATTGATGGTATGAATCTCCACTCTGTGGTGCCACACAGGGTAAGTTCCCATTTAAGGAATAAAGCAGAATATACATTGAGATTTGCATCGATATGTAAAGCGCATTAAAAGGAAGCAAAGAGCATCTGGCAATCAGATTCAATCCCTATTTTCTGTCCCCATTCTAAACACTTAAAACCCTTCCAAAAATGGATTGGGGAAAGCAATTCTTTCCCCTCCTCTACCCATTGCCCAGGGCAAACGGCAGCAGCGGCAACTCAAGCCCCCTGCGCCTGCTCATCTCCACAGCCACCATCCCCAGCAGGGGTTCCCTCTGAAAAAAAGCACTCTCTGCTGCCGCTGCTGCCTACACACACAGCCTTAAACATTCACACATCTCCCCGAACCTATAGCAGCTTTCCTTCCTTTCCCTTTCTAAAGGTCAGAACTTTTAAAGAGCCAAAATTGCACAGAATTGCAACATTGTTATCAGGTGTGAAGTGGGTGCACTGCTACATTGAAACTGCTGCTGTACAGGGTGGATTTTTACAGTGAAACTGGCTGCTGTACCTTTTAACTGAAAGGGCTGACCTGCAGGGGGAAACCCCAATCCATTTCATGACATATTTGGCCAAATACTGCTCTAGTGTTCCCACTACAGTAAGGAAGAGGCATTTTAAAAGCCAAACCCAGAAAAAACACCTGAAAAATCAGGTGTTTATTCCATTTTAAAGCCAAATAATCCTCAAAATACCCCTGAAATTGTGTGACTATTTGAGTCAGAATTTACTGAATTATGAACTCTAGAGACAGATCTTGGCTTCCAACCATGGTTAGTTTAAAGGGAAGTAAGCCACCAAGGCTGATTTGTACATAACACCAAGCCAGCCGCTTTGTGCCAGGCTTCCTGCTTTAAGAAAAAAATAAGCAAAGGAAGATGTGCCAATGTAAATGTACCACTATGAGGTTCACATGCAGACAAATTTCCTCAACTATAGTTCACAATTGTTATTTAAATCCACAAAAAAACATTTTTGCTAACTTCTTATCCAATGAACGATAGAAAAAAATCAACACAAAACATTTTGAATATCGCCACCCTTTCATTTACATTGGTAGACTGGATCACCCACCCACACCATAATAATTTATTGATAGTCTGAGTTTCTACTCTGTGATGCCACTGACTTGGGTTTCACTTCTGTGGTGCCACCAATTTAACACTGATAGATATGGCCAGCATGGTTCCCATAAGCCCCACTTTTCCTTAGGTGCAATTACCTGCATCTCATAGTTTTGCTATAATGACTAGTGAGAAGCAAACCAGCATCATACAAGGGAAAACTGTATACACAGGAAATACAGGAAATGCACTTCTGTTGTTTTGGTGTGCCTTAAATGCTATCAAATATGAACAAGTTTCTTCCACCTGCACCAACATCTTAGAATGAATGGAAGGGAAGGGTTTGGTCATTGAATTGACTAATTGTTCTCTTCCCATCTACTCCTTCCTAATAAAACAGAATTATACCATATTAAGAGATTGAAAACTCTGTGGTTCTCCTTGGCATCACAGACAGATGTTATGCAACTCAGCAAATTATTCTGCAAAGGCAAGCAGTTAACTTCATAATCCTTTGCTCCATGGAGCTCTGTCTTTATACAGGAGGCTTACAACCCTAGTTTAACTATCATAATGCCACTGAACCATTACATTAATTAGCATTACTTCATAGCAATGCATTTTCAAAGAAACCCTTCCAAATGTATTAATGGCAGAGCTGGCACACATTGGGAAAATCAACCATGAGGAACGGGGTCTAAGCTGTTTAGGTCTTCCTAAATCAATATTTATAATTGAATTCCAAAGTTGATAGGCAGCCAATACAGCATACTGAGAACTGTGACATGATTCTGGGTTTTAACACCTATGGATAGACACAAAGCACCGCTTTGCTCCAGTGGCCATTTCCAGGGAATTGCTGAGACTAGATCCAAACAACACACATTGCTATCATCCTGATGAGGATTCGTCAGGGCATAGCATGCTGTAGCCCGACTTGAGAACAGACTTAAGGTGGCTATTTCTTGCCCTACCACTGTTTGTGATGTCAGTGCACAATATGGAACCCTAATTCATTTGTAGCTTTCCCCTTTTTTTTCAAGAGAAGAGCATCTGCACCTAGAATTGGCTTCCACACAACTCCTCAGATACAGGAGTTTTCCAGACACAGCAACCCAGTCTTATCTATATTCGGCTTTGGATTACTGGTTCCCATTCAGCACATCACTCCTCACCTCACTATGTTCAAACACAGAAATATTATAGCTACTGGTGACCCTACAATCAAACCCTAAATTGCCTTCCCCAGAGCCTTTATACTAGTGATGTGCTCAATCAGAGTTGCTGTTGTTTTAGAACTAGTTAGTAATGAATCAGGGATCTGTAGGGTAAGGTGCCAAATCAACTAGGATTCCAGTTTCTGGAGCAGCTTGAATGTGATCTATTATGTTCAAACTGCTCTAGGAAGCAGATGTGTTTGGCCTACTAGAAGGACACGTGACCCTCCATTCCAGAAAGCCTGGTAGACCAGTAAGGTGGGAGGGCGTTTTTAATACCCCATTTTTCTCACCTTTAGGGGGATTCAAAACAGCTAAGAAAACTGCCGCTCTTTTCCCCACAGCAGACACCCTGTGAGGTAAGTTGGGCTGTGAGAGCTCAAAAAGAAAGCTGTGACTAGCCCAAGGTCACCCAGCTGGCTTTGTGTAGGAGTGAGTAATCAAACCAGGAAACTACCAGATAAGAGTCTAACACCAACCAGAAGATCAAACTGGCTCACAAAACCATCAGCTGAAGAACCATATGGCTGGCAGTAGTAGCCTCGTACAAACTGCGTGTGCATGGAGCAAAGAAAGGAAGCCACAGATGTGATCAGGAAAAGTCATGCATGCAAGGAAAGAAAGGGAAAGAATCACAGATACAACTGGGGATAGCTTTGCACATGCAAAAGACAGAAAAATCAGGAATGCTATGGCACAGTTTGCCAACTAACAGACCAGTTCTGAGAACTACTTATGCAGTTTGGGTCTTTAAAGTGGAATGTTGTGTCCATGGTAAATATGGACTTGATACAAACTGAACCAGTAATATACAGTTTCTTCATATTCTTACTTAATACCAATCTTAAAGAAACAAAAATAGAATTCAGTGGCCACATGCAACATAAATACCATCATGCTGAATACACACGTGCGGTTTTCTAGATACAACATTTAGTTAAGAGAAGAAGCTCAGTAAAGGGGAAGAATTGCTTAAAACCAGGAAAGAATCAAGATCTACCCTCCCCAGAATTTTTCATCCAATTTTCTAGCCAACCAAGATTATAAAATATTTACTGGCCCGCTAACAACCTGAATCAATAAGTTATCAAGAATATCTTAAATAAATACCAGTATGGATTTACAGCAAATCTCTCTATATCTATATCTAGATATAAATACACACATACACACCTATTAAATTAAGTATACATGCCTTTGCAAATAGTCTTCCATAGGAAAAAAACATTAGCTATCCTAACCCTTGACATCTACAAAGCATTCGACACACTTCAACACAAAGTTTTACTAAATTTAATAGAACTCATGAATTTTGGTAGAGAACTTAACAACTTAATATAAAATCTCTATAAAAACAACATGGCACGATCATGGATAAATGGCAAATTACATGAACCAAATAAAACTGACAAAGATGCAAAGGAAGGATGCCCATTATTGCTGCTACCATTTAAGATAGCAACTGGAGTGTTATCAAATTTAACCAGAGAAGAGAAAAACATAGGAGCTTTGGATTTAAACAGCAAACCTCTCAAAATAAATAAATATGTGAATGTTATTCTAATTTTAGCAAACAACCCAATTAAAACAACCAAGAAAATTCAAAAATGATGTCCTCTCATTCTCAGGTTTAAGAACAAATCTCTCCAAATCCAAAATAATGTTTTAAAATTCCTTATAACAGATCAACAATTCAAACAGGTCAAAATGCTGTCAAAATAATCTCAGGACTAAAAATCCAAAGAAAATCAATTAAGCACCTAAGGATTCAAGTTAAGAATAAACTAAACAATACACTGACAACAAATTCTTATCCTGCTATAAAACAAACGGATAAAGGCATTATGTACTGGAACTCAAAGTAACTTTAACCTGGTACCTGCTCATACAAAATGAAAACAATATTTATTAACCTCTCCAAGGTTTGTTCTTGAGTTGTAATGTATCTATTGTATGTACTGACTTTTCCTTTTTTTCTACTTGTAAATGATTATGTAAGCAAGATGTACTTCTATTTCTGTAACAGTAATTTGTGTGTATATACTTAAAACTTATTAAATTAAATTTTAAAAAGAGCAGGAATACTTCATAGAAATACTCCAGAAAGACAACATTAGTGAAGTTATTACAACCATTAAGGGATCCAGAAAAACCAACAGGATCAGATTATCCACCCAGAGCAGACCATAATTCAGAGTGGCCAAGCAGTTTTAAAGACCTAAAGTGTTAGCAAAACAAGTTCAAAAGGACACTGTTGGCTATTGGATAAGAGCTATGATCTCCCAATGCAGATCCCCCCCTTTTTTTTAGGTAGGAGTACACCAATACCTTTTTCATGACTTTTGAGACAGTCTTCTCTGGTAGATAAGAATATACCTTGGATCCATCCTTCCTTTAATACACCTTGGATCCATCCTTCCATCCCAGTTCTATCTAATTAGCCCCAAAAAGAGTGAGCCGTGTATACTGGTAGGAGAACGATGGCACTTTGCAACTACAAATAGAAAGATACACATGCAGCTTTCAGGGCTATAGACTAATATTCTGGGATTCTATGATAAGATTCAATACTGTGTCCAAATGAAAAGTGATCCTCCATTCTAGATGTTGAATTTGCTCTTTTCTTCTCTCTCTTAAGCTTCTGTTTCTCTCCTCTCTCCCTGTCTCCCACAAAAGCCTGTTCTACAATTTGTTTCTCACACTTACTGAACTCAACTCAATAAGCCCAGGTATTAATAAAAGGTCACCCTCCACCAGCCAATTTGTTAGCCTCAGGAAAGATGAAGCAAAATCAGTGACATTATGGCTAGATATGGTATTGACCTTACTTGGTCAAATTTATAAATTGTGTATTTTTTATAAATGCCAGCAGATGATTAACCTTTCCTTCCCCTGCAGGACATCTCTACAAGGTCACTGGAGTTTTAAAAATTGCTCTTCTCAGCATGCAGCTAAATCAAATTACCAATTATTGAAGCATCCACAAGTTGAAATCCACATCAAGATAATGCCTTGCCTATTAAGTTGTTGTATGGATCTCCTTGGCTAAGGCAACCAGCTTTGAGAGTACAAGGGAAGGGAGAAGACAGGACAGAAATGCAGTATAGGGACTCAGCATAAACCATTAAGTCATTTTCCATGTCCTGCAGCAGCCATCCCTAATTGCACCCAGCTGGACCAATTCAATCTTGTTATTATTGTCCCAAAAAAAAGACAGGACTTCCAAGGCATGAGATATTTCAATTACACAATTCACACAAATGTCAATCAACCTAAAAGAGATATGTACAATTAATACTAAAAGTAAGCTAATTATGGCAACAAGAGGTTCCATAAATATGCATCTAATACAACTTTCCACAGTGCAGCTTTTGCCAAAGAGGTGATCACTAGCTTGTCTGAATTATATAACCCACCACATTCACTTACAGAAGCTACATTTCAGGCAGCATCACTTCAATAAAGGCTTTCTCAACATATATGTCTAATACTGTGGCCACACCACAGATGGTTTCCAATTAGAAGCAAAAGATTGTGCAAAGTGTTCTTTGGCTAAAGATGAACTACGAATACTTAATTCTAATTGGAAAAGTTCTCTCTGCAGAAAACACCAACAGGAAAGATCAAGTACAGCTCAGAACCCCACAAAATTTTTATCTGTAACATGGCTCTGAAAAAAGAGCACTGAGGTCAAGGAAGGTCAACCCTCCTCATGCTTTTAGCTGCAAGGCATGAAAACATGGCTCACTCTGTCTCTTTCTGACATCTGGCAAGGGAAACATGAAGGCAAAGACTTAGAAAGCCAAATCTCAACTGCATTTCTGTGAAGATATAGAAACTGATCCTGAATAGCATTAAAGATACTGAAAGAGTAAGGGGTTTTTTTTCCACTGACCTCCCTTAATCCAGATCTGAGATGATCCAGGTCTAAGGAATGGGTCCTTCAACTAATCTGGATCTAGTAGATCCAGATTAAGGGAGGTACTCGATGCATCCCCATGGGCAGGGCAGCACCCAATAGCAATGGGTGCTAGTCTGCCTGCAGTGGAAATGGCAGAGCACCCATGTGGCGAATCCGGACCAATCCACATGGGGCCCGCCCGTCACCCCAGGGTTTTTTTTCCAATTTATTATTATTATTATTTTCATTAGTACATTTCCATACAAAATTATATCCCAATACAATTTTTTTTATGAATTTACATGTGACTTCCTCCGTTCTCCAGATTCTTCTGCTTCTGATCCCTTATATTGTGCTCCATACTTGCTGTTTTTTCTCCTAGAGGCCGATGCCTTCCATCGGGATACCCAACCCCCGAAGAAAATGTATAAAAAGTCCCCAATCCTCTAAAAACTTGTTCACAGTTTTATCTTTTAATAAATTTGTTAGTTTGTCCATTTCTGCCATATCCATCAGTTTAATTATCCATTCTTCTTCTGTAGGTAGTTCCTCTTGCTTCCATTTTTGTGCATATAGCAATCTGGCAGCTGTTACCATATACAAAATCAAAGTCTTTACTTCCCTTAGATTGTCATCAACCATACCCAATAAAAAAAGTTCTGGTTTGAACTCAAGATTAATATCCAAAATTTGCCTCATCCGGCACCAAATTATTTTCCAATATTTTTTTGCCTTCTCACATGTCCACCACATATGATAAAAAGTACCATCCACTTTTTTACATTTCCAACATTTTGTTGACATATGATACATTTTTCCGAGCTTATATGGCATTAAACACCATCTATACATCATCTTATAGATATTCTCCTTCAATGTTGCACAAGCAGTAAATTTAATATCTTTAACCCAGAGTTTTTCCCATTGATCCATTTGAATATTATATCCAAAGTTCCTTGCCCACAAAATCATACAATCTTTAACCTGGTCATGTTCCATTTCTATTTGTAATAATACTTTGTACATCATACCAATGGTACCTCTTTCTGCCTTACTCAGGTTATTTTCCCACTCTTGTTTTTCCCATTCAAAGTTTAAATTCTCCTTATCTGTTCTAAAAATATCTACCAGCTGTATATATGTAAACCACTGTACATTTTTCCCTTCTAAATTTAATTGTTCTCTTGTTATGATATCATATTCATTCACATCATCTTTTTTACATAACAAGTCTTCATACCTCAACCATGTCCTTCTTTCTCCAAATTCTTTTAGCAATGCTTCTTGTGGCGAGACCCAAAGCAGAATTTTCATATACAGTTTGTTTTTATAATTCAACCAAGTTTTATATAACGGATTTCTTATATAGTGTTTTCTAAAATCCACATTAACTCTTGCCTTGTTATACCACAAATACCCATGCCACCCAAATCTTAAATCTTCTCCCTCCAATTGTAATAACCTTTGGTCCTTCAGCCAGAACCACTTCGCAATTCATCCTATACACGAAGCTACATAATACAGTTTTAAGTTTGGTACACCCAGGCCGCCTCTTTCCCTGGCATCTTGCATTAATTTGAATCTTATTCTTGGTTTTTTTCCTTGCCATAAGAATTTCGATAAGTCTTTCTGCCAGTTCTTAAAGTCTTTAGCATTGTTTATAATTGGTAGGACTTGAAATAAAAACATCATTCTTGGTAAAATACCAAGAGGTACTCGATGCATCCCCATGGGCAGGGCAGCACCCAATAGCAATGGGTGCTACCCTGCCTGCAGTGGAAATGCCAGAGCACCCATGTGGCGAATCCAGACCAATCCACGTGGGGGCCAACCATCACCCCAGTTTTTTGGGGGGACAGGGGGTGCAATCTCCATAGACGCTCTGGAGTTTCTCCAGAGTAACCTGCCGCAAACTTCAAAAATTCTCCAGAGCCTTTGACAAGGGTCCGTAGGATTGGTATTGGTCTTGCGTCGAGTCCTCTTTGGAGATTGTGTACAGGCTTCGGAACTTTGGGTTTCGGGGCACCTCCCCGGAGCCTCCTGCAGACCCCGTTGCCCGATCATGGTAGAAACGCGCTCCAGGGAGTTTTTCCACTAGCACTAAGTACCCATTAAGGACCCATTTGGCTCATAGCAGGAAGACCCCATTTCCACTACAGACCCCATTAGAGCAACATTTATTTCCACCTATTCTAGGGAAATCTGGATCATATGGGTCCTTCAGGACCTATAATCTGGATTCCCTGTAGACCCCATTGAAGGGGTCTACAATGGGGTATTCCAGTTTTCGCAGTACTCCTCATTGCAGCACTGAAACTGATTCCCCAGAATCTCCAAGACAAAGAGGTTTTGTTCCTGTCAGGCCAGCACAAGGCCTGATCTAGACCAGAAGACTGCCCGATCTGGAACCACTGACCCGCTCGGTGCCAGTAACTATAGCCCAAAGGGCACGTGTGCATTCACACACACACAATGCATATATGAATAGACTAAGTTATCCCTTGATCATGCTGTTTAAAAAACGTACTTGAGGTCTCACATTAAACTAATTCATATCTGCAGCAAAATAATCATCATCTGTATCTTTCTAAGAATGCATTCAGATAACAAAACTGAAATAACTTGAACAAATGGAAAGAGGAAGGAAACTTATTTTAAGAAAACTTTATTCTGGAACAACATGACATTCATTTTTCCCTGTTGTAAAATGGGTATTACAGCTGCGTTACAGAAAAGTTTGAGACACACAGGATTAGAAATTGGGTCATTGGTTGTAGAAATTAAGCAAGCACAACCATCTAATTATTGTTATAGTTGCAGACAAAAAAAAAATATGAATGTTTGATAATCAAGGGTTATCTTGGAAGAGCTTACACCTGTTAAAAAGCTCTGCACTCTCCTTCCTTTCCTGTATTTTCTATTTTGTGGTGGTAGTAAACATTTTGTGTTCTTCAGCTCTTAGCAACAGTGTTACAAATTCTCAGGGGGGGGGGGGTGTTCCATGAGAATCTCCTTTTTAACCAGTTCTGAAACTAAGCTGGCTCAGAGCACATAGTCACCAAATTCAGCTTTCATTTAAAAGGACAAAAAAACATTGCTTACATTGCCTAGAAGCAAAGTTGTGAGAGGAACTTAGAGAGAATGAGGAAGACTCTACCCTGTTTCTGGTTCGGATGAAGTCCAATCAGAGCAGATTCTGCATTAGGCAAGCAGCAGTTCCCAAGCTTTCTGGCATCATACCTATCTTTTTTTGGTTTTCAGCTAACACTCAGCTAACTGCCTGAAGCAAATCTGCACTCACATTTATATTATTGTCTATTTTTATTTTCTTCCATAACATGTTGCATCTTTGGTAATTTTTTTGCATTTGTTTACACTATTCTTCATGATCAACTTACCCATGTAATGAGTTCTCACCTGAACTCTACATTTTAAAAAAGTTTTTTTTTCTCATGGCCTGACCCCAATTCTCACACCCCCAAGTCTAGGTAACAGGGCTCTAAAGAGAATGTCTGCTTCGGGGGGTTAGGAATGGAGCAACTCAAGCCGGATGCTGTGTAAACAAGACCAAACTCTTCCCTATTGCTTTGCTAGCTCTCCAAAACAGAAAGAGTAACAGAAATAGTGCATGCATAACTGATTCTTTAAGGAGCTTCAGATTCACCAAGCTGACTCTGCAGAAGCTACATTCGCAATGAACAAGCTCACAGTGAGCCCAGTTGAGCTCAAATGTTATTTATCTGGTTCATATTTGGGGCAAATCTATCATGTTTTCATGGGGTGGCTCAACCTATCACCAGCTCCAGACACCTCTAACAGGTTGCTGGCTTCTAGGAATGCTCACAACTGCAGCACATTTTTTCCCTATTCCACAAAGCCATCATCATTTTATTCATGAAGTATAGCTAGCTACAAAGAACAGGATGTAGGCAAACATTCTTGAAACTTCACTTGTGGAGCTTGGCAACTGTATTCCCATTGTATTCCCATTGCCCAAGAGTCTCTGGAAGCCAGCTCCTCCTTCCTAACACTGCAATGGAAAAGCATAGCAATTTGGAGCCAAAGTTGTTATTGGGAGAGGTGCCTGGGGCCAAGGGTGGGTGTGGTGGAGGCTCCCAGTTACTCAACTCAACAAGGTATCTCAAGCCTCATTGATACCAAGGCTTGGCTCAATTAGGCTGAACCCTTAAAATGGAACTTGTGTGCATCTCTGCTTTCAAGCTGTCAGAGAAAGGCTAACAGAGAGAGGACCAGGAAGGTTAAAGAGAGACACTGTTCCAAAACTATTAGAGAGAATAAAAAACTGATAACATAACCTCCTGGCAAATAAAACCACCTGCATGGGGAAATGTATTACTAATGCATTCGCTCTACATATATGCCAAATCTGAAATAATTTCTTCCATTGGCATTCAAAAGCAGAAATGCTTCATTTTAATATTTTAAGCTATGTTTTATTATGCCACTTCATGAGCACACTTCCCACATCCAAAATGGGCTCTTGGCAGTTTCTTCACGAATATCACTGACCTACATAAAGGAAATCACTCCTGATTTTCTTGTTGTATATTATCTTATATGTGGCTCCACATTCCTTCTCTACAACTACCGTCAAAATGCTTTACATCATAATGGAACAGTAGCTGCTCCCATAAAACCATTCAGCTGGCAGAAATATTAGAATTCAGAAAAGGATTTTTCTTGGGGTGGGATGGGGCAACATACAAACTTACTCAACCAGATGCGATAGTCCCTATCATCCAAAGTGTGGTTTAACACTGCATGGGAAATGAGAGCCATGGAGGTAGCCTGAGATTCATAGCTTTTTGCTCCATCCACGTAATATTAAAAAAAGGGGG
The DNA here is from genome assembly GCA_023333525.1 of Aspidoscelis tigris stejnegeri. NCBI lineage: Eukaryota > Metazoa > Chordata > Lepidosauria > Squamata > Teiidae > Aspidoscelis > Aspidoscelis tigris. The sequence continues at coordinate 47,740,026 of JALMGA010000008.1, forward strand.
GGGGTCAGAATTATGCTGATTTATGCAGCATGTGCCAGATTCTCTCTTATCCACTCTTTCACCTTTCCCATCCCACTGCCTTATGGCAGGTACTAATATTTTCCAGTGAACACAATGCGGCACAAAGCAATCTGCTCCTGCAAGGTGCAAGGCAGCAGCAGTGGGATGGAAAAATATTAAGAATATATTTCCAGTAAATCTCATATGCATTTAAAGAAGCACTTCCAAAAGTAACCCCTACAGAGTGTGGGGCATTCTGCTTTCCCCCTCATCTTAGGCCCTGTCCAGACCTGGGGGTGGGGGTGGGGAATACAGTGGTACCTTGACATACGAGTTTAATTCGTTCCGTAACCTTGCTCTTATGTCAAATCGCTCGTATCTCAAAGCAATTTTCCCATTAATCCATTCCAGCTCCCAAAACACCACCTCAGTTGTTTTTGTTATGTACTGTACTGTATTTACATACTCGTATCTCAAATCTTGCTCTCATCTCAAAGCAAAATATCACTCGCTCGGCGGCTTGTATCTCAAAACACTTGTATGTCAGGGCACTTGTATGTCGAGGTACCACTGTATAGAGCTATTACAGCACCAGAATGGTTGCACCTTGGGTTTTTTTGCCTTGGGAATGTGTGTTGGTATGACTGAGCCTACAGAGAGTTGTATCATGTCTTCTGCAGAAAAACTTTGTTTAAACCAACCTGCACAACACTGTGAATTAAATTTATGGGACTGAGTGAAACTACAACTTACTTGAGTTTCTAAAGTGACATTTACAGCAGCAATGTAATTGTGGGGCAAACAGTGTACTGTGGATTCTTTCTGCAGCACAGCAAAATTAAATGTCATGAGGCTTGACCATAAAACAGCTACAGAGCTGAAGAGGCCTGGAACTTTCCATACAAGTTAATGCTCACAGTGCACAGCTGAATAGGATCACTGCACACTGTCTAAACAAAAAAGTTTTTTGGGAAAAAAAAACCTGTGTTGAGACTTTGCAACTCCAGCATGCTGTTTCACCTTTGACTAAGACTGGGCTAATCCCAAATCGGAACTAATTTCTAGGAAGAATTCATTGTAAAAACTAGCAGTTTTCCCCTGTTACATATCTGCAAAAAGAATTCCATCCTCAGATTGCATAAAATGTATCTCAAAAGTGACCACAAAATGTACCTCATTGCATAACTTTTTTTTTATTCCAGTAAATATTATTTTGTGCCCTTCAAATATTTTGCTTTTGGCTTTTTTGTTTTTTTTCTTCATACTGCTTATGTTGTGGGTGGTTTATTTTTAGATCAACCATTCATTTAAGGCAGGAGTCAGAAAACAAGAAAAGACAATAATCATACTGTTCTCCTGCATGGCATTATTACAGAGATGCAGGAAGTCTGTACCATCTGACCCAAGAATAGAACCCAGATTTTCTACACATAAACACTGTGCCTGTCTACTTGCTTTTCCCCCCGCTCAGTCTCACAAACTGTTTCTACTGGTTTTATTTTCCATGGTCCAGCAAAATGGGACATGTTCTACCATTTTTAGATAGTTAGTAATGTACAGATGGAAAACCTGTGCTCCTCAAATTTGGGAGGGCTTGAAACTCTATCATCTTCAACCAAAATAGTCAGCCATCAGGGAAGATGAGAGTTGCAGGTGCAGGGCCAAAGATCTTTTTCTCTTTGTCATTAACTACATCTGCATGAAGTAGAGATGCACCCCACTGAAATCACTTGTTTGCTGGAAAGACAATTTAAAATTAAGAAGAGTGTGTCTAGCAAGAAGTCCTACTCCAGCTGGTAGTATATAGTTGCAACAGTAAGACACATGGAAACCCTAATCCTAACTACTATATATAAAAGGTGTGTGTGAGAGAGAACAGGATGAATTGGTGACACTAGCTAATAGAGATATCAGAACTGGCTCTGCCCAGTTAGGTTTGATGCAAACCAAACTTTGGCTCTATCAGATCCAGTTCTGCCTTGGATCTGATCTCACTGGTCAATTTAAGTTCTTCTCCCCTCGCACTATGCCCCCATCACTTGCCTACCAGCCTAGGCAAGGTTGCTGCTATTATTTGCATAGTTCCTCTCAACGTTAGCCCAGGCTGAGGCACAGCTGCTGTCTGCCTGGTTCTTCTAAAGAACTGCTCAGGCTGTGGCCATCAGGTATGTGTTTTTTTACAACATCAGACAGTGCATTTCAGCCTGGCCAAAATCTGCCACAGAGGGAGCCTATGGCTTCTCCCTGCAGACTGTGCATGATCCTACTACCTGGAAGGCCTTGAATTCACTCACATTCATGACCTCCCAGGCAATGAAGACCCACATATCTGTGCGCATGGCTCTGCACTCCAGATGGCCTAGGCCAAACTGACGTGTACCAACCAATATTGTAAGAACTATGCAGCCATCAACTTTGGCTTAAGCTGGCATTTGGGCACTACCTTCCAGGCATTGGCAGCAGCCTGAGATAGCTAATGCAAGTGCTGACATGAGGAATGAAGGAGAGCAGCCACTGGCAGGTGAGGAGAAAGGGGGGAGGCTGCCATACAGTAATCTTGAACCCCCTACCTAGTTTGGTTCAATTTCAAACCAAACTCCAAAATATAACTGGGATTCAGTTCACAATCCTGAGATGTTCATAATGAACCAGGTTTAAACAAACTGGGCTTGGCACATCCTCCCTAGCGAACAACTTCTATTCCCAACACCCCTGGTGGTCATTTGAGATTTTTGCTAGTGACAAAGACAATGTCACTATAACATACAAGAATCACACAGGTACAGTAATTGGACGCTTTGTTTCTATAGCTCAAGATTATCATTTCTGACCTCCTGAAGCTCTTTGGAGTCTTAGGCCCTTTCTCCACTGGCCCTTATTCTATATTACATCCTGGAATAGGGACCTGCCATCTGCATGCAAGTGCAGACTGTGGCAGTTCCTACCCTAAGCTTGCCATAGCCTGTGTTAGCATACAAGCAGAAGGACCCTATTCCAGACTATAATGTGCATTCAGTCCAGAATGAGCCTTAGACAGATTTCCCCCCGCCAGCACTTCATAACACAATCAGAATCTACGTCTATTAAATCTTGCATCTTTTTATTTTTTTTTACTGATGCCATAAAGAAGAACCACTCATCCACAGAAGCCCTACACAGACATTCAGAAGTTAGCAAGAAGTTAAGGAGTGACAGAGCTGCAATTCATTTGCACAATCAGGGGGTTAAGTTACGGTGTCAGTAGAAACCTCCAGCCCGTCCTTCAGTTCTCTGCCCACAAAACTCACAGATAACTACAAAGACAATGACCTGTACAGGGCAGAGCTTGGAGCAGGCCTATGACTATTCACAGGCTACTCTACTGAATATCCAATAAAAAGGGGTTTTATTCAGCAAGGGTCACAGAAACCCCCAACTCTTATTTAGTTTGGGTAAGACCTTCCTACCATATTTCACATGGCTCTGTCTGAAGCCAACTTCAAGTGTCTACAAAAGGGTTGTGAGTGTTTGAGAACTGGAGGACATAAAGATTTATTTATTTACATTTCTATCCTTCTCCGTACCCAAAGGTCTCTGGGCGGGTAACAACGGATTACAACAGATTAAAAAAAGGATACAAATTAAAACGAGGTACAGATTAAAACAAGATGCACGTTTAAAAACACCTTAAAAACTCCACAAATTTAAAACTGTGCACTCCCTAGCACATTAATAGTGACTGTGGCTGTAACTGGGGGGAGAATAAAAACCTCAGCCGAAGGCCAAGGCAAAGAGGTATGTTTTTACTGCCTTCCTGAATAAATACAAGGAAGGGGCATGGCGTACCTCAAGGGGGAGACCATTCCACAGTCTGAGGCCACCACTGAAAAGGCTCTCTCCTGGGTGCCCGCCAGCTTCACTATTGAGGGTGGTGGGACAACCAGGAGGGTCTCATCATTGGATCTTAAGGCACGGGCAGATCGGTATGGGAGAAGGCGTTCCTTTAAATATTTGGGGCTCAAGTCATTTAGGGCCTTGTAAGTCAGAGTTAATACCTTGAATAGTTAGCTATTCCGGTCAGCACTCTGGCGGCTGCATTTTGCACTAGCTGCAACTTCTGGACCGTCTTCAAGGGCAGCCCCACGTAGAGTGCATTACTACAGTCCAATCTAGAGGTTACCAGAGCATGGATAACCGTGGCCATGACAACAGGTAGACAGCCAGCCCTCCTATCAACTGATACTCACCAGTCCACTCTTAGGCAAAAACCAAGATTTGCCTAATTCTTGAAATGGGGAAAGCACTTTTAGGCGCAGAACTAACAGTCAACGTAAACTGCAAGGTACACTAGTATTAGTTATTCTCCAAAGCAGGAGACACGCAGGAGTGCCTCGTAGGAGGGAGAGAGGTGGAGACAAGAAAGCCAGTTAAAAGAGCCAAAGGGACAGAACAGGACTTTATTGTACTTTATACTTAAAATTCTAATTGGGCAAGCTAAGGAAAAAGGAAGACACACAAACCAAAATAATCTACAAAGGAAATCATTCCATAGAGGAGAAAATGGACAAAAGCATAAGAACGAATGATGAAGAAGCTAGCTTGATTTCTTGAGGCACTTTTAATTCAGTTTTTGATTCTTCAGCGTCTCAGCAACACTCAAGTTAGCAGTTGCTGAAGTAAGGAGTAAGCACACAGATTAATTAATCTAAACAACAGTAAATGGAATGAGAAGCAGTTCCCGCTTCTCTGCCAAGCCTTGATGGAATTATCTCGGTTACCACACAAGGCAACGGGCAGCCTGAATTAATGCTTAGACATGATAATGGGCTGGGGAAGGGCCAATAAACCTCTGTTCAATCAGTGCCAGTAAGATAGGCACTGTTATTAGATGAATGGCATCCATTGTGTTCTGGTGATTGTTACCCTTTCCTTACAGTAGATCGGGTCATTGCTTAAACGCTATAGTTCCAGGAAATATGAAGAACCTGGGCTGTTTGATAGTGGAATCTTAGGCCAACTCCCTGATCACAGGCCATCCAGAGTGGGCCACTGGACTCCAATGATTTCTTTTATCTATTTAAGTTATATGTCAGTGATATTCCTTTTGGACAATGGCAGCATAATCTCATTTTTATTTTTACACTCCACTATACATGGGGACCTTCTTTGTAAATGGTACAGCTTGTATGATCAGCTGTTTCCATTATAATTTTGCTTTACCATCTGCATTCCACATCATCAGTTTGTAGGTCCAAGAGCCTAGCTTTAATTTTTAAACAATAAATAAGTTGAGATCGGGTTACTCAAAAAAACAAGTTTTAGAAAATTATCTGTAAGGGATGATCTTCAGCTTCTCACACCAAGGAAAGAGGGCCTTTTTTGGTGATGGCATCTTTGTTGATGATTGTACATCCACAGAGATTTATAAAAACACAAGAGGAGATCTGCTGGATCAGGCCACAGCCCATCTAGTCCAGCATCCTGTCCTTCGCCAATTGCTTATGGGCATCTCAAGCAGAAGACAAAGGCAAAACCTTCACCTGCTCTCGAATCCCTGCAAATGGCCTTTAGAGGCATCCTGTCTGTCTCTCCAAGTAGGAGAACATACCTAGGCATCCTTTCCAGTAGTCATTGATACACCTGTCATCCATGAATTTGTCTAACCCATTCTTAAACCCATCTAGGCTCATTGCTGTTACCACCTCTTCTGACAGCAAATTCCATAGACCGATGACCCTCTGGATGAAGAAATACTTACTCTTGTCTGATCTGACTCTCCTACCCATCAGCTTCATAGAACGCCTCCTGGTTTTAGTGCTGTGTGATAGAGAAAATATTTTTTCTCTGTCCACCTTTTCTATGCTTACTTTGACTAATGCGTTTACTGTTGCCAGATTTCCCTTTTAGGTTTCTTGTTTCCTTAAGAAAAAAAGAAAAGTTTAGATCTTTAATTTTTATTAAAAGGAATGAAGGAGCTCAAGTGCAATAACTTTTCCTAAGACAGAAAACAGAGGTGGGGGAAGTTTTGCAGAAAACAGCATGCAGCATAAAGTGAGTGGGTTGAATTGTTGACTTTTACTCATACTTCACAATTACATCTGCTGAACTGTTAGCGTGGTTTGGCAAGAAGAAAAAAGCGCTTTTAATGTATCCTTGTTAGGAACAGGCAAAAGTAAAGTATCTGTGTTCCCTTTAATCTTTCCCTCGCTCCTCTCCTTGGAAACACAAGCACACACACACACACCTGCTGTGAAGGTAGGCAACTGGTAGAGAAAGACAGCTTTTCAAAAAGTATGTGGGCAGGAAAAATGGCCTGTTGCCAGGCAAAGTAAGAAACCAGTAAAAGCATTAGTGCAGCTTTTACCTAATTTGGTGCTCCCAAATGGTTTGGATTAGAACTGCTGGTTAGAGCTAATGTGAGGCTGCTAGACCCTGATGCTGGGAAAGCTTCAAGGCAAAAGAAGAATGAGGTGCAGAGGCTAGATAGAGATACATGCCATGGAAGCAAAAAATATAAGCCAGTAGAGGACAGAAGGACCTGACATGCTATGCTCCATGAGATCACAAAGATTCAGGCACCATGTTACAACTGAACTACAGGGGAACTCTGCATTAGCAAGAGGTTAGACCCATGAGTGCTTTCATTTAGTAGCTGTTCTGCTATCCATTCTCTGCAGCAAACACATATGAAGCCTTAAGAAACTAGGGTTACACCAATGTCCTGAGATAGGATGAAAGAAGAATTCAGTATTAACATGATCAGACATTCACAGGCTAGGTTCAAAAGGGTTCCGGCGTCTTGTTTTGACAGACCATAATATCCAGAGTTTAGTTGATTGTGGAGGGTCTGGAAATAAAAATAACATTTCAGAAAGTAGTTCTTGCTCAAGAAGGACAGGAGGTAGAACTCCATATAAATATTGGAGTTCTATTGGACAGTTTTCCAAAAGGTAGGTTTGGCAAACAGCAGGCTGGTGTTGGGTTTGATTGTACCTATAAGCAAATCCACAGCATACTCAAGACCCAAGTACTGAATATCAATTACAGACCGTTAGATTGATAATGCCCCTTTTCTGAGCTGCACCCTCTTTCTACTACCGCAAGAGCTGGGATGACCCCTCTGTGTATGGTTGTGTTCACACAGCATAAAAAAAAGTTTAAAGCATCTTAGGACTGGGATTCTTAACCCATCTCTAATGTGCTTTGGCAGTGCATTTTCTGGCCTTTTCACGTGCACTAGAAGTGACTTGACATTTGATATTAGGATTTTATATAACAATGTGATTTTTTTTAATGGACTGTTACATTGTATTTGAATGTTAATTCTTATACGCTGCTTTGAGTGCCTTTGGGGAAAAGGTGGATATAAATAAAGTAACAAGTAACTTCAGCGTGTGACAGTACAGCCTCTGAACCATCTCTGAACCACTTTTTATTTGAAGATAGTGCAGTCTAAGTTATGGCTGAATAAGAACAGGAAGATTCTTCACGTAAAGTTCATGGGTTATAAAGCTCTCTTGGTCCCAAGGCTTAAGCTATGTCCTTATGGCAAATATCAATCAAATAATTAGAATGAAAACCAAATACGTTGACTTGGTTCATTTCTCTTCAAAATGCAGACTAAGAAGGTTCTTCAACAGAACAAAGCACAGAAGACAATATCTGGCTGAAAACCCTGAACAGCTATGTATAAATATAGTATATACAACATCCTTATATATGGTAAGATATATAACCTATCACACACAGTCAGAACAAAAGTAAGTAGTGTACTGAAATACTACCTTCATGCATCCAACAGTGGTCCATCCCTCCCAACCATCAACCCACAACTGGGTCTCAAATATCTATAGGAATGCCTCCTTATCTTCTGTTGAAGTCCTCCTGGAAGTCCTTTCAGGCCATGAAAAGCTTGGATCCACCACAAGACAGAAGGCCTTCTCAGTGGCAGCTCCTATCCTGTGCAACACTCTTCCCCCAGGGATGCCAGGCACATTCCTTGATTGCTTTTCAGAGCATCTTTAAATAATTTAATTCTTTTCAGGCCTCTGTTTCTTAAGTTTTTCTTTTCCTCCTGTACTTGTTTATTTTATTGTGCATTTATATGTTCAATCTAAATATGTTTTGTTCATTGCCCTGAAATCCTGGTGATAAAACTATATAACTTTTAATAAGCTAAAGTAAATCCACAGAAGGCTTCAGATCATCCTACCTTGTAAGTGGGAGATAAAGGAAATTGGAGAGCTGCTAACATCTTTAGGTTTATAGCAGCTGGTCCCTCCCACCTAACTGCCAGCCCACAGAAAATCCATCTTGCATCACGGAGCAAAAAAGAACCTACAATCTGCTTTTCTAGGATCTTATATTAATTGTATATTTATATGTTAAGGTATAGAGCCAAATATGCATTAGAGGTAAACGCAGAAAGGTCTATGCTGGCAAGATAATCCATTTATTCTAAACAGTTCAAAACAGACACCAGGATATTCCATAGAAGAAGAAAAGGAGAAGGAGCTGGCTTTTATACACCACTTTTCTCATTCTTAAGGGGACTGAAAGTGGCTGACAAACCTTCTGTTCTTGTACCCACAACAGACACATTGTGAGGTAGGTGGGACTGTGAGAGCTCAGAAAGAGTGCTTGACTAGCCCAGGGTCACCCAGATGGTTTTATGTAGGACTGAAGAATCGAAACAGGAGACTACCAGATAAGGGTCCAACACTCTAACCACAAGACCAAACTGGCTGACATAGCTGCTCTTTCTCCCATGACATTTTGTTATGTAGCATCTTACCTTAACTTCCACCATCTTTCCACTATGATCAATATGTCTCTCAAGGTATTCTGAAGACAAAAGATCACTGCAAAGGGGGAAAAAAAAGAATCGCTTGATGAACACCTAATTTTTTAAAAAAATTGATATGTTCACTCAAACATTCCTACAAACACAACTACTTGGTTACTCTCAAGGTATGTTTTGTTTTGTTTCAATATCCAGCATCCTGAAAGGTGACGGTATCTTTAAAAAAAAAATCAGTAATTTCCTCCATGCCTTGAATCTAATAATTAGCCACCAGAAACAATTAGCCACCAGTTTATTTTTATTTCTTTGAAAACATTACAAAGTGTACTTTATTGTCTACCCTATCCATAATGATATGAGACAAGTCTTCATTTTCAAAACTCTTCTATTTATAGCATAATTGTTAACAACAATAATAAATTTTTGCAGTAATATTTACCAGTTTTAATAGGTAAGTAGAAAAATAATGGAAGGTTAAGCCATAAAATCATCCTCAGTCATTTGTGGTTTTAAGAAATGCAAGGCTTCTTTACTCATGACTCAGTTAGCTCCAAGGATAGAAATTGTTTTTGTTTAAGTCAGAAGCAGAAAATATTACTTCCACTGCTATTACTGCATTTTCTTAATTACACTGGATGTCCCACACTGGAACCCTCACCAGTAACACAAATGATCTACCACTTCTGACTCATAGGACACCCAATGCGTGCACACATCCATCCCCCAATTCATAGAATTCCCAGTACACATACAAAATTCCCAGTGCATTTACTTGCCCTTTTCTGGCCCTGATGGTCTGAAACAATGAGGCTACCTGGTCTGGAACATGCATAGTGACACTGGCCCAGACCAGCATCCACAATGGCTCTGAAGCTTGCACAAGCATTAGGATCAGTCTCCAAGGGCTCCAAAGGGCTAGAAATGAAAGCTCCTGGCCTCGAGGTCCCTGAGGAACCCATTTTGACAGTGAACTTTGGTGAGCCACCAAAACTGATCCCCCAGTACTCTGGAAAGTGGAGGCCTTCTGCATGCTTCCGTTATATCTAGATTGGGCCAAGCTGATATGCTGGTTGACCTCAATGTCAAAGACTACCAGTAATCAGGATCAGAGCCCTTCGTATCTGGACTATGCTCCATCCTGTGCGGATGGAGCGTACCAGCAGTGTGTGGTCAGAGGAACTGCTGAACCAGATTAGAAGGGCTTCAAACACTGTTTACAGGTAAGTGCAGAAAGGCCCATGGTGACAGACAACCCAGTTATTCTAAAATTCTGAGAGACATCAGTATATTCCATAACTACTCTTTCTCCCAGTAACAAATCCCTGGTTATACCAATACTATCCTGTTTATAGCAACTTGACAGCCTGGGAATTCACTTGTTCACTGCCGTTTTAACATGCAACAGGTGCAAAAGGATTAATCTGTCACATATAATTGGGGTGAAAGCAGTATGGTAAAAAAATAACTTCCTTTCAGTAAACTCTTAATCAGGAACAGTCAAACTAAGAACCAAAATGAATTTTTCTGAGGAGTTTTAGGTTACACTTTCTTTGGCACAGATCTGCAGCTTCAGTTTTATAACAAGGCATAGCTAGTTTAAGAAACTGGCAGATGATTTTGCTTGCATTAAAGATGTGTTGCATGCTGTTTAGTCTGAGGAAAAGACACACAAGTAGTTGAAATTCATTATGCTAGGGCAGGAGACAGGCTTCTTCTTTTGGGGGCACCTTGTCTGTGGATACATCACTTCATTTAGACTTCTGCAAGAACTAACTAATGGTCCAGCTAAACTTTTGCTTCAATCCACATTCTATCCACCTTCAAATTGACAAAAGGCATCAGTAGAACAATTATGTGCTTCCTTTCTATATTTTTTAACCCAAAGAAGAATATTCTGGGTTAGATAATGTGAAAGAAGAACTGCTCGCCTCCTTGTTAATGCACTGAGTTGAATGTGGATTAAAACTTAGGTGAAACTTAGGCCATTACAAGAAGAACCAATTCAATACACCAATCGCTTAGATATTATTGTACATAATGCAAATAGCTGGAATTCTAAATATGTCACCTATCAGAATTTGCTAGGATCTAACTCCAAACATAACAGCCAGCACAGACAATGGTCTGTGATCATGGGATTGTTGGGAATATAATTAATTTGAATCACAGTCTGCTTAACTGAAGAAACTTCCATAGTCTGACTTCCTGTAAGGGTCAGGGGGATCAGCCACTACAGTCATTTCTTCCCATATTAAAACATCAACTTCCATTGAGTTTTACTCTTCCCAAGTGATGATTATCACCGTCACTTTGCAAAGAAAATGAGCTTTCTTGTCCTAGGTTGATTGTATTGTGATTCTTCAACAACAAATTTTTGTATAGTTTTTATTAACTGGAATTAACTTTGTACAAACCACTTTCCTGTTAACAGTCTCCAAAGAACCACAGTCAGACCAGTGCTGGTCATGAAAGTGAGTTATAAACTGTTTAGAGAAAGAATGAGGAAAACTGTGATCACTGGATATTGTTAGAAATAAACTGGAACTCTAATACCACACAGAGCACACCATGTTGAGTGTTCTGCATCAGAATTCAGAGAAGTTTCCTTCTTTTTTATTGCAGCCCCCTTTGATTCTGAACCAGATGGCTAAAGACCAAGAGTTGTGGTCTAAAAAGAAACTTGTTCAAATTTTGCCTGGCACACAGCACTGTACACACACAAAAGTTTTAAATGTGAATTCCTTCCACGATGATGAGTTTATGTTGTGGTTTGACCTGTCACCATAAATTTGAGGAAGACAGAGAAGCATCAACCATCAAGCAATCAAACATTTTCCAAACTGAAGCTTAGTATCTTTAACAAAATGCATCACTGAATATAGTTGGTATATTACTGCAAGTGTTCATCACTTCATTGTAAAAAGGGTTAATTTTCTCCGTATATTAGAGTTGCAGTATGGGAAGGAACTGCTGATTTGATAACTATGCTGTAACAGTATGTCACATGCTCTTGCTTTCTCTCTTCAAGCTAGTAGTAGATAGATGGACTCTAGCATCTCTAGACATGCATATCTGATATAAATAAGTTACAAGACTCACAAGTTATAGATAAGTAAAGCTGCTGTTAATATAGTTTTCCAAGTTTAAAACAACAAATACAATGTCTGAGCAGACAGGCAAAGACTAATATGCCCTTCATCTCCTACTACTGAAGTGCAGACTTCAGAATTCTACCTGGTATGAAAACTTAGTTTTCTGTAATCGACAGCTTTCTCTGTTACCTGCTCTGTTGTTTGACGTTAGCCTAGGAAAGAATAGGTTCTCTTGACATCTCTGCTAAACAAAAGCAAAAAACTATTTTATGAAAAGCACACAGAGATTCTGGTAAGATTCTGTCACAGGGTCTCATGTCCGTGTAGCTGGGAGATACCCTGTCCTTGATGGGGTTGCAATGCGAACGCTTGAAGCTCAGGTGGAGGCCGTGGCCAGGAGTGCCTACTCTCAACTACAGCTGGTGCGTCAACTGAAGCCTTTTCTGGATAGAGACAACTTGGCCACAGTTATCCATGCTCTGGTAACCTCTAGATTGGACTATTGTAACGTGCTGTACATGGAGCTGCCCTTGAAGACGGTCTGGAAGTTGCAGCTAGTGCAGAATGCAGCTGCCAAAGCTCTGACTGGAACAGCTAGCCAGATGCACATCACGCTGGTCTTAAAAGACTTGCACTGGCTGCCAATTCACTACTGAGCCAAATTCAGTTGTTAACTCTGACTTATAAGGCCCTAAATGACTTGGGCCCCAAAAATCTAAAGGAACACCTTCTCCCATACTGACCTGCCCGTGCCTTAAGATCAAGTAGTGAGGCCCTCCTGGTTGTTCCATCACCCTCAGTAGTGAAGCTGGTGGGCACCCAGGAGAGGGCCTTTTCGGTGACAGCCCCCAGATTATGGAATAGTCTCCCCCTCGAGACTATATATATTTAGGAAGGTGGTAAAGAGGCACCTCTTTGCCCTGGCCTTTGGCTGAGGTGATTATATTCTCCCCCCTCCCCAGTTACAGTCACTATGAACACAATATGGAGCGTGCTGTTTTAAATTTGCTGAATTATTAAAGTGTTTTTAATCTGTATACTGTTTTTAATGTGTATCTTGTTTGAATGTCTAACTTGTTTTTAATCTGCTGGTTAATCTGCTGTTACCTGCCCAGAGACCTTCAGGTATGGGGCGGGATAGAAATGTAAACAAATAAATTATACTGAATTATAATTTGTAGTAAAATCCAATGTTTCTTTCAAACAGCTCCAGAAACCTCTCCTTGATATTACAACTGTGTGAGGCAGTAACAGAGATGTGCAAAGTTTGGTTTGTGTTAAAACACACACACAGAATTGAATAGCTTGTGTTTGAACCTATTCATAATGAACCAAACAAGCAGCAATTCAAATGTTTGGAAATTTAATCCATCCAAACTTGTACCCCAATCATGAACATGAATAATCTGATTGAACAGTTCACATTCATTATGTTCTTTCTTGAAAATGCCCTTTTAAAGGAAATATTGGTATTTGTTGTTTTCAACAAGTTAATAAACATTTGTTTTATTAAACAGCTCACCAGTAAGCTGAACGAACAGCTGTTCGGTTCAGTTTTGAACTGAATATGCAATTTCGTCCATGTACATCCCTGGGATGTAAGATGGCCTAAGATGTTACCACTATTATTTGAATTCTGAACATCCCACACTCTAGCCCCTATACCTAGATAGACTTTCTAGGTAAAAAGATAATGCAAAGTATTGAGTTTTGAAGCTCAATAATAGAACATGCTTCACCTTATTATAGGGAGTCTCTGGACATTTAAAGAAAGATGGCAACTTGCTAGCTTCATGGCAAGCCTGGTAGCCAATGCACCCACCAGCATGGTAGAAGAGGACTGGGTGTCATGGACAGGTCTAACAACAGGAAAGGGCTGGCTACCGAAATCTTCTCAAAGTTCAGTTCAGGACTGTGTCAAAGCAGCCTGTGGTAGTCCAGTAGCCTAAACTTCAGGGAAATGGCAGAATTCCTTAACAGAAGCAGCATTTCCCTCTTCTGTCTTTAGTCACAAAGACCCTGTAACGGCATAACACAGACTGTTCATGCAAAAACTCAGGGGTTCCTTAGCTGGCACTGCTGCAGAGCAGAGAAAAAAACTAGTCTGAAACCCTGGGGAACTGCTGCTAATCCATGCAGGCAATGCTATCCTAGATGGAATAAGTATAAAAATAGCCACCCACATTCAAGTGCATAGTTTGTTTTAAAACAGAGTACCCTACAGATTTTTTAGTCTGATGCAAGCTAATATCTCAGGGGAGGGGACATCAAAAGCCTGATTTTAAATCAGCAAATATTATATACATTTCACTGGGATTAGAGAACCTAAGACAAAAAATGCAAGCTCTTGATGAAAGACTTTTGCACTCTGAAAACAAGCAGCAATGCCAGTTGTAATATAAAATAACAGACTCATATGGCATATGGAAACCATCTTTACTATACTAAAAAGCACAGCCTTTTGCAACAAGGAAATAACTGCCTTTATAATTTTCAAGGGGCAAGCAGGAAAGCAAAGCACGTAAAACCAGCATTTGGTCTTATGGTGGCTTTTGCATTATCATTGTCCCTTTACCATTGGGACAGTATTACCTGACAAGCAACTGGGAGGGAAGGAAGGAAGGAAGGGGAAGAGGGCCATTAGGACAAAATTGGCTGAAAGTCAGAAGTGATTATGATATTGATTAAAGGGTAAACCAAGCGTTGAATAGGGATAGTAAACGCAGATCATTCAGATAACCAGATGTGCTTGAAATTGCAGCAGCAATCCTAAGCAGGGGGTGGGGAGATATAAAAGTTAAGGTATACTGCTACGGTTCCCTGTGCCTTACCGGGAGGAGTGTCCACTTGCACTAAGTACCAATTAAGTACCCATTTGGGACCCATTAAGTGCTATTAGGCTTAGACAGGAAGACCCCGTTTCCACTGCACACTCCATTAGAGCCACATTTGTTTCCACCTGTACTAGGGAAATCCAGATTAAATGGGTCCTTCAGGACCTATAATCCAGATTTCCTGTAGCCCCCTGCCTACAATCTGGTCCTCAGCCATGAAATCCAGATTATACGATGCACGTTCATACCGCAATTCAGCAATTGGGTCTAGGGGCAGGTTTGGGGTGGCACCCATGGGGGGGGGGTGCCCTGAAACCTAGAGCTTTGAAGTAGGTGCCTAATCTCCAAAGACAGCTCCAAAGATGGCTCCGAAGAAAACTCCGGAAAATGGCACAGACTTCAGAGTTTAGGCCGTTTCTACAGGGCCTTTCTACAGAGCTTTGGCCAAGCTATCTCTGGAGTGATTTGCCGCAATCTTTGAAGATTCTCCGGAGCCGCTCCAGTTTCCCCCCCCCCCCCGCATCCTCCCCTCCAAAAACAATGGGGTGACAAACGGGGCCAACGTGGGTAGAGTCGGAATTGCCACATGGGTGCTCTGACGTTCCTACTGTGAGCATGCCTAGCACACATTGCTATCGGGTGCTACAGCACCCATGGAGATGCATCGGGGACCTCCTTAGATCCGGATCTACTAAATCTGTATTAGATGAAGGACCCATTTTTTAGATCTAGAACTTAGGTAAGTGAGAGGAAAAAAAACCAGTAGAAAACACCATAGAAAATGAGACGATTCCCTTATTTTTAGTTCATCTCAATTTGTCTTTCTTTTTTAAAAAAATCCCACTTTCACCAGGCTTTGAAAGTAATGAGGGGTGTGTTTTGTGATCTGCAGAAGGAACACTGACCCCAATGTGCCACTGGAACTCTACACAGAGCTTGCCATCTATGGCATAGTAGCATTAAATGCTAATTCCTCAGGCCTTTTAGCAGGACTCGAAATGAAGAAAGGATTGCTCTGCTAATTGTGTCAAATGTTAATAAAATGTAAGATTCTAACATTGAAAAGTAAGTGCTTAGGGCTTATCAGTCATCCCAATGTCTCTGCATTTATTAGTCATAACAGTGAAACAAGTTCACATTTCACTGACCAATTTAAAAAGGAATCTCACCAGCACTCAGTTCTTGGAATTGTATAAAAAGAGAATTTGCAGAAATTCTATTGTATGCGTACTTTGCTGAACTGCCATGGAGTCTCTGCCAAGCATCTGAGAGAAAGGCATTTGAATCAACTGAAGACGGAGGAAGCTCTCAATTGTTTTCAGTTGCCATCATTTGCCACTTTTTGAGGCACCTCAGAAACCATTTCTCCCAACACAACAGGAAGGAGAACAGATGATCACCAACAGGCACAGCATTCAAAGACTGACTGGAGTCAGGGGGCCTTTCCGCACATGCTGCCAGAAAACGGATCTAAAAGATCCGTTTTCTGGCGAAACGTTTTTAAAAAGAATCTGCCCCAAACAGGGACAGATTCTTGGAGGCACTGTGCGTCCGCACATGCATGGGACGGCGGCGGCAGGGCCAGATTGGAGAGGGTGCTGGTGCCTGTCAAAGAGGCAGAGCACATGCTCTCCCTGTTCGACAGCTGGGCACTCCTCCTGGCCTCCGTGACTGGCTCCATCGGAGCCAGGCTTCACGAGGCTCGCGCCTTCTCTTGCGAGGGGAAGCTGTGGCCTACCCCACACACACTGCCCAGGGTCGCGCAATCGCCGCCTTACCACCTTGCTGCCGGGCCATTGCACATGCACCGCGGCCTCCCATTGGCTGGGAGGGTGGCTGGCCAATGGAGAGGGAAGTGAGGGAAGCCGGCTGCCAGCCTACGATGGAGCCAATCACAGAGGCCGGGAGGAGTGCCCAGCTGTCAAAGAGGGAGAGCATGCGCTCTCCCTCTTTGACAGCTGGGCATGCACTGGCAATCGGGCTTTCCCCCTGCTGTTGCGGAAGCATTTGCTTCCAAAACAGTTTCAGGGGAAAAGCCAGATGTAAGACCTAATTAAGAAACCGGTCTTGGTCGCCGAAATAAGGATGTGGCATCCTCAAAGGGGCTCCAATGTGGCCTCCACTGTGGAAGTCACATCTTAATCCCTCACCGAACAGGCTCTAAATCCATTTTTAGAGCCTGTGCAGAAAGGGCCAGGGGTTCTTCTCCATCAATCAACAGGATATAATAGCTGATGATGAACACCGCCATTTTGGAGGGAGGGTGACATGAGATTTGGGTCTGCACACCTATATGTGTATATCCCTATCTAGACAAATGAGAACCACTATCACCAGCCAAGCCACATGTACCAACTGGGCAAATTGGTACAGAACAGTTGGGAAGTTCAGGCTGAACTGCATCCCTGGTAGAGCTGAAATTGTATTATCTGAATAGTTTTCAAAAATTTATACCAAAAAGCCACAACTCATCTACTTCAGCCAGAAGAAACTGACATCTATTGCTTAAGCAGAGACTAAGGAGAAACGAGAACAACCCAGCCCTAATTATCGAATCACAAATGTCAGAACATGATCATCATTTCTTCAGATGACAGCCATCAATAATCCTTAGTGTACTCAGGATGCATTGAAGCAAAGAACCAGATAACAACTGAAGACTCAAGATGTTATGTCTTACAGAACAAAAATGTAAATTCCTATCACAGTGTAATTATAGGCTACAGAAGGCTTCTTTTGTTGTTGTTCAGGGCTTATGATGCCACATGGTCTACTGTCTATAACATGGACAGAAAACGTGAAAGTCCAAACACGCCCAGATTCTGGCCCCAATTATCTCTAACCACTGACAATGCTGGCAAGGAGATGAAGGAAGCTAGTGTCCAACAACACTAGAAGATCACAGATTTCTTATACCTGAGATGTTCCCTTCTCCCCGATATTATTTTCATCTAGATTTTCAGAGCCAATGTGCTTTTAAGAACATTAATGTTTTTATCTCGTTATCCATGCCACAATAATTCAATGAAAGGCAGTTATAAATTTAAGCAATATAAACACAACCAATACAGAGATATAACATTATGGCAGCCAAATATACGATGGCAATCCAGACGCCATCTCCGGAGGAAAAGGCAGAACATTCACCATTTGATTCTAGCATTCACTTAGTGGGACTGTTAGTGGAAGAGCAGCCATTATTATGGTTGAAGGCCAATTATGTAACATCCTTGACCATTTCCATTGGTTCCTTTTGAAGCATCTGCATTCTTCTGGAATCTCCCTCAGATAAACTATTAACAGTTCTTTTAAAAAAAGTTATTCTGATGTGTTTATTCTGAAAGAAGCAAACCGAGCAGGAAGCTTCACACTCTTACATTGAGTGCCCATTCAGGTTTTAAAACATCTTGGAAATGTTTTAGAAATCCTTTGTCCCCATTAAAATTTTGATTCCTGGAATCAGCTCTTGCACCTGTTTTTGATGCTAGCCCACATTATTTTTTGCCTTTGGGAAGACTACAGGACTATTTGGGGGTGGGGATCTATCCTTCTGGCCAATTCCTGCCAGGTGTGGGTGGGATTTCACAGCTGTAAAGGTCTCTCTCCTTCCCTCGCCATGCCTGAACACGATAGCAAGAGGAGAAAGAAAAAAAATATTAAAGCACCAGCCAGCCTCAAAAGATTCAATTGTAGCAAGGAAATTCTTGCGATTAGGAGAAAGACACCAGCAGTAAGTTTTTAAAGAATCAAGCAATACATTGTAGCAAGGATTGCACAGGAGCTGACAGCCTGCATTTTACAGAGGGAAACTGAAAAGAGAGATTAACAGGGGCAGAGATTAAAAGGTCCTGCTTCTCCGTGCTGGGTTTTTTTGTGGTTTGAGTGGGAATGCCAGTCACATTCAGCCCATGTTATCCTCAAGGAAATGGGAACACCCAGAATGCGCACTCTGTCCTGAATTCTCTGGATTTTAAAAGTGGGAACACGCTTAGTGGGAACAACTAAAAACAGAACCGACATTAAAGCAGGGCTTAAAGCAAAACAAGACCAAGCCTAAAAGATTTTTATGAGACTATAGGGTTGCACTATGAATTATAAAGACAATTTCCAAACTATAGTTTGGTACCAACAGAGATGATGGATGGGTTATACATATGCTGATAATGCAAAACAACAAAACATTTTCTCAAGTATTCATTTTGGTCTTCTAAAATGTGTATTATAAAATGTGCCTTATAAAATGTGCATTATAACATGACAGAGGTTTCCTGAGAACTAAACTCTACTGAGTTCAGTGATTCCTACTCCAAGGAAAATTTCTATCTATTACAATCTTAAAATTAAAACAAAGAGACAAACAAAATATACAGATAGGAGAAAAGCTTTCTAAAATGAAATACCTGGCTGTTTTTTAAGTGATTCAGGCAGATGATAGCAAACCATGCCAGACCTCAGGAAGGTTATACCAATACTTCCTCCCCGCACCCACTTCTTTTCTCTATCTAAAAAGAAACCTTTTCCACCAGAATTTATATCTCATTCCAGCGCCAGTTAAATTATTGATTAGGCTTCTCAGGAAATTAAATCAATTTCATTCAGGGACAGGCAACTTAGTAGTCTTCTAAAAGGAGTCAGAGAACCGCTACATAATGGATAGAAAATCAGTCACCTGCCTAGCTTACCCAGCCCAGGGGGCCTCCATACATCTTCAGTAAATGGATCCCCAAGACACCAGTTCCAGATGGCTTAAGTTGGCTTCATTTGAATGCTTGGGAGGTAGAGAAAAAGGAGAGCAGAAACCATGCTCAGCACTTCCTTTTAAAACCTTCCCCTCCCTTTTTCAGGCAATACAATCTATGCTGTATTCTTGCCCACCAGGAAACACAGCATGGAGCACACTGCTGGGCAAGATCTAACATGTCAAGTTCCAAATGCACCTAAACAAGGAGCTGGATTCAGAGCACCAAGAGATCATGTGCAGAAGGGCCATCAGACTTTACCAACCAAGTAACCTCCAGATAATTTGGCCTGCAGCTCCTATCAGTCCCAAATAGTTCCATGTTTTCCTTGTGTATCTTATTTTCCTTTAGAAGAAAAAAGGCCTTACTTATATAGATCATGAACAATCCAAATGGTATCTCCCAGTTTTTCCTGAGACAAGGTTATGTTAGACCAAGGACTTAATGGGTATCCTTCAGTAATATATATATTTTACTCAACCTGAAATATCCAATGAACATTTTTTGCTGTGCAATTTCAATGCTATACTGTACTCATGAATTAGAAACCCCTATCTTTAAGATGGAAATCTGTTCACTTTCTTGAATCACATACAGACTTTTACTCCAGTGCAATAACCGACAACTCACATCATAAAGTATTCTTATTCAGGAAAGGCCCTGGCCACATATTAGATTGCATTTTGGTATTGGTGGGAGAGCCTAATATTTTTCCTAATGCTTTTTAGCTGTAGACTAAGCTTTTTGTGAACTTTTCTTGTCACACCTTCTGTACTGCATTTAAATGCCCCCAAGAATATTCTCAACAAGTTATCCTCCTCTTCACACCACCTTATCTTTACCTACACACTCTGGCTTCTTTTCTCTAACAGCTGATGGAAGCAAATGAGGGTGTTTCCGCACTGGCCGCCAAAAAACTGATTAAAGAAAATCTGTTTCCTGGCAATCTGTCCTCCAGAGGATCCATCCAAAATAGAGACCAATACAAAGAGGTCTCGTCCCTCCACACACACACGGGGGGAGGATGGATCCTACCAGAAGGAACTTCTGGGTGCTGTGCGGAGGCCGCAGCACCCATTTCCAAAGGCAGCCAGCCTCCCGCGCCGCTGACGATGCCCCCGGAGCCACAGGACTGGAGCAGATCCCCTTCAAATGTGGTAGAAACTGAATTTGATACGAATGTTTAATATGAATTTTATTCAAATCTCTATGAATTGCATATGAATATCCCACAAATCCCTTATGTATCTGATATGTATCCCCTGCGTATCCATCCACTCTGAATGTGTCAAATCCACCCTGAATCCACTTCTTATCCACCCAGGATCCATTGCAGATGTGACTGATGCAGCCGCTTTCCCACCTCCTCAGGGTCTCAAATGTAATGAAACTTCATACAAATGTTCCAAAGTATTTGATCCAAATATGAACGTCAATCTTCAAATGTGCCAAAATTCCATTTACATTCAAATGTCCGAATTTGGACAAATCCATACGAATTTCCTATATTATGAATATTCGTGCACAACCCTAGTCCTGACTCTTCCAAAATCACATCTGATTGAGAGGTGCCTAGTTTAGTTGTTTGGGGAAGGGGACTTTTTTTTTCCTTATTCACTCTATCTGTACTGTGCAAAATTTCACACACCTTTTGATCAGGTCCTCTATCACGCACCTTCCTTGTAGACTCTAAAGTCCCTTTCAATCTTTCCCCAAAACAAAGTTTCTCTGGCCCCTTTGACACTTTAAGTGCCCTTCTTTGAAACATCCAATTCTGCTATGGATTTGACTATGAAGCTGCTCTATACAGGGGTGTTAGAACACCGGCAGTTTTTTTATATCATTTCTAGTACTCCAATTTGCTAGTGGCCTAGTCTGTATTAGTCTTCAGTATAGAGTCCAGAGGCTTGGGTCACAAAGGCTGAGTACTGCAGGTCTGCCCGCTATAATATTTAAAACTGGATTTTCTTTCACTATAACAAAACAGAAACAGCACTAATCACCCAGCTTCTCATGACCCAAAAGAAAGATCTCCAAGGACAACGTGAACTGAAGCCCTTAAATCACACTTTGGGCACAGCTACATGAGTAATTATGATTTTTTGCTCCTATGTGCCAATTGATCTACCATGCCTCCCACGGTGCAAACAATATCAAACTGATGAGAAGTCAGGCGTAACAATTGTACTAACACATTAAACCATTTATACAAAGGGTGATATGCTGGTAATCCTAGTCATTCACACACATTAAAAGCATCTCAAAAGCAGCTTACAGCATATTGCAACAAATATTCCTATCTAAGCCACATTAAGAAGAGTTGGCATTTCAACCCTCTTTTCTCACCCATTTAAAGGGACTCAGAGCGGCTGACAAAGCTTTCTATTCTTCTCCCCACAACAGACACCCTGTGAGGTGTGTGGGGCTGTGAGAGCTCAGAAGAGAGCTGTGACTAGCCCAAGGCCACCCAGCTGGCTTTGTCGGGGAGTGCGGAATCAAACCTGGTTTTCCCAGATAAGAGTCTAGTTCCCTAACCAGTAGACCAAACTGGATCACAAAGAAAAAAGAAATGCAAGGGGTCCTGTCATCTCATGAGGAATTGAGGGTGATTCTTCACCAGCCAATATACTGGACCTGAAGCCATTTTCATTTTCATTAAAGGAAATGCACTTCCAAAGTACATATTCTGCCCACTGATGTGGATTAGAAGTGGGTGGGAGCATTAGTGTGTAGCAGCTACCTGATTCTGCTTAGCATTCAACTTTGCTGTTGTTTTCTTGGGGCAATTATGAACTGGTTGGTATACTGGACCATCAAGTGTACTAAGAGCCCCCATTTTGCATGCTGGTGCTGTCTAAGGGAGACCTTGCCCTCAGACCACACACCAGCCTGCAGAAGGGGGGGGAGCTCCCAGTATGCTTCAGGTCCAATATATTGGCTAGTAAAGAATCACCCTCAGCTCCTAAATAGATGACAGAATGCAAGGACCCCACATTTTGTAAAGGTCTTTCCTACTTACTACCAATTACTATTTTCTCAACACTTAAAAGCACAAGCCTGGCTACGAGTCAAATATTGGTTTGGGCACAGTGAAAGGAGAAAGTAGAAGACCATACAAGCATTCCCATATAATAATCAATCATTCCTTCTTGAGCAAAAGACTTTTATACCGTAATCCAGACAAGAACATCAAATATTCATAGACACTGAAAGATAATAGCTATACTTTTTTTTCTGTGCTATTATTTTCCCCTCCTCCTGGACATAATTTCTAACTATGACAAATCATACCACTTCCTTGTCATTTTCTCTAAGTTTTTTCATTTGTATGCTTCAAATAAAAATGCTTTCCATTTTTTCCTTAGAGAATCTGCTAGTGGAATATGTAACAAAAATAGCAAAATGGCTCAGAAGTTCATGTTCATTCGATAGTAAATACTCCCAAGTACAGGTTTACAACTGCATCTCTTCCCTCCCCCACTACCAAAAGCTTTACGCAAAATATGAGGTCTCAAGTTGCAGAACTGGAACAGCAGTTGAAACGGGACAGGCTGCCCCAGTACAGGCAGCTGTGTTCCACACCAGGGCTGTGGTCACACTTTCACTTTAATCCTTCTTCACTGCCGTCAGATCCCAGCACTCATGCCTTTTTAGTCCTGTTTTATTGGTGAACTTTCCTCCCTTCAGTCATACTTCCCTGAGTCCTGATTTTCACAGGTTTCAACCTGTTACAGAGTGTTAATCCATTATCATTTTTGGGGTGTGATTGGGGAAGACGACTGAAGGGAGCTGAACCATACAATAGTGGGTGGATACTTCATGAATTTGACTTCCCTTTCACCCAGTGTGATGACACGCTGTCGAGTCACATAAATTTTATCCTATCAGAGCACAGGGGGTGTTGTGATGGTGGAGAGGGGTGAAGATCTAAAAACGTCTCATAAAGGAGTCTCAGGACGGTAACAAGAACGGTGTGAGCATAATGATCCAAACTGAGGACGAACTGAGGAAGGATGATCAGGTATTGAGTCTGGTTAATGTATTTTGAGTCCTGTTTCTTAATAAGCTGGACTATTTCAGCAAGATATGACCACGGCCCAGGAGCCAGCCATCCTTGCAGGGTCCAATCTACTTGGTTAAGTCTACTAAAATGATCTAGAGTGTTATGGAAGGACCTAGGAATCTTTGGGTTTCAATCTCTACTTGATTCTGGAAATTCAGTGGGTAATCCTGGGCCAGTCCTTGGGTGTTTTTCCACTGTCACTAAAAGTACCCATTAATGGGTACAAAAATGCCATTTCATACCCATTAATGGGTACTTAATGGGTACGTTTAGTGACAGTGGAAAAACGCCCCTTGACTAAGCCTGACCTATCTCACAGGGTTATTATGAGGAAAAGTTGAAAAGAGAAAAATATGAGATGCCATGAGAAAAAATGTAGGGTATAAATGCTACAGAGAAAAAATAAAATCTAAATCTGTGCAGGTGCATAGTTTATCATTGTCCAATATATCAGCATCAGTGGCGGGGATGCTGATAAGTAGATTAGGACTTGAACATGACTAGACCATTCTGTCTTTCTCTTTGGCCAATATTATCACCCCCCAAGGTAGCATAGGCCAAAATTTAAAATATTTCAACTGTATATGGTAGCGCTACATGAAACTTATTTATACTTGTCTTTCTAACAACTACTCCTTGTGTTTAAAATGGGTGGGCACTTCATGAAGCCCTCAGAATCAACATCAAAAATCACCTACAAAAATCTACTAGCATTCTGCTCAGCACAGAAGAAGCAGGAAAAAAGAGGGAGGGAAAGGCAGAGTAGAGGCCTGAAGAAGATGTCTTGACTTCTTTTGGCCCTTGTCCCATTTTTGGCCCCTGTGGCTTCCCAAATGTTACAACTCCTGTAGAAATGTAGCCCTCAAAACCAAAGGTTGTCCCCATTCCCCATCCCCTGGGTTGAAGAAAGTAAATTCTATTCCGTTTATCTACCTGATTCTAAGTGGTACTGTGGAGCATGATGTTAAGAGTTTACAGCACTGATCAATCTGGTACCTCTCCTTTGCATCCTCTCAATCTATTTCAATTGAACAGTACCTAGTGCTAAAGGAGAAAGCTCAAAAAACTCTATGCACTTTTCCAGGCTTAGATCAGCAGTAAAATAGAAAGTGGATACAGACCCTTGCGGTTGCTCCTGACTTTTGAAAAGCCAAACCTACATATAACTATGAAAACAATGAATTTTGTGTGCGATTAATGACTGAAGATGCCTTGAGAGCAATGTTTTGAATCCACACTGTCAAATTCCAGATCAGTCACTTTTACTGTACAATCTACCAATGCTACATAAAATAAGTCTTATGAGTGAGCAAATGGCAAATGGTGCCTTCAGGAAGCTCTCCGAATTCCATATATCCTCATAGTCTTAAAAATGCTGGTAATCCCTGATCTAGATGGAAGACCGCTAGTAGAGGATTGTCCCTGATGGTACAATAAGAGAGTCTAATTAAAATCCCCAGGTTTATTTTGTCAGGTATTTTCAAGACACCTTTAGTCAGAAATCTTTACAGCAAATGCAGAGAACACATCTTTCTTTATTACCCAGCTATTGCATCAGACATCACATCAGTCCTAGTCTCCCTTCTCGAACAGAATAAAAGAAACAGAACAGAATGGGGTCACCAAAAAAATTGTTTTCTTACTTTGGGCATTTATTTTTCAAGAGCAACACGGCTATTATCACATGTCAGCTTCACTGAAAAATATATTTAGGTTCACTTGGGTTTCCTTCAATGGGAAAATAAAAAAATGTTCAGCTCTTCCTTCAAATATGCAGTCCTACAAGATTTGTTCCATATATTTCCTTCGTGACAACGGGCAACAAAGACCTAATGTGACCTATCTATAAGAGTGAAAAGATCTTAAAATGTCAGAAGAACTTTAATTGGTACCCCTGGATCCACAGAGGGTATATTCCAGCTCCTACCATGGATAATGAAAGCCACAGATGATACAAACACATTTACTGTGCTGTATTTTCCCCTGTGGTCAACTGCAATTGAGTGAATCAGTGGATCCAGGACACACCTGTAATCCAGTTTGAGCCCAGTGGCCAACTAGGACCTTAGTTCTGTAGTAAAATCTCCCACAGTCAGCTTCTGGATCTCACTGGGCCTCACATTAGTGAGAATCTGTGAGACCCTGCCCACTGCTGGTATGTGCTGCACACACTGGATCTATGAGGTCCTATTTACTAGATCTGTGAAATCCCATCAACTGCTGGTACACTCAGTATGCTCTGGACAGAATGTAATCCTGATCATGAAGGCCCTGATCAGGACTACCTTAAGACCTTGACATCAAAGTCTACTAACAAACCAGCAATGACTAGTTCAGAGAGCATGGACTGCTGGAGGACCAATTTCTGCATGCATCACCAAAATGGGGCTTAGGGGTCTCTGAGGCTAAGAAGTTTCATTCTTAGTCCTTCATAGTGCTCAAAGCATGACTCCAAAGTTCACATAAGCTTTGGGGCAGAGGCTGGTCTGTGGTTCGAACCAGCAGGCCTGGCATAGCAGGTTCAGACCTGCTGGTTCAGGCTGCAGAGAGGCAAGAACAGAAAGGCCCTCAGTGGTGCTAATGGGAATCACATAAGCACAACATACTTTATTTAAATATCTCTAAACCACTTCTCATCTGAAATCTCAAAGCAGGTTAGATAAGAGTTAAAAAGAATCAGTGGACATGAAACATTATTAAAAACAGATATAAGCAGATCTGTAAAAAAGCAACATTAAAACCGGTGAGTGTTAGAGGAAGCCATTCACAATGGTAAGGCCTGGTTAACTTAAGAACCTTAACTCTTATATGTCTCCCACTTCCATTCTCCAGACTGTGATATTCAGTGGTGTGCTTCTGATAATGACTAGTATAGCCTTAACCTCCAGGATTTTGTCTAATACTGCTATCTTTATTCAAAATTAATATCCTACTTCTTTTCCCACATGAGAAATGAAGAGATACAAAACATATAGCAGAGTGCAATTGTAAAAGCAAGCTATGTGCAATTAATTTTTTAAAAAACCCACTTTGCCAATTGTCTTTGAAAGGTAAGTTGGCAGTCACTTCATGACTTCAGACCCCTGAGCTGTTGAAGAAATACTCCATTTTTGTCTGTTCTAAAAGAAGTTGTGCTACTAGAAACATTCAACAGCTAGAATTATGGAGTGGAAGAAACCATTAGTACGCGTAAAGAAAGTCAGTGTTGTCAGCAGTGAAAAGTAAGATCTCTCGTGCATTGCTAACATATTCCAAAGGGCATGGCAAGAGTGAAATTAAAAAAATGCACCCAGTCTTTCAGACCAAATTCTATAATAGAACAAATATCTTGACAACGTGTTGGACTAGAATAAGTTTTGCACTTACATCAGGACAGTGCCAGTGACTGAGTCTCAAACTTTCTGAGTACAAATCAGATCCTCTACCACTGACCTATAGCCACAGTTGGGGAACTGGGCAAATTAAGTACTATTGTCAATTTGGGAATTTGAAGTGGACCACAAAAATGGAAGTCTAAGAATCTTAACGGCCAGTTTCTGGCAGAAACAGTAGGGGAAAAAAGACAAAAGGGTTAATAAAAATGAAAAAGCTGAAAAACTTCCTTTGCTCCAAGAATACTAGTTTATCTAGAATTTTCTCAGGAGATAGACTTGGGAAATACAGTGCCTCCTAGTAAAGCCAAAAAATGAGGACTTTCTGAAGAAGAAGAGTTTAATACAAAGAAAATGGAATTACTACTAAAACTGGTGTATCATTCCATTCCAACTGGATTTATAAAACAAAGTTTCCAATACAAGAGGTATAAAGGCACACAGGCTGTTGCATAACTTCCAATACGCAACCTGCAGTGTCCAAGGATCTAGACTGGCCTAAACAGATATTACCATGTTACTGTTTCATAAAGAAGAATGTGTTGTTCTTTCTTGTGTGAGAATTGGGGATGGCACAACAATTTTCTGTCCAAAATTAATGTGAGATCATTAAGAAGAAGCTTCCTGCAGAGATGAAAGACAGGAAAACAATTCCATGAACTTTAATGTGTTTAAATTCATCTACAGTACAATTTTAATCTCGTTAAGGCAATATGGAAATTCTCACTGGTTAAGGATTCACATTTAATTAAAGAGCACCGGAGCAGCTTAATAGTGAAGATTCCTTGATAGGATTTACTCAAGTGTCTGAAGAAACACACTGAAATATTATTGGACAGTTTTTGCTCATGCTGCACAGCTTCTAGACAGTACAGAAATTAATCCACTGATGCTATTTTAGCAGATCATTAATCCAAACTCAAGGGCTAAACTAGAAAAACTCTCAAATACTCCAAAAAGACAAAACACAAAACTCTATGCTTTGAAATGCAAAGCACATGGAGCCTGCTATTTCTGTGCCTGCTCAATAACTACTGATGCTTTACGTAGCCAAATACTAGCAACTTCTTCAAATACTTCTCTTTTCTTGAACAATGAAAACATGGTCAATGGGCATAACTGATTTACAATCTCATTCACTGCATCAAATTCTTTTCATATGAGTTATATTTTTCCATCATCTCTAAATAGTTCCAACTCCATCAGTTAATTCTTTCCATATTTTTAATAACATATCACCTGTTTTTCCTTATCGTACTTAAAGATAAAATGAACAGAGCTCCGCATACACATTATGGCTTTTAAAATTGTATGTTCGCTGCCTTTAATCTCTATTTTTCATTAGGCTTTTTGATCACTGCTACATTAGTATGAGAATAGAATTCTGAACTAAAGATTTGGTTTCATAGGCTGCTTACAAAACTGAATCTGTGGTTCACTGGAGGCATGTTACCCATATGTGCAAAAGAACGCACACACCAAAGGTCTGCAGAAATGCATGCCTGAGCAATCCCATTTGGGACTTTCACATGGAGACCTTGAAGAGCTTACAAGATCACAGTAGAAGTCTTCCAAATCAATAGGAAAAGGAGCAAAATTGTCTGTAAATTCATGATAAAAAATCTTTTTCATATGTAGTACTTTAGATCATTACACTGTCTACCACAAACACTCACAAAGAAAATCACTTTTCTCCCAGTCATTTAAGAGACACTCTATATCAGTTCATCAGTTACACTTTCCTTGCAGCATGTGGTTTTATCCCTGTCAAAATAACCTGAGAAGAAGAAGAAGAAGAAGAAGAAGAGGAAGAGGAAGAGGAAGAGGAAGAGGAAGAGGAAGAGGAAGAAGAGGAAGAGTTGGCTTTTCTACCCCGCTTTTCTCACCCATTTAGGGGACTAAAGGGGGTGAAAAAGATTTCCGTTCTACTCCCCACAACAGACAGCCTGTGAGGTAGGTGGGGCTATGAGAGCTCAGAAGAGAGCTGTGAGTAGCCCAAGGTCACCCAGCTGGCTTCATGGGGATGGCAGAATTGTACCCGGTATTCCCAGGTAAAAGTCCAGCTCCCTAACCACTAGACCAAACTAGCAACTGAAATGAAATAAATAATTTCCTGTTAAATGCTTTTTCTTTTTTACTCATAGCTGCATGTCATGAAATTCTGTTGCCTTGTGACTACCTATAAATTCACAGGTAAAATTATAAAGATGGTATTTTTCAGAGGGCATGGTGTCATATCAAAACATACATATGGAAAAAAAATGCAGTGGAGACATTATATGCAGTCAGAGATCAAAACTCCAACAGCATTCATACCTCCACACCACAGGATTTAAAGCACCAAACTTCTAGCAATTTGGCAAAATCCATAAATTATCAGTGGCAAGCATAAGAGAAACTGAAGAACTTGGCTGAAGATGCCAAGTTCTAATGAAGATAAACTGATTCCATCTTGCAAGAACCACGAGCATATCATATATAATTAAAACCACATCATCGCAGGCAGCAAAACATGTACAACTGAAAAGCGGTGTTTACTCAGAACTTGCATTTGCTATGGGATAATAAAACCTTGCATAATGTGTTTTTATGGAACCAGTTTCTGATGTTACACAGTTTTGAACTTGTAGCCATAGGCTTTTTGCATACTTAACTTCTGCGGGATACTATCTCATGGAAGTTAAGTTCAGGGACAGTTGCTGGTGTTCACACCACAAACGTCAACACCATCCCAAACTTCACTTCCAGTCCTCACCGTGTGGACTGTACATCCCAGCCCATCACCATTGCCATAGCAATGGCTGTGTCTACTTCCAATATGCCATCACTACAGTGATTGTGTCATGGCACATGACTACACAGCTGCAGTCACAGCTGCAGCCGCCCTGTTCTCACACAGTGTTCATACTAGGAAGCAGTGCAAATGCTGCATCTGTGAGTTCACTGGATGATCAGGATGGGCGTGCATGCCTCTGGGCTGTTCTGGGAGGTGTGCAGATGCTCATCTCAAAGCTTGATGGACTGTCCTGATCACGTAAGTGCAAAAGGGCCCATGTATAAGGTGCCTTTTTTTCTTTTCTTTTTTTTAATTTTGTAGATATTTTGCAATTTAGTGTCTTCCAGAAACACTACAGAGGGCAAGAAGGAGCAGAAGGCAGGACAAGTGCCAAAAGGGGCAACTGCTCTAGAAGTATCTCACCTTCAGAAAATCATAGTAGACTTAGCTGAAGGAGGCAGTAGACCGGTGATGGCCAACCTATGACACGTGTGTCACAGGTGACACACCAAGCCCTTTTGGGTGACACACATGGTCACCCTGGCACCTGGGTGTGTAGTGCTTGCTTGTTCTTGAAGTGTATGAAATACCAACTTTCAATTGAAGATTTAGCAACAAAAGTGACTAATGTAAAGAATTATTTGTTTTTGCTTTTAATAAAATACATATATCAGAAATATAACTTTTTTAATAGAGCTACAAATATCACAAAGTTATGGATATTTCTAGATGTGACACAGCACCCGAGTTAAGCCAGGTTTTCTTGCGAATTTTGACACACCGAGCTCAAAAGGTTCACCATCACTGCAGTAGACTCAACTTGGAAGCACTGAAGACATTAGCAAGACATAAGCTTGCTCCATCAAAGGTCTTTCTCGCACCTGTCAGTAGATAACACCTCGTCATCACTACAGACTGTTGTAGTGGGAGGTCTCATTATTGTGTAAAAATGGCTCTGTAGCCAGCTCTAACTGCAGACTGCTTGTAAACAGTCCAGACAGCTTTCCAGACTAGTATACTAGATCAGTTGCTCATGTGCAGATGCTACACAAGAGAGTGGTTTAGTATATGAGGGATGAGAGATTCAGCACCATTTTGTCAAACTTCTGGAAGCAGTGCCAGAAGGATGCCATTTCTAGGTGCCCAGCTAAAACGCCATAGCTGCCAATCTAGAGGCTGGCAATTTTTATTGCCACTTTCCATAGCTGGGCTGCTCTGGGTCACCTGCAATGCAGAAGGCTCCTGGGATGAGCCACCAGCAGCCTTGAACATCACAGGCCGAGAGTCACGTACTTCAGCCAGCATGGCACACTGCTCACACCTTTACATTTCTATCCATTTTATTTGAGGACTTTCCATTCAGGAATCTCCAAATGGAAGCTGGAAGGTCCACTGGAAAATTCACAAATAAAATGGGTAGAAATGAAAAGGTGTGAGCAGTCAGACCTGAAAATGGACTAAAGAAGAGTTAAGGTGGAGGTGTGACCATGGGAATGTTTTTCAAGGACAAAAATATAATTGTCAACTTAATCCCCCTACCCATGCATTTACTAGAACTCTCAAATAATTCTAAAGATTAGGCCAGGCAAATCTTCCTTAAAACTATGCTGATTGTTATTTAACAAAACTTTGTGTGTGTATGCATTTGTGATGTGAGTGTTTAATGTGCAACTGAGTTTTGAAATATCTATCAATAATGCTATCTTCCATTGGCTACAGAGAGTAGTTAAACTAAAGATCCTGCAATTTCCCACAGCATACCAGACTTTTTCTGGGAAAATGTTTTCTCTCAGTTACAGGCTTGACATCCCCACCACTTCCTGGTTCCGAAAAGCGCTGGAAGAGGCAATCAGGAGTGAGTCCTAACCTCAGCTCCCTTATCTCTAGGTCTGAGTTCCAGCTAAAATTTGACTCTCATGTAAGTGTAGCGTGGATTCTCAAATGGTTTAGGAACGACTTGAGCCAGCAGCCTGCGCATCCCTAGAACCCAGCTTTCAACACAAGGATGGAATATTTGACTCAACCCTTAAAGATGGTAAAGATTTCTATTAATGCCTCAGTTTACAAACAACACAGAAATACCATCCAAATAGCGCTAGGAATTTTCTAAAACGTGAAGTTGAGTTGCGGGACTTTTTATTGCATTATATAAGTACTGGCAAAGGAAAATAACAAACTATATCCAGATGTTTTCATGGTGCTTGAATTTAAACAGCATGTTGTAATTTTCCATTTGTAGAAATAGAATTAATATTTCAAAGACAGACTGAATAAAAAGTAAAATTAATATAGCTCTTTGCAATCACAATATCATATTCAAAAATATTACTGATGTCGGTATATTCAGTATTCATGGAAATAAATTTGGTTGATCGGGTATCTTTTCTTGCTAAATATAAATGTCATTTAAACGTAAAAGTCACCTTCAAAATTATGAGCCTGTGGGCACAGACTTGTTTCCAATTAATATTGCTGCAGTGCCTAGTTTTAGAGGCTATTTGAAATGGTAAATTTAAGCATCAGCTGGCACTAGCAAAACTAAAACAGAAACACACTTAGGCCAGCTCCAGATGCTGCCTAAATATTGTGCTAATGAGCAATATTTTGGACAGTGTTGCTGTTGTCTGTGCATAATATAGTGAATTGCCCATCCAAACACCCAGCAGAAAACACCCAGAAGTAAGTGGCAGTCTTTTGGGGGGCCAAGACTTCAGCAGTAGGACAAGCAGGTGGCTTCATCCAGAAGGGTAGATCATAGCACTATTTTGAGGAAACCCACAATCAGAGTTAGGCTTTCCCAAAATAGGCTATATCAGGTTTTCACCCTAACCTAGCACGGCTATGATGGGATTGTCACAATATGTGTGGCAATCCCACCATAGTCCCAATATAATTATCCTATATATTCCCCACTTGGTTGTACACACTAAACTGTATGAATATACCCTTAACTACCATGGAAGGAATCCAACATTGCCTAATCAGCTACAAGAAAACAACTTACATGAAAGGAAAGGGGCACTTTCAGCTATATTCCACTATCTCTGAAGTTCCTAAAAGTGTTGAGATCTCTTCAAGGCACATGTGTTGAAGACAAATTGCACTCTTCCCTGGTTCGTTGAAAGACATGCACCTACCACGAGTCCTCAAGGCAGTGTGGATGTCACCCTGTCGAGCAAAACCTTTTCTCCCCACCCAAACAGAGTGCTCTGATAAAGATTTGTAGCTAAATTTTTCATTTATATACCAAGCAGGATTAGCTTTACTGATCAGACTGCTAGAGAGCAGAGCTTTTATAAGAATAAAGCCTCAAGTCTCTCAAAATCAGCTTAGTCAAAACCTATAAAACCTATGCTTGTATAATTCAGAAAGGAAAAAGAATAAAGTAAACACGGCTGCTGAGAAAATAATGTTTGAGAACTATGTTTTCAGTTGCTTCCTAACAAAAAGTATCAGGATGCAAGATCCTGAGCTAGCAAAAAATGGCACTTGCTGTTATTTAACATTGCTAAGATGATCAAATGCCCTATATTTGTTGATTTTTGAAGTAAAAATTACCAATTCTAAATTTGTGGAGCTATTTTAACAATAATACCAACTGAAAAACAGGACAGCAGGAAACTTTGAATTTACCTCATGGCACAAGTGTTGATCATTCCACAAGAGGTAAATTCACAGTAGCGGCAGCATAACGCCCCACCGCTATGCAGGACTGAGCATCACGTGTGATGCCCACACCTCAGCTGCACATTCCGACATGCAGCTTTTGTAAATCTGGACACACACACACACACCCCAGACACCATTCCAATATACAAACTGCACTAGGGGAAGCCACAGAATCAACAGCATCCTCTAACCGCCAGCATATGTTTTTATACGGCAATAACGCCTAACACAAACCCCATTATACAAGGGAAGCTTCATTTTAGTTTCCCTGTACAACAGAGACCGCACTAAGCATGTTTGATGTTATGATATCATTATAACTTTGCCTCAGAAGTGCCTCATTTAACAGTTCTCTCATTAGCAGCAGCCTGGCAGGCAAATGGATGCAGGGGAGGGGGAAGGAAGAGGTGATAAATTCTTCAGATCTAAGTTCCTCAAATAATCTTTCACCAGGCAAAAAAAAAAGGAATAACAAAACCAACTTTAGTATTAACTCCAACAGCTCTGAACACAACAGGACCAGGCAATTATTATTTTTTTCCCCAAGGACTTTGCACCCCTGGTCATTATTATAACAAGGGAAGTTATTATGAAAAACAAAAGCTGTCTCTGTTGAATATCTGTGTGTCCCACAGATCTTAAATGAAAGCAACTGATGAGATTCTTGGAAGGGGGCGAAAAGGGCAAATGCTATTTCCTTCCAGACCTTAATCTGGAATACAGTTTGCAATGGTGGTTGTCAATATGGCGCCTGAGGACACACTAATCCCACTTGTGGACTAGTGCTAATGACAGGAACATTTCTCAGCTTCCCAGTCTCTGCTGGAAACCACTTGAAAAAAGAGCAAGGATGTGGTCGCACCTACAGTTTAATCCAGCTTCAGTCCACTTTCAGTGAGAGAGAGTACATCAGCAAACTGACAAGCTGTTCTCTTTCAGTGTTTAGTAACTCAGAAAGTTCATTTTTGAGATAGATAACGCGGGAAAAAAATTACTGGTTACTTCACTGATGTATTCTCTCGCTCTGAAGGTGGACTGAAGCTGAATTAAACCTTAGGTATGACCACAGCCCAAAAGAAGATGAGGAGGGCATGTTAACCTACGCAGTGTACAATCCATTGAGATTCTAAAGATCACCTTTACTTCAAACTTGGCTTGTGGAAACCACAGCCCACAGTTGCAGAACATCTTTTAATAAAAAATACTGTGTGTGGATACGGCCTTTTCTCACCCTTTGGCAGGAGGAAATGGAATGTGAGGCAGGGAGCTGGGATATCTATAAGCTTTCTACCAGGGGACTCTAGCTTACTAAGGATGCAGAGGCACAGGCCAGCTGGAAATCAAACCACAACATTTGGAAGGAGTGCTTTAACCACTGTACCAAGCTGGCACTTTTAGAATCAGTAAAACACAGCACATAAGCTGACAGGAAGCAGAAACTGGCGAACGAAGGTGAGGTACAAAAAATACTGATCCATAGAGGAATGGCTGTGAATGATATATCTGTCTGCAGCATGCTGGGCAGTCAATGGCAGATGCTAAAGATGCCATGTCTACGGTGTTGTAGACTCACAATTTATTTCATGCCTACTTTCACTCCTGCACAATTAACATTTCTACTTGACCTTGGTCAGCTACAAGCACTGTTGCTGTTTCTGATAATGTCTCAAGAGCTGCTTGCAATTTGGAGCAGTTTTTCGGCTGCTTTTCTGAACTACTGCTATTTTGACAGGATGCAATTTAAACGTCATCAGCAGCAAGACCCAAGAAAACAGTGTTAATGGGCAGCACTTCAGAGCAGGCCCAGAGCTGAAGCGGGCTACAGTACAAAAGCCTGTAATTCATAGAACGATACTCCGAACCCTACTGGCAGAGATTTCCGCAGTTTGAAGTCTTAACAGCAATCTAGGAGCATTCAGTATGAAGGTTTTAAGTCAGCACCAAAATCTTAATGGACTTTGGGCTTGCCACTATTTCACCAAGAGGCTTTCTCTCTGGTTGACACCTAATGGATCTATGCATAAGAAAGCAAGAGGATTCCTGCTGGATCAGGCCACAGCCCATCTAGTCTAGCATCCTGTCTCATGCAGTGGCCCACCAATTGCTTCTGGTCATTCTCAAGCAGAAAACAAAGGCAAAACCATCACCCGCTCTTGACATCCTGTAAATGGCTTTCAGAAGCATCTGTGGTTCCTGATGTTGCTGGATTCTAACTCCAACAGCTCAGGTCAGTAGTACTGAGGAATGACAGAAGTTGTAGTGCAAAGAACACTATCTACATTGACACTACTATCTGAACCTGTGGAGCAGCAAAGGGAAGGCAAACTCATATTGGAGTCCAAGCTTTGACTACCACAAAGCACATCCAGATCCAAAGGAAAAACTTAACTGGAGTCTAACTCTTCCCTTACAGAGTTTCTCCTATCACACAGGTTACATTATGCAAATTCCTGCCAAAGAAAGTACAAACACTAATCAAGATGCTTGTATACTTACTGGTTTAACTCTACATCCAAGATGAAAGATGACCCAAAAGCATCAACCTGGAAGCTGGCTCGGGCAATATGAGTGGACTGTAATATAAAAATAAGTTAAATAAGTTAACGCTCGACCAACACATTCTTCAAAACATATACAGAAAATTGACTCAGCCATAATACAAATGCACAGAAACACCAGAACAGCCTAGCAAATTTTCATAATTTTTTATTTCACAGCATAGTTCCCTTTGATCAGCCAAGTGGAGGGCCACCACACACGGTCCCTTTTGCTGAGCCAGCTGGACGGTTGCTACACATTTAAATATTCTTGAAAGTCCTGTTATGTCAATAAACTGCAGGATTATGTTCTGGTGAAAGCAATGTTTGCTGAAGACGAGAGACGTCCAAAAGCAATATTCTTATTTGAGTGTAAAAGTATACTGTCCTACTGTGTTTCAGTATGTTTTCACAATGGAAACTGAAGAATATCAACTGCTTGGTGACAAATGGAAGAGAAGGTAGACAAAGGGCCTGCTGTGGGCATTGCTTATTCATACTGGAAATCTGAACAGGGACCTCAAGTAAGCTCCTGAAGCAGAGCCACTGAAGACCACACTGATGTAACCTTTCTTTGGAAAAAGATGAAGAACTAGGAAGGAGATGGAATTCACCATAGATGACCACCAGAAAAAGCTCTTATCAAACACTGGCTAAACGCAAATGGGAGCCCCATCAAGGGTGCCTGCACAGCACTGTTTCTGGGACACCCTGGCAACAAAGTGCACACCTGCATTGCCAGTCACGTGCTCCCCTCCCCTGCACATCTTCCAGGTGCAGATGCAGGTGCAGATGCAGCATGCAGGGCTGTACGAGCCCTGCCGCTAATATAGGTGTGATGCAGGTGCATTCTTCTGCATTGATCACTACAGTCAGTGCAAAAAAACTCTTTTGAATTCAAATTCCTACTCAACCATGGAAGCTCAAGGGATGATCTAAACTAGTTGCTGCGTCTCAGGCCAAATTACCTTTCAGAGCAATAAAAGGTAATAAATAAAAAGGACAATAAAAAAAGAGAAGATAAAAACTACCCTCAGATCTTTGGAAAAGAGGCCATAAATAAATAAGGAGCTCTGTCACTGCAAAAGACAATCTAAGGTAAACCTAACCTTCTCCAGGGTTTTGGATGATAATCCTCAGCAGTCCCACAAGGCATGACTTCTCAGGGCCGATGGGAACTAAGGTGCGGGATTGCCATAGTGCAATGGTGTTTTGAAGCATAAGAAATGGTGAAAGATTTGTGATACTATTCTATTAAGTGATACTACCCACCACAGGTATTATTAACAGTGAGTTTGCCCCTTCCTCAACACAGATACTGATAAGAGATTGGCCGTGATATTACTGTAGATTCAAACTGAATTCAGATTTAAGGCCAGACAGCTGGAGATGCATGAAATCAATTACGGCATTCAGCTCACTGACCAGAAGTCCACTGTATTTTTAGGCACCATAAAGACAAGGAAACTAAATGCAGAATTCCTGTGAAAATGGAATTTGATCCACAAAACGGGGGAGGGGATCCAAGAACTGATAAAAAAAGGAGCAAAACCAACTTTCTAAATACAGTAATAAACTAAATTTATAAAACTGAAGTGCTGGCAAAGAGTGTTGCAAAGATGTGCCAAAACAATATGCTGTTAAGTAGCACCAGATAAACAGGTGAAGAAATTCATGACCATCACAACCGAGAATGTTACTAGTAGCTCCACTGACCATTTGACTGTCCCATTTGAGTACCCATATTTTATTTCCCATTTTATTTCCCATATTTTCTCTCTGACTAACAGGACTGCATTTCTCTTAACCTAGCAAAAATTTGTTATATCATGTCCAGGGTGCAACAAAATGTATACTTTGGTTACTGATGCTAAAATTCGTATTTCCTGCTTTCAATTAATGCATTTTATCACTGTATAAATTGTTTCAACATTGCTTTTATTTTATTTGGTCAATGACTGTAAATAAACTAAACACACGGCAGTGGGGCTATTTGACCCATAGCTGGGAAGACCCACAAAGCTTTTATGACAAAGCAGGAGAGTCTTGGGTTCTAGCCTAAGGATCTTCAACACCTAACCACTAGAGGGCCCCACAGACAAGAGTATACATACAACAATTTACCACTTGATTTAGGCAATTTTCTAGGCAGAAAAAAAGAATATCACCACATACAGTAAATACGTGCCATGATGACAACCACCATATGAAACTATTTAATACCATGTGGACAAATCAATTCCAAAAGATCTAGTAGCTTTACTCAACATTCAACATTATACTCATGCATTACTATTTCAGTAGACAGTATTTATTAATAAGAACCTGTCAACTAAGGATTTTATCTAGATGATATTTATTAGAGAGATCCGTATAATCAAGATCCTGTCAAGGCTGTGTTGTTTAAATAATTATTCTGGAACGCAAGCAGGCAGAGACTCAACAAGTACATTTGGAACTAATTTAGCAGAAGATCTTGAATGTATCACTGCCACAGCTGCTAACAGGACATATGGAAGCCATCACAGTTTGAAATGCTTTTTAAAGTGCATTTGATAACAGAAAATGCTAAGATAAATGGCTAGAAGTCATTAAGTAATGAATATTTGCCTTATGAAGTTCAGATCCATTTATGCTTTAGCTCTCACTATCAAATAAATATACTATTAAATTTCCATGGAAAAGATAAGGCACTTGTAAAATGAAGATACAAAGGTAATAAGAATTCTTGAGGTCATTATTTTTATAATGAAGGATAAGCAAAATTAATTAATGTGCATCCGTAAAAATTCCCATTAAGTGTCCTTTTAAAAAGCACAACAGTATTTTGGTCAACTACATCAGAAACTGGGATTACTTCAGAAAACAGGCAACATAAGAAAGCCAGTGTCACCAACTTTCCAGATTGACTCCATTCTAATTCCTTTCAGTCATAAGTAGAATGGCCAATGGCTACAAACACAACATCTGGAGATCATCATGTTGGCTACTCTACCTAAGGAAGCCTCCAGCAGATTTTTTTAAAACCACTGAGTTTCCTTAAAATGCAAGGAAAGAGAAAATACTAAAGAAGCACTCTCCACATGGACTCTTCATCAGGATTAAGGGCCCACACAGAAAGCTTACAGGACACATAGAGTAATACAGATCTATGTGCCCACACCATCTACTGAAATACTCCACCAGCTTCTGATGGAATGTAATCTCTATCAAGCAGTTCCCAATTGGGAATACTGGTACTCACAATTAATCATGATACCAGGTGGACAAGAAGGCCCTAATGCAACACAGGAAGGTGATGTCTGCTTTTTAATATACTGTCTGCATTTGTCATAGTTTTTCTCCCAGGGAGCATCTTTTAATTTCATGGCCGTGGACACCATCTACAGTGATCTTTGAGCCTAGGAAAATAAAATCTATCACTGCCTCCTTTTCTTCCCCTTCGATTTGCCTGGATTGTCCACTAGGAATTTTGGTGCAACGCCAGTTCAGACCTGTGGGGCAGGGTGGTAGAGTTGTCACAGAGGCAGAATCTCTCTCCCCCTGTCCGCTCTCTGACTTGGGTTTACATATTGCTTGTGTTAGGTCAGAGAGACAAAACAAGGCTAACAGTGTACTTCTAACCTCAAATGAGCTGCAGAATTAGGATCATGAGATCTTCTCACAAAGGACATGCACATTTTCCATTTCGTAGTGACACTGCACACTGAGAGATCCCACCTGCCTTTCATAAAAATAAGACATTTAAAACTAGAACAGTTAAGACTGATCTTTAAAACACCTGAGCAAATAAAAAGTTTTTTACCTGAGATCTAAAGGCACACAAGTGGTGCGTTCCCATACAAGTTTGAATCTGTTTTAGGGATTGGAAGTTCTATTTATATTTTTATTCATGAACTTTGAGGACTATCCTGCAAAAATCCACAGAAAAGAAGTCTTCACAAAAACTGTTCTCAGTCCCCTTTTGGAGCCCAGCCCACATTATTTTTTTGCCTTTGGGAATACTACTGCACTATGCGGGGTGGAGATCTATCCTTCTGGCCAGTGCTTGCCAGATGTGGGTGGGATTTCACAGCTGCGAAGGTCTCCCCCTCCCCTCCCCTCCCCATGCCTGCTCTGAACACATTGCAATTAGGAGAGATACAGTTCCAGGAAAAGTTTTTAAAAACACAAGCCTCAAGTGATACATTGTTCCAAGGCTGGCACAGCAGGGGAAAGCTGAGCCTAGAACCCAAGCCTCTGTTTTACAGAGGGAAACTGAGGGAAACTAAAAGGGAGAGTAATAACTTCTCCCCCCCCCCCCAATGCGAGCTGTCAGCCTCCGTTTTGAAAGGGAATTTTCATTGCTGGTCCTCCTATTTAAGTGCAAACAGGGAGAACCAGCAGGAAGGGAGCTTCCAATTTGAAAAGAAGAGTGTGAAAGGGGTTGTTGCTTTCCTCTTTTGCTCAGCTGATTATGCCGGGCAGGCTTAACAGGGGTTGGACAGGGGCAGAAATTAAAAGGTTCTGTTTCTCCGTGCTGGATTTTGTTGCAGTTTGAGTGGGAACACCAGTATTTGCATTCAGCCAATGTTATCCTCAAGGAAATGGGAACACCCAGAATGCACACTCAGTCCTGAATCCAGATTTTAAAAGTTCAATACGGATTTAAAAAGTCAAGTAGGAATGCACCCACAGTTGGAAATAGGCACACCTCTCTAGCAAGGCTGTTCCAAAGCCTAAGGTATACATTTCACTTATGTAAATATGGGGAAACTCATTTCTATCAAGCAAACTGCAGTCTGTAAGTAAATTAATACTAA
Source organism: Aspidoscelis tigris stejnegeri (assembly GCA_023333525.1). NCBI lineage: Eukaryota > Metazoa > Chordata > Lepidosauria > Squamata > Teiidae > Aspidoscelis > Aspidoscelis tigris. The sequence continues at coordinate 47,780,691 of JALMGA010000008.1, forward strand.
GGCAGCTTGCTCTCTTATGTTTTCTTCACAAGTCAGCCCAAACCAGTCCAGCTGTCAGGCTGGCAAAGAAAGACCACGAGACTCTTTTGTTTAAAAAGATGAACAGTGATTTATTTTAGCTCAGTGATAAGGCATTTCTTGTTGGAAGCAACTTAGAACAGAAAGCCCAGCATATTTATATGTTTCATAGCTGGGTGGGGTTTGGCCTTCAACCAATGAACAATAACTTTTTTAAAAAAAACCCAGTTTAAACTTGAGCCAAAATGTATCACTCGACCGCAGCAGGGAGGGGGGGAGTCAACTGTCACTTCCAAACAACAGGCAGCTACTATATACATATATACAAAATCACATAGGTGGCAGAGGTCTTACATTCAAATATTATGGCAGGCAGCTAACCCTGTCTGAGACCAGCAAGGCTAGTACAGGAAACTCAGGAATTGAGTATTAAGTGAAAATCATCTGAACTAAAAGCAGAATAAAGACCTTCCTTTCAGGATTAGAAAAAAAAACATCTTGAGAGTAGGCAAATTATTTGATCAATTCAGCAATGCCACACACAGCTGCAGTTTGTGTTGAATCAGCAGTAATCATAAAGAGTAAATAAAAGAAATGCAGTCCATCTATAGCAAAAGTGCAGCAAGTCACTCTTGAAATCTCAGTCATCTCCCACAGAAGCAATGCTGTCTATCACCCAAACAATGACAATTCTGATGATGTTGATGGCAACACTTTTGCCTGCAAGAGAACCCCAACCTAGAAAAAGAAAAAATAAAATTCAGGCAAAAACTCCTTATAGAAGAAAAGATGTCCCTGTAAAATCAGGTATAGGTGGATAAAGAGAGTCTGGACTACAGTATAATAATTTTTTCCGACCAGTGGAAGTACTTTTGTTGTTATTGGTGGCTTATAAATTTTAAATATTAGGTAAAAACTAATATATATAATAAGAATAAGAGCATAATTAACACAAACATAATGGGATAGAATCTTAATTTAAAGCTCAATAAAACAGCAACAGTAAATTAAGAACATAAGAGAAGCCCTGCTGGATCAGGAGGGCTGAAAGGAGCCCATCTAGTCCAGCATCCTGTCCCACACAGTGGTCCACCAATTGGTCATAGGCATCTGAAGCAGAAGACAAGGACAAACTGTCACCTGCTCTCGAATCCCAACAAATGGCCTTTTAGAGGCATCCTGCCTGGGGAGGATGTACCTAGGCATCCATTCTATTAGCCACTGACACTCTGTAATCTAACCCTTTCTTAAAGCCACCTAAACTGGTTGCTGTTGCCACCTCTTCTGGCAGTAAATTCCGTAGACCAATCACCCTCTGGATGAAGCAATACTTCCCCTTGTCTGATAGCACTTAGAGATAAAACATTTAAAAGGTCAGCACTAAAAGCTCAGCATAGAGAAAAAGGCTTTTGGAATAGATAGCTTTTTAGAATTTTCCAAAAGGCTGTAAGGCAGCGGTTCTCAACCTTCCTAATGCCGCGACCCCTTAATGGAGTTCCTCATGTTGTGGAGACCCCCAACCAGGGGGGTAGAGCAACTTCTGAAGTGGGAGGGAAGGGAGGTGGGAGACTTGTCACGACCCCTCTGAAAGGGTAGTTCGACCCCCAAAGGGGTCCTGACCCCCAGGTTGAGACCCACTGCTGTAAGGGATGGTGCCACCCATACTGATAATACAAGGGCTTGTGGAGACCCAGAAGTCCCTGTTCTGTGTGCTCATCATTTGTGCTTCTGCTGACAGGACACCACAAAGGGCCCCTTCTGTTGACTCGGTGTAGCAACCAGTACCAGCAGGGAAAAGGTGATCATTTAAAAATTGTGATTTTTTTCCATAGAAGATACATATTTCTTCCCAAATAATTTATCCAAAGATCATCAGCATCCTACTTTTAAATTTACTTTCCTCAGCAAATTAGAGGTGCATTTTATATGTCAATATATATTTTTATAGTGTGAAATATAGGCCTGGGGATGTAAGGCACATGAGGCTTTGAACTGAATCCAGAAGGAGCTGTTCAGGGAATGCAGTTCTTGAAGGATGGAAATTATACACAGAGAACTGTACCATCTAAAGATTCCAAGGGTTTTTCAGGGACAGAACCATGTAGCAATCAAACTGTGATGGATTAGATATATGCAGTACACGGCGTCTTTTATCCTGCTCATTTAACACTTAAGTGTTGGGATGGGTAATTGCAATACTAACAAATACAGAAAATACTGTATTATGCACAGCTAAAATGTGGAAGATGATGGAAAAAGTAGCTCCCTAAGTCCGACCTTATTTGCAAGGCCTTCTATAACCACAATAACCAATGTAAATTGATTATACAATGATTATACTAGGAAGCACCTAACGCATTATGAAAGTGAAAGTAAAAAGAAAGGATTTTCATGCACCTTGACTCAAACAGGAAAATCACTAGGTACATGAAGCTTAGGCTCTCTCTTCTCAAGCAAAGAAAACAGCCATAGATATCACATCAAAGTGTTCCTACAATGCACAAGACCAGATGTCAACATGGTACTCCCTTGCCTATGGTTGGATTACCACTCCTTCAAGCCTAGATTTTACTCCACCATTTCCAGTGAACTGACACATATACAGACCTGAAGTCTCTAGGCCTAGCACAAGACAGAAATACCATAAATGAAATGAAATATAATATTCTAAATACTTGAGAATTCTAGGGAACCATGCCACCTTTGGGTCTATGTTTCTCACCCCATTTGCTTTATTTTCTGTTTTATACTACACAGCCTTTAAGTTTATACAATTTTTTTTAAAAAAAACAATATTTTATTTTGATATATGACTAATGCTGCATTAGACTTGGATTGCATAATAATCATGTTAAGCTGCTATCTTATAACTTTCCCAGATTCTGTTCAAGGGTGAGCTGGAAATACAAGGAATTATGAATGCCTTTTAATTTTTCCCCCAAATTTTGCCATTTTGTTTTGCCCTCAAAACAGGATCAGCCCAGTTAGACATTTGTTAGTTATAAAGGCAGAAAACCATTACTTGGCAAATATCGTTTAGAAATGCAACCTTAGTACCTAAAAAAGTTATTGTTCTGTACTCTGTATCCACCTATCCATCCAGGTTTAAATCATTCATAATTATTTCCTCATCCCTTTTGCAGATTACGATTATGCAGAAGCAATTGAAGGGTCATTACTTTTGTGACATGTTATAAATTATATATTAGCACAGCTTTATGTACTGATGATTTTGTGTGGGTACTAGAGGATTCTTTACTTCTATTTGATCCATCTACAGGTCACATCTGGCCTTGGACGGGAAAATCAATATGCATAAAGGTCTTTTAAAAAGAAAACATTTCACAAGCAGTGTCATTTTCCAGTTAAAAACTGATATACTTACCGAATTTGGAACTATATATAAAACCAGTACAGAGGGAAATGATGGGCTACCTAGAAGCAATTTCACATGGACCAGTAAGTATACTAGGAGATTCCTTTCCACCTGCTAGTGTGGACTAAATGAAGCCTCAGGTGGGACCACCTGTTTGAGGAAGGGAAGCTCCTGAGATGATTGCTGATCCGGTATTATTAGCTATTGCAGAATTGCCCTAAGTGATCACCTGAATGTGCATTAGCTCTGAAAATAACAATAATAATAAATCAAATTGGATTTATAAACAAATATGGGGGCAACTTAATGTTACTAAAACACAGAAGTAAGATGGTAAGTAGAAAGCAGATACAGATCTACTGATAAGTCATGGAGTTATTTATATAGGATCATGCAGCTGCATTATTACCTCTTTGCAAAATCAGTCTGGTAAGCTTCAAAGAAAAGCTTGTTGGAAAGCCAAGAGCAGTTTTCAAGGACCATTCTTAACTAGCAAAAAGTGGTTCCATTGTTACTTGGTAACTAGATACTCAAGTGCAATTAGGTTCCACTTGTCTGGATCCACAATAGGTCAGGTTACGAGGACAATAAATTTAGGTAGGCAGGCAGAGCTAAGGTTTGCCAGGTACTGCAATTGCCAGCTGTTGTCCTACAGGCACCACATCATTAACTGCATCTGGCTTTGATCCTGAAAATAAATTCCCTGTTGAGCGTATGTTCTAAGCCACAACATCAGCCACACAAAGCCTCACCAAGTTCTAGGCTATGCATGGTGTATTAAGTAAAGGGAAGTGATACCCTCACTCTCCATGGAAGCTCAATAGGTAAGGGCTTCTTCCCAGCTTAGCCTGGCTCACATGAATGTCAAGTGGCTGAACTGGAGTAGAAGAGAATAATGCACAGGACTTCAAATTCTTCAAAAGAAAGGCGGACTATAAACACAAAAATACTATTCTGAAAATCACACAAACCTGAGGAAGCCTGTTCCCTCCAAGAACATCCCACCGGCGAATTTGAAAATGGAATTGAAGAGCTTTCTTAGAGGTAAAATCACACATAAAGGTGTCCTAGGGCATTGAAAACATGCCCCTTGCTTTCTTACGTTTTGTTTTTGCGTTGCGCCTGCAAAGGCAGTTTTATAGGGGACTGAGTGGGATAGAGGGAAAGGCAAGCAAGCATTTCCAGGGTTTTCCCCCTACTGTTGTGTCAACCAGTTACCTAGCACATACACAGTCTAGGATAGCTGATGTGGCAGAACTGCTGATGGCTTAGGCCAGTGTTTCCCAAAGTGTGGTATATGTACCTCCAGGGGTACGGGAAGAGTTTGGTGGGGGTACACGTTGCACCGGAGTTTGGTGGGGATCACGTGGGAATATCCACTGCACCATGCTTAACTGCGCCCACAGAACAAGGAAAGAAATAGGCACGTATCAGTTTTTACACGGAAACTGGGGCCATCGCACATCGTATCGCAACTCATTATGGCGGGAACTTCTGCGCATCCTTCGCGCAGCTTGGGTTCAGCCATTTTTAAACTGCGGGATCATTAACAGTTGATGTTGAGCCGCGGAGCTGTTTAAACGCCGGAGAATTGCAGTGTTATCTAACGGTCTTGTGAGGCGTGACACGGCGTGAATATACTGCACTTTGTTACAGAGACAACTTACTTTTTAATTGTTAGTTCCGGGTGCCTGTTATTGTGCTTTAGTAAGTTCCACTGATTTTGATTATTTTTATAAAATACAATTTTTATCCCTAATGTTTTTTATGAGGGGTACATAGTGTTATGAAAATTATAGAAGGGGTACACATATGTCAAAAGTTTGGGAAACACTGGCTTAGGCAACATGCTGAGATGCTGAAATCTTCCCACAAGGGCGGGAAAACTCGCAGGCTCCTTCTGAAGGGGAGCAGCAATGGGGCTGAAACAACAGAAAAAGCCACCAAATGCACTTAAACTCCCCATTGGGAGAAAAAAATGGAGGCACTGCATGAATGTTCCAGAAGCATCAGGAACTGACCCCAGCTTAATAGCAACTAATAACACATCAATTCTATTAGGATTATGAGGCTACACAGATACAAGGAGTATAAAGGTCATTGGTGGATGTGGCCAGAAGCAAATTAGATATTGTTCCAACCAAATAAGAAGGCCAGAGTTCTCATAGTTCAAGAACCAGACAGGCAACAGCATTCAAGAAGGATGCAGAGTGTGACCATCAAAGACTGTGTTGTAAGAGAACAACTATACAAAGCTGCAGCTTAGAGGAAGCTACACTTATCCATAGTCAAGAATCAACTGTGGGCTGGTAAAGGTAATAAAAAGGCCCTATGTTCCTTTGCTCAATCCTCTTTATGAAAGTAATCTTTGTATTTTATGCTAAAAGACCAAAAACAAACCCAGGGCTGCGTTCCCATTATCACTTAGAACTGTTTAAAAACTGTTTAAAAATGGTTTGTATCCTCACCATTCCCACCCCCAATCAAGTAAAACAGTTTGGATCCTTGTCGTCCCCATTGGCAATCAGTTTCAGGGGTATTTTGAGGATTATTTGGCTTTAAAACGGAATAAATAAACACCTGATTTTCCAGGGTTTTTTCCGGGTTTGGCTTTTAAAATGCTTCTTCCTTAGTGGGAACACTAGAGCAGTATTTGGGCAAATACACCATGAAATGGATTGGGGTTTCCCCTGCGGGTCAGCCCTTTCAGTTAAAAGTTGCAGCACCTGGTTTCAGTGTAAAAATCCACCTTGTACAGCAGGGGTTTCAATGTAGCAATCCACCCACTTCACACCTGATAACAATGTTGCAATTCTCCACAATTCTGGCTCTTTAAAAGTTCTGACCTTTAGAAAGGGAAAGGAAGGAAAGCTGCTTCAGGATCTGGGAGATGTGTGAATGTTTAAGGCTGTGTGTGCAGGCAGCAGCTCCAGCAGAGCCAGGGTGCTTTTTTTTTTAGGGAACCCCTGCTGGAGATGGTGGCTATGGAGGTGAGTGGGCAAACGGGGCTTGAGAGAAGGAGAGAGGAGAGGAAAGAATTGCTTTCCCCAATCCGTTTTTGGAAGTGTTTTAAGTGTCTAGAGTGGGGACAGAAAATCGGGGTTGAATCTGATTGCCAGATGCTCTTTGCTTCCTTTTAGCACACTTTACATATCAATGCAAATCCCGATGTAAATCTCGATGTATATTCCGTTTTATTCCTTAAATGGTAACTTGCCCAATGTGAGCCGAAAAGACACCGCTTCCATGTCACAACAAAAGTCTGAGTGATCCTCATTTTGGCAACAGAGAGGAAGAAGAAGAGTTGGCTTTTCTACCCCGCTTTGCTCACCCATTTAATGGTCTTCAAAGCGGCTGTCAAAGCTTTTTCTTCTCCGCACAACAGACACCCTGTGAGATGGGTGGACCTGTGAGAGCTCAGAAAGAGCTGTGACTAGCCAAAGTGATCCAGCTGGCTTCATGGAGGAGAATGGAATCAAACCCTGTGACTATGAGATATGAGTCTGGCACACTAACCACAAGACCAAAGTGCTTGTTTCTCACAGGGTAGCTCTGCTTCCATTCCCGAGCACAACAGTGAAGGCCCCAGTGTGAAGCTTCCATTAAATGCATAAGGTCGGCACAGGAAACAGCACGTGAATGACTGATCTCCGGGGAAGCAGAAATCTAAAGGGCAGCTCCTTCTGTAGAGCTCAGCTGCTCTTTGCTGCTTGCTGAGGTGCACAGGAAATATTCTGGCACCCATTTTCGTCTTCCCAAGGGCAAACGTATTGCACACAAGCATGAGGTTTACGTCCCATGCTAAAATACCTGCTCACTGTAACTCGATGCAAACCTTACAAACATTAACGAGGTTCTCTGCAAGTAATATGACACTTCAAAGTGGGCTAGAGGTGGGCAGGACAAGAAAGGATCAAGGGGGACACTACAAATTAATCACAAGCTGAAAAGCTGCATATCCCTGACGTCAACACAGAAGATGCCAAACCACACCTGGGCTCTGCACCTTTCACTTCTGTAATAGTTAATTTTTAAATTGATGCCTTCAAATGCAAAGTCTGAGGAAGCCCTTAAGTAATTAGTAAGGGCTGCAAAAGAAATAACTGCTGATTGAAAGACAGGAAGCTACACAAACGATGCCTGGCATCAGTTACTTATTCTGCTATATTTAGATATTCAGGAATAAAGCATGGGTATTCAGGAATAGGTAACTGACATCTGGATGCAGCTAAATGTAAACCTTGGATTTTACATTGTCTGCTACTGACAATAGAAACTCTTGCTGCTAAATTTGTCCAAAGTTACATCCTTTAGGTTATGGCACAAGTTGCAATTTTATGTTTGATCAATCAAAAAATTAATGAGTTTATTACGGCTGTAGACCCACCTTAAAATAAACATTTTTAAATACTTTAAAATCACAATAACGGAAGCTAAAAGGGAATTATCAGAAGGTATTTGGGTTCAGATAACCATGATGGAACAGCAGCTTAAAATGTCATACTTAATTCCATTACATTTATATCCTACTCTTCCCCATTAATGCTGAGTAGATTATAGATACACATATTTATAAAAAACAAGTAGTTTTATGTCTGTAAGGCCGTGTCTTCACGGCAACCTTATCTCGGATTCAAAACGTTTTCAGTCCTCAGAGTCCACACGGCAGTTTGGCTTAACACGCTTTCCCCGTGTTAAACCACCCCAAAGCGTGGTGAATCTCAATCCTGATTTCAACAGGTCTCACTCCGGATCATGCGCTTGAAACGTTTTACATTTTTTACTGTGTGGACAGTACCGTTTTAAGATATGAGAATCCATGTTTAGGGTTTCCCTCTCCCAATAGCTTACTTCCAAAGACAGTGATTTCAGTGTAAAAATCCACTTAACAGGGATCGCTACACTGTAGCGATGGAACCACTTCACACCTTGATGGTTGGAATAACAATGTTGCAATTTTGTGCAATTCTAGCTCTTTGGAGTTCTGACTTTAGAAAGTGAAAGGGAGGAAAGCAGCTGAATGTGAATGTTTAAAGCAAAGGGGCTTTAGTTGCTGCTGCTGCTGTGTGCCCTGAGCAATGGGGAGAGGAGGGGAAAGAATCGCTGGCTGGCTGCCCGCTGCCATTTTTCCTCCATCCATGGAAGCGGCAGCCACCCAGCCAGGCTCGGTGAAGGGGTCCCTTATGGGTGGCGCGTCCATGCCAGGAGGAAGAGGGCTGGGCAGCCCCGAAAAGCTTCTTTTAAAAAGTAGCCACTTGAGTCCCACCTTGAGTCACGTACGCCACCTACGATCCTCAGAATCCGGATCCAACGCGATTAAGTTAAAAGTAATGGGAACAGGCAAATTCGCGTTTGCATCCAGTTCTATTATTTCAGTTTAGGGAAAGCGAAATAAGCTTGCTGTGGGGATTCGCCCTAAAACATTTTGTAAAAGTATATTTCTCTACTCCATTCAGGGCCAAGGTGAAAAAGTAGGATATAAACAGGTAAATCTATTAAGATGCTAGTTCAAGGAATTACAGCATCTAGACAAGTGTAGCCAATATGAAGCTCTCCAGACATTGCAGGACTACATTTCTGACAAGACCCAAACAACCTGTGCTGGCTAGGGCTGACAGGACATACCTTTTATTTGAGTTACACCTGGTTTTGCCAAGCTTTGGTGACCCACCAATCAACAACCTAAAGATCTGGACACCCACCTACCCTTCCCTTGCTCTGGAAGATTTATTTTCACGTAAGCTGATTTTTGTTCCCTGGGGTTCTGCCAGTGTCTTTTCTGAGGCTCACCTAAATTTCTTCATGATCCAGAAGTCCATCATGGCCTATACTTTGGGAAGCCCTGATCTACAGAACCAATGGCCAGCCTTTAAAGTGCACATTTGGAAATCTGACGGCACAATAAGGGCACACCCTGGTTGCCTCTTTTCTCCTGGCCATAAGTCAGTGATCTCAGAATCTTTGGGTGGCAGGAGGGAAACCGTCAGTAACATCAGGTAGTCAGTCCTTTGCCTACAAGAACTGACAGAAGTACTCAAGGAAAGAATCTTCTTTCTTGTCACCCACCATGTGATTAAGTGGAAATGCTCAGGAACTTTCCCGTATGCATTGCAGTATTGAGTTTGATGCCTCCCTGGAAGCACTATGAACATAAAGTCTCATGTTATTATTTATTCTGCTATTTCAGTTCTGTCCTGTTAGAGAAGTGTCAGCTGTTGGAATGCATTGTTCTGCTAGAATGCAAACATTATGCTCTCTCCTTCCCCCATATAAGCAGTGAGTTAAAGAGTGCCAGCTGTTTTACACTGAGCAATACACTTTCTTGCTCTTAATAGTGCCTGCCAATGACCAAGTATGTGGACCTCAGCAGCTCTGTGAATCCAGGTTCACAGCTGATACTTCTGTGTCCATTCAAAAGGAAGGCCCATCTATTCTGACTACCTACCAAAGTAAAACAAAAACAAGTGCCACTGTCGCTTCAGAATGTCTTCTCCTCACTTGCCGACACGCACCAGGGCTTTGTTCACAAACAGTAAAAGAGAGAAAGACATCCCTGAAGCTACTTAGAGATGACTCAGGGGGTCTTTCTGCACATGACGCTGAAAAACGCATCTAAAAAGATCAGTTTTTCAGCCATCCGTTCTTCCGAGGATCTGTCTCAAATAGGGACAGATCCTCAGAGGGCCCCCGTGTCTACACACGCGCGGGGCAGGCGGATTGGGGAAACGGATTGGAGTGGGTGCTATGTGGATCCACTAGCACCCATTCCAATCTATCCTATGGCAGGTGGAAGACCCTTCCCCCGGCCTACCCAATTGGCTCCCTTGGAGCCAGGGATGGGGACGCTGTCGGGTGGCTTCCCTGGGCTTCGGTTCACCCCAGAAGCCGAGATCGCAGCTTCTAGGGCCAGGGGGACCTGCACCCTACCCCCTCCAACACCCCCCGGGTTGCGCGTACGCATTCACGGCCTTGCCTGTTTAATGTCTTAATACAGTAGAAAGGATGGGGAATGGGTGACCAGCCAGCCACTCCTGGACCTTGATTTCCTTTTTTTCTTGGTTCACAATGCCTCCAGACATCGCATTAAAAATATGCGGTTTACTTATACTCCAAAGTAAAGTGCTTCCAGAAGAAATTGATCCACCCCAACATACTAAAATACTCCACATTTTAAATGTCTCAGCAGTGAGGATTCTTTCACTCACCAGCTCAGCCCCTCCCTGCATGCTAGGCTCTGACAGGTCTGCGGGTTCTTAGGTGAAGGTGAGTTTTTGTGAGTTCTTCTGCACTTCACCCAAGAACACAGGAAATGTGGAGTTACAGCATACTCCACAGCAAATTCCACACCCTGGGCCTATTCGCACTTGGCCTTTTTCTGGAGTATATCTCAGGATAGGGGTCTGTGGTCCACATGCTAATGCAGACTCTAGCAGATCTCACTTTGGTCCTGCTGAAGCCTGCACTAGCATATGGACAGCAAATCCCTATTCCAGGATATATTCCAGAATAAAGCCAAGTGCGAATAGGCCCCCTGTTTGGACACAGCCTCAGACATTGTTCTGGTTTGAGCTGCTGGACGCTGGAGACAACAGCAGCTAGAGTACCTTTTCTTTTATAAATCTGCCCATTGTCCAAAATATTACTTTGGATCTTAATAAAGTCATAAAAGCCAAACAAGTACATACAGGAATCAAGTGCAATTCTACAGGCAAAAATAGGATCAAAATATTGCCTCTCTCTTAACATAGTAAATTATTCACTTGGAAATCAATGTTATTTTAAGCGTTCTTGCTTAGGCAAAGAAGAAAGCCCTGGCAGCCATCTGAATGGATCTAAATGTTTATTAAGGGTACTTTTGTGCAGACTGGGCATTTTTTGTTTTGCCTTAAGATTCATGGTAGATCAATTGCAAAATGGCCCTGCATTTCTCTCAGTCATCAGCTACTTTTGAAATGCTGACAGTGATAAAAGAGATCTGAGAAATCAGACCCTCTCATACATTGTCTCTCTTCCAGGAAGCCCTTGCACAACCAGCATGCTAGCCAGAATTGACTAGAGCTTACTCCAGGAGCCAAGAAGCAAAAGAAAAGGGAGGGAATTAAACTATTAAGGAATATTTGCTTAATATGTCATTCCAATTTGTCATTCCATCATGCCAAATTATATACCACTTATATAACACTTTCAGGCAAAGAGGTGTACAACCAGGATACCAAGTGTGACTCAGGATACCAAGTGGTTTTTCTGCAGACCATGAAAGGTAGAGTAGATCATGATCAAAGGATCACTGCTCTATAGAATTCACTTACAAAAGAGGTGACAGAAACCATCCTGGATGACTTTAAGAAAAGGTTAGCTACATTCATGGAGGACAGGTGTATCAATGGTTACTAGTATTGATGCCTGACCCTCACTCCAGGTTGGAGAGACTGACGCAATGCCTCTAAAGGCCATTTGCAGGGAATCAAGACCAAGCGAAAGTTTTGCCTTCATCTTCTGCTTGAGATGCCAGAAGCAATTGGTGGGTCACCGTGTGAAACAGGATGCTGAACTAGATGGGATCTGACCCAGTCCAGCAAGGCTCCCATTATTTTCTTATTCTGTATATATTTTGGGGTCAGCACAAGTCAGCATCTGTGCTCCTCCTATATTACATACATATATGACATTTTATTGTTGTAGTATGTTGATATTTGGTTTTAAATGTTGTAACCCGCCCTGAGACCTTTGGGTATAGGGCAGGATAAAAAAGGAAATAATGAATAAATACCTGGTAAGCTATCCAGACCATCAATCAGCTGTCTTTATAGTATGTAAGCATATCTAAAACTTTTGAGGGCAGATCACTGCTTTTATCCTATAACTAGTTACTGTTTCCCCCAAACAGTAGGGAATGTCAGCACTGTGAAAATGTCCACCGCACTGCCATCTCTGGTTACTTTCTCAAATCCAGCCATCTCTGGTACACTTCAGGACAGATCCTGACTTTCCCCTCTGGGAACTGCCAGTTATTATGAGAATTTGAGGTTATGGTAGTGTGGGTATGATCTGGACTGTGAGAATTCACCAGGAAAGGAAGCTGAATACATACACTGGAGTAAACTGTACCCTCTACGATCTTTTATCAAATAAAGCTTGCTAACATGGTTAAGCTGATTCTGCCTAATTCAACTGAATGAAGCCTTGACAGGCCAGAAGATTTGTGGAGACACAATCAGCCCTCAGCGATATTACCGTAACCTCAGAGACCATGCTAGCCACTCAAATACAATGGAGTTGTGAAAATATCCCCATGACCAATTCAAATGCAGAGCTCTCTCGCACTCTCTTCTTTTTCAACATTTTTTATTGAATATTCTTTTTATAGGAGGAAGACTTAACAAAATCCATAGTATACCTTGCACCAAACCTGTCTAAAAGAGACAGTAAACTTCCTTGCTCCCTAACCAGCACAAAGTAAGATTGCAGAATTTGCAACAGTCGACCTGGTAAATTTTAACACTTAGCCAGAAACTGTTTTAATGAAGAGGCAAACTTTTGCTTTACTTCCAAACTCAGCAACTGAATCTGAGTAATTTTGTCCTGAAAGTACATGGCAAATTTATCACAGGTCTCTGACAGTGGCATAGATTAATGGACCCTTATAGCTAGATGACACCACCAAGAATAGCTCTACTGGACGGCCCTTTGAGGACACAGTGAAGACAGAGAAATAAGCCTTCTCCACCACCACAGCAAATGGTAAGCCCAACAGTGTGCTCTGACCTGTGTTCAGTCAAAATCACATTGGGATTTATGACACTTATGCTCTAGTTTCATTGCATTCAGCTCCCTACTGTACCAAGGAGTCTCACAAGCTCTGCAGGTACTCCAAGGGCACTTAGGAACAATCATGTCGATAGTGAAGACTCACCTCACAATTCCAAAGCAAGACTACAGAGTTGACAAGAGCACCAGCCATTTGAATTGGAAACTCTCCAAGAGCTCTCAGGAATCTCTGACTACATAAGTTTCCGCAAAAAGTAGACTCTCTCAATAGGACTTTAAATGAGGAACTGACAACATAAGACCGAATTTCTCCAAGAAATGATCCATCCATGAGAACGGTCTCACTGTAAGACCACCTACCAAAGGAACATCACCCTCCTGCTCTTTGTAAAGACTAGGTCAAGAGTATGTCCTGCTATGTGGATTGGGCTGATGACTTCCTGAGACAATCCCATGGTTGTCATGGAGGCCATGAAGTCCTGACTGGGCTGGCCTAAAAGTGGTGTCCTCAGCAAAGAAACTAAGATCACCCAGCATCACTGTGCATGGGGCCATCAACACCTTATCTGAGACAGCCTTCAGGAGCTCAAACAGGGAAGATGTTGGTAGACAGTACAGCAAGGTACACAGTACAGCAACAGCAGCCTGTACTTTCTCTTTGGCCAACACCAAGAACAGTCCCTCAACCCAAGTCACAAGGTGCATATGTTTCCTGGTAAGGGAGGTGGATTCCTTGTGGATTAAGGCCACTCCCCAACCCCACCCACAAGCCTGGACTATTGCTGCAGCAGATATCCAGGGAGGAAGAACTGAGTGAGTGTTGGGTCTCCCAGCTTGCTGAAATGCAGACCAGAACAGCCCATTCATCCATAGTTAAATCATGGAGTATAAGGAGAGGAAGTAATAACCTTAATGTCTGAACTGTTCTTCTCTGCTCCCATTGCCATATCTCTCCCTGTCCATTAAAACTAAAATGAGATTCTCATGACTTTCCAATGTTCTCTCAACCAAACAAATAGGCCTCTCCAGATTCCCTCTGAGAGAAATTATCCTGCCTCCACCCACTGAGGGTGAAGAGCTGCCAGCACTGAGACAACAGGAGGGCCTCCTGGCTCTCATCCAGAAGACCTAAAGTTGGGCCACCAACACCACCTGTACACCAGTTGATAGCCCAGCCAGAAAGGGGACAGTCTCTAACGTCGGGCCCCTGTCCTACCTTGCCATTTGTGTCCCAGAACCACTAGGAAAGGGAGCAGAACCAGACAGAAGAGATACAACCAGCTAAAATGCAGTACCTTGTACCTTCCTTAAAATAATTTTTTTAAAGTTTTTTTTAAAAATAAACTACTTACAGTTAAGCCCACTAAAACCTCCCTTCCTTCTCCAAAACTAGCCTTGGTCCTCTGCTGCTTAAATGGCTGCCTGACCTGAGCCCAAACAGTCCAGCTGAAACTGCTACGGCCTTCTAGTCAGGCCTCTCAGATCCTGCCTGGTGGTTACCCACCTCACCCAAAGACAAACAGAGGCAACAGTTCTCTCAGGAGCAGAAGGCATGAGTTGGTGGTTAGAAAGGCATGTGACGTTCACCATGATAGACTTAGATAATATACTGCATTAAAACTTGTCATATAAAGATTAACATCTTTTCTGTGTTTTACACAACAAAAAATTAATTTTGAATTTAAGAGGAACATCTTAACTCCTAATAATCTCTTCAGACTTAACTGATGCATTGTGCCTTTTCACACTTCAGATCCCATACTAGAGAGGAATAGTTCTGGAATATTTGGGGCATCCACACTTACAAACACCCAAAGTAGGAAACTTAGCCAGTGCTTTAATCATTTGCCACGGTGATAGAGCCAGCACACCTGTGAGGCGCCACTGCAGGGATGAGCAGGTGACACAGTGTGCAAACAGCAAGTAACCCTGGGCAGCTACACTATAGTTCTCCAGATGTTGTCCAGTTATGCTGCTTGCCTAACTGGCTGGAGAACTTGAATGTGCTGAACAGTTCATGAGTAAAATACATATTGGAAGAGTCAAAACAACAAGACACCAAACAAAAATAATATTTGAACATAATTTTACAAAGTAAATTTCATGTGAACTGATGATGTCTCTGCATTTTTGCTTAGTTGCCAAGCTGATATTTTCATTTAATTAAACAACAGTTGTTTTATCTGCTCCTAAAAACAAAGAGTTCAAATTGGAATAGCAACTTTTCCTCACAATTTGATGTTAGAAATTAATATCTTACTATCACAGCAGATTACCTCCTCACTATAACAATGATAAGTGTGATGCAGCAACCTGATATGAGCACACCTAAAGTTAATATTTGGCCCATCTAAAATAATCACAGTTTGGCCAAAATAATAACATTTTGCCCTTCATATATATACCATTATTCTCCTTTCTGTTCAAGTAACAGCAGCAGCAAAATAATAAATGCATTATACTGTGGCATTAAAATGCTTGATGTCAGTGCTTTAATATCACATAAGCTTTTTAATTTTTAAGAAAGGTTTGACTTTTTCTACCCAGGCAATAGGATGGCTCTCCTAGTGAACAGCCCACAAAGTTTGCATTAAAGTGAAGAGGTTAAGGCAAAACAATGATAACTATTCCAACACTCACAAATTTAAAAAGAATAATGAAGGACCTTTATGTACGTAGAACTTGGCAGGTAATGTACATTATCCATTTCAAAAAGCAAAGGCTGTGTTTTTGAGCCACTATTTTATATGAGTTAGCCTGGACATAAAAAGACAAGTATGCTTTGCAGAATTTCATAAGAAACTCTAATTGCGAGGGTGTTCAGATAGCTCCAAAACCTAAAGAAGGGAGGACATGCAGGGGCGACTTCCATGCTTGGATGGCAAACCTCAGCACAGGAAGCGCTCGGAGCATGCCGACCCTTCTAATCTTTCTAGGGCATAAACATACACCATGCTGAAGGACAGGGTTTATGCAGGTAGCTCATAACAACACCAAGCCGCAGCTCAGCCGGCATCTGAATGTTTCCCCTGTAACCAATTCTATCTGGTTTTTACCGATAACAATGTATCCTGTGAAAAGAGATATAAGCAACTGTGTAACCTAGTAAAGCACTTGAATCTTCAACGAACTCTCATCACTGCACCATTCATTCCAAGAAGTACACCCTATTTAACTGTTTACACACACATATTTATAAAGAACTGTCCAAAACAAGCTAACAGCACCCTCCTTAAACACTGGACAGAGAACCCAGAAACTTTAAGAATCCATCAAAAAACAAAAGAGATAGTATATTTACTTCAGATGGGAAACTCTTAGTAAGATAATTGGTATTGGTTTCAGAGCATTGGCTGGAATAAAATACTGCAAATTAATCTCAAATACACAGAAGTAAATCTATGAATGAAAGAACACCTCTCTCAGTATAGTCCCATTTCTCTTCAACACAAGTAAGTTACTTCACTATATTCCTACAAAGTTATTATGGCAGTGGCCACGATCACACCTTTATTTTAAATGTTCTTCAGTCTATCTTCAGATCTGACAGCTCACATTTTTATCCATTTTGTTTGTGGACTTTCATTCAGAGAACTCCAAATGGAGGGTGGAAAATCCACACATAAAATAGAAATAAAAAAAGATGTGAGCAGTCAGACCTGAAGATGGACTGAGGAAAGTTGAAAGTGTAAGTGTGAAGCAGCCAGTTTTTAACAGCAATGTTTGTTGAAAGCATTCTCATTTAAATTGTAAATTAACTATTTATTTAGGAGAAACATCCCAAGGAAAAACAGTTCAGTTCATACAGACTACAGGGTTTTTTTTCCAGGCTGTTCCAACAAAAAGATAAAAGCCAAGTTCTTTAAATCAAACAATAGGCTGCCTCTTTGAAAGTAGGAACTTTTTAAAAAATCTGTGGAAACATTTCCAGTTACCTGCAGCTTAACTACTGCAGCTTAAGGGCCAAATAAGTTAACAAAAGTATAATCATATGACTCCTATGTATGCCAACATTTTATCACCTCACCTTTCTTGGAAAGTTTTCTTAACTTTTGTCTTAGAAAATCTGTTATTTAAATCAATTCTGCAATCACAAAGAGCACCCAAAACACAAGAGAAAAAAAAATCCTGTTGCTTTGGTAATCATTTTCCTTTATCCTGTTCCCAGCTAGCCACTGGTCCACTTCTGTACCATTTAATATAAAGTTTAAAAAAAAACACCTTCAGACAACAAACCAGCCCTCAAAGCTGAATGAAACAGATGAATGTATTCAAATCTGATATTTCAGAGGAAAAAGTCAGATTATTCGACATGTTGAAATATTTCCAATTTTTTTCAGTATGTTTACACAGAAACAAGTCTTCTCTTGCCAATCCCTTTTTAACAGTCTTTTTAACCATAACGTGTCTGTTCAGAAGTTCCGTCAAAGGGTATACAGGGTAAGGAAATTACAATTCGGTCCTAACCACGTGCATTCGGAAATAAGGCTTATATTTGAGAAGATGCATCTAGGGTTCAACTCCTAGGGGTGGGGAAATGCCGCTGTTTTTAAAAGATCCTTTTTAAAACAGAAGAAAAATTCCCACATGCATTCTCAGGAAACCGGAGTCTCTTTCCTTCAAAAATGAAATCTTAAATGCTCCTCCAGTCGGGAGGGAAGCTTGACTTCTCCCAGCCACTCAAAGGCATTCTAGCAGGAAAGGAGCAAAAGGCATTAGGCGCATCGATCCAGACCCACTTAGGGAAGCTTTCAAGCAAGCGCCTTGAGGTCTCTTAGAATTCCTTTCAGGCCCTTGCTGTTGCTATTGCTGCTGCTGCTGCTGCTGCCAAACCCAAACCCATCTGGCAAGCAACCAGCTGCCCAGCCGATCCTGATCCCCCCCCCCCGCTCCCAGGAAAGGGATCACCCGATTACAAACAATAAAATAGATAAAGGAGCAGGGTCTCTTCCTATGTCGCAATGGGCACCGTCGGTCAGAGGAAAAACTCGATCCTACGCCAGGCGACTGAGAAGTAATTTCTATGCAAGGCGCATCATCAGACCCGGGCGCAGCATTTTGGAAAGAGCCACCAGGCAGCCTCCTCCTCCTCCTCCCCCAAGCGCACGTCTCCGGGGCAACAGGAGGAAACCCAAAGGAGCAGGCTGGCCTCCGGCTGCTTGAGAAAGCCAAGCCCCCCCCCCCCCCACTCTCTCTCTGCCGCCGCTTACCTGCTTCCCACCGAAGCTGCTGCCGATGCGGGTGTTGAGCGCGTCGCGCTGCGTCTCGTTGCCGCCGTCCGCGCTGTAGATGAGGCGGAAAGGGACGGTCTCCTGCCTCTCCCTGAAGCGCTCGTCGCGCCTTCGCTCCATCTCGGTCAACGAGGCGTCTCCTCGGGGGAGGGGAAGGGAGGGAGGGGGGAACACAACGACAACAACATCAACAGAGATGGGGCGTGAGGGCAGCGGAGGGGAAGGCGGACGCCGCCACCGCCACCGCCACGGCCGCATCCTTCCGAGCGGAGGAGGCTTTAGCGACAGGGACGCTTCCCCGCTGCAGGGAAGCGGAGAGAGCGGCCAGAGCTCGGCGCGCTCGGCCCGGCAGGACCGGGGGGAGGGGGGCAAGAGGGGCTCGCGGGGACCCTCCCCATCTTAAGGCAGGGAGACGGTAAGGGCGTGTGTGGGGGGGGGGGAGAAACGCAGATAGGGTCTCCGCCTCGCTCCGCTCGCCCCACGCGGGCAGGCAGCAGAGCCACGCAAGCGCGCGGCGGTGCGCAGAGGGCGAGCGAGGGAGCCGACCAGGAGGCGCGCTTGTTTATCTGCTCGCTCGCCCCGCTCGCCGGGATTTGGGGGGAGGGAGAGTAGCGCCCGGACGAGGGTCTCGCCCTCTCTCGCGCCTCTGCCCCAGCGGCCGGGCGAAGGTGACCGAGGGCTTACCTGCCGCCCGCCCGGCGCGGCGGGCTCCCGACAGCATCGCGAAGGCACAGAGCGTCAGGGCGAGGAGCGGCGGGGCGGCGGGCCGCTGCATGGCTGGGGCGCGGGGGGGGGGGGCTGCCGAGCGAGAAGCGAGAAGGGCGCGTCCCTCCTGCCCGCAGTCGGCCGGGCTCACGCGGCCGCTTGCATGGTGGCGCTCCGGTAGCTCCGCCGCGCTGGGGTGGCGCCCTTGCTCCTAGCGGGAGCCGCCGCCGCCGCCTCAGCCTCGGTGCTGCATTGGGTTTTCCTGGCGGCCGCCGCTGCTCCCAGATCCAGGCTCCGGAGCGTTTACTGCATTGGGTGGTTTGCTGGAGCTCAACGTCTCCAAGCTCCTCCCCTCGCTTCCCTCACCCACCATCCACACGAGCGACACACAGCCCTGCCTGCCTGCCTGCCTGCTCGCGCGCCTCGAAGCACATGCGGCGGGGGGGGGGGGGGCGACGCGGACTAAAGCTCTCTCCTTCTCCCCCGCTCTTGCTAGATCCTCCCGGCTCGCTTGGCGGGGAGAAAAGCTGCAGAGAGGCGCCAGGGAGAGCCGGGGGATGGAGTTGCCCAACTTGGCCGAAAGGCTCGTGGCCCCACTCGGGACCGCATCGCTTGCGCGTCCCACCCGACCGGCGGCCTTCGGCTTTGAACGGAGTCGGCGCGCGCCGCACGGAAGGAGGGCCAGAGCTTGGCACGACAGGTATGGAAACGACGGGCGGAGGCGTTACATCAGAGAAAAGCGACGGGGCCCTTGAGGCGCCTCAGGCTCTAGACTGGAACCCCCGCCAGCCCGCCGG
The DNA here is from genome assembly GCA_023333525.1 of Aspidoscelis tigris stejnegeri. Lineage (NCBI taxonomy): Eukaryota > Metazoa > Chordata > Lepidosauria > Squamata > Teiidae > Aspidoscelis > Aspidoscelis tigris. The sequence goes on from JALMGA010000008.1 coordinate 47,800,586, forward strand.
CGCCGTGGGCAGAGACGGCGGAAGGTCGCACGATCGCTGCTCGTTGGAGAAACAGGCGGGGGACGTGGGCACCTTCACTCGTGTCATTGTACAGAGGAGGAATTGCCTCGCGTTTTCCTCTCCTGCACGACTAGGAAAAATGGAGAAGCCCCGGTTTGCCTCTGTATAATAGACAGACAAAACTACCTTTAGGTCATCTTAGTAAAAAAAAAAAAAAATCTAATTTTTTTATTAAATGCAGGGTTAATTTTTCAAAAACAGTATGCTTGGTTGTGGAACTAACCTGGAAAGAATCCCCAGCCTATTTTTGTGGCTGTAGGTTGTATATAAATGCTGGCACATTTGCATCTACAGCAAGCAAAATTAGACCTTGCACTAGTTCTGTCATTTTTCAAACTCTTAGCCCTTTTAGGTTTACAAGGCAGGCTGGTATGCAATGTGGGGAGTCCTTGGGAAGATCTGGAGGACCACGGTTTGAGAAGCACTGCTCAAATTTAATATAGCATAAAAGACCACGGCAGTGTCCCACCATATCCTGAAGCTCCTCCCTCAGCCACATTTCAGTTCAGGGTTAGCTAAATGTGTACATGATCCACTACGTTCACAGTGGGGTCAATTTTCATGAGGGTTTGCCCAGAACTAGTGTCTCACCATTCTGTTCTGACCCTGGCATCATTTCCTTGTGGCTACCTTGGCCTCTGACCCATAAGTGCAAAGGGACACAAGCTGCCACTGGTCTGAGGAACCTCACTTGACAGCAAATTGGGAGATGTTCTTTGAGGGATCACTGGAAAGAAGCTGTATTTCAAATATATTGGCAGCCTTCATGTTTACAATATCCATTCTCTAACAAGAATCAAAGACTCATGCTTGTATATGCCAGCAAAGTCTCTGAAAACTAGCTGGACATATGATAGTACCCATCAAAATATCACCAAGGTTTTTCTTAATCCTGTTGCTCTTTGATTTGAATTCTGCCTCTTTGGCCCTCCAACTATGAAACTTCTTTCCCTCCGACCCAGCACTGTCAGTGGGCAGGCAAGACACACAGAGTTGTTTTCACATGGAATAACTTTTTAGAAAAATATTCTGAGGCAGCTTAGAAATGGTCTTTAGGTCAGACTGTTCATGCGCTGGTCTGTCTCTTCATCATGAATGTCACAGAGAAGTGATTGGCCTTTAACTCGGAAGAACTTTTAATTAACACATAATCTGATTCTGCCCTCACATGTATATGGAGTATTGGAAGGAAGAGATTTTTGTTCAAGCAAAAGTCACAGCCTTCTGTCTTCATGGCCAGCCTCTATCTTATAGGCTATACACACAATTTATAAAGCAGTTTGAAAACATCTTAAGAGATGAACATTCTATGAAAACATGAGAACCACACTGCCTCGGAGGTGCCTTTGAGCAACTTTTTTTGCTGAATGTGAATGCAGCCAGAGTAGCTACTGATCATCTATAGACTGGATGTGCCATATTGTTTCAAATATTTAAGTGATGATGAGATACAACAGGGCTGGCAGAAATCAAGCCTAGGTACATCAAGTCTGAACCCTATGATCAAATGTGGTTCATCAGTTGATTACTTAAGGGGGCAATTGCTTTTTCGCATGGGTCATATATAGGTATTGGATTAATTTTTCCCTTCAGTAAGTGAAATTATAACTTAAAAGCTGTATTTGTGTTTACTCAGGTTGTCTTTGTCTCATTAAATTTTGTTTGAAGATCTGAAACAATTTAGTGGAGCAATCAGGAATCAGGAAGGGAGCAAATACTTTTTCATGGCACTCTGTATGGTAAATTTTTAGCTTTAGGGTGAGACATTCCATCCCCAGCTTTCCCTCCGAAAAACCGCCAAAGAAAACAAATAGTCATCCTAAAAACTATGTAGATCAGAAAATGCAATTTATGCAATTATTACCTGAAAAAAACTGGAGGTTGGAAACCCTGAAGAATTAGATATCATACATCAATGGTAGTGCTCCCGGCCAAGACAATCAGTATGTTAAAAACACAGCAGAGGGGCAACCAAGTCTATCACATGTCAGTGGTACTGTGGATCTTTGGTGCCATTTACCAAAGTCAGTCACTGGTACCTCAGAGGCCAGATGGCATTACTGGAAGCTTCCAGGAAAATTACATTTTACCAACTTTGTGAAAGCAAAATTTTGCTGTGTAAAAAGATACGTTTTACAGGGGAAGCTAAACAAAGTTACATAAAATACCTATGTCATCCACTGAATGTCTCAACAAATGTTCTAGACAAGAGTCTCCATCAGAATAGGAGAATAGCAGAGATTCAACAACAGGAAGTACACAAGAAATAACTAGTAAGCAAGCATATGAGAGAAAAGAAGCTGCCTGACAACATACTAACCCAATACCCTAGAGGATAATACAAGCTTTTAAACCTAATGTTATTGTTGTGAAACTACTTGCATTTTATTCAATCATATACCATGCAAGTTACCTCAAGTGCAAATTCAGCAACAGGCATCTGTATAATAAACTACATTCAGCCAAACTGTCATTTGATTATAAAAACAATTACTGTGCTTTATAAACATCTCATGCTTCTCTGCCAGTAAAAAAAGATCCCTAATTGCATTGCTGTTTTATCAGGAGCAATGCAAAATCCCAAGGTTTTCAACAGCTGCAGTACATACTAATATTTATACACAGATCCCAGAATATACAGAACACCAGGCTCAAATTCAGCTGCACAAAACAAACCTCATTCTTAAGATTTTTAAAAACACAGTTTAAAGGAAATGCCTGCAGAAAACCAAGAGGAAGTAACTGGAAAATAGAAAGGTGACCCCATCTTTTTGTCTATGACCTTACCCTCTGACAGTCTGCACCCCTGGCAGATTAACACTGATGGAGTGTAGTCCTCAACAAAGTAGAACAACCAACACACTCTAGAGACTTAGGACTGTACTGTGATTAACCATCAGTTTCAACTCCGACTTTCTCAAGTAAAATGTGCTGTGCATCCCACCTAGTCACAAACCTTTATGTGTACATACATCCACTGAATAATATAAACATAAGGGTTGAATGCACGCGTCATCACTATATAGTTTATTACAAAACAAATGTTTTCACAAAAATCATCTTTCAGGGAGCATGTTTATTCAAAACTCATTGTTTGAAATAAAGCAGCATTAAAATCCAATAAATGGTGATGAGGAGGCTGAGGTAGAAAACAAAGACCACAGTGCATCTGTATGCTGGTCTTCCCAAGTATCTTTCATTAAACTGGAATCTTTGTTTTCTGGTATACTTGAAAAACCCCCAAAATCAGAATTTGCATCACTGCTCTGAAATAGCTGTAACAGTGCTTGCGTAGATGAGTTTTGTATATTTTTTTCTTCCAGACCAAGTGGTTCATCAGTCCTTGGTAAGTGTGACTCTGTGTTTTGTTTCTGATTTCCTTTCTTATTCCTTCCTACAGAATGTTTAACTCTTCTGTTAAGTTTTATTGAAGGTGAGCTTTGTATGCTGATGTCCAACAACTCACTGGGCTCTTTGTTTGAAGGAGGGCTATGTGGTGATTTCTCTGTCTCAAGGAGGACTGAAAGTTCCCTTGGAAAGACATCGGTGAGATTTCTGTCAACAGCCGAATGAGTGCCTATCTTTTTCAAACATTTGGCTGGCAGGAGAACTGCATTATTCAATTTTCGTTTTGCCTTTGGTGCATCTTTATTTTCATTAAATACAGAAGGTTGGATCTGAGGATGCAGCAAGTTTAAATTTGTTGATAAACCTTGTAAATTCGGTCTTGAAAGGGGCTCACAGTGCTCATAAATTTCAGGCAAATTTTTCAATGCCGTTTTATTTTCCTTCTGGGGAGCCAGCTGTACAAAGTTTGTTGATAAAGTAATATCTGATAAATTTGAGGCTTTGGGTATCTTACTACTTTCAGTATTGGCACTCACTTTTCTTGAGGCTTCTGAGGAACAGATATTGTGATAGGAATAAAAAGAGCAAGAAGGTTCAGAGGTAGAATTTTTGTGTGTAGATGTAGGGTACATGTCTTGCTGCTGAGAACTTTCTTTTAGAGTCTGCATGGTAATACTCTTTCTGGAATGCCATCTCAATGAAATATCTTGCCTTTTTAGCCGTTCTTTCAGTTCCTCTGTTTTTGTTCCAACAAGAGGTGCAAATTGCCCAATACTACATTTCCGCCTGAAATTAAGGATATGATACGAATCAAATTTTGAACAAATTTTCAAAGTTAGCATAAAGATAATTAGCAACTCCTTAGTAATATGGACTACCTGTCAAGAAATTATTTCAAGCACGCAATTCACCACTGACTTAGCACCTGAAGGCAAGTGTCAGGGATAAGAAAATGACATAATTTGATGCAGGCCACCCCTAAGTACTGCCAATCTAACCCTGGAAAGTACTTGGCACATAAGGAAACAAGCACCCTTGGAAGCAATGAGGTGTACATCTCGACTTCTGCCTCTGGCTGGCAGAATCTGGCATTATAAATTTAAGTTAACCAAGAAAATTAAGCAGTGGGAATAAAAAACAACAGCTCAGTCTCACCTGAGTCATGTTCAACAACTGTTTTGATGCCCACAGCTAGAAAGTTTCTATGATTAGGTCACAACTACATTTTAGAATCGTTATAAATCTGAGCTCAGAAATGCAAAGTTTGCCTCGACAAGTTTAACAGGTTCTTTAAAAATAGACTCCTAATTGTGGGATAATAGAGCCAATGTGCTTATTTGCACTGACGGTCCCTGCACATTTACTTAATTCACATTTTAGAATTCAAGAAGACGGTTACAGAAAGAGCCAGTGAATTCACCTTAAAAGCAGTTGTTTCAACGCATGTGTGAAGTAAATGCATAGCTTATTATTTAGTTGCTTGTTTCTCACTTAATTAATTTCATTGCATTGTATATTTCCAAGAAAAACAGAAGTATGAAATATGTCCAAGGGCAGCTGCTTCTCTTTTTACATTGATGCATGTACTGTACGGATGTGCATGAATGCGCTTTTCAGGATTCGATTCAAATATCCAAAAATTAAATTCGATTCAAATCTTTCAAATTTTCAATTCGAATTTGGACTTATGAATGTTGACAACATTCGCATGTGCCTGTATGCATTGTTACGCATCCTGTATTTATCCCGTATGCAACCTGTTTTCATCCCATACGGATCCGTACAAATCCATATGATGTGGGAAAGATGTGTACGTGCAAGTACGCATATGTACCCGTACACATACGAGTGTCTGAATAATTCAAACAAATAGATACAAAAATTCAAAATTCGTTTGAATGTTTAAATTCGAATTTATATACATTCGATTTGAATGTTGAAATTTGAACTAATTCAAATTTTGAATGTTTCAAATATCCATGCACATCCCTAATGTACAGGTTCCCTATTTCTGTACTGACACTTATCTCAGAACACACTAGTGCATTGTCTGCATTAGATGGAGCGCAGCTCAGGCTGGGGCAATGAAAATGGTGCTCCAGTACTACACCTCAATACTGAGGTGTACATTTGGCCCAGGGTTAGTATACTGGACCATGGAGGCATACAATAGTTCGCCTCATGCTCCGGTATACTACAGGGGACTATTTCTGGTGGTGGTCCAGGATTCACTACTGGAAATGGGTCCACCACAGTACAAACCAGGCCACGAGCTTTCATTCCTGGACTTCAGAGTCATGCTGCTCCATCTGATGGCTCTTTCCAGAGGCAGGGGCAAGGAATGGAGTAGAATGAGCCATTCAAATGTGGATGGCCTTGCTTTGCTTCACTGGCACATTCATTCCGGTTTGGGACAGATAGTTTGTTCTGGGATCAATACACACAAGTGAGGAAAGGCTCACTATGAGGTTTTACAGAAGACCTAATAGACTTCAAGAAAGCAAGGAACCCATGCATTCTTAAGAGGATAATTTTGCTCTTAGGGCAAGTGTGTCTGTTAAGGGTTTCAAGTTTTATTCTGCTTGTTAGTAGTCTATCAGAATTTATCCAACCTTGTTCTTTTTCTCTTTGACGACAACAATTCTCACTCAGTATACTAATTTTCAGAACATTATGGAAAACTACTACAGTTAAGACACAAAAATTAAAACAAAGGGGGGAAATAGTATCTCCAAATTATTTTCTTATAAATAAAAGAACATCTAAGGACCAATTCATTTGGTAGTTTCAGAAATTTTCTAAAAGAAGATTCCTCTGTGCAACTCCATGGCAATTTTATTACAGTTCTACTGGAATCATGATCGCTGTGACAGTAATACTAGTCCATGTGTAATATTACTCTCTCGTCTGCTTTCAATATTCCTTTTCTTCACAACAGTGTCTTCAAAAGTGACAAAATGAACACCCTCAGGGACTATTGCACACATTACTTTCCATAAATAACATAGGAGAGCCTTCCTTCTTTCTCAATACCCAAAATGAGGCCTGTTGAAGCCACAATTGAGTGAACATATCTAGGAAAAAACAAGATTATTTAATCTCACGAAGCTTTATAGCCAGTTACCTTTTCATTTTAGGTGTATTCTCTCTGAACTCTAAAAAGTCACAAGAAAACTTGGAAATGATATCATCCACAACTTGATAGTGAGGACCTTGTGCAAAGTTCTGGTGCTGTTCACTTTCAACATGCTAATGTCAGGGGGGAAACAACAATTATGTATTAACACAGAGATTACTCATACATATAGAGTATTTTCTGACAGTACATTTCAGAAAAATTATAGTCCTGGTTTAGATAACTGTATCTTGGCTTAATAAGCCAAGTTACAACCAGTCTCTTCCTCACGTACCAAGTATCTTGCATTGCAAATGATCAAACAAACTATATTCCCTGATCATCCAAGCTGGGAAGCTAGTTTCTGAGAGTCCAGAACATTTCTAACCATTATAATAATGTAAAAATCAGGATACAGTTTTGTCTGAGCTGATGATCCACCAATTTCCAAGTTGCGAGAAACAGATTTCAAATATCACATTTCATAACTGAATGTAACTATATGTATTTATTATTCTTGTTGTTACAAGACGCTATTACTGATCTATAGCACCAACAGGGATGGTGTGTCATTACGAATGCACTATCAACCAAATTTTCTTTAGTCAACAGTTGGCTATCATTGGCTAAGAACAAAATTAATCCTCCTCCTCAAGAGCAATTTTTATGCTCTTGAACAACAATCCACGTAAGTTTTTCACATGTGACCATAGTTTCTCCTTTTCCTCATCCCTGCAGAAACCCAAGGCTGCCATTTTTTACTCTGGCTTGGGGGACGGACATACTAGGCAGCAAATTCAACAAAAGGTGTATTTTTCTTTATTTTACTAAACATAGTTTTGGGCATACGGGTGGCACTGGGGCACAGTTTTGGGCATACAGGTGGCACTGGGGCATTTGGGATATGGAGGCTTCGGCTGTAGAAACCTGAGCAAGGAGTGCCAGCTAAAATGGTCACTGTTCCTTGGCAGGCATTGCATTGGCCAAAAACAGCAGACCAAAGCAAGTGGTGACTCCTTCCTTCCATTAGCCCACTGCTTTCTTCAGCAGGGCCCTTTTGTGACAGCTGAGCTCCTTGCCCATCAGCTGGTTGTTTTGCTTGTTCTCCTGTCCAGGGTCAAACAGAGTTAGATGCCAACAAGCAATGAGCTCAGATGGCAATGTGCATGCTGAAAAAAGCAGCAGGCCAATGGAACGGGTACTCCCACCTGTGTGAGAAGAAGCTTGAGAAGTTCAGTATGTAGTAGCACTGCACTGAGAATGCAAGAGAATGTGGCATGTCCTTTCCTTGGCCCCTTGTTAGAAGGGTTGCTTCTTAATCTCCTTAAAGGTGCCCCATGCACTGAAGAGCCCTATAGGCAGAAAATCAACTTGCAGAGCTTTTCCCACCAGTGAGATCTATTTTGTAAGGTACTAAACATACCACAGCCATGATTACCGCCCAAACTAGACCCAGCAGGGGAAAGCTTGGTACTGTACATGAGTTTTCATACAACTGTTCTTTGCATTTCCATTTCATATTTAGATGTTCACATGGAGAGAAAAATGTGTAAAAGGAAGCTTCATTTACTAAGCTTCTGTATCTAGCTGTTGTAAGAGGTACATAATAGAAAAAGTGAAAATTCTGTATAAAACATTCTGTTCCTAATGCAGGTTTTTTTGCAGTTTCTCTGTGGTGCTGTATTTCAGATCATCTTAATCCCTTAGTGTTCTCTTACTTTGTAGAGACAGGAGTACTGTGTATTGTGTTTGTTTGCATTCCAGTTCTGGTTTTTAAAAAGAACCTGATTTCACTTGGCACTTTCAGAAGGGCATATGTTCTGTTTAGCCTTAGTTTTCTCTGGGACTCTTTCTTAATGAATCAGAAGCTTACAGTCAATAGTAGAGGATATTTGTATAGTACAGTAGCCAGCTACTCTCAGCCTTCCTTTGAACTTTCTACAAGTAATTGAAATTTAGGAGTACATTGTTTGTCTTTAGCAAAAAAGTGAATATAGTATTTCACATCTCTTGTCTCTGCAAATTGCAGCAGGAGACAGAAAACATTCAGAAGCAATTAAGTCTAGTTTAATACTGAATTATTAGATCAAGATACGATTCACAAGTCTTAATGAATTCCAATAAAGTATAGACTTTATCAGAAAGTAATAGCCGGTGTCTTAACTCCCGTAGTAGCAGGCTTTGATTTCTCCTCCTTCATGTTCCTTCTTCAGATTATCAGAGCAAGGGTCACCTTTTATGTCTTATAGGTTTGAGGCAAAAGGTACTGATGCTTGTTCCGTGCATCTGTCATTGATGAATTTATACAGATAGTGGATTTGATTGCTGTTAATATACATTTTCTGTGGCTGTCAGCTTAGAGTGGAAGGTGGACAGGGCGTGAATGTTCAGATGCAGCAAACAAGATTTCCTTCCGTTGCATTAGTTTGGGCTGGTGTATCTTCTAAATGTGTTCTTGTGAGATGAAATATTTATCTGTTTTCTTGCTGCCACAAACAGTCTTCTGCACAACTGGGTGATAGCCTTAGTCATTTTTTGTGGATCCCGAATGACTCCTGTAGCACTAACAGTTGTAAAGAGGAAGAATTTTAAGCAAGTGTTGCACATTTGCACCTGCATTATGCTTCAAATTCTTCTTCTATACAGCTTTTTAAAGTTATAGGAACTCTGCCCTTTTTTGTGATATGGTAAGCCTACATTATCTGCCCTGCCACCTATCAATATATGGATTTTTATTTTCCTCAATTGTTTAACAGAACTAGCACTTCTAAAGGTCTCACAAAGTCACAATGGGCCACTAGCAGTATACTCTAATTATTTCTAGTATAATATTAATCCAGTGATCTCAGTATGTGCAGTCAATAAAATATTCCCCATGACGGAAAACCGTTTTAAGAAATTATTCTATTCACATGGCATTTGGTTGTTTCCTGGACTCCTCTTGTTCCACCTCCCCTCATCCAGTCCAGAAGCCACCACTGAGTACCAGTTATAGAAGTTACTTATCCCAGCCTGCAAATGTTTTGCTATCCAGAAACCAGCAAAACTCCAAAGAGCACAGCTGCAGACTTTCCCCTCTTCAGCAGAGCAACTGTGTTGTAAAGGCATCTGGCAAAAAATAGTGCTGCCGAGCTGCACAGAAGACTGTTGATAGATGACAGAGACTGGTTGGAGCTAATCTAAGGGCCATGACCTCTCTTCAGAGGAGACTATTGTGAGGTGAAAAAGGCAAAGTAAGTTGCCCTGCCACTCAAGCTGCAATAACCAACTCCTGCCCATTAAAGCCATGAAGACCCCACAGGAGCAAGGCAAAGACTAAAAAAAAGCAAACAGCTGAAAATATGACCAAGAGGCTGGCCAGAATTAATTAAATGGCCAACTTCCTCTCTCCAACTAGAATGGGAAACTAGCTGCTCCTGGTCAGCAGTGGCTGTGCAGGCTCCATAGCAGCAGGATGAGTACAAGAGGAGCCACACTGGAAACAGAATCCACTTCACAGCCGGGTAGATGACATTTCTTTGGAAATGAAACAGACTTCCAGCCTTAGGGTGAAGCCTAACTAAGGGTGCAAGAGGGGGCACTCCTTTTACACTACTACACAGAGCCACCTTCAGGCCAATCAGGGTAAAGCAAATGAAGGACACAGTACAAGTCTGAGCCAGACCACTGAGAAACCAGTCTGCAGACTATCTTGCAAAATAAAGCTGGTAATACTTCCTTTGATGCTTTGCTGTATAGTCAAATTGCATGTGATTCTATTATGAATCCTAATGTCTATTGCCTAGGCCAGTCCTAACTTCACTTTTCTATAAGGACTAGTAAGCATAATCAGACTTATTTCTGAGCGGCATAGTTACGATTGCACTATATGTTTAATTGTTGTGCCAGGGCCTTTCTGAAGTTCCTGTCCTGTCCGGGGGACAGGACTAGTGCACTCCCACTGGCATGCACTAGAATTCACATTTACGAATGTTAGTGCATGCCATCCGTCCCCACACACATCCTCAGACCTACCTTAGGTCTGGGTGCATGTCCAAAAACCACCATCTTTGTCCTGGCAGCTGGCACGACTACACGTGCGCCATCACCATCACAAGGACAACAGTGACACTTTGCACACGTGCACTCACATTTGGGGTCATCTGAGATGCCAGTGTGCTTGGGTAACATCTCAGATGACCTGCCCAGCACCACAGAAGTGCAAGGCTGTCTTTGGTCAAGTTAAATCTGCACGTGGAGCATGGGATTAGTTTGCATGCAGTACACTCCTGCATGGAAGGGATCATTTGAGCTGGAAACAGTCCTAGCTCCCTTCAAGTGTAGATGCTCCATCTGGGAGCATACTGCATGCAGACTACGTAGCCAAGTACAGAAAGCACCCCGGTCTCCTCTCCTCCTCCCTCCAGTATACTGGCAAAAGTCTAACTTAATACTAAAATAAAATGCCTCAACTCCTCTTAAATCCAAACTACTTTAAAAAAAAAGATTATACATACGCACACCCTTTATAAAACCCCTAATGGTTAATATCACTGCAACTTTTACTTCCCTGAATGTGTATGCCTACAAGATTCATAGTATTGTGTGTGATTCTATTATGTGCATGGACCATGGGCCCTGATAAAAGCTCAAGCTGCTGAAGGAAGAACTAGAACAGCAGCAGCAACTTCTGACTAGCAGGACTTCCTCCAGGCTGTCACTCCTTAAGAGAAGGTAAAATTCTTTTGTTAGATGAGATACTTACTGCCTGAAGGTCATCATACTTCTTCAAACAACACTCACAATATCCTTTTCTCTTCTTTTGTTTTACAGGCACCTGAGCTGGGCACTTCTTTTCACTGTTTAGTGGGTTTCTGTTCATAAGAGAGAGGAAAAACAACAATAATCTTACCTGTACACTTTACCAAAAAAACAGGCCATCAAAAGCACACTAAGTGATCCACCAATGTAAATTGGTCTCTAGGTTTCCAATAGCCCATCACAGATTCCAATTTTGCAAAAGCATACCAACTTAATGAAGTGTTTATTAGTAACTTACAATATATTTAGATCAATAAGCTAAATTATTTTTCTTATTAAACTGCTTTTAAAAAACTCAGATCTCATGCTCTTCTTTTTGGGCAAATCTATATTACAAAAAACTGCAATGCTATACATACTGTGATAATTTCTAGTACAAAAACTAGAACGTGGAGAAAGAGTGGATTTTATCAAGTAAGATACTTCTTGTTCTTTTCAGACCCAACATTTCTGTTACAAAGAAGAATCCTAACTCCACCTAGTGGATGTTTTGTTAGAAATATGGTAGTACTAAAAATCTTGAACCACACAGTTTTCTGTTGATACAAAATCACAGGGTCCAGCTTGTTTTAATGTGCTGTTGATTAACACCAACCTGATGAACTAGCTAATGAGAAAGGACATTCATATCTAACTGCTTGCACTATTGTTTTTATAACTATCCCTGTTATCCAACTAGAAACATACTATTTCTACATAGTAATAATAGTTTTAAATTGCAAACCTATCAGTGTACAATTTCTTTTAGCTAGACAAGGGCTGACTAGCTACTGGATGGTTTTTCTTGGCAGACTCTGCTGTATACTCCTGGATGACTAGGTATGGGGATATCCAGGGGCACCATTGATTTGTTCTCTACCTTCCTTGTTTGTATCTCTCCTCTTTGCTCGGTAGGGCTGTCAGGGCAAACAGAGCAGTACACTGTATTTAAGGATAGTCCTCCTCCACCAGGGAAGCTCTGCGGATACTTAACCCTTAGGTCTCAAGCAATGAGTCCACCAAGAATAATAAGAATGTTCTCATTCCTAAACAGAAGAGACTTACTGGACAGAAAACTAGTTTCCACGAACCCCAACAACTGTCAATAGAGGCACTTCCTGGTCCTAAGCAGATAGCAATAAGGCATTTCCCCCCATGGGCAGACAGTGGGTTTATCTCATGTCTCCATCCAAGTACTTCCTACACAGAGAAACTCTTGTGTCAAGATTCAAACTTCAAGAGCTACTTATCACACTGACTCAGGATAGTATCATTTTTTCACACCAGGGATAGATACTACCAAACACACCAGTTGCTAAGATGGAAATTCAGACCACAATCCGCACATCCAGTACGGCAAGCTGAATTATACACTGCGCTAACAATTTAAGGAAAAATCATGTGCGCCTTTGTAGGGGAACAAATTAATGTGTACATTTATGCAGTATTTTTTCTATGAAGAAATTAAACAGTGAGGGAACTTTTTGCACTGGCAAGAAATGTTCAAATGAGCAACACAAAAATACGGCCCAAACCATTATTATTTTGTTCAGCCCCTTGTTTTTTTGTTTAACATTTGTCACTCTGCCTAATTCCTCCTTTTTACTACAAAACCCCTAATGCTGCTTACCCAACTTTAATACAAGTTCTTATGACCCTCAAATTATTTATAAACAAAAAGGTTTGAGTGACTTGTACATCTTATATTGTACCAGTGGAAGACATTCTTACTGATTCTTATAGATCATTTTGATTCTAACTACTACATGTGGTACATGATTCTAATTACTTCACGAAATCAAATAACCTTTACTAATCATGGCAGAGATTGTGTGGTTTCAGTAGGTAGAGAATATTAGTCTAAGAAGGTTGCTTGCTTGCTTGCATTTTCCAAATTACCCCTCATCTATTTTTGGTTACCTTTGCTTACTCTGAATTTGCTTCTGACCATTAGTATTCTTCTTTTCCACATCAAATGGACTGCAAGGTTTTGGATTGGAATAGTTGACAACAGGAAAGCTGGATAGTTGCAAGTAAAATGGTCTGTAATGACTATATGAAAAAAGATAGGAGCTAGCTCAGTATTACTGAACACACTGAACAATAAATGTACTATGAACATACTCAGTATCATTCTTACAGTAATTGTTATGAAAGGAACACTGCTCTAGCATAGAATCATAATGCTGTGAGGGGTCAATTCAGCCACGGAGTCCAATGCTGGATTGCAAATTGAAACATGTTCTTTCACTGTCATTACCAGATTCGGCTGGAACTTACCTTGCAACTTAAACCATTCTATTTCAACTCCCTGAATCTTCTCTATTATCCTTTTCTGAACTGGATCCAATTTATCTGAAGGACCACAAAGACTAATATTCTTGGGGGGTTTAGGCTACATATAATCAATTCTTATACTTAGTAGAACCCTGGACATAAAACAATTCTCCACACATTCTTCCTTTGTTATCATTCCAGATTAGCACATCCATATGTTTTGCTACACCACAGTCCATTTTGATTCTTCCCAAGTTTCCTTTTCTCCACCTCCAATGACAATGCATGCAAATTCTGTCCTAAGTTTTGTTTATTATACACATATATGAACCCTGTACCAACTAAATTTATACTTCCTTTCCATGCGACAAACTACCAGAGATGAGACAAAGGAAAAAGAAACTAGACAATTGATAGGCATTCTCAAAAAGCTAGTTATATAGAGATCAATGCATTTGTTTCTTTGAAGGTGTGGTTGCTTGGCTTTTCAAAGTTTAAAAATAATGAGTGGATAAGAAACAGTATTTCATTTTTCACAGGAGACACACAATTCTAATACATCCAAAATATTTCCCTGTGCTGTACTACATCAGAACAATGTGTGTATACTATTGGTAAAGTAATCAACACAAAACTGAGTATTGTCAAAAGTAAAGAAGAAATGAGACATAACATTAATTTAACTAATCCTGGAGCATAATAATTACAGATCTCTTGCACAGGAGTTTGCTAAAGAAATCTAACACAATGGAATGTTCACAATAGGTGGAGATACGTACTCTGTGCCCCACATTTGTTCCAACAAGTAGAAGATATTGTTTTTCATATAGGAGAGGGTAACTAGTGCCCTGTACCACCTATGTATTTTCAAGTATATTTCTTTGCATTTGCCACCAAGTTCCCATTAATAGCTATGCAGAAAAGTTCTATTCTATTAGCAGAGAGGAAACTTTCATTCTCACTCAAGATATTTTGCCCAGTAAACTAAGTATTATACAACTACAAGACACAGGAGACTAAGAAGTCAAGTGATAGATCCAGAATTCCACTGATAAAACATTCTCATGTATCATTTACCTTTCAAATACCCCATCCTTCCAATTTAAGGCAAATGGATTTAAAACTCAAGTTCAATAGTTCTAACATAGATCTGCAAACTGATTGCATCCTCACTAAACCAAATATTCTGTAAGGGTTGCCACATCTACTTGAAACTGCATTGAGACATTAGAAAACAACACCTACCATTTTCTGTCCTCTACCTTCAGAAAAGGATTTTTTAGTTTGCCTGTTAAAAAAATATAGATCTTTTAAAACTTCGTATTACAGCAAAATTATCTGAGCATTGCTTTAAATGCAAGATATTTAAAGGACATATTATTCTACAGATTAAAAATTAATGGATTTTAAAGTTTTAAATACTCACTTTTTGTTTTCTGATCAGTTGTGTCCTTTTCCTATTTAAGAAAAAAAGAAGTTACCAACGTTTTATTAACTAAATATCAATGCAATGAGATGTAAACTATTTGCAAAACTCACTGAACTGCAGATATTAAGTATAAGTAGATGTGAAGGATTGCAACACCAAAATCCCTATAGCTTAAGGAGTGTCCAATGCAATGCTAAACATGAGAACTACACAAAATTATTCAGAACCGACCTTGTTTATTTAAAACATTTCTATAGAGCTTCCCATTAGAAAATCTTGAAGTTTACCATAAACACACATACACATGGAAACATCATTCTAAATAGTGGGTGGGAAAAGGAAAAGCAGCGGTGCCGAGTACAGGGTGGAGCAAAGGGTCAGAATGGAAATTGTCATTCTCCTTTGAAACATGAAGAACAAAGCTATAATCCAACATGGAAATAAGCACTTCCATGACAGATCAAAGCTTCATTTCCTACTCTTCAAAGACCAAGGCCTGCTCCATGCATACTTCTATCCATATTTGCTATGACTCAAGTCTTTTAGCTAAGTATAATAATCTTCTAACAGATGTTAGACCATAACAATGCATTAAAGATATTTTCTCAAGAGCTCGTAAAACGATTTAGATATTTAACATTTTCTGTTATTCTGCTCACCGCATCTTTGACATCTGTGCTAGATTTCTTGATTAGAGAAAGATCTTTCTTCTTTTGTTCAATATATTTCTTAATTTCTATAAAACAAACAGAAAAAGATGTTTTCCATTTCAGTACCTCTTATACTAAAAAACTAATAAGTGACCCAAATAAGTTAATTTTACAATTTAAAAATACTTGCCATCAACATGAAGTACTTTGACTCCCCAGCTCAAGGCATTAGATAGTATGCTACCAGAAGGGATTAATTCCTGAAACCCAAATATTTACATTTCCATTAATTAAAAATACTTTTTCATATGCGTATGTGAACACAAAAAATTGAAGTAGTTTCTTTCTTGCTCTACCCACATTCCATCAATGAGAACACACTATGTTCTTTTTAAGAAGTCATAAAAAGTTTCACTTACAAACTTGTTTCTTACCTTTTTAAATAACTGATGCCTAATTTACCCCTAGTGATTGACAAATTAATATTCCTAGGTCTGTTTCACATGTTGGCTATTTCTTTATGTACCTCTGTAAATCAGATTTAGAACATCCAGATCTTTGAGATGTGGTATTCCCTTGAATCCAGTCCTGAAAGATCCACATCTCAGCAAGGAACCCATACATCTACACAGGTTCTGTAGCACCTGATGGAAATCCCACTGTGTGGACATCGCAGCACTAATTCTAGTGCTCCATTTAGCCAGGGCCAGAAGGGCCACCAGTGCCATTGCGCAATTGGCCAGTGCCAACATCAATCAAGGCGTACATCCACTGACAATGGGTGTGGAGGAGAGTCACGGATTCGTAGCTGCTTATGCAACTACAAATCCTATGCTCGACTTCGCAGACAGCTACAGAGGCCGTGCAGGCCTCCGTAGCTGTGAGTGGCAGGGCAGAGCTTCCCCGCTGCAAATGGTGACCGATGAGCACACTCCAGGTAAAACATGAGAATGCATGTCCTCTGATCCAGTCTTCACAGCTGAAGACTGGATTGAGGACACCATTAAAGGGGTCTACAGTTGATCTGAATTTAAGGGCCCGAAGGACCTATTAAATCCAGATTTCACCAGCACTCATGGGGACAGCATAATCAGGATGGGTTCCTAAAGGGTTATGTGGGAACACTGCACGACTGATCAGTACCAATCTGGTTCCTAATGGGGTCTTCAGTGTTAGTGCAAAAACAGCCGTTATTTGACTTTTATTCATGTTCAATGCACACTGTTTCAAAAAGTAGAACAGACTTTTATAATAGTGCAAATTTGCAATTTAGGGTTGAAGTGTTACATTGTAGGAGTTCTCAGAGCACAATTTTATCTCAGCAGATGTTTTACAATCAAACAAGAAAACATTTGCTCTAATGATGCTTTTTACTAATGACGCAAAGAAAATTCAGCCCAAATAACTAATTATGTACCAAACTTGAATAGATTTTTCCCTATGGATGAAGTCATGATTTTCAATACTGTAAACCATAAATTAAAAGCTGAAGCAGAGACAGATCTTAAATGCTAAAATAATGAAACTGGGTAATCAGAGGACACAATCCATCACATATTTTGCCTGGTGCAACAATGCTTCACAACTGCAAATGTTTCCTTTTCTGTTTTTATTTTCAGGATTCTGTCAGAACTCTCTACTGTCCCCATCTATTGTTACAGAAGAAAACTCAACTGTATGAATTACTCCAGTCTCCTACTACAAGCTTACATAAATTCCTGATGAAATGTATTGATAATACATTTTATATGAAATGTGTCTGGCAACACTTTGAAAGCCATTTACAGGGAGTTGAGAGAAGGTGAAGGTTTTGCCTTTGGCTTGAGATGGCCAGAAGCAATTGGTAAGCCACTATGTGGGAAAGGATGCTGGATTAGAAGGGTTGTGGCCTGAGTTTTTAAAACCAGTTTATTAAAAAGTATAGAGTGAAAAGGTCTTAGGTAATATGGACTTAAGTTTTACATCCACTTAGCAATGATTATCTTTTAAAAGCATCTCAATAGGACGGCAGGTGAAGAAACAGTTGCCTAATTGATTTGCTTTAACATATGTAAGAACACTGACACAGATATTTTTAAAAGGAAAAGATAATAAGGAATACTATCATACAACTTAATCCATGTGGTACACTTTTAAACATGGCATTTTTTACATATACTATAATTATTTCCATTTCTGTTCAAAATCCCGTAAGACCACCATAATCCAACAAAGATAATGTTCTGTTTTAATGAGCATTTTGATTCTTCTTTTTAGTCACAATGAGAGCTTGGTTAAGCAGCAAGTGTATATATAGTACAGTACTGAATATAAACCAGTCTTACAACTGCTTCGTAGTTTGGTTTAGTGGTTTGTGGAACTGGCAACAAGAACTCTGGAAAGACTGTACAACAGATAACGATGAATTTAAGAATCACAACTATAACCGACAATGTTGAATGGTCCAAAGTAAAGTAAGAATGACACTGTTAAGTGATACATACCTGCTCCTTTATTGCTTTTTCAACTAAGGATTTGCCTCTACTCATGCGAACCTATGTTTAAGAAGGAACAGAATATACCATGAGTGCATTGCTAGTATTGTATTCTTACATAAACGTAAATGTTTCAACAAGTAGCTTTGGAAGGAAAAGATTTTGCAACTTCTCACATGCGTTCATGGTTAGACTAAACATGGTTAGTTTTGTAACATTACTGAAAGATATTTAGGACACAGCCTTTGAAAGAAAACAAAAACCCAGAACTGTGATGAAAGAAACGGTTTTAAGCAGAATGACACAGATGCATTGCTACTATAACACATTTTCATTACCGGCAATTGTTTGAATTACATGCCACGTCCACTCATTTGTTGCTTTCAGATTTTATGAAGTAATTCCTGCTTCTCTGGAAGTTAGATTTTTAGTTTATATAGTTCGTGAAAATAAAATAGTGACTTTTTAATCTCTAACTCAGAAATTATATATTGTCTTGGTGATTTCAGTTTTCCTTTTCTCAAAATGATCTAAAAGAAGAAGGCAAAATATAGGTGTGCCTTAACTGCCTCAAACACAAAGAAGCAGAGAACTGATAACAAGACCTCATCCTACAGCACTTCTAGCCAGCCATTCTTCACTTGAAACTAGTCTCTAAAGGTCTGGTTAGCACTGCAAAAAACAATATTAGAATTAGACCTTTGAGTTTTAATATCCGGCCCTTCACCCAAAATTCTTACAGCAGGGTCACAGCAATAAAATGATAATAACCATAATACAGGGCAAAACATACTTGAAATGTAATCTACCCATCCTCCTAAGCAGAACATTCAGTATTTAACAGCAAGCTGCAAAATTAATTTCAAGAAACAGTGCATCAATAGGACATACTATGGTTCAGGGAGAAATAAAGTTGACACTTACACTGTCCACCATCTTAAAGGAACTTCCATCTTGTCTGTCTCTTCTGCTACTTGGATGAGGTGAACTGTTCCCCCCGTTATATACTGATTCAGGGCTTGGGACTGGAGATGCCTGTCCAAGTGTTTGAGCAAATTTTGCTTCCTTTTTATTAGAGATCAAATAGCTAATATCTTTGCTCAGGAATCCTTCCACTCTCTAAAAGTAAAAGGAGGAGATAAAACAACTTTGGATAACCATGACTTTTAAAAGCAACAAAAGTAACCCATCAGTTTAACACCCAACAAAGTTCCCTTCACACATAGTTCAGCAGTGCAGGAACAGCAAATTCAGAAAGCAATTTGTATAGCTTTATTAGTGTGTCCCAGGGCTTTTTTCTACTAGCAGTAAGTACCCATTAAGGACCCATGAGGCTCAGAGCAGGAAGACCCTGTTTCCACTGCAGACCCCATTAGAGCCACATTTGTTTCCACCTGTACTAGGGAAATGAGGATTAAATGGGTCCTTCAGGACCTATAATCCGGCAGTGCCCAATCTCGGAAGACGGCTCTGAAGATTGCCCACCTCCATGCATCACCCCCCAAAAAACATGGGGTGATGGACAAGCCCAACGTGGGTAGGGTCAGAATCACCAGATGGGTGCTCTGATGTTTCCACTGCAAGCATGCCTAGCACCCATTGCTAATGGGTACTATACTACCCATGGAGAAGCATCAGGTACCTCCTTAAATCTGGATCTACTAAATCCAGATTAGTTGAAGGACCCATTTCTTAGGTCCGGATCATCTTAGATCTGGATTACGGGAGGTAAGTGGAAAAAGCTAGTAGTCCGCCTATTAGTTGCCCATAACATAAAATGGCCAAGATGGTTTTATCAATGGCTGGCAAGACAATCAAAACTGAATTACTGTTAATTAATGCCAATCTCTATCACATTTTAGCCCTAAAAGCTGATTCTAAAAGATCCCCTGCAGCAACATTTTCTTAAATAGAACACTGGAGAATCACTTGTGGCCTAGCCTAGACAACACAACATAAAGGCACAAAGTAAATCTAGCAATTTTAAGGGTTGTTGTTGTTGTTGTTTTTGCAACATAAGCATACATATTTACTTACCCCTCCCAATTCCTTAAGATCTTTAGCTATTCTTTCAGAGTGAATATTGGATGGGATGTCCAGATAGAACACTTTTCCAGTAAGTGGTTTATATTTTAGTTTATCTGACTTTGTGGAATCTTTCTTTGCAGTTTTCAGAGGAGGTCTGCTTCTTTCTGTCCTTCCTTGCATATCACCTGGAATGAAAAGTAATCTGGTAAATCTGTTTTTCATGGAAAAAGTATACAAGAAGAAGAATTACACATATGAACACAGAATGAAACCAAACCTAAAAAGCTGGATTACAAAGAATTCCTATTCACTTGTAAATTAAAATAATTTCACTTACTGCAATTTCACTTAATGCATTTCTATTCTGCCCTACATCCCAAGTTATTGGCATAAAGGCAGATAAGAGTTAGTTAAAACAGCAACACTGCCTGCATTGGAAGGGGATGAGCTATCCTATGCTTTTAATAATAGTGACCAGAAATAGGGCCCACTCTTTGGTGGTCCCTCAGTTACTGAACTCACTCCCCAAGGGTGCTTGCATAGCACCTGAACAGACTTCTTAGACATGCTAGATTAACCATCTTGTGGCTCAAAGGAATGTAGAAATACAGTGCTCATGTTTTATGTTGTTGAGTGCTGCTGACCAGTACAGTGAGGTTTTATAAGCTTCTCTTTCTCATGCTTCTCGCATTTTCCCCTCTCTGCAGATCACCTTGGTTCGTGTCTGAACAAGAAAATTAATAATTTAAGGTTGTAAAACAAGGCAGCTTCCTGATCCGCCTAGAAGCAAAGCTAGCCTGAGCCTCTGAAAAAGAGCTTTAAAAAACAGAAACGACTCCTCAAAGACTTACAGGGGAACTGTCCTTTGCTGCTGCTCTTCAAAGCACTTGGTTTCATTTTCTTGGGAAGTCACATCTTCCCTCCCCCCCCCCCCGCTCTGCTACCCGCCGCCTCCCTGTGACGGTTACGATCTGCAAGAGAAACAGTTCAGAGATTAAAAGCCCATTAAAAAGAAGACACTTTACATCTGCTGCGAGGGGGGAGGCGGACCTACGGACCCCGAGCCATTTCCCCCACGACCCAATGTTCCTCTTCCTTCTTCTTCCCTTATCGCGAGCCGCCATGCCACCAGCCCCCGAGGTCCCCTACAGCGCCCCCCCCCCCATTCTCTTACGCCGGGGCCGCGCCTGGTGTCCCGCGCCTGCTTTCCTACCACCGCCGCCCTGCCCCCCTCCCCCGCGCCCGTCGAGGGGCGGTTGACGTTTGAAACGTGCGTTCTCGCCGCCGCCGCCGCTCCGCGTGGCCACCCCCACATTCGCTTACTCCCCCCTCACCCCGAGGCGGCCGCGGGGGAGCCCATGGCGTCGGCAGCCAACGGTCGCTGCCGCTCAGGGTTCCTGCAGCTCGACCACCATCACCGCGCTCGGGCTGGCTGTCGCTCGGAGTTTCCCGCCTCTGCCCGGTCGGGCCTACCAGTGGCTCCGCTCGCTAGCCTCGCCCCTCCACCTTCGCTGCCTTTCAACGACGGCGCAGCCTCCTCCTCCTAGGCGGGGCCGGGCGGGAAGGAGGCGGAGGAACGGTTCAGTGCTCTGTCCCACGCGCTACCTCGGGGTGGCGGTGGCGGCGTATCCGCGGCAGCCTAGCCTAGCCTAGCCTGCCCGCCCTCCTGCCTGCTTGCCTGCCTGCGCGGCGAGCTGGTGGTTTTTCTTTCCGTCCCGCTTTCTCGGTTGCTGCGCTGCTCCTGACCTGCTCCTGGAAGGTTCTCTTAGATTTGTTGTTCAGGTTTATATTATCTTGCCTTTTGTAAACAGCATGCCTGGTTTTGTGCTTCGCATTGCGTTACAAGGCAGTAAGTCCTAGGGCTGTGGTCACACTTAATGTTTAAACCGGTTTCAGTCTACTTTCGGCGTGAGAGAATACCTCAGCAAAGTCACAAACCGTTTTCTTTCAGTGTTAAAAAAACAACAACTCAGAGAAATCACCCTTGGGATAGATGATGTGGAAATAAAATTACTGGTCACTTTGCTGATGTGTTCTCCCGCTCTGAAGGTGGACTGAAGCCGGATTAAAGCTTAGGTCTGACCACAGCCAAGAAAACCTGAAAAGGTCTCTGTAGGATTGCTGTACTCATCAGATTTTGGATTGTGAAAATGTGGCCAATTTTAATGGCTGAAGTGTAAGCATCTGCTCTGTGGCTGGAAATAATATAAATTGTGCAAGTACTTGCTAATTTAAAATCCTCTTTATTTACTACAAGGCCAGAAATTGGCTATGGTCACGTTTAAGGTTTAATCCAGCTTCAGTCCACTTTCAGAGTGAGAATACATCAGCAAAGTGACAAGCTCTTTTTCAGTGTTAACTAAGTCAGAAAATTCACTTTTAGTATAGATAATGTGGAAAGAAAATTACTGGTCACTTTGCCGATGTGTTCTCTCACTCTGAAAAGTGGATTGAAGCTGGATTAAATACTAGGTGTGACCACAGCCTTATTGATGCTAAACGATATTCTGTGTTGTTTGTTAAATTTGTTGCCAACATTTTTTGGAGTATGCTTATATATAAAAGCAGTTTCTGTTTTTCAAGAAGCAAACACATGGATTCTAATGAGAGAGACAATGGATTTTATAGAATAACAACTTCTCAGAGAGCATTCTCTTCCTGTTGTGGTGCTCTTCTTACATCAATTTTGGGTAAGAACAATTATTTGAATCCTTTTAACGTGGTATAGCATAAAGAAGTTAACATTTTCTTTGAATTCCAAAATGGCTCCTGTTGTGTCTTACCATGGCAGGAGCAACAAGCCATGATTTTTGATTGCTGAATAAGTCATTCAATCACAAAATAAAGCCAAGATTCTTTCTTAGCTCACTAGAAGGCACCTTCACACTTTGGAAATGGGCAAGGCAAATGGAGTGAGAGAAGCCATGGTCTCATCTTCTAAAATCTATCGTTAAGATAATGTGCCCTCCTTGCAGTAGTTGGATTGCTGGGAGAAAGGGAAACATGTACCTTGCTTATTATCCTCTAGTGTTCTGTAGTGCATTCTGATGTGATGGCAAACAGTGGGCCAGTCTGCACTTGGCCGTTTTCTGGAGTATATCTCAGGATAGGGATCTGTGGCCACATGCTAATGCAGACTCTGGCTGGCCTCACCTGGGGCCTGCTGTAACCTGCACTAGCATGTGGACCGCAGCCCCCTATTCCGAGGTATATTTCAGAATAAAGCCAAGTGCAAATAGGCCCAGTGTTTCAACTATCATCACTTTGCCTCTCCTAAGCAGGGAACAGAACAGCAGGGGAATTAGTGTACAGAACCATTGAGCTTCTTAAAAGAGGTGCAGGGCTCTTACTGCCTTGTGGCATTTCGTTTTTGTTTTCAGAATGATAATTGTTAAATCCCATTTAAGCAAGGTGATAACTCAAAGGTTTGATGGGTTCAAGAATGAAAACATGAGGATATATAGTACATTCATGGTTTATTACATTTGCCCTCTATTTTAATACTTTAGTGACATTTTAACATTGCAACCCAAGAAATATCATATGAATTAAACAGGAGAGTGTAAATTGGTTGATAGGTTTTGTCACTGGTTAGTCTGGTTTAGCCATCTCTTTCTCATATGCCACTCAGTAAAGGGTACAGCCATACTGGTGCCTAAGTCCCATACTGGTGACTAATGCTACATTTACACCTTAGCAGGGGGTTGTTTGCTTCTGCCCCCAGGGCAAGGTGCAGGACAACCATATCTCATTGTCTTTGGAACCAAGTTGCCTGCTCCAAATATGAAGAGCCTTTTATTATTCCAGAAACAGCTCCAGAAGTAGGCCTTTGCCAGTGTAGTGCCCTACACAAAGCAGACACAGAAGATACTCTTGCTGCCAGTTTGTGTTTACATGGTAACAGCAAAAACAACTGAGGATGGTATGTGCCCCCATAATGATTTCTTCTGCTCTGAGGAAGAGCGCTGCAAACTTGGGTACCTCCAAATGTTTGAATGCATGCTCTTGGGGCTTCCTGAGTGAGTCCACTCCAATAGGTGCTATTGGGTGCTAGACCCTTACATCTGATTCTGAATGACTTAAGAAACTTCAAGAAGCATTTTTAATATTCAGGAAATGGTAGCTGTGGAGAATTGTACTAACGGATTTAAAGGCCACTTAATCCACTCATCTGTCTAATGCAGTAAATAAGACATTATCCACAACAAATAGTACTCCATCAGTACTGTTATATTCTTGACCACTTATTAGGCTGCATTCACACTTAATGTTTAATCCAGCTTCACTCCACCTTCAGAATGAGCCAACACATCAGTAACTTGTCATTTTTCTTCTACGTTGTCTAATGCAAAGGTGGATTTTCTGAGCTAGATAATCCTGAAAGAAAACAGCTTATGTCTTTGCTGATTGTTCTTCCGCTCTGAAAGTGGACTGAAATTGGATTAAAACCTAGGTGTGAATTCAGGCGGAAGATGTTTCTGTAACTTTGGTACCTGTATCTTTAACCCATTAGGTCTAAACAAATCCTGCCTTCTGAGGTAGCTTGCTTGCTTATGCTGATATATTTAGTTCTGGTTTTCAGATAACTTTAGTATATGGATGCAAGCACAATGTGTATTTTGAATTATTTCCTCATGGTTATGTTGGATTGATTTTTCTTAGTGACACCCCTAGATGTCGTCAAGGTTCGACTGCAAGCTCAAAGCAATCCAAACCTCAAAGGTCAGCCTGTATAGCTGTGCTGTAGAGATAGAGAAGAGTTCCTGCCCTGTTTGAATTTTTAGTAAAATGTCAGCTTGGTGGAATGGTGTTTTGTGTGAAAAGAAACTTCAGTTATTATTTAATCCAGTACTCTTAATGTTTGCTTTCTCTACTATCGTATTTTGACGTTATGTTGCAAGCTAAAATGCACTTTGTTTAATTGTAAAGAACTAAGTGTTACATTTCCAAAACTATAAAGTAACAAACTAGGTATAGCTGTACATTTAGGGTGTTTTTCCACTGTCACTAAGTACCCATTGAAGCACCCATTAAGGACCCATTTGGCTGAGAGCCGGATGACCCCATTTCCACCACAGACCCCATTAGGGACACATTTGTTTCCACCACAGCTAGGTAAATCCGGATCATTATGGGTTCTTCAGGACCGATAATCCGGATTTCATGTAGACCCCATTAAAGGGGTCTACAATGGGGTCTTCAGCCTTAAAATCTGGATTGTAGGGAGCGTCTTTCCACTACAATCCAGCAATGGGGTCTAGAGGAGGCTCAGGGGGAGGCACCCATGGGGGAGTGGTTGCCAAAGTCAAGACTTCAGAGTCCCTCCAATTGCTATTGGGTGCTAGACCACCCATGAAACACATTGGGTACTTCCCTTAATCCAGATCTGCTAGATCCAGATTAAGGGAAATACCCATTCCTTAGATCTGGATCGTCTTAGATCCAGATTAAAGGAGCGCGGTGGAAAAAGGCCCTTAATTTTTAATTTTCTGCCACTCCACAATGTCCACTTGTTAATGCTTGTAAAATGTAAAAAAAAAAAAAATATCTTGCAGGTACTTTCCTGTAACTATCTTTCATGTTCACACTTTTATCAGGGAAGTCTTTTTTGGATTCTGATGGCTTGTCAGATCACGTTTATCTCTATGAAGGTGGAACTGGCAAAAGTTGGCATAAGACATCTGGGCGTTTTACTGGCACAATGGTAAAGAAAAATATGTCCCTGTAATACTACTGTTAGCACCTGATTTCATTTTAAAAACTTAATTTTATGGCTTCATAGAATTGTGTGTTGTAAAGAAGCACTCATCATTGACAATACAAAAAAGCTTGAACACCTAACTTTGAAATAAGAGCAAGCGTATATTTTGCAATGTACCAGGAATAACAATAAAGGGATAGCTATGGATAAAAAAGAACTAACATCAATAAAATATTGAAGGTGGAGAATTTGCCAAATTATCATTTATATTTACTTTTTTCTTGTCACACTGGATATTTAGCAAAACATTAAGACAGTTTGAGACACCTGCATTAGAAAAAGAGGAGACAGTGATCTTCTCTTCATTCATGCATCTTCAAATTGACTATTGGATATTTATATAATATGTGAGGGAGGAAATCCTCAACCTTAAAGTCTTGCTGGGTGAGAAAGTTTCTCTCCCCTCACCCTTACGTGTTTATCATCCATCAAACCATTTTGAGTCATCGTATTAAAAAAACAAGCACATACATTCTACAGAAATCTTATTTTACATTAGTTTGAAGTGTGATTTTTTAAAAAGGCAATTACAGCTGTAATTTGCAAAACTAAGGCAGTAGTGTAAATAATATTATCTAAGTGTGGAAGAAGAAGGAAATTCAGTTTCTACGCATAAGACCAGTGGATTTATAGAATTCTGTAATGATCTACATTTTTAAAAATTTTGCTTTAACTTTGGCTATTTTAGGATGCTTTTGTGAAAATTGCTCAAAGAGAGGGTATGAAAGCCCTTTGGAGTGGCCTACCTCCATCATTGTAAGTTACATTTACCCTCCCCTGTTACTAAGGGATAGTTGAAAAAGAAAAGGGACTTGCTGTTGTACTAGTGCAGTTGCATGTTTTCCTTCTGTAGGAGGATTAAAATAGAAAGCCAGATGTCTTAGCAAATAAGTTTTGCTCTTTTCAAATATATAAAAAATGTCCTCACTTTGCAGTTAAATGTAGTTCTTATAACTTTGAGGATGCACTAGTATTTTACATGTATGCACCATTTTGTGATACAGTCCAAGAAAATATGCAATTAACAATTAACAAGATTTCTAGTGAAAAGAAAAAAGACATTTTTGTGGTTTAACTCTTTGTTAATTTAACTTGTAAACTGGTTTGAGATGTTGTAGACAGAAGCATTATATAAATGTTTTTAATAATCGATATTAATCCCATGCATAGCAAAGGATGATGATAGACCTTCTTTGCAAACATGGAAAAGTTGTGGTTACAGGAACTGCAAGCGGTTGTAATCTGTTTGTATTTTTGTTATTGTCCATGAGCCACTTAACCTTTATATAACAAGTTTTTCTTCTGAATTTTACACATAAGCCTTTCTTATCATGGCTTTTCTTTCACACACACACTCAGAAATCCATAAAAAGCTTTTTAAAAGAAACTGGTATATACTAAATGATGCTGGCTTGCAGGTTCACAGTCTGAAAAACACACATACACTTACTTTGTTACACTTAGATGCCATCAAGTTGAATTTGACTCCCAGTGAGTTCAAGCTAGCTCACAATGGTGAGCACTGAATAAGGCTTTTATCTCATCCATCCATTTCTACCCCTTCTACTTTTTTCAACCTTGTCAAGCATGAACATTGTTTTTTCCCACCTCAGTTGTCTACCAGTGACTTTCTAGCCTGTCAGTGTAGGGCAGAGATCTTTTCCACCCCTGCTGACTGTAGTGGAGATACTGCACATTGAACGTGAGAGTTTCCGCAGGCAAAATATATGTTCTTTCATTAAACTATAGCCAGTTAGAACAGTTGCAACACACTAATATTTAATCTACTAATTAGAACGATGGGAGTTAGTTTATAGAATTTTAAGTGACTGACAAACACATTGAATATTTAAACTTTTTTTTAGGGCAGTTTCAGTTCCAACAACAGTAATTTATTTTACCTGCTATGATAATCTGAGTGATGTCTTCGTTTCTAAAGTAGGAAAAGACCATGATTACATTCCACTTATTGCTGGTGGAATAGCCAGATGTGAGTTGCTTTCTAGTGTTTCAGTTAGTTGTTAGATTTTGCATGGCTTAAAGGACTGTATTAAGTTTCATCAAGAATTATGTAACACATTTCCCTTGAGTATGAAGGAGCCACACCTTATGTGATAAAGGGGCAATTTCATATTTGAGCCCAAATGGTAATTCAGATGAACCAATTTTGGTTTAGAAAATTTTCTGTTCAACAACATCAGACTTGCTGAAAGATTCAGGTGAATTATCTGATACACTCTTGATATCTGTCTACCGAATCCTACAATAAATGTGCCACATTTTTCTCAGTTTGGAAAGCTCGTTTGAGATGTTTGCAGAAAAAGCAGAATCTTGTTTGTAGCAGAAGCAAGGGGTTTTTTTATGACCAGTCATTCAGGAAACATCTTACAATGAGCCATCAGTTAAATATTTTCATAAACCTTTGGTTAGCTTTGAAAACTTTTATTACATGTTATTGTATCAAATGAATGGTAGTGAAATTTAAAATGGTATTCAGAGCAATTATTAACATCTAGTTAGTGATGAAAATAGAAATGTGGGGGAAGCTCTACTATATATATATCTTTAAATCAATTTGCAGGATAAGAAAATGTTATTCCTAGAGGATTCCATTCCATAGTAGGTTAATGCCCTCTAATTACTCACCAAATGATGACCTATGAAAAGATAAAGGACCGCTTCCCCATTGTCCCATCTTCCTTCTCATGAAGGACTTCCTTTGAAAACAGTAGTTGATCTTATCAGTCTTCTCTGTCTTCAGGCAGCTTAGGCTGCAACTAGTTTGGTAACTACAAATACCATGCTCCATAGCATACTTAAACTGTCACTTATTGTAGTTGTACAACCTCACAGCCCAATCCTACCAGGACTCAGATTATGCAGGGTGCTTCTCAATGTCTTTCTATATGTATATTACTCTGCCTCTCAGCCTAGAAATGGCAGGAAAATGTCCAGGTCTTTCAGGAGTCAACAGACTTCGAAAATTACTGAAGTTTCTATTACGTCTAGGACTATCACTCCTGCCCTTCCTCTAATAAGAAATGGGCAACCTTTTTATGAACAGGATTCTCAGTATCTCCTGAGTCATTCATTGGCCTCAGGAGTCTCATATGTAAGAATTACATCATGATGAACTTCTGCCAGTGCAGATAAAGAAGCTTAAATCTCAGAGTTCATCACTCAAGCTTCCCATTCTCCCACTTTGGACAGAACTCTGGAGACAGCATCAGCTGCTGTTGTTTCAAATGACAGCTCTACTGAGGCTTCTCACAAAGTGGCGAAATCTCTCGTGACCATTTTAAGGAAGTCCTAAACAGTGCAATTAAGCACAGCCTATTTAAAGCAGGTGTTTTTTTGCCTTTTGTGAATCCTAGCATTTTTCTCATTTTTTGTTCTTGATTTTCATAAAGGATGCTTATTATGGAATGAGAAAGGGAAATGACAACTAATGAACAGTGGATGTTGAGGAATGACAGAGGAAAATTTAAATTCCATGTTTTGTGATGGGCTCCTCCATCTTGCTGCAACTGGAACAAGAAGTAACAGCACCCTTTCATCTTGCCTTCTTGTTGACCAGTTAGCCACTAAAAGAGATTATTCCCTCATGGACTGAAGTTCTCTATTATTTTCTCTGGAAATTGCCTTCATGGAAAGCAACCAATGTTGTCCTTCCATGTGGTAGAAAATAATTCACTTTGAAAAATTAGTGGTGCAAACTTAAATACAGAAGCTGAATAAGTGGAAACTGTATCACAGATGCTGTTCTGACAAGTGTTCTGTAACTAATCATATTTGAGCACTGTGTTTTATCTCTCAATTCCAGTATGCTCAGCTACTATAGTAAGTCCAGTTGAAATGATCAGAACAAAAATGCAGTCTCAGCAGTTAACTTACAAACAACAGCTTGCTGACATTAGTTCTGTTGTGGCAAAAAATGGCTGGCTTTCACTCTGGAAAGGATGGGGTCCCACTGTTCTTAGAGATGTTCCATTCTCAGGTATGATTGGTGTGTGTGTGCCAAAGTACCTATTATATAGTATTCATTCATGCATTCATTCAAGGGATTTTGATATAGCTTCTACCAAAGTCCCAGGGCAGTGAGAAGACAGAATTATACAATCTAAAATCAAAAGAAAAAAGGAAATTAAAATTAAATTAAAAATGACAATGATCATCAGGATACATAACAGCTGAAAAATTAGCATCTAAATAAAACTATTTCTTTCCAAAAACTTGGGTAAACTAGTTAGTTTCATTTTGATGTCTGGTGAAAACAAACAGTAATGCCCTGATAAGTCTCAATAGGGTGACTATTCCATAACTGCTACAGAGAAAGTTCTTTTCCACATTACTACCCCATAGAAACCTTCTGGCAATTGTATAGCCAAAAGGGTGTGCTCTGGGTTAATGGCAGATCTATAAGGACTCCATTTGATGTGAGACTTCGGTTTGAACAAATGGTCACTTAAAGCAAAATTCACATTGGCTGTGATCCTACTCATGTAAAAAATGCTTTATAAAACGCTTTTTAAAATGCTAAGCAAACATCTGGCAATCACAGTGAACCCTAAATTGTGTCCCCACACTTAAAACATTTCCAAAAATGGATTGGGGAAAGTGATTATTTTCCCTCCTTACCCTTTTCCCACCTCTCCCCATTGGCTTTGATCTTACACACACACACACAGAGAGAAGCACTTGCCAAGGCAAAGCGTTTGTCCAGTGGAAAAGTAAAACTTGAAAGGAAGAATCTTCTCTGATCCTCTGATCTTACTCCCTCGTGTATGTGTGTGTGTGGCTTGCTTGTGCTTTTGGAGACACACACACAGAGAGATGTCTCTAGTGTCCTTCCTGCCAATCTCTGTCTCACACACACACGCCACTGCTGCCTTGTTGGGGGAAAGGGAAGAAGAGCTCTGCTGCCTCTTTCCTTTTGCTTTGTAGAGAAGTGAAAAAGCAGCAGCAGAGAGGGTATGAGAGCACTGGCTGCCTGCTCACCCGGCGAGCCATGTGGTAACGTTATCAGTGTATATGGGTGGGAAATGAAAGCATGAAGTAGAGTGGGTGAATTGCTACTTTGTTATCAGTGAAGTGGCTGGCTGAAAACTAAACTGGTGAAGTGCTTCCCGGCACTTTAAAAATCTGGCAGTGGGCTGACCTGCTGGCAGAAACCCCACCCATTTCATGACGGATTTGCCCCGATAATGCTGTAGCATTCCCACAGCAATAAGGAACAAGCATTTTAAAAGCAAAAATGGGAAAAAACACCTGAAAAAACAGGTGTTTATTTATTCCGTTTTTTTAGCCAAATAATCCTGAAAATACCCCTGAAATGGATTGGCAATGGGGACAAAGAGAATCCAAACAGTTTCTAACCCCTTTTAAAATGTCGATGGGGACTGGGCCATTAAGTAACAGACCTTTAATATTAAAGAAAACATGTTAAAATGAAGCAGGCATGCTTAATACCAAAACAAGGTAAATTGTGTTATATGGAAACCATGCAAACCAGATTTGCTTAATACGGGGCCTTACTGTACTAATATGTATATTCCCTTTATTACCCATTTGGACATTTGCAGTCTTATGCTGCAGATTTAACTCAGAAAAAAATGATGTTTTGCATATTGATAGTCCTGAGTGGTATGTGGTACCACGGTTGCAATTCTGTGCATGTTTACCATCCTGTATTAATGCACAGGGTAGTTAATGCTTTCTCCCTTGGGGGAGAGTTAAAAAATGAAATGTTACTCCTGTGTAAGTTACATAAATGATTGTATACGTAAGCTGAACAAGTTCTCTGTTGTGCAGTGATTATCTGTGTGAATAGTATAAGAAATGTCAAATTCCCCTTAGGTTTCAAAAAGAATATATAGTCTTAGATTCCATCTTACTGTGCAAAGTTAAAAATAAGTAAATGACACCACAGTTGGGGAAGAATCAGAGTTATGTCAGTATGTCAGGTTGTAAACAACTTGGGACCAAGTTGTGAGGATAGGAAGAAAATGTGTGACCTTTTGAGCAAAATGGCCAGGTATGTCAACTATATTATTAATTTTTTATAAAAAATATATATATATATATATATGTATCACAAAATAGGAGTGGGCATCATGATGGAATTAGTTTGTAGAGGGAGCATGGAGCCTGTGCTCAGAACTATGTATAAACATGGGTGCTTCTCAGTCTATGTCCCATTTAAGTTTTTTAAACAGCTTCTTTGTTGCACCTTTTGACAGTAGCTTTTGACCATTTATCCCCATAGCACTCTACTGGTGTAACTATGAATTCTTCAAGAGGAAGTTATGTCAGGAAATAGGTACACATAAGCCAACAGTCTTTATCACCTTCTTGTCAGGAGCAGCAGCAGGTTCTGTAAGTCTGGGTTTTTTTATGAATAAAAATCTGTCTTTTATTTAATTAAAAAAATAGAGAAGTTGGGCCAGCAAATGCAGTTTAAAAAGCTTTAAACTCACTTAAGACAGGTTTTATTTCTTCTGAAATCAATAGGAATTTGCCTAGAGGAAGGCATGAAGTCTTGCAAGCTATGCTGGTTTTGGATGTGATTGCTACAGATCTGTTTAGGATCACATTAAGTTTAAACTTTGCAAAAAAAGTACCAAAATATTTTGCAAAGAGTTTAGACTATCAAATATATTATATGCTGATGTAAAAGAAACTGCTACATAATCAGCAGAAGATGTTTCACAAAAAAAGTGCTAAAATACAATTTAAAAAAAGTTTTGAGTTGCTGCATTTTTCTCTTATTTTATGCTTATCTTCTTTGTGGCAGAGCCAGTGTGGAAAAGGGATCCTATTTAGAGATTCTAAAGCATGAAATGGTCAGCACAAATCCTAATTTGTACTGCCTAATCATAATATGAATAAAAGTACAGAACTAGGAGATGTAACTGAAAGAATTTCAACCTTGGACTTTAAGCGCTTAAATATGGTCAGGTAGATGTCAAAGATTGAACGGGAGACCTTTTGTATAACACATAGATGTTGTATCACTGAACAAGTTATTCCTCAGGCTATAGCAACAAGGACATTTGAAGTCTACAAAGAACGGTACAATATTACTCTTGAGTAGTCAGAAGCATATTTTATTACTACTATGGAGGTATAATGTGGATACTGTAAAATTATTTTTCTTTCTCTTTAGATTGCTGCTGTGTTAACTTTACCCTTTGATGTAATTAAAACTCACAAGCAAACTGAAATGTGGGAATTTCATGTTACACAGTGTAAGTTCTTTCCAATTTAATGTTCCTCCTCCAGAGCCACTATCTAGTATGATATAAAAAATCCTAATTACACATCCTGTTATCATGGATACTTCATAAAATCATGGATGTACTGCCTGCATACTGCTTTACATAAAGCAGAATGGCAAGCTAATTTCTTTGTTTAATAATCATTTTAAAAACATTGAATAAAATAACTTATGGAAAACTTCTCCTTTTTCCAGTATTACACAGATCTTGATAGATGTCTTCATCCCATATAGAATATACAGAATAGGTGCTTCTGAGGGGTCAACTTGTCCAGCATTCTATTTTAATAGTGACCAAATATATTTATTTTTTATTCATTTAAAAATACTCATATACCATTTTCCATTAAAATATAATCTTAGAGCAGTGCACAAAGAATACAGACTGCTAAAATCATAATAGTTATATAAAACATAATTATAACCAAGAATGGGAGAAGCAAAACAAATACACACACTTTGGGAAGGCCTGGGGAAAAAGATAGTTCCTCAATTGGCACCTAAAGATGAGTGTAGGTGCCCTGTGAATATGAGTGAGGAGACTGTTTTGGAGGCTGGATAGAGGTCCAACTTCAATAAACCTCAGTGAAAGGTTTGACAAAACTCTGGAGTATTTTTATAAAGATGGGGAAAGTTTCCAAAAAAGCAATGAAGCCTGATGTTTTAAAAAACCCAGCTCAGGCTCTCCTCATATGGCTCTGAAAGACAAGGCTTTTTGCCTGGGGAAAGCTCAAGCAGAAGTGACACCTCATGCTGCCATCTACTTTCTCACTGGCACCAACTGCTGTCTAATCCTTTTCTAATCAAGAGCTGAGGCACAGTTGGGGTGAATCTTTAGCAGCATGCAGTGCCTGTATTAGCATCTTCACAGATGATTCATGGTCAGCACGAAGCCAACTACAGACCCACAGTTAGGGTATGCATGGTTGCATCTATTTGATTATAAGGTTTACTTAAAATTTATTCTTCCTTGATATCTTGCTAAATTGTAGGTGTATCTTATGCATCAGACCATCTTTTATGGCACAAAATACAAGTAAATACTTTAACTTTCTCCAGATTTTCCAGTATTCAGTTTCATTGGGGGACGGGGATCCTGGCGTCTAATAAGAGAGGAAAAACACTTCTGTAATTTTACAGATCACTTTCACAACTCTTGTTTACTTATCTTAATTCAAAGCTTTTCAAAAGTTCCAAATGTATTTATAATAGAGATGGATAAAAATGTAAATGAATAATAAAATGCTTTTTAAATTCCTTTCCTGGAAATCATACACTTGAATTTCACATTAACCACATCAGGTGTTGGCATCTCATAGTGATATCCACTACAAACTTTTTTTGGTCATGAAACACCATCTCAACTCCCACTAATGTATATGTAAATTTAGGATTTTCTCATGGTTATGGCACCAGGAGAGAAGTAACTGCAGACGAGGTATTTTACTGTCTTGAAGGAGCAATGGGTGGCATTTTCAGTCATTAAGCCTAGCCTGACTCTTTGTGATCCTGTGGACCATAGCACACCAGGTCCTTCTGTCCTCTCCTGTCTCTGAGTTTGCCCAAGTTCAAGTTTGTAGCATTCATGACATAATTTATCTGGACAGGTGGCATACTTCTGCTTATACATAGTGTTAGTACCAAGTCAATTTAATGCAAGAAAATATTGTTCCAAACCAGATTTACTGCCACTGCCTCAGTCTCCTCATGTTGGAAAGCCAAAGAAGGAAATGTCATATGTAATTTTATAAACTTCTGTCATATCCCTTCTCACTAGCCTCCTATCTAGACTAAAGAGGCACAAATGATTCAATCTTTCCTCTTAAACTCCTCTAGTCCCTTAAACATCTTAGTTGCCTTCTGAACCTTTTCCAGCTCTACTGTATTCTTTCTGAGATGTGAAAACCAATATTACACAATATTCTAGTAGGTAGCAGTTATACCATTGATTGTATAACAGCAATAAACTACTAGCATTTTTTCAATACCATTAGATCAAGGTCTCTTTCTGGCCCAGTCACAGTCAGCTCAGATCCCATTAGTGTATATGAGCAATTATGTCTTTTAGCTCCATTGTGCAACAGTTTGTTGTTTCTACTGAACGGCATCTGTCATTTTGATTATCAGCCCTCCCCTGCCAATGTGCAAGTTTTTTTTTAACCACTCTGACATAGGAATATGCCAAACTGGGGTGGCAGAGGGCATTATGGAATTCATTTAGGCCAAGTCCCTTGAATAGAACAAGGATGGGGAATACAGCCAACAGTCCATCAGTTCAAATCACACACACACACTATACCCCACCATCACTTGAGGTGCACCTCTCCTTCCCAAAATTACACTCCAACCCCTGCACCACACTTTAGCATCCCTTCCACCACCACCACCAGGTATATGAGGTCCCTTTGGGCCTGTGCTGGTCCACTGTCACTGGCCATGCAGTCTAGGGAAGACCATGTTAGTGGTGTCTTCCTTCAAGGCCTTTAGCCCTTCTGGAGCGTCATCCCAGAAGGATTAGTGGACATGTGTTTATTCACTTTTTACAGAGGCACTGAACATGAATTTTGAACCCTTGGTAAGAGAAGAATGAGTCCTTTCTAAGGTGGAGTGTCTTTCTCACACTGATGTCCTCCTTTCCCAAGACCTTCATTCTCTAATGGTTCCTCTGAGTGGAACTCTGCTGTTTTGGTTGCAGGGACACCCATCCACCTTTGAGCTAACTTTATATAAGAGAATCACCCTTATATCAGGAACTCTGGCCACCAAGCACACGGTCCTGTCCAGAGATGATTAGTAGTAGTAGTAATCAGGGCCATATACTGAGGGTATCATCCACACTCTCCTGGCTTTCTACTGTAACTACTTCAGAGACTGAAAAAAATACTAAAAGAAAACAAAAGGCGGGGGGGAATCCTTGCCAGACTCATGTTTGTGACGGGTAGAAGCCAGTCGCTTTCAAATGGTGTCCAGGGTCACTTGTTTCAGTTTTGTGCACCATTTGTTTTGTGCACTAATCCTGCTGTCTTCCCAGAATTTTAGTATATGCAGAAAAACCCCTGAAGCTATTTGAAGTGCAATGACCAACTTATTTGATACTTGTTTTATAGACCAGACTTTGAACAACTTCCACTGCATTTCATCAGTTTTTCTAAAGGGAACATTAGCCTAAGTCCTTGCAATTTCCAGAACCCTCTCCCTTACATCCCTTCTTTAAAACAGTCTAGGGTGTTTTTTGATTCTCAAATAGTCTCTTCCTTGTCATGTATAGCCCTCTTGTTAGAAGACAATTTCTGACTTGAGTAAAACTTTTGAGTGAAGCTAATCAGGATTTAGATTCCACATCCTCAGACACTGCAAAACCATTCACATTAACAAGTATCTGCCCTCTGTTTTTCACAGTAAAGTGCAGAAAACAGATCTCCATTTGCCCTTTTAGTAAGTTACATAGTATATTTAAATAATTTAAACATCTTAATGTTTAGTTAAATTTTCATTTTCTTGTGTCCCTTCTAGTTTGCTTGCATTACCTTTTCAAAATCTTTGAACACTTTTTGAGTAAGCTTTGCCTTTTCTGAAAACTTGTCTTTTCTCACTATACTGACATCTACTTGACCTTCACAGCACCTTTCAGCATCTGTAGCATAACATCAAGTATGTTATTGTGGTTTTAATTAAATACCAAAAATTTGATCCTCTTGAATTTCCTTTTCAAATGCCTGTTACCAATCTTTAAATCTTTTGCTTTGGTATGTTAAAAAGTGGGACAACATCCAAATTTTACTTCAGAAAGCATGATGTTGGAAAGTGTGACTTACAACATCCCCTTTCACAATATATTTTATGTAATTACAGTTTTCAAGTTTTGAACATCAACAAATTTAAGATTTCTATTTTTATTTCGTAACTGTATTTCATTTAGCCTCACAGAAGAGTGCATCAATATGGGGACTAATGAAGAAAATTATTGCTGAAAACGGATTTACTGGATTGTTTATTGGTAAATATTTTCAAACTACAGATTAAAAGGGTTGGTAAAATAGGAACAAAATTAACTACAGCACATGTTTATCTTGCTCTTAAGGGGAAATTGCTAGATGTTTTCAGGGGCCCATGTAGAGGGATAGTTCTGTTTCATTAAACTTTTAAATTGCATTTTGCCAACCACTTTGGAAACATAATTGTGATATCACTGTTCAGTGTTTATGAAAAAGTAAATGCAATTAATTCATTTTAAACAAGTAGTCTTAATACCAGAAAGAAATACCAGCTCACTTTTATATTTTGGTTCATGGAGATGCTTTTTGCCTTGTTTGTGTGCATCATTTCACTCAAATGTTTTTAATCCTTAGTCATTCATGAAATTGTGATAGCATCTTTATATTTAGAATACAACAATTATGGAAAATACAGTAAATAATCTGAGATTTTAGATGAACGATTCATTTATGATGTTTATATCCTGCTTTTCTT
The DNA here is from genome assembly GCA_023333525.1 of Aspidoscelis tigris stejnegeri. Taxonomy (NCBI): domain Eukaryota; kingdom Metazoa; phylum Chordata; class Lepidosauria; order Squamata; family Teiidae; genus Aspidoscelis; species Aspidoscelis tigris. The sequence continues at coordinate 47,838,253 of JALMGA010000008.1, forward strand.
CCAAAGAGTTTACAGGTTTATCTTCCTTCTTACTTTATCATCACAGCAACACTGTGACAAACATTTAGCTGAGAAGGAGGGACTGCCTGAACAACATCTGACGGTCCAATTACCATATGTTACATTGTAGAAGGTTTTCTGAGCTTGATTTTTTTCTGTACAGATGTTTCACCACAATGCTAGGTAGCCTCCCCAGTGCAAGATTTATTCTTTAGTTGGTGGTAGGATAAATGGTATCCAATCTACTGTAGAGTTGTAATTATTGGGTGAATGTTCTTGCTTGCTTATAGTGGCTCTTTGTTTCTTTGGATGGTTTTGTTTATGTAAAGGTTCTTCCCATTAATTATTTGTTTTCTTAGATGAAAATTTATTGCCTGAGAGATATAGAGCTGAGGTGCTAATCCCTCATTGTTAGGATACTGTGGGACTTCCTTTTTGCTGGAAATTTGGAAGGCAATGGGATTAAAAGAAAAAGAAGAGTTGGCTTTTATACCCCACTTTTCTCACCCATTAAAGGAAACTCAAAGCTGCCGATAAAGCCTTCTATTGTCCCCATGACAGAACATCCTGTGAGGTAGATGGGGTTGTGAGAGCTCAGAAGAAAGCTGTGACTAACTCGAGGTCACCCAACTGTCTTCATGGAGGATTGCAGAACCGGGTATTCCCAGATAACAGTCCGGCACCTTGACCACAAGACCAAACTGGATCACAGGAAAAGCTTGAGAAAGTGTGAATTCCTTGTTGGATTGTTGGCCAGTGCTTTTAGTTGGCATAAAGTTGTTTCCTATGAGATGTTTTGATCTGTAAATGTGCATGTGTCTGTTTATTGTGAGAGGATCTGAGTACCAGGCTTCTAGAAAATACCTGTTCTGTTCTAATATTTCTGCTGTATCTCAGCTGAACCTTTGGTTGTATTAATCTCTATGTTAGCCCTATTAAGAGATTTTTCATCACGTGTCTTTACTGCCATGGATGTGCTTGGCTAGTTTCAAATTATCCTCCTACATAGCATATTCCCACTTTTGGCATTTTATGTTGTAGCTGCTCCAATTTTGTTATCTTTGAGGATTGGATCTTTGTTTTGTTTAATATATACCAGCCTGAAATATATAGCTGAGAATAGTCCTTCTAGTGATGAGCCATGAGATGTCTGGCTGCTATCAGAGAGAACTGAAGAACAGGGTTGTTTTTGATACTTTGATTACGCTGAACCAAAATATGAAACTGACTTCAGTTCGCAGTCTCCTTGAACTGTTGCATCATTCAACACTCCCACCAAGTGTGAAAGTATGTACCTTCATGAATACTTGCAATGAGTCATGGCTCATCCGAATAGTATCCTCATGCAGCACTCTTTGTATGTTCTGGAATGACAGCCAGCACAAACAAAAAAAAATGTTCACACTTCCCTACATTAAACAGTTTTCTGGAACCACCACTGGACCATCTGTGCCTCACAAGCCAATCAAACCTTCCAGACTGTACTTGGCAAAAACAGACACTGTGCTCAAAGACGACAAAACTGGTTTATATATCCAAAAGCTTAGGTTCAAAGTAGAACTACAGAATAGATTAACAACCTCAAAACTGCAACAAGTGAGACAAACACCATTCATTCATCAAGCACAGCCAAAAACCATAGTAGACCGGATATTATACAATAGGAACTAGCAAAAAATAGGAACTAGCAAAAAAATGCTTGTCAGCTTTGCAATTGTACAGATTTTGAAGGTTTGAAACTTAGCATTTGAACTGAATACTGGCTGTATTCGAAGACTGACCTTTGCATGAGAAGTGAAAGGTTTTGTACCTTTGTGAGGTAGGTGAGCCAGTTTGGTCTACTGGGTAGGGAGCAGGACTCTTATCTGGGAATACTGGGTTTGATTCTGCCCTCCCCCATGAAGCCAGCTGGGTGACCTTGGGCTAGTCACAGCTCTCTTCTGAGCTCTCACAGCCCCACCTACCTTGCACAGTGTCTGTTGTTGGGAGAAGAATAAAAAAGTCACCTTAAATGGATGAGAAAAGCAGGGTAGAAAAGCCAACTCTTCTTCATCTTTGTTCAAAGCTTTAAAGGACATTCAGAGCAAATTTGGAGGTATGACTGGTGGCGGCAGGGATTTGAAGCAGTTCCATTCACATGAATGCGAAATTTTGTCCTATTTGCTTTAATGGGAAATGGATGGAAGAAAAAAATGTGCACATCCCTGACCACTAACCAAAGAGAAAGTCTTGCAGTGAGGATTACCTAGCCTGATATCAAAACAGCTGCAGATAAAAAGATCATTCTTCTACAATGGAACACTACAACTCCAAGCTACACACATACTGCACTAATCCAATTACATAAAGGTTAATTAAATGTTCCGTTTAGTGCAGTATTTGTAATGCAGAATGCAGCCACACTATCCTTGGCAGAAGGTTGTCAAGCCTCTGTTTAAATACCCCCAGTAAAGGGCATCCCACCTTTTCTCAAGGCAGGTGACTCCATTGTTGAATGATTCTTGCCAGCAGAAAATTTATTATTTATTTAAAATAAGCTTTCCTGCAATCCATCAATGTTTCTCCTGTAACTCTTCAGATATTTGATTACAGTTCTTTCTCTACCCTCTCTCCATGTTCAGTAAGTTGTACAATAAATTAATCTTAATGTTTAAAGTTAGTATTGTAATAGTTAAACACCTATAGCTTGCTAATACTCCAATTTTGTTCAGCTGTGTTTTTGAACAGTTCTATTTTATCCATTCCATAGGTATTATTCCAAGACTTACAAAAATTGCTCCTGCGTGTGCCATAATGGTCAGCACTTATGAATATGCAAAATCTTTCTTCCATAGATTAAATAAAGAAAAGTACATGAAGAACCATTAATGCTTATATAGTTAAAATGGCAGAAGTGGCATGTATGTACAGAGGGGTATACAAGTAAGTTCACAAGATATTTTTACATCATAAGCCTCTTTTGTATCATATATACTGATGTGCTGACTGAATACTTGAGGATCTACCTCAATCTGGAGAATGAGAGATGCAGAGAGTTGCAGATATTAGCAAACAGGAACCATCACAGGATGGTAAATTTAAATAATGTTCATCAGTAATTTTTTCTGTTGGTTGTATTCTTGCCCTGAGAAAGACTTGTGATTGATTCAATATTTTGTCCTTTGATGAGGCAAAAATCATGTGACTGATTTAGAAATGAGACATGTGCCAATAATCTTAAGATTTTATGTAATTCCCTGCAGAATCTGTGTACTATCTTTTCCAAATGCTAGAGACATAGCTATGTTAAGTCTTTTATAGCAAAAATAAAAGTCTACTTATAGTACAAACCATTGTGGACTACAGTGTACTTCATCAGATTTATGAAGTGTTACTCTGAAAGTTAGAAGCAAATATAGGGTTTGGGGAATGAGAAATTATAAACATTAAGGAAATAAATTCAGAAAAGAAGAGTGATTGTATATTTCATAGAAGTCAGTTCTTCTGACCATATCTGGCCAATGTGTAATTAGCCAATCAATGCTCTTTTGAATTTCCTTTCTTACTTCATTGTTCACAGTCTGCCACCCCCTCTCTCTCACACACACACAAAATATTACCTTCAACCCAGCATGATTCATATAGTAAACTTTGTTATTAATGTGTCCTTTAAGGCTCTGTTCCAGCCAAAGATGTCTACTCTTCAAATAGTAAAAATTTAAGCTACAACCATTTCAGATGCTAGTTTGTTAAATTCATTTTAAATTAGGATTTAAGCACCATAGTATTTAATTCATTGATCAACTTGTTCATTACTAGCACTACATTAATGTGACTGGATTAACTGGAACTATCCTAGTTCTACTGATTTGGGAATTCTTGTTTAATTCTACAACATACCAAACACAGCATATAGAAATGTGTCATTTGTTTCCATATGATTTGAGGCCTTGTTTGCAAGTTATACTTTTTTCAGTATACCGTAAACATATACCATAACAGATCATAAAAGCAATAAAACAATAAAGGAACAGGATTCTTTCCCTTTTACACCCAGTTCAGTCCTGATAAAACTGGAAGTGACAAATAGAATAATGAATAATTTCCTTCGTTGGGGGAAGTTTCAGCATGATACAATAATATTGAACTTTGAACTAGAGATGTCAAGGCTTGTTGTACGTGGAATAAAGTCCCTCCAAGCTAGAGTTGATACCTAGGCATCCATTCCAGTAGTCACTGAAATACCTATCTATGAATCTCTCTGTCCCTTTCTTAAAGGTATCCAAGTTGGTTGCTGTCAGCATCGCTTCTGATAGTAAATTCCACATGCCAGTGACCTGCTGGGTGGGGAAAAAACAAAACTTCCCCTTGTCAGTCCTAATTGCCCTACCCATCAGTTTCATGGAAAGACCCTTGGTTCTAGTGTTATGTGATAAAAGGTTTTTTTCTCCCACTGTATTCACTTTTTCCACACCATGGATTATATTGCAAATTTCAGCCAGGGAACCTTCTTAAACATCTTTCAAGACTGAATAGGCCTAGATATTGCAGATGATCTCATAAGGGTGGGTTTCAAGTCTCCAGGTCAATTTGCTTCTATCTCTATTTCTTTCATCCTGGCTAACAATGTAGTGGCCGGTCTTCTCAGCATAGATAGACTAGATTTGCCCAGTTCTTTGCTATCTCTGAAAGTCCTCCATAAAATTCTGAACAGATGGGCCATACCAGTAATGGGTTTTTTTATCTCAGCAGTATTCAAGTGTACTGTAGAAACCTGTCTCATCCATGGCCACAGGCACTCGGATACATGTATTCTAACACAAAAGATGTTCAGAAGATTTGGAGGAAAGAGGCAAATAGGTTCATTATTACTCCTTTTGCCTCAGATACCATCATTTCTAGTGCTAATTAGTGTTGCTTCTTGGCACCTACCTCCCATGTAGAACCTGCTTTCTCACAACAACATACTCCATCTGGACCCGTCATGGTTCCAATTTGGAATTCAACTTGGAGGTGGTGAGCACTGTTAGCATCTTGTTGTGCCTCCATATTAAGGATTTATAAGGCCACAGTACCTGCAGGTGTAAACAGAAAATTGATCTCATTACAGTCTCTCTTTCATTTGTGCTATTTTTTTTTTCAGGGCAGGTTTTCTTGCAGCCTTAGCTGCTTTTTCAAGCTATTATAGCTATCTTCTTTTGGCATCAGTTCTAGATGTTTTAGGTTATGGTGCTATCAGCATGAATTCTGTCATAAAATACTTCTTGAAAAGTGCCAGGGTTATAAGTGCTCCAATCATTCTCTAGAGACTCCTGGAGGCATCCTGGAGACTCGGTGTGATGTTCAAGATGCTGACTCAGCTGCTCTTCAGACGTAACTGTAAATCAGATTTGGGCAGTATAACAATGTAAACAAAATAATGCTTCTTTTAAGAGTGTTGTCCCTCAAAATTTTATTTGACTAATGCTCATTCCTTCTAGTCAAGAAATCTGTCTTCCATCATTTTTCCTAAGATGAGGGCATACCTTTCGAGACTTGGCATACTTTGGATGCTACAAAAGCATTGAAGATCTATTCTTTCAGAACCAGAAATATCTGATGACTAGAGGGTGTGTTTTTTTTACCTACTATCATCCTTGTAAGCTGGAACAAAGAATACTGAGTCAAGGCTTAGGCAGATGGCTTAAAAGCTTGCCTTGTCTTGGCTTACAAATATCAGCCAGCCAGTCTGCAGTGGTGGTGATCATGGTATATTCTAAAGATGCCTCTGTGCAAGAAATCTGCCAGGCCACTACATGGAAGTTGTCAGCTTTCACCAAACTGTTTGTCAACTGCTGTTGCCTTTAGTACATTCTCCAAGTAGTAGTGTGTGTTTTCTCATGTAATTTAATTTTGGTGTACCTTTCCAACTGGTGCAAGAACATACCACAGAACCCAAGACCTGGTCAAAGTTGTGTTTTGAAAGATTTTCTCTCTCTCTCTCTCTTTTTTTTTTTAACCAAAGTGGCCTTCAGGGACTAAGGAGCATTGGGGAAACTTTGGAATTCACCATGACTCTGTAGTCAAAGGGGATCTTAGAAACTCCACCCTTTAACGTATCCCTGTAATCTAGGTTTGCTATGTTTGCTCAGTGTTAAGACAGTGACTGCCATCAGGAAAAGAAACAACCAGTACTTTAGTAATTGTACAAAATGTTTAATTCACATGCAATATTAGATATAGCTGGGCAACAAATAACCACAGTTGTGTGGGCTAAAAACTTGATAGCCTGGCAAGATTTCAGAACCAAGACACATTCATTTTTTTCATGCACAAATACCGACTTAACTGGTTTCATGTACACTGTATAGAATTTAGGTCACCGTCTATAAAAGATTTGCATTTTTCTCTACCAACCAGTCATTCAGATGACAAAATCATGGTTCTAAATCAACAGTAAATCAATTCAAGAAAAGTTTTCACATACAAACCTTCTAATGTTATTCATCTCTGGAGCCTACCTGTGTAAATTCTATGTTTCATTATTTTGTAAAAGACAATTATCATGCATTACGTTACTTTAATCAGGCAGCTAATACATCGCTTCTCGCAAAGCAGGAGTGTCATTTCAAAGTTTGTCTTGGAAACACTGTGCACAGTGGATTTCGTCTGTTCCTGTGCTTTCCTTTCTAGTCATTTTTTTTACCAAATTTTACAAGAGACACATCTTTTGGGGAAATGATAAGTCAAACAGTGCAAAAGTTAGCTATACATTATAGACTGCCACATAGTTTTGCATGCTAGTAAGCAATATATAGAGCTTCTTTGGCACCATAAAGCATTTCCGAAATAGTCGTGAAATTTAGAGGCCCAATGTGTATCAGTGCTTCTACATAGATCTGCCTGCAATTGCTGCATGTTTCATTCTGCATGTACTGCGTGTCCAGAGAAACAACATTAAAACAATTGTACAATAGAGAGGATTCTACTTGAAATACGAATCTTCAAATGAAACAGACCCATCATTGTTGACATATTTTAAAACAAATAATGCTTATTTGTGACTGGATTAGGGCCACACCTAATTTAAATATTTTACTATAGAGCAAATAGCAAGAATAAATTAGATTTGAAACAAAAACATTTACAAAGTATTTTACAAAACATTAAAAATCTATTGTAACATTTGCTTTTGTTTTAGAGATAAGCACAGAGTTCTCAAAACCTTTTTTCAAGAATCTTAACAAAAACCAGTCACAATTAGAAATTTCCCTTTTGTACACTGGAAGCATCTCAGTGTATCAAGATGACCAATACATGGACAGCCATAACAAAAGAGGCAGGAATTTAGTCAAACTTTGTGATATTTCCAAATTCAGAAAAAGGCCTAATGATTACAGCTATTTTAACTTTTCATTTTGAAATCTATCATAATGTTCTGTTCAAGAATTTTGCTATTTACGGTACTTTTAAATATTTTCCTTACTTACCAAGTTTTCTTATTCTTACAAATACAAGCATATTTAAAGAACTACATAGAATATCCTTGCAGAGAAGAAAACTTTTTTCTCTTACTGATATTTATAGGTTTAATTATACATTAAACAGACTGAAAATCGTGACAATCATACATAATCAAGTACTGTTTTTCTTTCAAGTCACTGGATTTTGCTAAAAAGGGCACAGCAGCATTTTTTTAAAAACTGACATGATCTTTTGGTTCTTGATAGCAGATAAATTAAGGAATGTCAACAATACAAAGGTCTTCTCAGCACATCTGTTCAAGAAGGAGTTAGTCCAGGACTTGTCATCTCTGTTGTGGGGCTTGCAAGATATTCACTTGATTTCAAACTTGTGAGAGATTTGTAGCTTGCTACTGAAGTCAGCGACCCACAGAGACCAAGTAATGAAGGAGTATCTTCTTTCCCTATTTAAGAAATAAAACTCTTAAATGTAAGAACTGGACTCTAATGATAAGTCCCTCAAGAGTAAGGGTTTTAGGCAATTAAGTGGATAATATTCTTTGGCCCCATCTTGTCCCTTTTTTCTTTCCTTGCCAAGAGAATGGGTTTAGGGAATTTGTGACCCCTTGGATTACTGAGCACCATCTGCACTAATTTATAGTTAGGAAGAAAACGGACTGGAACTCAACACTGGAAAGGCCACAGTTTTCCTATCTATTTTAAGCCAATCCTATCCTCAACAGAGAGGAAGAGAATCTCACTGCAACAAATGTCAATACACAAGAACAGCATTAGGAGTCTTCTCTTTAATTATGCATAGTAACAAAGACAAAATGAGAATCATGAACACAAGGAACTTCAGCATTATAACACATAATTAAATCAGAAAACTTGCTACCACAGAAGTCACTATCCGCTAGGCCAAATCAGGTGGACTACCAGCCCTTGTACTCTTTCTTTCTAATTACAGCTCTACTGAATATCTATCATACAATACTGTATTATATCTACAAATGGTTTGCTATATTTATTTAGAAAGTTCAGCCTATGTATGTACAGAATGAGCCACTGATCCTGAGTCATTAAAAAGCCACATGACAATTATTCCTCTCCAACATTGAGCCTCAACATATTAGAAATTTATGGAGGATGTACCAGTATTGGGTAAATGGGGCAGGCCATATGCATTTTCCTTCAGTATACGCATTTTGTATTAGCAATTATTTTAAAGATTGTTTTTTTCAACAATTTAATGCACGTTTTCTCAGGTTATTTGTATTTAAAATTATGTATTGATATTTATTCTGCCCTACACCCAAACATCTCAGGGCAGGTTACAAGAAAATCACTATTAAAACACTGGAAAGAGATGCTGTTCCCTCAGCCAAAGATCAAGGTAAAGAGATGCATCTTAACTAAATGTCCCAAAGCATACAATGAAGATGCCTGATGAAACAATTCAGAGGTAATTACACAGTCTATGAGCTATCATTGAGAATACCTTCCACAATTCCCCACCCCCTGAACTGCTGAAGAGAGTGGCACAAGGCCTCACCAGCAGATCTTAGGACACATGGCAGGTCTATATGGGAAGAGGCATTCCTTTAGATATTAGTGGTCCAAGTCATTCAGGGCTCTACAAATTAATAACTTGAACTGGGCTCAATAGCATACAGGCAGCAAGCACAGTTTTTTTTAGCACTGATGTGATTTGTGACTGGCTGGCAAATTATGCATCTGTCCCAGGGCAAAGCCAAGCCATCAAGCCAACAGGATACTTTACTTCTTCATGAACAAGAGTTTCTATAAAATATAGCACCTTGCCTGGATTCAGCTTCCACCCAGCTCATTACCACCTCTGTGCATGTGTCAAGCACATCAATCACCTCTTCTGATTCAGATGGGATGGAAAGTTAGAGCTGAGTGTTAGCTACATATTATTGGCACTTTCCTGAAAACTGACATCTCCTAGAGGCTTGATGTTAAAAAGCATGGGAGATAAGCTGTTCCCATACATCAAGCAAGAAATATCCCACAACCACTCTCTGACATGGCCTTGGAAGTAGATGAAGTAATGAAGCCCTCCAACTCTTCAACTCCAAAGCCTTTCCGGAAGAGTACCATGGACAACAGTATCAAAAGTCACAGAGAGATCCAGAAGAACCAATAGATAAACACTTCCCTGTCTTTCTCCCAGAGAAAGTCATCAACCAGAATGGTCAAGGCAGTTTCAGTGCCATAACCAGATTTTAAATCAGACTGAAATGGGTCTATATAATCAGCCTCCTCAAAGCATCTTGCAGGTAAGCAGCCATAACCATCTCTAATACCTTGCCCATGGAGGATATATTAGTCACTGGACAGTAGTTGTTTAGTTCATCTGAATGCATGAAGGACCTCTTGAGAAGAGGGAGTACCATGCTCTCTAAGAGCTGGTGGAACCACCCCATCTCTCAAGGCAGCATTCACTACTCCCTGAACCCACCCAGTCATACACTGTCAGCTAGCTTTTATCAGTCATGAAGGGCAAGGACTTGGCAAGCATATCGTAAGCCAAACTTCAACAAGGACTTATCCACATCCTTAGGCATCAATAATTGAAAATGATCCAGGATAATGACCAAACAGCATACGTTAGATGGCAACTGCCCTTGATTCCTCAGGCTAGATCTTAAAAGGCCTTGTGCTACTCAGAAAACAGCCACTTGAGGATACAATGGCAGCAAAGAAATCATTTATTTTCATCACTACCGCCACCTCCACATAGTAGGCACAATGTGCTCTAACCTCCATTTGGTCAGTTGCAGTAGGATTTACACCACCTATGTTCCAGCCATCAACCTTCCTGCCTCATTGCCCATCACTCCATAGAATACCAAGGTGCTTTACAAGCTCCACAGCTTGGGTCTTATTGAGTTGATGGACCAGGTCACCTCATGATTCTACAATGGTTCCCCCACAACTATGGAAGGGAGCCTCTGCCAATCCAAATTATACCAGCGAATGACAACAGGCTTATTATCAGCCCTCCTGCCAAGAGATTCTCACCAATCAGGTGTGGCTAAGACCAGATCAAGAGTATATCCTGCTGTACTAACAGCTCCAAGGTCATCATGGAGCCTATGAAAAGCTCAGCAGGGGCTTCCAACACTACATCTGAGATGAATTCAACCAGCTCAGATACGGAAGCTGCTGGGCAATGAGGTGCAAAGTACACCAGGAGCTTCCCTGCTTTTCTGACACAAAAACAAATTACCTTGTACTGTCTTTTATTTATTGTGAATGGTTGCTTCCTTTCTAGCTAAAACACCAGAATGGTCCTGAAAGTAGTTTACACTTTCAGTTAGTTGCACTGCTTGCTAACTGGCAAATGTATATTTATAGGTTTTTTATATGTTAGATATGCTCCTATCACATTATTCGCTATTTTATCACTGGGGCTATACATATTGCTTTACAGGTATTATGGGACATCTTGTGGAACACGAAAACATAAATACTCGTAACACAAATACTTCTTATATCACGTGGCATTGGTGAAAATGACTTTATATACTGCATCATACAATGTAAAAAGTCTCAATAATTAGTATAAGCATTCTTATTCAAGATAATTTCTTTAAAATTGGGTAGTACAGGTACCTTACATTTTGCCACAAGACAGAAAGCTGAATTATGTGTCAGAACATAGCTTTGGTACTGAACCAAATAGCTTGTTCATTCTTATGTGAGAAGGTTAGTTTTGAACTAATTTTAGTTTTCAAGAGCCATTAGATGACACCATATTTCCAAATAGATCAGTACCTCAGAAACAAACCACTACTATAAAGATTTGCAATTCTGTGGATACTGTATTGGGAGAACTGCACTTCAAATAACCAAATAAATATATAGGACATCTTGCATTATCAACAAAAAGTTTTAGAAAGGCATTATCCAGCTGATTTAGAAATGTCTTCCGAAGATGATAGAATACAAATATAAAAAGTGATGGTTTGTGTCAGATATGCCTTGTTTTCAGATTAATATGTTTAAATGCCATTGTCAGCAATTTAGGTCTTCTCATTGCAAACAGCAGAGTAAATGACAAATCAGAAAAAGAAGTCTTTCTCAGTTCAGAAGCCAGTCTTGAATAGTACATTACACCAGCACCGTTCTGCAATTCTGCATCTATAGGGCTCAATCCCACTTAAGACTTGTGGTACAAACCTCCTATGCCTTAGTTCATAATTAGTGGGAAATGGCTCATATTGGAAACAATTAGCATATGAAAAGGCTCTTAAATCACAACTATTCACTGTAAGTAATATGCCTAAAATACCAGCTCTATTTGTAATTCCTAAGCAGTTACAGTGAATGCAAGGCTGAAAGAGAGCTGTCCTTTATAGGGGTATGTAGGACATGGGTGTGGGTATCACCAAGCCACCCACCCCATTTCCCAGGGGCAGAAGACTGCAGAAGTAAAGCTCGTGTGATGATACTTCACACGAAGTGTTTCTGGCCAGCACAAAATACCACTATTCCTGGTTGGCACTTTTGGAAGTAATGAGTCAGCTCAGCTACCAAATGAGCACATTTCAAGTTATCGAACAAATGCATTCCTCTCAAACAGTGATGTTTTCACTGGCAAGTTTTAAGCACTGCCATGCTTGTTTCGGTTTCGAAGCATTCTGCTCAAAGCTAAATGCCACCAATGGTGGTGGTGGGGGGAGGTGTTGGCTATCTTACACATCCATAGCCCTACATACTCCACTCAACAGTAAAGCTATACTGAAATGTTAAATGAATTAAGAACAACTTTTACCTCCACTAAGCAAATCATGTTTTCCATCTCCATCCTGAGAATGGCTTGGATCCAGAGATGTCTGAGAAAGGCTGACATCAGCAGATAGCTGGTCCAGGCTGTGAAAACTCTTCCTGTAAAATTAATGCCAACCAGGTTGATAAACAAGCTTCATATCACTGTCGGATACAAATTAGTTATTTTTCTTCTGATATATAACAAGTGAGTTTTCAGTGTTACAAATCTAAATTCATAAGACCAGTCCAATGGATTCTATTTGTGTATTGACACTGGCTTTATTATTTTGCTCTTTATTGTAAGCCAAGGGGTTATGGAAAGCTTGGAAAAGATCACAGGTTAAAAAAGTTAATGGATGCCCTCCAAATACTTGTCTAGAAGCAGTGAAAGTGAGAGAAACATCACAAAGTATTTGGTTCTACTGAGCATCATCCCCCAAACCACAGGAGCTGATATCCCTGAGCCTTTTTTGCATGTTTGCTTCTCAGGGAGAACCTTCCAGGGAAGTGAAGAAGGGGGAGAGTTCTAGCATCTACATTTCAGACACCAGCTTTCTCCCTCGCTTCACCAGCATCGCTCTAAGTGCTGGCAAGGTGTGAACAGCATCAATTCCGGGAACTGCGCCAATGTGCTTGTGTGGCGCCATTGCTGCAATGACAGGACAACACAGAGCGAATTGAGACTACGCCACCCCACCCAAGGCTCACTCTGAACTCCCAGCAGGGAGAAGTGCAGACAGAGCCCCACCTGCCTCAGGGTGTGTAGATGTAGAGCAGTTGCAGCTACACACTTCTTGGGAACTCCTGCAAGTATGGAGCGTGTGGAGAACTAGAGGCTCCACAAAATGTGGATTCTGAATTCAGGAGTTCGCCAGGGGTTCCCTTAGGTGTCAAATGTGAAAAGGCTCCCTCTGTGATGGTCAAATCAGGGATATTTGCCTCATTGCACAATTACTGCCCAGTAACTATACACTGGTAAGGTTTTTTGAGAATTTGATTGAAGGGTGATATATTATGGGTGAGAAGCTTCCTTTTCCAAATAACATACATAAGTAAATAAAATTTGAAGTTACATAACAATTTCTATCCTGCCCTTCCCACAAATGTCAAAGGGCAGGTCATAACAATAAAAAGATACATAAAACTTGTGTAAAATATAATCCACCCTCCCTGGCAGGATAATACTCAGAGAAAGCTGAACATCAAAGGCAAGGATGAAGTATGTTTTAACCAAGTGCTGAAAACCATATAATGTAGGCACCTGGCAAACTTCCAGTGGCATGTTGTTCCAAAGTCTGGACCTCCTGCATGTCCTCACCTTTTGGAGGGAAAAAAAACCCTACAAGAAAGGTCTCCTCTATTTGAGACCTTAATACTCAGACAGGTCTACATGGGAGAAGGTACTGCTTCAAATAATTAGGGCATAAACCATTTAGGACTTTATATGCTAACATCAATACCTTGAATTGTGCCCGGCAGCAAACAGGCAACCAGTGCAGATCTTTCAGGAACAGCATGATGTGTCTAGCTAGAAACTCCCACCAGTAATCAAGCTGCTGCATTCTTCACTAGTTCCACTTTCCAGAAAAGTTTCAAGCCCAATGCAGAGTGCATTGTGGTAATCTAATCTGGAGGTTACCAGAGCATGAATCACCACAGCCAAGTTATCGCTATCCAAGAAAGCCCAGAGTTGGTAAGCCAGTTGGAGAAGGAGATAGGTAGTAAATCTCAGCACACCCCCAGATCATGCAATTGTTATTTCTGAGGCAAACCAACCCTATCCAGATAGCAGCCCCTTAATGTCCTGGATTCAAGATCCCATGACACATAGTACCTCTGTCTTGCCTGGATTCCGTTTCAATTTACTGGTCCACATCCAGCCCATTATTGCTCTAGACAGCAATCAAGTACCTGAACTCCCTCCACTCAATCAGAAGGAAAAGAGAGATATGGTTGGGTGTCATCAGCATACTAATGGCACCTCACACCAAAATTCCTGATGCCCTCTCCCAGCAGCTTCATATATATATTAAGGAGCATAGGAGTCTAAATAATTAATGCATAGAGCCTCTGATATCTGCAAACCTACTTGGAGCTATGAACATTGAGTGAAATAGAACATAGAAGACAAGGACACAATTTGGCCACTGACCAATTTCTCCTGATTGAATGCAAATTGCTATTCAGATTGTTCAAATGAAAACATCAAAAGTTTCCATGGAAAAATGGAGCAACTGCTTGAACCAGTTTGGATTCTGTTGGGAACCTAGAATTAACTTTGCAGTATCACAAAGCCATGTTTTAGCCTACCTTCCTATGACTACCACCACCAAAATTATACAAACATAACGAGCAAGATTACTCAAGAAAAAAGAAACAATTTGTATAATTCATAGTTGGATTACTGAAGAGAAATTGTGTAAAATATATAAGAGTACATGGGTCATGTCAGTTCCAACTCTTTTCTACTGTGTTTAATTCCAAGGTTGTTCAGCATCAGTGTCACATAAAAGAAAAATATGCTTTCATTCTTCATTCTTCATTCTTCTATCTTCATCCTTATTTATGAATGTTTGCTTCCCCTTTTCCTAAAGCACATCATCTGAGGGGCAGCAAACACACACCTTACAAAATACTGCCTCTGTAGTTTGTTGGGTTTTTTATATATATAATGGAACAAGCAAGTTTTAGAAAGGCAACAAAGGAAGCTAAATTATAAACCTCTCGCTGGAAGCCTAATTGCAAAAAGCTGTATGATTAATAGGCTGAAAAGATGAAAGTAAAATCCTTAATAAAATGTCACAGAACAGAAAGAAACAAAGAAGAGAGGGTATTTGATATTATTCTGAGCCTTCTATGTTATCTTGAAATAGAAAAGGCACTTCTAACCAGTGGCCTTTCTCCAGCTCCATCCAGAGAAAGTCAAGGAACATGAAATGTAGATTTTTGTTGGCTTGGTCTGCAGAGGACATACAGCACTGACAGTAAGAAAAAAAAGGTGCACTGCTAGAAAGGTGAGACTTGGCATTGTTGTTATGGTGGTTGTTCAGCTGTCCAGTTATGTTTGATTCTCTATGACTCCATGGACCACAGTACACCAGTCCCCCTTGTCCTCCACCAACTCTTGAAGTTTGCCCAAGTTCATGTTTGTTCCTTCCGTGACACTATCCATCTCATTCTCTGCCATTCCCTTCTCCTTTTTGCTGGGTATTAACTTTCAAATACAGTAGCAGGCTACCAGGCTATCTACCCACAACCACAGACCAATGCAGGAGGTTCACCCATGTATCTACACATAATCTCTTCAGTATGAGAACCAAAAATGTCAAGGGAATGTAATGTCCAAGCAGGTACGGTGTACCTGCAGCCAAAACAGCTAACCGGTAAGAGAAGGTGCTGAATTATCAATAAAGTCTTGTTTGTAGATTATGTTATCTCCATACTATGAGGGAAACTTTCACCACAAAAGCATGTGTTACACAATTATACAGGTCCTATAAATTCCTTTCAAAATTCCTTTAACTCAAATACAGGCATAGATATAAAACTACCAGCCTGAGTGAAACTATACTTTTATGATCCCAGTTTCTAACTATTTAGAGCCCCAAGCCTCCTCTTCTGCCTCAGACTCACTCAATTTTCTGTCAAGCTTTTATTTCTTCCTCAATTCTATCAGTCAAGAAAGATTTGTATTTATACTTTTCCTTCCTGGGCCTCTATCAACAATTTTTATTATTATTATTATTATTTTGGTATCAGGTGAAGTACTGTATTCACATGCTTGACTGAAATGTTATATTGTTTGTTAACAATGGAAAGAGGTTTTATTTTTTTTATTGAAGCATCACACTGAGATGTGTAGTAAAAGCAGATCCCCTCCTATTTCTATAGCAGAGAAAAATCTCCCTAATAAATGAGATATCCCCAGGTCACTTCATAATCTAAGATAGGAAGTAGTGCATTCAGATGTTGAACAAGGGTGTTTTTGTTTATTTTATTTTAATGGCCCTGCAGTGTATTCCTTACAATGCCAAACATAATGAAAACAGCTAAGGTACCTTTTTCTAACTGATAAGTTCAAATGCAACTGTTGCTAAGCAGCTATTTCAGTTATAGAATATTCTGCTTCAAATTCCTTAAGTACCGACCTGCCCGTGCCTTGAGATCTGAAGATGAGGCTCTCCTGGTTGTCCCACCACCTTCGGTAGTGAGGTTGGTGGGCACCTGGGAGAGAGCATTTTCAGTGGTGGTCCCCAGACTGTGGAATGGTCTCCCCCTTGAGGTGCGCCATGCCCCTTCCTTGTTATCATTTAGGAAGGCTGTAAAAACATACCTTTTTGCCTTGGCCTTTGGCTGAGGAGATACATTCTCCCCCCAGTTATAGTTCCACTGAGCTCCTTTAATCCGGATCTAAGAAAATCCGGATCTAAGGATCTACCAGATCCGGATTAAGGGAAGTACCCAATGTGTTTCCACGGGTGGTCTAGCACCCAATAGCACCCATTTGCAAATCTGGATCTACCACCTGTCACCCCAGGTATTTGGGGAGATAGGGGGTGCAATCTCCAAAGTTGCCTTTGGAGATTAGCCAAGGCTCTGCAGAAAAACCCCTTGCGAGAGCCGACTCTGAAGTCCCTCCGAAGGCAACTTTGGAGATTAGCAGAGGCTCCGCAGAGAAACCCATTGTGAGAGCGCTCCAGAGGATCTCCGATGTTAGCATCAGATTGCTCCACAGAATCTCTGGAGTGATCTGCCACTAACTTCAAAGATCCTCCGGAGTGCTTGACAGCAGCATTACTCTCACAAGGGGTTTCTCTGCGGAACCTTGGCTAATCTCTGAAGTTGCCTTCGGAGGGACTTTGGAGCCGGCTCTTGCAAAGGGTTTTTCTGTGGAGCCTTTGCTAATCTCCGAAAGCAACTTCAGAAGGATTTCGAAGCTAGCTTCAGATGGACTCCAACATCTTGAGTTTGGGGCACTCCCCCTCAAGCCTCCTCTAGACCCCATTGTCAAATTGTAGCGCAAACAGACTCCCTACAATCTGGATTTGAAGGCTGAAGACCCCACTGTAGATCCCTTTAATGGGGTCTACACGAAATCTGGATTATAGGTCCTGAAAGACCCATATGATCCAGATTTCCCTAGCTGTGGTGGAAACCTTTCTTTTCCAAGAGAAATGAAGATTTTGGACAAAGTGGAGATTAATTCTTGAATCTTGTGAAACCAAGGCAGCTTCCATACAGTGACTATGGACCACACTAACTTCCTCTGTGGCATCCATTCATTCATTCATTCATTCATTCATTCATTCATTCATTCATTCATTCATTCATTCATTCATTCAATCAAGAGCAGCCTCTTGAAGGATCAGCCTGATGGGGAACATGCCACACAACTGCAGCAGCTGGACTGATCCCTGCACTAACATGCAGATATCAGACCTCGATTCTATGATATCATCTGGAATAAGGCCCAGTGCAGAAAGGGTCATATGTTACAACCTCTTTTCATTTTCATTATGTCTATTAAATTTAACACCTTACTAATGCCACTCTCCCATCCCTTTTTGGCATCTTATTCCTTCTTAGAAAAAAAAGGTGTACAATAAAGAAAATATTTAATTTCAAAAAACTAAACAATCATTTACAGTTAACGTCAACCTTAATTTTGAACTCCATGGGTTTTGAACTTCTATGAACTTCTGGGATGGTTTTTTTTTTTAACATCAGCAGCAAATATAGTACACTTTCTAACCTTGGAAGGATGAAAATTGGGAAACAATGCTCTTACATGTGGAAACAGCCCTAATAGCAAAATAGACTCCAAATCACGTAGCAGACAGGAAGAGGAACAGAGACAATGAAACCATTGGTCTCACTGATCAGTCATTTGGCATTTACACCCTATCTTCATTTACCAAATGAAGTCCCTTGCACATTATGTTTCAAAAATAACTTCTTCCTACCCATTGCTCAGTCATTCACTGTACCTTCCTGATCACGCATCTCATTGCTCACTCTTCAGGTGACTCACTGTCTCCCCTGCACCTTTGTTCCTGCCATCACTAGAACCCCTGAACCCCCTAGGGCTATGCTTAATAGTGCAGGTGGCAGATTTTTTTTAAAAAAAGCATTTTACTGAATTTCATGTCACAAGCAATGGAAGAGCAACAAAGAACACAGCTGAACAACATTAAAACAGAAATAGTAATAAATGTTTATAACCAGCAATTAGTGTAGCATTTTATCATGACAAGACCCAAGAGAGTATGGCCATTTCCGCTCTTAACTTGTTAAATTGAGATTATGGAGGACCGGATCTTTGGAATCCTGTCCTCAGGGAATGGGGTCTGCCTTATTCCAGATTTTTCCAGAAACCCCATATGTCCACACGGTAGAGGTTAAACTGAATCAATGCCCATTGAACTACGATAGTGTTATAATCCAACACAACAGGTGGACAAAATTACGTAGCCATAACCATCAGAGTGTTAATTATTTATACTAACTTTATTGATAAGAAGAGTTAGAAAAGAGAGGAAGAGGGAAACTAAGTTAAGCCAAAGAGTAATTCCAGGTTTAAAAGACATTTAGTGCATTTTCAATAAAAAGAGAGAGGAGCTTGCCTGACTCCTGATGGCAAGAAGAAAAGGTAGGATCTTGTTTTGATCTTGTTTTGTGGCAGGGAAAAAACACAGGGCAAATGTGGCCACTTCCTCCTACAATGGCAAGACAGCTCCTTTTTATTTCACAGCATCAAACACCCAGGACTGCATGACTGCCAACCTTGGCACATGTGTGGCAGCCATTTTGGGGTTGATTTTGGCCCCAGCCATGTGCATGGCCTATATATGAGAGCAAGCATCCAGACAAGAAAAATCTGGTTGGAGAGTTGATTTTCCCAGAATAGCAACACTGTGAAATATCACTCCAACATCCTGGAGCTGTGTTGGGACTACCACAGATACATATGGCAATCTCAACACAGCTATGAGATAATTCCAAATTTTAGGCCATGTCTGGACAGGACTTTAGATTTTGTCCTTCCAGAGTCAGTTCTCTACTAATCTACAAAACAGCTACTGTGTCCTTCTTATGTAGCTTGCCCTGCGTAATCAGGATTTGGGACAATTTTACCTCATTAATTGCATAATCACAATTTGTTATACCATTCATCTATTGTCATATTCAATATTGAGCCACCATGTTTTTGGCTGCTGTTAGCATGAATTTGACTAGAGTTTTATTTTTTCCTTGTGTGTTGTTTGTGTCGAGGTCCAGTAGAAAGGGCAATTCAGGAGTGATGGACAATTATTTAATATTTCTATCATTTCATGTTCAATGGAGAACTAAAATTTAGAGACTTGAGGACTTAAATGCCAGCAATAAAGGACTTTTAATAAAAGTGTTTTAATGACTGGAACTGTTTTCCAAAGAGGCAGAGACAATTTTTCCCATTCCCCGTCATTATAATGAAGGTGCAAATCAGACTCCCAAGTGAGTTTGGGCCCTTTGTAGTTGTCAATATTAAGATCTAAAAGAACTGAGTAGAGGGCTGAGAGTGATCCTTTTCTAATATTACTATAATGTTAAAAGTATTTGTTCAAAAGGGATAAAGTTTCTGTTGGCAATTTGAGCATGTGAGAAATAACAAGTGCCTCCACACATTGTCATCCCTATGCAGTGGGGCTTTGATGTTCCTGCAGAGGGGCTTCTGGTCTGCCGGAGGGGCTTCTGGTCTGGCGGTGGAGTATTGAAAGGTTAGTGTGTATCAAATAGATGCTGATAAATCATTATCATTTTAATGTGTAGGGTAGAATACTGTGGGCAACAGAAGCAGTGAAGGGGCTTGGCTGCTTCCATCCCCTTTCTGTTACCTAGAAAGCTTTTAATACAGTCAAAGCTTCAATATATTATATAGGCTTTAGTTCTGGTAAACAACTATTAATTCAGAAAAATTGTAAGACAAACTGTACACAACAAACTTTTTATAAAATGCATACTATTTGCGTGACCATCATTATGGAGAGGTATTATCATTACGGTACATGAGTTTTTGATAAGAATATTTAATATAAGTTTAGTGTTCTCTATTACTTAGTCATCCACCTGTTTTTCTCCTGAGCTCATGGAATGCATAATATTCTGAAGGCGGACAAAATATGAGGTGGGGGAATGAAATTTGTAGAGTCTTAGGAGCGCTGCACAAATATTTCAACTTACTCATCCCATTGCTTATTTTGCTTTCGATAAAGTAGCGTATCCAAGGCAACAGCATTAAGATCCAAAGCTCCTGAGGAAGGCCACTGATTGGTGAGATGGGTAGTTAATTCTTGTCTTGATCTTAAATCATTATTCTTTAGCACAGTTCTGTGAACACACAGTGAATTTGATGCCATTAGAAGTAATATCTTAAATCACAGAAAGAAAATAGGCTTGTATTTGGAAGAGAGCCTGCTAGCATGCTATTCTTAAAGCACTTTTTCTCCTAGGAGAATTCGCAGAACTTGAACAAACTCAACAGCTACAGGGCATTCTACTAAGATACTTCTATGAAACTGTTCAAGATCAAAGGGTCTGTGAATTTCAAATAATGAAGGAATAAAAGTATAGTGTTAACTGCAGCTTCCCAAATAACTAATTAATGCTTCTCAGCTATCAAACAGCACAAGAAGTTCTAAATATTTCACAGGTTCTTAATATTCTTGTTTTACAAAACAGAAAATCAAAGTATTAAGTTGTTCTGCCTATATTAGCAATCTATAAGAGCACTCAGAGCATGAGTCAAATCTTTCACAATTCTTTGATACAAGAGTAGTTCTTGGCAAAAGAACAAAAGTCACAAAATAGTCTGTAATAACTTTTATTTTATCCTAGAAAACACAACTAAGAACAGAATTTAATGTGCTGCTTTTACATGAGTTATTTTCTGTAGCAAAATTAGAAAGCCTACAAATCAAAGTAGTTATTCAGAGCAAACTTAATGTGGGTTCATCTTCCAATGTTTTTTGTCAAACATTACATTGAGTACTTGTCTTCCAAACTTAATATACTACACTGTTCAGTTTGTCCTTCCATGTGTACACTTCCAGTGTATTAACTACACCTGTCACATAGGTTAAAAAACCAAAAATGTCTATAATTAAACAGAGAAAGTGACACAATTAAAAAACCCAGTATCACCATCTTGATATTAAATTATCAACTCTAAGGGTGTGATCAGAGGTTGGGTGGGCAGGAAATTACATTAGCAAAGAAATGGGGGATCCCTACCATGTGGCCAATCAGTGGGTAGCACCTGTAGTCAGGGCAGGTATTGCCTGATTTGGATGCAAATGTAGGTTGCCTAGTGGCAAAGGAAAGTAGGTTCTCAGCCACATATTTGAGCACCTGTTTTGACGGCTCTTTTAGTGTGTGTCTGGGGATAGGACACTTTTTTAAAGGGATAACTTTAAGAAGCCCTGTCTGATCACACCCTATGATGAAAGGAGTCACATAAAAGTGGCTTTTTTTTGTACAAGTCATGTTTCACAGTGGCATACACAGCAGCATATCACAAAACAAGATATGCTTCCCAGTAGGTAGTCTTTCACATGTGAAAAGACTGCAGTGTTTTTATTTAACAACACGGCCACAGCTTGACTACTTACCAATACTATGAATTCTCCTATTGGAAAATCTCCTTCACATATCTCTCGCTATGGAATGAATTGTCAGCACCACTTTGACGACTCAAATCTGTTGAAATTTCAAATGTTATGGATATAAGCCAATGTAATGATGTGTGTGGTGTGTTATCTGTCCTCTATGTGTTAGTAAATATCACACTACAAGAAATAAATAACTGTGGGAGAAACCCAACATGGAACTTTCAGATTGACCACAGATTTATGGAGGAGATGGCAATAGCAGAATTCTAGTTACTGACATGCAACCTTGTTTTCTGTTGCTCAGACTGTCTCCTACAATTGTCGCTGAGAAGGTCTGTAACCATCTCCCTGAGGGGCTGAAAACAGAACAGAACATCCTGGAAAGATACTTTAATCCTTTTAAATTTATATGAAAAATAAAATTCAATGACATTACTGCATGTTTTACCACTTAAGACTCACTTCTTTTTCAAAATGAATTTTTCTTAAAATCCTTCCATGTCTTTCTAAAATTATAGGTTCCTCTTATATGCCACTGTGTCTATATAGTGGGAAATGTGGTTCTTATCATTATGGCAACCTTTCAAATCTATCACTTAAGAAATGACTTCATCTTCTGAAGATGCACAGGATAGAGAGTAGCCTCACAAGTAGACAAGAGTCAGTTCCACAGATTCAATGCCACTACAAAGGAGACCATACTAATAACAGTAATATCTCAGGCAGGTGGAACCATCAGCAAGACTTCTGAATACGTTCTCAGATTCCAGGTGGTTGGTAATGAATAAAGTAGTACTTATATTTGCAGATCTTAGAGCCATTTACAGCTTTTATAGACAAAAATACCTTGAATTGTCTTGAGCCCATGAAACCCTCTGACAGAAGTATTTTATGCTGTAGTTTCCAGACAATCTTGAAAAGACAGTCTTATGTAGATTTAATTGCAAAATACCAACCAAAAAGTTGTCAACTCATGTACTATTGAAACCAGGCTATTTATATCCACTCCTTTTTGAAACCTTCCAGTTTCATGGCTCCAACGCCACTTTTTGTGGTAGTATGATTCCAAAACTTAGCTATGCACTTCAAGAATTTTCCTTTTGCTTGTCCTAATTCTCACAAGATTCTAGTATTATTCACACCATTCACAGTTTTATACATCTCTATAGTGTTCCCTCCTTTCAAGAACTTGAAGCTCCAACCATTTCAACCTTTCCTTGTGGTCAAAACTACTTCAGCCCTTTACTATTTTAGTTGCCTTCTTTTGAACCTTTTTTAAATTCATCTACAACTTTTGAGATGTGGTGACCATAATGGAATACAGTATTAATTTAACGCTATGGTAATACTGCAACTTTATGCATAGGCATTCTAATGCTGGCAGATTTATTTTCAGTACCATTTATTAGCTGTCAATATAGTTCTCTACTGCTGTAGCAAGATCTCTTTCCCCATCAGTCACAACCAGCTCAGTCCGAATTCAACACTGGCTTCACAATCAGGCATTCAGAGCTGAGCTCTACATGTTATGCTTCTTAGCAAGATTTTACAAAACAGATTTTTAAAGTATTTAAAGATATGCACCATTTACATAACCAATTAAGACACATTTAAGGCAGATATCTATGCCTTTTAAAAAATGAAGCTGCTCTTAATGGGTGAATTATGTAATCACTTAACGTTTCAAATCAGTTTATTGAAATCCCATATCCATACTGCATTCTAAAGCCTCCAGCAGAGCAAAACAGCAGGTTAGCTTGATTCAAATGTCATGACATTTAGTAGCTTGTCAGGGGAAAACAAAGTTGGTGGTCAAGGAGCAAAGGAAATCAGAACAGTTGTTTACAGTAAAATTTCCAGCTTTTTAGAAGCCATGCCATAGCGGAGATTTTAGAAGATAATTATTTTAATGGCCCTGCAGTGTATTCCTTACAATGCCAAACATAATGAAAACAGCTAAGGTACCTTTTTCTAACTGATAAGTTCAAATGCAACTGTTGTTAAGCAGCTATTTCAGTTATAGAATATTCTGCTTCAAATTCCTTAAGTACCGACCTGCCCGTGCCTTGAGATCTGAAGATGAGGCTCTCCTGGTTGTCCCACCACCTTCGGTAGTGAGGTTGGTGGGCACCTGGGAGAGAGCATTTTCAGTGGTGGCCCCCAGACTGTGGAATGGTCTCCCCCTTGAGGTGTGCCATGCCCCTTCCTTGTTATCATTTAGGAAGGCTGTAAAAACATACCTTTTTGCCTTGGCCTTTGGCTGAGGAGATACATTCTCCCCCCAGTTATAGTTCTTATGAATACACTATGGAGCGCACGGCTTATATCAGAATTTTTAACCAAGTACCTTGTTTTAATTTGTATCATGTTTTTAAATATGTTTTAATCTGTATTTTGTTCTTAATATGTTTTTAAATATGTTGTTTGATCCATTGTTACCCACCCAGAGACCTTTGGGTATGGGGCGGGATAGAAATGGAAATAAATAAATAAATAAGTATAGTTGAGTAACGGAGTATCTAATTTGCATATCTAATGGATGGCACTGCCCATCAGCATCAGATGGGAGCAGCTATTCCCAGGCATTCTTTCAAACCTTACATTTAAAGAAGTCTTTAAAATATAGATAAATTACATGATAGACTGCTATAATATTAGCTAAACAGACCTTTTTTCTTAGGAAGAGCATTTCCCGGCTTTTAATGTGGATTACAGGTAAGACAGGCATACTGGCAGCTACAACCTCTAAACTACACTCATGAGAAAAACTAACTGCAGCCTCTTTGAATTCCATGTTTTTACATGTCATGACATAATGAAAACATCTGGTCCTTAGAAG
Source organism: Aspidoscelis tigris stejnegeri (assembly GCA_023333525.1). Taxonomy (NCBI): domain Eukaryota; kingdom Metazoa; phylum Chordata; class Lepidosauria; order Squamata; family Teiidae; genus Aspidoscelis; species Aspidoscelis tigris. Next base: position 47,862,960 of record JALMGA010000008.1, read on the forward strand.
GTCTTAAATTAGGTAAATACAACCTCAGATGAACAATAACATGTGACAAATTACACCGTGCCATTAACAAAAACTCCTATCTGACATTTTTCATTAACGAAAGAGTATTGACATCTCCTTATTTATTAAAATAAGGTATCCCAGTACTTTATCACTTCTGCCTTTCTCTAAAAAGGTTTTAACCTCTTCACCGTTCCATAAAAGATGTAAAAAGGCCCTCCTTTCCTGGCAACCATGCGAACAATTAGAATTTATTCTAATACCCATATTAGCTAATATTCTAAAGGTCCTATACAACCTCGGACCAATTTTCATTTTTAATTCTCTTGTTCTACTGTTATTGTTATATGCATATTCTTCTATAAACTTCTATATATCCTGTTTTTCTAATCTAAATTCCTCTCTCCATAATTTTTCCATATTCTGTATTATTTCCTCCTAGGTACCCACTAGGAGTCTCTAGAGTTTGCCTCCTATACCTTTCTCACCTGTAAACTTCCTTTCCATTATTTCTTCTACTTTGTTATATGGTCTATTCAGTAAAGCTCTAATCTGATCCTTCCTCAGAAATTCTATGATTGACTAAATTTGCAGCCAGTTACTTCTTCCTAACATTTCTAGTTGTGTACTATCGATACTACCATTATCATCAGCTAAGTCCCCTAAGCTATAATATTGCTTCTCTCTAAATTTCTCTTTTATATTAAGAGCTTGAAATAAGATGTGCACTATTTAAATAAGGTATCAATGCCATTTTTGAACTTCCTAATCCTAATTTTTTCTTCCATTTATACCAAGTTTCCAAAGTCACTTTAAACAGTCCATCTTTCCTCATTTGTGTAGTTTTTGTATACATTATAGATTTATTTTCCATTTTATTGATAATTCTCAATTGCGTACCATTTTTGTTATTAAACTCTAATTCCAATACTTTACTTAAATGAAATGTCTTAATGAAATGTCTCATATAATGGGTAACTATTATATCCCAACCTCCTTCCTTTATAGGAGTTTTTAATATTCTTTTCTAAATTCTTGAAGTCTTCCCATTGAAACACCAAAAGGTTTTTTTTTTTTTAATCCCATGTCCTTAAAGTTTTAATTAGTACTTTCTCTGGGACCGTTTCTGGTTTCTGTTTTGGTGGGTAGAAGCAGGGCTATGGTGGTGGTGGTGGTGTACAATACATGATACAATCACTGCAGTACCATAATGGCGCTGTATTCCTCCTGTCTAGAAAGGGGCCTCTGTTTAAATTTCCAACTTGAGTAATCTGGCTATTGCATTACTAAATTGTTTAGTGATCCATTTACTTTTATGTATAAGAACAATATGAACAATAGTCATTCCAACTTTAATTATCAAATTTAACCAATTTCAAAGTTAAAAAATCCATGAATGTTAATAAATCTGTCAAAGATAATAATCCTGTAAATTTACATAAAGTTGTTGTATTAATGAATACAATGGTTCAAAGAATAATATGTACCTGTTAGACAGCTCTGAAAGATTCTGAAGCTAGTTTTCATCATTTCCACAGCAACCATGAAAATGAACTTTCTGCCTGAAGCATTTTTTTCTCAGTTTTGACAGCTATACTGACATTTTTTAATGTGAAGACATGCACAGGCATAAAAGGCAACGTGAAGCTAGGCTACTTACAGTGAGTCAATGCACAAAAGAACTAGGTAAGTTCTCATTTTATGTTCCCAGAAGATGATCTGTGTGAGAAAGCAGCGATACTACTTCCTAGTGCTCTCCTGCTTCCTAGGATTAGTACATGGACTGGGGTAAGGAAACAGCCGCTGGTGGGCTAAATAAGGGCTGCCTCCATACTTGTGGAATAAATCCGCAGTTAAAGGGAAAAGCGCACCTTATACAACCAACCATCCTGACTAAAAAGCAGCTCCACAGCTTCTTCCTCGGAAGCTGCGAGAACTTGGTTGGCATGCATGGTCATGTGGGATGAGGCAACCAATCAGAATTCAGCTGCCCTTCCTACTTGTTCGTCTCTTCTTGCCATTCTGCCAAGACTGGCAGGAAAATTCAAATCTTCTTTATACTGTGCAGCAAGCATTGTTAAATCAGCCTTAAGGTAAGTAAGCAGTAGTGATCAGATAATGCACCGCCATGACATCCATTGATTATCATCTGTGACCCCATTGCGGCTGCACACTCCCCTGTCCAGTGTAAACAAGTCTGGACACAGCCAAGTTTTCTTCGCCCACCCTGCAATTAAACCTGAAAACTAGACACTTGTTATCACACCTAAACACCACATAGGGATAGTACATGCACGAGGAATCAAAGCCCACGGGGGACTCATCCTCCATCACCATAAAGTATCTGAAAGCTGGTAAACAGGAAAGGCAAGTCTTGGACTGAAAAACTGCAAGGATTTCCAAGCAGTACTTCTAATTCCTATATAACGTTTAGCACTTTCCACTGCTTACCAAGCTGTTCCTCTGATTGCTCCCCTGCTCATCACATTAAAAAAAAGATTCTAAAATATCAAAGTGCATGTTGTTGAATACCACTAAGTCCAACTCCTGCATGCAGATTTCTTGGCAAGGATACAGTTCTGGGAAGAACCTGGGAATCTAACCAGTAACCTATCAAGGTGTTATGGACTTTAGTGAATATGTTCAGGCAATACTTGTGCAGCACTTTTTCCCAAAACTAGACAGCATTTTAACCCAAAATTCCCAAGAGATTCGTGAACGTTTTATTGTTGTTTTGCTTTATCAGAAAAATATGCATACAATGGTTAGACTGGAAGCCTAATTTTAATGCAGGATATGGGAGTTTATTACTAAAAATTCCAGTTTTAAAACTAAACATGGGCTGAGCTTATGCACAACACTAATTCACAAGAGTCATACACTGCCACAGTCTGTTTCTTTACAATTGCAGAGGAGGAGGAGGAAGAAAAGGAAAAGAGGAAGAAGAGGAAGAGGAGAAGGAAGAAGAGGTAGTAGTAGTAGTAGTAGTAGTAGTAGTAGTAGCAGCAGCAGCAGCAGCAGCAGCAGCAGCTTTTCTACCCCACTTTTCTCACCTATTTAAGGGGACTCAAAGCAGCTGACAAAGCTTTCTATTCTTCTCCCCACAACAGAACACCCTGTGAGGTAGGTGGGGCTATGAGAGCTCAGAAGAGAGCTGTGACTAGCCCAAGGTCACCCAGCTGGCTTCATGGAAGAGGGAGGAATCAAACCCAGTATTCCCTAGACCAAACTGGCTCTTCTTGTCCCGTGTTGGAGCAAATAAACCAGATGCTAACATCAAACTGCAATTTAAATAAGCCGTGGCTTAGTAAGATATGTCATTACAACACAAGTTAATTTTCAAGAAGCAAATCATAATCAGTCTCTTTTCAGCTGGAGGCTGAAAAATGCTAATCTTCATCTAAATAAACTACAGCTTGGTACTATAAGAGAACTTGAGTAAAGAAAGGAAGGCAAGAATCACAATGAAAGTGCTCCAAGTTAATATAGTCATACAGACAGAAATGCTTCTTTTCACACATACAGTCAATCGCTAATGCTCAGATTGCTAGTATATAATGTTTAATAGGATATGCTGATCATAAACACTTTAAAAAGGGCACATTCATGAAGAATTTCCTCATAGAACAACCTTACACAATAATATCCACTCAGCAAGACTGTTCAGATGTAACAAAAGGGGCACCTTAGAGAGACAGTGTGTGGCCCTCATGTTCCTAAGCCTTTTCTTAGGGTGTTTTTCCACTGTCACTAGAAGTACCCATTAAGTACCCATGAATGGGCACAAAAATGCCATTATGTACCCATTAATGGGTACTTAATGGGTACTTTTAGTGACAGTGGGAAAAGACCCTTATATACCTTCTGTAGCAGACCAGTGTGTAAATAATCCCACTTTGAAGCCTTCTGTAAGCAGCCTCAAGAGGTGCATTTTCTTGCTCTGTATTATCACAGACAAAGATTAGACAACCTTGGCTGTGTTCTGACATGCTCTGCGCTGTGACAGCAGGTTGTAGCGGCTCTGGTCTGCCAGACTGGAGGATCGGAAGCCGTGAAGAGACACCATAGTGGTTTGTGGTCCACCAGATGGGAGGATCATAAGTTTCAGGAAGCTCCATCACCCACAGTAGTGGCAGAGTATGCTACAGTTAGTGCGCAGTAAAAAGATGTCATGGGCTTGAAAAAGCTGCACATGGGTGGCAAAGCAACCAAGCATATCTGGAGGCACCTCCAAATTTTCCAATGCAATCCTACCCTTATCAGTGGCAGCACTCCCCTCACAAGTTCCACCCTTTCCGAACCCTGTCCATGTCAGTGCTGCCATATGCTAAAGTACAGACTTAAATTACTGTGCCCTGATGTTTAAGAAAATACAAACCTGTCAGCAGTATCACATGGAAACTCTGACTACAGCAGCAACTGGGTGGGGTTATTTGGGGAACTTTTAAGGCCTCCTTTCTATACACACTCTATTTTCTTGTCTATCACAGACAGCAATAGTGGCCACTGACAGAGGTCTCACGGGTTTTTTAGGCCACAGGCTGCAAAGGCACACATTCCTACTGCTGCCCATCCAATCTGGGCTGGATTATGACTATCTTTTTGAATGCTCAAGATGGTTTACAACATAACAGTAAGAACAAACAAAATACACTGAAGTACAAATAAAAACTGTAAAATACATAATATAAAATGTAGAAAACATTTTCATCATATAATTATATAGGCCTAATGTAGAATGGGTCCAGAAGCATCACCCCTTTAGAAAGTGGTTCCAGACAAATAGAAACTAAGAACATGTGGTCAAATGAACCAGCTTCTTGCAAATATCCCATGTTCATAAGGCTCATCAAAACTCTGGAAAGTTCATGGTGAAGATGATTTGGTTCAGTTCCCTCCCTCCCCTTGTACCATGGTCTGTCTCCTTCTGCTCTCAGGCCTGCAGCCTCCCCACCTTCTCTCCCCTTACTCATTCATCACCTATCTGGTGTCATAAGCTTGATTGCCGCCATCAGCCACAGGTTTCTTCCCCCCACAGAATGGCCAGTGCACTCTAACTTGGCCTAGGCCTTCTAGATTCCTTCTTTCTAGAATCCTTGACCATGGTCCTTCCAAGCAGACCATGAGTGCTTTCTTCAAAGGTGAGGAAGAGGCTGCAGGCATGAGGATGGTGGTCTGATGAGCCGAACCCAAACTGGCTACCAAACTGAACCGAAACTGATGCCCAGAAACTTAAACAGAATTTTGTTTGTGCACATCCCTAACAGAAACAGCATTTTTTAACTTCATCAGTATGTATGTATGTATGTAGGTAGGTAGGTAGGTAGGTAGGTAGGTAGGTAGGTTTATTTATATTTCTATCCCGCCCTATACCCGAAGGTCTCAGGGCGGGTTCAAAATTATTTATATAAAAACCTAAATGAGAAAAAGAATACTTCTGCAAATTTGGTATTCAACTTACAGTTGATCCTGAAGTTCCACAATGATGTACTCGAGTTGTTCCTTTTCCATTTTATGAGCCAGATCCATAGATTCTATCTTCTGATGCAGCTTGTTCTTCTGCGAGAGCGATTCAGACAACTGAGTCTCTCTAAGCCGTACTAACTCTTCCAGATAGCCCTAGAAACACAGAGAATGTGTGTGTCTTTAACACACCTGTTACTATGCATACATATACGTATAGTGCTTGTCACACGACTGTCTGTGTTTGTCCCTCTGTAGCACATTTCTGCAGGCTGCATGGAGATATGGAGGGTGGAGTTTGGGGATGGAAAGAAAACACAGACATCTGAAGCAAGTATGGGAGATGGGGCAACATGACGATATTGTTCACGAAGGCCTCTGGTTCAATAATCCAGTTGTACCAGTCTGCTCTGTTGCCATTACATACTTTACTGTAAGTTACTATATATATTAGAGTGGCTATAGCACAGTGGTAGAATAAACTGCCTGGAAAGTAAAGGGCTGCCAGTTTGGTCCCCAGACCATCCCTGGAAGCAAGCAACAACAATAAATACTCTTGTTTTATGTTTGATATCAAATGTTGTTACCTGCCCTGAGACCTCCAGGTATAGGGTAAGATAAAAATGCAAAACAAACAAAAAATACACTTCTGTTATTTCTGCCAAGAAAATTGCCTTGTGGTGCCCATGCAGTCAGCTAGGATTGGTTCGCCACAGGGCGGTATACAAATAAATATTATTATTATTATTATTATTATTAGGAGTTGACCACAACTCAGTGGTACCCAACAACAGTGAAACAGAATAATAAAATACTTCAGCTAAAAATGAAATACTGTATATTCTGGCATATAAGACTACTTTTTAACCCAGGAAAATCTTCTCAAAAGTCGGGGGTCGTCTTATACACCAGGTGTTGTCATCTCATACGGCGAGTATATCCCAAACTCTGTATGTTAATTGGAAAGTTGGGGGTTGTCTTATACGCCCAGTTGTCTTATACGCTGGAATATATGGTACTTTTAGCTGAGCCCTTTTTCTACTTCCAGCAGCCCTCTTGCTTACCAACCAATAGAAGGCTTTTTAAAAAGCCATCTTCAAATTACTACCTATAAAAAAGGAATTCAGTTATAATATATTAAATCTGCAGTCTTAAAATAAATTATTTACAATAGTGGCAAACATTATCAGCTGCTTAGACCTCAAGCAGGACCTTACCTTCTGCTCCAATGTGAGGCGGTATTTCTGTTCAACACGTTTGCACTTGTTGTACCAGCTGTTGTCATCCATGTTGAATGGAGGGCCAGTGTTTTCCGGAGTGCTGCTTTCACTGCTAGTACTGCCCAATGTTCTTAACTCTTCCTCATCACTACTGATGCTGTCTGAACTGAGGGACCAAGTTTGAAAGCTAAAGAGAGTTTGTTGCAAAACTGAGCTGAAAAAAAATCCTATTCTCTATATTAAAAATGCAAGACTTCTTTCAGAACAGTCCACAGGTCAGTGATGAATGTGAACATATTACATAGTTATAGATTAACACAAAGCTACAGAAAGCCTAACAGTAGAATTCTGCAGAAATTAATGCCATTTTCACTAAATGTCAACACACAAAGTGAACCTGTAGTTAAAAATGTAGTCAATAAGATGAGCAACACCTGGACTGGGCCGTGGTCACATCTTCACTTTAAACCTTCTTCAGTCCATCTTCAGGTCTGATGCTCACACCTTTTCATTATTCTCCGTTTTATCTGTGAAGCGGGTAGAAATGGAAAGGTGTGAACAGTCAGACCTGAAGATGGACTGAAGAAGGTTTAAAGTGAAGGTGTGACCACAGCCTGAAATACTGTTTTAAATATAAAAACTATTAGCTTAAGGTGGAGCTTTTGTTCAGAAAGCAGGTGATCACATTCATCAGAAGTTTCTTGGGGGAATGAGGCTTCCCCTGTACCCTGCTGCATCTTAACAAGACAGGAAAAAAGATACTGCCACACAGGAGGATCCTAAAGAAACTTGTAACTGAATCAAATGGTAGTAACAACACAAAAGAACATATAGGCATGTTTTCACAGTAGCAAGTTGGGTCCTAGCATAGGAAACGAGACAGAATTGCAACTTAGGGCAGAAAAAAGAATTCATAGTCTTTAATTTTTTACCAGAGCAGAGCAAAACAGGCACAGGACCAGGCCTGCGGTAGTCTGCACTAGCATGTGGACAGCACGCCTTATTCTTGGATATTAACCCAGAATAAGGCCCAGTGCAGAAAGGGCCACAGATTGGGCAAGTCTGTAGCTCCACTTCACACAGCTCCTATTTCACCCAGATAACACTCAAGACAAAGATTTTTGCGCCAAACAAGAAACATTCTCATACAATATTGATGACAACTCACATTTACTTCCCTTATATTCAGGAAATTTCTGTTTCTCACCTACCCATATTCACTGGGTTTATTGTCAATTTTAGCACCAAGCCTTCCAATTCTACTACCCTGGTTTATAAGAAAGTAAAGATAAAATTTTCAGAATAAAGAGAGATACCTTTGGGTGAACTTCAAGTAAGGTGTATAGTCTATTACAGCTGGATAGTTGCCATCGAGACCCTCTCCCTTGAGGCAGAAGCTGATGAAATGTATGCCATGTAAAAAAAAAAAAAAGGCAAGAAAATTTATAACAGTGACACTTAATGATCTTAGCACATAATTTAATCAACTGCCAATGCGTAAAAAAGCCAGAAAAATACCTCAGTGCAGCAAAATTTAAGTTCTTAAAATTACTAACAGTATAGATTGCGAAACTGCAGACCTTTAAAGAAAAAGTATTTCGTAGATAAAGTGTTAACATGAGGCTTAGCAGCACACACAGGGAGATCTATATTTCTCCTATTGGAACTGAACAAATAGCACGTGTTCAGTTTCCATTATCACTCAAACAGAATTGAATGCAAAATGGAGGATCTGTGCTGATGGTACTGATTATGTATTTTTAATAAAATGAAATGAAAATTAAAAAGCACTGACAAGATAATGCAAAATGTTCTTTTTCTCTTTGACTTACATATATTAAATCATGTTTCCTGAATTTGAGAGAGATTGTATCCTAGGCTAGCCGCTAAGGAATTTTTATTTTACAAGGTTAAAATATGTTTTGTTCAAAAAGATTTGATACAGGATTTCAGACTGGCATTTTGCAAAAAATACTACCAGAATATTTGAACGTAAATTCTTAATATAAATAAAATATAAGCATTAAGCATAATTTTCAGTGACTAAGACTTTTAATTATTTTTTCTAATTGACAATATTTAAATATTTAAATTCAAAAGTGTGGACACCTGAAATCAATAGCATTGAGACCCAGCAGCATTCCAGCTAACATGTTTGCTTCTTCTCCTAGTACAATTGCTCCATCTTCATAGAATCTTCTAGAAGATTAAGTTTTGATTCATATTCAGATATGACAGATGTTGACAATGTAAGGCAAGATGAAAAATCAATAAATAAAACAGTCAATACTGACAATTAACTATTTTAAATTCAGTAGTTTAATTCAACTGCAACTAGAATACTCAATTCTTCTCACATTTTTAAGGATACTGTGGGATTATAACAACATTTGCTGAAGGGCCTCATAACCCAGCAACTTGGCATTACCAGCTAATAGTAAGATAAGACAATGGACAAGTACAAAATTGTCCCAATTTTCTTAAATATATGAACTCTCCCAATGATAAGTGTTATTCTGTAGAAATGTGAGCTTATAAAAACATGCTAGATTTTAATTACATCACAAAACATACACAGATGACTTCAGGCCTCACTCTCAAGTTGTTACTCAGTGATTAAATTTCAACATTTGGCCAAAAACATGAGGATTCTTAAATACAAAGAGAATTAAGCTGAAAGTACTTCCATACTGTAATAGTATGTTAAATAAAGGACATGTACACCTGGTTGTTTTGAAGTCTCTCAAAGCTGTGGAAATATATTCAGACAAGTGCTTTTCCATAAGTGCTACTCTAATCCATGCTCGTCCCTGAAAAAGAAGCAGCCATGTATTAGATTACCTTACATTTGACTGAACATAAGTTCTGCCTCTGAAAACCAATCAAGCTAAGAGAAGGCAGGTGCAATACTGTACCCTCAACAAAGCAAAAATGTTTCATACATAACTCTAATTTATCTGCATTTCTCTCCATAGTACTCAAAATGGCAGTAATACTGTGATTTTTATACGGTATGAGGTGAGATATATGAGCAACGGTGTTCTAGAGGAGTGATTGTTTGTTTTGAACAACCGCTTCTAATTTTTTATTAAATTAACAAACATGGAAGACATATCCAATCAGCTGAGCTACACAGCAGCTTCCTTCCCAAATTCACGTAAAAGGAGGGAGTGCTTATGGCTGGAATGTGTTTCTTTGAGAAATTGCCATGTATTCCTTTTCCATTTATTGTTTTTAATGAAGTTAAAACACAGTAAGTAAGCAGCAGCAGAAAAGAAGTGCTATTTAAATGACTGCTACTGCACTATTCCACAAGTGAGAAAACAGAGGAAAACGTGTGATTGACCAACAAGGATTAGCTAAACGCATTTGGCACCTGGGAAGGAGGGTGATGGGCAGGACTTCTCAGGGCCATGTACGCTTTACATGGACTAATACATTCAAATGTGGGCAATGTGGAGTTGAAAAGGTCTGGGGGGTTAACTGCCTAAAACTATTTAAGTGTCTCTACAGCCTAAACCCAAGATTTTACAACAAAAACCCTTTTTCAGACTTTTTGATGCTTTATTTCTGGTCCCTTCTATTCTCATGTTTTTGGAGAAATTTTTTTGGGAGAAAATTGCCTTGAGCAGTCACAAATCTCAGACAAGAGACCAAACAAAAAAAATCCTATGAACTATCAATTTCTATTTTAACTAGTTTAAGGCAGAGTAAAGTCTTCTCTAGACACATTAAGGACACCTTGGAATTTAAAAACCCTTTCAAGGCAGGAGTTCTATAAAACTCAAATTTAATTCCACTCATACTTTTGCCAGTGCGGTATGGGATAAAAAAGGAAGAGAATGTGTGTGGAACTCTACTGGACCAGGCCACAGTCCGTCTAGTCCAGCATCCTATCTCACACAGTAGTCCAGAGAAAGCTTTTTGGCTTTCTCAAACAGAAGATGAGCAAAACCTTCATCTGCCCTCAACTCCCTGCAAATAGTCTTTAGAGGCATCCTGGAGGCAGTATGAGTTGCTCATCCACAAAGAAATGTCACACTAACAGTAAATGTCTGGCTTGTCCGCAGTTTTCTTAAACAGAAGCATATTATCTACTTTAAAATGGATTGTTTATTATTATTATTACATAACAGAAACTTAATAAAAGTTTAAGTTCAATTAAGTCCAAGGCTGCAATCATAACTTTGCCTTCATGAAAATATGGTCGATTCAAATCATTTAGTTTCTGGATCATCGTGCCTATGAGTACCTTGCAAGTTATTTATTGCAAAATTCTTGGTTTATGTACCTCAAAACAACAATGACAAGCTTTTAGATATGTTTATTAACATAAAATATAGGGCAGCAGCAATAGTTTTTTATTGTGATTTCAGCTTTACACACTGTGAAGTAACACTTAAAATGGATTATTTTCTCACCTTGGCTCTTGAAGAACCAACATTTTCCATATTCTCAATGCTGCAGATGCAGTTATGTGATACCTTGCGACAAGCCACCTTAATATAATCCCAGAAGCTACGAGGGCTTTCATAACCAAACCAACTTATTTGACCTGAACAAAAAAGAAGAGAAAACCAGTTCGATTTATATGACAAAATTCCAAAGCATCCATAGGCCAATTGTCTGTAATCTTTCATAAAATGAAAGAGCCAAAGTGTATTTTTTGTAAAAAAAAAAATTTCTAGATAACCTGGTATCGCATTTGCTTTTAAGATGGATAATGTTAATTAACGTTTGGACACAAAAAGATAACAACCTAGATGTCTCCAGTTGCAGATGCAATAGTTAACTAGAAGTGTCAGATAAGAGAACCTTGACTGCTAGCATCTTACAATAAACCATAATAAATCCTATTTTTTCCAAAAATATCTAATGTCTTACTTTTTAATACAGTGAGCAAATTGTTTTAGAAGCTACAATCACAGTTTTTTAAATTTAGTATATTTCTCACTTCTTACTGGTTGCAAAGGATTCATTCCTGACTATCTGGAAAGCACTTTCATCAAAACTGTTTTAACATAAGCAGGAAAAGAGAATAAAGATTAAGAAGGCAGGAAGGGATGCAGGAGACACAGGGACAGAGTGGGTTGCAAATTATGAGCGCAGATTTAAAACTACAATACCAAGGACTGATGTACTTCTATAATGACAACATATTGTTTTATTTTGCATTTGTTTTTAGCTTAAGATGGGTACACATTTTTCCCATATCCTTTTATTAGAACACTTTGGCACTTTCTGAGAAATGTCCACACTAGTAAACTGCACAATTAAGACTAGTAACGCAAAAAGTACATAAAAAGAGATTGGCCTAACCCCATAAACTAAGCTATGTCCCATAAGAAAAGGAGATACAAAGTTATATGTAAACTTGTATCATCCTTTTAAGGTCCAAAAACAGTTCAGGCAAGCAAATAAGGTATTTTACAGATAGAATGCCAGTGTGTAAAGTTTTTCTCAAAACCACATTTCTATAACAGACAAGCTCTTTAAATTTTTTGCCTGCTAAACAGCTAAGGCACAAAAGTCCTTCTATCCCAGAATTCTGAAGTCGCACACAGAATTCCTAATATGTGAACCATAAAACAATTACGTTCCTATAGACTTTCACGAACTATTTTAGTCTGGCAATGCAAGACTACAGAGGATGTTTCAACACAGCAGAAACATCAAAAGAGATTTATGACTTACAGTTATGAAAACTGCTGTCCTATATCACTGGCAAAAACACATACCCAATCCCTTTCCCCAATGCTCCCACTCAGTAGCATCATGAAAACAAAGGGACTGGATGGCATTAGTCTACACCACAGGGTTGTTTTTTTTACATATTCTCTCATCAAGCAGTACTATAACAATGGCCCACAAGCTTTCTCAACCACAATAACCTAGGTGCAATACAGATATACTAATGTTGAGTTTTATATGCACTGGTATGATCATTTTAAGGATTATGAAATCTCCATAATCTTCTTTATTATAGAAGTTATGGGTTATTCCATAAACTATGAAAAGTCAAATGCGATACCTTTGGACTCTACTGCAACTAGCACAGTGATCATGAGGTAATTGTTGTCCATCAGCCTAATCTACTTTGCAAAGTTACTGCTAAGATAAAATAAGTGCTTGGAAAAACAAAGAAGGCCAAAAATTCAATGTAAAAAAAAAATCCAGATTACCTTGTTTATCTTGGTACAATATAGGGACTTCTAAGAAACTTTCTACAATTAGATTGTTTAAAATTCCTGGACAAATTGAAACTAACAAAGAGTTATTTAAACACACAATTTAGCATTCCTTTGGTGTAAGGGGAAAAATGGTTTTCTTCCATTTTATTTTAAATATGTTTATATATTTAGCATTTTGAGGAGAAAAGAGCAACATTATGGCTGTGAGGAACAGACACAGAAAAAAGCACCTCTGAGGAGCCTCAGAGAAGGCTTTAGGGTAGGATTGCTCCAACACCCATTCTGCTCCTCCCCCCATCATGAACATTCTGTACTAGAAAAGGTAGATCAGAGAAGAGTTGGGAACACAAGGGCCACACAGTGGGCCTTTTCACATCTTCACTTCCGTGAGATGGTATCCCAAGGCAGTGAAGATGGATAGATCCTGCATCTGCACTTTGAGGTGCCAGATCTATCCCAAACTCACCAGTCCTTCCCTAACCTCTGGTGAGGTGTGAATCATGGTGATCACCTCTATGCTAGAGGCCATCACCTAGACACAGCAACTGTTCCACCACTATATATCCGGGGGGCACTCCTCCACATTTGGAACTGATTCTGGTACAGAAGCAGCTCAACAGGAACAACCAAAAATCCCAAAAGAAACCCAAACAAACACACTAAAAGTGAGCAAAAAAACAAACAATTGGGTTCTATACCCCCCAAAAAAATATATGTGATATTTACTAAAAGGGTTACAATGACCCCACTGATAATGTAAAGAATAAATGCACTAATAATGCAAATAATCAATAAACTAAATCAAATAATATAATATAAAGCACCAAATTTAAAAACTCACTGTAAGAAAAACAGTGGAATAAAAGTAAACCACAAGCCACAGCCAAAAGATGTATTAAAATCAGAAAAATAAAGAAAATATAGATAAAATATAGATAAAAATAGGCCAAACGCGTTTCGACTAGAAAAGTCTTCTTCAGTGGCCAATATTAAAATATATATACACAAATAGCTGTGTGTGAGTTTCTCTCTCAAATTCAATATCAGAAATGACCTGGTGCTGCCAGAGAGCCTCTTATATAGTCTAATACTAAAAGGGGAAAATCCTGCAAAGACTCAAACAGGAATCAGGGATGAATCAGGGTGTAAAACAGAAGGACATTAAATAAACCAATTAACATTTTCATTCAAACCTTTAGGGGATTCTGAATTCAAACGATGGATCCATTTGAGCTCCAAAAGCTGTAATTGTTTAATATTTTTAATGTAGGGTAGTCCATCAATGCACCAGAATTTAAAGGAATCAACAGGGTGGTTATGTTCCATAAAGTGCTTTACCATAGGAGCCTGTAGTTTCTGATTTTTTATACAGCTTCTATGTTCCACAATCCTAGATCTAATGCATCGGCTAGTCATGCCCACATATAGAAGTTTGCATGAACATTCAATAACGTAAACAACATTTTTGCTGGCACACGTGAAAAATTTGTAAATTTCATACGTCCTGCCATCCACTGGGTTAACGAAGCGTTTCACATTGCCACTGTTCCTGCATGTGGAACAATGCCCACATATGAAATGTCCCCTCAAAGATGGGGTGCTCTGTATTCTGGGAGGCAGAACTTCGGCTCGTACCACTTTGTTTTTAATATTCTGGGTCCGTCTATAGGCAAACATGGGTTTGTTTTTGTATCCTGGTACATTTTCCAATAGATGCCAGTTGTTTAAAATGATTTCTTTGACCTTGTGAGTATGTGTATGAAAGGTCAATGGGATTACCACCCGATCCTTCTTGGTGGAGGGTACGGGTTCGGATAATAATTTCTTACGGTCTAGTTGAGCCACCTTTTCTCTTGCTCTTTGGACGATCTTTGGAGGATATCCCTTATCCAAAAACTGAAGCCCTGTGATCTCAGATTCTTTTTGGTAAGCTTCCAAAGTTTTACAATTCCTCCTGATGCGTAAAAATTGGGAATACGGAAGGTTATCCCTAAGGGCTTTGGGGTGGTAACTATCATATCTTAGAAAGGAATTAACATCCCTTGGTTTCCTATAAAGATAAGTTTCAAAGGAATCCCCATTTTTCAATACATTGACATCTAGAAAATGTACTAGCGACCTATGGTACGACATCTCAAATTTAATACTATCATGTATATCATTCAAGAATGTAAAAAACTCTTTCAAAAAAGGTTCTGTGCCCACCCAGATGCAAAATATATCATCCAAAAAACGCTTCCACGTTTTAATATAAGGCGAAAAAAACCCATTGCTTAATATAAAAGATCTTTCAAAATGGTCCATATAAATGTTTGCTAATTCCGGTGCAAATTTGCACCCCATAGCCACACCCGAGGTTTGTAGGTAAAACTTATCACCAAATTTGAAATAATTTTTAGTTAGAGTAATTTCAATCAAATGTAGGAGAAAATGAATGGGAGGAAGACCCCTAGGATGGGAGAGCAAGGCTGACTCTAATACCTCCAACGCCTCATCTTGAGGGATGTTGGTATACAGAGATACCACATCTAAAGTCACCATAAAACAGTCTTCCGAGGGTGGTGTAAAGTGTTCCATATACGTAACAAAATCCTTGGTGTCCTTGATATAAGATGGTATATCCCGGACTAGGGGCTTAAGGAAATATGAAATGTATGAACACAATGGTTCCAAAATCGAACCACTCGCAGAGACAATAGGCCTGCCCTGGACCGGTGTGATGTCTTTATGTATTTTGGGTAGTAAATATAACAAAGGAATTCTACCTGGAGAGTCCAATAAATACTCATATGTGTTGTTATTTATATACCCCATGTTCAATGCTTCTTCTAGGACAATCCGTATAGATTTAGCTATATCGCCTGTAGGATCTTTTAAACAGGATATATAATGCTTGGTATTAGAAAGCTGTCTAAGTGCCTCTGTTTCATAGTCTTTTCTACCCCATATCACTATAGCTCCGCCTTTGTCTGCTGGTTTGATAATGATATCCGTTCTCTTATACATATTCTCCAAGGTTTCTTGTTGTATCTTTGATAAATTATGCCAGTTTTTTGGTCTAAAATCTGAAATTTCCTGTATGCCCTTAAGGACTTGATCTTGGAACACTTTTATATGGGGGTCATCAATATTGGGATTGAAAAAGGACTTTTTGCGAAAATGATGGTATTTATCCGTGTCCAAAGTACCCATATAGCCATTAGTTACACCATCTCTCGAGAAAAATTTAGCCAACCTGATTTTTCGGAACATTTGGTGAATTTCCCGCATGGTATGAAAAGAATTATATTTGGAAGTAGGAACAAAGGTCAAACCCTTGTTCAATACCTGCAGTTCAAGATCAGATATAGAGGCTTGAGATATATTGACTACCTGCGTTTCAAGGTGTGTCTGCTTTTGTACATGTTTCTTCTTTCCGATTGTCTGTCCTTGGACTTCCGATAGTCTGACTGTTTGGCTAAAAAAGGCCTACGATTTATTCTAGAATTCTCCAAAGATAGGTTGGTACAGGAGTCAGACGTAGAACTCAATGGACTACTGTCTGCCCTACTGGTTTCCAAACTGGTGTCAAAGGAAACCTTCTTCCTGTGGTAAGTATGAGGGGAGCCTGTCCGGGATTTCCAGGTGTACACTTTTCCTTCTTGGTAATCCCTAAGGTCCCTCTGGAATTTTTTAAGTTTGAGTTCTTTCAATGCAGACATCTGCTGGGATACCTGTTGGTCTATATCCTCCAATTTTTGACTCAATTTACTAGATGGTATAATCTTATTGAGTTCTACTTTATGATGTTCAAACTGTTCTGCTAAAGCCTTACATTCCTGTTGGCTAGTTGATATAAGCAGAATCATTAAGTCCAAAGAACATTTATTAAGTATGGCCTCCCATCTCTGGGTAAATTCATTGTTCTGTAGAAACATGCCCGGGGGCTTGATAATCCTCAAACCCCTGGGAATCATCTGCGCCTTGCAATACTCCCCCAAAGCTCCCATATGTGTTTCAAGTCTCATTTTTTTGAGAGCTGTTTCCAAGAGTACATTACAGTCTATAGTCTCCTGCATATTATTGGTGGCTTTATCAAAAAAAGATTGTGTAGGCAACAAGTTTTGAATGTATTCTGTAGAATAACTGAAAGTTTCCATCTGGATACACCCTGTCAACAACAGGAACAACCAAAAATCCCAAAAGAAACCCAAACAAACACACTAAAAGTGAGCAAAAAAACAAACAATTGGGTTCTATACCCCCCAAAAAAATATATGTGATATTTACTAAAAGGGTTACAATGACCCCACTGATAATGTAAAGAATAAATGCACTAATAATGCAAATAATCAATAAACTAAATCAAATAATATAATATAAAGCACCAAATTTAAAAACTCACTGTAAGAAAAACAGTGGAATAAAAGTAAACCACAAGCCACAGTCAAAAGATGTATTAAAATCAGAAAAATAAAGAAAATATAGATAAAATATAGATAAAAATAGGCCAAACGCGTTTCGACTAGAAAAGTCTTCTTCAGTGGCTTCAGTTTTTGGATAAGGGATATCCTCCAAAGATCGTCCAAAGAGCAAGAGAAAAGGTGGCTCAACTAGACCGTAAGAAATTATTATCCGAACCCGTACCCTCCACCAAGAAGGATCGGGTGGTAATCCCATTGACCTTTCATACACATACTCACAAGGTCAAAGAAATCATTTTAAACAACTGGCATCTATTGGAAAATGTACCAGGATACAAAAACAAACCCATGTTTGCCTATAGACGGACCCAGAATATTAAAAACAAAGTGGTACGAGCCGAAGTTCTGCCTCCCAGAATACAGAGCACCCCATCTTTGAGGGGACATTTCATATGTGGGCATTGTTCCACATGCAGGAACAGTGGCAATGTGAAACGCTTCGTTAACCCAGTGGATGGCAGGACGTATGAAATTTACAAATTTTTCACGTGTGCCAGCAAAAATGTTGTTTACGTTATTGAATGTTCATGCAAACTTCTATATGTGGGCATGACTAGCCGATGCATTAGATCTAGGATTGTGGAACATAGAAGCTGTATAAAAAATCAGAAACTACAGGCTCCTATGGTAAAGCACTTTATGGAACATAACCACCCTGTTGATTCCTTTAAATTCTGGTGCATTGATGGACTACCCTACATTAAAAATATTAAACAATTACAGCTTTTGGAGCTCAAATGGATCCATCGTTTGAATTCAGAATCCCCTAAAGGTTTGAATGAAAATGTTAATTGGTTTATTTAATGTCCTTCTGTTTTACACCCTGATTCATCCCTGATTCCTGTTTGAGTCTTTGCAGGATTTTCCCCTTTTAGTATTAGACTATATAAGAGGCTCTCTGGCAGCACCAGGTCATTTCTGATATTGAATTTGAGAGAGAAACTCACACACAGCTATTTGTGTATATATATTTTAATATTGGCCACTGAAGAAGACTTTTCTAGTCGAAACGCGTTTGGCCTATTTTTATCTATATTTTATCTATATTTTCTTTATTTTTCTGATTTTAATACATCTTTTGGCTGTGGCTTGTGGTTTACTTTTATTCCACTGTTTTTCTTACAGTGAGTTTTTAAATTTGGTGCTTTATATTATATTATTTGATTTAGTTTATTGATTATTTGCATTATTAGTGCATTTATTCTTTACATTATCAGTGGGGTCATTGTAACCCTTTTAGTAAATATCACATATATTTTTTGGGGGGGTATAGAACCCAATTGTTTGTTTTTTTACAGAAGCAGCTCAAAGCAGTGTGGATGCAATGTGTGGGAGTGTCCCCCATCTTTAGCTTTTTGCCTAGTGTGAAAAGGCCCACTGTCTCTCTGAGGCATCTTTCAGGTGCCACTTTGGTTATGTCTGAATACAGCCTCTATGAAAATTATACATAAGAAAAAGCAGGACATAACTGCTTTCTCATCTATAACTCACTTTGGGTTTCCAGGTGGAATGACATATATCAGAATTCAATCTCCCTTCTCATGAATATTTTAGGAATCTTAAGTCAGGGGCAGTTTGTTCATGGGTTAATTCAGAATTCTAGAATCTTAAAGTTATAATAACGCGGCTAAAATTGTGTTTTTATTGAAATGCACACATTCAAACAAGTCAAATGGAGAACTGTCACAGAACATATAAATGCAGAACTAATGTACCTTTGAGCCTATGGCTTAAAATTTGTTCCAAGATAGCTGCAAAATTGTTAAATTCAGGAGAAGAATCATCAATAGTTTCAAAACAGGAACGATCAATCAGGGTCTTGATAGAAAACCTACAATATATATAAAATTATGATTAGCTTAAAATTGTGGTATAATACATATCATTTTAGCAAAACTTAGTTTCATGTGCAGCAAACACATTTACATGGATCAGATCAATATCACAGACAACACACAGAAGATGATAATGATTTTTAAGTTACAATGCGCCAGGATAAGTATCTTTCCATCACCATGAAACTGGAGCTTGCAACCTGTATTCACTGATGAAAGCAAGAACACTTTGCTTCTCTTAGGATACTACTTTATCATAAAGTAATAATAGGGCCTGCATGTTTGATGGGCAAAAAAGGTTAATGATTAAAGATCAGTTATGTGTAAAAATTGGTACTCTGTGTGTTCAGATGAGGGTGGGGTCACTATTTTGTACAAAAGCAAATACAAGTCCGGATTTAATAAGAAATAAAGGCTATTTCCTTGCTGCTGCCTTCAACACCAGGAGTTGCACTAGGAAACAGGGGAGAAAAGGCTTCTCTCACCAATACAACAGAGGCAATAAGAGTAAGAACATAAGAGGATCCCTAATAGATCAACCCACAGCCCATCTAGTCCAGCATCCTGTCTCACATGCCAGTTGCTTCTGGGCATTCTCACCAGAAGACAAGGCAAAGCCTTCACCTGCTCTCAGCTCCCTGCTTTTAGAGGCATCCTGTCTGTCACTCCAAGATGGAGGAAGTACCTAGGCATCAATTCTAGTAGCCATTGATTCTGGTAATGTAGGCACTTTCATTCCTATGATCTAGAAGATATCAAATTCTAGGGTGTTGGCATTCTTTATATCCCATCTTTCTTCCCTAGAACCCAAAGTGGCAAACACTGTTCTCTGTGAGGTAGGTCAACCTAAGAAGTGGGGGATTCAAGGCCATCCAATAAGTTTCCATGGCTGAGTGGACATTTTAGTTATCAGCTCATGTATTTTAGTCTCACACACCAGCCTCCTTCCACTGCAACACTGTCCTCAGGTGTTAGATATAAATGTTTGCTACAATAAATGACTGATATGGAAAAAAAAGAAAGAGAACACATTCAGAGATCTTGTTGGATACATGCTTGTGTAGTGTGCATTTATTTATTTATTTGCATTTTTATCCTACCCTATACCCAAAGCAGAAAGAAACAACTTTTAACTGTATCTCAGAGTCCATATAGTGCAGCATCCTGTCTTACAAAGGGGCCCATCAGTTGCTTCTGGGCAAGCAGAAGACAAAGGCAAAAACTTCACTGGCTTTTGACTCCCTGTAAATGGCCTTTAGAGGCATCCTGCCTTTCTCTCCAACTGGAGGCAGTACCTAGGCACCTTTCCATTCTAGCAGCCACTGAAACACCTGTCCTCCGTGAATTTATCTAATCTTTTCTTAAAGCAATCTACGCTGATTGCTGTCACCACCACTTCTAGTAGTAAATTCCGTAGACCAACGACCCCTTGGGTGAAAAAAATACTTCACCTTGTCAGTCCTTACTCTCTTGTCTAGAAACTTCATATATTTAAATCAGTGCAATCCAGCTTCCACCTACCTTCAGAGAGAGAGCAAAGTGACTAGCCTGAAGGGGTGTCTTCTGAGTCAGATAATGCCAAAAGAAAATTGTTTGTCATTTTGCCAATGTATTCTCTTACTCTGAACATGGACCAAAAAGTGAGGTGTAAATAGATCCTTGGCCTAGGAGTTTTTTCTAGTCAATACCTGCAGAGGCTCCAAACACCCCAGACAACAGAATACAACTGTTATACACTCCTTTATTAGCCATGTGTTAAATGCCTTTAGCTCCAATGAAAGCAGTAGGAACAGCCAGGGTTTCACTTGCTACATCTGAGAACACAGACGCAGCTAAGTGTCTAGTGCAACTCTTGGATCTGAAAGAAGGGGAAAAGGAGACGCACTTCCGAAATTTTGAGAACACAGCGGATAGGATAAGAGAACAAGGAATAATTCTGGGCATTTATGCATACTGGAAGCGAACTGCCACATGCAATCTTCTAGATGCCCATCAGTGTTCTACCTGTTTGAATAACCTGACAACGGGAACAGACTTCGACATAAAGTATAAGAATGCTATTAAAATGGCTGCTTATGGAACAAAGTAGTGACTCTGGATTGTGACTGCATTCTAAAAGCACAACATACAGATCTGCGTCTATTGCATAGTGAGGCCTAAAGGCTGTTCATAAGAACATAAGATGAAGCAGCAGCCCGTCTAGTCCAGCATCCCGTCTCCCACAATGGCCCACCAATTGCTTCTGGGCATCTCAAGCAGAAGGCAAGGGCGAAACCTCTCTGCAAGTGGCCTTTAGAGGCATCCTGCCCGTCTCTCCACCCTGGAAATGGTACCCAGGCACGCATCCATTCTAGTAGCCGTCAGTTCATTTATTCCCCCCCGCCCCGTCTCTCCTGCCTGCCTTCCGCAGCGCTCAAGGCGGCGCGCGTTGCTCTCCCCGCCTCGCACCCCGCGAGCCAAGTTCACCTGGGAGGCGGCGGAGGCGGCAACAGCACCAGCGGCGGCGTCCCCGGCGAGCTGAGGGGCGATGCTGAATGTGCCCAAGCTGCACCTGCCGCCGCGCCCCGCCCGCCCGCCCCGTTCCCACTTCACCTGCAGACGGTGATGAGGTTCCTCCTCTCGACGACGGCGTTCCGCGCGTGGAGGCTCCTTCTCCGGGAGGGGACGTTGAGTCCCCCCAGGCTGAAGGACGCCATCCCCAGGAGGAGCGGAGGGCAGGGCGAGAAAGGCGCCCGCGGGCGCTCGGAGGCGCCTTTGTTCCAAGCGGACAGAGAGGGAAGGGGCGGCGGCGGCGGCGGCGGCGCTTCCCCCCCTCAGGCCCAGCTGCCGCCTCAGGAAGCGCGAGGGCAAGACGTCGAGGCAGCCGCAGGCGCCGGGCGGACCAGGACCTGGGCGCGCGCCCATTCGGTATCGCTACTGCCGCCGCGCCCGCATCCTCCGGCCTCCGACGGCGCGGCTCAGGCGCCCGCCGCCCAAGCACAGTCGCCTCCGCCGCCGCGGCGCAGCCGGGAGGACCCACTGCAGAGCCCTTTCTTCGGCGGCCAATGGCGTGTCGGAGGGGGCGGGACGGGGCGGAGCCACGAGCCCAGCTTTGCCTTCGGATGGCGATGAGGGGCGCGTGCCGGGGGCTCCAGGGGCGGAAGGTTGAAAGAGAGGGAGGGGCCGGAGCGGAGGAGTAGGAGGGGCAGGGTGGGGTCGGTCGGTGATTGTACGGGGTGGGGGGGAGGAGAAGGCGAGAGATGGCATAGCGTAGTATGAAGATGGGGGGGCATGCTGTTTTGTCTCATTCTGGTTCCACACTCGTTTATTCCTGAGGATAATTCCGCGAATGATGATGCGAGGTGTAGCCTGGCTGGGATGCCACACAGCAGCACCCGACGGGTCCTTTGATATCTAAGGGGGGGGGGGGAACAGATTTATTGTGGCATCCGATGACAACCGTTATCAGTTGGTTGATCCCGTGTATCTCTATGGACTGCGTAGATACAGAGCAAGAGGGATGGAGGGAACTGATTCACAAATCACCTGCTTTCACTCACGGGCACGTACGTTCCTTTAAAGATACAGGATTCCCTTGGCAAGTACACGTGCCTCATCCCCAAGTGCGGCATTCACCTAACATCAACACATACACGTGGAATGGCCAACCCGCGAGTCTTCAGCACTAGGCCGGCCATATCTTCATCCGTTTGCTAACCTGGGGCCTTTCTGCACTTAGCCTTATTCTGGAATATATCTCAGAACAGGGACTGTTACCCACATGCTAATGCATATGGGCAACAGACTCCTGTTCTGAGTTATGTTCTAGAATAAGGCCAAGATCCGATCCAGATCTTGGATTCCAAGATGTAGCCTTGTTAGTTTGGGATTCCAGCATCTCCTTAAACACTAACAAAGAGAAAGGGATTGTGGTGTGAGCTCTAGAACCCCCTTTTTCTGTTCCAGATCTTGTGTGATCTTGGAGGCTACACTGGATCAAGCAAGCTTAATGCTTTTATGGGGAAATACCTAGACCAAAACCTGGGAAAACATCCTAGAAAAAGGAGCAGCGAACCACTTCCGTTCTGTTGCCCAGAAAACCCTTAAGGGACATCTCCAAGAGACAGTCAGTGTGTGGCCCTCATTTTCCCAAATCTTCCCTAATCCACATTTTTTAGCACAGAGTGTTCAGGGGAGGCAGACTGAGTGAATTTATCTAGCCACCCATGTCAATCTAAACCCTCAACATTTTTGCCTTTTTGGGTTTTTTTTAATACTTTTCCATAATTCAATGCTTATTTCTCCTTATGGGAAAAATCCCAGAAATAAAAACAACTCACATCTTATCTAGTATGAACAAATCCCTTGCTGCCTTCTGAAAGCACCTTTAAACCTTATAAATCTGAATAAAATCTGAAGCAATGGCAAGCAGATAAAGAAAGGACAGTATTCTCAGAATAAAATCGAGCAAGTGGCAATGAAATCAAAATACTTACATTATTATCATTATAGTTATCATTATCACCATCATTTCTTCGTAAATACAGATTTACTGGATACTGTGTGCAAAGCACTTACAATGTTTCTAACTTTCTCAACAGGCTTAATATGGCAGGAAAGTGCAGGAAAATGTATATCCATAATAAACCTGTCAGGAAGGCTTAGAAACATTGTACCTTTGCTGCCTCCAGTGTGTTGTCCAAGTCTCTGGTTTTCTTTACTTAGACCAGTGATGGTGAACCTTTTGAGCTCGGTGTGTCAAAATTCACAAGAAAACCTAGCTTAACTCAGGTGCTGTGTTACATCTAGAAATATCCATAATTTTGTGATATTTGTAGCTCTAGTAAAAAAGTTATATTTTTGATGTATGTATTTTATTAAAAGCAAAAACAAATAATTATTAAATTTGCTAAATCTTCAATTGAAAGTTGGTATTTCATACACTTCAAGAACAAGCAAGCACTACACGCCCAGGTGCCAGGGTGACCATGTGTGTCACCCAAAACGGCTTGGCGCGTCACTTGTGACACGTGTGTCATAGGCTGGCCATCACTGACTTAGACAAACCCAGATAAATTGACTTTTGTATACATGGATTTTCTTTAATAAATAAAAAAATAAAACCTGCTGCGCAAGGGGCGGATCAAAATCACAGTGAAAAATGTCCTAGCAAGGAGAAGGGGCAAGGAACCTCCCTAAGCCTGCAGAAGGAAGGCCCCTGGAACAGACAAACCAGCCAGAGTTAGGCAGAAAAGCTCCTGCTCCAAGGGCATTGGGGGCGGGGGGTTTCCTTGTTTATTTAGCCATCATGCCAATAGTGGCTCAAGCATCTTGCCTTCCTCTTTCCTAAGAAGAAATGCCAACCAAAAGGATTATTCGGATCCATACTTTTGAAAATCCAATTTGTATCTGGCTATGTGAATGTCGGTAAGATTTGTATCCAATATATGAATTTGCACAAATACGTATGTTATGCCCACAGGTTTGGTGAGACTTAGCGGGAGTGAGATGTTTAGAATTAATGAATGTGTAGTGAACACACAACTGTCTACACCAGTTAATGTGGGATCAAAGTGTTATAAACTGAGCGGTATAGAGGTAAGTGGAGAGAGATTTCTCCCCAGCAACAGCGGGAGGGGGGAATGGAACTCTTGGGAGGAGCCGACCAATCAGGTGGAGGCTAGCGGAGACAGAGCATATATAAACAAGAGCAGAAAAACCGTTGGTCGTTCTGTATCTGGGGCTTGACTTAGAAAGGAGTTAGGCAGTGCAGATCTGGGTCCTGAGGGGAGTCTAGAATAGAGATTGATCAGGGTCCTGAGTTAGGAAAATAAGTAATATGAACGGCTGGTGTTGAACTTGATGCAGCATAAGAGTTGTAAACCAATAAAGTTACTTTTGTTTCTAAGACACTCTGCTTGAGGCCTGATTCCTGGCACAGACGCTCAAGGGAGGGGGAAGTGTTGGCATGGAAATATAATGGCAACAGTGTAACCTAAGTGTTGGAGCTCAGCTCAGAAGAAGAAAAAGGCCTAGAAACCTACTATTTAAAAGATTTGAAGTCTGTGGCCCTAGTGGCCAGATTGAAGTGAGCTAGACGCCCAGCTGGGGCTTAATATTTGGTGGCCGCCGGCCGTGGGCATTACAACGTATTTATCCCGTATTTAACCCATATGCTTCTCATTTTCATCCTGCATTATATACACATAATTATATGCATCTAATTTTCATGCATATTTGTATACGATAGATATGAATCTGTTCATCTGAATTATTTTTGAAAACCCGTATCAGATTTTCAAAAATCCATAATTCGTCTGTATGTGTAAATACTGATTTTCGAAAATCCGATTTGAGTTTGAATGTCAACATTTGACAGATTCAGATCGAATTTTCAAATATCCATGTACATTGCTACTCAGAAGCATCCTCCTTAAAACTCTATGCAGCCTTGATTTATTTTTTTATGTGAATGTGCGATCACCACTCTGAAAACCACTACTGCTTTTATGTGTGGAAACTGCTCTTCCTGCCTTCTGAATTCAGGGAGGCAGAACAAGCATCAGACTTATTCCTACCAATATTCTGAATGTGGTTTCAGACAAAAAAAAATTGTGTTACTTCAAGCAGAGAACTATCCTCTAACCATCCTTTAAGTGGGCATTTCTTCTGTATAAAGTGGGCCACAAGCTCACCATACCTAAAACCGTGTTAGTGTTACATATGGAAATTTCAGAGCTGTTCCTTGGACATTCTCACCATCTATTCACCAAAGTTACAGGCCACACTTATTCTGAAAAATAAAATACCTAATATTGCATCTCAGTCATTTCTATCTGAGTGCACCCGCACCCAAAATTTTACTTGCTACCATTAAACTAGTCCTGCTTTTTGCTAGGGCTTAAACCTCTACAGCTGGCTGGCTATGTCTCTTTTGGACGGCTTATTTATTATTACATCCCAATTTTGTTTTTGAGCTCAGTACTATTCAACATTTGCCAGGAGCACATGTTCCTCTAGCTACACCTCCACAACCATGAGTAAATATTGTCTCACCATGGTGCAGCAGAAGCAGGCAAGCAATTAGGAAAAGGACTCAAAGCGGCTGACAAAGCTTCCCATTCTTCTCTCCCCAAGACACCCTGTGGTAGGTGGGGTTGGGAGGTAGGTGGGGCTGGGAGAGCTCAGAAAGAGAGCTGTGATTAGCCCAAGGTCACTCTGCTGGATTCGTGGAGGATTGTAGAATCGAACTGGGAGACTACCAGATAATAATCCAACTCTAACCACGAGACCAAACTGGCTCACAGAAGAGGCAAAGATAGACAGACAGATTTGGCATCTAGGCTTGTGGCTCCACATTTTTTAAATTAGACTTATGATTTGCTAGCTATGTATTTATTATTTATCAATTTAAAACATCTCATTTAAAGATTTTGAAGCTGTTCCATTTGATTAAGGTAAAATGTCAGTAGCCTCCAAGCCAGAAAAGGGGAGCTGGAGCACTTGGTGATGGATAAAAAAACCCCCTGATATTATTAGCATACTTAAAACCAGGTGGACCAATGAAAACCAATGAGATAAAGGTATCTCAGGATACAAACTCGGCTTCTTAAATATGTAACAGCCCAATCTTTACATCTTTGTGCATATATTCACCAAATAATTCTCTAGGCTCTCTCCTATCACTGAGGAAACTGATCTTATCCCTTTTTTTCTTTGAATCAAAATGAAATTACCAAGGAAACAAACCGATATAACTCAACAATATTGTTTCCATCCTTCTACCATATACCCCTTTTAAGTAAAACCAGACAGTAAATGCTGCACCAAAATATTGTCCCTTTCTTTTTTTCCCAAGTGAGCTATAAAACTTTACGGCTGTGGTCACACTTAAGGTTTAATCCATTGGTCTTTCTACACTTGGCCTTCTTCCAGATCATATCCAGGAACAAGAACTTGTCATCCACATGATAGTGGAGACTGTGGCAGGCCCCACTTGTGGCCTATAGGCTGTACCAGCGTGTAGACAACAGGCACCTATTCTGCGATGTAATCCAATATAAACCCCAATGCAAAATGGATCCAGCTTCAATCCACTTTCAGAGTGAGATAATTCATCACTAGTGACAAGCTGTTTTCATTCAGTGTTAAATAATTCAGAAAATTCACCTTTGGGATGGATAATGTGGAAATAAAATTATTGGCTACTTTGCTAATGTGTTCTCTCACTCTGGAGGTGGACTGAAGCTGGATTAAACCTTAGGTGTGACCGTAGCCTAGGTCTTGCCTTTGCCTGAGATCATACCTGGTAAGTCCTTTCCTCTTCTCATTCTGGGGCTTATTTCATTTTCAGGTATTTTCTACTCCTATCCTTCTACCTACTGCTCTGTTTCTTTTACGAACATCACTCCACTCCTGAACATTGGGGCAGAATCCTCTTCCCTTTGGGCTCTTCTTAAATGTTTCCTGTCTTCCTTGTTACTCCGTTTCTTAGACAAGATCCAGATTTTGAAGCTTTGAGGTGCTTGCTCTGACCCAGAAAGTGGAACGCATGCTATTGGCACACTTCTTCTCTTCTCACCTGTGCTAACATCAAAACCAAGGAGCTCTGTATTGTGGCTTAGACATTTCCTCCTGGATCTTTTTGAAATGTGCAGAAAGTGGTCCTGAAAACCAGCCATTTTCTGCACCTTTAACATAGTGATTGTTGGTTACCACTTAGTTGTGGCCAACTCCTGACTATATAGACACCTCCATGGGAACCTCTAGGCAGTTTTCTTGGGTGGCCATTGCCTACTTTCAGGGAGAGCCTGTCGATCAAACCCTCTATATTTCAGGCAATTTCTCTACCACTGAGCTACAGTTAAGAAAGCCCTATCAGAAGCACTTTTCACATTCAACATGAAAAGCAACTCCAGTGGTACCTTCTGTCCCAATAGAGTAGGATTGTAATCAGATGGATGCAGGATCACGTGATTCCCCCCCACTCTTCAGGCACTCCTGTTATGTCATTAACAAGCTGCATGGATCCTTTCTATATGTCTCTTCCGCTTACTTGTCACTTCTTTACATTTCGCTGGCTTGTTTCTCTTCCGCTCCTGACAATCCACATTTCTCACCAAAGCTGTTGACGGAGAGAAAGAAAATCAAGAATAAAGCATATTGTAATGCAGTAGTCAAAGGTTAAAAATAAAAGAATGATGTATCACTTAAGTACTGTTCAGTATTTGTGAAAGCTAATTTACAGCTGCAGCTATTTGTCTGATGGTAGGTTGCAAGACAGAAGTCTACTGGTAGACCAGACCAGGATTTCATTTTGACCACCCTAGTCCAGTCTATGCTCTGCTCTTTTTGGATGGAGCCTCCCTTAAACCACCCCAATGTCCAGAAGGAAAGCTCATAAATCCCACACTATTGGCAAGTGAAGAAAAGTGTGCTGGCTGTAAGTATTGAGGACTCTGCACTAATTTTGAAAGGTAGATCATTTGCTTCTTAATCTAGATAGGGCCTTACTTGCTTCACTGAACTCAGCAGAGCTTAATATCTATTTTTTTAAAAAAAGATAAAAATCAGGCAATCTGCTACCTGAATTTCGTATAAACAAGAGAAGGATGCTTTTAAATGTATACTTTCACACATTGCAATCCACCTTGGGTAGGGAGAATTATTTAGTCTAAAGTAGTAAAAATGTATGTGAATTCTTGTTTGTATCTCGTTTGTTATAACCATAGATTGACTGCTGTTTGATGTTTAGAGGCATGGCTTACTGAAGTCCTAGTCTAGTGTCAGAACCAATCAGAATTGGATGTCATCATGGCAGAGACTATAAAAGGACCTGAAACGTTATCTAAGGGTTCTTTGCCTGGGGTAACTCAGAGGGGTGGGTAGGAAGGAACCGGGCTCTTGGTTTACCAGAAGCAAATTGGGTAGAAGAGTCCTGACGACTAAGTGTGTTCTGATTAAAATTGTCTGACGTAAAATAATATTGAAACAAATAAAAAGTACATTCGTTGTTTATCTTTTAAGTGTGCCTAACTGTCATCTGAGTGCAGAGGCAGTATAAGTGTGTGCTACATAAACAAGCAGTAAAAGGAAAAGTACAGTGGAGCCAGCAGCTGGCCAATGCGAGATTTTCTGTTTGTAATCAGAAGAAACGGGAAGGGAGATTATCATGGTGGGGGTGCCTGCCAAGTGTAAACTGTGCTGGGTTGAGTACCCTCGGGCAGTGAAGTGTTGGGTGAGGCGCACACCATGATACTGCTTTCTAAACTTTCAGATATAGCTGCAATATCCAACTTCAGAGGTCTTTGCTCTTGGCCAAATCAAGGGTGACTTGTTGAACATTCCGCATACATTATTAATGCTTTTGACTAAAAGATTGCTCTCCCTAACCAAGGCAGATTACTTTTTCACTCAAATCTAAAACAATTCATATAAAAATTGTTTTAGGTATCTTTTGCTTCCATAAATCTGAGGGATTTTTTGTTTGTTTGCCAGGATAAATTCCATGTCCTTGTTCTACAAACAATGTTTTTTTCATAACTTTTATTATTGAGACTATATTTGAACATCTGTTTTTTTTAATGTTAATATGCACTGTACCAATTCCTGCAGAGCTGGTATTGACTGCTCCATCAAATACTTAAATTATAATTATGTGAAGTGACTAAGTGCTTCAGAAATTCAGAATGAGTCATCCTGAATTTAGAAATTAATGTGGCAGATTTGTAAGGAGAAGAATAGGAATACTAGGTAAGATCTGGCTTTTGGGAGCAAACAGATTAGTGATTTTTTTTTAAGCATTTCCATAGATTTGACACCTCAAAAGTATTAGGAATATTAGTAGTAGTTATTATGGTTATTTGGATGATTTACATCAGCCTTCCTTTTTATCATAAGCAGACTTATGTTCTTTCGTAGCCTGCCTCCAGCCAGCAAAAAGCAAGGTAGAATCTAAACAAGATCCTGCAATTGTCTTTTGCCATAACCTGCCAAAGACAAGAAGCAACCCCCTGCTTACCTTCGTGTCTGGTAAGCAGCTTTTGCAATTGGCCCAAGAGGAAGTACGGGAAGCCAGCAAAGCATCCGCCCACTTACTTTTGTCATTTTTCACATGCTTAGTTGATTGCAAAAGCTATTTGCTAGGTGTGAAAGTAAGCAGGGCTAATATGTGAAACCTGGCATTATTGCTGGATTTCCTGTAATAGCAAGGCAACAGGTTTTCAGCATGTTGGAACCAGCACTATATTGGGAACACCTCTGAAATGTTTGGCAAAATGTCTGGCATTCCCAGTAAGGTACCAAGAGAATCATGAGTTTTATCACATGACTGGAAGCAGCTAAGATTGCATAGAATCAGACCGTAAAAATGAAAGTTTTATTACTGCTGATATGAAATACAGAAAAAAAAATGGTTAGTTCAAATGAGCATTCTCACAAATATGGGCTGTACCTCCTCAGCCCAAACCAGTTGAATTGAAAACTATTCAGCATCTTGTTGGTGAAAATCCAGGAGGCCTTAGGGTATGTTCAGTCATGTATATTATGACTGCACTGTTGAACTAAGGAAACAATATATCTTTTCTCAGATGGCCATGACCCATGGATTTGATGAAGAGTGTAATAGAAATGGGCCCAACAAATAAGTAAAAAACATTAACTGTACTGATATATTGCCACAAGATGGCCTCATTTATCCAAGAAATATGTTATCCAAGTTTTCAATAATTGTAGGAATAACAAACCAGATTATTGGTCAAAACGCCCATCAACAGCAATCTCTAACCCCCCATAAATACAAGTGAAGTAACAGGAAACTGATAAATTGAAGGAGCAACTTACAGACCTGGATATCTGGGTTCATAGGAAAAATATTATTTTATGTGGGGTGAAAGAAAGCTGCTGGTCTAAACTTTTCCCAGACCCTAAATCCCTCTCCCAAACTACTGCAAGCAGTCACTAGCATTTCAGTGTGAGACCTAATATGACCTAGTGTCCACGAGAGATAATTATTGCATCTGACCAGTACACTGTAAAAGCTAAGGAGTTTTCAGCTCTCTGAAACTGCATGGATCTTTCCTTAGATGACCAGAAAATCATGGTTTAATGAGACATTGCTCTTTATGGATGCAGTTCTCATCCATTTCTACGGTTCAGCATGCTAATTATCTGTTTGTCTCAGGTTTTCCTTGTTCAGTAACTGTGAAATTCAAAGGCAAAGAGTGGAAAGCCATGATTCTCAAGGATATCAAGGAAATAATTGGTATTCTTAATATAAAGGAATTGACAAGTCATCAACCTGAATAGAAATCAGACCCAGTCTTTCCTGTGTTGGTCATAGAACCCCTCATGAAGTGGCTTGAAGTTCCATGACATTTCAGAAAGTTTCTGTTCATACAGAAAAGAATTTGGATGCTATTTATTGCTTGTGTTGCTTCAATTTGTTATTGTTTTGTAGCATGTTGTCATGTTTTTTTTCTTATCCATGTACTGTATGGTGGCAGACGTTGAAAACAGAGATAAAAGTTCTAATTGTATAAAGGTTATTTTGTTGTGTAAATGAGATATTTATGGCAAAGGGGGATTGCTTTAAATGCTAATAGATAAAAATGTAATTGAGATCTTAGTTGCTAAATATTTGTTAAGAGAGCAGCTATCTATTAATCTGTTTACTTTAAATCATGGAGAATAGTTCCTTATTGCTTAAAGTGAGGTGGAGATAAAGAATATTTGGGTCTATTTTAACATAGATGCAGTATGTGAGATTTATCAAGATAATCTGAGTGATTGTAAGTGGATAGTTTATAATATATGAAGTACAGGGGGATTAAAAAAGAAAAGGTCATTCATATAGGAATAAAAAACCAATGCATGACATATAAGTATACATACAATAATTTCATAATATATAGCAATCCCCTTTCAAGTTATATACTTATGGTTCATAGCTTTTTTAGTGTCTAAGAATTCAAGTTTTGTAGTAAAGGGAAGCCGCTAAAATCTGATGGCTGCCAGTGAGTCCCTCTTATTGAAATCAGGCACTTTAACTTGCTCCAGTCCTTGCTACTTTTGTCTGAGCTTGATACATTGTTGTTTGTGCCTTAGCTATTGCAAGCTCTGTTCATTTTTCACCTCTTTCCCCTTCTCTTTCAACCAGCGGTAGATTTCCGTAGTTCATAATGAAGAACCTAGGGGAAGAGGGTACTACAAATCAAAACTTCTCATTGGGCCAGGGGAGACTGAGGAGAACACCCCTAAAGTATGATTCCCTCCCCCCAAAAATGCCTGCATTCCCCTTTTGCTAAATAGAGTATTTCTAAATCCAGCACCAAGACCTCTTTTGATCCAAATATAGATCATCTGCATTTCAGAGCCTTTAATTCTCAGAAACTGTGGTTTCTTTTAAAACCTTGGGACAATGAGTGCTCAAAATGCTCTCAAAGCTCATTTGTTTGGGAATGCGCCCCATGGTCTGTAAAACAGTGTAGCAGGTTTAATTTGAATGAAAGAGAGGTCTTGCTTCCCTTAATGAGGCTTAATTAATTGAGGTTTCCTACAAAGCTGTCCTGCTCTTTCCCCCTAAAGATTTCACAGATCACTGCACATTCTTGGCAAGGAAAAGGGAAAGGGTGATTAGAAAAAGGCTAAGGACTTCTGACTTTTTCCTGCCAGAGCTCAGCAGTACAAAACTGGATAAAATCCAGTTGTTATGCTTCACTCTCAACTTTAAGCCAAAGGAAAGAAAGTAGACCCTTAAAGACGCTTGACAAATATTACCTAGGAAGGACTTAGGTTTCCATCTGGACTTTAAGATTCATGCATGATTCTGAGAGTGATTCCACACTGGTCAGTATTCTGGGTTAGCAAATGTGATCTAAACTGCATCTGTGACCCAGGCAGTTACTCTCTCATTGAGCCACTGCCGCTCTCCACGACATATTTACAGGTAGTAATTTTGATGATAGTCCAAGTCTGCAGTCAAAGTCAGTTGATTCTGAAATTTAAGTATTTCATTCCTATTACATTCATTTAGGAAGGGCCACTTAATGAGACTTTCAATGAGACCTTCTCTTTAATTTTATGCTATTTCTTTTCTTCATGCTCTAAATACGCTTGAAATCTGTAACATGAGACAGTGGAGATTAATAACTCAAGTTTTAAGTGTGATAGCTCTGAAGTGCTGGTGCTTTTCTTATGACAGGGGAGGGGGGGCTGCTATACTGCAAATTACATTCCTTGCAGAGATAGACAGCCACTTTAAAAAAATCTGAGAATTCCTCTTTTTCCTACTGACTATATGGGACCTTTTTCCCCCTGCATGTTGGTGAGGGAGAGTCAGAAATGTGGGAAGTTATAGCAATTCATATAAAGCTATGAAGCTTCCATTTACAACCCTAAAGTATGGCTTGGCAACCTAATCCAGGATTGACGGAGGATGACCAATCCTTTCTGAAGGTAAAGCCTACAGGTAAAAGTGCAGCTAAAATTAACAGTGTAACGGTGTGCCAAAGAGTCTGTGAGTAAGCCTAATGATGATTTGACTCTCTCAGGGTGAGATAGGTTGAAACAGGTTACACATTAACTGAAAGTGGGGTCACTGAACAAAGACTCTTTGACTCATAGGTTTGACAAGATAAGTGCACTATATTACAATCCCGATGTATAAGATGGTCTGAAGCAGTGTCTGGTTCTGAAGGATCACACCCTAAAATGCACTTCTGCTTTTCCTGTGAGCTATCCCCCCCTCAATCCAATCTATCCAGCATTCAGATTATTCCAGGTGTGAGACTGTTAGGCTCCTTAGCCCTGTTATATCTTCAGAGTATGATCATGCAACAGGACTACTGGTAGTGGTACCAATAACTTCTTGGGTGGGCAGAGGGCAGATTTCTCTTTCTCCCTCCAGACAATGCCTGACTTTGTGGCCATTCTTTCTCTCTGGCTCTCTCGCACATGCACACATGGGGCAGGGACAAGGAGTTTTTAGAAAGTGATCAATGATTATAGCAAGTTCAGAAATAAAGAAATGTCAAAACAATAACTTCAATTCAAGGCCAAAACAAAAACCAAAAGATGGGGTTGGAGACAGAGAATGGAAAAAGAAAACTATGTGTTTATGCTGCTATGTAACCTAGGGCCCAGTTTTCTGCAAATGTGTATTTCTGCAAGGCCCATTGCAGGGTTATCTGCCCAAGTACTCTTAACCTGGCACTTGTCCTGGGGCTCTGTACACTTTCTACCCCATGACATTTCCCATTTCCCCTTTCCTTCTGCCGGAAAGAGCAGGGATTGTGGTATATTCTCCTTCCCTCACACTGCCATCACTGCCTCTCCCCACCCCTTCCATTCCCTCTTCCAGCTAAAATAACAGATAATCAATGTAGCTATTATTGAATTAAACGTGGAGCCCAAACAGGGCAAGGAAAGGGGAGGGGACCAGGAGTGGAGAGGGCAAAGATAAGCAGGCTGGCCAAATTCTGTCTTCAGAAACCAAAATGTGATTGACAGAAGTGTACCCAATCACAGGGTAAAGAGGGAGAGGAAGGAGAGGAGGGATGGAGAGGTAAAAGATATCCTGTTAGACTGAGAATGAGGAAACTGAAAAAACAAACTGCATGAGCTCTTAATTAAATGGCATGATTAAGCCAATAATGGGATAAGTTCCCATTGTTCTCTAAAATGGACTGAACTGTTGTGGTGTGACCATAGTTTAAATGGCAGTTCCACTTCTTTTTAAGCTTTTGTGTTCAGAATTTCAATTTTCATCAGTTATACAGAAATGTTACATGGTAACTGAGGCTGCGTTCACACTTAAATTTTAATTCAGCTTCAGTCCACTTTCAGGATGATAGAACACATCAGCAGACATGAAGAGCTGATGTGCTCTATCACTCTGAGGCCGTGTCTTCACGGCAACCTTATCTTGGATTCAAAACGTTTTCAATCCTCGGAGTCTGCACGGCAGTTTGGCTTAACATGCTTTCCCCGTGTTAAACCACCCCAAAGCGTGGTGAATCTCAATCCTGAATTCAACAGGTCTCACTCTGGATCGTGCGCTTGATTCATGTTTCATTTTTTACTGTGTGGACAGTACCGTGTTAAGGGATGAGAATCCGTGTTTAGGGTTTCCCTCCCCCAATAGCTTGCTTCCAAAGATAGTGATTTCATTGGAAAAATCCACCCCTCAAAACAGGCACTATAAAAATCCACTCATTAAAGCTACACTGTAGGGATCTAGCTAATTCATGCCTTATAACAATGTTGCAAATTTCTGCAATTCTGAAAGTGCTGACCTTTAGAAAGGGAGAGGAAAAGAAAGCCCCGGAGGTTCTGTTTTAAAGGCTGTGGCTGTGAAGGGGGCTTGAGTCGCTGCTGCTGCTGCTGTGTGCCCTGGGAAATGGGGAGAGGAGGGGAATCGCTGGCTGCCGGGCTGCCATTTTTCATCCATCCAGGCAAGCGGCAGCCACCCAGCCACCCAGCTAGGCTCCCTGAAGGGGTCACTTATGAGCGGCGCATTCATGCCAAGAGAAAGAGGACAGGGCAGCCCCGAAAAGCGGCTTTTAAAAAGTAGCCACTTGAGTCCCCCCTTGAGTCACGTACACCATGTATGATCCTCAGAATCTGGATCCAACGTGATTAAGTTAAAAGTAATGTGAACAGGCAAATTTGTGTTTGCATCCAGTTCTATTATTTCAGTTTAGGGAAAGCGAAATAAGCTTTCCGTGGGGATTCGCCCTGAAAGCGGACTGAAACTGGATTAAAACATGGGTGTGAACTTAGCCTGACTCCTTAAAAACTAACTTCTTCTGTTGCTCCTCATTCTACCCACATTTGCTATTAGTTCCCATATCAGACCTATTAAGTGCTTATCAGCAAGTTGCATTTGTGTGTATGTGAGATTTCCCAATCACAGCAGGTTTCACAGACAAGCTGGTACAAAAGCTTCCAGTGAACAATGGACCTCTTTCTTTAACTGTGAGTTCAAAGCATAGGATACTTCAGGATTCCTCAGTTGTAGGAAATAGATTTCTTCATAGCTATACAAAGAATTTTCATATATCCTGTGTGGTTAGGATGTCCTGATTTGGGTGTTCCTGGGAGGAAGGGTTGGGAATGCAGCCATGCTTTATAACAATTAGAAAAGATATGTAATAACAGCCCAGTAATTCACATCTAAATATGATGGATGTAGACCAAGCATAGGCAACATTCCAGGTATTGTCTCCTTTCAATTATCCCCCTATTGTAGAAAGGCATAGCTAGTTCCTCATCCATGGAGGCCAAAATAGCTATAGATTTTTTTACAACCTGTGGTGTGTGGGCTATATATTAGAAGACCACAACTGGCTCAGGCAGGACACGTCTAATGTGTGCACCAGCCCATGACTTCGAATCCCCATAAGGGAAAGTAGAACTCCAATTACAGGCTGCGGGCACCTGATGAGCAGCAACTACTGCGAAACTGGTTGTGTCCTGCCTGAGCCAGTGGTGGTCTTGTAATATATGATGAATGTATTTTAATTTCATCCAGTTCAGGATCTTCAGATCCAATATACAGCTAAGAAGTGCTTAATAAAAGAACACTTCCAGTGGTTATCTTCTAGAAGAACTATTCAGATGTCAGAGTAAGTTGCATATTGCCTTGTCATGCACCTGTCTTGCAGCAGATGTGGAAGATTCCTCTTTTCTCCTGTAACTACTGAAATTATATGGTTGTGGGCACAGATACAGCCTATGAATCAATAAAACATTTCCCTCCTCCCTCAAGCTGCTAGGACCCATCAACAAGGCCTGCAGAGGGTGAAGCAACAGTCTTTCCACTGCACTTAAATCTAGCTCTGCAACCAACAGAATAGCTAACCAGCCTAAAAAGCTTTGCTCTGAAATTTGAGACTTTATCCAATCAGTACTGAAAGCACTGACCTTTCCTAGCTGCTGATACCATGGTCTTCAATCTTTCTTTCAGAGGTTTCAGGGTTCAGATTTTAGAGCAATGAGCTGCTGCTCTTCTCCCTTACGCCAATGTATTTTGAGTGTTCAGACTGACTTATTTTTTTTCATCTTGAAATTGCAAGTGAGGGACATCATTTGCACAGACCCTCCCTGAACTAATTATGAATGAGGCCAAGTTACACACATTTCTGCTGATGCATTTGGAATGGAGATGGTTGTGATAGAATGAATGAAACTTTCAATCTTTCATATGTGGCTTTGGTTAGGTAAGTACCCTAAGATACTTTAGATACTATTGGATAGCTGATATAGACATTTGCCTCTTGTTGTTATTGGGTGCTTCCTATGTTACTTTATGGACTCATGCCTCAGAGAAGCTCCTCTAGTGCCAGATCTAGCATCATTTTAATGCAGCCCTGGACATAGAAATCATCCTGGAGCTGGCTACAAGAGGAGACTGCTCTAGATCCATGGGTGGATGGATCAACTGGAGCCCAGCACTAGTTTGCCAGGCTTTGAGAAATGACCCCAGTAATGGCCCATTTCTGGGTGCCTAGTGAAAATTGCCCTAGCCAGCAATTAGGGTGGCTGGATACCCTGGTCTCCAAATTTGGGCCAGGCTGTGGCAACATGGATAGTTCTTGGTGCACCCCACTAACCTTGTGAGATGGTCTGCAAACTAACACGCCCTGCTTGGAAGTTACTTCTATCTATATAACATTAATACTGAGGCCCTTTCCACATTTTCTGGAATA
The DNA here is from genome assembly GCA_023333525.1 of Aspidoscelis tigris stejnegeri. Classification (NCBI taxonomy): domain Eukaryota; kingdom Metazoa; phylum Chordata; class Lepidosauria; order Squamata; family Teiidae; genus Aspidoscelis; species Aspidoscelis tigris. The sequence goes on from JALMGA010000008.1 coordinate 47,900,818, forward strand.
TATCCTGGGATAGGGATATATTCTGGAATAAGGACAAGTGTGGAAAGACCCTGAGTTGTTTATTTTGTTATACTTTTCATGCATTTTTATTCTGTTCCTTTTTTTTCAATGTGATGTCAATCAATTCAGTTTAATGATATTTTGAAAATATAGTTTTGGCAATATATTAGGACTGTGTATGAGGAAAAGGGCATAGGTCCTAACTTTGGGCCCCTACTCTTCCTTGGTTGGTGTTCAGATCTATAGACTATTTGACTGCATGCATTTTTAAAAAGAAGGAATTAGTCTTGCCCTTTGCCTGATGCTTATATTTATAATGCACCATGCTATAATCTCTTTACACTTTTCTGAAGTAAGTTTGTCCCTCCCATCAACCCTGGAGCTGACACAGAGGATGGCAATGGATAATGAGAATTGCAGCAAAAACATGACATGGAAGACATTAACATCACATGGAAGAGAAACACATATGAATATATACATTCCAAGTCCTCCATCCCTTCCACCATTCTTCATGAGCTGCTCTCCTTGCCTGGTCCACCATTGGGTCTAAAGTAGTCTAAAGAGGGCTCCAACGTGATTTGGCAGATTCTGCATGGAAAAGCATATAATGCCTTTAGAATATTCACTAAAATAACTTCTCTATGCAGCATTCTTATCCAACAGCATGAAAATGTCAGTGTTGTGAGTTTTCCCAGAGATCATTATGGGACAGAAACAACAACAACAGAGGTTGCTGTTTTATAACCATTATAACAGTGTTTTATAACCATTGTAGAAACTTTTTTTTCATTTACAAAACTATGGCATATGGTGGAAATAAGCAATTGATGTGGCATTTATGACCGTCTTGGAACAAAGGTTGGTGTGCAACATATAAACTTAGTTATACAATACTTCCTACTGGTGAACAAAGTTCGCTGAAGTTCATTTGTAGGTCTTTCAAGTTAACGATTGCCAGTCAATTTTTTTTTAAAGCCTTAAATGGTGATATGTGTCTTAATTAGCAAAGCATTTAATAAGAAGTCTTGATTTTCGTCATTTTAGCTTTTCTCTTTCTTGATCCAGTGTCCATTTATAACATGTTTGCATACTTTTATCCATGCTGTCATGTCAAGAGCAGGTAGTAACAGTGAAGCACTTGCGCACACATGCGCCCACCTAGAGGCAGCAAGATGCCAGGTCAGTTAGCAGATTTCTTGGGGATATAGAGTACGTGGAGTCAAACAGGCCAAGAGTTGGGGTGCCAAAGAGTCGTCGTAAGTTCAGTAACTCAGTCATGAGTCAAGAATCGGGGAGTCAGGTGGGTTGCCAAGGAGATTCTTTGTTTGCAACATTGGGTGCAGAGTTGGGCATTTCTTAAGTAGGACTTGGAGAGTCACACCCCTGACGGTACAGCTGTTTTGCATGGAGGCAAGCTGAGTGGTGCAGATGTTGTCATTTTCTCCAGAGAGAACTCAGCTCTGGGTGTTGTGTATCATCAGAGTCTGAACAATCCCCATTTGGGGGGATAGAAGCAGTTTCCAAGTTTGGCCCCTGAGGCACACCTCTCTCGCTTTGTCTGGCAGGAGTGGGACCTTCCTCCAAGGAGCTGGAGAGGACACGAGGCATGGCACATGCAATGCCTTGTGAATCTTTACTCCACCTTTCTCTAACTTTTAAAAAATATTATTTTCATATGGCTATAGTAGGCTGTTATAAAAGCTTCTATTACCACACATGACCACGTATGTCAGGCACAGCTCTAAATCACACAGGTTTTGGTTTCGCAATCACTTTGCTGGTGAATACGACCCAGGACATGGTGAAGTAGAGATGAAGGATATTTGCATTTTTGAAAATATTTATTTATTCTGAGAAGTTCTTAAATTCATACAGATAGAATTAGAATATGCAAAGACATAAAAGATGGGCACTTGTAGAGCAGTGGAAAGAAATAAAACGTTGAAACAATAATCCTAATCAGTTTTAAAGAGAATAAAGTGAAAGGTGTTACATTTGAGTTACTATATTCTACAAAGCTGAAACATTGGCAAGGTACCAACTTAACTGCCTGGAATGGGCTGTGCAGGCAATTCCAGGCCAGTTAACATGAAGGGTGGCTTGGGGACTTTGCATGCTGAGTGCTGGAATGTTCTTGCTCTGTCCAGCAGTGTCAGCAATGCAAATGGATGGCCTCTTGGTTCAGTCTTGCCCTTGAATCCAAACACTGGATATCCTACCCATCTCTTACTGCAATGCGATGTTGCATCTGGTGCACAAGGGCAGCACAAGCCTGGTTGAGTGTGGATGCCTCATAAAACCTGTGGTTGTTGCATACACACCACTCCCTAACCATTTCCAATGCCATGGAATGCTTTTAACCTGTCCACAGAAAATAAGGATTGGGAAGAGCTTGGGATTCTGCAGGGATGCAACAGTAGATCATTGTGCAAACAATGGCGCTTTCTGCACTTCCAGTCCTGTCTGGGGGAAGGGAATAGTGCACTCCCAAGGACCTAAGTTTGTGAACTGTTAACCTAATCCCTTTAAACATCCAAGCAAACTGGTAGCCATTACTGCTTTACCTTGTGAATTGCAATACGTTGGAATACAAGTTGTCCTTTTAAAAGATTTCTCCCACTGGATAAAAATTAACAAATGCCTATTATGTAACTTACATTGCACTTTTTTACAGCCTAATTGATTTATATCAACAACTGCGCCATTTATATTTTATCAACCTGCCAGGTGTTGATGTAGTTAATCATTTCAAAGACTGAACCTTCCCCTAAGTACTGTAATCCATGAATATGAGTTCCTCTGAGGGACTAGAAGATTTTCTACATATGTTCATACTTATGAATGGGAAATGAATTCAGAAGAAACAAATAATTGTATGTCCTCTGCTGTTTTTTGTACAGATGTTACAGTACAGGTGTCATTATCATCATCCATTTGTTATATTGGTTGTGGATTACAGGAACAGTAGTTCAACAGCTCCTGGATACTTAAGATTGGGATACACTGGACTAGGCAAACCAATGGCGGAGGCATCTAGTGGTGGTTATGAATCACAATACCTCTATGAGGCAGTACACACTGGACACCAGATTCTGGGCCCTTATAATAGGATAGAGTTATTTCCTGGGTCCTATGAGTTCTCTATAGTTCTAGATAGAAATGGGACAAAGAGCTCCATGAAGGCAGTTACTAAATTATTTATGTTCAGATGTTTTTGGAGTTATTGATAGCCCAAACCTTTGTTCTCTTAGTAGTGGTTCCACTATTGGGCCAAAACCTGAGTTATTCACGGGAGGATAATAACAAGGAAAAATATGTATTATTTTGGCCTCTTTGGTGGAAAGACAAGCCTTTTTTCTGCCCTTACCTGGTTTAGATCCAGACCTGTGGTATTTGGCATGCAGCCAAAATTGGGAACTTTGAAGCCTTTGCCACCAACTTCAAAGCCATAGCCAGGAACTTACACTGGGACATGTTGCCTATTCCACTTTAGTCCAGTCCTTCCTGGAGTGGGATAGCTTAGTCCCAAGTAGAAAGGCCCCCAAGTGTATCTGCCAACATAAAAGGAGGCATACAGTTTTAATAAGGAAACAGATTTATGGATCCATTATGTTCAATAGAAGAATCTGTGTGATCGCAGATTTAAGGTGGGGGGACTAATGACCATGCTATTTGGCTTCTGTAAATACTGCTTATGCTGCATATGGAAAGTAAATAGGCCAGCCTAGGAACTGATTGTGGTGCATGAGATATGTGACCAAGGAGAAAATAGGTTCCCAAGAGTTTATTTTAGCTATAGCTTTGCTTCTACACACTTCCGCCTTTGTGGTCTTGCTAACACTAAGACATAGTGGAAGCTTAACTAACCATATGACAGATAGTTAAGATAACCTCAACAAACAGGAACTCTGTCTACAGGAAGCCACAAAGGAGCAAAAGATTCACTAACATGGGGCATTATGAATTGAGGAGAGGGTTTCATAAATATGGGGTTGGTTCTTTACTCCTAGTATTTTGGAAGCTAACTATCATGAACATACAACGTATGGTTCAGATAGTGGGAGGATCTGTACATGTAGTAATGTAGGCTGCAGTGTAATCAGAAGATAACCAATCAGAGTGTATTTTCTTATTTGAATAGAAGAAGAAGAGTTGTTTTTTTATACCTCACTTTTCTCACCTGACAAACCTTTTGTTCTTCTCCCTACAAGACAGACCTTGGGTGCATCCCCATGGGCTGCCATTACTTCGGGGTGGATTCGGGGCAGCCTTAATGTGAATCGTAGTTCGCATTAAGAAGTCTGCATGGTAATGGAGGACAGTGCGGGTTCAAGCGGAACCTGCCTGTCCCCATGAAAACCGTGGTAAACCCCTGCATTGGGGAATCGTGGTTTTCTCCTCCCTCTCCCCCCTGGGTACAAGCATGTCCCCCTTGCCTGATCTCACGATCCGGCAGGCACACCTGGGTAAGGGCTTGTTTTAGCGCATGGGCACCTGACAGCCCTGCACTCAGCTGATCAGCTGTCAGATGGAGTTATAGGGGCTGTCAAGTTCACAAGCGGAGCTCTGGTAAAATAAAACACAGCCGTGGCTTCAAACAATGAGCCACTTTCTCTTCCTATTTGGCCTCCCTGTTATGCAGTGTGTGGTTTTTGGAGGTTGTTACCAGATCAACTCTGGATGTGCAGATATCATAAGAAATGCTAACTACAAAACCGGAACTTGAAATATACCAGGTTTTGACATATGAATTTGGCTTTAGGATTGTCATAATTAAAAGCTAAAGGCAGACCATGAAACGTGGAAAGGCCTTAAAATAGCCATATTGGGAGAAAGACAAGCCTGGAGTTTAAAAAAAAGGACATAGTTTTCTCAAGTCACAAGCTGGCTGTTTGCAAAAGATAAAAGTCTGTATGCAAGAAACACAGCCTGAGATTTAATCTTGATTGAGTCAAGACAGAGTCCTAGCACCTAAAATGTCTTTGTTTTCTCTTTTTGGGGTAACAGATTTTTAAATAATGAAGGAGAAATAAAACCATGGAATCTGGGACAGAGATTGGTTTGTCTAATTTTAATAAAATAATAAAGAATAAAATGGAATGGATTTTTGGAAGAGATCTGGGTAAAATAAGTATACCAAAATTTGGAATTACTATCTAAATGGGAAATGGCCCATTTCACCAGTATTAGAATGCAGGATGTTGGAGGTGACTCACTGTTTACACCTTTGTTTACACCCTAACAGAATTGGGTAAAAGGTTGCTGATATCTACACACATTGAGTGGGTCTAGCTGAAGGGATTAAGTGAATCAGTAGAGGTGCTAAAATGTTAATTTAAGGTAAACTTTTGCAAATCAAACAGGGATACAATAGTTTACTCGCCATTCACACTTTTTGTCTGAGGGTGTCAAGGAGAGGTCAGGAGATGCACTGACTGGAAATGTTGTTAAGACTGGAGTCAAATACACATTTTTATTCATTAACAAGGGAAGAACATCAGCAGTTTTTTGGTTCCAATTTTTGCTATAAAAATGGCAGAGAAGAGATGGTTTTAAGGTTTTTTCTCCTTCTGGTCATCAGAGGAGGGAGGTCTTCTTCTGGCCATCATGGGAGGCTAAAGAGACCTGGAGAAATTTTTCTCCCCCCCCCCTTTTTCTTCTTTCTGCTACAGAGTTTTGCTGCAAGAGCTGCAGTTTAAAACTTTTGCATTCTGAATTTGGTTGGTTTTGTAAAGGCAATTATAAAGATTATTTTTAATGTATTTCTTTTGGATTTTTGTCCATTTTGGGGATCAGTCTGACTGAGACTGAAGGGATTCCCAATTTTTAAGTCATTTTCGGGTTCCTGAAAGAGATGCAGTTTGCTGTGGTCATGCATCTCTGTAACTTCAAACTTCTGCACATGGAGAAGACATCATTGGTGAGACAGAAGATTGGTATCCTCTATTCACTTTCCCTTATTTTTCTTTAGAACTTTTGGGTTAAGGGATCTTTCTAGTATTAGGAGTTTTCCATTCCCTTTCTGGCTGTCGTTTGCAATTGGTTTTTTTTTTCAATTTGTTTTGGGGTTTTTGTGAAGCTTTTGCTGCATAACTATAAATTAGTCGTTTTAATAAAAGAGGGATAAATTCAGTTAAATTCACAAAGATTCCTTAGTGGGAAATGTTCATTTCTTTAATCATTTTGCAGTTGTTGCATGCTTATTTCTGTTCTAGAAACGCTTCTGATATTTCATTTCAACTTCTTTTCTGTATTCCTAATAAATTCTTTGCCCTGGTTTAACAAGAAACTGGTTTTTGAGTCTAAAATGGGTTTTGTCTCTGTTTACTGGTTATTCCTCGTTATTAAAACCTGTGAAAGATCTTGCTACTGATTCCCCTGGGAAGTTTAAATTTGGTGTTCTTTGGGCTTCAAAAATAATCCAAATTATCCAAATTTTACTCCCTCCACAGTTGCTTCCAGTTTATTACTGGAGCAGAACTGGTATCAAGGTAAAGAAGGGAACCCAGCTCATTGATTGAAGCGACGGCTGTTTTAGTTATTTTACCGGAGCTCCACTCATGTGCTAGACAGCCATATACTCAACTGACAGCTGATCAGCTGAATGCAGAGAATCTGCCAGGCGCTCATTTGCTAAAGCAAGCCCTTACCCAGGTGTGCCTGCCGGATCACGCAATGAGGAAAGGGGGGACAGTTGTGATTGCAGCGTGCATGATGGGGACAGCGAAAACCTGACCACTAATGCTGCAATTGGCAATAACCCGGAAGCGTCTCCAGGTTCACCTTGGAGTACCCTGATCATAGGGACTCACCCTATGAAGTAGATGGGGCTGTGAGAGCTCAGAAAGAAGGCTGTGACTAGCCCAAGGTCGTACTTCATGGAGGAGTGTGGAATCAAACCAGGTAACTAAGAGTCTGACACTCTAACCACAACTGTGTTGTTCTGATGTAACTGCAGGCAAATTTCCCTGAGACACTTCTCTTGCTGGATCAATAAAGAGCTGTTTATTCTTCCTATTTTGGCATGGCTTATTGCACAGGTTCACTCCAAGCTAACAATCCCTTCGTGATGACACTTGTAGCATTCCTAGCTTGTAAACCTGATATACCTTAAGTTCTCAATAGTAAAGGGGTAAAAGCTAGGGATAACATGTCAAATTTGTTGCTTTACAAAAGATGTTCATTTTCAGGAAATCTAAAGAGGTCACCTGTGGTAGACACATATGAGGACATTAAAATATCACCAACTATATTGCTAGATGACATAGATGAAAATGTGAGCCAGTCTGACTTGTGGTTAGAGTGTTTGATTCTTATCTGGTAGTTTCCTGGTTCAGTTCCAGCCTCCTATGTGAAACCAGCTGGGTTCCCTTGGGTTAGTCACAACTCTCTTTCTGAGTTCTCACAGCTTCACCTACTTCATAAGCTGTCTGTTGTGGGGAGAAGAACAGAAGGTTTGTCAGCCACTTTGAGTTCCCTTAAAGATAAGAAAAGCGAGGTATAAAAGCCGACTCTTCTTCTTCTAGAAAATACACTTTGGTGGATAACTTTGGGAGCTAAGTCTCGCTGTATCTGAATCAATACGACACCAAGTCAACAAACCTAAAATATATATGAATGAAACAACAGAAAGGAAAATAAGATAAATGTGGCTTTATTCCATGCTGTGAATATTTCCTTCTGGCAAAATGGGGAAAAAAAATTCATTTAGCATTCTTTTTGTTACCCTGATCTAGAGACTTTCTATGATTATTGTACTGTAGTTTTATGCAGAAAAAAAAAGTCAGGATACTGAAAAAAAAAATTGAGAAACTCATTCTTCCTTTAAAACACAAACTTTTTTTGTAGGGTGGAGCTACAGAGAAATCCTTAAATGGGCATCACACGTTTGTTAAATATTAATATTTCAGGATGTGGAGTCAGACATGCACGATCATGCCTCCTAAGTCTAAGCAAGGTCAAGAGAAGTGAGAACAGCTAGCAAATATTTGGTACATAGAAGTCAGCCTACACACTGCTTTATGTAATAGTACAATTACTTGCCATATCCACAGGTCATAACAACAGCTACAGAACTGCAACTCATTACTGTTGGACGTTATTCAAAAGAAGACACAGAATAAATCTAATCGGTAAGTCATCTCTTTTATCTCTCCCTCCCCAACAGTTTATCTGTCATTTGTTTTACAAAGCAGAGAAACGGAGAAAGAAACAGAGTTAAAGTAAAAGATAAATTGAATTACTCTGATCCATTAGCATGCTTCTAAAGCACTTTAAAATGTAATCAGAGAATCATATTATTATGTCAGCTCTAATTTTAAATGAGAAGAATAAACACACAACATGATTTTTTAAATTCAACTACTCCATGTGCTCTTTCTAAAGATTCTGATTTACTTTTTTTATGTAAAACATTCTTAAAAGCGGACTAGCTGTTTTTAAACTTTTTTTATCATTACTGAATAAAATTGTTTTTAAAGGTCCAGTTTAGTCTGTGAGACATTATAGAAATGACCTCTGAAGCAAAGACTTACGTGAATGGAGGGCTTGGTGAAGAACCTGTAGACGAAGTTTCTAAAGATGGAGGTAAAAGGTAGGTATTTTTCTGCATCTGTTGGCTGATGATTCCCCCCTCCCTTTGAGGTTCATGGTGCTTTTTGTTCTGTAATCATTTTGGAGAAGGGACAATTTGCTTCCTTTCAAAGCTAAACAGTGTAATCTGTTCAAACAATTTTGTGGTTCTTTTTTAAAGTGCCAGAAAGCATCATCATTTAATATTGCAGTTGTTTTAATAGGCTGAGAAGGCAGAACACATTGTTGCCTTCTTGCTAATTTTACCAGTTTTGGATGGTGAGGAACACTTAAACATCACTAATAAGTAAAGGTTTTGTACATTATATTTGAACTGAATAGAGTAAGTTTATTGATTATTTAGCATTGACCATATCAAAAGCAATATTTCAAACCAAATATTATATAAAACCAGCATTCTGTCTGTCCTGTTCAACCTTCCAGATTGTGCTTTGTGGCTCCAGTCTTCACAACTTTAAGGATGAAGAGTGCCACTCTTAGGGTAGTGTTTCTATCTAGTCCCCTAAGTAATATATGCAGATTAGTCTTGTTGCCAAGTGATTGACGGTTCTCTAGAGGATCTGAATTGCTGTCACTATAATTGCTGGTAACTTAGGACACTTTTTGAGAGAAAATCTCTTTGAGAGCTCCCCATGGCTCATTGCTAGTAAAGTCTAATTTGTTTGGTACGTGTGGTTTCTTTTCTTCTTAAAGAGCCTCTGTTTTGAGCAACATAAATTCAGCTGTGGCTGCTGGTTTTCTCATTCCTGCTCCTTTGAGCACAGAGAAGGCTCATCCATTTGCTGAAATTCTGCCTGATATATTCATAAAAGTCTGTTAGGAGATAACTTAGGGCAGTGATGGTGAACCTTTTGAGCTTGGTGTGTCAAAATTCGCAAGAAAACCTAGCTTAACTCGAGTGCTGTGTCACATCTAGAAATATCCATAATTTTGTGATATATGTAGCTCTAGTAAAAAAAGTTATATTTTTGATATATGTATTTTATTAAAAGCAAAAACAATTCTTTACATTAGTGACTTTTGTTGCTGAATTTCGTTTGCTGAATCTTCAGTTGAAAGCTGGTATTTCGTACACTTCAAGAACAAGCAAGCACTACATGCCCAGGTGACCAGGTGTGACCAGGTGTGTCACCCAGAAGGACTTGGTGTGTCACCTATGACACACGTGTCATAGGTTGGCCATCACTGACTTAGGGCAAAGTCGGTACTGTAATGCTGATACTTTGCTTCCCTGTTAGCATTGCACAGTCATCCCCAGCAGTTTTTAAATGGGTAGTGATGTTTATTGTATTAATTATGTATATATGTATTATGTATTATTTTAATAGCTTTCTGTGCTTTTATTGAATTTTGGTATGGAGAGGAAAATTGCTAACATTTCTGATCTTTTGGTCATCTTTTGGTCTCTTATTTTAAATGTCTTGGTCAGTGTTCAGATTCAGTTCCAGACGAATAAGATCCATTAATTCTACTCTCTTTCCTTTTTGGGGTATACAAGGCCCACCTTCCAGTTACAGTTTGGAAAATGCTGTACCTGAATAAAATAATCCACATTAAACTATAATGCAATTTCAGAACCTGTAGCTTGAACAAAGTCTCAACAGTCTTGCCTGAGCGTGGAATATGAGCAGAGTTAGGATTGGTACTTGCATGGGAAAGTGCTGAAAATATTGGAGACTAAAAACTAGCATGGAAAGTTGAAACATATCCCAAAAGAAGGCAGAAAAGGCCAGAGAGGGCCTTTCTCAGACTGTGCTCGTGACAAGGACTATCTTCATTGTGGGTAACCCGTTATGGCCCAACAATGGAGGACAAGAAGTGCCCAGCCTCCCTAGGGTTAGACAGATTTATGGATGACAGGTATATCAATGGCTACTAGAATGGACATCTAAGTACATCTTCCAGGCTGAGGGGATAGGCAGGATGACTCTAAGGCCATTTGCTGCGCTTCAAGAGCAGGTGAAGGTTTTTGCCCTTGTCTTCTGCTTCAGATGCCCATGCTCAATTGATGGCCCACTGTGTGGGACAGGATGCTGGACTAGATAGACTGTGGCCTGATCCAGCAAGGCTCCTCTTATGTTCTTATGTTGCTAATCAAGATTATTTTGGCTAGGCACACAGAAGCAGTGCACTTCTGGCATTGCTTCCGAGTACCCAGTGAAATAGTACCAAGTATCTGGGTAGTCCAATACCCTGTGTAGATCTAGTGAGACTGGTCCATAGTGTAGGTGAGCTATTATGTAACTTATGGGAATTCACTGAGCCGGTTTGCTCCAGGAAAGTCTAACTTGATGGTACTTTCCCCTGTTACCTAGCTGAACAGGCTATACTTCCTGAGTGCTGATAATTGCACATTGTATTACGTATTAAGATGTTGGATGATAATATGATTATTTAAAAATTAGCTTAAATCAAGAATAGAAATGAGAAATACCAATTTTTATAACAATAGTACAGGCTGAAAATTTAGCAAAAATGTTTGGTGAAAGCAGGAGAAGGGGCCACCAAAAGTGAGAGGGATGGAGAAATTCTTGTTTTAGGATTCCTCCCTCTTTATTCCACGGAAGTAATACCTTCAAAACAAATTTAAAAAAATTCAAGAATTCATATTCTATACTTTTAAGTGCTTAAATAAGCAATGTTCGCAATTACTGGAAAGAGCAGATTTCTCTTCCATTACTCACTGTTCATGGTTGGAGTGAGCACATTGCATGCCCTGTTGTGAGAATGGTATGAAGGTGCTCTGAAGGTCTTCAGAGCTATAGCATGTGGCCCTCATGTTCTCATCCCAGCTCTAATCCACCTTTTCCAGCTCAGAGAATTCATGAAGGAGGGCAGACTGGCTTGCAAACCATCTCTAAGCTGTCTCTAAACCACCTCAGAAGCACTTTTCAATCAATTGTGGACACAGCCTTAAAGTGTAGTTTTAAAGCTCAAAGAGTCAGTACTTCCAGGTTCATGGCCCAGTGTGTCCAATAGGATCGTTGCCCCTACTTCCCACATGCCAATATTTACTTATTCTCCATTCTGACAAGCATGCCAAGTTGGTTGCCTGGTTGTCCTAGCAACTGACTGGAACTAATGGTCAGACTTTCAGGCAGGGCTTTCAGTGCCCACCTGCACAACAGAAGGTTACTGTACCAGAAGCAATTAGTGACCAGATTTCATTCCCTCACTATTCTATACAGGGCAACCAATGTAAATAAGAATGCAGCACAGGGTACTACTTTCTGGACAAAATGGCTGACTTCCAAACACAGTCATGGTTTGTTCCCCACTACTAACTGTTAGACTTGGCTTATTTCTGAAAATCTCAAAACTCTATTTATGTTTTATTCAACAGTAAAAAAAAGAAAGAAAAAGAGAAGCTCCCAAAGGTCAGCCCTCTTGCAATGGTAGGTTCTGTCTTGCATGTATTCTGATTTGTAATGGTTACATATGCTGGTTAGTACAGGTGGGAGATGTACTTGAAAAGCTTTTAGAAAGTGCTAGGTTGATGCAGAACAGACTAACCAACCGGTTAGGAGATCAGCTTTGCTCCCTCTCTAAGGTCACTTCCAGCTCATATATTCTTTTGTTCTATGGAAGAGGATTCAGCACTGGAGCTAATTATCAGGAAGCTGACTCTTCCTCACAAGAAGTTTTCAAACAGAAGCTGGTAATCTGTTCCACAGAAAGGTCAGCGGTGTCCTGTGGATCAGAACTATGGGCTGAGAAGGGGTGGAATGGATGCTAATTAGATGCTCATCTTATTTTATCTCTCTGAACCATGTTTTGAGCTGATGCGCACCAAGACACAGTTCAGGTGGACCAAAGTGGTGTGTTACCCTGCTATTACCACGGCTTTCACCACAGGCAGTTTCAGGGTTTGGGCTCCTCAATTTTAGAAGGCAGGAAAACACCAATCCTAACCATGAGCTTTGGCAGATTAATGGATCTGATCTAGGTTCCGATTGGTTTTAATTTTGTTGCTGGTGTTAATCTATTTTCTACTTATTTTAGATGTTTCTATTGAATGTCCTATTATATATATCATCCCCAGGATTTTTAAAGAAATGATAAGATAATTAATGCTGGAGGGGGAGCTAATGTGAAACCTTCCAGATGTTGAACCACAACTGCCATTAGCCCTTGCCTCAGGCCATTCTGTCTGGGACTGATGGGAGTTACTGTTCAATATTATTTATGTAGATGTACCTGAGAAACTTCTGCTATTCCTCTAGCTTCACTAAATTGATCAAGTAATTGATCAAATAGCAAACAAGACTCTGTCCAACTGTACAATTCTATACTACTCACACAAGTAGTTTAGGATGACCTTAGATGGTCTTCAGGTCATATTACTCACATTATTTTAATTTAATTTGTTTTCCAAGCAGGCCTATCCCTGTTAGATCGTCTTAACCAGAGTCCTCATTTTTACAGGACTCAGCCTATCCTGGCATGCCAGGCTGTCTTCACATCCTCAGTGTGAGGGTAGGGGAGGCTAAAGGAGGCTGAACTGTGCTGTGGTGGATGGATCCAGTCTTTCCTTCGGCCACTCTATCTAGTGTTTTTATGCAAATTTATTATTTTTAAAAAAATTAACTTCATGTAGACGAAAAGCACATAAAAAAGGAAGAGGTGTGCGGAGGTGGGGGAGTAGGCTTATAAAAGAACCGCAAACACACACCCTTGCTTTCCTTGAGTGACAGAACAGCATTCAATAAGAAAGGAGGGGTTGAGAGTCAAGAGTTCCATGGAGGAGGCTCAATTCAATCATGGAGGAAGGTGTGAGCAATGCAACCCAAGTCAGGGATGGTCTGAAGATGACCTATAACGATCCAGGTGTGAGCACAGCTGAGGCCTATTTGTACTTAGGCCTCAAGTAGTGAACCTCTGGGGAAGAGCGTACGCATGTCGACTAGGCTGCTGCAGCCTACAAGTGTGTCCGTCCTCCCCAGAGGTTCAATAATTGTTGTGATTCACACCTTTACCAACATTTACCTAAAGCTTACCTGAAGCATCGGCAGCACAGCCATTCACTGTGCATCCAGTTCACTGTGTTTGGTGGGCAGGGAACGCGGCATCTGCACAGGTGTGGTGGCGTTGCCGATGCTGATCAATCACTCACTCATGCTGTGATTGGACCTCCGATCCCTGGGAGTGGTGATCAATCACAGCATCGCAAGAGGGGCATTCAATCAGGGGTTAACCTGTGATCAAAGACACCCCTCTCACAATGGTGTCTGCCTGGCCAATCGCAGCAGCGAGAAGGTAGGACTTCTGGCTTAGGATGCAGCAAGGTGGGCTGGTAAACTGGGGGATCATTCGCATTTCTGGCTGGTAAGGGATGCTTTGGGGAAACTTTTCTTCAGGCAAATGTGAATGGTCCACCTGTACCTGAAGTTTACCAGCCTTAGTTTATGGCAGCCTAATCAGGTAAGTGTGAAAAGGCCTCTGGTACGACCTCAATTGTGAATTAATGAATAAGCCATCCTGTCTTAGACTTGTGTGGCCAGGGCCTTAGATTGCCTAGTCCAGATGCAAAACAGTTTAATGTTAGGGAGGGTGGTAGTATGGAACAGTAGTTTGTTAGCTTCCCTATTGTACTAGAATATCCTTGGCAGAACTATCATTTAATTTGTGCATATGGTTCCCATCATTGTATGTGCACTGATACTCATATAGAAACACCACCATCTGTTGACCTCTGTATAGTTCTGAGCATCCATGAGCTCCTCCTCTCATGGTCTCCAGGGGAGATTTCGCACTTGCCAGCATACCAGACCAACGAGCATACTAGGAGTCTTCCTTCTGCATGTTGATGTAGTCTAAGGGGAATGGGCTTCCTTTAAACTGCATTAACAAGTGGCCAGTGCAAAACCATCCCAAGTCCATGGCTTTCCAGCTGTTCCACCAGGCTCATATTTCATCGGCTTTTATTGGGTACGATTGATATACAGAACCTTCTGGATACTTTGTTCCTTCTGTTGGCTTTTCTTCCTGTTATGTCTCTGTGGCCAGAGAAAAATGAATGAATTAGTGTTGAATAGATGTCGAGTGATTATAGATTTCTCCTGCAATGTGTGTACTTAAGTCTGAAATAGGCCATGTATATGTTCTTTCCAATTTTCTGAGACTTCAAACAGTGTCAGAAAGTGCACAGAGTGTGTGAAATTTATTTTCATGTGTGGTTTTTCTTCTGTTTTCAGTTCCGTTATGCTGACTGGATAGATGTATTACTAATGGCAGTAGGCACAATCATGGCTGCTGCTCATGGAGCTTCCCTTCCAATCATGATGATAGTTTTTGGGGATATGACAAACAGTTTTGTTGATTCTGGAAGGAATCATTCTTTCGGTAAGAGCTTACCTGTTATTAATTCAGAAATTCACTTCCTTACATAAAAAACTCACCACAGGTATGGGTGTCACAAGGAAAACTACCAGAGTTTTTGAGTTGAATATGAAATCACACTGCAGTGGCTTGGGGCACTCTATGAAGCTTATGGGCAGGAGAGCTGGAATTGACAAGGGGAAATATTTTTTCACTCATAGCGTCTTCAGTCAGTGGTATTTATTGCAAGAAAAGGCGGTGACAGCAACCAATCTGGATAGCTTTAAGAAAGGATTACCGTAGATAAACTCATGGAGGACAGGCATATCAATGACTACTAGAATCGATTCCCAGGAACTGCCTCCAGGTTGGTGAGCCAGGCAAGATGCCTCTAAAGTCGTTTGCAGGGATTCAAGAGCAGCTGAAGGTGTTGCCTTTGTCTTTTGCTTGAGAATGTCCAGAAGCAATTGGTGGGCCAGTTTGTGAGACAGGAGGCTGATCTAGATGGGCTGTTGCTCAATCCGTCAGGGCTCTTATTTTTTATTTTTTGTTTTCATTCATGTTGCTTGGTTTAGGAGTAAGCATCCTAAAAATATTTTGTTACCACACAATTTTATGTTGATAAATGATTCTGGTACATCATTGATAGTCTCCCCACTGCAAAACAGAAATTTTGAAGGTGATAGCAGGTATAGTACCACACCACATTCATTACAGTTGATGTTTACTTTTTCATGTGTGCTTTGGCTGAGGGTCCCCTAACATATGCGTAGTTTGCTGCATTCAGGGGAGTCAATTTTCATTGGATTTTGCATAGCTACCTCCAGCACCAACCCATTCTTCCCTTCTGCCCCCTGCTTTGCCCCATATTCCATAAGCCACAGTGGGTGCAGCTATTCATGAGTAGTACATAAATGAAGGGGAAGTTCACCAGGTTCAGGTCAAACTATTACTACAACAAATGTTGTTTGCTTAATTGCACCAAAACATAGTGAACTGCCTTTTGTTGAGTTAGACTGGAGTTCCACCTAAATGAATGTTGTCTGCACTGGCTGGCATCATCAGGTTTTTGAGCAGGAGTTTCTCCTTATCTGAGTGAAGATGCCAAAGTCTTGACGGTTGAACTATGTACACTCCCAGTTTGCTCTGGCTTTTTCCTGAATACTGTCCTAGGACCTTTCTACATTCATAACTCTGTAGTCCAAACCAGTGATTTTGGAACAGGGCTGGTCAAAACCATTCCCTGTCCTGGCCTTGAAGCTCAAACAGGCTATACAGCCAGGCTAGAAGAAGGATTAGGAACAAAAATTGAGCTCCTGGGGGCTTTGCTGTGCTGCCAAAATCAGTCCCACAGTAGTGGAGGTGTGCCTTCTTCCTGCCTTTGTGTTTCTGACTAGGGCTCACTGGTCTACTGGTAGTCCCAATCAGGGTCTCCCAGATCAGGAGTATGCAACATCCAGCACGGATGGAGTGTACCAGCAGCGGACAGGGCCTCAATCAACCGCAGTAATGTGCAGACTGATGAGGACCGGAAGCTGACTATGAGGGTTCCTAGTATGGACTGAAGGTCAGCACTGAAAGGCCCTTCCTTGTAGATCCCCTGTTAAAGTTGTCAACATGTAATAGCTTTTTCTACCAAGGTCTATTTATATTTACTTTCTTGAAATAGGAATTGTTCAGTTTTTATGTCTAAGAACAGACAGTATGCACACATTTCAGGGCACCCATACTATTTTCTCCAGTGTGTCTCTGCAAAATTCACAAGACTTCATATTGAAAAAGCTGCGGTATATATCCTTTGGGTGTTTCCTAGTTCACATAAGCAAATATGAAAAAAGGCCATTGTAAATTAAGATTGCCCAAATATTGTAATTTTTAAGAAAGATCTAAAAAGGCACTTTTTAAATTTATTTTGGGATTTGGAAGTTGATGTGTTGAACTGTCTCCAGTTTATTCTAGTGGTTTAAATGCATAGTTTAGTTTATTATTTATGGCAACCCTCTGAATTTTTGTCCTGCACACTGCCCTGGTTTTTCAAAAGGAAGGGTGGGATATGGAATCTTGTGAATAAATGAATCTGCCCATGTTCAAAATTATTGCTTTCTATCCCACCCCTCTTAAATAAAATAGATTATTTCAATGCCCCAAGTTTGCACTGGGTGGGCTCTGTTTGCAAAAACTACCTGACCTCTTGTCATTTCTCAGCATAGGTTTGTGTGAACTACATGCAATCACATATATTATATTGTGTTTAATTTGTGCACAAAACACGTATACATAAAAAAAAATCATTACTTAACTCTTCTTTTTTTCCATTTAGGTAATATTTCTTTTGCCAATATTTCTTTTGCCAATATTTCTTTTGCCAATATTACTGAGATGATGTCTGAGACACTACAAGAGCAAATGAATAGGTACTTTGCATTTTTCATACATCTTGCAATATCTGAGATCTGAATGCAAATGTTTTAATGCATCAAATTAGTTCATGTTCTGTAATAGTATACTTTTGATCTTGAGTAAAGGTATAGGGCTAATTTTGACATGGCCATTTTGATTGCAAATATTCAATGACCATTCTGTAAATATGACTTTACCTTTTTTTTGCCTCTTCCAGCTTTCCATTTTGCTCCACTTCTGTTGATTTCATATACAGTTTTGGATTGTTCTAATAATCCCCTTCCTTTCATGTCTCTTATGACCTTATTATAAAACAGGCTAATTTATCAACACTTTTCTTTATATGGTTTAGTCTTTAGACTTTTGAAGACACAGCCCATATATACATATATGTCAGAACAATATGCATTCTGAACAAAGGGCAAGCCAAGACTTGTTTGTCTTAGTCATCAGTTCCTCATCACAGATGCAATACGACTTGTTGCGTGTGACGGGAAAGAACAGGGAGAAACAAGGCAATTCAGACTCTGATGGGTGGATTAAAAAAAAGAGTTCTCAAAGTGTTTAATTTATAAATCAGTTACATGCCTTGACTGTTGATGACTTGTGCAAGAACATGTAATCCTTCCTAGGTTGCCTTCTTCATGTCTGTCTTTAAAATTATAAATAAGGAAGAAAAAACTTTTTTAGTTTCATCTTTGCTATGTGATTTCCCTGTGATGTTGATTAGCAACATCAATGGCAGCAGTGAGAGATAAATGGGCTCTCTCCAGACTGGAAGAGGAAATGGCTGGATCTTTTTTGAACCTGTAATTGCCCACCACCAATGCTGCCAGATGGCAGGAAGCAATATCAAATGCCTACTTTGTTTGCAGGCTCTTTGCGTTATGATTCCTGTTGCAAAATGCTATACCCATATGCTATCCCACTTCCCTTTGGTTTTCTAATGGATATTTTGGGAGAGTAATAATAACATAAAGGGCTGGCAGATGAGGTAAGCAATTTGGTATTCAATTGACTAACCTATGACTATATTGGAATGGCCACAGATATGTATGGCAATCCCAGCACAGTCCTAGGAGAACTGAGTTTTTAATCCACATTTGGAGGCACCCATGGGGAGAGAATTACACAATCCCTCATTTGGCAGTAAGTTCAAGGGTTGTTTGCCTTTTCAGTGGCTTCCTGTTTGATGCTCATAATTAGGAATGGAAGCACATGAGTTTGTCTTGGCTTACATAGAACACTAAGTGTCACACTAGGTGAATGGAAATCTACACACCAATTTCCTGCCCTTGATCCACATTAAAAATCATTTTCAGTGTTATTACTTTTACTGTTTACATGCTCATCTCTACTTCTTTTTGCTCATCTAACTTGGAACTTGGTGCAATATGCAGCTGAAAGCAAGGCTCTCAATTAAGCTGTCCTCTGCTCCATGGTTTCAATGTCCAAATTGCCACTGGTTTCAGGGAAGATGAAAGGAAACACTTCTCTAGTTACCCTGTGAGATTTGCGCCAAGGAATGTGACAAAACTGATTTACATAACAGTATTTGGAGAATAAGGCTAACCATGGCCACATTCCCATTACAAGCTTAATACGGTTTCCCTAAACTGAAATAATAGAACCGGATGCAAACGCGAATTTGCCTGATCCCATTACTTTCAATTTAATTGTGTTCGATCCAGATTCTGAGGATCACACGTGGTGCACGTGACTCAAGGGGGACTCAAGTGGCTACTTTCTAAAAGCCACTTTTCGGGGCTGCCCTGTCCTCTTCCTACTGGCATGAAGGTGCCCCCCATAACGGACCCCTTCACGGAGCCTAGCTGGGTGGCTGCCGCTTGCCTGGATGGATGAAAAATGGCACCGGGCAGCCAGCCATTCTTTCCCCCCCTCTCCCCATTGCCCCGGGCACACAGCAGCAGCAGCAACTCAAACCCCCTTTGCTGCTCACCTCCACAGCAGCCTTAAATATTCACACATCTCCCTGAACCTGCAACTGCTTTCCTTTCTTTTCCCTTTCTAAAGGTTAGAACTTTCAGAATTGTGCAGAATTGCAACATTGTTATCAGGTGTGAAGTGGGTAGATTGCTACAGTGTAGTGGGTGCTGTAAAGGGTGGATTTTTACACTAAAATCACAATCTTTGGAAGCAAGCTATTGGGGGAGGGAAACCCTAAACATGCATTCTCATCCCACTAAAATGGTATGAGAAAGAAATATAAAATGTTTCAAATGCACGAACCGGAGCGAGACCTCTTGAAATAAGTGTTAACATTTACAACGCTTTGGGGTGATTTAACATGCAGAAAGTGTGTTAAGCCAACCTGACGTGGGGACTGCGAGGATTGAAACCGTTTCAAAACCGTTTTAAGCTTGTAATGGGAACACGGCCTACGACTGATGACCCTTTCTGCACTGGGACTTATTCCAGACTATATCTGCATGTTAGACAAAAGGCCCTCTGAATTTTGACGGCTGTAATTTTTGCAGTATTGGAGGTGTGTGCCTTTGAATCCCAGTTGCCTGAGATCCAGATCATGGCAATGCTACTGCATTTCACTGCATTTCACTCGTACTCTGAGGCACCTCATTGGTGCGTGGTTGACCACTCTGGGAAAAACAGTGCCGGAACTGATAGAAAATGGAGTTAATTGGCTAGAATGGTGAACTAGGAGCTAGGAGACCCAGGATTCAAATTCCACTTCTCCAGGGTAGCTCACAGATGGCTATTGCTGCCTTTCAGCCTTATCTCTCAAGGTTGTTTGGAAGAGAAAAGGGAAGAAACAATAATAATTTTCCTTTCTTTTCTTTAAAAAGAAATTGTGTTGCAAATGCAAAAGACTAACATAAATGCTTTCCCTCCATCTGCCTCTGCACCCTTGTACTTTCAGATATGCAATTTATTATTCAATAATAGGAGCTGCTGTGCTTGTTGCTGCTTATGTGCACATTGCATGCTGGACACTTGCGGCAGGACGCCAGGTCAAGAAAATTAGGCAAAATTTCTTTCATGCTATTATGCGGCAAGAAATTGGATGGTTTGACGTCAATGATGTTGGGCAGTTGAATACTCGTCTTATAGAGTGAGTACAACTTACACTCATGTTTAATGTTTTGTTTTTCAAAAAGTACTTAACTAATAACTTGAACAGCTAATTTGGTTGGTATGCTTAAAGAAAGAGGTTGTTTTATAAGTACAGAATTGCATATTTTGGGATTTTGAAATAAATTGCCAGCAGTTATTAGCTCATTTTAATTACATGCCCCATCTGTGCTTGAGTTGATTTTTCTTCTGAATTAAAGAAATATATAATTATACTTACCAACTGATTTTCCTATACAAATTCATTTCAGCAAACGTGTCCTGATGCTGACTCATCAGCCAACCAGACTCAGAGACAATAATCTATGATTAACATGGTTAATGGGAATGCATCCTCCCTTAATGTTAGCAAACATGTCAGAGAAACTGGGAAAAGCTAGAGGGCGTAAATTCACAGCAACCATGTGATGTTTTAATTATTTGTTCTCCCTTAGTGAGTTTCTCTTCTCCTTCTCATACACACATATACACACCTCTTATTGCTAAGACTGCTTTCAGTCTGCAAAATCTGCAAGTACTCATTGTAATTGTAAGGCAAGGCTATAAAATACCTAAAGAAAAAGCCAATTGGATCCTGGCTGTATCAGCTGACTGGCTAACAGGACAGGGGGTGGACCATGAAGAAATTAAGCAGGCTTCTGCAGGTTCCCAAATGGTGGTCATTCATAGGCCAATTTGATCTGAGGTGTCTTACAGTTCTTAAAAATCAATGCACATATGAAAGACCCTGAAAAATGATTGGCCAGGAAAATGAAATGAACATCTGCTTGCTTTCTATGAGAAAGTGGGGAGAAGCATGCAGAGGGAGAGGAAATAACTAAAACATCATATGATTGCGGTGGATTTCTTCTATATTTCTGGTGCCATGTTGTCCATGGTTAATACTGTATGTTTTTCGTTTTTGTTTTAAACTCCTATTTAAACCTACGCAAAAAAGAAATAAGTGATTACATGTAAATGTGTATTAACGTATGATAATTAAAATTACTGATAAATAGCACACGAAGACTTAACCATTTATCTTTAACTAAATTCATTTGAGATTGATGCCAATATGTCATTTGTTCAAATAACAAAGGTGCAAGTAGGTCTTCAGTACACTGCACTCTTGGAAGCTCATGCTGTTTCCTCCAGTGTCTGATTATAAGTGGTTTCTGCAAGTATAAGCAGAAAACGAGAAAATGCAAAATGGGGTGTTTCCCCTTTACTGAAGTTTACACTATCCATTTTATCTTTTCTTTTCAGTGATGTTTCCAAGATCAATGAAGGATTCGGGGACAAAATGGCAATGCTGATTCAAGGCGTTTCTACATTTTTGGCAGGATTTATAGTTGGTTTCACTCAAGGATGGAAACTGACTCTTGTAATACTAGCAGCCAGTCCTGTTCTGGGTCTCTCAGGTGCAGTTTTTGCAAAGGTAAGTAAATTTTTGCTGAAATGCAGGAGTACTGCACTGTTAACATCTTCCAGTTATGGAACCACTATTGTAGTTCTAAATATAAGTTCACCATCTAAATATGAGCTCATGGCCTGTGTTCCCGCTTGATTTTTTAAATCCCATTTGGACTTTTAAAATCTGGATTCAGGACTGAGTGCACAATCCAGATATTTGCATTTGCCTGAGGATAACATGGGCTACATGCGAATACTGGCGTTCCCTCTCACCACCTAAATCCCCAGCACAGAAAAGCAGGACCTTTTAATCTCTGCCCTTTCTCCAACCCCTGTCAAGGAGGCAAAGGGGATTCTCTTCCTTCTCTGCTTTGATTGCTCAGCCTCCCCCTCCTCTCTCTCTCCCTCCTTGTTAAAAACAGCCCATCAGCCAGCCCTTGATAATGCAGCAGTAAGGAATCCCGTCTTTGCCTCCAATAGAGAGATCACTGGTCTGTAATATAGCTCTCTTGTTTGTGCGCTAAAGCTGTCACCTTTATATGAATGGAGGGAGTGTTTGATCTGAAAGCTGGTGATGGGCTGTAGGGAGAGGGTGGGGGGAAGGCAATAACTTCACAAATCAACTTTCTCCTGAGGGAAAGCAAGAGGGGATGCTGTAATCTATAGTTACAGTGTTGCTTTTGAATGTATCAGTGGCATTCAGGGGAAATCCAAGCCTTTTTAGCTAGCATTTGCAGGCATGGCAAGGGATGGGGCAGACCAGATGTGAAATCCCACCCATAGGCATTGGCCAGAAACATACGGGGGGAGGCTGATCTCTGCCGCAGATAGTCCCGTAGCATTCTCAAAGGTGAAAAAAACCAGGCTGAGCTCCTAAACAGGACTGAGAACAGTTTTAAAAAGGACCTTTTTTCTACAGATTTTAGCAGGATAGTCCTCATTAAGTCCGGAATAAAGAAATAAATGGGATCTTTTCTGATCCCAAAAATAGATTCGATTCGGATTTAAACTTGCATGGGACCCACCCTTGGTTACCTCTGCATTTCATGGGTTTATGCCACAAATCAAAATATTAACAAGACCTAGCAAAATATCACCGCCACCACCTTCACAACAGCAACAGATACAATTTTGTTTGTATAGAAATGAGGAACATTCAAATAGTACGTAATATATAACCAGCAAGTTCCAAAATGTGACAACATAAAACCAATTAATAATTTTATGTATGTGTGTGTTTATATGCATGTATATTTGTGTGTATATATAGGGAGAGAGAGAAAGAGAGGGATAGGGATAGGGAGAAGTATAATCTAATGGAAATTACAGTTTACTGGCTATGTCATAGTAAAACATGACCTTTTCTGCATCCAGATAAAGAGGCCATGCAGTATGTATTCTGGACTCCGTATCTGCACTTTAATGTAGATCATAAAAGCCCCACCCACCCCCTGGTCTGGCTTTGTTAGATGCATCCTTAATCCGGATCACTAGTAGTACCATTTAATCAACATTATCATGGGGATCAGTGCCCTGATCTGGAACATGTGAGCCGTGGGGTGTTCTAATCCTGATCAGCACCATCCCCCCCACACCTGCCCACAATCCAGATCAGTCAACCAGACTACTTCTGACCCACTTACCTTCGCAGTGATCCAAGAAGTAAATGCCCATATTATGCAAAAACAATGTTACCAAAATGATGAGCAAATTTATGAGCAGAATGGAACAGGTGCTCAGCTTCACGTGGGATTGTGTTGAGTGAAATTATGTTGTTTTCCTGCAGGTTCTTTCTTCCTTCACTAACAAGGAACTTACTGCCTATGCAAAAGCTGGATCAGTGGCAGAAGAAGTTCTGTCATCGATTAGGACAGTAATGGCATTTGGAGGGCAGAATAAAGAAATTCAAAGGTCAGGATAACTTTTTGTGCCCTTGGTTACTTTTAAGTGGCTATTCTGGTTGGTTGGTTGCTTTTCAGTTGTTCCGAATTTATTAAGCAGTGGAGTGGATGTACTTTTTTCATTGTTGATCACTGAAAGGATTCCTTTAGAGTATGCAGAGCCCATCTATACAGTAGAATTATCCAAATGCCACAGATGGGCAATAGCTCCTAAGGCAAGAAGGCTTGGTTCTAACTACATCTATTAGCAATAGATTTCCAGTGATATCTATGGAGTACTCTTCAGGTACCTGAGACCCTCCAAAACTCATGGAATACAAGTCTCGTGTCCCTAGGCAGCACTTTTCCAGATTCTTGCCAGGCCTTGGAGAGGAAACAGGGATTGCTACTCAAAAGCTGGGAGTTTTTTGGTATGTCTTTCGGTTCCCAAGGTTGGAAGGGAAAATTATCAGGAATTAGGAACATTGGTGTGTCTATACTTTCTGTGAGCTTATAATAGAACACAGCCAAAGAGTTGATACAATATTTCCTTGGGGTAACTTCTAATACAAGCTTTTTAACAGGGACCCATTTGAGATTTGTGGTGGTGGTGGTGGTGGTGGTGGTGATGATGATGATGATGATGATAATTTGCATGCTTTTGGCCTTGTTCTTTAGAGTATGCAGAGCTCATCTTGCTTTTCTCCTAAGAGCCCACCGCCTAAATATTCTGCAACTGTAAATGTTTAGTGTTTAATAGAGGCAATCTAGAGAGGCAAAGAAGCAAAAAGATGGCATGATAAGATGGCTTTGATTAGGATACAAGATCCAGTCCGTAGTGGGCCAGTAGACCAGCCCAGAGGGCCTTCTAGAGAGTTTGTCTGCACAATGGAAAGAAGAGGCTATATCCCCTGCTAGAAAGTTCTGTCTACACAAGACAAAGCTTTTGAGTGGCCTACGGCACAAAAATGGCACCATGGCCCACTCCAGCTGTGGATTCCTTGTGCGCAGTCAATGGAATATTTGAGCTGGCATACTGGACCAGTGGCTCCTGTGTGGACAGCATGCAGTCTATGGACTGTTGTACCATGCCCTGGACCAGATCCCAAGCTACTTTTAAGCAGCTCCAGAAGTGCACCACTTCTGGGCACTCAGCCCAAAAAGCTCTAGCTGGGTTTAGAGGCTTAGAACTTCTATTCCTGGCCTTTGAAGATGGACTGGGATGGGCTGTCCACCAAGTAGACAATCCTTAGAGTGGGCTACCAGTCTAGTCCAGTACCTAGAGTGGGCCAGTTTGGTGCAGGATCACCCACACCATGTGGAAGGGCCCTAAGTTGCCAACAGAAGTGTTGCTCAAATTAACTGAAATAACTGAGCAGAGATATACACATATACCCTTCAACTTATTATTTATTTGTATATTTCATAATGACTCCATGTGGCTAAAAAGAGTCAATAAAAACATTAGAAGAAGAGAGACAAAAGCAGGTATCAGTTAAAACAAAGAAATAAGATATCGGTGAGAGCATTTC
The DNA here is from genome assembly GCA_023333525.1 of Aspidoscelis tigris stejnegeri. Taxonomy (NCBI): domain Eukaryota; kingdom Metazoa; phylum Chordata; class Lepidosauria; order Squamata; family Teiidae; genus Aspidoscelis; species Aspidoscelis tigris. The sequence goes on from JALMGA010000008.1 coordinate 47,926,046, forward strand.
AATTTGGAAGGGAGAAATTGGAAACAAAATCTGGATGGATGGGTATCTATCTGTCCGTCTTCTGTCATCTATCTATGAATGCAGATATCTCATACATTATTTTAAAATTCTTGATTTTGAACTGTTGGGGGGAGGGGAATCAATTCCTGACAGAGGCAAGCATAGAAATCCTTATGCCTGGAGAAGACCTTCCTACATAAAATAGCACAAACTTGGACATTGCTGAAATGGTCCATATCCAGATTTGCACCCCTGAGAAGTAGATTATTCATCCCAAACTGGAAAGACAGTAGATGTTCACAGATCTGGATATCTATGGGCTGTTCACAGGAAAGGGAGCCATACTGCTTCCTCTTTTGGAAAGTCCTACCATGGCTACTCAACATCTTCTTGAGCCAGTTTGGTCTAATGGTTAGGGAGTCGGACTCTTATCTGGGAATACCAGGTTCGATTCTTCCCTTCCCCATGAAGCCAGCTGGGTGACCTTGGGCTAGTCACAGTTCTCTTCTGAGCTCTCACAGCCCCACCCACCTCACAGGGTGTTCTGTTGTAGGGAGAATAGAAGCTTTATCAGCCGCTTTGAGTCCCCTTAAATGGGTGAGAAAAGTGGTGTACTGTAGAAAAGCCAACCCTTCTTCTTCTTTCCTAGTCTTTCATCTAAGCATGCACATCACTGGATTTGTTTCCACAGATAGTATGTACTATTATTAGATAAAATGATTCTATTTAGATTGAATCTAATGTTTTGCATTCATTTGTGTGTGTTTGTGCGGAGGGACTAATCTTCTGAAATTACTCAGTGGATATTGTGGAAACGTGTATGACTGTGCTCACGTATGTGGCAGTATTTACAGTCATGTTAACAACAAGGACAAAAATGGAAATTGAAAGAGATCTTAAGCAATTGTCTAAAGCAGACTATAACATATTGCTTAATTCCTTCTGCTTCAGGTATTGTAAAAATTTAGAACATGCCAAAAATACTGGAATAAAAAAGGCTATAACAGCCAATGTCTCCATAGGAATTGCTTTCTTTTTAATGTATGCATCCTATGCCTTGGCTTTCTGGTATGGAACTACTTTGATACTAGATAAAGAGTACACTATTGGGGAAGTTCTAACAGTAAGTATTGAACAAACTTCATAGTTATTTTTTAGAACAAAGATAATTAATTTTGCTCTAAAATTCTGAACATTGATCAAGGAATTGAAGATGTCCTTATAACAGCAAAGTTCAGTAAAATAAATGCAGAAGAATTTTTCAGATGTACTGTATGTCTTGCTAATAAACCCATAAAACTCTATACAGTGATCAGAAAGAGAGAGCATGATTTCGTGATCAGAACACACTTCCTTCAACTTCAACCTTGTACTATCCAGCTTTTATCATCAAATACCTATCATCAACTTTTTATCCATCTTGCTCAACTGCATGGGTTTTAGCTAAGATTGCTAAAGAGGCTGGCCGTATTTTGATAAGAGTTTTACAGCAGTTTTAGAGGGTTTGTAATTTTTGGATCTATTTGCTGGAAACAGCAAATTAGCCATTGTAGGGAAAATGCAGGTTAAATGCCTTTTTGCACAAGGGGTTTTAGAATGCATGGAGAGTGCGTTGGGACGCAGCATTCGCTCTTGTGGGGCAGCCAGATCCGTCCTAGGCTGCCCCAAGCGTCCCAATGCACTCTCCATGCATTCGAGTTTCAGAGTACTAAAAAGTGCTCTGAAACTGTCTCCGGGCGTTCTGAGCTGTCTCAGAAAGAAATCATTTGCACGCCCTCTCTCTGTGACAGCTCAGCCCCACCCCTGGGCTGCTCCCATTGGCTCCTATGGACCCAGTGTGGGTAGCCTGGGTGCCTTCTTTCCCTGGGTTCCTGCTCACTCCCGAACCCCAGATCAGGCTCCAGGGGTAGGCAGGAGCCCCAGCTCCTGGGGTTGCGCGCATGTGTGAAGGGGCCTTACCTTTTCCTCCTGGCCTGATTCCGCTAGAATAGGTCGGGACGTTCTGAGCATGCTCGAGGGGGTGGCTCCTCATTGGCCAGGCACCCGTCTGGCCTCAACTGGCCATCTGAGCATGTGCAGGTGCCTGGCCAATGACATGCAGAATCGGGCCGGGAAGAAAAGGTAAGGTTGAGGGCTGTTGGCTGGGGTTCCTGCCCCCCCCCCCCCGAGCCCGATCTGGGGTTTGGAGAGCGAGCAGGAACCCAGGGAAAGAAGGCGCCCAGGCTGCCCACACTGGGTCCATAGGAGCCAATGGGAGCAGCCTGGGGGAGGGTCTTCCCCCCGAACGGGTTGAGAACAGTTTCCCATTCGCACTGGCAGGTAAGGGAACTGTTCTCAAAGCGTTCCTTACCTGCCCTCATTTGAATGGGAAACTGTTCTCAACCCGTTCGAGGGGAAGAGTTCCAAGGCATCTTCGCCTTTGTGCGAAAATGCCTTAGGACGGCAGTGAGAACAGCACCTGATCTCCTAGAGCTTTACCAAATCCAGCACCTATGCATTCCTTTGGTTCTCTTTCAGTGGGGCCATAAAAATCCTTTTAAAAAAGATTTTTGCTTTGAGAAGTTATCTTTGGACCTGCTTGTCTTTCATCCCTTTTATTTTATAAGTTGCTGCAGCCCTGGGGTGTTTTTCCACTGTCACTAGAAGTACCCATTAATGGGTATAAAAATGCTGTTAATGGGTACTTAATGGGTATTTCTAGTGACAGTGGAAAAACACCCCAGGGCTGTAGCTGTTGGTCTGATTTGCCTTATTCTGTCTTGTCCCTTGGTTTCTTGACCTTGTTTGAACTTACCACTCCCATTCCAACTCAGGCATATCCTTGACACATCCACCAGTTTCCTTTAATTGTATGGCCTCACATTGTCTTAAGAGTGACTTCCTGTCTATTTCTATGCTAACTTGAATGTTTTGGAGAGGTTCTTCTCTTGGAGCAGCATGAATTCTAGGGTTGGGGGGACAAGCAAAGCCCTATATAGTACATTTAATTCTCCTGCCTTTTTGCTATTTAGGAAATATTTTTTTAAAAAAAGGAATCAGGGTGATTTTATGGGAAATTATTTTGGAAAGAAATGTGGATCTTTTGTAGCAAAAAATAGCTGCTTTGACTTCCTGTTATAAATTAAACATTATGCAGAGCATGTGTTTCATATCAGAACTTGCTCTCTGGTTTGGTTATCACATGTTTACTTGGTGAAAATCAGCTGCATTACAGTTACATGAAATGAGAACCCATTTGGATAAAATATATTTAGACTCATTAATCTGTTTTCTTCTTGTTTTGAAAATATTCCTATTAAGGTCTTCTTTTCTGTGCTTATTGGAGCATTTAGCATTGGCAATGTATCTCCAAACCTAGAAGCATTTGCTAGTGCAAGAGCAGCTGGTTATGCAATATTCAATATCATAGATAATGTAAGTACCTTTTGTGGGGCTGCATCTTGAAATGATAGAGAATCACAGAGTTGGGGATAGGGTCTTTATCTGAAGTCATTGTGGGCCAACCCCCTTTTCCTATGCAAAGTCAAAGATCCAGATCTTCAAGATCCAGATCCTTGAGATGGGGTCCTCCTGGAGATCCAGATCTTGAAGATTCCTGAAGATTAAGTACTTTTAATCAGGTCCACACCAAATCCAGATTTAAGGGCCTGAAGGACTCATTAAATTTGGATTTCCCCTGTTCTTGTGGGGACAGGGCTTTGCAGAAGGGGCCTTCAATGGGATCCAGGTGAGGACAGGGCCTTCCCAATTGGTACCAATCAGGTACTCAGGTTCGTAATGGGGTCTTAGAAGGGTTCCAAGCCCTAGTGGGAAAAGGCCTCAAGGCTCAAGGAACTACCTAGACCTAAAGGATCTTTCTATAGGTCCTTTTGCCATGCAGAAACCACCATTACAAACAAAGGGAATTGCTGGAAGTACTTTCAAAATGCAATGGTCATCTGATATTCAAGCAGTATAAAGTTTAGAATCCAATAACATGTACCCTGGCTTTTATGTATGTGTGTCAAGCATTCTGAATGTCACTCATGGTATATATGATTAGTGACTCCTTTCTAATATTTATCGAATAAATACCATTCATTAAAAATAGTAGAAGCTGAGAGTGCAGCAAGCTTGAAGTAGGTCCAGGAGCAAAACGTAATGGGCCAATCTGAATATCCTGCTCCCCAAGGTGTACTGTGGGTCTTCCTCTTGTGGGTAGAAAGCCACCTCACAAAGGTGACAGCTAGTGGCCTTTCTTGGTGAACACCTCAGAGGTCCACTGGTGTACTAAGATGCTCTGCCAAAATGGGCCCCGGTGACTCTGAAACCAAGAACTTTCATTTCTAGCTCTTGGAGCTTTTGGAGACTGGCTCCAAAGCCTGTGTGAGCTTCAAGACTGACATGAGGGCTCTGGGACTTTATCCAGATGTAATCCACCTTTTCTAGCACAGGATGTTTAGGAGAGAGAAGAAGGGAAGAGCAGGCTGGTGTCTAGACGACCTCACCTCAAAGCCTTTTCTGAGGCACCTGGAACAGCCAAGCCAATGCAGACAGCCTTGTTTTGGTCCAAGTGCAATCTATCCAGTATGGGATTTATCCACACCACCTGTGGAGGTCCTAGTCCTTGATCTGTCACTGGAAGTAGAACAAATGCTAAAGTCTGTGAACTTTTTTTTTAACTGTAAAATTTTGGGGAAATCTGTTAAATTATTTGGCAACTTAAAAGAAAAGTTACCTGGCCTGACTTTATTTGTATCTTTCCCCTTCCCTCTCTCTTTTCTCCAGAAACCACAAATTGACAGTTTTTCAGAATCTGGCTTCAAACCTGATCAAATTAGGGGCAACCTGAGGTTTGAAAATGTTTACTTCAATTATCCATCACGGCCAGATGTTGAGGTATCAGGAATGACTATGTATGGATTCTGACTGTTGTGACTATATATTTTTAATATTATGAGCAAACTTTGTTTGAATAACATTTAAAATGTGTACTTAGGCTTATCAGATCTGATACAGATGTCCTTGTTGTGTGTATACCCTTTGGAGTTGTTTGGTAACTGAGAAGTTCTGACCTTCATGTTATATAAATAGTATGGGAGTTTAGGGAATATTTAGGGATCAGATTAAATTGGTTTGTTCCTTCACATAGTCCAGTTATAAATGAGATTTAACCCTGTATAATATTTCAGATGTATGCAAACATGTGCATACACCTGAGACCTTTGGGAATAGAGTAGGATACATACAGGATATATACAGTGATTTATAGTGTAACATGATGTGCCGTTACCATGTTCTGGGTTATATTTTTTACTTTTCAGTGGTATTTCAATACCTAGTATTCCCAGTAATCTATCCAAGTTAAAAACAGGCCCAACCCTGTTAAGATTCTAAGCTCAACCAAGATTGGTTAAAAACAGTGGTGATGAATGTTGAATGCTAAGAGATATCTAACAAGTTGGGAAGGACTTTCTTAGTTTACAGATCTGCATAATTCCACTGTGACATTGTCAATGTGCCATGAGTGTGCATAGTCCACATTCCTGCATATTCATGGGCTAGTGAGTCCACTGGAAGAGTGTAGGGTCCATGTGGTCCCATAATCCCCTAGCAAGCATCTCAGCATAAGCACTGATTAGGGCTAAACACTGTGGCTGTTGTACTAGGACTGCTCATGTGAGTTACCTGATTTGCACTCTTCGATGTGGCTTACATGGCCATATTTCCATCCATTACATGAAATGTCCTGGCCAGAAACATCGCAGTAGGGAAATGGAAGTCTCTTTTGAAAAGAATGCCTCTTTTTAAGCCACCAGTTATTATTATTGTTATTATTATATTTATATCCCGCCCTATACCCGTAGGTCTCAGGGTGGGTTCGTGGTAGGTGGGAACACAGCCAATATGTTATTTACATTGATAATTCTTTTTCACTTAGTCTTCAGTGCACTTTCCCCTAAAATATAGACTTTGGGACATATTCCTCTATAATATAATGCATGTGGGGGGTTGCGTGTGTGAGCGAGAGGAGAGGAGAGAATGAGAGAAAGGTTACACCAAACTGTATTACAAAGTTCAGTGAAATGTGCAGTCTAAGCACTTAATTAGAGTTCAGTCAGCATAAAGTTCAGTCAGGTTCAAGTGTGGTGCTTTAGGACAGTTCACAATAAAATGCAGGTGGAATACATTTCTCCTTGACCTTTATTTCAAGGTAATTAAAGGAATGTTTGCCAATATAACTTCCTGGGATTAAACAGACAGAGCAGGGAGGCTGCCGTTTTCTTTACCGGCTGTCCCCTACAGAGACAGAAAAGGGTTGCTATTCATGACCTCTCAACCAACTAACTAAAAATCAAGGTGAGAGAGGAAATCTCAGATGTGGAGTTGGAGTCCCCTGCTTGGTGGTGTTAGGGACTTCAACATCTGTGTTGGACCAGCTAAGGATTTTCTTGCCTCCATGACAAACATGAGGTTTTCTCACTTCCGTCTCGCTTACCAGCTTCAGCCTTCCCTAGATAAGGGCAATTTGGCCACAGTGATTCTTGTTCTGGCAACCTCCAGATCAGACTGTTGTCATGCATATTATCTGATGCCACATTTGAAGATCATCCAGAAGCTGGGACTAGTGCAGAATTCAAAAGCTAGGCCAACATCTAAATGTTCTTTCTTTTCTTTGACTTTGAACTAGCATCATGTATATGTAAAATAAGAATGCAAATGTTGTACAGTTATTCCAAAGTGCAAAGCAATTTATAGTATGCTGTGTGATGATTTTTCTGCTTTCTTATTTAGATCTTAAAAGGCTTGAACCTGAATGTTAAAAGAGGTCAGACAGTTGCCTTGGTAGGCAGCAGTGGTTGTGGGAAAAGTACAACTGTTCAACTGATACAGAGGTTTTACGACCCTTTGAAAGGCGTGGTAAGCTAACCATTCTATTCCAAATCACCATGAATTTACTTATTTATGGAAAATCATGAATTGCTTATTAAAAAGATACATAATGTAACATGTGATGGATGTGAGGATGGTATCTGCCACATAAATTCATGGATGACTGGTAATATCAATGGCTACTAGAATGGATGCCTAGGTATATTCTCCAGGCTGAGGAGACAGGCAGGATACCTCTAAAAGCCATTTGCTGGGATTTGAGAGCAAGTGAAGGCTTTGCCCTTGTCTTCTGCTTGAGAAGGCCATAAGTAATTGGTGAGCCACTGTGTAGGACAGGAGGCTGGACTAGATTGGCTGTGGCCTGATTCATTCTTGTGTTCTTACACGCTACCACCTTAAAGCCATTTTTTGAGCTACTTTTTTTTAAAAAAACCCAAAGGCTACAATGCTTCCAGGAGCTTAAATATATTTGATCATCTGATTGGGCACAACAGAATTGTTGTAATAGTGATTTGACCTGGAAATGTTTAAATATAATGAGTGTGATAGAATGTGATAACAGCTGTAACACTTAGATGTGCAGTTTGTGCTTCATGCTTTCTAAGAACATTTGGCTTCCCAGAGATATGGAAGACTATCCCCAAATAATTACAAATATTAACAGTGTTCATTTTACACATACATCTCTCAGGCTGATGTGCACATAACAGAACCTTCATTTGTTTTAGCTGATAAGAAGTTCCTAACACAGACAAAGCTCTTTGTAATCCTATACATCATCTGTGCCTGAAAGAGAAAACATAAATTTTTTTGTCTAATCTTTGGACAATGTTAATCCCACTTAATAAGTCTTTCAACTGAAGAAGTAATGTAGAAGTTAAAAACAAAGCAGCGGTGCATGGATAAATCTTTGTTTGATTCCTTTGTGTGTTGGTGTTGAAGAAGCAAGATGGCCCTGAGATTTGTAAAAAACTGATTAAAAATATCTTTTAATGTTATTTCTGCATAAGCAGTAATAAACATGATCTGGGGTTGAATTGCACAATTGTCCCTTATTCTGGATACAGTGTCAAAAGCCACTTTGAAGTCTATAAATATGATCCAGAAAACTGATTTAGGCCCCATTCCCAAAGGCACTAAATTCCGGACTGGATTTAGACTCAGCATTGAAGGATCCCATTAAATTCCCCAGTTGTCCGAATCCAGGAAGGGTCGTCCCCATGCCAGTTCTTTCCCCCTGGATTTTCTGCAGAAACCCCTACAGCGGTGATGGCCAACCTATGACACGTGTGTCACAGGTGACACGCCAAGCTCTTTTGGGTGACACACATGGTTACCCTTGCACCTAGGCATGTAGTGCTTTCTTTTTCTTGAAGTGTATGAAATACCAACTTTCAATTGAAGATTTAGTTACAAAAGTCACTAATGTTAAGAATTATTTGTTTTTGCTTTTAATAAAATACATATACTGTATATTCTGGCATATAAGACTACTTTTTAACCCAGGAAAATCTTCTCAAAAGTCGGGGGCCGTCTTATACGCCGGGTGTCGTCTTCTTATATGGAGAGTATATCCCAAACTCTGTATTTTAACTGGAAAGTTGGCGGTCGTCTTATACGCCGGAATATACGGTATCAAAAATATAACTTTTTTACTAGAGCTACAAATATCACAAAATTATGGATATTTCTATATGTGGCACAGCACCCGAGTTAAGCTAGGTTTTCTTGTGAATTTTGACACACCGAGCTCAAAAGGTTAGCCATCACTGCCCTACAGAAATCTGGGGGCAAAACCCCATCATTAATGAGGACTTTTTCCGATCCGGTCCAGATTTTAGTGCCAGCAAAAGCCGGTGGCTGGGGCGAACAAGTGAAGTGAGCAAGCGAGCGGGTGGGTGGGTGCGGGGAGGAAATGCGGACAGTGGCAGTGGTGGTGGCAGTGGCGGTGGCAGCAGCTCCTGTCCTCAAAAACTGCCATGCCATTCACAGGTGTGATTGTGCGCACCTGCAGGTTCAGTTTGGGAACAAGCCAATGCATGCTTGGTGCTGTTTCTGGCCTCCAACCCTAACCCGCATCAGAACAGTACGCGGGAATGCACCCTTAGATTTTCTTGCATATTCTCAAAGAAGTGACAGATGATAAGTCAAGGAATACATGTTTTTGGGAAATTGGAACTCTGTAGTTTTATTTTTTGTCTGTTCTAGGTTACCATTGATGGGCAGGATATAAAGACCCTGAACTTAAGGTATTTGAGGGAGATTATAGGCGTAGTGAATCAGGAGCCTGTGTTGTTTGCCACCACAATTGCAGAAAACATTAGATATGGTCGTGAAAATGTCACCATGGAAGAAATGGAAAGAGCTGTCAAAGAAGCAAATGCTTATGACTTCATCATGAAATTACCTCATGTGAGAAATTATATTATCATGTTTCCTTTATTCCAATGCCTTAACTGTCAAATTAATGTCAAAACAACTGCAAGTAAACATTGCACTAATATCTGAAGTTGTCATGTGGACATAGGAAGCAGAATCCAGTGGTACTGGGATACAGCAACAATGTATTTTCTTCCAAATGTCTCTGGACTATAGTTGCTTTCATCCTGACCATTAGCCCATGGTACAGTGATGTTAGCACGTGCTTTGGGGTGTTTCTTGAATTTAGGTTGAAGAATGAATGAATTTATTCACTCTATCACCAGAAGAAGATAACATAACCATACATACATACACAAAAGATTTGAAATTAAGTTTAAATGACTGACAAATTTAAAATACAAATATGCTAAAATCTTAGAATACAAAAATACCAGACAGATTGCATAGTTGCTTCCTAAATTCCACAAATTTTTGCCACAATTCTTGTAAAAGAAGCATTTGTGCTAGCCAACAGCTGCTGGAAATTTTATTTATATAGCCACCAAATGGTCCCAGAGCGGGTTACAGTAAAAATAAAATATATCAAATATTAAAGCATAATTTAAAATTAAATTGCATTGACATTGGCGAAGAAGGGTTGACATTTCTACACCACTTTTCTCACCCTTAAGGGGACTCAGAGCAGCTAACAAAGCTTTCTGTTCTCCTCACAACAAACTCCCAGTGAGGTAGGTGGGGCTGTGAGAACTCAGAAGAGCGCTGTGACTAGCCCAAAGTCACCTAGCTGGCTTTGTGGAGGAGGGCAAAATCAAACTCGCTGAGTATGAGATATGAGCCGAGCACTCTAAGCGCAAGACCAAACTGGAGTGGTAGACTTGCACCATATGACTCTAAAATGATCAGTAAAGCAGTTCATGTCCATTTGATGATATTTTGTTCTCTTGGCATACATATAAACAGCTGGAGATATTTCCCTTACGTCAAAGCTGCTGAACGGAAAAAAATTGATCTAGAGAGAATGGTCTACACTAAATTAGGACTTGCAATATTTAAATAGATGGCTGGTTGAATATTGTTCATTTGACATTTCTCAGCTATTTGACTATGATGATTCTATAAAGATGAATCCCAAAGATGTTCTATAACAAAATGATAGACTTTGTAGGACCTATGACAACTAATGTCTATGTCGATAATCCTATTGTGGCCAATTATATTTGTCAGTTTTAATTCAGTTATATAAAATGAGTGAGGTTATTTCTGTTTAGTGTATGCAGTAGCTCGAAGCTCACATGAGCTTTGGAATTAGCCTCCAAAGACTCTAATGGCTAGGAACAAAAATAACTAGTCCTGGAGTCCCCAGGTAACCCATTTTGGTCGTGCACTGCCCAAATGGGTTCCCAGGTTGTCTGGAAAACAAAGGATGCCTTCTGCCTGCCTCCCTGACCCAAACTGGTCCAAGCTAGTACAATGTGGACCTGTTTAATCAGGTCTCCAGTAATCCAGATTAGAAGCTTCCTGATCTCGGTTACAACCCATCTTGTGCAGACAGAGCATACTAGTAGGAGAGGCTACGAAGAGGACTACAGAGAACTATAATCAGTATTTCAAGTAAATGCAGAAAGGCCCTTGGGTTATACTGTTCCTAACACTATAAACATATGCACCTATGTACATACACACCTATGAATCAAACAGCAATAGTGAGATAACTTTGAAAGGTTCTAATTACAGCTGGAAAAAACTAGCCACCCTTTAAAACAACAACTTGAGAAAGATGTTTGCCGTTTCTTGAGTTGTTCCAATAGCATGGGTAAACTGTGCCTTTATTGATCCTGGTTCCTGAAAAACCACACCAACTTGGCTAAATTTTAACTTGGCTAATATGTTTATCCAAGTGCCAAGTATGTTCACAGGGTCTTTTAGAAAGCATCATTAGAAACCTTCCTTGGTTACAATAATTGAAAAATCCTGTAAAAACTTAAATACACAATCAAAGTATTCTGTGATATATATGGTACACTCTGAACAAAGTATCAGTCAATTGTCATAGTTGCAAAATTGCCCAAATATTCAATTACATTACCAAATTATAGATAGTATACAGTGGCCGTGTCCCCATGGTGGCCAGTTAGCACCTTTTTAGCACTGTTTGGGCACACAGGGGCCAGGCACGGTGCTGGGCACACATTTCAGGCGTCCGCATGGGATGCCCTGCAATGTGCGCTGGGTTTGGGGCTCAGCGTGGATGGAGCCATCCCCAAGCAATCTGCGCCAAGCCTCGGCATGAGGAGCAGCTCCACCCCCTCTCCGCCCCCGCTCTCCTCAGCCGGGGTTGGGGGTGCTTTTTGCTTCTTTCGCACCGCCAATTTTAAGTTTACAGTGTTCCCCATGATTTTTTGCTGGAGCAGAGGTCTATAGCTTTATTTTTTTAAAAAAAAATTTTTTAAAGGCACTTGACTTTTGCACACCTCTGCTCCAGCGAAAAATCATGGGGAATGCAAAAGTCAAGCACCTTAAAAAAAAAATTATTTTAAAGGTAAAGTTATAGACCTCTGCTCCAGCAATATCCCCTCTCTCCTCAGAAGGCATGGACAGCCAGGGTTGGGGTGTGCTTTTTGCTTCTTTTGCACCCCTGATTTTAGGTTTACAGTGTTCCCCATGATTTTCCACTGGAACAGAGGTGCGCAAAAGGTTTTTTAAAAACCTTTAAAAAAAAATTTAAGCTAAAGTTATAGACCTCTGCTCCAACAAAAAATCACAAGGAACGCCGTAAACTTAAAATCAGGGGTGCAAAAGTAGCAAAAAGCACACCCAACCCATGACATGAGCTAGAAACTCCTCCCCATTAGCCTGCAAGTATCCCCATGTGGGTTCCCGGCTCGCTAAGCAAGCACGCTGGGCTCCTCAAACAGCGCCGAGACTTGTTTTCCAGGGTGTCAAATTTGGTGCACTGTTGGTGCTGTTTGGGGGTATTTGGCACCCTTTTCCAGTGCCAAATAGAAAGCCCATGCAGACAGCCAGCACCGATCCCACTCTGGGCACTCCATCTTTTTGGCATGGGGACGCCCCCAGTATGAATAGCAACTTAACTCAAGGCCTACAGCTATGAGACTTTAGCCCAGGCCAAGGGTGTTCAGCTTGTGGCCACTGTCCAGCCCACAGGAATGCTGGGACTGGGAACTTCAGTTTAGCATCTGGAGGGCTAGAAGTTGAGCACCCCTGCTCCAGGCCTAGCTGTATCTACTGATTCTGAAATTGGTGTTTTTCTGTCTTGCAGAAATTTGATACAGTGGTAGGTGAAAGAGGGAGCCAGCTAAGCGGAGGGCAGAAGCAGAGAATTGCAATTGCCCGAGCCCTGGTTCGGAATCCCAAGATTCTTTTACTGGATGAAGCTACATCAGCTCTGGATACTGAGAGTGAAGCTGTGGTCCAGGCAGCACTAGACAAGGTCAGTCCTTTTTTTGAAAAAAAAACCTAACAAGAGTTCAGGGCTATTCTGCACTCAGAACAAAACCTCGACATGGAGGGTTACAATTAATAGATATTTATTTTTTGTGCAGTGGTCCTTGTTACCTTAGCCTAATTCAGATTGCAACATTGCTGTGAGAATAAGGTAGGAAGAAACAGAACTATAGCCACAATCTTCAGCTCTTTAGAAAAAAGGGGGAATGTGAATGAATGAATGAACGAATTTATGAATAACTAAGATGATCCCAAGTTTCATGCAATACAAGGCAGCTTCCTAGTTATTTCATCTTCTTTTATTTTATAACTTTTGGCAAGCATGAACAGAGCAAGACTACAAAATGTGAATTAAAAAAATCTGCGAAATAGTAATTATTATAATTAGATGTGCTATTGTCTTTTAAGGTCAGAGAGGGCCGCACAACCATCATAATAGCCCATCGTCTTTCTACAGTTCGAAATGCAGATCTCATAGTGGCTTTTGAAAATGGTGCTGTCACAGAACAAGGAACTCATCAAGAGCTCATGAAGAAGCAAGGAGTTTATTTCAAACTAGTTAATATGCAGGTATCCATTCCTTTGCTCTCTGTATCCTACAAATCTCTTCAGTATTAGTTATTTCCCCCTGTTTCCTAAATGTTTAATGTCCAGTTCCCTACTGGATCAAAATAGTGGCCCATCTTTTGCTGCAACCTGTCCTCATCTATATTACAACTGGCCATTTGTGAGAAGCTCAGCACACTTTAGAGTTGCAGCTATATGTGTTCTTGGAAGAAACCAAGTTTAGGTTTGGTTTTGAAATAGAATCAGCTGTGGTTGCTGAGAAAGTTGACTTGGGAGAGAGACAGAGTTGATCCTCCTTGATCTTTCCACAACCTTTGATACCATTGTCCATGATATTCTTTTGAGAGATGAAAGTGAGGGGCACTGTATTGCATTGATTCCCATCCTACCTGCAGGATGTAAATGGTGTGAGGCTTTGAATGTCTTGAATCACTGCCTTGATACAGTAATGGGCTGGATCAGGGCCCATGAATTGAAGTTTAACCCTGACAAGATGGAGATATTAAGGGTAGGAAGCACCAAGATCTAGAACTTGGGAATCCCACCTGTTCTTGGTGGAGTTGCACTCCCAGTGAGGGCAGCTACGTAGTCTGGAAGTGCCCTTGGAGACATCTTTGTCCATGTAGATTAGGTGACCTCTGTTGTCCATGCCTTATGTTTAAGCCACTGTAATGCGCTCTATGTAGGGTTACTCTTGTGTTTGCTTCAGAAGCTAAAATTGGTGTAAATGCAGGACCTGGGTTGTTGAGTATGGTACCAGCTTGGGCATACATCACACTTGTGCTTAAGGAATTGCATTGGTTGCCAATTAGCTGCTGGGCCAGGCTGAAGGTTTTAGGCTTAGTATATAAAGCCCTAAATAACTTGGTACCATGGTTACTTTAAAAAATGCCTCTCTTGTTATAACCCTGGAATAACCCAGAGATCATCTGGAGAGGTTTTACTTTTGGTTCCACCTAATACAGAATGCAATCTTATGGTAGCATCTTTCCTTTGGAACATTCTCTCCTCTGCTGTTCATGAGCAACCTACACTTAACAAGGTACAGGTGCCTATTAAAGACCTATCTTTTCCACACATTTCTCCCCTAGACTATTCAGTTTTTAATATGCTTTAGATCCTAAGTTAGATAGCCACCTGATCACAGTTTACAGTTAGATCAATTGTCAAGACATTTGGAGATTCTTATAAGTAAATATGAATTGGCTGATCTGCTAGGACATATGAAACAAAAGCTATATTCTGTTATAATAGAATATTTTCAGTTTAATACATCTGAACAAGCCTCAATAGATGCCTGTTAGGATGCTCAGAACCTTAGTTTTAGAAGTACAGACTCTTGAAATACAGTGCAACAGAACAAGAGATAACCTGATTTATCATGCTCTTCTTCTTCAAAGGAGAATGAATTGGCAGTAGAGCATTAGGACCTGATTAATAAACCATTAATTATAATAGCAGTAAAATACGTCTTCTTAATTTAGTTAATACTAGGCCTTTGCATGATTTGGTCCAATGATTTAAAAAGTTGGCATTTCCCAAAGAGAATGGGAACATATAGTTAAAATTTTAGATAAAATAGCAAAATCCCAAGACATGGCATGGATGAAAAAGGTACCTTTTTCATTTATGGGCAGATATAAGGAAAGGAACACTGACTATAATGAAGCAACTGATTTATAACACTTGTTTGAGTTCTAAGTGAAATCCACATAATTTTAAAATCTTTCTGCGTAAGCATGTGGCAGTCCAAATCCTTTTAAAATATTTACTCTTTCAGTCCATTGAAATGCAAACAGAATCTGAAGAGGCAGAAGAAGATGCCGATATTTCAAGAAGCCCATCCAAAGAAGGATTTATCGCAAATGGAGTGCGCAAACGTTCAACACGCAGAAGTGTTAAAAAGGCAGAAGCACAAGATGATGATGTTGAAGTCCAAACCATTCAGCCTGTAAGTCCTCAAGGTTTGACTTCCTACTTTTTTAAAAAAGCAACCAAATAAAGTGTTGTTCAATATTTATAAATTTCCCATGAACTGAACAAAAGATGCTCCTTTATTTTAGGATGAACATGTGCCCCCGGTTTCATTTGCGAAGATTATGAAGTTGAATCTTTCTGAATGGCCTTATTTTTTGATAGGAACAATTTCTGCAATAATAAATGGAGGCTTGCAGCCTGCATTTTCCGTGATATTTTCAGAAGTCATAGGGGTGAGTATATGGGCAATCTTGTTTTTGATACCAATTCTAAAGGTGCACTTCAATACTGCATGTTAAAATTGGTCTTGAGAGAGTAAATTTTGCAATGAGAAATTATTAGATTTTGGGGGTGGGAAACAGGACGGCTCTTCAGTAGTTGCTAACATATCTTTGAAATTATTTTAGTTAATACTTTTATGAATTGCAAATAGCAGTGGTTATTTATGGCCAAGGATACTTGTTCCTACTGGAACAACTAACGAGTCTCCCACTAATGGTGGGTGGACTCACAATAAGTAGGTTGTAATGGTAGGAGTGGACTACAAGGCTGAACTTCTGTGTACATTCACATAAGAAGGAACTATGAAGATATTCGTGTTATCCATGCTTCCCAGCATGAACAGTTTTTTTTTTTTTTGCTAGTTTATATCATGTTTTTATATTGTTTGGTTATTTTTATCAGATTATAGTAATATTTTACATTTAGTAGCTATTTTTCTGATTTAATTTTTATAAAATGTTGAAGCAGTATAGACATGTCACAGTATATTCTGGTGTATAAGACTACTTTTTAACCAGGAAAATCTTCTCAAAAGTTGGGGGTCATCTTATATGCCGGGTGTCATCTTCTTATATGGCGAGTATATCCCAAACTCTATATTTTAACTGCAAAAGTTGGGGGTCATCTTATACACCCAGTCATCTTATACGGGAATATACGGGTAAATAATAGTGTGATAAGTTTTATAGTAAATGCTTAGGGTTATGACCTGGAATATATTGAGGCTGAAGAGTTAAAGGAAAATGGGCTTGGGATCTCTGAGTTATTGGGTATGGCGGGGTGCTTTGTTTCATAGGCTGAGAGTCCTTACTCCTAGCTTTGAACACCTTCACAAAGATTGGCATGTGTGTCTGTTGCATCTTAATTGATTAATTTATCTATTTATTTAAAAAACTCTTAAGTTCTAAAAAACTCTCAAGGCAGAATTTATAACAAGCCTTAGTTTTAGAGTATCTGATATGTTTGAGTTTAAGAAGGCATTTAACATTGTCTCAAGTTAGTATTTATTTTAATGGTTTATTTTTAATCTTAGTATACTATTCCATTTTATTGTAATTGTACAGTGTAAATTTGTACATGCTTTGTGTCCCTTTTTGGGAGAAAGGGGGGAATAAATTAAGTAAGTGAATAAGTAAGAAAGGAAAATTTTGTTCAGATGAAATGTATATTTTCATTCCATGTGCAAACTCAAAAGGAAACATCTTTCCTCAAACCAATCACCCAAGCTTCTCAGCTGATCTTGGAGTTTTCTTTTAATTGCATTCCCCTCACTTAACCCTGGTTTTGACATAGAGGATTTTGTAGATTTTGTAGGCGCCTTTAGGAATACATTTAGATACTCAGGATTGTCCTTTTGACCATCCTTTTTCAATATGTTTCTGTTTTGCAGTTTGTTTGTTTGTTTGTTTGTTTATTTGAATTTCTATCCCGCCCTATACCTGAAGGTCTCAGGGCAGGTAACAACCTTAAAATCCACCATATCAAACAAAATAATATATATTAAAACAATAAAACCATAACAGCATTTAAAATTCAACATGTTAAAAACAAAACAATATCAATTCAAACAGTGTTGTTTACAGTGGGTAAAAGATGACTGACATTTAGCCAAAGGCCTGAGCAAAGAGGTGCGTCTTCACCGCCTCTCTGAACATAAACAGAGAAGGAGCCCAACGCACCTCAAGGGGGAGACTATTCCACAGCCTGGGGGCCATTACCGAGAAGGCCTTCTCCTGGGTGCATCCCCTGCAGATCTTAGGGCTCAGGCAGGTCGGTGTGGGAGAAGATGTTCCTTTAAATATTTGGGGCCCAAGTCATTTAGGGCCTTATAAGTCAGAGTTAACACCTTAAATTGGGCTCGGTAGTAAATTGGCAGCCAATGCAGCCCTTCTAAAACTGGGCTAGCTGTTCCAATCATCACCCTGGTGACTGCATTTTGCACTAGCTGCATTACAATAGCCCAACCTGGAGGTTACCAGAGCATGGATAACAGGCCACAGTTACCGCCTTCCAGCTAAACAGTGCTATGGCTGGCACTGTCTTTATGCATTTTACTGATGAGTTCATCGGGGCATTCGGATGTTCCCAATGCCCACATGTGCTTGTTGGCACTTCCAAAGATGACTGTTGTGACCTCCACGCATATGCAGTGGACAGAGCTAGGATGGCAGCTCCATCCAGAAGGTAAATAAAAAGTGCTATTGTTGGAAAACCCATAACCAGCATTGGGTTTTCCAGCAGTGCTGGAAATGGGGGAGGGGAGAATAGTCGGATTATGGTGAGGTTGCCTCAGATCTATGAGGCAACCCTACCATAGAGGTGTTATGATGACATTATATTCCCCCCATCTGGACATAGCTCTGCTGTGATCTTTAATATTTCATCTTATAATGAACTTTGTGCATCCACACATGAATCAGGTCTGCTATAAAAACAAGGAAAGAAAAAAAACAGGGCCCTACTACACCTTCAGAATGAGAAGATACGTAAAAAAAGACAAGTAGTTTTCCTTCTCCATTATGTAACCTGAAGATAGGGTTTTTTTAAGTAGAACAAAATAAAATTAACTCTTACACTGCTGTCCCACAGATTTTTGCCATAAACGACGATGCAGTTAAAAAACAAAAGAGTGACATGTACTGCTTGTTATTCTTAGGACTTGGGATAATTTCCTTCATAACTTTTTTCCTCCAGGTAGGTTGAATTGCATTAGTCTTATTATTCTGCTTTTTTAATTTGATTTTATTATTTTTATAACACAACTTCGCACATATATTTATATGTGAGAAGGAAATTCACAAATATATGAGTCTCACATATATTTATATTACATCATTCGGTTGTTTACTAAAAATTGCTTCCTCCATTCTTACTGGAATTCTCTGTCTTATTGATATGTCGTTTACAACATTGCAAAAAAAAAATCAGAACAAGTTGTGCTGAATTGGCAGTTTAGTAAAAATAAATATATAGGAAGATATGGTGACAGAATAGTGCAGTGTGTCTCTGGAAAATATTTTACTTAGCTGCAAATTCAGTGCAACCTGTTTTGAATTCTTTTGAAATGTTATGAGTTACTTTTAATAATAAGAAAGCAATATCTAGTGGGCCATAAAGCATCTAGCAGCTTGAGTCTGTCATTGATCAGTACAGGTTGTAGTTAAATCTTGTTGTTTAATTCAAACCTTCATTCAAGATAGAAATTTAAGCCTAAAGGGAGCTAATATCCAGCAGTGAAAAAAGTAAATTTAGTGCAAGGATACTTAGGAAGGAAATATAAAATAAATCGGCAAGCATCGATTGTGCCTTATTATAAATCTATGGCAAGGAATACCGTGTACAGTTCTGGTCACCACACCTTAAAAAAGATATTGTAGAAGTCAAAAAGGTACAGAAAAGGGCAACTAGGAAAGGTCAGGAATGAGAGCAGGCTTCAGTGTCTAGGTATGGAAAAGATGGATAGAGAAAAATTATGAATGACTCTATGAATCTGATGGGCTCAAGAGTTAGGTCTAATAAAAGGAAGTTAGGACTAATAAAAATGTTTTTTAACGTGGAGGCACATTGGGCTATGGAATTTACTACTTCACATCCTTCTTCACACCCACTAGAAGAGGTGGTATCAGCAACCAGCCAGGATAGCTTTAAAAAGGATTATACAAAAGCATGGAAGTCAGGTATATCAGTGGCTACTAGAACTGATGCCCAGATACTGCCTCCAGGTTGGGAGACAGGTAGGATGCCTTCAAAGGTTATTTGCAGAGATTCAGGAACAGGTGAAGGTTTTGTCTTCTGTTTGAAGATGCCCAGAAACAATTGGTGGGCCACTGTGTGAGAGAGGATGCTGGATTAGAAGGGCTTGTTTATGTGCTGTTGCTCTTTTGGCAAAATTAACTGCTCCTTCTTTTACGCAGGGTACAAAAGAAAAAGTGTTGGTAATCTATGTATACAAGAGTTTATTTCAGAAGGGATTGTATCAATTATATAGAAAACTTTCTCTTCCAGGGTTTCAGTTTTGGTAGAGCTGGAGAGATCCTCACAATGAAGCTTCGCTACATGGGATTCAAGGCAATACTTAGACAGGTATGGGGAAGTTTTTACCCATGTGTCAGATTTTATCTCATGCTCACCTGGAAGATGAGTTGTAGAGTTCATCTGTACTCAGCAGAGACTCACGGAAGTAACCAGCAGCTCAGAATGCAGTTTGAGATCAAAGGAAGGCTTCAGTTCAAAGCCTCACTATTCTCCCACTGCCCTGCTATTCTCAACCTGCTGCTTGCCACTGAATGCATCCCTAGGGACAGCCTCAGTATTTAGCCTGTCCTTAGCTAGCCTTGAGTTCACAGACTAAACAGGGTGAGACCTTAGGCCTTTTCACACTATGGCCTCTAGTGAAGTATTAATGAACCTCTGGTGAAGAGCGTACGTACATGGAGTATGCTGTTACAGCCTCCAAGCATGCCGACTCTCACCAGAAGTGCATTAATCGTTGATTAGGTGTGGAGCATGAAATCCACAAATTAACGAATGTTTAGCAGAGCCTTACCTGAAGCGTCTGGGGCAGGAGCATTTGCTCTTCTTCCGGCGCTCCAGGGTCATTTGAGGTGCCGCGCAAGCATGCTGACCAGATGACCATAGACGTGACTGCGCATGCAGAGAGTATCCGTATTGTCAAGATGACAGTGTTGCAGCCAAAATGGCAGAGCCCAAAGGAAGACCAGTCTCCGGATCGAATAAGGTAAGTATTCAGTCATGAGAGGAGGGAATGGCCAAAGTTTACTAGTGCTCAAAGTGCGAGCACTAGTCAACATTAGTTAATCACATGCCTTTCCTGTCCAGCAGATGGGAAGGGAAGTGTGAAAATGCCCCATGTTATTTCTTAGATAGGAGACTACCTGATTATCCCAGGTATTTCCAATGTACTGGAAAGTTTTTTTTTAAAACAAAACCTTGAAAAATGGTACAATAATAACAAACTTCCAGATTGTTTCCAAGGAGACTGTATGGGTTGGTCGTAAGGGCCCTTTTTGTATGTGGGATTTTTCTGAAATCCTGGAAGAAGAACTTGCCATCCTCCTTCTAGGGTGGGGCCCTGTCATGCTTCATGCTCCTTGGATGAAGCATGAACCAGGCCAGGGTGCTCAAAATTGTCCCCTAGCCCAGTATAGTTGTAGACTTTGACATCAAGATCTACAACTGGCCCAGCACTGATATACTGGACCACAGAGGTATATGCAGATAGTGTTCTCCCATGGCTTAGTGTACCATGGGTATACCGAGCTTCCAGGAGGCAGTGCTGGAAATGGGTCCTGCCCTGAAATGGCTGGGCCAGAATTTGTGAAATTTCCCAGCTTTCAGAGCCCCAGCTGGGACTGAAGCAGAATAGATAGTCCAAATGCAGCCAGCTCTATTCTGTTTCACCAGCAATCCACACCAGCATGGGATGAGTTTCATGTTTCAGGACAGGGCATCCCACAAGTCAACTTAGAATAATATTCTGTAAAAAGAACATGGACATGTGTATGAATGCCCGTGAATCTTGAAGCCTCAGAAAGGACAGCTTAGTGATGGGCGTGATGTCTCAGCAGCGCAGTTGTCTCTTTTCAAGCCACACTGATCTTCTGTTTGTGGGAAACAGCATAATCAATGGGTGGGAGTTCCCCATCCTGAGAGGAGAATACTAGTGATGTAGCCTGTCCTATTCGTACATTAGAATATCCTGTTCTGTATCAGGAGTAAGCTGTGGGAAGGGACACCTGCAAACGTGGAAGAATGGTACAGGCAAGTTAAGGAAGGAAACCAAGCAACGGAAGCATTTTGACAATTAAGGAAAAAACTGCAATTGAAAAAAACAGGAATATAAACTGTTCGTAGGGTCTGTTTTACCAATTACAGAGATGGAAGGCTGGGCAGACCAGTGGCTAGTCAATGGGTAGCAGTCATTGTCAAGATAATTTTTTTTACCGATTATGAGTTGGAAACCTTTTGTTATAAAGCTTGCTAGTTTTCTTATTTTTTAGTTGCCTTCTAATTTTGCTAAAACATTCTTGTAATTTAAAATGTGTTGAAGGACATTGCCTGGTTTGATGATCCCAAAAACAGTACTGGGGCCTTGACTACAAGACTTGCTCATGACGCTTCAGAAGTCAAAGGTGTAAGTAGTATAAATATTCATGATCTTGTCAGTTCCAGCCATAACATGATAGCCATTGTTTTTAAAAGTCTATCAGTGATGTTCCCACAACGAGACAGTATAAAGTGTCTATCAGAGGTTAGAGAATACCTCTGGTTCTATGATGAGGTGCCTTCTAGATGGGTTATTCAGCGAGGGCTTCTAGATTGATTGATTGATTGATTCATAGAAGTTGGAAGGGACCTCTAGGGTCATTGAGTCAAAGCCCCTGTTCAATGCAGGGTTTCCTAAACCATCCCAGGCAGATGTAGGTCCAGCCTCTGCTTGAAGACCTCCTGTGACAACTCATTCCATTGACTGATTGCCATCACTGTCAGGAAGTTTTTCCTAATATCTAATCTGTATTGACTCCCTTGAAGTTTCATACCAATGTTTCTAGTCCTCCCACCTTGTGCAGGCGAATTAGGGACAATCCCTCTGCACTTGCTCTAGTTTGTCAATGTCTTTTTTTTTAATTGGGTGTCCCGAACTGGACACAGTACTCGAGCCAAGGTCTGACCATTTTATAACATTTGTATCCTGCCCTTCATCTGGAGATCACAGGGATTACAAAACATAATAAAACACTAAAACATATTTAAAATGCAGGAAGAAGCTCCCAGAAACACCCCCTAGGCCCTGGAAACATTCTAGGTGGGATACTGGAGGTGCCCTCCTCCATGGGACCACTTAGAGAAAGTGCCTCCCACATTCCTTTCTTTCAAGAGCAAACTTTAAACACTCCTCTGGGGTGAAATCATTTCATTGGAGGTGTGGGGTAGAGTTCTGAATGAGCGTCCTCATGAGGAGACACTTTGAAAATTCTGTTTGACTGGACATTTTGTCTCCTACTGCCCCTTAAGAAGGACTTGCCCACCTCAGGGATGGGTGAGATCAGAACACAGAAAGACAATTCAAACTGTATTCTAACCTCCTAGAGGACTTTCCATCATCTTACCCTGTGAGAGAGGTGAGTCTGCAGCACAGATAGTTCTGCCTCCCTCGATATTCTCTTTATGCTAATTTTCAGCTGAAAGCATTAAACATCTCTTCAGCATCTCTTCCAAGATGCCTCAACAAAGCAGTTTAGGGGCTTCTGCCTGTGGACAGCTCTCCTGGAAGATCTCAGAGGTCTAATTTTCCAGCAAACTTTGAGAGAGTAAACATATTCTAGAATAGGATTGGTGGGAAATATGCATTTTTTTTTCAAAGTAACTAGGTTACAATTTGCTTCCGCTATAGCTACTATTGGTTAGGAAAAATGGAAGTAGTGAGTGACGGCTTGCAGGAAGCTTTTAACCTCCTCTAGGTTTTACTGCACAAATTAGCATTCCCTGAATAGTGCTTAGATGAAGAGGCAATGGGTGAATACCCATTACAAGCTTAAAATGGTTTCGAAGTGGTTTTGATCCTCGCAGTCCCCACGTCAGGTTGGCTTAACACGCTTTCCGCATGTTAAATCGCCCCAAAGCGTTGCAAATGTTAACATTCATTTCAACAGGTCTTGCTCCGGTTCGTGCAGTTGAAATGTTTTAAATTTCTTGCTGTGGGAATGGTAAAGTTTAAGTGGGATGAGAATGCATGTTTAGGGGTTCCCTCCCCCAATAGCTTGCTTCCAAAGATAGTGATTTAACTGTAAAAATCCATCCCCTAAGCAGCTGTTACACTGTAGCAATCCACCCACTTCACACCTGATAACAATGTTGCAATTCTGCACAATTCTAAAAGTTCTGACCTTTAGAAAGGGAAAAGGGAAGAAAGCAGCTGAAGTTTCAGTGAGATGTGTGAATGTTTAAGATGTGACTGTGGAGTGAGTGAGCGAAGGGGGCTTGAGTTGCCACTGCTGCTGTGTGCCCTGGGCAATGGGGAGAGGAGGGGAAAGAATTGCTGGTTGCCCAGTACCGTTTTTCATCCATCCACGCAAGCGGCAGCCACCCAGCCACCCAGCTAGGCTCCGTGAAGGGGTCCCTTATGGGTGGCACGTTCACGCCAGGAGGAAGAGGGCAGGGCAGCCCCAAAAAGTAGCTTTTAGAAAGTAGTCACTTGAGTTCCCCCTTGAGTTACGTACGCCACGTACGATCCTCAGAATCCAGATCGCATGCAATTAAGTTGAAAGTAATGGGATCAGGCAAATTTGTGTTAGCATCCGGTTCTATTATTTCGGTTTAAGAAAACTGTTTTAAGCTTGTAATGGGAACCGGGCCAATGAAAGCAGTTACAACTTCAATGTTGCTGTGCGGAATGGGGTTAAGTGTCTCATCCTTGTGCATGAAAGCACATTTTGGCCCAGTCAGAGATACTGTATCAGTAGCCCTTCTTCATGCCCACCAAGTGAGCCACTGCTGAATATACTGAAATAAATAGATATATTTATGTTCCCCATTACACTTAGACTTGAATTATAAAAGCAGCAGATATGGTGTTTCCTCTCACCACCCATTTTATCCTTAGATTACCCGAGAGGTGGATTAAGGTGATTGATTGTGACAGGCCTGGAGTCTAGATGGAAGCAAATTGATACAGATGCAGCAGCCAACAGCTCTGCAGCTTCCGGAACAATCTCCTGTGTAGGTCCCCAATACTGCTTTTTGTCTGTCACTTGGTTCCTGAATTCAGACAGAGGCAAAATTGACACCGAGATACTGTTCTGCTTTCCCCCCCAACCATGCTCCCAAACTAGGATCCATACTGTATTCCAAAAGCTGAGATTAGGTGGTTCGGCTGCCACAAGCATTCCATACATTGTTTTCATTGATAAAATAATGCAGCTCACTTTGCAGTACTGTGGTCTTATGCTGGGTTATCCATCTCACTGAACATTGCAGGCTTGCATGGATACTTTTGTCTTTCATTATTAATCACTTGATTTTTTTCTCTTTCCTCAGGCTACAGGGGCAAGGCTAGGCATGATTGCACAAAACTTTGCTAACCTTGGGACAGGGATCATTATATCATTAGTGTATGGCTGGCAGCTGACTCTTGTAATTTTGGCTATTGTGCCAATAATTGCCGCAGCAGGACTGATTGAAATGAGGATGTTGGCTGGACATGCCAAGAAAGATAAAAAGGAACTTGAAGGTGCTGGGAAGGTAACTATTTATTGCAGCATTCCTTTTGACCATAAATGTGTTTGGTGTTAATGTGCCAGTGGGGTTAAAAACTGAAACGGAGCCGAGTCCTACCTTATCCCCACAAAAAGCAGCTGTATATAAGCTCTGGTGAATCTAAAGCCTAGGAGTCGTGAATGTAAGCTGGAAAACTAAAATTAAACTGTGGGTGGAGACGTTGAGTTGGGGGACCACCACATGTGCTTGAAAATCTAGCATCTATTAAACGGAGGTCTGGGCAGGCAGACCAGAAGAAAAAAGTGGAATTCCTCATACTTTCAGGAACTGTGGCAAAGAAGGAAGAAGAGATTCCCAGCATGTTTCTGCTTTTTATTGCTTGTGTAATAACCTAATGCTATGAAAATAAAGGGTCCTCTGACCTTAGGAAAGATGACTTCCTCCTTGCTATTCAGGGGATTGTCATTCCACCCCATTGTGTGTTGCTGAAGCTTCTGGGGAGGGTCAGTGACACTCTTATTGGAATTGCATTGTAGGGCTTCCTATGGTGAAAATAAAAATCAAGGCGATTTTCACACTTAATGGTAGACTAGACCATGGTTGGGTTCTGAACCGGTTCTGTCCACACCTTTGAGTGGATCAGAGAAGTCCTGCCTCTTCTAGTATGCCCCATCTGCTCAGGATAGAGCATGGATTAAAACTGGACACCTCAAATTGCAGTCAGATCTTGTCTACCATAAGACCTCTTTCTCAGAGTCTGCCAGCATACTAAGGAGCGGTATACCAGACCACAGAGGCATGTGGACAGCATGCTTCCGTGGTCTAGTATACGATAGGGAACTTATTCCCATGGCACAACAAAATGGGAACTGGGAAGGAATGAGCGGCAGTATGCTGCCATTTTCTCTGTCTTCTACAGCCAGATGATAGAATAGCTACCTGGATACCAATTGCTAGAAGTGAATATGCAGTTATTGGGCCAAATTCAAGGTTTTTATCTTTGACATACAAGACCTTTAAGAGCCTGGGATCAGTTTACTTAGCAGATTTTCTACAGTTAGCATTTCCCCATGGTTGTACCCATCCTCTGGAACAATCACCCCTCGGATATTTGTTGGGCATCTAAGAACATAAAAGAAGCCCTGCTGGATCAGCCCTCAGCTCAGCTAATCCAACATTCCATCTTGCACAGTGGCCCATCAATTGCCTCTGGACATCTCAAGCAGAAGACAAAAGCAAAGCCTTCCCTGCTCTTGAATCCCTGTAAAGGGCCATTAGAGACATCCTGCCTGCCTGTCTATCACAGAGGTGGTACCCAGGCATCCATTCTAGTAGTCATTGATACACCTGACCTCCTTCCTTAAAGCAATCCAGGCTAGTTGCTGTTACCCCGCCATCTGGTGGTAAAGTCCATAAACAGATTACCCTCTGGGTGAAAAAATACCTCCCCTACATTTTTGGCTTTTAGCACCAAGATCAAAATTTTCACATGTCTTTTCCAGAGTGAATTTCCCTCCTCCTCCCTTTGATATCAAAACATTTTTATATAACTGGTGGTTTTAGCTATTTTTACGCTGAATATTTTGTAACTGCTTTGAGATTGTATTTTTAATGGGAAGGAGCATATGAATATTTTAAATAAACACATTTGTGAAGCTCATTGTTGGCTCACTAACAAGGGCATTTTTTTTTCTTATCTCCAGATTGCAACAGAGGCCATTGGAAATATCCGGACTGTTGTTTCCCTTACTCTAGAAAGAAGATTTGAAAAAATGTATGGGGAAAATTTACAAGGACCATACAGGTAACAGAATGATAAACTTTCTGCTCATTGTGGAAAAAGAATTAAAGCATTACTAAATCAAGCTTAGTCATGCATCAAAACCATTGATTTCATTGTGTCTAAACAACCAGCCTTTGAAAATTAAGCCTATTGGTTTGCAGGATAAATTGGGCAACTCACTTGATTTGTCCATCCAAAAGCACCTCAGTGCAATGACCTATCCCCTCTCCACACTGGCAGTGAATAAAGCTGTATTTCCTTTACCTAATCTGAACCATGATATCTGTGAACAATTTGATTGGCCTATTCATCCCTTATGGCCTACAAATACTAACTTTTAGGTTTTCCAAGGCCAAGAGAAAACCAGTATGGCTTACAAATGCAGTGCATAAAGTCATTAAAAGCAAGAAAAGCTTGCCTAATGAAGAGAAAAGAATTGACCCTGGTAAAACAAGTGCAAGGTGGCAATCAGGATAAAAAAATGAAAAAAAAATAGTAAGAACTTCTTTATGTATATCAGAAGTAGGAATCCAACCAGGAAAGCAGTTGGGCCATTAAATGACAGTGAACAGAAATGGATAATTAAAGCAGAGACTAAATGAATTCTTTCCCTCTCTGTTCACTGAGGAAAACAGTATGAGACAGCAGCTGAGCCTGTATTATCAGGATCAGAGGATAGAGGTAACCAGGGAAGAGGTCCTTGCGTGTTTTAATAAACTAAATGGGTGCTTCCACACTTACATCCGAAATTCGGATCTAATAGATCCAGATTTAGGAGATGAGTGTTAACAGTAGATCCGTATCTATTAATCTGGGTTAAAATAGATCCGTATCTAATAGATACGGATCTACCGCCAGTCCTTCCGTCAGCACATGGGACGGAAGGATGGATTTAGATCTGGATTTGAGGTGCGTGCTGTGTGTGCTGATAAGCAGGCTGCTGCATCGTGGGAAATAAAATTCATTATGCTAGAAGTGTTGTAAAAGAGACAATATGCAGCAGTTTATTATTTGACTTGCTTAACATGTAATCCTTTCTTACAGAAATTCTGTAAGGAAAGCACACATTCACGGACTGACCTTTGGCCTTTCCCAAGGAATTATGTACTTTACCTACGCAGGCTGTTTTCGATTCGGTGCCTACCTTGTGGAAAACAATTTAATGAAGTTTAAAGACGTTTTCTTGTAAGTGCATATCTGTTGTTGTTTTTCCCCTGTGGGGGTGCATCTCCATGGTCTCTTTTTGCTTCCCTCTTTTGTCGGATTTTAAAAATGCGGGTTGTAATTCGAAATAAAGCATCCCCATGTGGTTTGGGGCAACATAGATTTAAAACGTACTTTCTCCATGCAAACCGCTTTTTGTGAGCCCGCATCTTTTTCTCCCCACCCCACACCCCCTGCCTGCTGCAGAGATGAAAGGCAAAACCCTCAATTGAACCTCCAGAACACAAAATCATTCCTTTACTTGGCTGCCAAAAGTTAAAAGCAGCTACTGAAAGCAGCTCACTCTCTCCATAACTAATGCTTGCAACATAGTTACAAGCAAAACTGAAAGCAGGCTCCCTTTGGCTGTCAAATTCAGCTGCCTGCATTCAGGTAGGCTGCATTATTAGGAGGGGGAGTGAGAGATTTGCTTGCTGAGAAACAATCTCCATGGTAATGATAATAATGAGTATCACCTTTCCCTGTTAACAAGCACAAAATCTCTGTCCCCCTCCGAAGTGAAACAATGTGACAGTTCGGAGCTCTGCTTGGGGGCTGAAAGAGCTGAATGCAGCTGATTCTGACAGCCAATTCTTCTGCAGAGATAAAAAATGCCTAAAAATTCAGTGGGATATGGGAGAAAATGTGGAGAAAACGTCTCCATGCCCCAGGAAAACCGGCGGCTTCCCAAAAGTGCAGAGATAGTCTTGTTTAAAGGGGGGGGGGGGTTCTGCTGCAGATTTTCCTCCTTTGTGGCTCAGGAAGCCCGGAGTAAAGCTCTGCATGCAGACACTCAGAAGCAAAAGAAGCTTTTTAACGGATTTTTCTTTGCATGTAGACGGGGCCTAAGTATTTCTTTTTACTGCTTACGAATCCTTAAAGAATCTAGAAACAAAAGGAGCTTCAATATTTAATGAGTAGTATAAAGCGTAGAGAACAGCTCACTCCATTCGTTGCATCAGAAACAGATGCTGCCATATATTTGTAAGGCCACGCCCCTTCTAGAAGTTCATAGTTACTGCACTAAGAATGATCTGAAGCTGGCTGTGGGTAAAGGAGACATTATCAGTGACGTCTTCTCTGGGGTTTTGTTTTCTTTTCCTTAGCCATTCCAGGCCTGGCCATGGCCGACTTGAAGGGCTTATGAGCCATTTGGCTCACTGGTTTGCCCATCCTTAATCTCTTCCTAAACATTTGTGTTGGCTTACTGTATGTCACCTTAACTCACACTGGATGCTTTTTATTATGGGAAACCAATTCCACCTATTTCCAAATGTTTATTCTCCTCTCTGTGGGAAGCCATGCAATTTCCTTTTTAATTATTTTGTGCCCAACATGTTTCAGTGTGTGTTTTGGCACCCATGTCGCATGCAGGCTTCCCATAAGCACATGGGTATCAGCCAAAAGGCTGGTTTGGCTGAGCTTACCCAGAAGTTCCTTTTTAAATTCTAATATTTTTATTATTTGGTTTGCCTTTCCAGAGTATTCTCTGCTATTGTTTTTGGTGCCATGTCCCTAGGACAGACAGCTTCGTTTACACCAGACTATGCCAAGGCTAAGATCTCTGCAGCTCACATGTTCAAGCTGTTTGAAAGAGTGCCTGCCATAGACAATTACAGTGATGAAGGTCTGAAACTTGTAAGTTGACCACAAGGTGTTATTTCCTGCCCTATAAAAATATGCAACAATTATTGCTAGATACTTTATCTGTGCCGCTTTATTCCTTTATCATTGCCTTTGCAGTACTTACATTGTGTCCTTTCTGTGTTTTGTGCACATAGCACTATGGTCACCCCCTTTAGAACCATAGCCCCTTTCTGCACTGGCTCTTATTCTGGATTATATCTCAGGACAGAGACCTGTCAACTGGAGGCTGGTGCAGATTACAGCAAGCCTCGGCACGGCCTGCCATAGTCTGCATCAGCTTGAAGATGGCTGTTCCCTATCCTGAAATATAATCTGGAATAAGGCCTAGTGCAGAAAGGGCCATGCCTGTTCTATGGAGACCATACTGTTCCAAGTTCTGTATCTGGTTTGTTTGTCTTGCCTTAAAAGATGTGGCACCCATATGGGATGCATGTTTTTAAAAAGTGTGTAAGGTAATCAAGACAGGCTGACTTCATTTGTACGTAAGGGCCTGTTCACACTTACCAGGTGGTGCAGTTCTGTCTACTCCCTGGTGAGGCCCACCCACAGGCTGCCATTGCTGTTCCACAGAGCTCACCAGGCCTGCCTCAGTACCAACTAGCTGTAGACAACTAAAATTTTGTCCACAACAGGGGGAAGCTAGGTAGCTCCCAGTCAGTTCTTCTGTACTTGATGCTATGAGTTGATTTAGCGGCCTGGCTGCAGCTGCACAGTCACACGCTATGTCCCAATAGCCATGGCAACATCTAGGTGTGCAGCATGTTGCTGTGGTCATTGCCATGGCAATCTGACCAGCTCAGACTTGGCCATCCGCACTTCAAGTCCTGGTGGTCTGGTTTGGTACTTCACTAGTCCTTGAAGTATGGATTTCATCTTGTTTTTCATCTTCACCTCACTGGAATTGTATTATTATACCACTACAGTGAGGTAAGTACGAACAAGTTGTAACTCTAAAATACAGCTAAGAGCTTAGATGAACAGGTCTCCTGGAGGCATTTGAGCTTTCTCGTCACATCTTTGTCAGAAAATCTGCAAAGACTACTTTCACCTCTACTGAATCTTCTCCTAGTGCTATGTTCAAACCATACTTGTTGATATCAAACAATCTCATTCTGCAGTTTGCATTATAGTTTCAGTTTTGTTCATCAGCTGTTCAGTAAACTAAGAGTTCTGGTTTGTGTATAACGCTAAGCTGAAATTCAGTGTAAGAGAAACTGCTTTTGCCCCAAATCTTTCTCCTGTGCTTGTAGAAGAGAGCTGCCTAATTTATGCCCACTTCTTTACTTATGCTGTTGGTTTATGCAGCCTTTAACAGCCAAGGACTAAGCAAGGGACAGAGACTTTTAAAAATAATTGTTTTTTTACTCAGTGCTTCTTTTAGTAGTGGGTATACTGGTTTCAAGGTATACTGGTTTCCAGTTCCATACACTTGCATAAATGTTTACTAATAAATTTCCATCACAATATGCACAAACTCAAATGGACATATTCATGTACATGTATCTTTTTATAGATAAGATCCTTTAATGCATATATATGCAAAATGAATACATATAAAAGTGAACCATGTACATCTGAGTTTGACTGTGGCCTTGTGAAACTGCATCCCCTCATGTTCCTGTAAATCCATTTGCAAAAATGAGAAAGGATCACCATAAAGACAATTGATCTTTAACCTCAGCTGCTTTCATGAGGAGCTAAAATGGTTCATTCTGAAAGCAAAGGGACGAGAAATAGTTCTGAAGCATTAAGATCAGTTCTGTTCCTTGCTCCACTGTTAATGGTAATTCCACTGTAGTACACATTTCCAATCATTTGCTCAACAATTTGTCTGAAACTGATGGATGCCGCTTTTCCTTGTAGGAGCAATTTAATGGCAACATAACATTTAAGGACTTGACCTTCAACTATCCCACCCGGCCAGACATTCCAGTGCTTCAAGGACTGAGTGTTGGAGTAGAGAAAGGGCAGACATTGGCTTTGGTGGGTAGCAGTGGTTGTGGAAAAAGCACCCTGGTCCAGTTGCTTGAAAGATTCTATGATCCTCTCACTGGAGAAGTGGTAGGTAACTGTTCTTTACAGATTTAATGCAGTGTGCTGATAAAATCCCAAATAGCTGGCAAATGTATAAACAATAAAGTCTTGTTTCTCTTCAGAAGTAGCCAATGGCAAGCCTCTTCTACATCTTTCCCAAGAAAACTATATGGAGGTGACCGTGCAGCCAACCAGGAATTGGCCATGGCGCAATGGTACCCACTCACAAAAACTTCTTTCTTAGATTGGAATCAATGAAGGACGTGGTCATACCTTAATTTAAATCTTCTTCAGTCCATCTTCAGGTCTAACAGCTCACACCTTTTCATTTTTATCTGGTTTATTTGTGAACTTTCCACCTTCCATTTGGATTTTCCTGAACGGAAAGTCCACAAATAAAACAGATGGAAATGAAAAGGTATGAGCAGTCAGATTTGAAGATGGACTGAGGGTGGTTTAAAGTGAGTGACCACGGCCGAAGTCTTTTCCTTTTTTCAAAAAGCATCCACTCATGCTGTTAGTGGCAGGAGCTGCTGTGGTACAACATCAAGGTGTGGTCTACATAACAATTTAAAGAATGATGATAGTTCCAGGCATGGAACTTTTACTACCTGTGAAGTTTGATTCTGCTATTAAATGGGTTGGGATGGAGAACCTGGTACCCTTCAGTTATTGCTGGGCTCCAACTTCTAGTCCTGGCTAGCACAGCTAGCTATTAAGGAGACGGGAATTCTCTACTAGTTAACCTAGTAAGTTTTATCTGTTTACCTATTTATTTGCTTAATGTATTTTTTCCATGCCCCTTAGCCTCTAGAAGACTCTCAGAGCAATTTGCAATGTGTTAATAAAACAGGCCCTACTTAGATAAGGATAGACACAGCACAAGAGGAGAGGGGAAGAGGAAGAAGGAAGTCTTAACTTTTTTCTCACTCCCCTCTGGCAAGATTCTTAAGGGTCATGTGGTAGAAGTAAGATGGACCCTTCTAACAGCTCTACATGGGGCTGACTCTGAAGACGGCTCAGAAGCTACAGCTGGCCAGATGCACATCACACCGATCTTAAAAGAGTTGCACTGGCTGCCAATTCGCTACGGAGCCCAATTCAAAGGGTTAACTTTACCCTATAAGGTCCTAAATGACTTGGGTCCCAAATATCTAAAGAAATGCCTTCTTCCATATTAAACTGCCCATGCCCTAAGATCTGCAGGGGAGGCCCTCCTGGTTGTATCACCACCTTCAGTAGCAAAAGGGATGGGCATCTGGGATAGGGCCTTTTCTGTGATGGCTCCCAGATTGTGAAATGGTCTTCCTCCTGAGGTGTTTCAGGCACCTTCACTTTATACATTCAGGAGCTGTGAAGATGCACCTCCTTGCCCTGGCCTTTGGCTAAACAAGGAAATGGCTTTAATATGTTTTTAATGGTTTTACTATGTTCATTTTATATGTTCACTGGTTTTTGATGACGTAACCTGCCCTGAGACCTTTGGGTATAGAGCAGTGTAAAAATTCAAATAAACTAACTTTGTGGCCTCAGCAGTCGGGGTTTATATCTTTGTCTATTAACCTCTGTCCTACCACAGTCCTCAGATGTCATCTAGCCTGTCTTCAGTTCGGTTCCTCTATCCCCCCCACCAAAAAAAAACACCCCTAATTAGTTTGAGTTCTTGAAACTCATAACTCAAAAACCTTTAGAAATGCTCACATAACAAATCTTCATTCCTTTCCAGCAACTGGATGGCCAAAATACAAGGCATTTAAATATCCAATGGATGCGATCCCAAATTGGAATTGTCTCCCAAGAACCAGTTCTGTTTGACTGCAGTATTGCTGAGAATATTGCCTATGGGGATAACAGCAGACAAGTGACATTTGAGGAAATAGTTGAAGTAGCTAAAGCAGCCAATGTACACTCCTTTATTGAAACATTACCAGATGTAAGTACCCTTGGGGGGGGGAGTATTTTGACTTACTTCGGGTTCATTACAGGTGTACCCCCATATCCAGTGGTCCAGTAACCTCAGTTTCACTTATCCATGGTAAACCTCCCACCCCCAACAGTATCATTTGGCCTCCTGGAAGCTTCCTGGAGGCCTGGAACAGTTGGAAATCTTGCATGATTTCCTGGTAATTATGGGGAAATTTCCCAGTGTTTCATCTATCCATGGTTTCCTGTAACACCAGAAACTGGTATGTATTCCCTATGGATATGGGGGCATGCCTGTATGTTGGATACTGGGGAGCTTTACTTGGTGCAAAAAGAATGGGAAAAAAGTAAAGTAAATTTAGCTGTGATGTCTTGCAGCACAACACACCTCAAATAATAAAGCTGTGTTTACACCTAAGCTTCAGTCCACTTTCAGAATGAGATATAGGTGGGGCTGCGGCTGCAGTTTGCATAACCAAGAGTTTCATGTGACCATTAAGACTGCTGGCTGTGCGTGTGTGTCATGCAGCAGTACAAGGTTCAGCTCTGTGATGTTTTTAATCATGCTTATGTAGCTAGATTTATGTCCCCATGCAAACCATTTCACGTTTTAAATCGGAGCCCAATTCAAGGTGTTAACTTTACCTTATAAGGCCCTAAACAACTTGGGCCCCAAATATCTAAAGAAACACCTTCTTCCATATCAACCTGCCCATGCCCACTCCAGGGGAACAAAGGCCAGGTAAAGAGGAAGCCACCCACACTTGAAATGCTGGTGTATTTCTCAACTGGAATATCAGCACTTCAATTGCAGATGGCCTGGTCAGACTGCCACAGAAATAGCCATGGCATTATCTGCCGTGCAACTGCCCATTGCCATGGCAATCACAACAGTGCGTGACTGCGCAGATCCAGCCATGCCGTGCCAGAACCATGCAGTATTCACATCAGGAAGAGTGTTCAAATGCAGCATCCAAGAGAGACTGGAAACTCACCAGAAGCTCCTGGTAAAGATCAGAGCGGCTGCCAGGTGCTCCAGGACACTCTGGGATGGCAGCGGTGGTGGCAGGTTGTGCGGATGCGCTTCCCCAGGAGTGGCCAGAGCTGTTCCTATAAGTGCGAACAGGCCCATATTTTTTGACAGGTGTGTGCTAAATAAACCTAAGGAATAAGAATATATTTCTCTGTCTCTGTAACTATTCTCTCCCCACCTCTTTCAGTTAATAAAGTATACTTGAATATTTGCTATTCTCTTGTGCTGGAGTGGGCCTTCTTTTTGATGGGCCTTGGGGGAGACGTGTTCCGAAAATCATTTACCTGTTCAGATGATATGCTGATCATGTCTCCACAGGCCACTGACAGGTACCCTTCTCCAAAGTTTCCTAACAGGGTTCTTCAATTATACTGAATCAGACATTTGATCCATCAAGTTGAAGTGCAGTCTACTATCTGGACAGTCTGGCAGAAACTCCTTAGTTTCAAGCAGAGGCTTTGCCTAGTCCTTCTTGGGGACTCAGCCCCAGATTTTCCACTTGGGTTAACTAAGACCTATTAACTGGAATTTACAGATTACATCTGTGCTAACTAAACTAATATTGCACACAGAAATACAACACTGCTGTAGGTGACAAAGGGACTCAACTCTCTGGAGGCCAAAAGCAACGCATTGCTATAGCTCGAGCTCTCATTCGCCAGCCAAGAATTCTTCTACTGGATGAAGCAACATCAGCACTCGATACTGAAAGTGAAAAGGTAAATCGCCTACTAGCCAGAAGACTAAGGTATTGTTGTATTAAGGTCACAATCTTGATAGTGTTTCCCAGGAAAGGATTCCTGTTGGGTTCGGCAGAACCTTGTTGCTTGGATTGTCACGTTTGTGGTATGCATGAAAAGTAATAGACAGTGCATGCATAACTTTCCTATTTTTTCCCTGTCCGTGATCCCTTTGCAGAAGGAACTGTTAATCTTTCGGGCAACTGGTCTACTGGTCTTAAGACTCCGTGTAAATATGTACAGAGTCAAAGTTCTATTGGAAATATTAGAGTTAAGTAAACACACAAGGGTTGGCACTGACAACTACTATTAGTAAGCGTTTTGCTTAGTAACTAATCCAGATAGCCTAGCCTATGAAATTTCATGCTGTGATAAACTTGTTTGATGATTCCAACCACAGGAAAATAATTAAAGAATATGGCAATTATAAAAATGCTAAGTCAAGCAGATAAAGTGTGATTTTCTTCTTTAGAAAGCCAAGTTTCTTTAGAAAGGCTGGAATAACCTGTTTGTTCATTAACGTTTTGTTCATTGATCTTCTATCTGCAATAGGTTGTCCAAGAAGCCCTCGACAGGGCTAGAGAAGGCCGCACCTGCATAATCATTGCCCATCGCTTATCTACAGTCCAGAATGCCGACAGCATAGCAGTAATCCAGCATGGCAAAGTCGTAGAACAGGGAACACATCAGCAACTACTGGCTAAGAAAGGATTCTATTACTCCCTAGTCAATGTTCATGCAGGAGCAGCCCATGAATAAACGTCAAAAGTATAAATCCAAAGATGAATATATTTTTAAATATGGCAGTTACAAAAGGTACTTGCTTACCACTCCCATAACAAGGAAAATAAATGTTTGTAAGGGGTGGACTGAGTTCCAAAAAGGACTTTAGAACAAAGCTTGTGATCTTGAGCCATTCTCAGGATTTGCTTATTGTTCTAAGGTGCGCTAGTTAAGGCCAATGTACTTCTGGTATCCGTACTTGTTTCAAAACCAACAAATGCTGGAACAAAAAAACACAGCACTTTTGTGCCAAACTCAGCTTGAGTCCTAATGGCAAAGACCAAAGTCATTTGTGATTGTGGAATCTACTGTTCTTTGACTGGACCAGACAAGTAGTTTCAAAGGCAGTTATCACAGTCAAGCTTCCTGAAAATACTGCACTTTAGTATTTTGGTTGCAAGCACCTTCTGTGAAATGTTAGCTGTCTTCTTGCACTTGCTTTTTGAAAGGCACTAAGAAATAATAGGACTTGTGCACCTTTTCTGTTTTAAACTGAGCTAGTTGTTTTGAGCTGGCTTCCTCCGATGAGGCCAATAATTGTCAGTTGCACTGAGAAGGACACTTCTAGCTTTTATTTTGATACTATTGTATTATGACCCATGTATTAATTTTACTTTTATGCTTCCTTGGAAGGTTTTGTGTCCCTTAAAGGAGATAAGCAACTATAACTCTTATTGGTTGTGGTTAAGCTTGCTTTGAATGACCTGCAGTTCACATGGAACAGGGAACGATGCATTAATTCGATCTCGGAGCTTTCAGTTTTCTCCACAGAAAAAGAACTACAAAAGCCAGAAATTTTGGTTACAAGAAAACCAGGTTTATATCTTTAAACTCTAGAGGGAAAAGGGAAATTTAAAAACTGCAGACTTATGCTTATGTATTTGGGAGTTTGGGCCCACTAATTTAATGTGGTCTAGTTCTCCAAAATTTGCTCCATTAATTTTCTACTGATACAAAAATACATGAGCCCTTAATGTGTGCTATGAGAAGTTCACTGCACATTATAAACACCATACCACCTGATTCCCCCTCTACTTATTTCTGCATCAAATGGAATCCATGATCGTAAGCCAGGAAGTATAAAACACAGCCATTATGGTTAGTTATTGTATTACCCATGAATGGTTGACTTTCACGGCAGCAGGTCGGAGACTTCAGTGATCAGTTATGTAAAACAGCATTTCCTTCTGCCTTCCTGCCTGCCATAATCTTTCACCATTAAGTTATAGGTGCTGCCCCCTAGATCCTTATTGTTATGTATGCAGAATAATGCTCTTATGTACTTTCCCCCCCTGATCTTACCTCCCCTCTCTTGTACAATTAAGAAAATCCAAAATACTGTAACCTTTACTCACAGAAATGTTGCTCTGGCTCCTTGCTTATTTTTGGTTGAGTTTCTACCATTTTTCAGTATCAACAATGTTCTTATTAAAGCATTTAACATCAAAATGTTTTAGGGTTTTCTTTGTACAGTTGCTTGGGTTTATAAAAATCAATGCATAATATAGGCAAAAAGCAGATTAATCAAGTCAACACCTGTGTTTGAGGTGGCTTTATTTCAGAGAAAGGACATTCTATCAAAGTCCTCATTTTAAGATGCCAAAGCCATCTAAAGTCCTGAGAATTCTGCATACAGATGAAGTAAAAGTGGCAAATGTAATTTCTTACCACAACTTTCAAGTACAAAGTTATATCTTTGTGGGCGGTTTTGGAAAATAAAACTTAAAACAGATACCTCAAGTCATCACACTTTCTCCTTTTATACTCAAAAACTTAGAGGATGGCTTTTTGAGTTACAATAACATACTGTTGAGATAAGAGCAAGTAAAATTAATTATGAGAAATACCAAATATGCATTTCAATGTCTCTTGATTACTTTAGAAGCATTTTAAGAACCATCTTAAGCTTTCTTATCAAGAATGCTTACAAAAATTTGCTAAGATAAATCTGAGTATTAATCCAACTGCCCTGAACCTTTTATTTGCATTTGTATTTATGACCATTTCCACACTTCCACTGCACCCACTGGCCAAAGCTTCTCCTAGGATGCTGGTAGACCTAAAAAAAACCCTAAGTCTAAAAGTGTCCTGATTCAGACAGCCATTTTGGCTGCCTTAGGCTTATTCTGCACTTACCTCAGTTAATCCATATTAGGTGGATCTGGATAAACCACAGACATGCATCTGCATTAAGTAAGTTTACAACAGCAAATGTGTGCTAAGAGTGCTAGCATGGTTGTAGACCACATTTATCTGGTCTATCATTATTACAGTTCTGATCTGGATCTACTCCTTCTCCTGCGCAGACGATGTGTTCTTAGCAGCTCCTTGAACTGGATTAACAAGTGCAGAAAGGGCCTTCTGACTATGCCATGCTGCATCCAGTG
The DNA here is from genome assembly GCA_023333525.1 of Aspidoscelis tigris stejnegeri. NCBI lineage: Eukaryota > Metazoa > Chordata > Lepidosauria > Squamata > Teiidae > Aspidoscelis > Aspidoscelis tigris. The sequence continues at coordinate 47,964,362 of JALMGA010000008.1, forward strand.
CAGACACAGTATGCTACCGGGGGGGGGGGGGGGGAGGCACTCTAGTCTGCAACGGAGTGTGCAAAAGACACACCCAGAAGTGGGATAGGCTTGTGCTGACCTTGAATACTAGTAAGTGTGGAAACAGCCTAAGATTGGTTGGTTCAAAACTGTTTTCTAAGCTAGCACCGATTCAGTCATGTTTTGCATTGCTGAGGCTTAATTTAATATTGCATAGTTTCTACAGAATGTGTCATCTTGCATTGCTGTTGCAAAGGTATTAAGAAAAATTGCATTGTTATTGCAGTATTTTTTTTAAAAAAAATCTTTGCATTATTTTTGCTCAGAATATGCTGAATTAACATATGCCTTGGCCAATTCAAATACTCCCCTTAGCAGACACCTCCTTTCCTCAAGTATTCTGTATATATAATAATACACGGTGGAATAAAGATATTTCAGTATATGTTCTACAAGTGAGCAGTAGCCATTATTTTAACCATGTCTTGAAAATTCTGGAACATAATCTTACAGAGATCTTTTGCATCTGTTTCTGGGCATGAGTTCCAGGTGGTACAGGCCACAACAATCCTGGAAGTGAAAGTGTTAAATGCAATTATTTATAGAAATGGCATTTTCAAAGTTTATAGCCCTGTCTATGTGATGCCAGTGAGAAACTACATTAACAGCATTAAAATAATACAACCTGTACAGGGCAATTTTGCATATAGTAACATTGACTTTAATAAGAAAGACACTGGGGCTTTCAAAAACCTTTATATGCATTCTGGATAAAATCTCCTTTAGATTCAATACAGTACACTTATTTAATTGAAGTACAAAACTGGCACTTTGATACTCTTAGCTGCCTAACCTCATTATACTTGTAGGGAGCACTTCCCCATGTATATTATTTCTCAACTACCTTATAATTTTAAATTTTGATAACCATTTCAGGGTTATTTAGGTAAGATCTTCACCAAGCAAGTAAGGGATTTCCTGCGAAAACCCTGAAGTTTGTGGAAAGTGAATTTTCCCAATTAACAAATGTGTCTTCTATTGATGAGACAAATATATTCCACTTTGTATTTAAAATTAGTGGGGTATTTTGTATTTTCACTTTCGCGTAGACTTAAAACAATAATTTTACATAATTTTAATTTGACAGATGTTTGCATTTTTAAGCTTCTATAAACCATCCTGTGAACATTTGTTGAAAGTATATCTAAAAACATTATAAACGAATGTAACTATTTATCGCAATAAAAGGCTACACTTTTGATGCGTCATCTGCCTTTCTTTATCACATTTGTAAATGAGCCTTGCTAAGCAGCTCATTACTATTCTCACTTTAACATGATGAACCAGAGACTGAACACAAATGTCTGTATACTAAACCACTTTTAACTATAAAATTCTACGTACAAAAATAACACTATTTCCTTGCCATATGTTGCCAGGTCATACTTTTTAACATTACAGAATTATTTACTTATTTATACGGGAATGCAAAGGACTCAAAGCCAAAAGAATATACAGTGGTACCTTGACATACGAGTTTAATTCGTTCCATAACCTTGCTCTTATGTCAAATCGCTCGTATCTCAAAGCAGTTTTCCCATTAATCCATTCCAGCTCCCAAAACACCACCTCAGTTGTTTTTGTAATGTACTGTACTGTATTTACATACTCGTATCTCAAATCTTGCTCTCATCTCAAAGCAAAATATCACTCGCTCGGCGGCTTGTATCTCAAAACACTTGTATGTCAGGGCACTTGTATGTCGAGGTACCACTGTACCAAATATACCTGAGATATTCTGGGAGCATGTTTAAGTTCTGCTATTAAGTAAGTGGAAAATGTATCCTTACCTATCATCTTTAATTCTATAAAAAAAGCCATAACCATGGTGCACCATTGGAGGCACAGCTCCTCCAATATTTGTGTATCCCACCAGGCTAGTGGAAAGCACAAAGTTGCCACCTCCGCCACTGTGGGTTACAAAAGAACACATAACGTTAACAAGCAAGTTGTTCTCATTGCAATAGACTGCAGAACAGTTTCTTTTTCTGAGTTTAGTTCAACGCCAAAAGAGGTGAATATATTTCACCTGCCATCAAAACATTATAGTGCTCATGAAGAGCAATAGGAGCTATTCCTTACAGATTACCCCATCACCGTTTTAACTGAAAGAAAGCCTAGACATCCCATCCGTTAGCCTCCACCCCTGGCCCTGCAGTGATCACTTGAAAGAGTACTGGATAAACCTGTCAGCGTTTTAACAAGAAGAGCATCATATTTCACAGATGGTTACTCAGAATCTTGAACATTAGGCTAGAGTTTCAAGCTGTTCCCAGAAGCAAGGCAAACCAGCATATGCTGTTGCTTATCTAGGGTCAACTCGTAAAGCCTAACTAAACTATACATCTCTCTGTACCCAGCCTTTTTCTGGATTATATCCCAGACTATTGAGTATGCTAAATGCATGGCTGGTGCAGATTACAGCCGGCCCTGCCCAGGGCCAGCTGTAGTCTACATGTGGGTGTCAGGTCCTACTGCAGACAGGGCCTGAATGTAGTCTCGAAGAAAGTATCCTCTACACATTCCCAACAGCTAAGCCTTCTACTTTAAGACAGATAAATAATTTTTTAAACCTTCAGAGTACCTTCTTGTGAAAGCAGGATCTAAGAATATTTCTGGCATAGGCAAACTATGCTCTTTTGAAAGAAGCATAAGGCCTAAAAGATGGCGGTCGAACCCTGTTGGAAAAGCACAAAAGTCCTTTAGTGAAACATAAGTTCTAGATTTTTAATCCAATCTACCCATTAGCCTCCTGACATGAGTTTCCAAAAGCAGTAGGGGAAGATTTTATTTATTTATTTATATTTATATCCCGCCCTATACCCGAGGGTCTCCAGGTGGGTAACAACCTTTAAAATCCAACGTATCAAAAACTATATCGAAACAATAATGACTAATACAACATTTAAAAACCAACATGATAAAAACAATGCAAAATCGGTTAAAACAGTGGTATTTGCAGTGGGGGAAACCTAAGCAACAGTTAACCAAAGGCCTGAGTGAAGAGGTGTGTCTTCATTGCCTTCCTGAACACAAACAGAGAAGGGGCCAGACGCACACCCAGGAGGAGACCATTCCATAGCCTGGAGGCCACTACTGAGAAGGCCCTCTCCCGGGTGCCCACCCACCTAGCTGCTGAAGATGGTGGGACAACCAGGAGGGCCTCCTCTCCAGATCTTAAGACATGGGCAGGTCGATATGGGAGAAGGCGTTCCTTTAGATATTTGGGGCCCAAGTCATTTAGGGCCTTATAAGTCAGAGTTAACACCTTGAATTGGGCTTGAATTGGCAGCCAATGCAATTCTTTCAAGACCAGTGTGACATGCATCTGGCTAGCTGTCCCAGCCAGCACTCTGGTGGATGCATTTTGCACTAGCTGCAACTTCTGAACTGTCTTCAAGGGCAGCCCCAGGTAGAGTGCATTACAACAGTCCAACCTGGAGGTTACCAGAGCATGGATAATTGTGGCCAAGTCATCCCTCTCCAAAAAAGGTTTCAGTTGACGCACCAACTCTACTTGAGAGCAGACACTCCTGACCAAGGCCTCCACCTGAGCTTCAAGTGTTAGCACGGAGTCCAGGAGTACCCCCAAGTTACGCACCTGTCCCTTCCAGGGTATTGCAACCCCATCAAGGAAAGGGTATGTATGAGATGTATGAGAAACAATGCCTGAAAGAACATTGTCAGCAAATGATAACTAAGGAATATGATAGGTCTGAAGGTAAGTTCAACATGCCCCAAGGAAAGAGAAAGATGTGGAGAAGGGGACCATCCCCAGCTTATAAGAACAGAAAAATGCCTTGAAAGATAACAAAAGCAGGTACCTTTTCCATTCTCACACTCTTTCATCAGTTTATTGTGCTTTGCAAATGCCTTCAACATAAGCTGCTTTCTTTGGCTGGGCTGCATAAAAGAAAAAAAGCAAAATCATTCCAACTAATTATGGCACGCAAATACATAGCTCTGGCAATGCCTTCCATAACCGCTTCAGGGATCATCAGGAAAATTGATACATCCCACCATTTTCTCAAAGTCATTTGAAATATTTCCATGTCATTGTTTATGAACTGTAATCCAAGGGGCATAACGAAAGGTTTCCACATCACACAACAATGTAAAACAACTGCCTGCCATAACACATGCCAATAGGACTTCGGTACTTTCAGAGACATGTCCCGGTCTACAAAGATGAAAGGAAAATCTGTGCACAAACAAGGGGAAGTCATCCTTTGTCTAGTTAACAGGACGTGTATATAGTACAGTAGCTTAGGTCATACCCAGATGAGCTTCACACAAAAGCCTCACAAGCTCTGGCTCAAAAACAACACCACAATATTCTATCAATACCTTGTTCCTATTCGGCATCCTGCAGAGACCAGGTGATCCCATGGGCACATTTCTTGAAAAGAAATGCACGTGGCCAAGGAGATAACAGAGACTGAACTTTACAGGCAGCTGCTCTACTAATGAGCTACAGGCATTTAATTTGTGGGGACTTCTGGGATGTTCTACTGTGCTCTAGGCTTCAGTATGGAGCATGAGCTTTTGGATATAACTAGTTCATATTTACAGATGATCTAACTGCATGGAGAGTGAACTGTCACTGTTGACTGCACACAAGGCCTATTAAAAAAACTTGTTCTTTTAATCACCCCCTAAACTGCATTTTCTCTGCTTGTAATACTTTGGGAACCGGCACAAAAGTATGGCTATAGGGAGCCATATAAATATAGTAAGAAGGTGGTTGCACATGATACATGCATTATTTTCCATAGGAAAGGCAATAAATGCATTTGATGTAAAGCCAGGTCAAAAATCAAGTGCAACTCCACCTGGGCTCCTGCCTGCCAGCCCCCCCCCCCCCCCTTCAGCACCTTAAAAGAGCCGAGGAACGGGAGAAGGAAGGACGCCAAACTCCACCTGAGCTCGCTCCTGCCTGCCAGCTGACTGGAACAGCTAGCTGGACACATATCACACCGGTTCTAAAAGAGTTGCACTGGCTGCCAATTTACTACTGAGCCCAATTCAAGGTGCTAACTCTGACTTATAAGGCCCTAAATGACTTGGGCCCCAAATATCTAAAGGTATGCCTTCTCCCATATCGACCTTCCCATGTCTTAGGATCTAGAGGGGAGGCCCTCCTGGTTATCCCACCGCCTTCAGTAGCTAGGCAGGTAGGAACCTGGGAGAGGGCCTTCTTGGTAGTGGCCCCCAGGCTGTGGAATGGTCTCCCCCTCGAGGTGCGTCAGGCCCCTTCTCTGTTTCAGTTTAGGAAGGCGGTGAAGACATACCTCTTCACTCAGGCCTTTGGTTAAATGTTCCCCACGCTTCCCCCATCATAAACACTGCTGTTTTTAAACTGTTTCTGTATTTTTCTTAATGCTGGATTTTTAAACTTAGTACTGGTTTTTGGACTGATATAGTTTTTGCTATGCTTTGATATGTTTGTTTTTAAATGTTGTGAGCCGCCCAGAGACCCTTGGATATGGGGTGGGATATAAATAAATAAATAAATAAATAAATAAATAAATAAATAAATAAATAAATAAATAAAATTTGGTACTAGAAAATTACCCTGCCACAAATTCCAAAAAGAGAAACACATAAGGGAAGCAAAACATTGTCATATTAAAAGCCAACTATAGGGTTAGACCCTTATAAATGAAGGAAGACAGCTGCAAGGATAATTGGGCAAAGGTAGAGAGTGAACAGAGTTCATTATATAAAGGAGAGAGCAATGCATAGTTTTATGACACATCAGAAATTGCTGCAACAACAATCCTGTGAGGAACTGTAAAAAAAAAAAGGAAAAGGTACAATAAAAGGGAAATGTTTACCATGCTCAACAGTTTTCTGCCAGATTTCTACTATTTGCCAGTAAACACTATGCTGCAAAAGACAGGTGTACCACTGCCCCATTTTAGAAATCCCAAGTTTCAGTAAAGCATCATTACTTAGGTTCTAAAAAAGAAACTTTGCACTTGCACAAAGATGAGGCTATTATGCAACATTAGCAGATTTTTAAAGGCCGAGTGGGTCCCACATAAGAATTACTTTGCTATCTATAGTCTTTGCTGGGCAGTTGAGGCATGGAAGACATTAGAGAAGATTTAATTACCAACAGAACATAGCTTTTATCTTCACTGGACTTCTTTCAACCCCTATTCACAGCACTGTTTGAAGACAGTGTTGATAACAGAGAGGAAAAAGTTGGGAATTCCATTAATTATTCCACACTGTCATTGTGAATGCTTACAAGAAAGGCCGGATCCAGCATGGATTTACACCATTCGACTGCCTCCATAGTGCATGGTCTCATAGTCTCTGTCCGGCCGTGGTAAAAACACCTGGTGGTAGCAGTTTCATAGCAGCAACCTGGACTTTAAAACACCATCAGTACAATTACCAGAAACCAATGCTGCTTTATAAAAGCTTCACATCTTAATCCTTGAACTGTAGCTCTACAAGCCTTTTATAAAACAGAGGGAAATTTTATGCAATGCTATTCTACTCTCACAGCCAATGGTAAACACAGAATGCCTGCTTATCAAGCAATCGTTTAAAAGCGATATATATATGAGGAAATTTACTAACAATTACAATGTTCTGCCAACTAGTGAAGGAAGAAAATACTGATGACCTGTCTAGGGAGCCAGATTCCTATCTGGGAATACCGGGTTTTGTTCTGCTCTCCTCCACAAAGCCAGTTGGGTGACCTTGGACTAGTCACAGCTCTCTTCTGAGCTCTCACAGCCCCACCTATCTCACAGGGTGTTCTCTTGTGGGGGGGGGGGGAGAACAGAAAGCTTTGTGAGCTGCTTTGAGGCCTTAAATGGGTGAGAAAAGCAGAGTAGCAGAGTAAACTCTTCTTCTTCTATGTGCCTTTGTGCACATGCTTTCTCCTTTACAGACTTGCCTGGTTATTAAGATCAAGGGGGAGGGGGTGTCTTCTTGTGGTTCCATCAGCCTTAGAGGTTCATGAGGTGGCAGCATACAAGAAGACCTTTACTGTGGTAGTCCCCAGACTTTGGAACAGCCTTCTGATGTACACAAGACACTAAAGCTGCACAGCTTTAAGAACCTGTTTAAGGTGCTAGACTTCTGATGTTCAGCTTCTGTAAGTGCTTCCTGTTCTTCACTATACACAGAAGACAATTAGCATGAACTAACCAACTCCTTAGGGGCTACAAGCCTTCTGAGTCCTACTATGTGGGCCTCACTCTGGATTTTGAGCATTTTTAATTAGGGATGTGAATGAATATTTGAAATATTCACTATTCATACAAATTCAGACATTTGTATATAAACCAAATGTCCAGACATTTGTACTTTAGTATTTGCACAAATACAAATATTCTGAGTTATCTGTACAAATAATTCAGACATTCATATGTGTATGTTCATTCGAATCTGAATTTTTGAATATTCAATTCAGTGAAAATCGAATGTCAAAAATTGCATTTCTGCACACACTTATTCTTAATGCTACTTCATACTTTGCTTGGCTCCACTTCATTCACCATTACTGACTGGATTCAAGAGCTGCAACATAAACATTGGCTACAGTTTACAGAACTTCAGTGCTTAAATGTTCTGTTGCTTAAATACTGTAAAAGCACTTTTCACATGAACTAATTAAACATTAAGTGCGTCTGATAAATATGAGATACTTTATGCTTAACCTTTTGCTTATATAAACTTTTCTTACTGTCCATGACGTTTAAAATAGGCCAACTGGAGAGCAAGCTGAACAAATGTATCAGGGTGGAGTTGATGCTTCTTGATCAAGGCTTTACCGAAAGATGTGAAGGCATAATTCACCACCTCTGCATCAGAAGCCTGAAAAACAGAATATGTCACCACAGCAGAAATGCCAAAGAAAAGGGAATGACAAAAAAGCAAATCCCACACAACTTAGTACATCTACAAGCAGCTTCTTTTGCTGGAGCAGCAATTAGACAAAATAACCTCACGATAGCTAATAAATAGGTTAAAGAAAGGCTCAATTAGAATATTTGAACTTTAGATTTATACCTGCTGCCACTTCTCCATCCATAGGCTTCAGAAGAGGCAGATAAGCACTCACCCCTATTCTTAGGTGCCTAGCAAATGGGGGCTAACATTCTAGCACTGCAAATTCTCCAATGGTTCCCCCTCTAAGATGTCTTGAGCTGCTTTGCACATTCCTAACCAGAACTTTACCATTTACTTTAAACTAGTCTGTGGGTTGCCATATAACATTACGATTCTAATAAGCCCCAGTTAGTACAGCCAACAGCGAAGGGTGACAGTGGGTGATGTCCATGGTGGATGATGTCCACCACAATATGGATTGCTGAGACAGTTTTAACACCATATAACAAGGGCCTGTTCGCACTTACCTTGAAGGAGCAGTTCTAACTGCTCCTAGGGAGGCCTGCCCACATTCCCTTGCCATCCCACTGCTCAATAAGACTGCCAGAGTCTTCACTACCTGTGGACAACTAAAACATTTCTACAGCTTGACCAGGAGCAGCCAGGAGCTCCAGGTCAGCAGTGTTCACAACCTTCCTCCCTGCAAGTGGGTATGGCAACATGGCTGTGGCTGCAAAGTAGTACTACGCATCCCAATCGCCAGGCACCAAATACTGCCACAGTTGTTACCACGGTGATCCGGCCTCTCCAGGCTAGATAATCTGCACTTCAAGTGCCAGTGGTCCAATCTGGGAGCGTACCAGCACTTGATGCGCAGATGCCCCCCTCGGCATTTGATCTTCACCTCAAAGGAATTAAACCATTCTGGTGAGTAAAGTGTGACAAGGCCCCAAGAATCAGATTGCTGCAAGAGGGAAATTTTAAAACTTTCAGGGGTTTTTAATACGCTAATGGTCACGTCACCATGTTTTATTCTAGCTGCATGCCCACAACTAAATGGGTAGAAGCCGACAGAGATTCTCCTTTCAAGTCAACCACAATTACTAAGGAACAAAACAGACTTGTTCTATTTGGAAAGGTTTAATAAACTTAGCTGCACTTATCCCAAGCATCACAGAGGTCTTAACAACTGTGTTAAATCCAAGCAGGCAGAAAATACCCACCCCTCCAAATTAAAGCCCATCAGCGTTTATAGGAAAGGAAAAGCAGAGAGCATACCATCTTCCTATACTGTTCTTTAGCATAGGCAATGTCATTCAGCACTTTCTGATCCAGCTTGAATATAAGTTCGCCCGGCCAAGGCATATCCCGCACTTTATCTGATCCCTGGTTTTCATTTCAATGGAAAAGAAGAGAACATCCAAACATTTACTTCCAAGGAAATGGAGCGGTATTTGTTGCAAAATGACCAAAATGTGATTCTTCCCTACCTTCCATCTTCCCTGCGTTTCAATGACTTTGGCATCAATGTAAGAACAAAGGGCTACCAAAACCATGGCATCAAACGGAGCATGCTGTAACATACGTGACATATAGAATAGCATATTAGTGCAGAAACGACTAATCGTGTCTATTTCTTCTTTCTGGTCTTCTGCAGAGCTCTCAAGGCATGGTGAGTGACAGCATATTATTTGTTTTGGGTAAACCATAGTAAGACAGAACATCAGGTTCATTTTTACATCTCTGTTCTCACGGAAAGCAGGATTCTTTTACCAACTACCTTGATCTTGCAGATTTCAACTTCTTATAAAATAAAGGAAACTCTTGTGAAGGTTTAGGGCCTTCTTGGTGATGGCCCCCAGACTGTGAACAGTCTTGCCCCTGAGGTATGACTGGTGCTTTCACTACAAACATTTAGAAAATTGGTAAAGACACACTTATTTGACATACTGGCCTCTGACTAAGGAAATATCTTCCCCTCCCATTTTAAATTATTACTTTAGTATGTTATTATTTTAGTATGTTCATTTTATATTTTGTTTCTGTTACTGTAACCTGCTCTGAGACCTTTGGGTATAGCAAATGCAAATACATGAATTCTGTTTATTTATTGCTCAACGTCTAATTTTATGAATACATACTAGTTTCAAACTATAAAGTTCTGAAACACTTGATGTTTAGTAATTAAGAGGAAACCATTATATAAAAAGCACAAGTCCTCCTCTCACTGTTAAAAATAATCTCTAAGCAACGTCTTGTTGGTGCTGTGAGAAAAATCCACTTACGTCACAGTTTGAGCCCAATGTTCCATTTGAGAATATGATGCAATTGTAAGATTTGTCACCCCAGCGCAATGATGGATCTCCTGTTAGTGAAAGCTTGGTGATCTACATAAAGAATAAACATTAGACACTTTGAAAGAAAAACTCCATTGCCTTGATATATTTGACAAAGTCAGCATAAAGCCAAATCTATTCTCTCCCCCCAGGAAGAATATCCAAGATATCATGGTTCATCCTTGCCCATCCAGAAGTGCCTTTGTGCCAGAAGGGACCATTTCCCCATATCATTCATTAATTTAACTGTCCAAAAGAACAGCGGGATCTGTTGATCCACTTACTTTGCTTTGCACTTTATTTTCCATTCTTTTACAGTTCTGCATTCAGCATGGAACAGTTTGTTGCACCACACTGTAGCCATTTTGGCTAATATTTGATGTAACAAAAACATTTCATGTATCAGTTTAAGCACTACCAGAATCGTGGAGAAATTCCTGATAAGAGCAAATATCCCAGCTGAAAACAAGTTGCATGAGGGGTGGGTGGTGACACAGCTGAATGCAACTATAGTGCATGTGTGATTGATGTCAGGTGATTCCTGGATAGAGGCAGTAAGTTTTTGTTATTCTAAAACTCTAATAAAAGGAGACTCTTCCCAGAGGCAAGCAGTCTCTCCGGAAGAAAGGCTCCCTTTCCCTCAGCGTTGGCACCTTTCATTTGTACCTAACCTCTCTTTGCTTGCGTTTCACAGCAGTTCTTTCTCATTAGTTTTCCTAAGTCTAAAGCAGTGATGCTTAAACTAAGGGCTACCAGTTGTTCCCAAACTAAAGCTCTCATGTCCCATGTTCAGGAAGTACACTGCCAGAAGTAAACAAATTTCAGTGGCTCCAACAGCCAGAAGGGATGTGCATGAAAAAACTTTTCACATTCATTTTGCTGTTTATCAAAAATCCAATAACTCGTTTCACTGTTGTACCGTTAAATCAAGAAAACCAGATTTTAGCCTTTGTTCTTTGTGAAAAAGATCTTTTTCCCACTGAAAACGTTTTTTTCAAGACCAAAACCACAGCAAAATACAAATGTCAACTGAACTGTTCATTTTCAAAGGAAGGAAACTGGTTTGTTTTGATCAAAATTTTTGGATATTCAAAAAACCAGACTTCCAATTTGATGAATTCAAACTATTTAATCAAATTGGTGAATACAAATTCAGTTTTGCACATCCAGAGCATGGGATGCCATCAGTAGAGATGAGCAGCCATTTGCAAACCTTTACTTCTGTTCAAAGAACAGCTTGCTGCACCTGACACACTTCAAATCCCTATTAATTGCTGGAAGAGCTCTCTGAGCCATGACCACAAGAGGGAGCTAATCTTCACTTATCTCCTTTCATGCCAACCACAAGAGCTGTAGTCTTGTATTATGTGGTTTGAACACTCCTGCTATATGATTTTCAGTATAAACCTCCACGTATTAAAATGGTATTATCATGTAAGTGAATGTAATGAGAAACAGAGAAGCTAATCCCCAAATGCACTCAGACAATGTGATGAATACTCATCAGGCTGAAGCAAATGTCTCCCATGTTAACTTCCTGGATTCTTGAGACTCATGTTTCCCTCTATTGCATATAGCTGCAAAAAATAGCCACACAAAACAGAAACCGGTTCTAAGAAACAAAACTGACTGCAAACCTTTTATACTTGGGCTTTACAGTGAATGTCAGGTAACCATCCTTTCACTAATACTTTGATCAGGAATTTTCCTCTGTTATCTATCCTAACACGCTGCCTTATCAAAAATTACTTTACAACCACTATGAGAAATCAATTCTTTAGAAGAAAATGGGGCTAATTACTATTTGTAACTACTGTGGTGATCCTGGTTTAATCCTTTAATTATTAGCTACCTTCTGGAAGATAAAATAGACCATTTCTGTTTACATAGTAGAATTACAATCTGCTTCCTTTCGAGAACCACAAGTAGAACATGTTTCAGTTGCATGTGGATTTGGAGTCAGGCAATTCCTGACTCTGTTTCCGTATTCTCTGCCAGGATGCCCCACTTCCAAGCTGATGCTAGGGGGCTGCATGTAAAAAATGCTTGCATTTGAAGTGCCCAGCGCCCCAAAAGCTTTACAGGTTGTTCAGCAGGGTACTTATACAGGTGACTCCAATCACATGAGCGTTACCTGTAATACCTCTAGGAGCTCCAGCAGAGGAGACACAAAATAAAGTGACGTACATTACCTTTTCCTGTTCTGATAATGCATCCAGAAAACATGAAGGGAGAGAAAATATAGCCTTATCAACATATCTATCTATCTATCTATCTATCTATCTATCTATCTATCTATCTATCTATCTATCTATCTATCTATCTATCTATCTATCCATCTATCTATCCAAAAACTACATACTAATAATAAAAAACCCAAAGATTTTCTCAACTCTTTTTTTTAAAACAATGCCTGGATCAGAGCAGGAGGGATTGCCCAGTGCAGCCTGAGAAAGAACGTTCACAATAAGCAACCAGATGAGCCTTCTTTGTAGACTTGAGTCACTTGAGGGACGTCCTCATCTATTCCCCTCTTGGAAAATGTGCCTTACAATCTTGGTCCTGCGCACTTCTTTGATAAACCAAAAGATGTACCCCCACCCCAGCTTCTCTGAGAGCCACTTTGAACCAGGGGTTACATTCCTTCCTTGCTCAGGATGCTGCTATAGCAGAGACTGGGTCCTTTGCCCCTTCATCTAATATCTCTACAAGGTCTAAAAGAAGCTTCTATAATCACAGCCATAAAATCCAGATCATGGCAGGGGAACAACTTGGAAACCATCAGAGGATTGTTTCCATAGCAATATTCTGCTGAGAATTCTGGTTTGGGGACATTCATCTTTATGTGATCCAGTAAACATGAGCTTACGGAGAAAAAGTATTTTCCCAAGCTGCCACACAACCGCCTTCACACTGGGCCAAAGTTTCAAGCAGCCCTGGAGAGCTCCATCTTTTAAGGTTGTCAGTTTCAGAGGACTTACTGAAAGACAATTACATCCATAAAGCTGCTTGTGGAACGAAGCTAAAGCAGAACTGGGAACTCTCTACAGAAACTCCTTTGGAGGTTTATAATCTTAGAAAGTTTGTGGGTGATTAATCTGCAGGGGTAACCAGGGCTTAAATATAGGGGTTTTAAAACACATAAAAATACACTTGTGTCTGAGTAAGGGCCACAAGCAACAAGTTCTTTGTAGTAAATTATACACATGGTACGGATTGTCATTCTTCTTCTCATCTGACATTATTTTTTGGTTTTTTTACAACCTGGTTTAATAGTTACCAGAATGCTGCCTTTTTCACTCTGCATTATCAGGTCTCGAGCTCTGCACCTTGTTCACACCTGCTACTTTGCTGGGACAGTGTACAATATTTGCAGTGTGAAAACAACAGAAGTAACATGATAGTACAAGTGCTGACATCACTGCCCACAGTCTGCCCTACCATCTCATAAGGTATGACACTAATTGCTAGGTGGAAACCAAAACCAAGTAAATTTTTCATGTACTTCCTCTGAGCAAAGTTGTGCCCACACTCTGGTTAGCTGCTGTAGTCTGTAGGTTGGGATTGCAAAGGAGTTAGAAGAGGGCTAAGCCTCTATTTGCAGATCTGTCTTTGAGCCACACCTGTTAAGACTAAGCTGTGTTTTTTCCTTCCCTGCTGTCCTTGGAGGAGTGGTTCACAATACACTCTGGCAGCTGAGAGATATGCTTTTAACAGAAAAAAGGCATTAATTACACAGAATCAAAACCTCTGATATTCCATTAAGTACCTCTGTATAGTCTTCAGGTGTAGCTTGAGGACTTGATTCATCTAAACACACTACAAACAAGCTGCTCTGTACTTTTTCCAACAGCGACAAGTTCTTTGGCTCAAGACTGATAAGATAGTCACGAGTCTTGAAAGAGAAATGAAATATTGATTAAACACCCAAGTTTAACGTATTAATCAGTTTCTACACTCTATGCACTTAAAATAAGAAAGTATATTTCCCCACCTTCGCCCATGGAGTTCTTTCCTGAGATGTCAAGGCAGACAGTCCAGGCCCTTCTGGTTCCTTCTCACACCTCTCTCTGATGTAGGAAAGTTGTCTTGAAGCAAAGTTTTTGCATAAACAAAATATTTGAGGTAAAGTAAGTTGTTTTTCACTCGTTATGTTTATGATGAATACACATACCTCACAATGAGCTTGAAACTGAATCAAGAACCGCAGTCATACCTTCACTTTAAACCTCCTTCAGTCCATCTTCTGGTTGCCACAATCACATCTTTTCATTTCTATCCACTTTATTTGTGGACTTTCCAACCTTCAGTTGGACTTTCCAGAGTGGAAAGTCCAGAGTGGAAAGTCCACAAATAAAATGAACAGAAATGAAAAAGTGTGAGTGTTATGACAGACAATGTACTGAAAGTTAAAGTGTGACCATAGCCGAGGTTCTTGCACCCCATCAACTAAAACAGCTTGCATAAAATTTAATAAAAATGGAACATGAAAGTAATGTATTCTCTTGACGATATTCAAGCTGCTCTCATATGAAGTGATCTCTTTCTATTTTGCATTTTTTTCTCAAAACAAGATGGGTGGAGGTTCTTTGAAAGTATCCTTATACACTAGCACCCCCCATAGCATGAGAAATGAAATTTCTGTTTCTACAATAATTACCATGCTAAGTAATGGTCCTGAGGCAGAACTATTCAAAGATAAGCAATGCAGCCCAAGGGCTTTTAAACAAAGCAACCTGCAAAATTTATTGCATCTCTTTTTCTGCAACAGCAGATTTAAAAGAGCATACAAGCTAAGATTTAAAATCAAAGCTAAAGGATACATCTGCTATCCGCATCCAAAAATATCAGAATCCAAACAAACTACCTTCAGTTGTTTCTTTGGACAAGACAGAAAAACATAGCTATTTGTGCGCAGAGTCCCAGAACTGGGGTGCCACAGTGGCAAAGGGAAAGAGCTAGAGCCAATGCAAACTACCATATTTGCTGGCGTATAAGACGTGCTTTTTCCCATCAAAATACCCCTACAATATGGGGTACACTGGTGATTTCTATCCTCCCCTCCTTCTCTTGGCTGTGGCTGTTTTGGGCGCTCGCAGGGCCAACTACCTTCCCACGTGCCTGAGCAATACATATGGGGCTGGGAAGGGCTGAGGATGGGGGTGATTCTGGCAGGTGGTAGCAGTGCTAGCCATGCAAAAAGCACCTGCAGCTAAAGGGAGGAGGTGGGTGGCAGCATTTTTTTTTCTTTAAAAATATGCACAAAAAAAGGAAGCACCTTTTAGATGCCAGTGTGCCTTATAGGCAGGCAAATATGGTAAATTAGCTCTTAATTAACATAATACTGCCCACAAAGTACTGCCTGCAGCTTTTCACTGCAATGGACGTTTCAAAGCTAATACATGCAAAAATTCAGATAAAAGCAAATATTTGCCATCTGCTTACAGATTTTTATTTATTATAAACATACCTAAAAATCTCTGGTGGGGTCAATATATGACCATCATGTACGGCATCAAAGGTAAAAATCCGACCTCGGCACAGTACTATCAGATGTGATGGGCATTCACCTTCACGCACTAGAAGAAAAACAAAAGGCTTGTGAATGAAACCCTATCATGAAGTCATTGCAAACTGCCAGCTAAGAAGCCACCAGAAACAAAATCAATAAAATATTCTCTTTCAAAGCATATCTGACATCTGTCCAGTTTACAGTACAACCACAAAAATCTGCAGTGCCAGGGTAATTGGAGTGCAAAGGTCATAGTATATAGTGACAGCAAAGAGGAATTTCAGGAATCATTTAGGTAGGTTAAAAGCTCCTCAATTACCTGTCCTGAAACAATTGAAAATGGAATCTTGCGTAACTCCTGGAATTTTGCAGGTGTTAAACAACATTCGGAACTGATCCATGTCTAGTGGCTTGCTACGAGATCTATGAACAGGCAACTTTTCTCTGCAAGGAAAACCACAAGATACGTACAAACTGATCAGATTGAACTGAAAAGTTGAAAGGAATCTCTCATAGATATTTCTTCCAATTTAGCTTTGATAACAAACTAACATCTTCATCCCAATCTGTATCAAGGCTATCCATCCTTAATAAAGTACTGCAGAAGTGTCCTTTATTGGTTATTATTTAGATAAAATCTACTTCCTTTATTCATGTGTAGATGCTTGAAAGCTTCACCATCAAATTTAGCAAAACATATCCCAAAAATTCAATGTCTGTAGGAGGTTGACATATGCCTAAAGACAAAGGTCTAGACATAAAGTCTGATGGGTTTCTTCAGTATTGGGACAACAGGTTTGGTGTTCCCAGCCTCCCCGGTTTCATGGAAGTAACCTGACACATTTATGTACTCTGCTACATCTTCCATATTCCCTTAATCCAGTTCTGAAATTCACAATCTCCTTTACCCATGCCTTTTGCCGAACTGGAAAAAGTGCAGGAAAAAGCAACAAGAAAGATCAAGGTTTGGTAATACCTCCCTTATGTAATCAGCCTGCAATGTCTAGGGCTCTTCAACATTGAAATACAATGCTGAAGAGGTGATCTGATTGAAGAGGTGGCCTGGCGGAAAGGTAGATAGAGAAAAATTGTTTTCTCTACTGCACAACACTAGAACCAAGAGCACTCTGGAGTTGATGGGCAGGAGAGTTACATTCAACAAAGGTAAGTATGTTTTCAACCAGAGAGTCATCAGTCTATGGAATTTATTACCACCACAGGTGGTGACAGCAAACAGCCTAGATACCTTTAAGAAAGGGTTAAACAAATTTATGGAGGAAAAGTGTATCAATAGCTACTAGAACAGATGCCCAGATACTGCCTTCAACTTGAAGAGAAAGGTAGGGTGCCTGTGAAGGCCATTTGCAGGGAATCAAGAGCAGATGAAGGTTTTGTCTTTGTCTTCTGCTTAAGATGCCCAGAAACAATTGGAGGGTCACTATATCACAGGACACTGGACTAAATGGGCTGTGGCCTGATCCAGCAGGGCTCCTGTTATGTTCTTATAAGGCAGTGATGGCCAACCCATGACACGCGTGTCACAGGTGACACGCCAAGCCCTTTTGGGTGACACACATGGTCACCCTGGCACCTGAGCGTGTAGTACTTGCTTGTTCTTGATATGTATGAAATACTAACTTTCAATTGAATATTTAGCAAACGAAATCCAGCAACAAAAGTCACTAATGTGAAGAATTATTTGTTTTTGCTTTTAATAAAATACATATATCAAAAATATAACTTTTTTACTAGAGCTACAGATATCACAAAATTATGGGATATTTCTAGATGCGACACAGCACCCGAGTTAAGCTAGGTTTTCTTGCGAATTTTGACACACCGAGCTCAAAAGGTTTGCCATTACTGTTGTAAGGTCAGTAGCCTTTACAAGGAGAGAAACCGTGGATAATAAGAACACGTTTACTGTTCTGTTCTGTATTTTCCTCTGTGGTCGACCCATGGTTGAGTGGATAGTGCCGCAGCAGATATGGGGACATGCCTATACTGACTTTAGGCCTTTTTACACTTGGCAGATGGGCACAGCTGTGCACACTCTGACACGATGAGATTGCACATTGTGGAGCCACTTCTATCATGGAGCGGCTCTGAGAACCTTTGGCCATCACCATCTTCGATAGCTGTGGAGCCGTAAAACTACTTTACTGCTATACTAGAAGCGCCTATGCCTTGCGTTACTTCCACGGCTGCACAGTCATGCGTCACCTTGCCCAATCACTATAGCTGAGCCTGGTACACAAGGCTGTTGCTACAGTGACGCAGGCGCTCCTGCATGGGAACATTCTACAAACATCTTTTCAAAAATATTTATTTCTACTTAAAAATATGTGATTAATTTTGTTATGCTCAATGATATACAACTACAACTTAAAAAACAGTGAAACTTGAATCAATTTCCCAGCACCAAAAGCAATGCTTTAATCAAAGCCAGTCACTAATATTCTACAAAGCAATCAGAGCTAATATATTTTCCTTTTAAATTTCTTACATTCTCATTAGCTCCCAATATTTCAAAGTATGCCAGACAGTAATGGATGCTCTTTCGATTTGAGTCCCTTCTTTAAGTGGCCAGTAATGTTCAAAATAAGGCCCAGGCCCTCCAAAATTATGATAGATTTGTGTTGGTAAACGGGCCTCAAGGTAAGCTGTCTTCAGCCACCATTCTTCCAGCTAAAAAGAAACAACAGTCATCAACACCATGGCTTTTTAGCACATTTCTAACTCCTACCCTGTTGGTTGAGAATAAATTGCATATCCTACTACTTCAAAGTCTTCTCAGAAAGACTGTTCTTGTTGCTGCTGTTAATCTGGCACAGAGGGGAACTTTTGCCCCATTTGGGATACACAGTTGAAAATGCAGGTCTTATTACTTGGTCCAGCAGTTAAATAATTCAAGGACGATGAACATCTAGAATTGCAATACCTGAAATGTTGTGCTTTACTTTTTCTGCCTCTTACCTCTACATTCTTATACTAATTTTTACAAATGGAAGTCTGAATTTCGATGTATATATTCCCGTCACTAAGAAGTCTACATCATGGTGAAATTAACAGAAAGGTTTCTATTTTATTTCTGTATTTAATTCATATTTCTATCTTGTCCTATAACCAAAGGTCTCGGGGCAGGCCACAATAAAATTATTATAAAAGTAGATATAATAGATTGACTAGATTGAGTTCTCATCATATTCTTCTAAAGTCCAAAGAAAGCTGTACGGGAAAAATGGAAAATGTAAAAATGTAGTTTGTGATTGGGCATTAAAATTTTTTATAAAAAGCAGATATACATGATTCCCCAACATCCAGGTATGTTTTATATAAGAAACTACACTACTATCTTAAGGCTAAACTAGTTTTAAATTTTATACTGGAAATTTTTTGCAATTTTTCCTACCACAGACTAGGACCCAGGTCAAAGCATTTACTCTCACCATCATTTCATTCCTGACCTACATGTTACTGTTTTTTAAAATACAGTTCTTGTGTTCTTTCATTTATCTTTATTATACATTAAAATCTTACAGTGTGTGTTTAGATAAGAAAAAGTTCAAACTTTCTTAGACTTACCCAATTCCTCTTCACTTTTGCTCTTTCCAGTAATTTCTGATGTAGCTCTTTCCCAATTCCATCTTCAAATCTTTTTACTATGTCATGAGTTCTTTCATACTCATCATGATTCAGAAATGGTCGCACTGTAAAATCAAATACTTATTTGGGAAAAAAGGAATCTGAGCACATTTCTGTCTGCACATCAAACTGCATTGAAATTCTGAAGCTGTTTCATGAAACAGTGTCTGCAGAGAGCTTCTTCTTGGCAACTGACAACTAGTACTATTAGAAGGTATTCAGCACTTCTAAATGTTATCTACATTGCTCAAGGAAGATTTTAAAATGTGGTATTTAAAATTTTAAAACGTGCTGGTATTTCTTTCAACGACTGACAACTTTTGTTATTAAATGGAGATAGTGAAGAACCCATGTTCGTTTTCTGTTTGAAGCTACTCTCATACCTGATCCAGAAGTTACAAGTAGTGTGGAATGTGGCATTTGGGTTGGTGAGATGCATGTTTATGCCCATATCACATCAGTTAGCTAACAGATCAGGTTTAAGTTTTTATGCTTGCCATATAATGCACTATACAACCAAGAACCAGGGCAGCTTATAGAACATCTCGCCTATTAGCAGCCTGGAACAATCCTGATTTCATCTAGGGGAGCTCCAGCTAGAGGTCCCCAACATACAGAACGCCATCTCATAGTCGGGCCTGTTCCGTGACAGCACTTAAACCTGTGGAATGTCCTCCTTGCTCTGATATTCACAATACACCTACAATGACAGTTTTTAGGTACCTACTGTTATTTATTCTGAACCTGTACCAGAACCCTGGGATCCAGACCAGATGGTATCAGATACTATTTACAGCAAAGGGACTTGGGTTCAAGTCAGAATCCCATTTCAGGTAACAGAGAGAACATAAGTACTATTTCCAATTGTTACCTTAGCTTCCACACAGAAGAAAATTTTATAGAGAAAGCATTAAAAAGGGATATACCTGAATCGAGGTATTTCTTTAAAGATTCGTCCAGAGCAGGAACAGGCAATGAAGGAAGAGAATTTTGGAACTGAAACGTACGCTCTTCAGAAGAATCAGCCACTTGGTTTTCCATTATATTGATCTGCAGCAAAGAGGATTAATGGCAGGAAAATAGCTAAAATTAGTGACTTTGACCTTTTATGTTTCCAAAAAGTGGAACCTCCCGGATTACGGACTATAAAGCAACAGTACAATCTGAAGTTTTAGTTTTGAACCCTCAAATGAGGTTTTATTTCTTCTCAGTACACATGCCCACACATACCAGCATGGAAGAGAGGTTGCGCAAACTTTTAGTTGATGTTCAAGAAAGCAAAAATGAATGATTCAGGCTTCTATGTATTGTATCGCATGGGGAGATAGAGATACCAGTCTTCTACTTCCCTCTGTTCTAGTGAGACCAATCAGACAATGAAATCTGTAGCTCAACAACATCAGGTTGACTGCAGATTTTGCACACCTGACTGAGACATACAGTATGAAACTAATACAGGAAAACTGAGAAACCTCCCTCTTGCTTCTAATGCACTCACCAAAACAGCTTCATATTCAGCAGTACCTCAGTCCTCTCCTTAGATCTACATGCAACCATTCCTTTACCAACATTAGAAAGCTATCCGATAAACTGAGAAAAACTGCTTTGGTATTATTTATTTATTTGCATTTTTATCCCCCCCCCCCCAATATCAAGAGTACAAAACAACAGCGTCTGCAAGTGGAAAGGGAAAATGTATCCCCATTTAACCATTTTCACGGGCTTCCTAAACGTGTACAGTGAAGGTGATAGATGCGCCTCAACGGGGAAATTATTCCATAGCCTAGAGCCATCACTGAGAAGACCCTCTCCTGGGTGCCCACCCCTTTTGCTTCTGAGAGTGGTGGCACAACCAGGAGGGCCTCCCCTCCAGATCTTAAGGCGCGGACAGGTTGACATGGGAACAGGCATTCCTTTAGATATTTGAAGGTAATTAGTATTTGAATAAAGCAGATGTTCATGTATGTAGTTAAATTTTAGTTAAAATCCATGCTGATGACCAAAGGGAGCAGCAGCTACAGAAGAACTTCCTTAGTTTTCCTGTTACTAATCAAGCTGCACTCACAAGCTCACCGATTAACATTTGTGGCTAAAGCAAATAGTTGTGTGTCACCATATTTGTTGAACCACATTCCATAACGCAAACCTGACTGTGCTAAACAAAGGAGGAAGAAAAAAGAACCAAGCCTTATTTCAGAAGCTTTCAAAATACCACACAGTGCACGTGTCACTGATACACAATGTTCTCCAGAGAACTAAAGTTGCATTTCACCATATCTGTCCAACCACATTCCATAAAGCAACCTAACTGTTCTAAACAAACTGAAAGAAAAAATCTTTTACTTCTGCAAAAATCACACTTTGCTGTCCTCTCAAATCTTAATACCATGGAACCCAATTTTTTTTCCAATTATGACTATAACCCAATTTGGTCATTCTGAAGATGCATATATCACTAATTCTAAAAGGGAGGGGGCATAAATTTTTTTTAAAAAAATCTGATTTTACATTGGTTTCAGTAGAAAAATTCAATTACTGTGATATAAATATGAAGGCAAGAATTCTAAATTTATGCCAAGTGATTTTTAAAAGGCTGAGGGTTTGCTAAAAGCCAAAAGGCAAGTATTATGTCAAAATGTTTGGGAACCACTAGCATAAAGAAATACAAACAGCATCACAAATATACTAATATATAATTAACATGTCTAACCATTTGCAATGAAGAGGACTGCTGTATTTATGAAGACAAGCAGAGTACCTACTTGTACTGTTTGAGCAGAGCTTGTAAAGGTTTTATATATACCATATGTGTGCATGTATATGGTTTTCATTGCTTGTATTAATTGTTGTAACATACCCATGGACCTTAGGGTGAAGGCCAAGATAGAAATATCTGAACTTAATAATAAAATATTCAATATTATCTATTGCATCAGTAGGACAGCAACCACATTATTTTTCCTGCTGCTAAATGGTGACACTACATCAAATTACTTCACAGTCCTATATATCTTTACTAAGAAATAAGTCCCACTGAGTTGAACTGGGTTTATTTTCAAATTAAAAAAAACCTTGCAACCCAGTAGCATTTAAGGGTGCTTCCGCACAGGGGCAAATAAAACCTGATCCCTTGCACCCGGATTTATTAAAACCAGGTCCCAGGAGAACCGGTTTTAATAACTCCGGGTGCCCAGTATATCCGGTTTAATGGAGTAGATCCGCATCTAAGAGATGCGGATCTACCCCGCGCCCGTGCCTCCGCACACGCGGCGAAGATCCGAATAGGAGGCGGTTGCTGTGCGGACGCACAGCACCCGCCTCCCATCCGGGATGGAGGGCCCTCCCCCGGCCCGCCACGATTGGCTCCCTGGAGCCAAGCCTGGCGAGCCGGGGGACCTCACCGCCGCGGATCGCCCTCGCCCCAGAAGCGGCAGATTGCCGCTTCTGGAGCCAGGGTGAGCTTCCCAAAAGCCCGCCCTAGCCCACCCTGGGGGGAGCGCGGCGGTTCCCCTCTTTACCTCGTCGGCGTTGCCCCGAAACTGAAAGCAGGAGCGCAGGATGCAGCGCGCCTGCGCCCTGCGCTGCTCCTGAGTGGCTGGAGCTGCGCCTGGCAGCCCCTGCCCTCAGGAGCCGTTCTGCGCAGGCGCACTGCCCTGACTTGCGCGCCGGCCAATCAGCATCCAACACAATTTGCACTATTTGTTAGTTTTAAAACCAACCCAACAAGCTTATCTACATTCCTTTTTCACTCTCAGAGTGCACACTGAAAACCAGCACCTTTAAAAACAATATAATACCTTAGCAGAAAAGTTAGCATTATCTATAATGGGAAACTGCTCAGAGAAACATTACACTATACCAGCCTTATAGAAAAAGCACTGCCTGGCCCAATTCATAAGAGTACTGAAATCAATACAGCACTCTTCAAATTCTGGTACAATCAATTTCTGCAATTCACAGATTACAATCTGAGCACACATACACAAGAAAAGCACTTTTATTGCCTCCAGGTTGGAGAGACAGGCAGGATAACTCTAAAAGGACATTTGCAAGGAGTCAAGAGTAGGTGAATGTTTTGCCTTTGTCTTCTGCTTTATATGCCCACAGCAACTGATGGGTCACTATGTGAGGCAGGAGGCTGGACCAGATAGGCTGTGGCCTGATCCAGCAGGGTTCCTCTTATGTTCTTATGTTCCCAATAAATGTTCTAAAGGTAGCAACAAATTTCTCTGCCATACACTTATTTTTTGCAGTATTCAGCAGTTCTCTTTTGCATTATTTCAATTCTCTCTTCAATGTTCACTATCAGTAGGCTGTTGGTCAGGCCCTGCAGTGTCAACTGATTTTTTAAAAAAATACTAAGAGCACATTAAGTACAAAAGTCCATCTTCCACCTTACATATTCATCCCAAGGGAAGTCTGTCATGGAGAACAGAATCCCATTTCAACTTGTACGTAAAAGTTGCCAGGTTACAATCAGTTAAATATTATTTAAAGATATAGAACACGTTACAGTTGAAAAACTGTAGGCCTGCCAAGATCAAAAAGAGACAACTCGTTTAACCCTGAACTCATTATTGTTACAATTTTTTATTTACAAACCACCTTATATATCATCTAACAAAAAGACAAAACAGCTGGAAAATTTTCTTTGTACTTTCAGGGCTTGAGAATGCATTTTGATTCTTGAACGTTCTGTCACAGATGGTTTGGATCTCTGGTTGCTTGTTTTCTCCAGTTAGAGAGTGAATGCACCCAGAAGTTTTGTGGACTGCAAGAAATACACCAGACACCATTCTGGGAACTCCTGTTGGAAAGAGGAACTTTGTGCCAGTTAAGTTGGCCCTAGTCTTGGCTGGAGTAGAACCGTGAGCTAACGTATAAAGCCCTAAATGCTTGAAGCCCAACTATCTGAAGGAGCATCATCTCCCATATAGACCTGCCTGAGATTGCAAGGATAAGGTGTTGTTACTGTATTCCCTCCCTCAGAAGTGAAAGAAGTGATGACATGCAAAAGGGCCTTTTCTGTGGTGACTCAGAGACTCTGGAACAGCCATGCTCTGGAAGTTTGTCAGATGCCCACATTATATGGTTTTCCACACCTGGTTAAAAAATACTTCTTCACCTGGGTCTTCGATGTGTAGTTCTCTCTGAATGTTGTTCTCCCCGGGAGGGAAGCATGGAGGGTTATATTTTAAATATTTTAAAGCTGTTTCGTGTATTTTATCTTTTTATGGTTGTGACCCTGGGATCTTTGGGTGAAGGGTAAGATATAAAGGGTGAGATATAGATTCTTAAATAGACAAAACAAATAACATGAAGGGCTTTAGCATATATCTTTTTATGGTTAAGAACCATCCTGGGAACTTTCAATAAAGGCTGAGAATATACATTCTTAAATAAAAATAAATAACATGAAGAGCTTGCGCTAAAATCCCTACAAAACTGTACAGACATTCACCAAATGCCACAACCACACCCCAACCTTAAATTACAGGT
This sequence comes from Aspidoscelis tigris stejnegeri, assembly GCA_023333525.1. NCBI lineage: Eukaryota > Metazoa > Chordata > Lepidosauria > Squamata > Teiidae > Aspidoscelis > Aspidoscelis tigris. The sequence goes on from JALMGA010000008.1 coordinate 47,989,268, forward strand.
GTATGTAAAACACTCTTATTGCTCTGGCTACAAGCAAAAGAAATAAACCAAAAAGCCAAAAAACTTTAGATCCTTTTAAAGTTTATGGAGGCTTATGTTAAGTGAAACTTGCCGCTTTCACAATACTCAGCAAGATTTAAGTTCATTACCTGGATGTGGCTAATGGATGACTCTTACCTGTCAAGATTTTCCTAGAGAAAAACGCAGCAGCATATGGGTGGATATGTTTTGCAAAATAAAGGGTGTGAGTGACATGGGAGGAACGGTAGCAGGTAAAGTGGAGTAAAGGTGATGGGCTGGACAGGCAAAATACTAAAACAACCAAACCGAAGTGGAACAACATATCAGTGAAAATGAGAGGCGGAAAGGTTTGCAATTGTATGAAAACAAAAGGTAGTTTTCCCTAAACAGGGGGAATGGTTAACACCTTGCTGAAGCTGTCCTGGGCTTTTAACTCAGTGCTTCCGATTCCGTTGTTTTGCTTCTATATTAAACTTCAGTTTCTGTTTTTCTAACTTCGCTCTGTAAGCCCTGCACAGGGCAGTTACTGGATGGGTATTCAAAACCAGCACTGCGTTCACACCCAAGTTTTAATCCAGCAGCTTCAGTCCACCTTCGGAGTGGAAGCAAAGTAATGCATGCATTAGCAAAGCCCCTTTGTCATTTTCATCCACATTGGTGGATCTTCTCTGCCAAAAGCACACAGGCTGTGACTTTGCTGATGCATGCATTACTTTTTATAAAAGCGGACTGAAACCGAATTAAAATGTAGACGTGGAAGCAGCCCTCGGCTCCTGGCTCTACGTAGCCCACGAAGCAACTCATGGTGAGCCCAAGCGCCTTTAGCCGGAACCAGAACCCCGTGCAAAGGACCGTCCATGAAGCCCCTTCGCACAGGGACCCGGTTTCGGGAGGAACTGCCCAAACCCAACGGCCGCCTCCACACTTTCAGTCGGGACTCCCAACAAAGCGGGCCCCCTCCCTCCGTTACCTCAGCTGAGCGGCGCGGGCCCGGCCGGGTGCTCGCCAAGCCTCGCAGCAACAGCCGTAGCGGACGGCGCGATTTCAGTTCCGTCTCCGAAGCGCAATGACTGACGACACAGCCGTTTGCCTCCTTAGCCAGCGCTTCCGACTCACCTTTAGCCCAGATTCGGGCTCACGCCCCAAAGCCTGGCGGAGGAGGGGAAGCGGGGTGTGACCAAATGCCAAGTCCCTGAGTGAGGCCTCTGCGCGAGCGAGCGAGGCGGGGCAAGGGACGCCGCCGCACGTGAGAGGCGCTCTGGGAGGACCGCCGCATGCCGCCAGGGCCTGTGCACCAGCAGCCGCAGCCTCTTCCTTTCTCTCAGCCCGAACGGTGGCTGTTTTAATTTAATGGCAACTGGAAAGCGAAGCGAGGGGGTGAGAAGCACAGGCCCTGCAGCCCCTTTGGCTCCTTTCGTCTGTGGCTGTGGTCACAGCTAAGGTTTAATCCAGCCTCGGTCCACCCTCACAGCGAGAGAACACATCAGCAAAGTGACCAGTAATTTTCTTTCCACATTATCTATCCCAAAGTTGAATTTTCTGAGTCATTTAACGCTGAGGGGAAACAGCTTGTCACTTTGCTGATGTATTATCTTATTCTGAAAGTGGACTGAAGCTGGATTAAACCTGAAGTGTGACCACAGCCTCTTATGTCCTCGCTCTCAATACAGTTGAAGAACTGCATACCTGCTGCGGTAGTACAAGAGCTCGCTTTATATCTGCCCATTATAGGACAGGATACCTATAAGCCTCTTCCTTTCAGGGTTGTCAGTGAATTCTTTCTTTCCTCCCCCTGCTTTTTTCAGGCAAGGGTTTTTTTTAATTGAACTTTGCAATAGTACAATAAACAAAACAATCATTTTGGCTCAAAATTTTGCATTCACAAAATATACAGTTAAACAGTTTAAACCCAAAAGAACACTGATGAGGTAATTACAATACTAAAAGACCAGAAACAATCTAAATTTGAAGATAATTTATTTGACTAGTCATATGACCATTGCAAATTACAGTATAAATAAAAACAGCGAATAAGGCAAAGGTGAACAGCCGGCCTTCTGTTTACAGTCAAAGTCTTATTTACCCATTTTATCTTTCAAATAGTGTGCTCTTTTCTTGATAGCTTTCAGAATGAAAAGACTCTGATTATCATGATTCTTCCTTGACCTTGCAGGAGAAAGGATAAAAGGTCCTTTCTGCTGTGAGCCCTAAAATTAGACAGTATGGGTTCAAGATATCTGGAACAGAAGTCAGTGTATGCTGAACAGTCAATTAAAAAATGTTCAGTGTCTTCCACAATTCCCCCCCCCCCCCCAACGCAGAATCTCTCTCGCCTTGGAATAAGAATCTAAGGGTGCTTCCGCACAGGCCCTTTAACACCCATTAAGCACACATTCCAATGTGCGCCTCCGCACACGGGTCGCTAATTAGGACACTTCCGGTGAAGGGTGTCCGCACAGCGAGCCCGTTTTTAATGCGGATTTCGGCGGCAAAACCAGATTGCTGCCGGAGCGTCCACATTAGCGGGGGCTAAATAGCACACTTCTGGTGGGTGCGTCCGCACTTATCCGGACTTAATGTGTGCTTAATGGGTGTTCCTTGCACACCACATTTCACGTGGTTTTGCGCTGTGAATCCGCATCCGTTTCGGATGCGGCCGCACAGCGCAAGTATGCAGACCCATGGCCCTTCCCCGGCTCACCATGATTGGCTCCCCAGAGCCAAGCATGGTGAGCCGGTGAGCTCCTACCTTTTGGCTCGCCCTTGCCCTTTTGAATCGCCGCTTCTGGAGCCAGGGCGAGCTTCCCAAAAGCCCACCCTAGCCCACCCTGGGGGGAGCGTGGCGGATCCCCTCCTTACCTCGTCGGCGTCGCCCCGAAACTGAAAGCAGGCGCCCAGGATGCAGTGTGCCTGTGTCCTGTGCGCCCCCTGATTGGCCGGCACGCAAGTCAGGGCAGCGTGCCTGCGCAGAACGGCTCCTGAGGGCAGGGGCTGCCAGGCACAGCCCCAGACACTCAGGAGCAGTGCAGGGCGCAGACGCACTGCATCCTGGGCGCCTGCTTTCAGTTTCGGGGTGACACTGATGAGGTAAGGAGGTGAACCGCAGCGCTCCCTCCAGGGTGCACTAGGGCGAGCCGCGGCGGCGAGGTCCTCCGGCTCTCCAGGCTTGGCTCCGGTGAGCCAATCATGGCGGGCTGGGGGAGGGCCCTCCATCCCGGATTGGAGGCGGGTGCCGTGCGTCCACACAGCCACCGCCTCCAATCCGGATCTTTGTCGCATGTGCGGAGGCACGGGCGCGGGGTAAATCCGCATCTCTTAGATGCAGATCTACCCCGTTAAACCAGATCTACCGGGCATCCGGAGTTATTAAAACCAGTTCCCAGTTTTTACAAATTCTTCTGCACTCTAAATCAGGAAGCAACGATATTTGCATTTCCTCCTGTGGCAACTGAGGATTGAAAGAATTTAGGGGACATGTAAAAAGAGTGATGTTGCCCAGGGCATCCTCTCTGATTTTGTCCACAGGACCACAAAGCCTGAAAGATTCTGCCTTAGACTGTGCTACACAAAACACGTTGCTGTTTGTAGAAACAGTAAGTAAAACATAAGCAGATTGCAACAGAATACACCCACAATAATCACAACATTGAGGCTACAGATTGCATAAACTATGGAAGTATTTCCAGATCAATAATCAGATGTTTATTTAGGACAAGATAACATTATCAGTAGGATTTTGATGCAAACAACAGTTCTGGAGTTAGGGCTCAGCTAATGAGCTACTAGAAGTGATGCTCAATTACCATCTCGAGGTTGGAGAGATGGGTGGCATATCTCTAAGGTTTTTTGGAAGAAACCAAGAGCAGGTGAAGGTTTTGCCTTAACCTTCTGCTTGGGAGTGCCCAGAAGCAATTGCTGGGGCACTGTATGGCATGGAATGTGGGACAAGATGGGCTGTGACCTGATGCAGTAGGACTTCTCATATGTTATTATGTTCTACATGAAGGATGGGTGGGAGACCGGGGATTTGTGGAGAGAAACCTGGAGGGGTGGGGAGACTGTCTCTTAATCAATGTCCTATTTTGGTGGGTTTTAAAGACCTCTCAATGAAAACACATTTAGTTCATGGAAAGTATAATTTGGTTTTGAGAGAACATGGAAAAAATGAAGATGCCTTTGCATTCAGCTCAGCTCCTGTTGACCATTAATATATTCATGTATTTTTCTTGAAAACAATAATTTTTTTTTCCAAATTATCTGCTTGGCCTGCAACGCTAGGATTTCTTGGTGGTCCCCTGCCCATATGCTGACCAGGTCATACTTCACTTAACCTTTAAGATCAATAAACCTGCAATTGTCTCATAGCATTTTATGCCAGTATGTGGAGTGCCAGTAGTTGTCTATGGGTCTGGCCAGTGGCAGCAGGAAGACCTAGTTGCATCAGCCAGCTGGCCTGCTGCAGACAGTAGGGTTGGAGCTTCATTGGAATATATTACATCCTAGGAACATACTACCCAAACTTCACATTGGAAAAGGGAAAAAACAGAACAGAGCAACAGGAAAAGTAAGCATATTTTGGGATGTATTATGTGCCATGTATAGGCTTTCACTCTGAAATATTTTGCACATGAAAAATAGGGGATCTTTGTGCATGTGAATGTCTGTTAAGGGTTTGTGTGTGTTTGCATGTGGGAACATTAACAGGAGTGGCCATACCCATGCAGTATGGTATTTGGCTGGCATGGAACAGGTTTTATGTTCCATCCCCCGTTTTTTCTCAGAAGCCCAAATGGAAAACAGAAGTGGTTTGGTAGCATGTCAACACGTCACTGATGAACTAAATAAGCTTCATTCCACACCAAAACCCAGCATGTGCTGTCAAACTCCACTTGTGCATTCTTCTTGCAGTTAGGAAGCATTACTAAAGTACCTGTCAAAACTCTGTATCTGCAACAATGCTACACAGCCTGTGTCAAGTAAGGGGGATGATGATGTGCAGTTTGTACAAACTGCCGCCAAAGGAATGGAAGCCAGCGGTCTGAATGAGTCTTGCATGAAGCTCCTTAAACTGCTTTTATTGGTGAATTATTGTAATGGAGCACCCAGAAGATGGCACTGTTTGTACACAACAGCCTTCTGCTGAGCTGTCTCCCAAATACTTGGCCCTTCCCTGAATTTCAGCAGAACTTATATAAGAGATTTGGTCTTATTTGGCCCGGAGTTGTCTAAATAACTCTTCAGCTGGTAGTCTCTTTCTCTGAATTCAGCACAAGCTGACCTTGGCCTTTTCTGCACTTACTGTCAGTAAATCCAGATCGATACATCCAGAACAACAGAAGAACTCTGGGATGGATCAGGTGTCCGCACTTTAGACTCTCCAGTCCATAGTTACCTGGCAGTCTGTTACATGCTGGGTAAATGCAAATGCTGCTATACTGGCAGCACTTGCCTTGCTGTGGCAACAGCGCCAACACGCATGCACGGCATTGTTACCTTGGTGACCAGGCAATGCGGCGCACAACTGTGCTTGTGCCACCCATGGCACACTCTTACCAGAAGAGGTGCAAGTGGAGTATATCAGACTTCACCAGACAGCACCCAGTTTAGCTGTGGAGCAAGGAAACATGATGTACAGCAACCTGGGCCAGGGGACACAATGCCACATGCAGAGATGTACACCCCATTCTGGAGAACTCTGGGAGTTCCCCTTTCCACAAAGTGCAAAAGGGCCCCATGATTTGGCAGAATAAGGCAGCTACCTTCAGGAATCAATGTGGTCCTGCACCATTGTCTTTGAAGCCTTTAAGCTAACCTGCCCCAAAACCTAAGTACAACGCTGCCCTCTGTTATAGGAGTACATATTGTCTTATCATTGAAGACTCAAGCAGCATGTTCCCACTTACAGCAAATGGATTACTCTGGTCCGGGTTCTGCTGCGGATTTGAAGTGGAGGCTGGGAACAGCACTGAGCCCAAAAGCAGACCAGTGGATGGTGTGGCAAGGCAGTCTTTGGACAGGAGCCACTGCCGCCGCTGCCGACCTCCTCCTCCTCCTCCATCCACTGTCAGAGCCAACTGAGATCATCTCAGATGTGATTTTGGAAGCTCCCACTAGCGTGGTACCGAGGGATTGGCCATCAGTGAACCAACTCAGATCTTCATGACTTCCATGATGACCATGGGGCTGCCTCAATATGCTACTGCCTTGACACGTGTAGTGGTATACACCCTTGACATGGTCTTCACAATGGACCAGTTTTGTGAGAATCTGTGGATAAGAGAGCTGATGGTAAAAATTTTGGCTCACAGTAGCATTTCCTCTCTCTAGGGGTGAAAGACCCATTGAAATGGTCTACCCTTGAAGACTTATGGAACTTCAGCAATTCCATCCTGGCTGGTATTCCAGACCAGCAAGTGCCTCCATTCTTCATGCTGTCACCATCTCTTCTCGTAGTAAATTCCATAGACAAATGGCCCTCCAATCCATTAATATTAATATTATTATTAATAATAATAAAAATAATACTTTCGGCATCACCTCTGTTAGGACAAAAGAGAGCGTGGCTCGTTGATGTTGTGATTAGGAATGTGCATATTTTTTGGGGGGTATGTGTGATCTGTATCAAATCGAATGCAAGAAAATTCATATTTGTTCGAATAGATCCCTTTTGAATGCAGTAGGATTCAAATTCGATATGAACGTTTGATACAAATTTGATATGTTCAGTATGAATCACATACGAATCCCCTATGTATCTGATATGTATCCCCTATGTGTGTGCTCTGAATGCTTCAAATTCGCCCTGAATCCACTTTAAATCCACTCTCAATCCACTTCAAATTCACTCCGGATCTGCTGCAGATGTGACTGATGCTGCCGCTTTCCCACCTCCCCGGGTTCACAAATGTAACAAAGCTTTGTACAAATGTTCCAAAGCATTTGATTTGAATTCAAATGTCGATTTGTGAATGTGCCAACATGCTATTCAAACTTAAATGTCTGAATGTGGGCAAATTTTGAACGTTACAAACATTTGTGCACATCCCCAGTTGCAATACCAGGATGGACACGGAAAAGAGAAAATTGCAAAATACAAGGGCTTGAAGACGGAAGTCCAAAGACTGGCACAAGCAGTCGTGGTCCGAGTAGTGACTGGCACATTGGGTGCCATTTCGAAAGGCTTTGGATGGTACTTAAAACAGCTCCGCGTTGTCAAGACAACCATCGGTCAACTGCAGAAGGCCACCTTGCTGGGCTCTGCATGCGTTATCCACCCATACATTGCGTCATCTTAGGAACCTGGGAAGATCCTGATGGATTATGAAATATCAAAGCCTGACATGTTTGGTGTTCCATTGTATTGTTGTGTTTATCAACAACAACAACAACTTCTCCTTGTCCGTCCTAACTCTGCAGCTTAACCAGCCTCCTAGAGTGCCCCTTGGGTCCAGTGTTATGAAAACAGAAAAATAATTCCTGTGCACCCACCTTATGCATACCATGCATCTTTCAAGGCTGAAATGCCATAATAAGCAAAGTTTGACCCTTAAGCACACACACACACTGTGGAACTGATTGTAATGGACCAGGCACTTCTCAGCCAGGAACATCCCATCTTCACGATACTACGGAATATCTGTCCACAGCACATACCTCTGCCCATTTTTCGAGTGAGATTTCAGTTCATTCAAGCTCAATTCACTTGTTAAAGATCTTTATTTGGTCAGCCCTCAAAAGGCAAATTTCCTGCAGACTGTTATCACATATCAGTGCAATGGCAAAACTCAGTGACAAGCAGCATTCAGCTCAGCAATCTTTGTAACCCTGAAGCAGGATCCGGTAACTAAGCAAAGCAATTCCCATGGCTATCATGTTTTGCCAGCACTGTAAAAAGCTAACAGTCTTAAGTTTTAGACCTTTTACAAGGAAAAGAATAAATCAGGCATCAAATGGGCACATTAGCATCAGTATGAAGCAGGTTTCTGAATGCCTGAATTCAATTTGTTGTGCAAGTCACGTTCATTTTCAATCCAGACTTTCTAAATAAACTTGTGGAAGGCGGAAAGTATTGAAACAAGTGAAGCCTTTGTAGATTTCAGAGCACATTCAGAAAGAGATTCCTGTAATGCAGAACAGTGTTAATTATGGAAGAGGTTAAGGCAATCTTGGTTTTGAATTAGCAGAGGAACCCTGGGTGAAGAAATTTTATAAATTAATTTCAATTTGTTTTGAATTTACTTTGCTTTATTGTCTAACAAATTCTTTAGTATAGTTCAGAAACTTTCAGTATAGCACAGAGTTTCCTTGGATTTTCCCCACAGAAGAATACAGTCAGATATTATTCTGATGACTTACTATTGCTAAATACATTTTGAAACATCAGTGACTACAGATTTTATTTATTTATTTGCATTTTTATCCCACCCTATACCTGGAGGTTTCAGTGCGGGTAACAACATTTAAAATCAAACATTATTAAAACAATAACAGTATGTATTTAAGCAGTGAGAAGTTCTGAAAACACCATGTGCCCAGGTTAATTTACTTTGGACAAGTGATCACTAAATGCTAAAACAAATTACTAGAACCACAAAATAAAGAAGATAACAAATCGTGCAATAACAAATCGTTTTACATCCTGAGAATATTTAAATTTTTATTTGAAAAAAAAACCAGGTTCAGTAGTTTTCAGTCCAGAACATACAGTGTGTAATATCATAGTCAGCAAATGTTAAAATGAAATGCAAGATGTATTTTTTTAAAATCCAAAGAGCAATACATTTAGTGAAAAAAATTATAAGCAAGTATAGTTAGCAGTTAGTATTAAAGGAATTCAACCCTATTCATTGGAAGGACTAAAGCTGAAGCTCAAATATTTTGGCCACACAGTAAGAAGGTAGGACTCTTTGGAAAAAGCCCTGACATTGGAAAAGATTGAAGGCAAAAGGAGAAGGGCCAGGCAGAAGATGAGATGGATAGACTGTGTCATGGAAGCAATGAACATGAACTTGGGCAAAATTCAGGAGGACAGAAGAGCCTGGTGTGCTGTGGACCATGAGGTCATAAAGACATGACTGAATAACAACAGCTATATAGCAGTATGATTTGTTTTGTCAAACTTCACATTAGACTTGAAATCAGTAGTAGCCTTGCCTTTGAATTAGTCTCATTTATTAGTTAATACATTAAGAGTTCAAATGTTTAAATGCATTTTAAATTCCATATTTCTTTATCAGATCATTTGCTGTAGCAATATAGGCTTTCATGGCATCTTCCTTTGACATACCTGTAATGGAAAATTAGCAATTATTATCATTCCTTAATTTTTCAGAAAAAAATTATAATAAAGATTGCAAGTAATAACCTTTCTTAAGGTTCCACGCTTCCCACTTGGCTTTCCCTTTCAGATCTAGCATTCCAGGGCACTCTGTCAAAATGTAAGTAAAACACTGTATTAATGTCAACATGTCTATTTCAAAACATCTCAAAATTTAACATGTACAAAAAGTTTAGGTTACCAATGTTAATATCGCCGACAGTAGCTTGCTTGTAAAGTCCATACAATACCTTCATTTCATCATCAGTTGGTTTAGTCTTTAATTTTTTAACATTTTCTGCCACAGTGTTAAATTCAGCCTGATGAAGAAAAAAAGTGATAGAAGCTTTTTCACTAAATGAATTCATATAATTGTTTCAAAGAAGTGTGAAATAACACTTGAAGACATTATTTTATTGTGACCTGAGCATCTTCTTTAAAATGAATAAGTTAAGAAAAAAATATATGCCACAACTCTACCGTCCCAATCATTTAAACAGTGGCTACATTTTGCTCATGAGCTCACGATTATAGCTTATGCAATTCAGGCTTTATCCATATAGCCCTAATCTTTGGGTTAGGAAATGTAGAAGCCATCATGGGAACAATCATTCCATTCACAGGGGAAAGGATCCTGGCTGAAATCACGCAGAGGGATTGGAACTATGGCAGGAAGATGGCCATTTCAGTCTTCTGGGCAGCTACCTGGGATGCAGGTATCCACTCTTCATGCATCTCCAAAGGAGATGGGAGGCAAACTCTTCTCACAAGATGGCTCAAGAGTAGTTTCAGCAGGATTAAGTAAGAGTGCTTTAACTGGGAGATGGGGCAGTTTGGGGTCTGATAGGGGTGAAAGCATTTGTCTGCTCCACCTTCTCAGTCACCCAGAGGGGTGCCTGAGGTACGCATGTGCAGGCTGCCTAACTTCCAACAGAGCTGTGGATCAACCTGAAGTAGTTCTTTCCTTCTCTTTTATCTTCAGCAGTGATAACACCTTCACTTTAAACCTTCTTCAGTCCATCTTCAGGTGTGACTGCTCACACCTTTTCATTTCTATCCATTTTATTTGTGAACTTACCCTTCAGGAAAGTCCAAATGGAGAGTGGAAAATCCACAGATGCGTTAAAAGTGAAGGTATCACCACAGGGTTCGCCAGTTTTTTTCCTTTGCAGAAAATTGGGACATTATGTTGTTCTCCAGCCCCACAAGTGCGAGATCCACTGTGGATCTCCCTTTGCCCTGATAATCCTGAGCCACAGGTCAGATGAGAAAAGTTCAGTCTAGGTTCCATCGTGCATCTTCATAATAAAAACGAAACAATCCTAAACAGAACAGGTCTAAATTACTTGGAACTGCTAAGGGCTATTAATCTGGATTCCTCATTAAATGGTCACTGGAAGGATGCTAATCCTAAGGTAATAGGGAATTTACATAATGTTTTGAACAATGATATTTATTGGCTTTGCTTATGACTGGTTACTCCATTTTCTTTCTCATAACAAATCACGAAAAGCTGTTTTTGCACAAATTGTCTACTACATAGTTCTTACCCTAAGTTATAATTTACAGCTTGTTCTTTCCAGGGAAGCACATAATAAAGATTATCTTGCTTATTATGCCCAAATGCACTTTATGAGTTAATAAAAGCAATTGAAAAATTCTTAACATACTCTCAGGAGAGAGAAAAAAAGGATACTCTCTTACTGATATGGCTGTTATAAATCCTACATATTATTATGTGATAGCTCCATTCTGAAAGTACAAAAATCATTCCAGACTTTATGGCTCAGAAAATGAGGGAAAGAAGAAATATAGCGTGGTGAGCACCATACACATTACTAATACACATGGGTTTAATTAAAGACAAGGGAACAGTTGTATCTTCCAGTATTTCTGTCCTCTTCTCTGTCTTTCCCAGACATATGGATTTTTTGCTTCCGTTTCCTCCGTCCCACCAGTTCCAATGGGCACCAGCCACCAATGGGTATCAGTTTTGATGAATGAAATCCCAGAAGAGTAAGCCACGATCTTTTACAGATATAAACAGTTATGCATGCTACTTTTAAAACGTTCTCTTTGTCAGTTTCCACAATCTTTTGCCAGCCCATCAGCATTTATATAACTGTCAAGGGAGATGCATTAATTTTATAGCCACAAAACAATACTGCTGTTTAAAAACCTTGGTGGACCAAACATCTGTCTGAAAGTTTTAGGTTTGATCTAACTAACCACATTGATCAAAGACTTGTTCAATGTCATTTCTTCTGTAGGTCAAGGATGTCAGCAGGTTACGATTATATATGCAAGAGAGATGACAGGAGATATTATCACCAGAGCAGTTTTTGTCATTCTAGGCTTGTTCCTGTCCAGTGCCAGGGTGTGGAAGGCAATGGAACACTATGCTCTCAATTGCTTTGAAATATTTCTATATGCTTTTGCCAACTTCCTGTTCTCCAAAGATTGACCATGACTCTCATTCTTACTTGTAGGTAGCTGACAGAGATGATCCAGTGTCTGGAGAAAACCATGGCTAGTAAAGGTTGTTTCTAAGGACCTTGGATACTTCACTTAGGCTGCATCTCAATATTTATTTATTTATTTTAGAAATCTTATATCCTACCCTTCACCGAATGGGTCCTAGAGTGGGTTACAATGAGATTAAAACACATCAAATGGTAAAACATAATTAAAAATATAACCCCTTCAATATGAATGGGAGGGTGATGGAAGCCATCGCCCTCCCATTCACATTGAAGGGGTTATATTTTTAACTTCCTGTTTTATATTTTCTGAACTTCCTGTTCCTAAACCTGAAAACTGCCTTATTATTCCATACAAAAAAACCCAACACATCTGGAAGGAATTTGCATTGGGGAGGAAGGAGATACCTTCCAAGATGTCGTCCAGTATATGGTCAGACAGTCATTGACCCAGTAGCAATTGGAAAGGCTCCAGCCTTTCTCATTGGTGACCTCAGGGAACCAGTAATGGTGGTTGCAAAGTGTACAGAAGTTGTTTTCAGTCCTGTGAATTCAGGCTTATAAAAGCTAACACTTTAAAAAGTCACTCAGCTTGTGGATGGAGTACATCATGCTGGAGTTAATTTTACTGCATAGATGTGGCCCTGTTTCCACTGTATAGATCCTTTTCCTACTTATACTATTATACATATGCCCCAACAGAAACATCTACACGAGGCAGAATGCTGGTCAGCTCTAGAAAACTGATCAAACGTTTTCATTTCTTTAAAGTAGTAAGATTATTAGAACACCACATTCAACGGATTTGCCTGTCTTTATAAGCACTAATATACTGCAAAAGCATAAAGAAATAACCTGACAATTCAGCTTTTAATCATCCCTTTCTAAACTCACATGCATGTGGCTCTCAACATTAAGTTCCCATAACCTCTCACCCATATTCAGCAGATGAAACAAGTACAATGCATCTTTGAAACTAAACAATGGGCTTCTGTATTCCACTGTGAGAGACAGCACTAATACATTTTTTTCTCCTCTGTGTGTGGCATTATTACTTATTCAAGGCATCCTAGCACAAACCCGCTGGTATCAACAATTACCACGATTCTTTCTATTTATTCTTATGTATCACCAAAGTGCCTAAGATTTTCTAAGTGTCCTAGTTAACAGATAAAACACCTCCTGCTAAAACTCTAAGGGTCTCTATTTACAAAAAAAAAAAGGAACAAGGAGGAAAAAGAAAAGAAGGAAATGGAGAAGATAATCTGTCTATCTGGTGCATGAGGCTAGTTTGATCTCTTTGCAGTTGAGATGATTGATATGTAGGGGCTTTTTGCACTTAACTTCCATGTTATTTTTTTTTAACACTGTAGCACTTAGTCTAAAAATATTTTCTCACTGTCTTACATACTAGAAAGAAAGATCTGACTGTTACTTTATTATTTTATGAATTCTGATGTGAGTAATGTTGACTTGTGAAGAGGATACACTTGGCTGTGTAGTACAGAGACTCTTAATTCACTAAAGAACGCAGAAAGTGGAACATAGTTGTATGTTCAGGATGTACTGTCTTTCTGAAAACACCAGAATAGAAGAGGATGCATTTGAATTTTTTTTTTAAATATGGGATTGCAATCATACTTCATTTTCTTGCAGTAAGCACCACTAAATGTAATCCTATGATTGCTTCTTCTTAGGTATTGTTAGGATTGCGGCATAATTTTAAGATTAAATTGCTTCAGCATTACAATAAGGTCAAGAGACGTCTTTTTCTCTTTTTTTTACTTCTGGGTGAAATGACAAAATAGCTGCCACTGGATGTTAATATTTAAATTATAACTATGGTTGAGGGTAAGCTACGTAAAGAGCCAGAATGCATGCCCATGTGAATATAATAATCTTATGTTTGCCCTCAAATCTCCCTTTGCAGGATTCTGCTTCAATCACAGCAGTTATGTAGGGCTGCCAAGTCACTGGCTATATTTTGAGAGCTTCTGGGTAAGGGATTATGATAATGCTTCTCCACTTTCACTGTGCCAGAGTCCAGGAGAAAAACCAGCAAATGACTGACGCCTGCAAGACTGGGAAAGTGCCATTCATGCAGTTAACAGAAAGCCCTAGGGGACAATTCCAAGAAATCTAAGAAATGGGCAAAAAGAAGGCGTCTTCCTAAGTTTGCTACTGGGTCAAGTGTGCTTTCCCCAGACTTCTCCTGGGAAATGATGTTCATGTAGTTCCAGGTCACACTTCACACAGATATTAGAAGATCCCTTATGAAACAACAATTAGCCCGCTGCAGTTCATCCTGTTCAACATCCTCTAGAATACGAAACTTAACTCCTGTTTGCTGATCTTACATTAAAAGGCAAAAATCCCAATTCAGTCCAACTAGCAGCTCTTTGCCAGCAAAGGTGTCGGAAAGCCTCTCCATTTAACATCATCAGAGAAATAGTTGTTAGGAACTAGTCTGATACGAAAAGTCCAGCAAGGTAGTTAGTAGCACTTGGAGACTAACAAGAGAAGGGTTGGTGGCGTCTACGAAAGCTCATGCCACCAACCCTTCTCTTGTTAGTCTCCAAGTGCTACTAACTACCTTGCTGGACCATTCAGTAGCAGGGCATCCGCAAACTGTAATGTTCCCTTTTCATCACTGAGTGGGTCAAGGGGAGGTGCCATGCATTTACACTAAGTATTAGAAAGAGGGGAAGTCGGCCAGAAAATAAGGAAGTTACAAAAGTTGTTTAAGGGTGTTTTTCCACTGTCACTAAAAGTACCCATTAAGTACCCATTAATCGGTAGGTAATGGCATTTTTGTACCCATTAATGGGTTCTTACTGGGTACTTCTAGTGACAGTGGAAAAACACCCTCAATCTTCTTCCAGGTTTGAGAGAGAGAGAGCGAATGGGCGCAAGTGCAAACAGAGCAGATAAGCGTCTCCCAATAGTCCCAAGACCCACTGTTCAGATTTTAAAAAGACAAGCTGCAGTCCTACAGTCCTGAGTCGTAACCTCGCCTAACTTGCGGCGCCTACTCCCAATCAAATCGATTTAGGACGACTACATTCGAAACCGCGTCCTATTTAGGATAATGCGGTTTCCTTCTGGACACCCAACAGATCAGCAGCCCTGGAACTTTTTCAGCACCTTTGCTGGTCCCAAACAGATGCCCCCGGGCAGCCACCCGTGGTACGGGCGCCCTCTCGGAGGCTGCCGCTTGAGATGTGACTGCAACACAGATGGAGCAAAAGTTTTTGCCATCCTGGCAAACAAGAGCCGCAGTTTCCTACCTCGAGAGTCATGCCGCCCACGCGAACAACAGCACCAGCTTCCCGTCCAAATGCACTAGCTGCACCGCGTCGGCAGCATCCACGGCAGCACCAGCTGCAGCGGTTCCTTTAAGCCGCGAGACTTAAGAGTGGGCTAGCGGCATTGTGACGTCACCGCCCTCCCTCCGGACGCCCCGAAAGAAAATTACGTCCATTTCATTTCTTTCACTCGGCTACCTTCAGGGCTGCGGGACCGCAGCTGCAGCTACGTAGAGCCGCTAGGGGGCGCAGCGGCGTCTGTGCGGGAGAGACAATAACTCTATCCAACTGAAGGAAGGTGGTCGATATGGTGCACCGCTGTCTCCTGTACTGGAAGGATGGGAAGTGAAGAAAAACGTATAAATCATCTTACTATCCCCCTTTTAGCCTTGAGTTTCTCCTGTTTCTTTATGGCTGTCTACTGGGCGTGCTCCGTCCCAATTTATAGCCAGCAGGTGGCGGTATTAGGGCTTCTAGGAGAGCTGGGCATAAGGGAGTAGTTACACAGCTAGTGGGGTAGAACATAGGGTGTTTTTCCACTTGGCACTAAAGGACCCATTAAGGGTCCTTAATGGCTCCTTTATGGGTGCTCTAGTGCTAGTGGAAAAAAACCCTAGCACTAGAGTACCCATTAATGGGTCCTTCATGGGTCCTTAATGGGTATTCTAGTGCTAAGTGGAAAAACACCCATAGAAGTCCCTAGGTTTGAATCCGCCTTTGGGTATGGGAACTCCCGAGGTGACTTTGATCCCATAGTGAGAATAAAATGGAAGGAAAGAAAGGATATAAATGCCAGAAAATAAAGGATTATGATAGATAATGTGCTGGCTGCTCACAAACACTAGAATCCAAGAAGTGTGCTGTGCTGTGACCTTCCATGACACTCCGTCACAGGTTCCCTGGGTGATGCTAAAAAGCAGTCACTTGGAGGCTACCATCCTTGAAGGTTCGGCAACCAGACACTCTTAAAGGATCTCCTAGTTCTATCACATTGTTTAAACTATGTGAATTTGTCATAGACTAAATAAATAAAATCAACATTGCCAAGTGTCGGTGCCCATGTTTCAGTTGGGGAATCTGATAGAATTTTCAGCTGCTGTTTAGTCATTTAGTCATGTCCCCATGGACCACAACATGCCAGGCCTGCCTGTTTTCATAAGTGAAGCCCTGCTGGATCAGGCCACAACCCAGCATCCCATCTCACACAGTGGCCCATCAATTGCTTTTGGGCTTCAAGCAAAAGACAAAGGCAAAGCCTTCACTTGCTCTCACTTTCCTGCAAATGGCCTTGAGGGGCATCCTGACTGTCTCTCCAATCTTGAGACAATACTAGGCATCCATTCTAGTAGCCATTGATACACTTGTCCTCCATGAATTTATCTAAACCTTCTTGCCTCTATAGCCCTATCTAACCATCTCATCCTCTTCTGCTCCCTTCTCCTTTTGTCCTCAGTCTTTCCCAACTGCAGGGTCCTTTCTAGAGGATTCTGTCTTCTCATATCATCAAAATATTTCACCTTCAACTTCATTATTTGTCCTTCCAGTGAATAGTCGGGGTTGGTTTCCTTTAGTATTGACTGATTTGCTCTTCTTGCAGTCCAAAGGAGTCTCAGAAGTTTTGTCCAGCACCCTAAATTCAAAAGCATCAAATCTTGCCTAACGTTCCAGTTATCTTTCGATTTTCTGCTTTAGCATTTCAGCCCCATATGATGGAAGTGACACCTTTTATTTGTTTTTTCTAGAAAATGTTGCTGGTCTTTGTAGAACTGGTTGGCTTTGTCCTCTTCAGCATCAGTGATGGGAGCATAGACTTCTGTTACTGTCATGTTGAATGGTTTGCTTTGGATCTGAACAGAAACTATTGTAGTTTTTTTTAAGATTGCGACCCAGTACTGCATTTCTATCCCATCCATTTTAGTTCACTGACTCCCAAGATATCAATGTTTAGTCTTCACATGCCATATTTGACCACACCCAGCTTACCTTTGATGCTGTCCATGAGTTTTTCTTGGCAAAGAGACTGGCGTGGCTTGCCATTTCCTTCTCCAGTGGATGACTTTTGGTCTCACCTCTCCACTATGGCCTGTCCATCTTGGGTGGTGGCCCTGCACAGCTCACAGCTTCATTGAACTTTGTAGGCCTCTTAGCTATGGCAAAGCGGTAATCCACGAAGCGCAGTTGATTAAGTTCAGCAACGGAAGCTTGTGGACTGGACTCTAGAGTTATAGGAAAACCTCTCTTTCATCTACCCAAATGCCAGATCATCAGATTGTCATTTGAGGAGATCAAAATGAGACTTCCAAAAGGAGGATAACCTCCACTCTCGTGGAAATGCTTCCCAAGTTACCCCTACAAATCAGTCGAAATAAAAAATGCACTCAAATTTTTCAGCCTCCCTATTAACAAATTAATGACAGGAAAAGTGGAGATACCTAAAGAGGAGGAGGAATTTAGATAGGACGGAAGAACTAGTAAACAAAAAAAGTGCCTGAAACTTCAGGGAGGATGGAAGAATCATGTGGATGACTCATTCATGGCTCATGACGTAAAGCTATTTTAAAATGTGCCCAGAGAAGGCAGGAGCTGCCTAGAGGGGTCAGTCTGGAAATGTTGATTTTGATATACTTGAACCCGAGGAACGCTATTTCACCCACCATTTCCCCTTCTCAGACCCAAAGAAATGAGTTCCTACTCTGTGGGTCCATCTACACCACAGTTTTAATCTAGCCTCAGCCCAATTTTATAGCAAAGCAGAAAGCTGTTTTCTTTTGGCATTTCCTAACTCAGAAAATTCACCATTGGGCTAGATAATGCAGAAAGGAAAAACTTTTTGCCACTTTGCTGGTATATTCCACTTTAAAGGTGGACTGAAGCTGGACGGAATTAGGTATACATGGGTCCTAAAACTCCTTAGTTGGAACTTCCAGGTTCTGAGAAGTTCATAGTCAGCGCTCATTGTGGATTAGAACACCCACAAGTGATTTTAAACCCCTCTTACGGTCCCTTTCAAATTGCATTATGGAAACATGGAATTTGCACTTTTAGGGTTCAAATGGTTTAGACACACAAAATTCCAGATTACAATACAAAATGGTGATGCAAACTTGTTTATTCATGAATTTGTGCTCAGAAAGGAGCAACTTTCCAGGGAATGATTGATTGATTTCATTGCATTTCATTTGTATCTCAGCCTTTACCTGAAGGTCCCAGAGCAACTCACAGCATATTTAGAATATAACCCACCCAACCTCTCTCCCTTCCTCTCACTCAGGCAGAACTACATTCAGAGGCATCAAAGCCCTGGGTGAAGAAGTATGTTTTAACCAGGCACTATAAAACCATATAAACCTGGTGACTAATGTACCTCCACTGGGAGACAGTTGGGAATGCTTGCTTGTATTAGTGCAAATTCAAATCCTGCCCCCTTTTCTGCATTTGGTCTTATTGTGGAATATATCTTGGGATAGGGGTTGATTGACTACATGCTAATACAGAGTGTGGCAGGCCATAGTCTGCACTAGCATGCAAACAGCAAGCCTCTATTCTGGGATATATTCCAGAATAAGGTCTAGTGTAGAAAGGCCCCAAGTTACCTTGGGACTAAACACTAAGCAATAGGAAATCTAAATTTAAGCAAAAGTGCCTTGGAGCTAAAACATTTTATGCATTTAGCATTCCTTTGTGTTATTATGAAACTTAGGAACTTGCCAAGATTGTAAGTGTAATAGTTCCATGTCAGAAAAGGAAATCCTACTAATATTTGAAGACTGTTATGTAAACTTGGAGTAACATGAAGATCTGTGGTGATAATATCGTCAAGCAGTGTTTAAGTGCACAAATCAGTCTATGGCAAGAATAAGGTTGTTTGCTGGAGAAATACTTGCTTCATTTAGTCTTGCCACCAGTCATGCCAAAAAATCCTTAGATCTTTATTTGAACTACAATTCCCACGAACCAGAGTTGTTCTAGTTGTCGCCTTCCCAAAGGAACATAATAATCAACCTCAAGCTTTTTCAACACGCTGCAAGTCTTAGACTATAGTTGCTTAGGTCAAAAGGGATAGGGTCCTCTAGTTACAGCAGCAGGCAGAAGGCGGATTTCTAGCAGCTGTCACTTGCAGTACAAATACCACTAGAGAAACCTCTTTTTTTATACCTTTAAAGAACTTGGATTCCATATTGCTACCCGCCTTATACGCCTGTGTGTGCTCAGCGAAGATAGGAAAAAGTATCTCTTTTGGACGCGGTGATCCTAGCCAAAATTGCCCTGGGCACAGCAGTAGGAGCGCAGATACTCCTGCTGCTCTGAGTAAAGTTCCACGGTGTCGAGAAACGCTACTACTTTGATCAACTTCGGAGGCAGCAAGTTTAGGATAAGTAAAACAGGACTGGGATGCAGCGCCCCCTAGCGTCAGGAGAAGGACCAACGGCTGGCAGCCTCCCCCTTCTCTGTTTCTCCGCCTCTGCGGCCGCAGGTGACGTAAATCCTTCGCCGACGACTCGTGTAAGCCAAGCGCGCCGTGGGGAAGAGGCGGAAGGAGAGACGGGAGTGTGGCCGTGCACACGTGTGCGGGGAACAGTTTCTCTGCTCTGGAGTCGGGGAGCCCTTGCAATCTTGTCGCAGGAAGCCGGCTTCGCATAACCCCCGCTGAATCCGGTTGGTTGTGGGTTTGGCCCCATGCGGTCTTGCGCTGCGCTATGAATGCGTGCATTTTTAAAAGCACATTGTGCAGCAGTAGATTGAGACGGAAAGTAAGGTGTTCGGGCTGTAGTAAAGTCCCGTTTCTCTGAGAGGAAGTGCCATTTGGTGCAATAAAATCTGAGTAGGTACCGGTAAGTAGCACCATGTTAGAATGGACGCCCCCCCTTTATTTATTAAAATAACCTGTTCGATCTCAAAAACGTCAGCATGTCTTTACCTTGTGGCGTGATAAGCTTTTACTCTTTAGCTTATTGTTTAATATTTGCATTTTTATATCCCAGGGTCTCAGAGTGGCTTGCAAGGCAATAAAATGTCTGGAACAAGGAAAACGTAGCTAAAGGACAGGGTAGACAGGGCATTTTTATCTGATGTCTAACATGTATATAGAATGATGGTGTTATAAGGGCTAGTCCAACCCCATGCTTATGAAAGGAGCCTTACTACTACCATCTCATCTTTGAGAACTGGGCCTGCAGCCTGTATACATAACCCTGGAAAAGAGAAAGTTTGTAACTTCCTACAGTACTCTAATCAGTTCTGATTCTGAGGCTGCTGCCTCACTCTGAATTTTAAACAGCCCCAAGTCTCTTATACTAGGGTTCACAACAAAAAGCAGCCCTCTGATTTTATCCGAGCCATCACCAGTTCGACCTATCCCGTAGTTGGATTATCTCAACTTAAGTCTGTTTCAGTTCCATTGTCCAGCTACGTTTTCAGGATGTGAAGGTGCCAGAGGACTGTTATTAAAGATGGTATCTAAAACTTTTGTGGGTGGACAGAGGGGGGGGGGGATTTCCTTTCCCTCTCCAACTAGTGCCAGAACTTGTGGGCATTTAGTAGGACCGTGTCACGTCTTCCTCCTTGCCCTGTGACTCAACCTTCTATTTATGTTACATCCAAAATGAGATTTTGGTTCATAAATTTGTTATTTTTCAGTCCAGGTTCATCTGTTAAAACACAAGATTGCCAAGATGTCTGTCCACTCAACAAAGGGATCAGCCCGCAAGTCAAAGCATACACCTGTAAAAACATCTTTGAATAATCCGTATGCCCTCCAGTGGAAAACTTTAGATGCAGAAGGCATGCATTTTATATTGGAATCTTTGGAAAAAGTCATGAAAGAGATTGGATTCAAAAAGATAGAAACTCGGAGGAAAAAGAAACCCTTCTTGGGCAAAAACCAAGAAAAAGAACAGTGCCAAACCCACACCATTGAGCATCAAGGTGCAGATGATGCTGAAAACGTCACAGTGCACGGATGGACAGATATGCAAGTCAGGAGCCAGCTTGCTATTGGGATCAATGAAGTTACTAGGGCACTGGAAAAAAATGAACTCCTCCTTGTGTTGGTGTGTAAATCTGCCAAGCCACCTATGCTGACATCTCACCTTATTCCACTCTGTGCAAGCCGGGCCGTTGTGGCAGGCCAGGTTCCTCGCCTTAGCGAGAACCTGGCACCACTTCTTGGGTTAACATCAGTTTTAGCACTGGGATTTAAAAGGGGCACAAGTGCCTTTGCAGATGTCGCCAAAGCAGTTATTCCAAGAATACCAAGTTTGGATGTACCTTGGATGCAGCATGGCGCTGAACAGCTGCTGGCCACTGATCCTCTTTCAGTGAACTCTCAGGCAGCTGAACTTGCTGAGTTAAATCCAGATGGGGGCTCTCCTACTCCTAAGCGGAAAAGAATGGAAAACAACAAGCTTACCTCTTCTAATACAGCTCTGCAACCGCTCAGTGTGAAACAAATAGTTCCCAATCCAAACAAGCAAAGAAAACTCCCTAAAACCAAAAAACGGATTTCTAAATGACTACCTGTATTGGCTTATTCTCACGTTTTGTGTTTGCCTTGCCATATTTGTCTGTAAAAATTATAAAATGTTAAATATTGACTCAGTCTTTGTAATTGCTTGGAAACAGTATATTGTACATTTTCAGAAGTAGAGATCTGTGAGGAGATATTTGTGCAGGTAAACTGGCCGTTTTATTAAAGGCCATGTGCCTTTTGAGAAAGAATCTTGTGCTCAAACAGAGCTGTTTCTGATAAAATGCAATTATTCAAAACAGAACAGTATGAAAACAATACATTTATTCAAACATCCATCTGTGCTGATAAGACTCAGTAGCTGTCTCAGAGATGCTGGAATCACAAACATCTGCAAATCTGATAGCACACTGTTAACTGTTTGGACACTTGAGCTGTTACGTAATGCATGCGTAACTGAACCTAGGTACATTGGGTCTTTTATTATTATTTTCCCCTTTAGTTGCATGTCCTTCAGTACAAATAACTGCATACCGCCACCATCACCACCCCAACATTTCAATTTTGGATATATATTGTTTAATACAGGCTCTCACAAATCTCAAGATGCAGATTCTCTAAAGAGAAATTACAGCTTTATTGCATTCAGAGTAAACAACATGCTCCTTGATTTGAAAACTAAAATTGTTCCCCAGCAGCTAAAGCTGTAGAATACCTCAAAAAGCTGCTCAGAGGAAATTATCAACAAGCTGCTATTATATTAGAAACAGGCAAACTGTAGGGAAAATTTGGGAGTAACTTCTTACAAATGCAGGATGTAATAATAACTACTGCAGATTTAGTTAGATGAAAAATATTTGTACGTGCTGCCTTGACATTGTGATTATTGTTTAAAGGGTTTTATTATAATAACAGTAATCATTTGTCTGTGTTTTATGGTCTTCTGGTCTTGGGTAAGCCTGGCCAACTCTGATGGCTCAACTGTTTTGATTAATTAGTATGGAAAAAGATCAATTTTTCCTATGGATTTGTCCCC
This sequence comes from Aspidoscelis tigris stejnegeri, assembly GCA_023333525.1. NCBI lineage: Eukaryota > Metazoa > Chordata > Lepidosauria > Squamata > Teiidae > Aspidoscelis > Aspidoscelis tigris. The sequence goes on from JALMGA010000008.1 coordinate 48,011,892, forward strand.
CTATATATTTGAGTAGGATGCTCAACTGCAGCCTTCCAATGTTCCTGTTCCACAGGTTTTTAAAGCAATTTATTCATGTGTTAAGTTGAAATCTGGAGAAGCATGGACTGCATTTTAACTAATCACCCTCTACTGGTTCCCTGGAAAAAAATAGTTTGTTTGATTGCCCCAATGTGGGTCTGATTTTTCATAGACAAAAAAAAAATGCTTTTTTTAAAAAAAGGCTGGTTTCTATGGTCTGAAGGGATTGTTAATTGCTGCATGTTGTGGAATGCATACAAAATACTTTTCACATTCTAAATTGGACTGCATCAGTAAGACAGGCGGGGCAAAGGACAGAGACATGTTATGGAGGTCTTAAGGCAGATCAGCTGAAAACAACTTTTTAGGGCACAAACGCTTTGCTTCCTCAGAAAACAATGAAACTCCTTTGCTTTAAAACCTAGATCACACTACTAGCAGTAACTTTACTTACAGAGACATAGTTTGTTTAAATTATGGTCTTTAAAAAACAACAACAAAGTAGACAAAAGGAATATGTGCAATTCTGCAAACGGCTTGAACACATTCAGTTTTAACATCTTGGTGACAATACCAAAATTCTTAGCTTCCTGCATGGGCTTGCTATCAATGCACGGTCTCCCGTCTTCCAAAAAACAACCCCCCTCCCCCCAAAATCTGCCTCATGTCTGTTAAAGTTAACTACAGTAATTTAATTCAGGCAACATATAAATACCCGCACTGAACAGTGCAATACTGTTTGAGTCAAGTCACTGATCTGAAGATCAAATACAAATCTGTATTTTTTATTCATTTGGCAGCATTGCTTATTGGAGAACCAAATGTGCTAGTCAGTCCAGCACATTTCTGTACAACTCCACAGTTACAAGAGACATCCAAGGGTTCCGTGTTTCCCTAATCGACACTCATGCTTCCAAGAATTTTCTCCTTCCAACGATGACATCCAAGTGTTGGGAATAAGCAAAAATACTGTACTCAAAATGGGCTCCTTCATTTTGTTACATTGATAAACATACACTACCACTTAATAAATAGAATCGCAGCAGTTCAATCACATAGCAGGAAAGAATTTGCCCTCAGTTCCACCACTGCAGATGAGCGGTTGTACAAAACAGTCCTTGATGCTTTAGAAGGGAAGGGAGGAAGAAAAAGATCCCTTTGCATCAAGATGCAAGCTAAGCGTTGGAAATTAACAAATGTGCTTTTACTTCTTGTCATCAACAAACAGTTAAAGGTTCATGGGCTTTTCCCTTGAGAGCTGAAGGTGTGAAGAACATCCTTTTGCTCTTTGTGTCCCCACAGTTCAACGGTTTACTAAGATCATCCAGCATTGTGCTTTTATCCTTTGAAATGGTCCTTATCCAGGAGTTCCATCGGCCCAGAAGATGACTTCCAAAACTATAAATACAAGTGTCCTTCCTCTTTTATTGTAATACAAGACCAACCTAAGGAGATAACAAGAACCTTGTTAGTGTTGCCGAAGAAACAACACATGGCTATTTGGACTGCCCGTGGCCATCTTTTCACTAGGAGTTTTGCTCATACTCAGTTCATAATGTGAAAAGAGGAACCACCTACAGAGAATAATAACTATACTGTACTAAATGCCATTGCTGAGCCAGTCTACTGCTTTGGAGATCACTTTCAAGTGGTCTCCCCTTGAAGCCAGCTATAGTGCCAGTTCTCACACAGTAGCCCTGTCCAACACCATGTCTTCTGGGAGGCTGTGCCTCTTGCTAGAACATTCCCAATGAAGATGCCACATTCCCTGGAGGGTGTCACCAGGAGCCGGCAGCCCTGTGCAGACACAAGCCAAACTTTCAACTTGTTAGTGGGCATTACCTTTTCAGAATCCATACCAGGACACCTCCAGTTATATAAGTAATACTGTAAATTGCCATCTCCAATACCAAATTTCAGTTTTTCCAGAAACGTTTTGTTTTCCATCAGGTCTAGTGCATTGAACACATCGAATCCTTTCTGGCAGAGTAAGAAGAAACAAGCAAACAAAAATTATCTTGATTTTCTAATAGTACTTAATGTCACTGCACCTTCTGATAATCTTTCCTACTGTAACACTAAATTGGCTGGCATGCACAGGTTTAAAAGAAAAATAACTGTTTTCCTATTCTGTGCATATCCCAAACTGCACTGAAGCTCCAGCCGCTGGACAAGTGGAAATATATGCAAGATCATTTTGAGTATGCATATGAAATAGAACATATGAGACACTTAATGGGCATCTTACTCCTGAAAAGCAAGAGGCTAAGATAACCATAAGCCACAAAGGTGTTTTTTGTGCTAGGTCAACAATATATACCATGTGTGCTAATAAATAGTAAGGTGCCCATTGTGAACCAGTTTGGTCTAGTGGTTACGGAGCCAGACTTTGATCTGTGAATACTGGGTTTGATTCCTCATTCCTCCATGAGGCAAGTTGGGTGATCTTGGGCTAGTCACAGCTCCCTTCTGAGCTCACACAGCCCCACCTACCTCACAGGGTCTTCTGTTGTGGGAAAAGAAGAGAAAGCTTTGTCAGCCACTTTCAGTCTCCTTAAATGGGTGAGAGAAGTGAGGTAGAAAACTTCCTCTTCTTCTTTTTCTATTAAGTATTAATTTATTCTAAATCTTGTTAGAGATTAAAAACGTGGAAGTTATTCTCCTGTATGTCACAGGCTACCCATCTGGGTGAAGCTCCATTTTCCTTTTGTCTATGTAGTGGATGAGAACAAATCTAGCACAGCTACTTACCAGCTTTGCTATAATGAGTGCATCATTCATTAAATCCAAAAGAGGGGTTTCTGTGTGAACGTTGTAGAAAGAATAGGCAGCCTTGAGGCTTTTATGAACAGGATGGTGCATGACTGTTGACGGTAGTGTATAGAAACTCAGAAAGTCAGTTAAAATACCATTTGAACTCTAAGGAAAGGAAAGGAAATTACTAGTAAGCAATCAAATAATATTCTAGAATATACCACAGTGTAAGCAACTCAGCCAGCTGACAGAATTACAGAGTGAGGAACAACTGCTTCAGTCAAGATGAAATTTATTTTGCAGAGTTTATAGCTACCCTACAAAGCACACATGACCAACATTTAGCTCTTAGTTTTGTTGTCCCAGAACTATAACTCCCAGCATTCCATGGCAGCCCCCACTGAGGCCAGTAAGGAGTGCTGGGAGTGGAGTGCTGGATCAGAAGGGCTGGAGGGCTTTAAGTTTAGCAGCTATAGTTTTAGATCTCATAGAACTCCCAACATCCATCAGTCCCAACAAGTACTATCAGAAGTAACAGGATATTGAAGCCCAAATGATGTAAGAGGCCTAAGTAATGCCTTTGGATACTGTTGGGCTCTGACTTCTATCAGTATTGCCAAGAGGAATGATGAGAATTTCAGTTTAACACCTGGAGAACCATTACACAGTTGTCCTTCTTACAATGTGGTGGTCCCATTCCAGAAACCACTATATTATGTAAACTGGTGGGGAACCAGAAGCAACTGTTTTTTAATAGCCAACAATGATTTGCATAATGCATTTCTGCTCCATGCACTTCAGCATTATGCACAGAGATCTGTATTTTAGGTACCATGAAGAAGCAAAATGAAATAGTTTAAAACTGCACATGACTCTATATGCTCTTAGTTTTGCTAAGCAGGCTCCAAAGCAAGCAATATCCTTGTCTCTGTTCAGGAAGACGGTGCCTTGAAGATAAGGCAGAGTGGAAAAACTTTAGGCTATGTGCTTATTTATATTCAAATTCCAAAGGGCTCCAAAGATGTTATGAAGCACACTGATTAGTTCAGAAATGGATGCTTCTGATCTTCTGATGGAGAAAAAATTCCACAGGTCAGAGGCTCACAGCTCACACGCCACGTTTTTTAGTTGTATCCAGTGGCAGCGGAAGATCCTCCTGCTGCTGAGAGCCCATTTGTGGGCTTCAGGTCAGCATATGGACATCAGAGGAAGCTCAGGGCTTTCAACAGGAGTAACTTCTGGCCATGGCCATCTTTTGTCACCAGACTCGGCCGGCCTTGAGCACGATCAGGAATAACAGGAACTGTTGTCTGACTATGGCTGAGGGGCACCTAGGTGTTCCACCTAGAGAGGCCTGTAGTCAGTACTCTGGGATGGATTTGTTATTTAATTACGCTAAACTAAATTATTCCAATGTGGCATATTATGAGCAACTTAGGGCCTGACCATACTACTGTAATGTAAAGCCGCAATACTGAGCTCAAGGGCAAAGAGCCCACAACAGGTGGACCATGTTGCCGTTCAACACCTTTGCAAATAGTTTGTGATGGCCACACCTAGCCATGTACTATTTGCATAAACACTGCACATGATCTATGCTGGACCCCAGCCCCACTTGTAGGTCTGAGCTGCCTCACACTCTGGTCACAGACTATTTCACGTCATCAGTTTGGTACTATGAAGAGAGCATGGAGGTGATTCTGCACTGACTGGTAAACTGGACCAGCAGGCATATTTGGAGTCTCTCTTATGCATGCTGGTGCAGTCCAAGGGAGGTCCCAACCCCAGGAGGAGGCCTAAGGAAGCAGGGCCTCCCTCAGACTGCACCAGGAAATGGAAGGGAGGCTCCCAGTATGCTTGATGGGATGGTATACCAGCCAGCACAGAACTGTCCTGGATCAAAGGACATCAGCACCATACGATGGCAGGAAGAATATGGGCAGGCCCTTTAGAAGCCAGTAGTGCAGTACAAGAAAGTAAGTAAGGGGCAGCAGTGGGCTGGTGGTGCTAAAATCCATCTCACCTCTACAACAAAGGTGTCAATGATATTTTCCTGAGGCAGGAACCAGTGAGCGACTTCTTCTTCATCCATAACAGGAGCAAGATTAAACTGCTTCAAGTAATTGTTAATTAATTCTTGCACTGCTTTAATATCTTTCCGTTCCATGGGCCTCAAGCCTGAAGTCTTTGTTCCCTTGTTATAGTGAAAAGAGATCAGGAATTAAAAGGCAAGTTTACACAATATTACGTTTTTTAAAAAATGCTGGTATATTCAGTTATGAGCAAAGCATTTCTCTTTTGCAATAGGCTTCTTGAAACTGGTACCTCTAGATGCGTTAGACCTCTGAGACTACTTCCAGATGTAAGCTTAACTGCTCTATTCTTCTGGGGTTGCACTGCAACTGCCAGACATACCCAAGGCATTCCCAATGCTATGCCACTCACAAAACATGGAAAATGTATTGCAATCCTAGCAGTGACGTTGCTTCACTGGGGACTGCCAGGCAAGTGCACAAAAAAACAATAAAATAAAGGGGCAGGCAAGTGAATGGCTCCTGGAAGTCCCCGGCAAGGTGAGGGGCAAGTAAGCTGAGTTTTGCAGCTTGTATCAGGTGGGATACAGCAAGAGACAATCAACAGATCCAGTTTATATCCATGTTGCCTCTTCCTGGCTCGAGACAGCCCAAGATGCATCAAGCAACTCCGGCCCTTTACCCAGCACAGGGCATAAGCACTGTGTCCATCTCAGAAGCAGCTCCACACAAGCTGGACCGTCCCCTGGCTGGGTAACAGTGGAGCATGAAAACGTGCTCTACCACTGCTATCCTAGCTGCCAGTTAGGGCACACCAGTATGCACCCTTTCCCACCTCTTCTGGGCAAAGGGTATGTGGGGCCAGGTGGTGCAGCCTCACGCCACATTGCCAGGATTGCTGTGGCAATGTCCAACACAAGTCTATTGCCACCATTGCCATGGCAATGTGATCACTGATAGACAGCAGTGATCACACTTACCCGGCACATAGGGAAATGCCAGGTAAGTTTGGGATGGACTGGGCATTCCAAAGCGTGGACGCCCAATGCATCCCATTTCACTGGCCTTTGCACCTACTAAAGGTGGGAAAAGGCTGATTCTTATGGGCTTTCTGGCTTTAGTGGCAGCACATCTTTTCACTCTGCCATTTACTTATTTCCCTGTACTTAACATAAACATCAGTATCCCTCATGAGACTCTGAAATGAAAACTCTTGAAAAGCCGATTCACAAATCAGACCAGTTTTTAAACGTAAGTATGTGGAACCAGATGATTCAGAGGGTGGAGGAAGTGATCCCACTTCCGTTTCCTGTTTGGAGGTGGACCTACCTTCATCTGCAATACTGGAAAATAATATGTTATGCATCTATAACCCCATGATTACTAAAACACTCAGTATTTACTTTTTAATTTATGTTAGAAGAGTTCCTTTCCTCAGGTTCCCTGGGGCCATTAATCTGTCCACATACCCTACCCATACCATACTTCCAGTCCCTTCTGTAATTCATTAAAATCCTCTTTCTCACTACTGTTAGTACTACCTTTCCAAAATTAAAAGCTTGCCTTGTCAGAGATTGACAGACTGTAATTTGGGGCCCCACTGTGACAGTGAGGGTCCTTGAGGCAGATACATTGCTTACATCAGGAAGTCTGTAGAGCTTCATTGTTCTTTGCAAAGTCATATTTCTACTCAAATGAGAAAATTTCACCTCTACCAATTTTCTGGGATTCAGTGATCGATGCCAGTACCTAGAAAATAAAGTTTTAAATATTTCAAACGTTACTTAAAAGCGGTCTATACATAATTTTATAATGCTTAAGTAAATTTACAGTTTTGTATTGGGCCACATTCATTGCCATCCTGGGCTGCAGGTGGCCATGGGTTGCAGGTTGGACATCCCAGGGCTATGGAGTCCATACATAAATGATATTAATAAACTGAAGGTCAATCTTCTTTTGCTTTTGGGAACATAGTTCTACATACAGCATCCTACTTAAGACTGTAAAAACCCAAGTCCCAGCACACAACACATTATATGCCATGGTTCTTATATTCCAAATGAATCACACATTCTATTTGACTTATATTCGATATGGTCTGTTGATTAAACAAATAAAACCAACATAAAAGTGAAAAAATGCATCTAAATACATACAAACAGTAGAATTAAAAACCTGATATTTAAAAGATATACTGAAAGGTTTTATGTTAGGTGATCCCCCAAACAATCTACTTCTGTATGTTTAATGTTAAGTGCCTTGCACATCTGGAGCTTTCATAGCAAATAACACAACTCTCTGTGGTGTGCCAATCAAGTTCTTGGTGTAAAAAGCACGTTTCTGCTTAAACATTGGAAAATGTAAATTTTGCTGGAAGGGGAGTTGGGTAGTGCTCTCTCAACTGACTTTATTTACGGTCCTTGTCCATATAGCATTTATAATCAAATCATTTGCTCAATTAGCACTGTAAAAGACATTTGAAACATGGAAAAATGGCAGAACCAGTTTTTATCTCACTTTCTGCAATTTTTTGAATTCTTATGCCATGTTCCACCTTTTTGCTTTGAACCTAAACTTTCAGATATGGTTTTGATATCCATCTTCAGAGGATATAACTGCTGGAAGAGTCAAATGTAACTGATTACTATCTATTAGTATACCCCTTGGTGGTGACATCTGTTTCTATTCTTGGCTGGCTGTTGTCTCATAGCATACTCCTTAATGATGTTGCTGTTTTGTGGTGTGGTTGTTAGCCCAGGGCCATTGGGTGTTTCCTCTGCCGCTGAGAAATTGTTTCTAAAAAGGGGCTTCCAGGAGTATTGCAGAGGAACAGTCTTTGTTATCTGTCAAAATTATATGGATGTTGTTTTATTTCACTGGCTTCACTTGTAGACAGTTTACACGATCCCTAAACATTTGACTGGCGCTTCTGTGTGTTCAAACAGAATTTTGTGGTTTTCAGCCCACGCATGTTCTGCTTCTGCAGATTTATCAGTTCAAATGAGGTGTATGGATCTCCCATGCTTGTATTTTCTTTTACTGGGCATTCCTATGTAAATCTTTCCAAATTTGAAGGGCCTTTTGCAAATGCCTGAGCAGGGGCTGGGGTTGAGTCTGTCTTCAGCTGGTCTCAATATCTGCCCAATTTCTGTAGTTGGTTTGAAGGCTATTTTTAAAGTTTATTTATTTGAATTTCTATCCTGCCCTATACCCAAGTTACACTATTAAACATAACATTAAAAGCCATATATAAAATGAACTCATTAAAACCTAATGCCTGAAAGTGGGAAGGAAAAGCTATTTCCTTATTTAGCCAAAGGTTAGGACTTACAGATGTGTCTTCACAGCTCTCCTGAACATATGAAGCGAGGGTGGCTCACCTCAGGGGAGGGACTATTCCATAATCTGGGAGCCACCACTGAGAAGGCTCACCCTTTTTGCTACTGAAGGTGGTGAAAGATAATGAGGAGGGCCTCCCTTGCTGATCTTAGTGCATGGGCAGGCTGATATGGAAGGTGTTCCTTTAGATATTTGGGGCCTGAGTCTTTCAGGGTCTAGTGGTTAGGGAGCCGGTCTCTTATCTGGGAATACCGGGACTGATTCCGCAGTCGTCCATGAAGCCATCTGGGTGGCCCTGGGCTAGTCACAGATCTCTTCTGAGCTCTCACAGCCCCACACACCTCACAGGGTGTTCTGTTGTGAGGAGAAGAGCAGAAAGCTTTGTCAGCTGCTTTAAGTCCCCTTAAATGAGTGAGAAAAGCGAGGCAGAAAAGCCAACTCTTCTTCTTTTAAGACTGGTGTGATGTGCATCTGGCCAGCTCTTCCCATCAGCAGTTTAGAAGCTGCATTCTACAGCTTCTGAACTATCTTCAGGGAGAGTCTTACATATTCTAATCCCTTTTCTGTTTAATAATTTGCCTATGCAATCTGTCACCCCTGGACAGTATTTAGAAATGCTTTCCCTTTCTCTTCTTTCTGGGTTTTTCTGGGGTTAGTGGCTTGTGGTAGCCACTGGAATGAGTGCTCCTTTGAGGTGTTCTATTTCAGTTAGATATCTTGGTTCTGCAATTCTTTGGGGTTTTTATCACCATCCTCATGTGTGCAGGGTGATGATTCAAGTTGGCATTAAGGTATCTATTTGTTTGGGGGAACGACCTAATGCAAAACTTCTTAAACAAATTACATTTACATAAGAAGCCCACCAGCATTTCACAATCACAATAATGAATCACAATAATTAAGATCTATGGCACTTTCTGCACTAGGCCTTATTCTGGATTACATCCCAGAATAAGGACCGGCCTTCTGCATACTATATCCTAGGATATCCAAATATGGAAGAATAAGTAACTGACATCACAATGCAGCCTTGGTCATCATACAGCTCTGCATCTTTCATCCTGTGGATGGCTGGAGAATTAACTTCACGGTAGGGTGGCCTCTAGTGGCCATTCATCTAAGTACACTCTTCTGGCTTGAGGCAGGCTGTATCCAGGCCTTGGGCGACCACTGGACTAGGTTACTGCAGGAAGCATTCAAGGATTTTGTCTTATGTTGTTTTAGTACTGCAGTTATTTTACTGAGTTGTTTCATGGGCTGTATCCAGACATCACTTACTTATTCCACCATATCTGGATAGTCTAGGATAAAGCATGGATTTTTCGACTTTATTCTGGAATATCCAAATATAGCAGAATAGGTAAGCAATATCTCGTTGTAGCCCTAATCTCTGATTTCCCAGTGTCTTGGACTGACACTCTGCCTCCCAAGTCCTAACCTTTCCTCTTGGACTGTGACTTCTGGCTTCCTTACCACACTGGATAGATTCTCTGCCTTCCGCTACGCATTAAAGGTCCATGAGTAACAGGACATCTGAGATTTATAACAATGAGATTTGCGGCTTGGCAGCATTAAGGGGACGACAGCTTGGTCACTCCTCATTCAGAGTGCTTGCTCTGAGGAGTTTCTGTCATGTTTTTAAGGGCTATACCTGCCCTGTCCCATTGATTCAACTCACAACAGCTGTTTGGTCTAGTGGTTAGAGAGCTGGACTCTAATCTGGGAATACCGGGGTTGATTCCGCCCTCCCCATGAAGCCAACTGGGTGACCTTGGGCTAGTCACAGCTCCATTCTCTCGCAGCCCCACACAACTCACAGGGTGTTCGGTTGGGGGGAGAACAATAGAAAGCTTTGTCAGGCACTTTGAGTCCCCTTAAATGGGTGAGAAAAGCAGGGTAGAAAAGTCAACTCTTTTTCTTCTTTAGCCACTGCAAGCCAAAGAGAAAGGGTCACCTGCACAGCCGGCCAGCTGGTGTGAGGACTGAAAAGCTGCCCACCACATTCAGGTGCCAGGATCCTTCAAGCAGACCAGGGAAATAACTGTATAAATGGCCTCCTAAGATGGTCAGGCCGCACCTGCACCTGCTTCTGCTTCTAGCTGCCTCTGCTCTGCTCCTGTGTGCACACAGTCAATGTGAAAATTAAGTAGACTCAGTGCAACAGATGGGTTGCTGGCTTAGCAATTTTGGCCTTGGAGGAGGAACAAGCCATGATTTTAGCTCCTATTGTGATACTGCACCTTCCTCTTTCCATGTTTTTTATCTGAATTGGACAGACTCACGTGCAGCCCACACACAGAATGTTTTCTAAGCAAATGTTCTTCGCTCATCCCTCTATGCAAATGAAGCATTATAGTGGAAACATGTTCTGCAAGCTACATATACACTACAACACAATCAGTGACGGAGACCCGAGGAAAGAAGCATTGCCATAAGAAACGCTTTTGCTTACCTGCAAGTTGCTACAGGTTTGGGAAGTACCACTCCTGCTGTGTAAACTGCTTGAAAAATCCCTTCCAAGTTTACCCTCCTGGTTATTTCTCGAATCAGAACTGGTGCCACTCTCTTTGATCTCAATTTTTTATGAACACACAGAAAATTAATTTCTACCATTTTCTTCTCACTAGGGATAAATCATGAATTAAAGTTTAACAAAGAAAACACACACACATACACGTGCTTCTGTTTTCCAAATTTATGTAGCATATTTACTACCTAACAGTACAGGAATTTTAATACGATGGAATAAGGAATACAAAGGAAGCATTCGATTTGTAAGGAAGTGCAAAACAGTGCTTGGATTATCAAGACGGCCCCCAAATTTAGCAGCTTAATTCAAAATATATATATTCAGACCTTTTAAAAAAATACTGAAGGTAGCTATGTGCCTGTTCAAGCTTGCCGGCCCAGTATGGCCTAACAGCAGTGCTTGTAGTATAAATGGCCAGGCCAGGATTGTCAAGGCAATGTCTGAACCAGCATCTGATACACAGCTGGACGTCGCCATGGCATTCCAGCAGCTGAGCACAACTGCATAGTCTCCATCATGCAGCTGTGCTGCACCTGGAAGAGGGTGTGGAGGCCTTCCATCCAGCTGCTCCTGCTCAGTGATCCAGCTGCTCCTGGTCAGCAGGTAAACTTCTTTTTATCTGAACTGCACAGATTCCATAAAGCCCACAGCTTAGAATGTTTTCTAAGCCGTCCACAGCTAGTTTGCTCCAGGAAGGGGTTATCCTACTTCAGGACAGCTGTGACACTGGAGAAATGCATTTGGGCCTGACCCACAAGTGGAAAGCAGTGCTCCAGAAGATAAGTGTGAATTGGCTCCATGTTAAATTACTAGCAAAGGTGGCAAGGTTAGGTTCCTGTGTGGCTTGAACGCTGACTGAAGATATAAACAATGACATTGCAAGAGATGTTCCTGCCAATAAAACTTTTCAAACTTCTTCCTATAGATTCTTTTTTGTGTGTCACACTGAAAGGCTAACGGAGCCTAACATCAGGCTCCGTACCTGAGGACTGGAGGGTAGCAAATGTAACACCAATCTTCAAAAAAGGATCCAGGCAACTACAGACCAGTTAGCTTAACGTCAGTTCCATGTAAGGTGATGGAAACCATTATTAAAGACAAAATTAGTGTGCATATGGAGGAGCAAGCATTGCTGAACAAAAGCCAGCATGGCTTCTGCAAAGGTAAATCATGCCTCACAAATTTATTGGAATTCTTTGAGAGTGTCAATAAACACATGGATAAAGGTGAACCAGTAGACATTGTCAAAAGCCTTCTGAAAGTCCAGATAGACAAAGTCCCACATCAAAGGCTACTGAGTAAACTCATCAGCCATGGAATAAAAGGACAAGTTCTGTCCTGGATTTGTGACTGGCTTAAGGGCAGAAAGCAGAGAGTAGTAATAAACGGCAAATTCTCAGGGTGGAAAGAAGTAAAAAGTGGGGTCCCTCAAGGCTCAGCACTGGGACCAATGCTTTTTAATTTATTCATCAATGATCTAGAAGAAGGGGTACATAGTAAAATAGCAAAGTTTGCTGATGATACTATTTAGGGTAGTAAAATCTGAAAGAGATTGCCAAGAGCTACAGAGGGATCTCTTAGCATTGGGTGAGTGGGCAACCAAGTGGCAAATGTGCTTTAATCTTGACAAGTGCAAAGTAATGCACATTGGGGCCAAGAATCCAAATTACGTCTATAAACTGATGGAGTCTGAGCTTTCTGCAACACATCAGGAAAGGGATCTCGGGGTTTTGGTGGACAGTTCAATGAAGGTGTCAACCCAGTGCGCGGCAGCAGCGAAAAAAGCAAATTCAATGCTGGAAATAATTAGGAAGGCAATAGAAAATAAGACAGCAAGTGTCATTTTGCCCCTTTATAAATCTATGGTGAGGCCACATTTGGAGTATTGTGTACAATTCTGGTCACCACAACTCAAAAAGGATATTGTGGAACTAGAGAAGGTGCAGAGAAGGGCAACCAGAATGATTAAGGGTCTGGAACACCTCCCTTACGAAACCAGGCTGCAACGTCTAGGCCTCTTCAGTCTGGAGAGACGGCGTTTGAGAGGGGACCTGATTGAAGTATATAAAATTATGCACGGTATAGAAAGGGTGGATAGAGAAAATTTCTTTTCTCTATCGCACAACACTAGAACCAGGGGGCACTCTATGAAGCTGATGGGTAGGAGAATAAGGTCTGACAGGGGGAAGTATTTCTTCACCCAGAGGGTCATCGGCTTATGGAATGTGCTGCCGGAAGAGGTGGTGACAGCTACCAGTCTGGATGGCTTTAAGGTAGGGTTAGACAAATTTATGGATGACAGATGTATCAATGGCTACTAGAACAAATGCCTAGGTGCATCCTTCAGGCTGGGGTGGGGGGAGGAACTGGGGCGCTTCTAAGGCCATCTGCTGGGACTTGAGAGCAGAAGGTTTGTCCTTGTCTCTGCTTGAGATGCCCGTGAGCATTTGGTGGGCCACTGTGTGCAACGGGATGCTGGACTAGATGGGCTGTGGCCTGATCCAGCAAGGCTTCTCTTATGTTCTTATGTAAAGCACAAAGCACTTTCACAGTGCACACTTTACTGTTGTGCTGGGTGATAACATGGGGCTACCCTGGCTTCCTTGAAACAAAGTTTTTGTTTAAAAATTACTTATCTACCAAAGGAAAAGCTTGGCCATTCCAAAAGGGGGACATTTAGATGCTTTGCCTGTCCTTTATTATTTTGTAAGGAATGCAGTCTTTCTGGACCATAGGGTACCTTTTAACAGGTGTTTTCATGTGATCACATTTATACCCATAGCTGTGCAAGCAAAGCACATCTTGAAATTCTATCTGGTACTCCCTCCTTGGAATGCCTTTTTTCAAAAAGGTTCATCTGAATCATTTCCTTAAAAATGGCACAATCCTTCTTTCTTAGGAAAGCCATCAATTTTAACTTTTGGGATGCAGAAGGACACTGGCATGCTTTTAGAAGGGAAAGAATAAATGAGGCATCTTAAAATCTTTTTTCTCCACTTTTTTAGGCAGGCTATTTTAATCCATCCTTGTATTTATAGTTGATATTCTACCATTCACAGGTGACAGACAATTGCATATGGATTTCCATGCATGTAAGGAAAGGAAGTAGGAGAAGAACCAGACTCCCTTTGCCTCTTATATAGCTATAGTGCAAACCAGTGGGCTGCCAGTGACTGACAGCCTACATCCTATGTGCCCAGGTGAGATATGTGGAAGATCTACCATGAAAGTGATAGGATGCATCTTTTTTACAGTGTCTCACTGTAAGGCAACTTATGCATTGTATATCTTGATGCACAGTACGGAAGCTACTCCTGCCCCAAACTGATGGGGCAAGGTACTGCTATGGCCCCATCCTGATCTATAGATACAGTGGGGGAACCTTTGCTCACCCTGTCTGTCTCTAAAGGCTGGAAATGGCCCTGGAAGTGGGCCAGACCTTTTCTGTAGTCCAGCAAAATATTGCTGGTTCTACACATAACATGGGAATCTTTAGTTGCCACTGCCTGTCTAAATAGCAGCAGCTGGGTAGGCCATCACCCAGGAACACAAGGGAGTGGGTTCTCTGTAGAGTGCTCCTGCATTTTTTCATCCAAGGAGGCAGCTGGTGCAGTCTGCATATCTGGAAAGTAAGATTGTGCACATGGCCTTATTCCAGTATATGTTTCAGGATAGGGGTCTCTTGTCTGCATGCCAAAGCTGACTATGGCAGGCATTGCCTGGAACCTGCTGTAGTCTGCACAAGCATGAAGACAAATATATTCCAGAATAAGGCCAAGTGTCAAAAGGCCCATGGATACAAGGCACTGTAACACTTCCAAAGAACACTACAGCTGCAGTCCTTTATTGGCACAATCCTTCACTTCTTAACTTCCACTCAGATCCTTCACTCTGAGATGGCCGCAACACCACATTTGCTTCAGAGAGAGGTGATTTACTGCACTGCAAGTATGCAAAAATAAGTCTTCCAAGGAATTCAGTGCTGGGGAGGGGGTCTCTTTGACAGCCCCCTCAACAGCTGTTGCCACCACAATTATTAACAAAACAAAGCATCTCCCAACAATAATCACAGCATCGAACAACAGAAGGAATCAGGGGTTACCTCTCATAAATCCGTATGTGTGCGGGAATGGCACTTATGAACCCTACCAATTTTCTATTGGAAGATACTCTGACCCCACAATGCCACTGAGGAAGCCAGCCTGGAGGCCGTAGAGCCCTAGAGCCAATACAGAAAGAAGAAGAAAAGGTTATGTTAGCATTATTTGTTATGTTTTATAAAGCAACCAATGTTTCCCCAGAAGGAGGTGGAAAGAAAAGAAAAGGTTTCAGTTTCCATGTCCTTCTAGGAGGAGCTCCTGCCAGGAGGAGATCCAAGCAAAATTTTCTGTTTTCTTCCTCCTTTCACCTCTCTGTGTCCTGGAATGACCATTCTCAGGAAGCACAAGTAGCTCTTTCGTGATCTTGTACAAAGATTAAAAAACAGGAGCAACCTTGCTATGCATTAAACCAGACATTCTTACCCTGGGGTCCACGAGCCCTAGTCCTCAAAAGGGGTCCAGGTAGCATAGACCTGCTTTGAAAATTACACTAACTAAATGAAAGGTAAAATGAAAAATGAAGACATTAAATATTTTCTAGGAAGGGGTGCTTAGTTTCTCTTATTTTCTTAAGAGAGATCTGTGCTGCAGAAAAGGATGAGAAAATATGCATTAGACACATTAGATGAGAGAAGGAAAGGAAATTTGACTGCCTCCAAAAGAGTGAAGGAAAAGGAAAACAAGAAAATGCAGGTACCTGTTCTTCATGAACAAGGAAATTGAGACAGACACAAAATGACACTCACCACAAGAGAAATTCTGGTGAATAGTCAAATCTAAACATATTATCATCATCTTCTACGTAGTTTTCATTTAGCAGCATGTACAATTCTTTTAGCTGAAAAAGGGTGAAAGGAAAAATATTAAACATTGTATGCTCACTCAAGTGATTCAATGATGTCCTTACTCTAGCAGTGCTTAAACAAGACATGAAGGAACTCAGTGCCCCCATACACTTGCTCAGAATGGTGTAACTCATGGTAGATCAAACAGCCTGGAAAACAGAGGGTTGCTCATTCAATCCACAGCCTCTTTCTGGAAGTAGGCAATGGTAAGCCACTTCTGTACGTTTGCCCAGAAAACTGCATAGAGGTGTCCATGGAGATGCCTATGCAATCAACCAGAAGTTGGCCTCAAAAAAACAGTACCCATCAACAACAACCCACACTTGCTCGTGAAATGGAGCACGCCCTTCAAATTAATTGTGACAATATAGTGAGATGCCTTTATTTGCCTAGTTAAGAACTGGCAGGTGGCAGAAATGAACAACAGCTTATGGTGACTGGAAAAAGTGCCATCCAGTTCTGTCAATCAAGCTGTCACCCTACATCAGCTAGGCACACAATTTACTGAAAGGAAGGCAACCTTTACCAGCGTAGAAGGTTCTCTGAGCTTAAATCTTTTTCTCTACAAACCTTTTGCCACCAGGCTAGGAAGCATCCTCAGTGCAATGTTTCCTCTTTGCTTGGTGATGCTATAAATAGCATCCAGGCTATTATGGTTATTGGCTGTGGACTGGTGAGTCGATGTTCTTTGTGTATGCTAGGGGTAAGTCCTTTGTTTGAGTACATTTTTTAATCACTGCCTCGACATTATTGCACCAAGCATCATTGAGTTCCTCCTAGCTTCTTGAAGAGGGTTGAACATATAACACTCTTTATGAGAGGCAATGGCATCTTTTTGGGGCTATATTGGAGCACCTCTTTGCCCTGCCCTGGCCTTTGGTTAAATAAGGAAACAGATTTTCCTCCCCCACTTTCAGGCACAGTTATTGTTTTAGTATGTTCGTTTTGCATTTGGTTTTTAAGGTTGTAACCTGCCCTGAGATCTTTGGGTATAGGGCAGGATAAAAATGCAAATTAATTAATTAATTAATTAATTAATTAATTAATTAATTCAGCACACAGGCATTGCCTGCTCATATTTATAAAGGCTACAATGACTTATACTCACAACTTCAGCATTGCTCAGATCCAAAGTGTCCCATGTAAAACCCTGTGGTAAAGAATATGGCTCTAGACGGATGTTGTCCTTATCTGGTTCAATTGCACCATGAGATGTTATAACTTCACCTGATAAAGATATAAGAGGCCAGATAAAATTATATTGCATGTGCATATTTCAGTGCAATTCAAACTCTTCTTACTGAGAATTAAATCCTACTGTGCTCACTGGTTCTTACAGTAGGAAAGTGAGGTTAGAAATCTTCAGCTGCAGTGGCTGAAATGGGTAGCTGCAAGCAGAAACCTGCAGAATTATAAGGGGACTCAAAGCGGCTCACAAACCTTCTGTTCTTCTTCCCACACAGACACCCTGTGAGGTAGATGGGGTTTTTAGAGCTCAGATGGAGAGTTGTGACAAGCCCAAGGTCACCCAGCTGGCTTTGTGGAGGAGTGTGGAATCAAACCCAGAGACTCCTGGACAAGAATCGGACACTCTAACTACAAGACCGAACTGCTCTTAAGAGGTGTTTTCTTAAACCTCACTGTATACCTCAGTCACGTATAGATTTATTTTTGTATCAGAGTGAAAAAAAATATGTAGTACAATGTGATAATTTTAGAACATCCCCATGGGGAAAAAAAACTGCAGCAAATGAGGACAAGGCCAAACTGTGAAACAAAAAAAATTCCACAGAAGAATGCCATAGCAAGTCACTTCCATACTTTTGCTAAGAAAATTGTATAAACCTGTCCATGTGGCTATCAGGAGCCCAGTTTGATCTGCTGGCATCTTTATCTTACCTTGTGTCCAACCTGTACGCCATCTTGGAATTGTGCACACTGAAGAAATGGACACAAAGGTACCTGCATCCCCTCAACAAGCTATCAGTCATTTGATGAAAAAGCTTCACAGCTCTGGTTATGGACTTACTAAGCTTGGGTACTGGCTGGGTATCCCAAAACTGGTATTTACGCTTGGTGGCCTCGTCGATGTTCTTTGCTGGACCCTGGCAAGCCGAGAGAAGCTCCATGGCTCTTTGAATATCTTGGAGTTTCTGCATTGGAATGGCTGGATTCTACAAAGAGAAGGAAATAAATAAAGTGGGAAAGAGAAACAACTGGGAAGTGTTGTAGCTTGTAAATACAGGCATCACCCTTTCTCTGCTTCAACTGTTTTTCCTATGGAAATGACAGCAATAACACTAACAGAAGGACTTAAGTCATCACAGTTTACCATTAAAGGCAATGATAAGAATCTCTTATAACTCCTTGCAGAAAATAAATAGGATATCCCCCCCCCCGATGCCATTCTGCTGTTTAAAAATCATCCAACCTATTGAGAAAATTGCCTACACAAGGACAGGTATCAATCAAAAGGGGAAGGAGGTCCTTACGTCATCTTCAGCAATCCAATTCCAGGTTTTCTTCTTTTCTTTCACATTTTTTAAAACAACATTCTTTTCAAACAACAAACAAAACTGACTCCTTTTTCTTTACTTCCCACTCTTCCCCTCCATTTAACATCCAACTTCCACAAGCTTAGGAACCATATTCACCAATCCTTGTTGGGCTATGTGACACCCTCAACTTTTCATATATTCCAATATGCTTTTCCATGTATCCTTCACAAAACTAATCTGAATTATACCCATATAATGCATCCAACAATTTCTGATGAAATCAAAAGACAACTGATCACCTGTTCCAGGCCTTTTTCACTACACATCTTGCATGCAATTTTCACTGACTTCTTAAATTCCTCCTCTGCCCTTTTGCTTTTCACCTTATTCCTCTGGTCTATTTGTTCTGTCTTCTGCAATTGACCTACTGCTTCCTTAAAGCCAAGTACCTTGGGGGAAGGTTGAGTATCACAGTATGGTGTGCCATATTAAAGACAAGGGGGCAGCGGGGTCGACAAAGGGCATTCTGGGGGCAATGGAGGCTCAATTCACTCTCCCTTTTTCTAAGAGCAAACACAAACCAAGCCTGCAAAAGAACAAATCAAAACCCTGTACTTGGAACGATTGGCAACCTTGGATGTACTTGCTGGGGGTAGATGGGAAGGTTCCAGCTCTATGCTCAACTTGGCTCACTTATCTGTGGCACCATCAGTGGCTCAACCCCTTACTTGCCCAAATTTATTTCAGTTTTCAATAGACAAAAAAGAAGGTGAGCTTTGCCTGTCTCCTTGAAAGAGACAGAAAGATTGTGCGTCCCAATCCATATATTATGTTCAATATGTTTCTGAAATGCCCCAAACAACTCTTCTGGTGGCCTGAATTATCCTTCCAAAAACTATGACAGCTATGAATTTCATGTATGGTTGCCACTCTGAAAACTCAAATCTTTACCATGTCTATTACAAGTGTGGAAACTCCCTGAATAAGAGTCAAATTGAAAAAAACTGATTAACAAAAAAATTAAAAGTTGAAAATTCTTCCAAGTTCAATGACCATTACATCTTGGGTAAATTAGAACACACTGTATACTGAAATTGATGAAGAAATTATGTAGAACTTCTTGATTTAACTTCTATTTTGCATTTATAAAGTCTTCTACCTTTCTGAGAGCTCAGGGCAGCAGGACATGCATTGGCAGACACTAGCTGGGGAAACAATTCCACATCCAGCAACTTGCTTGATTTGCTTAATCCATGCCTGACGAATGAATTATTTTAAAGAATCATAATGCCGCTCTCCATGGTCATTCAGTGTGGTTAGTAAAATATTGATAAAGCACTAGAAATATATTTTTAAAAAGTCAATAGGAGGATAAGACAGGATTGAAAAATGTGCACAATCACACTCTTCAGTCAACTAATAATCAATCACTAAGGTATGTTCTTATATGTTTTTAGGGACCCCCCCTAGGTTAAATCTGGGACTCAAGGAATAGACATAAAATATATTTTTAAAAACCACTTTACCTCATCCCCAAACCTCTGCTTATCTGCCCCTTCCACTGATGCAAAATAATCACTCTCAAGGTAAGATGCAGCAGCTGGATGGGATGCTACCAAGGCTGCTAGCCAGCCTCAGTTTGCTATGACCACCAACCAATGAGGCTCATGGAAACTGGGATGGTAGCAGCTAATGGGAGGTGAGCAAGGAAGGTGAAGATGGGGAAGACCTGTCTGGTAGGAGATTTTTGGCCACTTATTTTTTAAAGTGTCTGATTTAGGATTTCTTCCTGCACCCAGAGACGAGGTAATCCCAGAAAATGGATGCCCCGTCCCCCAAGCTAAAAGGACTTGAATGCTGGTGCATCTCTTCTGGAAGGAAGCTAGAATTTGCAGTCAGGTAGCCAACAGAGCTCTGCAGTGGGCAGGGAAAAACAACAAAGCTACTAAAGTGGAAGTGTTCCATGTATTTTCTAACTGTCTCTAGCCAACCAACCTGGGGATTTAAGATAACTCTGTAAATTATTCATACAGCTAGTTTATTTTTTTTTCTGGGACCAAATCCTGACTTTGACCTCCCAACAAAATCTGTTTTACTTTGCCTTGCATTCCTTCTGTTGGTTTATCTCTGTGTAATGTATGTAAACACTCACCAAACACAAGCCCATGATGCATTTAGCTTCACAGCTAGCAGAAAACATTTACGTCACAGACAGAAATTAGCAAGCAAAAAGCAGCAAAGCTATTTTGTGTGAGGCAGTACTCTGGAGGCAGTGCTGTGAGTTTTTGTCAGACTTAATCAAGCATCTAGCAAAAGATGCCAATTGTTTCTGTTAGATCCCAGGTCCCCAAGACGGCACTCACCAATGCACATATACCCATCACGATTTTCCCTGATGCTCACGAGGAAACCTGAAACAAAACAGCTAACTGTAGGATTTACCTTCTGCTCTCTGCACTCATAGCAGTTCACTGATAATCTCCGAGCCTCTGCACAAAGTATACTCCTCCAACTGGACATCCTTTTTTCCCATGCTAAAGACAGACAGTAGTTTATTATTTAATGTTTATATTTTCTTCTGTGCCTCATGGCAGCCATTTTGTGGTTGGCTTCGAAAAAGCTTTCTCAAAACTACAAAAGTTCCCACAAGAGTTGAATACTAAGAAAAAAAGCAACTATCTATTTGGTTGTCAACTCAGGGCTGGTTAACGTAATAGCAACACATTTTGCATACAGAAGATCAGGAATCTTCAGTTAAATCAATGTTAAGAAGTTGGGGGTATCACTTGACAGATAGTAGTTGCCATACTGGACTCAATACGTCTGGCCCAGGTAACAGCTTCATCCGTCCATCCACCCAACCACTAGTGATATACTAATTAACTTTACTTAGCCTACTCATCTGCTGGTGAGTCCAACTGTTACTTATTGAGCAACTACACTTGCAACACTAGGAACAAGAGCCAAATCTTTAGATATTTAATCGAGATCACAGATATCCAGGTCAATGAAAGTGATTTTGATTCCAATTTCATTATGTGGGGAGGCTGAAGTGAGACTTTTTTTAAAAAAAAAATATGGTTATTGGTTGATTGAAGGATGCTCAGAGGACTGAACTGAAAGAAACAGCAGAATCACATGAATGAGAAAAGACTTTAAAAACCACCTAATAAAGATCTTAGGGCAGATGAAGCAGTGGTCTTGTAAAGCCTAGAAGAGACACGGCCCAGGTTGCCTGAGGGTACTACCACATTTAATGATAAAAAGAAAATGTTGGAAGAATGGAGCATCCTCATTTCCAATCTGCACATCTGCAGTAGCAATGGCACCAGTGGGGACCTTGAGAAATATTCCACAGGGAGAAAGCAGGTGAGCTCCCGCCTCTCTGAAAAACAGAAGGTACTGGAAGGAGAAGGGACAGGAGCTGTGTACGTTGTTAATGCCTTAAGACCACCTGTCTCTGGTCCTGCGGCACTGTGGGCAAATAATAAACCTGCCCATTAATGCTCTGTTAAGAGCACCTAATAGTTCAAGACTGTTGTAGCTTTGTATATTTATGTTGTATTTGCTATCTTACAACTTGTGATGGGTGATGAATGCTCGTAAACGAAACAGAAAAACCTTTCAAATATTATATAAAACACAAGTTGGTTTGTATTTTGCTGACATGCAAATTAGGGCTGCTTTGGTCTTTAAGGTTCATACTGCTCCTTGGTGTGTGGGTAGGGAAGCAAGTTATAATTATTCCGGCAGCACAATGTGGAGGATCGACTACCCCAATCTGCCACCTCCAAAACTCTTGTGTGGGGAGATGAAACTCATACTCAGCCAGCAATGGTTCATAGTGGGTCTGAATCTGTTTTTAGCCTGTGCTTTTCCCTGTGCATGTAATGACTAATTTATGTACAGCATACGGAGACACAGTGGAATGTAGTCCACCACCTGCCTTCTCCAGATGGGAAGAGAACACCATCTAGTTTCACATCAGTTTTTGCCAGCCTGGTGCCCTAAATGTATTCTGGGTTGCAGTTCCTATCCATCCTGCTCTGTGCTGGTTGACACTGATGAATTGGTTCTAAACAAAGCCCCATGAGAGTTTGCCCACAGAAAGCAGGAGCTTGATCTTCAGTATCTCAGACATTCTCAGCACTGCCTGAAAATTCTGATGACTGAGCCTGGATATCCAGCACACAGCCAGGTCCAAATGTAACTAGACACCATTTGTGCAACTGGTCCTTATGTAGTAAAAACCAACAGATGGAGGGAGCTCAGTCAGGATACTTTCATTTATGACAATGTATGGGAAGAATCAGGATTAGTAAATAGCAAAGGATTTTAAAAACCTCTGTTCCCCAAGCCAGATTCCCAGCTGAGATCACCCCCTCCCCTACACCTGTTCTGAATTTTCTAAAAGCCACTAACACAAGCTTTCAGTGCTTTGATGAGATCTTCCTCAGCTTCTGTGAAATCTGATCAACAGCAAAAGCAAATTATTGCAGATGTAGACTCACCTCTTCTTTCCAGTTAAGAGGGGTTTAAAACAGTCAGTTTCAGCCAGTTCAGAGTTCTGATTTAAGGCACTCTGTGTTGATGGCACTAATGACTCTGGTTGTGTTGTGGCACTACTGAGAGAGATTCTCGCACTTCTGGGGGAGTCTGAGATACACAGAAGTCAGTTGCTTCTGTTTGGCAGCAACTCTTACAGCCATTAGAGGCATCAGAAATAAGCTGCATTCCCCTCCCATCTTCTTCCTATGGTGTTTCCAGAAGCAGCTCTCTCAATCTTCAATAGGCACCAAAATTAATAGGTATGAATCTGAAATTCACTAGGTTTTCTACGAATATAACTCTAGGATGGTCCAACTGATTTTTTTACATAGTAGCTTGTGGTCCTCGTGTTCATTATTTATTTATTTAATTGTTTTTAAACCTTACAAAATGAGCTTGAGACAAATGTCTTAAAACTGGGACATGCAACAATGAACACAATAATAAAAAGGAGGAATAAATAATAAAACTTAAGTTAACAAACAGCTACCATCTCTAGCATAACCTACAACTGACGGTATTTACTGTAGAATATACAAATTAAGCCACATAAAAAATGACGCAACAGTGGAGTTGCAAAAATCTGATTATATCCTACTTCCCTCAAAAAACCCCAAGGGATCAATTTGGGCTCAGGAAAAGGTCAGGGAATCATCATGGATCATGCATTGAGCGGTCCCACTTCTCCCCAGCTGCATGGCCAGCTGGGACAGGCAGCCTAGCTGCAGGAAAGACCACGGAGAGGGCAGCTGAATGCTGCTGTGACTTAACACATTCCTGGATGCACATTTTCTCCCTCCCCTCCCTCAACAGCTGGAGGGGGAAGGGGAGGACATGACAATCTGAGTCCATCAATCTGCTTTTCAATACATATCTATTAATTACATCAGCTGTACACCCCAGTGTGCCATGTTGGGACTGCTCCTGAACCATCTGGTGTGACAACCACTGCATCAAATACACACGCTAAATTGCAGAGGAAACACACTGCATTTTAACTGCAGAAACATTTTTAAGCCCCACCACGCACACCTCAATGGCAGCCATAGATTGAGCAGTGGTACAGTGAGGCTGGACAGAGACAGGTGCTTCACCTTTTATGATGTCTAATTGCACCTTGACCTAAAGCAGGCTGAAGCACCATTTGGTGTCCTAAAGAGCCAGGTGCCAATTACCCCTAACCTGTCTCTCCCCCCCCCCCCGTCCCAGTGAGCTGATTTGCTCATTGAGTCCTACTTCTGACAGGTATGCATCAAGGTGTAACAGGTTGAAAACCTGAAAAGAGACTTGCTGTGTGCCTAAGACTGCTTTATAAATAAATATAAGCATTTTATAATAAATAATAACAACACGCTTCAAAATTTAAAAAATTACAATAATTCAAAATAAGGTAATCAATTACATCAAAAAGGCGCCTCTGTATTAAAAAAAATAGCTGTCTGGGAAACAATTATTAGAACTGTATACTATCAAAGCTGTGGCTACCGGCGAATAAATTTTTCTTTTAGTCACAGCAGTTCCTGCCATCTAAACTTTGAAAAATCCATTAAACTGCATGCTCCATTTCTCAGTTCCTTTAACTGGCACCTGGGGCAAAGGTCCCTCCATACCAACTTGACCACATTGCCTAGTATAATTCTCATGCTACGTGACCAAAGTTAAAACACAGGCGCTCACTTTTGAAGGCTGCTGGATTTTAATCTCCTGGGAGTCCGATGCTGAATCCGATTTGGTACCTCCAGAGTTCGGCTTCTCTTTTTTCCGCTTTTGTTTCTTTTTCTTCTTTTTAGCTCCCAAGTCTCCTCCTGGACTCCTGCAAAAAATTCAGAAGGAGGAGAAGAGTGACTTCTTTCTATCTTTATTTCTACTGCACAAGTCTGGAAATGCATACAAACTGGGAGGTGAATTATCAACAAACTATAAGTTTATCCTGTGAAATGCATGTCCCTAGGCCTATTTTTGTTAAGAACAGTACCAGACAGGTGTATAGGTCATTTCCAAAAAAGGAAGATAAATATCCCCCCGTGTCATTGTCCCTCATTAAGGATGGCTGAGAAACTAGAAATAAAAAAAGTCTACGAACTCGGTTACTTTAAAAAAGACATGAAAAGGAAAGAATATAATTTCCATAATAATTTTCCAATTATCTACAGCTGTGTCTTTCCCATCACTAATCTTTCTACACAAGGTTTATGAACATCATTAATAACGTAAAGATAGATTTCACTGCCCATCTCCAATTCCTCACTCTACACCACTGATCATTAAAAAGGAAAATAACAACAAATCAAATATTATGGGCCTTTGGAAAACAATTCCTCACTGTGAACAGCTTTGCAATAGGATCCAGTTTGAGATCTTATCATAGACATGCAACCCCCAAGACTACCCAGCTTTAAAGTACTATACGTCACTACCAGGATAGCACAGCAATATTATACAACCTTTTCAATGCAAATATTATATGATAACAGTGATACACTTTCAACTTTATTTAAGCTAGTTTTGTTTTCTACCCACTTTTCATTTGAGATCCATTCTAAAAATACTGACAATGTTTTTATTTCTCCTTTGATGATAAATGCTCTTCAGGTACAGATTTAATGTATCAGTAACAGTTTTATGTAGCTATTTCTGGGAACATGACAGCAAGGTGAACACAAAGATTGCTGTTTTCATCTAGAACCAACATCCTCTACATTAAACACTTTTTCTTTCCAGAAGGAAGACAAAATAAACACTATCCGTAATGCTGGACATCTATTTTAACCCCACCATTTTAGCCTTGTTCCATGGAAGGAAAATTCCATCCTAGCCAGAATACCAAAACTAAGTGGGAAAGCCACCTCCGTTATGTTAAGCTCTTCAGAAGAATAAGTATATAAAAAACACAGAGACCCCTAACTCCTCTGGGTCAATGGACTCATCTAGAGTTTCGATGCTGCTCAGAAGCTTTGCAGAAACCAAAGGTCAATAGACATAGGCTCCCACCTACAGAACACAGAAGTGGGATCACTGTGGCCTGCTTCTGTGTTCCCCGCCACCATGATATGCCTGCATACAATGTTCACTGATACTTGTTTCATATATTTTCTGAGGTTTTTCTGCAATCTAGGACTCATGGTTTGCTTCTCATCCAAAAACTATTTAAGTTTGTTTTTCAGATACATCTTCAGGTCTATTTTTTTTGGGGGGGGGTATGGAAACTATCAGCAGCAGTGCCCATGTAACATACAGTTTGTTTCCCAGTTTAGAAAGAGCAAGAGTGAACAAAATGTGACACAACAATGTGTACCACCATTTGATAATCCACCATTTGCTTCAGCTATAACCGCATCTCCCTTAACCTGTTGGAGATGCCTCTGTTGTCAGAAGGTGCCCAGTGCCTTTCCATCTCAATTTTCAGTGGGAGCAGCCACCTTGTGGTGATCATGTTTGGGTCCCTTGCTGGTACAATAGTTGTCTGAGGTGTCTCTTGTGCAGGATGCTTTTTCCCACCCTGCGCTGAGGTGCTGCACAAAATGGAACCTCTGTACTCTGAAATGGAAACATGGAAGGCACCGCAGATTGGAGTGCCTCCCCTGCCTGGCCAGAGCCTATGATTTAATGTGACCTATTATTTAGCTCATATGATTTAATATGATGTTCATGTTAATCCACCATATGAATCACCATAGTAATTTATTTGGGAATATCTTTCTATGGGGGTGAGTATTAAACATCCATTTTTAGCTCATATTACAGGCCAGCAAAGGTGTACATGTTTTAAAGTTTACTTTTAAAATCTGAAAAGGGATCATTCTGAGCCACTCACTTTTTCTTAGAAATGGAAATGTCTCTTAACATTATTGAAAGCAAACTGAGAACATCCCAGCAGCAGCCCATGAATCTGAGGACGGCTGGGAGGAGGTGAACTGAGGCCCCGAGTAGAAGCCTCCTCTGATCTCTTGGAACCATGTTTTGACTCACAGTGGATCCAAACAAAGTATAGGAAGATCAAAGAGAAGCTTGTAGTTTGGAATTTACACCTTTCCTCACTACCTCATGGGAGTGATCCACTGGCCACGGCTGGGGAAGTCCTACAGATGTCAAACTTGAGATAATTTGGACAGTTTGTGTTTTTAACAGCACAATTGAATTATATAATCCTCCTCAAGACTTGTCTTCAATTTAGTTATAGAACCTTCCCTCTTACAGGGAAATAGGTCTTTCAAGCAAAAAAAAGAGAAAATATGTAATTCTTAAGAAGCAAAATAAGACTTAAGACTTGCTACATACATTCCAGCATCCAGAACAAACCATAGCTGCAACCAGCCCATAATTATTTCAGAATAATATTTGATTGGATAGAAGTACTCACAGTGGCCCCAACAGAGTCCAAGAATACAAAATACTGGGTTTAAAGTATTGTGATGCTGTGTGATGTGCTAAAATACAAACTTTTTGATTTAACTTCTGGGTAACATGAAATAATACCAGGAGTACTTTGTTCCGGAATATTCAAAAATAGTGGAACACACAAGTGATATCTAGAGGCAGCCCATATATGAAAGATGCTGATATCTTGTTTCCTCAGAGCTGGCTGCATTATTTTCCGCAGTAGTTTTATGCAACTCCATCTACTGCCCACAGCACTGTTCTACCAGAGCATAACAGGAGTATTTTGCAGTCAACCCTGTATAACTCAGTTTCAAATTTCCAGTGTTAACGAAAATCCTGCTTTGAATAGATACTCAAATCATGCCACAGAATGGAGGCAACTGGAGAAAAAAAATCTCTCAGCTGCAGAAGCAATTTGAGATCAAAGCGGACAGTATGTTCAGCACCAGAAAAAGCAGTCAAAACACAGCAAGATATTTGTCATGATCGCATCTTAAAACCAGCACGCTGGCTTGCAAACACTTTGCTAAACACTGGTACGTTATGATCGCTGCGCTGAAAGGTGGAAAGCAAAGCCTCTTCTGCACAGCGAGGCGTTGTGAACACGAGGGCCATTGTTACACCTTCACTTTAATCTTTCTCCAGTCCACCTTTGAACCCCAATGCTCACACTTTTTTAGTCTAATCCGTTTTATCTGTGGACTTTCCTCCCTTCAATCGTACTTTCCTGAGTTCTGATTTTTACAGATCTTAAGCCATTATAGAGTGTTAATCTGTTTTTTGGGTGTGATCGGGGAAGAGGCTGTAAATGTCAGAGCATTTACAGGCAAAGGTTACACCGGGACTGTGTTCAGACATAACAGAAGGGCTGCCTCAGAGGTACCTCAGAGACGCAGCATGCGGCCCTCCTGTTCCCAACCACCTTTTCTAGCAGAAAATAGTTAGGAGAGGAAGGAGAGGCAGACTGGTGTGTAAACAACCCCAACAAATGGACAAGTCTCAACTACCAGATCTTAAAGTAGCAACCTAAAACCACAAGATTTGTATCCAGATAATACAAATGTAATTTACACAATGAAGGGATTTTAAAAGAACATATGAGTAGCATACATAAAAAATAGATAATAAACACTGTTATTAAGAACAATAATAAAAAGACCTAAAAGGTCAGAACACAAGATAGTCTTCTGCAAGTGTTAAAATAGCAGCCTGACTTTTGATGCTGCAATTAAATTCTGTTATTACAGGCTGTATAATTTAGCAAGCAAGCCACTGAAGAAGGCAAGAAGCAGAAATGTGTCTGGCTGCTATTTTAATATCTCCAGTACTCTAGCTCCTACTACCAGGAATATATGCATATAGGCAACCATCTGGGGCAAGTCCATTACCACCTCCACAATTATATTTAAAATACTTTAGAGAAACTCAAGAGGCAACATCTACCAGAAGACCCACTACTGATGGACAATTCTTGGGCATTTGAGGAACCATTATTTTCTGTTCTGACCTTTTAGGTCATTTGATTATTGTTCTTAAAAATTGTACTTATTATCTGCTTTTTCATATATAGTACTTATATGTTTTTTTAGAATCCCTTCATTGTGTAACGTAAACTACATTTGCATTACTTGGATACAGATCTTGTGGTTTTACAATGTAAACAAACCCACCTCAGAGCCTTCTCTAAGCCACCCCAGAGGTGCCTCAGATGCTTTTATTTTTTGCTGTGTCTAATCACAATTGGCATCTTTTTTCCTCCCCAGTTTTCTTACCACTATACCATGCATAGGTATAGCATTCCATAATGCTTCTAATATTGCTCTTAGCAGTCTTTTTAGCACTGTTTCAACCCTATTCCTAGGTTAGTTTGTAAACTCCTTTGAGATTTAAAAATAGAGAATTGACTATTGGCGTACACCACAGAGATCTCACCATCATTGCACAAGCTTGTCTCATTCTCAGGAGAGCTGGACTACATCCACATGTATGCCAGTAGGCATCCCAAAGAGGCCTCACGGGCCACGGGCATGGTGCTCAAGCACCCAGGGCGCCCCCCACCAAACAGCATTTTGATGAGACAGTTGGAGGGCTTACAAGCGCCCCTGCAACACCCTCCCCACAGTGCAGGATAAAGAATTCTGAGGGTGTCGTCTGCCCTCAGACCCTCTCACTGTTGCTGTGCAGACACACAATGGCAGCAAGAGTGATTTGTGTGCTTCCTTTGCAGAAACATTACACCAGAAAAAGCCCGCTTCAGGACCTTTTCTGACACACCAAAGGCCCATCCCATTCAAAACTAACAACTCAGTTTCAAAATAAAAATAAAAGGCAAGGTGCTGCCTGCCTCTGTGGCAACATCAAGTGCTTCTGCCTTGAAGTACCTTATGTGACCAAAATGCTGGTGCTGGCCTGGAAGCTGTCGAACTTGGTGTATCCTTTTGGGTCTCAGCCTGCATGGCATTGTGTTTTCTCTGCTAGGGCCCCATTCCACCTGAAGTACACTCCTGATATAGATGTGATGGAAAGTGGAAAAGGGATGAGGAAAAACATGTTGGTTTTCACACTCAACTGAGGTAGACCTTGTCAGTTGAAAACTATTTTGGAGAGATGATAGGGCACACAGGGTGTTTTTCCACTAGCACTAAGTACCCACTGATGTACCCATTAAGGACCCATTAGGCTCAGAGCAGGATGACCCCATTTCCACTACAGACCCCATTAGAGCCTACCAGAGGTAGGGAAATCTAGATCATATGGGTCCTTCAGGACCTATAATCCGGATTTCATGTAGATCCCATTAAAGGGGTCTACAATGGGGTCTTTAGCCATCAAATCCGGATTATAGGGAGCCTGTTTCCACTGCAATTGGGCAATGGGGTCTAGAGCACCCATGGGGGTGTGTGCCCCAAACTCAAAACTTCGAAGTCCCTCAAGAGTCCCTCTGAAGTTGCCTTCGGAGATTAGCACAGGCTCTGAAGAGAACAATGCCACTGTCAAAGGCTCCGGAGGATCTTTGAAGTTAGTGGCAGATCACTCTGGAGATTCTACGGAGCTGCTCCGGAGGATCTTCCAGGATTCTTAGGAGTGTTTATGGAGATTGCACCCCCTGTCCCCCCAAACACCTGGCGTGACAGGCAGACCCCTTGTGGGCAGATCCAGATTTGCACATGGGTGCACCGGCGTTTCCACAGCAGGCAGGCTAGCACCCACTGCTATTGGGTGCTAGACCACTCGTAGAAACACATTGGGTACTTCGCTTAATCCGGACCTACTAGAAAAACACCCACAGATGTATGAAGCACACAGTCACTGCAGAAAAAGAATTGGATGCACAACAACTGTGTGACCGTGGAGCAGGAACTTGGATATTTGCAATCTACTGCTTTTGCTAAAGCCTTATTGTGGCAATGAATAATGAAGCATAGTTAGCAACTTTCTGCCTGCCTGTTTCCTTGAAAATTGACAGCAAACCACCAGTTTCAAAATGCTACTGGATACAACAGCATTATTAGAGGATCAGATATAAGATGAGATGATCCTACAAGTGAATTCAAGATTTTCCAAATGCATATACCTACAGCCAACTGGCCTTTGATGGTGCCACACTTACAAAAGTAAATGGGTCTGCGTCAGTGATTGCCCCAAAGCCCCGTGTAATCAGCTCTAAAAATAGTAAAACAATAAAATGGTAGATTAAGCTAGGCTTTTACAGTAAAAGCTGTGGTTATACAGAATCCTCAAGGTCTGGGTGTTGCCAGATTTTCAAGCATAATGCATGCTCCAGGTTTATATGATGGTTTAGACATTTTTATCTTTCTCTCTGGATAGCCTCCAACTATCTGTCTCTTTCGCATGTCTCCTACTCTCACTGAAGCTCCTCTATATCTTTCTCTTGCTCTCTTTTGTGGGTCCTTTTACTCCATTTCCACCTGTCATTCGCTCTTACCACCTCCACTGCTTTCCGCCTCTGTACCCACCACCTTGTGTAGCATCTCAACCTTCTTCCCCAGTTAACGCTGCTAATGAATGGCGCACAACACCTCCAGGCGCTGTTAATGCTTCACATTTCCTGTGCAGCCACTTACTGTCATTAAAGACAGGGCAAGCGTAACCTGAGCGGGGAGGGTGGAGCTGCTGCAGAGCCACTTCCCATTGTCCAGACAGGACAACTGATACTCTGCATAGCATGGGAGGGAAACTGCAACATTAGAAATTGCTGATTTATCCCCATTATTTTAGCTCAGTTTCCCTGCTGCAGTGGATGATTGATTGTCCCGTTTCCATGTGACTAGTGGTCACACAGCAGCTGCAAAGCATTAAGAGTGTCTGGAGGCACCCTCAGACACCAGGACAGATAGCTGGACCCTGGATATCATGTACAACGTCCTTCTTCAATTTCTAACCAAGCACTGTTTATTTTTGCTTATAGACTGGGGGGAGCCTTTGGCCCACATGACATGTGGTCACATTCTAAGAAAGGATCTAAGGGCCTCCCCTCATACTCTATCCTCACAGAATGGAGCACAGACCAGGCTAGGGCACCCAAAAGGTCTATTGCCAGGCCAGGGCCAGTAACCTGGAATACAAAGCACTGACTCCAAGGGATGGCCAAGCTTTTGGAGCCAGCTGTTGTGGCTGGGCCAGAATGGAGTGTCCGGCATGCAGATGGCCCCTGGCCTGCATTAGGAATAGGTAGCCCAATATGGTCTGGACCACCTATACCAGGCTAACACAGCAACAGATAGCCCACACTGTGCAAAAGTGGCCTTTGTAAGTCTACTTCTTTTGTCAAGGTTTTCTTTAGCATGAACCACCAAATTTTCCACTGTTGTGCTTGCTGTCCCCACAACAGCTTGTAAGGAAAACAATGGCCTTCCATGGGACAGATGTGCCCAAACTACCTGTAAAGGATGTACCTCCTTTATTAAACTACAGTAAGCTAGTTGATCCTAGTACCCTCATTTCATAGTTGGAATTGGCAGGATACTCCAAAGATCTCCAGAGATCTCATTTGAAAGATTTTGTGCTTCCTTGTCTCTGACTTATAAAAGCACCTGACAAAAATCAGCTAGTGAGAGTCCAAGGCAGACAGAACATGCAATCTGCAGAATTGGAGGACTTTTATAAACACCAGGGTACGCCATGCGTATATGGGGTCACACGTGAATGATAGAAAATTGGGGGAGCACAGGAAGTGATGTCATCTACAAAAGGTGGGCCCCCGTAATGACATATCAAACTCAAAAGGGGGCCACAAGCAAAAAATGGTTGAGAAACACCCATCTGATACTAAACTCAACATCTGGTCAATTAGGAGTTGCACAACAGGCCTTTTAAAGAGATTTAAAACTTGTATCTGGAAGAGACAGAAAACAAAGAACTGCATGCAGCCCAAACTGTCTTGCTTCTGAGTCCAATTCAAGGTCGTAACTTTTAAAGCCTTAAATAACTTTGGGACTGAATATCTGAGGTAGTGTCTTTTCCCATACAGCCTTGCCTGACATGTAAGACCTTCTGGGGAGGCCCACTTTAGAAATTCCATTCTATTATGAGTTCTGTGGAACAAAGACCAAAGAGAAGGCTTTCTCTACGGTGGGACTACAGGCTTTGTCTTCCCTCAAAGATATGTTATGCATCAAAACACTGAACTCTTCTCAGTGTCTGGTGAAAACATTCATGATAATTGATAATTATTTTTGTCCTTTTTCTCTCTCTTGTGACAGTACATTTTATGTCATTCTCTTTTACTCAGTTTTATCTCATTTGTTCACTCCCCTAAGGCATTGGTATCAGGTAGTTTATATAAATATACAAACATATAAAACAAAAACAAGCAATCTGATGAGCAAGAAATACTGTAGGTTGTCCCAGAATGGACAACACTTGTCATGCCCACCTGCTAGCTCCTGGCAGCCATTTTGAGAAGGGACAGGTGCTGAACTCTTGTGGGCTTATCTACAAGGTCAGGATAAATATTTTAGAAAACAGCAAAGAGCAGCCAGATATCTAACAGGTATGCTTATTAATCAGAACTTTTATTTGCTGCCCTCTCGCACTCCCATACTGCAGTGAAATCTTTAAACCACTGTTTTGCTTATATGATAAAAAGGAAGTATTAGTTACGTTATACTTTCTTGCATTAAATAAGATTGCAAGGAAGCAGTTGCCTTTTCCCCTCTTTTCAAAGTGCACTTGTATTAAGACTACAAATATCAGTCTGAGGTTCAGAACATTACTGATTAGTACAAGAATCTCAAGGGAAAATTCCTGCCAATTCCAAACTAATTTTGATCAAAAAGCAGACCCAAACAAAGGTAGAGACACGGCCTGAGGCAATTCTAATAGTTCAGAACTAAGTAAAATGTCCTTTCTGCAAATAAATAAATATTTTAAAAACAAGAATTTTTACATATCCACTGATGCATATAAATCCAGCTTGCAATTAACTATGCAGCGTACAAAAAGCTTCTAGCTTTGGCAAACCACTTCAGCTTTGCTACTGGGAAACCTGCATGTACAGCTGTGTGGTATTCTGGGTTGGATCACAGGATCTGGCCCAGGATGAGCTAGATGACTGGCTACTGACCAAAGGGCCATCTGCATTGTAGATGGCTCATCTTGCCCTAGTAGTTGCTGGCAGGGTATTTTAGCCACGCTGGTCCAGTTCCAGATCCATTTCCAGTTGTCCAGTAAAATGGCGCTGGATTTCTCGGTCCTGGTATTCCAGAAAAGCCACTCATATGTAATCTGCAAATAAACGACTGGTTTAGTTTACCAGCCTGGAACATTCTGTGGACTACTTACATGTGGTCCACAGCAGTGTTACGGTGCCATTTTCATGCCATAGTCTTGTCTTCAGGGTGGGTGAGGTGTCCAGATGGTCCACTGCAAACACAGCCTATATATCCACAGATACACTATAAGCTGAGGTCACGGACACCTTTAACTTTTTAATGAAGAACTATGCATGACACTGAGAAAAGCTGGAGAGTGTCCTTTAGATATTTATCAAGTATATATCTGGGGGCAGGGAGGAGAGCTTCATCCCATACGAGGTATTCTGAAACCCAAGGTCATCTTGTGCCTTGCTGACAACTCTATTTTCCTCAAGATATTGCAGGTAGTAATCTGAGATGACAATATCAACCATGCAGGACTATTTTCAGGACATTCTTCGAAGTAATATTATCTGGAAATATTTTATTTTTTTCTATTTTTTAATTTCCTCTAAATGCTTTATTATGTTCAACTTTTAAAACTGTACTACACAGGATTTAATACAACATTTTTGAGTATAATCTCCAAATGCTTGTTTGCGCAACACTAAATACAATTCATTCTTTAAAAAGGAAGTGAAAAACTAGAAAATTCTCAACAATTCTCAGAGAATATTCTTTTGGAGAACATCCAGATAATACCCTTGTTCTCAGAGAACGCTTTGTGGAGGTTATTCCCATGCCACCAGTACTGTGAAACAAATTTACACTTGATGTCATGCAAGCCCAGTTCCACCGATTCATGGCAGATTCCTAGTTGACTGCATGGGAACCTCCATGGGCACCTTTATGCAGATTTCTTGACAGAGATACAGAAGTGGTTTGTCATTGCATACTGCCAGGAAGAGGCTGGGAATCAAACTGGCAACCCTCTGTATTTCAGGCAGCTTATTCTACCTACAGCCACTCCCTTAGGAAACAACTAAAAACATTGTTACTTTCCCTGGCATCCCCCTAGGGACATCACTTTTGAATTTTTCATTCTTAATTTCAATTTTTTAAATGCTTTAAACATTATTTTATATTAGTGCAAGGCAAAAATATAAATAAATGAAATCTGTACCTGCATTTACACAAGACATTCAGAGACCTGCAAAATATCTCCTAATCGGTACTCCATACAGTATTTCCTGATTTCAACTGTTAATTGATCACAAACGGTGTGATCAGACAGTGCTTTTTTTCAGTTGTCCCTGTAAGACGTGTCCCATCCTGAGAGGCACCAAAAAATTGCTGTATGAACAACTGTTGGAGTATATGGCTGAAAACAACCCTTAATTTACTACACTTCAGCCTATACTTGCATCCAAGACAGAAAACACCTACCCTGACTATGGGTGCTACCCACTGACTTGTCACTCAGCAAATAACTCCACATCTCTTTGCTTAAATAGTTTCCTGCCCAGCCCAGCTTAAAGAAAGAGATACCTGCATGTTGAAGAGAGGACCTTTCTGAGTCTTCAAGACAGGATAAGCCAAATGCAGAGAAAAAAATATATGTTCTTACAGACTCTAATTTGCCCAGAGGATTCCTCTTTAAGCATGTTTGGTTGCACTTAAAATGAAGATATGGGGAAAGCCACTGCTATAAGCCCTCTTGTATGACAATTATGAAGTATCTGGAATTCTCAAGAGTTGGCCCATTATGCTTATTAACAATTCAAAAGAATGAAATACTGGGCAGTATGATTCAAATTTCACAGTCAGATATTAACATCACAAGAGAAAATGTTGGGGGGAAATTAAAGAAAATTAGTAAAATAAAAAATAACAGGGTACTGGGAACGGCACTTTAGATATTCTGTAAGTGGTACAGAACACCATCTCAATTATCGTATATGAGTCACTACAATCCTGGCATGGGTGTGGACACAGAGGAACATATTTCCACTTTTGGTGGAAATGCAATAGTATTAAAAGGTTTTGGAGGATTATTCAGAACAATATATTTTTGTATTGTCACTTTTTTCTATTTATTGTGTGTATAGAAAATTAATAATAATAAAAAACATCTGGTCCATTATATAACTGAATTCAGTATAATTTCTCCCCTTTGCTCCTAAATTTGCATTGCTCTAGTTGCCTCTGATACCTAGGCAAGCTCAGTGCAAATTGAATGATAAAACGAGTGTATAGAAGATGGAAATTAACCTTTAAACTCAATAAGGTAAAACATAACAGAACACTTGAAAGTGCCTGAGAAGATAGTGATTATCCATAAGAGCCTTTGCCCCTAAATGCTGCTGAGTGCCATTTAACCAAAGAGATAAAGAACCCCTGGGAAACATCACACTTTATGTTTTTGTTTGTTTAATTTAATTTTATACAGTTCTGCATTGCCTTTTAATACCTAATTCCCAAAGCAGTTTACGGCATGAAAAGAAAAAGCGTAATTAATGCTAAGAGACAACCATCAGTTAGAACAAACAAGGGAGATTGAAAAAAAAAAACCAAATCAGGCATCAGCACAGCTAGTCCTCAAGAAAAATCCTGAAGAGTTCCTGTTTCAAATGACATTCATAGTTGCTGAATGGCTTATAAAAGTTATTTTTTCCCAAACCTTGGCCCTCAGATAGTACAATTAGGATATCTAACTTTTTTCAAAGCAAGAACCACACTTATCTGTTTCCCGACTTTGAACCTGCCCTCCTGCATACACATATTAGACATGTGAAAAATATTTTAAACATTAAAAAGTCTGTTTTCATTTTGAAACAAAACCACCCCTTCCAAATGTTATACACTGCATTTTAGAGACCTATTTCTCCTCTCCCACTTTTTAAAAATTAAATTAATTTTTCCCTTGTAGATTAGAAGAAGAGTTGGCTTTTATACCCTTTTTTTTCTCACCCATTTAATGGGACTCAAAGCGGATGGCAACATCTTGTGAGGTAGGTGGGACTGTGAGAGCTCAGAAACAGACCTGTGGGACTAGCCCAAGGTCACCCAGCTGGCTTCATGGAGGAGGGTGGAATCAAAACATGGTGACTATGAGATATGCGTCCAACACTCTACCCACAAGTCTGTAGCACCCAGTATGTAGCACCTGGTATACTGTACCACTTACTCGTGTGTGTGTGTGTGTGTGTGTGTGTGTGTGTGTGTGTAGACTACCACAGGCAACAAAGGAACTCATAAAAAGTCCTCCATTTTCAACTTGAAAAAAAATGCAGAATCTGTTTCACGTGCAAACCTAGTACATGTATAAGATATCAGCTCAGGCAAGAAATTATTGCTTCTTCTTGCTCATTACATGATCAATTTTCACAAAAATCTCCTACTGCATGTCTACAAGTTTTTCATATCTTACAACAAAAATGCTATATTTCATAGTACATTTTATTTTATATGTACTATTTCTTAAATAATTTTGCAGTGCACTCCCTGTTACGCAAACTCTGCTATCCAGATTTTCATTTACAGGATCTGGGTGTATTCCTACACCCTTTCACTATCCAAACCGTAACTTTCATGTACAAGGTGTGTGACGTGGGCAAAGGGACCCCCATCCCAATTTTCCAGACTCAGAGACCATATACAATATTGTAACTGAAAATTCTGCTTTGGGTGACAAGTGTATAGGTGACAGATGTATCAATAGCTACTAGAATGGATGCCTAGGTACATCCTCCAGACTGGGGAGACAGGCAGGATGCTTCTAAAAGCCATTTGCAGAGACTTGAGAGCAGGTGAAGATTTTGCCTTCATCTTCTGCTTGAGAATGTCCAGAAGCGGTTAGTGGGTCACCATGTGAGACAAGATGCTGGAATAGATGGGCGGTGGTCTGATCCAGCAGGGCTCCTCTTATGTTCTTATGGATAACAAACTATGTATGACATTTGACCTATTCTGTATGAACTTAAGTCTTTAATGTTAAATTTAAATTTAAATTTAAATAATAACAATTGATAATTATTTTATCATGTTATACAACTTTTTCTTATGGTATTAGGTGTTTAGGCTGATATCTGGATGAACTTCGAAGAGCCTGGAACAAATTAGAATCTTTCCATTTAAATTAATAGATTAACCGTTTTTGTTATTTAGATTTTCACTAAGAGGTACATTTTCAAAAATTAAGTACAGATAAGGAAGTGGGTGTATACATACAAGCAGCTTTCATCATTTTAGTGTGATTGTTTCACTAATATTCAGTTTTGTGCACTAAACAAATGATACTAAACTGCATTACAAAAGTCACCCTATGCATATATCTGAAACAGTTCTTGAATGCTTTGCCATGATGCCTCACTGGTATGGTTTTCACCAATCCCTATGATCTCCCTTTGTTTTTAAATTTCTTCTGTTCTTGCTAATTTTTAGTTTATTTATTTTGTAATATGTAACATGCATTTTATAATATGTTTGCAGTATAGTACACTAGGGCTCATAATTCACAATCTCCTAACTACTGATATAATGAGTTTTTCACTGAGTTATGTATTTAATTTCCCCCCCTCCTCTTTTCCTTCTTCCTTTTCATGTTCTTCAGTTTGGGAATCAGTGTTCTAAAGAATTAACTTTTGGCCTATTTGCAATTCCCTCACTAGAATAGTACATTAATCACAGTGACATGAAGATCAAGTGCAGCTGTGGCCATCCACATTTCAAGTGCCAATGCAGTCCTAAACTGGACCACCAGCACTTGAAGTGCGGATGGCCAGGCCCAGGCAGGCCAGATCACTATGGAAACAGTACTGCTATGGTATTAGTGTGTGTGCTATTGGGTTGTGGCATATCTTTTCAACCAGACTTTTGTCATCTAAATAGCTTCCTCAGGGTGCTGTCCTGTTAGGGAGGGTGGGTGGGAAGGAGTAATATCTTATTGATACGTTTTATTCTTATTGTAACCCATCCTGGGAGCATTTGGTGAATGGCAGGATATACATTTATTAAATAAATAAATAATAACTGCACAGCCACAGCTGCACCACAGTGCCCACTCGTAGCATCGCACCAGAAGAGAGTGCAAGCACTGCTGACTTGATGCTAACTAGCAACTCCTGGTCAAGCTGGGGCAGGCTTAGTGAGTGGCAGGATGGCAGCATCAGCATGTGGGTTGGCTGCACCAGGTAGCAGACAGCACCACTCCAGCGGATAAGCGTGAGCAGGACCTTCCTTTCACACAGTGTTTCACCAAGTATAAGCATAATAAATTCATGTTTATTAGGGAACTAACTAAACTCTCCTCCCACCGTTAATTTGTGTCCCTGTCAGGCTGCCTTAGTATAAACCTCATCTTCCACCCTTGGCCCATGTTATTTGATTTCTGCTGCTGTTGTCAAAATCATGGCGTCCTCAAGGCCAGAAAACTTTGCTTATGGTCCCCTGAAGAACAAGCCTCCGTGTATCAGGAAAACAACTTACACAGGAGGGAACCAAACCGTTCTGCAGCAAACATGGGGGCCTTAACTCACTCAGTGTTTTGGTATGTGAAATTCCAAGCCAGCTGAATATCAGTGCCACAGAGGTGATTAGTATCATGGTAGAACCTATGACGCTGGTTCAATTGCCAATTTTCCCCAGAAGCAGGTAACGGCAAACCACTTCTGGATCTGACAAGAAAACTGCAGAGGTCCCATGTAGTCAACCATGAGTTGGCCACAGCTCCAGTATGATCCAGTTAGTATACTATTTTCTTGTATTAACAGACCCAGCAGTGTAGTGCAAAGGACTCAGAAGGCATGCAAAATCATTCATAAAAATCCAAAGCATTAGCCACAGTGTAGCTTCTAATTTTAACAAGGAAACGTATTTAATCACTTGGTGAACTAATTTTACCTTTGTAGAGCAACAAGTTAGTCTTACATTCTAAAACCCAGTTTGTTTGCATATTTGATTCCAACTTCTAAAAATCTGAATGTGTATCCTTAAGAAAACTAAACAGGAAGAAGAAACTGATATATTTACTTTATCCAAGAAAATACACAAAGATTGGAGAGCAATTGCTAGGCCATGAATACATCCCATTGATGAAAATATGAATTATTTTTAGGCAGGATGTTATCCAAAATTGTCAAAATTCCATGAAGTCTGACCATGACTACTTTACTTTTTCTACACACTAAATCAGGAGCTGCATTTACACACATTAAAAGGGACAGGAATTTGTGGCCCTTGTGTTTTCATTCCACCTCTAATTCATTTCTTCCAGCCTAGAATGTTAACGAGATGAGCATCGGAATGACCCCACCTTGAAACAGTATTGAAGCCACCTCAGATGTGGTTATTTGTTTTCACTGGGGGTGTTCCCATAGGGGGTACAATCCAAAGTGGATTTGGCACTGAGGGATCCCATTAAATAACCCTGTGCTCCAGATCCACCCCCAATTTTATGTCCCCTGTTCCCAAGCCAGTTTTCTTTCCCTGGATTTTCCAGGGGAAATCCAGGGAAAGAAAACCCCCGTTTCAACAGGGACTTTTTGGCTGACTTGGATTAAAGCCAAGCGAAGGAGGACAGCCAGTGGCCAGGTAAGTGAGCGAGGGTGTGTGCAGAAGGGAAGCAGCATCCCCCAGTTCACTTACCTGGCCCGCGGCTATCCTCCTTTGCTAGGCTTTAAACCGAGCCAGCCTTTTCATACCCTTGTTGAAACGGGGAAGGAAAAGGAAGGAAGGCAGCCAAGGAGCAGGCTGGCAGTGGAGATGGCTTGCCGTGCCGCACTGCTGGCAAGTGTGCTTGTGCGCACCTGCGGACTCTTTGGGAACAGCTGTTCTGGGCCTCCAACCCAACCCGCAGCAGAACCCAGATTACTCCGGATCAGAGTAATCCAGGTTTGCTCCGGATTCACGGGTAGGTGGGAACACTGTGTCTGAATGAGGCCAGGGACACAACCCATGCTTGTGGATGCAGCTAGCCATTTTTAGTGAGACCAATTATTTGGCTACACAGACAAGGCACAATATCTGAGCCTTTTCCTCTCAAAGTCACCATGCAAATGGAGCCCCTTATGGGGCTGGATGAAGCTCCAAGGATCAGTGCAGGGATAGGAGAGCCTTCAGCAAATGTGTGCCACTTTGAAGAAGAGTTGGCTTTTCTATCTCATTTTTCTCACCCATTTAAGGGGACTCAAAGTGGTTGACAAGCTTTCTATTCTTCTCCCTACAACAGATGCCCTGTGAGGTAGGTGGAACTGTGAGAGCTCAGAAGAGAGCTGTGACTAGCTCAAGGTCACCCAGCTGGCTTCATGGAGGTGTGCGGAATCAAACCCAGTATTCCCAGATAAAAATCCGGCTCCGTAACTCTGCAGATTGGGAAGCTGTAGTGGACTGTAGCTGTGGCCTAAATTTCCAGTAAAGATTTAGCATGGAGGTAAGGGGACCACCCAGATTCCCTTCCATGCCAATTCCCCCAAATACTAATGGCTGACTGGAGCATCCAGAGAAGAAATGGGTGAGAAGCATTTGCACTGGCATGGAGACTTGCAGATGTCTCTCCCCCAACAAAACATGAGGACAATTCTCTCCAGTGTAGATACGCCCCAAGTCTAGTCCATCCGACTGGCCTCAGAATAAGGACAGCCTGCACAGAGTCACAGGATATTCACAATGCCAGTGCCAGCAGCCTAAACATTTTGTACTTCTAGGGAAGGGTCAGCCCAAGGAAGGACCTGCTTTCCTCTTTGATGTTTCTATGCAGAACAGGCCACTCAACTCTCTGAACTTACAAGCACCCAGAGGTTACATTTCAAGTTTCTTAATAAACAGCAACTGTAGGGGGACCCCGGGACTGGCTGATCTTTTAAGTTCTGCCTTCTGTCCTCCTACAGCTTATACACCTTAACCACTCCTGGGAAAGATACCCTCTAAGCACATCCAAAGCCCTGATGTTCAAGGAGATCCAAACCTTAACACTCAAAACTCGATTTGGGCGCAAGCTCCCTTTCTAAGAACACCCACCTTAAAAGAGAAAAAGCTAGGCAAACCACATGCTCCTAGTTCCACCAGTAAGCAAGTCGCTAAGGGATATGGAGATGACAGATAAGGGTTTTCATGCGCAGCGCTGGAGCCAGAAGATCCCACCCGTGGGCGCCACGCATTTCTGGATCTGGGAAAAAACCTGTTTCTTGTCTTCTCTCGCGGGCTGAAATCTCGCCTCCCTGTTCACACGCGGACACACGGAAGCCCCGCAGAAGGAAGGAAGGAAGGAAAAGAGGAAGGCAAAAAATCCTTGGCCCTCCCTCCCACCCACCGCGACCTGACACCTTAAGTTGTGGGGAAGGGGGAAAGGAAGAGGAAGGCACTGTATGTGGTGGTGGTGGTGGGCGTCTGCACCTCCAACACGGCAAGCAGGCGGCAGCAAAAGAGGAGAACAGACCGAGGGAGGGAGGGCACGATGACCACAAAGGAACGGGCTGCCAGGTGGGCGGAGGAGGGGAGCCAGCAGAAAGGGGAGGACGGGGGGGGTGAGGACAGCCGGCCTTCTTTCCCTCCCTCCCCAGGCAGAATCCCATGCCGCTGCTGCTAGTGCTGCTGCTGCTGCTGCTTGCCAGGCGGCGTCCAGCTGCAACGAAGAAGCAGAGAAAGGGAAAAGGGCGCCGAGGCAAAGAGCGCGCGTGGGAAGACCGCCGAGGCGGGCAGGCGGGAGCTCGCCTGGCGCAAGCGGCACGACACGCCCGCGGGCCTCGGCGCCGGCGGCGGCGCCCCTCCTCTCCCGTCGTGACCTGGCGGGCGAGGTGGTGGGCCGTTCATCCGTCCGCCTTCCTCCCCCTCTCCCCCGCCGAGCCTGCAAAAGCCTCAACGAGGAGCGGCTCGCCTCGCCTTCCGCCGCGCGCAGCACAAAAACGACGAGAAAGCACGCGCGCCCGCCCGCCCCCGTGGCCCCGCGTGGCCTTTCTGCCCTCCCGCCGTGGACCGTTGCCTTGTCTCCCTCCTCCTCCTCCTGCTTGCCTGCCGCTCGCCCGAGCAGCCCCGAGGGCGCAGGCAAGGCGAGTCCCGGCCGCCGCTGCCCGCGCGCTCCCGCCGCCGCCGCCGCCGCCGCGTCCCGCCGGCCGGCCGGATGGCCATCCAGGCCGGCCCGCAGCCCTTCTCCAGCCCCGCAGGCGGCGCGCCGCAGTCTCCCTCCGCCGCCTCTGGCCGGCCCGGCGCTGCCGGCGCTCGCCTCACCCTTTGGAGTGCTCCGTCTCCTCCTCATTGTCGCCGTCGATGCCGCAGGTGTCCTGGTCGTCCAGCTCGAGGCTCTGCTGGCTGGCGGCGGACTCGCTGTCCTCCGCCATCACGGGGGGAAGGCGGGGAGGGAGGGGGAGGGGAGGGGGAGGAGGAGGGACTCAGGCACAACAAACCTATGAAAGGCGACCGGCTCCGGCAGCGCGCGGCGCAGCCAGGCCGCCGCCGCCCGGAGCAGCTCCCCCTAGCTGCTGCGCTCTCCTTGCGCGGCCCACCGAGGGGAGCGAGCGCTTCGGAAGCGCGCGCCTCGCGCTCTTACGCGCCCGCCCGCCAGCCCCGCCGCCGCTCCCGCTGTCCGACCTTCTGGCCCTCACCGCATTGCCACGGCCGGGATCGATGTTCGCCTTGAACAACGCGAGCCGTCTAGACGCTGTTCGAATTCGCCTGCGCTTTCTCCCAGGAGGCAAGTGAATAGCAGGGAAGTCGGAACGAGCGTTTGGCAAACTTTGTGCCCTTGTGATCGCTTCCAAGGGGCGCCCCTCCTGCGGGCAGTCCCGCCTCTGGTAATGGGAGGGAAGCCCCGCTGCCATCTCTCCACCATGCCTTTCTGTCCCCAATTGTCACTTCGCGCAGCCGGTTTCCAAAAAGCTTTATAACCCTCCCATGTGAAAGAATTAAAATAAGTTTACAGTTATGTTGGTTTTACACCATTATTTGTTTAACGTGTGTCCTTTCTCATCATAGTATTAATTCTGTTTCTGATTTTGCTATTTTATGGCACTGTCACTTTGTTCATCCTTAAACATGACTGGCCGACATACATGCCGCAATCGTAGGTAGGACCCCATTATGGGTAGGAGATGTTTCTCCGGTTACCTTTGAGCTTCTGTTCCCCATCAAGCTTAGGTAGGACCATTGTATTGGTTGAAGATGTTCCTCCAGATCGATCCTAAGTAGGACCACCTTATTGGCAGATGATGCATATTCTTATCCCGCAGCATAAGAACATAAGAAGAGCCCTGCTGGATCAGGCCACAGCCCATCTAGTTGAGCATTCTGTCTCACACCGTAGCCCACCAATTGCTCGTGGGCATCTCAAGCAGAAGACAAGGGCAAGCCTTCGCCTGCTCTCGAATCCCAACAAATGGCCTGTCTCCCCAGTCTGGAAGATCTATCTAGGCATCCATTCTAGTAGCCACTGATAGACCTGTCATCCATGAATTTGTATAACCCTTTCTTAAAGCCATCTAGGCCGGTTGCTGTTACCACCTCTTCCGGCAGCAAATTCCATAGACTGATGACCCTCTGGGTGAAGAACCACTTCCCCTTGTCTTATCTGACTCTCCTACCCGTCAGGTTCATAGAGTGCCCCCTAGTTCTAGTGTTGTGTGATAAAGATTTTTTTTTTCTCTTTCCAACTTTTCTAAACCATGTATGATTTTATATACTTCAATCAGGTCTCCTTTAGTATGTGGTCCGAAGTCCCAACCACTACCGAGAACAGGCATGATGTTCCTACAGAGGAGGGGATGAGTGAGAAAAAATTCAAAATAATTTTAAGAAAACAAAATAAAAAAATGAATGAAATGGCCTTAATGTGCAGCATTAATGTATCTCATCCTTTACTGAAGGGGCAGGTCAGGTCACAACAATAAAACAGTAATATATATAAAGTATTCATAAAACGTATTTAAAACATAACCTTATACTCCCTTGTCTCCACATCTTTTATGATGCTTCATCCTGCTGAAGGAGGATGAGGTGCATGGAGATCCTTGAGCGTCCTTCAAGGATGCAAAATCATCAGTGCTTGAGGAAGGATTCCAGAGTTGGGCTAAAATAGGACATGGCATTAAAGATGGTCCTGGTATGCTCTTCTGGCTGGCGATCCAGTCTCAGCAACGACCAAGTGATCC
Organism: Aspidoscelis tigris stejnegeri; assembly: GCA_023333525.1. Taxonomy (NCBI): domain Eukaryota; kingdom Metazoa; phylum Chordata; class Lepidosauria; order Squamata; family Teiidae; genus Aspidoscelis; species Aspidoscelis tigris. The sequence goes on from JALMGA010000008.1 coordinate 48,056,734, forward strand.
AGGCCAAGATGACTGGCCTCCGCATCGCATACCAACATGTGTAGTTATGGAAGTTGCCTTGGGTCCTTATCAGAAGATGCCTTCAGTTCCCATAAATCCTTCCTTTTCCTTCTCTCAACCTTATTCCAACCTCCAGTGTTCCCACAAATAAAGCCTCTTTTGTCTAGACTTTTCTTTAGTCTTTCAGATTTCTCATAGGGGGTCTGCCGATTGTTCCAGGCTTCTCTCCTCTAAATGAAATTTCAGAAATTAGGATCATTGCTTTTTATTTGGGTAGCTGTTTCATCCTTGGGAAGTGTCCCCCATGTATACAATAATTGCATCCTGCTTTTTAATGGTCTTTGCATGAAATAACAACACTGCTAGAAATAAGCCAGCGCAAAGCAGCCAAAGAGCAGGTGCTACTGTTTATTGAGCAGTAACCTAGTCCTTGGTGGATAACCGAGCATTATTGCCAAATGTTACTATCAAAAAGCTGGCAGTCTCGTTAATTGCAAATGATGCTCCTGGTGACAGCATCTAGGTCAAAAAGACAACTGTGGAATATTCAAACAACCCTCTGGGGAAGCAGTTAGAGAAAGGCAAAGGCAAGTTCAAATTTGAACAGGATTTAGGTGTCACAGGCATCAGTCAATCAAGTAAAAGCTTCAACAAAAATGCTTCCGTCATGTTTTGTTTTGGATCTGCACTAGAATAATCATGATATGCTTTAGGTAAAAAGGGACTTAAAGTGTAAAAGTGCAAAGCGTAGCTCACTTTTTCCTCTGCACCTGTTGGCTGTGATCACACTTAAGGTTTAATCCAGCTTCAGTCCACACATGAGAGAACACATCAGCAAAGTGACAAGCTGCTTTCTTTCACTGTTAAACAACTCGGAAAATTTGCCTTTGGATTGATCATATGGAAAAAAAATTACTTGTCACTTTGCTGATATGTTCTCTTGCCCTGAAGGTGGACTAAATCTTAGGTGTGACCACAGCCCATTTTGCTAGGATTTCTTGTACCAAACCTGATCTCTGACAAAGGAGAAAAATTAGTCCCCTCTGTCTTAATCCAAACGACCTCAACTTTCCTCTCTGCCCAACTGTGATGTTGGCTTCTGTGCTGCCATTTTTAGACCTTGGCTTTCCTTGGGATTAGTGAGAGGAACCAGTGTGGGCTCTGCCATCTCCTGGGTTTGCCTTGGAACTATTAAAAATGTCTGGTACTATCACTGGGTGAGATAGGGGACGAACATAGCTGCAATGTGAGTTACTGTGGCTGCTAAGCACTAGGCAGAACTTTTTGAGCTGAACTGATATGATTTACGTGGGAATATTGAACTTTAAGTAACCTCCCTTTTATTGTATTTACTTGAGAGATGGCAATGGTGGTTACCCTCAGTATGCTTCAGTTATTTGCTGAGTAACTGAGTGATCGTAACACCAGAGAGCTTTCATTATAGCAGACTTTGGCTGTGTTCAGAAATAACAAAAGTGGTTGCTTGGAGGTACCCCAGATAAAGTTTGTGGCACTCAGGCTGTGATCAGACAGCAAACAAACCAACAAACAGCTCTGAGGCAGCTCAGAGATGGCTACAAGATGGGATTGTTCACATACCAGCCTGCTCCTCCATCTCTGATAAACAGTCTATGCTAGAAAAGGTGGATTAGAGAAAGCTTGGGAACATGAAGATCACACAATGTCTGCATGAGGTCTGTCCAAGCTCCCTTTTCCAATGTCTGAACAAAATCCAGAGAGTGTGCTGAGGCAATGCAGGGGCCAAACCCCAGTTGGCTTTTCTATCCTGCTTTTTTCACCCATTCAAGGGGACTCAAAGTGGCCGACAAAGTTTTCTGTTCTTCTCCCCACAACAGTCACCCTATGAGATAAGTGGGGATGTGAGAGCTCAGAAGAGAGCTGTGACTTGCCCAAGGTCACCCAGCTGTTTCATGGAGGAGTGCGGAATCAAACCGGTATTCCCAGATAAGAGCCTGGCACCCAACCACAAGACCAAACTGAGTGAAAGGACAAGGCAGATGCAGGGAGTGGTGTTTAAAACAACAACAATATGACCTGTGCTAGAGTGTCTGAGAGGGCATAGGGAAAATGCAGCACCCAATCCATCTTGATGAAGAGTGGGAGAAAAGGTCCAAATACTCCTTTGTCACTGTCTCAGAGAGAACACCTGGGCTTCTGGAAAAGTCTCCTGCTCATGCCTCAGTTTCTTCAACCCTATACATTTCCAAGGAAGTACCAAGAGACACTATTGTGAAGGAGGAAAAGGAGGAGGACAAGGGTTGGCTTTTATACCCTGCTTTTCTCACCTGTAAGGGGACTCAAACAGCTGACAAACCTAGCGTTCATCTCCCGAAAACTGACACCCTGTGAGGTAGGTGGGACTGTGAAAGCTCAGAAAGATTGCTGTGACTAGCTCAGGGTCACCCAGCTGGCTTTGTGTAGGACTGTGGAATCAGACTGGGAGACTACTAGATAAGAATCCGACACTCTAACCACAAGACCAAACTGGCTCCCTTGCAAGCTATGTGGGCTCCTGCACGTTATCAGGCTATGGATCCCAGCACCCAGGCCATTCCTTAGAGGGCTTAGAAAGAAGTCTGGAGTCTCTGAAGGTAATATTCCATTCTGAACACAAGATTTATTTGCTCTTTCTTGTAATGTTCAGAACACTTAAGTCCAGGCTGTCCTTCATTCACCCCTTTTCTTTCTCTGGTCTGGTTTGCTTCATCTCGTACATGGATCGAAAATGCCAAATAATATATTCCTTCCTATTGGTTGAATTCTATATCATGAAAAATTGTCTAACTAGCATAGTCTCAGATCCTGCGTCAATTTGCTCAAGTATCATTAAACAGAGCAAATAATTTGATGCCATGATTTGCAGTTTGATGACAACTACCCCAAAATTGTCCACAGTCTGTAAAAAATCTTTAAATGGAATGTAGCACAGCCCATGGGAAACACTGTCATTTAATCTTCACTGGGACAAGCTGCTGTAAGAACCTAAGAGGAACCCTACTGGATCAGGCCACAGCCCATCTAGTCTAGCATCTTGTCTTGCACAGTGGCCCACCAACTGTTTATGGGCATCTCAAGCTGAGGATGAGGGTGAAACCCCTATCTATTCTTAACTCCCTTTAGAGGCCTCTTGTCTGTCTCCCCAGTCCAGAGGCAGTACCTAGGCATCCATTCTAATAGCCATTAACATGCCTGTCCTCCATGAACTTGTCTTGCCCTTTCTGAAAGCCATCCAGGCTGATGACTGTCACCAACCCCCATAGACCAATGACAGTCTAGATAAAAAGAGAAAAAATCCTGTTAGTCCTTCAGTTTCTTTCTGGCCTCCTTGCCCAAGATTTCTTTTATATTCATACATCTCAACCACTTTTCAAAATGTGGGCAAAATATTAATTTGCATGACTCGCTGCTTAAGTTCACCACCAGATGGCGCATATCAACACTTTCAGTTGCAGAATTTACAATGTCAAAATTCATGAACAAGTAGTTATGAGCCAAGAATACTCTGGATTGTGTATATTCTTGTTTGACTTGTAATCTAGTAATTCCAGCTGAAGTCCTGTTGGGACTTCCAAAATCTGTCCGATTTATCAAGGAATCACAGCAATGATTTGGGAAACTGATCAGATTGACAGTGACAAAGACATAGCATTTAGAATATTGGTGTGTCAAAGTTTTGTCTGCACTTTTAAACATACATATATCACATGCAAATACTGAGAATTATTAGAGACCAGGAATTATACATATTTAATCAATACACATTTCAGCAAGCTGGTTTTCAGTATGCTTATCCAGCAAATACTCTTCTTTACTGCATTCCACCAGAAGTCAGGCTGTTTTCCATACAGCAAATCACATTAATCATGGAGGAGCAGCTTAGTTGATAAGACAGGACAAGACATTCCAAGCTTCAAGCGATTACCATGCGGATTATCAAGAACAGGGAATTGCGGCACTCTAGGACAATCAAGCCAGGTAATGGATGAATGAATGATGAGACCACGAACCTGAGAATATCAACACCGAAAAGGAACAGAATGCACTAATTGGGATGGTTGACAGGTGACAAGAGTCAGATGGAAGAGGATGTGGGGGAAAAGCAACACCTTTGTAACCTGGGGAACACTGGTCCATCTCCAGAAGCCAGAGAGTGGCTGGGCTTCAACAGCAGGCGGAACGAAGAAGATAGATTTGGCTGAAGTCATCTGATTCTTCTTCCAAGTGGTCTACACCTCTTCTTTCAGCTTACCCATACATTCATTTCTGTTTCCCACCCTCTTTGTTGACGGACAGCTTCCCAGCCTAGCTAGCTGGCAAGATTTCTGCAGCAGCCTCTGGTATGATACCTGCTGGAAAACTGGGCATATGTGTCCTTGTGCATGGAAATAGGGTTCTAGGTTAGGATGTTACACTTTGTGTTAACATTCTGCTTTGGTGTCTTAAATTGCTTTCAGTGCCATTTAATGTGATCCTACTCTCACTGCCCTTAATTCTTACAGGGCATGCAAGATACAGGATTTTTGGGAGGAGTGTTAGTGTGGGAGGAGTGGATGAACAGTAATACAGGAGGCTCTTGGGAGGCACAATAAAAGCTTTGAGCTGGAGCATAACATGGTGGAACCTACCTTTTCACCCTAGATTTAGTGGCACCTGAACACCAATCTGCACTCTAGATTGCATGGCAGACGCACTGGCAAGGGTTGTGAAGGCTATTGTACTCACTCACCCTTGCAGCAGTCTTTAGCTGCCATTGCACAGCAAGGAAATGTGACGGCCGAATAGACATACCTCCTCCACCTCAGGTGAATGTATTGGTTACACAGGGACACCCGTTGTTAGCTCAGCTTATCCGGACTTAACTGTCCGCTTTAATTTCCTCAGATGTTACAAGCGTATGATCCTGTTTCACAGTTTGAAAAGTTTGGTCATACCTACTTTGACCATTAATTTTGGATATGGATGGGGTGATTCTGAAATCCTACATTTCCAATAAATATCTTCCTAACTTTGGTTTATTTTCATGGGGAAAAGGTGTGTCTATGGAGAGTATACCTGAGGATCTCAGCATTAAAAGTTTACCTTGTTGGTGACAATACAAACTGAATCCATCACAAGCCTAATCGTGGAGCTGAGTTCTGTTGGCCTTATAAACTAGGCCAACAGATCCCAAAACAGGAGAGATGGACTAGAAAAATGGTGTAACAGTAATTCTCCATTGCAGTGAAATGCTTTTATCCAGTTTCTTGGTCTACTGGGTTTTTGTTATTTCATTTTCAAAGTAAACATGCATGAGGCTGTTAATTGCAGCAGCACAACTGATGACTAATTTCTCTTCCACCCATGAGTGAGACAAAAATAGGAGAGCTCTTGTATATAGGCTGCTGCTGCTGGAATAAACATATAAATGGACACATACGTACTTTTGTTCAAAAACCAAAGCGTGGGTTTTTTAAACGCTGCTATGGCAGTACTTACAAATGTTCTTATAATGCTGTACATCAATAAATTCAAAATTAATCTTATCAAAAGTATGGGCATCTGAAATTCTGCCTCAGGCAGTCTAAATGCATCATGCCATGGGCTTCCGTTCATGAAATGTCTATAATAATGTAATTATTCTATTGCTCATTGCAAAGTTATTTAGAAGCTTAGATTTAGCACTGAAGAGCCCTTATGCCTCTAAAGCTCATGTAGCAAGCAGTTTAAAAGGTTTGTGTCACTATATGGAAAACACAAGAAACTTGTTGATACCTTGTCTACCAGATATCTTACTTCTGTGGCACTCTTGCATGTATAATATAATGCCAAGTTATGTTTTCATCAGGTCTAGTCTATATTTCCTTGCTATCTGTCTTCAGATTCATATTTCAGCATTGTTCCCCCATCTTATGTCCAATGTAAAAGATGTTTAAGAATTCTTGAAATGCAGGCCAAGACTGCATCCAGACATTGTTTACTTATTCTGCTATATTTTGATATTCCAGAATATCCATGCTTTATTCTGAAATATTGAAATATTGAAATAGTGGAATAAGTAAGCAATATCTGGATGCAGCCTAAATCTGTTAAATGTTGTTGTTTGATAGCTCTAAACTGCATTGTCTTAGATTTGGAGGTGGGAACACAAGACACCTTTGAATTATGGGCCTGAAAATCCAATTGTTCCTTGGAGACATAAACTAGGAATGTGAACCAATTTTTTTTTGTATTTTATTTGTATTGAATCGTATGCAAGAAAATTTGTATTTGTTCGAATACATCCTCTTCGAATGTGGTGAGATTCAAATTCAATACATATGTTCAATCCCATATGAACGCATACAGATCCCATACGAAGCTTCATATGAATGTATTGGAACATTCAATTCGAATTTGAATGTCAATCTTTGAATGTGCCAACATTCAATTGGGATATGAATGTCCAAATTCAGCCAAATTCGTATGAATTTCAAATGTTATGCATATTAATACAGGGTGTTTTTCCACTGGCACTAGAAGTACCCATTAAGTACCCATTCTAGTGCTAGTGGACCCCCCCCCCCCCATACATTCCTAACAAACACTTACTGGCTTGGGCCACCTGAAAGCATAAAATGGGGGAGAGAATAATACTGTCTTGAGCTCTCTAGAAGAAAGGCATGTTATAAAAATGTGGGATATGTCAAGAGCAGGTGAAGCTCTAGCAAATGAACACGTCAGATTGAGAGGATCAAAGAGATGACTCCAATACCCTTGCATGGCCTATCAAATCCTATTTAGCTTGGGCCAAGATGGTGAAAATTTGTAGTTACAATCTTCCAGACACTGGACTTGATACGATAGTTAACAACCACCAACATAGTTGCCCATCTGAGTTTTTCCATGTGGTGAAAAATCTTGTTTCCTTTTCTTCTGGAGGAGGACTGGTATCAGCATCCCAAGACAGCTATGACAAGATTACTGGGCACTTTGAATATAAAATCCCTCAGATCCATTTGGAATTGATGTCAATCTTGTGAGCAAAGTTATAATCATATTCCAAGAACACTGACTAGTCCAATTTTGTCGGATCACACAAGGTCGTATCCCTAATGACCTGGAAGTTGGAACTGGTGTACAATGCTGTAGCAAGGCTGACAGCAGGAACTTCTATAACAATTCATATAAAACCTAACCTTAGAGAACTGCATTGGTTTACCTCCTTGCTTCAGGATCCAATTTAAGCTGTAAATGTTTTAACATCCTGGAGCACGTGGGCTTCAACAATTTGAAGGAATGCCTCCTCCCATGTAGATCTCCTCAGCAATTAAGATCTTCTCGGGAGAAATTTGTTTTTCCATTTTTTGGGGAGATTTGAGCAAAGCCTTGGGGGAGCACATTTTCAATTGTGTCCAGGTTCTAGAACAATCTCCCCACATAAATACATCAGGCACCAACTGTGGCTAGTTTCCAGAGGCTTGCCAGAAGCTATTTGTTTAATTTTGCATCTTATAGTATTTTAAATGTTTTAATTTCATTGTATACAACAAAGGGAATTGGGTATAAGGTATTACGCAAACTGCCTAAACAAAAAACTTGTCTGCATAATAGGCAACAGTTGCTAAAGGTGAAAGAATCCTGTATTTCCTCTCTGTATACTTTATATAAATCTGTGTTCTCTTTTGTGAGTGAGAAAGGATGCAGCCAAACATAGTCCCCGGCCCAAGAAGAACCCATGAACAGGTCCAGTAAAAATCTAATGTACTTAAAAGCTGAGTGCTGAGTAGATGAGAAAGTGGACAAGGTGGCAGGGGCTGCACCCAGATTGGGTGAAAATCCTGTAATTATTTTGGAATAGTATGTAATTTGCCAGGCATGATGATTGAACTCCCAATACAGTCCTGGAATATAGATCCAATATCTTGGGTTTAAGGTATTGTGTTGCTGTGTGACATGCAAAAATGACGAATATGACTTAATGTCTGGGCAAAGTGAAATCATCCTTTGTTCCGGAATGTCGAAAAATACCAGAATAGTTAAGTGACATCTGGAGGCAGCCTAATTCATGATTTCTGTCTCCTGTGAATCTGGAAGCTCAAATTACTCTGTAAATTATTGATAGCTCAAATCACTGTGTCTAAATTGGGCCACAAAAGCTCACTATGAAAAAAAAATCTGAATACTTCTCTACATGAATCTAGTCAGAGAAGAAATGAGTTGAAATTAGGGATGTATACCAAAGTACTTTTGTTCTAAAGTTTAAGGTGGTTAGAGATCAAGACTGCTTCTGACCTCCTCATATTCCTGGCTATTTTCAATTATACTAATCACTTCAACACCCTGCCCCTACACCCCATGTCCACCCCCAAGCTCAGGAGAGTGAGAGAACGAGGAAACCCAAACCCCATCCAGATGTGGCGGGGGCAGGGGCAGGTAAGAAGGGATGACAATTCTTGGAAGAGAAGCTGACGGTCTGGAGGCAGGAAGGGGGCAGGGACAACTAGCCGGAGCAGCACAGCATGAAAAGAGAAGCCAGTGGTGTGGGGAGGGAGGACATAGCGGTGGAGGGGTAAGGCAGAGGAGCCTGCCTTGTTGGAGCAGCGGAAGGTTCTGGCAGAGGGGTTTGTGCCCCACTGCTCCTCCCCATGCCTCTCTGCCATGCCCCTCCACCATTCCTTCACGGCTCTCGTCCTCCCGCCCCACTCCCTCTTCCCCTCCATCAGTGGATGTGGGATGCAGGGGCAGGGTGGTGAGGTGACTAGGTATGGTGAGATATAGCCAGGAATGTGAGGAGGTCAGAAGCCATCTTGACCCCTAATCACTTTAAACTTTTGAACAAAAGTAATTTCGTGTACATCCCTAGTTAAAATGAATCCTGGAGGTCATCTAGATCAATTCCCTGCTTAAGGGCAGGAATCTGCTAAACAGTCTCCAAGGGGGGGCTACTTAGGCTTTGTTCAAAAACATCCCCCATTCTATTTTTATTTTTAAAGAAAACCATTCTAAAGTGGACACAACATTTAATACACTATGCTGCACTGCCCCAAATTTTTAAAAATCCCAACCGTTAAGTTCAAATAGTCTTGAAATATCTGAAAAAGTTAAAACTATTTTTTAAGCAGCTGATACTTTGACATGCATGAGCCATTCACACTTGCGATGTTCAGTTAAGGCAGCACAAAATTGCAATGTAACAACTTGCTACATGTGTCCATTATTAATAGAGATGAGTCCCCTTGTTTCATAAATTATATCCCTCGGCCCCTTAGCTTGAAAAATGCTTTTTACTTTGACCCAAAGGGCAGAATCTGTTACAAGGTAAGTACTGCTGTTCCTAACACTGCTTCCTTACAGCAGTAATATACTAAAGGTAAAAGTACTGCCAGAGGCAAAAATCCAAAGTGACTTGCTATTGCCTTCTTTAGGAAGACGCTGGGGATCGGATCTGGATCCTTCATGAGGTAAAGCCGGTACTCCATGACAGAACTTCTACCATCCAAGGTATTCGCACAGGAAAAGTACCGTAGTTAGCTAGTAGGCTATGATCAATAATTTCTGCCACTGTCAGTCAAACACTTGTAGAAATTAATTTTGGATTAATACCTAGCACTTTAAATAAGCATTATAATATAAGGCAAGCCTTAGAATAAAATATAAGTGGTGCTTAAAGTGTGTGTTTATTGTACAGCCATTTTAGTGTTGTGAGCCGCTCTGGGTCCCATCCTGGGAGAAGGGCAGGATAGAAATAAAATAAAATAATAAAATAAATAAAGAAAGAATACAGTAAGAAAAGTTCAGAATCTCACTATCAGCATCAGTATGGCCTCTCCATGGTTCAATAATAAGATCTAGAAAAGCTGATCTTAATACTTCCTTAGTACGTTTTATCCAACATCTAACAAAGCTGTGACTTCAAGTGGGAATTAAAATAGTCCTTGGTTTTTAAAAAGTTTATTTTTCAATTATAGTTTTGGATAACCAAGCAGCTTTATATAGAGAAAGCACAGAAGTGTATCTGGCACTTTTGGATACTACATAATAACTTTCCTCAACATTTTCAAAACACATTCAGTCCTCCTGCTTGGTCCAAAGTCCACGTTGAGCTTATGTACACCATATATACATCAGTGAAACTATCTTCTCGGCTACTTTGGGGTTTTTCAAATGTCCTCTAGTCTACTTTGTTAAACAGAATCCACAGTACACACCGTAACTAGAGAACACACTGTAGTGAAATGAAAGTCATTCAGTACAGACACTTGATGGCATGCAGTTTAAAGAAAAGGTACACCTTCAGAATTTTTTTTCTAAAAAAATCTGAATATTCAAGGCGCTAGCAAAAAGAAGGGTCTATTCATTGTTCCTGTAAAAAAGGCACTTGGAATGGGGACTGGAACCAGAGGAAATCGCAGCTGACTTAAAATTTCAGTTTGGTTTCATAAAAAGGCTCTTCGATACCAAGAAATGTTACTCGGGCTTTGTATAGATAAAATTCAATTGCCGAGCAGACAATAACAAAGACATAAAATGTTTTACAACTATCTTGTAAATAAGTAAGAAAAGCATAGTTTTAAGCAAAAAAGATTACTAAAAAGCAGCAATGCATAGCCTTCCATTGAAATAATGCATATCTGTAGATGTCAAGTGTTGGAACTCAAAAATACCCTTTCAGTAGCATCATCATGATACAATTGAATTAAGAAAACATAACAAGTTTCACAAAAGTCCCTTTTCCAGGGATAGCTGAGGTCATAATCTGCCATACCACATGCCAATGTGTTCAAATGTCCTTGATGGCTGATCTCAAGTATATGGAATTAACCTCCCACTCCTACAAACCTTCTCATGGACAGTGTTCTTCTACAGCTTTTTGCAGAACAGTAATACTCTGACCGTCCTTTCCCTGTTGTCATCATGAGCATTATGTCCCATTCTCCCCACACCCAGAAGACAAACAGAGTTTCTGCCGAAAAAAAATTGGCAATTTTATATTCCATGGGAAACAGACAAGGTTAGTGTAGCTCACTTTAGATTGAAAGCCATGAGTGGTCTCTCCTCTCGCTTTTGCCAAGGACTTTTTTTATCTTCCCCTTGGTCATCGTCATCTTCTTCGTCATCCTCTTCATCATCCTCAGCTTCAGGGTGGATGGTTGTTCCATGCTCTGGACTCGTTAAGGGCTCTGGTGAACTTTCCAAAGTTCTTTTCACTGTTTCTTCTTGCAGGCTAGGCAACTGGCCACCTGTTCTTCTGCTTCCTCCATCCAAAAGACATCTAAGAGTATTGTCTTCTGGGCTGCAAACAGCAGTACCACATTCACTGCCACTTTGGTCCATATCATCCAAATATACTAGCTGCGTGTAAGCTGTGCTGTCAGGAACTTTCTGATCTTTTTGTGAATGTACCTGTCCTTGCTGATGGGATTGCTGCAGAGACAAATGATCGCCTCGCCCTTTCCGGGCAGATTTTGGCTCATTCATGTCAACACCAGAATCTAAACTAGCATCGTTGCTCCCGTTCCGTCCAGCTCTTTGAAGATCAATGTAAGAATGTCTAACATGAGCATTGGAACGCCCATCGAGAGAAACAAACCAGGCTCGAGGATGAGGTAAAGGTTTGCCTCCTCCTAACTCCATTAGAGCTTTTTCTGTAAGGAGCTGCACTTCACTATTCATCTGAGCCAAAGAGGCATCATTGAGTGATGCTGGAATGGATACGGATTCAGACATAGAAACATTCTGTGTGCTCCATTCACTTGCGCCAGCTTCTTGCAAATGCTGTTGAGATATTGCCTGCGCAGCCAGCTGTTGAGGCTGCATCTGTTGTTGAGAAAGTGGGAAAAGCTGGGAATGAGGGCTTACCAGTTCCGCCTGAAATCTTTCTATGTCAATTTGCTGATCTGCGGGAACAACCAAAGGCTGGCTAACATATGGATGCTCCCCAGGAAGCTTCATATAATGACCTGGGATGACCAAGGTTGGTAACACTTTTCTGTAAACACTATCGTTAACCTGATCAACAGAATTACAGCAGACCAGCTGACCTGGCCGAGGGAAGGAAGTGGGTCTTTCAAGGTGGTCAACAGAACGAGACATCATACATTCAGTGGGTCTGCAGTCTAGCAGTTCTGCTTCAGGTCCTGAAGGGACAGGGTACAGTTGGTCCTGAATATTATATTTACTTCCTGTAGAAATATGGTTTATGGATGACTGGTCTTGTTTTTCAAACAAAGGCCGAGTTAGCATTGCATTGTAACTTCTCCTATTGTCTTCCTTGCCAGGAGAGCTATATCCTTCTGAAGCTTCCACAGATTTTCGAGGATTTATGGGAAAGGTGTCCACCGACTGAAGGTAGTCTTTTTGCAGGGTATCGCCAGATGCTGCAGTCTTGAGATCTTTCTCCTTATGAGAGATTAATTCTTCTCGGGAACTAAATTCCTGTGAGGTGCTGTATGTATGTTTGAGCATAGGTGTATGCATATCTGCTTCTCCACTTGGACATCCTTTTTCCATGCGGACAGCCCCAATTAACTCCTTGTGGCCCGAAGATTCTGCATGTCCATTGCTAGCAACGGGCAGTGGGCCAGGGAATTCAGATTCGCGTCGTGAAAATACCAAGTTGAGGTGAGACATGGAGGTTGATTGGTCCTTCTTGGAGCCAGTGAGTACTGAAGGCTGCTGAAGTTTCTTATGGTGCTGACGTGGTTTCAAGCACTTTCTCCTATCATAAAAAAGAATAAACTTATTTAACTAAGTCATGTTGAAATGTACTCTCACCTCTAAAAAGAAGAGCTCCTATTGGATTTTAGCTAAGCCAACTCTTGCCAACGCAGGCGTTGCCAGCTCCCATCACTTCCACCCAGTACAGCAGACATGCCTGGCACCTGTGGGTGTACTGTAAATGTCAAGAATCAGCATGCGTGATTTTCTGGCATTCTTTGAAGTCCATAGCCAGGGTGGATCTACCACTGTGCTGGAACTTCAAAGAAAATAAAATTATCTGCCAGCCACCACAGTGGCACAATGGCACAGCAATACTAAAGCCTAGTATTTCAAACATATTTGTTGAATGTTGAAATACCTAATAGGCCACAGTGCTGTTTGAAGGTAGAGGGATTATGCTGTCACACTTCCTTTTTCAGGAACAAACGGATCCCTACATGACCACAGACAAATTTGTGATCTTTATATGTCTTGCCTTTATCTGCTCACATTAATAGTGCCCCCTGCTGCTCACAAAAGGTCCTGAAGACTAGACTTTCTGCCTCCCCACCCTAATGAAGGACTAGGTCTGTGCAGGGAAACCAAATTCTTCCTAAAATAATACTCTAATAACGAGACTTCAGCCGCCAAAGTAAATACTAAAAACTGATTGACCCAAGTTATTTAAAAAAATACTTTGGAACAAGAATGGACAGATTTCCTTTGATACAAATGGAAGGCACGTTAAAAACTACACAATTGGGTGTTGTCCTGCTGGGAAAGGTGGGAGGCAAGGTTATATTTAAAATATATTTTAGGAATACTTTATATATTTTATCTTTTCATTACTGCGACCTGCCCTGGGGCCTTTCAGTGAAGAGGAGGATATAAATTCCTAAATAAGAGTTTTGCACCACATAGTTTAAATGGAAACTGAATACTGCCCTCCAGCGCCAATACTTTAAATGGAAATTGGAAACCCCTTGCCAGCTAACCTTTATTAATTGTCTATAGTTTAAATTTGTCTACCCAACCCAACCGTTTCTGTAATCAGTAGGTGCAAACTTTTCAGACTGAGTGAATGATTTTTAGAACCTTGTGATTCTTTGCAGCTTCTTCTTTCTTGTTGCTACTAACAAAAGAATCTGTGAGATGAATTAAAGATGAACTTGATATTTTTCTTTTTTTGGTTTCTAATTTTACAACACATTTATTATGAACATTTAAAGGGTTTTATCAGATTTTTTATTCTGTGTACTGGCTGCATCATAGGAATTCTCTGAATACAACCTTCTTTCTGCAGATGTTTCAGCACCAGTCTAGGTAACTTCAATGAAACACCTGCAGAAAGAAAGCTCAGAGAACAAATATGATACAGCATTTTAAGAGATATTCACTACTATAGCAAGATTCTATAAAACATTTTTATTTTGGGAGGCTTTTCAATCAATTTAGTCCTGATAGTGCTCATTTTCCCTATAATGCTGGTCGTTTAAGATATTATGCAACTGTTTTGATAAGTTCCAGTTTCAATATATGTCTTAATTTTAAGGTGTCTGATATGTTTTGAATTTTAGAATGTGTCATTATATAGGCATTTAACGTTATTTCGAGTTTTAAATATTGCATTATTATTTGCTTATTTTAATGGTCTATGTTTAATTTTTGCATACTGCTCTTTTTATTGTAATTGGTTGTGTTAAATTTGTATGCCGCTTTGAGTCCCTTTTTACGAGAGAAGCGGGATATAAATAAAGTAGCTAAGTAAGTAAGATGCTGTGTCTGGCCTTTTCAGCCTTTCAAGGATTCTCCAGACTAGATTAAATACTTCTTGTTTCATTAATTTCATATGTAAAAGCAAAAAATGGATTTTCATTAGGACTGTTGATAAGAATATTTAGAAACCCTGGTGTTGGATCTAAGAGTGCTCCCACACACAGAGAAAGGATCCCTGCAGGAGGGCTTTACACCTTGCACAAGAAATGCCTTTGCTAACCAGGTGCCACCAGGTATTCTGAACATCTGGAAAATCTGGAAAGTACCAAACCTGCAAAGGCTGCACTAGACTGTTCTGCAATAAAAGAAAAAGCAAAATATTTATTTCAGTTGACGGTGGTATGTTTTATCATTTGCCAACATTTGGAGGGCTGTGGTTTAATGACTGCTTCTTTAGACTTCTGCAAGTGTGGGGAAGTTCTATATTACTGCACTCACTGTTACTGTAAAGCCAATCCATTAGAATTCAAAAATCAAATTGCAAAATGAGACAAGTTACCTGCAGTAATATAAAAGGAGGCACAGAAGAACAAGGAGTATCAGAGCCATTCCTCCTAGAATTGCCAGAAGAAACACTGTGTGGTAACTGCTTATGTCCTGGGCTACAACAGGACCTAGAAGAGAGAGAGAAAAAAGTTCAAAATGCTAGAGAAGCTGATCTAGAACCTTCCAAATGCCTTTTCAAGTGGATATTTAGGGCTAAGCTTACACCAAAATCGAGTCTATCCCTACCCCAGCAAGGTGCTCATCTTGTGGAGGTGGGCAGGGTGGTTTTCTTTCTGGAAGCAGCAGTGATATGTGCCAAGGAGTGTCTTGCAAATCATTTCTGCCTTTCTAAAGAAGGAAGAACCAGAATTCTGCTGGTGGCAGACCTTCTAAGGACCCATTGCCCGCAACATTCTTCAACAGGGATGTGATCAGGGGATTTATTTATTTATTTCTGCAAATAGGATGCTATCTGTGGAAGTGCATCCATTAGGCAATCTACCATCATTGAAGGCGCAAGCAATTTCTAAAATAGGCATGCTTCCAATCTTTGAAGATCCATGTCTGCTTGCGTATTTTCCCATTATTTTTGGAATAAATAAATGAGAAATCTACGTCACCTGGATTTGTGGGCGAGATGGCAGCAACCCAGTATCCCAGCTGTGGGGCAATGTATGTCCAGGTCATCTCATTTCCTTGTCGTTCTATGATGCCGAAAGTGCTTTTCAACCATGTCCCTGTAAAACATATGTTCAGAAGGTATGCAGTAACGTAAGAGAAGTAATGTTTAAGATGCCTTAAGATTCCTGAGTACACTGGTACAGAGGCACATGAAAGAGCCTTCTCTGTGGTAGCCCCCAGGCTGGGGAATGAGCTCCTCTTTGATGTGCACACAGTCCCTTCACTGTATATACTTAGACACAAGGTGAAGAGATCTCTTTATCCTAGCCCTTGGCTGAAGGAATGGCTTCCAGTTTCTTTTCATGTGCTGTTATTTGTTGCTTTAGCAAGTTTTATTTATTTATTTAAGGTGAGACAGAAAAATGAACAAACGAATAAACAAATACTGTCAGCAGGTACATTATCTTGTACTCAATTTTCTTCAAATAGAGACGTCACTTTTGTAAGGGAAGAAAGAAGCATTTGCTGTACAAAAAAGAAACACAAATGGATGAAACAAAGTCAAGAACTAGGGATGTGAAAAGTTTGATCCATGTTCACAAATTCGATAAAATATTTTGTATCTGCATCAAAATGAAAATTCATTTTTTTGAACATCCACAACTTCAACTGAGATTGCAAAAGTGAACAATTCAGTTGAATATTTGCTTTTCACTGTATTTTTGGTCATGAAAAGGGCTTTTTTTCCAATGGAAAAAAATAGCATTTTCTTTATGAAAAAGTGCAAAACCAAACACAAAAAACCCCCAGTTTTTTTATTAAACGATTTCCCAGGAGCAATCCAGTGACTTCTAGCAGTCCCCAGCCTGATCTCTCTGGTGAGGGGTTACCCCACTCTGGAGTGGTTGTGGCTGTGGTGGTGGTGGAGCAGTGTGGATATGTCTGATCAGTGAGCTGATAGAACCACTCTATTTGGTATGCGCAAAAAGGGCCCAAGGTGTGGGTTACTGGTAAGCAAATACATCTGTCACTCTTTCAGTGCACTCTGTTAGTAAGAAATATTTCTTCTGATACTCTTGCAACACTTAATAGTGGTCATGAGTTAAGGGTTGGAGGAAGGACCCATTATTTCAATTTTTGAAATGTTTAGGATTTGCAAAAATATAAATTAATTACGTTACTATAATGTTCAGATACATAAAATGGTCCAAGCAGCAAAACTGAACTTTTTTTACATCCTAGTAATTTTGCTTTTCTACCACCAGTGGGTGCCACAATTAATAAAGAAAGTGGAAAAACGATGAGGACTGCGGAATTCAGGTATTGCTGTATTCATTTCATATCTTTTTGGATATTCAGACAGACTTCATTATTTCTTTTTGAAGTACTACACAGTACTACCACTCAGCGTAACATCTGGGCAAAGTAAGCCACTAAGGTCCTTTCTGCACTTGCTTGTTACCTTGGATCAAGCAGCCCCCTAGTATGTTTTCACACATAAGATTAGAACTATCCTGATCCCAAACTGTCCCAACGGGTCCATATTCTGAATTAGTTGTAGGCCTGTTTGAAGAAGATTAGAATTGTCCCAAGTTGTCTTGTTCTGGTCCAGCATCCAGTCCAAAACAAGGAAAATGACACAGGTCCATCTTCAAAAGCTTATTCAATCTTCTGGAGATTATTTTTGAAATCTCAGCATGGAAGTAAGCATAGCAGACTGTTCTGCTCAGCCCTGCCCTTGTGCACTAGTCACAATGTACAAGTGAGGGTGGCCTGGGTCAATCACTAATGGGGTGGGTGGCACCTTGGATGGAGAATCATCCAAGGAGACCAGAACAGCTATGGCACAAAAGCATTACAGTTGAACTTAGACAGCATCTCACCTCTTATCCTGAAGAAGAGTGGGTGTGAAAAGGGCCTAATGTATCCCAGAAAGCAGGGAAATATGCATAATGACCTACCTAGAAAGCCTTGTTTTGGTTGTTGCTGGTCAGCTACTTTCTAGATTAATTAAATTAGCACAGTGAAAATGAAACTATTCAGCAAAACAGAGCACAGATTGCACCAGTTTGCTGAGCTGTGATTTACACTGGATATTAATATTTTCTGCAAATGACAAGTAATATCTTGTTGTTAAACCAGCAAAAGTGAGGCCTGGGAGAGATACAGACTTGGGGTGTTTTTCCACTGCAGCCCTTAGATCCGGATCTAAGAAGATCCGGATCTAAGGAATGGGTACATTCCTTAATCCGGATCTATTAGATCTGGATTAAGGGAAGCACCCAATGTGTTTCCACAGGAGGTGTAGCACCCATTAAAAATGGGTGCTAACACCCCTGCTGTGGAAAGAGCTTTCCACCCATGTGGGGAATCTGGATCGACCCACAAGGGGTTGGTCCATTACCCCAGGTGTTTTGGGGGGCAGGGGGGTGCAGTCTTCAAATTCACTTCAGAGTCACTTTGAAGTCTGTGCAAAATAGCTCCGGAGTGCCTTTGAAATCTGTGCTGATCTTTGGAGTGAACTTCAAAATGACTTCAGAGTCACTTTGAAGTTCACTCCAAAGATCAGCACAGACTTCAGAGGCACTCTGGAGCTATTTTGCACAGACTTCAAAGTGGCTTTGAAGTGACTTCGGAGCCTAGGTTTAGGGGGCCCTCAATGGATGCATCCCCTCTCCCTAGCCTCCTTTGGACCCCATTGACTGTTTACAGTGGAAACAGGCTCCCTTTAATCCGGATTTTCTGGCAGAAGACCCCATTGTAGACCCCATTAATGGGGTCTACAGAAAATCCGGATTAAAGGCCAAAAAGTACCCATTAGATCCGGATTTTCCCCACAGCAGTGGAAACAATCGGGTCCCAAATGGGTGCTGTGGTGGAAATGGGGTCATCTGGCTCACACCCAAATGGGTCCTAAATGGGTGCAAAAATGGGTACTTTTTGACAGTGGAAAAACACCCATAGATTCCCCAAATGGGACACCCAGATAAGGTCTATCAGCAACAGTATTAATCTCCTATTTGCCTAATGACTGTCAATGTGGGAAAGAGATAGGTTGTCTAGGGTAGGTAATACACAATGTCTGAATCTTGTATAAGACCAACCAGATTGGCGGCACTAAAAACAAGATTGTGTCTGCTGAAAAACAGCCAAAAGTATTTCTAAATTCTATTGCTGGTGATTGCATAGTGAAGATACTTCAGTGTCACATGGAAAGGTTCCAGCAAACCACTTAAGCTATTTTTCTAGAAGTTATCTTTATTATCAGCTATCAAAATTCTAGCCAGTTTAATAACACTGCTGAAATCTGACACAGGATTTACACACAGACATACTGCTAATTTTCTGGTAGTTTTCTAGCTTTCCCCTTTTGATGAGACAGGGGAGCACATATTTTCACCGTTTCCTTTAACACGTGGACCTGGCAGATGAATTCCCTATGGCTAGAAGTGTCAAAAATACCAGCCACTCTGTACCTCCCCCACAAATCCCGTTGCTTCCAGGTCAAGAGGCCATTATGACTGGGAAGGAACAGAAAATGAGGGTCTGCAGACTGAAAAACAGCTTTGGACCACAGGGGAAAGTCATGAGGGGAAAAGAATAAGAAGTTTCCACATTTTCTCATTTTGCACACACACACCTCATTAAAAAATGTATAGCTGCTTCTGATGGCTACAAAGCCAGCTACTGAACAGGGCAGAAGGAATGAGCTATTGGCTCAGTACGGACAGTAATAGAAGAACAGGGGTTGGATCATTGTTGCCCATGATGATGGGCTGTGGTCACACCTTCACTTTAAACCTTCTTCAGTCCATCTTCAGGTCTGAGTGCTCACACCCTTACATTGGGCAGAAATGAAAAGGTATGTGCAGTTAGACCTGAAGACGGACTGAAGAAGGTTTAAAGTGAAGATGTGACCACAATCATGGAAGCAAATGGGCACATTTGGTACAGTCCATTGTTTTCACTTTGCTTAAGACCCGCAGAAGGAAGTGATGGCATGTCTGCCTTCGGGCTAATTCCAGGAACCACTGCCTGTGAACCATCTTTTAACATTCGCTAAGCCACCTTAAAGAGAATATTTGAATGCAACCTTAGATAGAAAAGACTTTTTAAAATTAGGATCCTGTACAAACTCTGAGGAAACATATTTAATCACATCCTTTTCATCTAGATCTAACAGACACTTTGGTTTTACTTCTAAGATGAGAAAAGGTGATATGTGAGTTTGCAACCTTGTTGAAGTTAAGTAGATGTAAGCAGAGTTAGTACCTGGATGGAATGCCTCTTGTGGACCATATCTTCCACATTGATGGAAAGTAGGTAAGACAGAAAAGCAAGAAAATAATTAACAAAAGCTCTTGAGGACAAAAGCCATGTCGGGACCCAGCAAACAAGCTACTGAAATAACTGCAAGTAAGTCTTGGTTATTGTCATTTTTCATGGCAGCAATAACTGATCCATTTGTAAGGAAATTTGGGATGGCAAATTGCCATTAATAGGATGGAGCTGATTTATTTCAAGTCAGTTTTAACAAAGATTTTCAAATTTTATTTATTTAAAATAGTTCTACACAACTTCCTTATAAAAAGTTAATCTCAAAGTGGTTTACAACACAGTAGTAAAAACACAGAAAAACCATCAATTACCTAGAAGTTAAATGGTTCAGTCATAAAAGCCCAATCCACAGCAGCCACAATAACACTAATCCTCAATGGTATGGGAGGAAAAATATACATCTGTGGATGATGGAACTACTTTATATCTCACTATTTATGTAAGGATTTCTACCTCCCTTCAATAAAGTTTTAGGCATTAAACCAAAAAGCAGCAGAATCTCAAAAAGGAACAGTTAACATGACAATCTACATGATAAGGTGGTTATAAAAATAAACACAACAAAACAAAGTAAACTTAACCAACATAGAATACTTGTTTTTGAATTTCTGTACCCAATATCCAATGTATAAGATTGGCTTGATTTGTGCAAAGATTTTTCTCTGGAAGGTGTTCTAAAAATGTACTACATAACCATATTTTTGGAACTGAGTACAAAAGAAATACACCTAGAATTTTACAAAGATATTTCAACTGTACTGTTGAAGGTTAAGATATATCTGTAGCCAGCACAAAGGGGTTTCTTAGATCTTGAGGACAGCTTTCTATAAGTAATTTTCTGTAGCAGATACAAGATCGAAAACAGCACCTAGTTCTCTGTTTGCACCATAATCAGATATCCCAATTCAATCTGTAGAGTTTCTGCCAAAGTCTAACATGTAATATTTTTACTGTTGCCATGTTTTATTTTGAAATGACCAGAAAGTGGGTCCAAAACATAAATGTAACACAGCTACAGAAGACCCTATTTATGTATACTTACTTTTGGTTTAAACCCTATTTAAACCTTCATCCGACAGTTCTGATTGAACCCATACATTGCTTGGTTATTAGGGCCCATAATGCTGGCTTCAAAAACCCAATTAATTATAAAAGAAAAACAAATCCATTTTTACCTATATATACAATGGAACAATTGCTTTTTATAGTTTTTTCCATGGAAAACCTGCATCTGTTTTTATAGACCAATATCAATGATCATATGGCACTACTAGAACACAGATGAGATAATCCTTAAGAGTCTGCTCCAAACATATGCTCTCAATATTATGATTGTAAAGAGAATATACAACTGATTGAATGATGACAGAATTGCCGGGTAACTTTCAATCAGGATGAAGCCTCCTTATATGGAGTAAGGCTGGAGGCCCATCATTGTCAGCCCGATTTCACAGATGGGTGATGGGACTATCAGCTTGACATACTTGGAGACACTAGGAATTTAACATGGGACCTGCAAGTCATGATAAGAATTGCTATACTATATAGTTCAGAGATCTACTTTAGGTATCTAACAGCATGGCCATACTGTTCCCTGAGCTACTTACATGCCCATAAGGAAACATCTTAGGAGTCCAAGTGACTAGTTATTTTCTTTCCATTTGATCTAACCTAAAGGTAGATTTTTGAGTCAGATAACACTGAAAGAAAACAGCTTGACCCTCTGTTGATGTGTCCTCTCAGTCTGAAAGCAGACTGACACTGGATTAAAATTTAGGCATGAACACAGCCCAAGTGAATGAAGGGTTTTTTCCACTAGCACTAAGTACCCATTAAGTACCCATTAGGGACCCATTAGACTCAGTGCAGGAAGACCCCATTTCTACTGCAGACCCCATTAGAGCCACATTTGTTTCCACCAGTTCCAGGGAAATCTGGATTGAATGAGTCCTTCAGGACTTAAAATCCGGATTTACTGCAGACCCCTTCAGGAATCAAATCCAGATTATATGGAGTGTGTTTCCACCATAATCTGGCAATGGGGTCTGAGGGTGGGGGGCTCCAGGGGGGTGCATCCATGGAGGTCCCCACCCCCGAAACCCAAAGCTCTGAAGCCTGTACAAAATCTCTACAGCTGGCTCCGAAGAACAGCACAGGCTCTGAAGAGGACCCCGCGTGAGAGCAATGCCAATACTATGGACCTTTGTCAAAGGCTCTGGAGAATCTTTGAAGTTTGTGGCAGATTGCTCTGGAGAATCTTCGAAGAATCTCTGGAGCTTACAACCCGTCCCCCCAAAAACCTGGGGTGACAGGTGGGTTGGATTCACCACATGGGTGCTCTGGCATTTCCACTGTCGGCAGGCTAGCACCCATTGTTATCAGGTGCTTCACTGCCTGTGGGGACGCATCGGGTACCTCTAGTAGATCCGGATTAGTTGAATGACCCATTCCTTAGATCTGGATCATCTTAGATCCAGATTAAGGGAGGTCAGTGGAAAACCCCCCAAGGTTTCCAAATAGCTACAATACTTCAGTACATATAATTAGAAGAGCAAATGTGCAAAACCTACATCATAAATTCTGTTTCTGAGTCTATTTTCCAAAAAACAAATGCAGCCAATTTATATGGAAAATCCATTTTCCCATTTAAATTTGATCTGGCATTGCCTGCAATACACATGTGCATTTTCACTTCAGTAAATGTAATGACAATACCGAAAATGTTCTCCCAGGATTCTATATTTAGGACAGATCACCAGGGAAGGGGGAAAATATTGCAGATTTGGAGCCATGAACCCTAACTGAGCAGGTAGTAACAAAAGTAAATGCCTAACATGTGCAACTTATTTCCCAATATTACTAAATTTGAGGTGATTCTGCACTGGCTAGTATTCTGAGCCAGCAAATATACTATGAGTTGCCCTTCTGCATGGTGCTCTAAGAAAGAATTCAGGGTCCTCTCTTCTGCACACGACGGCAGGACAAGGGAGTCCCTATCCCTTCTTAGCATGCTCTGTCCACACACAATGGAGCATAAAGCAGTTTAGGGCACCTGAAATAGCACTCTTTCCTACACTACTGTTAGACTCAATGATGAGGTTTACCAGCATGCTAAGGACCCTGGTCTTTCATTCCTGGCCTTGAAAGGCTATTGCTTTGGTTCCAAAGCTGACCCAGCCTTCAAAATTAGATGAAGAAGTTGAGATTGCCCATCCCAATGTGGTCAGCCTTGTCATTTGCCACTGGCAACCCACTGCAGAACAGGCCTAGTTGAACATCCCGCGACAAGACCTCCCACCCTGGCCTGGGATAGAAGAGGCAAACGCAAGTATGGCCTTTGCTTTAAACTTGTCTAGTTCTTTTGGATTATATGGGAGAAAGCATGATTTTAGGTAACAGCACACACTAAGTTATTATCTAGTAGTAAGAATATCTCTCTCCTCATTCAGTGTATGATTTATTAAGCCGAGACCACTAGCCTACTGCTACATAACTAATGTAAGCCTAGTTCTGTCATGCTTTTACATTACCTCAATATTTAATCATCTTGGATAAATTATTAAATCTGCTTGACCTTCTTTATTGCAGTCCCTGGTAAAAACAGTCTCCAAACCACTGAGATCCCGCTGTCATATGCATCTAGCTTTTAACAGCTGCTGTATGGTATATTAGATATTATAATTGCCTTCCACTTTTCCTCTTGCGACTATGTGATCCTACTACTTACCTCCATCCTAGGTGTCTGTAGTGAGTCATGTAAGGAGTCTGATGAGTGGTGAAGTCACCTAACAGAAATAAAGCATCCTCTGCCCAAGCAAGTTTAGATCCCACTGTAATGTGGTTGAGGGCAGAGATGGCTAAGCTATAGCCCTCCAGATGTTACTGAACTACACCTTTCAGAAACCCCAGATAGTTTGGTCAATGGCAAGGAATGGCAAGAGTTGTAATTCAGCACTACCAGGGGATCACATAGTTTGACCAAAAGAGGTCTAGAGGGAGTAGCTTGAATGATGATCCACAGATGATGTGGACTAGAAATGATATCTGCCTTGGTCAGTTGAATTAATATTCAAGAATATCAAGGTTGTGGCCTACGAACATCAGGGTCTGATTTAGCTGACTGCACTCAGCTGAGCAAGATCTGTCAAGCCAGCTGTCAAGTGAAGGAGTGCATCTCCGATGAAATAAGGGAAAAAACAGCTACGGCTTCAGCCGCTTTCAGAGGCTTCAGTGTTCTCCCTTTTCCAGGGTGGCAGCCTTATTGCCACCCAGAAAAGGGAGAACGCTGCACCCTCTGCCCTCCCCCCTTCACGATCTTTGCAGGAAAAGTCTTTATTGCACTTCTGGTTTTACTTCTGTGCCAATCCCAAGCTCGGAAATGTGCCGAAGTTGCAAGGGGACGGGGCCTTTGCCTCAGACTCAAAACTGGACTTTATTTTAAAAGGGCTGCTCTATTTCAAATTTGAAACACAATGAACAACTTTTTTTCTAGCTGAAATGCTTCATGCTCAAAACATTTTGCACATCCCTGTAATATCCCTGTAGTTTTATGTGGCACCGAAAATTGGTGATATTATATATGAACTTCTCATAGTCAATACAGTTAAAATGATCGCTTGTTTTAGTATTTTCACAATGGTTGACTAATTGCTATGTATTCGCAACATTTCTCAAGTTAGCAAATGAAAGAGCTAAAAAAAGACAGACTAATGGATCAGACTTCACCACAGAATTTCAGAAACAATAATGGTTTTCCAACCTACTCTCTTCCGTCAAGTATCTTTTTGGTATCCAGCATTTTACATTCAATCCATAGTACCAAGAGCAGTATACTACTCTAAGCCTCCATGAGACCACCAAAACTGTTTCAAAAGTCTTCCAGGAAATAGGAGTTTGAACATGCTACAGATTGTTATACTGGACATCCTTATGTATCTTTTTGCATGGTAGAATTGCGTAGACCAAAGACAGGCTGAGAAACATCTGTTTCGACTATTATAGAAATATAGTACTAGAAATTCCTAATGTTGTCATATTGACCAATTGCCAGTCACCCTTCTAGTAACTGGCACAAGCGAAACAGAACAATGCAACAATTTAGAGAAATTAAAAAATACCGCCTTCCAAGCATTACTCAAAACTTTGGAGTCACTTTTTTCTTAGATACGTTTCACACTGAGGCCGAGCTTTATCTTTAATGCTTTTTTTTTTTTAAAAAAAAGCTCAATACAAAGAACTTCTCCATGGCGAACAATTAAGTTTTTCACTAGGGCTTGTATTTAGATCTGATAAATTAATGTCTAGAACCAGCACAAGAAAGTTTTCTGTTCTTAGGAAACCACTACACTTTTGAACAACAGTACCAAACTTTGGAGCCTAGAGCCCATCATTTTGTAATATGCTATTTGGGGCTCTAGAAATTGTTTTGAAGCTACAATGTAACACTCCAGCCCCCAACACACACAAAGTGTAAAAACACAGTCTGAGGCCATGCCTTAATAATTTCTCTCCTGTTTCTAGTTAGTTTTACTTCCCCCTCCTTCCCACTGGATGATATTCCACCCCTCCAACCCCCGAATGAGAAGAAACAACCACTATCCAGATCCATTTATGATGTCAAGAAAAACATACCAAAAAACAAACAAACACAAACTAGCCATGTTCTGAGGTACAGTCAGTAAGATTCCTCCATCCAGGTGTGGAGGAAGTCATCCCTAAAAGGATAATCACTCGATTTATTACTAAAATCCATGTTCAACTCTGCATTTTCCCTCCTTTGTTCTTGCTGTCATTTTAAGTCTGCCTTTCTACTGTGTGTGTAAATTACCTGTCTAATACTGAACAAAAGAACTACCACTTCTTTGCACTTAGCAATTCTAATTACATCTGAAGTAGGAGGGAGGGCAAATTACAGAATACGCATAGGTGGTTTCCATTGTTTTTGTTCTCCAAACTTTTTATTTTATTTTTAAAAAAGTGAGAACTCAAAGAGCAATTTATGTATTTTACTGTACATTTCTGCTTCACGGTTGGTATGTCACACACTGCTTTCTTTTCTACAGAAAACCAGAATAATATATGTCCTGCATATGCAAACAGATCCACCCTCAAACCCAGCAGGGATACTTTACAGATAGCATTCAAATGCCACGTCACAGCTCTTTATCCAATGTCACAATTCCACACTGTTTTAACTGGCAGATTAAGCCCACAGAAAAACAAACCTCTTACTAGAGAAGCAACTGCTTTGCATGGCTGAGGCCTCCAATCCAAACTACAGACAGAGACTATAGCTTTGTATTAGGTTTTTCATGCAACAGCATGCAAATCTCAACCTTGATCTTGTTAATACATGGGATCCCGTAGCAGTAGGAGCAGCTGGCCATGCCAAAATCATCAATGACGTATCTCACTCAGCAGTTCAAGCCAATCCTCCCTCTTGATTTATTTTTACACCTCCCTACACTAACCATTTTACAAATAACATAACGTGGAATTCTAAAACCAAGGAAAAAAGTGCACTGCACCAGAACAGGAGAGAAGAAACTAAAAGCCAAATGTCTGCGTAAAGTGTGCCTTCACCAGGCACTCAATTGTATACAATGCCAGTTCCACATCAGCTTTTAGGGTAAAGCTATTCTACAAACTGGGGGGCCACCACAGAGAAGGCCCTCCCTAAAACAGCCACTGTAATGAGGTGGGCTGCTCTTGTGGATCTTATGAGAGGAGACATGTGCACCTTAAATTGGGCACAGGAGGGAAGAGGCAACCAGTGCAGAACCTTCAAAATCCAAGTTATAAATCCAAGGTTTGCTAATCAGCAGTGCAACAACTGCCTAGAAAGCAGTGTCTCTGAGAAGAAGGTATGGAAAACAACTTCTGTATCACTGAATTCCTCCCTTGACTGCCATCCAGGACAACTGTTCTATTACTAGGCTACAGAAAACGAAGGTAAGATGGCAACGTGAGGACTATCCTTCTGCCCAACCACCAGTCACAACATTAGGCTCCTCCCATAGCTGGTTCAGGGAGGCCATTCCAATCCCCTTCCTTCTTCTCAAATCTTTTAGTGTTGTGATGTGGCTTTCTAGCTTGCAAGCCTGAAGACAGGGCAAGGAGTAGCACTATTTATTGCAAGCTGGTCTGAGAACATTTTTAGACATAAGGGCAGCGCTAAAATGCACTGAATAAATGCACGAATGTCCTTCCCAGGGAAACTACAATGGATGCACCCATGTAACTTCCCAATTTTCAGTTATGAGGATGGTCCAAGCTTCCATTTTTCCATTTGTATTTTATATATTTTGGAACATGATTTATTACATAATTCATAATTGGTTTTTATTGTTTTCTAGCATTTATGTGTAAATGTGCTTTTAACTTCATTTTTTCCATATATTTTTCCATGTATATGAGGGTTCTTTATGACTTTGTGCTCTACTAAAATACCTGAGCTTCCAGATAGCATCCTTCAGAACTCATCTTATTTAGCTCCAAATTTTCCCTTTCCTCACATTCACTGGATTTAAGAACTATTTTTTGGGTAAGATACATTTCCATATCCACAAAGGAACAGCGAACTCTTTGGAAGCAATGAAATTGTATATTCCTTGGGCAGAGTAGGATTTATATGAGTAGTAAAAGATAACTAAAGCAAGTCATCCCCAATCACAAATAACAAATAATAACACAGTCATCATGGACCATAATGATCTGAAGTTTTTAAAGATCAGTGTCTTGTTTGACTTTAACAGAAAGCTGATACTGTAGTTATCTGATGATACAGTTATTTTAACTTTAGGATTTTCTTTGCATGTGTAAAGGCTTTGTTCATTCATTCATTCATTCAGCTTATTTGTATACCGCCTGAGCAGGGAAAACTTAAAATCACTCAAAGGTTTAATAAAAAGAAATCAATTTTATTAAACAAAATGTTGAGCCAATGATATTAGTTATGAAAACAAAACTTCAGTGTTGGGGGGAAAGCTGCAACACATACAAACAACTGTGTTTTTTAAACAAAGAAATAAGTAGCGTAAAATGTATCTGGCTGCCAAGATTTTTTACTTGGGAAAAGCAAGGCAACATTTTCTTGCAAGCTTGCACTGAAAACTACTTTAAAGTGTCAATACAAAAGTATCTTTACTGGCTTGGTCTTGTGGTGGATTGGTTACAACGTTCCAAGGGAGAAGTGGTTGTTCAAGATGAGAAAAGCCAGCAAAGGCACAGGTACATCTAAAGCAAGGTCAGCACTGTAAATATGCTTGGATTGGTATCAATAACTGGCCAGTGTTAACACCATTAGAAAGGGCCACAGCTTTCTAATGAACTTCCTCACCCTGGGTAGGAGAGTCGGATCCAACAAGGGGTCATCAGTTTATGGAATGTACTGCTGGAAGAGGTGGTAACAGCTACCAGTCTAGATCGCTTCAAGGTTAGGGTTAGACGAATTTATGGATGACAGATGTTTCAATGGCTACTAGAATGAATGCCTAGGCACATCTTTCAGGCTGGGGGCGCGCGTGTGTGGAAGCAGGGCGCTTCTAATGTCATTTGGTGGGATTGAAGAGCAGGAAAAGGTTTGTCCTTGTCTCTTGTTTGTGATACCCATGAGCATTTGGTAGGCCACTGTGTGCGACAGGATGCTGGACTAGATGGGCTGTGGCCTGATCCAGCAAGGCTTCTCTTATGCTCTTATGCTGTTCTATGTCAATGAACTGGCTGAACCCCTTCCCTCCTTCATCCAAGTGATCATCAATATCAATTTGCCAGGGAGAGAAGGAATTTGGCCTCAACTAGGGTTACTGCTTTACTTTTTAACCCCCTGCTTAAAGCTTTCCTATTCAGTGTTTATCAAATAGCTGAAGAAGAGAAGTTGTAAAAAAGGACCTCTTGGTACCTATTCTGAAGGTTACAATGATAAACACCTGCTGTTGTTTGTCCTCTAATGATCTGAAGTATCTGAACAAGCCTCAAGTAATCTGCAGCTTGGGACAAAAGTTGACACACTTCAATGGTTCTTTTTAGCTTACAATTGAACAGGGCCTACGGGGGTTGAATCCAGCCATTGACTTCCTCAGTAAAAGTAGGGGGCACATACATCAAAATTCATTTCAGTTCCCTGCTGCAGTTTCTCCAGTTTCCCTGCCCACTCAGTCGCCCGTGACCTCAGCAGTTTCCACTATCTAGACGTCCCCATGTTGTGGGAAACTTTTTAAGGGTTGCTACTTCTTCCTGGAGGCCTTAGGCTAGCTCTCCATGGGCATCTGTCTATTATGCCAATTGAGACCTGAAGGAACAAGTGAGTCAGTCAGTTGTGTGACTAAAGATGTTCACTGGGCCTTTTGTTGGACCTTTGCCCCTGGCCCTTCAGATATGATTAACTGAACTACAGTGGTACCTCGACATACAAGTGCCCTGACATACAAGTGTTTTGAGATACAAGCCGTCGAGCGAGTGATATTTTGCTTTGAGATGAGAGCAAGATTTGAGATACGAGTATGTAAATACAGTACAGTGCATAACAAAAACAACTGAGGTGGTGTTTTGGGAGCTGGAATGGATTAATGGGAAAATTGCTTTGAGATACGAGCGATCTGACATAAGAGCAAGGTTACGGAACGAATTAAACTCGTACGTCAAGGTACCACTGTATCTCTGTAGATGGGTAATACAAGATGCCTTGTCCATCAGATATCAAACAATGACAACTTCTGGGTGTCTAATTCAGAACTATAACTATAAGAAAGTGTCTCTCTATCACACTCAAAGCCAGGTTCCTGGCTTGTTGGTGATTTCAGTGGGTTTCTTCAGCTTTCCAAAGAGATCAGTGACTTCAGCAGATGTTACTGGCTTCTTTGACAGACAGAAACAGTGGGCAGCCTTTGGTTGCGATTGCATTTGGGCATACATATACATGGCAATCTAGACCCATTTTATACTATTGTATCACCACTGATGTCTATGGGGTAGGAAGGGATTGTATTGGGAGAGCAAGGAACAGAGATCCGGTAGGCTGAAGATGCGAGGATCTTTCCAATGGACAGATTAACAGAGTTGCTTGCCTGAGGCAGCTTAGAATCCCACCCATAGTGCTATCAATGCATACTGGTGAACAATAGTTTCTGGAGTAGCAAATTGCAGACTAGCCTGATTAAATTTACCTGGTGTTTATGCAGAATGAGGTAATGGTTTGCACCAACAATGGTTTGCAAACTGAGTTCAATGGAATGATTAAGGAAACGTGGATAATGAGTAAGAGTTTGCTTTCCTACCTTTGTCCTTTTGTGAATACAGTCCTCTTTCTGCTCCACTGTATGTTTCAAAGTGCGGGGAGGGGACAGGAAATACAGGGTTCTTACATAGGCCAGCAGCTAAGAAGGGCTCAATTAACTGGTGATTTGAGAGGAAGAAATTAGTAAACTGCGCTTACATAGGCTGCATCCACATGTTGGATACTTATTCTGCTATATTTGGATATTTTGGAATATTCGTCTTTGATCCCAGAATATTGAAATATAGCAGAATAAGTAATTGATGTCTGGATGCGGCCACAGAAGAAGAAGAAAATGAAGGAGGAGGGTTGGCTTTTATACCCTACTTTTCTCACCCTTAAGGGGACTCAAAGCAGCTGACACATCTTCTGCTCTTCTCCCCACAATGGACACCCTGGGAGGTAGGAGGGGCTGTGAGGGCTCAAAAAAGAGCTGTGATTAGCCCAAGGTCACCCAGATGGCTTCACAGAGGAATGCGGAATAAAATCAGGAAACTATCAATTAAAAGTCTGATACTATAACCACACGACCAAACTGGCTCAGTGTTGTGAACATTATGAGTGGTATGTCTTGGTAACACAAACACAGTGCTTTTCAGTGGGGGCTGCCACAGATAAACAAACATGAAAAGAGTTCTATTTAGCCAAAAGAGTTCTATTTAGACAAATTAAAACAGCAAGTTTTGGGATCCAGCAATTCACCAGTATGCCACTGTGTATTTCTTTCATTTTATATTTGTTTGGTCAACAGGCTTGGGAGGATATTCAATCAATTCTGTACTGAAAACCCTCAAAACATTTTCAACAGAGGCAAAAGCAGATGTAAACCTAAATAAAGCCAACAAAAAATATCTTGTCTTTAGCTTCAAGTAATGGCATCATGATAGCATAAAAGGAACAGTCTGTTTAGGAGGTTCATTGTGACCTCTTATTTATCTGGAAGGCAAAGGTTAGTGCAAAATGCAGCTGCCAGAGTGCTGACCGGAACATCTAGCCGGACACACATCACGCCGGTTCTAAAAGAACTGCACTGGCTGCCAATTCACTACCAAGCCCAATTCAAGGTGCTAACTCTGACTTATAAGGCCCTAAATGACTTGGGCCCCAGATATCTAAAGGAGCGCCTTCTCCCATATCGACCTGCCCACGTCTTAAGATCTGGAGGGGAGGCCCTCCTGGTTATCCCGCCGCCTTCAGCAGCTAGGCGGGTGGGCACCCAGGAGAGGGCCTTATCAGTAGTGGCCCCCAGGCTGTGGAATGGTCTCCCCTTGGAGGTGCATCAGGCCCCTTCTCTGTTTATGTTCAGGAAGGCGGTGAAGACGCACTTCTTCACTGAGGCCTTTGGCTAAATGCTCTCTACGCTTCCCCCCTTGCAAACACCACTATTTTTTAGACTGTTTTTGTGTCATTTATTATTATTATTATCATTATCATTATTATTATTATTATGCTGGATTTTAAACTTTGTACGGGTTTTAGTATAGTCTGATACAGTTTTAATATGTTCATTTTTAAATGTTGTGAGCTGCCCAGAGACCCTTGGGTATGGGGCGGGATATAAATATAAACAAACAAACAAACAAACAAATAAAGGGCACAGAAAAAAGCAGACCAATTACATGTGCCAAGAAGACACAGATAACATGGTTTGAATTCACTCATTTGTTTATTCAAGTAGCAGCTTATATGTTTTCAAAGGTAGCAGCCTCAACACGGCCTGCCTTCCCAGTCCTCCCTTACTACAAAGAGGAAACATAAAGCCCCAAGGCTTATTTCTTCTGGTGAGAATTTCTCTGAAAGAGAAAAGTCGAGCTTGCCTGACATTTGTAGGTTATACACATTAAACAGTGAACAACCGACTGCGCACATGACTTGAAATGTCAAATGTCATTTAGGCGCTTTCTGAGATTTGTCTACAAATTCTTCACGCTCAAGCACTGGATAAAGTGTCTTCATCCATGCTAAGCAGATGAGCAGCACTCGGGTTCTGTAAAGCCATGAAGAATCCCTGAAGGTAATCTTCTTCTTTACCCATCACAATCACTTTGAATTAAGACGCAGGAGGTTTGGCTTCAACTCTGAAAGGGCTACACAATGGTTTCTTTGCACGAAATATGGAAAACTAAACTCAAGGTTACATCCAGTATGTTTGCTAAGAGGTCAGGGAAAGGAGAACGCAGGCTAAAAATGGAGCACCACTGAAAATGAAAAATGAGATTTTTTTTCCTTTTCCTATTGTGCCAATGACACCAAAACCTACTATCTAAAAAAGCACCAGTTTATAAAGAAAAAATATTGTAAAATAAGACATAGTATTTCTTGCTAGGGAATATAAACATCCCTCCTTAGCCCAACTATTTTTTCTGTATTTATAGTTATTTTATTGTGATTTGCTGGCTAAGATCTTTGGGTATAGGGCAGGATGTATGTGTGTACGGGTGCTTCCACACAGGCTCTGAAGACCCCTTTGGGATCACATCATCCACACGGGCATTGTAGAGTTCTGGATTTAATGGGGGTCTTCAGGCCCTTTAATCCAGATTAGACATACATCCCTTTAAATGGGTCTACAATCCGTTCTTGGGCCATCAATGGGGTCCAGGGGCAGGCCTGGAGGCCGCCATTTGCAGCAAGGTGGCTCCACCCCTCTCCACACACATTATGGAGGCCTGTGCGTCCTACACAGTGGGTCTATGAAGCTGCCCACTACCTGTGTAGCAGCAATGTAGCAGCGACATAGGCAACTATGCAGCCGTGTCTCTCTGTCATGGCGACTGTAAAGAGACATGACCCTTGATTGACAGCTTCATGGGCTAATCGTGCCATACTGCAGGCAGAAATTCCTGCATGGGCCTAACTGGGGCCTCAGGATGCGCGCTACAGCGTCCGCAAAGCAGCCCCGTTTAGCACCTACTGCCATCGGGGGCTATACACTCGGTGTGGATGTATGGGGTCTTTGTGGCTGGAGTGCTTCATTTATTTATCTCAGAAAGCAGGCAGGGAAAACACGTTGCTTGAGATAATGTGGTTCCAAATCATGGAATAATGCAGCTATTCATGTTTCAGTGACTTATGGAAGCAAGTCAAGCCACACATAACCAGGAAATGAAGCAAACCAAAACAATTCATATGACTAAATTTGTAGTCACATGTTGTAGTAGAGTATGAATACTTTTAAAAGATTCCTAAATAATGCAGTCTATGCACGTAATGGACTCTGGTCTCATTCTATGTAGTTGGCACAGAATATTTTCAAGGTGAGGCCCACAGAGAGAACCAGGAATAGTCTATTGTTTCAGTTGTTTGCATGTAGGACTGAGCAAATACTGACAAAGCAGTTTAAGCAGGAAAAGGAAAAAGCAGTAAGGCTGAAAGCCAGCAGTGGATTTTTGTGGAGCATCAGAAACAATCTGCTGTCTGTCTGTGAGTTTCAGACAGATTCAAGATACACATCAGGCTACATCCAAGTTACCTGCTAATTTATAAGAACATTACTTAGGGTACCTTTCACCAGTCTGGTGGCATATCTTGTGCCCAATAGCACTAGACAGTACCTGCATGCTCTTTATAGCTTCAGTCTAAAATATCTATATAGGATACCAGATTAGCAGCGGCTGGTTTAGGGCTTCACTTAGTGACATGACTATGTATACTACTAATGCATCTCTCTGTCTGACATTCCCAGTAAGGCAATTACTGTGTATCTCCATCTCATA
Source organism: Aspidoscelis tigris stejnegeri (assembly GCA_023333525.1). Lineage (NCBI taxonomy): Eukaryota > Metazoa > Chordata > Lepidosauria > Squamata > Teiidae > Aspidoscelis > Aspidoscelis tigris. Next base: position 48,090,622 of record JALMGA010000008.1, read on the forward strand.
GAATAAACTCAGGAATATCTCCAGGGCATAATTAAGCTGTTTAATTTTATTAATTATTCAAAAGGTGCCACTCCTTTAATTTATTAGACTTTGCATCTGTGATGGTTTAATATTTCTTCATAATGCACCAGTTCTGCTTCAAGCCATTTGGCCTATAAATAGAAAATGGTGATGTAAAACCATCAGCACAGTTATAATACAGCAGTTCTGAGGATGTTTATAGGGAAGAAAGAACCCCTGACTGCAAAGGGTTTTCCATCAGGGGATTAAGATGCAAAACCACTTATGTGCATGGCAGGATTAGTGCCACATGCCACTGAAGTCCATGTATCAGTTAAGTAATTTTAAACTCCAGGCTGAACACATGTAACTTAAATAGAAGTATGTATTACTTTAACTGCTGCCATATACTGCACGAGGACATTTTCATTTATGAATATTAATTAGTTTAAGGCTATTTCAGATTTTCAATATAATCTTACTGTAACAAACATTTTTTAAGTAGTCCCATTTCTTGAATTTATACATTTATTTGTATTTTTATCCTGTCCTATACCTGAAGTTCCCAGGAAGAGTAACAGCAATAAAACCAAAATATAAAACAAACATACTAAAAATAATAACAATGCCCGACTGTTTTCATCTAAAATGTCATAGCAGGTTAAGGGAAGAACAGCAAGAGGAGGTAGAGGAGATTAAAACCCTAAACATAAATTTAAAAATAAGAACATTATTTAAAAGCCATAAAAATACTAAAAACAAAGACACAAACCATCCTGGGACACGGTATGTCTAGAACACCTACAGCTATCACCGTCCTTTCTGATGGATGACAAGCAAAACACCCACAGAGGTGAACAACAACTTGCCACTCACTTTTGCCATCTGTTCAGTGCAACAAACTAGGCTCTGAACAAATGCAGAAGCAAGGATTTTTGCATCACATCAAGACCTGGATTGCCACACTTAATAGATATCAAGGGCAAATGGCTAACTTCTGTTTGCTTCCATAGCCATCAGAGATGGTGAATTTTCCTTCACCTCCCAGAGCGTACCTTGTGGGACAGCCATGAAAGTTTACTCCTACAACACATGGTGGGCAGCAGTTTCGGCAAGTATGGTATGAAAAGATGGGAGCCAAGTGCGTCAGAGAGGACTACAGGCACAGCCTCTTCTCCTGATTGTAACTTCAAGCCAACCTTACTTTCAGTATCTTGAACTTGCAATGGAATGGCAGCTGCCTGGCCACTATTACAGGTATTTTAAGACTGGTGTGATGTGTGCCCAGCCAGAAACATGCATCAAGAGTCTTGCTAATGCATGCACCACTAATCCCAGTAGCCCAATAGCCCATTTCAAAAGTTACTAGGACCACAGTTGGTGAAGCAGAGCCATGACTTGACACTTCTCCTGATCCCAATGTGACAGGGATTACACCCCAGGAGTACCCCAAACTGCACATCTGATCCTTCTGGTTCAACCACATCATCATTAGGATACTTCCCTATTTCCTGGGCTTGAAAACATGTTACACAATCTTCAATGGATGAATTTCTGTCTGATAGTAGGGTTAGGATATCCGCAGTGTGCTGTTGATCTAAACCTTTTAACAGCAGTTCACAGGTGCATTACAGGGAAGACTAATTTCTGCAGAACCCCATAAAAGCTGCCCATTGGAAACAGTCTTGGAAACAGCCCTGTTTCTCACTGTTTTCATTAATTTGTACTCAAGGATTGCTTTTTTCCTTAATATTTTCCCATGGTTTCTCATTTGTATTTCTCTTTGCACATTTAATATAATTAAAAAGATAAATGTGCCCGCGCTACTGGAAATGTAAGGTTCTAAGCAAATCCCAGGAATATTCAATCTTTATGTGCCAAAACAGGGGTTTAAATACTACATGAAAAAGCTTCCCTGTTCAACTTACCAACTGAATATCATTTACAACTGCAAAATTTTAATACTCAGCAGGGAGAAATATATAAGACTGATAACTAGAAGAGAGAAGTTTAAAGGCCTGGACACTACGATTTAGTGATCTAATTCAGAATTTTCCTGTCCATGCAATCATTTGTGAAATGTTATATTATGTTATTGCTTTACAACAGAATACACAAAAGGCAAATAGAGTGTCTGTTGCAGAACACGGCTAGGAAGAATCAAGCGGACCCAGACTATATAGAAAGCAAGCAAATGTCACTGGGTCTTGAAATGAAAGCTAAAATAAACTGGAGTTTGAATTCACAGAAACAACAGGCCAGTTTAGCTGTAATGGCAACCCACAGTCCAAAATAGTCTATAGTTTAATATGCACAAGCAATACACCAGTGTATGCTATAGAATTGCTTTGCCATACTTATTACTCCTTTATAATGGCCTGTTTGGCTCGGCTGTAACTGAGGCCTTTTTCTTACACTCAAGGACACAGCTAATGCATTTAGGAGTAAAGGTGAGAGAGATGCCTTTGGTCTGTTTTAACTTACAGTTAAAACTTATTCATGACTCATATGTAAAAAAAAAACCCACAGATATTAATGGGACTTCACAAACTTTTTATCCACTGAGGATGTAAAATAAAAAGCTCTATTTGTGAGTAGGAAGGCTGAAATTTGTGTTTTGCCATATTTTAACTTGCCAGTTCATGAATTAAAGGCATCAAAAGTTTTCTTTGTATTTGTGAGATTTGTCATTCGTGGATCATGAATAATGAAGTGATGGTGTTTTTTTCTTTTGTTTATTTGAATTTCCTAATGCTGTTGAGATTTTCTGACAGAAAAGAGGTGGTGTGATATGTGATTAGAACAGAACTTATAAAATATTCTTTGCTGAACATTTTAAAAGTGTTTGGCAACTACGGGAAAATCTAGGCCCAGAAAGAGAGTAGCCGTTGATGTGGAGCTAGATTTTGCCTTCTAACATATAAAAGATCAGCTTTGCTATGCAGGTTATCCATTAAAACCTTCTCCAAGGGACAAAATAAGAATTGTAAGGGACAATTCCTATTCTCCAAAGCCATGACTATGACCTAATTTGCACTCACCATTTGGGAATGGCCTCCAAGGACTATCCCAGGCCGGTTAACAACAAGAACGGTTAGAGCCATTTGCATCCTGTGTGCTGGAACAACCCCACTCCTGTCCAGCAGTGCTAGAAATGACAAGTCTTCCCATTGTGTTCCTAATGTCAGACGTCCCACCCACCTGTCCCCAAGATTGGGTGATAGGACATTATGTGCAGTGCATGAGTTGAGTTGTTGCAGGACAACTTGTGGACAGCTTTTAATCTGCCCAAGGCAGGGAAGAATTGAGATTGGTGCAGGACGCTTTTGGGACAGCTCGAGGCGTGGACAATGTGTGCCTGTGATCCACTGGGAATGTTCCATGAGGTAAGTGCAAAAAGGACCTATCAAATACTCTGAACTAAGTCTAACGACAGACTGCAAATTAATTACCAAAGACCAATGAGAAAAAGTTGCTTACCTAATTTTTGGTCAAACCTCCAAGCGGGCACATGGGTGTTGTGCTTCAAGTTGCTGCTTGTTGGGAGAGGCACTGTTACATAGATGGGTCCATTCACAGGAACTGGAGTCCCATCGCTTCTGAGTAAATGAACACTAACTGCAGTGACAGGTATAAGATCATACCGCGTGTGATTTCCTGCATGCAAATGAACAACGCTATGAAAATGAAATATAACAATCCAAGTAAATGATCACATAAACACATAGTTCATTAACAAGTATCTTTCTATTAACAAAGAGAGATAATTGCTGAACAGCATGTTGCAAACGTGAAGAGTTATCAAACAAAGACCATCATTCCCTGAACATCATGGGTTTAAAAACAGAATGCAATAATAATCAGTAGCACAGAGGATGGGAAGCAGAGATTTAAGTCTTGCCAGCTAAGGTTGGGTAAGAATAATCTCCCCCTTGATACCAGTAAAGGACTGGGAGGAGGGAAAATGAGAAGATGGAAATAATATATTCAGCAGGGAAAGGAAGTGGCAGGGGGATTTTTGTGAAGACAGCAGCTGGGAAAGGAAATGTCAGAATTCCCACAAAGGGCTTGTGGATTTCCAGAAGGCTGCTCAGTGAAGCAAGGAGACATAAGACTTTTCTGCACTTATCAGTAGTGAGTAGCTTCACCCAGCCAGCACTTACTTAATTCACATAGTTTGGATAATGTGGAATACAGCATGGATAATCTGGAATAAAATGTGTCTGGATGTGCTTTACTCCAGATTATCCAAATAATGTGTATTAAGTAAATGCTGGCTGGATGAAGGTAATCAGTTCTGGGCTAGTGCCCGCAGCAGTCATGAAACTCATGTGAACTTCGGAGCTGGCCTCTGCAGCTCCGATAGCCTCTGTCCAAGAAGACTTGGGGAGGCAGCACACATTTCAGTGACACACTTGTTCCGCTGCTAAAAGGGGTCCCTTGGTAATCTGGAAAATGGAGGAATGTGCTGTCTGCAAGTTCCCAGGAGCAAAATTCCCTCTCCTTGCAAATTCACCTTGACATTGACGTCTACCAGTGATCCAGATCTTGGCCCTCCAGATCACGCTCCACCTGGTGCAGGTAGAGTATACTAGTGCTGGTGGGGAGTCCCTGTGTTCCACACTAATGTGTGGAAGGGAGTCCCTTAGTGCATTAGCTGGTACAGAATACAAGCAAACACTGAAAGGCCAAGAAAAGTAACCTGGAAATCACAAAGAACTACATGAATTGCACTACCATTTCCCCTTTCCTTTGAGGAGGATCTATTCTAACCTTTATCTTAAGCATTTTCATACTCTTGACTCCTGGGTTCTGCCTCCCTAAGCCCTTCTTTCCTTCCTAGGTCCTTGAGTCAGCTTCCTCTCATGCTGTATGAATGCATGAAACTCACATTATGTCCAAGCTTCTCCTTTTCAAATACTGTGGTACTAATACCTATTGCTTTCCCAAATTTTTTTAGAAAGAAGAGTTGGCTTTTCTACCCCACTTTTCTCACCCATTTAAGGGGATTCAAAGCTGCTGACAAAGCTTTCGGTTCTCCCCACAACAGACACCTTGTGAGCTGGGTGGGGCTGTGAGAGCTCAGAAGAGAGCTGTGACTAGCCCAAGGTCCCCCAGCTGGTTTCATGGGGGAGGACGGAATCAAACCCAGTATTACCAGATAAGAGTCCAGCTCCCTAACCACTAGACCAAATTGGCTCACATGATATGTTCTGAACCACTGCATTAGTTCACTTGTACCATGTGATGGGAGGGTTAGGATCTTGGGTGCTACCCTCCACCTTGGATCCTGGCCTAGCCTCCCTCTTCTCTGATGGCATCTCACCAACCTCAGGTCACATCTTGTGTCTGTGGGGTACTTAATGGGTCCCCACAGGTCTGCACCAGTCTGCTCTCTCCAGCCACATGGTCTAGGGAAGATTGTGATGGTAGGTAGCCTTTTTCTACAAAATCTACTAGGTCTTCTGGAGTGAAGAACTGCAGACTACATCCATATTTTATTCCAAAATATCCAAACATAGCAGAATATGAAATGGATGTACGGATGCAACCAGAGAAAGCTCACTGCCTTCTCTGGCATTCAATGGTATAAGTTGTAGGAATCACTGAGCTCACATCTAGCTTATACAGGAAAAAGGATGATACAACAGAAAATCACAGCTCCCTTGCTTAGCAAAAAGGGGAATATGTTGGCACATATAAGCTTCCCAGAAATGGGAAAATGGACCCAAATGCACTAAGCATTTGAACCCTCCCCAACCTTACCTGAAATGCAAATGGCTGCCATTGGCAGCCATGTCTGGGTCTTGGGTGCTGGAGCAGTAATGTTTTGTGATGTCTCACGTACCCCTCCACAAACTGGGAAATGCAAATTGGCTGCCCGGAGCTTGACCAGCTCCGGTGATAGTACAGCATAAGTGCTCATGTATTGCACTTAAATCTGTACCACAAGTAGTTGAAGGGCAAAAAGGCCCATAGTACTAAACACCAGCACAGTTTCAGGAAAAAGAATAAGGCCCTTATGAGTGTGTCACCCATTCAGTGCTGCTGCATGGGCCAGCTGGATGAATAGATCCCTGGGCCCCCTCCAAGTGCGGGAAAGTCCAAAATCTTGCAACTGTAACATCCCTCCACTGCTGAGACAAATGCTAAGACACAGGATATTGATCTAATGTCTAAACAATATGTGATAATACACTAATAAATTGATAAACTGCAAAATAAGAGATGTTTGGAGACAGCCTCACACATATGTTCAATCAATCAATCAATCAATCAATCAATCAATCAATCAATCAAAACCTGTGCCATCTTTCACCAGTGAGAGGCCCAGGAGAATGTTTTGGGATCGCATACTTTAGTATTAATCAAAACGAACAAGAACCATAAAAACTGAACACAAGGAAATGTTACCAGTTCCATTGCCATCATATCCTTGTAAATAAGGAAAACTGTCCACCTCCCAAAGCGAGCTAGCTGCAGTAAGAAACGCTGTGAGGTCACTATAGCTGGTATTCTCTGGTAGCTTCAAGGTTCTCCTTTGAAAATGAACTTTGGGCTGAATCCTTGCACCTAGCCATCAGAAAGCAAAGTATTAAGGAAATAAATAAATAAAAGAAATGATAACTCTTTCTGTTATAAAACCACAAAACTATATTTATGAATTTGGTAGGAGTCAATCAAGGGTAATCATCTTTTTAATGGAATGGAATGATATCCAATGTTGCATAAGTGGAAGATTAAGAATATAAAAACCATGGCCCATCTAGTTTAGAAATTAGTCCTCATGGCGGCCTACCAGTTACATAAGGAAGCCTACCAGCTGAACTGAAGCACCCAGAATGTTTTCCACCCATTACTTCTCTCTGCAGTTCTTGGAACTGTGGATGTGCCCTGAAGGATGCAGCAAGATATCCATATGGGCTGAGTTAGCCTCCATCAAAGAGGCACAAGAAATATCAACTCCTACGAAGGAAGTCCCAGATGATTCAGTCCATAATACTTGGCAACTGAAATTCTGAGGTTTCTTACTTGAAATAAAATGGTCAAAAGGCTTGTCCTATCTTATAACTTAAGAAGAGCCTAATGGTCATGTCACCTTAAGTTTTAGTGAAACTCCACCATTCAAAACAATAGCTGCTAATGCTTATAGGTTGTTTGAGCAATGTCCCAAAGCTTTCCAACCGTAGAACCCCATACTAATTCATGACAGATGCGTATTATTCAGTGGTGTATGCTTTTATTCAGCCAATCAGTGCAAATGATAGGAACGTAACACATACAGACATTCCCTGACGTACAGAAAGGTTCTGTTCCTAGGACCCTTCTGAAATCATCTGAATTCTCCAAAAATCTAAAAATGGCCAAAACCTGACTGAAAAGCCTAAAATGAACAGTAAATGTGAGGTTTGCAGAGTTTTTTCTCTCTAAAATGATGCAGTATAGGAAAAGACAATCCTGAAAGGGTTAAGAGGCACAAAAGAGGGTGGTACACACAAACTGGGCTCCATGAAGGAAGTCCAAAATCCTGCAAGCTGTATAGCCCTAACCCAGATAATGTCTGCCATGTTATTTTCCCAGCATCAGGACACGGTTAGCTGTTCTACCAAAATGTGAGTAGAAACTGAGAGTGCTGGTTTTGTCTTCCAACCTACGCTTTGGACTTGTACCTTCCTTTGTATTTGTCATACTGCCAGAAAAAAGTCACAAGCCTGTGGTGCCTTGCACACTCCATACCAAGGAGTGTCAACATGGAACTCTCCAGATATTGTTGGACTGCACTCTACAGCAGCCTGGAACATCCTTCAGATTGAAAGCACTTCGGAGAAGGCATCAACAAGGTGACAACAGGCCCAAATCTCCAGCCTCTAAGACTAGAAGCTCTTGGCTTCATTCAGTTAATGGGTTTGCACAATTCCTGCATATTATTAAAAATCCCAAATGGAAAGTTTCCATAGAGACCGGGACCTGCTACAGATCTCTTTAACTAGCAATAAACTTTCCCTCAGTACCAGCAAATGTTATCGTAGGCGTCTTGAGTCTTAGCAGGATTGCAGCCAATTTCATGTAGTATTTATTATTTTCAGTCCCATTAGTCCAAAAGTACTTCTCCACACATTTGTACCATTAGCAAAACATTGCAGCAAACACAGCAAGGCCCCATCTGTAAGCTTTTGCATAACATGCAAATAAGATTTAAAACAGCTGCTGCTGTAGTCTCTAGACCTCTTTTTCCAATGCACAGAAAAAGCTTTTAAATGAATACGAGTGTTTCTGAACATGCATACAAATAGTAAGGACATTTGTTAGATTGGGAGTGTGGAAAAACAGAGCGCCAGTCACATCTGCAATGGATCCAGATTGCATTTGACATGGATACGTATTAGGGATGTGCACGAATATTTGAAATCTGATCGAATTCGTTCGAATGTGGACATTCAAATTCAAATCGAATGTCTTCACATTCATATTTAGACATTCGAACGGATTTTGAGTGTTCTGAAATATTGGTTTCAATTATTCAAATGTACAGATACGTATGTATTAAATACGTATCTGTACAAATATACGTATCTGTACACATTTGCAGTTATAATAAGGAATGAAAATGGGAGTCATACGGGATAAAATGCAATGCATACGAAATGCATACAGATGTGTGTAACACATACAAATGTTGTTGACATTTGTATCTTTAAATTCGAATCCAACATTCAAACAAATAGATTCGAATGTAGCAGATTCAAATTGGTTTTTGTTGCATTTGGATTTTAAACACTGAAATCGAATTTGAATGCAAAAAATCCATTCGTCCATACTCCTAATACGTATCAGATACGTATTCATTTGTATCCGATACGTATCAAACATTCATACGAATATGTACCAATAGATTCATATTGAATACAGTTTTACCACATTTGAATGTGATCTATTTCTGTGAATATGGATTTTCAAACATTTGATTTGTTTTGAAAAAAAAAATCATGCATACCCCTAGTATTTAATTCTAGGATAGGTAAAACTATTATGACTATGTAAAGAAAGTTTCTCTGCATCTGATCATGTACATACCTTGAAATCCTGAGACTATCTGTACAACATCTTCATACACCATTAGAGTGGCAGAACGTTCTGGAAGAAGGCCAAGGCTGAGAGAAGAAAACACTGTGGAAGGGAAGGTGGTTAAATAAAATATACAGTAGGCTAATTCTGAAAAACTCATACAGCTTCCTTACTCAGGCTTTTTAATACAAGCTAACAAATGCCCTTCTAAGATGATATATTTACTGAAATCTTGTATATGGCAAATACAGTAAAATAAGCATCAAGTGTTTTCCAATTGTTTAACTACACCTCCTTTCAAGGTTATCTCTTATGTTTATGCTTCCAACAATTTAAGGGGGAAAAGTTTGTACCTTATGTGCACAGTGACCAAATTAACGCAAACAATATTAAACACAATCAGATGTGTAGGCATATTGGCTCATGTGATCCATTATTTTTTTAAGATTATGGATAATACTGGTCTGATTGTCCAAAAAACACAAAACAAGATTTTGAGATGATGATCTATCTAGCCTATAGATTTATCTAGCTAAAAACAATCTGGGTATTTAATGCTTTATTGCTCAGTCTTGTGAATATTATATAATTGGAAGTTCGTGTGGAGGGAGGGAGGAAGGAAACACTGTAGCCAACATCCTTATCTTCAACAACCAACTGGAATTATACTGAATATTTGGAAAAGCAGAACGACAGGCATTCTACACTTTTATTTCCTTCCCCTTCTTATAAGTAATGTCTGAAGTACAAATATGACCTCATTTTAACAAAGATGAGCACTTGTGTTAGTTCTCCATATTGTCTATTATAGAATAAACAAAGCCATGTGTGTGCTTCAAACTTTTGGAAGGCACTTAAAAGTGGTTTTCTGGGCACAAAAGTATCATAGCAACAATAGCATCTCATTTTTTGATGTGATCCTGACTACAGGTTTTTAGGAAGACCAGAGAGTTGCCTGCAAGAAGTAGGTAGTCCAGAAATTGTTCCATAATGGTTTTGAGGTACAAAAGTTTTTTTTCTCATTAAAAAAAAATCACTATTACAGTTTATAAATACGTTCCTAACTTGTAGTGCTCAGAAGCTTAAACAATATCATTCAAACATAAAATTTATGGAGTAAAGAAGCTTAAGAACTAAGGACATAAAATCTGGGAACAAAACATGGGATTCACACTGGTGTACATGGATTTTTTGCATCTTTATGCATGAAATTAAGCATTGTCTATGCACAGGCATTCAGTGCCCAACGGGATAGGTCTGGTTTTCACTTGCTTCCCCATAACTATCAGAAAGAAAGCATGATTAAAATCTCACCCATGTGCAGAAAATCTATGCCAAAATATGATTTCAAGATAAGCTACAAAACATTTTAATTCAATGAATGAAAGGAAGGAAGGAAGGACCAGAAGAGGTAAGACACATTATGTCCCTTAAATTTTTGGGAATTTTTCATCATGAAATTGCAAAAAATGGAATCCTTTAAAAATTCTAAACATTTTCTACCAAGGAAGAAAATGGCAACTGGGAATACTATAGCAGGAGATTCATTTAAACCATACAGGTATATAGATTTTTTATTTATTCCAGCTATAGCGTGCATAAATTTCTAGAATGCGCTATGAACATTAATAAATTTAGATTGCAAATCACAACCTTCTCAGATTACACCTGTTCCTCCATAACTTTTTTTCCATGATACAGAATCTCCCAGTAAAAGCACATGATCAGGTATAATGAACTACAAGCTGAATGAATTATGGAAGAGGTAGTATTGAAGGATGGAATTAGAATAATTGTTCTTGACTTTTTAGCACTTAATTTTCGATATGAAAACTTGATCAGAAATAGTCTGCCAGTTATAATGCAAATATATCTTTACCAGCATGTGATTTAGTTTCTTGGCTATTTTAAAAAATGACTATTCCATTTTCTAAAACAAAAGCATACAGTTTTTATGGATGTGATGGGTGGTACTGCAGATGCATTCCAATCTTTTATCATAGTTGAAAGAAACCACTTAAAAAAAACTTTCTATTTACCTTGAAAACCAAGCCCTGTGGGTTTAAAGACATATACTTCAGAGTTCAACTATAATTGGTTTGGGATCTCATATGCATTTATTTGCATATGCACGTGTGCTTGTGTCTGTTTAAGTAATGATTTCATCTGACGCCGTCTCAAGCCCTTTGGGGATGGAGTAAGGTAGAAATACAAACACAGCCTAAAGGTATCTTTTTGCACATCAGCAATAGGTTGCCTTTGCACAGAAAGTGCCTGTTAGGTTACTGACAGTAGAGGAAGATAGTCCAGTTCAGGATTTCATCTTCTAAGCATACTGAAAGAATTATAAGCACTTATTTTAGTCCTTTTAAAATGCTAGAGCCCTGTCTGCACTAGGCCTTATGCTAAGTAATATCCTGGAACACAAATCTGCCATATTCTGCATGCTAGTGCAGACAATGGTAGGACCCATGGATGGCAGGTGGCTATTCTAGGATATAATCTGGAAGAAGACCCACTGCAAGGGCCCGGGACAGCAGAGTAGCATTCCAAAAGTTGTTAACTACAAATCTCATCGTTCTTTGCTACTGTTTGTGCTTAATGCAACTGAGAGTTACATGCTAGGCAACCCAGTTTCACTTATATTGTCATGACTGAGGAAGCAAAGCTGCATCCAAACATTGTTTACTTATTCTATGTTTGGATATTCCGGAGTAAGGCATAAATATTCCAGAATATCCACGTTAGATTCTGAAATATCCAAATACAGCAGAATATATAAACGGATGTCTGGATGCAGCCTACGTGACAATTTCCCAAAGTTCAGGCCCATGAAATTACACAAATTTGGCTCTGGAAAGTTTAGATCTCAGGGAAAATTTTACCCAAGGAAAAAAGCTACCGTTTGACCAACAGATATCCTTCTTTTTCCACTTTGACATTAGAGTTCCTGAAGTGCATTTACTATTGGGACAATCCAATGTTTATAGATACAACCCTTTCTATGGATCACAGCCATCGGCTGAACTGTACACCAAGTTGTTTTACCAACATGCAATCCATTTGGCAGTTACTGGAACCAATAGGCAGTCAGTGAGAGTCAAAATGTTTGCAAACTCTTTTGATTAAAGTATTTTAAAAATTGTGGTCTACATTAAGCAAAATTAATTTATTATTAAATGTAAAGCAGCAGGAACTTGCCCCATGTATACTGTTGCGGCATTCCCCCCCTCCAAGAAACAATTTACCCCTTTACCCATTTAGCAAATAAAGTTAGCTGCAAATAAGGAGCAAAATAATGGTTCCTTCTCAATGAAAGGAATGGCAAAATGCCTAATGAACTCAATGGAGGCTGTTCAAACAAGCGATTCTTTCAGGAACGCATACTCATTTCAAGTGCCTTCTCTCTTGAAAACAGTTGGGTATGAAACACGCCAAGTTCAGATTTCAATGACTGCCAAAACCTCTCCAAATTCCATTCTTTGTTTTTTAAAAAGAAATTAATATTAAAAGCAAAATATGCGCTGTAAGGACCTTTCTATATAAAGAAATGTGAGCTAACCATTTTATAAAAAGTATTTCCACCTGCACAAATGGCACCCACCTACCCCTCCTGCTTCCAAAGTATGCACTGCAAGTAAAAGCCTTAATTAAAAACCTTCATTAAAAATCCTTCTGAACTCACTAATGGCACCCAGTGGCCTTTCTTTCCCTCCCTCCCAAAATTCTGTAGAATCATCAAGCACATAAGTTGAAAGGAATCTTGTAGATTATCTAGTCAAACCCCATTCAGTGCAAAAATCTGTTAAGCCATCTCTTACAGATGACCATTCAACTTCTGACTGCTAACCTATGCTGAGGGGAACCCATGACTGAGGCACCACACATACATGCTAAAATGGGCAACTTATGGATGCTGCAGGAGGGGGGGCAACCACGTGACCCTGCTTCAGATGTAGTCGCCTTCAATCTTTATTGCCCAAAGGGGTGACCTAATGATAACATAGGATTTCTCACTGTGAGATGCAAAGGTTAGAATTCTGGTTCCCCCTTCTGGTCCATGGCCAGCATCCCACCTGGGGAATTAGATTTGTGTAGATGGTGTTTTATCTACAGAATGGTTCCAGTGGCGGCAGGGGGCCACTTCTTGTGATCTGGACAAAATACTTCTGCTATTGTAGTCCAAGACTGCATTAGCTTTTTTAGCTTATGTATCACATTGCTGGCTCATATTCAACCAGCATCCACTAGGGGTGTTTTTCCACTGTCACTAAAAGTACCCATTAAGTACCAATGGGTACTTAATGGCTACTTCTAGTGACAGTGGAAAAACACCCTAGAACTCCTAAATTGTTTTCAAGCCAAGTTGCATGATTATCAAGTCAAGTTTTCCTATTTGATCCCAAATTTGGAGAACTCATCTTAATGGGCATATGCTAAGACACAATAGGAGAAACTACAGGAGTTACTATGAAAATGGTAACACAAAACATGGTAGGATGGAAGAGAAATTCTGCATACTGTTACCCTACATTCAGCAAAATCGCTGGTGAAGGAAAGATGGCTTTCCTTTCTCTTCAGATGCACATTTAGTTCAAAGTTTTCAAAACACCAGTAACCAATATCAAGTCACTTAGTGTGGATGGGAAGCTATATAGTATTGAGGGAAAAGCACTCCTTGCGTTTAGAGCGATGGAAGCTATGGCTCTTCAGATGCTGTTGGCTCAGTTTCCATCATTTCTGCCCCTTGCTTGTGTTGTTGACCCTCACAGAAGTTGGAGGCCTATGACACCTGATTCCTTATCCCTACTTTGGATGTACAAATGCAATCACTTCCTTCAGGTTTGAATTAGATAGTTATACTTTTGCATCCGCTCAACATGGCTCACAGAAGAATAAAATCAAATTATAAATATCAAATTGTACAAAATATCATTAAACACAAATAAGAAAGACAAATTATGGGCAATGGAGGCAAAACTGGCAAATGTGTGTTCAACTTAAGGCCCAGCCCAAGAAATATAAGAAGAGACATTATTTTAATCGACTATCCATATTTTTGTCATGCTAAAATGAGGTTATGACCACTTTCAGCATTCACTATGTGTTTTTTAAAGTTACGGTATACACGTATTTTGTACCCCTCTCTCCCTTTAGAAGTAAAATCTTACCTCAGAATAAAAATAAAGCTCTCTTACCGGGCAATCTTATTGGTTTCCATGGCGCAGAATTTGGCACATAAGCATGCTTAGTTGCAGTAACAATCAGCTGCCTGCCCAGCTGATACTGAAACTTGATGAAGGCAGTGCCGTCTGCTCCTGAGGTTCCAGAGGCAATGGGAATCTGGTTGGTAAAAATCTCAATAAAGGCTTCGGTGACTGGCTGATGTGTGCTGGCATCACTTATGTGGACCTTCAGTGTCACTTCTGAAAGAAAAACAACAGCATTATTAACAGCTGGATAAGCCTTAGCCTTTCAAATTGGTTAATCTGTCATGGACAAATTATTTCGGCACTTTTTACTTGATAGGTTACCTCCTCTCATTTACATCTTCTTGGAAATGGATCATCTTCAGAAGCCCTTTCCTGGATACTCTTATCAAAGCATGTGAGGTAAATACGATACCCTCCCCTTTATACTTAGGTTTCAGTTACACTACAGAACTGAAATCTCAGAGTTTGAACATTAAACAACATTGGGAAGAAGAAGAGTTGGCTTTTATACCCTGCTTTCCTCACCCTTTAGGGAACTCAAAGCGATTGACAAACCTTCCATTCTTCTCCCCACAACAGTCACCCTGTGAGGTAGGCAGAACTGTGCACTCAGAAAGAGAGCTGTGACTAGCTCAAGGTCACCTAGGTGGCTTTGTGAAGGAGTGCAGACTTGAACCAGGAGATTACCAGGTAAGATTATGACACTCCAGCCATAAGATCAAATGGCACCTTAGTTACAGAAAGACCTCTTCAGAGAGACATGCCTTGGCACCTGTGCTTTGATATGTTACAAGGGTTTTTAATGTTTAAAAAGTGCATGCAGAGAAAAAGTCTGGGGCAGCTGTCAAGAGCTATTGATTTGCCTCCTTTACTGCTGGTTTTATGCTGCACTAAAATTTAGGCAAGCTTAAATCTATCTTAAGCACTCCAGACATTGTATGTACACCAGGGTTTCCTTAAGTATGGGTCATAACTAGTTCCTAATTCATATAAAAATTTAGGTGGGCTATAGCAGTAGTCCCCAACCTTTTTTGCACCAGGGACCGGCTTCAAGCAAGACCATTTTTCCATGGCCTGGCAGGCAGGGTGGAGTAGGGGCGAGTCTTTGGCCATATGGGGGCAGGATTATGGAGGCACCATGGACCGGCAAAAAACCCCCAACAGCCTGGTCCTGGTTGGCGGACCAGTAGTTGGGGACCCCTGGGCTACAGCAAATGTGCCAGCAGCTATGCAAGCACCAGCCCACCAATCGAAGCCCAACATACCACCTCCAAGCAGCAATTTAGACAGCAACAAGGCTGGACAGCTTTGAGGAAGGACTAGATAAAATTCATGGAATACAGGTGAATCAACGGCTACTAGAATGAGTGCCTCCACTTTACAGAGACAGGCAGGATGACTCTACAGGCCACTTGCAGGGAATTGAGAACATCATTCTGGTTTACACAGGGACCTAGCAATTGCTTCTGGGCTTGAGAATGCCCAGAAGCAATTGCTAGGTCCCTGTGTAAACCAGAATGATGGACTACATGGGCTGTGGCCTGCTCTAACAGGCCTCCTCTTAACAAGTAGCTACCTAGAATTAAGGTTCTTGCACACCTCCCCTTCTCCTCTTTGTTTGCCTCCTCCCATGATGCCAAGCAGCCACTGGTCTGCAACACAGAACCTGGCTTTGAAATAGCCTCCCAGCGGCAGTACACCAGACACCAAAATTACAGTATATGGTTTTTGTTGTCTGGTTAAAATGTACCTTCTCGCCCAGGCCATTCATTCCTAGTGGTCCTGCCAAGGTGGGATGGAGGAAGGGAGGTTGGATAGGTTATAAAGCTATATTCTTAAATGTTTTTGTAACTGTTTTATCATTTCTTGTGACCTGCCCTGGGACCTCCAAGCTGAAGGCCAGGATACAAATGCTACAAACACAGTTACAATCCTGTCAAAAACTGTCCAGACACAGGTAAGGGAAGCAAGTCTGAGCCACCACCCAAGCATATTCAGGCACTTCCTGGTTTCAATGCTTGTCTTGTGCAGTTATAGTTATGCCTCCAGTGGCCAACAGCCATCACATTGCTTCTTCCACTATCCAACAGTAAAGAAAGCAAGGGGACGGGAAGGTGGGAGATCAAATCTTTACCCTGTTGATTGCTGAGTTGTGAATTGTCAACGACTGGGAGCGCCCATGTAAATTATTTCCCCCTCAGCTCTAGTTAACAAGGATTTTCCCTGAGGTGGTACTTTGTGAGGAAGAGCTTAAAAAGCAGGTTGAATGCTTGGTATCTGGAAAGTGAAATTAGTTCTGGTGAACGTGCACACTCTATTTTCACTTGTAACAGAATTTGAACCACCCTGTCCACAGTGGCTTTATGAGGAAGGGTTTTAAAAGTCATCCAGCTAAACAGCTACTAGAAGACAAAAAAAGTGCTGGATCTACAATCAAAGTAAGACTTGCACTACAGATAAGTTGGTAAAGAAACAACAGAAAAACTCCAATAGATCTTTAGAGATCCTGACTTGCAATTGGATTAATTTCTCATTTGTAATCTCAATCATGAAATTCTCTAACACCATAATTGTTAATGCCATACAGAATAAATTTTGTTGATTCAGTTTGATCATGCTCTAGAATCCAGTATCAATGCTAAATCTGTGTTTCTATGGCTCCTGAACCTTATGTAACTTTATCCTTGCACAGTATGTCATTTGCAGCTTCATTCTTCCTCAGAACAACTAACTACTTGCCATCCAGATTTTTCAGCCTCCTACATATTCTCCACTCTCCAGAATGCCACCATGGCAACAGTATATGATTAAGAAACAACCATCCACATTCTTGTGTTCTATATCCAACAAAAATACTTCCACTGTTCCAGAGAACTAATACAATTTGCTATCTGCCATGCACACAGTCTCTGTCCCATATCTATCTCCCCCCAAACAATCTACAGGTTCTATCACTAATGTCTTTATCTCATTCATATTTCTGGAGAGCTCCCTTCCAGGTTTATCCACCTGACAGGTTAGGATGATAGGAAAGTGACTTTTGCTCCTAGCCTTGGAGCCCCTGGGGACCTTCATATTCTGGACAAGGCCCTCAAGAATCCATGCAGAATTTCAGCAGATTCTTAATTACAAAGACAGCAGAGAAACTTATGTTGCTTAATTCAAAGCTATCATGAACAGATCACACTGCATACATCAGAAAGACAGAGGACTCATCATCGTTGCCAATTCCCCGACCTTCCCCTAGTCATGATACCATAAAGAGAGAATCCTGCATTCATGCTCACAGGCACAGACATTCCTCTGCACACCTGCAGTTGTTAGGTGGACGAGTCTCCAGTTATGGAGCAAGTTGGCACTGCTGCAGGGAGACAGGGGTAGCATCCTGATCCGCCATTGAAAAAGATTCCCGTGTCTCCATTCTGGAGTGCAAAGATGCCATTTCCAAAGATCAATTGTGCCCTGCAAACATGTCACCTCCAACAGCCTCCAACATGTCCTGTCTGTAAAGGAGGTAGGGATGTCACTGCAAGGTGTCTGCTAGGATTGCAAGCAAAGATGTGGCAGCAACAGGCACTTTTACCAGCAGCTGTGCCTCTGTTTCAAAGCAGAGATGAAACCCTTGACTTACAGACTTTTCACTCACTTTTGATAACACTCTGAAATTGTTCACTGACAAGTGATGCCCTGTTTTAGCCAGACCTCCCTCCCTCCCTTTTTCTACCCTATTCCAAATCTCTGGTCAAACAGTCTCACATTCCTTGGGCCTCCCACATTCGCAGCTGGCAGAACTTGAACACCTCAATGCACAGGTATCTTTGGAAGTCTTCTAGCCACCAAAAGCTAAAATAAACATGTAGATCTTATAATCTTCTTAAAACAATAATGATGTAGCTTTTCATCAGTAATTTTGAACTGTGTCATGAAGTAACTGAATGGACAGTTCTGAGGGACCCATAATGCCATTCACTCTTACATCCATTTTGGTGGGGTTATGATCTACTGTGTTAAACTCTGGTTACAAATATGTATATTTAACTAATGAAACACGCCAGAAGGTTTGCAACCCTTCACTAGTTCCTCACATATCTGGACTACTATACTATCATAGCTTAAAATATTACAAGATTACTAACTTGACAATTCCAGCTCTCTCACTCAGAGTGACTCAGATATCCATTCTAAATTTAAAATGTGGTAGATGAAGAAGACACATCCTAGCTAAGAGCAACAGAACTGCAGGAGGTAGGTGGGGAGAGGCAAATCAAAATAGCTTTCTTTCAGAGTGTAGCTGACAGAAAAGTAGAGATTGCTAACAAGGAATTGCTACAGAAATCCTGCTCTCTTTAACAGCTTGCCTTTCCAGCTTGAAGGTGGTACTTTGACTCTTTTAAAGAGCACAGGCCTTTTTCTAGTATAAGAACTTCCTGTGTGTTCTTCCCAGAAAGTCACAAGAACTGGTCACCACTTAAAATTGACCTTTACAACTGAGACAATGGTTTAATTCCTGTTAAATTCCCAGATAGCCAGCTGCTTAAATGTTTACATGCTCCAAAGAAAAATGAAAGAAACTTAACCTCTTGTTTTCTGAAGCTAGATAGCCAGGTTATGAGTTGTTAGCACTGAGGCTTCCTTTGACTTGTTGATTCTGGAAAGCTGTGGAAAGTGAAATGACAAACACAAGGAGCCCTTCTCAACTGGGCCACAGCACATCTAATCCTGCATGCTGTCTTATAAAGTGGCCCACCAAATGCTTCTGGGCAATCTCAAGCATTAGTAACCTCATCCCGTACTTCTGTTACTAATAAATTTATACACTCCTCTTATTTGCTAACAGTATATATTCCCTATTTGTTCTATTAATTTCTGATTTGTTACTTGATTTCCATCTTCATCACATAAATCCTCAAGGTTTATATAATCTTTACTTTTCAACTCTTTATCATTCTTCCACTCATTATCTCATTCCTAGCATTATTTCTATCAGAATAAATTTAGAAAACTTGATAATTCTTTTTCCATTTCACACAACAAAATTTTGTTAATTTAAGAGGTTCAGTACATATTAATTTTTTTGTTCTCCATTTTCTGCCATTTTCTTTCAGCCCTTACCCATTAAGTGGGGACCATTAATGGGTACTTAATGGGTACTTCTAGTGACAGTGGAAAAACACTCCTTGATTAAATTCTATCTTCATTGCCCTTTGAAGTTGGAATGACAGAAAATATTTCTCCAATTTTGATATGTCCCATCCCCCCTGCTGCTGTTCTGCATATAATACAAGTTTTCTACCCCTGACACAATTCTTTACACTGTTACTCAGAAGCAAGACCAATTGAATGTACCTACTGTACTGATGTTTACTGCTCATTCATACTTGTTAAGAAACAAGTTACCACTTTCAAAGGGGACCATTTGGAACGTACATTTTGCTACATTTGACCATGGCCTTGTCCTAGGTGATCATCTGCTGAGAGGGGTAAAGCCCCTGCAGTTACACTGTTACAGGACATGGCCTGGACATGTGTATTAGATGGGGACATTAGACGAGTTCAGCTACAAATTAACTAGGAACATGGCACTTCAAAAACTCTCAAGAATGTGCAGACAACAGACAACACTGTAGATATCCAACAACTGAAAACACAATATAAGCCTGTTGCATTCAGCAATCTACAATCAACACACAATCCAACAATTACACTGCTTCTCCATAAGCCACAAGGAAATTATGCCTTACTTATTTTTACAACTTAGAGGGCACACTAAAATCACCATGTTTGTGTAAAATGAAGCCAGGTCAAGAGCAACTCTGTTTCTATTGCTAAATCTGTTCTCCTGGATAAAGAAAACAAAACTGTGGGTTATCATTTGGGAAGAAGCAAATCAAAGAAAGGGAAAAATTCAAAACCCACACTCCTTTCGGAATTCTTAACCTGATGGTTTAAGAACTAAGAAAACCA
The DNA here is from genome assembly GCA_023333525.1 of Aspidoscelis tigris stejnegeri. Classification (NCBI taxonomy): domain Eukaryota; kingdom Metazoa; phylum Chordata; class Lepidosauria; order Squamata; family Teiidae; genus Aspidoscelis; species Aspidoscelis tigris. The sequence continues at coordinate 48,110,865 of JALMGA010000008.1, forward strand.
TCAGAGCTTATGAGATGAATCTTGTTTGCTCCATCTGTTTGGCAAACTCCAGTTTCCCCCATTTAAAACATGTTTCTTAAAAACTTGGACTTGACAATGAAATGTCCCAAAGCACCAACTTGAAGCCATCACTTGGCAAGTACTGAGGTTAAGACAAACTTTAATGTATTGAACACTAAGCTGTATGCTTTCAATGCAGGCCCAGAATGTGTTTAAATAACAAATGCTCCACATGATGTTTGCCTCAAGGCTTTCCAGGTGGGATCAATCCTGACTTCCAAGAACACTTTCTTTATGGGAATACAGAACCACAAGCAGCATAAACATGGCTTACATGTAGGATGAAGCCACCTCATGCTTATGTATTTTTTTCCGTACATGCCCTTGTGTAGAAAAATCTTCAAAACTCCCAATCAACATTAATTTCAGTCAAATAATATTCAGCCTAATACAAAGGCTTACAGATAATCCATCAATATGCACAGAGCCAACTAGTAGAAAAATGGCATCTAAAAGACAAAAAAAGAGTCAAATGAAAACACAAGGTTAAAAAGGAGCCCTTAATTAAAAGTGAAGGATGTACTGGTTTTCCTACATTTATAGCTTCATTTTCTACCATTATGGTACCAAAGACAGTATATACCCAATGCTCTGCAGACTTTCCATCCATGTTCTTACTAGGACAAGAGTTTCTTCACTTTCTTGGACCCTCAGACCTTCCCAAAGAATACTGCCAAGAGGAAAAACTACTGACTGTCAGTTGGGTAAGGAAGTCAGATGGCAAACAGAAGCAGGAGAGCAAAGGAACCATAGCCCACAAAAGGGGAAGGCTGGTATCTAGTCATATGAAGGCTCAGGATGGCAGAAAAGTATGGTGATGTGGTCCTTGCATATAACTTGTATCCCTAAATGTGCCAACATGGTATAGTAGGAATAGGGGAATCTAACTCACAGGATAATCTTAGGCCAGTTACTGTTTGAAGGTAAGTTGAGGGGAAGAGAATGCATTTATACAGCTTTGAGGTAAGCAGGAAATAAAGAGTATAATGATGATGATGAAGACAGTATCATTAAATGCAGGCAAGTCTCCTGAAAACCAGTTTCATTCTTTCTTTGCAGTGGGAAGATATAAGAGGCATTGTAGGGGAAATTTTTCAACTAGCGCAGTGAGAGGATTGGACTGCGAGCAGAGCCAGTGAACGATGCACCCTGTGCAATACACAAGGATTTTCTCATTCAAGGAAGACAAAAGAACTGGAAAATGAAGAGTGGTTGCAGCTCAGTAGTGAAGAATTTGCTCTGTATGTTGAAAGTCCCAGATTCAATCTGCAGCATATTGCCAGAAGAAGTCAATGGAAAACAAATGTTCACTTTTACATTATTATGCTTGCACTTATGTAGGTTCTACAGAGTTCGCACACCCACCAGTCACCTACAGAGGTCCTATAAAAAAGGCGTTTAACTTAAGCAGCTTGTTTTGACAGCCCTGTGCTTTAAATGCTTTTTAAAGAGCATCTCTGGCAAGAAATTGCATGCAGGTAAATGGGCTTGCAGAGAAGGAACTGTTTGTTCCAATGCATGCTATCCATCTGGTCTATCCTAGTATTAATAAGGTCCAATACTCATAAGCTTCCAAGATCAGATAAGCTCTGCAATTTCTGAAGAACCAGCAGGAACATTTGTTCTATTAGTGTGGATATTTGGGAACTGGGATTTTGGTGCTTCTGAGACTGCCCATTTCCTCTCTCAATAATGAGACAATGGTAATCATGTAACTGCTCTGGTGAAAAGTCAATCCTATCTGTAACTATCTGATTTGGTAACAGAATGTTTGAGATAAACGCTACAAGAGACTAGGTACAAGACAATGACTAAGTCTGTAATTCTAATCTCGCTTTCCTGGGAGAAAGCACCACTGAGCACAGTAAGGCATGGATACTATTCCAATGTGATGTATCAATGGCTACTAGAACAGCACTCAGCAACATACAACATAACATCAATTCCTATATTTTGAACCTCTAATTTGCATGATGAAATTTGACAACGGCACTGTCCTGCCCTATGTTCCCCACTTGCCAGTTCGTGTAGAAGCCGCCTCAGACTTGGTTGGGTTGAGTGTGAACCACCCCAAGGCCTTCAGATGCAGGGTGGGATAAAAACAGAAATAAATCATTCAGTTCACAATTTTTGTTTAAATGCAGTTGAAAAATACATGAATTGTATAGTCATGTTTTCAATATTAAGCCGTAGCTACTGGATCTGCATGCAGTTCATCCAACAGTATTCTTACCATAACTGTGTACTGTTAACTGCACTCTATGGAATATTCTTCAACAAGTCTTTGTGGTCCTTTTTCTTGGTAATTTAAAACCGAATCTGCACCTGACTCTCAACAGCACTTAAATGATGTATATTTTAAGAACTCTGTAAATGCAAAGCTGTATCACAAATCAGGCAGAAGGGATCACAAGCAATGTCAGATCCCTTTCAAAATAAAGAGCCTCATGAGAAGTACAAGGATGGACAAGCAAAAAGCAGCATTTTGATTATTTAGGAAGCTGTTACACACTAGTCCAGATAATCTGACCATGGTCTCCTATGTAAAACTTATCTATATTGAATCTAGCTGTATACTGCAGAATATCAGATAGAAATGGCTTTCCCATAATCCTTTTGTTTTGCTTTTCCCACCTCCTCTGTCAGTGACAGTATAACAGTCTCTTCCCATTTCAAAAACTACACACATATTCTCATTGCTATTCAAAAGCAAATACCAGAGATCTGCAACTCCTCAGAGATTGACAGTCATTTTTACTGCCACAATGAATTCCTGAATTTTGCAGATGAAGCAATGGTAAAACTAAATAAGAACTAGAAACAAGCTAACCAACATCAGATAGTTTCCACAATGCTCCCTGCACTTTGAAAGTTAGCTCATGCATTAATTTTCTTTCTAAAAAATAATATAAATATATTACAAGGTGGCGTTCCTATTATAGAAGCATGCACCTGTCAAGCGTCCCCTGATATCCATGAGAGGACTTCAGTCCACTAAAATGAGGGCTATAACCAGCATCAGAAGTTCTACACAGAAAAGGAATGCACTTAATACCTGCATAAATACCTTCAAGATTAAGATGACTGTCAAGGATGACTATGGCACCATTAATATGATGCTGATTTGCAGTGGGATCTGGGGCAGAATGTGATGGATATGCCATGGCTGCAAGACAGCCCCAAATAAACATCTAAGGACTTGTTGCTGAGCCTAGGACCTTGAGGATCTTCCACACAAAATTACTGCTTGGGACTAGAAATATGGCCAGAAATTGGTAATTTTATAGTCCATCCAATTGAGTTTGGGGGAAAATTTAAGTCCTCCTATCACCTCTTTGTATTCCCTCCTTCCATGTATCCACACAAGGTGTGTGGAGGTAATCTTATGGATGGGAATAGCACAGAAGTAGTTTCTTCCACTTTCCCATTATACAACTCCTGCTGCAGGATGAGGAGATAAGAGGGTCAAATCTTTGCCCTCTCTCTGAGTTAGCTACTCAACCTTGCAAGTGGCTGTGTGGATGGATTCTAAGATAAAACAGAGACCTACTTTTGCTGAGCTGACGGCTTCTACTCAAATACTAGTGTCATCTGGACAGGGGATAGAGGAGTCTAGAAGCAGAAAAATCTATGGGCATGTTGCTCCCCACTCTTGTGGGATACAGCATTTCTGGATTGATATTAAGATCAACCTTAAAGACAGGGCCTATTTCTGGTGCTATGTGGAATATGTCAGCTTGGAGAAACCTGTCAAATTCACTGTGGAAGAGCCCCAAAGATAGCTTCACGTGTGAAGGAATAATTTTAGATCTTTCAGCTCAGAAAAATAAATCTGAATGCCGCGGTCCTAACATCACTGCTTTAGAAGATAGCACTGCTGAGTACTGGCCAACTTACTCAAAGTAAAGAAAGGTTTTGCCTGGAATTTTTAAAATAAATCCTTTGCCTTAATTGGTCCACATGGCTAATCTACCAGCATTTTGAAAAGACGCAAATCTGGTGGCCATTCCCAGCCTGGTGCCTTCTAGGATTATTTCTTAACTATCCGAAAACACCAGGATGATAACATTTGGTTTGTTGTTTCCAGTTCTGCACTTCAGGGTGCTCCTGGGTGAGGAATTTCCTCACATGCCTTCCTTGTGTTTGTTTAGATTATTCTGTTGAACGAATTCTGTTAGCTCACATTCCTAGCTGTTAATTCTTCTAATGGCATAAAGATGTTATAGTTGGCAAGAAAACTGTGGTCTTGATGGGCTTTTAGCTTAATTCACTGATGGGCATTATATAGTGAATATATGAATCTTTCATTTTAATTACAAATCCTTCCCACCCACTGCTTTTAATTGTTCTAATTGTATTGTATTTAACCATAATGTATCTTAATTCACTTAGGTGCTGGGCATGGGTGATGGTTTGCTTTGTTTTGGGGGGTTTGTTTTGTAAACCAGTCTGACATCCCAAGATGAAAAGTACTGCAAAAATATTTTAAGTAAATAATTTTTTAAAATAAAACTATTCTTTGTACTCACAACAATCACCCCTAATTTATGGAACTCTGTATAAAACTTTAAAATAATGTTTCCCACTTCTCTTGATTTGATGCCTTCCTTCTTAATCCTACTCACATGGGAAGAACATGGGATTCCACTTTTAATCCTACAATTACATTTCTTTCTGGGTCTCACAAGACCTACTTTGGCTTGAAACCATAAGACTCTTTCACAATTTTATGTTTACCACATGTCCACAAAAACACACCCATAGGTAATTTTTCATATAAAGCCCTAAGAAGCTTGTTTTGACTTGGGGTACATCCAGACAGGGTTAAAATGCATGTGGAATGTGCTTCAACTTTCAAGTTGACAGACAAGTTTAAGATTCTCCACAATATTTGTGTATTCTGATATTCTGCATTTTCTCATGTGTTTGAGTCAACTGCAAGAACTCAGCTTCCTCTGAGAATGTGCAAACCTATCAGAGCCCACCATGCAGGGAGGGGCTGAGTGCCTGAACAGAAGAATCTTCACTGCTGTGACATCTAAAATGCAGGCTATCATCTATAGGTGAGGCGGAGCCATTTTCCTCACAGGAGCACTTTTACTTCAGACTACACATAAACTATTTTTAATGTTTGTGAGTTATTTTTGTGGCTCATATCCTGCCTTGAGATATTCATACGAACTACAAACTAAAAACATAAGGAAAACGTTGGTAACTGACTGGCATTGCCCTTTAGGGATATGCACAAACTTTTTTTGTATCTGATTCGTATTGAATTGAATTCAAGAAAATTCATATTCGTTTTAATAATCTCCTTTGAATCCCATATGAATGCATACGGATCCTATATACAAATTCATACGAAAAGTATGCTGATCCTATACAAATGCATATGAATAGCATACAGATCTCCCATATGAATAGCATATGGATCCCATAGAAATGCAAACAGCATACAGATCCTATATATGAACCCCATATGAAGCTTCATACGAATGTATCAAAACATTTGATTCAATTTGAATGTCAGTCTTCAAATGTGCCAACATTCGATTTGAATTCGAACATCCGAATTTGGCCAAATTCGGCCAATATTTCAAATGTTACAAATATTTGAGCATATTCATCATCAACAACAACTTTATTACAGTCACAAACCAATACAATTTAAGTCTGCAACCCATCATATCACTAGTTAGTGTCACCTTTGCTAAGAGAAAATTAAGTTTTAAGAGCTTTCCCCTAATAGGCATGGATCCAATGCAAGATTTGGCAATGAATACAGGAATTATTTTCTTTCAGGACAACTAAAAGGAACTGATAAAAAAAATATTAATAGTACAGCTTTATAAGTCAATGAGACACCAATTTATGGCTGTTTGTAAAAAGGTGTTGAACTGTCTTCTAATTTGTTAATTGCACAGATGGAGTATTGGAAACACAACAAAAGCTTACAACATATCAGTTGGAAAAATAATGGTGGGGACATAAAAGGTTGTTGAAAATCGCGATATGATGGAATTTTAAAATTCAAACAGATAAACAGCTGGATCATAATAGGCCTGACATTACGGGTTGATAAAAGTCACAGTTAATAAACGTCGCTACTCCAGGACAGAGGAAAATTATAGAAAAGAATTGGAGATGACAAAATGCCAGGATCTACAAACTGAAAAAGACGTCTCTTCTTGTTGTTCTGCCTGGACTGGCAGAAAGATTCAAATTTTCATCATACGGTGCAGCGAGTGTCCTCTTACCAGCATTAAGGTAAGTGCGCAGCAGTGATCTGATAATGTGCTGCAGTGACGATCCATAGATCGTCATGTGTGAAACCTGGATCGCAACTGTACATTCTGCTGCACAGTATAAACAAGTCTGGATGCAGCCTGTCTGAAGACACCCCAAGGCTTGTCTTCCAGACCCCCTTCCCCAACATAAATTTTAAACAGTATAATCAAATATTATTTAAGATAATTTTATTCTGCTTGTTATCTCTCAAACATCAGGTAACAATAAGCAAAAGGACTGGACTTCAGAAAAGAAGAGGAGGTGATGGATGACAGGAAATACCAGATTCAGAAATGTTTTTTGCATGTTTCATTTTCCATTTTGTTGTTATTGCTGTAACCTGTCCTGAGACCTTCAGGTATATTGGGGATGGGGGGAGGGATAGACACAGACACACACAATTTGCCATTACCTTCTTTTAGGGACATGGCAAGGACTTAATTCCTGTTTTCCAGAGAGTTATTCTACCTCTAAGCTACGGCCATGTCCACTTATCTGGAGACTTGAAACCTGATGTGACTATGGCCCCGTCCCCAAGCACTTTTGGTGCAGTGCCAAGCGCCCATCTGGCACTGGGCATCCACATGGGATTTGGATTTGGCAAGTGAAAAGCATACCGAGTCCCCTCAAACAGCACTAACTGGGTGCCAAATTTGATACCTCAAAAAAGAAGTCCTGGCGCTGTTTGGGTAGCCAGCACGCATTGCTCAGCGAGCCGGGATTGCACATGGGGATGCTTACGGATGAATGGGGAGGAGATTTGCAAACATTGGGAGATGGAGTGTGCTTGCTATCCTGACTATTGAAGATCACAGCCAGAGTTTTAAAAATGCCGATCGCAAAGGCAGGCTGGAGAACAGCTTTTTAAAAATTTTCTGTCGCTTCAGCAGAAGTAATTCCAACCCGGTTTCAGAATGCCAAGGCAGGCTGCATAATGGCTTGATTTTTGTTGCACTTGCAGCCCCCATTTTCTGATTGTGAAGGCAATAATAAAAAGAGTCTTGATTTTAAAATTGACAGGCACTCCCACGGTCCCGGGTGGAACAAGGTGCGCAAAAGTGTTCAAGCACCTACTGCCGCTAGCAGCTTTTCATTGATCTTTTATGAATAGGCTTTGTCAATGCAGCTTTATTTAATGAATGGAGCATTATTTTATGAATGAAAGTGTAGTTATTTTTATGAATGAAGCTTGTTTCCGTGCCTCCCACCCCAGTCCTGCCTGTCCGTGCCGCTAAGGGAGGGGGTGAGCACAGAGGTGAGCTGATGAGAATCTAGCTGCGGCTGATGAGAATCCGGCCACCAATGAGGAGAGAGGGGGCGGAGAGGAGGAGGCACGGCTCCCCCTTACCAGGGTTTGGCACGCTTTGCATGAGGATGCCACCAGCAGTGCCAAACCGGTGCCTGTCCCACACTGCCAGGAATGACATGTGGATGCACGAAATACATGCCCGGTACTGCGCCTGGCCCCTGTGTGCCCAAAGAGCACCCAAAGGGTGCTAACTGGCCACCCTGGGGATGCGTCCTATGGGTGTTTTTCCATTAGCACTAAGTACCCATTGAAGCACCCATTAAGGACCCATTTGGCTGAGAGCTGGATGACCCCATTTCCACTACAAGCCCCATTAGAGACACATTTGTTTCCACCACAGCTAGAGAAATCTGGATCATATGGGTCCTTCAGGGCCTATAATCCATATTTCATGTAGACCCCATTAAAGGGGTCTACAATGAGGTCTTCAGCCATAAAATCTGGATTACAGGGAGCCTCTTTCCACTACAATTGGGCAATGGGGTCTAAAGGAGGCTTGGGGGAGGGGACATCCATGGGGATGTACCCCAAAATCAAAACTTTGAAGTCCCTCTGAAGTCCCTCCAAAGTTGCCTTTGGAGATTAGCAAAAGTTCTGCAGAGAAACCCCTTGCGAGAACAATGCCGCTGTCAAGCGCTCTGGAGCCTTTGCAATCTGCACTGTCCTCACAAGGGATTTTTCTGAGGAGCCTTTGCTAAGCTCCGAAGGCAACTTCAGAGATTGCACCCTCTGTCCCCCAAAACACCTGGGGTGACAGGCACACCCCTTGTGGGTAGATTTGATTTGCAAATGGGTGCTCTGGTGTTTCCACAGCAGGCAGGCTAGCATCCATTGCTATTGGATGCGAGATCACCCATGGAGACACATTGGGTACTTCGCTTAATCCGAGCTATTAGATCCGGATTAAGGGAAGTACCTATTCCTTAGATCCAGATCTTCTTAGATTCAGATCAAAGGAGCTCAGTGGAAAAATACCCATTGTTGTAGGCTGCATTACCAGCACGAGTTAACAAAAGATAAAATAGAGTGAGACAAGTTCCCTGAGATCACAAACCATTTTCAATGAATAATGAAAGCCTACTCTAACACTCAAATAAGCTGGTACTTAGGAAAGCTAGAGTACAATACTGCCTAGCCATCATTTATGTGGTTTTAACTTGTCCGATCTCTCAAAAAAATATTGCCCAGCAATGCTGTCTATTCATACAGCTGTATCCCAATGTGAACAGATTTGGAATATTCAACTACAAGTATCTAAATCTGTTCCAGTGAAGGAAATCAAATCAAACAGGGTGCTTCTTCAGTTCCATTTACTTCACAGATGCCAAAGAAAGCATAATAATTTGAAGGAGTTTTATAACTGTAATGTTTATTTCACATTCTTTATTACTGATGTAAGAAGCCACAACAGAAGAATAAAAGAAGAAGAGTTGGCTTTTGTACCCTACTTTTCTCACACTTTTACGGGGACTCAGAGGCCGACAAATCTTGTTGTTCTTCCCACAACAATTTGTGAGGTAGGTGCGGCTACAAGAGCACAGAAGAGAGCTGTGACTAGCCCAATGCCACCTAGGTGGCTTTGTGTTGGCACTGCAGAATCAAACCAGGAGACTACAAGATAAGAGTCCAACACTCTAGCCACATGACCAAACTGTCTTACATGCAACATTCTAATTACGCTCAATCCCAGTTTAACAGGCCAGAGATGGACAAAATGAGATGCTATTTTCAATAACAAATGACAAGCCTTCAGTATAGTCTGCAATATGGCATGCTCCACTATCCTCTGAGGCCCTTTCTACACTGGGCTTTATTCTGGATTACATCCCAAAATAGTAGTCTGCTGTTCAGTGGCTGGTTACTACTGCAGAAAACAAAAAACCTAGTGGGGCCTGTCTGCACTAGCATGTGGACAACAGCACCCTATTTGAGGATGTAATCCAGAATAAGACCCCACATGTAAAGAGCCAATTCTACAAGCACAATCAGTGCAAATGCAAAAGACTTTAAAAATTTTCACATTAAAAATTGTAAAATGTATATTTCATGTATAAATTTTACATTTCATTGAAACTTGTTAGCTGCTTTAGGTCTGAATTGAATGTACAAACTTTAGTTCCACCGAAAAGCTTATTTCCTTAGCTTCCAATCAAACAATCTCCAACAGATAAGAAATACTGTTACCAAAGTGTTCCTGGGCTTTGTCAGTTTATTTTGTCAAACTCCTAAGAAAACATCTTACATGTATCTGTGCTTCTTCATGTATTATTTAAGACATGGGGAATGAAGTAGTGGAAGAATGTAGGGGAATGGAAGTTTAGACAGCATTAAAGCTTCCCGAACAGAAAGAATTTAGTACTTCCCTTTCTACAGACATCATAGACTGATGGATTGATTCTCCATGAAAGGTGTTTTGGAGTAAGCGTATTAGGACTGGGCTGCTGGTAAGATTTCTCTTGCGAGTCTTCATAGTTACAAATGAATTTGCACTTCAGACAAGAATCTCAATAACAATTATTTCTGGCAAAATGTGAATTCACTTAATCACTCCTTGAATCAACGAGCATATGGACTGTAACTGTTGGTGAAATCAATCTAAGAGCAGAAACTGATAAGGATAAATGGGAAAAAGTACTGGAACAGATGAAAATTAGAAGGGGGGACACAACCCAACAAAGATTGGTGAACATGATTTTAAGCTTTGGAAATTGGAAGAGGGTTGGGTTAAGACCCTCTTAGTCTTTACGCACTAGCAGATACTGCTGAAAACCTCAACCTTGCAAGACTCTCGCTCTCAGCCAGAAAATCTGCAGTACAGGGAATGAACTTAACTATTATTTTAAGTATCTACAAAAAGTGTGCTTCCCCCCCTTTTTTTTGCAAGCAATGTACTGTGTAAGTTTGGCATAGTTTGGCTAGAATTGTCTTCTTTCAGGTACTTTTATTGTTTTAGTCTGTTCATTTTAATTGTGTTTTTTAATCAGTTTTATTGTTTTGGGGTACGGAGCAGAATACAAATACAACTAAATAAATAAATACAGCATGTGCAGTGCACAAAATATAAGCAAGCCCTTTGTCTAGACAGCATATCCTCCCCGAACACCAGTGACCTAGCCAATCTAATCCCTTTGCAAAATGGCTTTATGAGAATAATGAGATTAAAACATATTTTTAGAAGAGGAAGCTTCAGTCACTTCTTTAATAAGAGTCCTACACCATAAAAAGCTCAGCATCAGTTTCCACTTCCACCAACTGGTTCCTGTACCAAGACAATAAAATCCTGAATCAGCACAGCACACAATGCACAGGTACCACAAAACAGCATTATTTAACTATTCAGCTCATAATCCTTGACAACCACAGCCATAAGCAATCTTGAAGCCATTCTTAATTATCCTCACATACTGTTTTGAATCTCCTGGAGCGTGGGCACAATCCAGTCTTTGTTCATAGTGTATCAGAGGACAAAGTTCAAGCTTCTGACTTTGCCTTCACAAAGATGTATTAAAGGAAGAAGTTTGGTACCACTTAAGCATGGATTTGTGGTGACAAAAAACCTGGGTTGATTAAAAAATAAGCTGAACTAAATGAGCTACCTGGATTTTTCCACTACTTCCTAACACCCTAGCTCGAGGAATTTCTCTCTTCTGTAGCCCAATTTATGATTGTGGATCTCACTAAAATGGAAAACACAGGTACCCGTACATACATCATGCTATTAAACCAGATTACTTTTAATATTAGAAGGTGTAAAAATGCACACAAGTAATCCGATCAAATAAACATACCAGTAAATGAATCTCAAAATTTTCCTAAGGTGAAGAATCATTGTAGCACAATACTGTACAAAGATATACACACCAAAGTATGTGGTTGCTTAAAGCACAGGAGCCAAATATCTCATTCTTTTTTACTACCCTTTAAGGATGGGCTGGGTAAACATTTACTGCATACAGAAGAAAAGGCATTTACATAGTTAGAGATATACAAATTGTGTGCAGGGAAAGCAAACATCTGGAACCACAAAGTTTTGAAGGGATGCTTGTAATAACCACCTCAGAAGCTGAAGATGGGGTTTCCAACAATACTGAGGAAATTGAATTACTGCCAAAGAAGCTACGTTTTCTATACACAGGTTTTAGACCTATTTAACGGCACACTGTGACTTTTACTGAGATAACAGTAGGAACCATTTTGTACAGAATGTTTTTAAAGAGCATCTCCATGACATTATACATCCTATTTAGCGTACCACAGATGTGCCAGCAAGCTGATTCATTTACTGATTTTGCTCATGTGCTAGATATGAGTTTCAATCACACACATATTTAGGCTTAGAGACAGCCAGAGGGTAGGTATATTCCACCTGACAGATCTGGGGTGACAGAATTCAGTCAGTATACTTGCCTAGAAACAGTCACATGACTGAACCACTATAAGGAAATGCAATAGGCTCATTCTAATGTGCCCTCTAACTTTGCCTGTCACTGTGTGGAGGTTGTGTCAATTTGCATGATAAACAAAAAGGTCTTGATGAAAAAGCCTCCATTTTTTATTTCTAGGAATTAGCTTGTTCATTAAAAATAGTGTGTGAATAGCGATGATACCAGTGAACTACAAATACCAGTTAAAGGCACACTGCATGATTTCTTAAAAGAAAATGCATATTGCTCTGCATAGTTAAGTACTTGAGCAATAAACAGCAGTAAAAAATAATATCTACCAAAACAGAAGAGCAATATAGACTAAAAGTAAACAGAGACTTTGGGTGTTTTTCAACTGTCAATAGAAGTACCCATTAAGTACCCATTAATGGGTACAAAAATGCCATTTCGTACCCATTAATGGGTACTTAATGGGTACTTTTAGTGACAGTGGAAAAACACCCTTTTACTGCTGACTGATGCATGCCTTCATCTACAGATAATATGCCCTCAGCAGGGAAAACCTTTACATGGAAAGCCAACACCTGTTGAATTTCCACAGGGAAGCAACTCCACAGGCAGAAATGTCCCCTCTCTTGGTTGACACCAGATGGGCTTCTGCAAGTGCCAGTTCAACCAGAAAAGCTTAGCCATGCATCTCAGAAACCAGGCAGATACATTCTATATGGGAAGGAGGTGTTTCATCTGGCAGTTTGTTTCAATTATGGGTTTTATAGCTGAACAATAAAATACTAAACATACCTTGATGTTTCCAGGTTAAAACTCGATTATATTTTCATTTAATTATCCTTGCATTTTGATTTGTGAGCAGATCACTGTTCTGACTAATCTGCAGAAAGCACAATCATGTTATGCAGACATATAGCTAGATCAGAAAAGCCTCCTTGCAGAGAAAGGAAGATGGATCTCTCACATACTCTGCAGCGTGAGACAAAAAAAAATATGCTAACCAAATACTCCAAAAGGGCTCCCAATGCTTCGTGCCCCAGCTGAAAAAGCTGGGCTAGCGCAATGATAGCTACAGTTGTTTTATTACTGCATATTAATATTGGTATCTTTATTTGGTCTGATTGTTTTATGAGGTGTTGCCATCTAAACACAGTAGATAAATTTCTTCTGTTTTATTTCCCCTCGATTTTAACTGCTTTTCATTATCTGCTTATTGCTCACTATCCTGAGACTTTCATGCAGGGTGATATAGAATTCAGTAAGCACAAATACAAATAAGTACACAAGAACATAAGAGGAACCCTGCTGGATCAGGCTACAGCCCATCTAGTCCAGCATTCTGTCGCACAGACAAGGGCAAACCTTCTCCTGCTCTTGAATCCCAGCAAATGTCCTTAGAAGCATTGTGCTTGTCCCCCCAGCCTGAAAGATGTACTTAGGCACCCATTCTAGTAGTCAGTGATTCACTCATTGTCCATAAACCTGTCTAACCCTTCCTTAAAGCCATCTAGGCTGGTAGCTGTTACCACCTCTTCTGGCAGCTAATTCCATAAACCAATGAACCTCTGAGTGAAGAAATACTTCCCCTTGTCTCATCCGACTCTCCTACCCATCAGCTTCACAGAGTGCCCCCTGGTTCTAGTGTTGTGTGATAGAGAAAAGAAATTTCCTCTGCCTACCTTTTCTATACCGTGCATGATTTTATATACTTCAATCAGGTCCCCTCTTAAATGCCGTCTTTCCAGACATGGAGGACAGGTTTAGAATGACTGTGCACCTTGCACCAGCAATGGAAGCCATATGCTTTTAATAAGAAACTTCTAAATTAATGTAAGTATTAGAGCACTTATGTTCTTCCCAGACTTCTCAAAAGGACCTGCATGAGCCACTGTAAACAAACTGGGTGGATCACTAGTGCAATGCAATATTTTCTTGTATACTACAGGAGATCAGTAAGTCAAGATGAGACAGATTTTCAATGAATTTCAATAGGCTGCAGTTATAATTTGCATTAATCTCTCTGTCCTACGGACCACAAGAGCATTAAAATTCAGTGCAGGCTTTTCTTGGCCATAGGAGGCAGGAGCAGATGTGAATTTTAGCCTACATGAAAAACAAAAATAGCCAAACTACTCCTCCAGAAGTAAGACAAAAAGAGCAGTCCTATATTTTACATAACGTGGAGACCACACTTGAAGTATCTGCAAAAATATGTGGTCATGTTACACTGGATTCTCACCCATTTTGATCATGGTTAGGCTAAATTAATAATGAGAGATTGCCAGAACAATAATGTGAATCTACTGCTAGTCAGCCAGGTTTCCTTTCATAAACCACACCTTCTCTCTTTCCCCAATACTTTTATGTATTTATTGATGGATATAGTCCAGATTAACTTCATAGATTTAGAGAATTGCTGTCTCTGAGAACTGGGGGGGAGAGAGAGACAGACAGACCACACACACACAAAAAAAAAAAATTTCCTCATATGAAAAACCTGTTTGCATACATTTGTATATCTATTTACTTATCTTCCATATTCCTATATCCTGGAAGTCAAGGCTACGTAGGTGGGTTTCCCATTCTTTCTTCCATGCCATTTGCGCTCTTATTTGTCTATCATTACCTGATTTTTTTAAAAAAGGATTGCCTTTAAAAAGTTCAATTTTCCAGAAAATCTAACTGTTTGTCCCTCATGAAAACTTTGGTGCTCCTCAAGCACAAATATCAAAGACACTGGGCAGCTAAGACTAGATGCACTGGAGTACTTCAGTGGAATACCGTTGGTTTAATTTTACACCAGTCATCTCAGGAAATGGTGCCTGAAGGGATATGTAACCTTGGAAATGAACTTCAATCTGTCATTTTTGAGCTACGGTTGATAAAATGCAGGCTCAAGTGGAAGCTGGATATGAACACAATGCCAAGGGCAGAGGATGGAGATAATGACAATGAGGGCGATTAGCAGCCAAGGCTCAAGGAAAAACAAACTTACAAACAAAAGAAGTCCCTAACACATCATTATGGCTCCTACTACTGGATTCGTTTTCTAATTTTGTGGTGGTGGTGACGAAAGGTCTTCATCTTTTTGTTTTGCTTCATTTTCTTCCTTTAGGACATCTGTATTTTCCGGTTGCATGCCTTATCAGGATCTTTTGGCAGTAGGTTAACAAAGCTGCACTCCGAAAGTTATTGGCTGGAGCAACTGGACTTATAATACACATGAGTTGTGCATTATCCTGGACTCCAGCTGGAAAGAAGGAAGGTAGTAATCGACAATGTATAAACCAGGAGAGGCCACCTCAATCCACTGGTCTTATTTTTGCCAGCACCACTATTGCCTGGGCTTAAGATAGGGGTGGGACACCTACCTTGGGCCAACACTTCTTCAGATTTAACAGCTGCATAGATGCTGTACACATCTGCTGATGACAAGACTGCCTGGCAGCTGCTTTTTCAACATGTATACAATGTTCAATTCCCATTAACTTTTCACAGGGAATTCCACATATGCCAAGCCAGCTATACCAATGAATAGAGATTTAGAATTGTGCTGTAAGAAATTTACCAATGCCTGACTGCTTTACTTGTTTCTAACCTTGTGATTTTTACTGTTTTTTAAAGCCTCTTTCAGTTTTAATTTGGCTTAGAAATGAAGGATCTTAACATCTACATAAACAAGCAGCCATAAACCTCTTATCTCACTTCAGAGTAACTCTACTTTGCTAGGGTCCATCTAATTACTGAGCATTTTTCCAACTCTTGCCTACTACTTTAGCTTCCTTAATGAACATTAAACAGAACAGATTTCTAGAGATAACAGGAACTGCTTTCTATTCCACCAAAGTTCAGCTTGAAAAATGTTGACTTATTTCCTGTCTTTTGTTCTGTGCGCCTTCTCTCCTGACTACTTTAAGAATGTTTTCCACATAAAGTTTTCCACTTGCCTTCCCTTACCAAAGGTCTTATTTGTCATCTTGTGGGAATGATTTTTTTTTATAGCCATGCCATAAAATAATGCTTGGAGAGTCCCTTAATACCTATCCAGGAACCATCATGGAATGGTCAACAGTCCATGGAGTTTACTACCATAAGAGGTGGTGACAGCAACCAGTCTGAACAGTTTTAAGAAGGGATTACATAAATTCACAGAGGACAAGTGTATCTAGGTTGAACTGATGCCTCCAGGTTGAAGAGACAGGTGGGACGCCCCTCAAGACCATTTGCAGGGAACTGAGAGCAAGTGAAAGCTTTGCCTTTGTCTTCTGCTTGAAGCCAAAAAGCAACTCAGTAATGGCCCCTAGGCCAGTGATGGCCAACCTATGACATGCGTGTCACAGGTGACACGCCAAGCCCTTTTGGGTGACACACATGGTCACCCTGGCACCTGAGCATGTAGTGCTTGCTTGTTCTTGAAGTGTACGAAATACCAACTTTCAATTGAAGATTTAGCAAACTAAATTCAGCAACAAAAGTCACTAATGTAAAGAATTGTTTGTTGTTGCTTTTAATAAAATACATATATCAAAAATATAACTTTTTTACTAGAGCTACAAATATCACAAAATTATGGATATTTCTAGATGTGACACAGCACCCGAGTTAAGCTAGGTTTTCTTGTGAATTTTGACACACCGAGCTCAAAAGATTCTCCATCACTGCCCTAGGCTATGAAACAGTTTCCCCCTTGGGGTGTGTCAGGCTCCTTCTCTGATTAGGTTCAGGAAGGCGGTGAGGACGCACCTCTTCGCTGAGGCCTTTGGCTAGATGTTGGTCATGTTTGCCCCCCACTGCAAATGCTACTATTTTAACTGATACTGTGCTGGTTTTTAATGTGTTGGTTTTAAATGTTAATATGGATGGTTTTGTTTTGTTATGCTGGATTTTAAAAGCTGTTACCCACCCTGAGACCTTCGGGTATAGGGTGGGATATAAATATAAATAAATAAATAAACTGGTGGGCCACTATTATTGAGACAGGATGCTGGATTAGAAGGGCTATGGCTGGATCCAGCAGGGATACTCTTATGTTCTTAATGGAAGGATTCAGAATCAAATGGCCAGTCAGGTGTCCTTGAGCCAAAAGATCTCTTTCATCCAAGCCTACCCTACAAAGGTTGTTTGGAACAAAAAAGGAGAACAAGCACTTGTTTGGGGTATCAGAGAAAATAGCATTTCATTGGGGCAGGGGACAGAGGGAGGAAAATAAGGGATGATTTTCTGTAGCTCTGAGTAAGATCTCTGAGTAACATTAGTTTCTAATGGTAGCAGTAAAATCCATGCTTTATTCTGGAATATCCAAATATAAGAGGAATAAGTAACGAACATCTGGAAGCAGTGTCAAATGCTTCAGTACACAGACAGCATACTGACCAAAGACTGTGGGGCTGTTATTGGATCAAGTGCAGCTTGAAAGTTCCTTTTCTCATTGCTGTTCATCTAGGGGAATCCATATTAAACAACCTTACTTTGAGTTGATACAGGAATGGGCAGGTAGCCACTTTTCTTTCTCCCTGCCCCTTAACATGACTAACATGAAGAAAACTGGAAGAAAATCAGGATAACACTTTGCGTTTAGGAAGGCTACTAAACTCAGGTTTTACTAAAAATAAATCCTTTGGCTAAATGGACATTCCAAAGCACATTGTTTCAAAGTTTTAAGTCTGTACCACAGGGGCAGCTCATGTCCAGCCCTGAAAATCGACTTGCTAGTTGAAGCAGATGGGAACTGTAGTCCAAAAATACCTCCCCCTGTTCACAGGGTGAGGCTCTGTGATTAGAGTTAAAATTGGAAACCAGAGGCCCACAGACTAAAGGCCCAACAGCTCCCTCAAAGAGGGTAGTACTGCAAACCACTTCCATATCTTTATCAATGAAAAGGAGGGGGATGTTTCAATGCAGTTATCCAAGCCTCAGGTTGTGTTCAGGTCAGTTTAAAGGATCGCTCCCTGATAGAATTGGGGTAAGGGATGTCAGACATTTCCCCCCTACATGTGCCTTACCATGGGGAAAACTCTGGAAAAACTGTCCCATCCTTTCAGTCACATTGGGAGAGGGCAATCTAGCCGACTGAATTGTGGGAACAAATGCTCCTGACCAGCAGCCAGAGGTTCAGAAAACTGGGCAGGCAGCAGCAAATCAGTGGTGCACATCTGTTGCTAGGGAGGCGTTGCTAGACTTCAAGATGAAGGAATGAGGTGGGAGTTTGAATGTTTTTTCCCTAAAAGATGTGAATGAAAAATGCCCTATTTGATTGTGCCCTCACTTTTGAATGCAGCTGAAATTTCCTTTCCCCCAGTTAGAGGTTTTACTTTAATTAAATATTACACACAAACTACGTGAATAAACAACTTGAAACAACTTATAATAATTACTTAACAAACAAAACTCAACACCAGTCTAACTGCATATTACTACTATAATACTAATACATGCCAGATTGCACATGATTTCTACATAATCCAAAACATCTAATTGAAAAATATAGGGAGATTTTATACTAGTATACCACGTCTTGTATAACTCTTAAACCACAAAGTCAAATTTAACAGGTTTGGTCATTCCTGGGGTTTTAATTTAAGAATCTTTTGTTTTTAAAAAAAATCCTTTTCACTGGCCACAACTCCCAAATTCAAGTCTTGATTTTCCCAAAACTATTTTTTCCAGTTTATGCCAACCAGTGACCCACAGAATTATAGTAAAAATCCAATCTGCCTGAAACCACAACCACAAGTCTAAATTCTGTCCATTCTTGTAGCAGAAGCAGGAGCTTGAGCCGAAGTATGGCATAATTACCTCAGCAGAGCAACTTTTTAAACAGTTGCTTATTTATAGGAAGAACAAACTTTCATCTTAAAAGAGTATCTATCGAAACCATGAAGGTCGAAACTTTCTGCATGTGATTCCACCAATCATTTGCCCCAAGAAACATCCGTAGGCTGTAAAGAAAGTGCTCAGGACAATATAGACAAGCCACGTGCTCAAAAAGACATTGGCACAGCTGTTCTTTTGTTATCTCCTGCTGCCGCACTGGAACCTTCACTGCTGCGTTTGTCCCCTGTACTAAAGGAAATGTCACCACAGGCATGCTTACTATGTGCAAAAGAGGCAAAAGTATATAGCGTAAGAGCCAGCTCCCTTCTGTGAAGCAGGAGGAGCAACGAACTACAAAGCTGACAGACACCCAAAAGGCACAAAGACATCTTGGAGTTAGAAGAATATGTCAAGTTGGCCAAAAAATCTTCAGGAAATGAAGCATCAACTGGGATATAGCAATTATGTTTCCCAGAGGGAGAAAATGTGGAGAAAGGATAGTCAAAGTCAGGGGCAAAAGGCAAGATACAGGAAGAAAAGAGGAAGAAAAAACACATGGATGAATATAATCCCATCCTGAGTTCTGATTATAAAAATGAGAGGACAGCAGAATGAAGTAGGTTGATGTGTGAGGAATGCCAGCTAAATCACCATAGTGCTTCAGAGGCAAAGGTACTGACAGAATCATACGCAGTCCCAGAAGACAGAGAACAAAGGTCAGACTCAGCAGTGGGCAACTGAACGGTGCACATCATGCCTTGCGTGAGAGAGACTGAAAGCAGCTAATATAGCTGTGTTAGTAAAGGCCAATACAGATAACCTCCTGTCCATCCATGCTTAAATGATGAATAGGCAGGGCAACTACAGTATTTATCTGGAACACAATAGGATGTGGACTGCAGCAGAGTTTAACTCAACTATTAGAACACCCACCTCAAACTGAAGGTCTGAGGCATCAATAAAAGAATGAAATTTGTCAGCTGGAGTCAATCTATACTGAATTGCAATCAAAGGTTAGATATGTAAAAATGCATAACAATATAAAAAGAACATCAATATCTGATAATGAAGAGCAAAGAAAATTCAGATTTTAACTTGAAAATTGGGCCCGAGTTACAGTTCAACTGAGGTAATCTATCATGTTTAAAATCCACAAAACAGATTATTTAAAAATAAAGATAGGTAGCTGTCTTATTCTAATAGCTGTTGCAAAAATATTCCACTGATTTGAGAGTAATGAAATTCATGAGTTTATCTTGCTTTTGTACACTGACACCTGCGTTTAATGGATTATTGATAAAATCAAGTTATGGACTAGTCCATAAAGACAAAATGACCATTAAATTCCAAGAAGCCATAACAATACCAAAACCCAAGAACTACAAAGCCTGAACAAGGAAAAATAATGATTTAAAAAGGGGGGAGAGGTATCAGTGGAAAAACAAACAAACCTTACTCCAAAAAAAGAAAAAAAGAAAAAAGGCAGAATAAAAGTAGATGATTAGCAATGGAAATAGTCATGGCATCATGTAACTACCAGGAAACTAATTTATTGGCATGTATTAAATGTACAGTTATCATCATTTTATTATAACATTGATTTAGATGTTCTAAGTTTATCTTATCTGGATTTGTCTAATGTGCACATTTGCTGAACTAAATAAAAGCTTTTACACTGGCACTGTAATTTTACAGTGTAGAAGAAGTGATTGCTTTGGATTTTACCCTTATCCATCCACAACCCCATCAGCCACTAGACTGAGATTGTGTTGGATGGATGGATCTCAAAAGGCTCCAATACAAACCTCTACTCAGAAACCAGAAAAGGGAAGCACTGTCCCTTTTTTGTCCAACCACACTGGTATGCTCCGTGAAGAAGCAGGATAAACAACCACCATTCATGAACTCACAAGAATAGAAGTGGCAGTAAAGGTATTGTGGGGCAGGCATGTGCAAGGAGACCTTTATGCACCACTCTTGGAGGTTCTACTCCACTAGGAGCAAGTCTCCCCATGAATGAGAGCTTCGCCCAATAAAGACTCCAGAAAGCATTTTTTCAGATCCTTCCTGCACTGGTCCATATTCTGGATTATATCCTGGACTGGGGGCTGCACCAGCATGTGGATGGCAGGCCCCTCTAACCACTCACATCTATTTATCTGAATGCACTATCACCTTTTGAAGAAATAACAAAAGAGGAGAAAAACGAAATGATACACTATACTGTGCCACCTCTATGACTGCATCTATTTCTTAAGCACTGTTAAGTCACAGGGTGAATGTCCTTAGGTTTTCTTGGAAGCTTCTTATTAAAGGATCTGTGATCACAAAATGGACTGGTCTTCTTGGAAAAATAAACCTTGTGTGGGTAGAAATTGTAAATCTCTTCTCTACAACACTGTTTTAGGTGGTAACTCAGGAGATCCCAGAACAGGCTGGCCTTTTTAGAACAATAAATGCCACATGGGTGGAAAATGGCAAACCTCCCAAAGGTACAATTATCATTTTTAGGGCACTTACATGTGGGTATGGGATGGCAAAAAGAGGAGACTCACACCAATGCTATTGTTTCTGCTTTATCAAAAGTAACAGGTGGCATCCTGATCTGGTCTGAAGTACATCTCAGTCTTAAAAACTTGGGACACATGAATAATATTAATAATATTTATCAACAAGCTGTTCATTTCATTGCATTTTATTGTTTAGGAAAGTTTGGGAGGCAGATTTTTGCTATTTGGAGGAATAACTGGTCCATTTATAAGATTTCAGAATGCATGTTTCTGTGCCAGAAAACTGTTATTCAACCCAAATCCCAACCTAAAAGGGCCATGGAAAACTGTCAAACATATTAGCTTGGGGACCATTTTAGGTCATGCACAGCAAACATCCATTTTGAATATGTGAAATTGCCTGTACAAAGTCTCACAACAGTAAGTAGGCAGATAAATTGAAAACACGGTTCAAGGACACGTTCCAGCTAGTCAAAAACCGTTAAGAGTATGGGGAAGGGCTGGTCAGAGGAATCGTCTTCTATGGAGGTGGGCCTAAGAGAGAGGCTCACATTTGTGTTCTTGGGCTCACAGTTCTATAATTTTTGATTCTGCAAATTTGTGTCCTTACACTGCCATTCCTGTCAGCTTCGAGCACTGTAGTAGTGCTGACTGGAGATCATGGGAGAAGTAGTCCAGAGCATCTGGAAGGCACCAGGTTGCTAAAGTCCCCTGGTTCTCTTTCTCTCTCTCAATGGCTGCATTGTGGTTGATTTGGCAACACATAAATGCTACTATTAGTGCTCAAGAATAAAAAGGGCAACTTGAAATACACTTACATTAGACCAAGTGTGACTTTAAGAAGGAATTTCTCACAAACCAAATTCCAAACTTGCTTGTAGCTCCAAGCCATTCATTAAGCCCTAATTGGGACAGACTTCAGGATTTTGAGCTATTAAAAACATGAAATGTGTAGCCACAGAGATGGGAAAGAGGATATGCAGAAGTATTAAACAAATCTGAGCTTTGAGGTTTTCTCTCAGGTAAAAATTGTGGGTGAAAACGGCACAGTATAACATTCAAAGAGAAAAAAAAACCTATCCAATGTTCAGTAACGCCTTGGTGAATCAGTGTCATGTATGTTTAAGAAACTACTGCAGAATTGCTTTACTGTGGTTGTTGGATACCACAGAGTCAGGTGTGACTCCTGGTTGTCTGTCTGGACTCTTCCATGGACGACCCTATCCAATGGTTCTTGGTGGAGATGCAGAAGTGTTCTGTCACCATTTCTGGGGAAAGATTAAGGACAGAACTGTCAAACCTCTGCGTTCCACTGAGCTACAGTTTCTTGCACATTATTAACCATGCCTTAAAAAGTCTTTAGGTTGTACTTTTTACCACAGAAATATCAAAAAAAAGGCCACATCAAACAAGCTTCTGAGCAACACTGGCCAAAGAATGGAACTACAGTAACACAAGTTATAAGTAATTTGGAGCACATAAAGCAAGCTGACCACAAGTATAAAAACATGGAAGATTCTGTTAACCACCTATGTAAAAATAAGGGAAAGAAAATGCAGTTTGTTCATGACCATCTTTTCAAAGAGCAGGTTAAAAGAAGGACATGTTTGCTCAACAACTGTAGTGTGAGTCATGCAGCCCCTTAGTCAAGAAAGGTTCAGACTTGGCCGCAAGGAGAATGTGAAGAAATGCAGACCTCTTCTTCACGCTGGACTAAGCATACAAAGGCACTGAAGTCACCAAAAGCTGTCTACATGACAGACCAGCAGAAGCAGAGCAAATATATGCCTCCAGCCCAGAATGCAGATCCTAATTACATCAGAGGAGAGGATCGTGAGACTGTTTCCAGAGTGGAAAGCATTCTCACAGCTCTATAGGCATCTGTTTCCACACTCACCACATGCCAAGGCCGTCTTGAGTGAGAATTTTCTTCTGATGAAGCAGCTCTACTCCCAACTGGACTGGAAGGATCAGGGCTGGTCCTCATCTCTTCCCCTTTTGCCCCTTTGTCTCCAACAGACTAATCCTCCCCTTCACTTCTTTAATAATTTCTCTGATGTATATTTTTACAAAAAGCAGCACAGAAAGGTTGCAGGAGGGAACAGGCAGCACACACTTTAGGCCCTGAAAGTAGCAGTGACCCAGTGCTGAAGCATCACCACCCCTGTCCTACAATGGGGCCTGTCACACCAACCTGCCACTACTGTGATTGCAAAAGCTGCTCCACAGACAATAAATCGGCACAACCATCTTGAAATGCTCCAGAAGCATTGCAAGACTATTTTATCCCATGTTCTCTCCCTCTTGCCTTCCACTCCTGTGTAACAGTGCAAATCCGATGAGCGTCTAAATCTGTATGACCATGGCCCTTTCCGCACTTGTCCTTATTCTGGAATATATTTTGGGATAGGGACCATCTGTCTGGGCAACAAGCATGCTAACAGAGATTACAGCAGGCCTTGCTATGATCTGCACTACTATCCAAACAGCAAGTACCTGTTCCAGGATATAATCCAGAATATGATCCAGTGGAGAAAGGTCCCATGTGCCTGAACATAGCCTAGTCAGCTGCCCTCCTTTCTCCATTACCTATCAATAGCTGGCAGAAACCATGAGGAGATCTTATATGGCCTGGGGGAGCACACACACTGCAGCTCCCTGGCCCACCCTCAAAGTATATATACCTTTTCATACAGAAGAGTCAACATCGTTTTTATCATCAGAAATTTAGCTAGTCTCCATTAAGTATTTTTTTGACCCTGAGAGGAAGCCAAATACATAATTTTTTTCTGGCTTCCACAGAAATTTCACAGCATAAGGATCCACAAGGCGTCTCTGGCAGTCTGTATACAGGTCACTATAGCAGAATATGTGGAGCATGACTCCACTTCTTTGAACTGAAAAGCAAGACAGAACCTTCTCTTGGGATGCCGAGGAAACACCCCCTTAATATAGCAGTAAGTCCGTTTAATCATCTTGGCAAAAGCATTCAAATGGCGTGCCACTGTGGCTGCCTCTAGATAGGGTATCAAACAGGGAGTATCCTGGGGTATACTTGGATTGCCAAACATGTATGTGGCAATCCCATCATATCCCAGGGCTACTGCTATTGTGGAAAAAAGAGCTCTCAACCCAGTTTTCCCACTATGGCGATATTCACTGACCTATCTGGAAGCTACTACCAGGGACTGCCATTTTGAAATCGGCCACCATGCATACGTTGGTCTCTTAAACAGCAGCCTCACATGTGTGCATGGCAATAATTGCTCACTTCTCGGTATTTCATGTTGTCAAAATGGCCCTATGTGTGCATCATGCCATCATGGAAGCAAGCATCAGATGCCCATGATTTTCCTGTACTGCTGACCATCTGTCTGGGCAACAAGCAAGTATTTCAGAGGGGTTTTACTTCAGGATATCGCTAAATAGTACAATTTTGGGTCCATGACTGGAGGCAAACCTGTCTTGTTCTGTTCCCCATGTAATCTATGCTTGAGATTACACAGCAGTTTTCTATCTAGCTGCTACCCAGATCTGATTCTGAACTTCCTTAGCTTTTTCTTATCAGTTGAGGTGAACTAGCTGCTTACAAATTAGACTATTAAAAATAAAGATAGAAAAAGATAACTTTAGTTTTTGAGAAAGAAACTGAACGAGATATATCAGCCTTCTTCCTTTATAGACCAGAAGAGAACACTATACTCTCATTTTTTTGCTTCATCATAAGCAATGCATTGGGGAAATTAGCTTTCACTGTATAAACAGTCATTTGTAATACAAAAGTATTAGCACCTCATTAAAAAGTGCTACATTCACCCTCTGAACATTTCTCACAGTGGGGGTTGTAACAATGACAAAAATGTCAACAAAAATGCAAGTCTCAAGACCTTATAAGACTCTTGATGTATACAGTGCCATCCTTAGTTGGAGTTTAGTGGGTTTCACTCCCAGCGTATGAAATACAAGGTTCCAGTCTAAACTAACTAGCCACTTTTGAGCCTCCCTCACTCTTTTTAATTGTGTAGTGATGCAGTTAGAGAAATTCCAGATGCATCATGAAAATATCATATTCCTGCTTCAGTGAAAAAAAAAACTGCACAGTCTAGGACTAGTACAGACATGGTCCCATATCCACTTGTCCGGTAACCACAGTTTCACTTATCTACAGTTAACCAGGCCAGCTGGTACCCCAGCCAAATGGGATTCTTCCAGAAGGTATCAGGACTTTGACAGATGCACGAAGAAAATGGCCTTCAAGAGCTTAGCAAAGGATCAACAAAGTTATAGTACTCTTGCCGTTCCAAAGAGATCATGGAAGATCTACCACTGACTTACTCATGAGTAACCTGGCCTAGGACTTTTCCAATTTAGCTTGGGTACCTATTTAGGCTGTGCACAAAACTACACCAACAAATGGATCCCTCTCGGGCTCCAAGGCTGGGAACTTTCATATTTGCCCATCAGAGCTCTTGCAACAGTTCTGAAACTCCCTCGCGCTGTCCAGACAGTCATCCAAAGTGCAGATGGCCTTATTTTGGGACAGCTAGATTGCTCCAGCTGGAAACTGACCCAGTAGGAACAGTTCCAGCTAGAGCAGTCCATCCTCGGGACATGTGGAAATGGATACATAGGTCACTTTAGAGATTCTGCTGAAATAGTAAACCTATATGTGGATTACCACTGCAGCCATTAAATGCATGTGACAAAATGGATCCACAAACACTTCATATGTTCCAGTTTACTGCTTCATGCCACTATTCCTAGACGAACAGAACTCTTTTGTAACACATGGACCCCAACTGTAATATATAAAATCTAGCATTACTGTATTAGTGAGAATTGGGCCCTACTTTCAAATTATGAGGAACCCAGCCCTGAAAGTTCTCACCATAAAGGCAATTCCCAGTTACTAAATTTAAACTGAATTGCTTGGGAACTGGAACTCCTAGCACTTGCAATTAAAAGACAAATCTCTTCTGCTCCCCAAAGGGACACTTTTTATTTTGATTAGAGCTTGAATTGCATTACATTATAGAAAATGGCCACCAAAATTTAATCTACTTCTTTTGCTTGACTATTAAATATAGTTTAACACCAATGCATATTCCCAGAGCAGCTTACTAAAATGGTACAGAAATATAATATTATAGCGGGGGGGGGGGGGGGGGGAGGAGAGGAATGCTTGTAACTTGCCAAAAATAAGTCACCAGGTAAGTCAACTGCACCTTATTTATTTATTTAAAATGTTTATATCCTGCCCCATATCCTAGGATCTCTAGGCAGCTCACAACAAAAAACCTCATACAGACATCAAATACATGCCCCATTAAAACAGCACTATTATTTACTTTATTACAAGCTCATTCAAACACCCTGCATATTACTTTGGTGGAAAGATCAACACTTTTTGTCTTATGTTGCTGTTACTTCAGGCTTTCCCAAGATGTACAAATGAATGCCAAATAGCCAATCATTCCAATAAAAAGAAAACCTCTTAACCTATCATAATCTGAAGACCATGATGCCATTTCATATTGAGTCAGATTATTTGCACATATAACCCAATAATGTCTACCTGATGAGCAGTGATGTTTTACTGAGTCAGTTCTCACTGCCTGTTACCAGATCTTTTAGCTGTTGCTGGGTGATTGTATGCTGTGCTCAGCACTGAGCCGCCTTGAAAAATATCCCAGCTGAAACTGGTATCAGAACCATCACCACTGAAACTGAAAGAAGCAGGAGTACCTTTTTTAAATAACAGCCAAAGATAGTATCTTTGATACAGAGTCTGCAGAAACTGGATTTTCACATTAAATTGACAGAGCATCAAATCAAGGTCTTTGAACAATATTCTATCCCCTCTCACATGAAATCTCTCTTCCTATGGATATCCGCTCAGTGTATAAATTCATCTATATTAGGGAGGAAAATGAAGGAAATAAACCATTCAGTTTGGTATCTCAACAAAGCCCTGGATTTTCAACCACTGATGACAGAACTTGACCACTCTATTCAACATAAATCAATGTACTTTGCTCACTCAAGAGTGACATAGCTGCAAGGAAAAAGAGAGGTCAACTTTTCAAGAAAGATAAAGTGAGTCCTCAGTGCGGCTGCTACGTAATAATAGCTGACTCCCCATCCTCAGACCTCTCTATGGATTTACAAATCAAACAATTCAGTAGCTGCTGCAGTTAAATGTCCCTCCTTCTAGACGCTGTGTGCAGACAACCCTTAAATCATGTCAGCAATAAAAGAAGTCTGAGAAGACACAGACATAGTAAAATTAATAAAAGAATGATTTAGCTAATGTGTTAGGAATTCTGAAGGAACTTAGCTAATACATAACGGATCGTGCAGTCTGTTTTCTGTGCTATCATTGGTTCAGAACAACCTGTTTCTTAAATCACGTGAAAATAGTTCAAAAGGAGGGACTTAGTCCAACAGAAACTTAAGGAACCACAGCTCTGCTTTGCTACCGTGCGCTCAGCCAATAAAGTAGGATACCTGTATTCTGATTACCTAGTGTATGTACTACATAATCACAAAATGTTTTGCAATGTTCAGTTTGGACAAAAGTCTACAAACCTGTACATAAGTCTTACCACACTTCCTTCTCTGCCAGCAATCTGCCCTTAGCTCTTTCAGGGTACATTAGAACTATGTATTTTACCTGTGAAAATGAGGACTCAAATAGAACTGTTTAAACAGTTTTAAATCCATAAACAGTTGTTTTATCTTTAAGCATTAAAATACTAACAAGATGAATTGCATATCCAATAAACACTTACTGTTTACTATTTGGAAAAACTATTTAAGAACTAAATAAGCACAATTTAGAACAACAATACATATTTCACATCAAATCAATAGGACCTGAATATAGCTGTCCCCAATACATTGCGTAAAGGTGTAGCACAGAACTGTGGCTGCATCCACATAGGTGGCAGAAAGTGCTCAAGGGGTCCAATGTCTGTACACCAGCAGCCTTCCTGGTCATGTAACCTGAAGGACCTGAAAACATCCTTGGAATGTATCCCTCCTGCAGCACACAAAAAAGGACTTTGAGGGTGGTCACTACTCTCAGGAGTGCATATCACCACCACCATGCAGACACACAGCAGCCACATGAACCAGCACCATGCTCCACTGGACACCTTTTTTGTTGTGCCCAAAGTGGCACATTTAAAGAGCAAAGAAAAAGACATTCAGGTGGCATCTCTGAAGTTGTGGAATTTTTGTTCCCCAACTTAGAAGAGAGTAAGGGGGTGAAGCACATCATGTGAAGAAGCCACAAGCCTTGTCTTAAGATGCTGCTTTCCCCTATTACCTCCTATGTTAAACTTGGGGTTAGGAAACTGTTGAAGCCCAATCTATCGGAGAAACTCAGTGCTGATGCTGAAGGGAAGCCCAGTCTGATGAGCGACGCTACAGAGACGAAATCCTGTTACTGCAAATTTATGAGACTGCATTAGACAGGAAGAGTCACATGTTACTGATCATGTAAGAGCAGAACTGTGTTGTACGAGGTTCATCTATACACTAGTTTCCCCTTATCTGTACCTAATTAATTTCTGAAAACAGACCCAGCAGGGAGAAATCTGGGCAACCAGTTCAAGCAAAAGGCACTCTAGATGCTGAATAACACAAGGAAAAAGTTGTAACACAAAATAGAACAAGCAACAATTAATCAGTATATCTAAAATGAATTACAATTAAAGATTTAATGGTTAATGATTAAAGATTTAAGATCCTATGGACCAGACTTGATGCCTTCCACAATCCATTACCTAAATCAAAATATTCAGTTACGAAACCGGGTATGGTCTACATTCCAAGAAAAGTGATTATTTTTTTCTCTTACTATTTTGGTAAGCATTATAAAATAAGATAACAAACGTAAGAAAAAATCCAGATAGTGAGTATATGGATAATATTGGATTAGTGTACTTCACTTCTGATGCTTCATGTTTTTTTTATTGAATAAGGGAAATAAATACTATCACCTTCACCAAAATATGATAGTTCTTCCACCCAGAAATCGCTGTACTACACAAATCATGCTAAGGAAATCATATTGTTGTCAGTTCTTCCCCTAAATGCTAGTTGAGGTGATTACTATAGAAGGCAGTGTGCAACAGTAAATCCAAAAGATACAGGTACTCTATTCTGCATTTTAGAACAGAGCAATCCCAATGAAAGCTCCACCATTGTCAAAATATGGTAATCCTACCCTTGGCTTTAATTCATCAACCAGTTTTTCCAACCTTAATAGTTCCTCTTTCAGTGTGCAAACTAGCAAAGTAACAAAACACCAAAGACAACTGAATACACAAGAATCCAGGGGGCAGCCAACCTTGTCTAAATTAAATTCATACTACAGATCTTAGTTTATACTTGCAGTAGGAAGGATTAAAAGCAAAGAAATAGAATGGTTTATTCAAAAACAAAGAGGCTGGAATAACAGGCACAATTACTGATCATCCTTTATTAAGCAAAAGAGTGTCACTTAAAGGTCACTGGCCTATACATGCATAACAAAAAAAGCAGGGGGTGGTATCGTTGATGGATGTTATTCCACCCTTTTAGCAAAGTCTTTCAGAAGAACAAACACACTCTTGCAAATTTCTCTTGATAGTTTACCGACCATTGTGCAAAAGTCACATGCTAGAGTGCAGAATTCTTTCTCTTCTCCAGAAAAGAATCTAGCTTACTGTATTTTTAGTACAGTAACAATCTCTGCCAAGATGGTGCCCCCGCAGTGAACCATGACTCATTGGTACCTAACAAAAGTAGAATTCACAAGGTGCAGGAGCTCAGGTACTTTTGAAAGACTCTATTTCCAATAGGTGGAAAAAGAATCTTGGGGAAATGAAAACCACAGTACAATGACACAATGGAAGATCAAATCACAACATAGAACTGGGACTAAATAGTGACTGAGTTTCTGTCTCACCTCCAGATGGTCTCATGGGAGGGCCGCAGGTACAACACACAAGTGCAGTCTGGTGATGAAAGGGCGTCCAATGAATACTGGCAAAGCTCTTTTTACAGTCCAAAACCTGGTTTAGGCAAGCTAAAATGGACTCAAATGTTTGCGTCATCTGTTTCCCTGCATTGTCTCCTCCATAATCTTTTACAGGCTTTTCATATGGCAAAGTGGGCTTTAAACTATGGGATGGGCTATGCTATGGAGAGAAAGCCACAAACAACAATCTCTGCTTGTTCCCAAACAAGTTGGCCCAGGACACTATTAGGTGACAGACGGAATGATGTTTATTTTATTATTATTTTTTCAGGTCACAGCCCAAAGCATTAAGGGATCTTTTAAGATGGGCAACTGGGTAGAAGAAGAGAGGGGGACAAAACTTTCCACGAGGGCTGTTTACGCAAATGTCACTACCAGAGGAGGCCCACAAAGGACAAGCGGCGCCACTGGCACCAGAGCACAGAGGCAGGGAGAGCCGGAGTGCAATAATCAAAGAAAAAAGGGCAAAACACCCCCAGCCCTAACCATAGGAACCGGGATTCAAAGGCACCTGGTGGCACAGGCAGAAAGAGGAACTTTGGGGCACCCTGAAGGGGATTCCCTCAGAAGAGGGAACACCATATAAGAGACAGCTGGAGAACAGTTTGCCCAGGGTTGAGGGAAGCCAAGGTTTGGCAGATGGCCTTCCTCCTCCTCCTCCTCCCCCCCACCCCACTCACGCCTCCTTTCATTCAGGGGCTGTTCTTGGGCAGCCGTCGTCACGTATTTGAAAGGAATGATCTCTCGGCTCCTTCCGGGCAGAGCAACGTAGGTAGCAGAGTTTCCCTTCATTGCACAATTGTATTGCCGCCACACAGTCCACACAGAGAGCCAATAAGGGGAGGGGGAAAAGAGGGGGAGAGGAGAGGAC
Organism: Aspidoscelis tigris stejnegeri; assembly: GCA_023333525.1. Classification (NCBI taxonomy): domain Eukaryota; kingdom Metazoa; phylum Chordata; class Lepidosauria; order Squamata; family Teiidae; genus Aspidoscelis; species Aspidoscelis tigris. Next base: position 48,142,138 of record JALMGA010000008.1, read on the forward strand.
CTTCCTTCCTTCCTGCTTTACGCCAATGAGCCCAAGCTGGAAAGGTAGCGAGCGCATCACCAGAGCGCCTTCGTCCCCTTCCACACACGCCCCTGTAGGAGCCGCCTGGACTCCTCAGAGACCAAATAATGGCAGGGCGGTATAGAAAGATGCGCAGAGCCCACAATCCTGACACCGCAACTCCAAGGCAGGCAGGCAGGCTGGTAGGCAAGGGGATAAGCCTGCAAAAGCAGGAGGAAAGGAGAAGGATGGGGGGAGGGAGGGCCAGCGACAGAAGGCAAGCGACGGATTTTAGGGGCACAAAGCGACGCTCAGGCTCAACTAACAAAAGCCTCCCGGCCAGGTTCCTTCCAGCGCCAAGCAGGCGCCCCGTTTTGCGCCCTCCCAGCAGGCAGCGAGCAAACGCTACAGAGGCAGCAGCAGCAGCGACGGCGGCGCTTCCTCCTCCAGCGGCGAGGAGGCTCGCAATGGGCGCCGCCCCCTCCCCGAGGAGAGACCAGAGACCTCCGACAGGGTCCGTTTTGGGGGTGTTGTGCGCGGCTTGGTAATGCAACTCCCACCTCTCACCCCCCCCCCAGACAATGCCCGCCCGCCCGAGCCCTTCGGCTCCCTGCCATGCACCGGCGCAGCACAAAAGCCCGCCGCCCGTCCCCGCTACCGACCTTGAGTCGCATCCACCGCCGCTAAGGTCTTGGTCACCGCCTTCCACACGTTGCAGCCCAGCAGGCAGAGCAGGAGGGCCGCCGCCGCCGCCGCCCGGCTCATCTTCCCCCGCCGTGGCAACCGCGGCCGCCGCCGGGAAAGGAGGAGGAGGCGCAGAACGGAGGGAGGAAATCGCCGGAGCCGCCGCTGCCCGAGAGGCGAAGGAGGAGCGGGAGGCGGAGGAGGAGAAAGAGCCGCATCAGAGGCCGGCCCGCGCCGCGCCTCCCTCCCCACGGCTTCCCGGGGCCCCCCGCCTGGCCCTCTCCGGGTCTTCCTGCTCCTGCAGGCGCAGCATCCTCCCCGGCGCGCCGCCGCCGCCGCCGCCGCCGCCGCGCTCCTCCGGCCGCATCCAGCTTACCTTCCTCCCACCACTGCGGCTGGGTGGGCGGCAAGGAAGGGGAACGAGCAAGCGAGCAGCGGGAGGGTCTTCCTAAAGAGGCAGCCTGGCTCCGCCGCCGCCGTCAGCAGCAGCAGCAGCAGCCATTTAACCCCTTCCTGGCCTGCTCGGGCTCTCTCTCTCTTTCCTCGCCGCCGCCTCCACTCGCAGAACGGAGGGACGGACGGACGACGCCTGCAGGAGGAGAGAGGCGGCGGCGGCCAGGCAGGGGTCGGAGCTCCACCTGCTGGCAGGCTCTGGCTAGTCCAGGCCTTAAACTGGCGCGCGCTCCTTGCTTGCGTCCCTCAGTTTACCTACGAAACCGGCCCCTCTGTGGGAAAAGAGGTTTGTGTCTCAACGTGAGGCCTGGCGTGGGCGGGCCCTCGTTTACCTTTGCGCAGAATAAGGCGCCCAGTTTGAAGAGCGGACCCAAAACGAATCCACTCTGGGGCTAGGATCAGACACATCTCTGAGAGGAGGATTCAACGGGGAGGGGGGGGGGCTTCCAGATGGGATTGTTCACACGCCGGTCTGCCCGTTCCCCTTCCCATGAAAGTTCTGTGCAGGGTTAGAGGAGGGTTAGGAATAGGCCAAGTGCTGTGTCTCTGAGATGCTCCTTTCGTAATGTCTGCACACAGCCCCGGCCTAGGTGCATTAAGCAGTTGTAATTTCCAGCCCTATTTGTCTTATGGAGCATTGACTGTGTCAGCTGGACAGTGAATGGATGGGGAGCTCCTTGGTCAGCCACTTGTGTAACACATGCATGGACTATTGATCTCTTTTGACTGCGGTTGTGCACGAAGCCAATTTCCCACATTCAGTTCAGTCGGAATCGAATGTGGAACAATTTGGCTTAAGCCCAATCCCGCCCACCCCTGAATATGGGGGGCTTTGTATTCATGCACATATCCGGTATCTGTTATCCACTGAAGCTTTGACGAATACCAGATAATCCGATTCATGGACGAATAGGGCCTTTGAATGAGTCCCTATTCGATTTGGCCATGAATCTGTGAATTTATGCAAATTCCAGATGTCATAAATATTTGTGCACATCCCTCCTTCTTGACTGGCAGGTAAAGAACCCTGCAAAACCACCATTATATTCCAAGGCTATTAAATGTTCCCTCTCTCTCTCTCTCTCTCTCTCTTACACACACACTTTCAGGGGAGGGTGTACAGGGAACTTGCTTGCCCTTCTCCTCCCCCCCCTGCAAAGTAAGAGCCTTAACATTCTTTGTGTTTTTTTAAAATACTTTTCTGTTCTTAGAACTTACTTGTTAAAAATATAGAGCAATAGATACCTTGGCTGTTTTTTGTTTGTTTGTTTGCACTGTGGTATAGTAGATCTGGATCTGTAGTTCCAGAATTCCCAGGATCTACAACTCCAGATTGTGGGGAGATGATGGCTGGATCTGCACCTTCTACACCAATTTGGATCAAGCCTCATGCAATGAAAACTTAGCGGCTGCCCCCATCCCCCGCAGCTAGGAATGATAGTTCCTAGCCGAGGGCTTGAGGGTGATTTTTGCTCACGTGTTATGGTATGTCATGCCAGAAATCATTTCTGGGTCTTCTGGATCATGGAGATTGAAGCCCTGAAGCTCAACTGTAGACACATTAGACACCTAAAAGTAGGTCTGGATCAAGGACCTTGTGACCCAGATCTAGCTCTGCCCTGTGCAGATGGGTCTGGGCCTCTGCTGGGGCTTCTGTGATCCTGATCAATATGCAGATGCAGAGGCCCTTCATGCAGATCAGAGGACTTCTGATCTGGAACAATGCCCTCAAACAAAAAAGGCCCTTGTTAGCTAAGCAATAATATAGGTAGGACCATACCTATTAACCCCTGGCTTTTCTATTTAGCTTCCTCTGAGTGCTGTCCTGCTGGGGAGGGAGACTTATAGTTTATTTATTATTTACATTTCTTTCCCACCCTATACCTGGTCTCAGGGAGGGTAAGAACATTTAAAACCAAATATATTGCAACAGATAAAAGCATATATTAAAACAATTGTGTCTGCAAGTGGGAAGGGAGAATGTATCCTCATTTAACTGAAGGCCAGGGTAAAGAGATGTGTCTTCACTGCCCTCCTGAACATATACAGTGAGGGAGCCTGGCACACCTCAAGGGGGAAAATATTCCATACCCTGGGGGCCATAACTGAGAAGGCCCTCTCCCGGGTGCTCACCCGTTTCGCTGCTGAAAATGGTGGGACAACTTGGAGGGCCTCCCCTCCAGATCTTAAGGCATGGGAAGGTAAATATGGGATATCTTTTATCTTTGTATATATTTTATCTTTTTATTGTTGTGACTCATCCTGAGACCTTCAGTGAAGGGTGGAATATACATTCTTAAATAAAATAAAATAAGGAAACTTGGGTCTACTGAGTTCTCTATTAATACTTAATACCTATACACCAGGAGTACCATTTGTCTGCATACGACGTTCTCCTTTATGATGAGAAGATGCATGTCCTTATAGAATGGGCCCCATCCTTTCTAAATTACCATATGCAGGATCTTTTTTGGGTACGACATTTCCTCTTTTCTGCTTATGTGTGATAGGATGCCTTATTGCCTTGTTCCTGTGTGAATCTCCCAAATTAAGATTTACCGTGAGAGAAAAGACAGGGAGCTCTGAGAAACGGCTTTTTTCTGGGTGGCACTTCTGACCTAAGAGCACACTGTTCCTGGATAACATTCATCAAGTGCCCACATTGTTCGTATTCTAAACTGAAAATGTGTTTAATTCATGTAGACCATTGGTTGATTTATATTCCAAAAGAATTTTCATGTAATTGTTTTATTGTTTTATCTTTAGATTTCCTTTGCTTATTATAAAAGTATCTTATGTTGTATTTGTTTAAAATCCAGGTAGTAAGAATTTGGTTTTGGCACTCCAAGTTCCCCCACTATTACTCTCCTAAAGCGTTGGAGTGAAGAAAAGGCTTGGCACAATTTAGCCCTGCATTTTGCCAAGCTGCTGTGTTCCCAGATCAATGGTTTAGCCCTGAGCTGGTTTGGTCTAGTCCAAAATGGATCAGCATGGTTTGAATTGGCTGAACTCCCAAGCTGGAAAAAAAACAGCTTGATGTGTCATGGAGATGGGGAGCAGTGTAAGAGAGCAGTTTGCTTTCAGTCCACTGCACATGGGCTATCAGATGATGATGATGATTTATTTTATTGTTTACAACAAAGTAAGGGAACCACCAGCAATGAATATAATATAAACATAATCAGACCAGAATAGGACCAGGAGAGGACTGAGATTATGCTAAAGGTAGAGATAAACAACTTGTTCAGGAAGAAAATGTCATGACTTGCAGGATCAACAGTGTCCAGTGCTTCACAAATTGCATGTTAGCAAATTCTTGCATTTTATCTTTTTGCAGGGAATGCAATCATTAAGAGCAAAACTTAGTCCATATACTAGAGACCGGTATTCAAGGGAGAGTTGCTGCTGGTGTTCCAATGAAGAGCTAACTCAGCTTTAACAGCAGTCAGTGAAAGTCCTGCTGGGCTGATATGGGGCCTTACCAGCACTTAAGAGGAGCCCTGCTGGATCAGGCCACTGCCCATCTAGTCCAGCATCCTGTCTCACACAGGGGCACATCAATTGCTTTGGGGCTACAAGGAGAAGACAAAGGAAAAGCCTTCATTTGTTCTCACTACTATGGAAATGGCCTTGAGGGGCATCCTGCCTGTCTTGCCAACCTGGAGGATGAGGAAGAGAATTGGCTTTTTAATTTTTTTTCTTGTCCCATTTAAGGGGACTCAAAGTGGCTGACAAAGCTTCCCGTTCTTCTCCCCACAACAGACACCCTGTGAGGTAGGTGGGGTTGTTATAGCTCAGAAAGAGAGCTGTGACTAGCCCAAGGTCACACAGCTGGCTTTGTGGAAGAGGGCAGAATCAAACCAGGTGACAGGGAGATATGAGTCTGGCTCTCTTAACCACAAGACCAAACTGGAAGAAGTACTGGGCATTCCTTTTAACAACCACTGATACACCTGTCCTCCATGAATTTATCTAAGTGTGAATGGCTGCTGCTGTGCTACTACTTTACCAGCCTAGTATGGTATTATTATACTATACTGGGGTGGTAAGTGCAAAAAGGCCCACAGATGTTGCTTAGGAAGGTTGGTTGTGCAGGTAAGTAAGCAAATACCTTGCTCTTTTTCTTTCTCTGGCGTAGCTGGTGGCAGCTGTGATCATCTCCGATCTGTCCTGATCCCTTGTGTAGCTGTCAGCGCAGGTTTGATGTAGCTCCTTGCATGATGCACTGGCCCATGGTTCAAGTGAGCAAAAGGATTGTGATGGAAAAGCCTTGCTTTTACCTACCCAATACACAAGGTCACTGTTTGTGGAACACACACCCCAGAAAGCTTATCTGGCACTAGATCATTGAAGATTCTGCTAGCAGCCTTTCTCTGTTCTCAGGTATAAAGAAGTATGATATAGGAGCTTTTCCTGATACAGCATTCTTTTTTCGTTCTTGATAGATTCATTTTGGATAGAAGTTCTGTGTTTGTAAGGAGAAAAATTAAATGACCTCGGACCAAATGCCAATCCTTTTGCATCACAGACAACAAAGCTGTTCAATGTTCTCATGGAAATCAAAATTGCAAATGAACGGGACTGTTAATAATACAAGAGCCAGATTAGCTCTTGACCTTTGTTAACACATTTTAAAAACCTTCTGACATATATGCAAATGTGTCAAGTCTGGCTGTTTTTGTGAACTTATTCAAGAATTATTGGTATGGGTTTTTTTAAAATTAGAAACCAGATGTTAAAAAGCAGGGTGAAATATTTGTTTTCAAAACCTGCTTTCAAATCACTGTTATCATGGCCGAGGTCACAAAAACTAAGTTCTAATTGCAGTGAATGTCTCACTTTCCTTTGCAAATGTTGATCAAAAAGCAGGTGTCTGGAAAAGCAGCACTGTGTTTAAATTGCAGTTGGATTAAGGGTCCTGAATTGACAGCAGGTGTTGGGTAACCCAATGCCTGGTGACTAATACATGCTCCTTTAACACCTGAAAGTGTGCTTAGATTCTTTCAGCATCAAACAGGATAAAATGGAAGGAGGAAAAAGTTAGATGTTCACTTAGGTACTGCATAGATTAAACCCAACTCTTATTGGAAAATATGCTTGCTAAAAGGGTTGCTGTTCTAGGAAGTCTGAGGGCAGATTTGCACTTGCCGGTCTAGTATGGTATAACAATGCCATACCAGCCCAGTAAGGATCTAGGATGGTGTCCCCCATTTGCACTACAAGTGCTAAACTAAGGCATTTCCGCACTGCATCGCGTTCGAAATGGAACGCGTTCAGGCGGAAAGCTTAAGCCAGCTCCGGGCGCTTTCCCCGTTCACACACAGACGCGCCAGAACGCGTGTAAACGCGTTCCGGAGCGTCTGGGTGCGAATGCTCAAAGCGCCCGAAGCTGGCTTAGCCGGCAAACGCCGGCAAGGGGCGCGCAGACAGCCGCGGAGGCAGATCGACAATCAGCTGTTTGACAAACAGCTGATTGTCAAAGCCGCGCGGCGTCGGAGGCGCGCCCGCAGCTGTTCGGGAGATAGAAGCAGGCGCGAATGCTTCTCCTCCCGAACGGCTGCGGGCGGCTCGTCCGCGTTGGAACGCGTGTAGAGCAGTTTAAAGTGCTCTACATTTCGAACGCGGAAAAGACAGCTGCGGACATGTCGGAACGTAAGCCGCGCACGGCCAATGCGGATGACGTGTCCACAGCTGTCTTTTCCGCGTTCCGTTCAGCCCCGTGCGAAAACGTCTTTAGTCTGGTAACCAGCCAGCAGCGCTTGGAGTGTAAACAGCCAGCCCAGGCTGCCTGGATTGCTAAAGCAATGTCCAAAACAGCACCTGGTGAGAGGCTGGACATTGCCATAGAGATCGGACAGCTGCAACCACGGCCACTTGACACCCTGCATCCAGAAGAGGGTGCAAAACCAACTCCTTTGAAACAATCCAGCCACTTCTGGGCAGGCTGTGGACTGCTTTTTAGCAGTCCTCAACTGGATTACTCCAGGGAGGGGTTATCCTGCTCTGCACATCTGTGGCGATAGAGTAATATGGACATGCATAAGCAATGGATAGAACTACTCCAGTTGGTAGGTACAAAAAGGCCCCTAGATACCATTCACACTTTACCTAATGGCTTCTCAAAATAATTTGTATGCTCTTTCTCTTTTATTGGGAGTGGCTATGATCAGTGATAGAGGAAATTTCTGGCAAGCTGAAGGCTACCGTTTTGATCCCTGGGATCTCCTTGTAAGAAGGTAAAAGCAAAACTTTTAGTATCTTCAACCTATATACATGTAGAACAGACAGAAACCATATATTTATTAGGGGTCCACCTTGACTCAAAGGTGTCTTTACCTTATTCTTCCTTTTTTTGGAAATGACTGCATAACTTTTGGGGGCTGTGCAGTTTAGCAAAATTGGATCCTTTTCAAGCTTACAAATGCAACTGGCAAGCAAAAATTCAGAGATATGGAATTTGCATAAATTGAAATCATTCAATCCAAATCCCTTAAAAATGTGCTAAAACTTGAGTAGGCATTTAGTTTTCATCCCATCCTTGCATAACACTATATTATTCCTTCCAAACTTTTCAAGTTCCAGGCAAGCAACTTACTTCAATATTACTTAGGCCCTGTCCCCAAAAGACTTATTAGCCCCTCTCGGCTTCCTCTGCCGTCAGTCTGTTATAGCTGACTTTAAAAGTCCCCTCCACTTCCGGAATAAGCGCCCCCATGGTAGCTGCGATCTAAACGGACTTTCCGTCCCCATGGCAGCAGTCTTCTCTTTCTGGGCATCTTCCCCCCCCCGCCCCCTCTCTTGTTAAAAGGAAAAATAGCCAGATCTCCGGCTCCTGAAACGGCTTCCCGCCCCTAGCAAAGGCAGATGATCGCTCATTCATTCACTTTCAGCACTTACTTTCACTCAGTTCTCTGTTAGAAAAGGCTTTCTGCCCCAGCGAAGTCAGAGGCTGCAGGCATCGGCAGCGCGATCCTTCGCTCATTCTCTTTTAAGGCTTTCACAGATCACTTGATAACAATGTTGCAATTCTGAGCAATTCTTGCTCTTTTTACAAAGGAAAGGAAGCGAACCTGCTGCATTTCTCAGATGTGTGAATGCTTTTTGGCTGTGTGTGCAGGCAAGCAATCCCCGCCCCTTTTGCCACGGAGCGTCCTCAAGGCAGATATAGCGAGCAAAACCCGTGAATCACCGAAAGAGCGCTGGAACTCTTCTTTAAAGTGCACGTATTTTATCGCGGGTGTCTCACTTTCCTAAGCTCCCTAAGCGCCTTGTAAAGGCTGGAATGGGGCCGCTCAGAGGCAAAAGAAGAGTTCCAGCAGACTTTCAATTGCATGGGGACAGGGCATTAAAGGGTGGAATCCAGGGATGTTGTCATTTATCAAGGACTCACACCACTAACGTGGCCTTTGGCTAAACAAGAACATGGCTTTCCTCTCCACATTCAGGCATTGTTATGGTTCATTTTATATGTTCACTGGTTTTTAATGTTGTAACCTGCCCTGAGACCTTTGGGTATAGGGTGGAATAAAAAGTTTAAATAAATAAATTAACAAAATCCTCACACGTGGCACATAAGTTTAATTAGCTTAACAGTGGAAGCTACTTGTCTGACCCTTTGAATGGGTGTTTTCCCACTGTCACTAGAAGTACCCATTAATGGGTACTTAATGGGTATTTCTAATGTCAGTGGGAAAACACCCAATGTTCTTTATATGGGGTCTCTTTTCTCACTGAAAGTTCCAACACTTCCTTCAGCTGTTTTGAATAGTTATTACAGAAACATTGAGTATAATCAAGGACAATGTATTTGCAGCACAGATGCTGCAGAGGATATCAATCATAATTAATTTCAGTGTTCTATCTATAAATGTCAGAATACAACTGCACTTTCTAAATAGAACACTAGAAAAAGTCACCAGGCATGTCATTTCTGTCCTGCTGCAGACATAAGGGGCGTGTTTTTGTGGGAGCTTGAGGCAGCCCCATATGAGAAATTTAGCAATGTGGAAAATGTTGCCAGACTGCCTCCAAAAGCAGACACTATGTGCAAACTGTGGGGACTTGATGAAAACAAATGTGATGCAAATGTCACTTGCAGTTTATGCAAATTGCAAAGGCTGAAATGCAGACCTGGGGTGGGGTCAGTTGCATGACATTTTATGGAGCTCATAACAATTGCAGTATTCATGAAACCTAATGTACTTCATCATACAGGAATTCTAGGGCCACAGTTCTCTGTGTATTTAATGTATCAACCTGATATATGTCATTATTTGAGGCTTCTGCTACTTCAAGGATAACCATTTTGAGATTTTGGCTAACCTCTTACTTGTGCACTAAGCAGAAGCTGGAAGATTGTTGAAAAGGTACCACTGTACTGTGAACTCTATAAAATAGAATTAGAAGATTTTTTAATAGATCCTGTTAAGTTTTCAGAAAACAAAGTTACAATACAATATACTACAAAATACAAGAAAAAGAAAAGAACAAGACTATACTAATTAAAAACAGGGGGAAAGAAAAAAGAAACTAACAGTGACATCTGATTTCACTAATAAATTGACTACATTTTTTAAAAAATTACCCTCTCAATTATTCAAACCCAGTTATGGTACAAATACAACAGAACTAACATCTGTAATACCATCTATAAAATAATTTAGTATATATTTCTTTCATTACTATAGATGAGTGTCAAGCTTGTTTCTTAATAATCATTGAGTCGGTTATATTTATTTGTAGGTCCATTCTCTGTAGATTTTTTAGTTCCAAGGTTGGGGAAGATTATGTTTCCAACATTATTTTATATAATTTAGGAGTGACTCCCTTGAGAGAGGTTTTGGGAGTATTTAATTACATCCTTAAACTTGGATAGTGGTCTAAAAATTGCATTGAGTATTTCTTGAGATTTCTGTTATTGGCCAGAAAAAACAATATGCCCTATGTCTGGTTACAATCTCTTTCAGAGTTACTGTCTTGATTTGTTTATTATTACAGAAACAATTGTATATGGTTGTGGTATCTTAGTTATCTAAATTGTCCCAGATGTTTTTGGAGATACTATAAGTGTATTTATTAAATTAGGATGGTGTCTTTCTTAACTTCATCAGTGGTGGAAACAATTTTTTTAGCAGATCTGCAGTTATGGCAGCTTTCGTTTCTTACACAATACATGCATATATAGGATGATCTCTAATATTTGAGTCTCCCTAATTTCAAATTGTCTCCATTTAAGAACTGGATCTCTCAATGAGGGGAATACATTAAACAAAAATCATGAAAATCCCCACTCCTGAGGGTGCTGATTTGTCATATATTTATATTTTTGCTATTCTTGGTTTTTTAGTCTGAAATACTGGCACAATAACTATTCAATTTTCTTTAACAATATATGAGGTTTCATCATGGGTAATAGTTGAAAAAGAAATAGGATCAGGTAATAATTCCATTTTCATGACATAAATTCTCCTTACTAATGAAAGAAAAAGTCACCTCAGTAGCTGATGTATCTCTTGAATTCATGAATTAATTGAGAATAATTATTATATACCAGTTTATCCAAACTCTGGGAAGTAAGAACTCCTAAGTATTGAATACTTTTATTTTGAGTAAACTACTGATAATTCCAAATATCTAATCCAGGGGGCCAGTTCACTGTCCCTCAGACCTTTTGAGGGCCGGAATATAGTTTTTTAAAAAATGAACAAATTCCTATGCACAGCGGGCCCGGGACAAGTTGGTTGCCAAGCAGGACAGGCAGTGGTGGCAAAAACACCCAGCGAGTCGGATAAATGTCCTCGGTGGGCTGCATGTGGCCTGCGGGCCATAGTTTGGGGACCCCTGCTCTAATCCTTCAAGCCTCACTGTTAACAGAATATCAATAAGGGATTCCCAGCATTTTTTAAAAAAAGAAACTCGTGATTTTTCTCTATTCAAACTTAGCAATTTATCAATTTCTTCCAAATCCATCAACTTAACAGAAATACCTAATGTAATTCAAAGATTTTGGGGGTTTAAGTTCTGCACATGTGAGTTGATCCATTTTAGTCTTGATGCCATAGCTGGTGACTGTTGTAAATGGTTTGAGAGATCCATGTGAGTTTGAGCCTGTTATAGCCTACAGCTGTTTGCCGTGTGGGAGTCTGCTTTTTGTTATCTGCTCTGCTGTTCTGACTTTTTGTTTGCCTGTGGTCTTTGGCCAGTTTCTTCTATTTAGATCTTTTGTCATGTTTGGTTGCCCTGTGGTATGCTGTGGGTTTTGATTTTCTTGCATGTCTGCTTTTCCTACACTTGTTTATCCTGCTAGTTACAGGGCCACAATATGAAGCAAAATGTCAACCTTTGGCTAAGCACTCCAGAAGTGCCATGTTCCTGGATAACAAAATAAAAATTCAAGGCTACATTCACAAAACGTAAAACAAAACAAAAATACCTCTGAGGCAGATTAAAGGCAGTTTAGGGCATGATCACACTTAATTTTGGTCTAGTTTGGTCTAGTGGTTAGGGAGCCAGACTCTTATCTGAGACTATCGAGTTTGATTCCGCCCTCCCCCATGAAGCCAGCTGGGTGACCTTGGGCTAGTCACAGCTCCCTTCTGAGCTCTCACAGCCCCACTTACCTCACAGGATGTCTTTTGTGGGGAGAAGAACAGAAGGTGTGTCAGCCGCTTTGAGTCCCCTTAAATGGGTGAGAAAAGCAGGGTAGAAAAGACAACTCCTTGTCTTTTTCTTCTAATTTTTTTCAAACGGTCCTTTTACATACACACTTCACCTTGAAGTCTGGCAACCCTCTCTTAGCAACAAGTGCTTGCCATTTATTGGTCACCACTGGCTGTAGACATTTCAGATCTGAGTGAATCATTGCAGTGGCAGTTATTGTGTATTTGAATAAATCAGGTACTAGTAAAAAATGAAGCTGGTATACCAGCTAATTGGACTGCAAGAAATCCACACTGGGAAATCCCCTTCTGAATACATCATCTCCCCAAATGGTCCCTTCTAGACACTTTAGTTTACAGCTTCCTTCATCCCCAGCCAGCATGGCTGTGAGTTGTAATCTAAAACATCTGAAAGGTAGTATTGGGGACAACATTCATTTGGACCTCATATACCAGTGGAAGGCCAAGTAGCTTAAATTGCCTGCTGGTAGTTTAGTTAACTAAGCAGTAGGTGGTGCTAATGTACTTCAAGACAGTATATTTCAAAGGCAACAATAAGAGTGTTATAATACTTAAAAAAAATCAGAACTATTAGATAATACAATATATGATGTTTTAATTCAAGTTAAAGAATACACATTGAGGCATATTCTGCTGTGTGCTGAACACAGCAGGGGGAATCAGGAGATGTGTTTGCAAAAGTGTACTATTTTCCTTACAAAATTTTTAATCCCCCCCCCCCCCAGGTAAGTAAATAAGTAAATAAATGTAGCTTTGGAAACAGTAATGTTACAGAATTGTCAGGTAGCCACAGTCACTTTCTGTTTCATGTCCTCTACATACATCTGCATCCCTATATATCTAATTTGTCTTGTTGTGTTTTCTTAAAGCCTTCATGAAAATTCATATTATAAGACAAACTAAGAATTTCATCTTGCTGGCTGCTTTGCTGAACACGCTTTGTCCTAAAATATGCAACCTAAAGGTAAGAAGATGTGCCCATGCCATGGATGCAGGCCAATACTGTAAGAATCCTGGGAATTATAGTCCTAAAAGCAAACATTTTGAAATTCTCTGTAGAACACTCTCAAGAAGTGTAGCATGGCAGTGAAGAGTACTTAATTAATTTCTGGTGTTGATATTGTACTTTATTTTTGTGGCATTGGCTATCACAAATTTTGTGATAACTATTACTGTTTTAAGATATATTGTATTACTGTTTTAAGATATATTGTTTTGTTTAATGCACTGAATTTTTTTACCTGCCCTGAGACCTATGGGTATAGGGTAGGGCAGAAATATGAATGAATGAATGAATGAATGAATTGATTTTCTTTTAGTGGGTGAATTGTGTGTGTATTAACATGGAGGCACTGGGCTAATGACAATGCAAAGGACCTCTGCCTCCAAAAAAGAAAAAAAAAGAAAAAAAGAGAAAGAGAGTTAAAATAATTGAGATGAGCTCTTGGGATAGACAAGAAATGTAACAGTTATTTCATATGGAATGGGTTTCCAGACATTCAAATGGAACTCATGTTTAGAAATTTTTGTTAAAAACAATGGTGGCATTCATATAGAAATGGTCTTTCATGACCAGGCACATACTTACAGTCCATGTGTCCATGTATTTTCAATCAGAGATTGACTGACTGCAGTAACTGTTCGAAGCTGGAAAATCAGGCAAATAAAGTAGGCTGTATATATGCATATCATCAGTCTCTTGGTATGAAACTGAGGAAACCACATTCTTTCATAGTTCATGTGTTTCTACTGAATTGAAGAATGATTCCTAAGAATAGGGTGCCTCCAGACATGCCCCAGGCCTCCAAACTAGAGGAACGGAACTTCAGATTTCCAGTGTAGCTGCTTCCTGTTGACCAGATGGAGGAACCCTCAGATGCATGAATTCTTTAAGCAGAGCCTGGACCTACATCTGTCTGTGATGGTTTAGAAAATTCTGTACTGAGCAGGGGGTTGGACTCAACGATCCCAGGGGTCCCTTCCAACTATGCTTCTGTGATTCTATGATTCTACTATCCCCTGGCTTTCCAGGAAACCCTTGCTTTTGGGCCAAAATGAACTAATATGCAGTTTCAGCACCATTTTACCTCACAAATCTGTGGCACCATTTATTACAAATCTATCACAAATATATGACACTTGTGCTTACAAAAGCCACCCATAATGAAGATCAACTGTACTTCTACCAGCTAATTTGATCTACAGAAATAATACAACATAATATATAGGCTATATTTCCTTAAGTCAAAACAATTGTACACTAGCGATTCTGTCAGTTTCAAGTCAGCAAACACTGCCAATATATTTATTTGGCAAACATCCTATAAGGAATTCGCTGCCTTTCAAAGCTGGGTGGGAAACTCATTGGCTGGATCTTTGCATGACATTTAGCTGCTTAAAGGCATGAGGTCTTTCCAGGAAAAAACACAAAAAACTTTATTTTTATTTGCTTTCCTGAAAATTAAGCACAGCTCTTCAGTATTTTGAAAATATGGTTTTGATTGTGGGTTTAGAAAACTGAGATTTTTATGAAGAGTGCTATGAAAATGTTTTAGAATGGAAGAAAAATAAATAAATAAATAACTATTAAAATCCTAAATTGGGGAAAGGCAAAAAAAAAACAACCCTCTGAAGAAAATTTTATTGTTTTGTGCCTTTGGAAAGATCTGATATTGTTTAAAAGATCTTTTAAATATTGTTGGACTGTAAGTCCTCTGAGCCCTGGCTATGATGAACCCTGACATTGCTGGCTATGGCTAAGGGGTGGTAGGACCCATCAAACATCTGTATACTCTGAACCCAGCAATAGAGAATCAGTATCATAGGGTGTGCCCCCATGGCTCTTTGGTATGGTTCCGAATTTGGGATCGTCAAGGGATGTCCCCATGCATTTGGATTTGGCAAAAGTTTGCCAAATCCCCCCCAAACCATGCCAGAAAGGTGTCAAATTTGATACCTGAAAAAAGAAGTCTGAGCATGGTTTGGGGGACTGGCACACATTGCTCAGCGATAGGGATGATCGTGGGCTAACGGGGAGGAGATTGGTGCTCATGTCATTGGGACGTGGGCTGCTCTTGCTGTCCCTGCCCTGTCCATTGAAGACTGCAGCTGCTGACTTTTTAAAATGCCGATCACAAAGGCAGGCTGGAGAACAGCTTGGTTTTTAAATTTTCTGCCATTTCCACAGAAGTAATACCAACTCCATTCCAAGAATGCCAAGGCAGGCTTGATTTTTTTCCCATTTGCAACCCCCCTTTCCCTGATCATCAAGGCAATCATAAGTAAGGCTTGATTTTCTGCCTTTAAAAGTTGATGGGCGTTCTCACGGTCCCCAGTGGAGTGGAGGAGCACAAAACTGCTCATGCGCCTACTGCCACTAAACCTCGTAGTGGCTTTTGGTGTTTTAATTTTTTTAAAAAAAGTTATTATTATGAATTAAGCTTTATTTTAACTTGTTCCTGTGCCTCCCACCCCAGTCCTGGCTTTCAGTGCTGCTAAGGGAGGGGGGGATGCGGCACACGGGTGGGCTGACGTCAATCTGGCTTCCAATGAGAGAGGGGGTGGAGAGGAGGGGGTGCTGCTCCCCAGTACCAGGGTTCTGCATGGTTCTCATGGGGATGCCTCCATCCGTGCCCAACCCATACCTGTCCCGCATTGCCAGGAATGACATGAGGATGCCTGAGATGTGTTCCCGTTCCCACACCTGGCTCATGCATGCCCAAACCTTGCCCAAAGAGTGCCAAACGGCCAGCATAGGGATGCAGCCATAGACTTCCTAGACACTAAGGCTGCATCCACATCATAGTAGGGCTGCCTCCAGACATGCGGTAAAACCCACAATCTTTCGTACTCTATTGGGAACATCAGACATACACCTGGCATTCCTAACATAGTGCCAATTACAATGTACAAAGGGCATGTTGTAATACTGTTATGGGAAATAATGATGTTGGGTTTCCTCTAATCTCCTCAAAGTTCCCATTTTCCTTCCAGTTCATCCCTCAACCATTCTAGCAGAAGAATCTTGCTTCTCGGAGAAGGTTAAGAAACATTTTTTCAGCAAACTTCTTTAACATTTTAGGATCTGTCTCCAGTTTAGGGTGATTTCACCCATACACAGTTTCTTCCATAGTCTAATCCATATTGTTCAGAACCAGCCTCTGGATTCTCAAAGAAGCACTGAAATGCCAGGAAAAAAGAGGGGGCAGGAAGCTGTCCTTCTGTTAATGTCCTTAACATTATGTTGAAATCCAAACCATCTATAAAGATTTACGATCTGAAAGACAAATTATTCCTCATGTAAACCATTATATCTGCTGAAATACTTAATGAATGGAAAGTCTAGGGTGAGTGTGTGTCCCCACCTTTTCAAAGCTAGGAACATTTACCTTATAAGGATTTCTAATTCCAAAATAAAGTTGTCTGCAATTAAGTTTTGAAATCTTTACAAGCATTCTTTTCATGCAGACTTCCCATCTGGCTTCTGTTTCACCTGGCATGGATTGTCTGTTTTGCTGTTTTGTTTTTGTTTCTGTTTTTGGTAACAAATAAAGAAATTAGGAATAATCTAGCAAGGTGTTTTGCAAGGCATAATAATAGTTTTTTTAAAAAAACTCACACAACACAGGCTGCAGCCACCCTGTACTATTATTAGAACTGAGGCTGTCCTTTCTCATATGCCAAAGTGACTTTCTGTTTCTTCTGGAGATCTCCGATCCCCAGCTGGGATTGGGACTATCTTGCATTCAGATAATCCCAGTACTGAGTCCTCTGTCCATCTCTGTGGCAGCCCTTCACCCTTGGATGTGAACCAAGCTGGCTACTACCAGCTGTGTTCCGGATGTACTGTCCATGGAGCTCCCTCGCATTGCCCTGGGAAGAATGTCTTCTTGTACACTTCCACAGCATGGAGGCAGTCAGTGGACTTGTGGACTTAAAATTGGAGCAAGGGACTCAACCTAGCCTGCCCAGCATCACCTCACTCACCTACTGCTGGCAGCAATATGGCTGTGCTCTTCCCAGAACCACCTTGACTTGCCCCACCCAAGGTAGGTGTGAAAATGGTCTCAGTTCCTGGTATGTCCTAAGATGATTAGCAGGTTGAGGTGTTGACCACAGACACACTATCACAACAGGAAAAAAATAGAACATAAGAACATAAGAGGAGATGTGCTGGATAGGCCATAGCTCATCTAGTCCGGCATCATGCCTCATTGGCTACATTTACATAGCCATGGAAGTTGCTTCCAGGCCAGCGGGGTTATATGTCCCACTGACCTAAACCACTACATTCACTTTATAAATGTTGTTCCTAGGTTCAGGGTAAGGTGACAGGAGCTGAAGTCTGGAAGATGTCATGTGGATTTCCTCTTCATTTCCCTTTCTTCACAACTCTCTCCCTCTTCCTCTCTCACATGTATCCCAAAAGACAGCAGTGCATTATATAGTATAATGCTCAATGTGTTAGGATCAGCACGACTGCAATCTTTTCTATAGCTTTCCTGGGAACAATTCCCATTAACTCAGTGAGATCTGTTGTATAATGCCTTGGATAAACTTCTAAAATACACTGAGCTTTAACAAAAGGGCTTCAGTTGCCTGAAATGAAGACTTCAGCTGTGCATCAGAATGCAAACCCATCTTGCAAAAAAGAAAAGAAAGAAAAGAAAGAAAAGTAGAGATGTCTGGCTATGGCACTCATCTAAAAGTACCAAACTGACAGAAACAAACTTGGAAACCTCATTATCACTGTTTCTTTGTATCAAAGCAAAGCAAGAACCTATCTGTTCTTGCTGAGCAAGGAGAACCTACCAGTTTCCTAAGTGCTGATCTATGTGGTATAGAAATGTTCTATGTGGATCACTCCCACACCCTGCTGTCGTATTCCCTCATATTAGCACCACTGGTTTTCTCCACACACATAACTCAAAGTGGAAATCAAAGCAGGAAGGAGGAAAGAGGACCAGTTTCTGAATTCTGATCATTTGGAAACACTTCAAAGAAACGTATGGACGAAGAGATGTAACATAAGCAAGCAGCATCCAAATGTAGTGACTGGACTGGAATACCACACAGGGTCGAACATTTTATCAATTAATTTGTATACCACTTTTCCGAAGAAAACTGGTCAAAGCAGTTTATAACAAAAAGCAAAAAAAGCACAGTACAATATATGCAATACAAAATAATACATTATGGAATTAAACAGAAAATACAAAATACTGTAGACAAAATACAGGAAAAAAAGTTTCTTCCACAAAAAACACTGTACAGGATCAGCCTTAGCCTGATAATGGTTAATATAGGTAGCATCAGGAGATTACTACTTAGTTTTACTGCATAGGTTTTTGTTCTTTTGTTTTGTCAAGGAGTGGACTTAGGCAGGCAGCAGATAAACGGCTACACTCAGCTCTTTGTATGGCAGTGATCTCCTTCTCAATTTTCTTCTTCCTAGCTCCACAGACTTGCACCTGATGGCTGTTTTCCCTGTGACATTTGGCACTCTGAACTTTGGCACTTCAACTAATGGTTTCATTGGTTTGCCCCTAAGGCAGCCCTGTTTATTTCAAAAACTTCTGTTTGTACTTTTGGAGTAAACACTAATATTCCATTAATCAAATGAGATGTTGCACCGTTCTGCTTTTTATAACTCCCAGGCTTAACATTCTAAAAACCTCACTCCAAAAATAAACTCTGCCTCTTGCACTTAAGATATGGTTGGCTTAAACACTGCTACAGTACAGAGTGATTTGTAGTTTTCCTTCAGGGATACAAACTAATGGGCTTCACAGAGTTAGGAAGTTTTGACTTTTGGCTGCCTTTATCTTCATTCCTGTATCTGGTCAGAATATAGAACTTTTGAAATCAGGGACAGAATAATTTGCTTTTTACATGGCCCTGTAAATCACCAAACTTCTGAACTAGGGATGTGCATGAATGTTTTATTTATTTATTTATTTATTTATTTATTTATTTATTTATTTATTTATTTATTTATTTATTTATTCAATTCATACTGAATCAAATGCAAGAAAATTTGTATTAATTTGAATAGCTCTTCTTCAAATGTTGTAGGATTCAAATTCAAGACAAATGTTCAACCCCATATGAAACCCATACATATCCCATACAAATCCCATATGAAGTTTCATATGAATGTACTGAAACAATTCAAATTCAAATGTCAGTATTCAAATGTGCCAACATTAGATTCAAATTCAAATGTCCAAATTCAGCCAAATTTGTAAAAATGTTGAATGTTATGAATATCCATGCACTTCCTTACTCTGAACAAATTTTCTATGTGCAACTTCAAGTAAACTGTGGGTCTATTTGCCAAAGTATTGTCTAAGTTGCTCATCATTCACCAACTGTTTTTTGTTGGGGACAAAATTCTGAGGGTACTTTTGCACCTAGGTTAGGTGGGAAAACTAGCACACACCTAGCATGCACTTTGGGATGCCCAATGCACTCCAAACTTACCCAGAACATCACTATGGACTTCAGCTTCCATGGCTGTGTGGCTAGCATGGCTCTTGGGACCCCATGTCTCCTGGGAACTGTTTTGGTGAGCAAATGCCATAGCCCATGGAAACAAGTGGACGGTGCAGAAGTTGTCTAGGAGACTTCCATAGAAGCAAAACGAAACTTTGCCTGTCCAAACTGACACTATGGATGGATCAATTCATTTTCCTGAGCAAGAGATGGAAGTGGTTTGCCATACAATCTTCTGGGAGATGCTAGGGCATCATCAAACCCATGACGTTTTGTTTCCCTAGCAGTTGTTCTGCTACTGAGAACACTGTATCCAAATGAAGGTTTACTCAGACACTTTGGTTGTCTATTGAATATTGCTATCTCCTGTAGTACATTCTTCTTTGCGCAGTCTTATGCTGGCTGGAAGAATTTAAAAAGTGGTATCTAATATTCACATTGCAAGCCAACCATTTATGAACAGACAATAAGAACAAAAACCTATGCAGTAAAACTAAGTAGAAAACAAGACACCAGAAAAGGAAATAATGGTCTTGAGATTGAAATCTAATACAGAATGGAACAAATACTGGCTTTCTTTCTGGATTCCAGGGCTTCATGAATACACAGTCATGCCAGCTTTGGCCAGAGGCTATTGTAAAGAGGTTTAAATCTCAAGAACATAGCAGGGGAAATAAAAGAATGCAAAAATATAATCAAAACTCTGATTTAACTTTCATCCATGGCCTGTACTGGAGAATGCACAGAAGGAAATGCTCTTTGAATTAGCCTAGCAAGCATTTTAACTTTTCATATTTACTTTGAGAGTCAGGAATATTTTCTGAGATCTTTATGTTCCAATAAACTAGGTGTAACTAATACAAAGAATGCAATAAAGTCTGTGACTCAAAGAACAGTCTACAAGCAGCTGAGATTATCAGTAAAACAAACAGAACTTATTTTGAGAGGAGCTATTGTTTAATTCTGTCAGACAAAATCTACAGATTTGCTACATGAACATGTGAATATAATTAGCCAAATTGTATCCCACTATAGAGTGTCCCATCTGTCTCTTTTATATATCCACAGATCACCAAGGTCCCACTGCTATGCACAAAGAAATTCATGGGTGTTTTTCCAGTGTCACTAAAAGTACCCATTAAGCACCCATTAATGGGTACGAAATGGCATTTTTGTACCCATTAATGGGTACTTAATGGGTACTTCTAGTGACAGTGGAAAAACACCCCATATCTGCACTGAAAATGCCTGCAAACAATTGTTGCAGTATGGAGTGCTATTATTTGTGTTACAGCCACTCTATTCTGTTCCTCTGCCCTGAGGATTCTGGGTTCAGCCAGCACTTTATTCTCTTTCTCTCCCCATGTAAGGGTTTTTGAGTGGCCAGGGAGGGCACACAGATACCCAACTACAGCTGCGCCAAAATCTTGGATTTCTCCATGGATTACTAGCAGCAGCTAGGGATGTGCATAATTTTTTTTTTTGCATTCAAATTTGAGTCGAATCGGATGTCAAAACATTCGATTCAATGTTTAAAATCCGAATGCAACAAAAAATGATTCAAATCTGATACATTTGAATCTATTCGTTCAAATGTTAGATACGAATTTGAAGATACAAATGTGAACAACATTTTAGTAAATATTGGTTGTTGTATTTTGTTTATATCTTGTTTTGTTTTGAATGTTTGTATTAGTATATGTATATTTGGAAATAAAAAACTTTTAAAAAAAGGCTTTGTGGGAGGGAATATATCTGTGTTGCAGATCCATGCAGTGTAATCATTGGGGGAGTTATTTATAATAAATCTGCATTTTCTGTTGTATGACACCCATTAAATTAAAAGATGGTCACTAAAAAAAAAAAAAGAAAAGAAAAAAGTAAAGACAACATTCATATTTAAAGATACAAATGTTGACAACATTCATAATTATACGTATCTGTACGCATTTTGTATGCATCCCATTTTATCCTGTATGCATCCCGTTTTGTTCTGTATTATAAGTGCAAATGTGTACAGATACGTATGATAGTAGTATACATACATATGCAATACATATGTATCTGTACATTCAAATGATTTGAATCATCTGAGCGAATGTTTTGGAACATTCAAAATTCATTCAAATGTTTAGACTCAAATGTGAAGACATTCTATTCAAACTCGAATGTCCACTCATTTTCCTAGGACATTAAAAAAAGCAACTGGTTTTTGTGAAACAGGGAATGACCCAGAATTGCTGTACCTTTTATTACGTGTATGCTTCCTCTGTCCTACTTTCACAGTCACTCTATAAATTCCCTTGGTTTTTCAGATTTCATCACATGCTTTTTTTCCATATCTGAATCCTTGTCCATATTCTCAGCTTACACATTTAGATTAAAACTTGAGCAAGATTTACTGTGTAAAGTTTGTGTAGTGTTTGCATGGATATTTCATCCGATGTCGCTGTGCAAACTGTATACTGTACTGTCATGGTTCCCACTGACAAGTAAACACTTGAAATCTGGTTTTGTAAGAATGGTCTTTCCAGTGGTATCTGTTGCCCATTGGAGCTATGGGATGGAAGGGAAGGTCACTAAGGGCCTAGTCAGAAAGGGCCTAAATGAAAGCCGAACCCATAAGGATCATGTGGATTGGCATAGGGTCAGTCAGGGGTATGGGTGTCCACACTGCCTTGCACCATATGTGGATGCCTCACACCTCTTCCTCCAAAGGAGGCCATCTTACAGAAAGCCAGGAAGAATGAATCAAAGGTATCTCCTCTTCAGGGGAACTGGTATCAGTCAGTGTGTGCGTTGGTTTCCATCTCTCCCCCATACTGCCTCCTCACCTGGAATTTCAGGCCATGGTATGAGGCCTGACCTTTGGTGTAACCTGTGGTCCCTGACTAGCATTATTCTCTGCCTACTATGTTCTGTGCACAGAGACATTCCAGGTACTGTAGAGCAGAGAAGATGGGCCTCAGCTATTTGATCAAGGTATTTCAAATCTGCTCTGGATCAGACAGCAGTCCGCTCAGTCCAGCTTCCACAACGGCCTTCATCTGAATGAAGCCAAAGGCAGCACTTAAAGATCTGGAACTACTTTGGGCGAGCTCAATCACAAAGGCATTCTAAGGAGGGATCTCCACATGTTCAGCAGATCTCCCATAACCTGAACAGATTGGCATATCAGAGCAAATACCTTTGAAGTTTTATTAATCTTCTTTATCTGTGAGTTTTTGAAAAGGTACAATTTTAAACATCCAAGTTTTATCAAAAAAGAATTATGATGATTTTATAACTCATCCTAACACATGGCTGCAACCTTGGCTTAGTAAGAAAGGTTGCCTTTCATTAACCCAGCTGGTGTAGCAGATGGGCTTTGGAACACCAACAGTGCATACACTGTCTCTAACCTAATTGCACTGAAAGAGCAGAGGCCCTTTGAAGTCTCTGCTGATGAAGCAGGCACAGAGTTGATGTAGACACCATGGAGGCTTCCATGTGGTCCCTGGGGAAGATGCTAGTTGATTCTGAAGACCACAGCATCCAAATGCAACAGTGATCCCTGGGAGGAAATGCATATAACATTTATTGGCCCAAAGTCACTAAAAAAAAGTCTGCAGATAGAATCATAGACAGTGCTGAGAAAGCTGGTTGGAGGATCAAGTAAGAAAGAACCAGCGACTTGATCCCTGCCCAGCTGAATTAGTGGCCCATGGACGTATAGGATATTCTGTTTGCACAACACGTATGCAGATCAGCCAAGGTGTTTTTGCCCTGTTCTGCACATTCAGTAGTCACTATGATGATCAGGAAGTTGCAACTTGCATTGTCACCAGAATTTAAAATTATCTGTACACCCGAGCTCTGTGTTTTTGTTTTGGGATGTCATTGCCAAAATTAGTGTTGTTTTTGACAAACCAGAAATATATATATGGAAAGAGGGTCTTGTGTTATGCACCGGGATAATTTGAAGATCAAGATCTTTTGTGTATTGGGCCTTTTCCAAATTATAACTCAGAACAGAAACCTACTATCCATATGGTAGTGGAGACCTCAACAGGCCTAGGGCCTGCCGTAGCCTACACTAGCACATGGGTGGCAGGTCCCTATTCCAGGATATAGTCTGGATTGGAATAAGGCCCAGTACAAACTTTTTATTTTGTTGTATATACTTTCAATATGTGTTTGTTTATATTTGCATATGTTTGTTTCTGTTACAACTGTAGTACTAAAACTTAATTTAAATAAATAAATAAATAAAACAGGAAAAAAAGGGGTGGCATGAATCAGATCTACAGATCCAGCTTTTACAGACAAACCAAAGGGTAACATTTCTTTAGAAAAGGTCTGCATTGGGAAAATGATTCATTGTAAATTTAATCTCCAAAAAAGAACTCTTTCAAAAAAGTCACTTGTGCCTTTAAAAATGGAAATAAAAACCCAGGATGCTATTATAAATGACACATCTGTATAGATTTCAGTGCTCATTTGATTCATAGTTATTTTTTCATTAAAACATTAAGATAATAAAAAGTTGCTTTAAAATCCTGCCAGCACAGATTAATCTTTCACAGCGCTTAGTAATACTATGAGCCTCATACGTGCAGTTATTTTTCTATTTTCCAATAGATGGCACTAAAATGTTAAAATGTAAATAGTAGCTGACTCTTGTACATTCAGTTCTGTAGGGAAGTTTGGACATCTAATGCAAAACAAGCTGATCAGGAGAGAAAGAGCAAGAGAGAAATAATGGACACGGAGACATTTTACCTGCTTGTGAATCTGTGGTTTTATGGGAGCAGAATTTCCACGTCTAAAGTTGCATGAGCCCATTGTGGGCTGAAGGACAATGCCATTTTCTCTGCGAAGTTCAGGAGTCATCAGCTGACAACTCTGAAACCTATCTTTCCAATTCAGTGTTTCTTTTCTTCCTCACCTTCCCAGAGAGATTAATTTTACTGTTTCCAAGAAGAGAGACAAAGGAAATAATAGTGAAAGGCAGCAACGTTATCAGTGAACTTAGCAGTATGCAGTTTCTTCATTATAAGCAAAGTTCTCAAATGGATGTTTTGTAAGTACAAAACACCCGTAATATCATCTTCTCTGATGGAGATTCACTGTCAAGTTGTCATGCTGTATAGTGCATTTTAAGTGCATTTTAAGATACTTTGGATATGTACTTTAAAAAACAATTTTAAAAAATCTTAATTGTGTGAGAGAGACTTGATTATATTAAATACACTAGGGGCGTGTCTCCATGGTCTCTTTTTGTCTCTTTATTGTCTCTCTATTGCAACGGACTTTAAAAATGTGTGTTCTATTCCGCAATAAGCGTCCCCATGAGGTTTGGTAAAACGTGCATTTAAAACATACCTTCTGTCCTCATGGAAGCCATTTTTTCTTTGCCCGCATCTTTTCCTGCCCTGCCATGCCTTGTCCCACCTAGGGAATTAGATAGGAGAGAAAGCCAACAATCCCTGCCCCCAATATCCCGGGAGCATCTCCATCCACGGGTTCTGCCGCGGATTTTCCTCCTTTGTGGCTCTGGAAGCCCGGAGTAAAGCTCTGCATGGAGACGCTCAGAAGCGAAAGAAGCTTTCTAACGGACTTTTCCCTGCATGTAGATGGGGCCTAGGGCTTGTCTGCTCAGGAAGTTGTAATCTGAACCAGCAGGTCTAGACCAGTGAGGCTTGCTGTCTGACACTACTGGTCCAGACCCAGTTCCCTCACTGGCCCCAAAGCTCTGCGTTTCAGGGGTGGGCCCCAAAGAGCTAGGGCTGAAGGTTCCTAGCCTCAAAGTCACTGGGGAACCCATTTTGATGGTGTGCTGGTCTGCCAGTATACCTCAATCTGGATCAAGGGCCTCTAGATTATGCTTTGGCATATGCTCTGCATTAATGTGCAAAAGGGAGGCTCATAGTCCCATTTATGATCCCGTCTAAACAACAGTGTAGAAAGACCCCTAGATACTTATGAACTTACTAATATCCATGCATTGGATGTGATGCTTATAGAAGGGCTATGTGAACTGAAACTATAAAGACCACTATGTAATGATGCTAGACAAGCCAGTAGGTAGAACAGCCAATTGTCTCATGCTGTCCCTATCAGCACATAAAAGTTCAGCCTAGTTAAAAAATTTACAATTTGTTTGATAAATGACTTTTTCTGTGTTAGAACTTTCTACATCTGATGCTCAGAGAAAAGATGAACATGTACATATCTGTATTCATTTTCTAATGAGGCAACATCCAGCCAAGCTGTGACGACTTTCATGTATGAATGGGAATCACAAATCTCTGTCCTGGACGGTCACACTTAGGATACTGCTTGATATATGCTTCATTGCCCTGGGGTGTGACCTGAAATGGAGATAGAACAGCCACACTTGTTCCCACTCTCTTGACTCATGGGGTTTCAGGACACTCTATGGGGTCTGGGTGAAATTATGCCGAGGTGACTTTCTCCCCGCCGCCTCTGTGCATCTACACGGTGGTGAGATGGTGAATCAGCTGCCCCAAAGTAGTTTCTTAAGGATTATATTTAGGACAGTCCCAGAAATGATATAGGCTGGGTAAATTTGGTTGCCATGCCTTGGAGCTCTTGAGGGGGGTACACATTCTAGTCCTTTACTCTATATTTTAAAAGTAATCTGTATACCTTAAAAATCCATAACTAAAAAGAGCCCCTGAACAAATCAGGACAGATGATATGATTTGTCCCTCCCTCTTTGGAATTTGCTTCCACAAGGTATGGTGCTGGCTACCAGCCTGGATGGTTTCAAAAAAGGTTGGCACCGCTATGTAGAAGGCAGGGCTGTCATTGCTATTAACCCTGATGGCAGTAGGTGGTGGTTTGCCTCCAAAGGTCAGCTACTGGAAAGCTACAAGCACAGCAAGTTGGCTTCCCTGTGCAGCTGTTTGGCCACTGCCAAAGCAGACTACGGGACTAGATAGGCCATGGGTCAGATCCAGGAGGGCTTTCTTATGATTTTAAATGGCCTTCATAGCTGCACATTCCCCAGACTTTCTACTTCAGTTTAGAAATATTAATATTCTTTGCACTGCAAGTCACAAAATTAAGAAATTCTGTAAAAATTCATCAAAGTCTTAAGGGGTTTAAGGATCATGGGGGTGCAGACCTCCAAAATATGTATTTTTTTATTTGCTGAAATCCATGGCAACTTACATGATAGGGCAGTATTTGGAGCAAGGCAGTTTTGGGTGTTTTGTGCTCATCCCAGGCTATTGTATGTGGTTTTGTCCTAAGCAGCAGACAAGCTGAGATGTGCTGGGTAAAAAAATAAAAATAAAATAAAATAAAATTTCTTTATTGCCCCTGAAACATAACTACTTGCATATATTTCTCAAATTGCATTATATTTGTCCTTAAATTTCTTCACCATCTCTGAAATGGAGCTAATGTTTGGAACACACAGGGGGAAATAAGTAGACCAATCAAATTTCTTCATTGTCCCAGAAATGGAGCTACCTGCATATCCATGGATACAATTTTTACTTCCCAAGTTGCCTTAAAGTTGTCCTTCTAAAAATGTACGGTCAGCTGATGGCAGGGCAGTGATGTTTTAATAATACTGTTGTAAGTGTTTTTTCAGTTTGCTTGTTGCACTCTTGGGTAATCTAGTTCCATAGGAAAGCAGTGTGTTTCATCTGTGTTGGGGGCCAGCCCCAGTGTTCCGACTGGTGAAAGGTGAGAAGGATCCAGACTTTGTACTCTCTTCCATTGCAACATCCTTTAGAGTCAGAAGGAGAGCGGCTAGCTTTAGATGGCATTGGGAATGTAAGGTCACGGAATGACCTTTGATCTTGCACCTTTGTGTTATGGCTTCCAGCCACCACCCACTGATACTAAAGGCCCAGGAAGAAGAAGAAGACGCAGAAAATTGCATTAGGATAGGATGGAGCTTTAATTAAAAAACAAAACAAAACTGAGAAGGCTAAGAGTAAAAGCCTTGTAAGCTCAAGGGATGGAAAAAACCCTAAAAGATCAGAGCAGAATCTAAGTAAAACAGCAACTCTACCAAGACAACAAAGATCACAGGAAGAAAATGTGGATAATGAGACAGTGATGTTAGAAAGAATTTACATTAAAGCCTCAGTGGTGGGGCATGAATCAATATATAAGAGCAATTTTTGCATAATCACTTCATTTGAGTCCTGTCTGAAGGCCTATGCATGTCGCTCTGAAGACCATGGGAGCACGAGGAACAGAGGAGTAAGAAAAATATGGATGTTTCTCCCTCCAGCAGTTCATGAACGTGTTACACTTAATGCTGAATTAAAGGGACAACTGGACTTCATGACCCAGCTTTCAGCTGAGAAAGGTTTTCAAGTGGATAGTAAACACTCAGTAACGCTCTAGATAGTAACTATGTAAGTGGATAGTAACACTCAAATATAATGTAGACACATTGAACATTGTTGCTATTCATCTGTTTACTTATTGTATATTTCTTCAGAATGCAGTATATGAAAAAATGAAATAATTAGAGAATAAGTTGTATTGTCAGTAAATAAGTAATTTGGAGTTCTTTTACACTATAAATTTGTTTTTTTGAGAAAAAAAATGGAGCACTGGGGCCTGAAATTCCTGTATTGTCTCATGTTCTATATGTGCAGAAAATGTGCTATCATTCACATTTGGATCATTTACTAAATAGTATACGAGTAGACAGTTGGAGATACTACATTTTATGAAATCCTTTGAAGTTGTGGAGAAGTTTTACTCCCAGATGCAACATTTGCACTTTATTCTCGTGGGAACACTCCATGTGGGCGGGTGGGGGCAGCTGTAGCTGTGTATATGTGCACCGCGCTACAATAATTGTGGCAATGTCCCAGCATGCTCCAGAAGTTGCTGTGGCCTTTGTGATTCAGCCAGGCTGCTCCTGACCATCCACATGACTTATCAGTTTCAGGATTTCCGCAGCAATTTTTTTAAAAAAAGTTTTATTTTCTTTAAGTAAGTAAACAAATATTAAACAACAACACATACACAAATCATACAGAACATACAAACAAAAGAAAAAACACCCGTGTCTAAGTGTCCCCTCCTACTTGGTCACCTGTACACTATTTTTTTTTAAATCTTATTTTAAGCCCTTAAACACCATTCTTATGTTAGCCATATGTTTAGAAATATCTTTTCAGGTGAATCTAGGAAAGATCTGTTCAATTCTTCAATGCACTGGTTCCAGATCAGTCTAAACTGTTGAATGTTATCAACTCCCTCCATTCTCAGCAATTTGAAGCATAGAAGCATCTTTGTTCACAGAACGAGGGGCTGGTTTCCTAAGTACAAACTGCTCCCTAGTTCTGTTCCATGATCTTTTCTGCTCTTACCTTGGGTTAATCTGGATCATAATTTGCATCATCGCAATTGCACATACCTATGTTTGTGCCTTTTCACACGCTTTCTTTTGTTTGTGCCTTCTCACAAAATCCACATACCAGGATTTCTTTTAGTACAGAGTAACTGTGTTGCACTGCTGACACATGAATTGCAAACTTCCTTTTGATATCTTCAAACCCATATTGATCTACAGCAGATCAAAATAGGGTTGAAAGGCACCAAACAGCACCTTCCAACTGGAGCTACATCTTCCCTACTATTCTACCAGAAGTGTTCTGTGAGTTTCTGCTGACATGCTGCACTTACTTAGAAAAGAAGGATAAATTCAAAATCTTTTCTTCCATTCTTGGAGAAAGAAGTAATTGCACATTCTTAACTGCACTTACCGGCCAGTGAATGCCCTGTGATTATGGAACTTTATTACTTCAAACTGGACCTGAAAACCTCTCTGTATACAAGTGTGTTGTCTATTCACAAGTAAATACTTCCCTAGTTGCCATGGTGAAGAAAACACATGTTGAACAGTTCAGCGGATACAAAACCCACTGATTTGCAGTGGTTGTAATAGTTTTTCACCATACATTTAGAGGGAAGTGTTTACCCAAAAAGATTAGGATTTACCTAATCTTCTTACCTACTAAAGGATGTGTAAGAAAAAGGGGAACCCCTATATATATATATTGCTTACTCTCCAGGTGTTCTTCCTTCAGATAAACCACTTTAAATATTTTCCAGGTTTCTTTACAAACAATGTTACATTTGCTATTTTATAGTTTCCTGCCTGGAGGCCTGTTAACATGTAGTTGAATCAATCTTACTACTCTGTAATCTTTGGGACTCTTTCTGAAATCTAGGGGACTTTTAAAAATGCCATTAAAAGGTTCCTCTTTGTCTAAGTCGTTACAGTGTTGTAGATGTATATTATCTAGACCTTGGGCTTCATCTCTATAAGCGCACCAAATGTTTTTATGGCCATGGCTGCTCTTATCTGGGTTGTCATCTGTGGGTGAGCGATCCCTGACGTAAGCAGCCCCTTCAGCCCTTTCCCTTTGTATAGGCAGATAAAAATGAACTGTTTAACAGACGAGCTGTTTCCTATCGTGCTGTATCCGCCTGCTGCTATCTTTCTGCAGTGTACCCCATCCTTTGCCCATTGTATATATGTTTGAAACACAACATTCATTATACTAATTGCACAGTGCTTGCGGCCCATAGTGGACCCCATATACAAATTTTGAACAGCACTTAGCTCTCAGAACAGACCCAGCAGGGCTTTACAGGTTTAAAGCAGCTTGGCTTGGAATCCAAAGGACCCGGTGGAACATTAGGGTCTTTCCACATGGTGTAGGCTACCCTTCACTGTGCTGTACTGAAACAAATCACATTGCTCATGATGGGCCAGGCTGCCACTGATACACACCAAAAGCCATCCACAGTGTGGGTGGCCCATCCCTACCCAAGTTCAAAGGCCAGAGATGCAGTTGCTAGCCTGGGCTGTTTTGACTGGGTGCCCGGAAGTGTCCCTCTTCCAATGCCACTTTGAGGTGCCTTGGTGCTGGCTAGAATGCTGCCTGTACTGTTTACAAGAGACCCATGCTCAGAGCAAGTAATTCAGTTTTTATGCCATAGCCCACACCAGTACCTCATCTAGTGTGGACAAAGTGGTCTGCTGGGAGGTATGGCCTCAACTGTTCTGTAGGGTAGATGACATGTTCCAGCTGACTCCTGGGACCAGTCTACAAGGCCTTATTTAGACTTTTAATGACTAAAGTTCCATGGAAATAATTTAATGAAAATATTGTGTAGTGGAACCTTTGCAGCTGTCTGTAATGCCCATCTGCACAGGGATGCCCAAAGTTTTGCATAGGGGGGCACAAAGCTTGATTGGTGCAAAGTTCTGGTTCTTAGAATGTATTGAAGTGACTTGAGCCAACCATGTTCTCATATTTTCCAGAAAAGTCCTCTGAGGGCTGCCTGTGGTCGACAGGCTACAGATGATGGAACCCTTGTTCTAGAGCATCGGTTTTCAACCTTCCTAATACTGCGACCCCTTAATGGAGTTCCTCATGTTGTGGAGACCCCCAACCATGGGGGCAGAGCAGGTGGGAGGAAATGGCAGTGGGAGACTCATTGCGACCCCTCTGAAAGGGTAGTTCGACCCCAAAGGGGTCCCGACCCCCAGGGTCTGAAGGGATTGCTAAATACGGTGTGGAATCCAGGGTACCTGAAAGTGAAAGTGAAACCTGTCAACAGTCTGAATTGATGACAGGTGGTGTGCCACTGCCAAAATACAACTTGCTTTGCATGGATGATGATTTGCATAAAATTCAAATGACTGCCTTGCTTTGAATGTCTGTAATATAGCAAACCCACTCTGGAGTAGGGATGTGCACAAATATTCATAACATTTGAAATTCAGCCAAATTTGCACATTTGAATAGGAATCGAATGTTACAGTGTTCGTATGCTAACATTCAAACGAATACGAATGTTTCCAGACATTCATATGAGTCGTCTGAACAATCATTAAGCTGGGGAAACATATCAGATGTGTATCTATTCGTATCAGATACGTATCTGTTCATAGCAGATATGTATCGAATGTTCATATGAATACATATGAATAGATTCGTATCAAATAGGATTTTACCACTTTTGAATGTGTTCTATTCGTACGAATATGAATTTTTGAACATTCGTTTCATTTTGAATTGAATGCCCAAAAACATTTGTGCACATCCCTACTCTGGAGAGATGATTTGAGACCTGAGGCCAGTTCTCACTTGGTCTATTAACATCTGGGTAAGTGCATCTGCACTTGCAGGAGGCATTTATAGCCTACAAATGCCCTGTCTGCCCAGATTTTAACTAATTATCAACTAGCTGTGGTGCACAAAATTGTGCACCACAAACGAACTTTATCTACTTGCGACCAGGAACTTACCTGGGAGCATCCAGTAGTGACCATCTGCACCTTTTCCAGTGCGAGGGGTCAACTGAGCTGCCGCGCAAGCACAGTAGCAGCTCAGATGACCCATGATACAACTGCACATGCACAGAGTGTCAATGTTACCATAGCGACCGTGATGACGCATGTGCGGTTGTGCTGGGCACCAAGACCAAAATGCTGGTGCCCTGCAGACGATCAGGCATGTGATTGGACCCAGGTAAGTCTCTGGTCACATGGGGGCTAGGCTATTGTGCACTAGTGCTCACAAGTGCAAGCTCTAGTAAACAGTCTACAATGCACCATTCTTGTCCAATGGACAGGAAAGCAAATACAGAAACGCCCTTGCAGATGAAATGATACAAAACTTGGGTAAAATCTTATTTTTCATTGCACAAAGTTCAGAATGCTTCCTGGGTACTCTAGATTAAGTTTATATCATTGGTGCACCTATCAGTATTACAAGAGTTTCATGGTTTCAGACAGGAACCTGTATCTGGGCCTTTTTGGTTGCACGGAATATAGTCAGTAATCACCAGACTACATATTTTTCCAATGTACATGGAAGCCACAATGTCCAGGAATGCCCAAGTTAGATTGTAAGCCTGAGGGCAGGGACCTGTCTAAGATTAATATAATATTGTAACCCGCCCTGAGACCTTCGGGTATAGGGCGGGATAGAAATACAAATAAATAAATAAATAAGTTTAGAACAACACAGCTGTAAGGACCAAACAGTGGACAGAGTTGGGGAAGGGCCCATTTGTTGATTATGTGCTTGTTAGCATCTTAGAAATATCTGATTGGCTTCAGTTAGATATGGAATACTAAACAATACATGGAGCTGATCCAGTAAGATTCTTCATGGCTGTATGTAGAGTTGGGCTAGCTTTTCCTAGAAATGTGGTACAAAAGGAATCCTGTTAAGGAGCCTGTTTTCAATCCTTTTAAAAAAGCAAAAGCAAAAAGATACCTGACCTTTTCGTGAAGAAAGCTCCTTTGATCAAAATGATTTCATGTTTGACTCCTCTCTCATCCATACACATGAGCTCTGAATTGTATTTGCAACCCTTGGCCAAATCTGCCGAGACGGAGCTGTCTAGGCTATTTGAGCCAGAAAAAATTATGCAGGCACCTCTGGTAGATGGCTGTCAGTAAAGCTAAGCCTCAATATTTTGATATAAAGGCATGGAAAGCTTCAGTTTTGCTGATTATTTCCAGAAGTTCTCAAGATGAGGTGTCTGCAGTATGTAGACTGTGTGTTTATCAGCAGCTGCACTCTATTCATTTTGAGTAGTATCGTAACTACTAAAGTAGTAGCATCAGTATGGCATTAGAATAGGCATCTGCTTTCTGTACTTAGATACCAAGCAGGCCACCTTGTTATTGTCAAGGTACTCTGGAGGTCTTGTTGGAGAACATACTTTCAGCTTCAAGACCCAGCAGAAAAATGAATTTTAAACCCACAACCTTTAACTGCATTTCTGTGTACTTTCATGAATCTACCATGAAAAAAGCACCCATACTTAAAGGTCAGCAGTGGGGAGATATACTATTTATTACTAAAAATATTACCCTTCCTAAAGCAATACACAGACTGAAACACACATACTGTGTGAGTTGTGATACAGTTTTTCTGGCCCCAAAAAGCTTGTAGAAAGAGAGAAAGAGAGAAATTGTATATGGATTTAGAAAGAAGATGAACTGAATTTTAATTTGGGGGAAAAAAATGAAATTGTGAAAAATCAATACTGAAAGATTTTTTTTTAAATTCCTAGTTCTAGCACCCTGGTTTGGTATATGTAAAAGAGAACTGCATCTAATCCAGTTTATTTATGTGGAATGTTTCATGATTAATATGCAACTAAGAGTCTTTCCATACTTTCTGGTGCCTTGGTCGTCTTCAGAGCCTCTTTTGTCCTTATGCTAGCACCGACTAGAGAAGCTCTTTCCCCTACTAGTTTGCTCTGTCTGTACCGCATGGAGCATAATCCATATCAAGAAGCTCCATCCAGCAGTGGACTTGCAGCTGGTAGTACAGACCATGGATGTGTGCAGGGGGCAGAGGATCCATTTTGATAGTGTAGAGGTGCACAGCCAAAATGAGTCCCCTGGGAGCTCTGAGGTCAGGAACTTTTGTTCCAAGTCATTGGAGCTTACAGAGGCTGACTCAGAAGCTTTCTAGAACAGAAGGACTGTCACAGTGCACACTGTGTTGTTCTAATCTGTAATCCAGATCAGACTTTTACTTGAATGTCAGTTCATAG
Source organism: Aspidoscelis tigris stejnegeri (assembly GCA_023333525.1). Taxonomy (NCBI): domain Eukaryota; kingdom Metazoa; phylum Chordata; class Lepidosauria; order Squamata; family Teiidae; genus Aspidoscelis; species Aspidoscelis tigris. The sequence continues at coordinate 48,176,025 of JALMGA010000008.1, forward strand.
GGTTGCAGCCACAATTAAATATTGAATGAGGAAGGGTCTTAGCTCAATGATTACGTATCTGCTTTGCATGCAGAAGATCCAGATTTTGATTATGTTCTCTCCAAGAAGTAACAGGAAAGGACTGCCTGAAATCTTAAGAGTCAGTGTCAGTCCGTGTAAATATTACTGACCTAAACGGACGAATGACAATTAAGACGGTATAATCAAGCTTTCCTTTGTTTAGCAATCTAAGACCACATCTGTATTACATCATTTATAACACCTTTCCCCTACCCTAACAATGTGGCTCCATGAATCCTTTCACCAAAGTGACTGTGGACCCACACTCATTCCCTTGGCAATGAGAAATGACTTCTTAGGGCCAAGAAGTGAGGAGCCACACTGAAGTTGCAGACTCATGCTCTGATCCCTTCAGTCTTCTCACAGTAACTAATTGATACAAGTGAGAAGACTTATAGTACTGTCCATGCCTGCGCATGGTTAGCCAGCAATTTCAGCCTCCATACACAGATAGTCATGCTCATTAGTATGTCCTGGCAGACGGCAGATGAGACTATCTGCCCCACTGACCAGCTCAAGCGAGCAAAGCCACTCTCCCATAAACACCCTTGTGATCTGCATTGTGTGCAGATAAAATGAGATGGTCCAACTTTGCCCATTATCGCAGTTCCTGCTGGATTCTCCTCCACATTGTCCATGCATTGAGGACTTGTCTATGCTTGCAAATATGCTGACTGCAGCTAGATACTTCTCTCAGGGTTCAAAGTCCCACTTAAGAGAACTTATAGTACCAATTCCTTTTTACATATGACAGAAAAGCTGTGGTGGTGGAAGCAGGGACATCAGGAAGGACTCCACTCTTCCTCTCTTGCCCTTTATTGTTAATAGGCCTTTGGCTTCAACCCAGCTGAAATGTTTCCTTAAGACAGGGGATCGGCTGACCTCTGACTCCACAGATGTTGTTAGACTCCAGCTCCCATCAGTCTCAGCCAGCATGGCCAATAGTGAGGAATGATGGGACTTGTCGTCAAGTGACATTGGGAAGGCCAAAGGTTAGCTTCTCTTCCTTTATATAGTTACGCATGCTGAGTGGTAAACTCTTGGTTTATGTTGTCATTACATAGAATTTTTAAGTTAATGCAGTCTCTCAAACATCCTTAAAATTTGCTGGGCAGATGAAAGAAAAAGAAAACAAAATAAAATCTTGTGCTGCAAAAAAGACTTGTAGTGCTGAAAGCCTATTTTATTGGGCACCCAAGTAACAAAGCCAACAGACTTCAGAAAAAGATGACCTGTTTCTGGCAACACGATCCTTTGTTTTATGTTTGTTTTTGGTTCATTTACAGGCTAAAAAGCTTGCCACAGGGAAAGAAGAAAAACGTTTGCTGAACTGCTTAATCTATTAAGGTAATGGTTTTTCCACTCAGTCATTAGTAGATTGGTGCCAGCCAGTAACATAACAGGATAACTAATGATCGCCAACACATCAGTTAAACTTTTGAAATGCTAGCAACTTTGCTTAAAATGACCTGAAAGGTAAACCTTTCATCATTATTATGTTATCTATACTTATATCTCACCCTCATAGCAGGTTATGATATAGTAAAATAGAGAATAATACAGTATATAATATAATCAAAATAAAACAGTGAAGAGTACAAACAAAAGGTCCAAAATCATTGAGGGGGGAATTAAAGTGAAGAAAATTACAATTCTTGAAAGTGCATTTTGTTCTTCCCAGATGTTTCACTTGAGTAGCATCTAGGGTGCATCCGGACCGGGCTGATGGTTCCACTAGAATGTTTCACCTGCACTGCAAACCTTTGAGTAGAATACTGAATACTCAAGGAATGAGCTGCTGGATCAGGACAGGCCTGGTGTCTCCTCAAAGCCTGATACGAAGGCTCCAATGGTGTCAGAGGCCTAAAGGGGTACAGCTTTTTGGTGCACAACCCAAATGTGTCCCTCTGCTAAACTGAAACAATGAGGTTCCTGGGCTGGTCTAGCCACCCCTGGAAATCTAGTAGGTCTGGAAAAGCAAGCCTAACAGTGTCCCAAGATAGATGGTCGATTTGGCCACCTAAACTGGATCATGCTGCATTCGGGCCCAGTTCCCATTGACATTTTAAAACGGTTTAGAAATGGTTTGGATTCTCTTTGCCCCCATTACCAATCCGTTTCAGGGGTATTTTGAGGATTATTTGGCTAAAAAACAGAATAAATAAACATCTGTTTTTTCAGGTGTTTTTTTTTCTGTTTTTGCTTTTAAAACACTTCTTCCTTATTGCTGTGGGAACACTACAGCAGTATTGGGGCAAATACGTCATGAAACAGGTGGGCTTTCACCCTGCACAGGGGCCAGCCCCTTGCCAGATTTGTTAAAGTGCCAGATCCATATTCAGCAGAGAAGTAACAATTCAGCCTGATAAGATGTAGCAATTCATCCATTCCACACTTCCACACTTTGCCTTTTGGGCCCCAAGAGCAGTCAAGGGGTGTCCATTTGGTGGTCTAAATGTGCATTGGGCCTCTGACACCAAGTAAGTGTGATATGCAAACAAATACGTTACAACCTTTAACAGCATAATTTGAAAAAGCTAATGTTTTCCTGTAATGTCAAGTTATCTGGGAAAGTGAGAAAATGGAATTTTCTCTGTTTACTAGACAATGCTTACTTGATGTGTAGGAGAGTCAGATCAGACAAGGGAAAGTAGTTCTTTGTCATCAATCTATGGAATTTGCTGCTAGAAGAGGTGGTAATAGCAAACAGCCTAGATGGCTTTAGGAAAGGGTTACACAGATTCATGGATGACAGGTGTATAATGGCTACTGGAAAGGATGCCTTGCCTAGGTACATCATCTAGGCTGGAGAGACAGGCAGGATGCCTCTAGGATTTGAGAGCAGATGAAGGTTCTGCCCTTGTCTTGAGATTCCCATAAGTAATTGGTGGGTCACAGTGTGGGACAGGGTGCTGGACTAGATGGTCTGTGGCCTGATCCAGCAGGGCTCCTCTTATGTTATTTGAAAATCAAGATGGGCATGTTGGCCTGTGAGAGGAATTCCAAAATTTGCATTAGATCAACCAAAATGTCACAAAATAATATATTCAGCTCAATGTGACGCAGATGTTCCAGTCTCCTGTAGATCTGGATCCAGCTGATCTGAATCTGGTTAGTACGGATCTTGCTACTCTGGAGCTAGCTCATCTGGATTAACAATGGTAAGTGCAGAAAGGATCCTGGACTCTAGCATATGCTGAAGTAAAATTTTGTTTGGTGGTATATAAGATACAGATTTAACAAATGCTCCTGGAAGGACTGTGCTAGTTTCAGAAATGAATAACTCACTCTCACCATCATATTTTCTTTTGTTCTTTCTAGACAAGAAAACAGTGTTCTATAGTTTCTTTTTTTCTTTTTAAATTTAGGAGGTATTTGGGGCAGAGGAAATGTAACATTCCCATGACTCCATAGTTCTCATTTTGACCTCCTGCCCCAAATTCTGGTGACAGGAAGTCAGATGGATTTTGGAGGAAGGTTTCTATTTCAAGAACGGTGCAGCTATCCAAAAAAAGGCCCACAACTGATTGAGGTCACCAGGTCTTTACATACCTTCCTTTTTGTTTTCCTGTCCTCAGGGGCAATGGCTTTGAATAACAAATCTTTTCTTTTTGTAATTGAGGACATAAAAAACACTCTCTGAGGTTCAGATCCTGGACTTTACAAGCAATGCTCTCAGCACGCTTGATGCTCCAGCTTTTGTGCCTGCCTGGTGTCACGTCAGGGCCGCTTTTATTTTTCTCCCTGGAGTAACGTGGAGGAATACCCGTTGGGCTACAAAGCGTAACAGAAACTTCAGGAGTCGCCATCTTTGCCACCAAGGAGATAGTAGAGAAGATGAGGGAGCAGAACAAGTATGACACAATAAACATAAACAACAGAGTCTGATTTCCCTTTTCCAGCACAGAAGATGCCATATATGGCTCCTAGGTTATAAGCTTTGTAGTGAATCACAACAGCATATTTGTATAGCATTTCTATACTGCCTTTTACTGAGGTCTCAGTGTGGCCATGGTCACACCTCACAGAAATAGTCTGTCTATTAAGAAACAAGCCTTAAAACACATCACCTCTGACCATGCCCAATACCTGATAGTCATTCCTCAGTTCGTCCTCAGTTTGAATCCCTGTGCTCACACAGTTCCCGTCCTGAGACTCCTTTACGAGACTTTGTTAAATCTCCACTCCTCTCCACCATCTCCACACACCCTGCACCATGATAGGATAAAAGTCCTGTGACTCAACAGCATGTGATCACACACCTGGTGGAAGGAAAGTTGCAGCTGCAAGATCACCATAGCAATGTCTAGCCTCTCACTGGATGTTGCTTCAGACATTGCTTTGTCAATCCTGGCAGTCCTGGGCTGGCTGTTTGCACTACAAGTACTGCTGGCCAGATATGGGCCTAGTTTAGCACTCGTAGTACAAATGGCTGCCATGATGCTGGATCCTTACTGACCTGGTGGTATACTATATCAGGCTGGCAAGTGTGAATAGGCCTTTAGTTTCTTATTTATATTATTTAATCACCTTAGAAGCCTCCTCCGCCCTTTGAAAGGAATATTGATTTCACTCTGCAGCCTGTGTTCTCTGCTCATCTTTGAAACCATAAATTACCACTCGAGTGAATGTACAATCCTATCCTTTGAAGATATGTTGGAGATTGCATGTTGTCATTTTATGGGCTATTTTTGACTTTTACTCTGACCTAAGCGGATTTTAAAAGGTAACCTCCGAGAGAAAGGCTACTAATAACCCCTATGAAACAGATCGATTTCCATCTCTTCTAAAGTTGTACTTGCTCGTAATCCAACTCAAACTGAAAGACACATAAGAGTTTTCTGTACACATTTATAAACATTCCATATGGAAATATTCAGCATCATAAATTCCTCTCTTGTAAACAAGACATATCTGCTGGAAATGCTAAGAGAATGTGAAACAGCTTTTATGGCTACCATCACATGGACCTCCTAGCAAATAATTTTATAAGCTACTTCTTTCCGTTGAAATATCATTAAGAAAACCTCAACACCTTTGAAAAGGTTTGGGCCTGATTTAAGAAGCATGTATTTAATACACATGCACCCACATACACTGTCCTTAAATTCCCTCTACCATATGGGATATATATTTTGCATTTCATATGTGGGCAGAAGGAAGATCAGCATTTGGGAACAATTCTTAAATCAGTATGTTTTGTCCTCTGGAGTTTGCAACATGTTGATTCCTAGATGTTCAAAAGAACAATAGTGGAGAACCTGTGGGTTTTTGTTTCCTAGGGCTCAAAACTTTTATCGGCTCCAGCCAGTTTGGTCAATGAAGATTAAAACTGATCTAAGGCCACGTCTGCACTTTCAAATGGAGGGACTGTAGATGAGAGTCATAGAAATAAGGCACCCTCCTTGTCTCCATTTTGAACTGTGTCTTCTGCAAAGGAGGCACTTGTGCTGGAAATAGGACTGGTGTTGTCACCACGAGGTGGTGGCTGCTTCAGAAAAAGGAGATGAGGTAGCAGCATGTGCCTTCTTGGACTGGAGATGCACCCTAAGACTTGAATTAGGGAGATGCATCAATGTTTTATAAATTTGATTTGTATTGAATCAAACGCAAGAAAATTTGTATTCATTTGAATAGATCCCCTTCGAATGTGCTAGGATTCGAATTTGGTACAAATATTCAAACCCATATGAATCCCATTCGAATGAATACAAATCTCATACGAAGCTTCAAACAAATGTATCAAAACATACAATTTAAATTCAAATATCAATCTTCAAATGTGCCAACGTTCAATTCGAATTCGAATGTCTGAATTCAGCCAAATTCATATGAATTTTGAATGTTATGAATATCTGTGCACATCCCTAACATGAATTTAATATGGCATGTCCTGGAAGGTTTAGAAGGAGTACTTTCTCATGGTGTAAGAAATCTCGTTATGTTCCGTGCTGCCAAATCGCTCCACATTTTCATGTTTACAGATGTGTAGTAAATGAACTGTTTTGCAGGTAACCATCTTTCTTTTGGGCTAGGAGGAAAAAAAAAAGTTCTGAACAGTACATGATGATGTACAGATTTCCATATCCTGTACTCTACTGATCTTTCTCTAGATGGCTTCAGTGGCCCATACAAGATGGATAGTTTGCCTATCAACTCAAATTCAAATGCAAAAAATGCATTCGTGCACACTCCTAGTCCAGACTGTCTGAATTGCCATGGCAATGGCTATAGCCACTTCCACTGCATGCCTAGTTGTTGCCGTGGCATTTGTGATGCAATGTGCATCTGCACAGCTGCAGCCACCCCACTCTGGCCCCATGCAGTGTTCACAGGACTGGGGATGTTCCCATGTGCTCTGGGTTGCTCTGGGTTGTGACATCACCTTGCCCAACACCTCGCTACTCTCCAGCACTGGTCCCCAGCTTCAAATTATCCCGGACAGCTGCGGCTTCGTGTTGGCAGGCACTTCCCCGTGACAATCTCTACCCCCCCCTGCTTTCTGTTCCTCTATTTACAAATGGAAGGGTTTTTCTCTCGCCCACTGGCTGCTGGTCTCCTTTAGGCTTTCACTCTTAAAGGCACAGTACTTATTTAGTTTGTCTCAGTAATAACGTCTTCTTTCACAGACATGAGTCAAGCTCTCTTTAACAGTAGCAAATGCACAACTTTATTTGTTACAATCTTCTTGTGGAAATAACAGGCTTTGAACTATGAACAGTTCTCACGTTAACACTGTCAGCACTTTAATAATTCACTTAGAGATCAGGACCTTTTACCCAGCTCCCACAAAAGCAAGCTAAAGCACCTGGTTCTTTCCTGCCCACCCCCATGAATTACCCTAGGCAAATAACCTTTTTACTCTCCTTCCATGTTGTTTTATAGTCTCTCGGTCATGATGTCATCCGACATTGATTCTGGCTCTGGGCTAGCTTACCCCCACCACACAGTAAGCCATGCCCCCTTAATCTCTAAACATTAGCTAACTTAAAACATTAACACTCTACAACTAACTTACTTTACCCCTTGGTCATCACACTCTAGGATGGAGGTGACCCTGTCATGTGTGGATGGAACATCCTGGATCATATGTGAGCATCCCTGAGAATTAAGTGAGAACAGGCCTTTAGTTAAATGGAGTGTGGTCTTTCTTGTGTTTGTATTTTTTTAAACCATTATTAATTCATTAATCTCGAGTTATTTTTAGCTGCATTCTATGTGCTTTAGCTGTACATAATGCTTTATAGGTGCTGTCTCTTATGGAACATGTCCTAGAGAAGCAAGGAATAAACATTAACCAACAAGTCTGACCTTTAAATCTTTACTATTAAACTATGCTGTAAATTTATGACTTTAAAGGGTTTTCTTTTTAATTAGATGAATCAGCAAATGAATGACTGAAAATCGTTTATCAATCAAATGCCAGTGTGAATGCTATACTCCTTAAATTTTCTTTTCTTTCTCCTTAGCAATTCTAAAACAATTCTAGTAGAATGAGAAAACTTGCAGCCTCAGAATTTGAGGGACCTCTTCTGTTTTTCAAACTTAAATCTGCCAAAGTGCTGACCCAAAAATCTAAGGTGTGATAAAACATCTAGATTTGTATGTCTTGCAGAGCATCTGGGATCTTTAAAGCTGCGAAAGTCGTTGTGATTTATTGTCTTTAATTGTCTCCCATGGTTGTTAGACAGAATAGGTTCCTTCAAGAAACCAACAGAATGCAGATGTTCAAATGTGTCCAGTTTAACGGAGGGAGTATTTCTCCCTATTCTTGGATAAATAAAATCTTATCTTTCCTCATGTTTTGGACACATTTTCTATTTTTGTCCATATTTGGACAGACATTTATGGTCAAAAGAATGGCTGCAAGACTAATTTTCTTGCAGATATTCAGAACTCTTGTACCTTGCAAAGTATGAAATCAACAGGAAACCATTTTCTGAGGTTGCTCCATTCCACTGTGAAAATCAATGCCCCACATGGGAGTAAGGGTCTCCCCAGATGCATTACTGTGGTTGCTAATCAGTACTGGATTTTTCCTACAATCCTCTCAATGTTTTTCTGGTCTCTCAGGAAAGGGGGGCCTACAGAAGAGGAGACATATGTCAGCATATTGCTTTTATTTTTATTTATTTATTTTGCATCACTCCATCTGTGTGGACGCCAGTACATGTTAGTCTGTTATGCACTTTTCCTGTCCAATGGATGAAAATCCAAATTGCATATAGAATTCTGCAAGCAGGCATAAATACACAACTTGGAATGCCTCTAGACAGCAGCTGAGAAGCCTGCTATTAAGTGATACTTTGGCATAAGGCTATTCTGGAGTAATCACTTGTTGCTCTGATGCCTGGGCGAGGAACCAGTGAATGGACTTACCTGCCTGGATGCCGTACTCCCATCATCAGTGCTGTGAACATCTGGATATTTTGAAGTCTAAAGTACTGGAAGTGAACAATTACCACACCTATGCAGGTGTGGCCACCATTTTAGAGCCTCTCACATCAATGATGGCCATCTCCAACCTGGTGGCTTCCAGGAGTACAGACAGGGCAAGTAAATATCGCTGTAGTGGGAAAAGGTGGGTGGATACTGCAGGATATTGCCCTAATATCACAGGATTATGTTGGGATCCCAACATAACCCTGGGATATTAATGTGTTTTACACCATGACTAGATGCAGCCATGCTGTGCTTAGAAGATTTCCAGGAAATTATCTCCAGAGCCATACTGCCTTGTATGTATAAGATCATATATCTACTTACTGTACAAAGGCACCCATCAATGCAAATTTGGCCACTGCATTTCCACTCGTGATGGCAAGATGTTTCCTGACAATGAACACGCTATGATAGGAGAGGTCACCATTGCCACCAGAGATGCCTTCACATATAGGGCACAATCTCCTGTGTTCAGCAAAAACAACACCTGAGTCATCGCACCATTGGGTGCCTCTGCACTCTTAAATGGATACAGGGAGGAGTGCCTTTCAGTGGAGGGACCAAGGGGTTTCTTTTTGCCAATGTGCTTGTCTCTGGGCCTTGTGCCACTTGATGTCGAGACATGCCCTGACTCCCTGAGGTCATAATGGCCATTACAGATAGTACTGTATCTTACATTGGCTTTTAATTCCAGACATTTGTCCAATCTTCTTCAGAAGTTTTCCAAGCTGATACCCACATCACATCCTGTTGTAGAGAATTCCAAAGATAAACAATGCTCTCTCCTTCTCTCTGTGTATCATTTTGTTTTGTCTTGGCCCTTCCAAGATTTAGCTTCATTGGCTGATCTCTAGCTCTCTAGTTAGAGTGCCATAACTCCCTATTATTATTATTTTAAATAGACAGTCTCTTAAATGTTTTTGAATAAGACTAATGACAATTTTAGGTGAGAAGTTTATTAATCTTTTTTAAATTTAATTATCTCATTTTGTGACACCCCCCTACCTACTTGTGCTGTTTTAATTAGATGAGAATCCACCCTGATTTGAGTTCATTGTTTATACAGGGCTATGGTCACACCTTACTGAAATAATTTGTCATATTGAGAAGCCAGACTCAAAAAGGACTAACTCCAACCACACCCAATACCTAATAATCCTTCCTCAGTTCATCCTCAGTTTAGGTTGCTATGCTCACACCTTTCTCTTCCTGTCCTGAGATTCCTTTATGAGATTTTTTTTAGATCTCCATCCCTCTCCACCACCATCACAACACCTCCTGCACTCTGATAGGATAAATGTTCCTGTAACTCAACAGCATGTAATGACACCTTGGGCAAAAGGGAAGGCAAATTTATGCAGTATCCATCCACTATAGTATGGTTCAGCCCCCTTTAGTCGTCTTACCCAATCACAGCCAAAACATGAAAACATATAAACACTCTATAATGGCTTGAAACCTGTAAAAATCAGGACTTAGGAAAGTACAATTGAAGGGAATAAAGTCCACAAATAAAATGGATAGGAATAAAAAGGTGTAAGCAGTGGGTGCCAAAGATGGGCTGAAGAAGGCTTAAAGTGAAGGTGAGACCACAGCTTATGATGGGAATGTTAGCCTTTTTTAAAGCGACATTTTTCAGATAAACGTTGTAAACATTGGGAGAACCGGACTGGTATTTTGAAGACAAAGAAAGAAGGTTATTCTGAATCTTTGTTAAAGTTTTGAAACACCCTCTCCAAGTCTACCGAAAGACCACCTTCACTTTAACTTTGATATATTGGGGTTCTTTGTCAGCCTTGACTCTAAGGAAAATAATTTAGCATTCACTAATGCAGTCTTAATTGATATCAGCTGCATTGCTGATGAACGTATCCCCCCCCCCCCCGATCTTCTGTGCTTCACAGGCAAAGCAGGAGCGGCACGTGGCAGAATTGGAACTTGAAAAGATACTGTGGAGAAACAAAGAAAACACATTTGTTTTCTATGATCCTCTCACATACTCACCCGTAGAATCTCTGGATTCACTGAAACAAAGCAGTTGCCTTTTGGATTCTCCCTGAAGAAAACAGCATACTGTATAAGGGGGGAGGGGTCTCTGTTGCTTGTCCAGCTGTATGAAAGCCATAGTTTTTAACTCTTTCCAGATGTAACCATTCAGTTTCCTCCTTCTTACAAATTTATTCTCCCTCAGAATAAATAAAAGCACAAAGAGCATTGTGGCAGGTTCCAGTCAATGTAAGAATAATCTAAGGCAAATGAATCTGCCCCAGAAACCACTGTGTTGTGCACAATGATGTTATAAAAGTAGTTACCTCCTATAGAAACTGGAGATTAGGTATACCGTAGTTTACCAAAATGTCAATGGAACTGCAGAGAGGAGACCCAGTGCACTGATATGTCATTGACACTGTGGGAGTGCAAAAGCACCTCAGAAGCAAAATCATAATATCAAAATTTGATTAAGCAAAGAAAGTCACATTTTATCCAGTGTGTTAAAGCAGAACAATGCTTACTAAAAGCCCATGCTATGCAAGGGAAGTCATATTTTGGAAGCCACATAAAAGCAAAATCCTGTGATACAAAACCATGATGATGAGGAGAAATTAGTTAGATGAAGTTTCTTTTGTCATGAAAAGGCAATAAATCTTTTCCTCCAAAACATCAGTGTAAGCTTCAACTTTTGAGTGCCCCGTGTCATGTCAGTATATTGATGAGGCAATGAGAAAGATGATGCAGCGATTGTACTGAGCTATGTAATTTCCATGTTCCAAAGCCAAGGTGACAATCGCTGCCTCCTTTTTCTACTCGCTTCTCATGATCTGAGGTCATCCTAAACGACTAGTGTGGCCAGGTACTAGGAATTACAAGAGCTAGCTGGTTTGCCCAAGCAGTCTGTCTGTCTGCTGAACATAAGGTTTGTTGGTTATTGCCCTCTATCTAGAGGCCTTTTTGCACCTGGCAAAAAGGGACATTCTGGATACGCTTCCAGCCACAGCAAACACATTGTGTGGAGACACTTCTATACTAGAAGCATCTCTGCATGTTCCAGAGTGTCTCATGGCCAGAGTAGGTGTGAAGCACAGTTTCTTAATAAAAGAACATTGTTTATGCAGGCCCATGGCAAGTGGTGATAGGAACAATGGGTTAGAAGTGGAAAAGAGGTTTATTGAATAACAATGGTTTCTGTCCACCTGGTGGGTTTTGCACAATGGCTTGAGAAACAGTTATATAATGGCATTGAAATTGTTTCATGTTTGTACTGAAATATGACTTCAGTTGGCTTCAGGGTGAAGGCAATGGAACAAGCAGAGCTTCCTGCAGGTTTAGGATTGAAGTGCAGGGCTGCTTCTGGCTGGTTTTGAATTTTGAATGGCTTTCTTTAAAAAAAAAACCCTGCAATTTTTTATATTGCAATGTAATCCACTTTGGGGTATAAAGAGGTTTTTATAAATAAATGAAATGAAAATGAAATATTAATATATCTCCTTTTGAGAGCCTCGGTGTGTTTTAAGATCATGGGATACCAGGAAGGGCAAAAGGTTGTCTTGGTTCTCCCACAGATGAGAGCCAGTTGGGCAAGAGAAATATTGTATTGTTATAACCATCTGTAGGGGTTCATTTTCTATGTTTTTGATGTGTGAAGAATCTGGAAAAGACTATGTGAAATAATATAAAGAAAAGAAAAATAACATAGGCTTAGGTACTGTGGTATCTTCTCACTGGCCTTGTTAATGGAGGTGAAGAACTGGAATTCACCAACACAAGGGTGATAGTGTTTATCCTGAGACAGAATACTGTTTGTCAGTCAACCAGTTCAAATGCAAAGACATCATTGTGGTTTTCTGTCATCTTAGTTGATTTGACCCCTTCGTAGATTACAGCTATGAGCTATGATGTGCAGAGCCACCTAAAATGGACAGGCCATGGTGGAAAGCTCTGATGAAAGGTGATTCACTAGAGAAAAAAATGCTAAATCACTCCAGTATCTTTGACCATGAAACTCCAGTGGACAGTATCAAAAGGCTAAAAGATATCACACTGGAAGCTGAGTCCCTCAAGTGGAATGTGTCTAATACATTACCGGGGAAGAGTGAAGGGTGTTTACAAGTAATCCCAGAAAGAGTGAAGTGTCTGGCCCAAAGCCTAAAGGATGCTCAGTTGGGAATGTGTCTGGTGATAAAAGTTGTAAAGAACAATATTGCATAGGAACATGAAATGTAAGATCTAAAAAACAAGATAAGCTGGATGTGGTCAAACTTGAGACAGCTAGATGCTGAGAGTCAGTGAACTAAAATTGACAGGGATGGATACATTTAATTCATTTGACCATCTACTCCTGTTGGGAAGAATCCCTTAAAAGAAATTGAATACTCTCATAATAATAAAAAAGTGAGAAAAGCAGTACCAGAATACAGTATTAAAAATGACAGAATGATATCTGTTTGGTTCAGCCTCACACTTTGTCCCCCAAGTCTGTCCCCCAACCACTGATGCTGAAGTGGCTGAAGTTGGCCAGTTCTGTGAAGACCTACAACACCTTCTAGAACTAACACCAAAAAAAGATGTAACTTTCATCATATGGGATTGGAATGCTGAAGTGGGAAATCAAAAGATAACTGGAATAACAGGCAAGCTTTGCTTTGGGGCATAAATGAAGCAGAACAAAGTGTAATAAAGTTTTGACAAGATAACACACTGGCCAAAGCAAACATATTTTTCCAGCAGTCCAGGTCTCTACACATGGACATCAGCAGGTGGTCAATACTAACATCAGATCGATTATATATTTTTACAGGCAAAAAACCAAACAAACCTGGAGCTGACTGTGGTTCAAAATTGCAAAATTTAGATTTTAATTGAAAGGAAGTGAAATGAAATGAACTTTATTGATTAGTTGTTTGACCATATCATGTTTCAAATGTACAAAGGATAAAACCATGTGAAACACACAGGGATAAAACATACAAGAATAAAAGCAAAATCTGTATATCGGTCATTGTTATATGTCCCGATCATCCTTACAAAGCACCCCGTTCAGCTCAGTGAAGAAAGTAGGAAAATCCATATCAATGTGACCTAAATTATTTCCCTTATGAGTATGCAATGAAGGTGATGATTAGATTTAAGGGATTAGATCTGAGGTCCGTAACATTGTACAGATTCCAGTAACAAAACACATCTAAAGAATAGAAAGAGCAAGAAAGCGAAATGGCTTTCTGGTGATGCTTTACAAGTAGCTGAGGAAAGAAGGAAAGGGAAAGACAAGGGGGAAAGGGATACCCAACTGTATGCAGATTTCCCGAGGATAGCAAAGAGAGATAAGAAGGCCTGGAGTCATGAAGAGTTGGACATGATATAAGGACAACAATAGGTGCTTCAGATGGGAAAGCATATCTCAATGGTAGGGCTTGTAGTTGCATTTACGTTGGAAGAATGGGTGGAGATCTAGGAATTGGTGCTGCAAGCAGTGGAAATCTTGGTGCCGAGGGTGGTGGCACAGGTGGCAATGAGTCTTGTAGGTTTGGTGTCCTCAGCAGAGGAAGATGTGGGATCTGACTCGTCATTGACAATGGTGCTCCTGGAGCACAACTTACTGGCACTGGTGCAATGGTCACCACTAGGAGGTAGGTGCACGTTGCAGTGCTAGCAGCAGCTACTGTGCCTAGTTGAGCACCACTATTCTTCAGAATGGCATGATGGAGATATGTGGAGGAGAAACCAACTCATTGTCAGAACTGATGGCCTAGTGCTTAACACTGGTGGAGCCTCTGGAACTGTGTCCTAGGCCTGTAGTTTTCTATCATACTAATTTATTTGAAGATTACACCAATCTAGTTCGTAAAACACACAGCAACAGTCCAGTTTCACTGTTATTATTCCTCATCCTTTTTGTGCAAGAAACCAGTTGGTGACAGGAACACTATTCTCCGTCTTCAGCATTGCACTCCATCAACAACTCCATATTCACAGGGCTTTAGAACTCAGGACAATTCAATTGTGATCTTGCATTCCTGAATTATCTCAGCCCTACTTCACCTACTTCATCTACTTCACCAATATTTCATGAACAGCAAAAATGAAATAGTATGTTTAATGACCTCCCTCACTTAAAGAAAACACACAAATACATAGGTCTGGCAGCCACTTTTGGTCACAGAATGTTGTATGGGGGGGGATGTTCAGAGACAGTCCTTCATGAATAATCAACTCTAGTGGTCAACAAAATTGCAAGTAATGAAGGCTTCCTGGTGAAGATGTCCGTCCTCTCCTATCAACTTGCCAGTGCATTGTGGTTAGCTTGAGATTGCCTCCTACACCTCAGTTGTCATGTGGAAACTTGAGGAAAGGTCTTCTCAGTGTTTCCACCCTGCTAGTAGAATTCCTTCTGACCATGGAAGAAACCGAGCTTCTTCACTGAGACTTTCTTTTGAGCAAAAATCTCACACAAAGATCCCAAACATGTCCAACAGCATTCCATTCATTACAGGAAAAACTGTAGTTGGTGTATCTTCAAAGACTTACTCACAGTTTGTACAAACCCAGTAGTTTCCATGTGCTTGTGGAAAGCATGCAACTTGCCGGTTGCATGAGGTTGTGTCACATGCAAGTTCTGAAAGGCTTGGCAAGTATGAATAGATCCACCACCATCATTTCGTTATTGTTGTTGTTTAACCCTTTTCCGTTTATATCCGTGTGGCAGATACCATCAGGTACCTTACGAAGAAAGATTGTGTGTCTATGGTGGACCAGAAGTTGAAAATCTTCCCTGTCCCCTGTATTCTCCATTGAGAACATCATGCTTGGATCCCCTTTTGCAAAACGTTCTCATTGGAATACAGATCATAAAGTGACTTATCTTTTGCAGGGAGAGAATATCCAGCTGACATACAGGGTAGCTTTGTATTTGGTTAAGGCTGCCCAACTTAGGAAATCCTTCATTGACATGAATGGGGTGCTTTAAAAGGGTGATGGTGACAAATAATGATGACATTTATACAGATTTTATTCCTGTATGTTTTATATTTGTGAGTTTCACATGATTTTATCCTTTGTACATTTGAAACTTGATATGGTCAATAAAAGTTCATTTCATTTATATCATGGGGAGTTCTCAGGATGTAGTAACTTATAAAAAAATGGATTGAAGATTTATTTAAAAATTAGAAGTAAAATTACAATATAATATAATGGAGATGTGTGTGTATATCAGCTTTATATTAAATTAGTGCATTTATTTCCCTCCCCCAATTGATTTATTAACTATTTTGTATTGAAATTCAATATGTTAGAACTGAAAATGAGTCAATAAAGCATTAAATATAGGTTGATACATTGTTAGATTTTGGTTGCCTTCAGCAATGATCTAGGTACTAGAACATTTAGAAAAAGAACAAAACTCTGATTGGAGGTCTCTTTTTCATCTCTTGGACTGCAGTCCAAAATGATGGACGTTTTTCTAATGAAAGTCCCATGATTGATATCAGTGGATCTGGAAGAGCCAGGCCTGCTGATTCTGACCATGGAGAGGTGCAGACTGGATCAGCCCATGCTGCAGTCTTGCAGTATGGGCAAACTTCAAGGGTGGGCTCCAATGCTCCTGAAGGCTAGGGACAAATCTTTGTAGCCTTGGAGAATCTGGGAGACCCACTTCAGTAGCACACTAATGCATGCTGTTGAACTGCCTCTTCAGCCCATAACATATGGAATGTGCACCTTCTGCATGGCTCTTGCATTCTCGGTCAGATCCTCTGGTGTGCTGTTGCACATGTTTAATCATGTCTACCAGTGATACCAAATCATGCTCTGTCAAATGCAGAGTGTTCCAGCAGTTGGATTAGCCTCACGGATCTTTATTAATGTGCAGATTTTATGAGGCCCAGAAGTTTACTTTGCAGGCCCTTGGTCCTGACTAAAGAAGAGGAAGAGGAAGGAAAAAGGAGAAGAGTTGGCTTTTCTATCCTGCTTTTCTCACCCATTTAAGGGTACTCAAAGCGACTGACAAAAGCTTTCTGTTCTTCTCCCCACAACAGACACCCTGTGAGGTCAGCAGGGCTGTGAGAGCTCAGAAAAGGCGCATCCCCATTAAAAGCTTAATCCAGTTTCCTTAAGCCGAAATAATGGAACTGGATGCGAACGTGAATTTGCCAGTTCCCATTACTTTTAACTTAATTGCGTTGGATCCGGATTCTGAGGATTGTAGGTGGGGTATGTGACTCAAGGGGGGACTCAAGTGGCTACTTTCTAAAAGCTGCTTTTCGGGGCTGCCCTGCACTCTTCCTCCTGGCATGGATGCGCCACCCATAAGGGACCCCTTCATGGAGCCTAGCTGGGTGGCTGCCGCTTGCCTGCATGGAGGAATAATGGCAGCGGGCAGCCAGCAATTCTTTCCCCTCCTCTCCCCATTGCTCAGGGCACACAGCAGCAGCGGCAACTAAAGCCCCTTTGCTTTAAACATTCACACAGAACCTCCCTTTCCCTTTCTAAAGGAGATCTTTTAGAATTGTGCAAAATTGCAACATTGTTATTCCAACCATCAAGGTGTAAAGTGGTTCCATCGCTACAGTGTAGCAATCGCTGTTAAGTGGATTCTTACAGTGAAATCACTGTCTTTGGAAGCAAGCTATTGGGAGAGGGAAACCCTAAACATGGATTCTCATCCCTTAAAATGGTACTGTCCACACAGTAAAAAATGTAAAACGTTTCAAGCGCACGATCTGGAGTGAGACCTGTTGAAATCAGGATTGAGATTCACCACGCTTTGGGGTGGTTTAACACAGGGAAAGCGTGTTAAGCCAAACTGCCGTGTGGACTCCGAGGATTGAAAACGTTTTGAATCCGAGATAAGGTTGCCGTGAAGACATGGCCAAAGAGAGCTTTGACTAGCCCAAGGTCAGTCAGCTGGCTTCATGGAGGAGGGTGGAATCAAACCGGATATTCCCAGATAAGAGTCCAGCTCCCTAACTACGAGCCAAAGCTGACTCAAAAGGGCAATGTCTACCTGTGTGAAAGTGCTCCGTAGGTTGCCACTAACTGTCCATGGGACAGTCCTTTAAATGTTTTTTTTTTTAAAAATGATAGGACCTTGGTAGAGGAGCTTGCTAGAGGCCATGTGCTCAGTAAAGGCTGGCCAGTGGAATATATCTCGCCTGAACTTAGTTTTTCCCCCTATTCTTTTTCTAAATAAGCTCTTTTCTTTTCTCCCCCAGTAGAGTATCGATGCTGAACAGCAATGTCTCCGAAATACAACGTGAATTCAGTCAAAACAAGCACCAGTCCTTAGATATTAAAAACATTCCTGCTGTGTCACATCATGGCGCCTGCCTAAGCTAAAGTCAAGACTTTATATTGTCAAGAGGCACTAACTTCAGACTGCATTTCAGCGTGGATGTTTGCCAGCAAGCATAAATAAAGGACCAAACTCATAAACAATATCTTGAGGCAGTATGTCAAAGCTTTTCTCTCATTTTCTGAAGCAGAAATGAAAAGTTTTCTACAAGCATTTAAGTATCTAGTATGATTGTCTGTTTAGGAGCCTCCGTTGTCGTGTTGATCACAGACTTTTAAGACAAATTTTATAGTAGTTTCCAGATGCTGAAGCAGTCTCATGGAAATAAATGATTAAACAGTTTGTACAATGCATGGAATGCTTCCTCCAGAGTTGTACATCTAAAGAAGGATGCTGCGTGTAACTGCTATTGAATATTTGTTTTATTTTGCCTCCCAGTTCTGAATGTAGACAAACACATTTTCAAAGCGCAGCCCAGGCTGCATTCACACCTAAATTTTAATCCATCTTCAACCCACTTTCAGAGTGAGAGAATGCATCAGCAAAGTGACTTTGTTTCAGCATTATAATGCAGAAATTTCACCTTTGATTTAGATAATGTGGAAAGAAACTAGCTAGTCATTTTGCTGATGTATCCCCTCACTCTGAATGTGGACTGAAGCAGGATTAAACCTTTAGGTGTGTGAACATAGTATTTATCACAACCCTTGCAGCTATTTAAATGTGTGTATCAAATGTATTTAGGGTATTTTTTTCTCCTCCCAAGTAACCTGATCTATCAAGTTGTGTGTTTGAAACCTGAAATTCAACACAAGGACTCATTTTTACCATGACCTTTGATACTAGAAAATTTGCCCAAGGCGGTTTACAACAAACAGAAAATACACAGTGCAAAATAATATTCAAAACATTATAATAAAAATACATTATAAAAATTGCACATCATTTCCACCATGCTGACAAGATATGCAAGTTTCCCTCAAAAAGAGGCACCTGGTAGCAGTGCACATATCCATGAAGGGTCCAATCCATGAAGCCTGGACCATCAGGAGCCTTTAGCCCTGATGGCAGCAGGAGCTGGTTTGCCCCCAGAGGTCAGCTTCTGGGAGACTGTGTGAGCAGGGCAAACTGTGCACTTGTGTTCTGGTGATAGGACTTCCTTGTACAGTTGGTTGGCCACTGTGTGAACATACTGCTGGACAGCATGGGCAATGGGTCTGATCTAGGGTTCTGCATGAACGAAAATTGCATGTTTGGTTCACCATCTGACCAAACACCCATTTGTTCAGCTCAACCACGAACCATTTAATCAAACAAAAGGGTTGTTTGTGTTTAATTCCAAACCTTTTCCATGGGGGGGGGGAATCATTTTCAGAGGTAAAAATACACTGAGCATGAACTGTTTGATTGAATGTTTAGTGTTCATGATTGGAAGATTGATTTGGTTTGCATGACTGCCAATTCCAGCCCTGTCACATTGTGTGCAAAGATTAAAGGGGAAGTTTGATTGGTTGCCCCTCTCATGAAACCTGGGGCCTTTCTGCACTTGGCCTTATTCTGGAATATATCTCAGATTAGGAGCCTGCTGTCCACATGATAGTGCAGACTATGGAAGGCCCCAAGTGAGGTCTGCTACAGTCTGTATTAGTTTGTGGCCAGTAGACTCCTATTGTGAGATATAGTCCAGAATAAGACTAAGTGCAGAAAGGACCCTTGTTTGTGGACAGAAGCAATTAACAGGATGTTTTCTACTGTGATTCTTGATATTTGAATCCTCCCACCCAATAAAGGTGAGATTGTCCTCCACATTTATATATATGAAGCTTCTAGCTTGTAAGTGTAGATTGTTAACGTTCACTTTTTGGAATATATTATCTAAGTGTGAGTTCTCTTGATGTAACAGTTTTATAGCAGTTTACAAGAAAGTGATTTTATATTTTATGATTAGATCTTTTAAATTATAGACTGCCCTAAGCACAGCTGTGGAAAAGTAAGCAATAAACTGGACAAAATAAAATAAGCAATAAATTAGACAAAGCAAAGAAAATGTCCTTTGATCTCCACTTTTTTTTTACCCTAGATTTCTGCTTTTAAATCTCTCATCTGGTTTGGCATCTCCTAAAGTTCGATGCTCTAAGCACTTATTGTTTGAGTGTGCCATATTTTGTGAAACTTCCTATTTCTATATTACTGTTATGAATTACTTAAATGGTCTGTCTGTCAAAAGCATAGCATCTCAATGGTGGCTCCTGACACACTTCACAGGGGTGGTGAAATCAGGCAAGACTCCAACTACAAATCCATGATGCTGTTATCCAATGAAACTCAGGCTACAGACAGGGTTTTGGGACATTTATTTTCTTGAGATCATCCCATTTCTGGACAAAAGGGGAAAAAAAACCATCTTAGTTTTTTTTTAAAAAAGTTGGCTTACTTTTCCTTCCTTCCTTCCTTCCTTCCTTCCTTCCTTCCTTCCTTCCTTCCTTCCTTCCTTCCTTGCCATCACCTTCTTTGCTCACTTCCGACCAGCTGCCATGGCTCCATTTTTTGTGTGGATCTGGTTGGTGACCATGCCAGGCTCAGATTGGCAAGGAGCCTCTGTAGGCACCAGACCCATCCACCCCAAACTCTACATCTTGCCTCAAGATTTAACAATATTTTCAGTTTGTCTGTAGAGCCTCACCTAAGTCACAGAGGTGCCCATTTTAGTGTGTTTGAGCATACTCCGAGTTTTCAATGCAGTTCAACAGGCTCAAAGGAGGCCTTTCAATTAGAGCCTTTTCCACTGGTAATCATTTCAAGTCCAAATCTGTGCTTGGGCTTTCAATACCTAATTTTATTTTTATTTTGCACTTTATTACCACCTTTACAACTTTCCAATACACACACACACACAAATACCCCATTTTTAAATCCATCCCATCATTACATGGGCTTGAATTTTCGTCAGTCTGTCTTTCATCCTGGCTGGTAGAGCTTCTTGGCCTTTTGGCTAAGATCAAGTGTAGTATCTGTTCTTATCAGTTTTATATCTGATATGTCCTCTATTTGAGGAGTCTATTTGAAATGGATTTTGGGGGCTGGGAGATGGGCTAAAGACTTGCTCCACCCCCTCCATGCATAGACCTGGTATTGCAGTGCCTCCAGGAATGGTGCACCAAAACAAAAACAAAAAACAATTCCCAATTTTTTAAAAATTGCTGAAATGCAATGACAGCACCAAGTTACAACCATTTTGGTAGGGAAGTAAAATAGCCAAGAAGCAGAAATCTGAAAGTAAAGCAATGTCAACTCATGTGCCTCTCCGTCTTTTTCTTTGTTCTGTGACATATTGCAGCTGCAGCCAATGGATTCCTGCCAGCTTATTCAAGAGTGATGTTCTTTCCACTTCTGAAGCTTCTCATTCCTCCCTTCATTGAAGTACATGCTAATGAACTGAAACCAGATTTGTCTGGACTCTCTTGGAAATTCCACCTGGACCTTCTGTACTTGTGGCTGGTTTAAACGGTGGCAAATAATTTTTTAGGCTGTGGTCACAATTAAGGTTTAATCCAGCTTCAGTCCACTTTCAGAGCGAGACCATTTATCAGCAAAGTGACAAGCTGTTTTCTTTTAGGGTTAAATAACTCAGAAAATTCACCTTTGGGATAGACAAATCTGGAAAGAACATTATTGGTCACTGGTGTGTTCTCTCGCTCTGAAGGCATACTGAAGCTGGATTAAATCTTAGGTGTGACCACAGCCTTAGTTCATGATTTCTGCACTTATGACCATTACCCTGGGACACGGCAGGCTATCTGTTCCTGGGTCTGCAGCTTGTGCCAATTTTGAAGCTGGCATGAGGAGCCTCCAAATACTCACAACATGGATTTCTTTTTTTTTTTTTAAATGAACGGACTTACCTCATCTAGGTGACAGCTCTCATGATCCACCATTTTGGAACTGGATACTGTTCATGCGTATAAGCCAACGATTGTGTCCATTAAGTCCTTTTACTTGCCCTGTGCAATGTCCCAGCCATCTGGGCAAACAGAAATTATTCCAGAAGTGCTTTCTTCCAGAATATTGCTGCCTTGTGTAAAATTTAGCTGCCTTCTGGAGGCAAAATTCCATTTACATGTGGAACAGAATAAGTGCTGCTGTCACCACATCCTGTATGATTCTGCACCATTCATTTATTTAGGTACCAATACTAATGAAGAATATTTGGTCTGGGATTCATCTATCTAGTTTATCTTGGGAATATATTTTATTTTATCTCACGGAGCAGAAATGCTCTCCTGGCCATTCAATCATACTTTTTTTTTTAATAGCTAGAAATTAACCATTTAGGTTGCCAGTTAATGCCTGGAATAGTAATAGGGGCTGTTTTCAGGCTACTGATTAATTTTTTAAAAAATAGTTGAAGACAAACTTGTCCATTGCTAAAGACTGGGATATCTTACTATTTTAAAATGTATTTGTTTAGTGAGGAGAAACCAACAGGTGTGATTTTGGACAATTCCTTCACTGTTTGGGTGGGAAATCAGTTCAAAGGGCTCAAGGGACTAAATGGAATGGGCCTCAAAAGCCAGCTGTCTTTTTTCTCTTTCCAACTCACTGATTATAGATGTTTCTTGGCAGAATAAAAGTTAGGATTACTGGAAGAACTGAATCCAGATCATATGCTGCTAAAGATATGAACTGAAGAAACCAGGCAAGGAAAAGAAAGCGATCAGGTTAAGAAATACAAAAGACTTCTACTTTGAGATTTCTAAGTTACAAGCAGATTAACTTGAGTACCAAAGGTTCAGAAATGGATGCAGGTGTTCATCCTTTACACATGGACCTTTGGAATTCACTGCTAAGTGCAGTCAACCAAGACAGCGGAAGCTATTCTGGTCAAACCATTATAAATCTCACGAGTTAGTGGCTGCTGCAACTTTATAGGAATACCTAGGAAATCCTGCTGGACTTTCAAGTAGCGATTGTTGTCTTGCCACATCTCACAAGTTGAGGGAGAATATGATGGAATGATAAAAACAGCAACTGTATTATTCTGGTTCTGAAATTAGGTCTGCACATTGCTTTCTTGAATGTATGGTGTTTCAGTTATGATCGGTGGTGCCCTGCTTCTTTTGAAACACGAAAAATGCAAATGTAAAAATTCTCTGCATGGAAATTAATAGATTATTATATATC
The DNA here is from genome assembly GCA_023333525.1 of Aspidoscelis tigris stejnegeri. Classification (NCBI taxonomy): domain Eukaryota; kingdom Metazoa; phylum Chordata; class Lepidosauria; order Squamata; family Teiidae; genus Aspidoscelis; species Aspidoscelis tigris. Next base: position 48,198,994 of record JALMGA010000008.1, read on the forward strand.
CAGAACAACATTTTTTGGGGTGTGTGTGAGTCATAAGATTGTAGCTCTCTGAAGATTGGCCACATCTCCACTAGATGCTTCAGGAAGGTACCTTGGAAGGGAAGTGAAATTCCTCCACACACCCTCACACTTCTTTGCTCTGGGGAGCTATGAAACTGAGCAGCCATTATTTACCTCCTCAGCTGTTGGCAGGTCTCTTGGCCATGGAGGATGGAAGAAGCACCCACTGGAAGAAGGTGCCTTTTCCTGGTATGTCTGCTGTTTGGAAAGATACTCACTTATAAGGGCCACTTCTCCCCATTCTGCACAAGATGGAATTGGAACCTGTGAAAAAGCTCTTTCTGTATGCTTGAACTGAAGCCCACAAAAACCTAAACTGTCTGTTAATGATCTGAAGACAGAAAGGCAAAACATACCATGACTACCAGATATGAAAAATCTCCCCAGAAAAAAGTATAAGGCCAAAACAAACAAACAAACAAACAAACAAAAACAAAAGACACAACTCTACCATTGTTTCAAAACAGTTAAATTTATGAAAGTCATTTGGTACACAGATACGTCATCCTGGGAGAAAGGGCATGTTGTCTTAAAACATCTTCCTCTTCATCAGCAGCTGTTCCAACTGGAAGCGAAAAGCAAATATGGTAGACTTCTTGCAGTAAAACAAAAAAGGGTCTCCCACCCAAGAATACAGATATATCTCCACTCGGTCAGCAAGATGTGCCCCAACTGCTGTAGCAAGTTACCTCATGGGCTCAATAAGCTTTGGCAAGAAGCTTGATGATTCCACTTCCATTACTAAGGCCACAGCTCTCAAGTTGGCTCATATGCAAACCTGGTGCATTTGACTGCAGTGCAGTCTTGGCTTAGCACACTGCCTCAGTGCTCATCTTGAGCACTGGATTTTTTGCACTTTGGAGCAACACTGAAGTCCCTCCACATAACCTCAATCCCCTTTGCAGGAGGGGGCTATAGAGATGAGCAGACTTCATTGCTCCTGTAATGTGGATTGAATGGACTGTGAGGGTTAACTCCCAGCAAAGGCTTACTTGATCATATCTGATTCACACTGAATGTGGCTATGGCTGTATCTCCACACAGCATTCAGAACACCTTGGATGTGCATTGATGACTGTCTGTCTCCACAGCCCCCTACACCAAAGGTGTGTGAGGGCAAACGGAAGGACTTCAATCCCCCAACTCTCACACACAAATCAGTGCATAAAAAGGAGCTAAAATCTGCTTCTTGCATACTTGAGCTGAGCTCTTGTTCCAGTGGAGCATGCTGCACCATGCCTGTACTCTCAGGGCACACAGTCTTTGGGAAGACTTCAGAACCACAGCCTCAGGGACAGCAGTGGAGACACTAAAACCCTATCTGAGACTGTTAAAATCCTGGTCTGGAGATGCCGGTGGCAAGCACAATTTGGCACTGAGGCCAGCACTATGGAGACAAGTTCTGTTCCTCTATAAGCTGTTCAAGCCACACTGGAGGGGCACTACAGTCCGCCTTGAGGGTATGCAGAGGCTTCAGTACCCTTACACAGTGCATGGAGCGGCTTCTTTACCCTTCAGAGATGGAGTAGAACAGCCAAGCTCCTCTTTGACCAAGTTCCCACTGAACAATATCGATTTTTAAAAATCAGCAGTGAAGTCAGTTTTGTGGTGTTCCCACTCCTAGCTTTTAATGCGGACTTGCAGGGGAGAAATCCTCACCCCTCCCCGTCCCTTGCAGAGTGGAGCCCTCCTCACTTCAGTCTCTCACCTCCCTGACACCATCGATTAATTTTTATTAACACTCACCAGCTGCTGTTTTATTAACACAAATGGAAGTGGGGGGGGGGGGGAGAGACTAGAGTGAGGTGGAGGGTGAGAGAGTGAAGGAAAGCAAAATAAAGCACTGCCCAGCAGTGCGGAGTCTTTTGTCTTGTTCAGGGCAGGGGGAGGAAGGAGAGAGGGAAATGGAGGCTTACAAGCTGACAATTGTGCTGCATTGGAAGATTACAGCAGTGCAAAATCCTGGGGATGCAGGGAAATGGCGTGAATGGAAGGAGGGAGGGATCATTGTTACACTGATCTCTTTACAGATGTTACAACTCTCCCCTGCTTTCTATCTCATGGCAGATAGCCGGGGGAAGAGAGGGAAAATCACACTTCTCATTGGCCAGGGGAAACTGAAGAGAACACCCTAAATGCATGCCCCCCCCCAAAATGCATGCATTCCCATTGCTAAATAGGGGGGATTATTTCTACATCCTGTAGAAAGGCTTCTTTTTATGCAAATACAGATAATCTGTGTTCTGGGGCCTTTGATCCTTGGAAACTGTGGATTCCTCTGATCCTTTGGGAACGCTCAGCTCTGAAAACAAATTCAAAGCTCTTAAAATGTTAAATAGGAACGAGGCCTTTGTGACTGCCTGAGGCCTTGAGAGCAGCTTGATACAGCAGAAGGGCTGGTACAGTGGGGATATGCCCTGTGTACATGCACTGTTTCAGGAGCCATTATCTTTAAGGGCCTGTTTGCATTAACTTCATTTGGAGTGGTATAATACCACCACTCTGGTGAGACAAAGATCAAGGGTAGGGGAAACCATCTGCATATCAAGGGCTACTGTAATCCTGAATCAGACCACCAACAGCTGAGGTGCCTGGGCAATGGCAAAGCCCAGGCCTGAGCAATGGCAACATCCAGCATGTGCCCAGACATTGCCACAGCAATCAGGATGTGGCATGCAACTGCACAGCTGCATCACCATGCCCACTCGCAGCTTTCCACCTAGAAGATGTGAGCACTGCTAACCCGGAGATCACAGGCTCAGTGAGCTCCTTGATGTTGGGGTGGTATGCAGACTGGCCTCACCAGGAGCAGCAGGAACCCTTCCACAGGATAAGTTTGAACAGGCCCTCAGTCTAGGAGGGTGCAGAGCAATTTGCTATCTGCAGCACACATAGAGGGGCCTCATTTGGACATCTGCTATCTTCTATGCCTCATTTTAAAGAATGAATTGCAGACACAGAATATTTGAATACCAGGCATTAATGTCTCTCATTCTCTCTTTCATTGTATCTCATACGTGCCCAGTTCTTCATCACTGAAGTGCTCTAGAAAGTTTGAAAAGTTGCATGTTTTGGGGGGTAACATATGAGTTGGCATAATACTGATGCCTAGAAGAGCAGATGAAACTCTGATCTTTAAAATCATTTTTGTCTCCATAGAGAAGCAGATGCTCAGAATTCATAGAATGGTTCCCAACTATATAGCATGGGAAAAAAAATGTTTACTTGCATTTTAAAGGCCACGTCTGCTTTTTATGTTTTGTAACATCTCTTCTTTACGTTATTGTTACATATCGTTCACCACCAGTTGAATTTTTAAATTTAAAAGTTTTTTCTTCCTCCCTCATAGCTCTAAATTTCCCCTGAAACCCTGGAATTATAAGACTCCCAAGTTTCTGAATCACCACTGCAGAGGAAGGAGGATGAACTAGAGAAAAAGAGAATTTGTCTGCATCAATTCCTATGGAATTTCTTGGGTCCAACATGCTTTGCAGGAAACTATGGATAATGATTCAAATTTTGCAGATTCGCCAGTTCAGTGGCTTTATGCTACAAAATTTGTTCCTGCAACACTACTAGGAAGAAAAGCCCAATCCTAGGTTTTAGGATTAACAGAATTGCCTTATAATTTGTTCCGTTCACAGTGGAGTGTGATTAAATAAGTGGAAAGTTTAATATCATGTGCCTCACGTATTAGGGTTGAACTACATACAGTTCAAAGATACGTTCCAAAATTCTATGATTCTTTATCATATACTCTGGCTTATAGAATAATATGTAATTCTGCCCCTAGATCTTATAACTGGTATATGGAATGTGCAGGATACATTCACTATATTTACATGCAAAGTAGTTAAGCTGTTACCATCAGGATAAAACTTTATAAACTATCATTGTCCGGATTCCCAATCTACAAAAGATGGGGGGAAAGAAAATAAATAATTGTGCCTCGCTTATGAGCAGTATCTTTAAAGGCAACTTTTTGCTTTTCAGAAGTACTTTCACAGTACCAACAATATTGCTTATCTCCCTGAGCCAGAATTTCATAGAAGTTCCTATCCTAGGGAGCTGCCCCAGTTGTTGCTATTATACAGTGGAGTTTGAAAATGTCACCCAGTTCATCATTAAGCCGTATAAAACATGGGCTTTTCATGCCTGCATGGTTCAGAATAAGAATGCTTTTAACGCACTCTGTATGTCCATCACAGAGTCTATGAGCACGCCAAGTGACTGAAACAGGTTTTTTTTTAAAAAAAATGTATCAAAGTACTTTTGGGCAGTAATAATGTCTCTTCTGCTACCTATGGTCATTATGGTGGCAAAGTCTGGAAAGCTGCATAGTTGAAACAACAATAACAACATCTTGGCTGCCTGGAGTTCAAAGCAAGGTCCTTGGAGGTGGAGTCAGCAGAACCGCTCTGCTCTCAATCAGAATCTCTTCCTTCTATGCTTCAGTAGTCTTGTCACTTGTCAGTTGCACCCTGTCAGCCATGTCATCTCGAGGAGGCCTTGCTCGGTCAAAGAAGCCGCACTAGAACAAAACAAACAGGCATGGGTAGGCATTTCAGCAAAACAACCACCTGACTGCCATACTGTCACATTTCTCTTTTCCAAAGCTTGCTGTTAAGACTCTCATGACAACTTAGCACAATGTGTGTGCATATAAATACAAAAAGGACACATAAATGTCAGCAGAACTTTGAAGAGACCTTGGTGCCAAGTGTCCATAATGCTTGTTTTCTAAGAGAAGGCCACATAAAGATTCTTTTGCCTGCACAAGCACGTCATGATGATGTCCTGGTGACGTTGGCTGCATCCAGACATTGCTTACTTATCCCACTATTTTCCAGAATATTCATGCTTTATTTTGGAATATCCAAATATAGGAGAATAAATAACTGATGTCTGGATGCAGCTTATGTGAACTATAACCCTCTGCGATTGAATACTTACCTTATTTGATCCTGGGGCTGGTCGACATATGACTTCCGCCTTGATGACACTGATGTTCTGCACATTCACAGTCGCGTCTATGGTTGTCTGAGGTGCCAGTATGCTTGTGCAGCACCTCAGACGACCCCAGAGCACCGGAAGAGGTGCAGATGGTTGCACCGCTGGATGCTGGACAATTTTGTGCTCCACACCTAGTCAACAATTAGTGAACTTCTGGTGGATGCTGTTCACCAGAAGTTCACTAGTTTTGCACTAGGGACCATAGTGCAAATATGTCTCAGGTCTGCCACTAAAGCAGATCAGTGAGCCCTTAGCACAGTTCTGATCTGGATCTACTCTACTCCCATGCAAATGATGATCCAGATTAACAAGCAAGTGCACAAAGTGCCACAGAGTAGGTATACTACTTTGGAGGAAATGTTGTGGAATTAGAAGCTTGCCTAATTGATCCAAATGAATTCATATGAACTATGGAGGTGGAAACAGAGGCAAGATCTGCATAGCCTAAAGGAGCTGCAGCAAAAGAAGGCCTGGAACTGCATGGCATCACATACCAGGAGTACAATGACATGCAGAGGTTTGTCATCATTGGTGCCTGACTTGCTCCTGGGAGCAGAATCCTCACCTGGGAGTGCTCCTTCTGCAAGGCAGTAAAAGCTGTGCAGCTGCTGACCAACCTATCTAACTGGACCAATGATAGAAAGTGGTGGAAATGGCTCGCTTCTTTGGCTATGCCTGGTACTTCATATCTTGAGCATGGATTGAATATTCAATACTGGGAACTTTCACTCTCTGCCCTTGAATTTTGCATGGGTCAGGATGTGCGGCTATGCAGATGCCCTCTACCCTGCTCTTGCCTAGGAGCATTCCCCTCCAGTACTGGACAAGGTGCAAGAGGCAAGGGTGGATATAACCTTTCTAGGGATGTAGGTAAAATGGCACATATGGAGCTGGATTCCACGCTCATTTATTGAGAAGTGTACTGAACATAACAGGACCTACTTTTGAATGAATATGCTCAGGATTTAGCTTTATTATTGAGAAAGTGTTGTATCTGAGCAGAACCATACACTGTGAAGTGAACACAAATCACATTGGCTTTGTCTCAGCTGCCACTTTAGATATTTCTAACCTGTTTTTGACATAATCTTTTGAGCAGGTATGATATCTCTAGATAATCTATAAAACAAGGTCTTGTTCCAAAAGTTACTGCAAGACCATGGTGGTTAAGTATAAAATTTAGGACTGAGGTGTTTCTCTTTGCCGCCCCTTTTGTTGGAGTGTAACCTTCCATCCCCCACACTCTCTGACTCAGAAAAAAATGCCAGTGAAAACCAGGTGTTCACCATCACTTTTGTTTTGGTTTGGTTGAAATCACCACCCAATCCAGAACTAGAGTTTGCAAAACTTCACAGCTGGAAACCATGAATCAGTCAGTGTAGCACAACTAAAAACCTTTAGTGACTGCTTCATGGGATCATCTTTCTGCCCTTGACCATTTCAGGCAAATGTAGCTTGTGTTCAGACACAATGAAAAAACTGGCAGGTGTCTGCTGCCACGACACCACAATCAAACACTGGAAGGCTCCTACCATAGGTGCCCTGTCCCAGAGATGCAGAAAGAAGAGGAGAAGAAGAATGTGCCATAAAGTACTTCCACAGCACTTCCACAGCACTTTCCATGGGCAGTTCATGGGGCAACCTATGCCAACACAGTGATGGAGTGGTTGCAATTGATGGCTTTAAAGCTCGGTACATGGACATAAAATGCTGAGTATTGACACTCCAGCAACAGGCTGTAACTTCATAACAAGTTTATCAGTATCTCCATTGGCCCATCAGAAGGTAGCCTTGCACTGGTGCTGAACTGTTCTGCAGATGACTGGTTATTCAGTAACAGAGACAAGATGTACGCATGGGATATATCTTGAAGTGAGAGGAGCCTGGTATTGGATATGAGCCACTCACCTGGATGACTGACCAAGTCTAAGAGACTGGTTTTAATTATTCCCACAGTGTTTTGGATCTTTTAAGTCTAAACTGAGATGATTAATAGGGAAGGAATGCATTTATATTAGGTCTCCGTGCAACAAATTTTGAGAGCTTCTTTTGGAATGACGAACAGGATTTGGACTCATGCATCTTCTGCCCTTCTGAAGGAGTTATCATGCCAGGCTTGTATAACTTGTGACCCATCAAGCTGAAAGCAGCCACCCATCTTGCTTGCCTGGGGCTTCCTAAGGCTTCTTTTGCTGCCTGCTTTAAACTACATCAACCGAGGGGGTGCCAAGTATAATTCATGGCAGGTGGGCAGTTCCAGAAGGGTAACTTAGAATTTGCATGACCATAACTGCTAATGGAGATAGCCAAGACAAAGTGTGACTTAGGCATTCAAGGGTTATTAGACAAAGAGAAACTCTACATCAAACTCCATCCCACCTCCCCTGAAAAGGTAGAAAATCACAACCCTGTTCAATATTGAGTCTGATTTTAATCCAGGAAACTGCTACATTTAACCTTACGTGTTAAAACTGAATTTATTGCTCTCTGTCAAACTCCTTTTCTGTGTTAAAGGAAACCCTTTGGGGAACGGTACTGACATCTGAGATCACACATTTCATGTAGATAAATTAACTGTGCAACCCTGGGAGGGATCATGATTTGGTGCTCTTGGGGTGATATAGAGACAGATCACTCACTGTTGGCAATCTGCCTTTACCCGAGGCCTGTTTGGGTGGATTGGGGGTGGTAGAGTATTGCCAGCAAACCCAAACCTGCTGAAAAGCAGATGCAAGTAATTTCTCCCCCTAAAATAACTTTCTAGCAGCAATGCCTCCTTTGTCTGATTCTAAGATATTGTAGTGGTTACCAGTACCACAAATACTGCTACCACTGACAAGCTCAGTATTCCTCTGAAAATAAAATTTGTATTATGGTTGCAAAATATGTATATTGTCCACTGCACAATTTACTCCGGGTTTTAATCTGAGTCTTTTAAATCAGCAGTGAGCTCTGTATTTTCTGGAAGCTTATTATGCAGACTTGCGGGGGGGGGGGAACCCCCTCTCTTTTCCATCATACCCTGGGGGGGGGGGGTTCCAAGCCCCACCCCCTATATAAGCCTGATTCAGACCGCCATGGGGAAGCAAAGAAGGAGGCAAAGGCATTGGTGGAAGAAAGAAGGGGGGGGGCAGGAGCATGACTGCCGGAAGAAGAGTCCCTCTTTGCCAGTCAGAGGGACAAATAAGGCACCAACTTTGTGCTGCTTTGGCACAGCATGAATGGCAGGTATTTCTGATCCCTGCCTAAGCAAAATCAGACTGTCCTGGGGCTATGGTCTGATAGCTTGCTACATTGTATTGTGTGATCTCTTGATACATTTCACTCACACTTTCAGCCAAGTCTGAACCTTAGCACGTAATAGTGAGAGGGAGAAAAGAGAAGGAAATCACAAACTGGTTCACATCAAGATCACAGCTATCTTAACACAGGGTGGGAGGATGCCCTCACCCCACCCACGCAGTGTCAAGATTGTAGTGATCTTGACCACAAGGTGGTGGCTGCTCCTATCCCACCCCTGTGGCATCAGAACTGCTGCAGGGCTTGGGGGACAGACTTCCTCTGCATCAAGACAATGGCTGAATACGTAGGATGCCAGGGGGATGACTGTGGCCCATTTCCTGTATCTGATTGCTGAAAACTGTCACCAGGGAGACAGGTAAGTCACCTTGAGCAACAATAATGGTGGTATTTATATGGATGCTGAACATTAGTCCTAAGCATTGAAAATGCCATGAGAGGCAGTGCTGTGCAGACTTCGCACTGTTCAACCCCCACATGGCCCATTGACAAGGCTTTAAAGGCCCTGCATGGATCCTGCCCCAGCCTCAATGTAAGTAAACCTGAGTTTCTTCACACCTGCTTTAAAAGCATCTTTATTAACTCCAAACTGAGATCCTGATTGGCAGAATATTCAATATGAATACCTTCTTCAGGGGAGAATCCCAGATGGCATGAGATCACAGCAATATGAAGCTTGAATGAGAGAAACTGTATTAGGAATCAAAGATGATTTCATTAAAATTTTAATATTGCTTTCAGTTTGTTGTAGATTTCAGTTATGGTGCCTGATGAAAATTCCATGTAATACTCTCTTTCTGCAACAGTTATCAGGGGTAAAGACTGATGGAAAATTTGGAGGAAAATACAGAACTAAAGCTGTCTCCAGACAGCTGTCTAATATACTGCTGGATAGCAATAATGGAGAGTATTTCTCCCTTGCTGTCCCACCATGTTTTGGTCATAGGCAATCCAGGTGATTTGACTACTGTTGAGTTCCCAGAAGTGCACGTGACCATCCCAATACATGCATGGTCAGCTGTTTCAGCTTTCACGCAGGAGTGCTGGATAGAGCTCTGATTGCTACTCCATTCAGAAAGGGAAGTCCATTGTTAAAAAGTGCTACTGCTGGAAAACTTGCTACCAGTGCTGAGTTTTCCAGAAATAGTTTTTAGCACTTTTTGGGGTGAAAAAAAAAAGGACTATGGTGGGGTTGCCTACAATATGTGAGGTGACCCCACCATACAAGTGCTGTAATGGTGCTATTCTGGTCCCATCTGGATACACCCTAGGAAAAAGTTGGCTTGCAATGGGGGAACCTCTGATACAGTCACCACTACTATGTTTGATGAAAGTCCATTGGGAAGGGCCAAGCATCATGGTAGAAATAACGCTCTCCTCTGATGTGTAAATGCTTTGTTTATGTTCTAGGTACTTTGAAGTCAATTGTTTCCAAATCCATGAAATCAAAACTTGTAAACTGCCAATGACTCAGCGACTGTAAGACTTTAGTGAAGCAGTAAAACATCAAACAGAGCCTACTGATATTAAAATGAAATCACTTGCAGCCTTAGAAAGATAACATTTTTTTCATAAAAAAGGTGCAAGATCATTTTACAAAAGAGCTTCCCTTGGGGTTTTAGAGAGAAACAAGCTGAAAAGTATATCTTAGCAACACATGGCAGAAATCTAAACTCCCAGGGTAATCACAGGTCTTGGGAATCACAGCCAATCTCTCACTGGGCAGTTACAGATATCCTTTGATAATGTGAAGCTCTGAAAGCTAGGGCCCTCTTTTAAAGGTCAGAAACATAAACATGTCAGTGATCCAAAATAAATAACACACCCATTTCATGTGTCGGAGATTCCTTGGCTCAGAAGATCACACATTTTGCCTTCCACTTTACCCTCTCCAGTTCCCTCCAGTTCAACACCCAACCATAACATACCTTCCACAGAGCTAGGGTCAACATAGCCAGAACAAGGAGTCCAAGGAGTATGGCTAATATTATAACCCACAGTGGAATTATAAAGGACACATTTGGAGTAGCCCAAATAACAGATGTTCTGATCTGAAATGAAAAAAAAGGGGGGAAATTAACAAAAGTGCAACTGAAGTATGATAATGAGGTCTGTAAAAGATTATGTAAGAATTAGAAATAACTGCTTTTTAATTACCACACTATTTTAAAATGCATCTTACAATTGCTTTTATCTAAAATTATAGGACACTACCTCTATGATATTCCATTATATTTTGCAAAGTAGGAAAACAGTCTGGGAATGCAGGGAAGCATAATTGTTCCACACAGCCTTTATGATGTTGTCTCCTGAAGTAGTATTTGCCTGTCTGATAAACCGGGGTCGATTATGGCATGGATCTGGCCTGGCCCATGATCCTTTTATTAGATAGACTTGGCTCAGGCAGTGAGTGCATTAAGGCAGGGTTGCTCAACTGAGATCCCCAGAATGCCTGGGATTGGAATGGAATGTTGGGAACAGATGCTCAAGAATATGCACATGGTAGCAACTGAGCAACCCAGCCTCAGGGCCCCCAGTTAATTTCATGGCCTCCCAAATGCCAAATAGGGATGTGCACAAATGGTGGGCTTTTTTTGTATTCGATTTGAATAAACCCCTTGGCAGGATTCGAATTCGATACGAATGTTCCATACAAATTTGATACAGATGTTAGATACAAATCCCATATGAATCTGCAACAAAGCCTCTGTACGAATGTATCAGAACATTCAATTCAAATTTGAATGTCAGTCTTCAAATGTGCCAACATTCAATTCAAATTCAAATGTCTGGATTCAGTATTGGGATCCATAGCAAACCACAATTGCCAGAGTTTTTAGAGATGATAGCATGACACTTACCCAGCATTTCCCCCACACTTTCCCAGGGAAGTGAAGGTGCAAATAGGCTCAGCTTTTTTCTACTATCATGCTATCATCTCTAAGAACTCTGGCAATTGTGGTTTGCTATGGATCCCAATACTGAGGAAACCCAGAATTGAACGCCTCAGTGAATTTCAGCATCTTCTGTGCCGTTTCTCTGTGGACTCTTAATTTGGATTAAGGGCCCATGCAGTAAGCATTCAGGTGTCATATCTACACATTAATGCAGATCTATGAGGCCACACTCCCTGCAAGGGAGGCCTTGTTTGGTATACTGCTAGACTTGTTTAATCAGGTCTACTAGTGGGACCAGCAGGCCTGATCTAACGTACACCTTCCATGTTCAGAACTAATGGGGGATGCATTTCAATGGTGTGCCATAGCATGCTGCTGAAATGCACCTCCCAAAGACCCTGAGGCTAAGAACACATCCAGTCTCGTCTGGTGTGGAACCAGTGCCCTTGTGCAGATGGGCTGATATCCCAATGTCTCCCTGTATTTGGAATAAGTGGGCTTGGCTGTTCCAACCCTACTGATTCTGAATGTGGGCCTTTTTGTTCAGCAAAGTCCTTAATGCTCTGTCTTCTTTTCTTCTAGATTATCTTTATGTGAATGCAATATGTTGACCAGAGTGGATCTTAAAGAAAAGCAGCACCTAGACTTATTACAGTTAGATGGATTTATGTTTATATTAAGCCAAATAGAAGCCAAATAAACCAGGCAGCATTTTAGACAAAGCATTTTTTAACACAATTGCACTTATTTTATGTACTGAGGTAATACAGCGATTACTATAAGCCAAAGTACTCTGAATAAGTCTAGTAAAAGAATAACACACAGACTTCTCATTACAGGAAGAATATTAAAAATGTATCATTTGGAAACTTAAAAATTAAATGTTTAATGCCATTTTAGAAGGAAGGCTACAGTTCTCTTGGAATGGCTGTGTACCATCTTTTATGACAAATCTTATTTTTATTCATATAAGTATAACGAAATTCAAGAGGAATATGAGACATATTAACACCATTTTCCCACAGTCTGGGCTAACTCTGACTGTAAAAGCCACCAAAATATACTTGAAATATACTTAAGGTTTGGTTTGGTTTGGCTTTGCTAAGTTTCTCAAAGAAAGTTAGATGCGTGCCAGCATAGAGAATTTTTTTCCAGCCCTTTACAATTTTCAATATTCTAAGTCTCCCACTCTGTAAATATATATATTAAATACTAATCTGAAGCTAATGGTATCACTTGAATTCTGCTTTTACTAATTCAGAATAATGGTGTGTTAACTGGAATGTCGATATGGAAGGGATTGCCAGTGAGTCTGTGGATAACCTCAGTGCCTTCAGAAATATTTGTGGTGGAAAACATCTGGAGGTGATACAGGGACTTCGAGACTAGTTTAGGAGGGAGAGACAGGTTTCCTATCTGGAACCAACCTTTCTTTCTAAAGCAAAAATAACAGGCATTTGACATCCATGGAATGTTCAAGTGAAGACTCAATTCTGACTTAATATCATGCAAGCAACTGCTTGGACTCTAATATTGCCATGAAATATTGAAACCTGATAGCCACAAGTATGTGACTGGCTGGTTTTGTTACTGGAGAACAAGTAAACAAGGCCTTGTAGGCTAGGAGAACAGGTTAGAAGGAGCTGTCAAGACCATACATATTTTCCTCTGTTATAAGCAGTAGGGCACCATTTACCCCCACTAACTAAAGTATAAGTAAGCTTGAGATTGCTCCTTGTCTCTTATTAGAAATGGATACTGCCTGATAGTCTCTGTGCTAACTCTGGAGTATCATTTGAGACCTTTATCCCTTAACCTATAGCACTGGAGAGAGTTAAGATGCTGTAAAGGCTATTTGCATGCAGTTGAGAACAGGTGAAACATGCCATCATGTTCTAGAAGCTGGTCTAGATAGACTCTGAACTGACCCAGCAGGGCTCCTCTTATGTTCTTATGCATTCTGAATGTATTCTGACAGCCTGCCCTTTAACCCACTGTTACTGTTCTTTTAATCAGTTCACTTTAATTGAATTTTACATTGATTTTATTGTGAGCTGCCTTGAGACCTCTGATATAGGGCAGAATAGAAATAAAAAAAACAGGTTTTAAACAGAGACAGAAGCTTAGGGTGCGATCAGATGGGACTTTTTCAATCACACCTTTCAGCTGTCCCTTCAAAGACAGGCATTCAACCACTAAAAAGAATAATCCTACCTTTTATTTCAACTTGTTGCTCTTCCTTCACCTCAAAGTCTGACAATGCCTTCCTAACAACAAGTGCTTGCCACTGATTGTCTGGCACCCTGTCTGGTCTTTGAGAGCCTGACTGACTACTGGCCAGCACCATTTGTTCCCATACTGCAGTTGGCTACATTTCCCTCCTCTATGTCTGCTTGCAGTGTGACTGAAAGGAAGAGCCACCCTTGGTCTTCTTATTCCCAGTATTAGGGAAGGGTGGCCATTTTAAGGCTTGAAGACATGGTAAAGCCAGTTTGGTCTAGTGGTTAGATTTGTGAGTCAGTTTGGTCTAGTGGGCCAGGAGCCAGAGTCTTATCTGGGAATACTGGACTTGATTCCACCCTCCTTAATGAAGCCAGCTGGGTGACCTTGGGCTACCCAGACAACTCTCCTCTCAGCTCTCACAGCCCCACCTACCTTACAGGGTGTTCTGTTGTGGGGAGAAGAATAGAAAGCTTTGTCAGCCGCTTTGAGTCACCTTAAATGGGTGAGAAAAAATGGGTAGAAAAGCCAACACTACTTCTGCTTCAGCACATTCAGGGGTAAAGTGTCTGGCATCCCTTAAGCATGTCTAATCGTACCCTTAGACAAGCACATTTTTATCAGTAAAAAAAGATTATTGTGCTGAGGAAGTTAAGAATCCCTAATTCAGAAAAGAAAACAAATTTCTCTTCACAAGATATGGTATAATGAGAATTAAAGCAGTGCACATTTCCAGGTCTTGTATGGGATTCATAGAAGCTTCAGAGATCAGTGAATATTTTGAATGATTTTGCTTGTGTTTTTCAGTATCTATATTTGGCATGAAAATATAAGGGCAAGATGAATGAAGTAAAGATCAACAAGTCTATTTGCAGCAGTTATCTACAAAACCAGTTAAGAGGGATTTCCGCACTGCAACGCGTTCCAAACGGAACGCGTTCAGGCGGGAAGCTTAAGGCAGCTCCGGGCGCTTTCACCGTTCACACACAGACGCGCCGGAACGCGTTCCGGCGCGCCTGTGTGCGAAAGGTGAAAGCGCCGGGAGCTGTCTTGGCCGGCAAAGGCCGGCCAGGGGTGTGGAGACAGCTTTGGAGGCAGATCGGCAATCAGCTGATTGTCAAACAGCTGATTGCCAAACCTGCGCCGGCGGGGGAGGCGGGCCCGCGGCTGTTCGGGAGCGAGAAGCAAGCGCGAATCCTTCTCCTCCCGAATGCCTGCGGGCAGTTCGTCCGCGCCCGAACGCATGTAGAGCACTTCAAAGTCCTCTACATTTGGTACGCGAGAGAGACAGCTCCGGATACGTCGGATCGCAAGCCCCGTGGCGGCAATGCGTTTGCCGCGTTCCAGGCTGTCTCCCACGCGTACCAAACAGCCCCGTGCGAAAACGTCTAAGGAGGCAAATGAACCACTACAGGGCAGAACATCTCAGGATGGAGATGTGACAGAAATTATAGCGGCAGAGATTTATTTATTATTTTTCAAGATAGATTTCTCCCAAGGGATATTTCTATGTTGCTTGTAGAACAGCAAATAGGCTACAAGGGCTTTTAGATGCACGAGTCTATTTTTATTCAAACCATGAAAAGTTTCAGAGGTTGTTCTAATTGGTTTGCAGCCCTTGGAAGAGCAAAAATTGAAAACTGTATTACTTACAGCATTTATCAATATACAAGTGTAACAGAAAATGACGCAAACAAGCTTTTGTAAAAGACTGATGATCCCACAAGATTGTGAAAGAAAAAACATGTAACAAAAAAGTTATACATGCACTCATTTCACACAGAAGTATGGAATACTTTTGTTGTAGGGCGGCAAATGCTTTTCTCACTCACTCTGTGACCCACAACTGGTGGATTTATGGGTGAAAGTAAACAAAGTGCAATTTCAAAAAAGAAAAAGAATAGAACATACTGCCTTTCTGGAAAGCCCACCTGAGACATACATGGCTAGTTTTTCTCACACTTATGATTCTTTTACTTTCCCCCATGCAGTTGTAGTGCTTGCGCACTCCATTCCAACAACATATTAGGTTAGGTTCTTTCAAATTAAGCATTTTTCTGGTCACACTTATGAACTAGATATCTTTGGAAAGCTCAGTGAGAGCATGAGAGCCATCTTCTGCTTGGCTTTCCTCAATTTCAGCCCTAAAGGATATACAAAGCTGGTATGAGTTGAAGCCATTGTCCCTTCCCATATGGGATCCTGTTCCAGCACACAGAGGGGTGGTAGTCTCCATTTTCCACATTGTGATGTAGGATGAAAAGTTCCTCAGCCTCTTGGAATAATTCATCCATGCTGAACAAAGCAAGGCGATGAGATACCAAAACAGAAAAGAAGAGTTGGCTTTTATGCCCGCTTTTTTGCCCTTTTAAAGGGACTCAGTGGCTGTCAAACCCTTCAATTTTTATCCTCATAACAGACACCCTGTGAGGTAGCTGGGGCTGTGAGAGCTCAGAAAGAGAGCTATGACCAGTCCAAGGTCACCCAATTGGCTTTGTGTAGGAGTGCAGAATCGAACTGGGAGACTACCAGGTAGGAATCTGACACTCTAACCACAAGCCCAAACTGGCTTTCAAAATTAGCACCATGTTCTGCTCCACTGGTGGTCTCGAACAAAGTAGTTACAAGTAGAATACTGTTGGTGGACCAGTGGGCCAGAAAGCATGTGACTTGCTAATCTGGTATACTGGCCAGTCCACATGGCTGGTCATCTGCATGCAGTGCCAGAAGTGTGCCAAAGCTGGGTGCTCAACCAAAGAGGCCTGAGTTGGAAACTTTTAAGGAAGGGAACTCTGTGGAGTGGACCAGTGCAGTATGGGATAGCCTGTGCTCTGCAGAAATGGTCACTAATAAGCACATACTTTTATAATTATTAAGGCTGTGATCAGACATGGCAAAAAAAGCATCTCTGAGGCAGCTTACTGAGGCTTTGAGGTAGGATGTCCCTCCCCTCTCTCATAAGCGTTCTGTTCTAGAAAAGATGGATTACAGAAGGCTTGGGAACACAGGGGCTACATACTATCTCTCTGAGGTGCTACTGACACGCCCATTTTATCTCTTTTAAAACTACCCAGCAGGTCATTGAAATTACTGAACCAGCAAATTTCCCAGTTTTGAATAGTGCTCCATGCAAACAAATATTTCCTTATAATCTTCTGCTTTTCAAAATGCTCTGTCTGGAATCCTTCTTTCAATCACTGCAAACTGTGTTTTGTTCCACAGCTGATCGAAAGGCTGTTTGGGGAGATCAAAGGAAGGCTTCCAGTGGGACCCTTGTGCTTTCCTCACCCCACTTCACAGTTCCAATCAAGGTGTTTCTGAAGTACTGGGGGAGGGCACTGCTGTTGGTCCCTGAATGTCATTGTATTAGGCTTATTAAAACCGATCGTTTTGGCGTGAATTTAAGTGAATATTTATTTTAAATTAATTGGCAAATTTGTAACTAATGCACAATGAAAGTCATGAAAGGTATCTTGCAGATATTTGCAATAATATTAATTAGAAGCTGCTATTGAGAGGGATTTCACTAGAAGCAGAATAAGAATTGCAATTCTGTCTCTAAGAACTGAGTGATCTTCATAAACTTGGATTTTCTTTTATACCGCAACGGGCAAAATAGAACCATTCACCTCTTTATACAAAATTCCAGTGCTACTCCTATCTCTAAAAGTTGCACATTGAGCTGGGGAGGAGGAAGTATTAAAAGAGCCCTTGCATTTAGTATGTAAAATAATCTATGATATATAGAAAAAGTGTAATCCTCATAGAAACACAGATCAGACTAAGGGCAAAGGAGCAGAACATGCCCACCACCTACAAATGGCTGCCTGAGTTAGAGCGGTTATGAAGCAAGGCACATGTGTGGCCAATTAAAAGGTTTTATAATGCCTTCATTTACGTGTGTGTTCTTCAACTTGGATGGCTCTTGCATTTTCCCATGTGGTTTTAGGCTGAATAACCATGCTGTGAGCCCAGAACCAATAATAGTCCTTAAGGGTTTTATCTCTTTTAAAAATGTTATTGCATTAGAAGAAATTTAAAAAGATGATGATTTGTTCACATTAGGACTCAAGATACTCAACCCAATGTCCTTCTGCTTGTTCTTTTTTTCTGAGGTAGTTGATGATTTAGCTGTGGAATTTTTAAGTATTCTGGCCTGAGACTTTTGGCCTGGGACTCAAGATACTCAACCAATGTCCTTCTGCTTGTTCTTTTTTTCAGAGGTAGTTGATGATTTAGCTGTGGAATTTTAAAATATTTTGGCCTGGGTCTTTTGATACAGACAGGCTTTCTCACATGGATTATATTAAAATAACCCTTTAAGCTGAATGGAGAGGTTGTTTTCTCTGACAAGGTACGAGGGGCTAAACCAGAGAAAAATCAAGTAGGACTGGAAGGAGCATATATCTTCCAAACTTCTGGAGCTGTGAGCAATATGTAAATGAGGGAAGTAGCTATTTAGGTGATGCATATAAAAGGATGCAGTTGACACTTTCACCTGAGATAGCCTCCAATCTGTGAAACAACCTTCTTTCCGGCGTGCATCAAGAGCCATCATTTTAAACTTTCCACCAGATGCTGGAGATGTCTTCAGATGAAGAGGCTGCTTTCCTTCTTGTCCTGCCCTTCCTCCATTTTGTTTTAAGTGTTAGATTGTTGCAGCTGATCCTGAAACCTTAGAGCAGTGGTTCTCAACCTGGGGGTCGGGACCCCTTTGGGGGTCGAACTACCCTTTCAGAGGGGTCACAACGAGTCTCCCACCACCCTTCCCTCCCACCTCCCAGCTGCTCTGCCCCCGTGGTTGGGGGTCTCCACAACATGAGGAACTCCATTAAGGGGTCGTGGCATTAGGAAGGTTGAGAACTACTGCCTTAGAGTATGGGGCTGGATATAAATGCTGAAGGATTGGTGCAAGCAGTGGGATTGGAACAACTGTCACTGTGCAGACAGCATTGTTCTGGTCCACAGCAATCTCTCCCAGGCTTGGGATGGAATGCCTTGATCTGGATCCCCAGGTTCAAATCTACACTGGTAAATGCATAAATGCCCTAAACATTATAGATGTCAAACATATTATATGGTACAGAGCAATATTCTGTCTTTTATAATGAGAACTAAAGTGGGTATCAACAGGAGAGTAAAATGAATATTTCTCTGAAAGTTCATGTATTACAGTGATCTGAAGGAATTAACTCTACAATTAGATCTAAAAATAAATATATCCAAGCAAAGGTAAAGATTTATGTGGGGAATTCCCAATATTGAAATGCTGCTTCCCCAAGGCACAGCTGAGTTAATATGATCTATGTGTTGTAGGTTTAGAGCTACAGTAGTTTTAGATTTACAGTAAATGAGTTATTATTGTAAAAGCCTCTTCTCTGATCTTTAATAATTTTTGCTTACAGAGGTTGAAATTTAATAATCCTCTCTGATATTTTTGTTAAACAAACATTTGACATTGTTTTAAAAAGGAGCACAATAAAGCTTCACTGATCTTAGACTTAATTAATTCTGACATATCTGCATGTTATAATTTATTTGTATCCATATCCATGCTTTATTCCAGAATATTAAAATACACCAGAATAAGTGACCAATGTCTGAATGAAACCTTTACCAGAGACGTTTTCGCACGGGGCTGAACGGAACGCGGAAAAGACAGCTGCGGACACGTCATCCGCATTGCCCGCGCGCGGCTTGCGTTCCGACGTGTCCGCAGCTGTCTTTTCCGCGTTCGAAATGTAGAGCACTTTAAAGTGCTCTACATGCGTTCCAACGCGGACGAGCCGCCCGCAGCCGTTCGGGAGGAGAAGCGTTCGCGCCTGCTTCTGTCTCCCGAACAGCTGCGGGCTCGCCTCCGACGCCGCGCGGCTTTGACAATCAGCTGTTTGTCAAACAGCTGATTGTCGATCTGCCTCCGCGGCTGTCTCCGCGCCCCTTGCCGGCGTTTGCCGGCTAAGACAGCTCCAGGCGCTTTCCCCTTTCGCACACAGACGCTCCGGAACGCGTTTACACGCGTTCTGGCGCGTCTGTGTGTGAACGGGGAAAGCGCCCGGAGCTGTCTTAAGCTTTCCGCCTGAACGCGTTCCGTTTCGAACGCGATGCAGTGCGGAAATGCCTCAGTTCCCATAAACTAATCCATTTTGATAACTACAGGTTTCGCTTATTTGTAGCTAAACAAAACACAGGGTTTTGATATCCAAAAATTAAGCCTAGAGATTAAACGTTTCTGCAGCTTTTTTTTCAAGTGAGAGGTTTTGGAATCTGCTAGTTTCCATCTCTTTTGCTATTTGTAAGTTTTCATATTCACGGGTTGCCCCCCTCCACCTTAAAACAGAACCCTTGAGAAAAACAAGGGATGATTGTATCTGTTCAATACGCTTATACAAAGAGCAAGAACCACAAAACATTTAAACTCCTACCAAAATCAGTGAGAATTGTTTTGCTTGCTTTCTAGGGCAAATGTTGATCCATAATGACAGTCATATTAACATTTTGTAGAACTCTTCACTTGACATTGGAAATTTAGTTTTTTTGACCCGAGCTTCAAACATAATATAGAAGTGGCCAGAATTAATTAAAAATGACACATTCAGCAACTGACATGTTTAACTTTCCTCTGTCTATACACTGGATAATTGGATAAAAATATCAAGCATGGTCACAGCATGTTTACAATGATCACATGAATGGTGTGCTGCATAAAGCAAAGCAAAATCAGCCACTCCAATCTAGAACCTGCAGTCCAAAATATACTTCAGGAATGCTGTAGAGGAAGAGTAATTTGAAAGGCCACATCTGGATTTAAAATTCTCCACTAGAGCCATCTCTACTCCCCGAATCAGCAAGGAGAGAAGATATATCACAGTAACAGAATAGTCAAAGTTCTAAAGAGTAGCCTTCTACAAATCAGCCAAAGAGGAGCAGTTATAGAGAATCAGGTGTGAGGAAATTATGCTTCTGAATTGTATCAACGCTGAAGAAAACTTCAATGAATTTCCAAAGTCTTTCAGTACTTACAGTACATAGTTTAATTAAAAACATCTCTCAACATTTTAGACAAACCCTCCTAGACAAATAGAACCCCTACTATTCATTGATTTGAGGGACAGACAGCATTACAAGTGTTATCAGCAGAAACTTCAAAAGGACTTCTATTGACAACATACCAAGCTGTAGAACTGGCAAATTGCCATTACTGTGGTCAGATCCAAGAGAACATAAAAGCATTATCATTTTTCAAGGGTTTACAGTCGCTGTTTTGGGCATCTGGCAGTGAAACAACTCTGTGGAATAATACGCCTCATTCTCAAATAGTACTGTAAAAATGCTTATCTGATCATTCTCTATATCATCAGAGACTCGTTGAGAACAGCAGGCTATCACCTGTGGCGATGCAGACAAGCACAGACACAGACAGTACTTAGCGGCCATTTTGGATAACATATGTTTCTGTTCCAGAACACATTCAGTTCCCCCTCGACACCGACAAAAGCTGAAAGAGGCAAAATTTATCTTTGACTGTAGCATCTTTGAACCTCTAAGGATGAACCATGAATACTAGGATCAAAACATTCAGCTTTCCAGCCTAGAAGTAAATCATTTCTACCCAGTAGGCATCAAAGAGAGAAAGAAGCCTCAAGCAGGACCAAAAATCCTGAATGTAGCCTGACCCACTCTCCTTCATGCACCTTCCTATATTTTTCTCCCGATAGTATTAGTTGTGCAATATGAAAGAAACAACGTAGTTTTAAATAGGATGTAGTATTTACAATTCTTCTTTTTTCACCACCACCCCAAAGTAGAACTATGAGAGATGTGAAGGATAAGATATAGGGTGTTTTTCCACTGTCACTAGAAGTACCCATTAAGTACCAATTAATGGGTACAAAAATGCCATTGAGCAGGAAGCTTTGATATCCACCATCCAGGGCACCTACAAAGCATTCTGGGGAAAAAGGGCTTGAGAGAAGCAAGGGTGTAATTACCACATAAGACTTACGTGTCATCCAGACAGTAGTCACTTAACCCACATTATTTGGATATTCTGGAGTAAAGCACATCCAGACACATTTTATTCAGGATTATTCACGCTTTATTATGTATCATCCAAATAATGCAGATTACTCACACATACACATTTTTGCATTGCCTATTGTGCTATAGGCAAATAAGCAATTTTTTAAAAAACTACATTTTAACAAAAATATTGTTTTATAAATATGTGCTCTGCTTTTCTTCTCCACAAAGAAGCTGTTCAAGGCAGCTGATAAATACAAAGCTAAAGTAAAGCCCCTATGGGCCTTTTTGCACTTACCTGGACTGAATCTGTACCTGCACTTATCTGTGCTGGAACAAAGCTGTTCACAATTTGGTGTGCTGCAGAAATGAGTCCCCCTGCTAAAACAGCCAATAGAGGCCAGTCTAGGCTATGCTCCATTCAATGCAGAGAGAATATGATAGCAGGGAGTGGGGCCTTCCATGTACCTTTCCAGCATGCGGAAAAGTAGTCATCGGGTACCTTGCTGGAACAGTATACAGGTAAGTGCAGAAAGGCCCTATGACACAATAAATAAATGCAACATCTCAAACAGAAAGAAGTAGCAAAATTAGAATAGAAGCAGCGTAATAGCAGTGAGAACCTAGAAGCCATTTATCCAAAGAGAACACTTATCCTTGATGGAATATTTTAGGTGATGGCTTTGCTCTCAGGGAAGCACAGGTGTCTTTCCTCTTCTCACCTCAAGAGCCTCATCAGCTCCATTCCTGTTCTGCCTCTAGAAGTTGCAACCAACCATGATAGTAAAACAGAAGTTTCAGTGAAATACCTTATGAGTACCAGATGCCTGAAAGGAAGAACAAGGGAATAGTTCCTCTGCATGTCCACGACTCTACAGAGCTCTTTGCTTGACCACTGCTGGAAATATAATGTTCAACTTGTAGGAACCAAGTGAGCTGTGCACAGCCAAAAAAATACAAAGCCTCTCTGCTTCAATAGCAAGGCAAACAAAGTATATTTTGATGAAGGGTGAATTAGTGAGAATGAGGTAAGTGTTCCCACCAGGTTCAGAAATTTGAGTTTAAGGTAGAGGCAAGGTCTGAGTCTCAAGCAGTGAATTTGGGGCTGTGGTTACACCTAAGGTTTTAATCCAGCTTCAGCCCACTTTCAGAGCAAGAGAACACATCAGCAAAGTGACCAGTAATTTTCTTTCCACTTTATCTATCCCAAAGGTGAATTTTCTGAGTCATTTAACACTGAGGGGAAACAGCTTGTCACTTTGCTGATGGATTCTGTCACTACAAAAGCAGACTGAAGCTGGATTAAACCTTAAGTGTGACCAGCCTTAACAGCTTTAGCCTACTTTCAGAGTGAGAAAACACATCAGCAAAGTGACAAGCTGTTTTCTTTCAGTGTTAAATATCTCTCGGTTAATTTACTTCCATCACACTCGTTTCCATTCATTCTTGCAAGAAAAATCTAAAATTAATTTACTGCCAAAGCAACATAGCTTATTTTTTTTAATTAATTCCATTTCAGAATGAAGAAAACAAAGGGATGTAAAGGGGAGGCACTGGTCACAGAGGGTGCTGCTCCTCAGCCAGCAGCTATTGCCCTTGTCTTACTAGTTCTCAGAGGGCACATGCCTTTCAGTGATGTGCAAAATTCATTTCATGTCTGAAAATTTGATCAAACCAAACCAGCTCCCCAGCCACAAACAATTTGGTCGAACAGTTCATGTTTGCAATAGTTTTGCCCTTAAAAGGGCTTTTTTTAAAAAATGGGGAAAAAAACCTAGCCATTTTTGTTTTTGAACAAGTTTGGAATCTAATGTAAACAACAGTGTCTTCAACTAAAGAGTTTGCAGTCAAACTGAAGAAATGAGTGTTTGATTCAATGGCAAACCAAACCAAACATGCAATTTTCACACTTTCCTAGTGCCTTTGGCTCCCAATATACATGCACTTAACTTAGGAAGGGTTGCTTTTGTACACACTCTGCTTTGCTGCACTAACATCAGCACACAAGAGTGCAAAGTATAAAATGCTGACAGCTAACCTTCAGGACCCCAGATGTTGTTGGATAATTCCCATATTCATCATGGCTAGGGGCTGATGGAATGAAACCAAACAACTTGGGGGATTTTAATTTATCAAGAGAATTAAAATTAAATACTTATTATTGGGCTCCAAGCGTGTGATCAGATGGGCCAATAGAAACAGCAGACCTGCTACTGCTTTGGCACTGGAGCAGCATTTTATGGCTGTGTGATTTGCTTTATGAATGCAAATATGTCTCACAGCTATATTGCTGTGCCTGGAAAGGGTGTCCCACAGATGTCTGGAAACCACAGGGTTGCACATTTGATACCCAGCTTCTCCCCAGGGGAAGGTAATGGCAGAACACTTCTGTATGTTCTATAAAACTGCATGGACAGGTCCATATAATCACTTAATTGGTCATGACAATCAATATGGAAAAACAGACCCCCCCCAAAAAAAACAATATTTAAGGAACTGCTAGTATAATAAATAAGTATATTTTTGGAACTATTAGACCTTGGCTAGCTAGAACGTAAGAACATAAGAGAAGCCCTGCTGGATCAGGCCACAGCCCATCGAGTCCAGCATCCTGTCGCACACAGTGGCCCACCAAATGCTCATGGGCGTCTCAAGCAGAGACAAGGACAAATCTTTTCCTGCTCTAAATCCCAGCAAATGGACTTAGAAGCATCCTGCTTGTCCCCCCAGCCTGAAAGATGGACTTAGGCATCCATTCTAGTAGTCACTGATACATCTGTCATCCATAAATTTGTCTAACCCTTCCTTAAAGCCATCTAGGCTGGTAGCTGTTACCAACAGTTTTCCAAACTCACCAGGCTAGGGGGGAATGGGGAATATCAAATACTGAAAATAACTTTTGTGCCCACAGAATTTCCCAAGTATTACATGGCAGGAGGAAGAAGATCCCCAAGTGGAGAGAGATGGAAATACAATAAGCACCTAACATTATAGTAATACCATACATAAACAATCTTAAAAAACGTGAATGCCAACATTGCAATCCTATAATAGCAACACAACAATCTTCGATATTATGGTAAACAAAGCTACCGCAAATAGTCTCTCCATTAACAGAACTAAAACATTATCCTCTACTACAGCAATTAATAAGGAGACTAACTTGGGATCATTTGAAAGAGGCAAATCTAATTACAACAGACAATTTTTATGATCAAACTAAAATGGTAAAATGTCAAAACATAGATTTATGTCAAAACATAAATTGGTCAGAAAAAAGAGCTTTAGTTGAAACACTGATTTCGCCTGAATTCACTCAGATAATAGGTAGGCCATTTACTCCAAAAAAACAAGCTATAAAGGAAACTAACATGTCATTTAAAGGTCTAACCTCAAAAATTTACAAACTATTAACTTAAACACACATGCCTATGGGAAACAGACCAGGTGCTGAATATACCAGAAGAAGACTGGGATAGAATAACAAATAGTCAGCAGGTATGGCTGAAATCAACAAGGAAACATATATAAAACTAATCTATAGATGGTACCTAACACCAGTATATATTACAAAAATAGCAAGATCACACGCAGCACAGTACTGGCGAGGATGTAATGACAACCCTACATATTTCCATATTGTATGGGAATGTACACTCTTGCAGATATCTAGAGGGTCACTACAACAAGAAATATTAGCAATAACTGGGGCATTACTCCCTTTAGATCCACACATCTATCTTTTGCAAAATCTTAATATAAATCTAATTTCAACCGAGCTTAAGACTTTATTGCATTTTATGATCTATGCAACATAGCTAAACAATGGAAGCATGCACAAGCATTGAATATAAGAGAATGGGATGCACAACTTTGGGATATTGCAATGAATGAGTTTATGACTATCTTAAAAAACAAGATGCTGGGAGAAGGATAACAAGATGCGTGGAAGAAAGTCTGGATTCCATTTATAAGGGCTCTACAAAATAACAACAACATTAGCATACCTGATGAAACTCATTTCTTGAGAATTGTAAACTAAAATTGGACTTTAACAAACACACCCATGTCCATGGAGAAAGGGGGAGGGGGGAGGGGAGGGCCGAGGTCGGATTTAATAGTGCAAGTCTTCAGTTATATAGATTTATTATTAAAATAAATTAATCAATAGAGGTGGAATGCAGAAGAACAAATGGCGTTCCTATCACCTCAGAGGCCACATCTTCACTTCTCTTTCTGGGGTGTCCTTGTCAGTCCAAGAAGGCACTTACTACCACACCATTCCATCTTTGGTGGCAGCAGGTGTATTGTAGCAATTGTGTGATTACAGTAGGGGACACATGTGAAGGGTTCTTTCTTGCTCCCAGTATGGTGCCTCCCCACTCCAAAATTAAGATGAATAGGGTGTCTTATTTCACATCATCTCCTCAACCCGGCCACCACTGAGCTGACTCCACCTTGAGGAGCAGAACATGGCTAGAAAATTGCAGTAGCTTCCCAAAGTAAGTGGAGGCATGCTCTTGTATCTGCTGAAGTTTCACTTAGCCACAGTCAAGTGGACCAGCCTCCTCCGTCCCGCTGGTGTCATTAGGCCTCCCGGAGATTTCCCAGAGGCCTGAGGCAGTAGGAAATCATGCAAAATCATATGAGATTTCCCAGTGTTTCATATATCCAGTAACCACAGTGGGGCCTGGTACATATCCCCCATGGATATGGGGGTATGCCTGTACACTTAACAACTGCTAGGATTATTCTAATGCTTGCTCTGAATTAGGGACCAGGAAGATTTGATCCCTTCTATAAATCTTTTACACAGAGGTAGACAGTGTTGCTGGTGGACATGTACAACACTTATGTTTCACATCAGTGTGCTGCACTATTTGCTTTCTGTACTACTTACTGCAGTGCTTCCTTCTGGGCGTTTTGCAGGCTGAACTCTGTAAGGCATCTTCTTTACTTCAAATGATACGTTGATAGAAAGCGTGTAGTGATCGTTTTTCCTCTGAAAAATAAAACAAGGATAGGAGCTTTTAAGCTATGCTTTAATGTGTCTCCCAAAGTCAAGATGTCAAAGATGAAGACAGAAAGGGTCACTTTTCATTTATTAGAAATGAAGGAATGAACAAAATAAATTTTAAGGCAATTCACATGAGCTGTAATGTAATCATCAGGCTCCCCCCTTCCCCTGCTCCTAAAAGTTACAATCATTGTTTGCTACACTTCTGGAGATCATTTGCCAGTTGTGGAACAATCAGCTGGATGCACGCTCTCGCACACATTTAATGCACACAAACAGCCTGGTTTTTCTTCCCTTCTCATTAAATGACTAAATTAATTTGGGAAGGGACAGCATACACTTCCATCAGAGTGCCTCTCCTAGTATATTGTCAACTTTATTCTTATTCCCTTTTGCTGCAACTGCCAACATCAGTTATTGGGCCATCTCTTCCTCCACAACAGAGGCCTGGTCCACAAAACAGTCCCCATAATATGAAAGAACCATCAGGTGTACCTCTGGAGCCAAATCTTGACTAAGTAAGCCAGAATATGGACAACCTCTCACCAAATGTAATCCTTTGGTGTGGCAGGAACACTAGTCTGGAAGCCAAGGCTAGCTATAGTTTTGCTCCACACCCACTCCAATGAAGACGCTAGACAGTGTAGGTATGGGTTAAGGCCACAGTTTCATAGATTTATTGACTGGAGGATTGGCACTCTGTCCATTATAAGCTAAGTGGCAGAGGAATTTTGGAGATGGAAGAATACCTACTGCTTTCTTTTGTGCTGAGGGCACGATTCTTGGCTTGGGGTTCCAGGCTGTTCTCCCATCAAGCTAAGTGCTAATGCACCTGCCTACTAGAATATGTGATTAAAGGTAAAAGTAAAGGCACTACTGCCATGAGCTTAGCTCCTAACCAACATTTATGCAGGTTTTTAAAATTACACTATAGAGGTAGTTTACTACCATCTTCCTTGAGGATATTTTTGACTTCTCAATCTAGTCTGCAGCACCTGGTATTCCCAAGTAGCCCCTCATCTAAGTAGGGATATTCCATAATCCATCCAGACAGGCAAAGACAAGTCTCAGTGCTGTGGGTCTAGGGAGTAACCATGGCTACTCATTCCAACATCACAAAAACAACAACAAGTCAAATGTGGTTTAAAGTTTGGCTTTTGAAACTAAGTTATTTAAGAAGGAAAAGGCTGGAACCCTACAGATAATGTTCTTGATGTAAGTACCACTGAATACGATGGATATTTCTTTGGATTTCTAAGTATACCAGTCTAAGCCATGGGAGACGAAGGCAACATCTCCACTTAGGAGGTTTAATCTGGGCACCTAAGAAGGCATCTGTTGCCAACCCATCTCCATTTTCAGCAGCAGGGGTGTCTTCAAAGTGATCACATGCACTGTTTTGTTGCATAATTGCTTGCAAGGAGGCACCAACAAAGCAGGATAGTTTCTTCCCACGCTGCAGAGAGGCACCGTGGGAAATGGCATCTCCTTGCTCCAAAACAGAGGAGGACACTGTAGATGGGGGCACCTCTCCCATCTGCCTGAAACAGAGTTGCTTCTCCCAAAAGTGGAGACCCAGCCCAAGATTCAGATCCCCACCTGATCTGCCTAACCTACAGCCTAACCAACTCTATAAGGCTGCTTTGAAGATAGAAATATATCACTTTGGTGCATCACGTAAGTATTTTAAAAGAAAGGCATATTTTCTTTTTCTCTCTTTAAAGAAAGGTGTTCATTAAATAAACATAACCATAAACGCTGCCCTAAGTTATTGGAATATAGGCATAAAGTATATTACAATATGGGATTGCATTGTTATGGTCTGACGCTCAGCTTCCAAATTTGGCATCAACAGCTGGAATACTTGTTGAGTAGCCAAGGAATGAACTGGCACCACATCTGAATGACCTTAACAATAAACACAGATTTTGATTAAATCCAAACATGCAAAGCTCACTTCCATTATAACTGAAGTTTTAACAAGAACAGATCCAGTCTGTCCACTAATTAAAAATTAAAAATAAAAAGAAGAGGGAAGAGAAAGGCAAGACATTTTTGTTCTTCTGGGAGTATATTCCTATGTAAGAAGAAACACAATACTCCCCAATTTCTTAGGCTAGAGATAGTATCATATGGAATCATTGCATGTCCTGTTTTGTCTTGCTGTCAGTGTCAGCTACGGCAAAACTCTTATTCATTGTCTGTTTTATATCCTGCACCTGGGAAATCCCTTCTTTACTGGAGAGGAGGATCTCCCTTCTTTACATGCTGCTCCATGGGAAACAGATTCCTGGGCTCTCTGCTACACATTTTCAACTAGCCAGTATTCTCATCCCACCAGTGCAAAATGTTTACATTCTTTGGAATTTCCTGCAGCATCAGTTTGCTCCCCCATCCTCTAAGTGATGCTTTCTCCCTTTGCAGCTGCTGTTCAGAGAAGGCCTCCTTAAGTTATTTTATCTCTCATCAGCCCAGAGAATTTATGAGTACACTAATCCCTGACCTTTGCACTGGAGGGCGGGACTTATACAAACACACACTCATTTGAAAGCAAATGCAAATGTGAAAAATGTGTCTTTTTATTCTTCAGGGTTCATGCTGGGAAGGAGTTAGCTGAATTCAAGGATCTCTAGTGTGGCTTCAGTGATTTGAGACATTTTGTCATTGACATAAAAACAAACAACAGCTAAAGAAACTGTTGTGGGTCTAGGAAAGGTAACAAGAAGTGGGTGATCCTCTCCCAAATAAGGCTGCCTACAGACTTGTGGAATAAATCCGCAGTTAAAGGAAAAAGCGCAGCTTACCTGCTGCACAGTGATGACTAGCTGTCCTGACTAAGAAGCAGCTCTGTAGCTTCCTCCTCGGAAGCTGTGAGAACTGAGTCGGCACACGCAGTCATGCGGGATGAGGCAGCCAATCAGAATTGAGCTGCCTTTCCTGCTCTCGTTAGTCTCTTCTCACATTCTGCCTGGATTGGTTAAATCAGCATTAAGGTAAGTGTGCAGTAGCGATTGGATAATGCATTGCCACAATGCTGTACTGATCATTGTGTGTGATGCCCTGACTGCAACTGCGCATTCTGCTGTGCAGTATAAACAAGCCTGGATGCCGTCTAAATAAATACTAGTGCTTATTTTTTGTTCCTGTTGCCTCTCATTGATCTTGTACTTAATGTTGATATTGGATCTCCACAAAATACAGCTGCCAGGCCTCAAATAAGTAGCAATGGTACTTCAGGAAGGGGTGAATGACCCACAATGGCAAGGGCCCCATCACGCCTATCAGCTCAGAACTGTCTCCTTCAAGCGCATTTCAGTTCAGGGCTGGCTAAGAAAGGTTTAACCTCCTACCATTAGGTCTACCTGTTTTGACCTCTGGATACCCTTCTTCTTAGCTGACCTGCTCTCCCTGCAACAAGGCACAATGGACTCAGCCGCCACCTCCAAATGTCAGCAAGAGCACGTAAATGCTAATATAACTATATCTTTCTTCTGTACTCATGTTTGCCCTTAGGACATAGGCCAAAAGGAACTAATGATCTAGCTTGACATAAGGGAAGCCATTTCAGAAAGCAAATTGTCTTTCTTGTTGTTTTGGCCTTTTAAGACAGCCTGTGACAACAGGGATCTCCTAGCAAACTACAAGAGAAAACCCAAGCCATCACATACACAAGAGATTAGCCACAAAGCACGTATCTACTAGTCTGAAAGAGGGTTAGTTGACTGCAAAGAGCCTTGAAGAAGGTTAGCCCACCACAAGAGCAGAAGATTAGCTAACCCCTAGGAGTAAGGCCCTTGTGTTACAGACAGGCATGCGCAATGGGGTGAAACTTTATGATGAAACAAAGCCCCAAACACTCCCCTTGTAAGAAAGATTCATGCCTTTTGTGGTCTTTTAAGTAGATGCACTCTTGACTAGTTAAATTTGATAGGCATAACAGAGGAGAGAAATGGAACAAATCTATCAGGTAGGGATGTGCATGAATATTCATCACATTTGAAATTTGTACAATTCAAATTGAATGTTGGCTACATTCAAAGACTAACATTTGAATGTAAAGTGAATCCTTTGTGCATTCCTCTGAAGTTTTGTTATATTTCTGAAGGTGGGGAGGTGGCAAAGCAGCTGCCCAGTCACATCTGCAGCGGATTCACAGCATTCAGAGTAGACTTGGAATAGAAGATGATCCAGAGGCGCAACTAGCAGGAGGCACTCAAATCAGATTCAAATAGCTTTTGAAGAACATTCGCAGTGGCTTCAAATCTTACCACATTAGAAGGGGTTCTATTCATAGGAAAGTAAATTTCCATCACTTGCATTTCAGTGCAAAGTGAACACACACAAAAAAATTGTGCACATCCCTACTATGAGGTTCAAGGTACAGGTAAGATATGGGACATGAAGTTGGATAAACATGGCTGCTTGCATGCTGCTAATTGCACAGCTTGGCTTTGGCACAATGGTGCCCTTTCTTGCCCCTGCATTTACTCTGGGGGCTTTAAAGCCAGTTTTCCAGCAACAACTAGACTTCAGTTTCCATCAGCCCCTGCCAGAACAGCACTGTAAATTGTGAACTCCTGGCATGATACAAAGTTATTTATTTATTTATTTACTCTTAAAAAAAAGTCTTTACATTGAGCAATGCATTGTGATTCAGGTTAAAGGAGAAACTCACCCCCTATTTGCACTTGCCATTAGTATTCTGAGCCAGGATTGGTTACCCTGCCCAGGATATGCATCCTGTCCCATACTGGAATAGGTTTTTGCTGGTGCCACCCTCCATTGCTGGCTCTGAAGGCTGTTGCACTATCTCCACTTTGAGGTGGAGAGTTATAAATGGTCCAGTTTTCAGATCTGTCTGGTAAGCAGGATGTCTTGGGCAATGCGTTTAGTGTATTCCTAGGTATCCGGATAGCTGTCAGGAAGTTCCCAATACTCTTTATAATCCAAAATATTTTAACTTATAATTAGAAACCTTCCGCTGGTTCCCAGGCTTTGAGCACTTCTATAGGCTTAACTTTTTTTTCCAAACTCTAAAATAACACTAGCCTATCTAATCTATAACCTCCTGTGATATTATATCTTTATCTTAAATCTGTTCCATTGTTTCCACCTACCAAATTCTGCAATAGCAAACATGTTTATTATTAGTCCCCAAGCGTATGGCTATAATGTTTTGCACTATTTAGTCTCATTCCTTTTCTGCTACTTGAGTTCATGAGGTCATCCAGTTTCCCCCTGGTTAACAGCTTGACCCTCATCCCTAGTAACAATATTGTCTCTCTACTTGGGGTTATCATCAAATGTCATCAAAAGACTCCTACGTCCTTTCTATTTCTATCAGCAAAAACAAAAACAATCCCATGCTAATAAATGAGGAACTCTTCGCAACTTACCTTCATATCAGCCTTTTTGGCAAAAGAAAAATTACTCTTTAGTTAGGTCCTTCACCATTTTATGACCCTCAATTATTTATTTAATTTATTTACTGCACGTATTTTCCGCCTTCCTACCCAACCATCTTGGGGTAAAATAAATAATATTGCAGTCAGTGCAAGGATGGTAATTTTCCTCTTTAGCTGACTCATGTGACAGTTTGAGAGTGTTTTGGAGAAAATGAAAGCCATGAAAAGCCTGTGTTTTTATATGCAATGAAAATACTGGATTCAGACTGCACAATCTTTCTCCCAAAGGTACTAAATGGGAATGGGAAATAATTCATCATTAATTGTTTTTCCTGCCAGATAAATGGGAAATAGAGGGATTTCAAAATAGATGGGCCATCCTTGGCTACTTTACGTTTGGTGTGCGTATATGACTTCCTGCATGGACCAATCTATTTCAGTAAGCTTTCCACAGAAGGACAAATTGCATTCTTTTTATAGGATTTCTGTTCATGGAATCTGTAACACTTGGGCAAGGAACAAATGTTCTATCAGCACCCACGTTTCTGGATAGTACTTAACTTCCCCCCCGCCCACAGAAGCAAAAGGTAGCCATTTTCTTACACAGAAGAAAGCAAAGCAGGGATTGGTTGACTTCGGCAACAAGACATGAGAACTATATGAGGATCAAGGGTCCTGGAGAGTGAAATATCAAAGCTATGGAAAAAAGAATGAAGTAGAATGGATGGCTGTGAATTCTTCCAAAAGGGTTTCTCCTTTCTTTTTTGTGTGGTGTCCATTATAACACAACTGCTATCATTCTTTATGTCTGTCGCTTTATTTCATTTTACTGTAAGTGAATTATTCTTGCTTTCATTAGTTTATTCCTACTTCTCATCGTCTCCTTCATATTTTGCTTCAACAAAAAGGAGTGTATTAGGAGATGGAATTTTTCTTATGTCAAATAAAGCCAATTATAAAATTAGGACTGAATGAATGAGATAAAATATCATGTGGTGTGTGATCAGGATTATATGAGCAGTTGTACATATGACTATTTTCAATGTAAGATTCAAAAAGCCAAATGTGACAAAATCTTGACTATCAGACCTCATAAATATACACTGCCTACCCCTCCCCACAATTTTGACAGGGATCATTCAAAAACTTCCATCAGATTAAAATCTTAAATGCCAAGGAACGTTTACGCAATATACCAAGCAAGTTCCTAAAGATACTGTGCAGAATCACATACAACGTCCAGAGAGGTTTTAAAGGCAGCAATTCTCTCTTCCTCATTAATTTGACATTATCAAGCAAATGGGGTGGGGTGGGGGTGAAACATCCCACAGTGCCTGATATATGGATGAACAGTTTGGGCATTAACTATTCCTAAAGACTCTTTACAAGTAAATACATCCATCATTGGAAATGTCTCTCACCATTGTGTATGTTCTGTTTCAATTTTACTACTAACAGCCCCACCGCAGGGCATTTCCTGGGGATTAGCATTTGCTAGAACTTGAAAAAAAACCATGAACTGTGCCTTGGGCCACTGAATCCTCCCAACTGCTTCTTAAGCTTTCCAGGAAGTTCTCTGGAATTCAATTTCTACCACTTAACAGAAACTGAAAGAAAGAAGGATTGAGGGGAGGCAAGGGGGGAAGACCGGTATGATGTCTTATTTCAGTTTCCAGAGAGCAATTTGTCTGTGGTGGAAGCGTACTTATACAATGCGCATAGTCAGTAACAACCCAAAACCGAATCTTGGAGTGTTATACCACAGTTCAGCTAGCTCTTTTGTTCCCTTTTCCTCGCTCACATATAAAAGGCTTCTCCATTCAGTGCAAGAATAGAACAAGATTCATAGCTGGGGAGAGCTGTAATTCCACTGGGTCCTAATGGGCCAGTCATCCCTGGGGAAGGCTGTTGCATTTCTGTCCTGTTCATGGTCTTCAGATGGCTGGCTGCTGTGAGATCAGGCTGCTAAATTACCTGCATCTTTGGTCAGATCCAAGGTCTGCCTTGCGTTTTAATGCTTTCTTCCCTTTGTGAGAAAAGGCTGCAACAGTGTGTAAACCATAGGGCGTTTCTGTGCTGCCCAGTATACCAGACCAGCAAGTGTATTAGGAACCTCCCTTCAGCACACTGGTGCAATCTAAGAGAGGCTCCTCATATGCTTGATGGTTTTATATACTAACCAGTACAGAATTGTTCTTAGGGTCTTAGCTAACAATCATGATAATATGTTCTTTATTATCTTCAGTTTCAGAAGAAGTAGCACCCTAACCTAGGTTCAAGCCTTAGTATTTTATTACTCTATTGCAACATTGGGGTCTTTGAATGAGAAACACATGGACACCTGAATCCAAAATAGCCATTCACTTCCAAATTGGAAAGAACAATATCTGTCTGCATGTTAGCCAGACACATTGCAGGGCTAATTTGGAAAGCACATCAGGGTCCTGGCCCACCTAAGTAGAGAAAAAACAATTTAAATGAGCTCTTGGTAGGCATGTTGATGGATGAAGGTGCCTGCTTTGGTCCCAATGAGGCACAAGAGCAGAAGTCAATAAGCCATTCCAAAAGATACAATTGGAAGCCAAGCAGGACACAGAGCCAAAAACAGAGGGGAAAGAGGCATCTGGCTTGCAGGTGGGAAAGCTGAGGAAAGAGGAGGAAGAAGAGAACGGGTTTTATTATATTTTAAAAAGCCAATTTAACTGAAACCAGTAGAATTTATGTGCTCATGTTTTCCTTCAGATCTGAAAAGATTTATCTTAAAAAACCAGTGGTCCAGACAAAAAAAAAAAGGATATATCTATATAGTAAATACTATCTAGAAAAATATGAAAAGGCCATGTGCTTGTGTATAATCAAGTCTTAACTAATACATATAGAGCATAAAATATTGAGAAACCTTTATATCCGCTATATGAAATGGACGTACATAAAACTGGACAAATGTATAGTTTTTACATGAAAATTATCACTTAAACTTCCAAACCAGAATAAAATCGCAAAGGCAAATGAAAAAACAGTGGAAAAACTGACTTGGCTTGTTAAGATAAACCTTCTCTCTTTGTTGCTTGTTCTTGCTGATTTATTTGTTTGGGATTCTTTGTATTGCTTTCCTTCAGATCTGAACAGTAACTCACCCTTTCGTTACTGAGATCAACTTCAGTCGAGCAGAAGGGAAGGAAGACAGATTTCCCTCTCCAAATAAAGCCATTAATAACAAATACTGAAAATAGGGTAAAAAAGAAAGAACATGCTAGCATATATGCAAAGCGGTAGGAGAAGGAAATTTATAAAGGAATACAAAAAGCTAACACCGGAAATAGCATTGTTCAATGTAGCATTAGGGAGACTAAGAGCAGATAAACAATATTTATTCAAACAAATGATATATGCTGGACAATCTTCAGTAGTACTGGGATGGAAAGATTGTACAAAATGGACAATAGAAAATTGGTATAAATATCTAATGGAACAATAGAGATTTGAAAAAATAAGGGAATTAAGACTGAAAAGCCAAGATTTGAAACTACAATCTACAATGGAGGATAACTGGGGAAGCCTCCTACCTCCCATCATTACCTTCTGTGCCTCACATTGTCACTTTCCTTGCTTGCCTCTCATTGGCTGCTGCCATCTTGGGGACATAGAAGGCTGGGATTGTCTAAAGACCCTTGTAACCTCCCACCCCATCTGACTCAAACTCCCCAGTCACCTGAGTGTGATTATTTCATGTCTGCAAAAGAGATGCGCAAACAGGGATCTCGGGTTGAGGTAAAGTGTTTTTTTAAAAATCACTTTATCCCTTGAAATCCAAATTCAGCTTGGTGCCTTCCCTTTTACCCATGTGATCACACCTCAAAACTGCATAGAAACACTTGAAATACAAAGTCAAACACAACCATTATCACACATGTTGGGAGCAACTGAAATCACTGGTTTTTGTTTGAATCAGAATATTCAGCAGGATGTAATTTTGGGCAGAAAAACACTATGATGTTTTTAACCTTGCCCTATCCTGAGCGTCTCCTCTGTGAAATGGGAAAAAAGGTGACATTCACTCTTCCTTGCTGCTCCTCTACCCAGAACTGCACCTTCCCCAAACTCTGTTCTAAAGCATCGCTGGATATGTTTGTAGTAATATTCAGAGTTTATGTTATAATACACTAAATATGACATAAATTACAAATATGGAAAGCCAGAAGAAGTTGTGCTGAAAGCATAATATAGTCTGTCCTAATATGAATTAGATAATTAATGACTTGCTTGTTCAGCTAGCCTCACTGTGAGTTTAACTTGTGTTTGTATTTCCCGTCACATTTCACAGAAAGGCCAAAAAATGATCCTGTCCCTATTTGGCTTTGATCCAACTGCCTTCATTATCTTTGTTGGCTCAATAGGAAACCCTGAGCTGCCTGTTTACTTAAACATGTTTAATCGTTTCACTCCACAGAGCTACAGTTTGTGATAAAATTTTAGGATTTTAGGCGACAGACCACAAGTTACAGTGAGATAGAACAGTCAGCAAATGTCATTTTAATACAGTAGATAGTTAATCAGTCACTCTAAAAAATGCCAAAAAAGTCTATATGATTTATTTTTTAAAACGAATTATGGATTCTTTATTTCTAAAATATATCACAGTGTATAAAATACTCATCAGGATTACACTTTTGTATCTGGAAAGAAAGACGGTTCTGTTATATGTAGATTATTACAAGATGTGCATAGCCAAATCAGACAATGGTGAAAAGGCACCAGGAGTGGAGTTTTGTTCCAGGGAGCTCTCTCTTCACAGAGCAGGAAAAAAAATCACTGTCCAAGAAGAACATAGATTTGATTTGTTCCCATGGTCCCTGGGCAAAAGAATGGCAGCCATTGCACCAGGCTTCCTGCAGTCTTCCAGCCATTATGCAAAGCATTGAAAATGGCTGAATTCCAGAGCTATTTCCGAAACTTTGCACAATGTCTCCACTTCCCAGGCCTTAAAGTCTGCAAAGGTAGCTGTGTGAATAGCGTGTGTTCTCACTCCTAAAGTGAAGTAAGCGCTCTAATCCAGGGGTGGACCCCTTTGTGCCCATATAGAAATTGTCTGCATCATAGGGCTTTTGATGGAGCAGACAACAGTTCTTTATATTTCAATCTACCATCAAAAGTTTTACAGGTTTTGCAAGAAGAATCTCTACTGGAGGAACCAGATGCATCCATTCATCACATTTATTTTTTATAAAAGTAACAATCATACCAACTGTGCAAAGGTGGGATGATTCAATGAAATTTAATGTTAAACAACAAAAAGTCTAGATAAAAATAAGTAACATCTCTAATGTTATAGCCATAGAGTAGCTAAATCCTAAACTAAATAAGACTGTAAAATCAGTCTCCACATGTCCAGAAACCAGGCACATTTTAAACTGGTGCCCAAATAAAGAGTTTGTTGGTTCCTGCTATATCTCAAAAGGAGGACACACCACTATGGGGCCACTCTTCAATTATTCTACACAAAATCTGGCCAGTTCTGCACATGCACCGTAAGAGCACATTTTGGAGACTGGCCTGGAAAAATATGATCAGCTACTTCAAAAATACCAACATCTGCTCCCATGGTGGCTGTCCCAAACTATCCTAGCTGTAAAGCCAAGAAACAAATCCGCTGTCTGCACTTACTGCTCGCTGGGCAAATGCACCTGCATGCTGCTGCCATAGCTGTCCTGGAACTCACCATCTCCTCCTTGGTCCTCACTAGCAGTCCACAGCTTACTAGGAATAGCTTGGTAGCTCCCTGGAAGCAGCATTTGAATCTTCTTCTGGGTGTGATGCTGTGAGTGGGTGTGGTGATGTGCCTGCAGCTGCACAGTTGTGCACTGTATCCTATCACCATGGCAATGTTTGGGGATATGGCAGATTTGGCCATGACTATGGCCATTGTTGCTACAGTGATCCTCGCTGGCCTGGCCATTCGCTCTACTAACACTACTAGCCAAGTATGGGGTTAGAGTAGCACCTATCATGAAAATGGGTGCTACCTTGTTGAATCATTACCACCTTACTAAATTAAGAAGTTCAAACAAGCCCAAAGATTTCTTGGCTTCATAGTTGTAAGCTGGGGGTGTTTTGTAGCATCCCTAGAAATGGCCCAAGAAGAGCAAAGATGGTTCTCAACTCCTGTTAGGCTGGCTAATATGAATAAAAACTTGAGGACTACATAAAGTACTTTATACAATAGGTACTGGAAGCCCCAAGTTGTTACTAAGTTTTGAATGGAACTGTATAAAGAAATTAAATATATCCTAGATATAGAGCTTGACTTTACTCCAAAGCTATTCCTGATGGGCATTTTTCAAGGGCAGAATCAAAATATCACGGAAAAATGGTTAAATCAAAATTTATGGTGACTACAGCTTTATGATTAATAACACAAAATTGGAAGTATGCAGAAAATTTAACACTAAGGTGTTATAAGAAACAAATTATATTTGATGAATGTGTGATACACTAAAGAATCGGAATGGTTGGAAAGGTAAATAAGAATAAGTTCAAAAAAGTGTGGAACCCCTTAATAACAGCTAAAGATAGAAAAGAATCATAGAATCATAGAGTTGGAAGGGACTTTCAGGATCCTCCAGTCCAACACCCTGCTCAATGCAGGATTTCCTAAATCACATTGGTCCAGCCTCTGTTTGAAGACTTCCAGCGAAGGAAGACCTACTACCTCCCGTGGCAACCTATTCCATTGACTGATTTCCCTCCCTGTCAGGAAGTTTTTTCTAATATCTATGTGTTGACTCCCTTGAAGTTTCATCCCATTGTTTCTAATCCTCCCATCTTGTGCAAGTTAGAATAGGGACAATCCCTCTGCACTGTGACAGCTCTTCAGATACTTGAAGGCTGTTTACATGGCATCAGCAAGAAAGAGGACTTCATCTGGCCTGCATAGGAGACTTCAAAGTGGTCTTTTGTTACCACTCTTCCAGTCACCCCTTCTGTAGCAGGCCAGAAGGAGTGTCTGTGTGGCCACTACATTCCACACCAATTCATGGCCTTCTGTGGCTCACAATGGTGTGCAAACTCAGAGGTCCAGACATCTGGCATGGTCACACATGGGCAAGTAT
This sequence comes from Aspidoscelis tigris stejnegeri, assembly GCA_023333525.1. Classification (NCBI taxonomy): domain Eukaryota; kingdom Metazoa; phylum Chordata; class Lepidosauria; order Squamata; family Teiidae; genus Aspidoscelis; species Aspidoscelis tigris. The sequence goes on from JALMGA010000008.1 coordinate 48,238,034, forward strand.
GCATGTCCATATACATGAGCATTAGGGATGTGCACAAATTGGTTCCCCCCCCCCTTCGATGTGTATTGAAATGAATGTAAGAAAATTCATATTTGTTTATTTTATTTATTTATTATTTACATTTCTATCCCGCCCCATACCCGAAGGTCTCTGGGAGGGTAACAGCCTTAAAACAACTTTGGGAATTTGGTTCATCCATGTGAACTTGGTTCTTCTTTCATACTTTGAAAAGGGGTCAGTCTGGAGGTAGTATGACTAGATCAGTGATGGCGAACCTTTTGAGCTCAGTGTGTCAAAATTTGCAAGAAAACCTAACTTAACTCGGGTGCTGTGTCACATCTAGAAATATCCATACTTTTGTGATATTTGTAGCTGTAGTAAAAAAGTTAAATTTTTGATATATGTATTTTTCAAAAGCAAAAACAAACAATTCTTTACATTAGTGACTTTTGTTGCTGAATTTCGTTTGCTAAATCTTCAACTGAAAGTTGGTATTTCACACACTTCAAGAACAAGCAAGCACTACACAACCAGGTGCCAGGGTGACCAGGTGTGTCACCCAAAAGGGCTTGGTGTGTCACCTGTGACACGCGTGTCATAGGTTGGCCATCACCGGACTAGATCATACAGGCCAGGAGTTGTAAACCTTCCCCCTAATATATCAGAAGACCTATCCACCAAAGAAAATCAGCTGTTTGCTGGCATCAGACTCACAGATACGTATGACACCCTTTTCTTTCAGAAATAGGGATATCTACAAATATATGACACGGACAACTTTCAAAACTGCAAATTTGAGGAACAATTGTATATAATATATATATATATGATGCATTAGTTTGAATTGAATCCACAAAACTAGCTTGCATTTTCTTACCTGTAGAAATGTTGAGGCCCATAAACGAGACCGTATTTTGAGTGCAACACTTTTCCCTCTTTCTAAAAGTCCAGCTGTGCAAGTAATGATTAAGCATTCCACATTCGTGCAGTTCTGTGTAAAATATGTTATAAAAATGGGTCATCCTTATATGTTTAGTTGACAAATAAGAACATTTATATAAGGGATTTGCAATGCCAACATGACCAGCTTTCATTTTAGTAGGAAAAAAGTTATTGATTATGAATACCAGACTACTCAAATTATGCATGAAGTCAGAATAAAAAATGTGAATCTTCTTAGTGGCGGCTTAACACAATATATTTATAATTTTGTATAAAATTCAATTAAGAAAGGAGAGAGGAAGATATCATGACTTCCTCCCTCAAAATGTGTGTGTGTGTGTGTGTGTATTTCTATCCCACCCTATACCCAAAGGTCTCAGGACAGGTAACATTTATAATCAGACATATATTAAAATAACCGTATATACTAAAGCAAATGAGGAAGCTAGAACTTTTTCCAAATCAGATTATTACATTTAAAAGCATTCTTTAGGTAAAAGCCTTGTAAGCATGGAACCCCTTAAACATGCAGAGACAGATCATTGAACTGAAGTAGACTGAGGCACTTTCTGTACTTACCTTCTATAAGATGGGATAAGTGTGTCTGGAATAGCTAGAGCCATGGATTCTAAGCATGGGAAGGTGTGAGTGGGATCAGAACTGCCTGCACTGACAGCATTGATATGGATCAACCCATGTTGTGGCCTTGAACCTCATGTGAGCTTTGCAGCTGCCCCCTCCCCCATGCCTCTCAGGGCCTCTGGGAAGTGAATTTAGCATGCCATTGAAAGGCACTCCCTGATAGTCCCAGCTCTGAGTTCCAGTAGGCTGGATCTATGGCTTCCTATGAAGTCCCTTCTCAAGAAGAGCAATCATGTATAATTTCAAGCTCTCTAAATGGTTATCAAAAGTCGAAACTGCACATAATACAGAGTACTCCTCCGTTAGGATTTAATGAACAGTTGTGTTTTTTCAGCCCCATCCACTTCCTTGGGAGGAACTGGATTGGATAAAGCTTCTTGGAAAGTAGTTATTTCAGAAGACATCTTTTTGCTTCTTTCACTTAACCACTCTTTAATCCATCCTGATTTGTTTATGCGTCTATCTTGTAAAAGCAGCTGAGAAGCAGTTTATTTTTTAATTCATAATTATGCTTGACCAAAAATAGAGTCTCTCATAATGAGAGGCCCTACTCGCCAATGCGCACAACATTCAATTTTAAGAATAGGTTTGTTGAAATGATTTACAGCCCAAATTTCCAAGAAACGATGCCACTGTTTTTCTAAATTCAAGGATAGGGACTTAGGACTTTCCCCTTCCCAATAGATGCTTCCGCACTGCATACCTTGTGTGTGTTACAGATTCAGGTCTTGGACCAGATTGATTGATCTGGTCCCAGGGAGTTGGAAGGCAGTACATGCTAAGGGCTGTTCACTGTGGCCCTGTCTCCCAGCCTCATAAGCTGCAAACTGAAAGAGTTGTTGTGGCATGCTGCCAGTAATTTCCAGGACTGTTTCTGAAACCTGGCAAAGTGGTGCCAGGCTCTATGGTACACAGATGGGAACATTCCCTGGCAGCAATTAGCACAGTCCAAATGGCTGCGAAGAAACTGATGTTATTTTGTCATGGTTCTGGGACTACCTGAAGGACCACTGTCAAAGGCTGGTGATGGGAGACTGTAACTAAGACTGTGTTCAGACGTACAGTAAGAGATACGTCAGGGACAGTCTATGATCCTCATGTTCCCAAATCTTCTCTAGCATAGAATGTTTATGATGGGGAAGGAGGAGATTTGAATAATTGGCCTTGAATAATTCCACCTCAAATCCTTCTCTAAGTCAATTTCCTTTGGCTGTGTTCCCATTCAAGATTCAAAGAGCTTTGAAATCATTTTGACAGGTCACCATTCCCAAAGTGTCAAAAGAATCTGCAGTTTCTGAAGATTAAAGGTCCTGAAATGCGGATTATCTATATTCGGATCAAAAGAGGTCAACCTATTTAGCAAATGGGAACACAAGTGGTTTTGGGGGGACGGATCCATGCTTCAGGGGTGTTCTTCTCAGTTTCCCCTGAACCAACTGTGATAATTCCTCTTCTCCCCGGCTCTCTGCCATTACTTGCTAAGAGCTTGCAGTACTACAGCGTAACAAAAAAAGGATCAGAGTAGCAAAGAGATCAGACCATGTGTCTGATTTTACAAAGAGGCAACGATCGTCCCACTGCTGATCGCTAGGGAGCTGAGAAAGGCACGCACATGCACAGGGGCAAAAAGGTCCTTTTCCAAGGTGAGGAGTGAGTGAGCAAGTGAGTGAGTCACTTGGTATGGATCCCTAGCTGGGTGCATTGATGGCAAGCCGTGAGAAGACTATGTCTGTCCCTTTGCTTTATAGTAGGAACCTGGTGCACTGACATTCAGAGCAGAGAGGAGAGGGAAGCGTACTGGCAGCATCTTATGCAGGATTCCATGAACTGATGCAAGGGCAAGTTTATACAGATGGTGGGGTTTGAATTGCCTGCCCCAATGAAGTTAGGGTATGATGGTGTCCAATTGCTGACTGTGTGGGGAGGGGGTTCTGCTGAGGGGAGGAGAGAGAGAGGAGGGGTTTCTCCCCTGCCAGGGACTGAAAAATGGAGAGTGAGTCTGCATTAGAAGCTAACAGTGGGAATGCAAAAAAACCTACAGACCTCACTGCTGATTAAAAAACAAACAAACAAACCCCAATTAAATAGCCTAGTGGGAATCTGACCTTTGTCTCATCACAGCCTCAGTTCCTTGATGGATATCCTGTGAAGAACTGCAAAGTACCATTCTGTCCAGAATACTATTTAATACACTATGAAGACATGCCTTGCCCTCCAGAAAACTCCTGAGATCTGCAGATGACATTTTCTTGTTGGTTCTGCTATCTTTAGAGAGCCATCTGGCTTCATAGAACCTTTTCTCCTGTGGAATTATCTCCTCAGTGCTTTCAGTGATTGTTTACAATGCATCTGTAAACCAGGGCATTTTTTGGTTTCTGATGCAATCGATCACTCAGCTGAATGTTTACCCTTGTTCCCAGTAGTTTGAATTTTTATTCTTTTATTTTTGCAAACAATCTTGGAACTCATAATGAATGTAGATAAAGAAACACTTTAAATAAACAAATATGGTGAGGCAGTTCTTGCAACAGAGGGGAATTTAAAAATGGTCTGGCATGGATCTTGCTGTTCAGAGGGAAGAATATGTCAAAGTGTCTTGTATTGCAGGCAAACCCTATAGCCTTGCCAGATAACTAACTTTTTTGAATTCTAGCCATTGCCTGCAGTCCAGGGAGTCCAATGTAAGACAAAGCTCTGAACCAGGCAGAATATTTGTTCCACTCCATATTGGGAAATGCTCTATCTGCATAATGGAATTACACATGTGGAGTGTTCTTGACACAAGGGAAGAGGGAAATCTTTTATCGGAGCTCCTGTACAAATACTGGACTCACTGCAGGGGGAGGTTGAGGTACGCAAACAGGAAAGCATAAGATAAGCAATGTAGTTTGCTCGTTTTCCCCAGTCATTTCAGCTACTTAACACTAACCAAAATGTGATTTGAGAAAGACATTGTACCAAATGCTGTCAGGCTAAATCCAAGTACAATAAGCTTGGATCAAACTACTGAAAAAGTGGTCTGCTTTTGTTTATTTTTACCGTATCAAATTGCAGATCCCCCATACAGTTAACACTGGGGCTAACCATTCGCAGTTGTTAAGATTTGAGCTGGCAGTGCAAAAGACTCGTCATTGCAAAAGATTACAGATTATGAAGCATCAATCTGGTGCAGATTAGCAGTTTTTATGGCTGAATGGTAATATTCTACAAATATGGTCTGTCTGGAATTGAAAGTCAGTTTTATTTGGCCTTGATGACTCAAATAAGAAAACAAGGTCACTTAGAATTATCTTTACTAGTAATTTGATTTCCTTTTAAAAATCAAATCATTTAATTATTTTGGCCTTCTCTTTTGCATTAAACAAGATAAAGAGGCATGTTTCTATTTAATGCTGTTATGTAAGTTCTGTTTCAAATTGGGGAGTGAGGTGGAAGTTTAATAGCTTCCCACCCCCTCTTTCCCATAGATTTCTATTACCTGATATTTGTGATTTTGATATTCATGAAGAATGGAACCCTCATATCAAAGGACTTCTGGAGCAGGGGTAGTTGAGAAAGCCTGTGCCTGCTTAGCTTTGACTTAATTTTAGGAAACTGTGCTGATCAGATTTTGAACTATGCTTCTGGACTTCCATTTGCAGAGATGCTGAGTTTAACGTGGATTTTCTGCTCCATCAGGCTTAGAACATAAAGAGAAGCCCTGCTGGGCAGAGCCACAGCCCATCTAGTCCAGCATCCTGTCTCACACAGTGGCCCAACAATTGCTTATGGGCATCTCAAGCACAAGACAAAAGCAAAACCTTCACTTTCTCTCTAATTCATGCAAATAGCCTTTAGAGGCATCCTACCTGTTTCTCCATCCTGGATGATGTACCTGGGCATCCATTCTAGTAGCCATTGATACACTTGTCATCCATGAGTTTGTCTAACCCTTTCTTAAAGCTATCTAGGCTGGTTGCTGTTACCACCTCTTTTGACAGCACATTCCATAGACCAGTGTCCCACTGAGTGAAGAAATACTTCCCCTTGTCATATCTGACTCTCCTACCCATCATCTTCGTAGAGGGCCCCCTAGTTCTATACCCTTTTCTGCATCTTTTCCAGTTCCACAATATCTTTTTTAAGGTCCAGTGACCAGAATTATACATGATATTCCAAATGTGGCCTCACTATAGATTTATGAAGATGCAAAATGACATTTGCTGGCTTGTTTCAATTATCTTCCTAGTTATTCTGAACACTGAATTAGCTTTTTTTTTTTTTTTTTTGCTGCTGCTGCACACTACTGGACACCTTCATTGAGCTGTCCATCCTTTTCTGGTGTGTCGCAGAAAGCTCAGCCCCATAGGCTATAAACATAATTATGATCCTCCCTCCCACCCTCCTTTCCTGGCAGGATAACACCCAAAGGAGCACCTTTTCCCATATAAACATGCCCATGCACTGAGATCTGAAGAAGAGGGCCTTCTTGTAGTTTCTTCTGTTACAGAGGCATGAGGCACAGGGGCATGTAAGAGGGCCTTTTCTATGGTGGCCCCTAGACTCTGGAACAGCCTTCCTCTTGAGGTTTGCCAGGCACCTACACTGTATAGTTTTGGGCACCTGGTAAAAACACATCTTTTGCCGCTTACATACTTTCCTCAGGGTGCTGTCCTGTTAAGGAGGGAGGGTGGGAAGGGGGGGGAGGGAAATAGGGCTATATTTTTAATTATATTTTAATATTTGTTGTTTTATTCTTAGTGTTACCTGCCCTGGGAGCATTTGGTGAAGGGCAGGATATAAATTAAACAAACAAACATTAAAGGCCTGGGTGAGGAGGTATGTTTTAAACTACATATAATGTAGGTGTCTTGTGAACCTTGAGGATGTTCCAGAGTCTGGGAGCCACCACAGAAAGGCTTCTCTTGTTTGTCTATCCCCCATGCACCTGTGAAAAAGTAGGAACTGCAAGAGTGTTCTCTCCTTGAGGTCTTAATACAAGGGCAGGTCTATATGGGAGAAGATGCTTCTACATATTATATGAAAACCACGCAATCCAAATTAAAATGGGGCTTTATTCTATATGCAGCCATGTGTATAACTGCTGTAGTTATTAGTATCAAGAATCATAATATAATTCAGATAGTATGTGCACACAACAGTGTGGGTAAACTAGAATAACTGCTTGATTTGGGTTTGTGTGCTCTTTTCTTTTAAATAATAAAAAAGGACTTAATACTGTGCCAGAAGCTGAACAAAGCCACTAAAAATCTGAGAGAAAAGTAAAATTTGGCCTCTTGGAAGTAATCACCCCTCACAGGATAACCCTTCAAAGACAGAAGAAGGGAAGTTCAAATGAAGTTCACAATGAAAACTATCATCTACTTAGGCTTTCAAAATACGGAACAATCATCTCCCGCTATCTCACCAGAATTTTTGCAGAATTCCTTTGACGCTCTACAACTTTTGCTTCTCTCCTTCCAACAGAATGAGGAATTGAAGAGTTGCGCAAAAAAGCAGCAAGTTCTGGAGTATCCTCAGGGACTACAAACTGCAAAGAGAAGAAAAATGAGCTGTAAACATTTCCACAATTGCTCTACCAGAGATCCTGGACTTGATATTGACTTTTTGTAAAAAAATTACTTTTTTCATTTAGTAGCTCTGCCTTGAAACCTGATATTTTCCACTCTCCTTGCAGAGTGAATAAACTACTATTAGATGATGATAATAATAATAATAATAATAATAATAATAATAATAATAATAATAATAATAATAATAATAATAATAATAATAATAATAATAATAATAATAATAATAATAATAATAATAATAACAACTAAAGCCACCATAATCCTGTTCGCACCCAATAATAATGATACTACGTTGAATGACCACCACCAATAATAAATACAGCACTATGATTATCCTAGGTCTTTGGGAAGGATCCAATGGTCAGAGTGCCAAACTGGTCAAAAAAAGACTCGGTGATCAAGATAATGATTACTAGACAAGATTGTTTTCAGAATCACTTCTGTATTCCTAATATGCATGAATTGGCACAATTTTCTGATGGACCAGCACTAATCGACTAACATCTGGAAATCTTGTGGTTAGAATTTAATATTTTATTGGCACTCATGATGCTTTTGGTATGAATGTTTTTTTTTTCTTTTTAACTTTCTGGGAAACCAATTGTTCCTGTTGAGGTTTTTTCTGATAGCAAAAATATCTGTCCATGATTGGCCCCATAAATTCAATAACTCTAAATGTTCACCTTACTCAGTTCAAGGAAAGAAAGGATTCCCTTGAGTTAAGCTTGACTTTGGTTGACTATATGAGCAAAATCACAGTCAGCTATCACATTCTTCTCCAGGGAGATGAAGAAGTTCAGCCTTCTGTACATAAAGGATGTTCTTGGTCACTGTCCCAGCCAGTAGAAATAAGATCATCAGATCCTCCAGAAATGGCTTCCTAATGGTCCCACTTGTGTGAGAAGCTGTTGGAGGAAGCATCTCACAATGGACTTCATCCATACTAGCACCAGGCCCCGGAACAAACTTACAGCCAGCCTGAAGTAGGATGCTGCAATACAGACTTTGTTTTGGGCCACCAACCTGTGTGAGAGGCACTATTGATAGCTCAAATTAAGATTAGCCTCCTGGGTAAGCCAGGGGGCATTTCTGCTGTTCCAGTGAGAGTACCTCCTCCCCTTGAGTAAACAGATCCTAGGCTAGTTGGTAGATGGAACCTACTAAGTGGCCTGGGTGATTTTAAAGAGAAAAATATGAGGGCATTCTAGTCACAGTGGACAGAAGATATGGAGATGGGAGGCAATGAAAAATTGTTCAAGGAAGCCTACCACAGTCCAGCCTGTAGAAGGGACTCACCTTAACCCATAAAGAATCTGTCTTTCCCCACCAGATATCCAATCCACTCTGTGACTATGGTTAAGAGGTTATTCCTGGTCTTGGGCCATAAGAACAGAACCTTATTGCTGTTAGTGTACTTCTTACTCTGGTGCCAAATAGCTTCTCTATCTGAATTGGTGGAGGTTGTCTCAGATGTGGGGGTTGTAGGTCCTTTTTTACTGTGTGTTTGCCCCCCCCCCCTGCAATTTCCATGCTGAAGTTCCTTCTAGCAGGCCAGCTCAAGATTTCATGGCCTCATGCTAAATACTGACCTGTCTCAGTATATTATGGATCCAATCCATATTGTAGGACATACTTATGACATTTTTGCTACCGAGCAGGAAGACAGAAATCTACTGGTACAGAGTCCACTGTCATGGACAGAATAAAGTTTGGGCTTAATGTGATGGCTCCTCATTACAAGGGTGAATGAACCACTGTGATGATCCATCCTTGGAGACTTATGGAATCTAATGGGTTGCACAATGGATTCAAATCTGTGAACGTATGCTTCCGGATGCTTATCAGCAAAAACTGTGTGATACTCTATCTATTTCCAAGGAGAAAGAATCATAAAAATTAGCTTGTGGGTAGCGTAAGTGTTTATGGTGAACTAGGAAGAAGTATAAATATCCAAGCCACCAGGCAGAGAGAAGTTGTAGCCAAGTGTCATTCCAATACAATTTACAGCTTTGGCTGGAAGGTAAATAAGAGAGAAACTGCTGACATACTAGCGTGTTTTAATGATTTCTTGGAGTCCAAAAGAATACAAGCACATCATAAACAAACAGAACTAAAATAACTCCACTCAATTTAAACTTCCTACCTTTACTTCCAATGGGTTGATTGCAGAGCTTGTTTGACATTGTAAAGGCCCATGTGTCTGAACATGAAGGATGTAAAGAAGGAATTCATTTCTGCTCTGCACCGGCCATTCCACATACAAAACTGTGTCATTTATGGCACTTGGCCCAATGTTGTGCAACTGTGGGGTTAGAAAAAGTAAAAGGAAATTAGAAAATGGACTCAGATTTGAGCTGTGAGTTCAAACTCTTGTGCAAATATCTGTGCTCTTTCTACTCTGGTGTTTCTTGTGATGTTGCAATGATATGGTTACAAAGTCATAGGGTCTTTCTGTACTTACCTATATTCTGGATTTGAGCTCAATGTAGTCCTCTTCAGGGCCTCTTTTGTCCACAAGCTGGTGGGAACTAGAGAGGTTCCAACACCACTAGTATATTCTATCTGTACTAGATGGAGTGTAATCCATAACAGGTGGCTCTTGATCTGGAATACTTGTGGACTTGGTTAAACAGGTCCACTGGCACACCAGATCACAGAGGTATGCAGAATGCATGCCCTTGTTTTCTGGGCTAATGAGCCCCATTCAGCAGCACACCAAAGTGCACCACTGAAATGTGTTCTCCAGGGGCTCTGAGCCCAGGAACTTTTGCTGTTTTGTACATGATGGACGTATCTGAGCAATATATTCCCGAAACCAAAATAATTGAACCGGGTGGAAACTGTCTCCACAGCTTTCAACTTGATCCGGTTCATCCACATCCCAACGGCATCCCGATGGCAACCTTATCTCGGATTCAATCCTCGGAGTCCGCACGGCAGTCCTGTCCTCCCCACCCATTGCCAGTCATGGTGCCCACCCCCTCTCTCTGATTGGTGTTCCCTCCCTCCCTCCCAGGATCAGCCCCTCTCACTTAGTTCAAAGTGGCAGAGATCAGACCTCTCCCCCGGCTGATGGGTATGGTTGAAAGGGGCAGGGAAGGAGGTGAAAAATGAACCAGATGTATCGGAAGGGAAATTTAACAAGAGATGTGGAGGGGGGGGGATGTAGCCAAAGTGTCTGAATTTATAGCTGCCATGAAAGCCTGCCTGCTCCCACCCTCCCTTCCCTGTGCCTCATCCATGTCTTTTTTGCCTCTTTGTTCTGATCAGCTGTAGCGATCGTGCACTAAACTCTGTAAAATTCTGTCTGCTTCCTCACGCCCTCATCGCTGTGCAGCTCTCCACCTCCTTTCCTCTGCACCACCTTTCCCTCCCCCTTTTCTTCCAGCTTTGTGCTCTTCCCTCCAAGCCCCCCCCCCACCATCATCCCCACCGAAGACGTCTGGATCCCCCTTTCCCACCCGTGCTTCTCTCGCACTGAGAGGCTGGGCTGGAGGGGACCGAGGGGCTTTTCCTTCGCCTCATGCCTCTTTTCCCCTTTGCTCAGGGCACACAGCAGCAGGGGCAAGTAAAGCCCCTTTCCTTTAAACATTCATACAGAACCTCAGCTGCTTTCACTTTCTAAAGGTCTGAACTGTTAGAATTGTGCAAAATTGCAACATTGTTAATCAGGAGTGAAGTGGTTCCCTTGCTACACTGTAGTGCTGCTGTGTGAAGGCTGGTCCAAGAAGTTCAGGCTTGCAAGGTGGAAACTTGGGGTGCTGAGAGAAGCCTCGAGGCCATCCATCCCCTGTCCTCGCTTTGGTCTCCTGAGGGGTGGAAGGAGATCGGGGCGCGCGCATATGTGTGTGTGTGTACGGGCAAGAAAGGGGCCCGATCCTTGGTTGCAGAGGCCAGGGCTGGTCGTCTCTGCCTGCATCCGGGTGCGGAGAGGCAAAAGGGGAGAAGAGGTTTCTATTTAATCTTACCCGCACTCTCTCTAAAGGGGCTTCTCTTTATTCTCAAAGGGACCCTCAATCACCCCCTTTAATTAAAAGGGGACCCTTTAAGGCATCGATCAGGGAGGAGGGATCCCACGGGAAGCTTTTCTCCACGTGTCTTGAATTTATTTTATTTTTTTAATAGCCACTGAATGAGCCAAAGGGAAAGAAAAGGCACATGGAGGATCCGCCGGGCGAACGGAAAGGGGAGAAAAAGGAACGGAGGGGCCAGACGCAGGGCGGCTTCACCAGGCTGTTCTTGCCCCCGCTGCTGCTGCCACTGATGCCCCCGGCTGCTCGGAAAGGGCCCTGCTGGGGAGAGGAAGAGGAGGAGGAGAAGGAAAAAGCCGGGGCGCTGGAGGGTCATCATTTCCTCCATGCCTGGATTAGCTCGCCCCAGTCTGTAGTCACCTTGGAGCTGGAGCAGGAGACGGACGAGCGGGGCTCTCCCCACCCGCGGCCAAGCTGCTTCGCCTCCTTTTGTTTCTCAAGAGCACAACTGCGCAAATTCGCAACAGCTCTGAAATTGGACTGAAGCTGGATTAAACCTTCAGTGTAACCACAAGCCAAGGTTTTAATCCAGCTTCGGTCCACTTGGCTTGGGGTGGTCCCCTCGCTACAGTGTAGCGCTTCTCTGAAGGGTGGATTTTTGAAATTGCAAGCTTTTGTGGGAGGGAAACCCTAAACATGATGTGCCCAGAATACGGACAGCCATTGGATACAGTGCGATTGAGGGAGGGACACCCTGAACACGGAATCTCATCCCTGAAAACGGTACTGTCCACACAGTAAAAAATTAAACACGTATCGAGTGCACGATCCGGAGTGAGACCTGTTGAAATCAGGATTAAGATTCAGAACGGTTTGGCGTGGTTTAACATGGAAAAAGTGTGTTAAGCCAAACTGCCGTCTGGACTCCGAGGATTCAAAACGTTTTGAATCCAAGATAAGGTTGCCATGAGGACGCGGCCTGAGAGTTCCAAACTTGCCAGTGAAACCTGTCTTTTTCATCCGTTCTAATCATAGCTGTGGTTGAGGCTGGCAGAGCTGAGTCACATAAACAATTTAGGAGCTGACTCAGCATCACCACTCCTTGCCAAGACACAAACACGGTGTTGTTGGCAAGTATAAACTGAGCTGTATAAACCTACATAGCATCCAAACACTCTCCAAGAAGAACTCCACTATACCTCTGTGAAATGTTATTCAATAAATGTCCTGCACTACAAAGACTTCTTTATATGCATCTTACCCCTTTACCTCATATATATGTTCCACCAGTGGTCCAATGTCATCTTCTTTGGTAGGTTCATCTTTTGGCTCCCAGTTATGAATTGGCAAAACAATTTGAGGAGGATGAGAAACTCTGAAATGGTATATAAAGTTAGTTGTTTCAGATCAATTAGCAAATGAAAATAATTAAATCTAATTCAAGCTAAAAACCAAAAGAACATACAGAGGTTTTCACTGCACAATGAACCAGTGTAGTTTAGGCCACGTCTTCACAGCAACCTTATCTCGGATTCAAAACGTTTTCAATCCTCGGAGTCCACACGGCAATTTGGCTTAACACGCTTTTCCCGTGTTAAACCACCCCAAAGCGTGGTGAATCTCAGTCCTGATTTCAACAGGTCTCACTCCGCATCATGCGCTTGAAACATTTTACATTTTTTACTGTGTGGACAGTACCGTTTTAAGATATGAGAATCCATGTTTAGGGTTTCCCTCTCCCAATAGCTTGCTCCCAAAGACAGTGATTTCAGTGTAAAAATCCACTTAACAGGGATTGCTACACTGTAGCGATGGAACCACTTCACACCTTGATGGCTGGAATAACAATGTTGTAATTTTGCGCAATTCTAGCTCTTTGGAGTTCTGACTTTAGAAAGGGAAAGGGAGAAAAGCAGCTGAATGTGAATGTTTAAAACAAAGGGGCTTTAGTTGCTGCTGCTGCTGTGTGCCCTGAGCAATGGGGAGAGGAGGGGAAAGAATCGCTGGCTGGCTACCCGCTGCCATTTTTCCTCCATCCATGGAAGCGGCAGCCACCCAGCCACCCAGTTAGGCTCCGTGAAGGGGTCCCTTATGGGTGGCACGTCCATGCCAGGAGGAAGAGGGCAGGGCAGCCCCGAATAGCGGCTTTTAAAAAGTAGCCACTTGAGTCCCACCTTGAGTCACGTATGCCACGTACGATCCTCAGAATCCGGATCCAACGCGATCTGAAAGGGGTTTTCAACATCATATATACGCGGATGATACTCAAATTTTTAAGAGTTTTAAGATATTGGATTCGCTGGCGTGGAATGCTGTATCAGATTGCTTGTCAGAGGTTTCAAATTGGATGACTGACCATCGCTTAAAACTGAACACTGATAAAACAGAGATCTTGGTGTTTCAGCCTGATCGCCCAATGGCTCCGCTGGCAAGCCCACCTGTGAGTCTGCAAAAGTATTCCTTGGCACCAACTTCATCTGCTCGGAACCTTGGGGTTCTGTTGGATGACCGACTATCCTTGCGCCCGTTCATTAGCGCCACGGTGAAAGTGTGTAACTTTCACTTGCTTAATGTGCGGAAAATCCGAAAGTTCCTATCAGTGGATACGGCTCAGGTTTTGATTCAATCTTTGGTCGTATCTCGTTTAGATTATTGTAATAGCTTAATAGCAGGTTTACCACAATGTACTCTGCTTCCCCTGACCCTAGTTCAGAATAATGCGGTTCGAATAGTATTAAATCTTCCTAAATGCTCCCATGTTTCAATCCATCGTAGAGCATTGCATTGGCTACCAATTCGCGCTAGGGCCCGCTTTAAACTGTTAGTACTAGCATTTAAGGCCCTGCGACTGGGGACACCTAGTTATTTGGCAGCCTACCTGGTAGGATATATCCCGCCTAGGGTTTTGCGCTCCGCTTCGCAAGGTCTTTTGGTAGTTCCTTCAACATCAACAGCGGTGTCAAAATTACGGGCCTTCCAGGATTTGGTCCCGCAACTCTGGAATCGTCTTCCATTGGAATTAAGGCTGGAAGAGGATCTTGGTTCTTTTCGAAGGAAGTTAAAAACTTTTCTCTTTGAGTGAACCTGCTATGGGGGGTAGGCGAGAAGTTTCATTGTAGGTTGTTGTCTGTGTATATTCTCATTGATTGTATATGTTTTATTTTGTCAGGCCCTTTGGAAGAAAGGGCGTTAGAAATAAACGTTTATTATTTATTAAGTAATGGGAACAGGCAAATTCGCGTTTGCATCCGGTTCTATTATTTCGGTTTAGGGAAAGCGAAATAAGCTTGCTGTGGGGATTCGCCCTTAGAGTTTGAAGATGTTTCCAAGAAGATTCTGATGAAGTACTTTTGCTTTTAATCATATTGGGAACTGTAGTTCAGTAACAACAGGAGCAATGCTGCTTACTACCTCTGGTATAAACTGTCGTCTTTATAGATCAGGATGGAGCACTTACAGCTCTCTGGATGTTTCTAAACTATAGTTCTCACTTCCTTTGATTACTGTTGCAAGAGGCAGGGCTGATCGATACCAGTCCACCAACTTCTTGATGTGTAAGAAAAGTCTAGCAACAACTTTGATTCTGATGTAGGATTCAAAGCACTCCTATTTAAATTGGGTTAATCCAGATCAAACAGCATTTGTGGCTGCTATGATACATAGTATCACAGCCCAACCTACCATGAAATTTAGAAACACCCATATACAGCTGAAAACATAATCCTCAGATTTTGGAGGTGGCTATCCAAGGAGGATGGTGTTCTTTTCATAAATTATTTAAACTAGTCACTTTCTTTTAAACTTTCTTATTTTATGGCATTACTTTGAAGACAAAAAGAAGACTATGGCCAGCAATGTACATTGATGAGAACTCCTTAGGAGGACAGTTTGGTATAAGTAAATGAGATTTTTCAAAAAAGAGTCGAGCAGACCTGAAGCTGATAGTGCTTAGCCCTAGTAAATATTCTTCCAATTGAGAACAACTGAAGAGTTGTCCACATGAGAGCAATGTGAATGGTTGTAATTAGAATTAGAACCAGCAGCATATTGAAAAGGTGATGAAAAATGGGAGAAAAAAGTCAATCACATGTGTATTAAAAACAGAACCAGTAGAATGCGTTTGCTTAGCCAAATGTGCATTATTTCACAAACAATAAAAAAATATCTAGTTTAATATTCTGTGTTGGTTAGGAAATGGCTTCATTTTATATGATGTTAAAAAAAGAAAGATATACTGTCAGGAGTTACAAAACAATTACTAAGTGTCCCATGTTCAGCTATTGGATTTCAATATATTGTGCTGTTCTTTGTATTCCATAACCTGCATCCTGCTGGGCAAGAGACATTTCAGTTTAGACACTTAATTAAAAGTAGATGTGTAGGAATATGAAATCTTTTAGTTAATAGTTTTTATAAAAATATACTTAGGATTTCCAGTCCTCTCTTAATTACCTAAGAAAACTGGCCACTGGCCAGTGCAGTCTACAATTAGTTCCATGTGCTGTGTGGACCTTTGACCGTCTTCTCTTGAAGAAGGATTCTCTTTGCTTGCAATGCAAACCAGCTTGGAAACTTGGAGAAGTTTCAAAACTATTTGTGATACTGTGTGAGAATGCTGCTCCAAGGTAATCCTGCTGAGTATACAGAAGCCCTTGGGCAAGTTAAAGGAGTTCTCCAGAATATCACATGCATCTACACTCTATTAAGACAACAGAAAGATTGCCATTGATTGTAATGAGCTACGAATGGAGTCTGTGGTTTTACAACAATGTATCCACTATCATCTAACTACATTCAGTGTTTTTATTTCAGGATTTCTAAATGTTTGGATCAGTAGCCTTGTCAGGGAGGGGCAATGGAAAGGAATTCAAGGGCCTCATTTAGCAAAGTGAAGGTTCACATTTTGGAATAAAGTAACACCACATTGCCATCTACAAAGGGATCTTTTTGTAAGATTATTAAGTCTGTTGTGGACTGTTGCTTGACTGCGTCTCCTGACTGAAGGACATGATCATGAGAATCGTTTGATAAAAAGAAAGTTTACATAAATACCAGAAGAGATAGAAGAAATAATTGGAGAATCAACTGGTAGAAGAGTGAGGGGAAGGAGGGGAATAATATAAAAAGTTGGTTTACAGGGAGAAATTTTAATTTATATAAATTGGACTGTGTTGTATTAATTCTGTATATCCAACAATAAAAACAAACAAACTTAAGTAACAGAAATCTTGCTGAGGTACATTTGCCATCATTCCTTGGCAGCTTGGCCAATGGCAGATATGACAAGGTTTTGTCACAAAAGCTGCATTTTGGCAGTATTGTATTCAGAATGCCATATACAAAGTGCCTCTGTATCTATTGATCTGGTAACCACAGTTTCACTTAACCACAGTCAACTGGACCAGGCCTTGCCACCCACTGGAGGCCTGGGACAGTTGGAAATCATGGGAGATTTCCTGAGAAGCATGGGAAATCATGTGAGATTTCCCAGGAATCATGGGAAACTGCAAAGATTTCCTAGGAATCATAGGAAATCATGTGAGATTTCCCAGTATTTCAAATATCTGTGGTTTTCCATAACCACAGTAGGAACTGGTACTGATCCCCCCTGGATATGAAGCATGCCTGTATTAGCCATCCATGAAACAAACACAACATTCAAATGAAATATAGTTGGATAGTGCAGTCTCTCATTATGGAAGGGGAAAAAAGACAAAGAACTTCCAACTCCTTGAAAAATATTCTCTATACCAGTCATTACTGCTCTTTGCAGAAGATAAGAGACCAGTGGGATTTGCAAATCAGAAAGATTCAGTGTTTGATACACTTTCTTGTACAGGCTATATTGGGCTAAGGATGGGAGTTGTACTGTAAAAAAGGCATTTTCCGCTCATACTTTGTAAAGATCATTTAGGGCCAATTTTATCTTTAGCTTAATCTGCAGTGAGGTCTAAATATTGCACCATCATAATAGACTAATAATAGTAAAAAAGAAACAAACACTTAAGATTTCCTTTTTTTATGTCTATGATGAGCATAAATATACTCACCCTCTGACCTGTACTTTAGCTGCTGTGCTTATGTCAATCTGGAGCTCAACAAAATTACTGTTGGGATTAACCTTGTTTGAACTGAAATAAATTTTGGGAAAGACTAAGTATGTTTCAAATACAAACAAGGAAAACATTTCAACTTACATCTATAAAGTCTAAGGCTATAACTTTTATCATATTAACAGTTATTTATTTATTTACATTTCTATCCCGCCCATACCCGAAGGTCTCTGGGCGGGTTACAACAGGTAAAAATAAATTAAAACAAGATACAAATTAAGAGCAGATACAGATTAAAATGAAGTTATGGTCTTCAGAGTTGAAAAAAGTCATCAAAATTGTGTCAGCCCACCTGGAGCCATTGACGCCATGGATAAAATCTCCACATTGTGAGGAAATGGCCTACAGGATCTTGATGATAAAACTAATCAAGTTGGAAGAGGCTTGATAAAACATTCCTTCCGAATATGATTAGTTACTTGTTACAAAGAGAAGAGAAATGTACCAAAACATAGCACTTACCGGTTTCCAATGGAAAGATAGAGGCAGCTTTTAGGAAGGGTAAAAGTGCTAGCAGGTTGTCAACACTATGGTGAGACCAACAGACCTCTATTTTTGGGAAATCGGGCACCCAGATGGCTGCACAACAAGCGGATGGACACCACACTCCTGCCATCGGTGTGCTGCCATCGGTAGGCATGCAAAGCTGCCATTTGGGCTCGCATTCATGCCCTGTGGCTATCTTGATGATGGCAGCTCCTGGGAGCTGTGTCCAGGTGAGCAAATCAAAACTGCTATAGTGGGAAAAGGTGGCTGCAGAGTCCTTTTTCTCACTATAGCAATACTGCGGGATACCATCCAAATATCCCAGGACTATGTTGGGATTTACTGGGATACTACTGGGTTTTACATCCTGCCTGGAGGCAGCCCCAAACAGTACTTTTAAGGACCACAGGTTCCCTGTACCTACTGCACACTTGAAAATATGGTACACTGATTATTTTCACATCCCTAAAAACTGAAAAAATGAAAGTTGAAATATTATAACTTAAAGAGTTGTAAGCAGTGCCTTGCAAAACAGAACTGGCGAGTCAGTGGGGGAGGGAGGCTCTAATTGTGGGGGATGGGGAAGCAGGAGGAGCCTTGTTCTTGCCCCCTTAGTCTGCTGCTTACAATTTCTGGTTTACTAACCAATATAGTAAGGAAAAAAAATCACTCACATATTTTCTTTTCCAGATTAAAATGATCAATGTACAGTGGTACCTCGACATACAAGTGCCCTGACATACAAGTGTTTTGAGATACAAGCCGCCGAGCGAGTGATATTTTGCTTTGAGATGAGAGCAAGATTTGAGATATGAGTATGTAAATACAGTACAGTACATAACAAAAACAACTGAGGTGGTGTTTTGGGAGCTGGAATGGATTAATGGGAAAATTGCTTTGAGATACGAGCGATTTGACATAAGAGCAAGGTTACGGAACGAATTAAACTCGTATGTCAAGGTACCACTGTAGAAATAATAAAATCAGACAGTTAGTTTGTTTACAAACTAGATTAAAACCAACTTGTGATCCATGTACCCATAACCAGGTTCCTATGCTTTTAGTTCTAAAGCGAGATCCAGACACACTGACCTTTTTACTTGCAGTTCAAACTGGATGCTGAATCCAGCATTTTCAAAACGTTGAACGGTAAATCTTATGCCTGTAGTAAACTAGAAACCAGAATTTAGTTATCAGAAGTGTAAGTTTCTGACTGAGCTATTCACATGGGTCAAAAGGATAGGTCTCCAAAGCCATTTTGAAATATAAGCTTTAACAATGTGAAGTGTGGCCAGGTGTGATGGGGGCAGGGGTTATGACCCTGGGCCCTTTGGGTCTTTGGGGGGCACTACGTGGCCTCATGGACTGTCTTCAGGATCCTATGGGTTTGTATGGGGCTCCTTGAGAGTAGCACCCTACAATTCCCACTGTCACAGCTGATTTTCTGCTCTACTCTTCTGCTAACCTTTAAGAGTGAACAGCATTTTATCTCTGAACTTGACGAAGAAACAAGACATGCCAGACCAGCTAGTAAGGTTAGAAGGAAGAATGACAAAATCACATAGCTCTGTTAGGGAGCAAAAGTACCAGTGAAGCAGCTCTACCACTGAATCTGCTTCTGAAACCACCTTTTCCCATACACTTATTAAACTATCCTGTCTACTTATCATTCTTTCTTTAAAAATAAAATAAGAATATAAGTGCTTGCTTAGGAGAGCAGCTGAAGCACGTGAGTAGTGATTCTCTGCTTGCCTTTGATGCTCAGAATGCACAGTGAATTCATAGAATCATAGAATCATAGAATGGTAGAGTTGGAGGGGACCTCCTGGGTCATCGAGTCCAACCCCCTGCTCAAGGCAGGATCTCCTAAACCATCTCAGACAGATGGCCGTCCAGTCTCTGCTTGAAGACCTCCATCGAAGGGGAACCAACCACCTCCCGTGGCAGCCTGTTCCACTGGTTGATCACTCTTACTGTTAGAAATTTTTTCCTAACATCTAAACTAAATCTTTTCCCCTGCAGTTTCACCCCATTGTTTCTAGTCCTTCCTTGAGAGAGTGAGAACAGGGCTGATCCCTCTGCCTTGTGACAACCCTTGAGGTATTTGTAGACAGCTATCATGTCTCCTCTCAGTCTTCTTTTTGGTAGACTAAACATTCCTAGTTCCTTAAGCCGTTCCTCATAGGACATGGTTTGTGCTATGGGATTTCCACTTGTGCCTTGCATCCCACTGTGATTTGGCATCTATTATGAATATCAAAGGTGAGCGCTGAATTGCTGTTTTGCCTTCAACTGCTCCCCTAGAGACCATCTGCTGCTAAATATAAGAACATTCTTTGTCCAGCATTCCATTAAACTCATCAGGATGCCTCTAAAGGCCATACGCAGAGAACTGAGAGCAGAGGAAAGTTTTGCATCTTCTGCCTGAGAATGCCCCAAAGCATCCTCATGTGAGACAGGATGCTAGGCTAGATGGGCTCCGGGCCAATCCAGCAGGGCTCCTCTTATGTTCCTATCAACACAGGCATGAGGGGAAAAGCTCTTCCCTCCTGTTATTCTCCAGAACTGCCATACAAAGGTATTGCACCTCTGATCCTGAAGTATGGAAACTAATGTCTTCTCTATGCAAACAACAACAACAAAACCCCAGCTCATACAAATAAGCACAAAGAAAAGAACAAGATATGCTGTAATGTTACTGTATGAAAACGATTTGTGGAAGTTTTGATACTATTTCCCTTATGGCAACAGAAAATACAGGTATCTGGTTCTCTAGTATCTACTGGAGCAGTATGTCTCACAGCTTAACTAATCTATGAGATCTATCTTTCCTCCTGCCAAACACATCACCCTCATTTACTTTAAACAAATCTGCCCTTTTCTTGTAAGAGCGTAATGAACAGCAGATGGATTTTCTGTGTCGTAGTAGATTTTAATGGTAGCTTTCAGTCTTTGACATTCCTAGTAATAATGGGCAAATGAGGTTCACATATGCCAGCAATAAAACTCCACAGAGATAATTGGAAATGGACCTGCTAACACCCTCCAGGAATTTTCCCAGTTACACAAAATAGCCCCCAGAAACCAACCAAGTTGTTTTGTTCAGTGGCATAACCCTAACCAATGGTTTTTTAAAAAAATATATATTTTAGAAAGTTCTTAAGTGTAAAAACTTAAGAATTAAAAGCATAAGAGGAGTCCTGCTGGATCAGCCCACAGTGCATCTAGTCCCGCATCCTGTCTCACACAGTGGGCCACAATTACTTCTGGGCATTTTATGTGGCAATCCAGTTGTCCCTCATTATTTGCAAATTTGAAATCCTTGAATGTTGCACATTTGTAAGCGAGGTTCTGATATTGCCCCTCGCTCTTCATGAACAGAAAAAGGCAGTATTTGTGCATTCACAAGGTTGATGCTGAAGAATGGATGTTTATTTAGTCATAAAAAGCAGCAAGAAAGATGATTTTTATCATCTGGAATGTTTTTCCGGAACTGAACCTTTCCAAATAATGTAGACCTACTGCAATGATTGTAAGTAAATTTTCTCAAAAAATGAAAGAGGAATGTTAGCAAATCTTTTAGGAAAACTCACATTTTAGAAAGAAATGGCATACTATCATACCTAACAATATAGAGCCCAATTGACAACAGGGAAATAAAGAACTGGCTATCACTCAGAAGTACAAGGACTTTATCTAAATCTAATTTTTACAGAAACCTTAAACTTTTAACTTTTAACAAATCCGAGACTGGTGTTTGTCGAGAAAATGATTGAAATTCTCACGACAAATAACAACAGCAATTAACTTCACTTTAAACCTTTGTCAGTCCACCTTCAGGTCTGACGACTCACACCTTTCAATTTCTAACATATTTGTGGACTTTCCACTTTCCATTTGGACATTCACAAATATAAAGTCCACAAATAAAATGGATAGAGATGAAAAGGTATGAGCAGTCAGGCCTGAAGATGGACTGAAGAAGTTTCAAAGTGAAGGTGTGACCACCATGGCTCATGAGAGCTCAAGAACCACACATTTAAATGGTTCTATCCTTAATGAAAATGTATGTCTTTTGAACCCCTAGAAAGAAATATGAAACATAAATGTATATGCTTTTCAGGCTTTCCATAACGAAGCTTATCCTTTTCTGTTCAGGTGTAGACACATTCAGAAATATGCAATCCAGAATAAGCAAAGGTAGACTGTGGAATCTTCGCTTGTTGGCTAGACAGTGGAAGGTGCTGTCTCTTCATGTGCATCTCCAGGCATTTTGCGAGCACGAAATACCTGAAAGTATGCACTACCACCCCTGCACATGCGCAACCATCTTTTCTGTTCCCCACACATGTACTCTAGTCAAGCCCACGATTATAGCTCCCTACCCATGGTTTGTCAGGTTTTCCTGCAATAGGTTATAATGGGATTAGGGTGGATATAGTGGGACTAGTGGGGTTGCCACAGATATGTGTGGCAATCTGACCATAGCCCTGGCATTAAGGCGCAGTATATACCCTGTCTGGATGGGACCTGAATTCAGTGGAGCTTATTTTTAGCCACAGGTCTACAGCCTAAGCAACAGACATATATATGAGCTATTTTAGTGGACTCAGAGCTTATTGCTTCAGCTGGATTTTGGTTAGGGTCATACAGAAGTTTACCAACAAAGTATTATCTTCTTAAAATATAATGTTATGCTGCCTTCCATTATAACAGCTATTGCCTTCACAGTCCCCCCCCCCCATTTGCAGCTTGTTGACATACATTCCCCTAATTGAGGTAGTTTTCCATTAACTCCTCCAAACAATCCAATTTGATAAGAATCAGGCAAATGTTTCTGGTTTTGTCTTACATTTGTTCCAGCTGCCATGGGGTTCCCAAGGTCACAGATCACCATTCTAGTTTCATTTTCCATCTTGTAATCACAACTCAGCACGCGCAGAGCCTGTAACCAAAGAACACCAACATGGAGGTCAAAGGCCAATCCAGAATGTATCCTGTTGGCAAAATGAATGGCTTTTAGATGGCATGATTACTGTTGATTTTAAACACCTGAATTGCGGTCCAGACCTTCATTTATGACCAAAGAAAGCTCTGCACTGAGATGGGAGGGAACAGGTGAGAAATCTAATTTTGAAAGAGGGCTAAGTGTAAAGGAAAAGGATACATAACTGATTTTATTTTCCTTATTATCTGTTTCTTTTATTGCAGGTGAAAAAATAAAGCGGCTTCACAATACAAACTCCAATTGATAAAAATTGGCTTGAGCCCCTGTTACCATTACAACAGGGTTGGATTTCAGGATAAAATAAATGTCTGCAATACTCAGGAGCTTTGTGGCAGTGGATGGGAATAATTTTCCCTTCCAAAAAGCAGCAGTTTACTTCAACGTTAATTTCGGCAATGATGTTTATGTTGCTGATTGAAAAGGAAGGTCTCCCATGTGGAGGCTGCCAAAATAGCTTCTTATGCAGGGGGTGTAACATTTTAAAGTTCCCTAAAACTGCTGGATGCTGTCCTATATACATGGAACATGCGTAAATCAATGCAATCACCATCTGGGATACAAAGTGCTAGAAGTGGTGGCTAACGTGTGGGTCTCCAGATGTTGCTACACAGCAAATTTCCTCAGTCTCAGAAAGCATAACCACAGGGTGATAGGAGGTGTTGTTCAGACGTATCAGGAGCACCAAAGATTATTCTTATCTTCTTTGTTTATTTGCATGCTGCATTCTTGGAGAATGGATCCCAACAGCCCTCAATGTTACATCAACACATCAATACCAAAACTCAAAGGACAGAAGTACAAGTTAGACCTCAGCAATACGTGATCTGAGAACTACCAGAAGTACAAGCTGGTTTTTGAAGGAACTAAATATCAAATTCCCTGCATTTGCTGGATTATGGAGAAAGCAAGGAGATCCCAGAAAAAAAAAAAGTGCTTCTGCTTCACTAACTACACTAAAGCCTTTGACTGTGTGAGTCACAACAAATTATGGGAAGGTATACAAGTGGTGAGGGTACCAGACCACTTTACCTGTCTCCCAAGGAACCTGTATGAGGGTCAAGAACTGACAGTCAGAACTGAACATGGAATGACTGATTTGTTCAAGAACAAGGAAGCCTCAAGGAGCTTTGTGGCAGCTGTAGTATTGGTGCCAAAAAACAATCTGTGCAAAATTAAATGTTTGTTTGTATCTCTCTCTTGCCCTATATTTGAAGGCATCAGAGTGGGATACAATAAAATAAATATAAAAACAGATAAGATAAAACCAGCTAAACTATGACAGTGCCAACTGTTTCTGTGGAGGCATGCTGTTTCCTCAACCAAAGGCCTGGGTAAAGAGGTGTATCTTCACCAAACATCTGAATATATACAATGACGTGCTTAACACATCTCAAAAGACAGACTATTCCATACCCAGGGCCAGGGGCTACTGCTGAGAAGCCCCCCCCCCCCCCCATGCAGCCCTACATCCTTAGCTGCTGAAAGAGGCGATCTTGCCAGCAATCTTAGGACACTGGCAGATCTGTACGGAAGAAGGTATTCCTTGAGATATATTGGGCCCAAGCCATTTAAGGCCTTATAAGTTAACATTAATACCTTGAAACAGGCAACCAGTACTGTTCTTCTAGGACTGGCTTGATAAACATCTAGCCACAGCAGTGCCAGTTAACAGCCTAGATGCCTCATTCTGCACCAGCTGGAGCTTCTGAACTATCTCCCCATGCAGAACACTTTGAAATAGTCCAATCTGGAAGTTACCAGAGTATGGATTACTGTGGCCAGACTGTCTCTGACTAAAAAGTATCGTAGTTGGAAATAGTATTCCTGGACACTGCCTCCACCTGAACCTCAGGTGTCAGCAAAGAGTCCAATGGTTGAAGATAGCTGTGGGACACTTAGGGTGTGTCCCCATGCACATTTGGTCTGTACCGAAATCGGGTTCAGCAAGGGGTGTTCCCATGCATTTTTTATTTGGTCTGATTTCTGCAGATCAAATTGCCCCAAACCGTACCAGACCAGGACCAAATTTGGTACCCCAAAAAAAGAAGTCTGGGCATGGTTTGGGATCCTCGCACACATTGCTTAGTGAGCTGAGCCTGTGCATGGTGACAGTCCCGGGCTATTTTGGGAGGAGATTGCCGCTCAAGTCATCGGGAGGTGGGTTGTGCTTGCCGTTCCTGCCCTGTGCATTGGAGATCGCAACCACCAACATTTTTTGGGGGGGTGAAAAAATCCCGATTGCCAAGGCAGGCAGGATAATGGCTTAGTTTATGTCCCTTTTCCATGGCAAATATTCCACCCCCATTTCCCGATTGCCAAGGAAGGCAGGATAACGGCTTGATTTTCTCCCTTTTAACCTTGCTGGGCGTTCTTGTGGGTCCCAGTGGAGTGGAGGTGCGCACAACTGCTCAACTACCCAACTGCCACTAAACCTCGTAGTGGCTTTGGGTTTTAAAAAATTATTTAAAAATTTATTAAACTTAATTTAATCCCCCCCCCCAATGCCTCTCAGCCCAGTCCTGGCTTTCTGTGCCACTAAGGGGGGGGGGATTTGGCATTTGCAGCTGGCAGCACAGGGGTGGGCTGATGTCAATCCAGCTTCCAGTGAGGAGAGAGGGGGCAGAGAGATGGTGCTGCTCCCCCATGCCAGGGTTTGGCACGGTTTGCATGGGGATGGCTCCATCCGCACCCAGCCCATGTTACAGGGAATGGCACGGGGATGAGCAAGATTCAATCTCAAACCCACTCCCAGTCTCATGCGTGCCCATTCTGAGCCAAACGGCTTGCATGGGGACATGCCCTTACTTCACCTTTTGCTGTGTTTTATGAAATAAACAAACTACTTTGATCGTTCTAACTTGCTGGCTTTGAAGGGGACCCAACCTGTAGACTACCTGAGATCTCCATTAACAATGAAGAATTATTATTATTTCTCCACTCATTCTTAAAATATGACTTCTGCTTTATCATAGATTTGTTTTTTCTGCCTAAGAGAAAAGTAAGAATTTTTCCAGACCTTTGTAGAGATATGGAATGCTGGCACAATTCTAAAATAATTTAACTCTGACAACTGCTGCTTATTTGCAAGTCTGTAGTAGTCAAGACACACAGATAGTAGTAAACCTCCAAATTATAAGTACAGAGTTATCCACTTCTGTGTTCCTACTTTCAGCATGAGATTTTAGCAAATGACTTTTTAAATGGCAAAATCACCCTATTTCAGTGACAAAGGGTTTTGAAGCTCTGAAAATGGTTCCAGAAAACATGTCCATTTTGTACTGGACCTTATTCTAGAATTTATCCTGGATTAGGGACCTGCTATTAGCATGCAGATGCACTGGTGATTTCACACTCCC
This sequence comes from Aspidoscelis tigris stejnegeri, assembly GCA_023333525.1. Lineage (NCBI taxonomy): Eukaryota > Metazoa > Chordata > Lepidosauria > Squamata > Teiidae > Aspidoscelis > Aspidoscelis tigris. Next base: position 48,264,125 of record JALMGA010000008.1, read on the forward strand.
CTTCCCTTCCCACTAGTCAACATCAGCTTAGCCCCTGCAGGCCACCATCTTGAGCATGGTGCCCTGCCTGACTGTCCCTGCACCAGCACCACTGCTATGGTGATGCGGACGCTTTGTGCGGCCATATCAGCGGGTCATGTGTGCTGCCAGTGCACTTTTAGAGCAGCTCAGATGACCTCCTCAGCCTGCCGGAGTGCAGTTGGTCATCGATTGGATGCTTAAGGTAAGCTTTCAGTTAGGATTGGGGAGGGTTGGGTTGCTTGTGGTGCACAATGTTGTGCACCACAGCTAGTCTACAATCAGTCAACATCTGAGCAGGCAGGGGATGCTTGTAGGCCGTAAGCAGCTCCTGTAAGTGTAGATGCACCTGCCCAGATGTTGACTAATTGTAAACTACAGACTGAAGTGCAAATCGGCCCTGGATTATGAAAAGCCCTGGACCTGATAGAGATAAGAGTAAGGAAGACTGGGGAGTATTTCCCCTGAAAAACACTTAACTTTTCTCCCATACCCCCACCCCAGGAGATTCTGTTTGCTTCTAGTCCTGCTACTTGCAGTCCACACATTCCAGAGGCTGCCACAGCTACTCCACAAAGTGCCAAGTGCAGACAGGAGAAAACCTGCATTTTCTTTTCAAGCTAGCTGCAAACAATTTGCGTTTAGATGTCGTCTCACTGCATCTCTCAGGCTGTTTTTGTGCTTTCATTTGTTTTTCAATAATAACAGATCTGAGCCTTCCAGGTATTATCCCTGGCCTTCCTTCTCTAGCTGGGTCCAACTACAACAAGTTGGAGGGAGAAAGAATAGGGACCTGGTATTTGTAAGATAGTAGAAATTATCCAACATGGGCTTAAAGAAAACAAAAGCAGCCTTTTCTCCCTTTCTTCTTTGGCATCACTGGCTAGAAAAATAAAATCATAGGAGGAATGTTTATCAAAGAATTGCTAAAATAAGAAGTGGCTGGAACAACAGCTGGGTGGGTCCAGTGAGTCTCTTGGCAAACAATGGCTTTAAAAGACAAGATGGGGGATCATATTCTGCAAATCAGAACAACGTTGTTTCACTTTTAGGAGAAAACTATGGTAGCTGGTGGCTGAGGATTATGGGACGTAAAATTCAAATTATCTGGAAGGCAGTAGACCTGGTATTGTACAACATTTGGGCCACACTCACATGCATTTTATAAAATGGCTCAAAACAGCTTGGAGATGGTAGCATGTAGCCTTAGCTTTCCTCTGTAGGTAGGGGAAGGGTGTCGCTAACCCACCACAAGGGCTTCTGATGTTTTCTGCATGCTAGTAACCCTCCACTCTGAGGCCACCCTGCTCCCTCAGTGCCTGCTTTGCACAGGGGTTGTAATTGAGCCCCTTCATCTTCAGACCCGAGTTGTAAGCTTGCTTGAAAAATGGTGAGGGGTGAAAGCAAGCATCTCCACCTTGATGTACCCAATGCCACAAAGGTGTGGATGCAGCTTTGGAATGAGGTTCTAAGGAGTCAAGGAAATCAGTGTTCCACGTGCTTTTACTATATCTGTTTTTTAATAAAGGAAAAAGGAACTGGAGCACTGGGTTCATTTTTGTGTCTCTGCAGAGAGAGAAAGGCTGAGAAGCTCAGCTGGGGGTGCCAACATGGTAAGAGTGTGATATGCTGTCCAAACTAACAAGGTTAAATGACACAGAACTGTATTTCAAGAGGTAAATTCCTGATCTATCCAAGAGGGAATGAATTTTATATTATTCAAGGGATTACAGGATGGCAAGAATATATACAGTATTTGCGCTGGGAAATAAAGATCCTGGTCTTTAGGAAGAAGAAAAAAGCAAGCATTGCTGAACAAAAGCCAGCATGGCTTCTGCAAAGGTAAATCATGCCTCACAAATTTATTGGAATTCTTTGAGAGTGTCAATAAACACATGGATAACGGTGAACCAGTAGACATTGTCCATCTGGACTTTCAGAAGGCTTTTGACAAAGTCCCACATCAAAGGCTACTGAGTAAACTCATCAGCCATGGAATAAAAGGACAAGTTCTGTCCTGGATTTGTGACTGGCTTAAGGGCAGAAAGCAGAGAGTAGTAATAAACGGCAAATTCTCAGGGTGGAAAGAAGTAAAAAGTGGGGTCCCTCAAGGCTCAGTACTGGGACCAATGCTTTTCAATTTATTCATCAATGATCTAGAAGAAGGGGTACATAGTAAAATAGCAAAGTTTGCTGATGATACTAAATTATTTAGGGTAGTAAAATCTGAAAGAGATTGCCAAGAGCTCCAGAGGGATCTCTTAGCATTGGGTGAGTGGGCAACCAAGTGGCAAATGTGCTTTAATTGTAACAAGTGCAAAGTAATGCACATTGGGGCCAAGAATCCAAATTACGTCTATAAACTGATGGGGTCTGAGCTTTCTGCAACACATCAGGAAAGGGATCTCGGGGTTTTGGTGGACAGTTCAATGAAGGTGTCAACCCAGTGTGCGGCAGCAGCGAAAAAAGCAAATTCAATGCTGGGAATAATTAGGAAGGGAATAGAAAATAAGACAGCAAGTGTCATTTTGCCCCTTTATAAATCTATGGTGAGGCCACATTTGGAGTATTGTGTACAATTCTGGTCACCACACCTCAAAAAGGATATTGTGGAACTAGAGAAGGTGCAGAGAAGGGCAACCAGAATGATTAAGGGTCTGGAACACCTCCCTTACGAAACCAGGCTGCAACGTCTAGGCCTCTTCAGTCTGGAGAGACGGCGTTTGAGAGGGGACCTGATTGAAGTATATAAAATTATGCACGGTATAGAAAGGGTGGATAGAGAAAATTTCTTTTCTCTATCGCACAACACTAGAACCAGGGGGCACTCTATGAAGCTGATGGGTAGGAGAATAAGGTCTGACAGGGGGAAGTATTTCTTCACCCAGAGGGTCATTGGCTTATGGAATGTGCTGCCGGAAGAGGTGGTGACAGCTACCAGTCTGGATGGCTTTAAGGTAGGGTTAGACAAATTTATGGATGACAGATGTATCAATGGCTACTAGAACGAATGCCTAGATGCATCTTCCAGGCTGGGGGGGGGGGAGGAACTGGGGCGCTTCAAAGGCCATCTGCTGGGACTCGAGAACAGGAGAAGGTTTGTCCTTGTCTCTGCTTGAGATGCCCATGAGCATTTGGTGGGCCACTGTGTGCGACAGGATGCTGGACTAGATGGGCTGTGGCCTGATCCAGCAAGGCTTCTCTTATGTTCTTATGTTCTTATGTAACATATGTTCTGCTGGTAGCTCTTCTGATCAGGTACAGAATCCATTAACACCTGCGTCTGTTTGGCCACACTGGCCTTTTACTAGACCGTAGAAGCAATTCCTTTTTTCTTTTATAGCAACATATGGCTTATTTTACAATTCTGAACAGTAGCAAAACCTGACCAATTAGCAGCAGCACAACCTGGGTCATGTTACAAGTGGAAAGAACTGGAATGTGGATGAAAACAGCTGGATTAATAATGCTACAGGTTTTTACAACTTGCAGAGCAGACTGCAGGATCTTGGTTAATTGCTGTTTTCTCAATTGTCTTGATATTAACAAACTTTGGGTTCACAGTTGACAGTATGAACAGCCAAAGTGTTTTCCCCTCAAATGAAAGGTATTCACATATATAGCAATTCACATATATAGTAAGGCCCTTTCTGCACTTACTTGTTTATGATCCTGCCCACAGCTCCCCATGATCAGGATCTTTAGGTCTGATTAATCCAGATCTACTGATCCAGATCATAAAGAGGGGCTGATTCATACTTTGGCCTGTAGATCTGGGCAGGTGCATCTGCACTTGCCGGAGGTGCTTACAGCTTACAAGCACTCCCTGCCCTGTGAACTAGCTATAGTGCACAACATTGGCACCGCAAGCTCACCATCCTTTACCCTACACAACTGGAACTTACCCTGAAGTGACCTTTCGCACCTCTGCCAGCTGAGGTCATCGGAGCTGCTACACAAGTGCGCTGGTAGCTCCAATGACACCCTGATGCGACTGCAACTTCACAGAGCATCAGCATCATCTTAGTGATGGCTCTGACACATACACAGTCGTAGAGGCTGCTGCACTTAAGATGGCGGTGCCCAAAAGAGGAACAACCCAGCAATCAAACATAGGTGAGTGATCAATCGCACAGGGGTGGGCTGTCACTGACTAGCAGTTGCAAGTGCAAGTGCTAGTCAATGTTAATTTTTCACACACCTTTCCCAACCATTGGATGGGAAGGGAAATGCAAAATCACCCCAGAGACGTTTTCGCATTACTCCCGTTCCATTTGGAACGGGAGTAGGACGGGAAGATTAAGACAGCTCACGACGCTTTCACCTTTCACACACAGGAGCGCAGGAGCGCGTGTAAACGCGTTCCGGCGCATCTGTGTGCGAATGCTCAAAGCATCGTGAGCTGTCTTAGCCGGCAAAGGCCGGCCAGGGGCGCGGAGACAGCCGCGGAGGCAGATCGGCAATCAGCTGATTGTCAAACAGCTGATTGTCGAAGCCGCGCCGGCGTCGGAGGCAAGCCCGCAGCTGTTAGGGAGGGAGAAGCAGGCGCGAATGCTTCTCCTCCCGAACGCCTGCGGGCGGCTCGTCCGCGTTCGAATGCATGTAGAGCACTTTAAAGTGCTCTACATTTCGAACGCGAGAAAGACAGCTGCGGACACGTCAGAGCGCAAGCCCCGCTCGGGCAATGCGTATGCCGTGTCCGCAGCTGTCTCCCACGCCACCGTTCAGCCCCGTGCGAAAACGTCTCAGGTTAGGTGCAGTAATGGCCTTTCCTCCTTGGAGCAGAAAGCTGACTTTAATTATGCTGATTCTTTTCTACCTAGCAGCAAACCTATGTTTCTCAAATACAATACCCACAGCAACATTCTAAAGTATACTATCTCTATAGAGGTCCCACACGTTTTGTGCTGCGTCTGCACCACCACCCTCTACAATCCGCCCCTGCCGCCCCACGCGTGTGCGGATGCGCGGGGCCTCCAAGAATCTGCCCCTGTTTGGGGCAGATTCTTCTTAAAAACATTTCGCTGGAAAACAGATCTTTTAGATCCGTTTTCCGGTGGCACGTGCAGAAAGGCCCATGGATTCCAAAAGCACATCTGTTCCCTGGCCAGCTCGCAAATGGCAGAGTCCTCTCTGTGCCAAAATGCCTCCTCTGTGGAATTCATGTGGTAGTTCCATGCCAGCACAAGGAAGCCCCATGCAGCACAAAGAAGCCACAGCAGGGACAATTTTTCAGCACCCTTGACTCCTTGCATCTAGAACTGCTGGTGCTATGCGTTCAACACTAGGACAGGCTGTGCACCTTAGGCTGTCACCAAAACTGGCTGCAGAAATGCTCCAACAACCAGTTTGTACTGATGAGTCCATGGCGCCTTGAGCACTGCAATTTCTTGTTACCACCTTGCCTGCTTTCTGTTTGTCAGATGTACTTATTATTTACACTCATAGTCCTCCTTCAACAATGCCAGGGCACATCGGAAAACAAAAGAGAGATCAAAATATTAATCACTGGAAGACAGAAGACAAGTGTTGTGACTCATAAAAGAAACTGCCACTGTAATTGGTATAATTCTTTGTATTTTTTTCTGTTTGTTGTAAGCCACCTTGGGCAAATTTTTTTTTGGGGGGGAAAGGTAATATGCAAATAAAAATGGAATGAAATGGAATTACAAATGCAAATGCAAATGCAGCTCATAAACATCCATATACTTCTGGGATAATCTCACTGAGAAGAAGAAGAATTGGCTTTTTTACCCCGCTTTTCTTACCCATTTAAGGGGACTCAAAGCAGCTGACAAAGCTTTCTATTCTTCTCCCCACAACAGATACCCTGTAAGGTAGGCAGGGCTGTGAGAACTCAGAAAGAGAGCTGTGACTAGCCCAAGGTCACACAGCTGGCTTCATGGAGAGTGCAGAATCAAACCCAGTGACTATGAGATATGAGTCCAGCACTCTAACCACAAGACGAAACTGAGTCACAACATAATGTAACTTTTTAAAAATATTAAAAAGGCATTTTGTGAATATACCTTTTTGCTTGTTTAATCATAATGTTCAAAGGCAAGTGCTTCCTTCTACCCTAGAAAAATACAGGACTCAGAACTTGGACCAAAAGTCATGAAAAAGTATTGCTGCGTTTGGGAGGCATATAGTTCTGAAAATGTCCACAGCTTACTTTCTTAGCTTAGAGCACCCATTTACAATGGGCCACATCAGGTTCCAATATTTTTCAATAGAGGTGCCTACAAACACAAGACGAAGCTTTGTTTAATGTAAAAACACAGCTCAGGTATCCACAAATAGCAGCAGTTCCCCTCTTGTCGGTTGTTCAAAGAGATTCTTCCTTTTTTTTTCTGTTCCAGTAAGTTTTTCTGTTAGTAAAACAGATTTAAAGAAAAGAAGCAGGAAGGATTGTCTTTGACAAAACAAAAATGTTTGCTTTTTGAAAGGAAATTAATTTGGCACATCTTGATTTCTTTTTGGGAGGCTGTTGTGTTTTCAAACATCCAAAGTAAAGTTCTTAGTATATCAGTTTGCAGGCTCCGATTGCCCTGTGGTGAACACATGAACTGTCTGCGTATTTAAGGATAGAATTTCATCCCACCTCCTGCAATAGGACCCCTGGCTTGTGCCTTTAAAACTTTTTAAGTAAAATGAACTGTGTCTATCTCAGCCTGGGGCAAAATGTATTTATTTGCATTTTTATCCCATCCTATACCTGAGGGTCTCAGGGTGATTTAACAACCTTAAAACCAAATATAAAAATGAACATACTAAAACAATAACAGTGTCTGAAAGTGGGGAGAAAAAAAATGTTTCCCCATTTAACCAAAGGCTGGGGCAAAGATCTTCATTTTCACTACCTTCTTAAGCATGTAAAGTGAGACTATTCCATCTTGGAGCCATAACTGAGAAGGCCCTATTCCAGGTGGACAGCCCTTTTGCTGCTGAGAATGGTGGTACAACCAGGTGGGCTTCCCCTACATATCTTAAGGCATGGACAGGTTGATATGGCCTATATATCAAACTTACCTCATAATTTAGAAATGAAAATGTATTATTTGAAAGTTTAAGCAACTGATACACCATGAATATCTTTGTGATGTTGCTCCAATCTCAAAATTATGTAAAAATGCACTTGATAAGACAGATGGGAACAAAAAAATTAGTTTACTACAATAGATTGGTCTGGACGTGCTGGTCTGGTCTTGTAGCACCTAAGGCTGCTATTACTCTTTATTTTTTTTCTTTATAATATTTGCACATCACTTCTCATATGAAATCTTACACTGTTTGTATTAAAACAGTCAATACTGAGTGTATAAAAACATAATGGTATTGTGCATCTGTAAAAATTTATGTTAAATAGTCTCTGTTGGAAAAAAATACAGAGTTCTTATTATTTGTTTGCTTATATTTCTGTACCACCCCATACCCAGATTTTTAAAAAGCAGGACTAAAACAGTGACAGTGCCTGAACAGGGAAGGGATGTTATTCCCTCAGCTGATTGGTAAAATGCAATTGTTGATGTAGGCCTGGAAATTTTCAGTTATAAGATTTGGCTTCTGAGATGACACGGACTGAATGTAGAACGTAAGAACGTAAGAGGAGCCCTGCTGGATCAGGCCACAGCCCATCTAGTCCAGCATCCTGTCTCATCAGTTGCCCATGGGCATTTCAAGCAGAGACAAAGACAAACCTTCTCCTCCTCTGGAATCCCAGCAAATGGCCTTAGAGGCATCCTGATTGTCCCCCCAGCCTGAAAGATGTACTTAGGCATCCATTCTAGTAGCCATTGATACATCTGTCATCCATAAATTTGTATAAGCTTTTCTTAAAGACATATAGGCTGGTTGCTGATACCACGTATTCTGGCAGCAAATTAGAACATAAGAACATGTGAGGAGCCCTGCTGGATCAGGCCAGATTTATATACTTCAGTCAGGTACCTTGGTAGATTGGAGCTCCATAATGCCATAGGTTCTCCTCTTGGAGTGTGATGGAGCTCCTTTTCATGGTGCCATTGGCTCAATTGATAACTGGACATTTTGGGTTGCCCTAATTTCCAGCAGCAACTACTAGCAAACCACAATGGTTTGTTAGACTGTACCATGGTTTGTTATGCTGTATCATAGTTTGTTGGGCCATATGTACAGTAATGAACATTCACTAATAAATGGCCAGTAAACTTTACCTTATTGTTACGTTCAACCCCAGTGTAATCTGCCTCAGGGGGTATTTTTATATGTAGCTCAGCTTCATAAGCTCCTTCACCTTCATTTCTTGAGTTTATCATAAGTGAGACACAGTTTTCTTCCCCAATTACAATCTGGTCTCTGTCTCTGCACAAAGAAAAAATTGGAAGAATATAAAAGATGGTAAAAACAAGACTAAAACAGGTTTAAATAAAAAAAAATAATTAAATTTAAATTCCAGTGCAGTGTTTCAATTTAACCAAAGGCTTGGGTAGACAATTGCATCTTTAGCAGACATATACTTTTATACAGAGGATATAATACAGATACACCTCAGAGGTGATGCTGTCACATACTCTGGGGGCTATCACTGAAAAGGCCCTCTCATGAGTCAGTACCCCTTTATATGTATAATATTGTGGTGTGGCATTCCCACTTCATTATTTAGGTAGAATGACTACAGCTACTTGTGCATTTCCAAAACATAGAACATCCCTTTGCAAATGAGATGAAAGCAAACTAATGACTTAGCATGTAAGGTTAATGTAGACTTTTACTGGAAGATTCTTAGGACAGAATGGCATGAATTCATGAAAATTTCAAATCAAGTTAGAAACAGTTTGTGCTCTATAAGGGAACTATTCTGAACATGATTCAGTTAATGCTTTCATAACTGGCCTATGGAAGGAAGAATTTCACTAAATTATGTTTCCATACTGTCTTCTTTACTTTGCTTCTTTGTACCCAAAAAAAAAAAGAATATTCTTTATTCTGTACATGGAGGAAACACAGAGATGACTGAGTTCCTGAATTGCCTACTCTCTGTATTTCCTTGTACTTTTTTCTCCGTACACAGCAAGGAACACCAGGAGGCTTACAAAATTGGGTTGCATCTGCATTCAGTAAAAAAAGAAAAATGTAGCTCAAAAACAGCTTAGAGGTGATAGTGACCACATGCTAGGTCTTGCGCTTAGAATAGTGGATTTTCCACCCTCTATTTGTACTTTCCTGAATTGAAAGTTCACAAATAAAAGGGAAAGAAATGAAAAGGTGTGAGCAGTTATACCTGAAGATGGACTGAAGAAGGTTTAAATTGAAGGTGCAACCACCGCCAAAATCCTATCTCGCATCAGGGCAAAGGAGCACTTTTGTCCTTTCCCACCGGTCACTCAAAAAATGCTCCTTTCTCCTAAAATCGTATTTTCACCCCAACTGCACACTGCAACCTTCAAGGAGTGTGCATCTAAGTTTTAATCATCTTCAGTCCATCTTCAGGGTGGAAGAACACATCAGAAGCATGAATAATAATTTTCTTTCCACGTTATCTAATCCAAGGGTGGGTTTTCTAAGTCAGATAATGCCGACAGGAAACAGCTTGCTACTTTGCTGATGCATTCTCTCAGGCCGCCCCAGAGCTCTTCAAATTCACATTTTAGGAATAAATCAATGTGTACTCAATGAGAAGGGAAAACTGATTGTTCTGACTAAAAATTAACTCTTTAGTTTCCTGTTTAAGAAGCCATCGGAGGAGCAAGACTTTAGGCACCATGCACCATCATGTGGCTTCAGAGAGCCAATCAGTTTTTGAGCTACGCTTCTGGGTTAAGCATCCTCTCGTTTGTAGTTCTCATCGTTCCACCTGCATCTGCATGATAATGAGACTGAACTGTATACTGCACAGTAAGAGTTTCTTCTGCACTAAGGAAAATGTGATGTAACTGTCATATATTGTGGTGCAACAATGAAGGATCAATCGTCCTGCCTGATGGGACAATTGTGAATGTGTATTCCATTTGCAGTGTAGGAACTGTCTGGACATAGCCTCGCTCTGAAAGTGTACAGAAGCTGAATTAAAACTTAGGTTTGAACTCACAACCTTAAGAGAGACTGAATGGTATCTGGTTTTGCTCAAGCATAGGACGAATATTTTAAAGGACTTTTGCTCAACAAACTTTGAATAAACAAAGAGGGAACAGAGGTGTTTTGTTTCGCTTTCAGTGGGGCAAACCTTTGAAGCTAGGCACTTGGGGATCATAAAGAGGCGAGCGACAGAGTTAAAAAGTGAGCCCCAGCATGTGGTGGTTAAAAAATCTCCTTCCTATCACAGGAGCTACCATGAACCAACCCCTCCCAACCCCAACCGCTTTTTAATGAACACCTTTATCCCATTAAACGCAATACACAAGTTTATTTGCTCAAACTTACGGCACAGCGGAAAGTTTCAAGTCAGGAATGCAGACGTTGTCTTCTCCACAATCCACAAGAATGTGAGCCTGCATTGATCCAAACATGCATCATACATGTTACCGCTCTATTTGAAAGGAATTCCAGCCATTTCCTTTCCTTCCCCTTCTTGTTTGTTTGTTTGACAGCCATTGAAAATATCTCCCTAAATAGACCCAATCCTCCCAAACCTTGGTCCCAATATAAAAAGCTATTGGTAGATTGCTTATGTATGTTGAAGGGTGTGTACATCTTTAGTTCATTTCTTAAAGCAATATGATTTATATGCTGTTAGTTAAGATGAAGAGAATGAGGACATTCAGAAAATGTAGCCTGGAAAAAAAGTGAAATATGGCTCATTCATTAGCCCACCATGATGAACAAATTAAACTCTTCTTACGCGTATAAAGCAACAAAGAAAATGATGAATAAAGTCGCTTATTTTAAAAAAATCCAAACCCGCACAGCACAGCAGTATTTATCTGTTTATCTTCTAAGTGCATAATATATACCTATATAGGCCTGTACCTGTTCCCCAACAATGCTTTCCTGGTAATAGTTTAATATTGGCTTCACAACTAAACCATCAGAAAAAGTGGATTCATCCAAGCTGTAATTAAAAGTGATATTGATTGGAGACAATTTATCTCGAAATTCAGTTTCATCCTGGGGGAGGAAAACGACAGGGAAACACTTAAGAGAACTAGAACAGTACACTGTCAAAGGATAAGATTTATATGCCTTCCTGTTTCAATAATAGACCAGTTCCAAGTACAGGAGGCCCTCTGTTGCATTGTAAAGGGCCCTGGAAGTCAGCTTTTGCCAGAAGTGAGCATAAAAATGGCAGGTGGCATTTATTATGAACCAGTGTAAAATGGTACATATTGGATGCATTCTAACCAACTGACTGTGACTATCAGGAAAGAGATCTTAAGATAACGGTAGATAGTTCAATGCTATGGATAATACAAATTTGCATTGAAACAAATCTGCTAACATTATAACACCCCTATACAAATCACTGGAGCAATTACATATGGAATACTGTGTGCAGATTTGGTTTCTGGATCTCAGAAAGGGATGAGAAATTTGGAAAAGATTCAGAGGAAAGCAACTAACATGATCAAAGGGCTGGAGGAGGTTTCCTATGTGAAAAGACTGTAACGTCTGGGTCTTTTTAGTCTAGAAAGGACATGTGTGAGAGGATACATGATAGAGATGTATAAAATGATGTGTGATGTAGACAAAGAATATAAGAATTGTTTATTTCATTAGCAAAATACTAGAATCCCGAGGTAACCCAAAGAATGGATAAAATGATTTTTTAATTTTTTTTTTTTTTGGTTTTGCACAACTGGCCTGGTTGGTTTCAGAAAAGCTTTGGACCAATTCATGGAAGTAGCTGTTAACCTTGATGGCAGAAATATTTGCTCCCTTGTGCAACTGGTTGGCCACTGTGATAGCAGACTGCTGGACTAGATAGGCCATTGGTCCAGTCCAGTGGGACATTTCTAAGGCCCTTTCTGTACTGGGCCTAATTTTAAAGTGTATCTTGGAATAGGGATCTGCCATCCACATGCTAGGAGAGTCTACGGCAGTCCCTGGGAAGATGGAAGGTTCCTATTTGCAATATAATTTGGAAAAAGGTCTAGTGGAGAAAGGGCCTCATATAACTACTTTTTTACAGGAGAATTCTAAAGATACATAAATTAAACTTTCTCTTTTCCAAGGTCTTGTTCCTTTCCTGGAGGGCAACAAAAATTACTAGCAATGCATAGAATAATACAAAAAAATTAAAAAGTATATATATATTTTAAAAATCAGTGACTCTTTTATTCTTTTTTTGATCATCAAGTTAAGTACCATCAAAAAATAATTTGCTTTACCAACAAAGAAAGAAAAAAACTTACTCTGAGATAAACAATGAAGTCCTTGCAAACAAACAATTTTTGCCTGTTTATCACGAAGAGGAAGGCATGCTGTGATTGATGGTTATCGAGGAAAAGGGTCCGTTTAACAGCTCCTTTTACTTTTAATACATCTAACTGTAGTTCAGCTCTCATAGCTAAAATAATACAAGCAAAGGCACCACAAGAACTGTCAGTTTCTTTTTATCTTTCAGTTGTCTGTTGAACAAGCAATGGCTGGTGCAGAAGATGAACTAAACAGAAGTTTACTGTTGGGATTTGCAACAGTCAGTTTGTGTTTGAAAATTCAGTTGAGCCATTCACGTTCATGAATGTTCATATGGAATTGAACACATAGTTGTTCAAATATTGGGAAACCCAAATGAACTTAATAGGTATCCTACCCGTCAACACAAACAATTATATCAAACAATTTGTGTCTGCTCTGTTTTTGTCCTTGAAAGGGCCTTTTTTCAATGGAAAAAATTGCCATTTTTTGTTTACCAAAAAAATTTGGAATCAAACACAAATAACCCTTTTGTTCAATTAACTCATTTTGACATCAAACCAAACAAAAGGGTGTGCAGTTCAACGGGGAACTGAACACACAATTTCATTTGTGTGCATCCCTACTTTACTATTAGCTTTTTATCTGCCTAAACTGTGGCAAACTCAGCTAACCTCCGCATTGGATCAAAAGCCAATTTGTTCCAGTTTTACAGAGGTCAAAGTCTAACAGTGAAAGCTGTTCAGCACCTCGCCGTGACTCATATTCTGGTTTATAGAGCCAGACAGGGCAAGCATTCAGACACAATGCTAAATACTTTAAGAGAAAGATCTTTTTTTAAAAAAAATAAATAAACACAATTATACAAAACTTAAAAAGAAAAATTAATTACCTATTTTATCAGAAATACCTGGAGCTTCAAAAGCCATGCAGACGGTGACAGTAAAACTAGAGAGAAAATATAAAAAATAATGCACTTGGTGAAACACTGCAGATAAATATACACTTCCTCCTAGATTACAATATTGATTCTGCTGTCTCCATGAGCTTTTGTTCTCCATTCTTAAAAAGCCCAGGGACCCAAAGAAAAAACACTTCTATAACAGATTAGACATGTTTTACAGCTTCTTTATACTGATCCTTTTTCTACTGATGACATCTTCATCCTGGGACAGGTGGGGGTGGGTGAACCTGTGTAATGCTTATGAGAGCCCCTTGCTGGATTGTCTGCAGTTTGTGTGAATCCCACTCATCTCTTTGCTTGTGGGATTATGGTTTCTCCAGCAACCTTCCCCCTATCCCAAAGCTTACAATTCAACTCTTAAATGTCAGCTCTTTACAACCTTCACCAAACAATCAGTCTTGGCATACTAACAGGATTTTAATGGAAGTTCTTCACAGAGTCCACAAAAGTTTCTAGGATACAAATAGACTTGGCTATAATTTGTTACCATTCATGCTGTCACTAGTTGTTACACAAACTGCCCTAAGGTAGGGGGCTTGGAAACAGCCATTTAACTTTTTTTTCTTGACCACAATAAGGCCGTGTTTCAATCACACACTAAAGGCACCTTAAATAGGTCGTCTGGGTAGTTGGATTCCATTGGGAGTAATAGGAATTGGCATCAAGTAAGATGCCTTTGCGTCTAATGGAGACAGAGGACCTTTCTGCACTTACCTATAATAAGGTTGACACTCCCTCATGGTCCTCTTCATGGCATCTTCTGGCCACACATTACTGAGGATCAGAGAGGCCCTGACCACCATTGGCCTGCTATGTCCATGCAGGATAGAGCATAATTCAGATCAGGAGCCCCTGGATCTGGATTTTTTATGTCCTCAGCATGAAGAACTACTGGTCTACATGTTTGGCCTAGTTTGGATCACAGAGGCATGCAGAAGAAGAGTTGAAGAAGAAGTGTTGTCTTTTCTACCCCACTTTTCTCACCCATTGAAGGGGACTCAAAGTGGCTGACAAAGCTTTCTATTCTTCTCCCCACAACAGAACACCTGTGAGATAGGTGGGGCTGTGAGAGCTCAGAAGAGAGGTGTGAATAGCCAAGATTGCCCAGCTGGCTTCATGGGGGAGGGCGGAATCAAACCTAGTATTCCCAGATAAGAGTCCAGCTCCCTAACCACTAGACCAAACTGGCTTACATGCCTCAGTTTTCCAGACTACCAGGGGACACATTTTGCTGAAGTACCAAAGTGCACTGCCGAACGTGGCTCCCTGGAGGCTCTGAAGCTAGGAACTTTTCTTCCTAGGTGTCAGAGAACTCATAGGATAGTCCTGAAGCTTGTGTGTGTCAGGCCACACTTGCCATGATCCAGACCAAAGGACCTCTCTGGTACAGACCCACTGGGTGGGTCACGGAAAGGTAAGTGCAGAAAGGCCCATAGTAAGTGTTGATTAGATAATATTATTATATTTACAGTCTTGCTTCAAAAAGATTTTTTTTAAAAAAAAGACACAATTTTTTCCTGAGAGGTAGTAACTAAACCAAGGTGAAACAGTGTATTGCCTGGCTTAACCTCACCAATCTTATCCAACCACTATATATGCTGGCCCAGAATTACAGAAGGAATATTCTCCATTTATTGTACTTATGTCCTTACAAATATAGCTCATGCCGATACAGTTCTTCTCTCTTTCAAGTTCCAGTCATACACAGCATATAATTTAAATTGTACTTATCTATATAGCTCACTTCTGACATGTAAAGTTAGCCAAACAAATTAAAGTAGCTTTTTAGATACATCATTTGCAACCATAAACTGAAGAGCACTTTAGTGGTAATGTTTTGCCCTCACAGTTTGAAAAGATAAATTTTTAATCAGAATACTCTTAAAAAGCCTATCGTGGATAACCGCAGATGGTTGGATGGTTAAATCATTACAACAAAGCCTATCCTGGAAGAAAAAGTATAATTTCCTGCTAATCAGTATTTATGGAAATCCATTATTTTTGACTTGGTCCTGATGACAAGCTAATCCATATGCTCTGAGCTAAAACCTGGGAGGGAGAAATTAAACACAAGCCTTTAAACAAAGTAAACATCACAGAAAAATGTTCTGTGATCTAAAACTTGAAAGTCTTCCTTGGAACTTCTACTGACATTTATAAAATTTGCTCTTTAAAAAGCACTACAGATTGGCAGAGAATTTGCATATACTTAATAGTGTGCTTCCACATGCTTTCAAAAAAAATGGCAAGGAGGTAGATTTTCAGAGCAGTGTGTGCATGTTTGTGCATGAAAGTCACATCTGTACAGCGTTTTAGATAGGAAAATTCACAGTGCCAAAAGGGTGCATTGGGGCACATAAAAAAACTTTCTTTCTCTCACTGGCAGGCCCTCCCTTTGTGAGAGGGGCCTACTGCTCTTCTAAGTGGCCTGTATTTCCTGGTGAGGGCGGAGTCTCATGAGATTTCACCCAAATGCTAGGAAGAACTAAAATCTGAAGCCAATGCTAGGTAAACCACAGTTTTTAAATGGAGAGCAGAGCTTTCTAAAAGCTGTGTGGCTCTGTGACACCAGCTCCGAAACCCCTGCAAAGTATATATCCTGTCTGGATGCACCCATAGATATTATTATGGAGGCAATAAGCATGAGCTTTGGGTTTGGGGTGGGGACAGAAGGGCCTGACATGCTGTGGTCCATGGGGTCGCAAAGAAACGGAGATGACTAAAGAACAGAACAACAGGAGAGTTCCAGGCCATGGGCAGCTGTCCATGGTCCTGGTAACTGAAAGATGAGCTTTGGATCCTAATGCAACCTGCCTAGAAGAGTCTTAGCCTGCTAACATACATGTCTGAATGCCCAGTAAAAGGGTATACTGGGCTGTTTCAAGAAACTATAGTTAAGATTAACTGCATAATGACTGAACATGATTAAATGAAAACAGAAGCAAAAGCTTCCTGAGCGAATAAGACTGTACACAAACCTGTGCTTTCAACACAGAATGATAAATCTTGGCTTATGATGATGTTGAGGCGGAGATGTTAATCTTTGTGACTCTATTTTCTAGTTCATGACTGTTGCTTCTTCAACATTACCACCCAAAGCCACTCCAAAGCTTCCTGTCTCTTTGTCTTAGGCACTTCTACATACAATTACTGAGTAGTATCACTAACTCTACCCATCTAAGAACTTTAATATTACAATGTCATGTTTGCAAAAGTCTTCAACTTAGTCATCACTCCCATAAAAAATAAATCCATATTTGTCTTACATTGTCTTTTGTGATTTAGGCTTTCCCAACAGCTCCACAATGCAAAAACAAAATCTGATCCTAGTTGAAGGTATTTTAAAAAGATAGCAAAAAGTCAAATCTGTCCTGGAACTTTAATGATTTATAAACATGAAAAATTTAATATAATTCTGTAGAATTGTGTAGTGTGGTAGAATAAAGGAATAGCAAACTTATTGAGACCCTGCTCCCATCATTTTGCAATATGGCTAATCTTGAATAATATCCTTAAGTACAAAGTTTAGATGATTTGGATGATAAATAGTCTGAACTTCACAATGGCAATATATGATCTGAATAGCGATGGAGGCAAAGTTTCTAAGTAGATTATCCAAACTTTCCCTACTTTGACCTTTTTAGGTGATTGCAGATTGATGGAATTCTTGTTTTTAGGTACCATCAAGTTGTGACTAACCCCTGATTGACTGCACGGCCATCTCCATGGGCACCTCTATGCAGTTTTCTTGGCAGAGATTCAGAAGTGGATTTGCCATTGACTAGGTGAAGAAGCTGGGCCTCAAATCTACAACCCTTGGCTCTTCAGGCAGTTTGCTGTATCACTAGGCTACAGCCATGCCCAATAAATGGTCATTACATTTATCAATAAATGATACTGAAAAGCCATTGTTGGGCAAAGTTCATCGATTTGGGTCATTTTGTGAAAAAAGGTATTGCATGGAGGAGGTTTTTCTAAAGAATCTTCAGAGTTCCCTGGCTTGTATGATTTGTGCAGAGGTTTTACTAAAAACACCTGATGAAACAGGGCCTAGACAGCACAACATCTGAGCATAAAGTACAGAGAATGAAGGAGTCATAGAAGAATTCCTCAGTGAATAACTGTACAAGCATGTACATCATTTTCAAATGATGGATGAATTCCTACTAATTTTTCACTGAACAAGCAAATTCTTGTTTATAAGGGTCTGTAACAGCAGTGTAATTAAATCGTGTTGTATACTGTGTATAGCAAAAGTATTCAAATCTGTCTATTATCTCAAAATAAAGATATAAGGGCAAAAAAGGCAAGCACATGCAAAATGTATAAAACTTTTGTTTAGCCGGATCTCAAGTAAAAAAAAAGCTACTCAGTTCCACTTCCTTCAAATTTTAACACATTTTGGGACATACTTGGTTTTAAGTAAAGTATTACACAGTTTTCTCAATACTAAAAGACATTTCCCATATGACTGAAAAAATGTTTTCTTATAATGGATAGTGTATGGTAATCCAAATCTTTAGACTTCCTGAGCCTTTTTTTTAGGATGATATAATTTAATTCATTTTACTCTAGAATGTCAATCAAGGGGCATTTTGCACAAGTTGAACAGCTGGCTAAGAGATACAGAAATGTGTCCCATGGGGAAGTGGAAATATTTCTCTGCTGGAGTTTTCTTAATAATGGTTTGCATATGTACAACATGAGGTTATAACAACTACAGAGAAAAAAAAATCACAGCATGGAAAACTAACAACTCTCTTCAATCATGTTTAAGACTGAATTATTATTATTATTTTTCAAAATAGCAAGAGTAAAATCTTCTGGGAAGCATAATTTATAATATAACGGTCAGAACCATATCTATCTATCTACTTTGACAGGTATATAAAACATACACACACATAAAAGAAAACATCCACAAGCAGGCAGTTCTTTTCTGATAGAAGGTTTCCAGGAAGGTGGAAAAATGAAAGTGTTCAGGTGATTTCAAGCCTTCTCTGCCTTCCTTGAGTATGTAGGTGAATAAATGATACTGAAAGAGGAAAACGATGGTACTGTTTCAACATGTAATAGAAAAGAAGTCATTTTGACTTCCTGTACTAAATTCCTAAATCTTAAAAAAAAATAATAATCAGGCACTGTAGGGAATACAGTACTACTCCAGTAATTTGCTAATTTTCTTCTTGCATTAGGATGTTTATTCCCTCTTTCTGTTTTAAACTTTGATCTGCTTTCAAAAAATGTGACCTCTCACTTGACTGCTTGAAATGGAATATTTCTCTCTGTAACCACATAGGACCTTTCTGCTGTCAAAGGCTCTGGTCTGAATATGTGGGTCTTGACCAGCAGGGCCTACTGAGCCAGATCAAGGCATACTGCGGTTCAAACCAGCCCCACGCCAATCTTGAAGCTCGTATGAGCTTCAGAGCTGACCTCTGAGGGCTTTGGGCGGTAGGAGCCCTCTGACGACCCACTTCAGTATTGTAATATGATGCACTGCTGAAATGGGACCCATGTTAGTCTGGAAAATGGAGATGCGCTGTTTGTTTGCTGCCAGACCCGTTTGAAAATATCTACTGGCAATCCAGATCAAGGGCTCCTTGATCTGAATTACATTCTGTCCTAAGAGGATGGTGGTGGAGGGCCTCCCTTGGACCAGCTCAAGGGTAAACTAAAAAAACTCATAACTCTGATACTATGGCCAAGGATGCTTATGGTTGCAGTGGCTGCACATTTAGAATGTAGAAGTGGTTTGGCTGTGGATCTTCCTTTGCCTGAATGCACAGGGTTCAGCAAACAGAACAGTCTCTTTCAGTCCTTTCTACTGATATCTACCTACTGCTTGGGCAGCTGGGCTCATGCTTGCAATCCACCCTCAGATTGCTTTTTCATATATGAGTAGAGAGTCCAGAATATATTTCAGGATATTCTGGTGGCATCCTGCAACCATGAGCCATGCATGTGGACCAGAGGGAATGAAGCTGATACCATTTCATTGTCAACCCCATGAGCCGATGCGGCCTACGCCTTTTGCATAAGGCACTGGTGAAGCACAGGTGTCCCCAGCTTCTATGTCAACACACAGAACTTTGAGAAAGTTAGATGCAAAACTGTTGCATGAAAAAGAATTGAATTTAAATTCAATCAAAAATTGTCTTTTTTTTTTGCTTCTTTCAACTAATACTGGGAAAGGAAGGGAAGAAGGGAAGGGAAGAGAGATAGTCATAGCATTCAAACTTTGGGTGATTCCACACTGGCTAGTATATTGGACCAACATGCATGTGAGGAGACTCCCTTTTACACGCTGATGTCGTCTAATGGCTCGGGGCCTCACTTAGACTGCACTAGCCTGTGGAAGAGAGGTGCCTTTGTCTAATGCTTGAAAAGTGAGGAGTAAGTGTTCTGAATTCCCAAATTAGCTACTTTTGTTTTCATGAGTTCAAAGTATTTTCAAAGGAAGCAGCTTGTGCATAAACATGTGCATCTGTAGACTCTGGTGTAGTGTACAATGCACCCATTCCATGATCCTTGTCAGGGCTTCAAAAGCTTCAGATAGCAAAACAATCCATTTCAGTTTTATTAGAGCCTTCTCTGCTATGGAGAAGAGGACAGGGATGGAATATGAGGTAGTATTTTCAGCATAAGCATGTATAAAACCCACAACATAGACCCTCCAAAATTTATTACTGGTTTTTGGCTACAGGCTAAGGATGGGAAAAGTTCAACTGAAACAAAAATGCCTCCTGTTAGCAAATACGAAAACTTTGACTGAATATTCATATCTGCCATATCTTGGTTGTGAAAAAGGGTTTTTTTAATGGGGAAAAAAGTTTTGAAAACTTTGCGAAAACGTTTTTACATGAATGCAAAAGCCTGAATGTTCAATTTAGTGAATCTGTGATGAAACAAATTTTCAGATGTCCAATTTGATAGCAAAACAAACATGATTTTTGTGTGTGCAAAAGACATCACTAGTCCTGGCACAGTCATGTGGGGGAAGGGGTTCCATATACACCTCCCCTCCCCCTCATGCTTTTCCACAAATGCTACCTGTGAAGGAAAACGTCAGACATACATGGGCACACGCTGCTGTGCCTGAAGAACTCTGGATCAGGTGACAAACCTCAAAACCTCAATTTTGCTATCACCAGAACTTACCAAGCCACCAAAGTCACAGAGCCAGGAAGCTGACAGGTTTTATTCTCAGGATTTATAATCACAGGGCTGAGCAAGAGCTGGGCCTTGGCTGTCACAACCGGTCTTGCTCTGCAGGGAAGAGAAACAAAGGCCCAATGTGTAGGAAAGGAATGGGCTACAACAGCAGAAAGGAAGGGGAATATTTAGTTACTGTGGATATTAATGACATGTGGGAATACAGAAAGCGTGAGTCACACTTCCTGTATTAATGCATAATGTAAACAAACTCCTGGGAAGAGGTGTGTATACAGTATCCATACTAGAGGATTTTTTTTCACAGGGATGATAAGAAAGCCCTCGGCTGGAAGCTAATGGCTGATTCCTATTTCCTGTATTTGTACATCTGATTAAAAATCTCTTCTACCTGGGTTAATAACAATCACCTAAAACATCTACAGAAACAGAGGGCCTATTGTGTGGATAGGTTTGATATTATTAGAGGAGCTTCTATCCAACAAGGCTGAATGCCAAAACTTTAGTCATATTATATAACCCTAATACTGTACTATATCAAAACAATTACAGTTTTGGGAAACAAGTGAAATAATTGGCTTAAGCATAAAAAATATATTAATGTAGCTTACATTCAGTGCAGGTACAGAGAAAGTTCCTAAGAATATTTCTTAACAAGACAGCCTTAGAAAGCCTTTCAGAAGATCGGAAGGTTTGGCTGAGGGAAGTTTCTTCTTTAGGAACATACTCCAGAAGAGAGAAGCTAACACAGTTAAGATCCTGTTCAATTTCAACATTGATTAATTTTTATAGTAAATACGTCCTTTGCCTATGGTTTCCAAATGATTTTGGAACAATTATGAGTAGCTTTGAAATTCAAGGCTGTGTTAAGGATGAAATTGCTTGCCTCCAGGCCAATCTGCATGCTAATGTGGATGCAGTACAAGGTATTTACAGCAATGTGCTTCATGTTATGGGATAACTTTCAATTTTTGAGGCCTCCTGACATGTTTGGCCTATAATGTGCTCATTTGACCCCTGCCAATCTCGGCTTATGATGTGAAGGATTGGGGGTGCCATCTGCCTCGAAAGAGGCAATACTTTTTCCATTCGTTCTTAGACTTAGAGGGATATTACAACTCCTTTCCTATACCCCCACCTCCCTTTGCCCAAGATCTTGGAACATGTGATGGTTTTCTGCAGGAGCAAGTGCTCTTGGGGAAAAAAGTTATTATCTTGGCCAATTTTAGTCTGGGTTCAGTCCTGGCCTGAGGACAGAATCAGTTGCCCTGATAGATAACATCCTGAGGGAGAGAGCCAGAGGAAGCGTAACTCTGTTGCTTATTTGCTCTCTCAGCAGCTTTTGATACTGTTGGCTACATGATCCTTAAAGATCTGTGGGTTGGGAACTGGAACGAATTTTAGTTCTCTGAGGAAAAAGGAGAGGAAGAAAGAACAGCAGCAAACTTACCTATAAACAACTACTTTTCCAGCTCCGAATGCACCCACAATTAAATCTGAAAATCATAAAAAATGTTCAGAATATGACTTCCAGGCTAAAATATTTATACTGAAAAAGTATAACAGGAAATAACACAAGTTCATAAGGGAAGGGAGGGACATTCACAGAAGTTTTCATAATTTCAAACTCAAATTGCCCTTCATCTTTCTACACTCTTCTTGAGCAAACATTTTGAGGGCTCTACAAACAAATCATTGTTAAATCTTTTTTGCTCTTTCCATACTCGTTTATTATCCAGGAACAAGTAGCTTTCTAGTACGCCTTAAATTGGTGAGAAAAGCAGGGTAGAAAAGCCAACTCTTCTTCCTGTGAGCCACTTTGGTCTAGCGGTTAGGGAGCCGGACTTTTATCTGGGAATACCAGGTTTGATTCCGCCCTCCCCCATGGAGCCAGCTGGGTGACCCTGGGCTAGTCACAGCTCTCTTCTGAGCTCTCACAGCCCCACCTACCTCACAGGGTATCTGTTGTGGGGAGAAGAACAGAAAGCTTTGTCAGCTGCTTTGAGTCCCCTTTAATGGGTGAGAAAAGTGGGGTAGAAAAGCCAACTCTTCTTCTTCTTCCTTGAGGCATTTCTGAGGCTTCTCGTTTGTTATGTGTGAATACAGCCACAGAATGCTGATTTATTGGAGGGAGAAATGTTTTTTGTAAAAAAGAAAAAAAGAAGAAGTGGAGTATGCTGGAGGAGGACATGGCTGATTAACCAAAGAGATATACTCCACAATTCTGTTGTATGTTCTACCTGTTGTACTTAATTCAAATGTACTATCACTTGGGAATATGTATAGTCCAACTCAACTTCACTGAAATCAATTGAATACTTCCCATTTGCTTTCCCAGCTAAAGGATAGTCTGATGTGTTCAAATGCCAAAAACATTAATGAATTTTATAAACATTTTGAATTCTGCAAAAGAAAATAATCAAAATCAAGTGTTCAAGTATTTATATTATCTGAAGTTTGGCAGTGCTGTTATGCTAAAAATAGAGAACACTTTAGTAATCACATATGTATTTCTTCCAAGAAAATGCCACAATACCATTCACTAGCTGAAAGCAAAATGTTTGGAAGAGAATTTTTAAAGCAAAATAAGAGATAATATCTCAGACTTGGTGTTTTGCTCCTTTTGTAAATGAAAACTTGCAAAAAAGGGAGGAAAAGATCCATGAATATGAAATTATTTCATTCACTAGGGATTTGACTTGCATTTTTTAAAAGGAGGTGAAATCTCTGTGGCCTTAACTTAAGGAAACAGCTGACTATAAATTGTGACGATGACACAGCTTAAAGTTCACAATAGACTTGATATTCCAACTCTGAACTCCATGCATATATATCTGCCGTCTAGAGTGAATAATTATCATCTATTCACCTTACAGATATAAAAGCATGCCCCCCAATGTCCACAGAAAAATGACAGTATATTTAGGAAGTAAAAAGAAATAAGAATGGTCAATTTTTTCTCCTATTTTTTGTTTTCAAAGATCACAAGACCAGTCGTGGATGGTTGAGAGAAGAGGAATTTTGTCTCCCTCTGTGACCTCCGTTTGTTGGCACAAGGTCACAACATAACCATGTGCACATCAGCACATATATCACTTTAGTATGCACAAGCTGTAGAAAGATTACCATGTGAAAAGGAGTACAGAAACCAGATAATTTTAAAAGCTGTGCAGAAGAGAGAATTTAAGCAGATGCTGTGGGTGTGTCCAGACACAGAGTGGAGCTTCACAGCCACTGCAGAGCCTATGGTCATGTGATTGGTCACATGACCAATGATGAGCAGTGGTGGTGGCACAACAGCAGGAAAAGTGTGAGTTACTAGCAGCTTTTTACTTTGCACTTTCCCTCATGTAGAGGGAGGAAAATGTGGAGTATCATGCATCCCACCTGGATGATGGGACGTGGGCCCGCAGGCGCTCTGCCATCCCTGCACAGTTTTCCCTCATCCTGTCAGGATAATGGGAAGCGGCTGCACAGGGGAGGTGGAGCTTATGTCTGGAGGCACCTGTTTGTGTCACAAGCAGTACTTGCTTATATTCCCTCCTCTATACAGCTGTTAAAAGTTACAGGATCTCTTTTTCATAGAGTGACCCTAACCTGTGGGAGCAACTATACTGTAGCTCAGTGATGATGCAAGCAGCCTGGAAAGAAGGTTGTTGGTTTGATCCTCAGCCTCTCCCCAGCTGTAGGCAATGGCAAAACACTTCTGTATCTTTACTGAGAAAACTGCACACTGGTGTCCATGGAGACACCCATTCAGTCAATGAGGACTCAGCTACAACTTGATAGTAGCTAACAATATCCCAGCTGCCACTAACCTACAACTCACACCAGTCCAATGAGCATAGCTACTGGAAGGAAAGATGTGGGTTGTAATGCAGTAGTATCTGGAGATATAAGTAGTAGCCATGGTAAACAGGCATGCAACATTTAATCCATTTGCCATGACTGATTTTGGAGGTGATTTGATACAGAACATGTTAGCTAAAGTGGCTTGCATCAGTTATAAGGACTTTATACTAAAATGATGATCACCACCATTTTATTTTAGGATCTGTAAGTTCCTGTTGACCTCTACTCAATACAACTTAACTAGGTCATATATGGTGATAATGAATTAATATATCTGTTTTATACTACAGAATGACTAGTTATGTTGTTGTTGAAGTTAGCATTGTTCTAACATTCATACATCTACCCTTCAGTATAAGCACATGGTACAGGTGGCTATTTATCTAGTATGTTCTTACAATGCAGATTCCGGCCTCCTTTGTACCTCTGCTACTTTGCTATGTGGCAGAGACGCTCTGCAAAGTTTTGGATGACAAGGCAAGCAAACACAGTGGTCTAACTTCTCCAGTAATGGCTACTGTTTATTTATGGGTCAAAATGATAAAAGGCAATCTGAGCAACCAGTCCCATCTCAGAAGGCAGAGCAATGGATCAGTGAGGACTCCAAAGTTGGATTAATGGCCCATTCATCCTTACAGTTTCTATTGTGCCATTGCTTGGCACTGGAGGCAAAGTGCACATAGAGAACACCCAGTACAGTGTGTTGCTTAAGAAAAATTGACACACACAGGACATACAGCATCAATATCTAGCTGTGTGTTGACTGGTTAGTAATGTCCCAGGCACACTTCTGAGGGCCTATCTGACTCTCAAGCCACACTGGATTTCATATTGCCATTCTAAAAAATATAAGGATGGCCTTGAGACATAGGTACAGGTTGCCAGTAAAGCCACACTATAGTATAAGAAAGAGGATAAGTATAAATATATCCTGTGTTTTAGATTATCTGTCTCAGTCCAAGAGCTCATGGGTCATTTCCACATTGGTGGAGGATGAAGCATTTCATCTGGAACCACTCTAAGAACAGTCAAGCTGTACTTGGGTGGCCTGTACTGGAGCAGGCCACACATTACCCTAGGCCATTCCATGCTAGAAGGCTTTGATGGAACCCTAGGGAGTTCCACTTTTTTTCCAATGCAATTTGGTGTGCTGCCAAAATGGCCCCTTCAGCTAAACTAGAGGTGTGGACTGATCTAGTGGTCCATAAGTGCTGTTAAAACAGGTCTAATAATAACCTGATCTAGGCAGCCATTTTGGTTACCTAGACCAAGCTGTGCTGTGCAGCAGCATACCAAGGGGTGGGTTCTCTCTAGTCTGCACCAGAGTACATAAGAGAAAAAGGGCCATACCCATGGGTAAGTGTGGAAAGGCCCATGTATTGTGCCTCCTGTCTCTCTCAGTCTATAACAGTCATGTCACACTTGGAACTCTCACAAATATATCAAAACATATTGCAGTTCTAGAAATCAAAGTAATTTGACATTTACAAAAAAATCCCAAGTGGTCAGCGGAAGGAGGTAAATCAACTGTCAACTCTTGAATCTACCGTCAGCCACAAAACAAAGCAACCACTTGCTTAATTTTCTCTCTGTTTCTTCATCTTCCTACCCTGACACTCCTTAAACACATCTCCAGCATTGGTTTTTAAAATACATATATCATAACTTGGTTTAAATGTGGTAGACGAAATATCTCTGACACCTAGCTTACAATTTTCCAAATACTTTAAAGCCTGCAAAATCCCTGCTACTACAAAACTAGATAGGTTTCTTCCTGCTGTAGAACTTGATGGGCTTCCCAGATGAAAATTCAAAGAATAGGGTTTTAAAATGAGTAGACAGGATTGTTAAGGAATTGTTTCCTAGGCCATTATGGTTGCCTTGTTAAAATATTGCTAGAGTTGACAGCTTACCATACAAACATCAATCTAAAATTAAATCCATATTTGACCTAAACTTAAACTGTGGCACAAAGCCACATGGAATAGACTAGAAGCTCTCAGTGCTCGTGGTCTTTTGGCACAAGAGGAATTCTGAAAGAGAGTTGTGGATCCCTGCATCAAAATGACTGCAACAGAATACAGAAAAGACTGTAAATGTTGGATCAAAAATTGAGCCCTTTGCCAGCGCTCAGTACAGAAGGAAAGTCATGCAGTCAGAGCATATTTGAAGCTTATATACAGAAGCAAGAGAGAGAAAAACCCTCCTGGCAAGCCATTAAGTTGCCATTCCCTGAGTTTGGCCATCCTAGAGTTCCTACTTCCTACGGGCTCCCAAGCAACCTACGAATAAGTCTCTTCAAAGAACTCTTGAGGGTGTTTCTTACCCCCCTGAGGTATGGAGGGCACAGAGGTAACTGGAGGGCCATAGCCCTGCTGGAATTGCTGTGCATCAAAGCCCATCTTGGCAGGGTCCCCACCATTAAGCAGATGATCTACTCACAGCAGGATGCTGGGAGATGTAGCAAAGCATCTGGCATTTGCTAGCTACTTTGGTTGTTGTCATGGCAGCTCCCAGCCTCCTGCCCCTTTGAAGGGGTATGAGGATGCAGCCAGAGTGTGTGAAAGAGGACGTGAAATTCTTTGAGCAAGAGAAGGAGAAAATGCCGCTGCAGGCACATGAATGGACATGGACATGTTTAGTTATTTATACCCCACCCAATACCTGAAAGTCTCAGGGTAGGTTACAACAACAAAAACTAAATTTAAAATGAACCCACTAAATGCAATAACAACACATTAAAGTGGGGAGGGGAAGCTGTTTCCTTACCAAAGGGCAAGTTAAATAGGTACACCTTCATATAGGGTGTTTTTCCACTGCTCTAGAAGTACCCATTAAGTACCCATTAATGGGTACTTAATGGGTACTTCTAGTGACAGTGGAAAAACACCCATAGAGAAGGTGTCTGGTACATCCATAGTCTGGGGTTACCACCAAGGCGGCTGTATCCCAGGTCCCCATCCCCCATCCCTTTAACTACTGAAGGTGGGGGTACAACCAAGAGATCCTCACCAGTAGATCTTAATGCACAGCAGATCAATATTGGAGAAGGCGTTCCTTTAGATATTGAGGGTCCACGTTATTTGAGGTATTATAGGTTAAAGTTAGCACCTTGCATTGTGGTCAGTAGCAAACTGACCTCTAGTGCAGTTCTTTTAAGACCTGTGTGATCTACTTAAAACCAGCAGACTAGCTGCTTCAGCTTC
Organism: Aspidoscelis tigris stejnegeri; assembly: GCA_023333525.1. Classification (NCBI taxonomy): domain Eukaryota; kingdom Metazoa; phylum Chordata; class Lepidosauria; order Squamata; family Teiidae; genus Aspidoscelis; species Aspidoscelis tigris. The sequence goes on from JALMGA010000008.1 coordinate 48,291,671, forward strand.
TGAACTATCTTCAAGGGCAGTCCCAGATACAGTAGAACAGTCCTGGGATGGTGGAGGCATGCCTGCTGCAGCTCCTCCTCAGGACAGCCTGAACGAAGTAGGTGTAAATGGCCCATAGTAATAAAATCCAGCATCTGGGACTCAATAAGCAATATGACACAAAAGAAAGAAAGAAAATCCAAGTTAGGCAGTGAAAAACTATGTTTAGATTTATCCTATACTGTATACTCCTTCTAAAAAAAAGTATCAAAATGTGAAGTCTTATAAGTCAATATTTAACAAAAAATACTAACAATATAGTTAGTATTATTATGTATAGTATAGCGTAATCTATAGTAATATCTATATTAAGATCTGTAGGGGAAACCCATTGGGTTCATTAGGGGGTTTTCTCGTGAGAATGCCACCAGAATTGCTCCACAACCATTTGGAGCTAACAGTTCCCTGCTTCATTTCGCTCAAGAGGCCAAATGGGTTCTGCAAGCAAAATAAACAGAATAGGCCACTGCAAGCACTGGAAATCCTGTACTCACTTCAGAGTGACCTGACCCCAGCCTGGGGGTGGCAGCAGAGGTTTGAAGCTGTTTTGGGTTGGTGGGACATTTAAACCTTGCACCTTGGGGGAGAGATCCTTGGTCACCCCCATGGTAATGTGTAAATGCAATTGGGATATGCATGAATATTCGTAATATTTGTTATTCGTACAAATTTGTATCAATGCAGACATTCACATACGAATGGAATGTTACAACATTCACACAATAACATTCATATTAATACAAATGTTTTGGAACATTTGGATGAACAGTTTGGACATTCATTAAACAGGATACACATCGGATATGCATACGAACGGATATGTATCCAATACGAACAGATATGTATCCAATACAAATGTATCCAACATGAACAGATACATATCCAGCACAAACAGATATGTATTCAGTACAGGTGGATAAATATCTAAATCAAATGGAAATGTATCCGATACAAATGGATATGTATCCGATATGAATGGATATGTATCCGTTCTTATTGGATATATTCATTACACATCAAATGCCAAAAAAAACCCATTCATGCACATCCCTAAAATGCAACCTAGCCCTTAAGTCTAAGAAAGGCCAACAAAAGGTGGCAGAACACTTAAAACAGTCTCAGACACAAACTATCCAAAAGCATTAGTAGGTTAATGTAGCAAATTGGCAAGGACATTTGAAAATGTTCATCTAGCACTGTCCCATTCATTAGGATAGGGCTTATGGCAGCCAAACAATCTAAAGCTTCAACCACAGCAGTTCTACTGTGCGGGTTACATTACAAATGCTGAAAGCTTTCTGCAAATCCTGACAAAGACAAACTCTGCTGGATCCCAGAGGAGGAGGGAAGATGGAGAAAATCAAATTAAAACGATGTTGCACATTCAGACTACAGATGGTGTTGGAACTCTGCTCCAAACTGGCTAAGTTCCACCTCAGAAATAAAGAGTGAAAGCTCATATAGTGAAGCTGTGTTGATAAATACCAGATGACATCAGTAAAATATCAATCGTTAAGGGAAAACATTCAAAGCCCAGCTAATTACACAAGAGCAGGACAAGTTAGCAATGAAGAAATATTCACAACTAGAAGAACCACTCTCCCTTCTCTTTCTTTTTTTCCTGTCTCTGCTGCAGGAAGAATCCATTGATGGGGCATTACAATACACCCATTGTCACAGATGAACCATTTCCTGATGGGATTCGAGTCTTCTCCCATATCGACCTGCCCATGGCATGTACTGAGATCTCAAAGAGAGGGACTTGTTGCAGTTCCTCTTAGAGGTACAAGGAGCAGGGTCATGCAAGAGGGCCTTTTCTGTGGTGGCTCCCAGAAGTTGTAAAGAAATCCTTTACCAGGTGCCTACTGTTGTTGTTTTAATATATGTTTGATTTTAAATGTTGTTATCCGCCTGGTTAAAACATCTCTTTACCCAGGACTCTGATGTTTAGCTTCCAATGAGTGTTGGCCTGCCAGGGAGGGAGGGAAGGAAGGCAGGAGGGTTATGTTTTAGGTATATGCTATATATTCTGTATTTTTATTGTTGTGATCTGCTCTGGGACCTTTGGGTGAAGGGTGGGATATAAAATAAAAATAAATACAGCAGTAGATCATTTGACACAGACCTTATGAAATCCAACAGATTATTGGACATCCTAGAGGGTTTTCTAGCTGGACTGTCTTGCACTCTTGCTATAGCTCTAGTTCAGCTTTTGAACCACCATATAGGAAGAACATCATAACCCCCACGTGTGACCTTGACAACTCTGTGTCATACAATGCGACTAAAGCCAATGCAGCAGGGAGGCTGCCACCTGGAGTTCAAGAAGCAGAAGTCATGCTAAGAATCTGAATGAGCACAGGTAAGGGCACATTTATGTGTCTACAGCTTAGTGGAGAAGAGGAAGGACTTCTCTGGGAACCTCTAAACATGAAAAATGCCAGTAATTGGTTGTACAGAAGCCAGGGCTGGCAGACACTCTTGGTGTCATGGCAGACCTCTGCCAGCCTATCTCTCTGAAAGATCAGATTTAAGATCTTAAAAGGCTGGTATTTTCTGTGCCCGCACAATCTGTATTTGGAGTGGTTGCTTTGCATTGGCACAGGGATGGATCAACCATCCAGAAAATGCCCCGTGGGACAGTCTGACAGCGTCTTTTGGGTTGCTGCGGGAAAATGCTGGTGTTTCTGAGAAAAGCTGCCTAGAGAATCCCTCTGTTATCCCTGAATTTCCCCATGCTGTCTGGAGAATCACTCTGGTGTCATTGAATTATCAAGTAATCGTTCAGGAGGCTCTTTTCAGATGGCAATATGATTGGCAATGCTATTTCAGCATGGATTCAGGACCAGCTGTGGTAATAATACTGCTGGGATTACCCTCATTTTATGATTCTCAGGTGACAGTGGTGGATCAGAATGATTACCCCCATCTCTGACTGCTGACGGTGAGGTACTTCTGGCCAAACACACATCACACCAATCTGCACTGGAAGCCCAATTCGAGAAGCAGACATTGATATATGGAGTCCTAAGTAACAGGGCCTTCGGATATCTGGTGCATCTGCGTCAACGATCACAGGTGAGTTTATACACGAGAGTTTCTTCTCATGCCCCTCAGGCATTGGAAACACCTTTCCTTTAGACACACACAGTGTACCTCCGTCACCTCCCAGCTTAGGAAACACTGAACTCTTAGCTTATTCTGCTAACTGTAATGCTATACCACTTGTAGTTTGCTCATGGCAGGCTGATACTTGCATTCAATTTAAATCCACATCTGGACAAGTCATCCTGAAGCATCACTTTATATACTGCAGCCACAAACTGAAAGGAATCTACTCCTTCGTATATGTTAGTCGTCTAACAAATCTTCTTGCTTGAGTTATTAATATGTCACAGGCTTCAAAAAAGTCAGAAGAGAACCATCCGAGGTGTAGAGGAACAACTTGATTCAGATTTATGACCTTGAGGAAAAGGGTTAATAATTTCCCCTCCCTTTGGTTTGTAACAATTCAGGTGTTTTATGTTAATGCCTCTGGTTCAGTCCTTCCTGCATTTCTGATGACTTCACACAGCAGGAAAGGGAGTATTTTCTGTGTCCAACTCCAAATTCTCAAGGAAGCAAAGCTAGAACTTTATACAAGAGTTAAGCCTATTTTCTGTTTTGACCTCTGGTTTCCAAAAAGAACAGTTTAGGAATGATGCATTTTCCAGAAAAAGAGATGAAGCTGACTCTCCAGGGGAAGAATTTTACCTGGGTAATCATTCTTGTCTATGTCGGAGTCTCCTCTTAGCGTGAAGCCAAACCCCGCAGGCATTGATTTGGAGGCCCACATACCACTGAGAACCTGTGAAGGGTTAGGATTTAACCCGTTACTGGCTCCATTGTAAATAAATACTTTTCCTTCTCTGTCTTGTCCTGCGAATGGAGCACCTATCGCAATATCTGCAAAAAACCCAGAAAAGATGACAAGGTCTCAAAGGTGGTCAGTCAGTCATCTCACAGAAGGAAAGATCAGAGTGCCCTGGAGTTATTTAAGAACACTTTTCATCCATGACCCTTCTCTTTAGGGAAGGGATCTCAGGGAGAGGCATATATTAACCCTAAATCATTCCTTAGCATCGTCAGCAAAACAGCAAGTAACAAATGTCCAAATAACCATCATGTAAGATGTGTCCACACCTAAGTTTTAATCCAGTTTCAGTTTATTTTCAGATTGTGAATACATATCAGCAAAATGGCAAACTCTTTTCTTTCAGCATTATCTGACTCAGAAAATACAACTTTGGGTTAGATAATGTTGGAGGAAAATGACTTTTCACTTTACTGATGTGTTCTTCCACTCTGAAGGTGGACTGATGGTGGATTAAAACTTAGGTGAAGAGAAAAGTCTGGCCTATCTGCACAGCCAACACATAAGCTTCATCCAGACAGAACTCCCTTATTCCGCATTATGTGGATAATCCAGGAAGAAAGCACATCCAGACATAGTTTATTATGGATTGCTCAAATAATGCAGAATAAGTAAGTGATATCTGGATAGTGCTTAGCAATATTATAACCACTGCTTATTTCAAGAAGCAATATTTTGCATTAAGAATAAAATTAATAAAGCTGGGTTACTGGTGAGGGTTGGCTGGGAACTGCTTTGACAGAGTGCAATGGAACCTGGTGGATTCCCCAGCCTGCAATCAGCAATGACCCGCCCCAAGCAGTAATGGCCTGCTCCAACCAGAGGCCTTTTTGCATTATGGACTCTAGTCAATAATTAGTGCACTTCTGGGGAACAGCATATGCACATTGAGTAGGCTGTTACAGCCTCCAAGTGTGCCCACCCTCACCAGAAGTGCATTAATCATTGATTAGGTGTGGAGCACGAAATCCAACATTACCCAATTACTTATCTGAAGTGTCCAGCAGCGCAACCATTCACTCTTGCTAGTGCTTCAGGGTCGTTAGAGGTCCCATGGAAGTGCACTGGGACCTTGGACAACCGTAGATGCGACTGAGACTGCGCAGAGCATCAGCATTGTCAAGGTGACGGCATTGACACACATGCAGTTGCGGAGGTGCCACTGCCAAAATGGTGGCAGCCAGAGGAGGACCGGGCCCCAGGATTGAGTAAGGTGAGTATCCAATCCTGGGGGAGGAAATGAGTAAAGTTGACTAGTGTTCAAATGCGAGCACTAGTCAACGCTGAGTCATCACACTCCTTTCCTGTCAAGTGGACATGAAGGGTAATTCAAAATGCCTCAAGATACCTCAGCCTTCTTGGATGTTATGCAGTCTTGCCTCATTGCTGGGCCCTGCTACCTTGGCTATTTCACAAGGCCTTTGGACACGTGGGGAAGGCAGACCGGCCAGAAGGACCTCATTTCTCTGGGCCCAGGCTTCTGGTGTAGAGTCCTGCTCTACCAAGAGCACCCACCAAACAGGCAGAATAGTGAGCAAATCAAAGAATGCATATTTTCAGCCTAGTCTAGCCCAGCCTGACAGGAAATGGCTCCAGAAATGGAAATGGTCCCATTTTCTGTCCAGCACCAAATTGTGCCAGGCAGAAACTGCTCCCAGTAAGTTGTCCATAACTCTACATAGGGGTTGTGATAATGTAAGAAGGTGAAGTCCACCTTCAGATTTTTAAATACAATATATGTATCAAGTGCCTTTCTGGGGCCAGTTGAGGCAGGGTGGGGGCAGTGACGCATGGTTCCTGAGCCCAGAGGTTCTCCTGGAATACTCTTTTTCTTATATTCTTTACTTATACATCTATATGCTAGTAGAGGCAGAGCAAATGCTGGTTAAGTCATTTTATGTTCATATTTTTGGGAAAGAGTAATCTGCCAAAACCACAGCTTTTAACAGTTCTTGGCTCAATATAGTTTCTTGGCCACTATATTGCCTTTAGAATGGAATCCTTCCCATGTGCACCTCCCGTCCTAAGAATCTGCATCTCTACCGGAGACTTGATGCTTTACCATTAAATCCATCCTGGTTCAGATCGCCAAGATGTGCAATAGAATTGCCAAATCTACCGAACACTTCACTGCCTGGTAAAGTCTGTGCTTCTCTGAAGTATAAGGGACTGTCTTGGAGATAAAGATACACCTGTCCAACTTCCTTAGGGTTGCTTTCAAATTCACGTTCCATAAACAGAGGAGCACCAACTAGGAGGTCATCCAACCTGGAGGAGAGGGAACATACAAGGTCATTTCAAAAGCTAGAAGAGTCTTTTCCCTCTCCGTCTATGGCATGTATGGCTTAAATAAATTTAAAAAGCTCAGGTGATAAGGAGAAACAGGCATTTGAAATATAAGTTATGAGGCCTACAGCTGTCACAATTTGCTATACAGTATAACTGGACATTCAAAGAATCCATGCAGGAGAAGTGAATTATCCCGTTAAGGCTCTCTTTCTAATTTTCAATGGAAATGGAGCACAATTTTCCTTTTCAGCAAGGGGTAAGTGGGTATACCTGAGAGCAGGATAGGCTGGGTCATTTGGGAAATACTCCACCTCTAAAGAGAACCTGCTTCTGATGGGGGCAATTATTCCTCTAGTAGAAAAGTGTTCTACAGTGACTGCAGTGTTTTCTTACTTAGGATGCACAAATGGGTCCTTATTTGCATATCTCTGTGCCTCACATTTCTTTCTCTTATTTCATTTGGAAAGCAAGACATGTCCCAGGCAAATGGCTTTACAGGCATCCTGCCTGTTTCTCCAACCAGAAGGCAGTACTTAGGCATCAGTTCTAGCACCCATTGATACGTGTCTGTGTTGCAAATCACCATCTCCACCAACTTCTATTCCTGAATATCCAAATAAAGCAGAATAAAGAACTGACATCCAGATGCAGCCTTACCCACTATTCCATACTGCCTTCCCCCACCCTCTGCTAACTCTTTTTAGGCAACCACGATGGGCTATGTCACAAAATTTCTCACATTGTGTGGTGCTAGACTTGAGGACAGCTGAAAGAAGGCAGCAGCCCTTTGGATTCTGCTTACATGCTCGATTCACAACCTTGCCCTAATGTACTCTATGGAAGTCTGATATGCTGACATCTGGACTGCAGAGGGGTTGAAGGGAACTATGCAAAAGCTGAGCACACAGCCCTGGGGCACTGGAGCTGGGAGCCTGTTTCACAGAGGGGTGGACCCTAGGCATACATTGGCACAGTCTCCTCTGATTACTTCGTGCCCGTGCAGCAGCCCATTATATCAGGCTGTTCCCATCAGTACATATATGTTTGTAGTGCTTGTTTTCCATCTCTCAATTTGTATAAGAAAAACAATGATGTCAATTTCACTTCTATTTGTTCTCTACCCCAACCAGCTCCCTCACCACACAGCCCCTCCTCCAACGTTCAAACAGAGCGTGAGGAGTTGTATGTTTTAAAACATCTGTTTGCACTAGAAATTTTTAAACCGAGGAACATTTCTGCTTGTCTTCAGCTATAAATAGCTTCATCTCTGACCCAAAGTCATGCTAGAAAGAGCTCCAGAAATAAGAAGCAACACTACAATACTCATTTCATAGCGATAGAACCTTTCGATCCACAGGTAATTTACCATTTTGCTGCTTGCCACAATATAGCACTTATATGCCATTAAACAATTTACTTGGTTCCTGCCCATAGGAAAGGCACTGTTGCTTCCTTTTAAAAATAAAACAGCATTCAAAAAGTACAAGCTGACTACCTGCTGAAATATTATGCAATTCTTGTTTATGTTGCTGGGCAGCTGACATTAGGAGCACAGAGTAATGTCAAGAGGTCCGACTCTAAGCATTTGAAGCTTTGATCCGGTACAAATAAAAATGGTTAATGTATTTTTATTGGGCGTGCAGTTTAACCTACGTAAATAACTCTCTTCTGAATGTCAAATCATGTGCATAAATCCTTTTTTTACTGGCGTTGCACATTTCAGAACCCAGCAATGGTAAAGTGATATGCAGAGTAAGTAGTTTGGATGGCTACACCATAAACGACAGGCCATGTTCACGCTTGCTATAATCTGGTCAAAAATTCTGGAAACCTGGGAAATGCAATTGATATGTACATCTCTACACATGCACCTTGAAGAAATGTGCATGATATTCAAACAAATTAAATATAACTCATAAATGTCCTGAAAATCCCAACACTGTATTTTGCAATGGAGGAATTGGGCACAATTTTTATGTAAAGTCAGGTTAAGCACCCACAGGGAGCATAGCTTACCAGAAGATTCCAAGTTCAATTCCAGTAACACCAAGAAAAATGTTGGCTGCCTCCCAAAGAAGGCAGGATGCAGCCCACTGTAGGGCAACTCCTGAGCCGAGAATCATGGACAAGTCTGACAAAAACATGTGCTGGGGCTCCCATCCTCCATCCAGTACAGAAAACCTTCCTCCCCACTGTAATCTGGGCCTATAAGGTACTTCCTCCTCGCCTCTCTGTCCCCGCATGGATGGGGAGGGAACACCTGTGGGAAAACCATTTGCCCCAAGAGTTGGAGAAACACCATTACAACTAATTCAACTCCTAGGTTGCATGGGGAGGTGTAAGGGTTGGTTGGTAATGGGACACTGAGATGTATGGACATTGTTCATAGTCCAACTGAACAGCAGGATCACACATGTGGATACTGTTACAACGATGATTATGAATGTTAGACAAGATAAGCTTAATATGTTTCCCTCTAGACATTGCTGAACTGCAGCTCCCATCATTCTTTGCTACTGGATGTGCTACAAGGAACAGATGGAAAGTGTGGCTCAGAAGATCCAGAGAACTACACTTTAACCACCTCTGATTCAGGCAACATCAACATACAGTAAAAGAAAAGCAGCTCAAATGTAGAGGTAAAAGTTGCACACTCTAGTGTTTGTATCCCACCACAAATCCACATTTGTGCACATCCAAGGTGCACTTTTTGGCCTTTAAGGTGAATTAGAAGTGGAATGCAAATACTGGTTGCCACGCAGTGTGACCATTAAGCCATTTTTAGTTGCCTTTTAAGTGTGTGCAGATCCAGCCTCGTAGTCAGACAGTATCCAATTTTCTGTCACCCAAAGTCTGTTCCAGAACTATTTTCAGGCCATTTCTGCACTTACCTTGTTTTATATATTCCACTCCAGCTTGTCCTGGGACCAAGCACAGCAGGATCTGTCCACATTCCAAGGGCAGGGATGCTGTCCATTCTGGACCAATGCTGGCAGCAATGTGGAGGCACCATAGCTGTTCTGGTCCACAGAACTGACTCCCTGCCCAAGGCACCATCCACCCTTACTAGTGATTGGCCCAGGCCCCACCACTCATACACCATGTCTGGTGTACAAGGGAGGGACTGAATAGAACAGTCTCTGAAGGAAACGTGCCTACATCCATGGGTTTTTTAAAATTGTCTTCAAAGCTTGCAGCACGTTTCTTATTCTGGACTGGGTGTAAAGGCATCAAAGGATGGTCTGGAACAAAGTGACCTGGGATGGTTGTGGGCCTTCTGCAGCTAATCTGGAACAGGAACCTCTTGGTCTGGAATGGCACTAGTCCAATATAGATGAAGTGTACTAGGCAGGCTCTTGGTCCAGCCTATTGACTAAATGGAGAAATGGCCTTACTTTAAAATTGCAGAGGCTGGGGGAGAGACAGACCTTCAAAAACCATAAAGCATTGGATCTCCTGCTTCTAATCTATTATTCACAGAACTCTTAGCAAATGGCCCCTCCCCCAATTAGTTTCATACACTGCTATTTCTGAGGGTTTCTCCAGGTTCAAATAGATTTGGAATGAAATATTTGAACCAGCAGCTGCACAGGAAGAAGTAAAAAAACCTTAAGTGGATTGGGCTGAGCTGTGAAGGAAACAGGAAGAATTGCGGACTGCTTTTTAAAAATTGTCTTGAGAATTTGACAGATTTTTTTTTCTCCTTATGGTTTTGAGTTCAGCATGTCAGATATTTTTATCTCCTCTTGATTTCAAATTCATTTCAAAACAGATTCTGCCTGAAGGTGTGGAAATCTCAATATATAAGTACATAGATGTTTTGTCTCAGAAACCAAAGGCCATTGCTAAAAATAAAAACTACACTCAAGCTTTGATACCAAACCCTCTAAATAGAGCAAGGTGCAGCTGGTGAGGGTTCAAAGGGCATTCATATGCCCACTCCATATTCAGTTGGGAGTAGGCTCTGAGAGATGTCCTTCAGAGCTAGAATAATTACTCTGAGAGAATATGCTTGTGCCACCCTCATTAAAATGGATGTCAGCAGCTGCCTTGCTCAGCATCTGGTTCTATTTCATGACAAGCAGAAAATGGATGACTTCTGGAGCCAGTTCCACTGTGTCCCAAAACAGGGCCAGGTTATGTCTCTGAAGTGGAGGAACTTTCATTCCCCAGCACTGAAGTTTGTTAGGGCATGAGGAATGGAGCATAAAAACCAGGCCTCAAGTGGTTCCCCCGGTCCACCTCCTGATACTACCTGCCAATATGGAGATGCAGCCACAGTAACAGCAATATTAACCTTGGCCACACTGTTGTCTCCTCACCTCTCTAGTGTTTAAAAAGAGGCTTAAAGCATGATCTGAGGATCCCCAGAAGGCTGATCTCTTCTTTTACCTGCACAGAGGAATGTCTTCTCCTGTCAGGCACCCCAAGACAAGTAGAAGAATTTCTACCACTGTCCTATTTGGTTTGTTAGTGGGCATTAAAAGTGGCTAATGGGTACTGGGAGTGGAATGACCCCCTCTTTATCATCCAGCATTCCTCCACAGGGGATCATCCAAATATATGGTCCTCTAGGTGTTGTTGAATTACAACTTCAGCAACCCCAGACACCATAGGCAAGGGAAAAGAATCAAGGTAATTGTAGTTTTTGGATGGGTGATGGTTACCCTGACCCTAAAGTAGATGAAAAGTGCTGGTAAGGTGGTTGTATTTTCCATTGAAATTTACAGAAGGGAAAATTTGGAAAAGGAAATTATCGTACCAACATGAAAGCAATGAGGGGAAGGAAGAGAAATTATCTCACGCACAAATACTTCTGCATTCCTGTTATAAGCTTAGCAGTGCTTCTGATGGCCTTTTCTCTTTTGAACTGTTCTGCTCTTAAGCTCATCTACTGGAGGATTACATGGGAAACACTGAGTCTCAAACATAACACAATTCTTTTTTAAAAAACAAAAACAAATTAAATAGAAAAAATTCAAAATAATGCAGCCATGCTAGGAAAGAATGCATTGCATTATTATCATTGGTGCCATGGGAACTATCCAATAGGTGTCACTACAGTTACGCAGTCATAATACATATGGGGAAAGGAATATTTTCGAATGAAGAATTATCACAGTGTAATAAAACCAGTTTACAAAAGTTATCAGATTAAAATTGGCAGAAGGACTGAAAGTTCTATCCTTATTTTACCATCACTAAGTGCCATGTTATTCCTTGTTTTCTATGGCTGCCAGGCAATGAACTTCAATAAAAGCCTGAATTTGGCTGATGTTTTGAAAAAACATTTTGTGCATTTGCACTTTGCTGTGATCATAAAACAAAATAATAATAAAAAGATACATTTTGTTCACATCTGCCCTTTCAAGTTCTGGTGGAAACTGTGCTTCTTTCTTCACTGGGACTTATTCCAGATTATTTTCTAAAGTAGGAGCCTGCTATCTGCCTGCTAGTGCTCTCTGCATCAGCGTAAGGAGTACAGGCATAGTATGGAATATCAGAATAATGCGTAGTGCAGAATGGGCCCATGGCTGTGCATGTATGTGCCAGTGTAAATTCACGCATGGAAATTGGAAGTGATATAATGTGGACAAAGCATACAGTTTGATCAGATTGCTGCCAAGGAAGAAATTGATGCTACACATCTGTGTCAGCCTAAAGAGAGCTAAGCTTCTTAATGCATACTAGTCCTGAAAAGGTTCCATGGCCTTCAGAGGGACAACAGGCCCTTTCTGCACTTACTTGTTAATCCAGATTAAGAAGCTGCTAAGAACATTTTGTCTGCACGGCAATCAGGTTCAAAAACACATTGGGTGTTTTTCCACTGTCACCAGAAGTACCCATTAAGTACCCATTGATGGGTACTTAATGGGTAATTCTAGTGACATTGGAAAAACATCCATTGTCTGCATGGGATTAGTGTAGATCCAGATCAAAACCACTAATCTGCATTAGTGGTAGACCAGATAAATGTCTATTTTTAGGACACATTTGCTGGTCCAAATGCCTCTGTCTGTAGTTGATCTGGATCTAGCTAATACAGATCTAGCTAATATGGTTCTAGCTAATACGGATCTAGCTAATATGGATTAACTGAGGTAAGTGCAGGAATGGCCTAAGTAGTCTTCATCTGAATCTATGTAAAATGCCTAAATGAAACAGAAGAAACGGAAACGGGAGCATTAAGTGCCATTAGCAACTTACCCATCATTGTTAATATCTGATACTGCAACAGTATATCCAAAGTAAGATGCCATCTGTAAATAAAAAGCACTTTATGACCAATTTGCAACTAGCAAAATTCCATCCCATCACAAGTCATATTTTAAACAGTGATGAGCCACACAGCTATAACTTTATGAATAGTGCTGTATACTATGCCTTGAAATACTGATAAATTGAATAATTTCAATATATTACCTGTTCCCCTGTAAAGTTCTGAAGAAATGTTAGATCTGTTGAATTTATAATTGCTACCTGGAAACAGAAAGCAGAAAGCAGTTGGTTATGTCGCAAAGCATTATATTCAGAGGGAATACAAATGTTAATGTTCAAAGTTTTGGCCTTTTTGCACTGAGGCAATAAGGTTGTCCCAGCATGCTCTGGGACAGTTGCACACTACAGTGCCAGCTCCGTCTCAGAGTGGCCCAGAGTGTATGGGGCAATCCCAATTGCCTCTAGCTGTGGAGCAGTAAAAGCTGGGAATGCAGAGGGAATTCCTCATAAGCTCACAGACGCAGGATCTGCATTGCTTCCTTGTGCAAATGCTGTTTGGGGGTGGGGCATCACAGATGTGGCTGCGCAGTTACGTACCTTGCTGCAATCACCACAGCAATGGTCCAGCACTTGGGTGACGTTGCTGTGGCCATTACTATGCTGATGTAGATGATTCCAAACAGACCATATATTTTTCTTCCCATAATAAAAACAGCTTAAAAACTATCAAACATGATTAAACACAGTGGATAGAGGAAGGAAGCCACTCGCTTTGGGAAATCCTGGGTGAATGGTTTCAAGAGAAAGACTTGGAGGTGTCTGGAACATAAGGTTAAGATGCTAATTCACTAATTATTCCTGCTGAGGTCTCTGCTGTGGCTACAAAAAGGCCTGAAAAGAGCTTTCATAGCTTTAAGTAGGCATAAGGAGGATGAGAGCCACCTTGGGATCGACTGAGCATGGGATAGTTGAAGCCCCACAATGGTAAGTAGAATGTCACTAACAGCAATGAAAATCCCGGCCAGAATTGCACGTGGGGACCAGAAGAGTAGGTGGAAGTGGACCACAGTCCTGGCTCACTGACAGCAATTCAGCTGTGATTTCAGCCTCGGGGGTCACCTCCTTGCTCCACAGAGGAACAAGGGGGCCTTTCTACATTTTGCCTTATTCTGTAATATGTTGTAGAATAGGGGCTTGCTGTCCACATGCTAGGGTAGACTATGGCAGGCCCCAGCTGAGATCTGCCATAGTATGCATTAGCATGTAGGCAACAGGTACCTATCATGAGATACATTCCAGAATAAAACCAAGTGCGGAAAAGGTCAGGGAAAAGAAGAGTTGGCTTTTCTACTGAACTTTTCTCGCCCATTTAAAGAGACTCAAAACAGTCTTAGAATGTGATGCCAAAAAAAAAAAAAAAAAAGAATGTGATGTTAATTTTTCCTTATCACTCTACATAGGGTTGCTCTGCCACAGAGCTTGCCCAAGTATAAGAACATATGAGGTGATCATCCAGAACCATTTTGTATGAAATCAAATCATGAATGGAATTACTTTTTTTTGTCCTTGGGAAAAGCAAGAAACACCTTGTTTATTTCTAATTTGCAGTGGAAAAGAAAATACAGTATTTGATAGATTACATACATAGCCAAAGTTCTGTGCACCTCTCGGGACTCCAGCCACCAGTTCTAAAGAGAAATTGATAGGATTAACTTAGTGGGATACTTGCTTACACAGCAATTGCACAGAAAGTGCTGACAAGCAGTGTTTCTATTTTCAGAACTCCACTGTTGGTATCTAAAATATTTCTGCATCTTGAATGGACAGAATCAGCTACAAGAAGCCTTGGACAGCATCCAGACAGCCACAATATTGGATGTCTCTGGGGCAGGCAGTTCCTACTGCAGAACTGGGAGGTGTGATGCCCACCTGTGGTTGGTACCACATGGTAGATCTCAGTCTTCAAAGCTCTGCAGTTGCAAGTCTTCCAGTTTTTATAATGGACAAAAATGGCTCCAAAAGTCAGCCATTTTTGATCCGGCAGGAAACTTGCATGAGGAGAAGTAAGCCCCTCCTCCATCTTCTCTCACTCTGAACAGTGGTAGTGAAAGCAAATAAGCCAGCAACCTGCTCTCTGAGTTGTTTCTCCAACCTTACAGCCAGGGTGCCTCCAGAGTAGCCTGGAGGATCAGGCCCATTTGCTTGCTGAGGGCAAGGCACTTTGAAGAGGAAGCCTCTGTATATCATGTGGATACAGACGTAGAAAGATGATGGAAAATCATGTTAGATTTGACACAACTGAGGTAAAATTCCATTTCTTAGTCTTTTTTTCAAAGTAAGTCAAAACTTGCAGTAAAGCAATTTGACAAGGATGTCAGCAGACAGACTGTGGTTATGCAGCAGGGGCTCTCAATGAGTATGCAGTGAAGACACCATGCCACCTGCTCTGAAGGAGGCAATTTCAAGGATATTGTCCTTGATGCATTGGCAAGAACCCTTTTAGAGGCCAATCATACTGTTCTCATATATGACATATGGATGGCCGGGAAATATTGTAGTATATGGAAAAACAACAAGCAATTCATTGACCTACAACTTTAGCTGAATTCAGCCACATATATGTGTTTGTTTACACAACATTTTGTTTGGTTTGGTTGACATAAGTAGTCCTGAGATATATAGGATCAACTGTAATTTGTAAGTTTTAGATCAAATCCATGTTCCCGTATAGCTTTTCTCCAGACTAGGAAGTGTCTCCTTGTTAGGTATGAAAATGCATTGGGCATTTGGAATCATTGGTGTAAAGTAAAGAATATTTAACACACAAGCACTATGTGAATGAAAGAAACCAGGAGATAAAACTATGGAGCTGTAATCCTATGCTTTCTTCCCTCTAGACAAGTCCCACTGAACTATAATGGCAGTATATCCAGTACAGGGCCCTTTCTGCATTTAGCCTTATTCTGGAACCTATCTCAGAACAGGGGACTGTTGTCTCTATGCTAATACAGACTATGGCAGGCCTCATCTGGGGTCTTCCATAGACTGTATTAGCATGTAGATAGCAACCCCGTGTTTTCAGATATGTTCCAGAATAAGGCCAACTGTAGATAGGCCCCAGACATGCATAGATTTGCTGTGCAGGTTTCATACTTGCCTTGTTGAAGATCTCCAGTAAATTCACCAGCAGCCACCGAATATCCTGTTTAAAAACAAACTTGAAAGTGTGAAGCCTGACAAAACATTTGGGGAAACTCACTTCTTCTCAATTATCTGTGTTTACAAAACAAAACAAAAACCCTTTCGTGGCAATTCTAACCTCACTTTCCTGTGAGAACTGTGGGATTTAAGACTGAGTAGACATAAGCAGACATGTCTCTTCTGGTGGCTATTTTGCTGCCCTGCCATAACTGGTTGAGCAGACCTACTGTATTTAGGGCTTGTTCTCACTTATCTGACAGATATGGTACAATAATACCCTATCAGTCAGGTGAAGGTGATGTGCAGTGGGAGCCACCTGTACTTCAAGGGCTAGGGAAGTCCCAAACCATACCACTATCAATTCAAGTGTGGATGGCTGGGCCCAAGCAGGCTGGATGGCCATGGCAACATCCATGACAACATTCATGCATCTAGGCATTGCCATGGCAATTGCAATGTGAGGTGGGAGCGCAGCGGTGGCATTGGCAGCATGTGGGTGGGCATAACCAGAAACAGGATGGAACTATTCCAACTTGTAAGCGCAAACTGCCCCTCAGTCCAACATCACACAACACTAAAACCAGGAGCACTCTATGAAGCTGATGGTCAGAAGAGTTAGGACTGACAAGGGAAAGTATTTTTTTTTACCCAGATAATAATCCTTCTATGGAATTTACTGCCAGAAGAGCTGGTGATAGCAGCTAGCTTGGGAGCCTTAAGAAAGGGTTAGACAAATTCATGCAGGGCAGATGTATCAATGGTTACCAGATGACCAGATACTCCCTCCAGGTTTGAAAGATAGGATGCTTCTATAGTCCACTTTCAGGGATTCAAGAGTTGGTCAAGGTTTTGCCTTTGTCTTCTGCTTGAGAATGCTCAGAAGCAATTGGTGGCCCACTGTGTGAGAAAGGATGCTGGACTAGATGGGTTGTGGTCAAACCCAGCAAGGCTTCTTTTATGTTCTTATTGTAGCTGGCAATGACACTGTTTTTGACCTCAGAACTTGGCTACTTCTGGCTTGAAAAGCCATGACCAGCAACACTGCATGTGGGGAACAAAAATCCCCCAGTCATATTGTCAGTGCAGCGTAAATGTTCTACACGTGTAGTTCTCTTATTTACAATGGTTCCAGAAGGCAGCCTTGAAAGACTTTTGCTGGGAGCCTCTGTGCAACTCCTGTCATTAAGTTTATAATCTAGAATTTCTAAGGCCAAAAGAAGAAAAATAATTTACAATACTAGGATTTTATGACTAACTTCCTTACTGTGTATGCCTCAGAAGTTCAATAAACCTAACAAGCATGTCAACCACAAAAGAGAATGAGTAATTATATTTTAAGATTAGCAGCCAGAGTATTAATGCTTCATTGTGGAGCTAGATGGGATCTCAGTTGTTGCACTCCAGTGATACAGAGTCTATTTGCATATGTACTGAAAAGTAAAATTACATTTCACAGTGGCACCAGTGGTTCCAGATTTTTGAACACATGCCAGCATGTCTTTCCAGAACAAAAATTAAGCTAATGTAGCACTCTGGAAACAGGTGAGAAAATAAAGATGGAGAATTTGTTCCATACAGATCTTTAATCAACTATGTTTATGAACTTTGCAAACAGTTATATTGCATAGGTTGTTTTCAGATATATTTAAATACAAAGCAACAGCATGCCAGTACATTCTGTAAAGAAACAATCCCTTCCAAATTCACAACTGGGCAAAGCCTTTATTAGGATATATCAAAATACTGAACAAGCTTTTGGTGCCTGCAAGACTTTTCACTAGGTTAGAAATGGTATAAAGTAAGGATAAGAGGGGAATATTTTAAATACGGTAGGTAAGAATGTTAGATCAGTTTTTATTACAGTTGTCTCTTGCATAACAGTGTGGTTTTGCTCCCACAGGTTGCTGTGTACTTTGTCATTCAAGTAGTCGCTACATATGGAAAACTTCAATCTACCCTTATAGTTCAATAGCACTCCAGAAAGAAGACCCCACATGTTGGGAATACTTGTGGATTAGATTAATTGGTACTACAGTCATTCTAGTGTCATCGGATCTCGAACAAGTGAAGGCATCTGCATGTACCGGATGCAGCATTTGAGCAATGGAGATATGGGCCATTGGCACTGGGTTTGGGAAGTGTTGTTGTCATCAATAATTTGCTGCTCTCCAGCCCACTTAATGTGGATAGCTCCTGCTGCTGATAATATGGATCAAAATAATCTGGATTCAGTATTACGGATCCAGCGCAAAAAGTGCAGAAAGGCCCAGAATATCTTAGTACTGTATTTTCAGAGAAGCACAATATGCTCTAGTAAAATCATCATGCAACTTACCTAAATAGTTGTCATCATACACTGATGGTGCCACTCCTGTTTGTTTCTCTCGAGACAACTTCCTTAGGATATTCTTGAACGAATAGCCGGTGATAATATCTATGATGCTAGTAGTGATAATCTGACCTAAGAATTAAAAATCTTGTATAATGAAGAGGTATTTAAATCAATCAGTGTTAGATTTTGAAATAATTGTTACATTTTAATGTATTACTATTCGGGAAGTACTATAGACCATTGCACTGGCTCACTTACAATGTAGATCTTTAGCTGCCATCTGATAGATGGGTGATGCTTGCTCCCCCCACCCTAGAATGGGTGTGCTTTTGAGACTGGAGTTTCAAATAGGCAGCCAATCTTGCTTCCTCTTCTGACTGTGTTTTTGAGACTCCATTCTAAACAATAAATAATGATTTCTGATGCCTGATTTTGATGCAAAATGATGTCACTGATGATGGCATTATGAGACCCAATGCAGCTCTTGAAAAGGGTAGGAAGGTCAGCTGAAGGGTATGGCCATTTCAAAGACTGCAAAAAGCATTCAAAATGGTCTGTTGCACACCCCTATTTCCAATCTATGGTCTAGAGGCACATAAACCCATGACTTGCTGAAACTAAGCAGCTATGGATCTGGAAAACTTTGATGTAAAACTATTAGTACACTGCCTTACGTTCAGAACGTAAGGTGTTAGAAATAGTGGCAGTACAGATAATTAATAACAATAATAATAATACATTATGATAATAGATACTCTTGCCCTAAGCTTCTGAGCAATTGCTGAGTAATTAAATAATGGTTGCCTCTGCACTTAACTGCAGGCAGAGAATAATCTTGGCTTAATAAGCCATGCCGGTTCATGCTCCCTAATCATCCTCATTTCCTTTCCAAGGGTGAGCGAGTAAACAATCCAGTAATGGGGCTGTGGTTTGTTTTCCCAACCATGAGGATTTATGAGCCAACATTTAAAATTGGCCAGTGATCCTGACTTGTTAAGGAGAAACAAACCATGATCCCAGATTCAGACATAACACTTAAGTTATCACCTTTCCAGTTGGAGAAGCTAATTTAAAGTAATGTTGTAAGCCAAGTTCCTTGACTTACTACTTCATGCCAATATGGCTAATGTGCATTGATCCTATAAACATTAAGAAGCTCACGAAACTGAACAGTACAGCAAGAAAATGGATAGTAAATGTACCCTGGTGAAGAAAAGAAACCCAGTCCTTACAAAATGTAGCTGGAAAGCAGCAGCGGAATAATCAAGCATTATCCTTCTTGCACTCTGGGCTTGGTAGACATTGCATAAGGAAGAGGAACATATGGATCACAGACCAGAAAGAGTCTCTGGGCAATTCTGCACTTGCCGGTACACCGGAACAGCAAACATACTAGGAGCCCCCCTTCTGCTCACTGATGTGGTCAAAGGGCGGCCCCACCCGCAGCAGCAAGCAGAAAGGAGGTGTGTGGAAGAGAGGCTTCTAATACACTTGCTGGACTGACCAGTGTAGAATCATTGTCTGTTTTGAGTGTAGTCTTATTTGTGCATTGTTAATAACAAAAGAGGGTCACAAAATCTGCTTCACTTTAACTCCAAACTCATGAATAACCCTGTGAGCTTTAGGGGTTCAAAGTGCATAAATATATTGGCCTTAAGTGCAGTAGTGCACAGAGGCCATGGAATAGGGAACGTAAAACGGAGAAGGTCACACACCTACCTTTCACCTGGCCAAGAACTAACGGCCTGTTCACACCTGGTGAACAAGGGAAGTCTGGGGATGCTCCTAGATGGAGCAGATGGAGCATCCACATTGCACAGAGATAGTTCCATCCCGGAAGCATCTCCATGGATCAAAGACCATCCTCTGTCCAGGACAGTGGTGGAGTATGAAATCATGCTCCACAGCTATACCAGCTGAGTCTGGGAGGGGAGCAGGATGTTACAGCTACAGTTGCATGCTGCGTTGCCTGGACAAAGCAATTGAGGTGATTACCACCAGCTAAGGAGCAATCACACTTACCTGGCGCTATAGGAAGCCCCAGGTGAGTTTTGGATATATTGGCCATCACAAGGTGTGGACATCCGATGTATCCTACTGGTTATCCAACTTTTAGTAACTGCAATAATATCTAGTACCAGTTTTCCTTTTAGTCCCTAATAAGGTCAGGTTAGGATTGCATGCTCTTAATTATTAGACACTCATTTTTGTGTTGTTTTTTTTCTTTTGTTACTACAAATAGAGAACATACCTTGCCAGTAGAAACTTCCAGGCCCTCCTACTATGAGATCTCCATTCTACAGACAAGACAGAAGAGTAGCATGTAGTTATGATCAGCAACGCACATGAGCAATCAAAAGCACTGCACTGAAAAAAAGTTTTGAATAATAAACATTCCTTTAATCAGGATTGCTCCAGCCCATGAAGGTATATGCTTCATGGCAGACAGGTCTGCAGAAGTGCCTTTGCAGGTACACAAGAATTCGCTAGCTCTGAAAGCCAGTGCAGAGGATGACCATGTGTGGAGGTGGGTAACAATTTGCTGCGTGCCTCTCAAATAAGGTAAACCAGGCTCTGAGCTATTGTGGATGCAAATTTTCCAAGTCATTCAGAATCTGATTTGTCATGCTCCACACACATCAGAAACGTATAGTAAATCAGACGATCCATCTTTCCTGTGGGGGATGGGAAGACACATCAAATCAGGGAGTTCTCCCATCATCCCTCAAAAGTAGCCTCTTCTTCTAACTCTCCACCTGATTGGAGCAGGAGGGTGGATTAGAGATGTGCGCAAAAAAATCACATTCATTTCGCTATTGAATCGAACATCTGAAAATTGGTTTCTTCACAGATTCATCAAATCAAACATATGGATTTTCAGTTTCATGGTCATTTTCGCAAAGTTTTTGAGACTTTTTTTCCAATTGAAAAAACCTTTTTTCCAGACAAAAAGATGTCAAAATATGAATATTCAATCAAATTTTTTGTATTCACGAATGGGAGGTTTTGATCAAATTTTGGGACATTTGAACATCTGGTCTTTTGATTCTATGCAAATGTTCACAAATTCAAAATATTCAATCAAATCTGCAAATGCAAATATCATTTTGCACATGCCTAGGGTGGATTTGTTTTCATTTGTAATTCCTAAAACATGTTTCAGTTGTGTAAATTTTTGAGACATCAGGATGAATAGTAGTATGTATGTAGAAAAAAGGAAAGTGTATGTGACCATTGGAGGCAGCAATTTTTTCTAGCTGCTTCCCTGAGGAAAGGTTACAGTTTTTGCAATGTGTGGAAGGATGCAGCTTGTACTGATTTAGCTAGTCTTGGGGAACGGGGGAGGATGAAGGCCACACTTTCTGGACCATTGGGCAGTAGCAACTCATGCACTGGAACCAGCAGGTTGAAGTGGAGATTTATCCCTTGCTTTGGCTGGGCCTAACTGCCTTTTTACCTGCAGTTAAAAGCAAGGCGCCAACTGCCACTTTGTCCTTCCTCAACAATTTTGTCTCAGGAGTCAACACTGTCACTTTCACACATACTTCATGCCAACTGGATTCAGTGCCATTAATCTAACCAAGGAGCTTCTTCATTAGAAGTGATTAAGGGAAGCCACACGCTTATTTCTGATATCTACATTTAATCATACCACATCTATCAATACAAGAAAATCTAGCAATATATGTTGTTGGGTACCACTGTGGGAGGGCCAACTGCTGATTAACTCCATGGACACTTCTGAGGAGAGGCTGGGGATTGAACCAGCAACCCTCTGCTTTCCAGGTAGTTTGCTCTACCACTGAGCTACAGCAACTCTTTTTTAGCATCATTAACAAGCCCCTATTTAGTGCAGGCTAGTCCACATTTACCAGTCTTCTGGGACAGTGGTAGGGGTATGGGGTAGGGTTGAAGCTTGAGTGTCATGGTTTGCAACGGTGCCATTAAACTACTTTGCCTCTCCTCCACAGAGTAAAGAAGAGAGAGTAAGTGGCAGGTAAGCATCTAACTACCTTTCCAGGATTTTGTCAGAACTAGCTTCTGCAAAACAAAAAATGACCAACTTTCGGTGCAATTTCTATTCTCTAAAAGGAGTCAGAAGAGGTTATGACACCAACCAGTCTGGACAGGTAAACTCATGGAGGACAGGTGTATCAATGGCTACTAGAATGGATGCCTAGGTGCTGCCTTCAGATGGAAGAGACTGGCAGAATGCCTCTAAAGACCGTTTGCAGGGATCTGAGAGCAGGTAAAGGTATCTGACTTTGTCCAGAAGTAATTGGTGGGCTACTGTGTGAGGCAGGATGCTAGACTATATGGGCTATGGCCCTAGCCAACAGGGCTCCTCTTGTGTTCTTATGAGTGAAAGCTCCATTCCTGGGAGCAACAGGAAGGTGCCTGCCAATTTAGGCATACCCACAACAGCTCAGCATCTTCTGCCATAGATCCCGACCTCTTCCAGGCTCCATATTGATACAGCCTATATCAACAGTTGTTCGCTGTTTACCTGCCCTTAGTCCTTTTATTGCAGTCATAACAATAAACACAGAATTCATGTCTTTTGCTTCTTGCTTGAGTATACAGCATAAAAATGGACACAATAATAGTTTTAAACCACATATTTCATGCCAGATTTCCACTGCTACCTGGCTGGTCACTGTAAAAACTAGATGGCCCATTCATATGATCTAGGAAGAAAGGAAACTTTGAATGGTGTCATAAGGTAGGATCGGCTGACTGTTTGGATGCATCCATGAACTTTCCTTGGCAAGGATCTGGAAGTGATCTGCCAAACCTTCTTCACTAGAGATGTCTGGGACCAAACCTATGACCCTCCCCTTTCCAGGCAGTTACTCTACTAATTAGCTATGGGGCAACTTTCTATATCCTTAACCCTTTAAAATCTCTTCTTGTTCATTAAAATACCCTATGCTGTATATGTAAACTGATGATGATGTTGACCACAGTGATGATTAGAACAACAAATTGTGCAGCTGTATAATATGTATTTGAAAGCAAAGATTAAAGTAATTAGAAGTCCCGGAGACAAGGTAACCCCTGTAGACTCTCACCTTGAAAAAATCTAAGCTGAATCCTGCTTGACAATAGCCTTGCCCTTCGGGATCTGGGTTGCCTGAAGGTAGCAAAAGCATGAAAATCACATTAGTTTCTTACCAGGGAAGGAGTCAATGCACAAAGGCTTTTCACAGAGAAATAGCTAATAAGCTGCAGATCTGATATATTTTTCATTTTCCACTGAAATTTAAATCCCAGTTGCTGAGCTGAATGCTTGTTTCAAAGGAAGAAGGAAAGAAAAAAGCCTGAGCATCTGAAGTAGACATCAAAATCTTTATGTGCTTTTTGGCAGGGAAATTTGAACCCAAAAAAGTTTACATTCAGAATCTGCTTTGGCAGATTCAAAGGCGAATTTGAGATGCTCAATTTGTTTTACCCAAAGTACAGCAAAAGATGTTGGATAGCATAGAATTTGACTGTAATCCAGTCCACTGTTTGCACATTCTTGCATAAAGATTCGTGTTTTGGTTGTGGCAGATACCTTAATTTGTGCACTAAACAACAACAGAAAGCCTATTAGACAGAATGCAGCAGGTACACAGTTGTTGGTTATTGAACAGTTTCTCATTCTATGCTGCAGCTTGCTTACAAAGGAGCCTGATTATCTTAACAAAGGTTCAACCTGCAGGTTGCCAGTTCTATAAAAAGAGAGTAAGTTCCACTTGGAATAATCAGCTGCTTTTAAAAGTTGGCTTCTGCTTATCAACCTCTGTTTGCTATATTCCAAGTTCTTTTAAACTCCGCCAATTCTGTCTTCATGTGTCGTTGCAAGAGCACCAACTTCATCTCTGCTCTTTTAATTAAATACAAAAAGCATCCAAGTGGAAACACACAATTTGATGTCTCCTTCTACCCGAGGCCTTGAGCATATGCTTCTTAGCTACAACCACACCTGGGGGGGAACGCATGAAGGCACGGCGGCTGCATAAAGAAATGCAAACTTACTGTTACGGCAAGGGGAATATTCAGCATAGGCACTGAAATTCTGAATGGCTACATAGCAGGTCCCAACTGGATCCTTTTCAGGCGTTGCCTTCAGGGTCCTCCAGTGATACAAGGGAGCACAAGCCTAGCAAATATGAGTTTTAGAGCAATAATCTGTTAGAGCTGTGGTCCTCAAAGGGGCACCTAAGTGGCATTCAAAATGACACCCATCAAAAACTTCCCTGGCACTCATCGGAGGACCAAATCCCATGAACCACAACAGAGCACTGGATTAAAGACAGATTTGGAATGCAATTCATGGTTCTGTGAAGCTTGGTGAATCTCCGTGCCTCTGTTTTGGATGTTTTCACATGTGCCTATGGTGGCCACCCACTCTTGGTCAGGTTGGTTTATAAGCCCATGCAGAGAATGCTTGTTCAATAAATGAGAAGCTTACATGAGCAAACATAAAAATGGAGGAAATGACCCACTGAATGAGAACAGCAGCCCCTGAAGTCCAGTAGTCTGCTCCCATGGTGATTAGCTGGCTGTGCACCAAATGGCATAAACGGGAATACAACTTACCTTGCCCATAGTCCCTAGCAGTTGGCATTTAGGGGCACAACACCCCTTAACCTAGAGGCTATTACTTATCCTTCAAGTATTCATCCTAAGCATGGCTCACATGGAACTATTCAGAAGACCTCAAAAGCAGACAAAAAACTGGCAAACCATCAACTCAAGACCTTAATTTAAGAAAGGAAACAATCTGGCACATAAAAATGGAAGTGCCTCACAGACTGATCTTGGAAGGTTGGTTCAGAAATGAAGGCCTTTTCTGCACTTAATTAATCCATATCATTGAATCTGGATTTCTAGGTCTGGAATAACAGCAGGCAGTGCCATCTGTACTGAGTGAGTTGGATGATGGCAAATGTGCGCTAAACAATATGAATGCTGCTGCATGGATCAGTATCAGTGGATGTGTGTTACTGCTGAAAGAACTGCCCAAACTGCAGCAAAATTTGTCCAGTGATGTTGCTCAAATGCAGCATCCAGGCAGTGGTGATGTAGCAGAACATCATAGGATGCAAAGGCAGCCTGACGGCTGTTACTGCTAACATAAAGTACCTTTGAAGGCAATGTGCAGGCAACTTCTCCAGGTATCACTTTAATATCAACTCATTGCCACTCTTGCCACCAATGCATACATTGTTACAGAGGCACTATGAAGGCAACTTCACAGTTGTGTCTCAATTGTACATATCACTCAAATCCACACCTACATTCTTCCTTGTCCTGCTCTATGTGTGGATGCCCCTTCCTTGATCTTGATTAGAGTTTGAGTTGCAAACCTTGTTTATTAGAAGAGAATGTTAGCCTGTCTCTTTAAGAAGTGGGTTTGTGGATAAGGAGGGTGCCGCACTAGAGCTTACAGAGAAGAGTCACTTCCAGTTTTCAGTCTGCAGTCAGCGTGGAAGGAAGCATTATTCTTAGACAGGCAGAAACTCCTCATAGGCCAGACAGGGCCTCAGCAAGAGAAAAGCAGAAATTCCTCCTCACAGGCCAGCCAGTGCCACAGCTAAGTAAGGGAGAAACTTACAGGCCAGTCAGTGCCTTAACAAAGGAAAGTAACTGTAGAAGCCACAAAGAACTGAGGCCTTAAAAACTAAGAAGCTGCCTGGGAAATTGTAAACTCTTATTTACTAAGAACATAGGTATATTTGTTATACTGTTCCAACGGACAGTTCTGGTGGACAGTTCAATGAAGATATCAAGAAAGACTTGTGGATTCTTCAAAGTGTGAAGAGTTTCTCTTGTTCAAGACCTTTGCCCAAGGTCATAGTGCAGACTGAACTCAGAAGCTTAAGTGTACCTGCTCTATGTGCTCTTCCTTGACCCAAATCAGATGGTGCTAGCTTCGATGTGGACCAGATATATTGGGTTTAGCACTCTTCCAGATTAAAACACTCTTAGCATGGATTTGACAGAGATTAAGGGCCTGTTTGCACTTTTCTGTATTCTGGAGTATATCTCAGGACAGGGATCCATTGTCCATATGCTAATGCAGACTCTGGCAGGCCTCAGTTGGGACCTACTGTAGCCTGCATTAGCATGTGGACATCAGCCCCCTATTCCGGGATACATTCCAGAATAAAGCCAAGTGCAAATAGTTCCTAACATTTGCCCCATGCAGACAACATGTGCTAAGTGGTTCCATATTAACAAGTAAGTGCAGAAAAGTCCTAAGAATACATGCTGAGAAGGTCCTTCTTGGTAATTATCTATTTGAACCCAAACATGGAGGCATTCAGGAAAGTTTGTCTTGATTTAGTAGAGGTGTAGAGAAGGGTATTTTGAAAGTTTTGAAACAGCCCCTTAAAGTTAGCAAGGAGTCCACCAAAGTATAAGGAGCAAGGATGGACCTGTTAGTTTTACAACCCCAACTCTACCGGTGCTAAGGAGCAAAAGAACGGTAGGTATCTTCAAGTAAATGCTCTACCCTCCTTCCAGGAGTGGGGAAAGGCACTAAAGACTTGTCTCTTTGCTGAAATTGAGAGGCCTTTTGAAAACCTCTGGGATGCCCTTTGGCACATCTCTAGGAAATGGTGCTTTAGTTACTTCAGTCTCATTTAGCATTTTAACAGTTAATACCAGGTAGAGTAAAGGATTATGGAACTTCCTAATATACTCAGTTGCTTTGTTACTTCCTCCAGCAACAAAAGGCTGACTAGAAACCCCATCAGCTTGCATCCCAGTACAAGAAGTCTGACAGGTGATGCAAACCACCAATCAATAGGTTTTGCAAATAAGTCCATTATGCTTCATCAAGAAGACCAGAAATGTATCACCACTACCAACTACTTGGTCCATGTGGCAGCATTAACAATGCCTCTTTATAAACCTCTGAATGGCGGTCGTTCGTGGTAAGTGAGTAATAGCAGCCAGGATTCCTGCTATTTGTGTTGGGCACGAGAAGATTGCTGGTGGATTCAATGACAGATTTCTTGAGAATTCAAGTGTGTAGGTGAACAACTCAACTCTCAACTCAAGTCTTTATTGATTAGTCATTGTGACCTTATCAAATATTAGTTTAAAACCATATATTATGTTAAAAGACTTAATAAGGGAAGGGGAAAGAGGCTGGATTTTGTAAAGACCACTCATTAAGTATTAAGTGAAATCTGAATAAGTTGGTGTTTTGATCCACAGCAAATTAGAGTCAGGGTAATGTAGTGACAAGGGGTGCCTCCAGACATACATTTAAAAAATGTGAAGCTAACCCTTTCTCCAGACCTAAGAAAGCCTACAGGGAGAACGGATCATCCCCACATTCTCCCAATGCTCCAAAGAGCAGCAGGCAGAGCTCTCTGGACCATGTGGTCAACCTGCCCACCCCCAGGGCCTGTTGCTTCTCTGAGAGGCCTGCTGTTTCCTGGTGGGGATGAACCCTCACAAGATCTTGCCCAAGCACACAGGAAAAGGGAAAACCCGAAGCCGATGTTGAGGTATGCAAGAGTTTTTGGCTAAACCTTATTGGATTTTGCTTTGCACTGAGTGTGAAGCATTTTAAAAGCTGTCTGGCAGTTAGACAGCAGCTTCACAGTCCCTGCAAAGTATACCTCCTGTCTGGACACACATAGGGACTCTCTTTCACATCCCAGGGTGCCAGTCACTGCTCCTCAGCCTAACTTACCTCACAAATGTTATTCTGAATCAAATCCATAAAGTTGAGGCCACGTCCAGATACCTCTTCTTTAATCTGGCATATAGCCATTTTCCAGAGTATGCTACTTCCAAGATAATCACCTGTTGCCCAGACAACTAGGCAGTTGTGTGGGGCAAGCAGAGGTCCATACCAGTTAGGATACTTACTCCCATGATGGAGCACCACATACATTTGGGTGTTTCAATGACATGTAATACCCAGAAGTGTGTGATTGCTACCCCCGTACATGTTTGACTGCCATTTAGGGCTGGATTTTACTCCACACATTCCTAAGATGGTGGATCATGTGAGCAATTGGCTCATTCACCTTATGTAAAATTTGGGTTGGGAGTTTTTTCTTCCACAATAATGTTATTGCAGGATATCACCCTAAGATCCTGGGGCTATGATGGGATTGCCACAGACACATGTGGCAATTCCAACATAGCCCTGAGATAATCCTTGATTTTCCTTCAGGTGTGGAGGCAATCTAGGAGGAACAATGTGTACCAACTTAAATTCTTCAGAAGAAAGAATAATGATAATGATGATAATAATGGCTAGGTATAAGCAAATAAAGGCTTACAGGCTAGCACCTTGCCCTGCTGTGCTCAAGATCTCAATCTGTGGACAGGATAGCCATGCCTCCTACAATAAAGAAGGCAGACATCTACACTAAAAAGAAGCCAGAGGCAGGTCTCTGTTCAATGGTATCTTTTATTTAAAAGGCAGCATAAAGTTGAAGGACTATACAAAAAAAAAGGGATAATTTATAGTTGCCTACAACTCTTGACTACCTAAACAGCACATCTGACTGTATGGGAAAGGAGGCAAATGGTAATTTGTTTCTTCACGGTTATGTGCATCCATACACATAACTGTGCATATACAAACTTTATGCACATCCCTGACTTCTAGCTTTTTTTTATATATGAGCAGTCACAGACACCATAGCAGCAATTATTTATCTCTCTCCATGAACACTATAGTTGCATGCCTGACATCCAAGTACCTGCCCTATTGCCTGTCAATGCTACAAAAGTAAAAATAATAACTCAGTGATATGTTCACAGCCAACCAGGCCCTTGTGAAAATGCCCCCGTTCACCAGTTTCAGACCTGAATTGAGCCTGGCCTGAAATTCTAGGTTTTGTTCAGGTGCAAGCTGAATTTAGTCAGGTTTCTTGCCCAGCTTGTTTCAGGTTTCTAAAATGGCCACTGAAGCTTTCTTTGGGCTTCAATTACCTTTTTTTTTAGCCAGGAGGAGCATATAAAGTGCCAGCATTTGCTTTTAAGGAATGACGCAGCAGCATGGTGGCTTGTTTGTGACCTCTTTGTGTTGGCCTTTCCAGGTTCTGTATACTGTAGGGTGTAAATAGAGTGTAAAGAACTCCCTGGATCCTATTTGAAATACGTTTGTGGCTGCACCAGGCATTTCCATCTTTGCAAGACTTTTGTGGCCATACCAGATGTTTCTGGAGGCCAGAAAGACCTGCAGAACATCCAAAGTTGCTTTAGTTACAGGTCTTACAGACCACTGTGCCATCATTAAGCACCTAAAGGTAAGGGTTTTCTCATGCCTGCTCCTTATGCTCTTCCCCCTCAATAGGTGCCTTCTCATGTCCCACTGGCACCTCATGCACCCTTCTCAATAGCCTTCTCATGGCCCTCTACTACTTTCTGTGGCTGAAAAGACACCTTAAAGGGTTACCACAGTGCTACACTTCCTCATGCTTCCCATCAACTAACAGGTTGTCTAAGGACCCCAAACCTATTTGCCAGGGTTCAGTTCAATGCAAACCAACAAACCATGCACTACAATTCAGGATTCATTCACATGCAGTAAAATAAAATAACAACAACACCGAGGGGGCTTAAAGACACCTTAGGGAAGGCTCGTAGCTGGGATTTTTCGCATGCCATGATACAGGCTTCATCATCTTCCTTTACTATCTGTGCATCTGGCTACACAATGGCCTATTGATTTCCATAATGGCTTGTATAATGCTCCATGGTGAGGACTAACCCTGTTCTGAGCTCCACATTCTGCACTGTGGAGCAGAACAGAAGTAGCAATCCTTGTGTTAGGTTGTTCCATCTGCATTGGATGGAGTATAGCCTGGTTTAGGAAGCCAAAATGGCCATCTAAAAGGTCAACTGGTGGTCCAAGGGCCTGTGGAAGGGAACAAGGAGCCATGTGGAAGGGTGCACATGTCCCTGTTATGGTTTAGGTGGGGGTGGGTGGGTGTCATTTCTATGGTGCACCTAATTGCACCTCCTAAATGTGTACCCTGGGGCTCCAAGGCCAGGAATGTTTATTCACAGCCATCAGAGCCCTCGTAGGAGGCTCTGAAGTTCAGAAGAGGTTCAGAGTGGCTTGAAGCCTATCCCAGAACAGGTCATCCAAGTGCAATCTTGTTCCAGAACAAGTGGATAGTTCCAGAAGGGTCCCATTCAAGTTGGAGCAGGTCCATCTGGAGGGGTCCAACCACCATGAGTGCAGAATGCTACTGATACCAAAAAGAGAATCCCTCCAAACAGAAGATTATCCTTTGAAGAGTCCAGTGTACTGTTTCCCCATATTTTTAATAAATTTCTAGACTGCCTGTAAAGGTTGGAATGATCACACAAAGACAGTTTACCTAAAACTCAAAGTGCATTTCATAAGATAAACATTATGCTGCGGTTAAAAAAACACATACCATAATCTCATACATAACATTTTTAAACCTGATGGCAAAACCCCTACAAATTTCATTCACAGTACAACTCAGAAAGTTACACAGATGTGTCTTTGATTGTACTCAGTGTTTGAAAATGAGCTCTGATTTGAAGTCTATCTATAATAGCCACTGAGGCTCATGTAGTGATGAATTTTTTAAATGTGATGGTCTAAGGACATCTATTTTTCATTAAGAAAAGAAAGCCTACAGCAAAGCAAGGGAAACTAAAGGTACCATAGTTGGAATCTGAAGGCTGCTAGGAACTGTGAATATGTGCTAGGGTTGTAACAGGAGAGGGTGTTGCTTTATTCATCACCTGGCTTATGTCAAAAACCCTTTTCTGGGGTTAACCACATGAGTGAATATTTAAGACAAGGCATTTCCTTTAGATACACACTACCATTAAGAAATAACTCAAACCATTTTAAAACAAATCCCAAGACAACACTTTTTGCTGCATAATTGGTTTGGGAAAATTAAGCATGACCGAACTCAAGGTTCACGGCACAAGATGTTTTGCCATCATTTGTAAAGCTTTTTATTAAATCCTGGTGCATTAGCTGTTAGTGCAAAATGCCTGTCTGGGCAAAGGAAGCATCACCATTGCCTTAATAGTTAATAAAACTGCTTGAGAGAACACAAGTAGATAATTATAAAGTTCTACCTGGGGGATTCTATTGGTGCTTGTAAAAACAAAAACAAAAAACCCCTATAAAATCACAATATATCCAGTGGGGTTTCAAAAAGAAACCTCTAGACTTTGAGCTGTAGCTCCATTAACCCCTTCATGTTATACAGGCATGGGTCTGGAAACACAAACTCATTCCAGGTCTCTCCACTGCATTTATGACTTTGTTTGATTTGGTTAGGTGGCAGAATATCCATTGGTGCAGTGAAAGGGACACATATGGGAGCAAAACAACAGGGCTAAGACAACAATACAAGATTATCTGCTAGATTACCAGAATAACTGATGACCTTTCTGCATTTAACAGAAGCGTGGAATAAGTGAACAGTTCCTTCCATATGCTACTGTGGACAGAGTATAGATCAATTAGGGTGTCTAAAATATCGCCTTGGTTCATGGAGGCGCAGACACATGGAGGCACAGTTCATGGAGGCATGGAGACTCTGTGATCCTGTATTCATGGGGGACTCATTTTGGCAGTTCAAAAAGGTGTGCCACCAAAATGTCGCCCCCATTCCCCAAAAGTTCCAAAGGCAGGGAACTTTCAGTCCTAGCTCCTAGCATTCAGAGGTAACCAGAACAGTGATTTATGAATACAAACAAATGCAATTAATCAGAGGATAAAGCATAAAAAAAAAACACAAAAAACATAATCCATTCTCTGTGGTATGCGCTGATCGACACATGCATATTCTGTGATTTATAAAGGATTTTCCAGAATATTTAAAATTCCACAGAAATTGTGTTCAATGTGAGAAATCAAACCCAGACATTTAATACATGTGTGGATTTTTCTGACCAAATAAGAAATAACATTTCAGCAAATGAACACCCCTTCCCACCGAAAGTTTAAAAACTTACCACAACTTTTCCTTTATGAGCTCTCACTGTGGCCCCAAACCACTGATTTGATTTAAATTCAATAGGCTCTCTTGTGCCATTGACCTTGATTTTCCTATTATCTGGAAACGACAAAAGGTGGGATTTAGAGGCACATTTTCCCTATGGAAATGACACATTCTTGTATGAATGAGCAAAAGAAAAATAAATAAATAAAAGATGAGCCAGGGAAGTCACTGAGAGCCTTTTTGCACTTTGATAATGGAGACTGCTGGGGGATGCTCTGGCTTGGAGCGTCAGCACGTAATGGAGCCACTTCTGTTCTGGAGCATTTTCCAGCATGCACCTCACAATGTCCAATCCATTCCAAACTTAGCCAGTGCTTCCCGAAATGCCAGCTATGCGCAAACAACGCTATACTAGGCAATCACTTTGCCACAGCAATGGGTATGGGCAGTGCTGTTGCTGTGGCAGCTAGGCAATGTAGCATGCACCCGTGCCTGTGCTGCCCTACCACACACATTGTTCACCTGGAAAAGGTGTGAACAGAGTATGCCTGGCTATACTAGCTGGCAGCTAGAATAGTTGTGAAACCATGTGTAGGAAGACGCTTTAGCACACTTGGAACTGCTTCTGGTACAGACGTGCCTCCACTTGGTGCGGATATTTCGTCTGTGAGCAGCTCCGGCTGTCCCACCAGCACAAGTGTAAAAGGGCCAGGAACTCAACTGTCTAAGCCAGATGAACTACATCCTAAGATATTGGAGTTTCAGAACTGTTTGGGCCCCTTTAAGACCATGGTATGTGCTTCCAGAATCTGCTTTTACGTGAGGCTTGTATACCTACTCTATTGTTTAATGCAAACTGTCTTATCGCACTTATCATATTGGGAATAGCTTTTCCTCCTTGGGGCTTAATCGCTGACACCTGTTCAACATACACCTGTCCTGTGGTGATGAGTATAACTAAGACTAAGTTGTCCTTATGCTTTTGTTACAGTGTTAGGGTGTTAGAGTGTTACAGAGTTGCTGTATTACTGAATTGCTTTCTAGTTACTCTGACGTTTGTGTTAACAGAGATAAACGAATATTTACTGTAACCACTACAGGGCTGTTTATATCCAAAAGATTGAGGCTGATTGTTAAGCTGCACAATATTTTTATTTCATACCTACATGCAACTGTTTCTCCTTGGTTTGTAGTTTTATACTTGCATGCACTGAAGAATAAAGCACCTTTCTTTTGGAAAGAACCTTAAGTGTTTGTCTTGTTGCAAGTGATCTCAGGAGAACAAGCTTCTCTGTGCAAGAGCTTTCTGCTACTCTGCTACAATCTCTGTCTGTATTGCCAGAGATATACAAAATATTCTCAACAAGAACCTGTATTGCTTTTGAGATATGTTGTGCAAAATGACTGGAAAAGGACACAAAAATGGGAAAGGAAGATCTGGGGAACTATAGGTACTCTTCACTATACACGCATGATTTAAAAGGAATTGTTTATAGCGCATAATTTTTCTACGAAGTAGAATCCCCAAAGGTTATTTTTATTTTCTTCAAAAAAAAAAAAAAAAAAAGGAACAGCAAGGAATGGGGAATCTATGCTGAATCATACATATATCATCAGCATATGGCAAAGGCTCCCTATTCAGATCAGTTAGACCAGCATAGGGGTGTGCATGTACCTTATTACCCCCCTGGAAAAGGGAGTAAGCAAGTCTGCTCCAATAAGGTTGCCTCCCTGGAAAAGGGAGAAATCTCAAGCCTCTGCATCCCCGTTCCGATCTTGACTGCCAGGAAATAGGCTTGGCTTTACTCCCAAAGTAAACTCAAGCCTCTTTCCTCTCAGCTGAGATTGTGAAGTCAAGGACCATCCCCATGCACAGTCCCAGCTTGGACCACATTGCCCAAACTGTGCCCAGACATGTTTTTTGGGGTACCAAATTTGGTCCTGGTTTGGCACAGGTTTGAGTGTGGTCCAGGGAAATCAGACCATATCTAAAATGCATGGGGACATCCCTTGCCAAACCCGATTTTGATACTGGACCAAACGTGCATGGCCCCTAACCCTAGTACATCATACAGATATTGACCAACTTTGAAACAATGCAGCAATAGTTAGAAGCCAGATGGATTTTTTTGTCTCACGTGGACACCTTAATAGCCTATGCTATCAGGCAGCACACTATGGCTTCATCTTTCTCATCCATTCTTACAACAGACATATGCTTTCAGGAAATGAGTGTGGCCACCACATGCTCCAAAGCCATGCTCATGCTGCTTTTTAAAACTAGTGTAGCATTCTCTGTTTTAAAAACAAGAAAAAGAAATGTGAAATAAATAATGTGGTATCTGTGGACGTATTTAACTTCATGGCAATAAAAATAACCGGAGAATCAATATAAATACAGTCTTGCTCTGAAGCAGTTATATTCTGCAAATTCTTCTAACCAGGGCTGAGGTGTACACACCTGGCCCATAAAATGCCACACAGCTTCACCCCAGTGATGCAGGTACAATTGGCTGAAGGACAGGCCCCAGAAGAAGACTGCTGCTTTGGTGGCACATCATCACAACTTTCACCAGCCCATTTGATCAGGGTCAAAGAGATCCCACGTATCTGTGAGGAGGTATTGAAGCGGTGGGTTTCTCTTGGGATGGATCTTGAAGTACAATCCATTTATTTAGGCCAATGAAGTTTCTCGCCATCCGTTACTCCACAACTGGCATCTCAGAACACCAGAGGGTGTAACTTCTGAGCAGTATCACATGTGTACCACACTACCACAAGAGATTGCTCTTTAACACTACTTTATATACATGTCGCAGATGTCAGCATAAGAAAAGCCATCTGGGTAAAAAGTCAGCCCAATTACAATCCATTTCAGGTTTTAATAAAAAGCAGACCTCCTTTCCTTTTACCCTCTGTTCTCTGAAGTAAACTGATTTCCCATATGTTCCTGAACTATGTTCCTCCCTCAGCCAGTCACTCTTAATGAACTTCTCTATTTGTACCCATGAGCAAATGCAAAGTTGCCTGCTCCTCATTTCTGGGCAGCCAGGTTTTTGTTTTCTATCAAGGAATCGTTTGACGGAACTTACTTTTGTTATTTAAGCTAAGTAAGAATAAAAACACACACAGAGTCAAAGGAAGAATTCAAAGGATTTTTTCAGTGTCAAAGTACATTATACATATTTACAAAACTGACAGAAATACACATTGTGGTGTAGTGATCAATATTTGGACCCAAGCCAGACCTAATGCTCTCCAGGAACTACAGGCACTGCTTGTGTATTTACCCCTTTCAGCACTGGGCCTTATTCTGAATTACAACCCACAACAGAGACCTGCCACCTGCATGCTGGGGCAGACTATAACAGGCCCCACTGGATGGCCTTTGGGGTGAGTCCCAGCAGTTGGGTCTGACGGGGTGGAGAGCAATGGAGGGTCCTAACCAATTCCCAGCCTGCTTCAGCTGCATGGAAACTTGGGACAGCAGCAACCAATGAGAGGTAAGTAAAGAAAGTGACAATGAGAAAGATCTGTGACATAGGAGACTTTTAGCAGCTTATTCTTAAAAACTCTCTAACATGGGGATTCTTTCCTGCATTCACAGACAGGGGAATCTCAGAAAATAGATGCCCCCCCCCCGCGAAAAAAAACCCTGAGGGACCCACCCTAACACTCAGTGTGACTTGTTTTAACTGCTGAATAGATCTATGGTTGCCTATCCATGTCCATACAGGTTAGCCTGCCAACTAATTTCCTGTAAAGCCCTCCTTGTAATCTTGTCTATGATGTCCATGGGGCAGTAGCCAGAGACATGGCATTTTCTGTTGTGGCCCCCAGACATTGCAACAACTGCCCTTTAGAGATTTCCCAGGCACAGCTACTAATTACTTTCTGCCACCTCCCTCCCCACTTCCTTTCCACTGACATGAATTTTACACTGGAAGGCATCACCAGTGCTACTCACAGTTTGCTGACAGTGAAAACAAACTTAACTGGTAGCCCATCGGAACACTGCAGGTTAAGATAGCAGACAGTATGAGGCATTCATATTCCTCAC
Source organism: Aspidoscelis tigris stejnegeri (assembly GCA_023333525.1). Taxonomy (NCBI): domain Eukaryota; kingdom Metazoa; phylum Chordata; class Lepidosauria; order Squamata; family Teiidae; genus Aspidoscelis; species Aspidoscelis tigris. Next base: position 48,327,691 of record JALMGA010000008.1, read on the forward strand.
TGCCACAACTTTGAAACTTCACTTTGAAACTTCCTCACAACATAGTAATCACAAATATCAGAACCCTCAAGGCATACAAATGAAGGCAAATGAATATGAGAAATGGCTTTATTTCCACTGACTGGATTCTTCTGAGACAAGGAGAAAACTGGATGAAATGAGGAAAAAGTGCAGGCTAGGAATATAATGAGAGCATGCATGGATGCAAAGAATTTGCAAGCTTAAAGAGCTTTGAAATCTGAATCACCTCAGCTCTGAAGACAGCCTTAGGCGGCATCCATATGCTATTGTTTAGGTGACCTTTGGTTGGACAGGAATGGGTAAGCTGGCAAATGCTGGTACACCACATGTACCAGTTTCCCACCAGTTTCTCAAAAGGCCACAAGGATGGCCTATCAACTGAAGTAGGTTAAAACACTCCCAACTGGCATGGGGACAACTGTTTGCTGCTCATGCTGACCCCATTCTGATAGAAAACCAGAAAAATCAGGACCCTTTCTGCCCTTGGTCTTATTCTGGTCTATATCCCGGGATAGCAGTCTGCTGACCACAAGCTAATGCAGACTATAGCAGGTCTCACTTGGGGCCTTCCTTAGTCTGCACTAGCATGCAGATAGCAGGTTCCTATCCTGAGATATATTCCAGAATAAGTCTAAGTGCAGAAAGGGCTCAGGTCACATGGTCCTACTTCTGAGTCCATTTCCATTCCCTTACCAACACGTTCAGGAAGGGAACCCTTGAAAGTTCAGGACTGGCACCTGCACACAGGATAGCCCCTGCACTAGCTCATCCTTTGTAGTGACTTGTGTGGAGCCTGTGCTCATCTAGCCGCAAGAAGAGCTACATGAAGATACAGCCTGAAGCTACTGCTGAACATACTGAGCACACTAGGTTTTAGATCCTACAAATTGATGCTGGAGATCTTCCTTGGCTCCGTTCAGCTCTTGCGGAATATCACCTTGTAGGGCTCTGCGGTTACAACCGGAGTCGTGAAATTGTTCTGTACATGAAATGATACTTGCTATTACACATACAAACAATTTTAAGCCTTTAAGAACAAGTCAACGTGCAGCATGTTCTTTCCACTTGATCCATTGCCAAGCCTATTACAGCACTAACAAGCAAAAACCCCATCCCATGACCCACACTAAAGTGAAGCCCATAAAAGGACTTCTTTAAAAATAACCAGGAAAATGGAACGAGCAAAGTTCCATGTCCTAATGGTTTTCCTTTTGACTAAACTAGCATATTTGAACAAATAAGCCGTTCAAGTATGTAGTCTTGATTGAAAACAAAAATTTTAAAAGCCTGAAACACAGACGGGACCTTGGCCCAGGAGAAACAAATCAAACAGTGTAGCCTTAACATACCTATTCAGAAATAAACCGTTTATTCTCAATAGTATTTATTGCTGGAAAATAATAACAGTAAAAACTTCCAGGAAGGTTGCGGCGGGTGGGGTGGGGGGTTGTTGAAGGAAAGTACAAACAAATAAATACAAAAATCACACTCAATCATTAAAAAGTTGCTTTTAAAATATATATTTAACAATAAAATCAGTTTAACAGGATGAGTTTTTTGAGCATGAATCCAGTGGTGGTTGGAATTTCATGCCTCTCTCCTAGTAAAATATAAGAAACTGATAAAGAGTATTTTGAAAATTGAGTAGGTCAGATTAAAGTTCATCTAGTTGAAGTCCTTCCTTTGAACAATGCTATCCACATGGTTCCAGGGGAAGTAAAAGCAAAACATATTGGTAATATTCTTATCTTTCTTCCCCTGGAACTAGAATTCCATGCCATGACTCAGGACCAATAACTACAGATACTCAATTGGCTTGAGCAGCTTCTGGAATAGGTATAGGCAGTGTTCATATACAATAAACAAAAAAGCACCTGAGTTGGCTCAGACATGGCTTGCAGCGGGGATCATTCACATTCCAACCTGTCCTTCATCTGCTCGTGAACATTTTAGACAAGGAAAGGTGGATTTGAGATGGAATGAGAATGTGAAAGTACTACCCTCTCCTAAGGTTCTCTCCACACTAGCCACTGGATCAGTCTATAGGGTGAATTATGCATCTGCAGCCTAGCAGGACCATGGGCTTGTTTGCACTTCGACCCGTAGTTCACGATAGGTGAACTTCTGGAGAAGCACATCTGCCCTTGCAGAAGATGCTTACGGCCTACAAGTGCTCCTTATCTTTCCACATGGTCACCTACCATGAACTAGCTGTGGTTCACAAAACTGCACCACAAGCACACCAACCCTTACCCCACACAACCAGAACTTACCTGGAAGCATCCAGCTGGTGACCATTCACACCTCTTCCAGCTGGGGAGGTCATCGGAGCTGCTGCTCAAGCCCACTGGAAGCTCACATGACCCTCTCACGTGATTGAGACTGAACAGAGTGTCAGCATTGCCATAGCAATGGCACTGATGCACACAGTCTCAGTCGCGCAGGGCGCCACACTCAAGATGGCGGTGCCCTGTAGAGGAGCAGCCCAGTGATTGAACACAGGTGAATGATCTATTGCACGGGGATGCACTGTCAGCGACTAGTGCTTGCAACACTGTTGAGTCAGGAGATACCTCTTTGAAACCTTGAGATTTACAAGTGGATCAATGCCTCTATCCATTTCTCTTTTCTTCTTGTGGTCTGGCCACTGCCAGAAGGGAAGTGCAAAACTGCCCCATGCCCCCCTCCCAGGATTCTCAGTCTGCACTGGATGAAGTTATGTCAAAGAAGAGGTCAAGGATTGAAAGCAGTTTCACCAGCAGAGACCATTTTGCTGTCAGTTAAGAAAGAGCAGGAAAATGGCTGCTACTGATTTGCTGAGGGAATATGGAGACAGAGTATATGTACAAATATTCAGTTTAGTGGGCAGATTTCCCTTATGCTCTCCTGCAGCGTTGGGAGGGTTATATTTTAAGTGTGCATTATATGTTTATATTTAAATGTATGCTTTTATTGTTTTTATTAAATGTTGTAACCATACTGGGACCTTAGGGTGAAGAACGGGCTATAAATATCTGAAATAAATGAATAAAAACTTTACATTTCTTTCTTGTAATTCATGGCTGGGAAATGAAGGCATTTAAAACCCAACATCATCTTCTCATTTCTAGCAGGTAATGAAGGCAAAGATTTCCCTGGTCATTGTTCCCTTTGCAGATCTAACATGGAGCAGCCTGGACAGCATTTATTGCCTCTCAGTGCTGTCAAATTTCCAAAACAAAGTTCTTAGTTTGAGTAGTAGAAAGTACCTCCCATGGCTTCCCTGAAAAACCTGAGTCAGGTTCCAGTAATAGATGTGATTTTTGCTGCCCTGATGAATTCCATAACCCCAAGTATTCAAATACACAAGTGTTTTGGTCCAAGAATGGACAGAACCTGTAAATCTTTGTACTGTACTCCAGATTTGCTATTACCATTAAGCAAGAGCAAGGCAGAAAATTTTCTGTGATTACAGGTTTAAAGTACATCCAAGTATGCAGGCCACAGGGAGTCCCACAGGAACAAAACCAAGGGTGTTTCTGCACCTGCCTTCCCGCCTGTTGGATGGAAAAGGTGCAGAACAAACTAACATCTACTAGTGTTTGCAAGATTAACCTAGCCCCTGCAGCCTGGAGTCTCACATAGGTCTGGACATGCATCCGATTCTCCACAGGGTACTGTCATTTTGGTCACAGTGCTGCACACAACTGTGTGCGCACCTGTACTGTTGTTACGGTGACGATGTCGCTCTGTGCATGCACAGTTGCATTGGGGGTTACTTGAAGTGCCGCCACACTTGTGCGGCAACTCAGATGGCCCCCTCGCACCAGAAATAGGGTAGATGGTCACCGCATGGACACAACAGGTAAGGTTGCAGTAGCGTTAAGTGTGGGTTAGTATGCTTTTAGAATGCAATTTGTTAACATTTGGGCAGGCAGGGGGCATCTGTAGGCTGTAAACACTTCCTGCAAGTACAGATGCACCTGCCCAGATGTTAACTAATTGCATACTAAGAGGCCAAGTGCGAATTGGCCTTGAGTCTCCTGTACTGCCTTCCCCCACTGCAATATCTCCATTCCAGAAGCTGAACTTTTACAGAAGCTGGACTTCCCCTCTCTAGTAGAGACATGTTGACCTTTGAGACCTTTATTGCCCCCAACACTGCTTCAAGCAGCTGAAAGCACACCTTACCACATTTTGAGCACAAGCTAACTGATAATTGTAGAATTCCTGCTGAGCTCTCAGATAATCTCCAGTAGTTTAAACAGTCACCAATGTCTGTATCTTAAGACAAGGAGAGGACCTGTACAGTATTAATATTCCCAGAAGAGTTACTTGGCACTAAGATACCAGTGTCCATGGCCTCATGAAGAATGCTGCTGCACAAAATAAACCCATCATGATTTCCCCCTGAGTATACAACTTCTACATTCAAAAACTGTTCTAAATTATGCATGGTCCCTAGAGTGCCATTAAGTTTTCTGGTTGATGTACCTATTCCCTGGTACACAGGTTCTGTCAAATGTGCCAGTCCAATAAGGGAAACAAAGGCATTCAAAGCTAGCCACAATCTGAAGGGGAAATAAAAATAGCAGCAAGCAGCATTATGTCCAAAGGGAAGGGTGCCAGCTGAGCAAAACAAGATCAAAAGTAATTGAAAAGAATGTAGAAACGTACCATGTTAACATCTTCCAGGCAAACTACACAACGGCATGACCTCCAAGCAAAATTTCAAGATTATTACACCAATGCTAGAACATCCCACGTCAAACTGCTTTGTTACAGCATAGTATCATCCGGAGTGACTCATCACCATATGGCATTTTTCCACAGAGATGAACTCTCTTATATATGTTCTCTGTCTCTAAAGTCACAACTGATGTTCCTCCAACAGAGTCTGGAATGTTGCCCTGCACATTTGGTAATGTTCAACACCTTTCTCATCATTCCAGATCCCAGCCATGAAATTCTCCAACCAGGAGAATGTGTAGGGTTCACAGAAGCTGTCTTTGATGCAACAGCATTCTATATCTTCACAGTATAGTACTCTTGTAAACTACAACCCTCTTTCAGTGGATACCCATCAGCCACTCCTGTAGCAAGGCAAGACAGGAGGACGTGGAAGTAATGGACCTCAAGATGAGAAAAGCAGGACTAGAAACATGTGGCTTGTTGAACAAATTGTAAAATATGAGGATATGAAGCTTTTAAAATCAGAATTTCTGTGGACTCTAGTATCTACTACCAACAAAAAAATTAAGAAATTTAAAGTTCACCACCTGAATGGAGGACCAAGAACACTGACTGGTGAGAGGTGGAGAAACCAACCTGAGGGCCATCCAAGGTGACTGCCTAATAACATCAGCCATAGGAATCAGACAATCAGTTGCTCACAAGACTTCAGGTTATTGTCTAAGAAAACCCAGCTTTAAAAAGGACTGTGTGGAGGCATTTTCGCATTACACGCGTTCCATTTGGAACGCGTGTAGAACGGGAAGCCTAAGGCACTTCAGGACGCTTTGATCATTCACACACAGGAGCGCACGCGTTCCGGTGCGCCTGTGTGCGAATGCTCAAAGCGTCGTGAGCTGTCTTAGCCGGCAAACGCTGGCAAGGGGCGGGGAGACAGCTGAGGAGGCTCCCGCAGCCGGCGCTGGCTGAAAACAGCTGATTGTCAAAGCTGCGCCGGCGTGGGATGCGAGCCCGCGGCTGTTAGGGAGAGAGAAGCAGGCGCGAATGCTTCTCCTCCCGAATGGCTGTGGGCAGTTCGTGCACGCCTGAACGCAAGTAGAGCAGTTTAAAGTGCTCTACATTTGGAACGTGCGGAAGACAGCTCCGGACACGTCGGAGCGCAAGCCCCGCTGAGCCAATGCGTATACCGTGTCCGGAGCTGTCTTGCACGCATTCCAAAACGGCGTGTGCAAAAACGCCTTGGGATTTCCTTGAAAATAAGGCAGGGAGAAAACACAGGGAAAGAATAACTCGCTTTTAAAAGAAAACATAGATCTAGACTGCCTATGTGTACTTGCCCCCAAGTAAGAATCCTGTTGAACATAACATGCATTATTATGCATTTTTTAAATATATATATATAAATATATATATATCAAGATCTATTGGAGATGCCCTCTTGGTAGTCCCTTGACTTCAGATGTTAAAGGAATGGGGTCCCATGAGAGGGGCCTTCTCTGTAGAGGCTCCCAAATGGTAAGACATCATCCATACATTGCAACAGATGGTGAAGATTCACCTCTTTATCCATGCCTTTGGGTACTGTATAATTTAATAGTTTGTAATCATTCTTTTTTAAATTTTAATGATAAGTCTATACAGTTGAAGAACTTATACATTTGCACTATTAAATCCATCCTCAGTCCTCCCCTTCTACCCTCCCCCTTTCTTCATGGACATGGATGTGTTAGTTAAAGTCCAATTTTAGTTTAGAATTCTTAAGAAATGAGCTTCAGCGGGTATGTTAATATTATTATTTTGCTTTAATTTTGTTTTAAGTGTCTGGACTCTCCTAAGCTGCCCTGAAACCTACTGTACGGCAGTACATAAATGCAACCAACAAACTAACCAAATAACTCACTACTGTCTACATATCAGCAACATCTCACGAGTTGCTTCAGTGAGCGTGATGGGGCAGAACAGGTGAGCGTGGACTCCTATTGGAAGCTTCCCTTTGATTCAAATCAACTTCATTTAGGCTCACTGCAGGCCAAAATATAATTTGGCAAGATGGAGTGGAAACTGCCAACCAAATTCTCATCCAGTCCCACCATCTCACAGGTCCCAATAAAGTCATCTCACAGTTTTCACAAATCTAAGGGCCTTTTCACACAGGTGTGGTTAGGAACTCCTGGGACTCCCAGCACAAAGCATCCACATTACATGGAGCCACTTCTATACCAGAAGAGGCTCCACGCATACAGAACTCCCCACACATACAGCAGCAGGTACAACTATATGAGCACCCATGCCAGGACAGCCCTACATGCTCCACCCACACATTTTATAGGTGGAAGAGGTCCAAATGAAACATCTGACTGGGTGCGCAGGACTGGTTGTGGACGGTGTCACCCGGTCACTGCAGAAATGGTGCAGCACATGCATGTTCACACCATTGCCACAGCCCCATGATCACCTCAATGGTGATGATTCACACTTAGCCAGTCATGTAGTTAAGTACCCGCTAAGTTTTAAATGGTTTGGGTGTCCTGAAGTGCAGATGCCCAAACCATTCCACACCTTCTCTTTCCTGAGACATTTTCCTAGGGAAGGAAAAATGCAAAAATGCAAAAAGGCCCTAAAACCCTGATCAGATGAGCCAAATGGCAGTCAGAAGGCTTTTTTGCACAGTTAAATGTCATCAAGTTGTAAGCTGGAAAGAACAATATTTGAATATATGGTGAGAACTGATGACTAGGATCACTGAAAGATTAGATATGGGTATACCAGCATACCTAACACTTTGCATAAATGGCTTGAAATGTGAGTACTTCTCCTGAGATCTTATCACTCTGATATTGTTTACAACATGGAGGGGTACAGTACACCAACTGGCATGCAAACTTTTGATTATGGGTACACTTTGTAAGCTTTATGGAAATTTAGAAACAGGTTATAAGTTGTTGTAATGTTAATTATAAATTTGGACTGGTTCAAGATTAGAGGTCTGTCCACCTGATTCTTCTCACTGACAATAGATATGATCAGACCTGCTGAAATAGGCACCTCTTAGGCCAGTTTGAAACTCTAGGGACAGACAATATTTTTTAAAATGCTTTTAAAAAAAACATGTCCCCAAGCCTCTGTCTGTGCATCCTTTTGCAGAAGTGAAAGCAATCTCTCTCAGGCTGACTCACACAGTTTGAGGCAGATGGTGTGCATGGCTACAGAGGCTCCTAGCCAATACCAGCCTGCTACAGCCATCAGCCAATCAAATCTATGGAAAACCAGACATGTGGTAGCCACTGGCAGGACAGGAAGAATGGTGATGATGAGGATGGAGGAGAAAGTAAACCACTTGTTTTTTAAGCTGTGTGATGTGTGCTTTCCCCCTTGATCCACAGATGGAGCAATTCCAGAAAATGGATGCCTCCCCAAAACAATAGTGTGATCACACCCAATCATTGTTCACTATTTACTATTTAATAAAAAGAAAAAAAGAAATGCCTGTGATCCATGGATAATATGTGGAGATTGACACAGTGTCACATCATGTAGCCTCACACACAAATACACAGAAATAATGAGGGAGAGAAGGAGAAACAGCAGAGAATTATTCTGTAACACATTACCACATTTGGTCCTACGGAAGTGATTTCCATATATGACAGTCTGAAATAGCCAAAGGCATCTAAGAAATGTGCCTACTAATTACTAGCAGAAGTGTCTAGGACTCTGCAAGCCCATAAACATACTTCAAATGATAGAACATAGCTCGTACGTAGCATACAAAATTTAGTCTTCAATTTAAAAAGGGAGAGGAGCAAAGAACAAAATAGTAACAGTAATTCTATATCAAAACACCATTTTTTTTAAATAAAGCATTTCTAACATGCAGTAAATAAAACATCAAATAAATAGTGCCATTTTACATAAGAAATAATAAACACTATTCTTATTAGTTTTTTTTTAATTCAGCCAAAACTGAAAATCTTATTGCTCGACAGACATTCCCAGACCTGAGGTCTCTTCACATTACAGCCAAAATGGCTGTAGCGAAGGAGGCTAAGACACGTGCGAATGCTTTATCCATTCAAATGGAGATAGGCAGGAATGCGTCTACACGTGTTCCTTGCCTCCCTCCATGCAAATGGAGAAAGCGTTCCCGCCTGTCCTAGCCTGGAAAGGCCGGAATGTGGGCAGGACACTCCTCCCCCAGCCTCCCACCATTGGGTCAGGCAAGACCCAGGGTGGGAGGCCTGTTGGGTACCTTCCCTGGGCTCCTGCTTGCTCCAGAGGCCCAGATCGGCCTCCCAGGGCCAGCAGGACCCCCACCACACCCCAGTGGCGCGCGTGCATGAATGGGGCTTACCTGTTCAGCCCTAGATAGTAACTGGGGCGAGGAGGCTGGCTGTGCTTTGTGCCTGTGCTCCGCATGATCCCTGATTGGCCAGGGACCCGTGCCTGTGCAGATGGGCACTTGAAGCCAGGTGGGCCCCTGACCAATCAGGGACCTCTTGGTGCACAGGCACAAAGCACAGCTGGCCTCCTTGCCCATTACTGCCCAGCACCAAACAGGTAAGTCCTGTTCATGCACGCACGCCCCTGGGGTGGGGTGGGGATCCTGCTGGCCCTAGGAGCCTGAGGCGTTTTCGCACACGGGGTTTTCGAACGCATGCAAGACAGCCTCGAACGCGGCATACGCATTGCCGCAGCAGGGCTTGCGCTCCGACGTGTCCAGAGCTGTCTTGCGCGCATTCGAGATGTAGAGCACTTTAAAGTGCTCTACATCCGTTCCGGCGCGGACGAAGCGCCCGCAGCCGTTCAGGGAGAGAAGCATTCGCTCATGTTTCTCTCTCCCTGACAGCTGCGGGCTTGCCTCCCCCACCGGCGCAGGCTGACAATCAGCTGATTGCCTGCCTTGCCGGCTGCGGGAGCCTAGGCAGCCGTCTCCCCGCCCCTTGCCGGCATTTGCCGGCTAAGGCACTTCAGAATGCTTTGAGCATTCACACACAGGCGCGCCGGAATGCATTTACACGCGTTCCTGCGCTCCTATGTGTGAATGGTCAAAGCGTCCTGAAGTGTCTTAGGCTTCCCGTCCTACACCCGTTCCAAATGGAATGGATGTAGTGCGAAAATGCCTCCAATCTGGGCCTGGAGCGAGCGGGAGCCCAGAGGCCTTTTCGCATTGGCCTTTCCGGAACGCGTGGAGGACAGCTCCGGACGAGGCATACGCATTGCCCGAGCGGGGCTTGCGCCGCCTCGTGTCCGGAGCTGTCCTCCACGCGTTCCGGATGCAGAGCACTTTAAAGTGCTCTGCATCCGTTCGAACGCGGACGAGCCGCCCCGGCGCGTTCCGGGAGAGAAGCGTTCGCACGCTTCTCTCCCTGACAGCCGTCGGCACGCCCCCTGGGCCCGACTTGCCGGGCCGGCGATTGCGCCGGCGCGGCGAAGCCGGTAGACGGGACCCACCGAATCGGAGTTCCCCTTTCCCGTCTGCCAGGGTCAGTGACCCTGGCAGATGGGACAGGGGAACCCCGATTCGGTGCGTCCCGTCTGTCGCCTCCGACGGCCGCCGGGACGTGGCTCCTTCCCGGGTCCGGCAGCCCCAATGGCGCTGCCGGACCCGGGAAGGAGCCACCAGCATCGGCGTCCTGTCGCCCCTTTCTGGGGTGGCAGGAGGTCGATGTTGGGCTCGCTGGGGGCGAGGAACGCCTTGGGCGGCCGGAGCGCATCGCTCCGGTCCCCCAAGGGTCCCCCCCGCCCCCATCGGGCCCATCTACGGGCTGCAGGCGCCTGGATCTAGGCGCCTGCAGCCCGCAGATGAGTCCCACCCCCCCCAGTCCCCAAAACCCCCACCCCCACCCCCCCTCTGGCCCGGATCGGGCCCATCTACGCTCTCTAGGTGCCCACAGCGGGGCACCCAGAGAGCGAAGATGTTTCCCCCCCCTCCCCCAGGGCCCTGGGAGGACGCGCGCGCGAGGAACGACTTACCTCGTCGCCGTCCAGCGTCGAACTGAGGGTGGCATTGTGGGAGCGCGCAAGACGCAGCCCACCTAGCCCCCCTATTGGACAAGCAGTTAGGGTTGTCCGGCGCGTCTATGTGTGAAAGGTAAAAGCGCCCGGAAGTGTCTTAAGCTGCCCGCCTGCACGCGTTCCGTTTGGAACGCGTTGCAGTGCGGAAATCCCTCAGGAAAGGGAGGCGCCTGGGCTGCCCACCTCTGGCTCAAAGGGAGCCAATGGGGGCAGCCCGTGGGAGGGGTCCAGCTGTCACAGAGAGAGCACGTGTGAATGTTCGCCCTTCGGTACAGCTGGGAACGGCCTGGAATGGGCCGAACGGTTTCAGAGCACTTTTTTTGAAGAGCGAATGCCCCATACCAACATGTTGTAGATGCATCTGAAACTCCCTCATGCGAAAAGGCCTCTGGATCAGTCTCTTTGAAGCCCAATAGTCCTTTTACTCTTCAAATGCAAATGGAAACTAAAGATAAAAATCTTCGCCTCCATTCACCTGTATGTCTTTGGCTTACATAGTCAATCCATTGCTTAGATCAATTGCTTTGAAACATGTGGTGGATTAAGTCGCTATCAGTGTGTCAGGATGATGGAGAAGGGCAATGTGTCTTGGTTGGAGCCTTACCTTTGATGATCCCAAATCATAAGCTTATTCACACTTGGCTTTATTCTGGAATATATCCTGGAATAGGGACTTGCTGTGTCGATATGCTGGTGCAGGCTTCAGCAGGACCAACGTGACGTCTGCCAGAGTCTGTATTAGCATGAGGACCACAGACCCCTACCCTGAGATATACTCCAGAAAAAGGGCAAGTGCAAATAGGCCTCATGTTTCACTCTGCATTGCATCCAAATTTGACTTGTGAAGGTCAAAGGCAAGGCCCCAAGCAACATCTTGTCCTTCCTCTAGCAACTTGCTGATTCTATTTTTCTTGCTCACGTAAGAGGAGCCCTGCTGGATCAGGCCTCAGCTAGTCCAGCATCTCATCTCACACAATGGCACACAAGTCACTTCTGGGTATTTCAAGCAGAAGGCAAAGGCAAAACCTTCCCCTGCTCTCAAATCTCTGCAAACCACCTTTGGAACCATCCTGCTTGTCTCTCAATCTTGGAGGGAGTATCTAGACATCCATGATACACCTGTCTGAGCCACTGATACACCTGTCTGAGCCTTTCTTAAAGCTATCTAGGCTGGTCACTGTCACCATCTTTAATGGTGGCAAATTCCCCAAACCAATGAGTCTCTGAGTGGAAAAAAAACCACTTTCCCTTTTGGTCTTAACTCCCCTGCCCATCAGCTTCACAGAATACTGGGCAACAGAGAAAAGAGGTTTTTTTCACTACCCACTTTTCCCCACCCAATGCATGCTTTTATAAACCTCTTAAGTGCTGTGCTTCATGGCTGAAGAGGCCTAGACATTGGAGAATGGTTTCATATAGGAGGTGTTCCAGCCCTTTGACCATTCTTGTTGCTGTTTTTACATCCCCAACTTCACACATGCCTCATCTTCTGTTTTAAAAGATAATCTGCTTGTCCTCCATGTAAGGATAACTCAGCAACAACGGAAGTTCAGTGTTGAACTCAAAATGGGTTCCCCCAGCCCTTCTCATCCCCCATCACAAACCCCTTCCTGCTACTCCATAATGGTTGGTAATTTCACCCTGTCTATCACAGCACTTCTCTGTCTGCATTCACACCTAATTTTTAATCCAGCTTCCACCCCCTTTCAGAATGAAAGAAGCCATCAACAAAGTGACATCTTACGTATATATATATTGCTTTCTCTAACTCCGAAAACCCACTTTAGACAATAAGGACAGAAAATGACTAATCACTTTGATGATGGGTTCTCTCACTCTGGAGGTGGACCAAATCTGGATTAAAACATAAGTATGAACACAGCTTCACTCTCTCTTTTTACTTCTTGGCTATCATCACTCCTGCAACCAATCTAACCTTTGTCCTGCTGTCCCTGGTTATTTCTGGTCAGTCTGCTACTTAGAGCATACTGACTGGACTGTTACTTTAAAAAAAATTAGAAACACTTGTTAGCCATCCTGTAGCATGCCCAGAGGCAGCCCAGAAATCCTGGAACTTTGTCAAACCAAAAGAAACAAACTGCTTTTATGAAAAATCATGCACGAAGAATGGGAAAAATGGATTCTTCAAAAAGCACAGCATTTGTGGCAAACAATGTGGGAACAATACAATAGCTCAGTTCTGATATGGCCTGCCTACAATGAAGACAGAACTCATGGTATGACTCTTAACGTAGCTTCACTCCGAGGGCTTTTATGACAAAGGTTCCTGGCCTTGAATGACCCAGAGGGAACCCATTTTGGTGGCATCTTTGAATGGAATCATGCCTTTTGTACAACTCTGTATTCTGTACTATGCCTAGCTAGTCCCCTGGTAGACCCTGATACTGAGGTATACTAATCATCCAGATCAAGGGCCCCTTAATCTGGATCATGCTCTGTCCTTCAGAAATGGAATGTACCAGCAGTGGGTGGGGCTTTCAGTGTTCCATGCTAACATGAAGGCAGGTCCACAACAGAAAGTGGTAGCTAGATTCCAATAAGCCCTGGGTGGACCACAGTTAGACCATTCTTGACCTAAACAGGATGGTGGGAAAATGATGTGAGCCAAGCAGTCTTAAAAGTGATGGGTGGTAAGGTAAACTATACATGTCTTACACAGTTAGAGGTGAAACGAGCATGTCCAAATCTCTTACAACAAAAGCACTTCTGTTGCCAATTATTTTGTCGGGCCCTGAAATTCTGTTCTGCGGCCATGTCTTACGGGGCTTCACCATCCGCATGATTTAAGTTTATTTTAAATCTCTTGGGCTTCACAGTACATCCTTCTCTTAAAAGCAGTACCTGGCTTTCATTACAATCAGTTCCAATTCTAGCCAAACTGACTCATGTTTTATCTCAGATATTCATGCTGCCAGAGATTTTTCCTCCTGATTCCTGACAGAAGAGTCATACTTTGTTGAAAAGCACAACCTGTTTCACCAAGATATGATTGATCATACCCGTAGGAACAAAAAACTCACCTAATCTTTCATGATTACTAAGACTTCATTCCAGCAATTCTGGCTTTTTTTTTTCTGAGTCTTAGAAAAGAAAAGCAACCTGCTACTCTTCAGTAAATAGCTTAGGTTTTTTTTGAAAAAAAATAAATTTAAAAAGAGTGAATCTGTAAGGCAAAATTAGTATGCATCTTGCCTCCATAAAAAGAATGATCTTTATGCTGCTCACTAGCTACCCCTACTGATCTTAACGGCATACTACAATATGGTCCTTAGTACTTGCGAACAGATTGAATTCATTTATTAACTATGCCATTTGTGTTCCTCCTTTTGATGGTATGGTTCCCAAGCACATATAGCACACCAGAGTAGCACAGTTTCTACTGTAGTGATCATGGTCTTCAAGTGTCTGAAGGGCTGTCACAGTGCGGAGGGATTGTCCCTGTTCTCACTTGCACAAGATGGGAGGACTAGAAACAACGGTATGAAATTTTGAGGGAATCAATACAGATTAGATATTAGGAAAAAGTTCCTGACAGCATGATCAGTCAATGGAGATGTTTGCCCCAGGAGGTACTGAGGTCTCCCTCACTGGAGGTCTTCAAGCAGAGGCTGGACCTACATCTGTTTGGGATTGTTTAGGAAATCCTAGAACACTGAGTAGGGGGTTGGACTCTATGACTCTAGAGGTCCCTAACAACTCTATGATTCTATGATTTTATGATTAACAACTCAACTGCCCCTACTTAAAAGATGCCCACTAGAAGGATGGGTGGTAGACATACTGATACACACATTGATACATGTTTTATCCTAAAGTCAGGCCCCATTCAGAAGGAGGAATAGAGACCATTATGGTGTGCCTATGGTGGGGTTGCCACATGTCTCTATGGTGACCCTACCATAGCCCCACTATATCCCCACTAAGAAGTGCTAAAAACCATTGCTAGAAAACCCAGTACTGGCCACAGGTTTTCCAGCCATAGCACTTTCTCTTATCTTGGAGACAGGAGCAGCCTTCATAATTCCATCCACTACTCATGTGTGGAGGCTAAACCAGATGGCCACACCTCCACAGTGGTGGGGATGTGCACTTCTGAATATTCAGCACCATCCAAATACCCAATGAACACCACGCAAAAATGTACAAAGATGGCGCTGTCTAGTTAGGAAGCAATAATGCTCAGAAAGCAATGCCATGACTTATTGCTTCCTAGCAGAATATCCTACCACCATTTGGGCTGCATTCCCACCAAAGTTTTAATCCAGCTTCAGCGCCTTTTCAGAGTGCAAGAACATAGAAGCAAAAGGATTTATCATTTTCCTTCCATGTTTTCTAACCCAAAGGTGGATTTTCTGAGCTAGATAAAGCCAAAACCAAACAGCTTGTCATTTCATCATTTAAACATTTGCCATTTTATCTCATTCTAAAAGTGGACTGACGCTGGGTTAAAATGTAAGTGTGAACGCAGCCAGAGAGGGAAAGGAAAGAGATAGGAACAAGTACTGTGATTGACAGAGTGAAACTACCAACTGTTGTGGAGTAGCAGGAAGCAGTTTGTGATGGGAGATGTAGGTGTGAACACAGCCTTGGAGGTGGCCTCCAAAGACTTTGACTGTAATCAAGCTGGTTTTGAGCTAAAATAAAGGAACTAACTGACATCACTTACTTATTCCACTATATTTGAAGATTGTGGAATAAAGTCACAATTTTAGGCCGTGTCATTTCCCTCCAGCTGTGTCATTTGCACACAGTGTAATGGGAAGGTCTTCACAATTCCTCCCTAGGCGTAACCCTCCCATTCCCATCCAGAGAGAGCCTATATCTTAGATGAGGAGACCCAGCTAAACAGACGCTCCCCAAATTTATAAACACAAACATAGGGTTATGCAGAAAGAGAAAGGTGCCCACTCATACTTTATGAATAAAAACAAGCTGGTGCCTTGCCTCTTTTAGCAGACGCTGGTCTTACAGATAAGCAGAATAGTGGGAAACAGCAGGGCAAGTATGCTACCTTTGTCCATACCTCCTATTACCCTCCAGGGGTTGAAGAGCCAAGTATCTGTAGTGGAAAGGCAACTGTTTGTGGGGTTTCCTCCTGATTCACCACCCTAAGGCCATCTCGTGACAGCAGACAGGTACCCCACTAGGAGGTGATAATGCAGGAAATCATATCTGCATAATTATCGTCTCCTTGCTAGACAGCATCATGACCGGTGCTGTCTTCACACATTTTAACTGATGTGTTCATCTGAGCATCTGGGTGTCCAGAATGCCTGGATGCCCTTCTTGCCACCTCCATCTGTGCATGCATAGACACCTGTTTTAGCTTTCATACATGCACAATGGATAAAGCAATTGGGGCAGCTCCAAGTAAGAACCAGCACTGGGTTTTCCAGAAATAATTTTTAGTGTGTGTGTGTGTTTTGGGGGGAGCAGGGCTATGGTGGGGTTGCCTAAGATACATCATAGCAGCACTAATGTCTGGATGAGGCCCAACAGAGCATCCACATTTATGGCAGTGGGTTCCCATAGGGAATCTGAAGGGTGTAAGCAGTCAAATGCTTGGGATGCCTGGCCCTGAAGAACACTCTGAAAGGGACATCGGAAGCACCCTCTGCAACCATCTTGCTCTGTCCAGAGGGAAAAGTCTCTGAGGACACCTATCACCCTCACTGCCACGAAAACACATGACAATGGCCAGAGCGACCTGTGTGTCTGCTTCAAGCATCTCCATGCATCAAAACCCACTTTGGAAGCCTTTGAAGGGGCTTTCATCTTCAAAGAGCTGCAAGATGTGTAGACACATTCTACATCTTGCTGCAGGAATGAGAGTAAGTGTTCTTACCTCCACGCACCCTAAGCTGCTGAGGTATAGGAGAAGCTTCAGACTGCATCCACTCTAGTCCATGTTCAAAGCCAGAGGATTCACTTTAGAAGTGCATCTTGAAGCCTTTAAGGTGGATTAGATGCATCTGCATGGAGGCTACCACCATTAAGCCATTCTTGAGCCACTATTTTCTTTACTGTGTTTGGATGTAGCCTAAGTTCTAAGGGAAGTCTGTACGGGTGCAGCAGGCTCACCCTAATACCATCCACTGCACATGAACTCCACATAGGGAAAATGACAGAATGGTACCTCAGTTCTCCTTTCATTGCTTGAGGGGCATAAGAGCTTTTGTATTTCGAGGGGGACATCTTTAGTATTTTAAGAGGAAGCACATTTTGGAGCCACATGGGACCCAACTGACTCAACAGACCATCAAAGATTCTCACTTCCCATTTCAAAGACTACCATGGTCACCCGGAAAAGAGAAGTATGTACATGGCAAATCTGTAAAGGCTGGTTTTGCTCACAGACATGACTATAATTTCTATGGAACTCAATATTGGATTGTTATTCCCACATATTTACTTCTGTGGGCAATTTGCCCTCAAGTATATCAAAGGGAATTCTTTCGTTTACTGTTTTTTGGTTTTGCTGAAGTCAGCAGGTAGCCATCTGCATATTAAAAGCAAGCAAAACATTATACTGTATACAGAAATAGTGAGGGATTTATGGATTAAGGAACTGAGCCCAGTGATAGAGAAAAAAACAAGTGAAACATAAATATTGATACCAACATGTTAAAGACAGAGATGGAGGAAAATAACCAACACAATTAAAAAGAAAAGTTATTTAATTAGAAGCAGATTATAACTTTGCTTCCATTTCAGAAAACTTAAGAAGGAAGGAAGGAAGGAAGGAAGGAAGGAAGGAAGGAAGGAAGGAAGGAAGGAAGGAAGGAAGGAAGGAAGGAAGGAAGGACAAACTCAATCCCCTAGAAAGAAAACAGAAAATTCAGAATGCTTTTGAATGTCCAACATAGTAAAAAATCTGTGGATTTCTCAGAACAGCCTTTACCAACTCTTAGTTCAGTTGTTATGAGTTCCATTCAGAAACATCTGGAGGATACCAGCTTAGCAAAAGCTGCTGTTGCTTCTTCTGTTAAATCCCCTGCAGCTCTCATCTTCCACATAATAGGCTCATACTGAAAAGAAATGAGGCCTTCCAGAAAGTTTCCTACATACTTAACACTTCAATAGCATAACACATACAATGTATATTTTAGTAGCTTTTCTTGAGTTACCTGCTCTGTTCAGAGATTTCTTGATTTCTAGCCCTGGCAAAGGTCCAGATCATCAATGCCTGCCTCCACGTCTCCCACCCAGCTTTCACTAATTTCAAAGCCAAGGAATGATAGTATCCTGGCTTTGAGGTTTCTAACCAGTCCCATTAAAGGATGCTGGGCTGAATAAGAACAAGTAAAGTTAAATTGCTCCTGCCACTGTCTACCCTCTACACAACAGGGATGTGCATGAATATTCATAACATTAGTTATTTGTACGAATTCAGACAAATTTGGACATTTGTACACAAACTGAATATTATGGTATCCATATGCTAGCATTCTTATGAATACAAATATTTTTGGACATTGGTACAAATAGTTCGGACGTTCATTAAATTGGGGGTATGGAAAATCGTTGCACAAGTCACATCCGCAATGGATCCAGATTGGATTCAACATGGATTGACAGCAGATTAAAAGCAGATTCAGGTCAGATTTGACATTTTCAGAGCGCGGATATGTTACGGATACGTATTGGACTCGTATTTGTTCATATCAGATACATATCGGATACGTGTTCATTCGTATCCGATACATATTGAATATTTGTACAAATATTTGTACAAATACATATGAATAGGTTCATATCGAATATACTTTTACCACATTCGAATGTGATCTATTTGTATGAATACGGAGTCTCAAACATTCCATTAGTTACATACTGAATGTCAAAAATGCATCTGTGCACACCCCTACTGCACAGTGATGGCAGGAGAAAATGAAGATTTTTCCACTCTGCAAAAGGATTGCTCCAAGGGCCTTTCTGCACTCAAAGGCCATGACCTGGATTAGTGGGTCTGGATCAGCTAGGTCCTACAGCATGTGGATGGGCCTCCCCAGGAGTGGCTGGGGTAGATGCAAGCAGATGATGTGAATTGCGGTTTTGAATTCCTAGAACTATTTCATAAATACCTCAAAATGCTTCTGTAAAGTTTTCTTCACATGAGACTTCACCCTTTTGAGACATGTGATGTTCTGACAAATCATGAGAAGGCAGGTTTTTTTCAGAAGTGCTTACACAGCAATTATTAAACACATAAAATTACAGTACGAGCTTGTTATATCAAATAAATGTGAAGATTTGGTGCTGTTTGTAGAACAATAAATACATTCTCTATGATTAAACAAGAACATAATATGCAGTCTGCCCATCACTTATGTGCAAGGTACTGTGGGTCCCACACTGACTAAGCTGAATGTCCGTATGCTATTCACAATCCCCATGAGATTGTAATCTCATTTTTCAAACAATATTCTCAATTAAATGTGACTAGGGATATGCACGAATATTCATAACACTTGAAATTCATATGGATTCGGCCAAACTCAGACATTTGAATTTGAATCGATGTTGGCACATTCGAAGACTGACATTATAATTTGAAACAAATGTTTTGATCCATGTGTATGAACTCTCATAACGGATTCATATGGGATTTGTATGAGATTCACATGTGATTCATATCTAACATTCATATCTAATTCATATGAAACACTCATATTGAATATGAATCCTACCACATTGAAACGAATATGAACTTTCTTGCATTTGATTCAATACAAATCAAATACAAAAACAAAAATTGGGACAAGATAGGTGGTCATGCTCTTGTATGCTTACAGGACTAAAACGTCTCAAAGTTCTATGTGCCTTTTTAGATGGTAGTAACTTAAGTAGATTAACACTGAAAATGCAGAATTACTAAGGAGAGCACTCTTCTGTTGATCTCTGGTTTTTCACTCTAGCTCCCTCGAAAGGCTTGCACACACCAGACTTGAATGCCTGGCTTTATGTGTTTCAGATTGAACTACTTCCTTCCTTCCTTCCTAGGCTATTGTGTTTTTTGTCTCCACTTGGGAAAACACTGAGAATGCATCTACTGAACCAATAGGAAATAGCGGCACTCATGCCTAGAGAGCGAGGGAGCTGGAAATGCTGCTCACTGGTTATAACCAGGAAATGTGGATGCAGAGAACAGGCAATGATCCACGCAATGAGTGGTGGTTGTAAAAGAAGGCAAGTTTCACGTCAGGGATCATTTAGGAGAGAGACTAGAAATTAAGCTGCCAAAACAGTAATGTCTTTATATGCAATTTTATGGTGTGATCACAGATGGAATAGTACAAACAGTTCTGGTTTCTGGAGGCCTATTTGAGCTTGGCAAACAGAGGCACTGCTGGTATGTTCCCAGACGAGCATACACATCACATGGAGATGTATCTATACTAGAAGCATCTCTGTGCGTGATGGAATATCCTGTGGCCAGAATGGGTGTGGAGTACATTTTCGTGCTCCACAACTTATCTAGCTGCCAGCTGGGAACCTCTTCTAGATGAATGAGGTTTGAACAGAGTGTCCGAATGGGAACACAGGTGCACCGTTGTTACGGCTCCACAATCACGACTTTAATGGAGGTGTTTTGCACTTAGCTAGCATGTAGTTAAGCACTGGCTAAGTTTCAAATAGTTTTGGTATGCCAAAGTGTGGATGCCCAACCCAGTCCACAACTTTGCTTCCCTGGGATGTTTTCCCAGGGAAGTTGAAGTGCGGAAAAGTCTTGCAACTCAAAGAAAAAAAAAAGGAAGGAAGGAAGGAAGGAAGGAAGGAAGGAAGGAAGGAAGGAAGGAAGGAAAAGCAACTGCTGCTAATAAAAACTGGGGGTTAGAAGACCCATGGGGGCCCAGTTTATCAGTTTAGGTCAACCGTCAATATTCTACCCATGGCACCAATAAAAACAGACCCTGTTACCTGTAATGCTAATAAATAAATAAATAAATAAATAAATAAATAAATAAATAAATAAATAAATAAATAAATAAATGCCATTTATTGTGCAAAAACAAATGACCACAGAGACTCAATTTAAGTCTATGGATTTTCTTTTCTTTAACTTAGGCCGTTTCTCATTCACCTTTGTTATCTTGAGCCAAGAATGGGTGTCCTGACCTGACATATGCAACGCACCCCTCTTTGGGACAAGTTGAGTCAGATGGGGTTGTTTGACACTCAGCCTCACAGAAGAGCCCTTTTTGGCTACAGCCATTTCTGGAGCTGCTGAAAATAACCCCCCATAGACCACTAGTGCACTAGTAGACTTCATTGTCAAGATCTATCAGTAGAGTGGGATAGGGCGTCATTTTGATGATTTATCCTATTATCTTGCTTTGTGTAGTGCAGATGAAGCATTCTAGGAGAGGATGAGGCTTCCCCTATCCTGCACCAGCATGTGCTAGGATACCACCAAGTGTAGAAACAGCCTTAGCTGCTTGATATTCCAAATTAAAATATTCTGTGGGAATGTCCCCATCTCTCCATCTTCATGTTGTACTTGTTAACATAATTGCTAACATATTATGAAAAATGTAGGATCTCAAATCATTGTATAATTTGTGAAACTACTTTCTCCAGAATGGAAAGTATTCTTGTTAGCTGCCTCCAGTTGCTAAGAAGTAGGTGGACACAAAGACAGAAAATTTACATTGTGAGGCAAGAAGAGTTGAGGCAGCAAACAGAAGAGGTACTTTTTCTTGTGTCAAACTTGGCTTTGGTCTGCAGTCGATTTCTGCTTGGTTTGATGTGCCCAAAAGACTTCAGCTGCCTCCTCACCCAATTGCTCACATAAGATACCATTTTGGTGCCTGCTCATTCTAGAGGAGCGAATCTGCTACAGATACAAACAATTTTATGCCATGTGCTTTTGGTGGCCACACAAGCAACTCTAATATTAGCAAATGCCATGTGTTCCATAAAATGAGTGCAGTTTTTGAAACACTATAGCACGCAATTGAATACCACTTATGAGTTCTACATAAGAAGGTCTTTTTGGGAAGAGTTGCTGGGCTGTGAAGTAAGCCATGAGGCATTCAGTTCATTGCCACCAAAATGCTTCCGCATGTGACTCTGATGAGCTATATCAAAAGCACTTTCTCCTTATTTATTTCAAAGATTTATAGCCTAGCATTTGGCCAAATGAACTGCAAGCAACTCATAACAGATTAAAACAATACACACAATATGACTGCAGACAAAACATGACTCCCATCTCCCAGTGGTGAGCAGCTAAGTGAGGGAGCATGGAGGGACGTGAGAGCAACAGATCCTCTTGTTACTGCCCTTATGAGGCTTGCTTGGAGCCCAGGAGAAAGAGGGCTCCACCCAAGAAGCATGCTGCCAGCTATCACTGGGTAGCATATCTCCAGGAAAAGCAATTCCTTCTCAATTTGGCTGTATTCACAAACAGTTTAAAAAAAAAATCTTTGAGGCACCGTAGAAGTAGTTCACAGGTGTGATCATTCATGCATGAGTCTAGGAAAGGTGGAGTGGAGATGGAATGAGAACATGAATCCTTCTCCAAAGTGCTCCTGAGACACATTTTTTTTTGCTTGGTCTAAATATAGTCTCAGGTTAAACATAAAATGTGGGATTACTGGATGAGCTGAATTCCAGGGGAATGATTTAGAAAGAAAGTGGAAGGCCATTTTGGGGTGAGAACCCAGAGCACGAGGGACTTCTATGGGCCACTTAAATCCTCATGTGTGACCTTAGCCTAGCTGTCTGATGCCAAGAGACATATCTGAAGGATCAATCTCAGCTCACAGCCCATTTCAGTCCCATAGTCTAGCTACATTTTCAGGGTGTGTATGCACCAGGAGTCTACTGGTGATAGTATCCGAATGTTTGTGGGCAGGCAGAAAGGGAGTTTTCCTTCCCCTCTTCAGCTAATGCCATAGTTTGTGAACAGTGACTGAAACAGGCCATTCCTGCATTCCGTCTTGCCCCACATCTCTAGTGTCCATGTTGTTAATTTTTTTTTGTTGTTGTTAAACCTGAGTTCTCCACAAATGTGCAATTCTGCATTTTAAAATCTGTGTGTGTTGCATTTCCAGCCACAATATTGAAGGCAGGAGCAAAAGTAGCCTTTGTTGTGGGTTTCTCCTTGCCTTATTTTCTCTTCTGCATTTAGTGTGAAGGAAATATCCTCTCACTTTGCTCCTTGCCCTCTGTCCCTAGCTTCCATTTCTTTTGTTTGTTTGCTTAAACCAGAGGTTTGTAGAGATGTTCAATTCACTGTTTGCTCCACAGACAGAATCTTTGTGAAGTGGAAAGAAATGAAGCAGTGTTGGAGCAGCTAAAATGTTCACTTCCATAGGAGATGTGCTTATGCATCACATTTGGGTTATGAATATATGTGCAGTTGTACAGATTGAGAAAGAGAGTAAGAAGGGAGTTTCAAAAAAGAAGAAAAGAACTCTGGTGCTCTTAATTCTGCAGGAAGCATCTTTGGAGGGTGGGAACAGAGAAGGCTGGCCTTTCCCTCCCCTGTAAAGTCCAAAGCTGACTGACAGAAGTGCACCCAATCATAAAAAGCACAGGAAGGAGTAGGGCAGAAAAGATGGAGAGGAAAAGGATGCAGAGATTGACAAATGAGGACAGAAAGAAAATTGACTGAGTGAACCCTATGTTTCATGGGTGTGATCGAGCCAATCAAACTCTGAGCTTGTTGTCCAGTAAGACAGATTATGTAGATAAACTGTAACCAGGCCTAGAGGAGACCCCCAGAGGAGACCACTACAAATGTCCAGTCAGTAACATTTAAAAGCAGGGCTAACTTAAGGGTGCATCCCCATGGTACTTTTTCCTGTCGCTATTGTCCCTCTACTGCAGCGGATCTAACAAATGCGCGTTCAATTCTGAATTAAGTGTCCCCATGGGGCTCAGCAAAACGCGCATTTAAAATGCACTGACCATCCCCAAGGAAGCGTCTTTTGCTTACCCGCATCTTTTTCTCCCCGCCCCTCGCTGTTTCATTGGGTGCTCGTGCGATCGTGCGCTCATTCACAAGTCCAAAAGAAAAATTTACAAGTTCTTTGTTCGTCACCCCTGCTTGCGAAGGCACCTGGGCTGCACCCAGTGCTATTTACAAGATCTCCAGCTGCCGAAACACCTCCCCCAGCCAGCAATCATGCGATCGTGCGCTCATTCACAAGTCCAAAAGAAAAATTTACAAGTTCTCTGTTCACCTCCCACAGCCAGAGATCTTGCCTCATACACTTTCACTTGCCTCATATACTTTCACTTGATATAAGCAATTCATTACAATGTATCTTGCTGTTTCTCTTTGTGATTGGAATGCCTGCCTACTGTTTTCATATTGTGAATGCTGGCTGTGGATGAGAGGCAAAAAAAAGAGAGAGAGCATGCCACCTTGGAGAGAAGCCCCGCCCCTTTTGCCACGGAGCGTCTCCATGCAAAATGTTGCTCTGAATATCCGCGTCTTCCAGAAAAGTGCGCTTGCAGTCTTCTTTAAAGGGCTTTTTTTTTTGCAGCACATTTTCCTAATTTGCGGCGCTGGAAGCCCGGATAAAAGCCGTGCCTGGGGGTGCTCCGCGACAAAAGAAGATTTTCAGCGGGCTTTAAATTGCATGGGGATGCACCCTAAGTGGTGGACAGTACTATTGGCAGTGATGGAACAACTGAATATCATTGGCTGGCTCACAATGTCCCACAATAGCGGGGCGGGGGGGAGAACAACTTCAGGTGACTGACAGGTTATTGGAGGCAGACAATTAGGGATGCCACAGGTGCAACCAGGAAACAAGGTTTTAAGGTGAAATGCTCTTCATCTCATCCACTGGTGGCTTTCTAATCCTCCTCCTCTCTCAGCCTCCATCAAGTTGCCTACCACCTGAAGCTACCTGTCATTGAGGAAGCAGAAACTTTAAACAAGCAATGCTTCTTGCACACAGATTTTCCAGGTGAAGTTGGAGAATCTGTGGGTGGCCAATACTGATCCAGAAGGTGGTATGTTTCCAGGACCAGCAGAGAATCCCAGGAGAATGTGAGGAAGGCAGGCTGCTGTGGCCATACCCTGCTTGTGAGGAAAAGGGTACCACCTACCCAGATGGTGAAAAACATAACCATGATGCCTGAATTTTAAAGTCAGGACAGAGAATGCCAGCTGGGATTCTACAGCTGACCAAGGATTTTGCCAGTTGGATCCTAATCACTAGATCTATTGGTTTCTGCTTTAAATTGCAAACTGAGAAAATGAATAATGAATTTAAGAAAGACCACCCACTCACTTAAGCAAACATGTATCTCACTGGTGCATCACTGTTGATCTTGTATTCCTCTCAAAGGGTATTCTGACATGTTAAAAACTCTTGCAGTTGTGTCATTGGATGAAAAGCCACAGCTTCCAGAAAGAACAAGACTATTGTATTGGCGTGATGGAGTCACTGCGTAATTCTTTTAAGATTTAATTCTCTATTGTCTCAGAGTTTATTCATGTGTCAAGGATGTTCCTAATTACACAAATGATTCAACCAGAAATAATTTTCTCCTCATTAAGGCCTGGCTCGCCTGTCTAGAGAAAAGCTGAGTTTCACTTCCGTCCTCTTCATTTGGACCTGGTTGAAGGATCCTTCTCTGGAGACACTGCAGGGTCTGAAAGTATCACCTTACCAATTTAACTGCCCTCTCTGAGGGGACGTTTGAAATCCTTGCTTACAGCATTTTGAGTTTGGGGACTCTCAGATGCTCCAAGTGCTACAAAAGTTAAACTCTTGATGAATCATAGCCATTGCATCTAAAGATTAGATCCATCTAAACTGAAACCTTTCCATTTAAATATTTCAGAAGACACTAGCACTAAATGGTTTTCAAGGGCCATAAAGGGAAAACAACAGAAAATGTAAACAGCCTGAATTGTTTGAAATGTGTTTTCCCTCTAATTAAATAAGAACCATCTGTTGGGGAAGGGGAGGGTTTTGAAGTGGATATAATCCATCTTTATGATGCCTCTGTTGGTTTCTGATCAGCCTCCTCACTCTGAATGAAAGGTCTTCCTTTCTGTATAGAAGTACATAAATATGTGACAGGAAATATATTTTGTGTTACCTGACAGAACAGAATATTCATTGGATGGACTGTTCTCACTTTTAGAAAGGAACTGGCCTAAAGTCATTTCTCTGAAGCTCACATGAAAACTTTAGGGAGAGGAAATGAAATCTTGCTTCAGGTGCTGCATATAAGTAAGTGTATGACTGGAAAGACACATTGTTGTTATTTCTCTGTGAGCTGGGAAACATCTTTCCACCAAATGCAGTCATAGTCTGTTTCTGCACTTCTGCCAGGGTGGGGAAAGGGGAAGCATTCCCAGCTAGAGCGGTCCCACAGTCTTGGAAAAAAGGCTACCTGCGCTTAGGTGGCCCATTCCAGGACAAGCCTTGTGCCACTCCAAAGCTCACATAAGTTTTGGAGCCTAACACAAGGACTCCAACTTTAGTTCCTGGCCTCAGAGGCCTGGGGGGATGTATTTTGTGGTGCAGTCTGGTTTGCCACTGAAATGCTTCCCTCCAGCTAAATCAGAACAGAGAGGTATGCACTCTTCGGCAAGCTTTCCACCAAGCCACAATGCATCCAAGGTGGTGGTGGTGGTGAATTATTTCCTACCTACCTCTCCCAAAGGACTGAGGCGAGTAACAGCAGAAAGTTTACAGTCACATTTCAAACATATAAAACCATGGCCGCATCCCCATTACAACCTTATTTCGATTTCAAACTGTTTTCAATCCTGGCAGACCCCACATCAGTTTGGCTTACCATGCTTTCCGCGTGTTAAATCGCCCCAAAATGTTGTAAATGTTAATCCTCATTTCAACAGGTCTCACTCCGATTCATGCACTTGAAACGTTTTACATTTTTTACTGTGGGGACTGTACGGTGTTAAAGGATGAGGATCCGTGTTTAGGGTTTCCCTCCCCAATAGCTTGCTTCCAAAGATGGTGATTTCACTGAAAAAATCCACCCCTCAAAACAGCCACTATAAAAATCCACTTCTTAAAGCAGCGCTACACTGTAGCGATCTAACCACTTCACACCTTATAACAATGTTGCCATTTTGTGCAATTCTAGCTCTTTGAAAGTTCTGACCTTTAGAAAGGGAAAAGAAAGTAAAGCAGCTGGAGGTTCTGTTTTAAAGGCTGTGGCTGTGAAGGGGACATGAGTTGATGCTGCTGCTGTGTGCCCTGGGAAATTGGGGGGGGGGAGAATTGCTGGCTGCTCGCTGCTGTTTTTCCTCCATCCAGGCAAGCGGCAGCCACCCAGCCACCCAGCTAGGCTCCCTGAAGGGGTCCCTTATGGGTGGTGCATTCATGCCAGGAGAAAGAGGGCAGGGCAGCCCCTAAAAGTGGCTTTTAAAAAGTAGCCACTTGAGTCCCCCGTTGAGTCACGTATGCCACGTACGATCCTGAGAATCTGGATCGAACGCGATTAAGCTGAAAGTAATGGGAACAGGCAAATTCGTGTTTGCATCTGGTTCTATTATTTCGGTTTAAGGAAAGTGGATTAAGCTTATAATGGGGATACGCCCCATTATATATTAAAATCAGTCTTGAACATAACATTTAGAACAGGGCCACTCTGCCCTACTCCATGTGCAGAAAAGAGACCCAGAAGAAACCTAGGTCCCATACTGTACTATGAACTACCATACATACAAATGTCTAAGAGTAATGCTCCCTTTGCAGAACAGCAAAATGAATATGGCTGCATTTGCATTCAGTATAGAAAAAAACCTCTGAGCTGACTCAAATACAGGTATATCACAGGTGGCATCATTCACAGGATAGTCTCCCCCCCCCCCCCATGAACAATCTAGGCTAGAAAAGGTTGATAAGTGAAGGAACAGGAATATGAGGATCCCATGCTACCATCTCTAAGCTGTTTTGGACTTCTTTATTTATTCATTAAGCTTGCTATGTGTAAATGCAATGTAGCTTAGACAAAAGAGCTAAAGGTAACACCCAACTATTTGGGGTAGAGCTGGGTTACAGGCCAACTTCAGCAGGTCCATAATCTGACTTCCCGCTGCCATGCAGATGAAAAGAAGAACTTACTTGTGTTGTCAAAAGGAATCTGCTTACACTCGGCGGCTGGCCATGGGCAAAAGTAGACAGCACCTCCTTCGAGGATATCTGGTTGAGTCGTGTTGGCTTTAGGAGCTCCAACTAAGATGCTGACTCTGCAAAACATTCATAAAGGGTCATGAATGAGAAAGACAGATTCAAAATGTCAACGGAAGGCTGATTTGTTGAAAGGAGGCTGTTTGCAGAATGCTATCCAACTGTCATACCGCAGGATGATGCCAAGAGGGAAGAAAAAGAAAGTCTCTGAATTATTCTCTACATCAGCAAGGTCAAACAGGAATAGTTGGCTTCACTGCAGCTAGAGTGGAGTCAGCATTGGGGTCAACATGAGAATTACTGGCAACATCCCTGGTCAAAATTATTTCTTTAAACAATCACTTCCCCCAAGACTTTTCCGGGGAATGTATTTGCTTACAGAAGGATACAAGCACGGGCATTTCTGGCTAAAAGTAACAGTTTTTATTTGCAGATTTCCCCCATGGATAAGTAGCTACATATTGATTCATCTGTACTTTCTACTGAAATACACCTAGTTCATATGTTGGCCGGCACACAATACATGTCATTAAGGAGTAGTCAAGTACGTATCTGTTCTCATGCCGAGATGTGCTCTGAGAAGAGGCCAATTCTACAAAATCTATAGGTAGGCACTGATGTTCATGCAGCTCCTCTGAAGTTCACATGCAGCATGGCTATGTATTTAGAGTTACAGGCTGGGTCCAGACAGGAGGAATACTTCACTGGGACTGCAGAGCAGCTGTCAAATTGCTAAACAGTTTTACAAGGCTCCACAGTCCCTGTAAGGTAAAGCCCACAAATGTGAAGTAAAGAAATACGTCAGCATCTCACGAGATTTCACCTTCATCTGGGAAGAAGCAGGCCTCTCAAAGAAAGAGGGGCTGACCACGTGGTCAGAAGAGCCCTCTCTGCTGTTTCCAAGTATTGGGAGAACATGTAAATAAGCTTCACATTTTAAATTTATGTCTGGAGGCACCCATAGGGTGTTTTTCCAGTGTCAATAGAAGTACCCATTAAGTACCCATTAATGGGTACAAAAATGCCGTTACGTACCCATTAATGAGTACTTAATGGGTACTTCTAGTGACAGTGGAAAAACACCCATAGTCTACTTTATCCCAAAAAGTTAAGTAAAATACACCTTTTCAGTTCCCTCCACAGGAAGGTAAGTACAGATTCAGGCACCTTCTGGATTAGTGGATTAAAACCGCAGTATTAAAAAAATTCACAGCTTACCTGCAGCAGCCCACATTGCTTCCTGCTTGGGGAGCAGAGAGAGTTCCATGTGGCATGTAAGGTCACATGGGGTAAGGCGCGCATCATGTGGGATGGGGCAACCAATGGGAGCTGAGCTGCAATCTCAGCTTTCGTTGGCTGTTCTTGCTGTCCTGTCCAACTGGCAGGAAGCTTTGAATTTACTTAACGCTGTGCAGCTAGTGCTGCTGTATCAGCACTAAGTAAATCCGCAGAAGCCTTGCTATAAAGCGATGCCACTGCAAAGTATTGGCCGTCATGTACGACATCAAGAAATCTGGATGCAGCCTCACTGTAGTTTCTCTCTCTTTTTACCCTAAAGGAACTTTGAAAACACTTTAAAAAAAACACTACAGTATTCATTTAACTGTAGGCTGGAAGAAAAGTTAATTGCTGTGGCTGGACTTTTGATTGTGAATGGCATTTTATATTTGTATACTGCTACGTGGTTAATTAATTTGCTTTGCTGGGAAATGTTAACTGTTGGTGGTTTTTAATTTTGAAATTCTACTTAATAGCACAGTACTGAGTTTAAAAGCTTTCTATTATTTACATTTTTCTTGCAAACTAGTGTATTTACGTGCCCTGAAAAGGCACACATTTGAAATGCATTTTAAGATAATTGTTAAAAGGCAGGCTATTCATAGAATCTTTTATGCTTCTCTTAAATGCACACAGAACAGATTCAGAGGGTTGGTTTCCTCATTGTTAAGAGCAGTTGAAACTGACTTCCTAGAGAAATCTGATGAACTGTCTGTTGCAGGTTCTTTCATTTGGATTCCTGCATGAACCATGGGAAGAGATTTTATGCCCTATCTTCTCTTTTTCAGCTCCATGATTCTACTGTGTTGTGCTGAAACACCCTACTCTTAGTCCCAGCAAACCAGTCAAAATCAACTTGCTTAGTTTTAATGGGAAACAAAAGATCTAGGAGACCTTGTGAACTACCAACTGAACATGACAATGTAATGTGATGCAGCAGCTAAAAAGGCCAATGCAGTATTGAGCTATATTAACTGAAACAATGCACCTCATGAACTGTTCTTTCCACTAGATTCTGCAGTAATTAAGACCGCACTTGGAGTGTCTGTGTCCTGTTCTGGATACTATATACTGGGATACCCCTCAACTAGAGCTGGTTCACAGAAGCTTTACCAGGATAGTAAGGAGTCTGGAGGTGAAATCTTATGAGAAACTGTCAAATGACATGTTTAGCTGGGTACTGTATGTTTAGCTTAGAAAAGAGGAGCAGTGACTAGCAACCATGGGACATAGTGAGAAGTTCTCAGACTCAGCATACACTTCATAGGCTTTGTTTGAAGCCTAGGCCTCACTGGTAAATTCTCCTTTGATCTCATCCCAAATGAATCAGATCAAAGAGAGTTCCACCAGCATGACCCCAACTTCAAATGAAGCCTCCTGAATCCCCATGGCACTGGCCACTCCTGGAAATTAGAAGCTTGAGGGGAAACATGATACCAGTCTACAACTATCTAAGGCTCTGCCACGTACAAGAGAAGGGATGAAATCTGACTATGCTCTTAAAACTTTTAAACTGAGGAAAAACCATTGGTTTCCCTCTCCCTGGAGGTTATCAAGAAGATCCTGGATGGTCACCTGCTGGAGGTGGTTTCATTGCTTCCTGCACCAAGTAGGTCATCAGACTAGATGGTTTTTGGATTGTGCAGCTCCACAGATACCCAAAGAAATAATCAGAAAACTCCTGTAACGCAAAATAGATGTCCAAAGAAGACGTGGAAGGAAGTCATCTAAAAGAGGCATGTGTGCATAGTCCTAATCTAAATATCTTGCATCTATCTCAACATTTTCCAACATTGACCAAGAATTCCAGAGTCTTTGCACACTGACATTATATTTTCATTTATTATGTTATTTGGCTGAATGCTCCTAAAACCCTCTTCAAGAGCAGGCTGGAACCTTGATAGTGGAGAGGTTATTGGCTGAAGGAAAAAACCATAAGGAATCTCCTTCAGATCTGTTGCCGTGAAACACCAAATTCAGTGATGGAGGTACTTGAGAAAGCTACAAATCATTATTAATGTGACGTTAAGTTCTGGGGCTTTCTACAGACATCTATTTAAGATATGGCAGAAAACAGGATGATGTATTTAATAAGTCTTCCTTCTGACCTAGCACAGCTTCCTACACTCCCATTCTTTGGCATTGCCATCTGTGATTGTCAGTACAGCAAGAGCTTTTTGAAAGAGATTCACAGAGATCCATGAATGGCCATGATGCTAATAACAGAATCTCTGTCCTTAGAAACAATGTATCACTTATTTGGGAACCAATGGACAGTGGAGGAATGCAAGCTGCATAAATAATCATTTGGTCTCAGAAAACAAGGAAATTCTCATGATCTCTGCATGGAAAACTTGGCTCTCTTACATATATTTTTAAGTATAAGAAGGTAAAGTGATGCCCCCATTCGCTGGTAAAAAACCCTCCTTAGTGATACCCTATTAGTAACTCTGCTTTGTTGCCTATATCCATTTTGCTGTGTTTTTGGGATGTGGTGGTTGTCCCATAAGGGCTAAATGGGTAATGTGTGACCACAACTAATAGTACAGAAGTTGGACTCTCCTTCCATCCTTCCTTCCTATGCTTCAGTTCAAGACTGACTAAGGTGTGAGTAATCCACAAGGTTCAGAGATGTCAATTCTTATGTGGACTTAGGCAGAATTGCAGACTCCTAGGAAACATCTGCATAGTACTGTCAGGCTGCACCAGATGTGTGCTAGGAATCCTGGATCTCCAGCCTCCACCAGATGTGTGTTAAGAAAATTGGAACCACTCATCTTTCTGAGAACACACTGGTTGCATGGGACCCCAACTGGGCATGCTCAAGAGGGAGACTATTTTAATGTAGGGTCCCAGGGTTGGGTTTTGTACGAGACACCTCAGCATGGACCATTCAGCACACTGGAACCTGACAACATTTTTCCAGGCTTTTGAAGTGGGCCACTTCTGTGGCCAGTTCTAAACATGTTGTGGAACTCCCTTGCTCCACAGAAATGTTGGGGAAGGCTGCTACAATGAAGATACCCACCAGCACACTCTGCCTCAGTCTCCATGCCTGGCTTGATTGCAAGAAGTGGCCTTCATGGCACGTGCCAGAGAACACCTTGTAGAAGTTGACTCTACCTATTCTGACCCTGGTACCATTTCCTGATACCTGCTTTGGTCTTCGGGCCTATGGGACACCACTTCCTTACAGCTGTTTTACCTTTTGGTCCTGATGGCCAAAAGCTCATCCAGTAAAATTCAAGCAAAGATGGCTTAAAATGAAGCTCCTTGTTTGGTGACTAAATGGATAGATTCATACATTTTTCTCTGCCATAATTTAGAAGCGTTTAGAAGTCTGCCACAACCTTTGTTTAGGGAGGGCCCAGGAACTGAGCCTGGTATTTTCTGCATATAAAGCAGATGCTCTTCTAATCATCCATGGTCGTAAGGGTCCCGGATTAATGCAAAAATCAGTTAAATAAATAGTTAAAACCTGGTAACATTCTGTCTTCATACAGCACCTGATTAGACTACAGAATTCACCATCACAAGATGCAGGAATGGCTAGCGCTTTGCATGGTTTAATAAGGGAACCCATGGGGCTACAATGTTCTGGAGGCGATATACTTCTAAAGACTGTGTGCTAGGAGACACAAAGAGAAAGTAGGCTATTGCTGGCCACAGTGAGAAGAGCTCTTGGGCGAAGGGCAGAAGACCAATGCAGCAGAGGTATTTGTCCTTTACAAAGGCAGGGGTTGCTGGTCTAGAAGATAAATCCATTCTCCCTTACTCCTTCATATACAGTTTTCTTCAGTGCTGGCTAATATAAGCACAGTCCATACAACTGAACAGTGCCATGTTTCATGTGGGCTTATACAGAATTGCAACCTAAACAGTGTTTCGCCTACTTTGACCACCAATGCCAGTTCCTTTTGAATTGTTTTGGCCTCTACCCATCCATTTCTACTGAATACAGGGTCTAGCTTCCAGATCCAAAAGCCAAAGGTTTCTTGAACAGACAGCTGTCCATCTTCTGATCCCAAGGTTCATTTCCTGCCATTTCCAGATATTCCTTCAGCACTTGATAATCACGGCACCAGGGGATGACACACACGCATGCATAGAATATTATGGACTAAATATCACCAACAGCATTTCCCTAAAACACTTTGCATCCTCTCAGACACAGTGCTTTTCAGTGGAAACATTCATGCATCAGGTGTACAGTAATAAAAGGCAGAGAACATAAGAAGAGCCCTGCCAAATCAGGCTACAGCCCATCTAGTGCAGCATGCCATCTCACACACTGACCCAGCAATTGCTTCTGGACGTCTCAAGCAAAAGCCAGAATCAAAACCTTCATCTGCTTTTAACTTCTTGCAAATGGCCTTTGAAGGCATCCTTGAAGGCAGTATCCAGGCATCCATTCCAGTAGCACTGATACAGCTGTTTTCCATTAATTTGTCTATATCCTAAAGCTACTCAGGTTGGTAGCTTTCACCCCTTCTGGGAGTAAATTACATAGACCAATGACCTGTTGATTGAAAAAAAATACTTCATTTTGTTGGCCCTAACTCTCCTGCCCATCAGCTTCACAGAGTGCCCCTGGGTTCTAATATTATGGAATAGTGAAAAGAATCTCAATGCACACTTTCCATACTGTACATGGTTTTATATATTTCAAGCAGGTCACCTCTTACATGGCTTCTTTCAAGAATGTAGAGGTCTAGACATTGCAACCTGGTTCTGTAAGGTGTGAGCTTCCCAAGGGTGGCTGCCATACAAAGGTGCCTCAGGCAAGAAGGGGCATCTGCCTGTAGGAACATGTTGTGTGTCTAAAACTTAGACACCTGTAGTCTGAGTCCCCTTCCCCCCAGTTATAAGAAAATCCTGGCTGCAGTCTTGCTGTGTTCAGTTCTGCTGAATCTGCAGAAATATTTCAAGGTACAGAAAGCGGTAATGTGCTACAACACCAATCCCCACCCATATATCATACACACCTTAGAAAAGCAGTAGGGACCTGTGGGGTAGGCTCTAGGATGCCGGAGGCAGTGCAAGAAGGCCATTAAAAGCCTCACTTTGCTGTGGATTGGGTGCTAGTTCACTGCACGCTTTGAGAAGAAAGAAGAGGCGGCCACTGAATTAAGACCATGGGCAGCTACAGAAGATTGAGGCTCAAGCCTGAAACTTTCTCCCGATTTCCCCAAAGGCTGCTCTGATGCACATTTGCTCATGCGCCTGCCTCGCCTTCCCTGCTTGGGCATTCTGAAGAGACATTTTACTAGCCTTAGCACTAGGACTTGGGCTCATCAAATCTCCTTTCAAAATGCACAAGCTTGGCTCAGTTGAGAACAAACTGCCTGAAAAGCAGAGGGTTGCTAGCTCAATCCGCAGCCTCTCCCCAGAAGCAGGCAACAGCAAACTACTTCTGTATCTCTGCCAAGAAAACTGCATAGAGGGGCCCATGGCGATGCCCATGCAGTTAATCAGTAGCCAGCCACAGCTCAGGGGACCCCAGCAACAAGAACTACAAACATTAAGACAGAAGACATTGCTGACAGCAATGTTAAATCCAGGAGCGGACAGCAGCTTCATCAGCACAGAACTGGAGTGGTCTCTCCATTTCAGTCAGCAGGGTTGCCAATCTGTGCACCTTCCACCATGTTTGCTGGGATCACTTTCCACAGGGTTTGCATGGAAGTGCAACCATCTAGCACCTGATCTACCACAGGGGCTGGCAATGTGTCCCACCATCTTTAGGTTCAACCCAGACATCAGTCCTATGTGAGTCTGGGTAGAGCATCGAAGAAGTTCCTAGTTGAAAACAGGAGGTTTCTCCAGTTCTATGACCCTGCCCTGCGCATAAACTTGAAACGGAGGCACACTATGCACCCTCCTGCCTGATCGAGAGGAAAGAGATTCCGGTTTTGCAAACATTGTGCCGCTACTGTGAACAGCTGCATCGTAGCAAAAACACGCACAGGAATCTTCAGCAGAGGTGACAGTTGCTTTGGATGCGCCGCATGCACATCTGTTCAAATCTCTGGAACATTTTCGCAAAAGTCCCACATCTGGATTCACTCTACAGGGAGGATGACAAGTAATCTCCTATTGTAGCTGTCTACAACCCTACGTGTTGATCCTGTCGGGATCAACCAGCATATGCCCAGGTTCAGGATGGCAACTCTGGGCTGCGATCCCATGTCTGTGCTGGTCTGAAGACGTTTCTTCTTCAACTGAAGCTGCGTCCAGACTTTAGTTACTTGTTATAGCTGGATATTCCGGGATAAAACCTGGATATCCCCGACTCTCCAGATATAGTGGAATCGGTAACCAATATCTGGACGTAGACCGAGTTGGTTTACTTTGAAGTAAAGCTACAGAACCCTGTGCAACTGCCCTACGAACGCTCGCTCGGCGACAGAACCGGAGCAACGACCGGTGCCCCCCTGGAAAAGGCCGAACACCCGGCTGCGAAAGGTCGCCGGTGGCCCCTTCGCGAACTACCTCGCCCTCCGCACCTCGAACCCGCCTCTGCTCAAACACCGCGGAGCTCGTTTCCGACGCGCCGGATCGCACGGGAAAGGGCAGCACGGGGATCCGATCCCCTCCGCCACGCGAAGCTCCGACGGCCGGGGCAGCGGCTTGCAATGGTCGCGGCCAAAGCGGCCCCAGCCCCAGCCCCGGCCCCAGGCGCGGCGCGATCGATCCCTGCGCGGCTGCGGAGCCGGTAACGGGGGACGTCGAACCCTCGACGGGCTGCGGAGAAACCGGGCGCCCCCGGACGGACGGGACGGACGGACGGAGGGAGAGCGAGGGACGCGCCCTCTACTTACGCGTGCGGCGCGGGGCTGTAGAAGTCGAGCGCGTATCCGAAGTAGCTGCCGTCGGGGCCGCTGTAGACGGCGAGCGTCTCCCGGTCCAGGTTGAAGGCGCGCGGCGTCCCCGCCAGCGCGCCCAGGAGCAGCAGCAGCGGGAGGAGCGCGCGGTCGGCGGCCGCGCACCGTCCGCACCACACCGACGAGGACGGCGACGGAGGCAGCGGCGGCGGCGGCAGCGGCGGCAGCGGGACTCGCAACCTCCGCCGCCGCCTCCACATCCTCCTGGCAGCGGCTCCCTCGCTCTGCCCGGTCCCAAGCGGCGGCTCGGCTCGGCGCAGCGAAGCTGAAAGCCGCGCCCGGTCGGGACAGCTGCGCTGCAGGGCTACCTCTGGCCGCCGTTGCCGCCGCCACCGCCGCCACCCCCGCGTCTCGCTCTGCGCGCGCCGCCCGCCCCCCAGAAGTTGGCATGGCGAGGGAGGTGCGAAGCCGTGCGCCGCCGAGCGCCGTCCAGCCGACGGCTCCGTCGGGGGAAGAGAGCGCGGCGCTCAACCGCTCGCGGCGCCCCCTGGTGTCGCTCCCGCGCTAACGCGGCTCGGGCGGCGAGCGAGGGGAAAAGCGGGAGAGAAGTGGATGGACCACGGAGCGGGCGGGCGTCTGGCGCTTGGGGCCTTTCCGGAAGGGCGCACGGGGAATTCTCACCGCAAGGGACGCTTCTAGCGGCTGAGGAGCCGGACTCTTATCTGGAAACTAGGAATAAACCGAAGCCTCCCCTGCCTACTTCCAGGGAGAGGCTGAGGATCGAACTGGCAACCTTCTGTTTTGCTCAGCCCCTGAGCTACAGCCGCTCCCCACCCAGGTGACATGACTGCTTCCCTTTATCCTTTAAAGTCACACCAAAGGAGCGCTTCCAAGTCCAGACCAGCTGCGGTTCTTGAAATGTTGGGGTGGCTGGAGATCTGGCGCGTTCTCATTTTAATTTGCGCCCTGCGAATATCTTTTTGCCAAGGACCGGAGCAACCTCGGTTTGAAACCTCAAAGCCGGTTCATATTCAAGAGCCCCGTTTGACAGGTTGAAGAGGATTGCAGTCGAGGAAAGCGAGACGCCCCACTCGTGCCATGCAGAGTGAGACCAAAAGCATGCACAGAGGGCAGTCATGCATAAACACCAAGGTTAGCACCCAACCAGATAGTCCCTTGGCCTTCCGGCCTTCAGTGGTGGCTATGATGGCTCCAGACAGGCTCTCTGGGTGAGCCAATTGGTCCACTGGCTCAGTGTTGGGGGGAGGGGCGGGGACTGGAAGGAGCACTGGGTGACTGAAAGTCTTGACAGGAGCAGGGTGGGGGACTGCAGTGTTTGTCCAATCACCTAGACCCAAGCAGCAGCAGCAGCAGCAGAGCACCCAGCAAAGGAAGAAGCTTACCTCGCCAGAACCTCTGTTTCCTGCCCCCAGAACAAGGAAGCAGGACCCAGGGCAGGCACCCACACATCACCCAAGGGGTGAACTGAAGCTGAAAGGCAAAGTGAGGCTGGCCTCTGAGATAGAAGAAAGTCTGCAGGAGGAGGAGGAGGAGGAGAGTTGGCTTTTCTACCCCGCTTTTCTCACCCATTTAAAGGGACTCAAAGCAGCTGACAAGCTTTCTATTCTTCTCCCCACAGCAGATACCCTGTGAGGTAGGTGGGGCTGTGAGAGCTCAGAAGAGAGCTGAGACTTGCCCAAGGCTACCCAGATGGCTTCATAAGAATGCCGAATCAAACCCAGTACTCTGAGATAAGAGTCCGGCTCCATAACTACTAGACCAAACTGGAGGAGAGAGGAAGCACAGGATCTGCGTCAGGAACATGAGGGCCGCTTTGCCTTGTCTTTTCTCTTCCAAATCCTGCCCCCAGATATAGGAAGGAAGCAGCAAATAGTGTGTTAGTAGGCAGGATCCAGCTTGGGTGCCCCTTGGAAGCAATCCCAAATAGAAAAGCAGGACACTGGATTTAGAGTACAGAAAAGGGACTCCCAGTGGACTGGTGCCATGTCATCGCCCAGACAAGCTCACAACATGCCTAGGTCATCCTCTAGGGTGTCCTCCATGTCACCCCCATGTTGACTCAGGCCACCACAACCCAGACAGCCCTGCCCATGGTCAAGACCCATTCACACACAGTCTTCCTGACCAACAAAGGATATTTTCTGGAAGATCATATTGCATTGTAGCTGTTTGCTAAGAATTTACACCAACAGTTTTGAGTGCTCACATTTAATCAAGACCCATTTGTGAAATGTGCAGTTTGTGTACAGGACGCTGCCTCAACTCTTGAGATTTGTTACAAAACTCGCAATGTTTCAACGTTGGCTAGCAGGTGCACTGGCACTGTTGACATGGCTCCATGATCACCTCTGTAATGGTGATGATTCACATCTGGCCAGCACATAGGGAAGCAGTGGCGAGGTTTGGGGTAGACTTAGCGTCCTGAAGTTCAGACACTGGATGTCACGATCCCCAGCATTCCAGTCAGTGCCTGCCCTCCTAAGAGTAGCTGGGCC
Organism: Aspidoscelis tigris stejnegeri; assembly: GCA_023333525.1. NCBI lineage: Eukaryota > Metazoa > Chordata > Lepidosauria > Squamata > Teiidae > Aspidoscelis > Aspidoscelis tigris. Next base: position 48,366,175 of record JALMGA010000008.1, read on the forward strand.
CTGTTAGGATGCTGAGTTCGTGCAACGGCCGAGTGAATACTACAGTGTGGACACAAAACACAGGTAGAAAGTGGTTTGAACAGTAAACTAAAACAAGTTTATTATAACACACAAGCAATACTAGAAAGATAAGGTTCAGGTAGTTGTTGGCTTAAATCAGTAAGTCTCTTAAGGCTAGGAGCTACCCCTTTCCCTAAAGGAAAATAGTTCCCCTTTTAAAGACAAACCTCTCCACGTTCCTCCCCCTCTGGCTAGCTCTGCCTCAGCCCAAGCCTAGCCGGTGTACCAGAACGTGGCTCCAGATGATCACAAGGCCCAGTCCGCCCTTGCTTGACTAATCATCCAGCCTTGGTCAGTTGCTAGTGAAGTCTCCCTCAGAGCCACAATCCACCACAATTGTCTCCTTCAGAAATCACTCAGCCAAAAGACCAATGGTCAGCTACTGGTCCAGCTCTCTCTGGTTCAGCTCTCTTCTGTTCCCTTCAGCTTCAGTCCCAGCATGAAGACCCAATCTGCTGTACTCAGAGTCCATTTATGCTTTTTTTCCTCTGGCCCTGATTGGCTGTCACCTCCTGGGGTAAGCTGCTGAAATAAAATGCTGCTGGAGACTCCTGATAGAAGTTCCTGTCCCGCACGCCTGATTGGTGGAAACTCCTCCTCTAGCCCCTCCAGCTCTCAGATCCCCGGACTGCTTTTCCCTCCAAATAACAGCTGCAGCAAATCATTGTACCCAGACCCAGACAGGATTTCCCGCCCTTTTTGCAGCCTCTGCCCAGGGTTTGCAAAAAGGCTTGCAAACACAGCTTGCTAGGGCTTTGCCTAGGCAGAAAGCCCTGCCTTCAGCAAACAGGCTTGCAAGGGACCTGGGAACGTTACTGCCCATTGCAGCCTGACCCCTGAAACCGCCACACTGGATCTATCTCCTGTCTTCTCTTCCCTGGGACCTTTTCCCAGGGACATGAAAATACAAAGAGGGTCCTTTGTTTGCTGTAATATTCATCCTGGCATCCACTTATGCAAAGAGTGCATGTTATGCCACAGAGCCACAAGGCAATGCACCCACCAAGCCTGCTTTGGGGATGGTTCCATTATGCTTACCAGCACCACAATCCGTTGGGTAAGCAGCCACAAGTTCAACTCAGACCTCGCTGAGATGACCAACCTTATGACATCCATCCATCCATCCATCCATCCATCCATCCATCCATCCATCCATCATTTGTATACTGCCTTTCCAAAAGGAAATTTTGCTCAAGGCGGTTTACAACAAACAATAAATACAAAGACTATAACAAGTCAATACAACCAGTAAAAAATCAATCTCAATAAATAATCATTGCACCAAAGAATACAAGAAATCAATACAATGAGAAGTAAAAAATCAATCTCAGTAACTAAGACATCAGAATATATATCCTAATGGAGAACTGTAAGTCTGGCAGTCTCTGTGGGACTGCATGATCCCTTTAGATGGCTTAAGACAAACCCTTCTCTTCTTGTTTGGAATTTGTTAAGTCTCGTATTTTTCTTTGAATTTCCTACAGATGACAAATATTCTGTGGGAACGGAATCCTCTATTTTTCTTTTTCTGCCACAGCACTGAGGAATAGAGTCCAGACCTCGTTCTTATGCTTTCAAGACCAGCTTCCCTTGCAAACACAAACACGAAGAAGTGGAAGAAGAAATATTCAGGTGCGGATTGAGAACTTCCAGAGGCAAAGGCATTCAAAACAAAGCCCGGAGCACGGCGTGGAGCATAACTAACAGCAACATCTGAGGAAGAATTACTTAGCCATGTCCAGCGATGGCAAATAAGAGTGAAATTTATTTCTAAGGTTAAGTGTGGTGCCCTAAAGCTTTCAGCACCAGCTTTCTTTTCTTTGAACTTCCAAGATTTGCCCTCCAGCCTCTGGGTTATGTGATACATAATCATAGCTATTATGCAGTTTTTCTGCAGGTGAAATGAACGAACTGTTTTCTTGTGGCAGGGCAAAAGACTCACAGCATTCCTTTTTAGTCATCCATGCTACCCTAGTGTATATTAGTTATATTGCTTTTCTAGTATGCACACATGTATGCATATATTCATTTCAAGAGCTGGGTTTGGCATGTTAAATGGCACATAAGCAGTGATAGACTATTGCATTGTAATAGCAAGTTGGTTGACTGCATGGGCACTTCCAAGTTTTCTTGGCAGATACACAGCAGTGGTTTGCCATTACCTATTTCTGGGGAGAGATTGAGTACTTAAAGCTGATGGGTAATCTCACAACTCCCATTCTTTTGAACAGTAATTGAAGTTCTCTGCCTTTTCATAATTCCGCAAGTCACATTGCCTTACAGTATCAAACAGCAGCAGTAGTTTCAAAGGGACTAGAAGTTTTAAAATAGATATTTTGAAACAGTTAAGTCTTGCAAAATTTCTGATTTTGGGAAAAAAAGAGAAAAAAAATCCTGGAATTTCAACAAGATGGCTTCGGCCGCAGCAATGTTGTCATCGAACAGAAGGGAATCGTTACCTTTCCCTTATTTCAAGAAAAACAACCCTGTAATTGTGAAATATGGGACTTCCAGCTGCTCCAAACCTCCAAATGCATTTCCCTCTGTGGAGGTAGACAAACTCCTTATCAGACTGATGAAACCTTTGGATACAAGGCCAAGCAGAGGCTAATGGTGAATCAGGGTTGAGGGTTGGGTAGAGATTTCCAAAGGAAAAACTGATAGTGCTAAGGATGTCCAGGGATATTCAAAAATTCAAAAATCAGATTCAAATTGGATCTTCAAAAATCCGAATTTACTCATTCAAATGAATTCGATTTACGAAAATCCGATATGGATTTTCGAATGAACAGATCTGCAAATATCACATACAAACATAATGTGCATTTTGTTTATAATGCACGATGAAAATAGAATGAAAACGGGACGCACACGAATTCCAAAAACAGATTTGAATGTTGCCGACATTCGTATTTTTGAATTTGAATCAGATTTTCAAAAATCTGGGTTTTTAAAATTCGAAACAAATTTCTGAACATCCAATTCGACTCAAATGCAAAAAATGCATTCGTACACACGCCTAATCAGTGCAAACAGACCATTCTCCAAAAGTTCTGGATTTAACAGGATTCATGCCCACCCAGAACACACAAACAAAATCAAATCAGGCCTCAGGGATGTCTCTAGCACTCTTTTATCTAATGCCCACATTTTGAAAAAGAACCATCTTGAAACACAAGCAAATTAGTGCTTTTGCACTCTCAGGCCTCTTTGCTTGGAGTAAGGAATGCATCAATGCTTTTTGACTAGTTCCATTAATGAACAGTCCAGCTTCCTTACCTCTCAGTTTAGACAGCATTAGACACGTAATAAAAAACTTGTAGGATGCAAGGAGAATCACCTTTTTATTATCCCCGTAAAAGCAAAAACATGGCAAATGAGGAATGACTCAGTGGGAATTGCATGTTCAGGAAGTTCAGCATATACTTTGTTAACATTTGAATAACCTGTTCATCAACATGAAGTTGTAGCAGAAATAGTCAGATGTTTACAATCTTATGATCATGTGAATTGCGCTGTGTGATGCAGTTTCCATAATCAAACAGCTACACCATTTTTTCCCAGAAATTTAAAATTTTCTCTCTTCTTCCAATAAATCATTATAATATTTTAAGTGTCTTGCTATCCATTTTTGCTACTTGACAATAAACCATTTGGAGAACGGCAAGTTATAAAAACAAGGAAACTTTTTCGGGGGGGAGGGTGGGTCTTGTAATTATTGTAACCTGAAACCAACAACCTTCCATATCAAGAACAGTTCCCCTATATCTAAGCATGGACTTATCCATCCCCCCTTTCACTAGCAACTCTTCCCAAAGGATACTGTAGTTTAGCCTTGCAGTCTGCCGTCTCTTGCATAAGGCAGTGATTTTGTTATGGGAAACCACTGTTGTTCAAATCAGGTTTAGCGGTCCAATCTTTTTGCTTTAATCATAGAGACCAGAGTAGACAGGTAACGAAGCAAACCCACTAGGGTCAGTATTTGAGTAGATGTCTTTATTTAAGCCTTTCTAAATAATAAATAGACTATACTACTTGAATAACAGATGTTTTCATGCATGTAACGCTTACAATAGTGTTGGCTTATGTTTTCATTAGGACATAGAGAAGAGGTATTTGGCAATCACATGAACAGCTTTAAAAATCATAGCACAAATTCTTTGCATTTTTTACACATGTCCTTTAAACAATGTCAAATATTATTTTATTTTTTTAATCCTTTAACTTTCAGTGCACTGAGTAAATAAATCTGGAACACAATTGCCGATAAATAGCACTTAGTTTATGTTACGCTATACTTGAAAAATTCATTGTTTTATTCAATTTGTGCAAAGCCATATACAGAGGAGTCAAGATTTCCAGGAGACAGCAGAAAATTTAACTCAAACATATTAAGTGCAAATGCCACTCTAGTCCCAAAGCTATGATACTGTAATATAGGTCACCTGATAATCCCTCTGCACAGAAACCCCAGAAACTTTGCAAGAGTAAAAACCAATCTCTAGTGCAACCCTTGCCTATTTTTATGTGATTTGCATACAGGGATTTGCAGGGCAGCCTAATTTAAAAACAACCAACAGGTATAAACGGGTGAATACTATGATACTGGAGACAATCTTTATCTAATATGCAGATACTGCACTAGGAGACCATTTTTTCATGTTCTTTTCAGTCTGAACAAGGAGGCTTCTGGGTCAGGACTCACTTTTCAACAGAACTACAATGGCCACGGAGGAACTAACTGAGAATATTAAAAATCAATCCAATTGTTTTAAAAAAATTGATATTCTAATTAACACTGAAAAAGTGTTTATTTACATGTTCCCAGTGACATCAGTGTATAGCCACACAGCCAAAGTATAGTTTGCCTTTATTTCTCCCAATACAGGCAGTAGCCTAGCCTACCCTCATTTAAAACATCAATATAAAGTCTCTCGTCATCATCAATTTAATGAAGGGGATCGATCTGTGGTCCACAGTAGTTCTATGTGGGGCCATTTTGTCTGCAAGCAGCGCTTAATTGGAGTGTCATCAGTCTGCAGCATTGGGTCTTCAAAGCCCATAATCACTGCTGTACCTTCAACATACATTACCTGTCAAAAAGGAGATAATCCGATTTAGTTTGAGAGATCACAAATGATTCAAGACACTTCATGAATTTTAAGCATCCCACCAAATTGTACAGAAAGTTTCCTAGAATGTTTACATACTTCTGCTTAACTATACGTGATCGCCACTGATTAACAAGAAATATCTAAAGAATGACAGGAAGGTTATTTCTAGAATCAGCCTTATGTTTTGCTTGTTAAGATGCCTTTGATTTTGCTGCAATGGGTGAGAGCACAGAACTGCTTTTTTAATATAAGATGACTAAACTGGCACCTTGGCACTAGGAAGGATTCTTGGCTTCAGATCCCGGCCATGTGATACATTATGCCAGAAACATCCTCCGCTCTAGATTCTTCCAGGAGCAAAAACGCTGGCACACACTAGTTTCTCCCCAAACCGCCCTGTTTCTGATCTCCCCCAAATTGTGGGAAGCGACTGGAAGGCTTGGCAAGGTGGAGCCTATTGTCACACTAAGTTACTGCCTCCTGGTTCAGCTGGTTTGGTTATTCAAGCTGCACGGGACTGGCTGGACTGGCTGACTCACTGCAATTTGGATAGCCAAACCAGCTGAATTACCAGGACTTTGATTTGCTCCCCAAGACAGGGAATTCAAAAACAGGGTTTTTTGGGGTGGGGTTGGGGAGGAATGAGGAAAGAAGCCAAACTGAAACAAATGCCTAGAAAAAAAGCCATTAGGCAACTCATTCATCTTTCCTGTTCCAGTTCTTTCCAATTCAATGGTTAGAAGCACACCAACCTGTGCTTGCTTCTTTTGGTACTACAGATAAATACTGGATCAATCCAAAATAAGTTCTCACACCATTTGATTAAAAAGGAGGAAACCTTTTCCATTTTCATCACTGTCAGGCAAAATGCCCTCGAGGTACCTGTGAGTCTCGGGAGGCGAGTTGCTATTGTAAATTCTACAGAAATTGGCTTTTAGCTGTCAAGCAAAGTTTTGTACCTTCTGCTGAACTCCAGACAGGGAATTTTGCTTGTGTATTCAGTGCCCAGCAATATCCCTTCCTGAATTAATAAAGATGTCCTTGAGTATGAATAAATATTCTGCAGAACCTCAACTAAGGATGGGTCAAACCAGTTCAGCACCAATCTGGCTTCCTAAAAGCCAAGGGGGATTGAAGGGGGTTACCATTAGACCAAACCCTATTGAGTTTGGCCCTACAGTGGACCGAGCTTGCAGAGGGGAATTTAATGGTTTGTTCATGAAAATCCCTCTCCCTCTTTCACCACTCCCGATCCTATTTTTCTCACCAGCCTTCCCCATTGCATCCACAGGCTCCTTATCCTCTCTCCTTACATGGGTTGTCTCACCAGCCTGCAAGCCTGCTACAGTTTTTGAAAGACTGACTGGTCTTGGCCTACCACGGCTTCTGGAACTGAGGACTACAAGCCACTTCAAAAGGCCAAACAAGAAGGCATGTGGCCCTCCAACTTCCTGAAAAGTCTCAAATGCAATCACAAGGCCTAGCAGACCAAGGAAGCAGGAAGACTGGCTTTTGCAAAATATGTGGATGCTGGCTGCAGACCAACAGGAAAGTAAGGTGCACACATGAAGGGAGGACAGGGACATAATGGGGGGCTGTGAGTATAAGGGAGATTCATTCAATAATAGAAGGTATACGTTATTTCTGTAACACTGCTAGGATACTATCAGTATACAGATGGTAACTTGCTCTCTCACCATTTTTCATATAATTCTGGGGAGAAAGATGGATCACTTGTCTGGACAGTGTAATAATCTTAACTGGGGATCAATGTAGGAGGCTTGTGGAGTATCCATGGATATTATAATTAACTTTATTATCTGATATATTGACCCTTTCTAGATAGATAGCCTTGCTGCAATAAACACTGTTACATTCCTGTATTATGAATAGGGTTTCCTTTAAGAACATTACAGAAGGCATAGGGTGGTAAGATACTCAAAGTAACTGTTTGATCATATCATGCCAGCAGTGCATAACTTACTTTAAAACCCCAATTCAAAGTTATGATCTTTAACCTTTAAAGCTTTGAGTGTTTTGAAGTAGGCTACTTTAACACTAATTAACTCTGACACCAAAAACTCCCCGATACCATGTGGCAGGGAAGGTTTGTGGTTCCAACAGAAAACTTTACTCTGACCTGAACAAACCGCACTTGGAGCTACAGCTGACCAATGTACGATTCAGGGAGATCAAAGTGATGCTTCCAACTGGACTTTTGCCCCTCTCTTGCCAACCTAGATCCCAGTTCACGGGTTACTGCTATCTCAAACAAAACCGTTTGGTTATAATGTCCTTTTATGAAATGCACTCATTCAGAGATGCTGACTTAATGGTCTCTTTTGCACCACCTGGAAAACTTAAGTTTTTAAAATAACACCTTTAGTGATGGAATGTGTGCTACTGTTAGTAGTTTGCAGTTTATTTTAGGATTACTGTTGACTTCTCTTATAGTTCTAAGAGTTTTGACCTTTGATTGCCAAGAGGATATCAAATCAGTGGCGAATAAATGAGGTAAATAAAATACATGGGGCAACTCTAATGGTATATCAGTGCTGGAAGACTGTAAGGAATTTTCAGAGTAAAGAGCATATTTTGAAGCACTGTTTCAGTGCTTTGCTGCTTTTTAGAAACATGCAGCATTGAGGGCATATTTCCAAGTCTACTATCTAAGAAAACCACCTATGCCGGTTAACACTCCAGAAAAATGATTCTGTTTGTGATGCAATTATAAATGACAGGAGCTGGGACACAAAAAATGAGGCTTTGAGAACGAACATAAAGACTTGTGTTAGAATTACTTCTAATGTTTTAAATAACTTTATCTAGAATATCTTTTTTTTCCCTAAGGAACACGAGCACTACCTACTTGGAAATAGGCTGGCACCATGGAACAGCAGCTAAAAAAACTACTGTAATCTTTTAATAAGTTATTTTGTTATTGCAACCATACCTTTTCATTGTAATTAGATTGCTTCAGTCCATTGTAGTGGTATACAGTGAATGATTCTTGCACCTTGGAATCCTAAAAAACACACATGCAAAAAACAGCCAAATCACAGAACATGGGTTAACATTTTGGAGCATGACTGTTTTCTTCCTTCACATGTGTTTTTATGCCATGCCATAAACACTAAGAAGAATGTTTGCAAATCAGGAAAAAGGAAAACTAAGCTACTTTGACAGGTGTTTTCAATGTTTACTGCTCCATAATAAAAAGATACAGTGATGCTGAATCTTTCATTGTCCTCAGACATTCTTCCAATATGCAGGTATGTCACAGATGGGTACCTTGATAAATCTTGTCTCTTTTATACATACATTAGAATGACTCAGTTCTATTACTAGGAATAGTTCTGTGGTGTTTCAGGAGGTTATCTTTCTTTTCTTTTAGAAGGCAAAGATTTGACTTAAGATTAGTGGTACAGTATGACAAAATGGAGCCACCACCAATGAACTGCAGCACTTTTTCCTACAAATTTCTAAAAGTATGAGTCTTGCATTCCCAAGTATGAGCATTTCTCTTAGAAATATCATTAAAATGAGTGGAACTATCCTTTCCTGGGGAAACCACTGTGGCTCTTATTCCTAGAGCTTTTCAATTACAAGATAAGTTTTGAATATACTGCAATCAATCAAGGGAACAGAAAGAAAAGGGATGAAGGAAATAAGAGATTTTGGATAAAAATGATTCTTCAGAAAATTGGCCACATTCGGACTTAATCTTCCAAAATAGACCCTATTTCATCCAAAATGGCAAACTGTGATTGGAATATGTTGCAAAATGGGCTGGAACAATGCAATCATCTCCCATATAAATGGTTTGTTTCCACATTATGTGTGTAATTTCCCTTTGTGCAGAACTAACAGTGAGGGGAACCCATGGAGACTTGTTATGCACCTTTCTGCAGGTAAAGGTACAGTTCTGCTCAGTCCTCGCTGTTTCCTGCCAAAAGAGAAACAGCAGCAGCTGTCTGTGGCAGCTCCTCCTGTCCTCTCTGCACCTCTAGAGTCTGCTTGTCAGCCCTGGAGAGCCATAGAAACACCAAGACTGCAATTCATCACTGTCAGGAGCCACTTAGGACCAACTATAATGCCATAACAAGTTAGTCCAAGTCAGTTTTGTGTATGAGCAAACCTGTGCTGTATAAAACAGAACTGTACAAAGGAAGGCTATATAAAACCATGGCTAAGAATACTTCATAGCTTTGTTTGTCCCAAAGCTATTGATGATTTCCTGTTTGGGATGAAGTGAGAAATTACTGTACAACAAAGTTTCTGTGCTGGCTTGCTTGAAAGGAGTGAGGTTGCTTTATTTGTAGCAATATGAATTATTTCAATAAACCAAGATATAATTACTCAAACGATATCTAAATTATATATTAAATAAAAATGATTAATCATTGAACTACTTGATCACCAATAACTTATTGTAACAATGTATTACCTGTTCAGGAAAAAATTCTTGAAGAAAGGGACCTAGTAATATGATTCCTAATCCTTCTGGATCTAATTTTGTCTTCATGAGATTTACACTAAGATGCAAACACAAAATTTCAATGAGATATCCTTGTAGTCTTGCATGACTAAATTCTACAGTCTGCAACACTTATAACTGCCAAAAACAATCACTGTGTTGTGCTTAGGTTATTAATGGCAAACACACAAAAAATGACATTTTGTTGCCAATAGCAAGAGTTATTTTTAAAACTAAGTAATCTTATTTGCAATCAAAGTAGCAACAACAATTGAGACGCTGAGCCTTATTAGGTAAAACTTTCAGGAAAGGCACCCTGACTAATTCCTGGGATTATGCACAAGAAGATTTAATGGATACATAGAAAGTCTCAAGGATTAATGCACTCACTGACTTTCAAGCTGGGCTGCCGAGACCAGATTGTATTTTATTTAACCGAAAGGTCAAATAGGAAGAATTAAATATGCAATTTAATAAAAGTTAAGAAACTGTGTTGGATTAATCTATACAGAACATTTTATAAACTGCTTGAAAGACCCAACTTAGGCATGTCTAAATCAAATCATTTGATAATCCAAGTGTCACCTTGATAAGACCTGTCACAACTAGAACTACTTTGCTACTATAAAAGGGTGAATACAATCCATAAGGAAATAATTCTGCACTTTTTCCACAGATGCATTCTGATTCTCTGCAACCGTATTACAAAATTTTGTTAATAGTTGATTCATAAAGGGGCATTCTAAAACATTTTCTGTAACCTGAAGTCTTTAACTGTAAAGTCCTAGCAACATTATGTCGGTACTTACTATTCTGGATCTGATACAAGGTCTAATGCCTTCATTACATCCTCTAGAAGAGTGTCTGGGATAAAACCATTATCTAAAAAGAAAAGAATGGAACTTTAAATTTTTGAAAATTTATGTTCTGCTTTATTTGGCAACAGAAGCTATGATGGTTTATCATCAGGTTGTCACCAAGTCAGGTACCAATGAAACCCATACCTTTTTAACTTCAAATAAGGTGGTATCCTCATGTGGCTTCAGAATATACTCTGGAACCGATTACCATGTACTAACAGATGTATAAATATCATACATTGCCTGTTTCTGGACTGGGAAATAGTAACCAGTTCTCTAAAAATGGATAAGAAAAAGTGGGCGTGCGAAATGCTGTTATATACTAAAATTGCATTTCTTGGATAAGTTTAAAGTCCCGAAACATGCCTAAGACAACTATTGCAGTATGTTACTACATGGAAATCGTCGATCTACCACCCTAGAGCAGTATGCTGGAATTGTAACTAAGCACACGTGAATTGCACTTTTCATACTTTAGAAGTATAAACACTTTCAGAACTAGAAAACTCAGTCTTGCAAGAGAAAGCCACTGAACAATGATAAGGTTTAGCTGTAGTAGGGACCAAAAACAAAACATAGGAAAACATTACTGATTTCAAGTATCTGCATTTTAATATCAAAGTGCAAGAAGAAATAATTAAAAAAGGATTTGCATGCTTTAGCATTTTACTGTATTTTGTTATTTGAAGCCATGTTAGGAATGAGACAGACAACAGCAAACCTCTGGTTTAATGGATCCACATCGATGGACTTGGGATTCAAAATACCCCTGTAATCGAAATGCATGCTCGTTTTCAGCAGCACCATGAGGAAGAGAGTAGTTAGTGGCAATAGGAAAGAAAGACAGGCAAGGCATAATGGATGAGCAGAATAAGTGACTGAAGAGATGAAGGAAAGAGGTCAGCAGGACCCAGAAGCAAGGGGGAAGGTGTAGTGAGGCAAGCAATTATGTGAAGCTGGGTGGGTGAAGAGACAAACTATGGGGAGAGTGTGTGCGATGGCGATCTAGACAGCCCCCAAATCTCGCTGATCCAAGCTGAGGATGCCACTGCTTATCTTTGTTGTTGCTGATTACCATCAAGTCATGGCTGACTCCTGGTTGACTGAACAGGTGCCTCCATGGGCACCTCTATGCAATTTCTTGACAGAGATAAAAGTGGTTTGCCATTGTCTACTTTGGAGGAGAGGCTGGCAATGGAACCAGTCAGTTTGCTCTACCACTTGGATTTAGCAGACTCTGGGTTTCCTGCTCTCAATAAGGAACTAAGGCTTCACTGGTATTTTTACAGAGCAGACCCTCAGTGATCAGTTAGATGAAAAAATGCCCAGAATTACATCTTTTCACTTTCTATTTCACCTCAGTGGAAACTTAAATTCCATGTGTTTGCAGACAACTGTGCTCCATCTCTTACCTTCAGGGTCATATGTTTGAAAGACTCGCCTGGCTTGTTCTGAGGGCGCTTCAGGGGCAACAAGTGCTAAATCCTTAAGAGAGAAGCCCATAAGATTAAGTATATTATTGAGTGAACAATGGAAGACATTAACACAGACAATGAAAATGTGATATGGTAGCTTCCTAGATGAAAACCAAGCCATACAATTTGATTTTTCCACAACAACAAAAGCTTGTGATGGGTTAGCTCCCAAGACACAAGAGATCCAAATCACAGTACTGCAAATGCTGGTTCACTTTAGCTATAATACCATATCAAAGCAACTCACCGCAGAAGTTCAGTGTTAACTGAGAAAACGTGGCTATAATCTACTAGCCAACCAGAATAAAAAGCTGTAATTTGAAGTGATCCTGTAGACCATAGCTTAATGTACTGTTAAGTCTAGTCATAATTACATCTATTGTATTGCAGATAAAGACTGATGTACTAAGTAGAAAAGCAGCTCTAAACCATGGCTTCCTATGCAATTTATTGGCTGTCAAAACCATAGTTTGCTCCCAGGCTACTATATGCTTGTAACAGAACATATATACATAAACATGTGATATATTATACAAAGTACTTAGAGTTTTGATTATTACATATCCAAGGCATATCTTCTTATCCTATCTGTTTAATAAGAATGACTTTTTCTTAATTGGCACTACCAATAAATGACAGAATTTTTGTTATCACAACTTATTCTGAACATCCTAAACTGAACTTCCAAGAAAACAATGATGTGTTGGAAAGGGGCAGCTGATAAAATGTGGAGGCAGATCCAGGCAAAGAAAAAGTAGGCCTGAAAGCAAATATTGCTGTCATAATAACCCGGGTTTGTGGTTAACAAAGGTCATGAAAAGCAGCTTGATTCTGCCATCTTGTTTGTACTAGACTTGGCCCTATGATAGCTTTGCTTTCCTTAGAATACCCCACCCCTCAAATATTCCTAAACTGGGAAGTGTAAACATAATGTGAAGCACAACCCATCGCCTTTGTGCTAAAAATGCTATACTTAAGAAAACATTAAAGGTGTGGTTATTTTTTTAAAGATATGTTCTCATTTTCAGATATCAAACACACGCACACACATTTCTGTTTACCCGCAGTGCAATCCTAACACTACTCAGCAGTATAAAAGGAATACAATTGGGATATGCAGAATTCCCAATGACATTTAAGAAGGGACCTGGTTGAAGTATGTAATATCATGCATGGCGTAGAAAAGATGGATAGAGAAAAAAAAATTGTATCACATGACACTAGAACCAGGGGGCAGACAAGGAGAAATATTTCTTCACCCAGAGGGTCACTGGTCTATGGAATTTGCTGCCAGAAGAGGTGGTAACAGCAACCAGCCTACACAGCTTTCAGAAAGGGTTAGACAAATTCATGGATACCAAGGTACTAGGGAGAATGTCATGATGCCTCTAAAGGCCGCTTGCTAAGATTCTATAGAAGGTGACGGTTTTGCCCTTGTCTTCGCTTGGGATGCCCAAAAGCAATTGGTGGGACATTGTGTAGGTCAGGATGCTGGACTAGATGGGCTGTGGCCTGACCCAATAGGGGTCCTCTTATGCTCTTATGGAAGTTGAATAGCACAGGTGTCACGATCCCCAGCGTTCCAGTCAGTGCCTGCCCTCTCTAGGAGTAGCTGGGCCCTGTTAGGATGCTGAGTTCGTGCAACGGCCGAGTGAGTACTACAGTGTAAAACACAGACACAGGTAGCAAGCGGTCTGAACAGTAAACTAAAACAGGTTTATTATTATACACAAGCAATACTAGAAAGGAAAATAAGGTTCAGGTATTTGTTGGTTTAAGTCTATGAGTCTCTTAAGGTTACCAGCTTCCCAGCCTGTCAGCTCCCCTTCTTAAAGGAAAATAGTTCCCTTTTTAAAGACAAGCCTCTCTACGTTCCTCACCCTGCTCAGCTCTGCTTCAGCCCAAGGCTAGCCAGTGTCTTAGAATGCAGCTCTGGATGATCACAAGGCCCAGTCCGTCCTTGCTTGACCGATCATCCAGTCTGGTCAGTTGCTAGTGAAGTCTCCCTCAGAGCCACAATCCTCCACGATTGTCTCCTTCTGAAATCACTCAGCCTCAAGACCAATGGTCAGCTACTGGTCCAGCTCTCTCAGGTTCAGCTCTCTTCTGTTCCCTTCAGCTCTTGTCCCAGCACGAAGACTTAGTCTGCTGTAATCTGTGTTCCTTTATATCTTTTTTCTGTGGCCCTGATTGGCTGTCACCTCCTAGGGAAAACTGCTGCAATAAAATGCTGCTGGAAAATCCTGGTAGAGGTGCCTGTTCCACACGCCTGATTGGTGGAAACTCCTCCTCTAGCCCCTCCAGCTCTAAGATCCCCAGACAGCTTTTCCCTCCAAATAACAGCTGCAACCAATCATTGCAGCAGGGCCCGCACAGGATTTCCCGCCCTTTTTGCAGCCCAAAACCCATGACTTGCAAAAGCTGTTTGCACAGAGGCTGTCTAATGCAGCTTGCTAGAAGCCTGCAAAGACAGAAAGCAAAGCAGTTTGCAGCCTGTACCCTGAAACCGTCACAACAGGTGTCTCAGAAGATGGGTTTAGCTGTTGAGAAGCTACTAGATCTCTGCTGTCAGTTGTCCCAGCAAGAGTATGTAAAGGGAGAAAGGGAAAGCCTGAGCAGCATATCATTACAACCTAAACCTCTTTTAATCAGATACGATGGGTTCAAAATGTTCTTCAAAATATAAGCTTTACAGTGTGAACCTTCAGACTCCATTATAAATCTGTCCCCTATAATGGGACAAGGCTATGGATAGATACCCTCTATAGACTATTTTGGAAAACCAATTTGGAGTTTTATTTCACCTAATTCTGAATGTCCTAAAGAAGAAAACACAAGTTCAGGGCTAGCAAATATCTGAAAGTCTTTAAAGCCAACTCATGATCCCAAAGTTGAAGCTGAACTAGTGGCTTCTTTTATAAATCTTGACTGCATCATCTAATTTGGTAAACATATAGCTCAAAAAAAAAACAAAGGAAAAATCAGCACAACAATCACAGAACCCTTTGTTAAACTAAACATTAGATCTGTTTTTATTCTAAGAATATCCCCTACACAAGTCTCAAAACAAACTATTATGTAAAAACAAAGATGAGAATTAAGATTAGTTTGACACTGTGGAACAGATTGTGCTGAGGTGGTTGAAAGATCCAGTGAAAGGTAGTCAGGAGTGGGACAGCAGTCTATAGTAACTGCCCTTCGAAGTCTGACCATGCCGCTCCACTGTTGTTGCCACAACATTTATAATGTATCTGACAGTAGACTCAGTGAGCAGAAAGGAATACACTTTCCCATTTTATTTATACTTTTAATTCCCCCCCCCAAACCTGAAGCTGTTATAAGGTGATTTCCACTGAGCTCCTTTGATTGGGATCTAAGAAGATCTGGATCTAAGGAATGGGTACTTCCCTTAATCCGGATCTAGTAGATCCGGATTAAAGGAAGTACCCAATGTGTTTCCATGGGTGATCTAGCACCCAATAGCAGTGGCTGCTAGCCTGACTGCTGTGGAAATACTGGAGCACCCATTTGCAAATTCGGATCTACCCACAAGGGGTCTGCCTGTCACCCCAGGTGTTTTAGGGGACAGGGGGTGCAATCTCCGAAGTTGCCTTCAAAGGCAACTTTGGAGTTTTGATTTTGGAACACCCCCATGGATGCCCCCTCCCCTGAGCTTCTTCTAGATCCCATTGCCCAACTGCAGTGGAAACAGGCTCCCTATAATCCAGATTTTATGGCTGAAGACCCCATTCTAGACCCCTTTAATGGAGTCTACACAAAATCCAGATTATCGGTCCTGAAGGACCCATATGATCCGGATTTCCCTAGATGTGGTGGAAACAGATGTGTCTCTAATGGAAATTGGGTTATCTGGCTCTCAGCCAAATGGGTCCTTAATGGGCGCTTCAATGGGTTCTTAGTGCTAGTGGAAAAACACCCATAATCAACCTCACTAAAGTCAATGCAATTATACTTTATTTCCAAATTTACGCAAATGCCATTCGTTTTTACAACTTTATTTTCCCCTCATTCAGTAAAATGATGTTTCATTTTTTAAAGCAGGTATTTTCACAATCTACAATGATGTTTCATTTGGTAAACTATTTTTCTATTTAATTTTTTTCTTGAAAAAAATGCAGCACAAAGCAGAAAGTTTTTTTCTAAAAGGCATGAATAAAAATCTAGATTAGTAAAAGAAAGTTTTCAGAATAGTTTTCACAGCCCTTGTGCTAGAAACTGCTGTCTTGAAGAATGAAAAACATTCATCTATAAGTATCTTTACATCAACACAAAGGAGACAATGTACAACTAATTTTCTCACCACTTCAAAAGAGCATGAAGTGGATTTGCAAGGGTATTAATTGCTCTTACAAAGACTGAAACTGGATGCTATATACAAGATTGCATTCAACATAGGTGGGCTGTCATAGCTGTCACACACACTCCTGTTTGAAAGATGATCAAATAGCAAAGAGAAGACAAAGGTTTCAATAAAGTTTTGTTATCTGTGTAATTTTATCAGCATCCATATAATACCCAGACATGTTTCAAAGCCAGCAGAAAGCACACTGCAGGCTACACAAATCTAAAGGTGAATGCTTTGTTCCTAAGTCAAGAAAACAGAATAGGTTTTGAAGTGTCATGTTACTTCATGTTCTATTAGGCCTTGCACTGGACATCAACCTTACACTGGCAGGTTAGTACCTTGAGAAAGGAAGAATATGGAACAGGCTGTCTCCTCTTCCTATTGGTTCTTCATTTAAGTCACAAATTTTAGATCATTCAAATTCTATACAGTATTTACTCACTAGGGAACTAATAATGGATTCTAATTCTTTGATTCTCTTTAACAAGACCCAAGGTGCCACATTAATTTTTTGATTTGGCTAAGAAGAGTTGATCTCTGATCTTCCTGATATTTGACAGCACACTTGAGAAATACAAACCAACTTTTCCTTACTTAATTGGCAAATATTAATACTGTCCTAAATTCTAGTCTCTCTTTCAGTGATACAGCAATCCTGTAATTAACTTTGTTGCTCTCCCATTCTTCTTTAAAAATATATGTCCTATGCCATATTGTGGTTTCAGTTAAAAGTATATTTAAAAACTAGCCTATAATATTCAGATAAAGCATTCTTGGAAGTGGTTTTAATCAGAGCCATTTCACAAGAGTGACAAGTACGTTAAGCTGTTCTCTTTCAAGAACAGGCTCAACTCACTTTTAAGGTAAAATTGGAAGCAGTTAAGGAGAGGAGGAAGATTCAGAGAGTCTTGCTAACATGTGCTTTGGTTCAGATAACAATCCTACTTTCCCACTTTATTATTTTTTCATGTCAAAAGCATTGCATTCAGCTAAACAAGCCATAAAAGGAACAGACATGATGTATAAATAAATTTAGAAAACATTCAGATCAATAAAACATTAAAATTTGGATAAAATAGTGCCAATAAAATAAGAACTACAAATAAAGATAAAACTAAATAATTTTTGGGCAAAAATGAGCAACAGTGACTGTATTATCTGTGGCATTGAGCAGTTCCTCCATTGTATGTGAGGCAGGACTTTTTAGACATTTCCACAGATGCTGAGTAACAGGGTTTACTATACTCTTGTTCATCTCTGCCCTTGTCCTAGTTTACTTCTGGTTGCTTTTTAGAAAACACTCTGGTCCTGTAACTTAAAGCTTATGTACAAGTTGGATAATGAAACAAGTTGGATTAAACTGATCTAGACACAGGCAAGGCATGTAATGCTAAGCAAAAGGATCCCCCATGCTCATTCAAACCAATGCAATGCATTCTTTGAACAAAAATCATGTGACCAGAGAATAATCCATTTGTCCACAGATGAGAAATAATTGATTATGCAAAGTCATGCATTGAGCATTGTAAAGTTCCATAAATGGTAATTGCTCCATTCAAACAAAACTATATAGAGTATTTCAGACTTGATTTCTAGCACTATGAAACAAAGCAATTCTATCAGATACTATCAGCCACTGAGCTGACTGTTCTATTAAATCAGAAACACACTACATTAAGATGTAATATACATACTTCTTGAAAGATGAATTAAGAAACATTATGCCATAAAAAATCTGAACACGTAGGATGTGTTTGGCCTAGAATGATGGAATAAAAAGAAAGGAATCTCACCTTGGCAAAGAAGACTGTGAGATGAGTTTCACTGCCAAGTATCCAAATAGGGAACTTTGGGGCCTTCAAGTAAGAACCAACCTGAAATAATTCAACAAACGTCTTAATATGTCTATCAGTGTACTATGCAGAGGTTGTACAAAAGTCACACAAAAGCATAAGAACATAAGAGAAGCCTTGCTGGATCAGGCCACAGCCCATCTAGTCCAGCATCCTGTCGCACACAGTGGCCCACCAAATGCTCACGGGCATCTCAAGCAGAGACAAGGATAAACCTTCTCCTGCTCTCGAGTCCCAGTAGATGGCCTTAGAGCGCCCCAGTTCCTCCCCCCCCCAGCCTGAAGGATGCACCTAGGCATTCGTTCTAGTAGCCATTGATACATCTGTCATCCATAAATTTGTCTAACCCTACCTTAAAGAAACCTGATTACTGAGATATAGCTAACAACAAGACAATCTCAGACATGGGTTATAAACAAGAACTATATATACGTAAATATATGAAAAGATTACAAGTGTATGTTCACATCCCAAGAGCCAAACTGCATGCATTATAAACAGACTTATAATGAAGAATGTATTTAAGGCATTTAGAAAGGATATGTGGCCGTACAATATCCAATGTCCAAAACTGCCACTGAAAAAATCTTGTATACAGATGTTTTGAATTCTATTTTGGGATTTTCTTCAGCAGTATTTGTCAACAGTACAGCAGTTTCTAAGCAGTATAAATAAATGAGATAAAGAGCTCCCCCAAAGCAATACATTAAACTTCAAAATATAATCTTACAAAAGGTGAAATACTACTGGGATATGAAACTGTGTTCAGCCAATGTAAGCAGGGTCCATTTTTCTATGAACCAAAATAATCCTACATTCTGGGAAAGTAGGGAAGGGGGGAAAGAAAATGCTTCTTCTATATTCCAAGATCCCAGTGAGTTTGTGCATGCGTGGGGGAGTTCAGAATAAAACAACTGGAGCAGATCTCTATTTGTGTTCACTTTCTAATTACTGGGTATTATTCAGTTACCCAAGGCTTCAGTAGACAGATCTATGCCAAAAGGTTCTTACATCAAAGATTAAATATGGTTTAATAAAACACAGTGTATATCAAATTATGCTCAGAGAACATACATAACACAGCATTTTAATTCAACATTGTATACATTTTCTCTTCACAAATGTTAAAAGAAAAACATGAAACACTAAGCACTTATTCCATAATCTGCAAGTACCACTATCCCAAACACACAAATTGTCAAGTAATCAATAAAATTTTATATATGATGAAGTGAAGCCCAGGCCCAAGGTAAAATCATTAATGTCCTAGGACAGTGATGGCCAACCTATGACACGCGTGTCACAGGTGACACACCAAGCCCTTGTGGGTGACACACATGGTCACCCTGGCACCTGGGCGTGTAGTGCTTGCTTGTTCTTGAAGTGTGCAAAACACCAACTTTCAATTGATTTAGCAAATGAAATTCAGCAACAAAAGTCACTAATGTAAAGAGTTGTTCGTTTTTGCTTTTAATAAAATACATATATCAAAAATATAACTTTTTTACTAGAGCTACAAATATCACAAAATTATGGATATTTCTAGAAGTGACACAGCACCCGAGTTAAGCTAGGTTTTCTTGCAAATTTTGACACACCGAGCTCAAAAGGTTCGCCATCACTGTCCTAGGACATTAATAAAATTCTTGGGAAGTAAGAAGAAAAGCTAGATGGGGAAAAGGTACAGATATAGGCTGCCCATTCATTTAATATTCTCTCATAGATTAAAAAAAGAGAAAAAATGTATTTTTAAAAAATTCTGTAGACTCTTGTGGACTAGTTGGTGTTCTTTAGATTCTGATGGTCATAAATGATACGTAGTACATCATTTACTATCAATATGAAAAAAAGATATACTTGTAACTAACAATGACTCATGTTTTATTCACTGTTAAGGAGTATTTCTGTAAATTTTGCTGTTAGAAAGTATAGGGATTTTTTTACATCCCTGAAGTTTTAGAAACAATAACAAATCCAGTTTCAAACAAAGTTACAAACTCTTCAAACAAAGTTACAGTTACCACTAGTCCACTGGGTAGTAGGAATCCCTTGAAAGACAGTTGCAACTCACAGTTGTATCTAAGAAATGACACAGGTTGCAACTCAACCACAATATTTTCTGATAACCTAATTTCTAGATTCCAAGCATTCTATGTAGTTACACAGGGAATTTAGAAAACTTACCTTACAATATCTTAGAGATTCCATAAGAGTTAAAAAGCCAACTGTTGCTTGTTTATGTATTCCAAGTAACTCTGGAGAGAAAGATAATGCTATATTTTTAAAAATTTATAACATACCATGATATATTATTGAGTAAATCAAATGAAAAACAAGTCAGTGACATAAAAAATAAAATGGAAGGGGAAAATGTTCTTCTACTGGAGATGGAACCTCTCCAACAAGATCTTTGCCCATCAATACCCAAGGTTCCAGCACCCAGACTTTATTGTTCTGTTTTTTAAATGTCTGTAGTTTGTACAGAGCTATGTACATTTATAGCACTCAGGAAATAATAATAATAATAATAATAATAATAATAATAATAATAATAATAATAATAATAATAATAATAATAATAATAATAATAATAATAATAATAATAATAATAATAATAGAAGGGAATGTCAGTATCACTAATTTCATCTCCCACAGGTAGGTCTGAGAACACAGAAGGGAAATCCTGGCCCAATTCCCTGTTATAGATTTAAGTCAGAGAGATGCAAAGTAAAGTGAAAACTGCTTTTCTTCCCCTTTAATTTTCATTCACCCTTCCCAAACATAGAATATTCATCCAAAGAACCTACAATGAATACAATAAGTATAGGGCTGAGATTATATAGTATACACAAAGGATATGAATATAATTTTCTGGAAAAAAGCAAAAAGCTTAAAATATTTCAAAATCTTTTAACAGAACTGCTAACTCATAGAGCAAGTTAGTTTGCAAACTGTTCTTGCAAGTGATCTTAACACAGAGGTAGTATAAATTCCTATGAACTCAAGAGTCTACCGCTAACTTCTCTAAGAAATTGGTCTGAGCTGCCAAACATTCCCTAACTTTTCTCCAGGCAAACTCCTTCACAAGGTCTAGTGTACAAATCACTAATAAAGATCACATGAAGATCTGGACTCAGGTGCTCCAGTAAAACATCCAAATGGTCGTTAAGACCCCTGGAGGCCACGTTAAGCCAAGCTCTGATTCCTACTCTATCCATCAGCTATTTAAGAAAATCTATTATTATGCCATTGCAGATAACTGTTTCAAGCGAGGCATGGAAGTCTCCTATGGGGGGGGGGGGTCACGTTCTTACTCTCTTTATTGCAATCAACAGATTGTCTGATGTGCACAACAGCTCACCCTATTGTTTCTATTCATTCTTTAGAGAATATCATCTACCTAAAACATGTAGCTTATCTAACAGCAATTTCTTTAAAATACAATGCTAGATAAACACCAGCCTAGAATCTTGCGAAGATTATTTTCAGATTTTATAAAAACTGGTATGGAATAGATTATGTATCCTTCCTCAAAATACCCTCATTTGATTTTAGAAGTAGCCATTTGGGCTTCATCACATATATTGTGTGTAATGTAATCCTCCCCTTAGCCACTTAAGCACAAAATGAAAATCAAAACAACCAGTCATTTACAGGCTTTATCAGTACTGGATGAAAATGTAATCCCCATTGCAGAATTCCTTGCTGGGATCCAACCTGTTCTCATTTCCTTCTCTTTTCTCGGTATCAATTTCAGAATAATTTATGAAAAAACAAACATTTTCAAGTGTCCTCATAATTTGGTGGTGATTAATTAATAACCAAAAATGATTACACTAGACACCCAGCAAGGAAGGAATCCTGAAACAGTCAAACTGAAATTAGGCTACTAACCAAGTACTTTGCTTTTAATATGGTAAGAGCATAACCCCAGAATTAAGGGCAGCCTGCATAAAACTTCTCACTTGTACATTGGTACAATGGCTCGATTGCACAAAACTATTACTATTTTTCTTATGCTAGAATAAAGATACCATATTTATCAAAGCAAGGCACACAGAAATGAAATGCTTTATTCTTCCTTCCAATAATTGCCTTGGACTTAAGCAATACCTCATCATTACTAGCAGATAATTTAGCAGACAGTTTTTCTTCATTAGGGCCTACTGCCATCTTGTGGTAGACTGAAGTATGCAACTAGTAATAATCTGTACTCAGTAACAGCTTAATTGCTTTACCAGATCAAAGACTTAACTGCAATTCCTTATATTCCCCTATTCCTTCTAAAAAATGGGCAGTAATTCAAGAATTTCCTCCACTATTCAGTCTTGGATCTTTATAACTGAGTAAAATTTGAGCTAAAACGCACAACAGCAAGCATGATTAACAGCATTCTTATCAGGCCACAACTCTGGCATACATCAATTTTAACAATGTAAGGTCCAATGGGTCAAGCATATCCATCCACTGGCGCAGCCTGTTCTTACAGAAGTTAATCAGACAATTCAGTGTAAATTGCACAAGGAGGGCAGGCAATTAGAAGTGAAGTAACACATGAGGTACATCATTCAAATTCAAAAGAAAAAAACATTGGTGAGGCAAATCAAGTCAAAACTCACTCATTCCTGAGCATTCCCGGTCTCCATCCCAGACATTAGATACAGCATGCCCGGTCAACAGGAGGTTAATTAAGCTTTGGCTTAATATGAAGAAAACAAGCTGTTAGATTTGCAAATAATTAGATCTTCATCCTTTTCTGAATAAGATAATACATCTTAAAAATCATACCAAAAGAATAAGTAATGTGAACTCACACTCTGTTAAATGATCAGGACATCCAATCCCAGGAGATACCCTGTAGCTTTTCACGCAGAACTACACTGCTTTCCTACTTTGCCACAAGTCACTTGGGATGTGGAAAAAGAAAATAATTTCTGCCCTTTTTGAGTTTTTATGCTCCGTTTGTGTTAGTTTTTGCTCTAAACCCAGTGGAGATTGAGGGTTTCTTTAATCACTGGGTCCATTCACAATTACGTTTTTCTTAGATCTTCCAGGGATCTAGGGGGACGAGTACATAAAAGCTTCTGCTTCTGCCTTTCGGCTCCCAACCTATCCAGAGAATTGAAGAGAATAGCCTTTTGGGAAGCCTAATTTAAACACTCTCAGGCTGAGTGGCGGGCAATGCAGCAACAAATGCTACAGGGACCAAAACATAGACCACTTCTAGTCCCACACAATGATTCGCAATACATCTGGGGGCTCCTACTGTGCTGTTTGGGGGTCTGAGACAGTGCCTTGAAGCTCCACAATTTGCCATCATCCTCAGTTCCCCTGAGCGGGCTCACTGCTCTACAGTTTAGATCCTGCAGCCAGTATGTGATTGAAAACTCCTTTCTGCTGTCTTTTATCTGGGTGCAGGACTGGAAACTTCTTGGTTAGTGAAAAGAACTTCCACTCCTGTCTTTGATTAAAACAACAAAATTTGCTATCTGTGGTCAGGGAAAGAGAGAAAATTCACCACCATAAAAAAGTGGAACACCCCCCCCCCCCCAATTACAACAAGCGCTGCAAGGGCCGCTCTGGCAATGTCAAAACCCACTTTTTTGACACTCTGAGCAGAACTTCCCTTGGGTACCATAACTCCCTGGGACTGTATAGGAAGACTGGCGTTGTTGCCCTCAGCATTACATAACTTGGAGGTTATTTTCCATTTCTTGCAACATGGAGTGCAGCGATAAGGGCAAACCATGAGCAAGACAAATCATGTGAAACACCACAAAGCAAGAATTATAATTACTGTTGTGCTGTTTCAAACTGACCATATATCCCTACTCAGTATGCTAGCAGGGATGATGAGAGCTGTAGTTCAGTAATATTTGAAAAGCCATACTTTCCTGTTCTAAAATTGTTTCCTCAGCATTTGTAAAATGAAAAGATCCCTTGGAGTCCTCCGAGTGGACCACAAAGCATTAGTAGAGGCCTCCCTGGAATCTATTACCATTTTTTTCAAGAACTGTATCTCTTGAGGAAAATGTGTCCACCAAACAGAAACTTGATTATCAAGTTAGGGTGGTTGGCTAACTCCCTGTTAGGGGCTGCTGGTACACTTTGCTAACCAGTTTTTTCTTCTTCTGTATGTCTTGTTGATTTCCTCACCAAACATCATGACTGGGATGCAAATCACCCCCTCTCCAGCCATTTAATTTAGCACACCATGAGCAGTACTGGATATGCACTTATGCATGAGTGACAATATGCACCAATGGTATTCAGGTCTAGAGGGTTGACAAAGGATGAATGAAATCTTACCTTCCATGAGATAAATCTTACCTTCCATGCCCATACACAGGATCTATCAAAGGTTCAGTCGAATCTTCTATTTCATTTTTAATATTTTCAATGCCCTAGAAAGTATTAATAATTTTTGATAATTACTTGGAATAGAGGTTAAGAAACATTCTCTCATATCACCCATGTCCTTTCATTAAAACTAGTTAACTACAAAGGACTGGCTACCAGTTCTCTTCAATATGTACTTTTTCCAGTGTAAATTAATGCCTAACTATATAAAAAGTTTTGAAGATAAATGAGAGATGCCAAATAGAAATATTTTACCGACTGCAGTAAATACAGAGTTAACAGTGTGGGCAGGTGATTTTTCTGTGCCTACTGCTTGAATCTACTATTATCATGCAAGCAGTCAAGAAAATGAAAGAGAAACAAGTTCTTCAATGAACAGTATCATTGCTGATGATTTTAAACAATATTTTTGTTGAAACTTCCAAAGTTTTGAATATATCAATATACTGCAGAGTGATCTGTTATATACCTTTGTCCTCTTGCTAGATCTTAGCAAGCACTGGTGCAGCACTACATACTCTGCTAACATACAGAATATTAATATCCACCCCAACCAGTAGATAAAATGTGCTTTCAATCCTCATTCACATTTTAGAAATCGAATTCTTCCCCAAGCAGTCTTCTAATTTTAGGAGATTTTTCAGGAAATCTCTTGGGAGCAAGCTATATACAAAAAAACAGGCTTTAAAAATACATGGGTTAGCCTTGGGGGCAGGAGGAGGAACTCTCTGGGGTGAAAACCTACCCCATTATGTATTTCCCTGCAAGATACTTTTTTTTGCAGATCTGGGTTCATTCAGATACCAGACACCTCATAAACTTGATTGATAGCTTTTTTCCCCTCAAACTTTGCTGGCTCCACATAAGTATCTCTCTAAGGCAACCTTTTTAAACTTGTTGCAATTGAACAATTTTTAACATTCAGAGCATATTATTTGTTGGCATTTTTAGATTTTGTCCATGGAATTAAATGCATCTGCCTCTAAATTAAATGCTTTGGGTTAACCAAGGATTAACATCGTACAGTAATCTTCCCAAACCAATTTTCTGTAGATTGCTCAGGGGGCTCTAATGGCAGCAGGCTTGCTTTGGGATACCCCACTAGGATTTATTGGGAGTAACATAAAGATGCTCAGGAGAGCAATGGATGTCAGGTAAAGCATCTGACAGTTTGGGCCCTCTAAATGCAGTTTGTTTTTTGACAAACTAGTTTAGCACATCTTTATTTCGGGGTAGAAATCTACCCTACAAATATAAAATTGTTATTTTTTTTTAACCCAATGTGAATGACAAAGACGTATTTTAAAATATTTTATCTTGAGGCAGTCATCTATTCAGTCTCCAAACCACAGCTACTGAAAGCATACTCAAGCCTAAGCATCACAAACCCGTGAGGTCATTTTTGCACAGAACGAAATGAAGCTTCATTTCATCATGTGCAAAATGATTTAAGCAGGAAAATATACAAACCAACCAACCTTGGTCAGTATCACAGAATACAAAAAAAGCAACACTCCAAATTTGTTTGTCCAGTCTGGAAACAGGTTACAAACTGCATCTTTGAAATCAGGAAAGCTTGTGAATGATTGCTTGCTGAAGATTAAAAACAAAAGTGGATTAGATTTTGCACCAGACTCTGACAGTTAAGTAAACAGTTTTGATTTTGTATTTGACAACCAGTTATGAACAAAATGTAATGTAATGCAATGTGCTACTGCACGCTGAGGGCACACAGTAGTAGCTGTCATTTCATCTGCAATATTATTAGCAGTCATTGTCTTATCGGAGAAAACCAATGGTTACAGCATTGTAGATCACATTTTAGAAACCAAGCTGAGATTTCTCATCTAAACAGTTTTTGTAATCAGACCATTAACATTAATATTAATGACTACTGTATGTGTTATTTCTGCCAGTGAAGACATGAGCAGTGAACAGCATTTTCTCTTGGAAACTCACTTTTTCAAGTATCATAAAATAAAGAGAACTTGTATTTAAGAAGAGGCTTACTGGCCTTTGTTCAAAAAAGTGCAGGCAAAGGAGACTGCATGCTTACTGTTATGTTCTGCAGTCCTTCCTTGTTTTAATTAACGCTGTAAAATTCAGATGCCTCTTTCTCACTTCCCTAACAACAAAATGGTCATAGATTCTTCACTCAGAAAGATCACAGCACAGGCTACAGGAGGGGACACCAAACAGACCCACTCTCCAAGTGTAAATCACTGGTTGCTCTATAGCCCCCATTTCTACCTTTTGGAAACTTTTTAAAAATTATTCTTATTAAAAACATGGACCGCTTCACAAATCTGCATGTCATCTTTGCACAGGGGCCATGCTAACCTTCTCTATTGTTCCAATTTTAGTATACGTGCTGCCTAAGAGACCACAACCTTCTGGAAATATGACTCAAGGTGGACATTTTTCTGCATAGGGATAAAGGCTGTTTAACTGTCACTGCGTGTGCGGTTGGGTAAGTCTTAAATCATGCAGTTTGCTTAATATGCCCAAAAAAATATGCATTCAGGTCGACCATATTATGCCCAACTACAAAGTCTTTAAATTGATTTGAAAATATTTAAATAAAAGCTTTGCCTTAAGACCTCCACAAAAATCAAGTCAGAAGGACAGATTTGGATAATGTCACGTGATTTGTAAAGTGAAAGTTTGAGTCTTTCAGTTTCTTATCTTCAGAAAGTCTTAGCTTTAAACCTTAAACAAATTTTGTTTACTGGGATTTAAAAGTTACTGTATTTTAAGTGTTCCAACATGTTACTTACTGAATTAATGCATGAAATCGCTCAAAGCCAAGCTCTTCGACAGCCAAGGCAGCTATACACAAGAGACACTTTTCAGCACTACACATGGCAAAAAGTGACACAAGAAACACACAGCAAGCTAGAATACATTCAAGTCCCACCCACAATTGGACCAGATTTTCATGGCATCCTTACACGGCACAGGCCAGTTTATGGTAACCCAGCTAGGCAACTACCATAAAGGTAATTTGATGCATCGGCAACTGGAATCAATTTTTGCCAAGACTAGAAAACCATTAGTTCACTAGCCTTGAAATCTTTCATATCCAGTTTTGTGTAAGTTTCATGGTGGGGAAGCGGTCACCAAGTCCAAGCTTATTAAGCACACAATTCTACTAGTCAAGTAGATTCTCTAGAACAAATAAGCACAGTTTATCTGATACTTTCAGAACAAATGTTAAGAAAGCTGTATTTTTGTTCCATTCCTCTCAAACACGTTTTGCTGCAAAACAATGAATTAAACAAATATTTTTAAACAATACCTTAGCTTTCTCCTCCTCCTTTCTCCATCTGCATTATCACTGAAGGAATTGTCATGGTTGCCAATTTCCTATCAAACCCAATTCAAAATATTAACTCTGACTTACACAGCCTTGAACAACTTGGGCCCCAAATTCTTAAAGGGTGGTCTCCTCCCACACAGACCTGCCATCTTTGGCAGTGTCACCACCTTCAGAAGCAGAAGGGGTGAGGACACACATGAGGGCCTCCTCCATGAAGGTCCCCAGAATGTGGAATGGCTTCTCTTCTGGGCACCGTTACTTATACATTCAGGTGGTTGGTTAAGACACACCTCTTTCCCCATGCCTTTGGTCAAAGACACAGTTCTCCTCTTTTGGGTACTACACTGTTTTAACTGCTTTTATTTTTTGTTTTTATGCATTTTAATGGTTGTAACCCAATCTAAAACTTCAGAGTACAGGATGGGATATAAATGCAAATAAATGGGATATAAATGCAAACTGCAGAAAAAAATACAGCATTTAGTGCCTTCCCAGGTTCAGACTTTATACCCTATTTCCCTCAACCTTCAAAATTACCCTAGTTAGCTTCTTCCATGCCTGGCTGACACCTTCTAAGCTAACTAGTTTAGCATAAATGAAATCGGTTCTGCTTAACTGCTAAATTCTAAAATGCAGTGCTGATAGGCAGTATAAGACTATTAGCTTCCCAAAACTATTACACATATATATATAATCTGAAAGAAAAGCTATGTATATGGAACCAGTGTAGGAGGAATTATTTTTTCTAAGGTTAATTGCAATGCTGGCAACATCAAAAAAACTTTATAGCTCCACTCCAGAACTCAGACTATAGATTAAAAGCAAGTTTTTAATGTTGATCAGCCTCCAGCAAAAGAACATGCAACACTGTGTTAGTTTTCTAAAGAACTTTTTTTTAAAGTAAATGTTTTTGGAAAGATCAAGAGAACTTTTATGAGATGTTTTACTATGACAGATGCTTATTCTGGGATGCTGACCAGAAAGTTAATAAGTCTTAATGAACAGTATTTTAAAATCAATGTGTCTGTTTATTTAGCTTAAAAATGAGGGGAGTCTGTGGGGAAAAGGAGATAAAGAAATTTCTGAACCTGTGAATAAACACTATTACAGTCAATGAATGGCAAACAAGTCATAGGTATTCACAACACAAAGCAGATGAAGCGAACAGGTTTTGCATTGGCAACTAAATTGGCCCTCAGATTGCCAAAGTCATTAATGCTTC
The DNA here is from genome assembly GCA_023333525.1 of Aspidoscelis tigris stejnegeri. NCBI lineage: Eukaryota > Metazoa > Chordata > Lepidosauria > Squamata > Teiidae > Aspidoscelis > Aspidoscelis tigris. Next base: position 48,395,281 of record JALMGA010000008.1, read on the forward strand.
TCAACCAACTGAAAAGGCAGAAACAATATGTTTAGATGTGATATATGACTAGAGGTGGACAAGCCACTGCGGAGAATCCTGTATGGAATAGATGAGCTTATATTTAAAAGCTGGAATCACAGTTTAACAGAGCGTTAAATGTGAAAATACTGCCAAGTCATCAGATTTCTCAGGGCTGTCCCAGAGCATGGGTGGGCGGAGAGGTTCAGAAAATACAGCACTGCATTGGTCTTCTATAGCAACTCTACACAGGTTAAAGCTGCCAAATATCTTTTTAACTGCAGGTAAAAAGTCTCAGTATTCCTCTCTCAACTACCTTCCCTGCTGTATCCGTGTGACACATTTTCCAGTGTGTAGGACTGCCAACTATGGCTGCTGCAGTCAGGACTAACATACCTGAGAAGCATAGGCTTCTCAAAATCCAGTCCATGAAGTAGCTACCCCATTTACTGTCTTTTAAGACAAGGTCATTATTTCTAACACTGAGTCTAGGTCACTCTCGAGAAGCACATACCAAGAAGGTGTGGCTGGTGTATGAAAAACTTCCAAGATAACAGCAAAAATAAATTTGAAAAGAAAGGCAAATGCAATGCTCTTGCAGGTCATGTATAACCCACACAGCCTTCTCTTGCTTTTAACACTGCCAACGTACTATGAAACATAGCCATTTCCCTTTTCCAAATAGCGGCACTCTGAAGGACCCAATTCTTTCACAAAAATATTTAGTCATAAGGACTAAAAAGGAAAAGGAAACTGAAGTTTTTACACCGTTTTAAGAAATCAAGCTCCAGTGGGAGAAGGGCAGATTAGAAACAGATTAATAAATAAGCATCAATATTGTTTTTATACAGAGTCTTAAAATTTAACTGTCTGAAGGGTTGGAGGAACATTCAATAAATACCATATTTTCCGGCGTATAAGACGACTGGCTGTATAAGACGACCCCCAACTTTCCTGTTAAATTATAGAGTTTGGGATATACTTGCCGTATAAGAAGATGATACCCAGTGTATAAGACGACCCCCAACTTTTGAGAAGATTTTCCTGGGTTAAAAAGTAGTCTTATATGCCAGAAAATACAGTATTTGAACATTTGGGGCTGGTCAAAGCCTTTAGAGGCAGCCACGTACATTGACCTGGGCCCCACAGTTAAATACGACATATAAAAATATGAAAAATAAAAGGTAAGCCATGTGTCTAAATACACTTTTACCTCCTTTAACTTTGTAACAGAGGTGTGAATAAGAACCCTTGCACAGATCCTGCAAAATATATATGCAGTCTTCACTTGGCATATATACGAAGAAGGCTCTGCTAACTTGAAAGCTTAAAAAAAAGCACAGCAAGACTCTGGCCCACTCCTAACACTATATACCTCATTCCTGTATTCTACTACAAGAATACAATATGGCACTGTCTTCCCAATGCTCAAATTTTTCACATGTTATTCGAATATATGTACTTTTTTATTTGCAACAAACAAAAGCATCAATGCTAAACTTCAGCCTTATATTCCATCAGATTCCTAAATTTTTAAACGTCTAAACCAGCCCAAGTGATGTGAGATGACAGTATTATCAGGATATTCTCTAAAAGAGAATACATACAATAAAATGTTGGATAAAATATATTCTTTAAAGAGGAAATGTTAAATTAGAATATTCTCAAACATATTCAGGTAATGCTCTTCCAAAAAATATTCCTGAAAAATATATCACTGCTTTGATTGGAACACTTGTTTTGATTAATTTGAAAAGAAAGCAAGGACATCCAAAATCCTCTTTCCAGCTCTGGCAGAAGGGAAAGGAACATACCATACAATGGGGGGGGGGGGCTAGGTTCATTTGCATTATGTTATAATTTGGTTCTGCATAGTATTTATACTGGCAAACATTAAGACTTGCATTATTTAAAAGTACAATCTTAGGATGTGGGCACTAGGCAGCAAACTACACTGAACTCCAGACTGCTAAAAATGGGTACCAAGAGGGACTATAAACCCACAAGTTACCAATTATAACACAGTTATGGACATAATATGAGCAAAACTAGATATAAAATTAGAGTTCCAAATATTCTGTTTTGTGTTAAACTTGTCATAGCACTCAACATTCAAATTTCACTATAAACTTTCCCAGTTCAACTTAGTGTGGTTGTGTTACTTAATTTAAAACCAAGACATTTCATGTGTACGTGAGGAAGTTACTCATAATGACAATTTTTAGAAGGCAAAGAATCACTGTGATTTTCCAGTATTCTATTACTACAAGGTCCAGCAATTCATGAAGAACTACATGGTGGGCTGTGAGGTCTCTTTATTTTTATAACTCACATTCAAATTGATAGAATTGCCTTAGGCAAGCAAATATCTGATCGTATTCAAGAGTTTCAAAAACTCAAATAGAGAATCCCTATCCGTGCCAAATAACCCAGGAATACCAACTGGGTTGCTGTGTGAAACAAGATTTCAAAGATCAAAGTGAATTCAAAGTTTGTTAATTAACATTTGTTTACTTGAGAGAGAAAAATGTATCCGCGAAATATCTTTGCAGGCTACAAGTATTTTATCTGGCACTCACTTCTTGGTCTCTTCAGTACAACTTTCAGCTTAATCTATGTTAAGATGGACATCAGACTATGTACACATCATAGCAAGCAAGATCTTCTAAGGCTTCAGCCAGATGTGCTGAAAAAGCAACAAGTTACACTGGCATAAAGTTTCCCACGTTCCTTAAAAAGCCAACTCTCAAATCATCTTCTGTCTGGCCTTTGTAACTCTGTGCTGGCTTGATTCACCATATTTCAAGCCATAAAGGGCGACATGTAGTTGTAATAAAGCACAAAGTAAGAAAGAATGTCAGCCATTGGGGGGGGGGGGGGGTTGTCAGCCAAAAGGCTTCTTGTACATTTCAAATACTACACCTTTATCTGTAGTAGCTACGAGTTGCCTGACACTGTAAAATATCCAAAAGTGCTTGTTGACTAATGTAGACATATACTTAAAAGCTACTGTACAGCTTAATTTTTTTTAATGCAGATGATTGCCAGTAGAATAAAAAAGTGGGACAAAAGAAATGATATCCTACAGCATAACATGAGCAAGAACTCTTAACTTCACAAAGTAAATCCTGTTATAGGGACACATAAAGTACTGCTTGAAATTGTAAGATGGATCTTACTGGGCTGTTCCTCTTGCTGACTTGACTCCGCTGGGCTGTCAGAAATACTAGCAGTTTCCTCAGAGGTCTTCCCTCTTTGCCACGTTACCAAACAGTATGATTCTGAATGATCAGAGCAAGCAAGGTCTAAAATATCACATAATGTATGACACAGGAGTTCCTTCTGCTCTTCTTCTGAAATATTCAAAGTTGGGGTAGGGGAGAAGAGTCATTTTAATATGTACTTCATTGCAAAACTTCAAGCAATATGACAGATTAAAGACAACTTAGAAAAAGAATTGACAACTGTATCTGGAGGACTTTAAGTGTTTCAGATGTTAGCCAAAGTTCTCCACCTGGGTTGATACTGAATTAGAACAGCAAGGTCCCCCAGTGAGGGTAGATACAGCAGCTGCTCAGTGAGGTCTCAAAGAGGAGCCAGCAAGAGTGTGGTGGCAATCCCTTTTTATACTGCTATTCAGTGTCACCTACAGGTGACCAGGGTGAAGCTGAATCAAATCTTCATTACAAGTCAGAGCCATACCACTGATAACACAAAGCGATTTCCTATGCAGGGTGGACAAGCAAGCAGCTGTTCTCCAGGGTGCATGCTTGAGACTTCAATAAGCACTAGCAAGGTACATACAGCTTAGAGGAAAACTTGCAAAAGAGCAAAAAATCTGAGATATTAAAGACTTCATGCACTGCCTTGTTTTCTCTATTACACACTTCTAATAGTGTGGAACGCTCACTATATATAAGGAGATCAACCAACCCAAGTTATTATGTTCCTGGACAGCTGCCTCAATACTGTGTGTGTGTTGCTTAATTTGCAATGTTTTGTATGATGTGCAATTTTTATAATGCAATTTTATTATATTATTTTGAGTATTTTGCATTTTCTGTTTGTTGTAAACAGCCCTGGGCAAATTTTCTTTTGGAAAGGTGGTATACAAATAAAATGGTAATGAAATGAAATTTACATGCGTATTTTGATTACTACAGGAAGACTGTTTGGATCCCTATCACTATAGTTTTGTATCTTAAAACTATATACTGTCATTGCCAAACCTAGTATGATCTTCAGGGGATGGAAGGTAATGTTGGGGGTTCCCACCCCAAATTTAGCTCAAAACAGTGAATTCTATATACCTTATTTCAAAATCAGCAAATGCAACATTTAGCACACAGTAAATGCATTACCAAATAATCTGCAGAAAAACCTTGTTTAATGTTCATGAAAAATAATGTAATACTGTGATCACTCCATAATATGCTACCAAAATCTTCACAAGTACATAGAGTAGTGGTTACCTTCATATTGTCTCCAAGAAGATTTCTCAGAAGTTAAAAGCTTCTTCAGGAGAAATGCCTTATATTAAAAGTAAATTGATATATCACACATATATACTTGGTTCTTTGATGATACAAAGCATTTCCATTTTCAAGGACTAGCTTAATTTTTGGAAAAAATACATTTCTAGTTACTGAATACCAGATCTTTCAGATCAGATATGTTTTTCTACTTTTCTGAGAAAGACTGCAACTTGCTTAATTTATCACAACTTATTCTTTATTGTCTGTAAGTGGAGAATTTCTAAAGTACAGCATTACAGATATAGCTCCTCTCCAAAAGCATTAAAATGCCAGGCACTTTTATCATGACTTATGATAGTACAGAAACATGTTAATCTAATTCTTTTATACACATCTACAATTATCTGGAATAGTACTGGCAATTTTATGCATATGACCTTGAATGCTAGAGACTATAAAGATTTAAAAGTAACAATAATGATAATTTCAAACTGTATCTCTCTAAGAAAACCAACTAACAGAAACTGGGATACTGTGCTTCAACTTTAAGCCAACCAAATGCTAGAATGTGATTCAAATCAGCATGCTTTTCACGGGCCCTTATATTATTACCTGAACAGGAGCAATAACAGCACATGGTCCCCCTTCAAATTGTTCTAGTGCAGTAGATTCTGATTCACTGAACACAAATCCTAAAAGAAGGAATCAAAACAAGTAAGCTGTTCTCAAAGGAAGATACTCACTGGCTATGGTCACACACTTTCACTTTAAACCTTCAGTTCATCTTCTGATCACAACACTCTCACCTTCTCATTTCTATCCATTTTATCTGTGGACTTCCCACTTCAATATTTGGTCTTACAGACTTTCAAGAGCAACTTCTTTACAAATTAAACAAAAGGGACCAATGTTACTTCAAGTGTGCAAGCATTGTGTGGATGCTCAAAGCCATATGGAAAAAAAAAAACAAATTTTGTGGGTCTTGGTACATTTTGACAGGTTTGCTCTATATCAAATTATTATATATATAATTATTAACACACAGTAACAGACAAACGTAAAAATTAATATAAAGCTTCACTGTCATACAACTAAATTTGTAAACTGCTTTGTGATTTTATACTGTGAAGCAGTGTATACAATTTCAATAAAAGCAAACTGTAAAACCCAGGAATATAACCCAAAATTGATGCAACACTTATAGCCTTTATTATGAGGCACAGTATAGCACAGTGATGGCCAACCTATGACACACATGTCACAGGTGACACGCCAAGCCCTTTTGGGTGACACACATGGTCACCCTGGCACCTGGGCGTGTAGTGCTTGCTTGTTTTTGAAGTGTATGAAATACCAACTTTCAATTGAAGATCTAGCAAATGAAATTCAGCAACAAAAGTCACTAATGTAAAGAATTATTTGTTTTTGCTTTTAATAAAATATATATAAAAAAATTAGCTTTTTTACTAGAGCTACAGATATCACAAAATTATGGATATTTCTAGATGTGATACAGCACCTGAGTTAAGCTAGGTTTTCTTGCAAATTCTGACACACCAAGCTCAAAAGGTTTGCCATCACTGGTATACCAGGAGACGTTTTCATTAAGGCAGTTAGACTGCTTTTGGGAACTACACAATCACAGAAAAGGAAAGAAAAGGAGGATCCAAAAGTGAAATATTAAAATGGCTAGGTTTTGCAACAGGTGTTGTACAGCAGTCAACTACAGAAAGAATTCTGCAGAAGGGTGGGGCCAGGCATGAATCACACACTCATTCAAATAATGGTACAAATCTAAGAAAACAGTCAGAGGAGTTAAGACAGATTAGAAGCTTTCTAGAGAGGAACTGTTAGTTCCAATAAACATGTAAGCATGAACACACACTCCAGTAGCACTAAGAACTAAAGCTATTTAAACCTACACTCATTACAAAGGGGAAAATTCATACCTATCCTAACTCCACTGTCTCTGAGAAGAACTAAGATGCCCTGTTTTCATGTCAAGGTGGATGAAGCAGATGTATGGGATAGAAGGATGTACAGGAAGGAAGGAGGAATAGAATTATGGTTCCTGAGTGATGTTCAAACCCTTGAATTCCAGGGTAACAAGGGCAATTGAGCTCGGTGCTGGGTCAGTGATTTAAGAGGACAAAACACAAATGTGTACTCACACCTGGATCTGGCATGCACAAATATCTCTACATTTGGTTCAGGATCAATAGCTAGAGCTCTCTCCCAGCAACTCATTTCCTGTCCAAGTCCTCATTTGAGCCCTGAAAATCCTGAAACCACAAGCCCACTAATGGGATTGGTGTCCTTCATGCATTCCTGGGTTCCCTGACTGATTCCTCTTTTATTCCACAGAAGCAAAGCTGGCTCCTATCTGCTCTGTTGTCTTTTGCAAGGCTAGACAAATGTCCAAAGGCAAGTCTCACAGACTCTTGGGCAGAAAAAATTGGATAACATCAGTAATAACAATCCTGTAATTTTCATAAAATTCCAATAAGCTAGTATCTGAGATTCAGTTATCTGAATTGTACTGACTTAGTTTACCTAGATCAAATTCTTGAGGTGGTCAACTTAGCCCCTTTCTGCACTGAGCCTTATTCGGATTTATATCATGGGCTAGGGATCTGTCATGCTCATGCTGACTATGGCAGATCCTGTCCAGGGCCTGTTGTAGTCAGCACTAACATCTGGATGGCAGGACCCTATTCCAAGATATAATCCTGAATATGGCCTAGTGCAGAAAGGCCTAGTTTAACAAGAGGAAAAGTCATGCCCAGCCTTATTTGCTACCTGGTACAGCAAAACGAGGAAGTTTGGGAGAGAAATTGGACCAAAGCATACGTATGCTAGCATTTCTCCATCTAGCAACTGGAAGCCATCCAAAATGAATACCAAGCTATTAGGAAATGTAGCATGGATGCAATCAGTTTTTCTTCTGAGAGACCAACACATCAAGTTCCACATTAGCCAATCTTCTCCAATTAAAAAAAAGGAAGATTAAATGTTAAAAGCTTTTGTATTCATTATTCATGGGGAAGCTACAGAAAAATATCACTATCTGCATAGTGCTGTTCTATTACTTGTAGGAATATGCCAGACTCAAAATTGAAAAAGCATGCTGAAATATTTTTTCCTATATGCCTACTGTAGATATTTTATACACTAGACATTTCAAAACACTATAAGGCTACCCGATTCAAAAGCAATTAAGTCTTTAAAAGCAAATCTTGACAAGGTTTCAAAACATTTCATATACTTGTATAATATATATATTGTGCCTCTTCATAAATACATGAATATTTTGAATGTTTTGTACAATTCTGGACAACACACCTCAAAAAAGACTGTGGAACTGGAAAAGGGGCAAAAAGGGCAACCAAAATGATCAGGGGATTAGAACACCTCCCCCATGAGATGAGGCTGCATTGAACCAGGAATCACTTCAGAAAGCTATTGGTGAGGAAAATTATGAAAGAGCCACTTTTCATGGAATTTACAGAGAATGTGGTGATTGCCATTAGTCTGGACAGCTTTAAGAAAGGGTAAGACAAGTTCATGGAAGATAGGTGTACCAATGTCTATCAGAAAAGATGCCTTGATACGGCCTCCTGGTTTGATACTTAGGCATAATGCTTCTAAAGGCTATCTGTAGGAAGGTATGTTTCACATTCTGCTTGAAAATGCTGGGAAGCATGTGGTGGGTCAATGTGTAAGATGGGATACTGGCCTACATGGGTTATGGCCTGACAGAACTAGTTTCTAGACTTCTCAGTGCTGACAAACCAAAGAGGAAAATAGCTACTGCAGTTCCAGGAACAACACAAATCATATTTGGAATAGCCATGATAAGGGAGCCTGGGGCCCAAACTCTGACCTATGATCAACTATCATTAACTACATTTGTATCATTAATATCAACCATGAAGGGCAGCTATTTTAAGTATCATTAAAATGATTGTGAAAAACTACAGGCAACACAACAGCTGGAAGTATTTTGTTAGTTGTGACCACTGCTGATGTAGTAATTCTTACAGATCCCCACACCCTAATGTAAAATGCATTCTTAAGAAGTTATACAAAAGCTAGGGGCAGAAAATGATAACTTCTATCTCTAGAACCTGTCCTGCCCATTAAAAAATATTCCACTAGTCCTAATAAGTAGTAAGAAAGAGACAACAGAAGCAAGAGGGTGTCTCATCTTTCACAAGTACCTATCCTTCTGTCTTAATGCAGCTTAATGCTATACATAAGCAATTCTACGACTACTGCTTCTAATAAGCACTGGAGAAGAAAATGACTAATACTGTACAATAAATCCTTGGTTTCAAGATTCAGAAATACTGGCTTTACAGAGAAGATTAGATTAAACTAAGAACATTGGCTTTGCATGATGCATATGCATAATTATGGCAAGAAAAGGGACACTAATTATGGCACCTAAAGAAGCCCCAGGAATTTTCCTAATGCCTGTAAAACTTTTGAGTCAGTCCCAGCTCAATGCCTTACAACCCAAGAGATAGTACCCATGACATTCCAAGTATGCCCACGGGCCCAACGCCTTAACGATTAGGACCTGTGGCATCTTCAAAACACTCCAGGCCTATTTTAAGGATTAAATGGAGGACAGCTAGTTGCTGCAGGGGGCTCCTTGCAGAAAAGGAGGGATACATGCGTAATAAATTCATCAACAAACTTTACAACAATGTTGAGAATTGCTACATCTCGATTAGAAACTAGATGGATACTGTATGATACTATATTAACAAAAACCAATCCGCAGGCCTTATCCTCGAAATGGCAAGTTATATTTGGGAATCCATGGAGGGAGAGAAGATGACCTGTCAACGTGGATGAAGCCCCTCTAGTGTAATGGTTAGAGCACTAGAAAAGGCTGCATCCAGGCATCTCTTACTTGTTCCACTACATTATTCTAGAATATCCACATTTTATTCTGGAATAGTCAAATATAGCAGGATAAATACATGACGTCTGGATGCAGCGTGAGGCGTGGAAAAGCAACCTTCTGATTCTCACTCAGGCATGGAAGCCCACCGCCTCACGACCACCGAGTATCCTGAAGCAGGAAGGAAGGCTATGGGTACCGAAATATGGTACGTTTAGGAGGAGGGAGGGAGGAAAGGAAGGTCGAGGGAGGATGAAGAGCGGAGAAGGGCCGGTTGAGGGGTGCCCTGGGGAGGGCGGTACCTTGTGCCCAGCGGCAAAAGATGGTATCCGCGAGGCTCTGGGAGCCCCCGGGCTTCTTGCCCCACACTAGCTGGACAACCTCCTGCCCCACCTCAGCCATGGGGGCGGCCACAGCAAGGGCACTGAAGGGGGCTGCCGGGCCGGGCCGCTTCCCAGCAGGCGTCGTCGCCGGCGACTCCCGGCGGCGGGGGAAAGGCGTCGTCGTCGTCGTCGAGGGGCCGCTGCCAACCCGCTTTCCCTCAACATGGGCAGCAGAAGCGGGAAGCGGGAACCTGCAGAACGGGGCGAGGAGGAGGGCGGCGTCGGCGGCTCCAGCGACGGGGCCGCGGCCAAGACGGGCGGCGTCGGCGTCCCTCGGCGCTCCGAAGTGCTGCACCTGAGGAGGGAGAGGAGGAGGAGAAGCGGCGTCGGGGGAAGGGAAGGGCCAAAAGGGAGGCCGGGAGGGGAGGGAGGCCTGCCGTGGCTCGTTTGGGTCGGAGCGGGAGCGGCAAGGGCGACGCTTCCGCTTTCCCCACACAGAAGCCGCCCGGAGAAAGGCCTCGTCCCCCCCCCCCCCCGGACGTTATACAGACCCGCCTTCCCGCTCTCCTCAGTCCGCCCGCATCTCCGGCGCTCTGCCTCACTCTCCCGTCCGTCCGCCTCTCCTCGTCGTCTCCCGTCAGGTTCAGCGAGAAGGGCTGAATGAGGGGGCTGGGCACGCCGCGCGGCCTTCATTGGCGCAGCCGCTGACGGACGCAGAAATGGGCCACTCATCGGACAGCTTTTCTCCTTTCCTCCCGCCTTTCGGAGTAGAATAGGGTAGCGAAAAAAGAGGCTGCTTGCTCTACTGTAGCCACACGTTCACCGCACAGGGCCATTGAGCGCGGGGGCCGTGCTCGGCTCCGATTTGACCAGACGGAATGATGAGCACAGGAGAGAGCCAATCACTGATGGGAACGGGTCCCGCTGGCCTGTTGTGATTGTAGTTCAGAAGAGTGAAGAAGACACCATGGATTAATATACAAAGAGAGAAGAGGAAGGGAGGAGGAAGAGAGTTTGCGCGGTTCTCTCTTCCGGTGAGGGAAGAGCGCGATGCATGGAAGTTTAAAAATATGTGAACATGGAGAAAACTGTTACTGCAAGGCAGATACAAGCAGATTAGGGATATACAAATGCAGTCACTCCAACTGTGGTCACCCTTAAGGTTTAATCCGGCTTCAGTCCACTTTCAGAACGAGAGAGCACATCAGCAAAGTGATAAGCTGTTTTCTTTCAGTGTTAAGTAACTCAGAAAATTCACCTTTGGGATAGAAAATGTGGTTACTTTGCTGATGTGTCCTCTAGCTCCGAAGGCGGACTGAAGCTGGATTAACCTTAGGTGCCAGAGTAAAGACGCTTTCCAGCTGGAACTGAGGCAGTATCCAGTGTCTAAAACCCAGGATTATACCTGCTCTATTTTGGGACTGCTACAGGTATCCAAGACACTTCCAACGGACATGGGGAACATAGAGAATATCCCTATTGCAGCAGGATAAAAAAACTCTAGCTGCCTCCAGATGACAGCCAATACAATGTCAGAAAACAATAAAATGGGGGTGTTGCTATTGTTTTCTATCTTCACAGCACTGTATTTCTGAGTTTTTAGTCACATGCAGTCTGGGTAATTCAGCTGCCTTGAGTCAAATTCTCAGATGAGCATGTTTCAGCCTACACACATGTACGCTGGATGGAGCTCTGGGTTTTTTTTTTCACTGACTTCTCATAATACCGATCTAAGATGATCTTTAACGAATGGGTCCTTCAACTAATCTGGATCTAGTAGGTCCAGATTAAGGGTGGTACCCAATCCGTCCCCACGGGCGGTGCAGTACCCAATAGCAATGGGTGCAGTGGACCCATGTGGCCGCCTGTCACCCCAGGTTTTTTGGGAGACGGGGTGCAATGTCTGTAGACACTCTGTAGATTCTCCAGAGGTTTGTCATGAGCTCCAGTGATTCTCCGGAGCAATCTGTCGCGAATTTCAAAGATTCTCCGGAGCTTTTGACAAAAGTCTGTAGGAATGGTATTGCTCTCGCGTGGGGTCCTCTTCGGAGCCTGTGCTATTCTTGGAGCCGGCTTTGGAGCCAGCTTCGGACCTGGCTTCAGAGATTGTGCACACACTTCGGAGCTTTGGATTTGGGGGCACCCCCCCAGACCCCACTGCCCGATCACAGTGGAAACATGCTCTTTATAATCCAGATTCGATGCCTGAAAACCCCATTGTAGACCTCTTTAATGGGGTCTACAGGAAATCCGGATTATAAATCCTGAAGGACCCATTCAATCTGGATTTCCCTAGAACTGATGGAAACAAATGTGACTCTAATGGGGTCTGCAGTGGAAATGGGGTCTTCCTGCTCTGAGCCTAATGGGCCCTTAATGGGTCCCTGATGTCTACATAATGAGTACGTAGTGCTAGTGGAAAACTCCCCTCCATCCAGGAAGGTAAGTCTGTCACTAAATAGTGCTGTTGCAGAAAAAACTGCTACCAGTCTTGGGTTTTGCTGCTATAGTTTTTAGCACTTTTGGGGGGACAAGAAAGCAGGACTATGGTGGGGGTGCCTATGATACACGAGGCAGCCCCACCATAATAGTGCTGTAATGACACTATTTTCATCTCATCTGGATGCACCTTCTGATCCTGTTTTTCTCCCCAAAATAGCTCTATTACTTACTTTGCTCCCAAGATTCTTCCTGTTGAAAATACCCACTGTGCAAGCACGGGGGCAGGTGCTTGTGCATTTCCAGGTATTTGGGAGAATATTAAGGGCCTGAGATATTGTTCTACCATCTGGCAGGGATGGAAAGAGGCTATTGTGGAGTCTAAACATGATCCTACATTTTCCTCTTGCTCTCTGGCAGCAGTTTCACTCTTGGTAACCATACTGATACAACCAGGTAGTTTTCTTAGCCACCACAGAGAACTGCTCAGTTGTTATCTTCATCTTAGGAGATGTTGCACTGTTAACCTAGGAGTGCCTGCATGCAAAGGAATACACCCAAAGTGCACACCTGTCCCTTGCAGGAGAGTTAAGTTCCTTTAGTAGTTGGATGCCTGCCTCCCTATTTTGTGGACTCAGGAGTCTGTGACTCACAGAGCTTCCATCTTGGTCAATTTCAAGTCCATTTCTGTCTTCAGGCAACAGTGAAGTCACCACCACCACCACCACTCATCCAAGAACTTCCATTCTTCGCTTTCAGAGGTGTGGATTGCAGCGGCAAAACTTGTGCAGACTTTACAGGTGTGGCATGAGATAATGCTATCACTGTGGACATCACTGATCCCATCTATGCCTCCCTTTTATCCAAATCAGTGGGCTGGGCTATTCAGACCTGCTGATCCAGGATTAAAAGCTGGTAAGTGCAGAACGGGCCTGTGATTGTTCCTCTTGAAAATACCCATATGCTAGTCTTCTTATATCCCTTTGCTCCCCCCCCCCCCGCACTTGACTAGCCTCCTGTTTTTTTCAAGAGGAATAATTACGTAAGCAGCAGGCAGACACAGGTAAGTGCTCACTATTATCTAAACTCCAGCAATCTAGTCCTGGAAGAATCACAGAGCTTAATCTGCCTTTGGAGGCACCCATACTCAGTTGTTGTTCAATCATGCCCATCTCTTCATGACACCATCCACTACAGGATGCCAGGCCCCTCTGTCCTTCACTGCCTTCCAAATCCAGGAGAATGACCATATATTTCTCAGTATTTGATCTTATTCAAACCTAAGAATGCTCTCATGATTTTTTTAAAAATGTTCCCCCTGAGATCTTTGGGTGTAGGGCAGGATAAAAATTCTAACAAACCTCTCTCTGTGGGTGTCTATAAAAAATAGCTGAATACCCAGAACAGCCAGCTGTTCAGAATAACGGGACAGGTTGAAAAAGGGCAAAAGGTCTAACCTGTGCAGAATGAAAAGGGCTAATTTTCTAGGACAAGTCCTCATGGCTCTTTGGTATGGTTCTGAGTGAGGGATCGGCGCGGTCCTTCCCCATGGGTTTTGGATTCGGTCTGTGAAAAGCGTGCCAGAAGGGTGCCAAATTTGATACCTGAAAAAACAAGTCTCGGCACACTTTGGAGGCCCGGTACGCATTGCTCAGCAAGCCAAGAACGCACATCGGGACGCTAGTGGGTTAATAGGGAGGAGATCTGCGCTCACGTCATTGGGAGGTGGGGTGTGTTTTCTGACCCTGCACTGTCCATTGAAGATCGTGGTTGCTGACTTTTTAAAATGCTGATCCCAAAGGCAGGCTGGAAAACGGCTTGCCTTTTAAATTTTCTGCCATTTCCATGGAGGTAATTCCAACCCTGTTTCAATAGTGCCAAGGCAGGCTGCATAATGGCTTGATTTCTGTTCTATTTCCAACTCCCATTTCCCCGATCTGCACGGCGATAATAAATAACGGTTTGATTTTCAGTTTGCGGCCATTCTCGCAGTCCCCGGTGGAGCGGAGGTGCGCACAACTGCTCAAGTGCTTACTGCATTTTATTTTTTTTTAAGTTATTCTTATGAATGGAGCTTTATTTTAATTTGTTTCCATGCCTCCCACCCCAGTCCTGGCTGTCTGTGCCACTAAGGGAGGGGGGATGTGGCACAGGGGTGGGCTGACAACAATTCAGCTGCCAATGAGGAGAAAAGGAACGGAGAGGAGGGGGTGCTGCTCCACTGTACCTGGGTTCAGCATGGTTCTCATGGGGACGCTTCCATCTGTGCCCAACCCGTACCTGTCCCACGTTTTCTGGGAATCTCATGGGGACACCCAAAATGTGCTTCCGTGCCCAAACAGCGCCCAAAGTGTGCCAGATGGCCACCATGGGGACGCAGTGTTGCAGCATGGGAACTACTGATTGCTTAACTCTGCTGTAATAGGTCACATGCTCTCTATTATCTCTTGTCTCTCTGCTCTCTCTCTTCAAGTGAAAGGATGGACCCTAAACATCTCTGTACATGTATAGCAAGTTTGTAAATAAATTGTAAACTTCACAAGTTTAGATAAGTAAAGTTACGTTGAACAAAACAAGAAGCTCTATGCATCAAGTCTGTTTCATGAACTGAAACTCTGCTCCAAGTATAGTTTTCTAAGTGTAAAAGAAAACAAGGAGCTTTCCATATTCCAACCTTTGCTACTGCATTACATGCATGAAACATTTATACTGCTGTTGCTGTGACACTTCTGTTAAGAACAAGACTAGAGCAAAAGGAATGAAAACTATAGATGATGACGATGATTACTTTTAAATGCAAAGTATCCTCCTCCACACACCTGGAAGTTGCCAGTGATTAACATTTCTGGCAGGATAGAAACCATATGCTTTCTCAGTTCAGACTCTAGGTGATGACAGAGGCCTGGCATGTTCAGAGTGGGTCCAGTGACAAGATTTAAAAGACACTCCCCCTGTTACTCTCGACTCCTTCACTGACTCCCTTTAAAGGAGGTTGGAATGGCCATCACTGCTCCCCCCCCATCCTCTGGGGTAGGAACAGTGAGCCCTAGGGATAGGACAGCACTTTCCCACCTTAGCAGCAGCAAGGACTAAAAAATTAGGGATGTGCACAAATATTCAAACACATTTGAAATTCGATCGAATTTGTCCAACTATTGACATTCAAATTTGAACTGAATGTCCATAAATACGAATTTAAACATTTGAACGAATTTCAAATTTTTGATTCTATTTGCCCAAATTATTCAGACATTCCTATGTGTACGGGTATGCATTTGTACGGATCTGTACGGGATGAAAACGTGTTGCAGACGGGATAAATGCTGGATACATACCGATGTGTACAGATGTATAACGATGCATATGGGCACATATGAATGTTGTTGACATTTGTAAGTGCAAATCTGAACCGAAAATTCAAACAAATAGATTTGAATTTGCTTAATTCGAATTGAATTTGGGTAAATTCAAATTTTAAAGATTTGAATTGAATTTTCGGATATTCGATTCAAATTGAATCAAATCCCCAAAATTGCATTTGTGCAGAGCCCTAGAATAAATCACTTCTCCATTCTTTGCTGTCTACCCAGGATGAGGCGAGCAGCAATCAAGGCAGCTGGGATTGGAGAAATAAGTGGTCTCTTCAGTCTTCTGCTGTTGGAGAACTGGAAAGACTAATTCTTTTTGTGCCCACTCCTTGCTGCCCCTTACATGGCTCTGGGTGATTCCGGGTGTCAGTGATAATTCTCTCCAGCTTTGCAACACACTCACAGAGCATTGAAAACTAGGAGAGCCACCAATCTGGTCTTTGGTTCTTGATGCTGCTGGATATATGAATAGTCCAACCTAATGGACTAGTGTGAGCACTCGTTAATGCTGGTTAATTGTGCTCCTTTCCTGTCCAAGTGAAGTGCGAAAACCTTCAAATGAACTTGACTAGCTCCAGAATGAACCTCAAACTTCCTAAACTGAATGTTTAAAAAAGAATCGCACAGTTGCACAAATCTTCTTTAAGAAAGTGTAGAATTGCACACTTGGGTAGATTTTGCCTTAAGAAAAAAGCTGTAGGGAAGGAGGCACCATTCCTCTTTAATGACTACAAGCTCTGGCATTGGGGTTTAATTTCAAATGGGTAAAATCAAACTATTTGGCTTGACACCATTTGAATGAACATACTGGCTTGGTTCAAATAGAACTAGTCCCTTTCCAACAGTGTGGTGGTTCAGTTCAATTTGAACTGAGGTGCCTGGGCCAGTAGCAAGGAAACAGCCACGATCAGTGGCTCATTGTTAAGATGTGTAGCCTTTTATAATTTTATTCAGCACCAGAACAATTTCATGTGGCCAGGCCTCTCTGATATAAACGGTTTGCAAACAGATTTGAAACGAATATAATTTCATCTGTGATGTTTAAAGTTCTATCTAAAGATTGAGGCAATAATAACAA
The DNA here is from genome assembly GCA_023333525.1 of Aspidoscelis tigris stejnegeri. Taxonomy (NCBI): domain Eukaryota; kingdom Metazoa; phylum Chordata; class Lepidosauria; order Squamata; family Teiidae; genus Aspidoscelis; species Aspidoscelis tigris. The sequence goes on from JALMGA010000008.1 coordinate 48,411,876, forward strand.
GCTTTCATAAACACATTTTCCTCATGTAGATAAAGTGAGTGGGCTTCGATACAAACAGAAAATAATTAATCTGGGAGCAAGAGACCAGGTCAGGAAATGTGTGCCAAATGGAGAAATCACCCCACACATTGGACAGTGAAAGCAAGAGGGAATTTATGATAGAAATACCTCAGGGCCAATCAGTTTGGTCTATAGCATCAGTTGCAATGTAGGGTGAGCAATTTGCTTGGTTGACTAATGCTTCTGTGCAGGTTACAAAATTAGAAATGAAACTTCAGCTTGAACACAAAGCTATAACTGACCAAAGGTGCAGGACAGCTGCTGCCCAAGGGAGTGTGCTGATAGCTGTGATTTTAGCAAACACCCGCTCTAGAAATGCACAGCATTTAAGATGGCATTGATCGGCAAGATGGCAGTGAGTTGCAAAACTATCATTGCCTTTCTTGGAGCAATTGTTCAAAGACTTTCAAAAAACAGCACTCTGTTATTATTTCTTATTCCAATAATTTAACCATTCAATAACATAGATGAGTAGCAAATACTATGACTTAATATATATAATATAATGAATATATTTAATATATGTTAATTATTGTGTATGAATGCAGATAAAAGCTCCACATAAAAGTATGAATTTATCTGTTTTTACTCTTTGTATACCACTTTGAGATTCTATTTTAATGCGGAGCGGTATATAAATATTTTGAAAACAAAGAAGCTAGAAGTTGTATTTCGGCTAAGTAAAGTCTGAGCTTAAGTCTGCCTCCACTGAATTTAATGGCACAGAAACTGTGTAGAAAACTGCAGTCATGCTGGTTGTTATGCTACTACCTCCACAACTTATATCCATCCTTAGCCACAATTTTAATAACTAGCCACATCGCCTTTTTTCACCTTTGTTTCTCAGGGAGAACCTCACCGGGAAGTGAAGATGTAATAGTTCCTGTGTTCACATTTTACTCACTGGATCTTCCCTAGCCTCATCAGCACTTTGCTAAACACTGGCAAGGTACAAATCACCACCATTATGGCGGCCGTTCTGAAACTACATCAGTGGTGCTAACACCTCAGTACCTCCGTTGCTGTGGCGACGGGATGATGCTCCCTTGGAATCTCTCCCAGCAGGGACAGGTATGAATGCAGCCATGCTTGGTTGCAGGGAATGTAGATGTAGAGCAGTTAGAACTGTTGCCCATCTATGTGCTCTGGGGGAGGGGCTGTATGTGCAGAGGTCCGCGAAATGTGGATGGTGCGTGCAGCACCTCCCATGGAGCTCCCTAAACTTCCAAGTGTGGAAAAGCTAATACTTGAGGACAACATCAAATCCAAAGTTTGCCTGCATGCTAAAAATATTCTGTTGGCTGTAAATATAAAACCTGTAAAAAAAAAAAAGTGTCATTGACAATTAGAATCATGATCTTCCATAGAAGCAGAATTATTTACCACTCTATTTTTCATTCCCTCTAGGTAAAAGATGATTACCACTAAATACAAGCTGCAAAAAAAAAAAAAAAAAAAAAAATCAATAGGATATTTCATATTCTCAGTAGGCCATGTGCTTTTTGCAATTAAGAGCAGTGCATGAGTTAGCTTAGGAACCACTTCTGTATCTGCTAATAAAACTGTACAGTGGTTTCTATGCAGGCACCAGAAGCTGACCCCACCTTGATGGCTCCTATTTGTCTCAGTGGGCCTTTCCGCACATGCCCTAAGATCGGAATTAGGGCCAGATGTGGGAAGGATTTGTGACTGTACTACTGTAACACACTCTATTTGTGGCTCCCTTTGAAGATGATTTGGAAGCTTCAGCTGGTCCATGTAACTTAACTAACCACAGGAAATATGGCGGGATAACACTTCTACTTTAGTTACTGCAATGGCTACTGGTCTGCTTCTGATTCCAGTTGAAAGAGTTAGCATTGACCTATAAAACCCTAAAGGATTCAGTTTAAAGAATAAGTATTGATCTATAAAACCCTGACTTATCCGAGCCTGTTTCTCTTGCCCAGTTAAAACTTGGATCGTCTGTTAGATCTTAAACTTCTTGGCCTACTTAAGGTAGTAGGAGCCAAGACAAGGAAAAGTGAACTGTTATTGACTCGAACCCCTCTCTCTGGAGCTCACTTTCAAATGATATCCAGCTATTTCTGTTGCTTTAAACTTTTTAAACATACCTTTTGACATCTGCCTTTTGAAACAATTGATGTGGTGACCATGATTAATTATAATAATGGAATTATTTTTATTTCATATTCTGAGTTTTAAAATGCATAGCGAACAATGCAAACTACTTCTATCTTGTATCAAGAAAACTGCAGAGACATATCCATATATTCTGCAGGAATCAAGCTCAATCTGAGAACATCTAATTTGGAAATCAATTTATCCAAATTTGATAGGTAAAGCATTTCATCAGATCTTTATACCCACCAGGGGGCACTGTAGTCCTTAAGAAACCCTGCACAATTTGTTAACCTCTGTGGAAAATCCTATGAAAGAACAATCTAATAAATCAGATGCAGAATTTAAGAATCAGCAAGAAACATTAATTTAGGCTGTTTATAAACCTGGCTTAAAACATACAAATAGATTAACAAGGACTTTTTACAGTATCTCCCCCTTTGAATGCATTGCATACAATAACTATAGATAAACCATAGAAGGTCAAAATTGAGGTGTTGTTTTACAGGGTTTTTCATTTTTGCTTTAGAAGCTTTACACTTTTAGTTTTCTGGTTCTTTAATAGAGGACATTTTATAGGTGAAACAAAACAACCCACGTTGATGGCTTAGCATCTATTTTTTCCTGATTTTTCTCCCAATGCAATTCAAGGCTTATGCTAGTTCCCTTAAAAAACACACCCAAAAAACTTCCTTTCACTCTGTCTTTTTTTTTTTAATACCCAAGAGCTTCAAGGTGAAGCAGAGCTTAGAAAAGGTGGGGCCTGGTCACACTGCGACTTGATAGCCCTTTTTAAGATGGACTGGGAATTCAGGATAGTTTTGGTCTGTTTACACCTACCCAAGGTGAGACAAGATGAAGCAGCTCAAGAGATGGCACAGCCAGCTCATGCCTGGCATTGAGTGGACAAGGGGACTCTGGACAGGCCATCTTGAGTTGTCCCCTCTGGCCCAGTCCCCAGAGTCTGCAAGCTGCCCTCCACATTGCAGCTGAGTGTGACAGGTCATCCTTCCCATGGGGATATGAGGTGCCTTGAGGCAGATTGTGGCCAGCATTGGGTGGATGAGGGAGTTCTGGGCAGGCCAGCTCAGGTCACCACCTCTGGCTCCAAGTGCCAGAACCTGCAGGCTGCCCTCCATGTTGTGGCCAAATAGGGCAGTGACCAGTAGCCCTTCACTTGTATTGCTAAGCAGGGTCTGATGTCGACTTGTACTGCACACTTTGTTCTGAACTTGCCTTCTGGCAGCTGAAACATAACTCAGTGCTTGGATAATCCAAGTACAGGAGGGGGATAGTCTGAAGAAGAAACAGGAAAGCATTTTGGCATGGGATCCAGGAGAATAAAGGAGGGCCTGAAAATGGATCAAACATAAGGTGTGGCCATAGTCATGGTTTTTTTTTTGTTTTTTTGGGAGGAGTTACAAGCCTTTTACAAGCTGCTGTTCCGGAGTCCAGTTAATAGCAGCGAAACACTAAAAAAAGTTGTATTCAGCATTATTTGTCTCATGTTATGTTCAAAGGGTTCTATTTTTCTACAAGGTCATATCATAGACCTGGAAATAGTGAGGGAACTGTGTGGGAGGTAGAAAAGATATACAAAGGGTGGTCGTTACTCTTGTATAGCAATCAAATAATAAAGGAGTAACCACAAATGCTCCCTTACAAATAAACAACAACACATAAATTAAAAAGTGAATTTAACAACACATGTAGCTTGGCTAAATAAAATATTTTCTCACGTTGACTCTGAATTTGTCAGTAAATCTCAATGCTATTTATAAACAGGGGAAAGACAGAAATTATTGCATTTCTTACACTTTTCTCACATGATTGCCAAGATGCTCTATTGAAGTATTTCCACCACATCAATATCATTTTAAACTGTGAATCACATTCTATCACAGCCTATACAGCAAATTTCCCAAACAAGTCAGCCGCACATTAGCACCAGGGAGAGCAAAGGCCAATGTGACTTTCACCTTTTAAAGGATACTTTGGTTCTTTCTTTACTGGGTCTTATTGTAGATTATATTCCAGAAAAGACGTGCAAATGCTGGCCACCATCCATGAACCTGCATTTAAGTGCTAAAAGGTTCTTAGGCTGCATCCCCACTGGGCAATTTAATCTGGGTTTAAATCAGGGTTTTTAAAATCATCAGTGAAGTTGGATTTTTTGTGTTTCCGTGGTTAACTTATAATGTGGACTCACTCTCCATTCTTCAGTGGCCAGCAGTGGAGAAACTCCTAGCAGCACTTTTCATTCCCTGTTTATTCCCACCCTTCTCCATCTTCTATATACATTTTTCCCACCCCCCCTTGCATCTGCCTCCTGCTGATCTTTCCCATTTGCCTCCTTAAGGCAGAATCCATCCCACCCCCCACCCCCTGACGTTTTAAAACCTGAATTAAAGTGAAAATGTGTAGAAGAAAGTGACACCCCCCCTCACACACGGCTATCTGAAGCGGAGGGAGGAGGGACAGATGGGAGAAGAACTATCTTTCTCATTAATCTTATGCTAGCTGCGATCAAAATCAGACACTTTGTAAAATCACAGCCAGGTACATCTGATCTTTTGTTACAACTTCTGTTCATTCTTCCCCTCTGTTCCCTCCCCTTTCAGCCAGTGGAGGATTCCTTTAGCCGATAATCACGCCTTTTCATTGGCTGAAGGAAACTGTGTGCATTTCCATTTGAAACAAAAAAGTATTATTCCTAAATCCTGTAGCAAGGGTTCTTTTGATTCGAATACAGATAATCCATGTTTAATCCCTCGAAACTGCAGGTTTTATCTGATCCTGTGGGAATTGCCAGCTTTGAAAATGAACTCAAAGCTCTTTAAAGGTTGAATGGGGATGCAGCCTTAGTCTCAGAAATCACTGCAGGCAGTGATTGCAGCCCTGAAATTAAAAGACTCTTGCTGCTTGAGGGACAACTATGGCAAACCTGAGGCTTTTCTGCACTGCAACGCGTTCCAAACGGAACGCGTTCAGGCGGGAAGCTTAAGACAGCTCCGGGCGCTTTCACCGTTCACACACAGGCGTGCTGGAACGCGTTCCGGCGTGCCTGTGTGCGAACGGTGAAAGTGCCTGGAGCTGTCTTGGCCGGCAAAGGCTGGCCAGGGGCGCGGAGACAGCTGCGGAGGCAGATCGGCAATCAGCTGATTGTCAAAGAGCTGATTGCCAAACCTGCGCCGGAGGGGGAGGCGGGCCCGCGGCTGTTCGGGAGCGAGAAGCAAGCGCGAATCCTTCTCCTCCCGAACGCCTGCGGGCAGTTCGTCCGCGCCCGAACGCATGTAGAGCACTTCAAAGTGCTCTACATTTGGAACGCGCGAGAGACAGCTCCGGATACGTCGGATCGCAAGCCCCGCGGCGGCAATGCGTTTGCCGCGTTCCGGGCTGTCTCCCGCGCGTTCCAAACACCCCCGTGCGAAAACGTCTCTGGACAGCACACTAAAGAACAGACTTCTCCTTGCTGACAGAGGTCCATATAGTCAAAGCTAGGGATTGTCCACTTGTAAGATAAAAGTTGAATCATAAGGAAGGTGGGGCACCAAAGAAATCAATGCTTTTGAATTGTGTGCTGAAGAAGATCAAATCAGTCAATACTAAAGGAAATAATCCCTGACTGCTCACTGGAAGGACTAAAGCTGAAGCAGAAACTCAGATACTTTGACCCCATGAAAAGAAGAAAGGATTCACTAGAAAAGAACCTAATGCTGGGAGAGATTGAAGGCTTTTGATCCATCATAGGTCTTAGCTGGCAACACTGTCTGGGTGACTCTATTGTGACGGATGTAAGGGATCTTCAAGACAGCCTGGGCTACCTGACACATGTGGGCTCCTTTAGGGTCACATTGGAAGCTGCTTCTAAGACCCCGCTGCATCCAGATCATTTTTATTTGGGCAATGGTCTCTCCTTATGCTCCCAGTGTTTTGTTGACCCTCCATGATTACCAAACAAGGTGAGTCCTAATTGAGCTGAAGTTTTTTCAGGGTCAGGCAGTACCTTAAATTTTACAAAAAGGCTGCTTCGGACCAGTTTATTCCATATACCTGCCTTTTGTAGGTAGGTAGTGTCTGAAAAATCAGATATAAGCTGCTTGGGGAATACCACTGGAGATACCTGGCAAAATCCTAGGCGGCTGTGCTTTTTAACCTTATGAAAGTTTCAGTGACTCAAATGCTTGCTGATCTCCCTAGGACTAGCTGATCCAATAAAATATCCAATTGCGCCAATTCTGTGGCCAAAAGAAATTGGTTTGAGGACAGTGAAGAGAAATTTTGTCCTATTATATATATTTTTCTTCAAGAAAATTGTCAGCATGAGAAAGCCAAGATATATAGCAGAACAGCTGGGATGTCCCTGACTGCCAGAACAGCTCTGCAAGTCTGTTATTATGATGATACAAAAGCAAGTGAGTGAATAGATGATGCAGGGCATTATGGCAAAGCCAGTCCTGAGATGTCCCAGCCGTTCTTTGGAGACTTGATGAGAAAGAGTGTGACATTCAGATACTCCGCTGGGTGACAGGAAATAGCTGCAACCAAAATTCATTCTATTGAATACTATGAAGCGCAAGGGCAGTGAATTGTATCACAGCTCATATTGTGATTTTGACCTAAGGAGCAAATGGGTCCAGCATGATGCAACTCTGAGTAAAAAGATAGCACAAGGCTGAATTTCAAGCTCCCCCTTCACTAAAATTAGAGATGAGGAATACATCTCTTTATCAGAACAACTCTAAACAGCTTTTAGAGTAAAGTAGAGGTGAAGATGACTTCAAGCTGACTTCAACTACTAGGCTTTGGTCACACCTATATGAGACAGGTTCATAATTCAAACTGAGGTTGTACCAGCTCTGTTTACATGTAGATCGTTATAGGTCATCCTCAGGCTCTCCTCGCTCTGGGCTACATCACTCACACCTTTCTCCGTGATCAACCAGAGCCTCTTCCACAGCTCTTCACCCCTTTTGCTACGTCAAATCTATCTCCTTTCTTATTGGATTCCATTGGTGTGTTGGCCGTTATTTTTTAAGCCTGCTCCCCCATCCCCATGCTCCCCTTTCCTTTTTTATGTGCTTTTCCATGCGATTAATTTAACTAATAATAATAATAATAAATTTGAGGAAAAACGCTAGATAGAGGAATCATACACATAAACTAAGGAGAGAAAGAATGTGCTTCACAAACTCTGTATGTGTACATTGGCATGGTTCAGCCTCCTTTAGCCCATCCCCCTGCTCACAACCGAGGAAGCGAAGATGGCCTGAAATGCCAGGATGGGCTGAGCCCTCTAAAAAATTGGACTCCTGTTAAAACAATCAACTGGGGGTATACTAGTTTAGAAAATGAATAAAAATAATGAGAGTAACGCAATCAGAGGACGACCTAAAGTTGACCTAAACTAAAGGTGTGACCAGGCCCCTAGTGCCTCTATGCAGGTTTCCTAGTTTTTTCCCATTGCTTCCTAGCAGTTTTCTTGGCAACAGTATAAAAGCTGGAGATACCAGGGACTGAACCCAGGATTTTCTGCAGACAAAGCATTGCCACACTTTACCAGGATAAGTATCCTGCCCCAAGGTGGAACAGCATGCTCCTGGTGCACAAGAAGGCAGTCTTCATCGGGATGGCCTGTTCCATGCCAGCCCCTGTGTTGAAGCTAGAGCTCACACTTGTTTTGAAGCCAATCACATCCTGCTTAACGTTTCATGCCCAGCCCTGGTCATAAGAGTACTCCTTCCTGCTTATATCATATTAGAAATATACTAACTGCTGAAAGCTTGGATATAATGCAAACTTTATAACTTTCTGATTTCTGTCTTGGGTTACTCCCTCCCCACTTTCTGCCTATGTCATATTTCTAAATTTAATTTTATTCAGAACTAAATGGTAGTTATAAAATATTATAGTCTCATTCAGGGACCAAAAAAATAAACAAAATGCAGGGCAAAAAACTGCTAAATCATGACCAAAACACTTCATCAACTTCCAACTTTACAACTATTAAACAGGACATAATGTGTTATTTTCTCCTATAAACAAAGAAAGGATAAAATATAAGAATTTATGGTTGCCAATAAACAAAAAGAATGAGAGATAGAAAAAGTAGTTGGAATAATTCAGCAACTTATGCAGTTCAGCAGATATCAAAAACACAGAACACTCCAAGCATTGGCAAATAAGAGACATTTTTGGTTATCATGTAATCTTTTTTATTTTGTACAAAATTAAAGAACTGGTATTACTTATCTAAAATTTGTTTTTGTGTAAGAAATGTTGAGTATATTTGCTGAACGCAAGCAAAATGGAACACAAGAAGGTTGGAGCTATCTCTAGCTAGCTGGAGCTCGCTTCCTTTTCTTTTACTCTATCCATCCAAGTTCTGTGTTTGCTGTATAAAGAGTTGTAGGGCCATTTGTACCAGAAATAGTAAGGTGGCCCCAGCACTTTTGATGCAAACTGCTAGCTCAGGGCTGGCCAGATCACCAAGAAAACACCAAAAGCAACATCTGGTGCATGCTTAGATGTTGTCTTGGTGATCTGGATGCTGCACAGAACTGCACTGCTATAGTTGTGCAGCACTGCACCTGGAAGGGGATGCAGACGCAGTGTCCAGGGATGAGTCAGCTGCTCCTGCTAAACACATGGATTGTTTTTTGGCATTCCTCGAATGGATAGCTCCAGGGGAGCCTGTATCAACTTCTGGTGATTGAGTGGAAGCAGTTATATATTTTTTTTATTAAAACAGCTATAGTTTTATTTCATAACTTCTTTTCTTTGTTTTCATAACTTCTTACTTCATAACATAACTACTGCTATTACTAGCAATAATAACAATCACCATTATAATTCCCCCAGTGAGCCCTACCTTGATATGGTGTGGGATCTGCAAGCTGCAATGAATCAGGGCTATGCTGAAAGGCATTAAGTACATTGAGAACCAGAAAATGAGTCCTATCCATGATATCCATGAATATTTGAAAGTTTGAATATTCAATTCGAATCTGATGAATGTCAGCATTCTAACTCAAATAGAATTTTCAAAAATCTGAATTTGATCATTCGAACTCAAATAGGATTTTCAAAAATCTGATACGGATTTTTGAAAAACTAGAATGTGTAGATTCGTATCTGTCACATACGAATCTACGTGAAAATTATACATATCTTGCACTTAAAATATGGGATTAAAATGGGATGCGTACAGGATAATACGGGATGCATACATATTTTTATAGAATGCGCACAGATATGTATAATAGATATGAATGTTGTTGACGTTCGTATCTTTAAATCAGATTTTATGACATTCAAATCTACTTGGATTTGAATGTCAAAAATACATTCGTGCACATCCCTAGTCCTGTGCAGGATTGGTCATTGCCATTGGTTAACAATTGCATCAGATGTTGGGGTACCTGGACACCTGGTCACCAGGTTATAAGTGGGTTGTAGGACTCAGGATTCCACAGAACAACAGAACGACTGACACCTGCAGCACTATTAGAAGGACAAATATGACAACAAACGTGTAGTTGGAGAAAATTGAGAAATTATGACCTGTAACTCCAAACCCATCAAAAATGTGGAGATCAGAAAAGAATATATGAGATTTGGCAAGAAAAAACACCGAACAAAGACTGGTAACTCAGTGTAACTTCATAATGAAAAGTGTGATCTTTACTGATACACCCCAGAAGAAATCATGCAAAACATCCAAACTGAAAAAGAGTTGCAAAAAAACCCCCAAACAAACAAACAACCAGGGAGAACACGGAGAAGCAGTGGCAAACAAGTGATGGCTCAAGTCCTAAGTGACCAAAAACAAGACAGTTTTTGGTCAAGGCTATCAAAAGCTGCCTGAAAGACTGAAACACAAAATTATCAAAAGACACGAAAGAGAGAGAAGAGTATTGATGATTATCTGGACTGAATATGGTAATGAGCAATGATCTTGCACAAGAATTAGAATATCTCAAAATAACAGCAGCGGACATTAGGGCCTTTCCTGCACTGGGCCTTAGGTCCTTTTTGCACTCATTGTAGATCTGGAATAAGGAGCAATTAATCTGGATCATGGGGCTCCCATCTCCATGTTTATGCTGATCACAGAGGCCCCACCCCTGTTAATCCTGCTCCCTTTGCACAAGACGGAGCTAGATTAAGAGGCCCTTAATCCAGATCTCTTGTGAATTCATTTAACTGGGTCCACAAGAGGACTAAGGGCCTTGTTCTGGATCATGGCAGTCATGTAGATGGCATGCTTCTATAATCCAAAACTACAGGGGGTTTCCTTTCAGCATTGCACTGTAGCGTTTATAGCTGTTGGGGATGTGAGGGCAGGGTGAGGATGTGAAACTCATGTAGAAAAGGCCTTTGTCTGTTCCAGGAATGGGTCTGAGAGGTCCGTTTGGGCATTCCATATATTTAAGCCAATAAATACATATGGAATTGAAGGATGCTAACAGGTTTATTACAGAAATACTTCATGAGCAAACCTGGGCTTCTCTGTCATTTCCACGGCAAGACAAAGAAGCCACCTACACAGAGAATAGAGAGTTAAATAGCTTCTCCTTATTTGTTGTTGTGAAAACTACTGTAGGATGTGCCAACCACAAAACCCACAAAATAGCATTTCTAGACTCAATACCAAGAACTTACGAGTACACTTTCCGGGGTCAGAACACAACACAAATAATATGTATTATAATACTGAGCATTAAAGAACTTTAAGGAGATGCTCAGGGCAAAAGGTGAACAGTACATCTCTAACTTAGGTTTGTGGTGAAGCTAGCTGCAGCTGCTGTTCTCCTTGTCAGGAGTATACATTTTCCCTTTAATGATCTCTGTTTGATACCTAGTGGAAACTTACAGAAGCTAAAATAGTCTCACCCATGTCAAGCTACCCAGGCCTCAGCCTGGGTTCTTTCTTCATGTTTCTCCCTTGCAGAAGCACATTATACTTTACTGATTAATTACAAAAGCAAAATAGCAAAGGTTAGTCAATCTGTCTCTTTCAGGTCTAAGGGGCATACTGTTCACATGCTGTTCCAGGACAATGCAGGGCCCACCTCCCTCAGAACACATTGTCCATAGGAAGCCAATCAAAGATACCATCTTGATATTGGAAAAATCTTAATAATATTATACATTAAAAAAATAGTAATATCACAAAGAGATCTTGCAATTCTTAGGAGAACATAAATTGTGAAGTTAAAAACTAGCTAGTCAACATAACTGTGGCAATCTGCTTAAGTATATAAAAAGGGTACCACCAGGCAGTACTTATGTGTGTCTATTATAGGGTAATCTATAAGATGGAGGATGAGTAGGACCAGATGGGATAAAAATGAATACAAATTATGTTTTATAGGCTGTGGCAAAATGGTTTTGTGACTGTTAAGTTAGGGAATTCTGCAGTGGGAACATTTATTTCTCTGGTCTTCTAATTTCCAGCAAAGGAAAGCATCGATGATGCACCCATGTGAGACTTTCCTTTTCTTTAGAATGAAAGCTGAGGGGAAAACAATGTCTGCCTCCAGATGTCTCCAGAAAAATCATACTTTTTAGGAATATTCTAAAGAAAAGGCTTTGCCACTGCCTTTCCTCCTCAGCTTGGCTCGGCCGCGGGTTGTCCTCCTTCACTCGACTTTAAACCGAGCTAAGTGAAGGAGGACAGCCGGTGGCCGAGCCTTTTCTTTCCCTCTGTTGAAACAGGGGGAGGGAGAAGGAAGGAAGGCAGCCGAGGGGGAGGAGCCTGGTGGCAGCAGCGGCTCTACATGGCATGCAGCTTGCAGGTGTGCTTGTGCGAACCTGCAGGTTCTGTTTGGGAACAGCCTGATGTCCTCGGCTGCCTTCCTTCCCTTCTCCTCCCCGTTTCAACAGGGGGAAAGAAAAGACTGGCTTGGTTTAAAGCTGAGCAAAGGAGGACAGCCGGTGGCTGGGCTGCACCCCCTTGCTCACTTACCTGGACGCCAGCTGCTCTCCTTTGCTCAGCTTTAATCTGAGTCAGCTGGAAAAAAAACCTATTGAAACAGGGCTTTCTTTCTCTGGATTTTCCCCAGAAAATCTGGAGAAAGAAAACTGGCATGGGGACAGGGTTGGAAAATCCAGACTGGATTCTGAGTATTGGGGGATTTAATGGGAACCCCCAATGCTGAATCCCTTTGGGGATGCGCCCAAAGAGGAGTTTCCCACTGGGCATGGAAGATCGAGTAAAATTATTGTGGGGTGAGTTTCTGATTTAGTCTCCTTCTGATGAAACCTGCATTGACAAAAGAGAGTTCAAGCTTCACTAAACCAATTAAAATGTTTTTGCCTCAGGAGGTAAATAAAAACACATGATAGAACTAAAGCCGAGTGGAGAGTAGTAATCAGTACAGTAGTTCAGTATTGAGCAATATTGAACACTGTAACAATAACATATAATAAATCATTTTGAAAGGTACATTCGATATATTTTTCCAAGGACGAACAAAGTATACTCATGAGGATTGAAAGGAGGCCCTCGGCTGGTTTCATGATTTGTTTTAGAAAGAAATTGGCCATTTCTTTTTAAAGGAAGACTTTCCCCTCCTGAATTCCACCACATTTCTTAAAATGATATTGAAAGTGGCTGTCTGGGAGAAAGATGACAAACGTAGCTGAAACCTTGTATTTAAAGTTTTTTTAAACAGTCCTCCACACGTCACAGGTTTGAAAAGAATATCAAGGAGACCTGTTTATAATAAACAGAAGTCTATACCAGGGAGGAAATAGACTTTTCTGTACTTACCAAAGGGTTAGACAAATTCATGGATGACAGGTGTATCAATGGCTACTAGAATGGATGCCTAGGTAGATCCTCCAAACCAGAGAGACAGCCAGGATGCCTCCAAAAGCCATTTTCACAGAGAGGAGATAAAGGTTTTGCCCTTGTCTTCTGCATGAGATGCCCATAAACATTTGGTGGGCCACTGTGCGACACAGGATGCTGGATGAGATGGGCTGTGGCTGATCCAGCAGGGCTCTTCTTATGTTCTTATGTTCTAATCCATATTAGTGGATTCAGACTAGCTTGATACGGATCAACCTCAACATTAATCTGCCTTAAGCAGGCTGGATGGTGGCAAATGTGGTCTAAACAGAGAAGCAATGCAGAACCACAGTCCACAGCACTGAATATAACCCCTGGCAAATGCACCTCCCAAACACCAGTGCTATTGGCCCATGTCCCATTGATCAAATGCTACATCTGGGTAGCAGATACTAGATGACTTTGCAGGCAATGAAAAGAGTCTGTTGCTGTCAGTGTGACTGTTTTACCAAAGGGTTTGTGAAGGGATTTTTGCTGTCTCGTTGTCACAGCACATGTTCCTTGATGCCATGCCCATGATCTTTCTAGTTCCATTCTAAATGCAGATTGCTTGTTCCAGATCAGACAGCACTAGTACAATTCTGGTACTGATTAATCAGGTCCAACTCTTAATAGCAAAAGTACTGTTAAAAATAGAGGCCAAATATGGCTATTGCCGACTGTTCATGTGTCTGGTTAAGGATAGAGGACAGTGATGGGGGGATGAAATATCTGCCATAGTCTGCACTGGCAGGCAGACAGCAGGGCCCTATTCCAGGATATAATCCAGAATAAAACCCAGTGCAAAAAGAGCCACAGTGGCAACAAGATTTGCTGCCCCTGGACTAATCACACATTTTGACTGCTTTATCCAAACTAAACATCAGCAGTTGCTATTGTGCGAACAAGACGACATGATCCTTCAAGCCATAAGCAGCAGCAACTAAAAACAATGAGAAGAATTTGCTTGAGAATTCCCCATCTCACGCACAATAAGGCCTCAAACAAATATCTCAGTGCTGGAAGCAAGAACATGAAAAACCACAGGGAAATTATAGGAAAACATAGCCTGAGAGCAAACCCTCAATGAACTATCGCATCAAGCTCTTTATAGTAAAATTTGGCCAGATTACTCTCACAGAGGTTTTTCAGAGACCTCTGACCATCTAAACTATTATATAGTGGTTTCCTTTAGTAGGACTTTTCCACCCAATCCAGACTCCTGTGGGAAATATCCTTGATTTAGCTTTTAATTCCAGAGGGCAACTTACTTCATCCCAAGGTAACCCACATGTTCCAAAGAAAAGACTCTCTAGGTTTAATTAGTCTCTGCTGTTCAGTGAAAAATTATCCATTTTCAGACCTTCTTGGAGGACTTTCAGAGGTCAAATAACAGTGTACATGCTAGGGAGCCATAGTGCAAAGTTGTTCCCTATTTAGTCTTCTTCTTGAGGGACAGACTGCTTCTGCCCCACAGATTATGTACACAGACAATGGTAGTGAATACTGCAATACTAAATTCCAGAAATATCTTGAATCTGAAGGCATAGAACGTGACAGAACTGTACGATATAACCCAAGCCAAAATGGAAATGCAGAAAGGTTCACTTACACTATAATAGAGACAGCACAATGCTTATTAATGCAAGCAGATCTTGGGGAGAAGCAGTTAATACAGCTGTCTACATTCATAATAGGAGCATATGTAAAGCTACTGGAAGCAGTCCTTTTGAAATATGGCATAAGAGAAAACCAGGCCTAAAACACCTGAAAGTTTTTGGAGCAAAAGTATATACACAAAGTCAAAAAGGGGGAAATGACATCCCAGAGCAAACCTTGGAGTCCTAGTGGGCTACAAAATTCTAAGAGCTATCAAGTGATGAATCCTGAAACCTTTAAAGTGAATATACAATGTAGCTTATATTGATGAAAACAATAATCTAAACAGCTTTAAAGAGTATAACCCCATGGCACAAGAATCAAGCCAGGAACCTGAAATTACCTTCACAGATTGGGCCAGTGTACGACCTATTACATCAGCAACTCAGGTACAAGATGCATATCCAGAAGGGGCATCAAAAGGGGAACCTGGAAAAAAGAGTGGATATCTCTTTTTCTATGGAAACAAATTAATCAGTTGGACTAGTCAAAAACAGACTGTTGTAGCAAGATCAAAAGCAGAATCTGAGTATATTTCCACCTGTGACACATGCAAAGAGATAGAACGGATCATACATCTTCTGAAAGACTTGGCATTGATGAACCTACACCAATTAGGCTATTTGAGGACAATCAAGCCTGCATCTCTCTAGTGAAAAGTGAGAGCATCAAGAAAGAAAATAAACATTGTTATCAAGACTGCATCTGTGAGAGAAATGTATCAGAAGGGTGTTATTGATATCCAGTACTGTCCTTCAGAAGAAACGATGACCGATCTATTAACTAAGCTATTGGATAAACTGAAATTTGAGACTTTCCATGGCACTTTATGAAGTGATTATCACTTGAGAAGGGGTTTGCTTGTATATTATTGCAAGTGTATATCACTTCAGCATAAAAGGGGTTAATGTTCATGTATGTTAGTGTTGCAGTATGGGAACTAATGATTGGTTAACTCTGCTGCTCTCTCTCTCTCTCTCTCTTCAAGCTAATGAAATAGATGGGCTCTAGACCTGTATATCTGATGTAAATAAGTTGTAAGATGCACTAGTTAAGTTATGTTGAATCAAATCATGAAGCTGAATGCTTCAAGTCTGTTTGTCAACATGCTCTCTGCTATTAGTATAGCTTTCTGAGCGTAAAAGAAAACAACAAAATCACAACAGAAAGTGAAATCTAGTGTCAGGCTAGCTAACCCACCTGTGTATCGTATTGGATATTGTCGGACTCCGATCTCATCTGTCCCTGGTAGAACAGCTAGTAGTTAGAGGGAATGTAAATGCCTACAGGCAGCGTTAGGCTCTGTTTGCACTTACTTGTGCAGCACAGATTGGGATGCTCCATCTGCAAATCACTGAGGTGCCCCAGTTCTCTTTACCTGTGGAGAAGTAAAACTTTCCCACAGCTTGACTGTGTTCCCAGTTAGTGACATTAACACCCACTTCCGGGTAAGAAGCTGCAAGCAGGTGGGGTAGTGCAATGTGTGTTGTGTGACGATCACCATGGCAACAAATGGGTGCACAGTGGAAATTGCCATGGCTGTTGCCATGGTGATTTCAACTATCCAGGATGGACTGTTCACACTACAAACGCTGGTGATGAAGTTGGAGAAGACACCAGTGCCTGTGGTGGAAGAGGAGTGCTCCATCCCTATACTTAACTGTGGTGGAATGAACATTCTCTGCTAGAAAAGGTTGAATAGAGAAGGCTTGGGAGCATGAGAGCCACACGCTGTCTCTCTGAAGTGCCCCTTTATTGCTCCTCAACATAGCCATAGCAGTGTTGACAATGATTCCCCTCTCCCTAGGGACTGCTAGTGGTTTGTGGTTCATCTTCCGTAGTTTCATAGAGGTGGAATTTCAGGGTGTGTTGTCAGCACAATAAACTGCATCTACTATGGATTTGTTAAAGGTACAGGAGTTCTCTGTTTGCCTTTCCATCTGCCCACCTTACGTAACAGTGATGGGGATTCCTATGACAGGGATCTGGAAACATCATGCCCGGTTGCATCTTTGAGATAAGTCCTGGGAGTTAGAACAGTAGCAGTTGGTTCAACATCTCTTGAAAATACTGTGGGCTGGTTTGGAAAAGAAGGTACTCTTTTGTAAACATTGGCACACCATTCCCCACATGAACCATAGCTCACTCTAATGTGTTTGCTCTTGAGGTTTGTTTAAAAAAAAATCATGATTTTTTGCCACAGTTATGTTGGTGGATATGTACTGTAAGTTCAGCTTATTTCTGTTCATGCTTTAGAGTTGCTATTGCTTAAACAATTAGACTGCATTCACATGAAGTTAAAAAAGTACCTCTCAGGTAATTTCAGAGATGGTTCATAGATGGGGTTGTTCACACACCAGTCTGCTATGCTATAAAAGGCAGATTAGAAGTGGGATGAGAACACAAGGACCAATCTCTACCATCTTAAGTCACTCTTAATTTTTTCCCCATTTGTGAACTCAGCTCACAGCCTTAGAAGTTTGGCTAGCTCCAGATGCCAGCAAAAGATATTGCTAGCAAATGATATTCTGGAGTATAGCTTGTTAGCTAGACAGCATAGGGACTGGGGCTGTCCATGTGCATTTTAGTGGTGCAAGCATCCAGGTTGTTTGTCACTGAGAGATCTTTGGAAGTGTGCGATTACCACCACTGTGCATGCGTGGCTGTCTTTCTAGTGTCCCACACACTTATGGCAGCCACAGCAACAATGGTGGCTTTTGCTACAAGGTGAATTACAGCACTTTTTCAGGAAAACCCACCATCACCATCTGTTTCCCCGCAATAGGTTATAGTGGGATTTGGGGAGGTGGGATGTCCTGGGGCTATGGTAGGGTTGCCACAGACATGCGTGACACAATGCCCCTATATATCCCCCATCTGGGCAGGGTCTTTGTCATTCTTCAGAAGGAAGCTGGCTGAGATTCCAGAAGAACCTCTTCTCTTAAGGCTGTGCTCTTATGGTTTAATCCAGCTTCAGTCCACCTTCAGAGCGAGAGAACTGACCAGTAATCTTCTTTCTATATTGTCTATCCCAAGGGTGAATTTTCTGAGTTATTTAATGCTGAAATAAAACAGCATGTCACTTTGCTGATGTATTCTCTCACTCTGAAAGTGGACCAAAGCTGTATTAAACTTTAAGTGTGACTACAGCCTAATATCTGAATTTTACACATATTTTAAATCTAAGATGAAGGTGTCTTTTTGGAAAGCTAAGAAAGAAAGGACCCATTCTTCTCAAATATAAGATGACATTACAGTTTTAATATATAGTGGAAGAAAAGGGATCTCAGGAGAACTGATGGTATTTATTTCAGATAAACTGATCCAGAACCAAAGAAACTGGTCTCATGAATACTGCTAAGGTTAAACTAGGACCAGCACATACGTGAAGAGGTGGTGTTCTCTTGAAAGTTTGCATAGTAATCCCAGACCCTCTTCAAGGGCTGCCATATGGAAAGGAGAACAAGAATCATATATCTTTACAAAAGAGGAAATTTCAGTGGACGTTACCTGCAATAGGAGCAACATCAATCAATTGCCACAGCAACATCTAAAGATGGATCAATCTCTGTTTTATCCATTTCTAGCACTTGTCCCACCTTTCTCCCAAAGCGTTCAAGGCAGTGCATTTACTTCTTTTTCATCTTATTCTCACAACAATTTTATGAGATGTTTTAGGCCTGAGAGGTACAACTGGCTCACGATTATCATGATCTTGAATGGAGGTTCCACGGCAGAATGGCAATATGAACTCAGAGATTTCTAGGTTTTTAACAGTCTTAACTATTATACCACACTGTTCATTTTTGCTTACCTGCAATACAGAGACTGCTCCATATTTTTAAATAAAAAGTTCAGTTTACTGGTTTAGTGAATCCTGCATTAATCAGTGGGTTAGACTTGATGATTCTGGAGGTCCCTTCCAAACTTATGGTTTATGATTCTAAGTTTGCAATTTTTTTCTTTAAAGTTTAGTCATTTTAAGAAACATATGCTGATATATGTGTGTGTGTAACATAATACTTATGATTATACCAAGATACCAGAAAGACCAGAAAGCCACCCATATAGCAGATGTGTGGTGAAATACAAAAGTGTATCAATAAATTATGGTCAAATTTAGACTTAACTGTTTGGGATGAGTAGACAATCCCAGTCTGGTTAATAGCATGAACTGTCGGGGGCATTTTCATGCTGAGTGTTGGAACAGTTCAGTTCCTGTCCAGCAGCCCTTAGTAGGGATGTGCACAAATATTCATAACCTTTGAAATTTGTATGAATTTGTATGAATTTGGACATTTGTATTCAAATCAAATGTTTTGATACATTCGTATGAAGCTTCGTATGGGATTTATATGGGATTCGTATGCATCCATATGGGATTCGTATGGGGTTGAACATTCGTATTGAATTCAAATCCTACTACATTCGAAGGAGATCTATTCGGACGAATACGAATTTTCTTGCATTTGATTCAATACAAATCAAATAAAAATAAAACATTTGTGCACATCCTTAACCCCTAGCAATGTGAGAGGCATGCTGTCCTCTTCCATTCCTGGCAAGATGTCCTATTGTCAGATGTCCCAACCATCACTAGCTATCATTGGGTGATTATTAGAGGCAGGTCCAAACCAGCAGCCCTCACTCCACAACACCAGGAAGTATTGCAAATACACCTCTCCTGAACAGTTCTTGACACTGTGGGAATGGCTGTGGACAGCATTTAAGTGGTCCACAGCAGGTAAGGATTGGGAATGGCTCAGGACACCTCAGAGACAGCTGAAGCAGTTTGTGGTGAGACTCATGCATTCCAGGGATCCTCCTGGAACTAAGTGCAAAAAGGCCCTATGGAAAAAAGCTGCTCAGGACAGAACACTGTGGGAAAGACTTGGAGAGACTTTTATCCAGCAGCGAAATGAACATGGTTGATAAAGACTATTATGATATAAAATGTTTTTGTTTAATATAGATATATTTGCCAGTAATCTTCTGTGGCAGAATACATTAGTTGCTTATTTATATAAATGTACTTATTTTGGAGTACATCTTTCCCTGGGATAGAAAATTGCTGAAGTGTTTTTTGTTAGAGAAAGGTAAATTTTGAAGGATTCATGCAGTCTGATTTCTGCATAGATTAAAAAAAGTATAAATTTTCTAATTTTGCATTTCTAATGTGAAATACATTAAGGCCACATTCCCACCTACTATGAATCCTGAGCAAACCCGAATTACTCTTGATTTGTGTTTGCTCCGGGTTCTGCTGTGGGTTGAGTTGGAGGCTGGAAACAGCACTGAGCACATGTTGGGCTGTTCCCACAGAACCTGCAGGTGTGCATAAGCACACCTGTGAGTGGTGAGGTGTGGCAAGTCACCACCGCTGCTGCTGCCAGCCTCCTCCTCCTAACCTCCTAAGATGAGCAAAGGAGGAGAGCCAGCAGCTGGATAAGTGAGTGAGGGGGTGCCACATCCAAGGGGTGGCCTTCCCTCCGCACACTCCCTGTTGAAACAGGGGGAGGGAAAAGGAAGGCAGCCGCTGCCAGCCTCCTCCTCCCAATGTCCTCGCCCTCCTTCCTTCCTCTTCCCTCCCCCTATTTCAACAGGGGGAAAGAAAAGACTGGCTCATTTTCAAGCCGAGCGAAGGAGGACAGCTGGCAGCTGGGTAAGTGAGTGAGGGAGTGCCACATCCGAGGGGCAGCCTTCCCTCCACACACACCCTCCCTCACTTAGCTGGCCGCTGGCTGTCCTCCTTCTCTCGGCTTTAAACCGAGCCAGCCTTTTCTTTCCCTTTGTTGAAACAGGGGGAAGGAAAAGGAAGGAAGGCAGCTGAGGACATTGGGAGGAGGAGGCTGGCAGCAGCTGCCTTCCTTCCTTTTCCCTCCTGTTTCAACAGGGGGAAAGAAAAGGCTGGCTTGGCTTAAAGCTGAGAGAAGGAGGACAGCCAGCTGCTGGGCCACAGCCCCTCGCTCACTTACCTGGCCACTGGCTGTCGTCCTTTGCTCAGCTTTAATCCAAGTCAGCCAGAAAACCACCCTGGATTTTAGCTCCTATGGGGATGCGCCCTAATTTCATCATCTTAAAAAAAAAAGAGCCATAGTTTAGCAGCCAGTGGTCTAAAGGGAGGGCACAGCTTTCTGTATGAAATACAGTTTTCTCTTGTATTTTGAGAGATTCTGTTTTAAACAGAAACATTGTACAGCTGGCCAAAGACTGCGCTTTCTTAACTCAGCTTCTGCTTTATTCTTTGGCACTGACATTTCCTGGTCCTGAGGGAAACCTGTCTGGCAAAAGAAATGGGCCCTTTGGATTTGGTTTGTTTCTCTTCAGCCTCCATAATGGCAGCATCTACCCTTTGTGATGCAAGTTTCAACGTTAACTCTTGACTGAGATCAGAAATATTTCAAAAAGTCACCAGGCCAAGTCACTTCACCAAGCTGGGTGTTTTTCTTCTTCATGTGGCAAATTATCAAATATAGTTCATTTACTGGCAGACTTTCACAGGCAATTAGCAGTAAGGGAAATTGTCCTGTATTAAGCCTATATTCCCTAATGGTTTGCATACTGATGGTGTTGATTTTGGGATCTATCCTGCAGGGTACACAGGGAGAAAGAATTTTGTGCATGATACAACTAAACATGTTAAAGCATGTCTGTAGGTAGTTGCAAAGTAGAAAATATATACATTTCCTTTTCCTTTTTTCTTTTCTAGAAGAAACCTGATAGGAAAACCTGAGCCATTTAATTACAAAAAGAAAAAGAAAGAAAGAAAAATTAGTCTACCATTCAAAGTTTTTTTAAAAAATAATTTTATTAATATTTTCCATGATTACTGTATCGATGACACAAATTATATCCCATTAACACCCAGTGTTACAGCAGCTAATCATAATGGTCTTATATATTAATCCATTTAAGTAAATTTATCATTTTAACATACAATTCCGTATCTATGGCCATCATCACACCTTGCTGAAATAATCCGTCTTGTTAGTAAATCAGACTCAAAAGGCACTAACTCTGATCAGATCCAATACCTGATAATCTTTCCCCAGTTTGTCCTCAGTTTGGGGCACTATGCTCACATCGTTCTGTTTCTATGCTGAGACTCCTTAGGAGCCTTTTTTAGATCTCTACCCCTCTCCACCATCACAACACCTCCTGCACTCTGATGGGATTAAAATTCTGTGACTCTACAGTGTATAATCATGCATTGGATGAAAGGGAAGGCAATTTCATGCAGTATCCACCCAATGTAGTATGGTTCAGCCCCTTTAGTTCTCTTCCCCAATCACACACAAAAAATGAAAATGGATTAATAATAACAGCGTAAGACTTGCAAAAATCAGGACGCAGGGAGGAAAGTCCATAAATAAAACTGATTGAACTAAAGGGAGGAAAGACCACAAATAAAACTGATTGAACTAAAAAAGTCTGAGCAGTGGGATTCGAAGATGGACTGAAAAAGATTAAAGTGAAGAAAGAGGAAACAGAGAGTAAAAAAGAAGTAAAAATCAAGATTTTTTTAAAAATAATTTTATTAGTCTGTTTTGTAATAAACATACTGATGACACAAAGTATATCCCATACTTCCACTGTTGCAACAGCTAATCATAAAGGTCTTCTATATTAATCCATTAAAGTAAATTTATCATTTCAATGTACAATTTGTTATTTCTTCCCAACCTGGTATCTATATGTGACAATTTTCCCAACACTGCGCAAATTCTCAGGGTGGAAAGAGGTAAAAGTGGGGTCCCTCAAGGCTCAGTGTTGGGACCAATGCTTTTTAATGTATTCATCAATGATCTTGAAGAAGGGGTACATAGTAAAATAGCAAAGTTTGCTGATGATACTGAATTATTTAGGGTAGTAAAAAACGAAAGAGATTGCCAAGAGCTCCAGAGGGATCTCTTAGCATTGGGTGAGTGGGCAACCAAATGTGCTTTAATCTTAACAACTGCAAAGTCATGCACATCAGGGCCAAAAATCCAAATTATGTCTATAAACCAATGGGGTCTGAGCTTTCTGCAACACACCAGCAAAGGGATCTCAGGATTTTGGTGGACAGTTCAATGAAGGTATCAATGCAGTGTGCAGTAGCAGCAAAAAAAATCTAATTCAATGCTGGGAATAGTTAGGAAGAGAATGGAAAATGTCAACAAGTGTCATTTTGCCTCTTTATAAATCTACTGTATGGTGAAGCCACATTTGGAATATTGTGTACAATTCTGGTCACCATATCTCAAAAAGGATTTTGTGGAACTGGAAAAGGTGCAGAATGATTAAGGGTCTGGAACACCTCCCTTACGAAATCAGGCTGTAACATCTAGGCCTCTTTAGTCTGGAGAGATGGCATTTAAGAGGGTACCTGATTGAAGTATATAAAATTATGCATGGTATAGAAAAGGTGGATAGAGAACATTTCTTTTCTCTATCACACAACGCTAGAACTAGGGGGCACTCTATGAAGCTGAGAGGAGGAGAGTCGGATCCAACAAAGGGAAGTATTTCTTCACCCAGAGGGTCATCTGTTTATGGAATGTGCTGCTGGAAGAGGTGGTGACAGCTACCAGTCTAGATTTATGGATGACAGATGTATCAATGGCTACTAGAATGCATCTTTCAGGTGGGGAGGGGGAAGGGGGGTGCTTCTAATGCCATTTTCTGGGACTGGAGAACAGGAAAAGGTTTGTCCTTGTCTCTGCTTGAGATGCCCATGAGCATTTGGTGGGCCACTGTGTACGACAGGATGCTGGACTAGATGGGCTGTGGCCTGATCCTGCAGGGCCTCTCTTATGTTCTTATGTTCTTCAAATTCCAGTTTTTCTTTCCACTCACTCACCATTACAGCTTGCACAGCCATAATTAATAGTTTTAATAAATATTTATCATTTGCTGTCAAATTTATTCCTTTAATATTATGCAAAAGACACAGATTGCTTGTCCATATAATGGATGTGTTAAATATTTGTCTAGCAATCAAAGGAAAGCAGAGTCAAAGAGGCAGGAAGAAGAGACCCCTTAATAACTGTTTCTCTTCTTATCCCCTTAGTGGTCAAAATGACGGAAGATGATAGAGTTGTTACTTCTGGCATAGTTTCAGCAACAGCAAAGAGAATCACAAATAGGTAAAGTCGCAGCCAAAAGTTGCTTCTTGACGCTATTCCATTCTTTCTGCCATCTGTCTCTCTTTTTGGCAAACACTCTATTTTTAAAACTTTTTTCTTCTTCTTTAAATTACAGTGAACACATGCAGAAGACGAGGATCCAGTTCACGTTCATGTATAGTAGGCGAATTAAGGCAAGGGCAAAGATTAACAAGGGGTAGATATCTCACTGTAACTGTATTTCTCCTTTTCAAAGACTTTTGGCCAGTTTGGTCTAGTGGTTGGAGAGCCAGACTCTTATCAGGGAATACCAGGTTTGATTCCGCACTCCTCCATGAAGCCAGCTGGGTGACCTTGGGCTAGTCACAACTCTCTTCTCAGCTTTTACAGCCCCACCTACCTCACAGGGTGTTCTGGTGGGGAGAAGAAGAAGAAGAAGAAGAATTGGCTATTCTACCCTGCTTTTCTCACCCATTTAAGGGTGTTTTTCCATTGTTACTAGAAGTACCCATTAAGTACCCATTAATGGAAAAACACCCTTGGAATGGACTACAGAATGATAATGGCAATGCAGCCACTCCAAGCATGTACTGCCTGCAAGCATTCCACAGAAGCATTCTATTCTGGTACAGTGGACCATGGTCTGTGTGTGGACAGTGTTTGTGGTCCAGTATACCAAGCCCAGTGCCGAGCTGAGACAGTCTTGTCCAGCAACTTCACTGACCAAGACCTTTTGTTCCCATTCTCCTTTGGGCTGTTCACAAAGTAGACTGCCATAAGAGTGGAGATTACTTAGAGCATACTGATGGTGTGTGAGATCAGTATGTGGAAATGATCTGAGAATATTTGCTGAGTGCAGGAGAGGCAAAATTAGGCAGGATCCAGGTGATAACAGAGGTAAGTGCCCTAATGCCAGAGTATTTTCTCCCACTCCAGGGTGTCAGGGCCAGAGCTATAGCTACTGCACACCCATATTGCTCTCTTGTTTGTTCTCAACCTTCATACATTCACATGCCTCATCCCTCCCCCCCCCGCACACACACATATTGGAGAATCTCTGAAGCTTTGATGGTCCTCAGTGAGAATGCTTTCTGGTTATGCTGATTTGCAGTACTTCACAGACAACCAAGATGCTATTCACATCTGCCAGTGTTTTCCCATATGGCAGTCCCCAGAGCTGGCAACTGTTTGCATCTATGCTGAGAAGTGTCTGACATGAAGACAATAGTGCTCCAGCATTGGGTGTGCAGAACTTGAGCACCCTTGTCTAAAAGCAGCACTAACATGTTGCTCCTAGCATTGAGACAAGAAATTGCCTGAAAAAATAGATGCATTCTGTATCGCTCTAGTGGTGGAAGCCCTGTCTGAGGAGGAGGAGAACTTGGCCATCCCCCTGGGGTGGTGGTGGTCTAGTGGTGGCAGCCTAGACCACTCTGCCATCTGGATGACTCTCCAGCCTAGATGGGCCCTGATAATTTGGAGCTGCTTCCTTGCAGGACTGGGTCCCTCTTGTCAGCTGCTCGGGACTCCACCTAGTCTCAGCTACACCAGAGACCATAAAGGACAGCTGCTTATGCCATCCCTCCTGGGGGTGGTCTAGTGGTGGTGGCCTAGACCCCTCTGCCCTCTGGATGACTCTTCAGCCTGGCTGGGCACTGATAGTTTGGAGGAGGTGATTCTTTGTAGGACTGGGGTCTTTGGTGTGTGTGGCTTATCTTACAATGTTTTGTATGATGTTCAATTTTTATTTTTACTGAAATGTTTTGATTATTATTCTGCATTGTATATTTTGTGTTTGTTGTAAACTGCCTTGGGGAAATTTTCCTTTGGAAAGGCGGTATACAAATAAAATGGAAAAAGAAAAAAAAATCAAAGCGCAAGAAATGCCTTGGCATCTTTCTGCCTTCACTTTCCACTGATGTTTCAGAGTGATGCTAGTTTATGAGACGGTATCATGTCAAGTACAACTTGGGGTTAGGTGGGAGGGAATCTTGGCTGTAAGTGGAAGGGGAAAAAGTCAAAACTGCATCTGCATGTAAAATATCTGCAGTCCATGTATAATATTGACTAATTGCCCCCAAAGGCAAGTGTTTCCATTATCTCCCAAATTGACCTGAGTCAGGTTTACCCTAAAGGGGCAGTTTGCCAATGATCGCTCCATCCAATGTGGCCATTTGAAGATCATGAAGATGAAGAACCCTGAGGCCAAACAGAATTCATGTTCAAAATCAGTTCTGGCATCACTTTTCAAACACACCAGACTGTCTGCATAAATATGTAATTCTGAAGTACCCACTCAAGGATAAAGATAAATATATGTGTGTGTGTGTGTGTGTGTGTGAGCGTGCGTGCGTGCGTGTGTATGTGAAAAGAGCCCTAGATGACAGAAATATGAAACATCACATTACTTTATAACATGTGTTATATACATTATAAGAAATACTGTGGAACACAGCTTTACTGTTCCCAATTAATTGTGGAAAAATACGACTTCCATTAGTAGGAAAGAAAAAGGTAGCCTAGTGCTAATGATAATAAATTGCAGTGTTTGTAACAGAAATGGCACAGTTCTTTAAATTGCTTTTGCCTTGCAGGATGCGTACGGCAGAACATAATTTACCTCTCTGCCCCCCTCCTTTTTCCTTTTTTTCTTTTGGTTGTTGTTGTTTTGCATGATGTCATTATATCTAGCCCATACAATGCCAGGATAATAATAATGATATTCTAATATTAATGCAAGGAGAAAAAGTATACGTTTTGATGAATAATGGCCCTGTGTTTTTTTTGGATCTGCTTGCCAAGTCATATTAAAATGACAAATAATTGCAATTGCTTTGCAGAGAAATGGAACAGGCTCTGTAGTCAAAAAGCACATTAGGGACCAGTGGTGTCCATTTGTTATCCTTTGTCAGGAAAACATGGTTCTTAATGAAAGGGAATGAAGGAACGCTGATTGAGGACAGTGACACTATAAGCTTCTTTCTTGGTGAAAGTCCTGACATGGGTATTAAGAAGCAGATCGAAAGGTTAAGGCACGACTTTGGAAGTCGGGCGTCTGAAGTAAGATGCCTCTTGCTGTCGACCAAAATCCTCGTTTACAAATACTTGGTTTAGATATTCTGGATGCTCATGTTTACAGATCCCAGATCCTATAAAATAAATGACCTTTGAAAAAATAGAAACATAATATTGTTTTCAGAAGAAACTTTGTTCTTCCTCATCTGGCCACTGAAGTGGTTTTCTTTCTTGGCCATTGGTCTTCCTGCAGCTAATGGTCACCTCTAGGGTATTGTTTAGGGACTATTATGCCCTGGTCACACCTTCACTTTAAACCTTCTTCAGACCATCTTCAGGTCTGACTGCTCACACCTTTTCATTCCCATCCCTTTTATTTGTGGACTTTCCGTTCAGGAAATAACAAATAAAGGGTGGAAAGTCTGCAAATAAAACAGACAGAAATGAAAAGGTGTGTTTAAAGTTAAAGGGTGACTATGACCTTAATGAATGTCTGCAGAATGAATGCTATATGCAGCATAAGAGGCAATTTGGGAACCCAGCCTTCAACACCTTCTTGATGTTGGTGGTCCAGTGGAAAAAAAATCAGACTCCTGTCAATGTATGATTATATGATACAGGGTTGGCTAACTTTGCTTTTCCTTCGTATTGGCAAGGAGGGCTTAGGTCCTCTTCACTCTGACAAGCCACTCAGGCCTTTCCAGCTTTCCATTTTTGTCTGGTTGGGAATAAAACACCGTCTGCCTCCAGCCACAAATCTGTGTGAGTTGTAACCCAAGAATCACTGCTTTTGTTCAACAGGGTGGCTCCAGGTTTGAAGATTTGGGCAGATTTAGTTCCAGGGTACTGTGGTGGCAGTGGCACAATCTTCACCAGTGTTGGATAGTTTAAGAAAATCCATATAAGGCTGAAGTTTAACTTGCACTGAAGAAGGAAATAGTAAAGGGTCATGTGAAAACCCAGAGCTGAAGGGAAATCCACTTCCCACTCATGCACTGCCAGGACAGAACACATACAGTGTAGCTTTTAAATCAGCAGTGAGCTCTGATCCCACTGGCAGCTTATTATGTGGACTTGCAGGGAAGATGCCCCCTCCCCCTTCTCTTTTCTGTCATACCCTGGGTGGGGATCCAAGCCTGATTCAGATCGCCATGGGCAAGCAGAGAGGGAGGCAAAGAGTCCCTGTTTGCCAGTTGGAGGGATGAAGTAGGCACCAGCTTTGCACAGCATTAGCACAGTGTGAATGGCAGGCATTTTAAATTCTTTCCTGTCTAAACAATCTCGTTACTTAGTGGCACAGTCAAGAGAACCTCATCCCAGATCTTAGGGCACAGGCAAACCTATACGGGAAGGCATTCTTTTAGTAGGTAGAAGTAGTACTGTGCTTCACAAAATACGTACTGCTAATGCTATGAAAGTTGGTTTTAGTTAGTGTGGCGATGAACTATTTATTTTTATTTTAAATAGATTTTTTTTAAAATGTGAGTTGACTTAAATTATTTCTTTTCTTTTTGTTACCAAGGCCTGGTTGAATACAGCTTTCTTGGCAAAGTTACAGAAGAGGTCTGCATTGCTTACCTTTAGTGGGGGGTTGGAGATTGAACTTGCAACCTTCTGTTTTCCCGGCATTTTGCTCTCCCAGTCAGCCATGATTGACCTTGTCGATTTAAATATTTGTGGTCAATAATAGTACAGGTGGTACATGAATAAGGAGGAAAGTGTGAAATTGGTGCTGTAGTTTGGGAATGTAGAACATAAATTATAGACACAATTTTTAAATTCACTCCACATTTTAGAATTTATAATGTAGAATACTGTTATGGTGTGGGAAAATTCCTAGTTTACTTAAGAACTTACTGAACCTTTTTTCTTTTTAAAATCCAGCTCTCTAGTGAGGTTTTCTTGACAATGACAGGAGGGACAAATTGTTCATAGATCTCATGTGGCAGTATATTTTCGGTCCTGTAATTTTCATGTGCGGTGCTTGGACTGGTAGAGGGAAGAGACAGGATGCCAATATCTTGGTGAATAATGGGCTTATTTTTCTTGTTTATAGCCTGATCTTTCTGGACTTTCATCCTCAAAGCTCCTGGTTCTAATGAGACTGGAGTGGATGAACTAGTCATGTGTGCTTTGGACAGACTAAATGCATAATTTTATGGAGAGGCGCTGTGGAAAAATGTAGCATGCAAAAGTTAAGGAAGCTCAGAAAAATCCTTGAAGTTTACATCAGATGTATTTACAGTCATAAACATGATTCAGACAATACAGGGAAGAAAGTAGTAGGGGGTCAGGTGTTATCTAAGGGTGAGGAAGAAAGAAAATATCTGATCTGATGATATCAGAGTTAATATTATTATAAAGGATAGTATGGTATTGTCACATATCAGATCTCATTATACTAATGATATCACTGTCAGCTTTCTGATTATATCTTTACAAAAATGAAGTAATTTCCGCTACCCTGAAGTATGACTAGACTGGGACTGGAGGTGCAGAAGAAAGGAACAAGGACTATGAAGTTAAGTTCAGGGCCTCATCGCTCTGGATGTCAGTGTGGATCTGAGAGGCCCTTCCCACTGCTGGTAAATTTCATCCATGCTGGGGAAAGTGGAATCACGATCAGGGAGACCCTGTAGATCTTGACATCGGGATCTACACACAGACCTGTGTAACCTGCTCCAGAACACAGAGGTATGCAAAAGGCACACCTGTGTCTCCTGGACTACTGAGGGACCTATTCTGGTGGTGCCCCTTCTGCTACTGGGTGCTACACCTCCCGTGGAAACACATTAGGTGCTTCCCTTAATCCGGATCTACTAGATTTGGATTAAGGAATGTACCCATTCCTTAGATCCGGATCTTCTTAGATCCTGATTAAAGAAGCACAGTGGAAAAACACCCCTATTCAATCCCCATGCAGTCAATATGTTCTTAGCAGCTCCTTGATCCAATTGCTGTGCTAATAGCATGTTCTTAGCAGCTCTTTGATCCAGATTAACAAGTAAGTGCAGATAGGACCTGAGGCTAGGAACTTTGTTCTTGTCCCTTGCATGAAGTTTGGGGCCAGGCTGGGGTGGTCTGGAACAGTAGGCCTTGCTGGTCCAGATCCACCAGTTTGGACCATGGAGAGGTGAGTGCAGATAGGACCTTAGACAAAGTGGTATCAAGGTTCAAAAAAGCTAGTGCAATGGTAGATGAGGTACGATTGAGTCTGCAGTGTTTGCAAATACTACTTGTAAACAACTGCAAAAAGATAGTGGTAGGTGGTGGTAATGACGTGGTAAGCCTTAGGGCACAATCCCCTATAAGAATAAATCATTTGCACATCTCTCAAACTTCCTAGTGTGCTCCTACATCCTGATTTGCCTTTATCCTACATATCAAACTTCAAAGCTTCCACACTTCCTTTCATATATGAGCTGTCATTTAATTCAACCTGCCTGCTCTTAAGTATATAAGTGAACTTAAGAGGAGTCCTGCTGGATTGAGCCTCAGCCCATCTAGTCCAGCATCCTGTCTCACACCGTAGCCCACCTGTTACTCATGGGCAATTGGTGTCCCTGATCAGGACGCAACAACAGGGGCACAAGGTGAATTTGTGTGCATACTAGGTAACCATTACTGATTGCTTTCCAGTAAACTTTATAATAAATGTTTGTCTCCAGATTTTTCCTTGGGCAACTATTATAGGATAGATAATAAATACAGATTTGCTCTACATAATTACTCTTACTAAAGAATATCAAGGACATTAAGAGAGCAGCTAGAAAGGGTAGAAAATTCTAACCAAAGATGTCAGACATATACCCCAAACACAGTAGTGTATTGTTTTAAGAGCTTTTCTATACACATACAAAGAAGTAACACTCTGCATGGTCTTTGCTACACCAGAATTACAGATATGTTTCTTTGGCAGTTCAAACTGTAGCACTGGATATGATCAAATATACATCAGCTGATAATTTAGAAACCTGTACTTTTCCCTTTCTTGTTGGCTTTACTCTATGTGAAACAGATGTATGAACAAGAATTCTAAGGGCTTCTCTTTCCCATCTATCTCCATTAGGTTCCCCCTATATCTCCCCCCACACCATTCTCTTTCCTTCCTGCCCTTTCCTCTGCTTTAATTTAACAGGAAGACCAGTTGCAAGATGCCAGGCAGACAAATGCACCAATGTTCTCTTAACATTTAATCTCTTTTTAGATAGATGCAAATAATGCTGTCAATGATATTGGAGCCAGGTCCAGCAATCATTCAAGAAACCTGCTCATCCATTTTCCAAGCCGGCACTCATTACAATCAGTCACTGAAAATTGTGATCCAGAATATTCGTTCTTGACGAAAACAATAGAATTAAGGCACACCAGCTTTAGAAAATTGCTTTCATATTCAAGAAGTGCTACACAGAGACACCTTGCTGATGATTTTACTGCCCTGAAGAAAATATATTGCTCCTGCCAGAAACCTGCTTTTTGGTGCTTTGTCACATACAAGTGATGATAAAATTCCAACAGAGAGACTTCTTTTTAATCTTACAGGTCATTGTTTGTACTCTGGACAGTCCTTTCTTTTGTCCTCATTTAGTCAAAGTAAGGAGGGAAATTCTGTTTAGTTGCCTCCCAACTTCTCTGAACACACTCAGGTGTTAAGCATACTTTTATAAAGGAACTTTTTATTTATTTCATCTCCCCACATCACCCCATACATATTTTGTGTGGAGGATTTTGAAATACCACTGAATAGATTTCAGTTGAAGGGACACATCTGACAATGAATTTGTGATAAGTAGATTCATGTAATATCAAAAGTGAATAGTATTCTCAGGGCCTGCAAGAACTTCTAGTTGCAGAGTAACTATTGTGTAGTTCTGCCTCAACATCCTCTGGCAACTGTGAAATTCTTTCTAAAACATTTCCCTGCTGTGAAATCTAGCAAGGATGGTTTGCCAGTTCATTATCAGAGCAAATGTGATGTCTTGCTGATGTCACATGAAACCAGGCAACTTTAACCAGGCATCAGAGGGAATTTCTTCTCCCATACAGACTGGTCTGCCCCATGAATGGGACACCTTTTCTGCTGTGAATTGCCAGTTCATTACCAGAGAGAGTTTGACATCCTGTTGATAGTATATGGTCTTTTGCATTTTGAAGATGGGGGCATCCAATATGCACCATGTGGAGCTGCTTCTGTCTTGGAGTGGCTCCCAGTGTGCATGGCCATCTCCATCTTTGTTAGCTGTGGAACAATAAAAACTGCTCCACAGCCATACTAGGAGTACCTATGGTACTGCTTGTAAAGTCCTGCATGCATCCTTTGCATTACTGCTGTGCAAAGTCTGTAAGGGAGCAAGGTGGTGCAGCCACAGTCCTATGTTGCATCCCCCATCACTGTAGCAACTGGCATGCTTGGCCATTGCTGCAGCAAGGTGGACACTCCCAAACAGGAATGCTTGCACTTGGATGGCCAGAATGTAAGTTCTGGGTAGGTTTGGGAATAGGGCCTCCATCTCTTGATCTTAACTTTCATGGGGCACTGTCCCACAGAAGTTAAGTGTGAAAAGCCTCTCAGATATTTTTTTATCAGTCATCTGAAGGAATTTCTTACTTCATATAAACCTGTCTGCTCTATGAATGGTACAGCTTTTTCTCCTGAGGTGCCCAGTGTATGAAATATGGCAGTGGAAGAGCTGTTGTACTTTCAGCATTTAGCATTAGGCATTTGAGTGTAGGTTTCCACATGGAGATTTTAACAGGAATTTGCTTCTCTCTCTTTAACGTTCTTATTATTGTTTTGGAAACCACAGTGAAATTTTAAATAGAAATGTTTTATATATCTATATATCTATAGATAGATAGAAAGATAGATAGATAAACAAAAGTGGGTTATTTAGACTGATCTAGTCTGTCTTTCACTTTCCCTCCTCTGAGTGGAAGTATCTCCACAAAGCTGGGGTTTCTCCAGGCTCAAAGAGCCTGGGATGATTTGGCAACCTGGGATGGACTGTCCACATTGTAATGGTCCACTAGATAAGTTGGGGATGGTACCGGTGCTCACAGTGGGAACACTGGCCACCACCTCAGAACTTAATCTCAGTGGGATTCAGTTGCTGATTATATGGATGCCTTCATGCAGCTTTCTTGGCAAAGACTTGCCATTATTTTCTTCTAGAGAGGTCCTGGGATTTGAACTTGGAACCTCTTCTGCTGCCAAACTATAAGTAGTTGTATACTGGGTCCTACTAAATGTGCATAGTTTAAGAGCTTTAGTTTCTGTTCTCTTCAGTATTCTTCATGGAAGTCTGTGGCATTATATCATTAAAGATGTTAATCCACTTTTGAACTGCAACATCTCGAGGAAGGAGGAAGGCAAACTGCTTCAATTCCCTTGGCTATATATAAAAGCTAATTAGTGACTTCCATATAGTGAGGTGCTGTTCTACCGCAAGCTATACATCTGTTTGCTGTCAATTTAATTTGCATTTTGGTTTTCAATGCAGAAACAACTACATTATAATTAAACTCAATATTAAGGGGAAAAGTGGCCGAGAATGCCGTTAAATAATTATTTTCAGTCATGACGCTTGCCACCATCAAGTAAATTCTGTGAAGGACTGTGATGTGGGTGCAAAGCTCTCTTCTGCAAACCCAAAGTGTCAAGGAGGTCACTTCCAGATCCTTCTAGGAGATTTACTTTTAGATTTTGCTTTCTACACTGAAATAGTAAATAGCAACATCAATAATAATAAGGTTACACAGTTGGATTCTAAAGAGTTTGTTCATGGCTCAAACTAGAAAAAAAGCATCAAGAATTTTGTCAAAACAACAATGATCCTCTGAAGGGCAAAATAAAAGTGAATGGTGAATGACTTGACCAGGTCAACAGTCGTGTGTGCGTTTGTGTGTGTGTAAACATGTACTGTAGTGTGTGTCACAATAGAGTAGCTGACTGAAATGGTGAAACATCACCTAAATTGCACATGAGAGGATAGGGGAATCAAAATAAACAGAAGGTTGTTCAAAATGAAAAGACCAAGATTTTTTATTGTTACACTTTCAAATTCAAACTGATAATTACTTCTTGACATAACTGGGTAGGGGACTTGTTTGGGTGATACACATTACAGTACTAGGGAACACAAGAGTGAATAAAAAAGAACTGGAAAAGATGAACAAACACAGGGACCAATCAGTTGGAAAACTTTTGGGAAAAGAAACTAACAGCAGCACCAACAGAGACTCGTGCACTGAGTGTCATACCAAAGGATCTGGAAAAATGTATCGGTGCTAGGGATGTGCACGAATATTCACAACATTCAATATTCATATGAATGCGTACAAATTCAGACAATTGTATACGAACTGAATGGTATGACATTTGTACATTGACATTTGCATTCATATGAGCGTTTTGGAACATTCGTGAAATGGGGAGGTGGGAAAGTCGCTGTGCCGGTCACAACTACAGTGGATCCAGAGTGCATTCAACATGGTTTGAGAGTGGGATACATATTGGATACGTATCGGATATGTATGCATTTGTATCGGATATTTGTATGAATTTGTACTAATACATTTGTATAGAATAGAATTCTACCACATTTGAAGGGGATCTATTCAAACAAATATGATTTTTTTACATTTGATTTGATACAAATTGAATGCAAAAAACCCACATCCATGCACACCCTTAATTGGTGCATTAGGAATTGACAACACTTCCAATCTCAGTTGTAAAAGGAGGCACTACCTGGAACTGCATATATTTTATTTCAAATCCTTGGGAAGGATCTGGTAAGGGGGAGGCGTGAATTATCAATGTAGTAATATCTGATGACAGTGAAGTCTAAGGCAAAGAACTTGAGAAGGTATGAAATATGAAGATTTGAAAATCAAGACTGAAAGACCATGGCACATGCCAGCGGTTGTGGTCCTAGTGGTTATTGGCACACTGAGTGCCATTGGTCTGAACATAAGAACATAAGAACATAAGAGAAGCCTTGCTGGATCAGGCCACAGCCCATCTAGTCCAGCATCCTGTCGCACACAGTGGCCCACCAAATGCTCATGGGCATCTCAAGCAGAGACAAGGACAAACCTTCTCCTGCTCTCGAGTCCCAGCAGATGGCCTTAGAAGCGCCCCAGTTCCTCCCCCCCTCAACCTGAAGGATGCACCTAGGCATTCGTTCTAGTAGCCATTGATACATCTGTCATCCATAAATTTGTCTAACCCTACCTTAAAGCCATCCAGACTGGTAGTTGTCACCACCTCTTCCAGCAGCACATTCCATAAGCCGATGACCCTCTGGGTGAAGAAATACTTCCCTCTGTCAGACCTTATTCTCCTACCCATCAGCTTCATAGAGTGCCCCCTGGTTCTATCCACCCTGTCTATACCGTGCATAATTTTATATACTTCAATCAGGTCCCCTCTCAAACGCTGTCTCTCCAGACTGAAGAGGCCTAGACGTTGCAGCCTGGTTTCATAAGGGAGGTGTTCCAGACCCTTAATCATTCTGGTTGCACTTCTCTGCACCTTCTCTGCACTTAGAACATCTGCATATAAACAAAATCTCCATTGGATAACTGAAAAAGCCCACAGTGCTGATTCATTACATCATCTTAAGTTCTTGAGGAAAACCTAATGTGAAATAAAGGCCAACACTGGCTAAAGAAATGACAGCTGTGATATCATATTGTATAACAACAACAACATATCTGCACACTATTCCTCTTATTTATTTCTTTATATTCCATCCTTCACGTAAAGTTCCAAGGTGGGTAATCAAACTATAAAGTCCCATAAAACATTCTTGTAATATATTCGCCCAGAATGATATCATTTAACATTCCACTGTGACTTCTGAGGTTTACAGAAAATAAAACACATTTTGAGGAGTTGAAGGGGAAAATGTGGGGAAGACAGTAGGCCGCCCCAAGAACCCTCCCCTGAGAAACACTTCGAGTAGCTGTGAAACGCTAAGGCAATTCACACACAATGAGAAAATGAGCCCCACAGAGGGTAGCCTGAGTCCCTCATGTTCCCATCCCATCGCCAATCACATATTCTAGCCTAAAATGTTCATGAAAGGGGAAAGGGAGAGTATCGTGAATACTCTGCCTGTGAACCATCTGTAAGACATCTCCGTGTTGCCTCCCCATTATTTTTTTACTGTGTGTGGAGGCAACCTAACAAATAGAGAAGAAAAACACATACATGCCAATGAACTCCAGTAGCACAAAATGAAATATTCTGACAGATGACAAAGGTGTAGGAAAAGCATTTTAAATTGCAACATTCTGTTGCAGGCCTCACGTCAGTTATTTTTTGTGTAGTTTATTTGGATTACTGCTTTCTCGGTCATTCTCCTAGATGAATTTCTCTTGTTTGTTTAGGAATCGCCTTCTGCATTTCAAAAAACTAATAACACGTCATTAACTCAATCTTGTGGTTTAAGATGGAAGAGGCCTCATTTTTCAATTTCTTCAAAAAATGGCACAAAGAATATCCAGCATGGTTTTCAGAACCATCTTGTGTGATGCTGACAAGATGCATTAAAGCTTTTGTCAAAAGAATAGGTAAGTAAAACTTCTTATAGTTCACCTAATTTGATGACTTGGAACGATAAAGCAAGAAATGCTCATAATTTTGATTACAATGATCTAATTTAAGATTTAGTAACTAGAGAATTTCAAAGGAGGAGGATCAGAAGACACAAATATATCCCCCCAATAATGCTATGAAACAATGGAAGATGAATAGTTATGAGAAACCCTTCCTTATTAGTCGCAATATTATAGGTATATGTGTGAGAGAATGAGTGATGGATACAGAGAGATTATCTTTGAAACCCGAGATCTGAGCTGCTCTGTATTGACAAATGAATATGAGACATTTATTGGCTCTGTGGGACTCACATGAATGCCTTTGATTGGCCAAATGCCAGTTTTGTTTGAAGGTTATGTTCAGACTTTGTCATTCCATGTCAGTTCTGACAAGCCCTATCCTCTGAAATGTTGGTGTGGATTCTAGCAGATAAACACACAGATGTGATGTTCAATTATTTTGCTTCATCACTATCTTTCATTAAAAGCTCATATGATGCACAGTTCCTGTCTCCAGTCACTCAGGGTCACTGAATGTACAACAGTTTAATAATCAATAAACACTTTGTGATTGCATGTGTTGTAACATGAATTGCTATTTATTTGCTCCTGCACAAGGCTTCATGAGATTCTGCAGCTACAGACGAAGGATAAGAATGTGTGGGTCAGTAAGAAGCCAAAAGAAATGTGGAGGGCCAGGAGTAATGGTTTGTTAACATAAATGGAAGCCACTCACTTTCTTTGGGGAGGCTTTCTATTATAGCAGAATTGGGGCTTTATACAAACTGGAACAGACAGGTGTCAATGATGTTGCTGGAAGGAAGAGTTGTGTCTCTTTTTGCTGAAACACTAATCTTGTAACCCTTCAGTCCCCAAGAGAGCTATCTCCTGCCCTTCACTTCAGAAAATTCTATAGCTTTTGCTATATCAACTTTGGAATTCAAGTGCTGGTAGGGATGAAGAGGATATGGACCAGAATCCAGTCTTCTCTACTGGCTGATAAGGGTGCATCAGAATAAGAGGAGCTATGCTGGATCAGGCTACAGCCCATCTAGTCCAGCATCTTGTCCCACACATTGGCCCACCTGCACGTTCTCAAGCAGAAGAAAAAGCCAAAATCTTCACTTGCTCTCAGTTCCCTGCAGATCTTGCCTGTCTGTCAAACCAAGAGGTGGTACCCAGTCATTACTTCTGGTAGCCATTGATATACCTGTCCTCCTTGAATCTGGGCCTATTTGCACTAACATGTTAGTGAGTGCCAGCCTGCTCACTAGTCAGGCCCATCCATATGCCACCACTACTGCTGCTACCCCAAAGTGGGATAACCCCTCCCTGGAACTACCGAGCTGTGGAGTGCCATTAACATGCTCTAGAGCATTGTATATATTTAGCAATGCAAATGCAGCCACAGAGTCCACTGGATACAGCCCTATGTTTTCAACCCAAAGAGCCCAAACCAGTGACATCACAACGGGAGAATGGAAGTTCTGCGATCTCAAGGAAGAAAATCCTGTTATGCTGTGGTGATGGCAATGTTTGAGGAAGCCACCAGTTCAGCAAAGAAAGTGAGAAGAACACTAGGAGCTTATGTGGTGACCCTGCAATCCCATGCCAACATGCTCTGTGGGAGTAATGAGGTTTTGTTTTGAACAGATGTACCTAGGAATGTTTACCTGAGAGTAAACCCCATTGAATTGGTGGGACTTACTTCTGGAAGAGCTCGGAACAGCTAATGCCTTAGAAGAACCTGTCTAATAGAACTTCTATACAGATATCTGTGGGAGAAGGGAGCTGGTTCTGGCAAACTGGTTCAGCATTTTAGGAAGCTGAAAAAGCTTTGTCCAGCTAAACAATGAGCCAAATCTTGAGGGGGACCACCAAGCCCCTTTCCACTTTCCACTGCCTCTTCATCTCCTTGCTTTGGCCAGTGCCTATCTGCTAGCCCAGCCTGATCTGCTGCAGCATGCCATGTGATTTTAAAGTACCACCTTTCCGGTTTAGCCTTTCTGGATCATAGTCGAGGCCTTCTCAGAAATGGGTCTCTACACATTAACAGTGAAATCTGTTTAGAGTCACAGAAGGATGGGCCCATAAGGAAATACAATATCTTTGGAATCATGTGGTAGGCAGCAGGAGGGGGAAAGGTGGGTGGATACAAGAGTGCAACAGGAGAAAGGAAAGGCAAAGGTGTGAGAAAAGAGAAGGTGGCAAAACTCAGGAAGAAGTGAGGGGGTTTCATTAAAACAAACCTGAACTGACCAGCCAGCTGACCAGCCAGCTCATTTGGTTGACTGGTGGCTCATAAAATCACGCAAACCAGTTTGAACAAAGGTGAAGTTGGTTCAGAATGAAGCAATTCAGCTGGAACTGGCTTGACATCTCTAATCATTTTGGATTGTTTCTTCTCTAGTGGATTCTCCATCTCAGGCTTTTTTTAGCTGAGATGAACTTGTTGATGATCTCTTGTGGTTACAGGCCTCGTCTCTGTGTTCAAAAGGCAGACCACCAAAAGAAAATAACTGATTTGAGGTGCATCCACCTTCCTACATTTCAGGAACAGTCTCTGATTAGTACTCCACATGAAAAGGTTCTATTGTAGTGATTGCCAAATCAGCAGAGGTTACTCTGCTTTTACCTAAGAGGATTCTCTAACTCTCCAGATTCAGAGTCTGTAATGAGCAGCTGAGCAAACATGCAAATTAACCAATATGTTTTTGTTTTTTTCAAACAGGTTGCTGCTGCAGATAAGTGAAGCTGAAAATGCCATGGGCAGCCAGCCCAGATGGTATGAGCAATTGTTCATGTGCTGATGCTAGAACAAATGCTGGATGGCAATTACTAAGGGAACCAAATCACAGTGTTAAACAAGGGATGTCTCTGAAAATGACCTGTGTTTTGTGATCAAATAAAGAATCCATTATAATACCATCATCTTTGTAGTCTCCAAGAAATTAAAAGTATTAGTTAAAAAGAAAAGGAAATTTGGTCCATGCTCTGGATGTATGGTCCTGTGGCCTATTAATCCAGACTGGGTTCTATGCTTCTCCCGTTTGAAAATTCAAGGAATGCAGCTTGAAAAAAAAATGGTTTAAAAATTTGCCGTGTAGTTGAATATTAAATGCTGCTATGAACTTGCCAAGACAATTATCTAACTCATGATCCTGTAAAGTAAAAAAGGGAGCAGATGCAGAACATGAAGAGGAAAATCAACCCTCCGATGCATGACCAGATTGGTGCATTATATATGTAATGTTATATTTAGGTCTTTCCGTAAAAGGATTGTGTAACATTTGCCAGGTCCAGCTTTGTTTGCATCACAAATGCACCTGTGACATAGCTTCCTGCACTGTTTGAAAACCCAGTGATCTGAAACTCAACCTGAGTGGAATTAATTTCCGGGGTGGGGTGGGGGGTACCACAAGGTTCAACTTGTGCATTTCCCTCAGATACAGTAGCTCCAGAATTCTGCTGTGGATCATCATACGTAATGAAGCTACTGTAGAGATGAAAATGCTAAGCCATGTTTATCTTAAATAATAAAGGAAACTATTTTTGAGAAAATTGTTGCTCATATATTAAAGAAAATGTTGCTAGGAATCTATGTCTGTCTGTCTATTGCTTTATACCCAAATGAACACATTCAAACTTTTGGCACTACGTATTCTGGGGAATTCCTGGAATTCCCCAGCACATGGCATCCTCATTATGTGGAGCTGCTTCTTCACCAGAGTTTCCCACCCACTATCCTAACTGCTGAGCTGTTCCAGCCTGGTGTGGCTATGTTTGTACTTCTGGGTGGAACAGAGCCTGGAAAGGAGCAGCACAGGTGTGGTGTGCCATGCTGCCCTGTCTCTGTAGCAACAGTGCTGCACATGCTCATTGGCAATCTTGCCGCAATGATGTGAGACAATCACAGTGATTTGCACCTTGCCAGTACTTAGGGAGGCACTGGTGAGGTTTGGGATAGATCGAGCATCCCAAAATGCAGACACTGGATCTATTCTGCACCTTCACTTCCCTGGGACGCTGTCCTAGGGAAGTGAAAATGCGAAAAGGCCCTCTGATAGCTGTTACCCCTTCTTTGCAGCCCTGTTTGCAGTTTGGAATTGCAGTTGGTCATGTGCAAGTGCCAAAAATTTATCTTCCTTTGTTAAAACAGCTCATTAGATTTATCTCTTTGAGTATCATAGGTCTTCATTCAGTCAAATAAACTGTATTTTGATTACCACCCTGGAAAGATATAAATGCTAAATACAGTTTAACTTTATTTTATGAGATGGAATAGTATATTTTCCCCCCCATTCTAGTGACCTTTTATTGCCTTGTGAATAAAAAAATAATTTACCAGGCAGAAATAACAGCCGGAGGAAGAGGCGATTTATGGGCATGCCAACTCCACTAAACCCAAAAGATTAACAGAATGGTTTGCCGAATAAAAATAGTGGATTATCCATTTCCTTATTCTCAGAACTCTGGGGGGGAAATGTCCACCTCCACTCCCAAAATTATAGAACACATTCATTTCTTCATTTCAGAGGTGGTGGTTTTGGGGGCAAAGCTTAGGCACTGGGTCTTGTTCCAGATTATATCCTGGAATAAGAGCCTGCCATCCTTATAGCAGGTCTTGGTAGGATCTGCCATAGTCTGCACCGGCATACGGATAACAGGTCCCTAATCCAGAATACAATCTGGAATAAAGCTCAGCGTGGGGACTAAAATTCAGTTCTTTGTGTTAGAAGTCTTTCAATCTGACAATTAAAGTAAATATCAACTTTTAACCAAAGCAATCCAGTTGCAGCCAGTTATGAAATTACAAGTGCGGAATCTGCAAGACATTTGAGTTCTTGATTATTAACTAAGATCCCTTCTGCACTTATCATTGATCTGGATTAAGGAGCCTCTTAATCTGGATCCTGGGCCTCCTCATCTACATGTTAATGTAGATCAAGGAGGCTTCACACTCTGCTGGTCCAGCTGTGTCTGAATGGACTGAGTCAGATCCTGATTAAGAAGCCTTTAATCTGGATTTCTGATGGACTTGTTTGGCCATTTCTGTACTTAACTGATTTAGACCTGGATCAGTAGATACAGATTCACTGGATCATACAGAGGTGTGGGCTGAACCAGTATCATCTGCACTGACAGCACTGATCTGGCCCAAGGTTCCTAAGACTGTGAAGCTCATGTGAGCACTGCAGCAGCACCTCCACACCCCTGATGGCTAAGAATAAAAGTGGGCATGTGTGTGCACTTTTTTGAATAGTAGCCCCCAGTATTTATTTATTATTTATTTATATTTCTATCCCGCCCTATACCCGAGGGTCTCTGGGCAGGTAACAACTTTTAAAAACCAAACACATCAAAAACTATATCAAAACAATAATATCCAATACAACATTTAAAAACCAACATGATAAAAACAATGCAAAAACAGTTAAAACAGTAGTGTTTGCAGTGGGGGAAACATAAGCAACATTTAACCAAAGGCCTGAGTGAAGAGGTGCGTCTTCACCGCACCAAATCTCCAAAGCCACAATTTAGCAGCAGTAGGCACTTGACAATTGACAGCTGCTGGTTCTGACAGCTGACAGCAGCCGCGTGACTTTTGCACACCTGTGATCCAGCAAAAACCATGGGAATGCTGTAAACTTAAAATCAAGCCTGCCTCATATTGCCTAGCAGATTGGGGGTGCAAAAGAAGCAAAAAAACCACACCCCGACCCATGACATGAGCTGGAAACCCCTCCCCGTTAGCCCGCAAGAGTATGCATGTGGATTCCCGGCTTGCTAAGCAAGCGCACGGGGGCTCCCATATGGTGCCGAGACTCGTTTTCCAGGGTGCCAAATTTGGTCCCCTGTTGGCACTGTATGGGGGGAATTTAGCACTCTTTTCGCATGCGAAATCAAAAGCCCATGCCGACAGCCAGCACCAATTCCACTCTCAGCACTGTACCAAATTGGCATGCAGACGCCCCCTATCATAACATTTGCTTCGTATATGAATGTCCGAATTCATATGAATAATGAATGTTATGAATATTCATGAACATCCCTATTCAGGAGTCCTCTCAGTAACACAATGGACTGGCTTCAGGAAAGGCCATGTCCTGTGCTACACCACTCCATCTACAATGGCTGCTTAGATCAGAGGCATTTCCGCACTGGATCGCGTTCGAAACCGAACGCGTTCAGGCGGAAAGCTTAAGCCAGCTTCGGGCGCTTTCCCCGTTCACACACAGACGCGCCAGAACGCGTGTAAACGCGTTCCGGAGCGTCTGTGTGCGAAAGGGGAAAGCGCCCGAAGCTGGCTTAGCCGGCAAACGCCGGCCAGGGGCGCGCCGGCAGCCGCGGAGGCAGATCGACAATCAGCTGTTTGAGAAACAGCTGATTGTCAAAGCCGCGCGGCGTCGGAGGCGCGCCGGCAGCCGTTCGGGAGACAGAAGAAGCGCGAACGCTTCTTCTCCCGAACGGCTGCGGACGGCTCGTCCGCGTTGGAACGCGTGTAGAGCACTTCGAAGTGCTCTACATTTCGAACGCGGAAAAGCCAGCTGCGGACACGTCGGGACGCAAGCCGCGCGCGGCCAATGCGGATGACGTGTCCACAGCTGTCTTTTTCGCGTCCAGTTTAGCCCCGTGCGAAAACGTCTCAGGATAATGGTAGACCAGGATATTGGAACAGGGAGGTGTGCAGAAGGGCACATGCCTTCTTGTTTCTATTTAGCAGGGGGACCCATTTCAACGATGGGCAAAATTGTGCTGCCAAGATGGGTTGCCCTGGAGCTCCAAGGCCAGGAACTTTCATAACTGGCCATCAGAGTTTTAGAGAAGCTTGAGGGTTGTCCTGGAACAGGCCATCCAAGTACAGAAGAAATGCAGGTACCTTCAGGTATTCATTGTATATAACTGTATATTTTGAATAATTTGTTGATAGTGAGTATAGAAGAAAATGTAATTTTATTTTTACAGAATAGAAAGATTTTGATATTGAGAGCTGTGGGAATGATTCAATAGTTTTGATTGCACTGTCAGTGCTAGATCAGACGTTTTCTGAACTGCACTCTGAAAATTTCTCTGAAGAGCAAAGGTTCAAGATTGTTGTAATGCTACACAACCAACATATGTTCTGTATGTTTTACCAAAAGCATCAGGATTTCTTATCAGATTGGGTGGGCTAGACAGCAGTCAGAATTTTCTGTTAGTGATCTGTTTGAAATCTTTTCTGCTCCAAAGATGTGAGTGGCTTGAAAGAATGTTACCTGAAATATTTAAATTCCAGATCTGTGAAGCCATTTCTTGAGCTGAAGGAGGTTTGGTATCTCTGAGGTAATATCAGCAAATCTGATCATAAATCACTGAGCCTTGTCTGATCTCTGAAACTAGGATCAATGAAGCTCATCCCTCAAAATCTGAAACTAGCATATGTAAGAGAAGATGTCATAAAGATCATTTTAAAAAGAAGGTCATGCCTTACTTCATCTTCAGCCTTAGAACTGTTTCATACAACCTCCTAAGGGAAATCTTTGCTTCTGGGAGATAGATTGTATAAACTATAAGGATAAGTCCAGATGGTTTGTGCTGTAATTCTAGCAGAACTCATAAAAACAGAAGTTGA
The DNA here is from genome assembly GCA_023333525.1 of Aspidoscelis tigris stejnegeri. Lineage (NCBI taxonomy): Eukaryota > Metazoa > Chordata > Lepidosauria > Squamata > Teiidae > Aspidoscelis > Aspidoscelis tigris. The sequence continues at coordinate 48,455,893 of JALMGA010000008.1, forward strand.
GAACCACATTGTCTCAGTGCTGCACAGCTTCAGGAATATTCTGTCATGTTCTGTGGTGAGCTCCATACCAGCAGTGGATAGGGCTTAAACTGGAGTTAAAAGTGGGCCTATTTGTCTGTCAATATTTTTGCTGAACTACTAAACTTTGGTTTATGGCAAATTATTTACTGTTCCAAAATCTCTCTCTCTGGTGATCTGTGTGGTTTAAATTAAATCTAAAGAGAAAAATCCTAAGAAATGAGAATAGGGATCTTGACACTGGTCATCGATACTTAGAGAGCAACGGAGCAGATACATCAGTCACTTTATCTTCGTTTTCTTATTGCATTTCTATGTAAGGCTGGATCCACACCTCACAGGATGTTCTGTTGTGGGGAGAAGAATAGAAAAGGTTTGTCAGCCGCTTTGAGTCCCCTTAAATGGGTGAAAAAAGCGAGGTAGAAAAACCAACTCTCCTTCTCCTTCTCCTTCTTCATTTATGATCCTATGGGCTTCTTAAAGGCTGCAGCAGGGCTGGGGTATGTCTGAATGAAGGCAACACTTGGAGTGAGCCTTCATGCCAATGTGATCCATGACCACTGTTCCATGCTACAGAGGCTGGAACAACCCACATAGTGCAGATAGGACCTGAGATGGTCTGCTAGCACAAACGTGGCCCATTGGCATAATTTAGGACCATGCTAGGAAGGCTGTGGTCCAGCAACTCCTGATCACAAAGACTTGTTAGTTCAGACATGTAACACACCTTATCTTGACAAACGGCAATGGTGTGATAGAATTTCCTAGGTTGGCCTATGCATAGTAGGGTTGTCAGTCATTTTATTTGTACACAAAAGATACACATAGGTATTAGCACCATGTAATTTGTTTCATTCTCTCTCTCTCTCCTTGATGCACTGCCCATCATTTTGTCCCTTTTCTTTATGGAGAACAGAAGTTCCCAGAGCACTGCATCCTTCAATAAACCATTTTCCTTTGAGCTTTAATTAAGCTGATTTTAATTATTGAGCCAACACCTTGATTTTGCTGCAACAAAATCCTCTTACTATGTTTTCCAGATCTACAGTACAAATGTTAGAGTCTCTCCTTTTGTATCAGTAAGGATAATCAACCATTTTCAAAAGGCAAGTTTGTGTGAGTAGATGTACAATAGAAACAAATGCTACCTGTCCAGCTTGCAGGCCTGATGCGGCCTCCTTCCTTTTCCAATATATTTTTTAAACAAAATGTTCTAGGCAAGCAAAATTCCTAGTGAATAATGCTGATCATATATCTTTTCGAGCAGAAATAATTGAAAGGGATCAGCTGATAAAGGAAATGAATAGTGCCTGATTACAGCAAATGGTGATAAATAGAAACACAGAAGAGTTTGCTTAGATTCACACAAATGTGAACTGGTCAGTCTAATTTTTATTTATTTATTTTGTTGGCTGGTTGCTCTGAATCTAAGGTTAGATTTAGGAGGAATATGTCTGTCAACTCAGGAAGCAGGAAGTTTACACACACACTCAAACATATAGTCTGAATGTAAACTTATTGTACCTGACCCGTCCTAATCTGCAAGTTGCAACTCTGTCATTTATATTGACCACCAAATGGGATGGGAGCAGAAGGCCCAAGCCCAAAACTCTAGGGTTCTCAAGCAGCCCTCTGGAGTCGCTGGAACTTTTCTGTGTGCAGAGTAGCACACACGGAAGCATAATCTCCCAGCTGGAAATTGGGATGAGCCCACAGGTTGGTCTGCATAAAGTGGATGTGGTCCAGAACTGAGGCCTTTGAGATGACATTGGGGCAACATGATTGGCACATGGAAGAAAACAAGATCTTTACACAGCTGACCACACAGCTGAAATGTCTTCACCAGAGCAGGCAGATGCAGGTGTGTGCCAAATTCTTCAAAGGAGTCATTGAGAAAAGTGCCACTTTTTCATTATTTATATGAATTCCTCTGAATAATGACATTCATGGATGAATAGAATAGGGCCTACATTCATAGGCCCTACATGTCCACAAACCAGATTTATCCAGCGTTTGTCGAAGCTTTGTTTGAAGCACTGGCCAAGGCCGTATCCCTCTATGGCTCCCCTCCCCTCCCCAGAGACCTCCCCTCCCTCCTTACCTTTGATCATGATGCCTCTGTGTGCTCTCTCCATAGGCCGAAATAAGCCTCCTAGTTCTGCATACATAGCCCCTACCCCCATCGCAAAATCCCTGGATGGAGAGCTGTGCACACAGACCCAGAAGTGCTGTTTTGGCACCCAAAAAGGGCCAAAAAGGGCCTGGAGACCAGCCACACTCTCCGTAAAGGTAAGGGAGCACATGGTAGTAGAACGGGGGGCTATGATCGTATCATCTGCCATAATTTTGGCGTTCTTTGTGTGTCAAAACAAGACTTCTGGTTCTGTGCATGCAGTTCTTCATGCATAGGTCAACCCTTGTGCACATCCCTAGATCCAGAGTTACAATATCCCCCCACCCCCCACCCCCGGCCTACTTTGGTGACAATTTAGAGGCTCTGGTACACTAGCCCTTCTGAGTTGCATAGCCAACAGCACTTGCTTAAACAAAAAGCAGAGCACACTTTGAAGCAATAAGATTTTACCAGACCTCACTTCTTTTGCAACAGTTTCCTGAGGAGTAGTTAGTTTCTGGTTGCATTTTTCCTTTTTGAGTCAGTAGGAACTTTTCTCCTAAATGATGGAAATAAGCTTGGAATAACAATCTGTAATGTGATTTCATTTGTTGAGATTTCTAGGGTGTTCTGTCATATTCTAGAGTTTGGTTTGGAACCTGAGCTTTTCGATATAACTGTGATATCCGTTTTTAGAGAACCTGACCTCAATGGCAGTTGACTCTCCACACAACCAAGTCCTCTAAAGATGGATATCTGAAAGCTCAAGTTCCAGACTGAATCCTAGAACAAATTCATTCATTCATCATACTAACAGTATTTACATTTAATCTTTCCTCCAAAAGTGAATCAAGAATTCATGTAGGCACAGCTTGCTTCTCATCTTTCATGCTCACATCTACCCTTATAGGGGTGCTGATTATTTAGTTTAATTAGTTCATAATTCAACCCCCGATTCCCAGGTGAATTTTCATCTTCTAAACTGTAAACATTCTATTAGTAACGAAGAAGTGAAAACCACTGCATTTCCTTTCTCTGCTTTAGCACATTGGCAGCTGGTGAAACATCTGAGTTCTACACATGAAGACAACTGATGTATTTGCAAGAATGGACAGCCAATATCTACTTTCCCCATTGGCAACAAGCAGCCTTTTCTTAGCATTTGCGTTTCCTGAGACCCATCTTGTTATTTCAAATTGATGGAGAAAGAAGAGGACACAAAAAGGTACCAGGCTTCAAGGGCTCTGTTAAAGGGCAGCTCCAGAGCAAGTGAGAGGAATTTCCATATTGAAGGCATCCAGGCTGAAGCCTGTATTTTTCTCACAAACCTTCAGGTTGTGAGCCAGTTTTGTCTAATGGTTAGGGAGCTGGACTATTATCTGGGAATACGGTGTTTGATTTTGCACTCCTCCACAAAGCCAGCTGGGTGACCTTAGGCTAGTCACAGCTCTCTTCTGAGCTCTCACTGTTCCACCTACCTCACAGGGTGTCTGTTGTAGGGAGAAGAACAAAAAGCTTTGTCAGCCACTTTAAGTCACCTTAAATGGGTGAGAAAAGCAGGGTAGAAAAGCCAACTCTTCTTCTTCTTCCTCTTGCATCATAATGTTTTGGAGCTAGGGCACACTTAGGAAAGGGCTGTTCCACCTCTGTTTTCCATGGGGAGGCACTTATATAACCTGTGGTAGGGATGTGCACAAATATTTATGCAATTCAAAATTTGTACAAATTTGTATGAATTCCAACATTCGTGGGTGAATCAAACAGGGACTATGTTCGTAGGCCCATGTTCTCCCACAAATCGAATGGATCCAGCCTTCATAGAAGCTTCATAAAATCTTTGATGAAGATTGGATCTTGCCACTCACAGCCTCCCATCCCCCCTGGCCTCCCATTCCCCTTATCCGCACATGCAGCTGCAGACCTTTTTAAACCTTCTTCAACCCACCTTCAGATCTGTCTGCTCACATTTTTTCATTTCCATCCATTTTATTTGTGGACTTTCCATTCAGGAAAGTCCACTGTTTTTTAAACTGTTTTTGTATCGTTTTTATTCTTATTCTTATTATCATGCTGGATTTTAAACCTTACACTGGTTTTATTATAGTGTGATACAGTTTTAATATGTTTGTTTTTAAATGTTGTAAGCCGCCCAGAGACCCTCGGGTATGGGGCGGGATATAAATGAATGAATGAATGAATGAATGAATGAATGAATGAATGAATGAATGAATGAATGAATGAAGGTTGGAACATCCAAAAAAAATTGATAGAAACAAAAAGGTGTGAGCAATCAGACCTGAAGAAGGTTGTAAATGAAGGTGTGACCACAGAAGTAGGTACATTAGGCTGTACATTAAGGTTCTTCCAGACATCAAGAGCCACTGCAGGAATCTAAAGATCCCACTCCACTATTGCTTCTTGCCATCTGTCTCTCCCACAGCTGGATGCAACCTAAGTTATAATGACGTAAGTAGCTTACTTTTTTATTTTAAAAAACTTTAACAATGAAACAGTAACATGATAACTAATTAGAAAGTAAAAACAAAAATATAAACATTTTACAAACAACAATTCCCATGTACAAAAATTCTGTGTTTATACAGTTCTAAAAAACAAGACATTACAAACTTGTATACTTTTTGTCTCAATGTAATAAAAAATTGATGACAGACCTAGGAAGGGCATATTCATTACCAAGTTGCTGAAGCTTCAGTAATGATGGAAGCCAGACTTCTGAAAATGGATAACATTCTTTCAGCTTACACATATCTTTTGGGCACATTTTTGTCATGCATTTCCTTTCTTTTTGGGAAGTTGGATGAGCTCACCCTAAATTCCTTCCTTGTTCCACCAGCAATTCTCTATAACACATGATCCCAAATTGTAGAAGGCAGTTCTGGGGCAAACCTAGGCATTTACCTCATCTGTCATTTTGTGTGTGTGTGTGGAATTATGCTCTTGCAAAAGTATCCGTATACAGTGGTACCTCGACATACAAGTGCCCTTACATACAAGTGTTTTGAGATACAAGCCGCCGAACGAGTGATATTTTGCTTTGAGATGAGAGCAAGATTTGAGATACGAGTATGTAAATACAGTACAGTGCATAACAAAAACAACTGAGGTGGTGTTTTAGGAGCTGGAATGGATTAATGGGAAAATTGCTTTGAGATACGAGCGATTTGACATAAGAGCAAGGTTACGGAACGAATTAAACTCGTATGTCAAGGTACCACTGTATAGGAAGCACCCACCCATTCACCTTTGTTATTTTCTCTGTGCTTCCAACACACAAGTATTTTTGCAAGAGCAGTGATTCTGAGATCATGGACAACTTGGCATCCCAAGTGGATTTTCTGTCATGCTTACACAGCACATTTTTGTTGCATTATCCCAATATAATCCCAGGAAAATCAGTTTTTAAACCAGGTCTGGGTGCATCTTATGGTACAGCTCTGTATTTTACCCAATTTAAGATTGTCTCAACATGCCCATGGACTTTCAAAACTCTTATGAGACATCTCCCATCAAGAAAATGGCTGGAGACATTTTTCTCTCCTGAGGAATCTGAAACACAGCAAAAGTTTGCATTCAGTTAGTTTGAGAGTATTTGCTTCTCAAAGCTAAAGTGTTTTGTTTTGCTGAGCTGGGTCATCACTGGAGGAATGTAACATCCATCTTGCAGTGTACTTGAGTCAGGTCTTTTAATTAATGACTTGGGAATCTGCTTTATCTTTTAAAAAGATAAAATCTAATTGTGGTTCAAATTAGACTGTCTAATGAACGTGACCACAAAGCAATCAATCAAAACATATGGGGAATAGCAGTGACTACATTAAAGAATGCTGTTGCTTTGCATAAGTATCTAAGAGGATCATCACTAGCTATATTGATATATTCTTTAGTGGAATTTTTGTCAATTATATTGGTGTGCCTGCAAACCTTTTAAACATACATTTAAACACTTGTAAGAGTCAAATATATTATCTGCTTACCTTTTAAATGTTGTGTCTAAAACAGGGAGAACCACAATCCAGCCAAAGTAAACAGTGGGACGGTTATTGGATTTAGATATATCCCAAATCCTGCACTAAAAGTCAAATAAGTTGATGGGATTTGACACTAGTCAGTGGCAAAGCAGACTGTGTAAGAAATGATACAGGGTTAGGACCCCTCATGTGAAACCCTTGATCAAATCCAGTAGGTAAGGACAAGCAAAAACCTTTAAACTTACATTCCAAAAATAGTGTCAAAGACCTTGTAGCAAGGAAGAACAGGTAAGAAACTGGGACAGTTTTGTCGTGAATGACAAATGAAACTTCTAATCAGCAGAATTTTGTGGATAAAGTTTTTTCCTTTGCTTTCCTGCCCAGGGTGCCTTGGAGAGACTCTGGCCCCTTGCAGATTAGCGGATTAAATCTGCAATTATAAAAAAAATTTGTAGCTTACCTGCTGTGAAGCAAGGATCGGGCACCCATACTACAGCAGCCCCCCCCCTAGCTTCTGAGGAGGAAATTACGGGAGTTTGTATTGCGCGTCACGTGGGATGAAACATCCAATCACAGTTGAGCTGCCATCCCTATTCTCACCAGCAATTCTCGCTGTCCTGTCCGGAGTGGTGGGAAACTTTGATTTTTCTTATACTGCACATGGAATGCTGAAATATTAGCATTAAATAAATCTGAAGTAGTGTCACTATAATGCGACACCACTAAGAAGTATCAGCTGTTGTGTGTGATGGCTCGACCTTGGCTGTGCATTCCAATGTGAAGTATTGAAAAGTCTGGACGTACCTAGTGTGTAATCTCTGTTTCCAAGTCTTCTCTAATTGCCTTTTCTAGCGCAGAATGCTCAGGAGAGGGGGGAAGAGCAAACTAATGTGTGAACAATCCCACCTCAAAGCCAACTCCAAGAAACCTCAAAAATATATATATTTTTTTGAGGGGAATTATATCTGATCACAGCCTTAGAGTCCATTTAGACTCTACCGTATGTATGAATTATAGACAGTATCATTATCACCATTTTTATCAAAGATAGTAGAAAGAGTGGTCCTTACACAGCTGTCTACTTATTTAACAGAAGAGGAGGCATATGGCCCATTTCAATCTGGCTTTTGTTAAGGGCGACTCTACTGAAACTGCTTTAAACTACATCTTCAATGTAATTTTGGTAGCCAAATCGCATCACTGTACCACAGTCTTAATTTTGTTGGCTCTGTCGGCAGCGTTCTACACACTCAGTCATCAAATTCTACTGACATCCCTCTCATCCTTAGGCATAACAGGAAATCCTTTTTCCTGGTTTAATTCTTTTCTGTCATGTTGTTCTTTTTCCGTGAATGTTCAGGGTAACCTTTCAGATGTAGCCCCATTATCAGTGGGAATTCTGCAGGGTTGAGTTCTCAGCCCACTTTTGTTCACACTTCACACTTGCTCGTTTGGTTCACTTTTATCAGACATATCATATGTACGCACACGGCATACAAGTTTTTAAAAGCTTTGATTCTCTTGATCCCCTAGTTTGGAAATTAGTGACAGATTTGCTCTCTAAAATTGCTAAATGGATATTTACTTATTGGTTAAAATTAAATATGGACAAACCCGAAATTCTGTTATTTCAACCAGACCGGCCCAATGGTCCCAATTTCTTGTCCAGCCATCCAATTACAGGATCAGTTGCTGACGTCTACCTTGGTGGCAAAAAAACTTGGGGTGTTAATTGACGAACAGTTATCCTTATGACCCTTTATTGAGAAGACAGCAAAAGTCTGTAATTTTCACTTGTGAAATATATGAAAAATCAGGAAATATTTATCAGCTGAAATGGCCCAGTTACTTGTATAAGCATGAGTAATCTCTTCCTTTTTCAATTTTCCCTACTTCCTCTAACCTTAGTACAGAACTTTGTGTTCAGAACAGTGATGAACGTACCAAAATACTCTCACATTACAGCTCCTAAGAGGTCTTTGCATTGCTTCCAATTCAGCCTAGAATTCACTTTAAAGTATTTGTATTGGCCTTCAAGGCCATTAGATGACAAACTCCAAGCTAACTGGCATAGAAACTCTCTTGGTATACCCCAGCTAGAAACTTATGATCAGTGGACACAGCATTCTTAGTAATGTCTCAAACACACATTGCAGCCTCTAAGCTACGAGCTTTTCAAGACCTGAGGTGTTTTCACACTATGGCGGAGACGCTTCAGAGCGCTTCGGCTCAAATGCGTTGAATACAGTTCCCCATCTGCAGTGGCAGGTAAACGATGCATTCTGAACGTGTCCTTTCCCTGCCTACATGCAAACGGGGAACTGTACTTGATGCGTTTGGGCCAAAGACCCTCCCCCAGCCTCCCCCGAATGGCTGCCTTGCAGCCAGGGGTGGGGAGGCCAGTCAGGTCCCTTCCCTGGGGCCCTGCCACCTGCATCAGCCTGGATCAGGCCCATGCAAGTGGCCGGCCCTCCACCCAGCACCCTGAAACCCACCCCGGGGTTGTGCATGCATGTGAACGGTGCTTACCTGCTGCTGCTGGCTCACTTTTGGCTGGAATAGGCCCGTGACATTCTGCGCATCCTCGCGGGGTGGTCCCTCATTGGCTGGGCACCTGCACCTGTGCAGGGGGCCAGTTGAGGCCAGGCGGGTGCCTGGCCAATGAGGTGCTGACCTGCGAGCATGTGCAGAACGTTGCTGGCCTATTCCAACTAGAATTGAGCTGGCGGCAGCAGCAGGTAAACATCGTTCACACACGTGCGTGACCCCAGGGTGGGTTGGGGGATGCTGCGTGGGGGGCCCATCACTTGCATGGGCCTGATCCAGGCTGATGCAGGTGGCAGGACCCCAGGCAAGGCAGCCAATCAGGGGAGGCTGGGGGAAGGTCCCAGCTGTTACAGAGGGAGAGCATTTCCTCTGTGGCAGCTGGGTGTGTTCTAGAACACTTGGAACGTATGTAGAGCACTTTTTAGTGCTCTGCTTTTGGAACGCATCTATGATGCGTTGGGACACTTGGGGCAGCCTGGAACGGATCTGGCCGCCCCACGAGAGCGAATGCTCCGTTCTGGCGTGTCATAGATGCATTCCAAGCACCCTCATGCGAAAAGGCCTCTGGTCCCACACCTCTGGAATAAACTTCCACGAGCTCTTAAGTTAGAGAAGGATCTTGTTAAATTTTGAAAGGGTCTGAAAACCTTTATTTTTAACACTTGAGTGAGTTTAACCTTATTCTAATAGTTATTATTCATCTTTGACTAGCAAATGATGTTCAGAAATCTATTATTGTTGTGTATTTTGTTCCTTATTTTTAGATTGATTTTAGTACTGTGTGAACTATGATTAGAGTGATCTGCATTGGTATGTTACTATTAATTCTGTAATTTTGTATTTTGTAGTGTTTGGATTCTGTACCACCCTTTGGTGGAAGGGGCAATATAAATAAATGTTGTTGTTGTTAACTTACACCTACATTTTAATCCAGCTTCAGTACACTTTCAGAATGAGAGAACACATCAGCAAAGTGACAGGCTGTATTTTGTTTTTGTTTTTTGCATTATCCAAAAAAGAAAATCCACCTCTGGATTAGGTATTATGGAAAGAAAATGGCACATCATTTTGCTGATGTGTTCTCTCATTCTGAAAGTAGACTGAAACTGGATTAAAATTTAGGTGTAGGCAGGCCCTTAGAGAACTTTTTATGTAGACGCTCCAGAGCTCTGCCCTTGCCACTTTCTCATGAGTCTTGGGAATGTCTCAGGCTGAATTCACCGGAGAAGTTTTGCCAGTCAGTGTATCTGTGTACATAATACTGACTAGAATAATGGCCTGATTTAATATTATGTCATCCTAACTGTGTTTTGAAGGCCTTGAGTAAAGGATGGATAAATGAAAAAAGCCACTGAAGTTTATCAAACCCCAAACTCCAAAGTAGGCAGATATTACAGCTTTAAGGAAAGTCTGTATTTCACAGCTTCAATAATCAGCAATGCCTGTTACTGGACAAAGCCATAAATAATCATAAAATGAATAGGCCACTATTGATTCCCTATGGAAGAGGAAGGAATTAATATCTCCAAACATGGTCCTATTTTCCTTTAATGAGGAACAGAGAAAGGGAATATAAAGTAGATGTCGGAAGGACAAACAAAGGCAAGGCAAAGTAAATACTTGCAGCAGACAGGGACAGCAGTTATTTTGCTTTTGGATGGTGTCAATCTGTAAAATATGAGATCTCAAATTAAAAGCATTGAATCAGCATAACAGGAAACTAAAGGGCAGGCATTTGTGTGTGTGAATGGGAAGAGCAAAACAGTAGAAGCAAGGAAAAAATCTGGAAGTGCAGTACGTTGACAAATTGACTTTGCCGCAAGAACTATAGCTGTCACACTTAGGTTTCCATCAGAAACTTGAGAAAATGACACTCATTTGTGTAAGTTGTCAGTTTCCAGGGGAAAAGACAGAAAAGAATCCATGAGGAATAGAAATTAACTTTTTATTATGAATCAAAATGTATTTTCTTAGCTTGAACTATAATTCTCAGCATTTTTCAGAGGGCCTGAAGAAGTTCCATGGGAATTATTTCAGAAATCTTTACAAATCAGTGCCCTGTACACAGGAACACTGAAGTTCAAGACTAAAATAGATATAATATAAATTTAGAAGATCACAGACAGCTATAGACTGCTGAGGAACAGTTGCTTATTCCTGGACCTTCCTGGACCAAACCAGTTCCAGTTAAAGTGATGAAAACCATAATTAAAGATAGCATTAGTGTGTGCATAGAGGAGGAAGCCTTGTTAATTGAAAATCAATATGACTTCTGCAAGAGTAAGCGCTGCCTTACTCTTGCTAGAATTCTTTGGGATGGTCAGTAAGTGCATCACTGCCAAACTGGTCATGATGGATGATGTTGCAGGCAACACAACATGTACTACTCTTTCATGTCTGTCCAGTGTGAATGTGCTTTCATCTGGGAAGTGAACAGGACACCCATAACAGACCTGCCAATTCTGGCAAATCTCTGGCAAATCAAACTGAGCCATGCTGGGCTTTGAGCTCACGTCCCACTACAGGATGTAGTGGGCCACTTTCATGGGGTGTTTTTCCACTGTGCTCCTTTAATCTGGATCTAAGAAGATCCGGATCTAGGGAATGGGTACTTCCCTTAATCTGGATCTAGTAGATCCGGATTAAGGGAAGTACTCAATGTGTTTCCATGGGTGATCTAGCACCCAATAGCAATGGGTGCTAGCCTCCCTGCCATGGAAACACAGGAGCACCCATTTGGAAATCTGGATCTACCCACAAGGGGTCTACCTGTCACCCCAGGTGTTTGGGGGGACAGGGGTGCATTCTCCGAAGCGGCTCCAAAGTCACTTTGAAGTCATTTTGAAGTTACTTCGAAGTCTGTGCAAAATAGCTCTGGAGCGTCTTTGAAGTCTGTGCTGATTTTCGGAGTAAACTTCAAAGTGACTTCAAAGTGACTTCGGAGTGACTTCGAAGTGACTTCAGAGTCAATTTGAAGTTCACTCCGACGATCAGCACAGACTTCAAAGACGCTCCAGAGCTATTTTGCACAAACTTCGAAATGACTTTGAAATGACATCAAAGCTTAGTTTTTGGGGCTCCACCCCAAGGGTGCCCTCCCCCTAGCCTCCTCTAGACTCCATTGCCAAACTAACATGGAAACAGGCTCCCTTTAATCTGGATTTTGTATACCCCATTAATGGGGTCTACAGAAAATCCAGATTAAAGGGCAAAAAGTACCCATATGATCTGGATTCCCTGAGCCGCAGTGGAAACAAATGTGTCCCTAATGGGTGCCATGGTGGAAATGGGGTCATCCGGCTCTCAACCAAATGGGTCCTTAATGGGTGCTTAAATGGGTACTAAGTGACTGTGGAAAAACACCCATGGAGTCTATTTCTGATAATTTGGTGAAAAACATGCATTCCTATAAGCCATTAGAGGTCATTTTGTAGAGCTCTGTCAGGACTCTTCTTGTTCTTCCTTGAACAAAAAAGCCAATACTGGAGCTAATGCTGGGTTGACGCCCTTCTACAACCTTGTCCAGCTCTCCCCGTGGAATGACCTGTATCATGGAATCTGCTCCATGTTCTTGCGACTGTGCTGGGACATCCATCCAATCTTCTTGTGACAGCAACCTGAATGGGCCACGAGTACCACATCATAGGGATGTGCACGAATATTTTTTTTAAAAAAATGAAATTCAATCAAATTAATTTGAATTCGGACCTTTACATTTGAATAGAATGCCTATACATTCAAATTTAAATATTCAAACGAATTTTGAATCTTTTGAATCATTTGTACAAATTATTTGGACATTCATATGTGCACAGATACGTACGCATTACATATATCTGTAATGCATTACATATACATGTAAAACATTACATATATTACATAAAGATGTGTATGGATACATATAGGATAAAAGGGGATGTATACGGGATAAAAATGGGATGCGTATGAATGCGTACGGACGCGTACAGGTGCCTACGGATAAGTATGGACACATATGAATGTTGTCGACGTTTGTATCTTCAAATATGAATGAATATTTATACGAATAGATATGAATGTATTTGATTGGAATCGAATGTGAATACATTCAAATTTTAAACATTTGAATTGATTTGAATCTTCGGATATTCGATTAGCTGAAAATTGCATTTGTCCACACCCCTACCACCTCATGCTACCAGTAGTGACAAGAACACCAGCAAAACACCAAACTAGAGAAGAACCAGTCAGGGATGATAAAGGGACAGTATTGTCTGTGGCCACCTGCAAAACCATTCCCTATTTAGGCTTGTCTTGCTGTTGCCACTTCAGTGCACCCGTTGTCACTTTCATTTGCACCAAAGCAAGTAAAACTGATTCACAATCGCTTACGGTTCCTAACTGTACAGACTGATATCCTTGAAGTTTAAGTAACTTGGGGTTATACTGTGATGCTTAAGTGTTTCCTTAATCTTTTTTGAGCCGTATATTTTGCCTTAAAAAAATCATTGTGCCCTATCATGGGATCTTTTGGCATGGGTAGGATATAAATTGTTAAATAAAATGGCCATAAGAAGGGAGCAGAGTGGCTTTTGAGATTATTCTAAATAGCACGTGAACCTAGGATTTTATATATATTATATTCATATATATATATGAAGACAAATGGTTTTTGTGGCTAATATTTGCATAGATGAGGAATTTTTGGAAGTGTTGCTTACAGAATGAATTACATGTGCTGAAATTTCTTTGTTTATGCAACTGTTAAAGGTAGAGACATATGTATTGGTGCCTTCCTTGTTATAGTGATTCTGTCAATATTTTAGTCTTGGTATCTAAATTGGCATCTGAAAGTGTCTGGCAAGTCTGGGGCTTCTTTTGTCTTATGGCAAGTTTGATCACTAATTATTCTCACTTCTTTTGAGGTTTCGCTAAGAATGTCAAGAAGAGTGCAGTTGCAAGTGAAAAAATATTCTGTCTCGTCGGAATCTCCCAACACAGTTTCTTTGGATTTTGCATAAAGAGGGAAAAATGTAGTGTGATGTTGAATAGGACAGGAAGAATATTGAAACTGGAACACCCAAATGACTTTAATCAAATCTCTGTTCAAGTTATTTCTCAGGGTCAAGAAGGTTTGACATGAAATACATCATAAGAAGTTGCTGTATGATGATATGCCAAGTAGAGATTTTCCTGGTGTGCTATGGGGAAGATTTAATACTTGCTTAGGGGGATGCCATGGCCAGGAGTGCCTACTCCCAACTAAGTCTGGTCCATCAACTGAAGCCTTTTTTGGACAGAGTTGACTTTGCCACAGTTATCTATGTTCTGGTATACTCTACATGGGGCTGCCCTTGAAGACAGTTCAGCAGTTGCAGCTAGTGCAAAATGCAGCCGCCAGGGTGCTGACCAGGACAGCTAGCCGGATGCACATCATGCCGGTTTTAGAAGGGCTGCATCAGCTGCCAATTTATTACCAAACCCAATTCAACGTGTTAACTCTGACTTATAAGGTCCTAAATGACTTCAGCCACCAAATATCTAAAGGAACACCTTCTCCCATATCGACCTGTCCGTGCCTTAAGATCTGCAGGGGAAGCCTTCCTGGTTGTCCCACCACTTTTAGCAGTGAGGCAGGTGGGCACCTGGAAGAGGGCCTTCTTAGTAATGGCCCCCAGCCTATGGAACAGTCTCGCCTGTGAGGTATGTTGGGCATCTTCTCTGTTTATGTTCGGGAAGGTAGTGAAGACGTACCTCTTTCCTCAGACCTTTGGCTAAATGTTGGTCATATTTCTCCCACTGCAAACACTACTTTTTTAATTGGCATTGTTTTGTTTTTAACACACTGAATCCCATAGGGCTTCACCCTATTTCCTGGGGTTATGATAGGATTGCCACGTGTGTGTGGCAGTCTCAGTATAGCCATGGGATTATCCCACATTTTAGACCCTTTCTGGTCACAGCCTTAGAGACACTTTAAAAGTGGGTAGAGGGCTGAAGAATGTGTCTAACCTTCCTGCTAGTCATGTATTTTGCCTCTCAATGATACATAACTATTTCTTGGTTACTCAGTGTTCATTTTATGCTAATTGTCAATATTAAAAATCTGTATCTATATATCTATAAATTATGGCTTTGGAACAAATGATCAATGTCAAGGAAATCACTTTGTTGACAAGGAAGGAGATACAAGCACTATAGGAATTTCAAACAGTTCAGGCAAGGATATGAAGAATAAGATTACGATCTAAGAGAGAGTTGATAGCCATCACCTCAATAACATTGACAGCTAGAATAAATAACTTCTCAGGATCAACTTGTTAAACTGGGTTAAAAAAAGGTTGTGTGATGATGTGGCCCATTCCACTACCTCCTCCCAATCAGATTATATTTTATTACTCAGCTGAACTGTACAGCATAATTCAGTTTGCAGTTAACTAAAGGGGGATTCATGATATAAAAAACTCCTGTCTCTGAAGAGCGTCTTGGCAGAAACTGCAAATGGAAGAGGAAAAGGCTGATGTGAGGAGAGCAGAGATAGGGGAGTTATATCACAATGTGCCATCCTATTGGCTGGCTGAAAAGAACAAAATGGACAATGCCCCACTGTAGCCAGAAGCTCAGAGTATATGCATCCATACTCCCTTTCTTCTTCATGCATGTTTCAATTCAGGGCTTGCTAACATGTATATGATCTATACTGTTAAGGGGGGGTGGGGTGGGGTGAATTTCCATGCAGTTTTGTGGCCACATCAAAGTACCTTTGCTGACACTACAGGTCATGATAGCATCAACAAAATAATAATGAATCCACCAAAAACATAACACTAAATTTTAACAGGATCTGCACAGCACCTTTATGGCATCAGAAATATACCACAATTGTGCCATAAGAGGGCAGAGTCCACACAACCCTGCTCCCCCGTGGCACATTTGGTGTGCAGGATGAGTACAACATCAGCACAGACCTGTATATCCATCTTGCCGTAATGTTGCCATAAACACTCCTTTGGAGGCTGAAATAGAGTAGGGAGAAAGGCTCCAGGACTTCTTTCTCCTTCTCACCACTGGCAGACTTCCCACCACCACTTCTCAAGGAAACTTACCTGTCTCTTTGGTGGTCTCATCGGACACAAGAAATGGAACACGGGAGCCATTTCTATGCTTGATCACGCCTTTAGTTGTCAAGGGTGAAGCTAAGCAACAAGAGTTCCACTGTTTCGATCTTGATGATTGGTGAAAGTGGGCAGCTTGTAGATAAGATATTACTGTTTTAAGAGGAGGGCTGCAAGCAGAGTGCTCCTGTTAATCAGCAGGGAGAAGAATACTATGCTAGTGGTGCTTCCCCCCACCTTCTGGGCATAACTTTTGATTCTTTTCTTTGACATAAACATGAAAGATACCCAAGAAGAGCACCATATTTAAACTTTTTGCTTAGAATGAACAACGAGGAACAAACATTCTGAGCATAAAGAACAGAAAATAGATTGTTTTTCTTCAAATGGCCCTTTTGCATTAGGGCAACCAGATGCACACATGAACATCAGTGAAGAACATAGTGGGTGGGTGGGCACCCATAGGCACAATGTTGGATATTCCCAACATATGGTTTTATGACAGCTGTTAAAACTGGATATTTCCCAACATGCCTTTACTTCTGATCTTTCGTGGGACAAAAATTCAGCTCCCATTGTCCGGCCTAGTTCAAATTGGAGTTGCCTCTGCCAATTTAGGAGAGGTGACACAGCTTAGCAATAGCAATTAGATGGTCCCCTAAAAAGAATGAATCACCTGGTCTCAGCTGGAGTCATACAGTCGCTGTAATTATAAAGGAGATAGTAAGGGTACCAGGAGGCCACAGTGAGAAATATACATTAAAATTACACCACTTTGCAATTGCTCTGTTCTCAGAAGACCAGCTCAGCATGCCTGAGAGGGATTTATGAGGTCTTTCTCTTTCTCTGTTTTAATATCGTTTCTAAGAGGCATGTTCATGCTTAATCTTGGCTTTTCTTGAATGTATTCTTGCTTCTAGTAACTGTTGACAGGTCTAGTCCTGTAACCATCTGCCTCAAGAAATAATGAGACCAAATGAAATGGAGCTTGAATAATAATAATAATGTTCTTCCCCTTATCTATTAATAACTGAAAAAGTGTTGATTTAGTGACAGCCTGATAGTTGATTCTCAAGCATGTTGGTTAATTAGGAGAATCATAATGAAAGTTGTATGAAAATCTGTATATCCCTCCAGAAATGTATATTTTAAGTAAAATAAAATAAGCATAGCTTGATTTATTCTCACAGACGCGCACACAAAATCACACACCACAATCTTTACATACGATTTTAAAACAACAACAACTGAGAAGTGCATTTGCTACTCATTTGTTACTTCATGCAGGAAAACACATCTGTATAAACTCAAGTGAAGCTGCTGCATAAAATCTCATATAATTATAAGACAAACTGTACAAACTCCTCACCTCTTTCATTTTGACAGTTTACTGATGCTCAAGGTGTTTGGTGACAATGTGAATTGTAATTGGACCCTGGCTGTGATGTAGATCCAAATTGGTAATATTCTTCTTTTGATGGTGGCAATTCTATGTGGGGAAGATTCAGTGCCTCTCCCACATAATCCATCATTTTAAGTTCTTCCTTCCCAAAGCAGAACTTCTTAAGGAAGAACAAGTCCTAAGTTCATAAAAAGTGATCCACCGGGTTGTGTCCACATGTAGTCTGTTCTCAGAGAGGCCCATCAGCTGCACAGAGAAGCCCAGCAGGACAACATCAAAAGACCTCCTGTTGTCATCAGGGTTAGGGGTCTGCACGAATATTCATAATATTTGATATTGTAGGAATTCAGACAATTTCGGACATTTGTATATGAATCAAATGTTATGACATCCGTACATTGACATTCGTATTTCTACTAATGTTTTGGAACATTCGTACAAATGCTTCAGAACATTCTTGAACCTGGGGAGGTGGGAAAGGATCTGCGCCAGGCACATCTACAATGGAACCAGAGTAAGGGTGTGCATGAAGGCAAATTTTGGCATTCAATTCATAACGAATTGAATATTCAAAAATTTGAATTTGTACTAACAAAGAAAAATGAATGTCTGGGCGTTCAAATCAATACGAATGCATTTGTATCTATTTGTACAGATATTTAATACGTATCCAATGATACAAAACTCAAACGTATCCAGATGCATCAGTATGCATCCATACGTATCCTGTTTTCATCCCATATGCATCCCATTCTCCTCCCATACGTATCCATTACAGGAATAACTTGAAATATTCATATTCATACAAATACTAAAGTACAAATTCTATTAGTATACGAATATCTGAATTTGTCCAAATTCATATGAATATTCATGCACATCCCTAATCCAGAGTGCATTCAACATGGATTGAAAGTGGGTTCAAAGTGGATTCAGGACAGATTTGATGCTTTCAGAGCAGGTATATTATGGGACAAGTATCGGATATGTATCGGATACATATCGGATGCATATGTTTTGTTTTGGATAGTCATACGAATTCATATGAATACATTTATATCAAATAGAATCCTATCACGTTCTAAGGGGATCTATTTGAACAAATACAAATTTTCTTACATTCATTTTGATAAGAACTAAATGCAAACCACCACCACCCTATTTGTGCACATCCCTAATCAGGGTTAATAACTACTGATTGTTTTTTGTAGATATTAAAAAATTATAGGAGATAGGATTGGACTCTAGGAAACCCTGCAAGATAATTCCTTATGGTGAACAACCCTCATGACAAGTCTCCGTCATCATCCTTGGAGGTAGGAGTGAAACCACTGTAACACAGTGCCCCAACTTCTCAGTCCTTGAAGCCTTTGATGGTAACAGGAGCTACTGAAAGATGTGGGAGACCAAACAGCCTAGCATTGTCCCTGCCTGTTTCCCAATGAATGCCATCAGTGAAGGTCACCAAGGCAATCTTTCCTTTGGAGAGGAAATCTCACAGCTTGGCATGATGGCGTAATTGGCTTCTGAACACACGGTGAAGGTTCCACAAATGTGGATTGTCTTCTTTATTTGTGCTCTCTTTTGCTGCTGTCCAGTTTCTTGCTTTCCATCTCCCTTTCCTATCTTCCACTTGTTTCCAGACTTTAGCCATATGTAAATCTACTTCCGGCTTTTATGGCTTTTGTACATCCCCATATGGCCTACATGGCATCCAGGACCATGCTCAGCCATACCTAACAAATTAATTGTTGGGTACCACTCAGGACTGACTCCTAATTGACTGTATGGGCACCTCCATGCAGCCTTCTTGGCAGAGACGCAGAACCGATTTGCCATTGCCTACTTCTGGGGCGAGATTGGGTACTGAACCAGCAACCCTTTGCTCTCTAGGCAGTTTGCTCTAGCACTGAGCTACATTCACTTCTAGATTTACACTGTGCATGCTACACTTTCTACAGTTGCTGGTCAGTCCACATGAGCAGCTGAAAAATTTATATCCTAGACATTTGTAGAGTTGGCATGAAAGTGGGTAAGAAACACTCCACTTTACCCCAAGCTTTTTCTGGGAGTGTCTGGACATGGCCTTTGTTTCTTGTTGACCTTTTTTTTTAAAACTAAAGCTGGCCTCTTGAGCAACCCTGGGATTTGTTGGGCAAATGGGCCTGCACACCATCAGCCTAAAGAACATTCAATGGCACTGAAACTGTCCATAGGCTGGGATAAATGACTCCTAGGGTAAATTGCTTGATAATTCACTTCCTCCCTCTTTTTGTGGAGTGATGGGATTTCCACCTGTTCTGGTTTTGAGGAATGAGACTTTTACAGCAAACACCTGGCCAAAGTCTCAGCACAGAAATAATGTAGAGATCATAAATGTACTAGCATTTAAAAAAGTTTTGGGCTTTTTTGGGGGATCCACAAGGTGGTGCCAATGTGAAGAGTATTCTAAAGCAATGGAACACTTGAACAATTAAGATTAAATGGCAAAGTGCTTACTAAGATTCAGGCTTTGATGAATAATATCTATATTATTATCATAATCAAATAGGTGGAGGTTTGCAAAACACTTAAAGGGTAACTTCTGCCAGGTTCCAGAAATCTAAGGTTAATTACATTTGATGTATATTTTATGTGTGTGCTACAGCACTGGTAAAACTTGTGCCTAGTGACTCACAGTCCTCCACTGAATTTGCTCCTGATAAAGCATATTCAGGATTTGTGGGACCAACCTCATACCACCTGAAACACCTCAGGGGTTGTTCCAGGGGCTGGACTTTCAAATATCTGGACATCCCAGAGGGTGAGAGGTATATGTCCTTGCTTCCCTACAGTCCTTGGGCCTCCTGAATATGTTTGGATGTCACTTACTTATACCTTCTCACTTCCATTTTAGTGTGATAAGGTGTTATTTGAACTGGTGCTCTAAATGACCTTCATTGAGGATGGAAAATTGCACCCTCACAAAATGGCATCTTAGACAGCTATTGTGCCCACTAATGAAAAGGACAGTTGCCATGGGGTGTTTTCTGCCACCGCAAGAGAAAGGTGGCTGCATAAGACATCTTACAGGATGCCTAGGTGACCTGTGTCTCTTCTCTATCTGCTGTTCATATTCATATTCTCCTTTTTCTCCCTCCTTGGCCATAGTCACACCTTGCTGAAATAGTCCGTCTTATTAAGAAACAGGACTCAAAACACACTAACTCCAAGCACATCCAACACCTGATAATCCTTCCTTGGTTCATCCTCAGTTCGGGTCGCTATACTCACGCCTTTCTGTTCCTGTCCTAAGACTCCTTTATGAGACTTTTTAAGATCTCCACCCCTCTCCACCCTGCAACACCCCCTGCACTCTGATAGGGTTAAAATTCTGTGACTCAGGATCATGGAATCACATACTGGGTGAAAGGGGAGGCAAATTCATTAAGTATCCACCCACTATAGTACAGTTCAACCTCTTTTAGGGTATATCCCCATGCACGTTTGAGAGGATGTGGCATTTGCAGCTGGTGGCACAGGGGTGAGCTGACATGAACCCGGCTTCCAATGAGGAGAGAGGAGGCGGAGAGGAGGGGACTCTGCTCCCCAGTGCCAGGGTTTGGCACAGTTTGCATGGGGATGGCTGCATCTGCACCCAGCCTGCATCATCGAGAATGGCATGGGAACAGGCAAGATTCGATCTCGGACCCGCTCCCTGTCCCATGCACGACCATTCCAAGCTAAACAGCTTGCATGGGGGCATGGCCTTAGTCCTCTTTCCGAATCACACACACACAAAAACAGATTGAGACCTGTAAAAATCAGGACTCAGGAAAGTATGATTAAAGGGAGGAAAGCCCACAAATAAAACAGATTGGACATAAAAGGTGTGAACAGTGGGGGCTGAAGATGGACTGAAGAAGGATTAAAGTGAAGCTGTGTCCCAAGCCCTTGCAATTCCCTTTGCAAACTCTCAGGTTCTAGAAAGTCTGTTGTTGAGTTTGTTTATCAAATCAAGGGTGTGTGTGCGCATGCATGTGTGTGTGTGTGTGTGTGTGTAGAGATTCTTTATGCATATACAAATGCCCATGTTGATGCAAACAACCATTTTACTTGATGCCATCATTTAAGTTATACTGCCAACTTATCATTTGCATTTCCTCCATCCTTCATTATTTCAATCCTATTTGCTCTTCCTCCCTCCCTAAAAGGGCCAGCAAAGATTGGCCCTTAAAAGTGAAGTCCGAGCAAAGAGCCATGTTCATTAAAGCAGGTCATGTACCTCTCCTATGAAAAACTGCCTAAGATGGTGGTTTTGAACCACGGAAGAAAGTTGGAATATCAGTAAAAAGCCTAAGGTGTTGCAGTTAGCTTTCTTTGTGGCATCAGTTTACAATTTCTGTATATTGCGGTTGGTTTTAGAAGTAGACTCAGACAAGGTTGAAGGGGCAAAGAAAGAAGCATAAGGCCAGTGTCTTCAGGGACTGAAGCTGTTTATTAGATACAAAACGAAGGGGACTGAGTTCCGCTTGGCAGGTGTAAGGGGCTCCAGTACCCTTTGCTTATGGCCAAGCTTTTCCACCTTTGTAATTAAAGCCTCATTTGAAGAGCTCCTGCTGTTTCCCTCATCTTCTGAAAATGCTGACAGGGGCTTCTTTGGAGAACTTTGACAATATTTCTCACACCTCTTTTTTTTTGTTTGTTTGTTTTTAGCCAAGTGCCAGCAAACAACAGCACCTCCAGTAGCTAAATTATAAATCTGTGAATAAAGGAAAGACCTTGTGCTGTTCTTCCCCAGTTTAAAATGCGGCTGTAAGGAACAGCCATGCAAATTAGAGAATGGCAGTCCAGCAGCCATTATATAAGCTTGGCAGATTGTTGTAGGTAAGACCGTGCAGCAGGGTTTGGTGCAAAGTCACCCAAAATCTTCAACTCATGCATAAATCTGTGAAGCTCAAATGTAAAACATATAAACTATAAAATAAAATCCATTGAACACTACAATAGGCAGAAGTGTGCAACCAATATTGAAAAGCCTGGATGAATGAACTGGAAGCTGAACAGAATATGAATAAAGTATAATGGGATGTAAGAACATATGACGAACTCTACCAGATTAGACCACATCCTGTCCATCTAGTCCAGCATCCTGTCTCACACAGTGGTCCATCACTTGCTTCTGGGTATTGTCAAGCAGCAGAGAAGGGCAAAACATTTCAACATTTCACCTGGTCTCAGCTCCCAGCGAATGGTCTTTAGAGGCATCCTGCCTGCCTCCCGGGCCTGGAGGCAGTACCTAGACATCCATTCTAGTACCCATTGATACTTCTGTCCTCCATGTTTTTATCTAACACTTTCTTAAAGCTATCCAGGCTGTCTGCTATTGCCACCTCTTCTGTTAGGAAGTTCCATAGTCCAATGATCCCCTGAGTGAAAAAACAAAACAAAAACCCTTCTCCTTGTCAGTCCTAATTTTCCTTGATTTCAGACAAAAACCTTTCCTGTCTCTACCAGCTGCTACCTTGACAGCAGCAACAATAACAACAAAAAAGGAACAAAGATCTTGTCCACACTTGGACTTATTCTGGAATATATCTTTGGATAGGGGTCTGTTGTCCACATGCTAATGCAGACTATGGCAGGCCTTGCATGGGACCTGTCATAGTCTGCACTTGCATACAGACAGAAGGACCTTATTCCAGGATATATTCCAGAATAAGCCTGAGTGCATTACACTTAGTATTACACATAATGTAAGATGGCCAAAATATGAGTGATTTTACAATGAGAAGTGCAGGATGCAAATGTTTTAGTAAATGAATGGATGGATCTTTTATATTTGGTTCTCATTTTAGGGGAAAAAAACTTTTAATGTTTGGGGGAAGAACCAAAAAACACCAATATCGAGGCTTCTTAGCTCATACCAGAAGTAGAAAATGTTGCTGACACCTTTGTAAAATTAGGTGTTGTGAAGCAACAGGATCAACTGCTACATCAAGAAACATTATATGAGACGTACAATGGAAAAATGAGTAAGATTTCAAATATTCAGTCAAAAGCGTCCAGGAAATAATATTTGCAATTTGTGTTCCTACAAAAAATGAAATATTACTAAGAAATGCCACCTGCTTTGTGTTTCAAAACACTTAATACTCACTATTGGGTGACAGCGTTTGCCCACATGCTGCAACTTTTTTAAAAAGAAATTTCATATCAGTGAAAGGCAGGCAAAAAAAGTGGAATCAAATTTTTGGTAGGTTCTGCACAGCACAGTAATGATACTATGGGATAGCACAAAGGGCACAGGATCTGCATGATCCTTCACCCATTGGGCCACCACCCTGGCATAGAATGGTGGAAAGCTCTGTCAGAAGCACTTTTCAGGCAGAGTAGGAGAAAGCACTCTGACATCACTTTCCACTGCTTACCTGGTGGCACTTCCTTGCTGTTCAAGTGGGGTGAATTTAATTTGAAATGAACCAAGGGGTGTTCAGTTAAACTGATCAAACTACTAAGTTTGATTTGAACTGTTTTAATTTAACTCACATTGGGCCCTTTAAATAGGACTTTTTAATGTATTTTATTGTGTTTCTTTTTGCTTAACAACTGAACAATCTGCAAACTGTTCAAGGTTCAATTCAAACCAGGTTGAGCAAGTTGGTTCTAGACTGAACCAAACTCATGCACATCTCTAATAAGGCAACTTCTGTAGACCACAGTGTCTGTTTGCCAGAGTGGCCGGTATTTCTAGGAAATCACAGGCCACATGATGTTGGGCTGCTTTGAAGTGTTCTCACTTTAAAGTGTCCCCCACAGAGGATGGACTGACCCAAGGAGTACATTGCCATTTTTCTAGGTTTCCACAAATGGCCTGGGACATGGAGCATTTTCAGCATCCCACAGTCACCCTCCTGGTCTCCACTTTCATTTCTGGCATCTAGTTAGGCTGAGTCAGGACCATGCCAGAGTGGACAGCTCCTGACCCATGCTACTGTTTACTCTCTGGTCTTGGCCTAGATTGAGTGCTAGTCACGTACAGCCCACCCCCCACCCGATCAATGACTCACTGTGATCGATCCCAGAGCTGGTCCTCTTCGGGGTGCCGCCATCTTGTGTGTGGAGCCCTCTGTGACTGTGCATGTGTCAGCACTGTCACCATGATGACGCTGATGCTCTGCACAGTCGCAGTTGCATCAGGGGGGAGCAGACCTGCCAGCTTGTTTCTGCGGCAGCTCTGTTCATCTCCCCATCCAGAGATGCAAATGCTCCCCAGCTGGATGCTTCAGGTAAGCTATTGGGGAAGGTTACGTGGCTTGTGGAGCACAATTTCTTGTCAATAATTAGGCAACTTCTGGGAATGAAGGGGCCCCTTGGAACCTCGTCTAAGTGCAGATGTTCTTTCCCAGATGTTGCCTAATTATTAACTATGGGCCGAAGTGCAAATTTTGCATCACACAGCAAGGCACACACAGCAAGGCACACAGTGTTGAAGTGACCTAAAGAACACTCATGAGTTTGTTTTACTTCATGTGTTATCAGTGTGATACATATGCGAGTGATGCCACATGTGAGAATATATGAATATTAGAAATTATATCAGAAATTATAAATGGAAAATATAAGGTCTATTTTCACAAGGTCACACAGAAACATGAAGATTATTGGTGAAGGGTTATGTCTCTTTTTGTGGCAGGGGAGGGGTTAGTGGCCTGAGGCATAAAATAAGTCAAAGAGAAAGATGTCTCCTGTACGCTCTCAAAATTCCCAAGTGTCCACTGGCCCCTAAATACTGATGACCTCTGACCTAGCTCAGAGCTATCATTGGGTCCAGTTCTGGGTGGCCTGAAGTTCTTTGTCAGATTGTAAAGAGGCCAGATTAGGCCTCAGGCCTGTTTTGGCCAGCAAAGCTCAGCAAACCTTTCTTTTAACCTAATAGCTGAATACAAAGTGCTGACCATAGGACAATTCTGACATTTTAACAAAAGAAACAATAAGGTTCTTGCTGTCATATTCCTTAATGGGAAGTTATGAGCTTCATGCTGTCATGCCAGGGGTTCAGCAAATGATGTTGGGGGGGGGGAGGGGAGAGTCAATCCCTTGCTTTGGATTTACAGTCTGTACCTTGGGAGTATTTTTATAAAAATGGCTATTCATGACTAGGCTTCCTGCATTTTATTCATGAATTATATAGTCAAACTACAAGGCGCACAGTTAAAAATAAAATATATGTGGTGGTTATGATGTACATTATGTTTTAATTCCTCACACTTGGTTTCTCCAATATCATTTCACAATGCTTCCAGAAAGAAAGTTTAGTGCTCCCACAGGATTGCTAGTGGAACACACAGCTCCACAAGGGCTAGTTATAGTTCACTTCAAGCTTTATTAAATAAGAATGCTTTTATTTAATTATTAGCGTTTGGAACCACAATGCTTCATTCTGTAATTTATAATTCTGAGGGACAAGCTGGGGCCCACATGCACCAATGTGTGATAAAAAAAATTTTTTTCTTCATTTTAATGAAAAGTTACCTTGGGAGGGTGAAATTTTGAGTCTAAGGAAAGTTGCCATGGGGGGAAACTTTGTCGTTCCAATCCCAACCCTTTTTGCACACACATTATCTCCCCTTACCCTGCTTTCACAAGGGTCTGAGTGGACCAGTTTGGTGGCCCTCCAGCATCACTCAGGTAGGAAAGCACAACTCTTCTATGTCACCCGCCTTCTTCTGAAGAGGCAGGTAGAAGTGATGGCAACTGGAAGTGAAGCCTTCTTATTGTTGTACCTAGTGCAGATCCAACAGAGATAATAAGGCAAATAATTGACAGGCAGGCTCCATTTCCAGTTGCTGGCTTATTCTTCCCTATTCACCTCCACCTGCTTCTTAGGACCTTTCTGCACTTGGCCTTATTCTAAAACCTGCCATCCACATGCTGGTGCAGACAATGGCACACCTGCCTGGAGCCTGCTGGAGCCTGTACCAGCATGCGGATGGCAAACCCCTATTCTGGGATACAGTATAAGCCAAAATAAGGCCCAGTGAAGAGAAGACCTTAGTGTGAGCAGACAGGAACATGACATCACACATGCAGCAGAGGGTGCATTCATTGTTACAGCCTCATTGAGGCCTGGCCAGTATCAGCTAATGTGTCTCCCCAGCACCATTGCCACTGGGTGAAGTATGTTAGAAAAACTGTCTGCCCCCGCATATAGCCTCCCTATGCAGGGACAGTCAGCCATGGCTCATTCTGATTCAGCAAAGGATCTCATCAGCATGCAAGGTAGCAACCTAAGTGCTGCTTCTCACTTCCTGACCTTTATTGGCCCCGGGACACCACCCACCCACTGCAAGTGACTCCTCTCCCCAGACACTTCAGGGGAGAGTAAAGACTGGCCATCCTAGAAGCTTATCAAAGTCATTTTGACCATGTGGCCTGTGCATCCCATTCCTCACTTTTGCATCATCCAAAATAAAAGGAAAGGAAAATCAGCCACTAGTGGTCTTTGCCACTCAGGAAAACCATTCTCCGCTCTTTCATGTTTTAAGACCTTGGACACACTTGTATTAATGTTAACATATAGAGGTGTTTGCTTGCTTGTTTGAGTTAAAACCCATCCCATTGCCCAAAGACTTTTGAATGCCTTAGAAAATTAAAATATAGAAAGATAATACGAATATATACAAGACCAATGAAACATACACCAAGGCAAACACAGAAATATTAAAACATAGATTTTAGCTCAACATGACAGTGCCTTTAACCCTAAATAATAAAAGGTCAGAAATAGGAAAATACTGTAAGTTTTCAAAGTTTTCCAAATTGGGGGCTAGAGCTGTCCACATCAATCACAGCAGTGCATTCCAAATTGGGGGCTAGAGCTACTAAGAAGGCCCTTTCCCATCATGTGTTTGCCTTTGACATTTCTGTTGCTGAAAGCACATGGAAAAGGGCCCTTTCCATTGACTATTTGTGGTAACCAGTACAAGCCAGGGGAAAGTGGTCACTCAGATATTAGGATCTGAGGCATGAAGGTGATGATTGGCACCATGAGCTGAATGCAGAAGCAGATGTTCAGTCAGTGCAGGTCCTGGAGGACAGGAATAATACACTCCCATCTACTGTAGGAGCATTCTGGCAGCTGCATTCTCCACCATCTGAAGCTTAAAGTGCTGTTCAAGGGCACTCCTGTGTAGAGCACATTGCAGTAATCTAATTGTGACGTGATTAGAGCATGAGTCACTGAAGCCAGACTGACAGCCTCGGGAAGAGGGCACAGCTAATGCTTCAAGTGAAGGTGCTCAAAGGACACCTGGCCACAGACAGTACCTGGGCCTCCAGAAGCAAAGCTGGGTTCAGGAGAACCTCCAAGCTGCAGGCCTGCTCTTTCAGAGAAGTCCCAAAACATCCAGAGCAGACAGAGCACTCTTCCTGGTATAAAGTAAAATAAGCATAAATATTTATATCCTTACCTTCACTATACAAAATTACAAGTTTATAAATTCTGAAATAAAAACTGCTAGTAAACAATAATTTAATTTTTTAAAAAAGAAACATCTGGCTCCCCTTCTCTCCATAACCATATATTGGGGATTTGTGTGTGTGTGTGTGTGTGTGTGTGTGTGTAAGGGCTATATGTGTGAGTGAGAAGATAAGTGTGGATCTAGGTGTTATACTTAGTTTAAATACATATATAGCATTACATAAGGGATGGCTGTATATTTAATATCACTTTAAAACCGTCCAAATCACTTTCCCATCTTGTGGTTGTGAACTTATTTGTACTCCTGTGTTGTTTTACTTTTCTACATCAAGAAATATTCTTTGCAGCATGTCATGTGATGATGTAATTATTATCTGTCAGTGCTAAGAATTAAGCCATCGCTGGACCTGTCTTCACCCTTGGTAAGGCACCCGGGGCTGAGAAAATGTCTCCAGTCCAGTCTGGCCATTGTGGCCACTACTGCCAGGGGTTGCACATGGAGCCTGATGTTTGCTTGCAAGTCCAGCACTCTTTGCAGATACCAGCAGCCCCCCCCCCTCAATCTGTCTCACAGCATTTCCACAGTCTCTGTGAAATACTCCAAACTAAATTAAGTGGTTAGGGTGTCACTGGAATGGAAGTGCAAGTGAGTCACTCCTCCCCCACCCTAGGGTAGCAGTGAGGGTCTCCAGTCACAACAGTGCACAGTAGGGTCACAGCCACCTGCTCCCCCAGGAGGTGTGATGCACTGAAGACGTGGCATCTAGCATTTGACATATTTTGACCTGATTTTATAGCGTTTGAATCTGTGTGGGAGTTAGGATCACTCCGATGTAGAAGGTGGAATGGGAAGCAGTGACTTGGCAGACCGAGCTTTTTTAGTTGAAAAAAAAGGGGGGGCTTGGGCAAGCTCACCAGTGGCTATTGAAAGAACATCAAGCATTCACTCTGTATTGCTCTTCATTACTTTGCCATATGCTCCCAGTTTCCCCAGGATTAACACTTATCTTGTTTGGCAATTTCTGACTTGCTACTGAAGGGAAGTTAGTCTGGTGTGCCATTTCTTAAGCACTGGGATGTTGCTGTCAGTAGAGGTGGTCAAAAGTGAGTGAAAGAGTGTCATTTTTCAAGAGAAAGTTGTTCAAAAAATCTGGTAGATATTTTCACACTATGTAATTAGAAAGTATTATTCTTCCTGTTTCTTAAGCCCTGGACAGTAAAAAGTGACTCAGAACTGAATGTTTTCACGCACAAATGTGAATATGCCAGATGGTAATCAATTATCTTGTGCAAACTTTTGACCAGCTATTTATCTCCCTTGTGAGATGCCAAGCTGCTTTGCCAATTCACAGCCGGAATTCTTCTATGTCGTGCACTTTCTTAACTGTCAGAGAGATTCATCTGTTTTGGGGGTCTCAAGCTGACTTCATTTTTACAGATAAAATATCACAAAATAAAAGAATGCAAAGTAGCAGTCCTTTTGCATAGGAAGTCAGTAGCAACTTGGAAGATTTGTAATTGGAGGCCCAATATTTCAACAAAGACATCTAAGGATGAGGATGACAGGGCAGAGGTGGGTGGGTGGAAGAAAGTGCTGAAGGAAAATCTCATGTATTTTGTACCAAAGCTTGGCTTGACAAGGTAAAGCATGGCATTCACTAACAGGGCCAGCCTTCTGGTTTTTATGAAGCAAGACCTCTATCCTTGCAGATATAAAGCAACTTTAATCAATTATAGTCTGGGTGTGTCAAGGATATTTACCAGTCTGCAGAGGTCCAATGAACAGCAAACCTCCAGTTGCTTTGCTGGGGTACAAGGACACCCTCCTTGTAACCTGCCCCTCCCATGGTCTGATCCTACTGCTTGAGATCCATAATGTTCAATAAAATTTCTGTAACAAACTGGAGAGTATTTATCTTCACAAAATCATAACATAAAAAGCCAAGGACAATGAACAAAGTCCTTTCATGAGGCAGCACAATTGCTCTCAACAAAGCTGCTGTTTTATTGAATTACAGCAGCATGCAAATTGGTGAGTGAGATAGAAAGAAACAGGCAGATGGAGAGAAAGGGAGCTGCCAAAGGCAAGAAGAGTCCTGGCATCAGGCCACACAGGTGCCAAAGCCAGCAGACTGTCCTGACATAGGCCCTTTCTGTGCTCCGTCTTATTCGGGATGATATCCTGGAATAAGATCTTGTTGTCTGCATGACAACGCAGGCTACAGCAGGCCCCGCCTGGGCCAAGAAGCAGGTGAGCAAGGCAACCATTCTGTGCTATAATGAGTGTACAGTGCTATAATGAATGACTTCCCTTGCTGGAAGTATTCAAGTGGAAGTTGAACAGCTATCCATTAGTTCCCTGTGTGAATGAAGCGATTCCACTTGATGCCCCTTTCTAACTGTATGATTCTATGGCTGCGATGAGACATGGCAAAAAACCATCTTATAGGCAACTTAGAGAAGCTTGGAGAAGGATTGTTCACCTGCTGATCTATCTCTCCCCTTACTCCTGAACATTTTGTGGCAGAAAAGGCAGATTAGAGAAGGGTTGGGAAGATGAGGGCCACATGCTATCTCTCTGAGGTCTAAGGTGCACGCAGCCTATGTTTCCTTTTAATCGTAACTAAATGAAGCACAACTTTCAGAAGCAAAATTTTGTATTTCACACTTCCTTTGGGATGCTGCTTTCAAATATCACCTCAGGCATTTCCACTATTCCTTAAGAACTTGTTTTGTCATTAATGCCTGCCTTGGAAACAGAGAAAAGATCAAAATAATGTGAAGAGAAGTAAAACGTAAGACATGACTTGTGTCAAATAAAAAGTATTTCTCGTCCAGCAGACGGATCTCACAGACAGGACTGAGGTACAAGAATCCCAAATGTGTGATTTCGCACTGGCCAGTATGCAAGATCAGCAAGTATACTAGGTCTAAGGGAGACTCCAGCCAAATACTCCCCCCCCTCCGATGTGGGGGTTTTCGAATCTGAGCACGGATTTTTTATACAACATCCATGCCCAGAACAAATCCCCCCACCCCTCGTTTAGATCTTCCTGAACTACACCTCTCAGCATTCCACCCCATCCCTAGGTGACAGATAGGTGTTTTGGAATGTTGGGAACTGTAGTTCAGGGACATTTGGAGGGCAGCAAATCTTGAGGCCCCAGGTTAAATCCTGGGTTCTTTTTTACCTTAGCTTTCATTTTCACTGCCTTCAAAGGTCCAGTGTTAGCTGTAACTTTGTACACATTCATAAAAGCATGCAAAATAATATCCAAGGTTGATTCTTGGTGGCCTTTCTCCCATGTCTTCAATTTTATAGCAGTCACTGCATGGTCATTTGAACAATAGTTTGCTGAAGAATTTTCAAGGAGCGCATCACATAAAGGAGTAATTAAAGCAGTCTGTTTCTACAGCACGTTCTGTCTGTTTTTTCTTTTCATTATTAGATGTGATGACACATTTGCCTGTGTGGCTTCCTGCAGATGGCACAGAAATTTTGAGATCAACTGGTAAGAGTAAACCAACTGTCAGCTCCGATCACAGCTTTGCATTTTGTTTCCCCTGTGCCATGGGTTGTTCTTTAATGAAGAGCCTGTACTTTTTAAAGAGACACTGCAGCAGGACAGCAACTGTGCCTGAGAAATTAAAGTACCCCCCTTTTTTTTACTTGAAAAGAATGAATTGGTATAGATCAGACTAGTAGCAAACCTGTTTCTATGGCAACATTCTCAGATCAAAGGCCAAGTACAGGTTTTAGACCAAAAGTGGATAACCTTCTGCTCAGAGTCCTAATGTCATCTGCACAGCTATTTTTTTTTACCTTCCCCCCTAAAGATCTCATTAATTTGGACAGAGGCAACAAAGGAAAGACAGGATTCAGGTAGACATGGGACCTGGGCAAATGAAAATGTTTAAACCTTTCCAATTCTGTTCAGCACTTTTATGGAGACACAAAAGATTGTCTTCTAATTCATCAGATCTGATAAACTAATAATGAGGAAAGGATATGAATCCCTTCCTTCAGCAGATCTACATTTGTACTGAATATATATTGGCTTACATATGAGAGTCGAGAGGTTATATCACTTTTTTCATATAGATGGACAGTTTAGTTAATGTCTGTTCTTTCCCAGCAAAGGATAAAATCTACTATCAGAGAGGACAGCAACAGCCTGAATAGATTTAAGAGAGGATTACACAAATTGTTGTATAACAGGTATATAATGGCTACTAGAATGGATGCCTAGATATATCTTCAGGTAAGAGAGACAGATGGGATGCCTATAAAGGCCATTTACTGGGATATGAGAGCAGGTCTTCTACTTGAGAATGCCCGGAAGCAGTTGGTGGGCCACTTTATAAAACAGGATGCTGGACTAGATGGGTTGTAGTCTGATCCAGCAAGACTCTTGTGTTCTTATGTTCTAAAATCTAGGCTATCCCAGATCTTTTTTCAAGAAATAGAGAGAAGCAACTCCAGCATGTTAGAACTAGAGTTTGCTGTGAGTTATGCCAAACACTATGGAGAGGGTAAAGAAATAAAATGGCTTCATCCATGCTCCATCTTCCCTAGGTGCAGGTCACTAAAAACAACAACACCTCTTTTTGCCTTAGCTCTGACTTCTTCCTCCTTTTCTGAACTGTTCTCTAAGCTCTAACATTGGTGTTTCTCAGCACTTACACAGGACAAATGCACATATTTGGTGATCTGGACCCTATTCAATATGTTGTCAGCAGGGTCCTTGATGCTTTTATGAGTGCTACAGATGAAAAGCCAGTATCCCAATACAGTAATACAAAACAATCCTATTATAATTCTTTCTTGTCCCATCTGGGGAGAAGCCCCTCAACCTCTTCCTCAGGAAAAATGTCCTTCAATTTTTAAGAAGGGGCTAATTTTTTCCCCACACCAAAATAGACTTCTCACTTTAAGCTGAAATATCCATCTAATATATTTTACCCCTGAATGTTTTATTATTCGCAAATTGTAGTGGGGACTAAAGGTCGTTGATATTTTGATTTGGTAATTTTGAGTGTTTACAAGTTATTACAAGAATAAGCCATAAAGATTATATAAGCATATCTGGAATTTGGTTGAATCCTCTATCACTGTAAGCTGGAATATAAAGTAATGCAGGACACATTTTGGTGGTGCACTAGGAAGCACTGCCAGAAACAGCAGGAGATGTTGGTGCAACCCTGAAATTTGTCCTCCCAGAAACTGTGAATGACAGGAACAAAAGTTTCTGGCCTTCAGATTCTGAGCTCAAGTCTTTGAATCCCCCAGCTAAGGCTGGTGCGTCATGTGGTACCTGATGTGTGGAGAGGGCCCTTTGTCTGTACTAGGGCTAGTCTGGCTCAGTGTGGAACTGACTACCTAATATGGGCTAGCACAGTGCTGAATGGCCCATGCCATGCAGAAATAGCATATGATTTTAAACTGCAGATAGGTGGAGGCAAGCAGCATAGTGCTTGTACAAGCAGAAAGCCTACCTTTCTCATATTTGGTTTCCGAGCAAGGCAGTCTCCATCACTACATGCATTTAGCTATTTCTTATTCTTGGTCTAATTGCAAGCTCCATTTTCTTTTTCTCATTGCCTCTCTAATATGCTTCTGTACTTTCATTCTTTCCCTCCCACTTTCTATATCTCTTACACATATTTATATAGAGAGCACCTCAGGGAAAAATAACATGGTGGGTGACTGAGGTCTCAGTGGAATTGGATTTTGAAACATGCATAGCAACTTCATAAAAAAAGAATAAGATGTTCTCAAGTATAAGTGGGTGCAAGAAGAGGCAAGAGACGTGAAACGTGTCACAAAAGTCATAGAGCCTCTCTTCCTGGGATGCACCTAGTAATATGTCTGTACTCATGTCAATGATTTCTCTTACTTGGATGTTCCAGTCCTTTTTTCCTGTTATTCTGGACAATTAACTAGGGGTGCATCCCCATTATAAGCTTAATCCAGTTTCCTTAAACTGAAATAATGTAACCGGATGCAAACATGAATTTGCCTGCTCCCATTACTTTCAGCTTAATTGTGTTCGATCCGGATTCTGAGGATCGTAGGTGGGGTACATGACTCAAGGGGGGACTCAAGTGGCTACTTTTGAAAAGCTGCTTTTTGGGGCTGCCCTGCCCTCTTCCTCCTGGCTTGAATGCGCCACCCATAAGGGACCCCTTCTGGGAGCCTAGCTGGGTGGCTGGGTGGCTGCTGCTTGCCTGGAGGAAAAACAGCAGTGGCAGCCAGCAATTCTTTCCCCTCCTCTCCCCATTTCCCAGGGCACACAGCAGCAGCAGCAGCAGCAGTAACTCAAGCCCCCTTCACAGCCACAGCCTTTAAAACAGAACCTCCAGCTGCTTTACTTTCTTTTCCCTTTCTAAAGGTCAGAACTTTCAGAATTGCACAAATTTGCAACATTGTTATAAGGTGTGAAGTGGTTAGATCACTACAGTGTAGCTTTAAGGAGTGGATTTTTATAGTGGCTGTTTTGAGGGGTGGATTTTTTCAGTGAAATCACTATCTTTGGAAGCAAGCTATTGGGGGAGGGAAACCCTAAACACGGTTTCTCATCCCTTAACACTGTACAGTCCCCACAGTAAAAAATGTAAAACGTTTCAAGCGCACGAACCGCAGTGAGACCTGTTGAAATGAGGATTAACATTTATAACGCTTTGGGGTGATTTAACACGTGGAAAGCGTGTTAAGCCAAACTGATGTGGGGTCTGCCAGAATTGAAAACAGTTTGAAATCGAAATAAGGTTGTAATGGGAATGTGGCTTAGCAGTCTTCCTAAGTGACAAAAGAATACTGGGTTTTGCTAATCTCGGTCCCTTCAGGATGATCTGTACTGGCTAGGCCTGACGGGGAAAGTAGTCCAAAACCCCCGAAAAGCTGTGTGTTGGCAGAGGGTATACAAAAGTTGTAAAAAGATATAAATTGGAATTCTCCCTAGGCTCTGAAATAAGATAAACCAATTCCTTCTACTATTGAAATAATCCAGAAACCTACCTTTTTATTTACAGGGAACAACAAAAGCAGATGACTTAAAAGTGATTTATGTTTTGACATAACTCTCTCCTACTTCCTCATCTATACAAATGAACCACAGATAAAAATATGAATTTAACAAATGTGTTTGATATTTGAAGAGTAGCTTCCCTCTCCTCCAATCTGTAGTTTGTTTGCCAGTTATTCACTTTAGACTACTGTAGTTTGTAAACGGTTACCTTGTGCTAGGAATTAAGGCCTTGAGCATGCTTACAAACACAAAGCCAAACTGAAGAAAATAGATTATGCATACATATAATGCCAACACTGTTTTCAAACATGATGATGATGATGATGATTTATTCAATTTTTATACCACTCTACATCAGTATCCCTGGGCATTTAGGAGGAAGAAAAAGAACAAAAACAGTATATCAATATTTTTTTAAAAAAGTGATAGAATAACAAAAAACACATACACACATACACCATAAACTGGAAGACAAAAAAAGTCCTCTGGCTGTTGAAGTGACTGGTTTGATAGATTCCAACTCATACCTGAACCATTATCATCTGTTTAAAGAGGCTGGTTCAAACTCAGACCAAACTGGGATTCCCATTTGCAGCAGTCTAACCCCCTGGTTCAATTCAAACCAATTCGTGTTTGGCTTTCAAAAGCTATTTTAATGTTGTTTTAAAAATGGTTTGAATCTATTTGAGGTTCATATTGAACGGTGTTGAGCCTATTCAAACCACATTGAGCTTGAATTGAACCATAGTTTTTAGGTCTCTACCCATCTCTAACAGGAATTCTTTCATTTGAAGATACAAACAGCACTCTCTCCTTTTCAGTCCTTGGCCCAAACAAGATCTCCATCTCTTGCCCTGAGTGAGTAGGATCCTTTTCTAGCCATTGCATCACAGCTACACTAGGCTAATTTATGTTGAAATACAGCTTAGAGGAAGAAATGGATTCGTCACAAATAGTCCAACCTCCCCATCCTAGAACAATATGTTGCTGGTGCTTTGGCATCTCCAGTTCCAGAACAGGAGGATGGTTGAGGCACTCACCTTCCAAACAGTTTTCCATGCTGTCACCTCCCGACGAATGTTGCATTCTCTGGCAGGCACAACTGGAGATGCAAGACTCAAAATGATGCATTCTCTGGCAGGCATCTTCCATGGTAATTGGAAGGAAGAAAACTCACAACTGACTTTCAGGAATGGGAGGAATTACCAGCCACACTCACCCAGGTGGCCACCACTGATTCAAAGGACAATAGTGGTGGGATGAAACTGGTTGGAAACTTTGTTTCAATCTCAGTAAACTTGATTTCAGTTCCATAAAGGTCATAGCAGGTCACAGTTGACCAAAATTCAAGTTTGGCAAGATCAAAATGAAGCTTTCTACCAGAGTATCACTCTGCTTCATTACTTGCCTACAGGTGTTCTGCTAACCACCACTGGCAAATAGAGCATTCCAAGTTGCCTTGTAAGAAGCCAGATTATTGATCCATCTAACATGGTATTTTTGCCTGTGGCTAGTAGCTGCTCTCCAGTACTTCAGGAAGGGGTCTCTGACTTGCAGATGCTAGGAAATGAGTCTTGGGATCATTTGTATGCATAGCAGATGCTTAACTACTGAGCATTTGAGATAAGAAAATAGCACTCAAGCACAGTGGCATGCCATATATGGTTGCCAAAATAATGTTTTTTGGGGGTTAATAATGCCAGATTCTAATGAGGAAAAAGATACAGTGAACACATGCTTCAGTCCAGAAAGCAAAGCAGAAGACCAGATAAAACTACTGAAAAATGATATTAAAATTAAATATCCACCTCATTATCTCATACAGTGTTCTTGTTTCTTTAATATGTTGAAATAAACTGCTTGCTCCAAGATCAAATATGCTTCCTTGGGGTCTTGTTAAATTGCTGAATGTAAATTGCAATTGGAACTGACTATTAAAGATCTTGGTAGAGTAGGTTAAACATCTGCTCAATTTATTACAATTTTATTTGTACGTTAACTGTAACTGGTGCAATTAAGCCAATCAGAGCAAGCGAATCAAATCTAATTTGCTCTCTAATGGACTAAAAAGGAATGAATAAACACAGTCCTACTAGATCCAAATGATTAAATATGTCTCTGAGGGTATTCCCCTCACCCTTCATCTCAGTCAACAGAAATCATAGTGCTCCAGCTATAATTAACCACTTAGGAGTGAGGTAAACTAGTCTGAGCAAAAATTCATTTTTCATATGTTTTTACAAACCTGCTAAGCAAAAGATAGGGAATTGACTGAATTGGATTCTTGTCAGAAATTGGATAGCTCCATGCTTGCAATATCATTTGCTTGCTATCCAAATTTGTTCTGTGAGTAGGAGAAAATAAGGAATATGTATATATAGATCCCAACCCTCAATGTAGTTTTAAGCGGAAGAACTGAGTTCAACAGGGCTATCATGTGAAGAGGCTTGAATAAAGTTGTGCTATAAATCTTGTAGTAACATAACTGTCATCAGGAATGGTTGTTCAGATGTTGCTGAGTTGCACTTGGTCTTGGCTCAGAAGGGAGGACAACTTATGGTGTTGAACCACGCTTTGATTCAGTGGGCATCAAAACAAGATTTGGCACCATTAAAGGCAAGGCATCAATTGTCACTTACTCTGCCCTACTTCCCAGGCTGACTGTAGGTAAACTACATGCCCTAGCAACTTGATGGCTAGATTACTGTAATCGTCTACAGGGAGCTACACTTGAAGAGTTGTCTGATCTACAGCTGGAAAAGCACACAGCTTCTAGAATTCTGAGTGATACATACAATCACTTGTTTTAAAGTTGTAACCCACCCAGAGACCTTCGGGTATGGGGCGGGATATAAATGTAAATAATAAATAAATAAATAAATAAATCACAGTTTTAAAAGCACACCTCATGGGAATTTTACATGTTAAGCCAATTTGGGGTGTTCATGTGAACATACAATCTCCATGTCTGTACTCAGAAGGCCTCCTCATCCTCCATGTGCAGGTGCATACAGCTGCACAAAAACATGTTGTGTATTGCTGCATCAGTGACCTAGATCGGTATGTGAGAAGCAACTTCGGAGCTGCTTCTTGCACACTGAACATTCTGCCAATTGAAGGAGGACTGAAGTTTCTCCACACGCCTTCAGAACCCTTTGGAAAGAGGTGCTATGGAGGGCTTTGATGCCCCTCCAAAGCATCTTGAACACTGTGTGAAGACACTCTGGGATTTGGTTTAGGGATATGTAAGTAAGGCCTTCTATCAATGCCTAAATGATTCCCCTCCATCCTCCCATCCCAAATCCTGCCTATCATCTACAAAGGGTATGTGCAAATCCCTCATCTCTAGGGATGTGCACAAATATTCAAAATATTTGTTATTCGGATGAATTCGGACATTCATATACAAATTGGACATTTGAATTTCCAAATTTAAATGAATACAAATATTTTAGAACATAAGAACATAAGAGAGGCCCTGCTGGATCAGGCCACAGCCCATTTAGTCCAAATGCTCATGGGCATCTCAAACAGAGACAAGGACAAACCTTCTCCTGCTCTCGAATCCCAGCAAATGGCATTAGAAGTGTCCTGCTTCTGCCCCCCCCCCCAGCCTGAAAAATGTACCCAGGAATTCATTCTAGTAGCCATTGATACATCCATAAATTTTGAGTTATTCATACAAATAATTCAGACATTTGTATCTGTATAGGTACATACGCATCTCGTACGTACCTGTGCGCATCTGTACGGGATGAAAATGGGATGAAAACAGGATGTGTACGGGATGCGTATGTACCCACAGAGATACGAATGTCTGAATTATTCTTACAAATACATATGAATGCATATGTATACATTTGAATGTCCAGACACTCATTTTTCCTTATTTGTACAAATTTGGATTTTCGAATATCTGATTCATTACAAATCAAATGTCAAAAATTGCATTTGTGCACACCCCTACTCAGCTCTGAAAGATGCTGGTTTAACACAGACATGGTACATCCTTGGTTCATTGAGAAGACAGTCCATGTTTTGGGTATTCTTTTAAACTCTTCTAAAACAGCATTTACTCATATAGTATTCTAATTCTTAATGAAGTTTAATGAAGTTGGACTGCTTCCAGCAATCCTTTTTGAACCCAGTTCTTATATATGCTATTGACCACTGCTTTGTTGGGGGGAAATAAAAAAGCAACAGTAATTCCAACAGGATTACACATTGTGTCAATGCTACTAAAAAAAAATAAATGTCAATGCAAAACTGAAGCATTTGTTGGAAATGAATCATGCTGCAGAAAGCAAAATCTGTAGGCATATATTCTATGTTCAGGGCCAGAGCAGAAATTTAATTTCAACATTTGCCTACATTTTTTCTTCACCTTTTCCATTCTGAGGCATGTAGTTGGGAACTAAGCAATGTGCTTGAACAACTTGCCAAGACAAAATCAAGATGTTTATTTTCAAAGTAGCAAACCAACTTGAAGTCACAATGAATAATTAAGTTAAGGGGGGGGGAATTCATTTATTTTTCAAAATACATATTGGCCATGATCCCATTTCGGTTATTTGAAACGGAATTAACAAAAATGGATATGAATGTGCATTATGTTTTGTTAATTCCGCTTTCAAAAGTGGAGCATGGTGGTGGTACGGCAGCAGCACTGATGGCCAAAAGGGAGAGAGGGCAGGGCTTGCTTGCTTGCTTGCTCACTTGCTCACCTGCCTGCCCACCCGCTCCCTGGCATTCCTCCTTCCCATGCCTTGGGAGCGCCATGGCTGCTCGGCAGGAAGCCGAGCAAGCAAGGCAGTGGCAGTGGTGTGCTGCAGCCCCAAACAACATTGGTGGCCAAAATGGCAGATGAGTGGTGGATGGTGGGTGGTGGTGGCAGCCAAAATAGTAGGCTGCAGAGGCAGAGGCCCAAATAGTGGGCAGCCAGGTGGGTGGGCAAGCAGCTGGGTGAGCAAGGCAGCAGTGGTGCAGTGAGGCAGCGGTGGTGGCGGCAAAGTGGGCAGATGGCAGAGGTGGTGATGGCTGAAAGGGATACTGTGAGTGTACCATTCCCAAAGGGAAAATAAAGTGTGTTAAAAAGAAAAATGGGAGCAAGAGTCCTTTAAACAAATGGTTTTTGATGTTTTTTTTTATTTACTCCTCTGAAAGTGCGAGAAGCCAATTTTCAATGCAGACAAACAATTTTCAAAACATTTTCAACATGCAGTAAAGCCCCAGT
The DNA here is from genome assembly GCA_023333525.1 of Aspidoscelis tigris stejnegeri. Classification (NCBI taxonomy): domain Eukaryota; kingdom Metazoa; phylum Chordata; class Lepidosauria; order Squamata; family Teiidae; genus Aspidoscelis; species Aspidoscelis tigris. Next base: position 48,495,779 of record JALMGA010000008.1, read on the forward strand.
GGGAACACGGCCAGTTTGTGAATAGAGAAGTTGTGATGTAATAAGATTTAAGACATGTGATAAACATACATAGCCACTAAGTGACAGGGCAGATAGGGGTGCTTTATAAAATTTTGCTACTTCTTCTTTCATACATTTCTTCTTGTATGATGACTTAAGTTTAATTTTTAAAATATTGTGAATAGAGTTGTTTATTATCCCCTTTATTTTTAATGTCTTCAAGGAAACTACATATGGTATTGGATATTGATCTTTGTAGGGCTTTTCTTCTGTGAAATATCCTAAAATTGTATTACATAATGACATTTTTCAGACTGCATACAAAAAAGAAATCTACTCTTTCATTTGGCTGGGATACAACATTATTCCACCTGTAGGAAAATTAAAAACATATATTAATTTTGTAGCTTAAGCCATGGTCACACTGTCACTTGAAACCTTTCTTCAGTCCACCTTCAGGCCTGACTGCTCACACCTTTTCATTTCTATCTGTTTTATTTGTGGACTTTTCACCTTCCATTTGGACTTTCCTGAGTGGAAAGTCCACAAATAAGACAGAAATGAAAAGGTGTGAGCAGTCAGACCTGGAGGTAGACTGAAGAATATATAAAGTGAAGGCGTAACCATGACCTTAAACAATAAGAAAAGGTTTTAAAATGTTTAAATGCTGAACACTTGCTTTCCCCCCTTGTTCAGGAACACTTCAGTTTTAGTGTGCTCAAATTAATCATAAATAAATCTCTCAGTGATGTCAGGACAGGATATAGTGTGAGATGAACAGGTTACTGAAAGTTAAACAGCTTATTTATTTATGTTTATACCATCCTACACCACAGTCCCAGGGTAGTAAACGAGATAATGAGTAAAATAGTTATCAACATCTACTAACATCTACTAACATTGTGCATAGGAGGAAAAGGGCAAAATTAATGTATATTCTATATATGAAGTAAAACAAATGCCTTGAAAGCAGAGTGTTACAGATTCGAGCTTCCCCAGGAGAAAGTACAGTAATGGCAAAGCATGTTTGTAATTCCCATAAAAATTGTATGGATTAGAGATATGCAAAGTTTATGTTTGAAAATCCAGTAAATAATTCACATTTGAAGCTGTTCATATTGAAACAATCCCTGTTTTTATGTGTTTTAGGGAAGGAGGTAACGTGTCACTGTAAAGGAAGAGGCAACTAAAAGACTACAGACCTTCACCTCCTGGGGATGACTTCCTTATCTGGGTCCTTTTCATACTTGGTCTGCTGGTCCCTGTGGGGGGAGCTCTAAGACAGAGCATCTGTACATGAAGGAGCCGTTTCCTAATCGGAAATGACTCCTTCTATCCAGAAGCTCATCCCACAGTGAAGGTTGATCCTGCACCACACATGAACCTACCTTTACCTGCACCAGAGCCAGGAAGACTCTGGACAGGCCCATCTGCATCTCTTCCGGGGCTGAAGAGGAATGCATCCAGATGCATGGGGGAAGGTATTGCATGTATTAAGCATTCACAAGTGCATTTGGATGTGTAGCAAAGTGTGAACTCCCCCCACTGGGGAACATCACTTTTCTTTGAGGTGATGTATTGATTTGCCTCCTTCCTACACCTGGGGTTTCATAGCAGACATGCTTGTTGTTGGATGGCCAAGGAACCTAACAAGGAAGAGAAGGAAGGAGTGTTTTATGAAAGGACAAGGTTTCTGCTCCTGTGTTCAAGGGTGGGGGAAGTAAAAAAAGCAAAGTCATTCATTCTTGGCAAGGAATGAGATTTTCTTGCCTCGCGTGCAAACATGTACGCAGCTGTTTTTCCTTCCCCTCCCTTGCAGCCCACTCAGCTCAGAATTAGTGGAGCAGAGCTGGAGATGGGAAAACAGGTACTGGAGTAGGAGAGCTGAATTTAAAGCCAGTGAAAAGATCGCTACTAGCAACATCTTACAGACTGGATGAAATTTTGAAGGTCGGCTACGCATATGTGCAGATGAGCATGCTTTCACCCCGCCCCTTCAAAAACCCACATGGGAAACAACCACAGAATCAATAAATTTATCTGAGGCAAAAAAAAGTGTTTTTTTTGTTTTTTTTTAACAAAAGCTGAATTTTTGTCCAGGTGATTATTACAAAAGGAACATTGACAATGTAAGGTGACAGTAAGACAAAGTATGAGGAAAAAGGAGAGGAAGATATTGTTAAGCATTTAAGGTAAGGCATTTCCTTAAATAAAGGAAATAGATGCTCATTTCTGTGCGCACTTCAGATCTGAATTAAGAAGCCTCTTAATCCAGATCACAAGCCTCCCATCCACACATTAACGTGGATCAAAGAGGCTCTGCTCCTGTTAGTCTGGTTCTGCCTGCCCAAGATGGAGCCAGATCTGGATTAAGAGGCCCTTAATTTTGATCTGTTGTGGGCCTACTTAGTCAGATCTACAAGGTTAAGGGCCTTGTCCTAGATCACAGGAGGCATGCAGACATCACACTTCTATGATCTGGAACTACTGTAATCTGCTTCTCAGTGGCATACCATAGTGTGCCACTGAACCCCCCCCCCCCAGGCTCTGAGGCTAGTAACTGTGAGCTTCACAGCTAAAGGGAGGGATAGGCCAAATCAGTGCCATCAGTGCAGATGGCGCTGATCCACCCACACACATCAGTTATTCTGGATCCACTGATCTGGGGCTTCAGCCTGTAGTTAATAATGAGGCAACATCTGGGGAAGTGCATCTGCACATAGAGGAGGCTGTTACAGCCTCCAGGCACCCCCTGCCTTCCCAGGTTGCCTAATTATCAACTAGGTGTGGAAAACAAAATCATGCTCCACAACCATACCAACCTTTTCCCAAAGCTTATCTTTTGTGTGCAGGTGGTGACCATTCACTCTTCTGCTGGATAGGGAGGTCAACAGACCCGCCATGCAAGCATGCTGGCAGCTCTGCTGCCCTCCTGATGCAACTGTGACTGCCCAGAGCATCAGCATTGTCATGGCGATGGCACTGATGCTCACGCAGTTGTGGAGGGTCCTGTACTCAAGATGACAGTGCCCTGAAGAGGACCACCCCTTCAAAAACCCACATGGAGGTAAATATCGCAAACATTAACGCTTGTCGACATTAGTTCATCACACTCCTTTCTCGTCCAGCAGATGGGATGAGAAATGCAAAATTGCCCCTGGATCAAAGTGAGATAAATGCAGAAAAGGCCTGAGCCAGTAAGTAGCTTTTGGATATCGGGTGTGTCTCCACTTCCCTGGCAGCACAAGTCTGGGGCTTACAACTCTGCTGTATCAAGTGTCTTTGTAACATGAGGCAGCCTCAGTGAAGAGTTTGATGGTTCCATTTCTGTCACTAAGGCCACAGTTTTGAACTCTCCAGGGTTTCTCAGCATCCATGCCCAGGTGCAGCAGGACCACAAGTAAGTCCAGCATCTTGCACTGCAGCAAGAACATAGTTGCTTCTCATGATTTGAGCTTTTTGCCTCTTAGAATGGGCAATGCATCCCCCCCCCCAAGCACCCTGAAGCCCAATTGGCAGAAGGTGCGGTAGAAGGACACACTTCACTGCCCTTCCAATCCACTTTGAATTGCCTGAGGAAATGTGTGAAACAGAAAGTGGAGATGGAAAGCTGAATGAGTTCTTTGCATCTGTGCTCACTGTGAAAGATGTTGGACAAATTCACCTTACTGTTTGTCCCATCCCACCCAACCTCCTATTGTGGCCCTGTAGGTCAGGGCTGTTGTCCTGGTTTGATGTTTTCTCTGAGCTGAGTTTTCTATTTGCAGATGCTTTCCTACGCATTATCAGAACACATCCATCCAGTCATCAAGAAAGAAAGAAAGAAAGAAAGAAAGAAAGAAAGAAAGAAAGAAAGAAAGAAAGAAAGAAAGAAAGAAAGAAAGAAAGAAAGAAAGAAAGAAAGAAAGAAAGAAAGAAAGAAAGAAAGAAAGAAAGAAAGAAAGAAAGAAAGAAAGAAAGAAGAGTTCCAGGCTGGCTAATCCCTTTGACCTGAGCCAAGGTGACTTTTCTTAGAATTCTAACTTCTGGTACCTAAATTGAGATTTTTAAATGTTACCGAATGGACAAATCTGTGCTGCATATGGCTTATGTAAAAGGGATGTTCTTTTAGTAACACGTCGTTTATTTGCTCAGCACCCGGTGCTACATGCTCCTTAAAACAATCTGTTCCATTTCACGACTAACCCTTACTGATTGTGCTATCTACATTTAAAGGGGAGAGGGGAAGAGAGAGAAGGGGAAAGAGAAAAGGAGAGAGAGAAAGAGGGAAAGAGAGAGGAGGATGAGGGATGTAGATTAATAACCTGCCATCCATTTCAACATATTTTTACCTTGCATTAGTATCACCCTATTTTTCATTTGTTGTGTTACTCTCTCCTTCCAGCACTGAAAACATCAATGAGGGGCATAATGACAAACCTTATAGTTTGTGTATTTCACTAATACCCTCTGTGCTGCCATCAGTCATGTGACTGGTCACATGACAATCAATCATCCATGGCAGGTGCAGCAGGGAAAGTGCGATGTAACCAGCAGCTTCTTACTTCGTACTTTCCCTCTTATGCTGTCAGGATACAGAGGGGCTGCATCCACATGGGATGCCTTAATTCGGTTTAAGGAAATCGAAATAAGTGAACCGGGTTAATCCTGTTTACATGACTTGCAAGTTAACCCGGTTCAGTGGCATTCCGATTTCAGCCTTAAATTGGAATCAATCCTGGGAGTCCAGACGGCAGCCCTGACCTCCCACCCATTGCCCACCCCCTCTCTCTCATTGGTGTTCCGTCCCAGGATCCCACCCTCCCTTCCCTTTGCGTCATCCATGCTCCGCCAGGGATTCCCATTCTCTCCCCTCCCCCTTCCCACCAGCAGCAGCAGCAGCAGCAGCAGCAGCAGCATCCATCCATCCATCCATCCATCCATCCATCCATCCATCCATCCATCCATCCATCCATCCATCCATCCATCCATCCTGGCACTGCGGCGCAGGCAGCTTTGCCCTGGGGCTCCTCGGTGCCCGCCTCCGCTTTGCCCCACTCCACCGCTGCCGCTGCTGCCGCGTTCTCGGAGCCTTTCGCCCCACTGGCCGGAGCGCGCTGCCTCCTCCGCCGGCGGCTCCGGTGCCCGCCGCGCCATCCATCCATCCATCCATCCATCCATCCATCCATCCATCCATCCATCCATCAATCCTGGTGCTGCGGCGCGGGCAGCTTCGCCCTGGGGCTCATCATTGCCCGCCTCCGCCGCTGGAAAAGGAGGAGAGCCGAGAGGCGGGCGAGAGGGCGGGTGCCCACCACAGGGGAGGGCGAAGGGGGCTCCTTGCTCGCTCTTCCCCCAGGGGCCGGGAGGGAACTCGGACAGCGGTGAGAGTGGGCTGGGAAAGTTCCGCGGGGACTCCCCTTTCCTTTCCTTTTTGAAGTTCAGAACTGCACAAAACTGCAACATTGTTACTAAGCTACCTCGCTACAGTGTAGCTTGTAGTAGCTGTTTCGAGGCTGGATTCTTTGAATGAAGCAAGCTATTGGGAGAGGGAATCCTAAACATGACGTGCTTCGAATACGTCCAGCCATTGGTTACAGTGCGATTGGGGGCGGGACAGCCTGGACACGAAATCTCATCCCGGAAAACGATACTGTCCACACAGTAAAAAATGAAACACGTATCAAGGGCACATTCCAGAGTGAGACCTGTTGAAATCAGGATTTATTTCAAATCGGTATAACGTGGTTTAACACGGAAGAAGCATTTTAAGCCGAACTGCCGTCTGAACTGTGAGGACTCAAATCGTTTTGAATTCGAGATAACGATGCCGTGAAGATGGGGCTACGGAGTATCTGGATGACAGGATAAGGCTCTTCAGAGGCTCCACCCTCCCTGCACAACTTTTCCTCACCCCCTTGGTAGGATGGGATGTAGCTGCACAGGGACTTTGAAGTATTAAGGGTGCCTGGAGGGAGCTTTAGAGAAGGCTTCTAGGCGGGAATATTGACATACCAGTCTGGCCCTCCCACCACCTGAATATTCTGTGCTAGAAAAGGTGGATTAGGGAAGGCTTGGGAATATGAGGGCACACATTGACTCTCTGAGGCACCCCTTTTACTGTGTCTGAACACAACCTTAGTGTGGTTTCATATCCCCATAAATGTCCATGAATGCTCCACATCCATGGCTGGGGGTCCCTGGGCATAGGTGTCCACAGAAGTACCCTTCCCCTGCATCACTGGGTGTTTCATACAATACATATCCAATAAGCTATGAGCCTGGCAAAACAGAGATGAGGGTGCTTCTCCAGAGGCTGGAGTTTTGCCCCCTAATCATCTGACATCTCACATAGTCATTGCACCCACTGGTGGGCAGACTATGGAACTGAATATGGAAACAAGATCTCCAGGTGCCTGGAGGGGAGCAGAGGTGGCTGGAGACACAGAATCTCTGTAGCTCTGTGATTGTCTGTATGCAGCAGGTTCCATCTTCAGTCCCCCAAATCTGCCCCAAAAGAGCCATGGCAAACCACTTCTCTATCTTTGCCAAGGAAACAGCCTGGATATCTCCACATATACTCCAGAAATCAAATGCTATTGAAGGGTGTCTTTACCTTCTTAAAGTTATTTTTGAAAGGCATGAATTTAATTAGCTTAATAAGCCTTATTCCTATGCAAGTATAGGTAGGGCCACAGTGTTCTGCTTGGTTTCTTGCCCCATTAGTTGCCCATCCTTTGCTCCAGTAGCCCCAGGGAGACTAATCCTTACTGGATGAAAACAGTAGCAATTAATATTTTCTCTTTACCAATATTAATTAAACATTAGAGTGAGTTGCTTTCATTGTTTCTCAGTTATTCATAATAAATGAAGCTGCAGGATTTGGGTTCATTTTTGCATTGTCGTGGCTGCATGTATTGGATCAAGCCTATAATTCACCCTTGTCCCTGAAGAACCAACACCAGAAGATTTCAAAAGCATCCATTCACCTTAAGAGTAAGAACAGCCATTTTTAGTGGCCAACAGACCAACAAAGGCACTCATTTGTATCACCTGATGGAAGACATACAGGATGTTCCTTTTGTCTTGCTGAGAAAAGCCGTTCCATCACTCAGATCTTTAGGAGAAACAAGTGATGGATTTGTCTCCTTTCTCCCAGGCAGTTGATTCACATGGGAGTTTCTATTGATGGATTAGCCTTTTCCAGGACAGCAGCTGCTCCAGAGATAGTGTACTCTCTATACCATCTTAAAACTTTGGTTTGGTCTGGTAGGCCAGGAGAATGATCACTATGACTGACCCATGGACACACCTTGGGTAAGCCCTCTGAATGAATGGCAACTGGTGTAGGCCCAAGTTGCTGAATCAGATGAAAGCAGAGGAAAGAGCCTGGCTTAGGCTACATCCGTACAGCCTCTTTGGAGGCTGGGAATGAACCACAGATCAGATAAGTCAGCAACCCAACAAAAAAGGAAAGGGTTAACGTTCAATCCAAACACAATTTAAAATGGGGTCCTTGCTTTCTATTTCAAATGACGTCTTCTTGGACATTATCTGGAATATCCAAATAAATCAGACATGTCTGGATGCAGCTTGTGTCCTAAATATACTCGGACACTCCTCTTTTCTTCTTCTATTCCCCTTCTTCCCCACCTTAACCCTATTAAATTAACTCTGAAATACCACATGGGCTGCTTTTTTGACAGCACATAGGAATATAGAGAAATACTAGCTGCTCATCATTCTTAGGATGAAAGATGAAAATTTCCGGATATGAAACAAACATTATCATTTTTGCTCAGGTATAACAGAAGGTGCCACAGGGGTGCCACAGAGAGACATTGTGTGGCCCTCATATCCCTAACCTTGCTCTAATCTGCCTTTTCTAGCACTGAATGTTCAGGGGAGGGGCAGACTGGTGTGTGAACAATCTCACCTCAAAGCCTTTTCTAAACTACCTCTGAGGTGAATTTTGTTTGTTTGTTTTTTGTTTGACCACAACCATATTCAGGACCAAACCGGACAATGCTTAGCACAGAAATAAGGGGAAGGTAGATAGGTTTTATTGGACCATGAGTGTGTTTCGTATGATAGTGTCTCCATATCTGCAGTTCCACCCAGTGACTCAAGGAGTGCTATATGCTCAGTTGCTAGTTAGCAAGTGAAAGTAAATTTATGCCTATTGACTACTTGAACTGTGTTTAATATCATGCTGTTAATTTTGAAAGTTTTGCTTTTGATGACGCGTGACTGATGCTCAGACTGGACTACTCATGCAAGTATTCTTACGTTATTACTATTGAGTTGTGAAGGGCCTGTACAAAATCAGAAAATTAGCAATAGCGTAGGAAATAATAAGTAAAAAACAACTCTTGGGAGGTGTAAACCCTATTTACTAGCTTTGATTTCTACCTATTATATGCTTTTTGGTCCAAGCTTTGAAGTCTCCTTCCCAGACTTATAATAATGTGACCCGGTTTCAATTCTATTGGACCATTTTGGTGGCCTGTGCTTCCAATACATACATACGTACATACAAAGACAGCAGGATACATAATGTGCTTCCTCCTCTGAGCTGAACATTTAGGGCATCTTAATGCCGTAAATACTAATGTTAATTACTATTACTCATACTGGCATATGAGCTTACCTGCTTCCTTCAACCTTTGTTGTATTATTCTCAAGTCAGGAAGATAGGAAGCAATTTGCTATTCATACCAATGGATTAATTAGACAGGCAAGAGAGATATTTCTGCCTGGACTATCTTTCTTTCTGAGCCTACACATTCAAGCTTGACAGGATGCACAAAACCCTGGTTGTCAATGGTTACACAGTAGCTCTTTGATAAAAAGAGTATAAACAGAAATGTCACAACTGAATATTAGTTGAAGTCAGAAGAACCCATGCAGTGGATTGGACTCTTAAACTTGCACAGGGTGAGGAATGCACATTTCAATGGACCCCTTTATTTTAGAGATGTGCACAGTTTTTTTTGTGCGTGTTCATTTTGCATCAAAGCGAGTGCAAAGGAAATTTGCATTTGTGCAAATTGACCGACTCTAAATATAGTAGGATTCAAAGGCACTGCAAACGCTCTTCGAATCTGCTTCAAATCCCTGCCACCAATTGCACCTCTGAATTCCCTACGAATCTGTTCCAAATCTGCTTTAAATCCACTTTATCCACTTTGAATCTGCTCCAAATCCACTGCAGATTTGACTGGGCAGCCATTTTGCCGTCTCCCTAGCTTCGTGAATATAAGGAAGCTTTGAACAAATGCACAAAAGCATTCATTTCACACTCAAATGTCAATCTTCAAGTGTAGGCAATATTCAGTTCGAATGCGATTCACACGAATTGTGAAGCTGATGAATATTCTTACAAGATGTGCAAATCTTTCAGGAAGGCTCAGTGGATTAAACGTATCATACCAGTAGAACTAATTAAAGCTTTAGGTCCTTTCTGCATTTACCTTGGTTAATCCGTACTGGTGAATCTGAATTAGCTTTATCTGGAACGACCAAAGGCAGAGGTGACTGCATTGAGTGGCTAAGAGAGTGCCTAAGCTCCATTCCTCATGAGTGGATGCAAACTCCTGCTGTATGAACCGCCTACACTATGATGCAATTGGTTCACAGCACCTCTAACACCTGATGTAACTGGCCATGTCCCAGTCAATTGTATGTTACATCTGGGCAGCAGAGGGGCGAGGTGCTTCCAAAGACACTGTGGCTGTCAATGCAGCCGTTTTTGCAGAAGCACTGCAAAAGTGTCTTCACAGTCATGTTATAATGCACATGTCACGCAACACCATGTCTGTGTCCTTTCTAGATCCATTCTACATGGGGATGACCTTCCTTGATCTGGATCAGAAACTGCTAGCACAAATGTAGACCACATTTATCTCATGTACCACTAATCTGCATTACTGAGCTTTTGGCATGGTTCTGATCTGGATCTACTCTAATCCAGTGCAGACAATGTGGTCTTAGCAGCTCCTAGATACAGATTAACTAGTAAGTGCAGAAAGGCCCTTAATTTCATACAGAATCACCTTTAATAGATAAATTAGTTCATTCTTATATGACATTAAAGCTGTATGGTGAATGCTGAATGCTGATGTTCCTGGCATTCCAACTACACAATTGACACTGAGGTTTCAACAGCAATCCACTTCTTTTTACAAAGTATATAAGGTCAATTGCAAGATCCATACAAGTGCAGGAGCAATCATTTCCTGGGCCACAGCACTTGCTTCAACCCAGGACCAGGGACAAGGGCCAATTGCTTAGCTGCGTGTCCTGGCTTCTGCAAACCCGGAAGCCAGGGAACAAAAGTTCACAGGCATCAGAGTTTCCAATATAAGGCATCCACAATGACCCAGGAATTAGGCAATTGTTGGCACTACATGTTCCAATAACTTGAAGCCCCCCCCCCCCGCCCATGCATCCATAGTAGCAAATCAGTCTTGTGCAAAAGGTCTTAGGTTTAATCTCTAAAAGAAAATGTACTTGGCAAACCATTTTTGCATCCTTGCTAAAGAATATTTGTAGAAGTGTCTGTATAGTCAGTGTCCTCCAGCTATCCGGAAAAGGCTGGAGACAAAAGAGAATGGAGTAATGGAAGAAATAAATGGCTGCCTAGTTCTGAGATTCTTTTTCTAAGACATGCTGCTCAGATTTCTGGTTTGCATAGATTTTTATTTGATTAGATACCCATATGTAGGGTACCTTCTTTTAATGCATATAATGCATTTTCAGAAGTTCATAGTAGGACATTCTACCCATATCAGTGGGCTTTGAGCACCATCTAGTGGTCACCCTTTTAAACATATTGATTACAGCTACAAGGAATCATAATCAAAAGTTGATAAAAACAGGAGTTCATCAACTGATAGTTGTTTCAAAATCAAAGTAAGATTTGCACAGCCGTGACCATAAAAAGATACCCACTCTCTATCCAAATGAAGCCAATTACAGGGGTGCAGCCAACTTACCTTAAGATTGGGGGGGGGGAGTGGGCAGCAGAGGCGCCAAACAACCTTGTGGAGCAAGACAGAGTTCTGTATTTCTCAGATCATCTTCATGAACAGAATACAGCTCATACAATGTTCCAAAACCAGATCCACTGGGAGAGGACTGAGAGGCTTCGTATGTACTTAGCAGGCAGGCAGACTGGCCCAAAGTACACTCTGGAATGCTTTGTCCACAGTATGGATTGGTCTACCAGGAGGCCCCACATCCCTGATAGTCCAAATTGTTTACCCAGGATGAGACACTGAAGTGGGTTTTTGCATGAAATGGCACTGTAGCTTTCTCCAATCATGCATGCAAGCAGTTCACAGCACATTCTAGGTAGTATACTGGACCAGTAGTCTGTGTGCAGACAGTATGCATGTTGTGGTCATGTATACCATACCTGTTACCATTTCACAAGTGGCACCAGAAGTGCACTGCTTGTGGGTGCCTGGCCAAAACAGTCCCAGTTGGACATTTCAGCCTAGTTGTGCTGGGCTGCATGTAAAGTAGATGGCCTAGAGAATGCTTGAGGGGCAGCATGGTTTAGGTTGCCTGGAGCAGGCCAGTAACACACAGGGCATACCACACAGAAGAATCAGCATAGAGAAGGAAAGCATCCAAATCCCATGCCTCCCTGGCAAATCTGCCAAGAGAAGAAAGCTTATAGTGCTTTGAACAGAGTTAGTAGTATTTAGTTATTTGGATATGTAAAAACATATGCTTACATTAGGGGCCCACCTTTCACCTCTCCAATCTACCATTCTGGAAGGGCCTTATCGGTTTAAAAATGCATTCATCATTCTCCCAGTGGGTTGCTCACTATAGAAAAGGACCCGATATTTTTGGGTATTTTCTTTTATTTTATTTACAGAAAAAGAAAGTCAAGGGGGAAAGGATGAAATGGCAAGGTGATGAGGATGCCACCTTCTACCTGGTGCCAAGGAAGCATTAGCTGGCACTTGTCTGAGGGTACAATGAAGATCACACCATGCTGACAATGCTGAAATTCTGTGTATGTAAGTACCATTCACACCTGAGTAGCTTTGGGTCTGGACTCAGCCTAGACATCAGAGAGTGATTTCTTGCCCTTGTGGACAGCTCTAGTGTGGTTTGATGCAATGCAGAATCTCATTCTATGGCCTTATAAAATAATCATCCCTTGAAATAAAGATACTTTGGGTGTTAAAAGGCTCTCGGAAGAGTCAGGCTGAACAGCTGTGCTGGAAGCATGGATTCAACATATTCCTGTGGGGCTTATATTGACCCTTCCTCACGTAGCAGAGCAGCAAACAGAGATGCCCTCGAGAGCGCTGGAATGGATGATCATATGGCTTTCCCAGCTGTGAAGCTGCTGCTTTGATTTCTGTCTGGGGGAAAAAAATAACAAGAAGAGAGATGTGTAATAGAAATCATTTTGTTATCAAAAATGCAGCCAAATGAAGAGAAGCAAGAAATTCATGCAGATGTTAAAAACACCAGTGACAAATTTGTGGAATTTTGGCTGCATTCCTGAGATGGGTCCTTGTAATTAACTTCAGAGGAAAAAAGGAGAACAGATTTTTGGTGCTGTTCTTGTGTTTCTTTTTTTCTAAAGGCACGGTATCTTTATCACATCTTCAAGTGCTTGGATAAAATGTTGAAAATTATAGAAGGATATACACTGTTTCAGCTTCCTGGTACAGAATGAGATGGGGAATTAAAATGGAAGACAAAAACAAAAACCGTTGCCCACTGGATTAAACCCATTTGTACCTATGGAGTACTGAGATATCAGGAAACCTAAGCACCAGCGAGCTCCTCTGGTCCAGACCACAGCAAGGGGTGGTCTGGGACAGCACGGTGATATGGGCTCCAAAGTTTTCACAAACTCCAGAGCCGGCTTTCAAGAGTTCTCAGGGGTAGGAATGAAAACCACTCAGCAGCCCAGAAAACAGTTGTGTCGTGAACTACCCATATTCCAGATCAGGGGCCACCTGATCTGGATTATGCTTTGTCCTGTGTGGACGGGCCATACTTGCTGTGGGTGTGGCCTTCCTCATCCACACTAACATGTGGTCAGAAGAGGCACTGAAGAGGCCCACAAGGTTTCCTGTTTTGAATTACAGAGAAGCGCAAAAGCAGCCTTAGAGGTGGCCTCTTGTATAGCAGAACCTGAAAGCCTAGTTTTACCTAAAAGGACAGAGTCATTGCACCCTTTATCCAAGTGAAGGGAAGGCTGTATTTGCAGACTTTAAAAAAAAAAGCAGCTCAAAAGCAACTTAGAAGAAGCATGTTAATGGTAGCATTGCTATCCCATGAATAATCCACATTAAAGACCAGAAAATACATTTCAAAGTGCATTTTCTGGCCTTTAATGTGGATTAAGGTACTGGTGTATGAATCCTGTGCTTATACCTCTGTCCCTTTTTTGAATGACTATTTTTTAGAAAAATTGAGTGGCCCAAGACAAGCTCAAGGTTTCAAAGGTAGGACTTGTATATTTAATCTAATCAACCCCACCGCCATATTTCCCAATAGGTTCAAAGTTGCAACATTTGTGATTTAGGATGCTTCTGCATTTGCTGCCGAGAAACGGCTCAAAGAAGAGCCATTTCTTGGTGATCTGACCTCCCGAGGATCCATCCCAAGTAGAGATGGATCTGAAGGGCCCTTGCGTGTCCGCACACATGTGGGGAGGCTGGATCCAGCAGGGCGGATGGTCTGGGTGCTGTGCGGAATCCACAGCACCCATTCCAAAAGTCTGCCAGATTCCCGTGCTGCTGCCGCCATCCCCAGAGCCGCATCCCCAGAAACACTGCGTGTTTTAAATCTGTCTTAGGGGGTGGTTAAGCCAGTTTTCACACCCAGTGCAGAAATAGGGAAATCAGCATGAGTATGGGATGCCAACTTTCATGGCTTCATGCAAGAGTTTATTCTTCTTTAATGCTCCTGTTTTAGAGCAACATATACATTTTACATGTTTTGTCCCTGGACTTTTGGGGCCATGGCCTGATGCTAGCAATACTGGTTTGCTCCTGACGGAAAGTTCCACTTGTCTTGGTTGACAAGTCAAAATCAGCAGAAAAAATATATTTGTGTTGATATATTTAATAAAGTTTGAAGAAGACTCTTCCTTGTCCTGGACTGTAGATTCTTTAGATCAATGCAAAAACATGTTCCTCACCTCCTTGGGGAGTCAGGTATGCAACAGGGATGGCCGTGATTTTTTTTTTTTTTTTTTTTTTACAATTTAACTCATGAAGAATTGAATCTTAGAAAATCCGTATTCATTTGAATAGATACGAACAGATACATGTCCGACACAAATGCATACGTATCTGATATGTATCCATAACATATCCATGCTCTGAAAGCTTCAAATTGGGCCAGTCTAGTGCAATCTGGATCCATTGCAGATGCGACTGGTGCCCTGCTCTCCCACCTCCGAAACATTCATATTCATAGGAATGTTAATGTATGGATGTCATAACATTTGATTTGTGTACTAATGTCCAAATTCAGAGAAATTCAGACGAATAACGAAAATTGTGAATATTTATGCATATCCCCAGGGGAAGTGAAAAATAAAAAAGGGAATCCTGAAGTGCAGGCCACTATTGTTTTCTAATTTACTGGTATCTTTGACTGTTAAAGGGTGTTTTCCACGGTCACTAAAAGTACCCATTAAGTATCCATTAATGGGTATGAAATTGCATTTTTGTACCCATTAATGGGTACTTAATGGGTACTTCTAGTGACCGTGGAAAAACACCCAAAGAGGGTTCTTCTCTAGTAACTTCCCCCAGCATGTTTTCCCCAAGATGCCATGCCTCCAGGGGACGCTGTAGCATCTGGATCTCATGGTCCAAGGAGTCAGCTGGCATGGTTGCAAGGATCTTGCAGAATCTTGTCTTAAATCTCCCAGAGTTCCTACCTACCCATGACGCACTATATTTCAGCAACTGAAATAAGAAGAGATGGTTATAAAAGCCAATCAAATCAAACAATTTTTAAGTAATCAAAATGAGCCCTTTTGTTGTGTCCAACATTTTTGAGGATGTGTCATCATTTCTTTGGGGGAATCTACAAAATATACACTTTTACACACTGAATAACCACTTTAAATGCCAAATTTAAAATCATTAAAACATTTTATATCTGAAATATTTGAAAGAACAACAACCCACACAAGTGTCCTCTGAATCATCTGTAGACTGTTAAAAATTAAACATGGTAGCAAGATGGCAAAGACTTTCCCTAGAATTCTTCTTTATAATTTGTTGCACCACTTATCCAGAGATTCACCTGTTTACCATTGTTTTCTCACCATTAAAAATGGAGGAGGAAAGCTGTTTCAAGCAAGATGGTGTGATCACAATCCCTGGTTTAGGAATCTACAAAAGCTTGTGAATATGAAATTCATGAAGTTGTGGCTGTATCGGGTCTTGGATCACAAGAATGATTAATAAACTCATAAGTTTCAAGGACTTGCTGTACCATTTCTGTGGTTACTGTCATTATTGTTACCTTATGATGACAATTATGTATTTTCCTTGTATGCTTCCCTCTAATATTTTTAGTATCTTATATTTGTGTTCTGCTTTGAGTCGTTTGAATAAAATGAGAGATGATAATGCTAGTACCAAAACAATGGCAGCAGTATTTTACTTTTAAAAGCTTCCTTGGGCCTTTTTTTTTAGGGGAATATAAACTGAATTAATAATAATGATGTGATGATCCTGAAAATTGTCCATCCCCATTTATTTTACTGCTGCTCATCTCCTTGTTTTCTGAGTGATAAGAACCCTGTGGCTACTCAGTTTTAAAAAATCTCTCTCTTTTAATTAGTTTATGAAGCAGCAACATACTCTGTGGCTACCCTGGCTTGATTTCCTTTGGAAGATACAAGCATCTTATGGCACTTTAAAGTTGGAGTAGTTGTGCCCAACTTTGGGCTTGTTTATGCTGCTAGAAAATTGGTGTAAGCTTTCTCTATTCCTTAGCAGTATTTGGGGCAAACTGCATGTGATGGTCTGCACCTTATTCCCATTGCTGATTGTTGACATTTTTCTGTCTGAAAAACAATGGAAAGAGACTGGGCATGGAGGTATGGAAATTGATTTGCACCCACAATTTGGCCTAACTGGGTTGGCTATAGGGGATGCCGGAGAGATGAGATGAAGTCCATCCAACTGTCTTAGGGGCTCCACACTGCGGCACCATCCACAACTACACGTGCGTCAGTGCTGCCGCCATGACAATGCAGATGCTCTGTGCACACAAAGTTGCATCTATGGTCATCTGAAGTGACAGCATGCTTGTGCGGCACCTCAGACAACCCTGGAGCAGTGGAAAAAGTGTGGATGCTCTGGCCCCGGACGCTTAAGGTAAGTTCTGGTAAAGGTCGGTTAATGTGGGGAGCATGATTTTGTTCGCGCCTTATCAATGATTAGTGAACTTCTGGGGAGCGCAGGCATGCTTGGAAGCTGTAGCAGCTTTCATGAAGTGCTTATGCTCTTACCCAGGAGTTCACTAATTATGCACTGGATGCTGTAGTGCAAATAGGCCGCTGTGATTTTAAAAGGGAAGGTTGTGTGAAAACTGGGAAACAGAGAAAGGACTTCCTGGGAAGGGCCACACAGTAGGGATGTGCACAAATGAGAAATTCACATTCATTTTGCAATCAAAATGAATGTCTGAAAATGTTTAGACTTTCGCATCTGTGGCCAAAGATTTTCACAGCTTTTTTTCCATCAAAAAATTCAAACAAATTTTCATATTTGCAAGCTGGGAACTTGGTTCAATTTGTTTGAATGTCCAAACGTTTGAATGTCCATACTTTAGATTTGATGCAAAAATTTGCAAATTAATTTGCATACATTTCTACCCCACACATACACACACACACTGGGACTTGCAGTGCTGCAGTTCACATCCAGCAAGATTTATCAGGCTATGCCAAGTTCCAAGAGAATATAAACGGTTACCTCTGAATGGGGATCCTTCAGACAGTGTCAGTGGCAAGTGGGGGACTACATGTTTACTCTTTTGTTTGAGAAATGCAGTGCCTAATACTCTTAATAGTGTATCAACTCCTTTTTTGCTGTCATAAATGTGTGCATCTTTATACCTAAGTGCTTTATTAAAAGGATTGTGAAAGCCATTCTTAATCACAGGTTACTGCTTACATTCCACCCATATGTTTCAGCAGAATATGTATTTATAAAAGTCCTTGGCAACTCTGCTTCTTTTATTGCCAGAGAAAGTGCTTGCCTTCTAAACACCCTCCGTTTATAAACTAGGCAACATCTGTCTGAGAATTGCATTACATCTTGTAGTCCCTGTTCTTCTGAAGTCAAGCAGGGGTTACTTAGATGAATTTCTCCAGCATTTGAAAGCTGCAGAAGTGGGCAATTCATACTGAATTAATTTTAAAAAGTAATTTTGAAATGTTTCCTGACATATGGGGACACTGGGCAAGTTCACACTTTGATTCCCATCACATGCAGATACCCAATGCCTTTTTGCACAATGCCTGGTAGTCAACAATTAGTGAACATCTGGGGAAGAGCATTCACACTTGGGTGAAAGCCCTGTTACAGCCTCCAAGTGCCCTCTGTCTTCCCAGAAGTTCACTAATTGTTGATTAGCTTAACCATTCTTAACCCTGGAGAGTCCAGGCAGTGGCCGTTCACACCTCTTCCAGTGCTCCAGGGTCTTCTGAGGTGCCGCGCAAGTGCCCTGACATCTTGGACAACTATAGATGTGGTGCCTGCATGGGCGCAGAGCATCATTGTCATCATGGCAATATCGCTGATGCGCACACAGTTGTGGAAGGCGCCCCATATGAGGGGAGGGGATGGCTAAAGTTGAATAGTGCACCAAGTGCAAGCGATAGTCAATGTTGGTTTATTGTGCTCCTTTCCCATCCAGCACATGGGAAGGGAAGTGTGAAATTGCCCCCAAAGCATTTGCAAGTTAGCCAGCACTTATTGCGAATGCCCACCCTTATAGTGGCCATTGAGGAGTCCCGGCAATGATGACCAGCAATGCAGCACAGAATTGTATCTGCACTGCCAGTCACATGCTCCAATGCAGAAGGAACATCCAGGGCTTAACTAACTCTGCTGCTAGTATAGACGTGGAGCATGTTTAACTGCTCCATGCCTGTACAGCATAGGGGATGCTCTGACACACACAGAGCAATTTCGGGTAAAGAAACAGCTATGTGAAGTGCTTTGCTTTGCTTACTATTCATTTGAGTACGAAAAGGCACACTTTTCCCCATATCTTATCTGTGTTCTACTCTTGTTATACTTAAGCTTTGAGTTCAGTCTGCACTATGGCCTTGGGCAGAGGTCTTGAACAAGTGAAACTCCTCCCTCTTTGAAGAATCCACCAGTCTTTCTTAATACAAATGAATGACAGTATTTATTGTAACAGCAAAACAAATATAACAACTTTCTTAGCAAATAAGAGCTTACAGTTTCTTTGCAGCTTATTGGATCTTCAGGCCTTAGTTCTTTAGGCCTCAGTTAGTTTCCTTTGTGGCCTATAAAGGAGTTCCTGCCTTCCTTTAGTGACACTCTTTGTTCTCAACCTGTGGGTCGGAACCTCTTTTGGCGTTGATCTACTCTTTCACAGGGGTCGTTATGAAGTAGCAACGAAAATAATCTTACGGCTGGGGGTTAAGGTTAGGGTTAGATTGGGGGTCACCACAACATGAGGAACTGCATTAAACGGTCGTGGCATTGGGAAAGTTGAGAACCACTGCTCTAAATGCTCCTTATCTACAAGCTCACCTCTTAAAGAGACAAGCTAACATTCCCTACTAAAACTTCCAATAAACAAGGCTTACAACATAAACTTCAATTGCCACAAACCAACTTGTTACAGAGGCATAACAATCAGGGAACCTGCCATTCCTTGCAGCAAGCAAGGGAAGAAAAGCTGGAGATGAAAGCCCTGTTCATGCACGCCACAGAAGCTTCCTCTGTCACTACTTCCCCTTTCACTGTTTCCTTACTGCATGGCCCAACATGATGCATCTGAAACTGCCCGATCTTGAGGACAGGGGGAAGTTTAAAAGGTAAAGAATTATTTGTCCCAGTTACCTTGGAAGGCATGAGGACACTGTGATCACACATAGATCTTTCACTTAGGTATGCCTCTGCACATGCAAAAAATCTGTGGTGTGCAAGGAAATAATTATAACCATTTCTCAGAGGTGAAAATAATAATTGTTCATGTTATATTATGAACTGAAACAAATTTGTAATTAAAATATCTTAACATCAAAACAAGGGTGCAGAATCCAGTGGTCCTGCAGATGTTGTCAAACTATACTTCACATTGCCTCTGAACATTGACCATGATGGTTGGAGCTGATGGGAGACAGTTTATAATAACATCCGGAAGGCCACAAGGTCCTCATTCATTGGCTTTATCCATACATAGGAAAGAAAGAAATGCAGAGGTGTCAGGCCCCACATCTGTCCCATCATTCTTTCACAAGGGCAGGCTAAAGAGCCCTGAGAGTGTCTTCATGATACCCCTTTTCCGATGGTTCAGGGAGGTTGGTTAAAACTTAACCAAAGCAATTCAGTTGAATTGGATCAAATGACCAGTTCAATTCAAACCAGAAGTTAATTTACATCTTGCCTTTTAAAAGGTTTTTTAGAATGTGTTTTGATGTATATAACCTGCAGAGGGTTCAAATTGAACATGTTTGGCCTGGTTTGAATTTGAACCTAACCACACGTGATTCGGTTCAAACCAAAAAACACCATTTTGGAGTTCGTGTATATCTCTGCATGCACTTGCAGCCTTTGTCAAGCAGTCTAGGATATAAGAGACTCAGCTGAGAACTTCCTAGCATCTCTAGTTCCTGGAATTTCATGGCATTTAGTACATGAGGCTGTGGATGCATTTGGAATTTTGGCAGGGTGCCATTTCGTGAGTAATCTAGCTACACATGGCAGAAAATAGGTAGGAAAGAAAAGAGGAAGGAGATATTTCTGAGAACTCTGTGCATATCAACCAGCAGCAAGCAGAGCAGAAACAAAGAGAGCAAGAAAGAAGGATTCCCTCGCTCCTTTTGTTCCTAGTGGTCGTGAAGCAATCCCTACTTCTGACAGTTGTTCCAACTGCATCTACACCTGGTTCTTCTTCTAATGGCCAGCTAGTGAGCACTGTGTCTTTTATTCATAAACCCAGCATATAAAATTGTTCCCCAGCCTAAGCGTAAGACTAGGATAATCTGATCTCACCCATGCATAGAAAAACAAGCAGCATGAAACGCTTTAACTCATACAGTGTTTACACCACTGATTCAGCAAGTTGCTGTTCCCTTTCTGCATTTTTTTCGGCATGAATGAAAGGCTGTGTGCTTTCAAAAGGCCAGTTCTAGGGAAACTCAATCCACCTTCTAGGCTCAAAATAGGTGCTGGGAAGGGAGGGCGAAAGATCAACTCACCCAAATAAAAAATTGCTGCCTGTACAGCTCATCCAATAGGGATCTAATTTTCTCTGTACTATAAACAAGCAGACTGTCTCAGAGATTTTCAGCTGTCTTAATGTCAGGTCCTCTAGCCATCACAGGATGTGTTTATAAAATCTGGAAATGTTACTCTATGCCTCAGATATCGAGAGTTTGTTTTCATTTTATTATCATTTTCCTGCCTCATACTGTGCTTTTCTTTCATCGTCAATCAACTCTTCCTCTCTTCCTCTCTCTCTTTCACACACAAACACACACACACACAAGCAAAAGGTTTTATGGCCTTAAGGCATAACACATACTATACACTTTCCAGGGAGGAACCGTCACAAACTATTATGTGGAAAAGACTGTTTCCTGTCATTACTTTTTAAAGGAGAAAACACTACGCAAGGGGAACCCGATTGTATAGTAGGGAATATCCATGACACAGGGTTGAAGAGCTTGATTTTAGTTATCTGAGCTGAATTCTCTTCCGACAGGCATTGTGTTCACTAGACGGTAGCAAAATATTTGCGGAAAGAAAATTCACAGAGATCACAGAGCCCCTGTGATCGAAGAACTCTACAGGATGCACTTTATGGCACACCTCCAAAGTCCCCATATCAGTGGAATGGGCATTATTTTAGTTTTTATACAAACCCATCCTGAACTGCGGTCAGTGAGAAAACAAACTTGTTTGCATTTTTCAGTGCATCATGCATCAGGCAACATAGTGCGACAAAGCCCTGTAGTGCAGGTGTTGCATTGTGGGACTTAATGAGCAATAACCGGTTTTGAGGATTGTGCAAGTGAAGCAATATAAGTGGAACTATATAGTGGAGGGTAGGCAGCAGTAAGGAGTACTACCACACAGGGGCACAGAGGAAATCTAGGCTTATAGGGAACATCTGCTGGGTAGTGCTTGTTAGAAACAGCTTAAGTGATAGTGGTGGATAGTGCAGTTGCTTTCTACAATGAATAATGTGTGCTACACTGTATATTCATCCTTGATCTGTGCATGATTTTATGCCCCACTTGAAGCTCATACCCAGAGGAAGTGCAAGAAGTCCTTCCAAGGCAATGGGACCATCACACTCAATCCCTAGTTTTTCTGTGGAGTCCCAGGAAACATGGCATCTCCCTTGCACGGCTTTGCACTACAAACTGTACATAAGGATGTAAGAGGATCTCAAATGCTCCTCCAAGGTACAAGATCTCCAGAGCATGAGAGATCACTTATCATGTACTGAAATGGATTCTCACTGAGAGGAAACACCCTACATTCATGTGGGCCTACTATGCCTGGGCATGGAAGCAAAGGATGCCCTCTGTGCACAGATGCAGAGAATCAACAATGTGGCCTTAGTTATAGCAGTGGGACCATCAAGCTTGTAAAAGAGGAACACAACAGCAGAGGAACCCGCCCAGGTGCCTTTAGTCATCCAAGTGGAAACACAGCCACAGGTGAATGAGATCAGCCAAGGTTTTCCCAAGCATAGGTTTGTTTTGCCTCATCCTCCTAAGGATTCCATTCTGTAGCTACTGCTGGAATGCCCATGTGTATTATTAGAGGTGCTATCACAGCTTTCCAGGGATGAGTCTAGATGCAGCTCTGGAACTGGTCTGGAAGCTTGTAATGTTTTCTCACTAGGATGAAATAAACATCACAAGGACTCAAAATCCTTCTTCACTTCAAGTTACAACCTGAAACAAAAATGGAAAATTATCTCAGAAAAATATCTTTAAAAGCCCTTGTCAAAAAGAGTCATTATGCACAAGAATTATGAGATGGACTTTAAGACATTCCCCCCTTTTTTATTCAAACTAAGTTTTTTAAAGAATGCTGTTTAAAATTCAGACTCCCCGTGGCAGTTGAAATTGGTTCTGCTCCAGTATGAAAAGCTCCAATAATCAGGAAGCATTCTTTCATTCGTACTTTGCTCAATTGCAGTGCAGTTTAGGTCAGTTTATCAAGTGCTCCAGCTTTTCTCTGGAGTGAAACTGAGCATCTGAATATTTCAGTCAAATAAGGAAGCAAGCAGGGATATCTGTCCCATAGAGGCAGAGTGGGGCATGCCCACCATTGGCACACTCTCCTCCTTCCATATTAAAGATTCATTGTGACTCAGGAAGCCCTTTCAATAGTGTGACAGGGGCAATGGGAGTCTCCAGTTCTGCAAGCCTTACTTTGATCTTGCCACACCATGTTTGGGAGCAGCAACATGGTTTACTGAGATGGATACAAGGACTCCAACTGGAGCTTTGCCCCCTCAGCAACTAATGACCTGTGGGACTTGTTCAACAAATCAACAGTATTGATTAACAGGTAAACTGACTCCTGATTTGTTGCTGTATTTGTTTGGCTGTGATTGACATAACAAAAAGGGTGTTGAGAGGCACTGCAGTGATACAGTATGGCTGCTGAGTCCAGGCATGTTTTATACTGCACATGGAATGCACAGTCCCGATCGCGCCATCACACAAGACGATCAATCTTTAGCAGTCACGTTGCATTATATAGCAGCACTGCACAATAAACGTACACAATAAATCAAAGTTTCAGTCCAATGCAGGCAGAATGACGAGAAGCGTTGGCGAGATGCCAGCTAATCAGGAAGTGCAGCTCAAAACTTGATTGGCTGCCTCAACCAACATGACAGCGTGTGGTACCTAAACTCTCACTGCTTTGTTAGAGGAAACTATGGAGATGATGTCGAGTATGGATGACCAGTTTTCCCTGCGCAGTGAGTTTACTGCACTTCTTGTTTTAACTGTGGATTTAGCTAGCTAGTCTGAAGGCAGCTTATGTGGCAGTCATGTTCCCAAGCCTTCTCTAATCCACCTTTTCTAGCACAGAATGTTCAGGAGATGGAAGAGGGGCAGACTGGTGTATGAACAATTCCATCTTGCTTCAGAGACACTTTATTTTTCCTCTGTTTGAGCACAACCTATGAGATTTACTGGCTAATATACTCAGTCAGGGTTACTTTTATGTGATCAGTCATGATATTTCAACCTTGCATTACTCTAAACAAATCTAGTTCCCTTTCTATTGCTGTTACAGAAGGTTTGGAGCCCTTTCTTCCTTACTGGATCCATGTAGCAGCTGATATGACTAAAAGAAAGGGAATAATATTTTGGCAAAAAGCTAAATAAACACTCCTCCCTTCCTTCCTCCCTCCCTCCCTCCCTCCCTCCCTTCCATTAACTTCCATCAGCTGAAGATTAAAGTACTACTACCCAAGGAACATTTTGCAGTTCAATTTTGTGATTGCGTCATCTAGTCCATCAATGCAAATAGTTGACAAAGTATGAAGTCACATGTACCAAGTAAACTGATAGCTAAAGTATCATAGCTGTTCCTGTTCTATTTCTGCTTCAGACAACATGTAGAATCTATTCATTGCAGTGGGCCCTTGCAAAGTGTAGCGTCCTGGGAAGCCACCACATTATTCAAAATTGCTTTAGGGAGAAGCAAGAAGTTGCCACTTGCCTTAATGGTTCACTTTTCATTGCTGGCAATTTGTGGCAATTACATGCCTTTTTGCAGCCCCTAGTGACTTGCAGCACTGTGTCGTCCTGATCACACATATGCAAAATTTTGAGTAATAAAACTGTGCTGCACAATGGGACAAAAGGCACAAAATCTCTGCTCAGATTTTTAAAAAAGGCTTGTACAGCCTACCTTTCTAACCAGTTACATCCTAATGCAATATGAGACCTAAGGATCCTGGAGTACTCAATAGTTTACCATAAAGGTTAGAGGAGAGAAGAATCTGGTAAGAGTGGTGACCACAGCAATCCTTCAGAATTCCAAATGTGCCCTTTACCCTTTATCTGCCCTTTACCCTTAACACGTCTAAAGTTCTGAAGTAAGACATAAAGGCTTTTTTCATGTTTGTTGGTGTGTTTTGCAAATACTCCACAAACATCACTTAAAGATTCTCTATCCGCCTTTTTTGTGTCAGGAGAACAGTACATCAGATCTTTGTTACATAGTGTGAAACTTTATGCTACAAATTCCACAATTATGCAGTTTTGTACAAACCCCCAAACCCAGTTGCATTTATGAATCACAAAATTTGTGATGTGGGTTGCATTGCACAACTTTGCATAAGGCACTGGAGGAATTGGTAAGGTGGGGGTGCACAACTCGACCTTGAATCACAACTACAATTCAGTGACTTTTAAAAAGAAATTGAGTGGTGCTCAGCCCAGACTTTTGAGTGCCTATCCTGAATAGAAGATTAGTGGCATTACTCTTTGTCTACCTTGTACTATACATGCATCATCTAGGCTGCTGGACCAAGTTATTAGCTATTCAGGCCATCATTTGTTTGCACATGCAGTTCTTCATTTATCTAGCAATTATATTTGTGGAAAGTTGTTTGTGGATTCAATGGACTGGATTGGTAGTGAAGGTTTTGCATTTATTTGCCTTGAAAGTGATATAACACCTTCTGATATGGTCATATGAAACAGGATAAATCCTTCGCAGAACTGGAGGTTTTTCATTTTTTTAAAAAAAGCCCATGAATCATACATAGATATCAGCCTGCCAAGTGTATTTAAGGGGGAGGGGAAATACAGAAATGTTTTTTTGATTAAAGGTGAAATGCAGGATAATTTTTTGGTAATTAACAGCAAAGCAATATTAACACTAATAATTCCTGCAAGCATGCGAACCTCCGTTGTCACCCACTCAGTTTGGCATAATTTCATCCCTGAAAAACTTGTGCCATTTGAGTTAGTAATATCTTCCCATATTCCCACTGCAGGCTTAACTTTCAATTTGTCATCCGGTAACATTCACAGTTCATCTGTTTGTCAGTTTTTAAGTTCTCTACCCACCCGCGAAGTAAGAAAATGTAGTACTTCTGAAAGAAGAAAAGGAATGCACAAGTCTATGCAGAATCAGACAGTGAACTGAAGTGATAGAAATCTGGACAGCATCACTTCAAAATGCGAACAGGGAATATATTTTTCAATGCTTTCCTTCCATTTTGCATAACACAACAGAAAAAAGAATACCCTGGTTTCCCACTCATGAGGAAACATTAAACCAAATGATGACAGCCTCCCATCCACAGCTGACCCGAGGCCTTTCTACACTGCTTTGCCATGATCTGAACCAGTGTGTCAGTGTGACCCGCTAGTTCAGACCCAGGCAAGGCATGGGCAGGAATAGCACTGTCTGCCCAACGGTGCTGGCCGAAACCAGCCTCAACATCATCCCCAAAGCTCACAAAGCTTCAGACAAGCTCCAAGGGCTTCAAAGGTTCCTTGCCTCAGAGATCCCAGATGTTCTGGTGTACTGCCAAAATGAGTCCCCCAGCACATCTCCATGTTCCAGACCCATTAGAATGCTGGTAGAATGTTGGTGGACCTTGATATTCATATTCAGTGAGAGAACAAAATACTTTGGTTATCTAACTGTCCCTCATCCTATTCTTTCTCATGTTCACCCAGTATACTCTCTTTTCCAGTTGCCTCCATGTCCTGCTTCTGATTATTACCTTGACACTCTTTTCTCCTGAGGTCGATTCACACTTTGGCCCGTAGTTTACAATTAGACAACATCTGGGCAGGTGCATCTGCACTTACTGGAGGTACTTACAGTCTACAAGTGCCCCCTACCTGCCCAATGTTGTCTAATTGTAAACCAGCTGTGGTGCATGAAATCATGCACCACAAGCTACCCAATGCTCCTGAATCACAACCAGGAACTTACGCATCCAGCCAGCAACCATCTGCACTTTGGCCGGCACCCTGACGTGACTGCACAAAGCATCCGTGTGTGTCAGGGCACCACACACAAGATGGCGGCACCCAAGAGTGGATCAGCCATGGGACTGATCACAGGTGAGTGATCAATCACATTGGGGCTGGGCTGTCATTGACTAGTGCTCACAAGCACTAGTCAAGGTTAGTTCATTGTGCACCTTTCCTGTCCAGCCAATGGGAAAAGAAGTGCAAAAATGCTCCTAGGGTAGAAAGAGCTCAAAATTCTTGCTTACTTCCTCAGGCAACTGTTCAATTACTGCTCCTGTCAAAACTCTTGGGTGAGAGGGCTAAAACGGTACCTTTACTTTGAAGAAGATGCAACATCCAGAACAGACAAGGAACAAGAGAGCATCTGTTTAACTTGCGCACACAATAAATAATGTGAAAAGCTGGCTTGGAGAGAAATAAGCACAACTTTAAGATGGATGGAGTAAACATTAACATCCTCATAAGATCTAGCCAGAGTTAAAGAAAAGAGTGAGCAGATGGGTTTAAGCCTAAATCTCAAGATGACAAAGATCTTATCAACTGAACCAATCCCAAATTTCCAAGTAGAGGGTGAAGCTCTAGAAACAGTGGATAGCTTTTGTCCCCTGGGATCCATGATTAATAATAAAGGTAGTACCTTGAATGTTGACACTGGGAGGAGCAGCAGTGAAAAGTTTAAAGAAGTTTTTAAATGTTGTGATGTCTCACTGAATGCAGAGATCAGAATAGTTAGCATCATGCGGTTTAGTTCTGTGCTGTATGGGTGCAAAGGTGGGAAAAGGCAAAGCCAGACTAGGAACACGTAAACTCTTTTGAACTTTGGAGCTGGCAAAAGCTCCTCAGGTTACCATGGGTAGCTAAAAAGACTAATCAGTAGATTTTAGATTGGATAAAACATAAACAAAGTCAAATTACAAGGTTTAAACTACCATACTTCAGGCACATCATGAGAAGATCAAACTCCCTGGAAAATATGGTGATGCTTGGGAATGTAGAAGGAAGAATGAGAAGAGGAACAGCTAACTAGTAGGTAGGTAGCCTCAATTACAATAGCAAAGAAAACCTTGCTGGCAAACCTTAGAAAGATCGTAGAAGACCAGTCACTCTGGAGGAACTCAATTCATACGGTCACCAAGAACTGGCAATAATTAGATGGAATCAAACAAGCAAGTGAGGGTTCAAGCCTACAACCTTAGATGAAGCAAAGTAAAATATGGGGTGGGACCAAATAGGTGGCTTTTGCACTGCAGACCTGGCATTCTCTGGTACTAGCTAGTATGGTCCCCAGGGACTGTACAGAAGCTTTCATATGGACTTTTTCCTGAGCCATTAGCTACACCACACTGCTGAGCACCACAACCTCTGGCTAAGACCATTCTAAGCATACAGGGACCCCTTGGTTTTTATAAAAAGTTAATCAAATAGTGTGGCTCTAGAAACCTGTAAGTGCCAAGGAAGATGCAAATTTTTATAAGCGGAGATGTGGCAGTTTTTAATATCAAACTGCAGATGTCTGAGGTTTTGCTCACAAGTAGCAAGTATTTGAAATTAGCAAGTATTTGGTTTTTGTTTAAACTCAAGTTGAACCCAACATTTAAACATTTCATGTTTAAATGAAATAAGAATTATCATTTAAGCATTTTTTTCTGGACTGTGAAGGAGATTGTCTGAAGGATCTGCAAAGAGGGAGAATCATGTAAACTTGTGGGGTCAAAACTATAGGTTAATTTAGTGGGGAGAAGTAAGATTTCCAAAAGGGAATTATTTAGACTTTACTTAGGGAAGGAAAAAATTGTGGAGCAATCTACTCAGTTTTTACACATCTAACAGAATTAGAAACTCTGCCATACAAAACTTTTTTGAGCGTGGGAGGGTGTGAATATTTCCAGCTCTTAGAAATGAAATTTTTGGCACAGATCAATGTATGAAATGTTTCTTAATGTTACTCTGAAAAATTCAATTTCCTGTGTGGCTCTTTTCCGGCCTAAGATTTTATTTTCATTTAATATGCTTGCAGACTGTAGCACAGAATTGGGGTAACTGTCCACATGACTGTCTCACACATATCCTGGGAACACACATGCCAGGGGTGTCTTCTCGTTCTTCTTGTTTTTCCTTTTGATCTAGTGTTAATTGAAAGCAAGAAATAAGTGAGTAAGGGAGAATAAAATTCCTAAATACATTTGTTTTCTGTAGTGACTAGGAAGATTTAAAGACCAATTTCTATATTCAGGTACAGCTCTACTTCAACTGCACACATATCAGTATGTGTCTAAGTGTCCATGCAACTCTCTCAAAATTAAAAACCTTTTATCAGTGAAAAATATCTGATAATGCTTTACAGTCTGTACTATAATTAAGTTACAAGCAGAATACTCTTGCAAATAATATAGTACATACTAAAAAGTGAACCGCTCTAGAATGCTAATTGGGTTCCCTCTTAATGTTACCAAGACACAGCTAATGCCAAAGATATGAAACAAATAGTACTTAACCTTCTGAACCCCAGATGAAAAGAGAGATGGATGTTTGCTTTTGATTGCCTTGGTCTTTTCACAAGCTGAATCAATAAGTACCCCTTTATGGCTTTGAGTCATGATTCTAATTAGTCAGCCTCTTGGGCCCAGTTTACAGAGCAAAATCTAAGTCCAACGCACATCTGAAAATTTCAACAAGCAATCCGAACCAATGCCAGCTCAATAAAATAATTAAAATGCCATCAGCTTGTTAACATGCTCTTCTTTCTGCCAACACACATACACACATATATATTCTCAAATGTCAAACTGCACTTGAAATTATATAGGGATTTTTTTTAAAAAAAGAATTATTCTGGCTGAAATAAATCGTCAGATTTAAAATACAGATGGAGGCTCGTAGGAAGGCTTGTGAACAGCTAAGGAGCCTCAGACTGCATTCACATGCAATAAAAACACACTTCTGAGGTGGATCAGAGGCAGTTTAGGCCGTTACCAAGGCAGAGCAAAAAAAAAAAAAAAAAAAAGCACCCCTGAGGCAGCCTACAGAAGGCTTCAAGGTGGGGTTGTTTGCACACTAGTCTGCCCCTCCCTCCTCTTCTGAACATTCGGTGGTAGAAAAGGCAGTTAGAAAAGGATTAGGAGCATGAGGGGCCCACACAGTCTCTTTGAAGTGCCTCTGAGGTGCCCCTTTTGTGACGTCAGAGCACAGCCTTAGAGATTGTTCACAGGTACAAAATTTCACAGGTCAGTCTGCCCCTCCCCTGTCCCATGAACACTTTAGGCCAGAGAGCCTGGATTAGAGATTGGATAAAAACAGAAGGGCCATGTGCTACTGACTCATTAGGCCCCATTTCGAAAGGCACTAAAATCCGGACTGGATTCATACTCGGCATCAAGGGATCCCATTAAATTCCCCAGTTGTCCAAATCCAGGAAGGGTCGTCCCTATGCCAGTTCTTTTCCCCCAGGTTTACTGCAGAAACTCGGGAGGGGGGGAACTCCCTCATTAACGAGGACATTTTCCAATCCAGTCTGGATTTTAGTCCCAGCAAAAGCCGGCAGCCTGGGCAAGCGAGGGAAGTGAGCAAGCAGGGGGAGCGAATGCGGTGGTGGCGGACAGTTGTTGCAGGATCAGAGGAGGAGGCCGGGGTGAGCGGGGGGTGCGGGGAGGGAATGTGTCGGCATTGCACAGTGGTGGAGGCTGCGTCGGTGACAGTGGCGGCTCCTGTCCCCAAAAACTGCCATGCCTCATCATTCACAGATGTGCTTGTGCACACCTGTGGGTTTGGTTTGGGAACAGCTCAATGCGCGTTTGGTGCTGTTCCTGGCCTCAACCCTAACCCGCATCAAAATCCGGATTACTCTAGACCAGAGTAATCCGCATTCACAGTAGGTGGGAACGTGCCCTAAGGTGCTCTTGAGATGCTCCTTTTGCTACATGTGAACACCACCTCATCATATTTGTCATAGAGAGATGGCCGTTTTGCACTCAACAGCCTAGTAGGGTGTGTCAATTCCATGCTAGACTGGTAAAGACCCAGCACAACACCAGCAACTTGCACTTCAAGTGCTGAAAAAGCCCCCTACCAAGGCCACATGTGAATGGCCAGGTCCAGACAGGCCAGATTTCCATGACAACATCAGTGGCAACTCTGGCACACACTTGGATGTTGCCACGGCATTTTGGGTGCTGCATACAAATGCACAGCTGCAATCATGCTACCATACCCACTCACTGTAGCACATCTAGAAAAGGGTGTAGACACAGCATCCAGCAGTGAACTAGTTGCTCCTGGTCAGTGTGTGGACTGCTTTTTGGCCTTCTACCACTCGATGGCTGCTGGGGAGTCTATGGCTAATTTTGGTGAGCTGTGGCATCAGCTGGGTGCAGATGTACCCCACGAGTGAGCAGACCACCACTCACAGAGAAATAAGTGTGAACAAGCCTAATAAGATCTACTTCTATGTGAGCTTTTCCAGTCTGCTTCCTTTTTTATTTTAATTGTTTTCTGCACTGAATCCAGGCATAGTTGTATGTCTCAGGGCATTGCATCTGAGACAATACATTTTGGGTGTGCTTTGATCCTGATCCCATTCTGCTATGTGCTGTTTTGTTTTTAATGAAATACTTTCTAATCCTCCCCAGGAATACACAAGGGGACAATGTAGAGTTTAGACATGTTTAAAACAAAACAAAACCTGTCTTAAGGGACCAAATACACATCCATAGTGGAAATAATAATCTACAGAAAGCATAGGTTTCAGGGTAAATGATGTAGAACTGGAGCACTTGGTCAGCTTTTGATGTGATCTCCCACAGTGGAGACTGATAAAAGGTGTGGTTAACCATGGATGTAGCTAGGTCCCAAGTATGTACTTGGAGTGTTCAAAAGCAATACCCGACAAAGTTCAGTGGGAATTGCTCAGAGATAAGAAATTGAATATTCATGTTGAAACGTCTCACATATTCATCTGTTTGTTATGCATGAGATTTCCCTAGAGCCATAAAGGGACCAGAACAGAGTATACATTAATCTGCACCATTTTACCTTCATTCTCTTTTGGACCCTTCTACTCTCTTAGCACTGTGCTGTTTCACACAGTACTTCCAGGTCAAGGTCAAGCAGCTTCTAACCTAACACCAGTGTTTTCAATCTTCCACTTGGAAACTCACTTATTAAGCTTCCAAGCCCATAAATTGTGCTTATCATTACGATTCAAGCCAAGCACTGGTGAATCCACCTGAAATGTGAGGAATCCAAATTGCATCAGAAAGAAAAAAGAAAAGAAAAAGATTCTTAGTGCTCTAATTCCACATAACACCCCTGTTCCCACCCACCCACCCACCCCAAACAACCTCCACTGGATCTGCAGGAGCATCCGTGTTTTGAAATGATTATAAAGACTTTATGTGTAAATGTCAAAACGAATGAAATTTAGCAGAAAATGCAGCAGAAATGGCCAGATCTCCCTATTAGCACTTGCTGTACATCTCACAAGACAGCTGATTCCCAGCAATGTATGGGTTCCAGCACCCGGTGATTTATTGGGTAATTCAGCATTTGCCAGTATGTCTTGTGCTAATTAAATGCATCGCACTCTATTCAGAAATGTCACAATTGATTTGTCTTCTGCAAGCACTGACTTTATTTCAATCTTCTAAAAAAGATTTTATGAGCCCCAGATAACTTATCCTGGCACATTATTCTCCCTGGGGCAGATTCTGCGTGTGAGGCCAGTATGAGACAAAGCAGCCAATGTAGACATCTTTTTGGACAGCTTGTTTATCTATTTGATATTGTAGGTCCAAGCCTATATGTTGCATTTTTAAAAAATAAAACAAACATCATCAAATGAGACTCAGGCACACCAAATGCTATCAAGAAGTTCTATTGGCCGACAAGAGTTGGCAAACAGGGTAGCTTAGAATATGGATAAAATGTGTTCATTTAGGAACTGTGTTGGTAGTTCTGATCTGTTTGTTAATTAAGTAATTCAAAGCATAGGCCGCATTCCCATTACAAGCTTAACACAGTTTCCCTAAACCGAAATAATAGAACCGGATGCAAACACGAATTTGTCTGATCTCATTACTTTCAACTTAATCACGTTCGATCTGGATTGTGAGGAACGTACATGGCGTATGTGACTCAAGGGGGGGACTCAAGTGGCTACTTTATAAAAGCCACTTTTTGGGGCTGCCCTGTCCTCTTCCTCCTAGCATGAAAGCGCCACCCATAACGGACCCCTTCATGGAGCCTAGCTGGGTGGCTGAGTGGTTGCTGCTTGCCTGGCTGGTGGAAAAACGCTACCAGGCAGCCAGTGATTCCTTCCCCTCCTCTCCCTATTGCCCAGCACACAGAGCAGCAGCGGCAACTCAAGCCCCCTTCACCTGCTCACCGCCACAGCCTTAAAAACATTCACATATCTCCCAGAACCTGCAGCTGCTTTCCTTTCTTTTCCCTTTCGAAAGGTCAGAACTCCAAAGAGCCAGAATTATGCAGAATTGCAACATTGTTATCAGGTGTGAAGTGGGTAGATTGCTACAGTGTAGTGGCTGCTATAAGGGGTGGATTTTTACAGTGAAATCACTATCTTTGGAAGCAAGCTATTGGGGGAGGGAAACCGTAAACATGCATTCTCATCCCACTAAAACTGTACCATTCCCACAGTAAGAAATGTAAAGCATTCCAAATGCACGAACCAGAGCGAGACCTGTTGAAATGAGTGTTAACATTTACAACGCTCTGGGGCGATTTAACATGTGGAAAGCGTGTTAAGCCAACCTGATGTGGGGACTGCGAGGACTGAAACCGTTTTAAGCTTGTAATGGGAATTCACCCCTAGTATAAACCAGCAGAAACTGCCTAAGGCCTCTTGAATAAAACTTATAAGGCTGCATCCAGACTTCAGATACCTATTTCACTATATTTGGATATTTCCAAAACAAGGATGGGTATTCCAGAAGATCCACTTTTTATTCCAGAATATCTAAATATAGCAAAATAAGTAATGGATGCCTGGAAGCAACTTAAAACAAAGTTCAGTGAAATATATATGATCACATATTTCTCTCTGGGCCCTAGAGACATAAGTGGTCCCTGCCTTATAAAACACTCTCCCAAGGAATTTACAGCTGACCCCTTCAGTTGAAATCTCTCCCCTTTTATTACACAATAAATACAGTATAAATAATTGATCTGACATAGGGTCTTTTCTTATTTATACTGTTTGATATCTAACAAGATACTGTCAGTATCAAAATAATTAAAATGCAACTAGGCAGAAAAAGTAGCCCATTGTAGTCATTTAAAAACTTTCAAAATACACCAATTTTAAAAGCTTTTAATTGATTTATTTTATTGGTGATACTGCTTGGTTTAGAAAGAAAGTTTAAAAATTATTTAACTAAATAAATAGGGACAGGCTTCATCTCACTAGTAGTGTAAACTGGTTAGAAAACAGAGAAGGAGGGGGAGTAGTAGTAGTACTTGGCTTTTCTACTGTGATTTTCTCACCCATTTAAGGGGACTCAAAGCCGCTGACAAAGCTTTCTGTTCTTCTTGTCAAGAGATAGAGGAGAAAATGTGTAGATGTGAATAGGGAAAACAAATTCCGCACAGGAAGTACAGAAGATAATCTAGTTAGCTTAGTATCTAGTAAGAAGACTCTTTCAAGGTGAAGATAGGTGAGGTGTGCAAAACATCACCAGACTGAGACAGCATCATAGAGATTGCAACAGCTTGCGTAAGACAGAGGCAAATGACTCAAGATCAGGAGTTTGGGTGTCATTTGAGTCATTGTGACCTTGCTAGTAAAACTATATAAGTAGGTGTGTAGCCAATGTATTGTTTACAATCCGACGGAGCGCTGGAGAGAGCGGGGGAGACTTTGTATATAGAGATGGAAGCAATAAATCCTTTTCGGTGACTGACTGTGCTGGCGTGGATTCTTTCTAAACTACGGCAGAGGTGTGATGGTGCTGAAGAGGACAGCTCCCGAAGCCAGGACGAAGGGGGAGCAGTGGGCCAAAGAAAGCAAGCAGAGAGAGAGAAGCAACACAGAGTTGCTGATTTATTTACTGACAAGGGTTATGTTGCCCAGAGCGTTAACCCTGCGTGTGCTGGACAGTTCAACTGACTGTGAGTGCCGAAAGGCTAAGTGAAAAGAGAATCGGACGGCTGTCTGATTATCTAGTGTTGTGTGTCTGTTTTTTGTCACGTTTGACAGAAGAAGGAGAGAGGAAACTGCACTGCCTCAGAGATGGAAGCTGCACGTTTTCCAAAACTGGATGAGACGAACTTTTCTGCTTGGGCTGTTTACGCGGAAGCGCTGCTCACAAGGGAAAGGCTCTGGGATGTTGTTGACGCAGGCCTGGCAGCCGGTACGGTCGGAGAGGATCAGAGGGCAAGGGCAACCATTTTGCTCACGATCACGCCGCCGCAAATCAACCACATCCGTGGAAAGGTAACTTCGAAGGAAGTCTGGGATACGCTGAGAGAGATCCACCAATCTCAAACAGCACTGTCAAGAATGATTTGGTGTAGGAGGCTGTATGCTTGCAAGATGCAGAAGGCGCAAGCTCCTGAGAAGCACCTGGAAATCATGGCAGACTTGTTCCAGCAAGTTGCAACCAGAGGGATCGAAATCAGTCCAACGCAGAGAGCATTTATCCTATTAGGAAGTTTGACTGATGAGTTTGAAAATATCCTGTGGAGTCTGCAGTGTGTTGACCAGAGGCAGCTAACTCCAGAGATGGTGGCAGCATGAGTCTTGGAGGAATGCCAGCGTAGGGACTACGAGGCGAAACTCCAGAGACAGGAAAAAGGAGTGATTCAAACCCACTCAATCGAGACTTTCAATGATGTTGAACCTGAAAAAGCATTTATGTCCGGAGGGAGAAAATGCTTCCACTGTGGTGGAAAGGATCATTTCATTAAGGACTGTAAAAGGTTGGCTGAGGAAAGAGCCAGGAAACAATCCAGGTTTGCTGCAAGCAAGAAAGGGGTTGTGAAAGCCGTGAAAAGCTGTGAGTCTGTAGCCTGTGTGGCTGCAAGCCCTAGCTGGGTGTTGGACTCGGGGGCAAG
The DNA here is from genome assembly GCA_023333525.1 of Aspidoscelis tigris stejnegeri. NCBI lineage: Eukaryota > Metazoa > Chordata > Lepidosauria > Squamata > Teiidae > Aspidoscelis > Aspidoscelis tigris. The sequence goes on from JALMGA010000008.1 coordinate 48,531,075, forward strand.
TTCTCACATGGTCAATTGTGAAAAGCTCTTGAAAAATAAAATGCCTTCGAACGTACATTCAGTCATGTTGGCGAATGGCGAATCGAAACAGGTATGGGCAGAAGGGACGGTAAAAATGCCATATTTTGAAAAGGATTTTTCAAATGTATTGTGTGTTCCTGAATTGCAAGACTGTTTAATCAGTGTTTCTGAATTAACAAACAGTAATTATACTTTGTGTTTCAAGGGAAATGATTGTACTATTAGCATAAATGATGAGATTTGTGCTAGGGCAGTCAAGCGAAACAAAGTGTATGTGATGACTGGCAGGGCAGAATGCGCGTTAGCTGTTAATGTGCCTAGGCACTTGAACTGCGCCCATTATTGCCAAGAAGCCAGAGGGCATGTGGACTTCACAAGTGTGGAAAAACTAGGGGAAGTGTGTCCAAAATTTCAGATGGAAATTTGTTCAAGTGATTGGGATGATTCAGTTAATGGCAAGGTGAAGCCTGAAGCTCTTCCTGTAGCCAAAGTTAACGAATGCATGACAGAAAGATTGTTTCGGACTGTGCAGGCAAATTTGGCTGACCCTGTAACCAAGCCTGTGGGCAGGAATCAGCACTTCATGGGCATTGAAAATTGTCCTACACAGTATTCGTATGTGATCCCTATGACAGGGAAAAGTGAAGTAGCTGAACACTTTAGAGACTGGGTAAACATGGGTGAAAAGCATGAAGGAGTCTTAAAGCAAATGTGGGGGGAGGCAATGTTGACTGTTGATCATGTTGCTAACCATGCTTGGAATTCTTTTGTAAAGGAAATGCTTTATCATATGCTGTATGGTAGACCATCAAACCTTGAATGTATAAGAGATTGTGGGCAATATGCAAATGTATATGATGTATATGTACCTGCAAATTTCTGGAAAAGGTTAATGTTTGTGGAGTATCCTGGAAACAGCTATAGATTTTGTTCAAGTAATGGAGAAATCTTACTGTCCAGGAGTGCCAACTTTGAGAGATATCCCAGCTGGGAAAGGCTCCATGTTAACAAGGAGGTTTTTCTCAAGCTAGGGCAGAGTGCCACAGATGCTGGAAATGGAGGGGCACTAAAGCAAGAAGGTTCTACAGATAGTGAGACTAACACTTCTGCAAATGAACAAACACAAACACAGCCTAAGTCAGATAGTGGGAATGACAAAGGAAGGACACAGGTAATCCTACCAAGGAGAGCTCAGAGAGTTAGAAAGCCCCCAGATTGGTTTGTGGGACAAACTGCAAACACTTGCATAGTGATAGCAGGAGGCAAGTGGGTATTCAAGAGGCAGGAAATGCCAGATGAAACCCAGAAACACAGAGATGGAGACAGCAGAGAGGTGAATGATCCTGAGATGCCTGGAGAGGACCAAGGAGGGAGAGTTAGTAATCCAGAGCAGTGGACAAGAATTGGAATACTGTGTGGCATAGGTTGAAAGAGATAAAGTGTAGATAGCTTAAAGATAACACATCTAAACATTTTTGGAGGGGATTGTCAAGAGATAGAGGAGAAAATGTGTAGATGTGAATAGGGAAAACAAATTCCGCACAGGAAGTACAGAAGATAATCTAGTTAGCTTAGTATCTAGTAAGAAGACTCTTTCAAGGTGAAGATAGGTGAGGTGTGCAAAACATCACCAGACTGAGACAGCATCATAGAGATTGCAACAGCTTGCGTAAGACAGAGGCAAATGACTCAAGATCAGGAGTTTGGGTGTCATTTGAGTCATTGTGACCTTGCTAGTAAAACTATATAAGTAGGTGTGTAGCCAATGTATTGTTTACAATCCGACGGAGCGCTGGAGAGAGCGGGGGAGACTTTGTATATAGAGATGGAAGCAATAAATCCTTTTCGGTGACTGACTGTGCTGGCGTGGATTCTTTCTAAACTACGGCAGAGGTGTGATGGTGCTGAAGAGGACAGCTCCCGAAGCCAGGACGAAGGGGGAGCAGTGGGCCAAAGAAAGCAAGCAGAGAGAGAGAAGCAACACAGAGTTGCTGATTTATTTACTGACACTTCTCCCCACAACAGAACACCCTGTAAGGTAGGAGGGGCTGTGGGACCTCAGAAGAGAGCTATGACTAGCCCCAGGTCACCCAGCTTGATTTGGGGGGGGGAGTATGGAATCGAACCCACTGTTCCCAGATAAGAGTCCAGTTCCCTAACCACTCGACCAAACTGGCATTGCTGGGTTGTATCTCTGCCAAGGAAACAGCATAGAGGTGCCCATGGAGGTACCCATGGTCACAACTTGGTGGTACCTAACAACAACTAAATAAATGCTGTTCTTCTTTGGGGTGTATCCAAATTTCAGATTTTTCAGGTTTTGTTGCAGCTTAAATAACAAAACATATCTTCCATAATATGTTTTACTCATCAAATCATCAGCTCATTTATGTTCCAATTTTAAAATTTAAAGCACCAAGGGACAAACAAAAAATATTGGCTTCTTATCTACATTACTCTATATTACTTTATATAAATTTCAATGGAGAAAGTGTAAAAGAACCTTTCTATAGATTGTGTTCTATCAAGCAAGCAATGTCAAAATACATCAAATATTTGTGTTTAGTATCTATGGGCGCATTTTCACCTACAGCGAATCCAGATTTCTCTGGTCCTGTAGTTAGAAATAATAATTTAAAAACCACAAAACATTTTTGAATGGCTTATGTGACCCTGTGAATGAATAGTTATTCTAGGATATTCTTAAATTTCCAAACTGATGGAACTGGGTTCTAATTTCACCCACCCACCCATGTTTGGGACAGAAACTGGAAAAGGCCATTTCTAACTTCAACCTTGCCCAGCCATAGATCTATGCTTTGAAACTTCTTGCAAGACAATGGAAACCCTGACAGAACAGATTGTAATTTGAATTGAAAATCTATGACAGTGAATAAGAGGAATTATCTTGGAAGTAGCATAGAAAAAGAACCAGTATTGACTGAAAGTCGTGAGGGGTTCGTCAAAGTGAAGGATTCACAGGAAAAGACAATGGACATTTTCATGTTAGGTACATAGAAAGAGTTATCCAATTTACCAGTGTCAGTTCATAACAAATGATCAGACTTTTGTGCAGATGACATATGTGTTTATGATATTTATTAATTATTTTAAAAATAATGGCAATCAGATGTGTTTCTTTGGCCATATAGAACTCTTGCAAAATCCATACAAGACAGGCAGCAGGACTCTAACCAAGAGTGCACCCACGCAATGCAATAAGTATTTTGCTTGTTAGAATTTTTGAGACTGCCAGTAAGTGTGTGGATAAAGGCAATTCAGTTGACAGTGTCTACCTGGACTTTCAATAAGCTTTTAACTAAGTTCCTCATCAACGGTTCTTGAATAAACTCATCAGTCATAGAATAAAAGGATAGGTCCTCGACTGGTCTGGTAACTGGCTATAGGACAGGAAACCCAGAGCAGTAATAAATGGACAATTTTCAGAGTGGAAAGGAGTAAAAATTTGAGTCCCATGATTATCTGAATTGAAGCCTATGCTTTTTAATTTGTTTATGAGCAATCTAGAAGTGAGAGTAAACAGTGAGATAGCAACATTTGCTGATGACGTCAAATTGCTCAGGCTAATGAAAACTGAGATTGTGAAGAGAATGCAAAACAGGAGACAGGCAAAGGCTACTCATCAAAAACAGCATGTATTAAACCATAGAAGTGCCAAAACCAAGGGTATGGCATAAGCTCCAGAGGGTTCCCTTGACATTGGATGAGTGAGCAGTCAAGGGATAACTGGGCTTCAAGAGTAATAAGTACAGAGTGATGTACACTGGGTACAAAAATTCCAAATACACATATAAATTGATGGGCTTTGGGCTTTGTGTGGTAGACCAGGGCCCTTTCTGCACTTACTTTGGTTAATCCAGATTAGCTAGATCCATATTAGCATCTGCATTGAGAGGGCTTTAGAACAGCAAATGTGTGATAGAGAGTGCTAGCATGGATGTAGACCACATTTACCTGGTCCAGATCTACTCTCCTCTTGTGCAGACAATGTGTTCTTAGCAGCTCCTTGATCCAGATTAACAAGTAAGTTGAGGTTCTGGTGGACAGTTCAATGAATGTGTCGACTCAGTGTGCAGCAGCAGTGAAAAAAGTGAATTCAGTGTTAAGAATAATTATGAATGGAACAGAAAATAAATTGGCAAGGATCATTGGACCTCTTTATAAATCTATGGTGAGACTATATTTGGAATATTATGTACAATTCTGGTCACCACACCTGAAGAAGGATATTGTGGCACTTGGGGGAAACAAAGTGCAGAAAGGGCAATCAGAATGATCAGGAGTCTGAAGCCTCTCCCTAATGATATCAGGCTGCAATGTCTAGGGCTCTTCAGCCTTGAAAGATGGAATTTAAGAGAGGAACTGACTGAAGCTTATAAAACCATGCATGATTTTATAAAAGTGGATAGTGGGGGAAAAAAATCACCCAGGAAAACTTTGGTCCCTGGAATTTATTACCAGATGGGTGATGACCACTAGCCTTGATAGCTCTAAGAAGAAGGTGGACAAACACAAACACATGGAGGAAATGTATGTCAATGGCTACCATAATGGATGTCTAAGTAGTGCCTCCAAGTTTAAAGGGACAGTATTTTTAACAGTATTGAGGGCTGTCAAGAATAGATGAGGGTTTCACCCTCGTCTTCTGCTTGAGGATGCTGAGAAGCAAATGATGGACTAGAATGCTGGCTTAGAAGGACTGTGGCCTGATCTAGCAGGGCTTTCCTTATGTTCTAGCACTCTTTCTATAGTAGTAGTATGCTGATCATACACCTGTCACTTCCACTTCCTCTGTCTGCACAAACATTACAGCTGAGAAACTTTGTTCCCCACCTACATTGTTTCCAGCCAGGGACATTTCTTTGAAAACAAGAAATGGCACCAGAAGTGGCCCATTTCTTGTGTCTGCCAAAATAAGTCCATGCAATGTAGCCTACTGCATTCACTGAGCCATGAAGGAACAAGAGACGTTTTCGCACGGGGCTGAACGGAACGCGGAAAAGACAGCTGTGGACACGTCATCCGCATTGCCCGCGCGCGGCTTGCGTTCCGACGTGTCCGCAGCTGTCTTTTCCGCGTTCGAAATGTAGAGCACTTTAAACTGCTCTACATGCGTTCCAACGCGGACGAGCCGCCCGCAGCCGTTCGGGAGGAGAAGCGTTCGCGCCTGCTTCTGTCTCCCGAACGGCTGCGGGCGCGCCTCCGACGCCGCGCGGCTTTGACAATCAGCTGTTTGTCAAACAGCTGATTGTCGATCTGCCTCCGCGGCTGTCTGCGCGCCCCTGGCCGGCGTTTGCCGGCTAAGGCAGCTTCGGGCGCTTTGAGCATTCACACCCAGACGCTCCGGAACGCATTTACACGCGTTCTGGCGCGTGTGTGTGTGAAAGGGGAAAGCGCCCGGAGCTGCCTTAAGCTTTCCGCCTGAACGCGTTCCATTTCGAACGCGATGCAGTGCGGAAATGCCTAAGGACACTGCATCTTCAAGGCTCACTTACAGTCTTTCAAAGGCATTGGGCAGATGTAGCCTAAGATTTAAATTTAGGTCTCAGGATTACCACTTATCCTGAGGGTAATCCCACTTATGAAAACAAGTGGTATGGAAATATGTTAAATGACAATTCTCTAGAAAAACTACAGAGTAGCTGGATAAAATGATCTCTCCAGGGAAAATATTTTTCGCAAGGAAGCTACCACTAGGAACTGCAATGTATTTTGCTGGTTTGGTTTATGCAGAAGACATAAAAGGTCACAGACAATGACAGAGGAGAAATAGCTCAACAGGAATATACCCCCAAGCTATTTTCAGTCCTGAAAACAATAACAAAAGTCTGCTTCTGCAGACTGGGGTATTGAACAAAAAGGAAAATTAAACATCCTATGGCTTGAACCTGGCACACAGACACCACTTGGTCTGTGGTCACACTTAAGACTTAATCCAGCTTCAGTCCGCTTTCAGAGTGAGGGAGTACATTAGCAAAGTGACAAGCTGTTTTCTTTCAGTCTTAAATAACTCAGAAAATTCACCTTTGGGATACCAGAATGTGAAAAGAAAATTATTGGTCACTTTGCTGATGTGTTCTCTCGCTCTGAAGGTGGACTGAAGCTGGATTAAACCTTAGTTGTGACCACAGCCTTGTGGCTGAAGCAAAGAAAAACTGGGTCTGGTCAGTGTATATGCAAGATATCTGTTGTGAATCACATGTATGGCAGGAGAAAGGTTAGAAGTAAATAATATGCCATGGTTGCTCAGAAGAAATTCCTAGACTGGGATATAAGTGGAGCTTAAGGAAACAGCAATCTGTGTATTTTAAAAATATATCTCCAGGTATGCAAAATTTGCTCACACAGGATCTGTTTTACTTTAAATAAAGAAAAGGAAAAGAAATCTGAATCAAAAGACATAAAGTGATGTTATCTTCAGGTACCATTGCCAGTGAGAAGAATAAGGCCTGCTCCCTATCATTTCCAGTCATCTTCCCAACCTGTGATGAGTAAAGGTATGAAGCCAAGTTCCTCTATTTGATTTAATGTGAATCATATGGGAGAATATTTGACTTCCTGAGAATCCTACTCCTAAAAATGTGGAGGTTTTTGGCTTCATGTGCAAACATCCAACAAAAGGTCACGTGCAAAGAGAAACATCCCCACCATTCCTGCCTTGCCCCCTCCACTCACCTTCCACCACCATCACATGCTTTTATTATTATTATTATTATTATTATTATTATTATTATTATTATTATTATTATTATTATTATTATTATTATTATTATTATTATTATTATTATTATTATTATTATTATTATTATTATTATTATTATTATTATTATTATTATTATTATTATTAATTAGGCAAAATCACAATTACTGACTGAAGGATGCAAATGCAAATTTAGGTTATTGATTGGGATTAATTTTCAGGAAACTCATTTTAATCACAAGCAACAATGTCCTGATCAATTTTCTATTTATGCCAGGCGTTTACAATGGCCCCTCTTTGGAAAACCTTTCCAATGATCAAGTCTGCTACCAGGGGAAAATATATTGCCCCTGAACTACTTCCAGAATTTCCAGGATCTGCAGACAACCCTGGATTTCATTTGAATGTGTGGCTTTCAGCCCCTTCATGGCCAAACCCTTTAGGTCCAAACAACGCAGCATAGCAGGGGTGGTTGCAGTAGGGCTTTCCGTCATGCTCTGCATGGCCACCAGCAGTCAGGGTCTTGTTGCATTTTTCACACTTCCTTCCCCAGCGAAGTTACTTTCTTGGTGAAGTAGACCTCCTTCTGGCAACGAGGGCACTTGGGCCTGGCGGGCGTTGCATGCTCACTCCGAACGGGCAGAGGCAAAGTAGGCGAAGGCAAACATCCAACAAATGGTCATGTGCAAAGAGAAACCTCCCCATCCTTCTTTTTCTGCCTTGCCTTCTCCACTCACCTTCCACCACCCTCACATGCTCCTCCAGGCCATACATGATTCCTGGATGGGGGAAGTGCACACCCACCTCCAGAAGGCCTAGTTGGGCCTCAGAGGACTGCACAAATGGTGGCAGCCACTGCTGTGTTCAAAGGATATGGTCAGCAGGGATGGGAGGCTAGGTTTGGCCTGCATCAAAGTTTCTAGAAAGCTTTGATGAACGCTGGATCAGAGAGGTCTATGGCACCCACAGCCTCCTCAGGAGAAGGCAAAGCCCATGCAAAAGATGTGGAGAACTCACATCTCCATTAAACTATTAGCTTTCTCTCTGTGGGTGGAGCCACATTGCGTGCAAGTGAGACATCAAAGAACAGATGGTGTCGGCAATTCCTACTGCAGATATTTCACTAGGGATGTACACAAAGCCAAATTCCCCCATTCAGTTTGATGCAGATCAAATGAGAGAATATTTGGCTTTGTCTGATTCCACACCCCCCATAAATGTGGGGGACTTCGGCTTCATGGGCAAACATCAAATACGAACAAAGGTAACTTCCCACCCCTCCCCTCCCCTCCTTTCCCTCCCATCCCTCACCTACCACTGATGCCACCAGAATCACTGCATGCTGCTCCAAGTCTGAAATAATGCATTCTAGGGCTGCACGCACAGCTCCCCATTTGGGAATTGCCACAAACCCCAGTTGGGGAGCTCTGCATGCAATCCCAGAAGGCTTATTTCAGGCTTGGAGCAGCATGGAAGTGATGGTGGATGATACAACCATGGCCTCCGTGGGGGGCAAAGGAGAACAGGAGCGGGGAACGGGGGGCCATGGTGGCATTGTTGAAACCATTTCCACACTGCTTCGAGGGTGGAGAGCTGCATGTGCAGCCCTGGAAGGCCATCTAGGAGCATGCGGTGGTGGCATGGCCAAAGGGAAGGGAAGGGATGGTAGGCCAGTGTGGGTGGAGATCCAGCCTTAATCAAAGCTTTGAATGCCAGATCCATTTGATCTGCAAACGTATGGGGCCTACAAATGTAAGTCCCTTTCAATTTACCAGTGAATGTCAAAATTCGTACAAATTTCAAATGTGCTGAATATTTGTGTACATCTTTATATTTCACTATCTGATTAGGTTACATCTTCAATGCATAAGATCTGTTAGGGCCTGTCCACATGCTCAAAATAATCCGGGAGGCTTCCGTGTCTGCCTCAGGAGCATCCGCATGCCAAGCCCTAATATGTGGCACATGGGAATCAATACGTGTTAAAAAAAAAAAACCCACTTCGCAAGTGTTTTCCATGCAAAATAGGGGGTTAACTTGTATTGCCCAGGGGGCCATGTGGAGCCGCGAATGGCTCTCGTGTCACTGTTTAAAACCTTTCCCCTGCTCTTTTCAGCCTCTCTACCACCTGTCAGCTGCCTGGCTGGGTGCCCCAGTTGCCCAGCTGTCAGCCCTTCTACCAGGCAACTGACAGGTGGTAGAAGGGCTGAAAAGAGCAGGGAGGGATTTTAAACAGAGATGCGAGACCCTTTGTGGCTCTGCAGCTCTGTTTAAAATCCGTCCCTGCATGGAGACAGGCACGTGTGATTAAAATCCATGTTGCCCCAAACCATCTGGGGACGCTTTATTGCGTGTTACAACACAGATTTTTATTGCACATGTCCAAAGTGCATCAGCTGGCTTGCATGCGTATGCGCCCTTAGTTTGTGATGAGTTGTACAGCAACCTGTCCTGTGCTCCTTGCATGTGATTGGCCAGTTCTTTCTCCTTGTATTTCTTGGCTCTTGTTCTTTAACTAATGTATTAATGTTTTCTGTTCCTTAAGGAAAGGAGACCCATCCTTCTTTGTATAAGTGTCAGTTAACAGTTGTTGGATTAGGTGTTAATGTGAGAGAGTACAAAATTAATTACTGGGTTTTGGCTTCATCCCTTCTCTTTCACTGCTGGGTTTTGGCTAATCCTTTCTCTTTTACTCTGCCTATGTCTACACTCCTTTACAGGATCCAAAGTTAGAGTTCCTCTTCCTCCTCCTCCTCCATCACCATGTTATTGACTCAAGAAGCAATGAAAGAAGTATGAAGAAAAAGGAGAGAGAAAAGCTGCATTCCCATGTAGTGAAAAACAGTATTTCTGAGGCAGCTTAGAGATGGTTTGCAGGCAGGATTGTTCATGTGCCAGTCTACCTGTCCGTCTTTTCCTGAACATTCTAGGCTAGAGAAGAGGGATTAGAGACAAACTGAGGCTGTATTCCAATATAACAAAAGGGCCACCTCAGAGTGTTGCCCTTGTATTCCCAAACCTTCTCTAATTCAGCTTTTCTTGCACAGAATGTCCAAGAGAAAGGGGTAAAGTTGACTGGTGTGTGAACAATCCCACCTCAAAGCCTTTTCTGAAGTGCCTCAGAGGTGCTTTTTCTTCCTGTGTTTGATCAACGGCTGAGAACACAAGGGCCAAACATTGAGTGTTTTTCCACTGTCACTAGAAGTACCCATTAAGTACCCATTAATGGGTACAAAAATGCCATTGCATACCCATTAATGGGTACTTAACTGGTACTTTTAGTGACAGTGGAAAAACACCCATTATCCTCTCTAAGGTGCTTGCTTTTAAGATGCTTTTTGGTACATGTGAATGCGGCCAAACTCCAGCAACCTTATTCTTGTTCCTTCTCCCTCTCCCTTTCCCTCAGATATGAAGGCAAGAGAATCCAGAGGGAAAACCAAGTGGCCATGACAGCAAAATACACAATAGTGCAGAATGTCCCTCACCACATCTTTCCAAAGCCCTACCCCAGAATCTTGTTATGATTAAAATGTTTAGCAACAAAGCGACAAAAAGAAAAACAAATACCTCATCCTAGATCCTGCTGAAGCTCTTTGTGTTCATCAGAGAATACATTATGCATGAATATCAAGCCCTGTCATTGTTGCTTTGGATACTTATTCCTGTGAAATTATGCTTTTTGCCGTGAGAGAAAGCCAGAGGGAAGAATCTAGCTCTTGCCTGACAGAAGTATGAATGGAGACAGAATCCCTCCAACCTGCCCCACTGGAAATACATCAGAATTTCTTGGCATGCAAGCCATTTGTTTTTCTGTGCTCATCTTGTACAGGATGAAGAAAGGGGATTAGAAGATGAGGCATTGGACTTTCTCTCCCCAAACACAAAATGGATTCAACAGAAAATTTGGTGGATTTGTCTATAGGCTGCCCAGAGAAATTATAATAATAACAATAATAACAATAATATAACAACGATAATGATAATAATAACTATTATTTTATTTTAAAAATAAAATGGAGCCAACTGAGTGAATATACACCAAGAAAATACAGAAGTCCTGCAGTAAATAAACAATAATATTTAAATAGTAAAAACATCCAGAAAGGCTGTGATCAAATGCATCTTTTTGTGGGACTAAATTTAATAAAATGCTGTGAGACTCAAGATTTGAGTAGTGAACTCAGAATTTATTTCTGACTAAACATGCCACAATTTGCACTGTTGGGATGCAAGAAATGCTTGTATGGATGCCAGCTTGACCAGCTATGGCTGATGGGACTGGAGCCAACCAGCAGTGACAAACAGCCATTCTGGAGAAGCTACAGATCTGGGACCTTTAGCCAAGCCCTCCAAGGACATCGCTGCCCCTTAGTCCTGACCAAATCCCCTCCTTCATTAGTTCTATCAGTTTGCTGGCAAACAGCTGACTCTGTATTTCTGATATTTATTTAGAACTCTTTGGAAAAGAAAACTTTTTTTTAACCTTTTCCCAAAAGTGATGTTTAGACCTTCAGAAAATAGCAGGCTTCATAGGGGCAGGGAACACTCACGCACAGGAAGGCCCTTGTTCCAAGCAGAAGGAGTAACAAATCCTGATTCCCAGCACTAACCACTGCCCCACTTACCTGCCTGTATGGAAAGAAGGGATGTTGTGTGTCTTCTTGGCAATCATCCAGGAACAATTTCTGAATCTAGACGCTTTCAGACAATTTAAAAGGTTACAATACAGAAAGCGCAGAGGCCCTGGATGTGTAAATGGAGTCCATTCCTAACAACTCCAGCCACTCAGTTTCTTCAGACCAGATTTTGTCTGGTGTATGAATTGCCACCACTGAACAGCCCCTCTAGGATGAGTCTTACCAATAGGCAAACCCAGGAACCAGCTACACCTTTGGGTACCTTCAGAATAGAAGAGCATATTGACAAAACGACAGGCCTTTTCTTTCTGTGTTATTTAACCCAATTTTCTTGGCCGGGCAAAGTGGAAAGAAAACTGCTGATCCCTTTGTTGATGTGTTATCTCATTCTGAAAGTGGATGCAACTGAGTCCTAAGACAATCACCTCAGATTTCTTCTAGGGAAATAAACCTTAGGTTTGCAAAGAACAATAATCGAATTCTACCTAGATATCAAGGCTGTTTTTTACATGGTGCAAATAATGGTGCTGGACTCAATTAAGTGGTCAAACCCAGAATCAACCAGGCTACAGGTGGCTCATATAAAGGGCTAGGGATGTGCAAAAATGTTCTAAACATTTAAAATTCAATCGAATTGGATCAAATGTGGATATTCAAATTCAAATAGAATGTCTACACATTTGAATCTAAACATTCAAACAAATTTCAAATGTTCTGAAACATTCATTCGAATGATTCAAAACATTTGAATGTACAAATATGTATGTATTACAAACATATCTGTGCGAATCTCATACGTATCTGCGTATGCATTTGTGCTGATAGTACGGGACAAAAACAAGATGCATATGGGATAAAACAGGATGCAAACAAAATGCATACAGATATGTATAACACATATGAATGTTGTTGACATTTGTATCTTCAAATACGAATGATGTCGACATTCGTACCTTCAGATTCGAATCTAACATTTTAACTAATAGATTTAAATGTATTGAATTTGAATCAGATTTTGTTGCATTCAGATTCTAAACTTTCAAATCGAATAGAATGTTTGGATATTCAATTCGATTTGAATTCAAATGCAAAAAAACCCATTTGTGCACATCCCTATAGAGGGCCGTCCATGTTTCGGGTGCCCCATCCTGGCTCAACTACAAAGGATGGAAACCAATGTTTTTGGCCTCTGTGGTTGCCAGCTGGGCCTGTTTAGGCCAGGTGCTTTGTAAAATGGCATCAGGCTTCCCAGCCCTGGTAGATCAAACCACCCACTTGTGTGCTGCCTGCTGCCTGGCATACTGTGTGGACTGGGCTACAATGCCATTTCCATGCTATAGCACAGTCCAAGACCTTGCCTAATGAGGATGCAGTATTTTAATGAGTGGTGTGGCTTTTTGGTAGACTGGTCTACAGTGCAAACATGCCATACCATGGGTCTGCTGGTCTGGTCTCCCAGCCCAATTGCTGCATCTGTTAAGACCAAAGATGCTTCATACTGATGTAGTAGCTAGAATGTTGGACTATGATCTGGGAGACCAGGGTTCAAACACCCACTTTGGCATGGGAAACTTTAGACCAAACACTTTTTCCCAGTCTAACTAATTGCACAGAAAATGAATGGGATAAAATAATGTTCATTGCTTCAATCAGTTTTAGGGGGAAATGGGATATAAGTGCATAATTAAACAAAATGCAGTGTAACTGAAAATACCAAATATTTACAGTCCTTGAAGAGCTCAGGTTGGCTTCAGCTACAACGACATATATGCCTTTGTTAAGCTCCAGTTATTAGTTTTAGTTCTAAATTGGGCAGGGGGATGAAGGATTGTGGAATTATTGTATACAAGAGAAAAGAAAACATAAATTTGGAAACTTCTATTGTTTTACTGCAAGAATAATTTCTCCTCATGCTGAAGTCCACAGTACTGCACTGGATTAAACTGATTAAACAAGCACTTTCCACTTAGGCATATGAAACATGGGAGTGGCTGTAGCTCAGCAGTTGAGCAAATCGCCTGGAAAATAGGGGGCTGCCAGTTCATCCCCAGCCTCTCCCCAGAAGTAGGCAATTTTGCAGTATAGTTCAGTACTCTTACAGTATGTCAAATCCCTATTCAACACATAAGCTATGTTAAAGCATATGCATTTTTGATGAAAAGAGTGCTTTGGAACAAGGACATACATTAGAAATGTAATAGTACAAGAAAACAGGTAAGAAAAATATACAGACATTAGAGTCCCTTTATAAATAGGTCGTGATCCCATATGACTTTTAAAAAGTGGAATTAACAAAAAAAAAAGAGGCAAATGTGCATTCTGCCCATTCCTATTGTTTTTTGCGAATTCTGCTTTAAAGTTGAGGGCGGTGGTGGTGGTGGTGGCATCCAAAGGGGGGGGAGGGCAGGCAGTGGGATGGGCAGACAGGGCTCTGTCGCTCACTGCTTGGTTCCTCCTCCCCATGTCCTGGGAGCACTGCAGCAGCGGCAATTGAAAGGACAAGCAGCTGGGTTCGCAAGCGAGGTGGAGGTGGCCAAAAGGGCAGGCAGCTGGGCAGCCGGGCAAATAGCCGGGCAGGCAAGCATGATGACAGTGGTGCAGTGAGGTGGTGGCAGCACAGTCTGAAAGGACAGCCAGGCGGGCAAGGTGGCAGCAGCAGCTGAAAGGGCAGCTGGGCGGCCTAGCGGGCAGGATACCATTCCCAAGGGAAAAATAAAGCATTTTTGCAATAAAAACGGAAGCAAGAGTTGTTTGAACAACTATTTTTTAATGCTTTTTTTTTCTGATTTACTCCTCTGAAAGTGCAGGAAGCCAATTTCTAATATGGACAAAGAATTTTCAAACCATTTTCAATGCTCAATAAAACCCTAGTGGGAATGTAGCCATAGTCATCATTGTATAACACTGTGTCATGGTTCCCTCTACTCTGCTGGGGAATTTTAACTTTTAGTTCCATTCCATTCCATTCCATTTTTATTTATATACCGCCTTTCCAAAAATAAATTTTTGCCCAGGGCGGTTCACAACAAATGGAAAAAACAAAGATAACAATAATCGTAACATCAAAGAAATATGACAGATAAACTAATTTGGTAGCGTGTGATTGCACAGAGATTCCCAGCCAGAGCGGGGGCTGCTTTTATCAGGGAAAACCCTCCCTCCACGACCCCAACAAGTAGGTAGGATGCCTGGAACTATTTTAGTTGGTAAGTTTTATTAAGTAAAAAGCAAAAGACAAACAAAACATGAAACATAGAAGCAAGTACAAAACATCAGCAGCATAAATATGAGATACACATAAACTAAGGAGAGAAGGGGAGGCGCCTCATGAATTCCACGTGTGCTGATTGGCTGAAGGAAAGACTGGACCCCACCCACCACAGCAAACTTCAGCCTCCTTTAGCCCACCCTCCCGCTCACACTTGAGGAAGCGAAGATGGCCTGGAATGCCATGACAGGCTCAATCCTTGTCTGTCTGTAAAGATGAGGACTGCAGTTAAGATGATCTAACTGGCGTAGGCTGGCTTGGAAAATGAATTATTTGAGTAACATAAGCTGAAGATGACCTAAGGTTGTTCTAAACTACTTGTGGGACCAGGGCCTTGGAAGTTAGGAGAACCACGGCAGCCCAGTCTACCAATGCAAGTCAACGGCTGCAAGTCAAGTAGTGCCATAAAGCGGAGACCAACTTTAACAGTATGATTGGGTGCTGAGTGGTGGCCCATCTATCAATGAAAATCTATTTTTTGGAAGTTTCCAAGATTGCACAGAGCAATCATATTTACTCATTGTCTAAAACCAAAAATACACTGTAAAAAGAAAATAAGTTATTAGAGTAGATGATTACAATATAAACAAGGGTTGCAACAGTAAAAATTGATTAAATATAATTAGGTCCCCTAATTGTATGAGGAAGCTTATTAGGAAGCAAAGCTTTGTGCCTGGTACTACAGTAATAATGCCTTCCTGTAGCCAGAAAATGTTAAAGATGAGATAGAACTCTGAGAGAGGAGCAGCGCTGACATAATGATGCTGAAATATGAGTGAACAAGCAAATAGATGAATACATGTGAAACTGACAGTTGAGGAAGAAATGATCCTGCCCAGTCCTTGCCCCTTGTATCCTTCAGAAAACCAGCCTGAATGATCTTTCCAAACTGAAATGGCCGTGTTAAAATGTATCTGCAGTTTTAAAACAGTCTCTCATTTATGCTTTGATGGGATTCTGCCCCCACACTTTGTTTTCAGCAGTGATTACCCTGCCTGCATAAGAAATTTGTCCATAATGAAGAGAAAAGGGTGGGAATGGGGAAGCAACGGAAGAAAAAAAATATTGTCTCCAAAGGCAATCAAGAGAGAAAAATCATTTCTTCATTCTCATTGAAAGTCTAGCCCTTGGTAAGGTCAGTGGATGACTGATAGACCTGTATGACGGTCAGGACATGGGCTAGCAGTCAGATTGCATCTCCTGGGAAGTTCGCACCATCAGTTCTGCGTCCTTTACACAACTCTAATGAGCTTACTATGAAACTCACTGAACCCAAACATGCAGCAATTTCACAATTAGGAGCTGAAAATGTCGGATGCTCTTACATATTGCTGCACGTTAATTTTCAGGATGGGGAGGAACTGACTTCATTCTTGCTTCTGATGGCATAGGTACTTGCTTCTTTCAGCCAGAGGCATTCAAATAATAATAATAACAACAACAACTGTCAGGCAACATGTCATAAAAGGCCCTAATCATGATTAATTAATTTGGTGTTGCGTAATTTCTTAAACACACGATGCATTAATTTAGCCTAATTATGGATCTAACACAAAAGTCCCCAGATGGCAGCTATAATTGAGCATTAATTAATTTGCTTGCTGTACTTGAGGTTCACAAAATCTTGCTGAAAAGAGCTGTGGTGAAACTACATCCCCTCTGTCAACTACAATAAATGAGCCCATAATAAAATAAAATAAAGGAAAAGCAGAAGTGAGAGATTATTGTAATAAACATTGGCATTACCTATTCTGGCTCCGTAGAGGTACAATGTAATTATAAAAGCAAAGAGATGGGGAGGGGGTACAACAGTAAATAAATGGAAGCTTGGCTATACTCGCAAAGTTCTGGGAAGATATTCTTTCAGTTTATGATGATAATGGATGCATCTTCTGAGCTGGCCAAAAATACCCCTGCAGAAAATAATTATAGGTGGTGTACTGCTTGCAGAATATCTCTCAAGGGAAGCTTGCCTGACACCCATATCGTTGTCTTTCTAACATCATGTGAAGACATTTCTATTCTCTTGGGCTTTTCAAGTTTTAATTGCATTGGAATAATGCTCCATGTTTTTAATTACAATTCTGTATTTTGCATGAGCCATTTTCATGCATTTTTGTAGAAACAGACACTGCCCTGAAACACGGCTGAAGGGGAAAAGGCATGCTTTCAGATTTAAACAAACAGCACCCAAGATACTATGATCAGGTCTGTACTGGAGCAGGGCAGATTTGTGTCTGATCTGTGTCTGGATGGAAGATCTCGCTGGGAACAATATATATGTTACCTAGTCAGTGATGGGAAATATACAGAAAATGAAAAAAATTATGTTATTATCTTATGTAAAACATTTTATCCTGCCTTTTTAATATCACAATCTCACATTCATTTACAATAAAATTTAAAAACAAGATTAAAATAAAAAAAAACAGAATGTATATATTCCCCACAACCTATATATATATATTGGTTGTGGGGGCATGAAACAGACATTCATTCATCCTGGGAATGCCTAAAAGATACTAGAAGTAGGCACCTTGTGAACATCTGAAGGGAGAGCATTCTAGACTGTGAGTGCCATCACAAAGAAAGTCCTGCTTTGGAACACTGTAAGATGACATTTCACTGACTGGCGATACTATCCTGTAATAAATTTATTTTTTCTGAAATATTATTTCTTCCTCTCTCCCTTTGTCTTCTAATATAAACTTCTAAATTTATGCATTTACCACATATCACAGCTTTACAAGCTTCCCATACTTCCCCTGTGTTGTTTATCATATAATAACTGTATATTTTCTCCTTAAGTTTATTCATTTGCTGATCCTTCGTGCAAACAATAGGATTATATCTCCAATTTCTCTCTTTAGTTTCCATCAGACACTTCAACTTTACACTTCAACTTTAAAGATGCGTGACCTGACAACCATATAGGTAGTGTTTTTCCATCTTTTACCTGTGTCTTATTTGTCTTTTTTCCTAAGATATAATCTATCCTTGAATATGTATTATATCTCCCTAATAAGTATATCTACTTACACCTGGTTCCATGTCCATAAGATCCAATAATCCATATTCTTCTACATTTAACTTTTTATTTCCTTAACATCTCTGTGAAGTTAGTTCCATATTATAGTCTCCAGCGATCAGAACTTCTCCCTCCATTCATTCACCTTCCTTAGTACTTTCTTAATGTATTGTTTCTGGTTGGCATTCAGACCATATATTTAAGCTAATGTTATTTTCATATTATCCAATAACACGCTCACCATTACCCATCTTCACACTACTCCTTATCAGGATAGCTACCTCTTGGGCATTATTGGTTCCCCGTTATTTAATAAATCCATTCTTTCTCTTGTGAGACACCTGAAGAAAAATCACCTCTGCTCTGTGATTATGAGCTAATTGTAGAAGTCTTGCCCTTTTCACTGGAGTGTTTAATCCATTTACTTTAATTGAAATACATACTATTTCCCTCATCTATTTTTCCATTTCCCATTTATAGCCTTTTCATAATTTCCTCCTTGTATTACCCTCTTCCCCCTCCCCTCAGCCCCAGGAGGGGAGGAAGAAGGCTTGGCTCCATAAGCTTTGCCTCCTTCCTTCCAAGACCTCCCATTGGAACTGTGTTGTCCTGTGCTGTCCTACTGACTTTGTTTCCTTAAGTGTGAGCAGGAGGGGGATGGGCTAAAGGAGGCTGAACTGTGCTGTGGTGGGTGGGATCCAGTCTTTCTTTTGGCCTATTGGCACGTGTGAAGTTCATGAGACACCTCCCTTTCTCTCCTCAGTTTATGTATATGATTCCTTTATCTAGCATTTTAATGCTAATTTTTAAAAATTAATTGCATGAAAAAGTACATAAAAAAAGTAAGGGGTGTGGAGGTGGGGGAGCAGGCTTAAAAAAGAACTGCGAACATTCACCCTTGCCTCCCTTGAGTGACGGAATGGCATTCAATCAGAAAGGAGATAGATTTGATGCAGGGAAAGAGGTGTAGAGCCAAGAGGAGGCTCAGGTCAATCTCGGAGAAAGGTGCGACCGATGCAGCCCAAGGTGGGAATGGCCTGAGGATTACCTATAATGATCTAGGTGTGACCAGCACTGGTATGAGCTCAGATCGAATTAATGAATAGGCCATCCTGTCTTAGGCTTGTGTGACCAGGGCCTTCTTGTCATACAGGTCACTTGTGTCTCCAGTGATACAGGCAATTCCAGAAGTACCCCTGGGCTTCATATCTGCTTCATCTAAAACTGGCAAAATCCCCAACATTCCAACTCAACTTCCTACCAACAAGGTTTCCATCTTTTCCCGATTCAACCTCAGGTTTATTGGCCCTTATCCAACCAGGTTCTGGCATCCAGGGACCAGTTCTGGACTTTCACAGACTCTCTTGAGTCAAAAGATCTACATCTGAGTGTCATCAGTATTGGTAACAGAAAACTGTATCACCCTGTGGCTCCCCACAACCTGTCTGCTGGGACATAAGAGGCACAGTTGCCCAACACTACTTTCTGAGATCATTTCTGCAGGTGGGAGCTGAACTGCTGCAACAGAAATCCATCCACTCCCAAGTAAAGGAGGCAATCTAACAAAACTATCAATAGTCCATTGTTTCAAAAGCTGCTGAAAGTTTGATCCAGATCAGAAGACTTGCACTCCTGGCATATTTTCCATGAGATAAGTCATCCATTGGTGTCACTCTTGGCAGTTTCCTGGGCAAGCTACAGCAAAGGTCAGCCTTTCATATATACAGCGGGGTAGCAGGTAGCAGGTACTGTGACCCAAAATATTTACCAAGTCAGGCCAGGAGTGCACCATGAAGATTCGGGATCCAGGAAACAAGGAACATGGAGGCCCAAGGTGCTTGCAAAAATTACTAGCAACAATGGATGGACATCTGACTGAGGCCCAGTAAAATACAGGTTTCCCTGCACAGTTGCAACTCTGCTTTCTCTTGTTTGCAGCCCTCTTTTCCAAAACATGCTGCTTTTTTCTTTCAACATCTGAAATAGTTTCCAGTCCCTTATCCTTCTCCACCTGGTGAGATGTAAATGGCTAGGGGCTGGGCCTGATTTGGACCACCTTCTCCTTCAGCTGAAGGACTTATGATTAAGGGGCCGCAATACCTCCATTACAAAACCAGGCTACAACATCTAGGCCTCTTCAGTCTGGAGAGATGGCGTTTAAGAAGGGGTCTGATTGAAGTATATAAAATTATGCACGGTATAGAAAAGGTGGATAGAGAAAATTTATTTTCTCTATCACACAACACTAGAACCAGAGGGCACTCTATGAAGCTGATGGGTTCAACAAGGGGAAGTATTTCTTCACCCTGAGGGTCATCAGTTTATGGAATTTGTTGCCGGAAGAGGTGGTAACAGCTACCAGCCTAGATGGCTTTAAGGTAGGGTTATACCAATTTAGGGATGACAGGTGTATCAATGGCTACTGGAATGAATGCCTTGGTACCTCTTTCAGGTGGGGGCGGGGAGCAGGATGCTTCTAAGGCCATTTGCTGGCATTTGAGAGCAGGAGAAGGTTTGTCCTTGTCTCTGCTTGAGATGCCCATGAGCATTTGGTGGGCCACCGTGTGCGACAGGATACTGGACTAGATGGGCTGTGGCCTGATCCAGCAGGGCTTATCTTCTTATGACTCATAGGCAAGATATCTTCCTTGTCCTCATCTTTACAGTTGAGATCTTCTAATTTAGGTCAAGAATATTGTGTTTGCAGTATGGCTCTGAAAATATACTGTTATACTCCACATTCGTAAGCTGCTATATAGCTTTAGCTGAAGAGCCCTTTCAGCAACTGAGGGGAAAGGAAAGGAGTAGATCAGACTGTAAAGTGATTCATTTCGCTTTCAGCTCACTACTTGCTTGCATGGTTAAAAGCAAAGACCCAGATCAGTCAGCCAGCCTGATGACTCATGTGGAGAAATGGCCATTTGTGTGTGCAAATGCTGGGGCTGACAATGCAAACGAGTACGATAAATGGCACACATTGTGTGACATTTCATTGCACAGTAGGAATCACTGCTGGGAAACAAGGAAAGAAGAAAGAAGAAGCTTAGCTATACAAATGAAAGGCACACCAAAGCAGGATGTGTCAGCAATATGCCCTGACACTTGTTACTCTCTTAGCTTTTTCTCTCTCAGATCTATCGTGTAACTGTGGGGTTCAAGGAACATATGAGCTTGCCCAATTAAAACGCTTTCATTGTTCTTTGAAGCAGCACAACTATCACAGGTACAGATGTTCTTATAGACATTTATTAAAGAGTTTTTAAAAAAACTCCTCATGCTATAGCCAAAATTGGCTCTCAGCATAGTGTTTGTTATTGTTCTCAGGTGCCATTGAGTCTCGGTTGACTTCAGGTGAGTACAGGACACATCCAGTTTTCTTGGCAAGACACAGAAGTGGTTGTTCATTATTTTCTTTAAAGGGGATCCCAGGGTTCAGGACTTTGAGCTTTGACCCCTTCTACACTTGTTCGTCCACATGAGACTAGCACTATCCTGGTCCAGAACCATCTGAAGGGGTCCCTATCCCAGGTTAGCTGTAGGGTTGCTTGAAGAGGTCTATAACCATCCCAAGCTGTCTTGTTCCAGTCCAGCTTTTGGTGTGCCTGCACCTGGTCCAAAACAAATAATTTGCATTAAAAAATCTCTGTGTTGATCAAATATGCATTTATTTCAATGAGCTGTATACATGCGGAAGTATACAAATTGATTAAGGCTGGGAGTAGGAGGCTCCATGAACATGTCCTCCAACCAGCTTTGCTAACCTGTTTCACATCTCCATGTTTGCCACATAAACCTTCAGAGACATTGTGGCCATCAAAGACATTACGGACACCCTCCGTATGCTTTTTCACATTCTCACCTCTATAAATGTAAGTGGAGATACAGCCTAAGTGTTGCCTTCGAATCTCTAAGTAATACTGAAGTATTGGAATGTAGTGGCATGCTATAAAAGTGGGAATAACTGAATTTCTCCACCTTGGCAATTGCTAAGCATCTGCTTGGCCACTGTAGGAACAGAATGCCAGACAAAATAGATCTCCAGTTTTAGCCAACCCTCTGTTTTATCCCTGAGGTTCCACTGTGATCACAGAATTAATTTGTAAGTACTGTTTTTGGTTTAGCTATCAAACGTCAGGAGACAGCAAAGCAACACTTGCAATGCTGTACTGTTCATTCACCTAATCCCAAGTAAAGACAGTTGCAAAGCAATATACTTTGAAGCCCACCTAGCCAACCTAATCTGAGCTACTTCAGGTTGGTATAAAAGGTTAATGAATCTGAAGTCTCTACACGCTTTTGGTTGGGTTTATTCCATTGTAGCTAACCAGTCAGGAAGCTATTTCCAACTTGAAACATGAGCATCTGTTTCCTTACATCCATCAGAGGGATGCAGGTCATTTTGTAGCAAGTGTTTGAAACTTAATTATGCATCTGCTCAGTCCCTTATAAGTCATCTTTTAATTATGTCTTCAACTGAAGACACAATGTTAGGCTCAGAAACAGAATCCCTACGACAGTGAATTCTAAAGAACAAGATAATAAATAATTTAACACTGACCAGACTGTGAGGTCTTACTAGTTACTTGGCAAGACCTTCCTCAGCTCTTTGCCCATCTACAAAAAAGACAAGGCCATTTCAGCTAATGTCTGGATGAACTACATCAGTATAAGTTTGGAACTGCCTACAAAAAAAGCCCACACTTTTTGGTATGATGCCCTGAAGTTATCCCACCCATTCCGATGAAATTTAAGAGTTGTTGGTCCATATTTTGTAAACAGAGGCAGCATATAATTTTCTATACAAGCACATACTCGTTTTCCACGACCAGAGCTTTTCAAGACGGTCAGGGACTAGAGATGTGCACAATTTTTTTATCCAATTCATATTGAATCGAATGCAAGAAAATTTGTATTCGTTCAAATAGATCCCCTTCGAATGTAATAGGATTTAAATTTGATACGAGTGTTCAATCCCATATGAATCCCATATGAATTCATACAAATCCCATATGAATCCCATATGAAGCTTCATACGAATGTATCAAATCATTCGATTTGAATTTGAATCTCCGAATTTGGCCAAATTCATACGACTTTCTAATGTTACAAATATTTGTGCACATCCCTATCAGGGACTGCCTTCACATAATCCTGCATTTAACCTAAAAACCAAACTTTTGTTGTTTCTTCTTGCCCAATAAAAACTCTTGAGAATTGCATGATATAGTTACTTAAATATATGCACCACTTTGCAGAAAATAAATTATGGAAAAGGCAGGATGGAAATGGAAGAAATTGTTCCCATTCAGCAGACTAATGTAATTTGTACAAAACTACATGAAAACAGAACATAGCTTGCCTGCCGGAATGGAATTGCTGAAATGTAGCTGCAAAACGTTAATGTACACTTATGTTAAGGACTCCTCTTAAAAAAGGGAAATTAACAAAGGTTCATAAGTACATATAGAGGGGATGGGAGAGAAAGAGATCCTTGTTGCAATGTTGTAGTAACGAATGGTTGAGTGATACTCAGATGTCTAGCCCTCCTACTGAATGTACATAAATGTACAGTGCTTATTTTCCACTTGTGGAGGGGCTGCTGAACCCTTCTTATTAAATTTGACTTAGTTAGTCTTACCTGTTTGTTTTCTAAACAGAAAGCATTATCCTTCAACCCTGTCTCTCACTAATAATCTACCCTGGCCATTATAGTAATAAGCCAAAGATACAAAGTACATGACTTGGACTCTCTACAACACAGAGCAAGCTGCCCTATACATTTCTACTGATTTTGGGTAGTAATGCAAGCCATGTCTTCATTTATTGGATGAGATGCCAGGTAAGGCACCTTCCACCATCATGCCTCCATTTGTGGTAGCAGTACGTACCACATGGTAATTTCATTGCCCCATTGCCAGGCATGCTCAGCAATGGTGGTAACATTCTCATAGGACACAATTTTCCACCCTAAACAAAGTTGTTTCCAGGTATTGCTGGAAACAATGCCTCCAGGTTCAAAAGTAGAGACTCAGGGGCATCATTTTCAAGCAGCAATCATAGCACCTTCCTCGCATGCCCAGGAATGAGCCACTTTCATTTTCAAGAGGACGCCAAAAGTCACAGGCTACCTTCATATGTATGGCAAAACCCCACAACTGTCTCAGTGCTATGTTGGGACTGCCAGACTTACCATTACAGAAGTCAGCTAACAACAAAAGGAAGTAGATGGGTGTTTAGCTGGCCTCCAGGAGCCCAGTTGATCCCATAAAAAGCTTCTTTTTGTTTTTTTACCTCAACAATGGGATTTCTTCTCATGCCTGA
Organism: Aspidoscelis tigris stejnegeri; assembly: GCA_023333525.1. Taxonomy (NCBI): domain Eukaryota; kingdom Metazoa; phylum Chordata; class Lepidosauria; order Squamata; family Teiidae; genus Aspidoscelis; species Aspidoscelis tigris. Next base: position 48,555,074 of record JALMGA010000008.1, read on the forward strand.
TGAGAGGAGGCAAAAAGCAGATATTGTATCTTGTTGTCTGGAGGCAGCCACAGTTATAAACAGTACTTTTGCCATGTAATTCCCTCACCCTGTCCCACCAGTCTGGAAAAGCACTCTACCAAGTAATCTAGAGGCCTTTTCGCATGAGGGCCTCTAGTGCATAATTAGTGGACCTTTGCCGGCACTCTGGGGTCATTTGACATGTTGCATAAGCACGCTGGCACCTCAGACAACCATAGATGCATCTGCACATGCGTAGAGCATCCACATTGTCAAGGCGATGGCGCTGAAGCACGTGCAGTCATGGACGTGCCATTGCCAAAATGGCAGTGCCCAGAGGAGGACCAGGTCCTGGGATTGAATAAGGTGAGTATCCAATCCTGAGGGCAGGGAGCAGGTAAAGTTGACTACTAGTGTCAATTGTGAGCCCTAGTCAACATTGGGTCATTGCACAAAAACACCTTAGATTACAGAGCTGGGTGAGACAAGGCCCACCCAGTTCATCTGCCCTGGTTTCACTAACACATACCAAATCAGCCTCTTCATGAATGCCTGATATTTTATTTTGGACTGATTTGGCATTTAAGAGCAGCACTACCAGAGCAGTAGGCCAGTTGGAAGGCACACCACCGGGAGTGATAACTTTAATGCATCTAACACTCTTCTGCAATTGGGACTTCTGCAGTCAAGTGTTCTGAGCCTACTATCAGAATGAGAGGCATTTTGCAAAAGTGCATGCGGCTGGTACCATCCATAAAATCATCCATAAACATTAAACCTGCCTGTTTTGTTTCCAGCTTTTTGGCTCACCCTGTTTCTCCTAAATCTATTAAGTATCTATTTGATATAGTTTCCCTAAGGCAAGGCTATTCTCTTCAGCAAAGTTGCCACCTGATTTATTTTTTTCAGAAATCAAATATAGATGGTGACATTTAACTTTGGCAATTAATCATTATTAATTGCTTTGGTATTCACAGGAACAATAATAATTAGCTCATCTGAATGTAAGGCACCATTTTAGTGGAATGCACAGAATGTCGATGCAGACCAACTTGACGATGAAGCAAATTGAATTTGCTGCATCAAGTCTTACATCTGGAAGGACTGGGAGGGGGAAAACTGTCATGGTTATTTTCCAATTGCAGCCAAAATAATTTAAAAAATCATGCAGACCTCAACTTGCAGTTTCCATCAGAATATTTTCACTATTGTGCATCCGATGAATTGTGACCCACTTCAGTTTACATACTGCCTTTATTCAAAATTGTGCAGCAAACTGGGCTAAGAGGGGATACAGATGTGGCTGATGTGGGTCTTCTATTTTGGGGTTTGAGGGCAGGGGGAAGCAGAAGAAGATGAATTAAAATGAAAATCACCCATTGAGTATAATCTCAGTCTGTAATTGTGTATTATATATTTCCTTGATAATGATGTGCAATAAAAAAAGGAGTGGAAAAGGAGTACCACAAGGTTGTATTGTCATCCTATTTATTTAAGTTATACGCAGAGAACATCATGCAAAATGCCAGGCTAGATGAATCCTGGAATTAAGTTTGCTGAAAGAAATATCATCAACCTCAGATATGCAGATGATACCATTCTGATGGTGAAATGTGAAGAATTAAGGAGCCTCTTGATGAGGGTGAAAGAGGAGAATGCAAAAACTGGCTTGAAGCTCAACATTAAAAAACAAAACCCTAAGATAATGGCAATAGGTCCCATCACTTCCTGGCAAATAAAGAGGGAAGAAATGTCAGCAGTGTCAGGTTTTATTTTCTTGGGCTCAAACATCATTACAGATGGTGAGTGCCGTCATGAAATTAAAAGACATTTGCTCCTTAGAAGGAAATCTATGACAAATCTGGACAGCATACTAAAAGCAGAGACATCACCTTGCCAACAAAGGTCTGCATAGTCAGGGCTGTGATTCTCCCAGTAGTAATGTATGGCTGTGAGAGTTGGAACCTAAGGAAGGCTGAGCACTGAAGAATTGACTCTTTCACATTTTGGTGCTGGAGAAGACTTTTAAGAGTCCCTTGGATTACAAGGAGAACAAATCAGTCAATAGTAATGGAAATCAATCCTGACTCCTCAATGCAAGATAAAAACAAAGACTGTTATATTTCCAGGAATTTCAGTTAGGCCTATACTTACACAAAGGTTACGAATGCAACTTCATGAAACCAGAATAACTAACCAAAGGACATAAAAAGTAAACATTTTGCAATAATAATAAAGTTATAGCCCTGCTTCTGGTTTCTCTGTGTTTTCCTAACCTTTAAAGCCCCAAATTATAATAGCAAAAATACTAGAATATGGTTTTATTACATCTGGTTTGTAAAACAATACATCTGATTTTGCACTGCATATCTAATCAATGTGCATACATGCAGTTGGCAGAGTGATTGATACTATGTTTTTTTCAATCATATTTTAAAGCATAGGTTTGCTGCTAATACTTTTTCCAGTTTGGTACATTTATATTGAGGCAGCCTTCAGCTGCCCAAGCCTGAAATAAAAATATTTTAATGATATACACACACAAACATGATAGGATCAAGTTTGCTTAAATGCAAATATGACTGTGTCAGCTGGAGTGATCCAAATGGCCTGGAACAAGACCACATACACTGGGATGGTTCCCATGCTGGATCCAAAGTTTGCACCAGCTTTGGAGTCAGCTCAAGAAGCTCCAATCACCAGGAACAAAAGTGCCTAGTCTCAGAACCCCTATGGAACTCATTTCAATAAGGCGATCCACTGAAATTGAACCCCCAGTATCCACATGTCCCATGTTCTAGCCCACCAGCCACTAGTACACTGGTAGACTTTTTTAAAGAGTTCTAGAGGTATACCAGACTACAGGAGCAATTTTGGGTTCCCTAGTCCAGGCTATGCTCCATCCTGTGCAAAAGGAGCCTACTAGAAGGGGCAGGGCTTCCCTAAAACCACAATAGTGAACAGAAGGGAGACACCTGGGTCCCTTAGAGCATTCTAAGACAAGTGTCTTGTTCTATCTCTTCTGGCAGAAAATTCCAGTTCAGTGGCCAGTGCTGAATGTGTTACAATTTTGTGAATGGTCTTTTTCAAAAAAAGTTATGACTTAACGCTTAGATCACAAAGTGCATACGAGTTTGGGCAGGTCACATTGTGCCAACATTTCAATTTACAAAGAAGGGAAAGGTGGACACCTAGTGATGCTATTACTGCACTTTGGAGCTTTGTACCATTTCTTCCGACACATCCATGACTGGCCATTATTGGGCACAGAAGACTCGACTAGGTGGGCCTTTGATGGGACACACTATGGCAGTTCATTTGTTCACATCAATGTTACACACAATCGCTACAGTAAAGTGCTAAGCACTCACCTGCCACTGGTCATACTGCAGTTCCTCTACGGATAAATAGAGTTAAGTCTCCAGGGCTATTAATCTGACACCTTTCATGAAACCAAAATTCACACCATAAAAAAAAAGAAAGAAAGAAAAGAAAAGGGAGGGGGGAACCCAAGCATGGTTTAATAAAATGATGCTGAGCTGTACAGAGCTGTAATAAACCAATAAGACTAAGAAAGTGGCTCTATTTTCAGAGCTGCTGGGAAGATGTTTTCTAAGCAGAACGCAAAACAAAACTAATTTATTCTGGTGGTGTTTCTAGATGGACGTATGCTTTCTGAAAGGAACACCACTTAAATTTAGTGGCAAGCTTGTGAAGTCTTATGCAATTGGAAAACAATGGCTGTGGCTCTTTTTTTAAAAAAAAATAATGACCACTATACAGACACAAATGTATATTTCTGTGGCTTAGGTATTAAAATAATAAAGTTCACCTGCTTGCTTCTTCAGTATGATAATTGCATTCTATTTTTTTCTCTTTTTGCTTATCAGCTGCATTCCTAATAAGATCCTACAATCACTATTACATGGGGGCTTCTCTTGCCAGATCAATAAAATTAGAAGAGACAAGGAGCACATCAAGGTACTTGGTACAATTTATTTTGACATAATAGGGCCTTTCTGGGGGACTATGGATAGAAGTCAGAGTCGTCCATTGTTTTCCCATTTCAGTTTGGCAAATGAAACTGCTGCTATTCATATTACTGATGATAGAGATTTTAACTTGCTAGGAACACATCAATCTCCGTTACACCACTTTATCCTAGTTCTCATTCTAACGAAGTTTGCAGGCAATTCTCTCCCTGCTGTTACTTATACTGGCATAATCAGTTCTATGGATCTTCCTCTTTTGGCATCTATTCTGCGTTTCAGGATCTCCATACATTTTTCTTCATAAATATTACAAAGCCCAAAATTCACAGATTAATAGTGTACGTGTGTTATGGGTGTTCAGTAGTCATGTAGAAGTCAGTTTATCTCGCTGCGCAGTCAATGATAAATGAAATATAATCCTACTTGCTAGTAACATAAACAGTGGGTCTTATATTTGGCAACAGTGAATTTAAAAGATTGTGAAGCAGGATCCATAAATGCTTCCTATGGTGCTTGCCTGCCGGGTTCCCCCATCTTCCTTATGTCCACACACATAGCCAAGCTCTGGCAAACAGATATGAAACTGGCCTGTGCCAGCTGAGACTGTTCATTTAACTCACTGCAGTAGTTCACTGATCAGGTCCACAGGACAAGGGACATGAGTCAATGGCACAACTGGAAGCCTCATTTTCACTTGTCTGAACTAGGACCCAGTTAGCAACAGATGGGGTTCTGATTCATGGGGAAAGGGTCCCCATAGATCTCCTAGTACACTAGTAGAGCTCACTGTCAAGGTCTACTGGTAGAGCAGAATAAGGCATCATTTTTGGCAACTTGGGGAGTGGGGGTTTCCACTAGCACTAAGTAACCATTAGGGACGCATTAACGACCCATTAGGCTCAGAGCAGGAAGACCCCATTTCCACTACAGACCCCCTTAGAACCACATTTGTTTCCAACAGTTCTAGGGAAATCCAGATTGAATAGGACTTTCAGGATCTATAATCTGGATTTGCTGTAGACCCCATTAAAGGGGCCTACAATGGGGTCTTCAGGCATCAAATCCAGATTATACAGAGTGTGTTTCCACTGTGATCAGGTAATGGGGTCTAGGGAGGGGCACTCATGGGGGGGGGTGCCCTGAAACCTGTACACAGTCTCTGAAGCCAACTCCAAAGCTGGCTCTGAAGAATAGCACAGGCTCTGAAGAGGACCCCATGCAAGAGCAATGCCAATCCTATGGACCATTGTCAAAGGTTCCGGATAATCTTCAAAGTTTGCGGCAGATCGCTCTAGAGAATATCTGGAGCTTATGTCAAAAGCTCTGGAGATTCTCTGGAGCTGCTCTGGAGAATCTTTGAAGAATTTCTGGAGTGTCTACAGAGATTGCATCCCCTGTCCCCCCAAAAACCTGGGGTTACAGGCAAGGCCCACGTGGGTCAATCCGGATTCGCCTCATGGGTGCTCTGGCATTTCCACTGTGGGAAGGCTGACACACCCATTGCTAATGGGTGCTGTACCACCCGTGAGGATGCATTGGGTACCTCCCTTAATCTGGATCTACTAGCTCCAGATTAGTTGAAGGACCCATTCCTTAGATCCATATCATCTTAGATTCTGATTAAGGGAGGTCAGTGGAAAAAAAAACCCTTTCTTGCTTTGCCCAGTATGGATGGGGTCTGATCTATTCCACAGGCATGTGGAAGGCAGCTCCCTGAACCCCTTCCTAGATAAGATATCACAGTTTACAGAAATAGCCTTAGGTTCTGAGAGGCTGGGTCTCATGTAGTGCTGCCCACTTTACTTTCATAGGCTAGCCCTGGTTGCAGTTAGGGTGGATGAAAGTGACATCGTTATTGTCCTATGCCTCCACCATGTGCACCTGATATGCAGGATACTGTTGCCAGTTAAATACTGACTGACAGAAGAACCTCAAGCAGAGCCATGGGACTACTGGCCTGAGACAGTTTGGACCCAGTTCCCATAAGGAGATGCTTGCCCACTTGCTCACACCTGCATGCCCAACAGAAACACCTGCCTGCTCACCACTGCTTGACAGTGCCCACTTCCCCCAACCATCAGCTTGCCCTGCCAGGTGAGATGTAGGTTCATAAAAATAAAAAACAATCAAGGAGTCTCCTCACACTTCCTGAGATGTGTCTTTTGTTGTTTGAAAGGATTGCAAGCTGCAGGCAAGCAGGCATCTTGTTCTATAGTGCAATGTTTTTATTATCATTTTGTTGCACTTTAAGTGTTTTTTTAATAATAATAATAATAATGTTGTGAACCACTCAGAGAATTTTTGAGAAAGGTGATATATAAATATGGTGGGATGATGCTGATGTTTTAAAGATAAGATAAATAAAATAAAACTTCAGACCATTAGGCAAGAAGGATCAACATCTTTTCTTGTAAGGGGGCAAAGATCTATTTGTCTGAGGCAATCTGTGTGTGCTGAGGAGATGAAATCAGGGACAAGTAACAGAATTGGCCTCCAGGGAAAAACAAGACGATGGGCCTCTTCACTGCAAGGTAAAAAACAAAAACAAAAACAAAAGAACCTAGGTTCAGTAGCATGACAGGTGCTTCAACCATCCCACACTTCACTTCTTGGCAGCTCAGGAAAATGTTTGGCTTTGACATCTGGGGTCCTCTGAGGCTGCTTTCAGACAGAGTGTAAACCCCCTCCCCCTATTATGTTGGGGCCATGTTGGGATTGCCACACATGTCCATGGCAATTGCAACATAGCCCCAGAGTATTGGGGAGATATCCTGCAATAAAATAATTGCAAGAAAATCAACTCCCAAAACAGGTTTTACATAAAAAACCAAAGAGCTTAACTGTCAGGATGGCTGCTCACATGATCTATCATGTTGGGAATGGCCATTATAATTCTATATACACATGCAGGGCGAAACTTAGCCTAAAATGGTGGCCGTAAATGCACATTGAAGTGGGCAGTCATGCATTTCCAGTTACTTCAACTCATGAAATATCCAAATGTATGCATCATGCCTTTGTGAGAGCAACACAGCCAGACAGGTGCCTCTACTTTCCCCACCCTTTTGCCTTGCCATCTGGGCAACAAAATTCCAGGAGTAGGAATAAATAGCACACCAAATAGCACAATCAAGTGGAGAAGTCTGGAGGCAGCCTGAGACAGATGCAGGAAGTCAGGAGCGTAATTGTTCAGTCAATTGTATGATATCAATTAGCAGGGCAGAAGAGGATAGGAAAGATAACTTGTTTCTTAAAGGAAGCATTACCTCCTCTTGCTTTTCTGGCTGCAATGCAATTTAGGATACGCTATTAATAAATGTAAGTATGAGCCATTTATTTGGATCAAATGCACTTTATGGGCTTATTCCTAGAGTTACTGAAAGGTCAAACTAATGTTACATCATTTGAAGATAATGGTTATGCTCTCTTCAGGTAACATTGCTAGTAAGAAAAGAATAAGGCCTGCTCCTTGTCATTTCCCTCCAGTCATCCTCCTGACCTGTGAAGAGTTGGCAGCTTTGAGGAGAAACTAAAGTCCAGGGGAAAGAAAAGATGATCCCATGAAAAGTTAATGAGTAAACTGCTGTTCTAAGCCAAGACAACAAGTCACTTTCCCCTCAGAATCCGTGGGAGAGAGACTTTGTAATCACCTCACCCCTTTGGTGCCACCTACCAACCTTTGCCTTCCTGCACAAAAGGGGGGGGGGTCACTTTAGACTTCTTATCCTTGTCCCCTTCTAGGCTTCTCAGAGCCACAAAATAAGGACAAAACTGTATTTTTAAAACTATTTATTTAAAAAACAAAAACAAAACAGTAGCAAAAGGCTGAGCAGTGTGGTTAAAAAGTGTATCAGTACAAACATAAAAGCATTCATTAAAAAACCAAGAATCTCTCCATGCAAACAACACCCCAAAGTTCTAGTCCAGTGATGGTGAACCTTTTGAGCTCAGTGTGTCAAAATTCGTAAGAAAACCTAGCTTAACTCGGGTGCTGTGTCACATTTAGAAATACCCATAATTTTGTAATATTTGTAGCTCTAGTAAAAAAAGTTAGATTTTTGATATATCTATTTTATTAAAAGCAAAAACAAACAATTCTTTACATTTGCTAAATCTTCAATTGAAAGTTGGTATTTCGTACACTGCAAGAACAAGCAAGCACTACACGCCCAGGTGCCAGAGTGACCATGTGTGTCACCCAAAAGTGCTTGGCGTGTCACCTGTGACACACGTGTCATAGGTTGGCCATCACTGTTCTAGTCCTAAAGAACATTGTGGAAGCACAGTGCAAAGCAACAGCATGACTTTCCGGATCTTGATAGATACCATCAGCCTGTTTTTCTGAATCTTGATGGAAACAGATACCACGTTTTTGGGTTACAAAATATGGGTTAAACTAAAACGATCAGAGGGTACAAAGCAACCAGTGGGATAAATCAAGACTCGGGTGTACCAGAGGTAACAATTAAGCGAACTCAAAGTACATTGAAACAGAATAGTGATCTAACCCCCTCCCTTCTGCAAATTTTGATGGGGAATAAGTTCACTAGTAATGCTGGCTGGAGTCCTTCCACATCTGAAATTGGATCCAGATGACAAAGGTAGTAGCTTTCCTTAAGCAACTTACAGGAAAGCGCCTAAAGCTACCCTTTTCCCAAAGTAAAGCCTTCAGCAGTAGATGTGAACACCAAACGGAGCCAGCTTCCGCACAAAATAGCACGAGTTAGGTTCACTAAACTGGGCTAAATTGGTGGCTCGTCGCCTTGGAAAGGTCCGCAGCTCCCTCCGTCTGGGCCCGGGCCGCGCATGGACCAGCGAGGCCGCGAGCGCCTCCGACCTGGTGAAACTCGAAGGGCGCGGGCGGCCACGCCTGCTTCTCCTCACTCCCGCTGGGGCCGCCCACGCCTAGGAGGTAGGCGGGACGAAGGCGGGAGGAGGAGGAGGAGGGGAGGCGCTTGCTGCGAACTTCTCCATTGGCAGGGCCCGCTGTCCACCCACCCACCCCGGGGAAGAAAGGCTTGAAACCGAAGGTGCGCGGGACGGGGGCCCCGTCGCCTGCGGCTGCGTGCTCCCCGAGGGTCGGGATTTCATTGCACCGAAGGGTGAGCACTGCTCTCTTAAGCGGCTTAGCTGCAGGGAGGGAGGGGGGAGGGAGGGAGGTCGACGCTTCCCTCAGGGCGCTTTCTGGCCGGGACGATCAGGACTCGCTTTCTTTTCTCCTGGGTGCCACCAACTCTGTGGCAGCAAAATGAGTCACTCTGTACAAAGTGCCCTCCCTCCAGGTCCTCCTTTCAGCAGCTGTCCGAGAGAGGAGAAACCCAGCAGCAGTTGTAGCTCCGAGGCCTGTTCCCTGCCTTCTGAAAGGGCGGGAAAGAAGAGGCGCCCTCCGCCCCCCTGCCACTGGTTGCGCTCCTGAGGGAAGAGCAGGCGCGCCCGGTTCCACCGACCTCTTTGGATCGGGTTGCCTTCCCCCGTTTCGGCTCCTCGTGCAGTGAGGCCCTTCGTTGCCTCCTCGAAGAAAACCTGTGTATAGTTGTGGGTTGTTAGGAAGTCGTTCTGATGCCTTTGAGCTGCTTTTTAAAAATATGTATGGATGCAGGCCAAGTTTTAGTACACTTTCAGAGTAAGAGAAGCCATCAGCAAAGTGCCTAGTTGTTTTCTTTTTGCTTTATCTAACCTGGTATGTAACCCAAAAGTGTTTTTTTTTTCTGAGACAGACGATGCTGAAACAAAACAGCTTGACACTTTGCTGATGGGTCCTTTCATTCTGAAAGTGAACTGAAGCTGGATTAAAACTTAAGTGTGAACATAGCCTAGGTTGCCTAACAGGTGCTTGCCTCCCTGTTAAGAGTCAGAGGTGCCACAGTGGGGCTGGTAGTAAAGGTGTTCTTATATAACGTTGATTCTCAGCGATTGTCCAGGGATGGCAGTCCTTGATAATCAGATTAAGGGACCTTTACTATTTTTTTTAAAACGCTTGAAACCACAGTAAGAGTGTAATGGTTCTAGCTACACCATACGAATGGTTTCCATGTCCACATAGTGTTGAGTTATCCCTCAGTGGCACAGACACATTAATTTTGGCCATTCAGGTAAAGCATTACTTTTGATAAACTAATCTGTATAGATATGGTGAACTGCAGTTTGTCAAAGAACAAACTGCAGCCCCAGGCCTTGGTCTATTAGGGCTTTATCAAACAGCCCTGGCTCTCTGTATCACCTTTACGACTCTTAAGGAGTTCCAATAGTGCAAGAAACTTTACTTGCTTCTAAAAGTATGGCCTCTGCCATTATTGTACCCTTCCTGGGTGAGGTTGCAACTTACTTCAGGGTATGTACCCGGGGAACCTCAAAATATGCATCAGTTATTTGATGTTTATCTTTCTCCTGATAAATTATAATTTTGTTACATTATTAAGGTAAACTGTTTCACTCTGAGCGATCATACAGGATTCTATGGGACATCTGTTAAAATGTTTCCACTCTGTAAAAAAAAACTAAAGGGAATGGCTGAGGTGTATTCCTTTTTCTCAGCTAGTGTTTAATGAAAACACATTGTAGCACATTCAGCTTATCAACAGGCTAATTTAGGTGGTCTATGTAAACTCCCATCTTGACCACTTAAATCTAGGCAAATTTCTCTAAGGAGTTAGAAGACCAGTCAGTTTTATTACTCACTTGGAACGGGTCATTCAGGAAGCAAAGTGAATGGTCTTTAAACCTATGCTTTTTTTTTTATGCACGGTATAGAAAGGGTGGATAGAGAAAATTTCTTTTCTCTATCGCACAACACTAGAACCAGGGGGCACTCTATGAAGCTGACGGGTAGGAGAATAAGGTCTGACAGGGGGAAGTATTTCTTCACCCAGAGGGTCATCGGCTTATGGAATGTGCTGCCGGATGAGGTGGTGACGGCTACCAGTCTGGATGGCTTTAAGGTAGGGTTGGACAAATTTATGGATGACAGATGTATCAATGGCTACTAGAACGAATGCCTAGGTGCATCCTTCAGGCTGAGGGGGGGAGGAACTGGGGCGCTTCTACGGCCATCTGCTGGGACTCGAGAGATGTCTCTGCTTGAGATGCCCGTGAGCATTTGGTGGGCCACTGTGTGCGACAGGATGCTGGACTAGATGGGCTGTGGCCTGATCCAGCAGGGCTTCTCTTATGTTCTTATGTTCTTACTTCTTTCAAGCCATGCCAGTGGTAGTATTAATATATTCAGCAGCAGCAGCAGCAGAAAAATAAAATAAAATAAAATAAAAGCTAATTCAATGCTAGGAATAATTAAGAAGGGAATAGAAAACAAGTCAGCAAGTGTCATTTTACCTCTTTATAAATCTATGGTGAGGCCACATTTGGAATATTGTATACACTTCTGGGTCATTATGGTCTGTTACTTTTAACAAGATAGCAAGAGTTTTTCCAGAAGAACAAAAGGAAACTATATACCTGACTTTATTAGATAGTCTATACTTATACTGAACTGCCCAACTGCACACATAATTAATCTTAATTAAACTAACTAATCTTATATATTGCCCTTATTCTTATATGCTAAAATTAAGATGTCTAAAAGTGCATCCACATGGGGTGAAATTTGCTGCACGTGACAAACAGGTTATTTCCATTTACCTGATTTTATCTAGAGCAAATCAGTAGGTTATTTATTTGTTGAAGGTGTAGATAGTGTATTGTGTGGTAATGAAGATTTACATTTATAAACAGTAATAAAATCTGAACAATTCTGTCTTGCCTTTGTCTGTGGAGAAACTAGCATGGACATGTGGTGCTGATAGTGAGTTGAGCTCAGTTTCTGTTGACCATTATTTATTTATTTACTTTTTAATTGATTATTACTTATGCTTCTCCTAAAAAATCTTGAAGCAGTTTACAGGAAATATTTAATAGTAATTATTGTGATATATTGTTTTTTATATATGGTTTTATTTTAACATGTCTTTTAAAATGCTGTTACCCGCCCTGAGACCTTAGGGTATAGGGCAGGATAGAAATGTAAATATAAAGATAAAATAAATATTTTTTAAATAAGATTTGGATATTTCAGGAAAGACAAACAAACATTTAGACAGGAGTGCCTGGATAGAGAGAGAGGTCTTTAATAGGCATCTCACGGAGCCCAGAAGGGAGGGCATTCCATAGGAAAGGTGCTACCACAGAGAGAACCTGAGTACAGCCTATTGTAAGACAGCATTCTGCATTTTGTGGGCCACCCGTGCTGCTTTGCTAGCAACAACAGATGAGCCTTCTTTCAGAAGGAAGTTTCTACAAAACAGACTTTACTGCTAAGCTGTTCCTGTTCCTTGTATTACCGAAATTGAACACTATAAGTTAGTGGACATCAACCAGAGTGGGGCACAGAATGATGTTTTATCCAACAGTAACCAGGTAATGTTTGATGCAGGCAGCAAATTGGTCATTGATGCCAAAGAAAAGTAAGCTCTCTCATGGTGAATCAAAGAGTGATTTAAGGCTAGAAGCATATTCTGTTCAGCCCTTCCACTTCACCTCTGGTCTTCATCTAGTACTGTTAAAATCTCCAGATCTTCTAAACAGGATGTGTGGATAACGGCACTGCTGCTACTGCTTCTTCTTAACTTCTTTGGCACCAATAATGCAAATAAGCCATTTGACATTGATGGTACAAGAAAGAGCTGATTTTTAACAGCTGTCAGCAGACGTTGATGACAGGGGAAGTGTTTGAGGCTGTTTCTGCACTGGGCCTTATTCCATTTTAAATCCTTGAGTTAGAGGTCTGAAGGCCCAACTACATCTGTTAATCCCTCTTCAAGTTACATCAATGTAACAAACAATTTTCCTATGGTATTATGTAACCCAGAAAATCTTTGGGTTAGATAAAGTTGAAAGAGAAAGCAGCACAGCACTTTGCAGATGTGGTTGTCTCATTCTGAAAGTGGATTCAAAGTGAATTAAGATTTAGGAGGTGCTGGGGCCTCAGTGGTAATAAATTGGACAAGCATCCAAGGGATTCAAATACAGGTGGGCCAGGCAGTTGTGTCATGTTACCAGTATGCTGCTAAATAGTAGCAGGAGAGAATTTACTTTTTTAGAACTTATTTTGTTACTGTAGCCACCAAAGCTGCCCTGAATGGGGTTGAGGAGCAGCAGATGGCTGCTTTTGGTTTTTCAAACTGTTTTCTTGTCTACAGTAGATCCAGGGTGGTTTGCCACTGTTTGCAAAATTCACAGTTGGTACTCTAGTTAATATACTACTGCTGCGTTTGTTTGGATTCAGTGGTCACTGCACTTAGCACTACTAAAGACAAGATTGTGCTGTAAATCTTAGGAAAGAATTTTTCACTTCTGTGCAGGTCTGGAAACAGTGGCGGTAGAATCATCATAATCATTGTTATTAATGTACATAGTGTTTTTATAGAATGCTTCCACACTGGCTCTAACAACACATTTAAAGACACATTAAAGACACATACACAGCACATTAAGACTTACTTTCCGCACTGGAGGCCAGATCCGGGGCTTTTCGTGGTGGCCGCTTCCACACTCCGGCAGGCAAGACCCGTTCTTAATGGGGGCTCTCCACCAAAGGATCTGGCCTCCGGGAAGACCTCAAAAATTAGGTCTTACACCTGGCCTCTCACCTCGAACAGGTTGGAAGCAGGACACTTCCGCACACGGAGAGGCGAGGGGCCAGATTTGCCAGTGGCCACCAGAAACGCACAGTGACTGGCAGCTGCGTGCTCCAGTTCTGCAGTTTCGGGGGCAGCACCGGCAGTGTGGGAGGCCAGATCCTCTTTGGAATGGGTGCTGCGACCTCCGCACAGCACCCAGGGGATTCGGCAGGCCCGATCTATCCTCCCTGCACGTGTGCGGATGTGCGGGGCCTCCGAGGATCTGTCTCTATTTCGGACGGATCCTCTGGAGGTTGGATCGCTGGGAAACGAATTTCTTAAATCTGTTTCTTGGTGGCAGGTATGGAAGCACCCTTAGAGTACTACAAGACAAAGAAAGGTCTCTGTCTTTAAAAGCTTGGAGTTTCATTAAGGAGGCACTTTCTATGCTTGCCAGAGTGAACGATGCATTTACAATTTACTTAAAATGCCAATGTTTATCATCTATGTCCTTGGGGGCATTACTGTGAAGCTGAAGGAAATGATTTTTGGCTTTCTTTTTGGTCATGGGAAGGTTTCATAGCTTTACTTGTAGAAGAGTCATTAAAGACTTAACCTACATTTCTTCAGTTCTGCCCCTGTCTTTCCCTTGAATCCCTCCTGATCTGTCTGATCCTCATCAGTTTTCTGTTCTAAAATGCTGCCTAAAGGTTGTTCCTTTTCAATTTCCAGTTTAAATGTACTTAATAAAAGGGGGAACCCCCTGAACATGGTGGCATTTTTTTTTTTAAAAAAAATATATATATTGTGTCGTATTTGTTTGAGTGATGGGCAACGTGGATGTGAAAACATGCTTTTTCTTGTCAGGTATTTTCATACTGTATTAAAGCACCATATAAATGTCAATTGTTATTAACATATTTCCCGTATAAAGAGATTTATCAGACATAATGTTCTTCACAGTGTCATTGTTGTCACAATCACTTCTGTTCTAGTAATTAGAGATGGCAACAGTGGCATTCAAATGTTTAATTACATTTTGTAAAGGCGACCAGAACTAACTCGCCGAGTAAATGGCTAATGCATTGTAGACAAAGATGACTACATTCCACTATGGTTAGGGGAAAGGAAAATGTAGTCATGGTCTATTAGAAATTCAAGGTTTAGAATGAGCATTGTGCTAAAAAAGCAAATTGTATTTTTAAAAATGTTTCATGTTGAGATTCAGTGAAATATTCCACAGAAACACAAGTAAAACATTAATTGTCTAGAGAGCCATCACTAAGCTGTGTTTTTTCAGAAGATAACAAGTCAGTCACCTTGGTTTCAGGGGGTGGAGGGTTTATATACCAATGCTGTCTTGTCAACCTTGACATAAAGGTATATTGAATAAAAATGTTAGCAGAAGAGTGTCTACTTTTTGGTTGCTTCCACTGGCAAGCCAATATACATTTAGATTCAAATATTTTGATCATTTAATTTAAATTCTGCTGAAGTCTTTTGGCTAAATTGCATGCTGGACTCATTGACAGAGTTCTTAGTGCAAAGAAACAGCAATTATTAAGAATAAAATATTTGCGATAACAAAATGGACCACATTCCAGCTTGTTATACTGTTGTTGGATTACAATTCCAAGTATCTATTATCTATGGCATATGAGCAACTATTCAATTCTTTACAAGTTTATTCAGAAATTAATTCTGCTCGTGTCATAGTGCTTATGCCCAGGTTAGTGAGAAGGGTGTTACAAATCAAGAACACAATCAGAAATATGAATGCTTAGGAGTAAATTTGTAGCAAAAGGTAGTATTGGATTTACCAGTGGGTGTAGGTCTCTTTGATGACTGCCAGTAGTGCCACCAGAAAGCCCTCAGAGAAGTCTCTGGCCTGGAGCAGTCACCCTGGCTGCTTCACTACCAGGATCAATCCCAGCTCCATCTCTCTTTCTTCTTCCCAGACCCCCTCCCTTCGAAATTGAGCCCACTTCCCACTTTTCATTGGCTATCTGAAGCCCTCAAGGAGCCTTATCCAATTAGTATCCTTTGATAGAACTCCCAGTGATCAATCCCCAACTACCAATTTCCAACTTGGTGAAATAGCTGCTAGGAGCTGACTGCAGCTGGGACTGCCGCCTACCCAATGATCTTATGTGATCATACAAAATTCAGTTGAAATCAATTGAGACATCTGATTAAATATATTTGGGATATTGCTACACATGGTGTTCCAGTCTTCCATATCAGGTGGCCTCAAGCCTTAATTCAACCACTTTGATAAAACAGAACAAATATTTCCATAAGTGTAGCTCAGCAGTATAGGAAGTTACCTTATACTGAGGTAGCCAGCTGTTCCAGATCACAAAGGCTGTGTAATGTATTGACCCACTGAGTTCAAATTCTTCTAACTGAAAGCAGTAGAATTCCTATTTACTGTACTGTACAGTTATATCCTCAAATAAATGCATAAGTTCACAGGATCTAATAAAAACACAAAATTCATAATATTATAATAATCATTTATTTGTCCTCCAAAGAGAAGCCTCAGCAGGCCCAGAATTGTGTTGGGCAGCACAGTTGTGGTTAGCCTTGCCTCCTTTCTCCTTCAAAAAGCCCAGGAGAGCTGTCAAGGGAAAACAAACCAAGGCTGAATGTTCCATCTTTCTATAGAACCAAGCTTGCTAGGTGTTTTGCTTAGCAAACTCAGTCCTCCTATAAAAGTGGTGAGGCCATCTGGAATGCTTTGGAATATTAATTGTGTGCATATATGTTCAAAACTTTGTCTGTTGACTCAGATTTCTCTTTTTTTTCCCTACCCTCTTTGTCATTATGTGTTATGTTCGGTTTCCATTCAGAATTTAGTAAAGTTTTTAGAATGGAAAGCTCTTCCTTCTTGCTTTTTCTAGGTATAGCATTTTGGGAGGGCCAGGAAGACAGTGGGTGTTTTTCCACTGTCACTAAAAGTACCCATTAAGTACCCATTAATGGGTACGTAATGGCATTTTTGTACCCATCAATGGGTACTTCTAGTGACAGTGGAAAAACACCCAATGATAATTATTTTTACTATCTTAGGACAAAAGAGTATAGTGTGAGTGTTGGAAACTTCTCACCATACCACAGGAAACAGTCCAGATCATGCATGCCACACTGACAACCCAAAGAGCGATTAGAAGTAGTTTACATTTGTAACGTATAGTGACACTTCTCTCTCCATCATTACAAAAATCATTAGTATTTTTAAAAAAATGGAAGAGAAAACATACAGTAATTTGAGATGTTCTTTAATAGATTTTTTTTAACAGTTTCCTCTTCTATTAAATGAATACTAGAAATAAAAGGAATTAAAAAAGGGTTATTCTGTCTCCTTGTCAGATCACTTTCTGCTTTATTTTTAAATATTTTATCTGAATACTACTGTTATTTTACCAGACCAATGAAGAATACCTTTTGGCTTGTATTAAAAAGTTTTCCTTCATCAATATGACTGTACCCTTTCTTAACACGCTTCCACCATAAAGATGAAACCATTTTCACATAGTTGTCTCTCTCCAAACTTTCAGACTGATATATTTTAAACCTAAGGAGTAAAATATTCCAGACTTAAATGGTTTTGCCTAATACAGCTTCCCTGATACAGTATAGCCTTTTCTAATATATCTTTTTATTATGTATAATGCCACTATACCACTATACATAGTACTGTCTCAGGGTGAAATTTCTGTACCATATTTCAGGGGTTTTTTGAGGTCTTAAATGACACTGCAAGAACAGTGTACCACTAAAGTATTTAATGCTGACTGGCAACATGGCAGTTCTTAACCAAAGTACAATACTTTGTACATTCTGTATTTTGTATGAATATGTAAATAATTCCACAAGGGAGCATGGTGGGAATTGAGGGCAGCACCTCTTTCCAAAAAGAAAGCTGGGATAATTTTTCTCTCTCCAGACTATAACAAATAGTTACTGAAAATGCCTATGACTCAGTATTTTGGGTCATGACAATCTCAGTTTAGCATTGTTGTTCTTCAGTATTGCGTTGACAGCAGCAACAAAAAACTAAATGTACCACCATAGAGTTTGTGCTAATAGCATTAAAATGTGCTTACCAAGTCAAAATGATTGCAGAGACCGTGTCTGTATTTATTCTAGTATAGCAATAAGAGATTACCATAGGAAATCAACCTAGGGAGTGTATTCTTTAGAAAAGCAAGATAATAAGCTGAGGTTGATATTCATTCTAAGCTAAGGCACAAACCATTATAGCAGGCAGTATTTGTGCTCTGTTGGTACTTTGAAGAGTAAATCTAATCTTAGCTTACTGTATATGGAAACTAAATAAATCTATTTCGAAATAAAATGTACATATAATCTGCTTTCTGCATGTGGAACATAGGGTCAGCTTGGAAGTGTTTTACATACTGGTAAGTAGGTAAAAATGGGACAAAATATTGGGGTTGGACTTCCAAGAGCAATCTAGCTTAGTAGTCTGTTGTACCACAGTCTGCAGTAGCTGGACTTTTAAGCGTAAAGTGGACGGTACCCCACCACTGAACTGAATTAATATACTGTTAGGCAACCTGTGTCATTCATGAATTATACAAAATGGGTGCGCAGTGAAAGTTTTTGGAACAATGAGGTTTGTGATGATCAAGGAGGGAGAGAAGGTGGTGGGTTATATTTTAAATATGCTTTAGTGTTCTTTGTGATAGATTAGTACCTGCAACAGCATGTGGAATAGTACTATCATTTTATATAGTTGATATGCGCAAAGTTATTTATAATTGTTCACAGTGCAGCAGTTTCAAATCCCAAAGGAAAAACTTATTTGAGTAAGCCATGTAAAAGCTATGTTACAGATAATATGCAAAAGAAGGGTGAAGACTATTGAAAAATTATGTCTGTCTCTGTTTTCAACTTATGAATTACATAATACTTTGCAGAAACACCTCACAATCATATACTTGAACAAATTTAGCCAAAACTTAGTAACAAAATTTAAGTATTTCAGAAGAAAAAGGTCTTTTAAAAGGTCATAAAAAACAAGTTGCTAAATATATGGACTTTAATCACTGAACCATTTGGCTCTTCTGTGTACATGCTTGTGTGTGTGTATAAGTTTAAAAATGTCAAGTATTTTCTGTGTAAAGGCTTTTATATAATTTTTTTTCTTTTAAAAAACTTGCATTTTCTATCCTGTGATTAAATGGTTCCCTTGTAGTGCAATTTCACCAACACTGAGAAAGAGTCATATGGAAGAATTTATACTGAGAACTTTTCTTTAGCATAGGATTTAAATATAGCTATGGTCCAGTTGGTGTATGTTTATAAATGAGAAAAAGTCAGTTTTATGCAATCCCATTACCCTCTTTTTCCTTTCTTGTCTTGACTATTAAGCATGAGTGAGAACCCTGAACTGTGGGCTGCTTTAAGAGTATGCTAGTGCTCATCAAAAGTAGTCAATTAATAGCCAGGGCAGACAATTTGAGCTAATGCAAAATGAACTGTGACTGCCTATGGGAAGCATTTTCTTTTAATGATGTACACTGGAGAAATCCTTTCATAAATGCTATAGATTGCATCATTGTTTTTGTGGCTTCACCGGTGTTAACCAAGAGTCTGATATAGCAAAAATAAATATTATATTACCTTTAATAAGGAAACACTTATTAAACCAAACACTATGGGGAAAGGTTGAAGAAGAGTGACATTTTTCATCTGGATGATTAAAAGATGCTTTGGAATATTTCAGGGCTGCTTAACTTGTGGTTCCTCTGGATGTTCCCAAACTACACCTCCCAGCATTCCATTACCAGGATTTCACCCCAGCCATGCTGGGGTCTGTAGTTCAGAAAGATCTGAAGGACCACAAGTAAAACAGCCCTGGAATACTTGAAGGACTGGCATAGAAATTATGGGTCAAATTTGTTTTCTGTTTCTACAGTGGAAAGGGTCTTGAACGATTTCATTCAAGTGACAAGAAACAGTCATTCTGACTTGAGTATTGGGGATAATTTTCTGATGGTTATTAGCTACTTGATGGTGAAGCAGACTGCCTTGGAAGATTATAGGTTCCATTTGATAGATGTTTTTAAGCAGAAAGAAGGTGGGCACTTATAAGAAGTGTAGTAGTGATTTCCTTTACTGGCATGAACCTAGGCTTTAGAATCTGATTCCTCCCAGTTGTGATTCTTTACCAATGTTGATGCTGCTCCTCAGTTGGCCGTGTGTTGCATATGCTTAGAGCTGAGCTTTCTCAGTAAAACCAGTCTGTTCTCACTTAACCCTCATATCTTGTATAGCTCTACACAAAATATAAAATGTGACAATAAATTCATCACCATTATTTCTGCACATGATGAGGTTTTGTATGATGTCCCACATAGATGGGACAGAGATTGCTGGCTTTTCTACTAGTATGTAATGATAGTGCACTGTGGCTAGGTCATCCTTTGGTGCACAAGGAAACACCAGTTGGATGTTTTGCTACTCTCTTCTTTAGCCCTCAAAGTGGCCCTGTAGAACAAATAAACCTCTTGGACCCTGCCTACTCTCATGACTCTGGCTGATCTGTTGCATTCATACAGGCAAGGGGAATGACTGTAAATCTGCTGTGAGGGTATTTTACCAGTAACAAACCAATGTTCATAGTATTATCTGCTAAAAGGCAGACAGAAAGGGCTCCTATTTAATCAATAATGTATGCTCCAGTTAGTCCTGTCCTCTGGACATCATTAAACATGTATTTTGTTTCATAACTGATGATTTTGGCTGACTGCAGTTTATAATTCTATATCCTCAAGCCTTTGCATCTGCCATTAGGCAGATCTGAATTGAACTGGGCAGTCAGCTATGTTTAGTGTTAATGTGAAAAGTAAACTTAAAAATAAGTGAGAGTTGGAGTTAATTATAACTGGTAGAAATTGAGGCTTTGCAATTGTTGCTTCTGACAAAAATAACAGCTTTTCTTTTAGGAGCTTACACTACATCCAAAGGCATAGAGAAAGTTTACAGTAAACTAACAAATGTTTGATACAAAATTAAATCACATTAAATTTTGCTTATACTATAAGAGAGTCTGTCTTTAAAGTTTACTTAATAATGCTCATGGAAACCTAAGCAGCATGAGGTAACAAATGCAATCTGTTAGACTACTGAACTGCACAGATATATACCATAGTGATATTTCAGCTGTGTTGAAAGGTTTGCAATGCTTTCTTGTTTTCAGGACAATTTCAAAACTGGTGGGGTCTGCTGCCCTTTGGGAATGGTTGGGCAAAAGGCACGACAACTTAGGAAAAAGTAGCTATAGGAGTTAGAAGAGCTATTGATATGTGAAACACGATAAGGCTGCACTGCAGTTTTATGCAAACTTACATGAAAATTCAGTCCAATGAATATAGGGGATTATGCACACATTAGCCACCTCTACATTGAAACATGCATGAAAGAGAAAAAAGGGCAAACTGTGAACCAAAGGATGTGGTAGGGTGCTGTCTACCTTTGTCATATAGGCCAGCCACTCCTATTCAAAGTACAGTAGATCCTCCTATAACATGTGGCACCTATCTGGCTAACTTTGCTTTCTGAAGATCAACATTGTGGACTTCAGAGTAAATCTGGGGTTTAGGGAAATAATTGCAGACAAGTCTTCACTGACTTACTTTGACTTCAGAGTTACATTAACTTGAATACAGAAGGGTTCCCCATGCAAGTCTGTGAAGGAAAGTAACTTGAAAGGGACACAGCATAGCCACTCTGGAAATGTCTACAATGAGAAAGTGTCAGGTTACTCACATGTCATGCCTGAAACTGGCACTACACAGATGCCACACAGGATGCCTCTACCTGACAAATCTTTCACAGAGTATATTGCAAAACACACTGGCAAGGATTTTTCTCTGTCCTCAGTAATGAGAGATGTGAGTCCCTTTAGCGTATATGCTGAACACAGAAATGATGGGCAAGATGACACCTTTAACATCCAGACAGGTATTCAGTGCCAAAACCTGGTAGGAAAAATACCACATCCTACATTTGATATCTTCGCATGCAAGGTAGAGGTACAGTGGGGTGGCTTGAAAGCCCTGGGACCCCAAGAAATGAGATTTCCCATAGAGGTGGCAAGGAAGCCTCTCAGCTACAGAGATTCTCATTCCAATTTGGCTTTGTGCTCATGGGCAGCACGTGGAGAACAGAGCACCAAAGATCTGGCAGGATCCTTAGAACCATGGAGTAATGCAACTATTTGTGTCTAGGCCTGGATGTTGGAGGAAGTATTTGGAGGAAAGAGCACCCCCGGGACTTCCTCCTTTCACTCTTGGTGAGTTGAGGTGGAACTGGAGACTTGGCAGCAGAGGCTTTTTGTTGGTAGAAGGACCCTGGTAGATACTTGCTTCATACCCAATGCTAGCACCTGACCAGAGACTTGCTAGCAGAGCCTTCTTGGCAGAACAGACACATTTTGATAGATATTTGCAAAAACAGTAATAACAAAAAGAGCCATAGGACAGAGGTAAAATCCAGCAATTGCCTTCAAAATCTGGCAGGGGCAGAAAGAGACAATCCCAGGATCTTTTTTAAATCAGGAGTCAAGATTAGTTACCCCTCATCCTCTGGTGTGTGAGGATATGCTTTTGTATAAAAGGGCCAGCAGTTCCTATGAAATTGATTTTGGTCCCTACTCCCATAGGGAAGAATGAAGCTCTACTTTTCTCCTCCATGAGATTTTTTCTTCCTGGCAGAGGTTAAGAATAATATATTGTGGCTTATTTATTTGTGACATAAATATAGCCACTGTTGAAACACAACAAAAGTGATTAGATGGCATTTCCAGCTAATTAGTGGGAATGTTCAGCTCCTCAAGCTTGCTTCTATTTTAGGATTTAAGCATTTGGTTATTGGTTTGTTATTAAGTTATTTTAATTGATTCTTAATGATTTTGTTATTGCAACATAGCATATTACCTGAAGCTACAGATGAGGGCTGTACTGGAATACTAACTTTAAGACTGTAAGGAACAATGCATGGAGGACAGGTGTGTCAGTAGCGACTAGAATGTATGTCTAGGTACTCCTACAGACTGGAGAGACAGGCAGGTTGCCTCTTAAGGCCATTTGCTGGGATTTCATAGGAGGTGAAAGTTTTGCTCCAGGCTTCTGTTTGAGAATGCCCAGCCAGAAACAATTGGTGGGTCCTGTGTGAGACATGATGCTGGGCTAGATAAGATTTGGCCTGATCCAGCAGCTGCCTCTTAAATCAGTATTATTTATTCCCAGATAAATGTATTTTGGTTGTAGCCTTCCATACCAAGTGAAATATGTCTTTCTTTTTTATATATAATTTTTGTAAAATGTGTACTATTTTCAGCTGATTTCCTTGAGTTGTGACTTAAAGTGGATTTGATTCATTTAAATGAAAATAATAATTTTAGAGACCCCACCAAAATGCAACATTTCAAACTAGAGATATGATAGCTAACAAGGATGCCTTTCCAAGTGTTTTCTCAAGTCATGCATAAAAGTCCTTTTCAATCTGTATGTTCAGAATGACAAATATACATGGATATTACTTTGGGGCACTTTTCTCCTGTGAAAGGCTTTTTAATTTTGTGTGTGTGTGTGTGAAGGATTAGTGGTGACCCCCCCCCTGACCTCAAATGACCACCAAGATATTTTATTGGAATCTGATAGCAGCCAAGCTGTTTGGCTGTCGTCTCTCATAACTGTGACTTACCCATAACACCTTTGGGGGGGGGGTGTTCTTGCCAGAGGACAAAACAGGTTCAAGGACTCAAAGGCAGTGAACACACAGCTGAGGAGAAACTGACAAAAAACTTTACACAGCCTAAGCAGGGGGAGGGGTGAGGAAAAGAGTAAGCAAAAGGCACCTTGCATCTCTTCTGTTTGTCAGAAACCCCATATGGAAGAGGACAGGCTCCCATTGTGCAGCACCTTCAAATGTTTGAATTTTGCAGAGACATATATTCAGTCATGCTTAAGTAGAGTACCGATCCTTTTTACATTGCCTTATTGATAACATGGTACATACTGCCATCTTCTCAAATGTTTCCCAGCACAAAAGGATGCCTACCAAGGATGTTACTGTGGATAACAACAGTGGTAGCCCGTTAAGGATCTTGCAAGCAAAAACTCCTCCCCATGCTATACTGTTCATAGGGTTTCTATACAGGGCTGTTTATTAAGTGGTAGGGTCAGGAAGTAATCAAAAAGGCTGGTGACTTCATCATGCTCCCAAAATATCAAATATTTTTTTACCATGGAATGTATTTTTGAGTGGATATGGTTATTATTACTCTGTTAGTAGTGAAAATTGCCTGATGCTCCTTTAATATTGAAGCAACACTGGTCATTTTTTAAAAACTTCGTTTGGTAAACTAGGCATTTCTTTCAAAAATATTTAGAAACCATCTGCATATGGGAACAAAGGGTATATCAATTAACATTTTACTACCTTCTAAAGTGTTCTGGTTATCTTTCTAAGGCCATCATCATACCTTGCTGAAATAATCTGTTTTATTAAGAAACAGGACTCAAAATACCCGATAATCCTTCCTCAGTTTGAGTTACTTTGCTCACACCTTTCTGTTTCCATCCTCAATCTCCTTTGTGATTTTTTTTTTAGATCTCCAGCACTCTCCACCATCAAAACACCCCCTGACACATGATAGGATAAAAGTTCTGTGACTCAACAGTGTGTAATCACACATTGGACAAAAAGGAAGGCAAATCCACGCAGTATTCACCCACTATAGTATGGTTCAGCCACCTTTAGTCATCTTCCCTGATCACATCTCAAAAATGAAATCAGCTTAATACTGAGGCCTGTAAAATCAGGACTCGGGAAAGTATGAATGAAGGGAGGAAAGACCACAGATAAAACAAATAGGACTAAAACGTTGTGAGTGGTGGGCACCAAAGATGGACTGAAGAAGTATTATAGTGAAGGTGTGATCACAGCCTAAGTTTGTTCTTTAAAGTATAGAATAAAATTAAGACCTTAAATATATTTTGCTTGCTTATTTTTCTAGGAGACCCAAGACTGATCAAAAATAAAAAATGCCTTCACTGAAGGGTAAAGTCCAGACTGTCCTGGGCCTTCAGGAACCCAGTCATCTTGGTTATACATTGACCCATGAGCACTTGACAATGAGTTACAGTTTCTGTTACTACCCACCTTCGTCAGGTCAAGAAGCCCTATCAGAAGCACCAATAGAGATGAAGAACCTGTTTTGGCTTAAACAAAATCCCTATAGCAACAAAGAAAATCTACTCCTCTGTCAAGAGGTAGATGCAGTCAGGGAAGAGCTGTTGCAGTACAAATCTGCTGGTGGTGGAACCATAGTTGAAAACACAACAACAGGAATCCAACGAGATGTGAAGACCTTGAAGCAGCTTGCAGAAGAAACAGGGGTCCATATTATTGCTGGAGCGGGTTTTTATGTGGGCGCCACTCATTCGCCTGAAATTCAAGCTATGTCTGTGGAACAGGTGGGTATCAAAATGCCCTGAAATAACTGGGCACCACTCTTGGTAACGTCTGAGTAATCAAAATATATACATGCATTGTAATATGAACATACCTAAAAGCCTTGAGGTTGGGAAATAGAATTGATAATCATTCTCCATGGAGTGTCAGTGTTTTTCTCACTTAGTGTAGGATGGCTGCATGAAGAAAGAAACAACATCTCCAAATATGTACATGTTAGTGTGAAGTTTCTGAAGTAAAAACAATTACACTAATCCCTGGTATAATGCAGCTCTGCTTGCCATAGTTTGGTTACATGCACTGAAGGTATTGCAACTCCCTTGTTATAATGCAGCATCATGCTAAGCAAAACTGCCCTATAAAAATCATTGCCACTAATGGGAAAGCAGCAATTTAGTGAAATCATCAAACACTTCTGGTTGCCCTAATGTACTTTGCATCTTGTTGTGGTTTATGAAAATGGCACCACTGCATTGTAATAGGGGTGACTTGCAGAGTGGCACTGCTATGGAATTTTTTAAAACTTGTGGGCACCAGCACCTTGTGTGTTCCTGGAAGCATGGCCAAGGATTGTTTGGGCCCTTGGATTTCTCCTTGATATGATGGATTCCAGGCTGAATCAAAGAAGCACATTTCATTCATTAAAGAAACCCAAGAAATCTTCATGTCCTTGATTCTTGTCAAGACCCTGATCCTGACTGGGTTTGTTTATCCATGGCTCCAACTCCTCAAACAATTCTGAATGTACGGAGTGAAAGCCTAAAGGTTTAAACCAGTTTAGCTGTTACAGTCCCTTTTGATAGAGATTAGCTCATCCATCCATCCATCTATATACCTGAAGGTCTCAGGGCAGGTAACAACATTTAAAATCAAATATATTAAAACAGATAAAAGCATATATTAAAACAACACTGTCTGCAAGTGGGAAGGGAGAGAGTGATTTTAGTTACATGATTTAAATTTTGTTGCAAATTCTTTGTGTGATGTAAATGTGTGTGCTATTTTCCAAGTGTTTTCCAGTATTTGAGAACTTTAAAAAACAACAACAACCCTAAAACAGCTACAAAAAAGAACAGTGCTGTTGCAAATTTATTCCATTAGGTGCCTCTCAACACAGTTTAAAACTCACAGTACTCCTGGGATGAAATTAGGAATGCCACATGTATCTGTGATATTCCCAATATAGTCCTATGATACTGAGACGATATCCCAAAACATCGCTATTATGGGAAATCCAGCAACAGTGCCATATTTCCCATTATAGCAAACACCTGTGTCTGCCTGCTGCTTGATTGTTCCTCTTGAGAATGCCCAGATGTTAGTCAAGTGCATGAGAAAAATCAAAGGGAAGTGGTGGGGACTGCAAGAGGCAATTGTATTATCTCAAGCTATCATTCGTCATCATACAAGCAACTTTCGTAATTGATTTCTCTTTTAAGAGATGTAACAATTGATAGTTTTTTCCTACTAAACAAATAGCATGCTTTGTGCAATGAGGGATAAGTGTATTTTGCTTTTGGCAGTCCGTAATCCAACTACATCAAAAAGAAATCAACTTAAAACGTTCCTTTTTAACCATTCTGCAGAAGAGCTATCATTTCTTCATTTGCAAGCATCATACTTCATTTTGAGATTTGGCATGTCCATATGCAGCTATTCAGGTGAAGCAGAAGAGGCAGAAGAGAATCCTTGCCAAGTGTATTGTTTTGGTGCCTGAGCCAGAAATTGTACTAGAACCACTAATTCCTTTTCAGGCAGGAAAACTGCAAAATAGATTAAACAGCTACCGGTTTGTTGTCTTATCATGACACTTGGATCCACTCCCAGAGTTGGAACCCTCGCAGTGCTTTATAATACAGCCTGGTTTGCATTAGGAGGTGAGACCCTGGAGACATTGCTTCATGTGCCAGTTAACCATAATTCCTTGTTACATGCCTCCCAGTCCTGAAGAGGTCAGAGGAAATTATTACAAAGTCTTATAAAGGGAAAAAGATGTATATCCCTGGAAAATGTTAAGCCAATGGTTCCAGAAGCATCCAAGGCAAACCAAGCCACATCTATTTCAAAAAAGGTTCCATTGAACCTTGTAGGATATAGTTACTTCTGAGTGAACACACAGAGGATTGAATTGCTAATTAGGTACCATCAAAAATCTTTAATTCAGATGTCTGAGCTGAGATTACTTGTGGAGAATAGAGCTTCAGTTGCCCTTTCTGGTGAAGTTTTTTTTTAGCTGTTGCACAACAAGAACCCAACAGAGACAGCTACCAAACACACTCAACATGCTCACAGATCACCAGAAGAAAGGAACCAGCAGCATTCCTTATTATCTGCATCCTTAATTACCCCCCTCAGAAAAAAACAGAGGCAGCTTAGGAAGGAAATTATAAGCAAATGTACAAATTGAATATCCATCTCATGTCTGGACAGCAAAAGCTTCTCTGGTGTATTTAAAAATCATCTAAATTATTTGGTAACACACTATGTTGTGAGAAAGGTGATGAAATCATAGATTCCTACCACTGTTTCCCTTGACACAAGCCTATGAGTGAGTATGCAGAAGCCAGTTACAGTGAGCTCAGTGTGGATACACTCTCCTGATCAATTTTTTGGATGCCTCTTTGTCTGTGTTGTACCTCAGTGCCTGTCTGTCCACCTTCTGCCCTGTGCTGCTTTGCTTCATCAGCAGTGCAGCATAGCCACTGGCTCCAATGTGCTGTGTGCTCTGTCTTATTTAACACGTAGCAATCTGCCCTTGTGGAAAAGGCTTCTAGTCAATTGTTCCTTTACCATCACTGATTCAGGTTGGTTTGCCATTTTATTGAAGAAGAAAGAAAAGATTTGGAAGCATATGCCGTTTCCTGAGAAATTGAAGTCCCATGAAAGAAAGGATTGCTTCACGGTATTGGGGGTTGGGGTTGGCTCATCCAATGCCCTTTCTGCTGAAAGGGCATCTCCTCAGTAGTTGGAATTGACAGTATGTTTGTGGTTCTGGGACATAATGGGATCTTGCTTAGATTACCATCCTCCATTTTGCTTACCTATGGTAGAAGCCAGAAGCACTGCTGACCCCAACTGCTATGCAGAATATGCATTTAACAGTCCAGCTTGTGACTTCCTGGCTATCTCAGTCCCAACCCATTCTGCAGACGGAATGAGGTGATGAGGAACTTTGTTTCCTCAGCTCCTGCTGTAGTAACCCTGCTGCCTTCCCAGGCCAGCTGTAACAAGTTTGCTAAGCACTTTGATAATAAAATCTCTCCAATGTGTTCACAATTGTATGCCATTTTAGAATCAATTCTTTGGAGAACCTAAGATTATCATTTGGTGAGTCTGTCTGGATTAGTTTGACCTAGGGTGTTTTTCCACTGCAGCCCTTAGATCTGGATCTAAGAAGATCCGGATCTAAGGAATGGGTACATTTCTTAATCCGGATCTAGTAGATCCGGATTAAGGGAAGCACCCAATGTGTTTCCACAGGAGGTGTAGCACTCATTAGGAATGGGTGCTAACACCCTGCTTTGCACCCATCTGAGGAATCCGGATCGACACACAAGGAGTCAGTCCATTACCCCAGGTGTTTTGAGGGGCAGGGGAGTGCAGTCTTCGAAGCAACTTTGAAGTGACTTCGAAGTCAGCTTCGAAGTCACTTCGAAGCATGAGCTCAACTTTTGAAGTTGAGCTTATGCTCTGAAGTCACTTTGAAGCTGACTTCACATTCACTTCAAAGTGACTTCGAAGTGACTTCGAAGCCAATGTTGGGGGTGGTCCCAAAGGTGCATCCCCTCCCCCTAGCCTCCTTTGGACCCCATTGCCTGTTTCCAGTGGAAACAGGCTCCCTTTAATCTGGATTTTCTGGGAGAAGACCCCATTGTAGACCCCTTTAATGGCATTCTACAGAAAATCCGGATTAAAGGCCAAAATGTACCCATTAGATCTGGATTTCCCCAATGGCAGTGGAAACAATCGGGTCCCAAATGGGTGCTGTAGCGGAAATGGGGTCATCCAGCTCACACCCAAGTGGGTCCTAAATGGGTTCAAAAATGGGTACTTTTGACAGTGGAAAAACACCCCTTGTATATACTGATGATGTGGACCAGCTTCTGCATGCTATCACTAGTCCATTAGACCTATGTCCCTGTTCTAAGGGCAAGCTATGTGGGTATGATCCCATGGATTTGGAGTAATGCTCTTTTCATGAGAGGTTGGTGCCATCTATGCTTAAAGAAGCTGTGGTATACTCTTTCTTGGAGGCCCTTGTTGGTTCTTGGGATTCTGAGCACCTTCAACCCAGTCACTAACCTGCTTTTCTAGGGCAAGTTGCTGGAGAAACCTGTGGCAGCTCAACTGCAGGCTCACTTGGTTGAAAAGGATTATCTTGGCCCTTCTCAGTCAGGTTTCAGGCCTGAGGCCTATTAGCATGATGCCCTGGGATGAAGCATTTGCTCCACTGGGCAGGCGGTTCCATTCAGAACAGCCCCAGCCCAGGGTGCCCACATGCTTTCTGGTTGTAGAGAACAAAATCATGCTCTACACCCAGCCTAGGGCATTCATGGCCATCCCTGGCCATCCTGCAGCTGATCAGGGGAGAGCACATTTGCACGCTCTGTCCCTGGCAGCTGTGGGCCCCACCAGTCACATACCGTCCCTGGGTCCCTACGGGTTCTAGGGGCCTGGATCAGGTCCCCTAGGGCCCGCAGGAACCCGGGGAAGGTATGTGACTGGCCGGCCTGCCCTGGGTCAAACTCGACCCAATGGAAGGCAGGCCTGGGAGTTGCATCCCGCCCCCATGGGGATGGATTCCCCTTTCACACGTAGGCAGGTAGGAACACGTGCACGTGCATTCCTTACCTGCCTAGGTGTGAATGGGGAAAACATCCACGATTAGCCTAGACTTACTTCACTATAGCCATTCGGCTGTAGTGCGAAAAGGCCTCTGGTCACAGTACAGAGACTGCCATGGTTGCCTTAACAGATGACTTGTGGTGGGAGTGGAATCATGGTGCTCCTCAGTCTCTCAACGGCTTTTGCTGCTGTGGATCATAATATCTTTTTGGGACAATTTGGGAGTTTAGAAGTTGGGGATAGTACTTTGCAATGGGACTCAGCTTTATATCCTCATACCAGCTAATAAATAACTGGGTAATGCAGTCTAGGTCCTGAACAGTGATGCGTTGGATGCAGTCTACCAGACTGAAGTTGAACCAAGACAAAGCTGAAGTCCTATGCATTCTGTGCTCAAGTCAAAACAGTGAGTAGACCACTTGTTCTGGATGGGATTACTCTCCCCTGTAGAGAAAAATTGGAAAATGTAGGCAGAATCATACATTCTCACCTTCAGTCTCAGGCAGCAGTGGTGGCTGGGAATGCCTATTCTTATTTGAAGATTGTTAAACATTTGAAGTCTTTCCTTTATAAAAAGCACCTGGACAAAGTGATTGAGGCACTTGTGTTCTTCAGAATAACACCGTTTCACAAGGAATTGCCACTGGCCGCCACTTCAGTTTTGGATCCAATTCAGAGTTCTGTTGTTGACTTTTAAATCCCTGACTAGCTTAGGACCCATCTACCTGAAGGAGTGTTTCCTCCCCTACAGACCAGCTTGAAAACTGAGGTGTGCTGGGGAGGCTGTCCTGGCCGGATTATTCTTACTTAGCTTAATAAGTGACAGTTTATTTTTATTTCATTTCAAAAGCATTGCGTTCAGCCAAATAAGCCGTAAAAGGAACAAACATAATTTATAAATGAGTTTAAAAAACAACATTCAGATCAATAAAACATTAAAAATTGTATAAAATAGTACTGATAAAATAAGAAGGACAAATAAAGATAAAAATTAAATAATAATGAGACTCTTATGAAAAGAGGCAAGTGGAGTTGTTCAGGCCCAGGAGTAAGTTAAATGATAGAAAATATAACTCTTTATTATGAATGGACAGTTGAAGAAAAACAGACATGTAATAACCAACTATTAAAGTATGAATAAGTGTTATAGGTCAGTCAGAATTCTAGTATCATAGAAATTTTAAGTAACCTGGACCTAATGTCACCAGTTATTAGACTAATTGTTTGCATTGTATGTGAAAAGTAGCAAAAATCAAATGCCACATATCTTGAAAGCTAATAATTTTCTATTTCTTTTTGTTGAAGTTAAAGGAATAAATCACTGCATTTTCTGCTTTCATAAAGTGAAACACGAGATATTCCTGGATACCATTTTTCTTTGCTGGAGTTACTGGCAGGTCTTGGGTGAATGTGTCTTCAGAACTGACATTATACAAATATAGCTTCTTTTTTGAGCTTTTTTCAAAAGCAACCATATTTTTAAAATTCTTGTCTTTGATAAATAACTTAATTATTTTTCAGTATGTTGTCTTGATGCAAAATGGGCTATATGGATGACCCATTAAGTTGGTGCTACATAGAATTCAGTACCTCTGACTTTGACTTGGAAAACTAAATGTTTACCTTGTGGCTAAGCAGACAATGTCACCTTTTCCTTTATTTCCTCAAATTTTATGAAAACTCATCCTTTGAATTCAAACAAAGGTTTAAAAATATGAACATTTGGGGTTTTTTTTTCTAGCTAACAGAGATTATGGTAAATGAAGTTCTTCATGGAGCTGATGGAACCGACATAAAGTGTGGTGTTATAGGAGAAATTGGGTGCTCTTGGCCCCTGACAGAGAGTGAAAACAAAGTACTTCAAGCTACAGCCCACGCCCAGTCGCAGCTAGGCTGCCCTGTCATAATCCATCCTGGAAGATATAATGAATCACCTTTCCAGATCATTCGAATTCTGCAAGAAGCTGGAGGAGATGTCTCAAAAACTGTGATGTCTCACATGGACAGGTAAATAATCTATTTTCCTTTGGAGATTTATTGATCAATTGGTGACCATAGTATCCTATGCATTTTTTAGCAGATCGTGCATAACCTAATAGCTCATGCACTAAAAATTTTATCAACTATGAGGTTTACATGATGGAAATTTAGACCGCCATACACTTCCATCAATTGTATGAAAAATAACTCCATTAAACCATATGTCATGAACATGCTTCATATTAGATGGATCCATTTTTCCTTATAACTGTAAGGAAAGCTCCTGAATGTCTAAGAGAAACAGCATAAGCAATGCAGCACCTCTTTAAGTGAAAGATATTGTCTTGATGGCCAAGCAAGCTAATTTGACCTTGAGTGTGTGATTAGTTGGCAAATACCCAAATATTGATTATCAATGATGATTGCTGAAGGCTAGAAGTACTTTATAGTCATATGACCATAATCAAATAGTTGGGAGTCCTATATGTTCACTGAAGAACTTCCATCCAAATAAGTGGGACTATTCTATTCCAATGGTGTTGGTATGTGCTTGCTCCCCGTCCCTGTTTAATATATGTGCAAATCTCGCTTAGAGTAAATCCTTAATTCCCCTTCTTTTGTGAAATGTTACAGAACCTCAATTTTTCTTTCAAGTTGCAGGTGTCTACTTGTCTGTTTTCATAGGGTTTGGGATCTGCTTTGGAAACTCTGCTATTAGCAAATCTGAGCTCTCTCCTGGTTTTCTGATAACTGCAATGATGAAACAGGCCAGAAGACAGTTCAGCATGACGATGACTGAATACATGTGAGAGCACATAATTGTGCCTACTGTGGGGCAGGGAGAGCTGTAAAAAGGTCTTATTTTGCAGCCTCAAGAACTGCCTAGAAGAGCATTTTAGAGTATTATAGGGACCATGTCACCTGTTCAGGGAAATTTGATAATTATGGGGTCAGTTTCACTTTTTGAGGCTTGATGATGTGGGCAAGATGCTTACAGCTGTCCAGCCTACAGTGTGTTCCCACTTGCTTAGAATGGTTCATTAGAGCTACCCATGTGGGAATGACCAGATGGGTCCAGGTATGGTGAATGCATCTTTATGAAATGGAGTGATGCTGCTGTCTACAGTTGAACCCTGCCCCTCCGGAGCTAGAAGGGTATTCCAATTACTGCCCTGTCATAAACCATTTTTGGGGAAGTGTTGGACAGGGTTTGGGCAGTACAACTCCTGGTGCTCTTGAAAGAAACTGATTCTTTCAACCCATTTCAATCTGTTCTCAGACCTTGGTCATCCTGATGGATGGCCTCATGCAGGAGAGACAAAGGGCATGCAACTCTATTGATCTTGCTTGATCTTTCCATGGTTTTCAGTACCACCAACCATGATATATTTCTGTATTGCCTCTGTGAGTTGGGAATGGGAGGCATAATGCTACAGGCATTTCACTCTTATTTGTGGGGATGATACCAGAGAGTAATGCTGAGTGACTGTTTCTCAGTGCCCTGGAAGCTGAGCTGTGGAGAGCCACAGGGTGCTCTTCTGTCATCAGAGCTATTTAACATCTTCTCTCTTACTCTTTATCCAGGCACCACCCTGAGAGATTGGTTAGACAGATTATGGTGTTGGGCCTAAAACCACCATGTGCCTCAGTAGCCTCCCTCTTCCTAGTTTAATACTCAACTGTTGTCCTCCAAGTGTTCCTGAAGTACAGTTCCTAGCATTCAGATGGCACAGAATCTGAGAGTTGTAGCTAAAGGATTTCTGGAGGGCTGCAGCTGAGCACACTTCTTGCACTACACCATAATGAGATTTATCTGATTTCATTTATTAATAGAAAGGCACTGTGACTCAAAACTGATAATAATAGTACAAAACATTCTTCTAGGATTTCAGAATTCAGCACTGCCTGCTCCAGTGTTAAGGACTGCAGCAGAATTATAAATAAAGGCCCGACCTCCTTCATAGCAGTTTTAAAGCCCATTAGTTAAGATTCATTGGACCTATGTAAACTGTGAAGATTATTTTAAAAAATAAAGATTTTATTAATTACAGTTGGCAATACTGAAACTCCTACTGATGGCAGCTGTGCTTGAACAAGGGTTTTTCTCTCATTCATCCCATCTGTTCCTCCTACTTAATCCTGCTGTTTAAGTCATAATGTTGAATTTGTGACATCAGTCATTACCATAGCAACAGACTGTGATGTAATTAAACTAAACCTAAACCATGTGGGTGAAGATTATTCTTTTTTCCCAAAAGGAGTGAGTTGAATTTCATCAGCATGCTATCAGGAGGGGGAAAGAGCTAAGATAGAAATAGTTCAACAGCATGACAAACCCTTCTTAAGTATTTTGCATAAGTGCCTTCAGCATAGTTTCCATGCTATCTTCAAAAAATACATAAACAATGACATCATATTATCACACAGTCTGATTTAATTGTGTGCTAGGACTATGAAGCCATCTATACATAAAGGCCAAAATTCCTGCTCTTGTTTGAAATTAAATTTTAGAAAGGCGTTCAGAACAATTAAGAAAGCAAGGAAGGAAATTTCACATAGGTCAATTTTTTTTTGCATGAAATTCATTATCCAGGTTTTATTTCCAATCCAAATATCCACACAAATACTAAATAAAGTAAAATTACACTTCTCAGAAACCAAAACTACTGGTGAAAAAATTATTAAAAGTTGGATAGTTTTAAATAAAAAAGGAGATAGGTGACAATATGTTATACATCATAATGTATAAATGTATCCCCAGGTTTTTAGAGTAATTCTCCATGAACAGAGAAATATCTTGAATTCTTAGAATAAATGCAGTTCTTTTAATTTAAAGAGAAAAATAACACCAAAAAGGGGATACCACATTGAATTTACATGTGCTGACATCAGTTTAAATGCAAATTGATGCTTGGTACTATCAAGGCAAGGCCAATTTCTTGACAAATACAGAAGTGATTTACCATTACCTTATCCAAAGATAATACAGAGAATCAAACTTGCAATTTGTTCGTTCAGCATGCCATTCCCTGAATGGCAGTTAGCTAAACCAGTTCCTCAGTCCCAACCTCTTCAAGCTCCTGGAATGCTCATAACATGGACACAATCAATTTGAGATCAGTAGCTGGCGTAATAGCTGCCATGTTTGTCTGTCCATTCCAGTGGGTCTTCTGGGGATTTAAATTGGAGAGAAGAGCAAAATACACATCATCCTAATCATTTCCAACTTTGCAGGTCTAGAGATACAATTACACTGTTATTTACTTCAGTGGTTTTTTTTTTAAGTAAAAGAAAATGTGCAATTATGTGTCTTCAAATGGTCCACACAGTAACTTTACTACTGAAGTTTAATGTTAGAAAGGGAAATTTGATCTTCCTGCAGCTATATCATGAGGCCATTCATTAACTGGCCAAGAAGCGGCTGCACACAAATAGTTAAATGAGAAAGTAAGAAATCACTTTTAAACCACCCACCTAACAATTGCATGGATTTATATCCTAATTAAATTACTTTGTGTAATTCATATATTTGAGGGTCTCTGTTATTTCTTTCATAGAAATATTTTATTGCTACATCAAACTAAGATTAACCACAGTCTCAAGTTTCCTGTTTTAGATGTCTTTTATATGAGGGTTATGGTCTTAGAAAACAGCACACCTTTCAAAATGTTCAGATTTCCAGAGAAATGGCAAACAGCCAATTTCAGCACCACTCAGTACTTCTAGGTCTGAAAATCAGCTGTTTGGCAGCAGCAAATTTGTGAATAGGTGTTTTCCATCTTTCTTTTTTTTACTTCCAGTTGCAAGAGTCACCAGCCCTTGCCAACCAGTAGGTAGAACATAAGAAGGCAAACTCATGAAAGCTGAGGGACTACTATAACCTGTATTTTTAGTGGGCTTCTAATTGCTAACATTTACTGATGATAACACATTATCTGAAATTACCATTTCTGATGTGCTTTGGAAATGCCATTAGATTTTTTAAAATGTCCATAAAGAAGATCAAACAAATGAGCTTGCCTTGGAAACAGAAATGGCATTATTTCTTTATAGATTATATTCTTTATTGCATTCCTCTGACTGAGACAAAACATAAGATCTGTTATTTTTAACTTTTAAACAAAAAGATTTATAGGTATATTTTATTTTGCTCCTGTACATTTTTTTCCAATTTAAATATAATGCCTTCAGTACTCACAAAGGAAGCCTAGCCTTCCCAAGGCTTTATAAAATGGAAAAAATATAATGAAGTGGATAAATGTAACCCATTATTTTGATAGTAGAACTGTAGCTTTAAACACTGGAATTGCAGATACTGGCAATAGTTAAACTGATTACCTCCTTTTAGCAGTCTGTATGGATCCTGATGAAATGGTCTGTTCAAATATCAGTGCCTTGATCTGTCAGCAGCATGATGTAGTATAGATACAAATGAGATTGAGAAAGAGATGTTCAAGATGTTAGCTTTACCCCTTAATGTTGCTCTAGAGTTAAGAAGAATTAAGCAAGAGAGTTAAGCTATAGTGCCTGCCTAATGTGTATGGATACTCAGATACTCAGGAAATAGCAAAATCTGTAAACACGGCTGGGTCTTCAGTTTTGAGTACTATTCAGTTTACTCCTAGTCTGTTTCCAGGCGTGATTTAAATGCTGTCATCATGTCAGCAGACTGTAGGGCTAGTAAGCTAGGGCCAAAAGCCCTGATTTAATATAGTATGGGACCTCCTGCATTGTATTAAAAATGTCAGCATCCTACCAGAAGAGAAAACTTCTGCATACCTTGAGTTGGCAAAGTGTTAGATTTGGGAACTCACTGTGCACTCAGGATAACAAAAGAAAAGGGGCTAGCACAGCAAGCTTCAGTTGTTGGTCTAGTGGTTGGGGAGCCAGACTCTTAGCTTGGAATACTGGGTTTGATTGCATACTCCTCCATGAAGCCAACTGGGTGACCTTGGGCTAGTCACAGCTCTCTTCTGAGCTCTCACAGCCCCACCAAGCTCACAGGGTGTTCTGTAGTGGGGAGAAGAACAGAAAGCTTTGTCAGCTGCTTTGAGTCCCCTTAAATGGGTAAGAAAAGTGGGGTAGAAAAGTCAACTCTTCTGTGTAGTGATGCTGGGTCAAAAGAGCTGATGTTTCCCTACACTATCTTTATTTAGGACTACCCTTTGGGGAACTCAGTGTAATTAAAGAGTAGCCATATGACTGCACTAGGCGTGCCACAGCATTTACTAAACTTAGGGTGCATCCCCATGGTACTTTTTTGTGTCGCTATTGTCCCTCTACTGCAGCGGATCTAATAAATGCGTGTTCAATTCCGAATTAAGTTTCCCCATGGGGCTCAGCAAAACGCACATTTTAAATGCACTGACCGCCCCCAAGGAAGCGTCTTTTGCTTACCCGCATCTTTTTCTCCCCGCCCCTCGCTGTTTCATTGGGTGCTCGGGCAATTCATTACGCTATGTACAAGTTCTCCAGCTGCCAAAACGCCTCTCCTAGCCAGCGATCGTGTGCTCATTCACAAGTCCAAAAGAAAAATTTACAAGTTCTCTTTTTGTCTCCCCTGCTTGCGAAGGCAAGATCTCTGGCCCCGAAATGCCTCCCCCAGCCAGCGACCTTGCTCATACACTTTCACTTGCGGGCGGGCAGAAGCAATTCATTAGAATGTATCTTTGCTGTTTCTCTTTGTGATTAGAATGCCTTCCTACTGTTTTCATATCGTGAATGCTGGCTGTGGATGAGAGGCAAAAAAAAAAAAGAGAGAGAGAGAGCTTGCCACCTCGGAGAGAACCCCAGCCCCTTTTGCCATGGAGCGTCTCCATGCAAAATGTTGCTCTGAATACCCGCGTCTTCCCTGAAAGTGCGCTGGTAGTCTTCTTTAAAGGGCACTTTTTTGCTGCGCATTTTCCTAATTTGTGGCACTGGAAGCCCGGATAAAAGCCATGAATGGGGTTGCTCAGTGACAAAAGAGGATTTTTAGCAGACTTTAAATTGCATGGGGATGCACCCTTAATGAATATAATGTATTGTCAGATGAGATGAAATGCTTGAGCTAGTTTTGATAACAAAACTGTGTTTAAACAGTATTGCAGTATATATGTTGTGATTTTCACAATGCAGGACTATATTTGATAAGAATAAATTGTTGGAGTTTGCTGAACTTGGATGTTACATAGAATATGACCTCTTTGGAACAGAATTCATTTTGTACCAAATGGAACCTGATATTGATATGCCAAGTGACAATGAAAGAATTCTAAGGTGAGTGCTGCAAAGTGTAAGACTTACCTCTTATTTAAATCATTGTGTCTCATATAACATAGTGTTGCTCTTAAGAGTTAGTAAAATGTGACTTCCTTTGTTCAGTGTAGTCCTAGAAATTTGCCAGTGGTGTGATTTGGCCTGTATATTGCTGTTGACTTAGAAGAGTGGTGAGCAGGCCTCTGGAAGTTCCTTTTAACATGTTTTCCAAAGGCAGCAATTAGTTGTCTTATACAGTTTCACACCTATGGTATATTTTGGGACTCAAACCACAGCGTTAAATGAGGGAGTCCTGACTTCTTTTAAATTGAAGTAGATTGCTTTAGTCACAAAGATCCAGGTCAAGCAGCATTTACAATCTCTATTGTGATAGCAAGTGGGGAGGAAGGAGTGTTTCCTTCTTCCCTTATCTTGATATCTTTGAATAGTGGACAGTAATGCAGACTTATCCTCATTAAAGGCATATGTTTGAGTAAATGTGGTTAGAATTGCACAGTTAGATGTTACAGCAGCATGTTACAGTGTCTTATGCTAGTGTAAGGTATTTTAAAGGATGCTGAAGCTACTGTAACAGTAGAATATTGAACTTTCTAAGATAAGTATAGCCCCTATAAGAGAGAACTACTTGGAGGAAGTACTAAGCCTTTCTTGTACACATTTGCCTGCCTGTTAAAGATTCCTTCCTGCTCCAGTGTACAGAAAAGACCATGATTTGTATTGAAACACAGAGACTTTTTTTGTACCTGTGTTCTGTTGACTGCATTCACATTTAATTCTGGTTTAAAACTAGCTTAGGCACACGGGAAGCTTCTTTGGATTGAAGTAGGTCAGTTAGAAGCTTCCCAGCATCTCAGACAGGAACCTGCATCTGCCCAACCTAAAGTGCTGAAGATAGTATCTGAGCCCTTTGTTAAGGGAAGCAGATGGTCCAAACCTGAGTTGTGGCCCTTTGAGATTCTAATGAAAGCTGTTTAGTGCAGTTATAACCCATTGCTCTAACTAAGGTTACTGCTAGAATAGCAGTAAAAGATAAGGATGGAAGAGTTTGATACTTGGTAATATTGTATCAGGCTGAAACCTTTTTGTTGAACTGTGCCCTTCCAGATGTTTCTAAACTAGAGGTCCTGTCATCTCCAGCCAGCATAGCCAACGACGAGCTATAATGGCAGATGTAGGTCAGAAACATCTGGAGGGGCATAACTGGACCACCCTGGTCTGTGCTTCTCTCTTTTTCATTATATGGTTCATTTTACTGGTAATTTTATGAATGTGGGCTGATTGAATAAGAGAAGCACTTAGCAAAGCGCCTTTTCCTATTTTGTGGGCCGCTATGCTGATGGGGGCACTTTTGAGAGTAAGGCTGCTTAACCATGTCATTGTCCCAGGATAAAAATAGCTTGCTTTCATCCTGCTGCCTCTCCCCTAAAAAAATCAAGGATGACAAGGATGCCTCAGCTTCTCCCTGTCAACCTTTCCTACCCTGACTTCAGCTTCTGTTGTTTTCAGCTAACCTGAAACCAATTTTGCAATGAATGGAAGGGCTTCTTGGGTGAATATGACTGGAAGTTATGCAGGTAGAGATAATTATCAGTGATGCTTCTGGCAGCAGTTTTTTTAGATCGCAATGCAGTACTCCACAACAATTCTTCCTTAATTCCCTCTGGCGTTGAACAAACGTGGCAGTAGGTTTTTATAAGGATGCAAAATTGCCTTTCTCCCTGGACGCTTTGTGCATTTATGCTACAAATGCCTTTAAACTGCTCTGAGTGCATTCGGTGTATTGTTGCTGAACATACTAGGAAAACTGGCAGACTCCAGTTAATTCATAGTCAGTTTGTGTTTGACTTGTATTCATCATGTGGTACAAATCAAACTGACCTCTGTGCCTATTTGTATAAACATTGGAGAGGAAAGTATTTCCCAGACTTGACTAGTGTTCAGTTTCACAAACACTGAATAAAAGATTTGCAAATACCTGAATTTGCATCTGCATCTCTAAATAGGTCTCTCGAGGCAGCACGGGGCTTGTGGAGAGGTTTCTTAATTTGTGTTTTATGCAGCAATTTTGAGAATATAGTTCTCTTATAGGTAACTTGCGTAGTGAGAAGTTATTTTTTTTCTTTAAACATGTCTTCAGAGCTGAGTCGGTTCCTTATATTTGAATAAGTTACTTCTATAATCCATTGATCCAAGAAAATTTGAGTTGTGCCTTGACTGCTGTGTTCCTGTAATAGTTTTCACAGGTTTATGGTTTTTGAAGTCAAAATGTAGTTGCTGATAGTAATTACTGTATGCAAATTCAGCCCCATTTCTGGTCCCTCATTGCTTATAGCCAACAAATGCATTAACAGTGATGATCATATTCATAAAATGGTTTTGAATTCAGTTCATTCACAATAACCACAGCACTGTTTCTGTTGTGTCATGCTGGCTTCCTGGTGTTGCTGAACATTTTTATCATCATATTCCCCCCTCTACCCAACCCTTTACATAACGCTTTATTCCCAGCAATAATGAGGAACCCAGGTTTCATTCCATGCATAGCCAGCCAGTAAAAAGCAGTTGTTCTCCTGCAACCATGTCCTCAAATGACTATTGTATCAAACAAAACATCTATTTTTTAATTGGTAGTTTGTGTCTAAGTATGTGGAGAACAATGCCTTTGTATGCACAATCCGTGGCAATGTCATCCATAAAGGAGAATACATTGGTGTTATTCTGCAAATGAAAATTGCCATCTATGAATGTTAATCATAGCTGCTGGACCATGCTACAAAAAATATGCAGCTGTGAAGAAATTTCCAAAGTCTGCATTAATTAAAACAAGGGTATTTTAGTGTGACGTGTAAACCTTGGTTCAATATTAGATTTCAAAGACATAGCTATGTTAGTGTTGGTCTGATGTTTGCTAATGCAGCAAGTCTCATTTCTCCAACCTATATGATAAAAAATTCTGTTCAAATTTATAACTAGTGATTATTTTTGTATCAGTGTTTTGCACTGTACATTGATGTATCTATATTTTTCAGAGTTCAGACGTTGATTGATGAAGGCTATGAAGACAAAGTTTTAATTGCTCATGACATACATACCAAGAATAGACTGAAGAAGTATGGTGGTCATGGCTTTTCTCATATATTTGAAAACATAGTCCCCAAAATGCGAGTTAGAGGAATATCTCAAAACACAATTGATAAGCTCCTGATAGCAAATCCCAGACAGTGGTTGACATTTAAGTAGAAAAACATAAGAATTACCGTTATCAGATCTGCTTGCACAAAACTGAAAATCTGTAATCTAAATTCTTTGTGTTACTGGGAAGAATCCATGATGCTATAGTAAAGCTGCTTCACATCTGGCAGCTGACTGTCTTTTAATGTATTGTAGGAAATAGTAGGTAGGCTTTGTGAGGTTGCCTGCACAAAGTACTTCAGATTTTTTGCTCTCCAATGGTGCCCTGCATTGGGAAGAGAAGGGAAGATTTGACACAGTATCCCCTTGTGCTCTACCAAGCTGCTGCCTCTGTGGATTGGCACTTTGTCAGATTGGTTTTGCAAACTATGCCAAGCCAGTTTGGATCAGGCTGAACTATCTTAGCATGGTTTGGACAGTGAATCAGCTGGTCTGCTAAGCCAGGAGGACAAGAGACTTCATTAGATGAGATAGTAGTTTGCATCAGCCTTTCTTCTACTCCTCTGTTCGGATGGAGGTCCCAATCTACCGCACTTGCTTAATCCTTAGGTGCCTAAATAGTAAAGAGAGTAAGGGTTGCTCATTTTTATAGCTATTAGGGTTGTGCACGGATATTTGTCACATTCGAAATGCATACAAATCCATACAATCGCATTTGGCTCAAATGTTGGCTACATTCAAA
Organism: Aspidoscelis tigris stejnegeri; assembly: GCA_023333525.1. NCBI lineage: Eukaryota > Metazoa > Chordata > Lepidosauria > Squamata > Teiidae > Aspidoscelis > Aspidoscelis tigris. The sequence goes on from JALMGA010000008.1 coordinate 48,597,142, forward strand.
GGTTGACATTCAAATGCAAAGCGAATGCTTTTGTGCATTTGTTTGAAGCTTTGTTATATTTGCAAATGTGGGGAGGTAGCAGAGTAGCTGTCCAGTTACATCTGCAGCGGATTCAGAGAGGATTCAAAGTGTTCAGTGCAGATTCAAAGCGGATTTGGAGGGGATGCGAATCAGATTCAAATAGCGTTTGAAGAACATTTGCAACAGAGTCGAATCCTACCACATTTGAAATGGCTCTATTTGTACGAATGCATATTCACTTTGGTGTCAATCAAACACGATAAAAATTTGTGCACATCCCTAATAGCTATGACAAATTTTCAGGGAATGAAATTGAATTGCAAGCAGTTTAAAGCACATCAAGACAATCTGCAGAAGTATTTGCTTCACAGGAAATTGCTCTTTGTCCTATATTTCTGAAGTCACTAAGGTCCACTAAGAAAAAAGCTGGTGACATGGATTAATGAACTACACCCAAGAACCCCCAGATGACCTTAAAAAAGATCTTCAAGCCACATACAATGCATAACTAGTATAGTAATCAGTATAGCATTGGGACTGGACCCCAGTGTTAATCCTGGAATCCTAATCCATGTCCATGTATTAATTAAAAATAATGTACATGCAAGGTAGTGATGTTGAACCTGTGACCTTGTTAGAGTAGAAGTGCGCCTTCCATCTTCTCAGCGGTAGCCCTCAGACTATGGAATAGTCTCCCCATTGAGATGCATCAGGCATCTTGACTATTTACATTTAGAAGACTGACAAAAACACACCTATTAACCCTGGCCTTTGGCAGAGGAAACAGCTCAGACAGAGTAAGTTCTTAAAAAAAATTTAGTGTTGTAATCTGTCCTTAGACCTTCAGATATAGGATGGGATATAAATAAATAACCATTCTTGAGGATTGGTCATGTTGAGACTGATGGATGCTGAATTGAACAACATCTGGAGGGCTACAGACTGTCACAAATCTTTAGCAATGGATGATAACAAGACATCAAATGATGATTAATCAGCTTTTCTCAGGTTTATTATACTTGCATTTCCCCTTTATATAATCAAAACTCTGTGAATCATTGCTGTTCCCTACTATGACTTTTTAAAAACAAGTTCTTTAATATTTACTGTTGTTCAAACATGATGATAAACTTAAGGGAGCAGTTTGAAAAACCAGTGTGTGTTCAAGGAAGCCTGTATACAATCCTTTTTCTTCAGTGAGCGGATGAGTGAACACTGTGCCTATATAAGGGGCTATAAGGAGTTACTGAGGTAGCAGATTCTAAACATTGATTGCAGAGCTCAAGTATGTAAAGATGTGGGCCTTTTCAAGATGCAGCTGCTGTCTTTCTTTCTTGGGGAATCATTTAGCACAATCCTAAACACGTTGAACAGAAGCATAAAATTTACTCAGAAGTTTGTAGTTTTAGGATTTCTACTCAATAACACAATATCTTAGCACATTTATTGAAATCATATTTCAAGTAAATGTACACTGGATTTAGGTGTGCCTAAAATGTTTTCTATCAGAAATAATTTGATTTTTATTGTTCCTGCTAATTAGCCAGCTGTTCTTTATATAAGTCTTGGGGTTTTCTTGTCTTTACAAAATCATGTTTAAATGACATTGACATAAATTGGAAGGTAACAGTCAGTGCTTCTAAATGCTATAATATAGTTAACCAATTCTTTTTCTTTTAAAATGGTATTGTAACAGATTGAACAATAGTTTCAGGGTGAATAAATGTATTTGGAAGCTTCAAAATACATATTAATGCATTTGTGTAGACTTTAATCTTACTGAAAATTAGTAGTTACAGTTCCACAAATTGAGATTGCCTCATTTGATTTCAAGAGGTTTAAAAACGCCTACCTTCTCAACAAACACTGGTTAATGTATTTAAATAAACCAAAATTGTTTGTGTTCATGAGTATTTTGTTAAATGAAAACCTCATAGGTTTTATAATCAGCACAATAGAGTTCAGATTTCATTCTAAGCTTTTTAGAAATAGCTGAATCACTAATTGTGAAGAGACAACAGCAAGTCAGAAAATCAGATATAACAGTAACTCATAATTTACAGATTAGTTTGTCATGATCTAATGAGAAAACTGTAGTTTTCTTTTCTCTGGTTCTACATAAATAGAAATTCTGATTTATATATTGGCTGTGTAAAAATAAAAATCAAGCACTAAGTTTATTATAATTCAACATTGGCAGTAAATCCCCTGCATGACTTCATATTGACTGAGAATATCTTGTTATAAGTTACAGTTGAGTGAATTTTGTATAAAGGATTGTGCACATATATAATGGTGGTTTCTTTCTCTTTTTAAGTAACAGCACTCTACATTGTACTCAAACTGCAACTGAATTTTTTAGCTCTAGAATAAAAGAAAAAAGAATCTGTGCATAGATTAACTTCTCAGGAATGTCATTTTTACCCTGTCTGAAAGCAAAACATAGCATGTTTCAAACAAGATATATAACCAAGTATCCACTCTGTCAAATACAGTTGTAAAATTAGTTGATGTCAAATATGCCATTGAATTATAAAGTTCAGTTCAGTTCAGTGTATCATTTTGCTGAAATGAAATACAAATAATAGAACCTGACGAGATAATTAAACCAATTTAGCCCGAATCAGCTAATGAAATGTTATATAGATGCATTGTAGATGGTATTTTTCACTGTACATAGACTGCCATGGTGGAACATTACGCATTTGAATACATTCCTAAAAGGGTACAGAGAATGGAATAATTGGCATTATTCAAAATCCTCATTTAGGAAATGGGTTTTCTATCTTTTTAATATCTCATGTAAAAATATTTAGAAAATAATGTGTGACATTTTGTAAAAATAATATTTTGGATATTTTAATCATTCTGTCTGGATTTGATAATTTGTGGCATTTTTACTAAACTATTCCTTTTAAAATAAATGTTTAATAGACTCAGTAAGCAAGCTCCATTTCCTCTGTATGCCTCCAAATCTGATGAACATAAACACATTTCATCTGGACTGAACTCCCAACCTTTATGGAAATCCATATAGAAGTGGTTACAACAAAGCTATTATGTGTTATATCAAGAAACCAAATCTGAATCTCTTCTATATGGTTTTTCTTAATGCAAGAAAACCAGATTTTAAATAAAATATTTTTTTCATTATTTCAGTCTCCTTTTGCATAACTTTCTTGTTTTTTAATGATACATATTACATACTGTTTTTTCACATTCTGGCACTATGAAGGTCTCATTGCATTGGACTAATGGTAAGAAAAACCACATCTTTTGTATTAGTACTGGTACAGCATAATCCTATACATGACTGTTGAAGAAGACAAATGTAGGATTACAGCCTAATACATTCTCATAACATCTGGTGTAATGGTTATGCTGATTTAATATATAAAATCTTAGTATTTTATGTTTAACAAAATAGAAACTACCTATAAATTTATATACACAATTAGCTGCTTCAGAGCACTTTCAGCACAATTTAAAATCATGAAGAATAGCAGTTAAAATTGCCTGGTTGCTAACATATGGTAGTACTGTATCTTTATTTGCAAGAAAAGAAGGAAAAGTCAGTAATGAAAATACAAAAAAAGATCATAACCCCTTCATTGTTGTTTAGATAGGGCAGTTAAAATATTTGTTTAATCAGACTTACATGCCCCCTTAGCCGTTCGAGTTGCCGGGAATTTTATTGTTTTCTATTGCTTGCATATATTTTATATAAGCTAACTGTATGGTGCTCTACTGTTTTATATGAGAAAAAAAGATACAATTATAAAAATGACATTGGGATATCCTGACAAGAGACCCTTTAGGTAGCTTTTGATATTATCTTCAAAACTTGATTTCCACAGCTGTTGATTTAGCCTAACAAGAACCAATTTATAGATTATGGAAATAGTAAAAGAATTCTTTCCATGAGCAAATCTATAAAAAATGCAGCAACAGTACATCTATTTGTAATGCTTGTACAGCATACATTTCTTATGCTGTAACGGAGCTATGTATTAGTACAGTATATTCCATATCCATTTAGAACAGCATATTCTACAACTGGAGCATGAAATGACCTTATTAAACAGCAGTTTGGACTTTTGTCACATTTTAACGTATCTCAAGCAGCAGTCTAATATAGTACAGTGAATTTGGTGGAATTTTGGCCCTTTTTGCACTGGCCCTTATTCTGGATTATATCCCAGAATAGGGGCCTGCCATCCACAAACTACAGCAGGCCCCATGAGGACCAGAGCTGAAAGGAGCTTACTTCTGAGCAGTTGTAGATAGAACTGCACTATAAGGCCCCTGTTTTACATGCATGAACTCATGTATGCATAGCCCTAGCTGTGTAGGAGCTGCTTTCAAAAACTATACCAAATGAGTGTGTGAAAATATGACAGACATGGAAGATCTTCCCAGTATGATTGGCTTCCTGTGGATGAAGGGAGTAAATCAGTGCTATTAGCTGCACCTGTGTGGTTCATTTACTTACCTACTACAGGTGATGTAGTCAGCACCATGAAGAAGTAACTCCCATACAGCTAAGGACATAACTATATATATGTGTAGATGAACCCCAGTGGACAAAATATAAGGTGAACTATGCAAGGTAAGATGAGGTTTAAATGTTAACTGAAATCGCTGGTTGCATTAAAAAGTAGCTCAGAGGTGGATTTGAAGTGGTAGCATGTAGACACCAGAGTTCTCCCACTTCTAATCCACACTTTGGAGGTGCATTTTCTGGCCTTTAATATGGATTAAGGCACTAGCTTGTGGACACAGCTACCTCTAAACTGCTTTTGAACCACTTTTGATTACCGTGTGGAGATGCTGCCATTTAGTCTTACAGGACAAAAGAAATGAGTACCAAGTTGTGGGAAGGAGAAAAAACTCCACTGCTATCCTTACACAACTGGGGGGGGGGGAAGCAACCAATAAAGAAAGAGTGATATTCCTACAAAAATGGTGGTCCTAAATGTTTATTTCCCACCCACCATAAAGCAAAGTTTTTGCTCTTGTTCCATTTGGGGGGGAGGGCAAAGAGGAAACAATTCAGCTGAAGACATAGTCAAAACAAGGGTAAGACATTCATGTGACTCTAGAATTCAGTGGAGGGATAAACTTCCCAGTGAGGCTCTATGACAGAAATTACTTTCTACATTTACAGTACACTAAAAAAACTTAATTAAACCCAAGTGGCAGAAAATGTTTGGTTTCTATTATAATCTAAACAGATTTTTCACATATTTCATATGTGGTAATCATATGGATTCAGAACACTTTGGCATGAGGCCTTGTTCTCCCACAGACTGCCCATTCACTTCAAGTGGAGACAGCAAATCAACTAGGAGAATGAAATTGGAGTGTGGATTTTCTTCCTCTGAAAAAGAATGGGATGACCCTTCCAAGTAGTAAAACTCTATGTACGCTGGAGGCCCTGCATCTAACGCTGAACTGGATCAAAAGAAAACTAAAAGCTAAGACATAACTGTTCTGTCAACATTTTATACCCCTGACATACACTTACAAACAATAAAATGGATGCTGAGGCTTGAAGCAGGTTAATTTCTATTTCTAGGTAGTAAGGGAATATAAGGACAAGGCAAATAATTCCGCCGGAGGGAATAAGCAAGATTCAATTATATCTTCCTTTTATTGTAAAATCATTCCTCACCACATACTATGAGTTGGCTCCACACGCATCATAGTTAGCAGGTAAGTCACAAGTACCAAAGCAGATGGACGGATAAAAGCAGCAAGATCATAGCACATCAAAAGTATCATAAATGCTGAAGAAATAATTCAGTGCCTTAGGGTATTTTAATCCCCTCTCTATAAAAGTTGAGATCTATATAGGACTTCAAACGAACACTAACAACAAGTATTTTGCTTTGGCAATAGTGGATCACACATCTGTTTAACTTGCTCTATTTTTAATGCACTCTTTTTCAGGGTTGTACAGATGTGGGACAGGTAGCATTTTCTCCTATTACTGAGGTGTTCCACTCACTTCCAGTATCCTCTGGGATTCTTGATTTATTGACTTTTTTGCCATGTATATCCATCACTTGGAAGAATGCCATTTAGTTCTTGACATCAGTCAGCATAAATTATAAATCCAGAAAATGTGCTGTATTTGTTGTTGTTGCCTCCATGTGCTTTTCCTCCATCTAATTTTATGTAGACTTCATCGCCTGGTTCCAAATGTAGAACTACACTGTTGCTAGCATAATCGTAGTTTTGATCCGCATCTTGAGCAATGGCGCTCGCCCGTACCTGAATAAACACAGAAAGAACAACTTGGTTTACAACTTTAATATTCGGCAGAACTGTTGAATCAAACTGCCTTTGATAGCTGCATTCTTGGTTACTGCTATTTGTTTTACCTCAGTCATAAATGTTCATTTAATCAATATGTCATTTATTTATTTTAAATTATTTAAGAGTCAATATCCTGCCTCCTCCACCCAGAGGTTCCGGGGCAGGTATCAACAATAAAAAGACAAAATACACAAAATATTAAGACATATTTAAAATATAACCCTCCCTTCCTCATTTATAATTTTCATAATCAGCTCTCAAGAGTCAAAGATGGACTGCAAACTACTCTTCTATAGAATTATAGAGTCGTTCCCATGTAGTAGGCTGACAGGCATGAAGTTATGAAATAAGCTATATCCAGAGCATGAATTACAGCCCTTCCTGCACTGAGCCTTATTCTAGACCGGTGATGGCCAACCTATGACACGCGTGTCACAGGTGACACGCCAAGCCCTTTTGGGTGACACACCTGGTCACCCTGGCACCTGGGCGTGTAGTGCTTGCTTGTTCTTGAAGTGTACAAAATACCAACTTTCAATTGAAGATTTAGCAACAAAAGTCAGTAATGTAAAGAATTATTTGTTTTTGCTTTTAATAAAATACATATATCAAAAATATAACCTTTTTACTAGAGCTACAAATATCACAAAATTATGGATATTTCTAGATGTGACACAGCACCCGAGTTAAGCTAGGTTTTCTTGTGAATTTTGACACACTGAGCTCAAAAGGTTAGCCATCGCTGTTCTAGACTATCTTGGAACAGGGACCTGCTGTCCACAAGCTAGTGTAGAATATGGAGAGGCCCTCCTAGGGTCTGCTATAGCCTGCACTATCATGTGGACATCAGGGATCTATTTTGGAATATAATCCAGAATAATGCCCAGCACAGAAAGGGCTCAAGAACACCCAACATTGCATTTTTTATGATGAATACCCAGGATAGGATTGTTATTATAATGAACTACAACACATTGTCAGTTTCAATTAGCAGAGACAATGAGCAAAGATGAGCAGAGGCATAATCCATATTTAGTGATTTAGGCCAAAAAACAACAAACTGAAATAGCTTCCATGGGGAACTGGCCATGGGTCAGAGGTATAGCAACTGCTTGGAAAGCAACAGAAAGTGTTATTCTTACTATCTTCCTAGAAGAAGATAAGAGTAAACCAGTTCTGAACCTGCCTAGAAAATTACATGGTGTCCATGTAGTCATGTGGACTGAAGAACAACCAATTTCCATGGGTACAGAGAGGAGTGCTTCACCCACTTTCTTTGAACTGTAAGTTCTATGATGCACACTAAACTTTTTGTTTTAATATTAAAGAGTATTTTCAAAAGCAACTTCAATATAACATGGAAAACAAGAACACACAAAAGCTACATCAGGATTGCACTCTGTTCCCCCCCCCCCCGTGTAAGTTTAAAACACACACACACAAACCTGTTTTCATTTCAGATACAAATACATTAACCTAACATTGTATTTGGTCTCTGAATCAGGCTCCTTATAAAAGAAAAAAAAACCTCCTGCTATCACTTAGAGATATGCCAAACTGGTTCAGCTCTGAACTTGTTCATATCAAACATAGATGGTCAAAAGTTTAGAGTTCAAACTGAACACCCTGCCTGTTCAAAAGAAAAAAAATCAAATTTGATTCAAAACAAAGGTATGTTCTGTTTGATTAATACCAAACAGTCAATTTAAGTTCATAAATACCATTATCCACCTGATACCAATTCAGTTTATCATCTCTTCAAAAGAGAAAACTGTACTCTGCAAATCAACTATCCTTATAATCTTTGAATTATGCAATTTAAAGGCAATTAATTGTATTTAATGAACATGGCCATGGGAACTTACTCCTTGTACAAGCTTTTGTGATTTATGCTTATGTTTTTAACATCTAGCATTCTTAATCATAGTTAATCTGCTGGAAGGCTCTAAGATCAAACCTTTCTTAGAATTCTAAAATGTGCCATATTGAATTTGGTGTAATAATGAACTGGGTATTTGATGGCTGGCTACAGGTCTGTCATATACTAGAGCTGCACCTAGTTCCATTTAGTTAAATGCAGTCTTTCAGACCATGGATACTTTGCATTAGTAAAATATTAGACTTCTCTTCATAAAAAAAATTCTAGATCAACTCATGTTTCTTTTCTCCCAGCATATATTCAGAGCTGTTAGTGATTTAATCGTTTAGTAAACAAGAACTAAGAAGAATGCATGACTTGGCATACAATCTCAAAGGTTTTTGAAAGTCTTTTGAAACTAAAACAGTACAATAAGTTTTTAAAAGTCATGAACACCTTTCAGTATAAATGACAGCTTTTCAAATTAAATTTTCATTTGATATGATTCCATATTGATATAGAAATCTTAACGCTAGATAAGACCTTTCACCATTCTGGATCTCAAAGGGTATCATAAAGCTTAGGAGTCATAAAAATAGGGAAAAGCATTTCTGCATCATATATCAAAGTTCAGAAAGCCTTTAAGATTTGTAATCGCTTAACAAATGTTCTAATTTGACATACAGTACTGTATAATATCCTAGGCAGTCTTGAAGTCATTGCTTAGAAATATAGTCCTACTTATTGAAATGATCTGCCTTGATCATTCTTATAGCAACAGTTATAAAACAGAATATTCCTTAACAAACATCTGGAACAAGCTGGTAGCGTCAGAACATTAACTTCAGAAGGTGGCACCCCTAGGAGATACCTAGTTGAGACCACTGATATAGAACTGAGAGAAAGAAGAGATGCTTATCTTCTTGTAAAATATGACTGCATTCAGTTGAAGTGGGCAAATTGTTGCTTGTATTTTCATAAATCCAGCTCAATAAAATTATTATTCAAATTCCATTCCTGCTGTAATTAAATGCCATCTAATACATTTAGGTCACCCTTGGTGAGAGCTGCTGTGAGTTGTGTGTTTTTTCTACCCCAGAGTGGCAAGAATTTTACTGTGCTATTGGCTTTCACATTAAATGTGTTTCACATATCATTATGACACTGTAAAGACCCTGGACACTTTTGACAGGGATGGACATTCTCTACACTAAAAGAATTGAATGATTTATTGATTGAACTCCTAAAAATACTTTGTAGATTGCAGTCATTTCATGTACTGCTCCAATGCCTTGTGACCTTGATCCACACTATTGTGTTGCTACCTTTTTTGTTGTGGTCATTTGTAGCCAAAGTAATTTCTTTTTAATGTCTGTAATAGCTGTCTCTGAAGGCTTCTGTGTGCATTGCTCGACCTGTTAAAGATTCTCAAAATTAAAACAATGTGGTGTACATTACGTAACTTTCATGACTACTCACCTCACTGGGTTACACAAGTACATAGGGACATTAAAACTGCAAGCAAACCAATTTTGTAGTAGTCTCAGCACTTCTATATTTAAGCTTACTATTAAGGAAGGCAAAATGTTATTTGGAAGCTCTTGAGTTATTCAAACTATGTTCCTGTTGAATGATTCCCCCCACAGTGCAACTCATGCCCTTCTAGTGCTGAATACAGTTTCCTACAAAAGAATGCTTAATCTGTAACAACTTTACTGTTTTCAAAACATTTTTTGACCACCACCACCTTTTTCTTCTGAAAATTCTTCCCTCATAGTCCATCAGCTGTCAACCTTAGGAAATCAGGAAAGTCCCACAAACATAATTAAAAAATGGCTTAAGGATTTCTAATGATTGCATAAATATAAACAGACTTCACTACTGCATGATCAATATTTGTCTGTTCTGTTTATATAGTGACTAAATTAGGCAATTTATAAATGTCTTGGATTATGTACTTAGCCCATCTTCAGGCCTACTTTAATATTTATGATCATAAAAATATGCCATGCTTTGTATTATTACATTCTATATTTATTTCCATCAAGTATTAAAAAGAAATAATGCTTTTTAATAACCAAACTCAGGAAGTTCTTTTGGTAAAGCACATAAATATATGTGCAAGGCATGACAATTGGCTCTGCTGTGTTTAAGATTTAACAACGTAGGCTTGTTTTTAGAAACTGTATTTATGGTAGGCATCTGCTAATTTGATTAATTACCACTGATGTCCCCATAATTTCATTTTTTACAGTACTTGTGAGAAACCATAAACAAAAGGTTAAGTGGCATATCAGATTAATTTACCAGCCTTTGATGCTCCCATCTGTGATCTTGTGTTCAAAACAAAGATGAAGGGAGGGAAAGGGCTCACATCTCATTCTGGTAAGCTGTCAAATTGACAATAGCTACATATATTATTTTGCTTACAGAATACTGTTTTTTCCAAGGCCCAGGGTTCAAAACTATCTCAGCTTCATTCTGCCTTTTGGAGGTGGTGGTGGGGAATCCCTTCAATATCAATAAACAGAATCTCATACTTTTTCTCCTTTTAGCAGAAAGGGGAATCTAAGTCAGAATATAGCAGAAACCAATATTTGATATACTTCCTTCAATCACATTAAAAGCGAAAAGAAATTAAGGTGTCCCTCCAAGTCTCTAAACCTGAGATGAGATGGAATCCTTTGAGCTTTCTCTAAACTGGAATGAGCTTTTTACAGTACCAAGAATGCAGGGGGCATTACTTGCAAATCAATAATTCACTAAAATTTTCTAGAATATTTACTTTTTAAAGGGCATAGTTTTTGATGCTTATAGTATTCACTTATACATAACCTACTGGATTTCTGCACCAAAAAATAAATTCTGCTGCAGGTAATTACAGATTTTGCTGACTCAGACAATAAGGAATGCAATTATTTTATTTTTTTTTAGCTAAATTCATGTTATGTGGCAAAGGTCACGTGGATACATATAAGGGAAGACAGGGACAGATCCACGGGGGTCACTTGAAAACCAAAGTAAACAGGTGACTGCAGGATTATTTTGCCTAATTAAAGTTGATGATACATTCATAGACTCTCTATAAACTTTCATTTGGTGTAGTAAAATGAGGGAGTGAGCAAAAGTGGAAGGTAATGACAGCTCAGAGGTTTGCTCAGCTGCATGCTTGGCTGGTCACCAACCATTTGTTAAGGGGGAAACAAAACCAGTTTGGTCTAGTGGTTAGGGAGCCGGACTCTTATCTGGGAATACCGGGTTCGATTCCACCCTCCCCCATGAAGCCAGCTGGGTGACCTTGGGCTAGTCACAGCTCTCTTCGCAGCTCTCACAGCCCCACCTACCTCACAGGGTGTTCTGTTGTGGGGAGAAGAACAGAAGCTTTGTCAGCCGCTTTGAGTCCCCTTAAATGGGTGAGAAAAGCGGGGTAAAAAAGCCAACTCTTCTTCTTCTTTTTAATACAAAAATATAAAAGCACTAGAGGCCTAGATGTAGCCACACAACCCCTCCCTGCCAAAACTTCTACCATTCAGAGAAGTTAAGGGCCGTATTTGCAATTCTGAACACGCTTATTAGGTGCCTCAAAAACCATGAATGAGAGGTTCTTTATGGATCATCCACAGCAAGAAACCTGAGTTTGGTTGGTTCATATCCCTTATTTACTTACTTAAACAGTTACATACCTTTTCTTAATATCAGGATTGTGAAACTGCTTTACAGCAGATTCTAAAAACAGCTGTGGACAGCAGGGCCCTCTCCATGTGTCTCTGGGTACCTGCCATTCTTCTCTCATCCACCCTACAGTTGCTTAACATCTTCCTTCAAATTCCTCCCCAGTTGGAATTCTGACACCCATTTCCCCTCCCTAACCTCTCCTCACAGGCTGGGAGGCAAAGAGTGTTTAATTTAGAGCCAGAGAGTCTCTTGCTCCACCACCACATTGGCTGCGGTCACACCTAAGGTCCAGTCCAGCTCCAGTCCAGCTTCAGAGCGAGAGAACACACCGGCAAAGTGGCCAGTCATTTTCTTGCCACATTATCTATCTATCCCAAGGGTGAATTTTCTGAGTTATTTAACCCTGAAGGCAAACAGCTTGCCACTTTGCGGATGTATTCTCTCGCTCTGACACTGGACTGAAGCTGGATTAAACCTGAAGTGTGATCGCAGCCATTCCCACCACCCGCCCAGTAGAAGCAAAAGCCTTCAGCAGCGACCCCTTGCTAGTTGCTTGCTTCCCTTTACGGCCATTGTCTTCGAAGGACGCCGTTTCTGAAGGCTCCATCTTCGGCGCTTTGCAAGCAGCTGAGCTTCGCGGGCCTTTAGACGGCTCCCCCACCCCGGCCTATGAAGCCGAGGGCCGACGGCGCCCTCGAGAGTCTTCAGTCCCGACTGAGGTAACCGCGTTGCTCACCTCCTCCTCCCCATTCCGGCTGAGGGACTCGGCCGTCGTAGGGCCGCCGCCAGCGCTTGGCTTATGTAAAGAACAAGGAGGCAAGAAACCCCGCGGTTTTCCTTCCTTCGCCCGGCGCTGCACTTCGGAGCGTGGGACGAGCCAGAAGGCGGAGAGCGCGGCTCCCTCCTTTTCCCCGCGCTTCGCTGCTTAGAGCAGGGAAGGAAGTTCCTCCAACAGAGCAAACCTTTCCCAAAATGTTCCCTTCCCCTCTCGGCACTGCAGCCCGAGCAACGAAAACCCGCCAGCCGGGACGGCCAGTCGGCGGCGCTTTGGAAGGTTACCAGTGGGTTCCCGCTGGCGTCCATCACAGGGCCCTTCAAGCCTTTGCAGTCCCTACAGTTCAGAGCGGTAGCCGGAGCGCGCGCGGCGGCCATCAAGAGGCCGTAGGGAAGGAGGCCTCGGGGCCTTGCGCTTTTCCCTCGCGAGGAGCGGGCCTTGGCGGTGAACGCGTCTCCAGCACGTCCAGTCTGCACGATGGATGGATGGATGGATGGATGGATGGATGGATGGATGGACGGACGGACGGACGGACATGGATGGATGGGCATACATGGATGGATGGGTGGATACATATCTATATAGATCGGTGATGGCCAACCTATGACACGCGTGTCACAGGTGACACGCCAAGCCCTTTTGGGTGACACACATGGTCACCCTGGCACCTGGACGTGTAGTGCTTGCTTGTTCTTGAAGTGTATGAAATATCAACTTTCAATTGAAGATTTAGCAACAAAAGTCACTAATGTAAAGAATTGTTTTTGCCTTTAATAAAATACATATATCAAAAATATAACTTTTTTACTAGAGCTACAAATATCACAAAATTATGGATATTTCTAGATGTGACACGGCACCCGAGTTAAGCTAGGTTTTCTTGCGAATTTTGACACACCAAGCTCAAAAGGTTCGGCATCACTGATATAGATGGATGGATGGATGGATGGATGGATGGATGGATGGATGGATGGATGGATGGATGGGCATACATATCTAGATGGATGGATGGATGGATGGATGGATGGATGGATGGATGGATGGACGGACGGACGGACGGACGGACGGACGGACGGACGGACGGACGGACATGGATGGATGGGCATACATGGATGGATGGGTGGATACATATCTATATAGATGGATGGATGGATGGATGACAGGGTTCCGGCTTATCGCAAGCAGCGTGCCCTGAACCATGCTTCGTCCAGCTTCTGCTGCTTTCATCTGGCCTCTCAAAGGTCAAAGCGACTCTCTTTCCTCCCCAAGGCTCCCCCGGCAGCTTCCGAGAGCCCCAGGCGCAATCCCCAACGTGCTCCCGGGGCCCGAAAGGTTTGAGAGTCGGGCTGCCGGGCTGCCCATTACCTGTTAAAATTCCCCATTCACACGACACCAACGGCCTGCTCCTAGGCACGCGTGGCTCCCAGGCCGGGCGCTAGTTCGGCCAAGAAGACCGACACAAGCAAACGCGCTGCAAATTGATACTGAGCCCCGATGCGCCCCGATTCTGAACTGGGCGGCCTAATAGGGGCGCGCGAAGGGCTACTGGGCGGGGCGCACGCGACCCTCGCCTTTCCATTCTAACGGGTTAAGGCAGCTTTGCGGCGCCAGGCCCCGGCCTCCAATCTTCCACGCGTCCTCCCTGTCCCGAGCGGGGCGGCTGCGCTCACGGCCCTCTCCTCCTACGCCCGTTGGAAGCCCTGCGAGTAGTGCCGGGCGTGCGCCCCTCTTTCTTGGCCGACCTACGAGGGCAAAGGGCATCGGGCCTCCAGACTCGGCCGCCTCCGCTCTCCCTTTCCCCCGCGTGTCCGTTTCACGTCTGGGTTGCCCAGTGCCAGGACAGGGTCCATTAAATGCAACGGTGTCGATTTGCTGTGGGCTTGTATGGAAACATCCCACCCGCCTCTAGCAGTCCCTAGCCCGATTCCTGGCGCCCCTTCCTTCCAGCTGCCTCGTCCTCGGCCGCCACCCCGTTGTCCAAACCTCACCGGACTGCGGCCCTAATCTGGGATCGCGCTATAAAACGACGACGACTCTCCTTTCCACTTCGGATGCTTCTCTGCTGTCCTTGGCAAACAAACTCCTTGCTGGATGGCGTTACCCTACGGCCGAGAAGTCGCCTTTCTTACCGCGCGGTCCACACACCCAGGACTTACTCGGGGCTCTCCAAAGCCGACTGGCTCGCTGGCTGCTGCTCTAGAGGAGCGAAATAAGCGCAGCGCACAAGGAAGCTACTCGGCGGGGCGTCCCGTGGATTTCCCAGCCCAAAGGTCCGCGCTCTCTGCCTTTGGGGATTAAGCCACCCAGCGACTTCTCCATCTCGAATACCACCCTCGGGCCCCGGGACTGGTTAGCAGCAGCAACTTATGGAGCCTTCTACTCACCGCTACCCTCAACGTGTAACCCTGGAGACGTCAAAGAAGCTGTTTAGGACACGTGCGGAGTGCCAGGGCTTCGCCACGAATACTTTCCAGCCCAGCGGATCACAGGCCGCCGCCGCCGCCGCCGCCGCCGCCGCTACTCAGACCTGAAGTTCTCACCCGGGGTCCTCCCGGACTCGCTGTTCCCCGCTGCTTTGCCGTCCCGACTAATCGGTTCCCTTTTGGTCCTTTTCCTTAAAGCTTCCAACCTCTCTCCCCGCCCACCTGCACCCGCCTGGCAGAAATGCAACAGATGCAGCGTTGTTTCGTGTGCACGCGCTTCACCTGTGGAATTTCCGCCTGCCGTCGCTCCGCCAACTCGCGGCCTTAAAGCGGTTGCCCGATGTCCGGGGCTCCCTCGCGACCTCGCTACTCCCCCCCCCCCCACCGCCCGCTCCAAGCGGCACCGACGAGGCGTGGAGCGCACGCCGTTCCCGCAGCAGCTTTGCCGGGACTGCCCCTTCTCCCCTCCCCTCCGCCTCGACGGGCGGTTTTTCCCCGGGGGGCCCCACCTGATTGTTCTTGCACAGGTCGGCCCACATGCTGGTGCCGTCGCCGCCCCGCATGAGCACGTGGTAGGTGAAGAAGTAGATGCCCGGGATGGAGCAGGTGAACTTGCCCGTCGTGGGGTCGTAGTGGTTGCCCAGGTTGGTGACGACGTCGTCGAACTTGAGCACCTCGTAGCCCTCGTGCTGCCGCTTGAGGCCCGCGTAGAAGGCGATCTTGGGCACCGTGCTGTAAGTGGCGGCGCTAATGGCCCCCGCGGCGTTCAGGCCCGGCGCCCCGGGCGGGCCCGGCAACCCCTGACGGCCCGGCTCGCCTTTCTCCCCCGGCGGGCCCACGGGCCCCGGCGGCCCGGGCTCTCCCGGCGGTCCTCGCGGGCCGGCCTTGCCCGGCCGCCCGGCTTCGCCTTTGGGGCCCTGGATGAACGTGGGCAGCGACTGCATGAGGCCGCGGTCGGGCGTGGCCACCGTGCTGGGCGCCTTGGTGCCTCCGTAGGGGTCGCAGACCATGCGGCAGGTGCCCAGCATCTCGTAGTGCGCCGACGTGCCCGCCGAGCTCACCAGCACCGGGATCAGGATGACCAGCAGCAGCACCATGACCACCCCCAGCGCGCCGGCCGCGATCAGCCGGCGCCTGCTGCCCACCAGGCGGCTCAGCGCAGGGCGATCCTCTTGCCTGCCTTTGGACAAAATCTTGATAGCGGGACGGGAACCTCCTCGAGCCGAAATCACCGCGGGGCGCTCTCCCCGCGTCCCTGGGCGCTTCTCGCCCTCCTCTTCCTCCCGGCGGCGGGAAGGCGCGCCTGGCGGACAGGTGTCCTCGGCCAGATCTCGGAGGCAGAGAATTGCCCGGGCTCCGATGGACGGACGGACGGACGGATCGCTCGCTCGCTCGCTCGCCTTCCCGTCTGGGGCACCTGTAGCTGCCGCTTCTACTAGCCCGGAGAGGAGACGCTCACACTTTTATGCTCCTGCTGGCGATCGACTTTTTTTTCCGCCTGTGCCAGCTCGAATCAACTTCCCTGCCGCTCCTCCCGATCGCCTCTTTCTCTGGCTGCCTTCTTCCCGCGGTTTTTTTTCTCTCTCCCGCCCTTCCTTTTCCACTCACTCATTCATTCTCTTTTCCGCAGCTACACCAGCTTGCCGAGGGGAGCAGAGGAGAGCGGCAGAGCGGCAGATCGTGGGGAGATTCCTTCGGGCGCCACCGCCGGCGATCGCAGCCTCCCTCCTCGTCCTCGGGCGGCTGATCCGCGCACCAGCTCTGATCGCACAAAGCAGCAGCAGCAGCAGCAACAGCAGCAGCAGCAGGCGGCACTTGCCACGCCGAGAGGAGGCTGGCAAAGGCCTGGGGTAATTTATACGCGCCCAAAAGCGCAGGAGAAAGGAAAGCTGCTGCCTTGGCGCCTCATGCCGGCATCTGCTCAGCTCGTCCCACTCATGAGAGTTTGGCATCTCCTTGACAAGTGTGGGGAAACGTTTTCCATCCCTTTTCTCCCCTCGCCCTCCTCCCCTCCCCGACTTCTCCCTTTTTCTCACCGAGCAGTGAAACTGTGAGCATTTCCCTTGCTGAGCCCGGAGTGATGACAGGTTTGTTTGTTTTCCCTGGGTCCCCCACCCCTTTTGCTAGAACAGATCGAGGACGGATAGAGCGAGATCTCCTTAACACCTTTCAGATAACCTTCAGATCGCTGATCCGGAAGGTGGAGGCCGCCCCCACTCCTTGTTTAATGGTCCCCCCAGCGGCCTGCGTCTGTCATGAGAAGTATCACTTTTCATTCAAGGGCATCGCGCTACAGTTTGCCCAACAACGGGACAAAAGCCATTTGGAAATGCAGCCCTTCGGCCACGATGATCAATGGAGCCGAATGCTGCTCCGATTTTACATGGGATACTTAGAAATGTGTGGTCGAACATTCGGAACAACTCCTGACTTCATTTCCCCCTCTGGAAGTTAAAAGCAGGATAAATTAGATACACAAGTTGGGGAGTGGAGAAAGGAAGGGTGTCTTCCTATTTTTTGGATACCCTTATTATAAAAACCACCATCCACTAACTGCCTATTTTCCTAAAATGTCTTGTAAGTAGTTAGAAGTCAGTAGACAGGTGTACTCAAACAGACATGGGGCTGCAACTAAGGCTGCACCGCTTTTTTTTTTAAAGCAGCTCCAAAGCGACATAATCATGGCACCATGTAGGCACTAGTATTCCCATCCCAACTTTGATCCACATAAAAGGCCAGAGAATGTACTTTAAAGTGCACTTTCTGGCCTTTAGTGTTGTTCAAGGCATTGGCGTGTAGATGCTACCACCTCTAAACTTTTTTTTTCTTTTTTACTGCCTGTGTACAAGGTGCTCCAGCAATAGAACTTTTCATCTGCTGCTGCATTCACACACGGTAAATAAAGTGTCTCAGGTGTACTGGAAGTGGTAGCATCCATTCACTAATGTATTCTCTGTCCTTCAATGTGGATTAGAGTTAGGATGGGAGCACTAGCGTCTTCATGCTTCCACCTCTAAGATGCTTCATCTGCTGTGGTCACACCTAAGGTTTAGTCCAGCTTCAGAACACCTTCAGAGCGAGAGAACACACCAGCAAAGTGATGAATAATTTTCTTCCCACATTGTCTATCCCAAAGGTGAATTTTCTGAGTTATTTAACACTGAAAGAAAACAGCTTGCCACTTTGCTTATGCATTCTCCAGCTTTGAAAGTGGACTGAAGCTGGATTAAACCTGAAGTGTGACCACAGCCATAATGAAAGAAAGAAGTTTCCATGCCAAGGCTAAAACTAATTTTCTCAAGAGGGGACGATGTTTGAATGAAAAACTCTTCTTAATCTACTTTCTGCCCCCCAACTAATGTCCCGTTCATTATGATGCAGTTGAAGGTGCTATTCTCCAGTAAGGGAAAGGAGCTTCTAGGGCTCTGCTAATTCATCGCTAAGTATATTAAGCAAGAATCACTTCTTCCGAACGCAAGGCAGAGTAAGGCCACATTAAACAAATAGCTGGAATTGATTCCTAAATCATACTTCTGCATTCAGGAGCAATTGGACGTCAATCAAATGTGGGTGACATTTGCCTGTCAATACAGGGATCATGTGTGACTTATTATAGCAGGGCAAGAATCTGAAATGAGAAAAAAAGAAGCAAATAAGGAAACAAATAATGCCATCCCCACTGGGTGATGCTCAGAAAGCTGTGATCTTGTCTAGGGTGTGCATAGCACGAATCTCTTCTTTATAATGACTCCCCTCCCCGGACTCCCCTTTCTCTCTTTTCTGTTCTGCAACACAATAAGGTCAAAGAGACCGACAGCAGGGAAACAAAGATCCATTGATTCTTTCTTTTAAGTAGAAATGTCAGCAGCTCTTAGCGTTCCTTCCTAAGAGAATCAAGAGGCAGAGCATGTGTGGCCAGTCCATGCCACAGAGATGGGCCAGTCCACTTCCTTATCTCCTTAGCGCGCTGCTGATAAAATGTCTGGGCTTCTGACAGTTGTAAATATTCCCACCACCACCCTTTTTCTGATTTTTGTCAGAGTTCAACCTTTAATACAGTTGCTATCTGAGAAAAACACAGTCCAGTGGCCAGATCTCCTTCCTTCAACTTGCCATACCATCTTGTGACAGACATTTAGGAAGTCTTGTTTATACTACACCAACCTCTCTCAAGGGGGAAAGTCTTTGAAAGAAGATTGTAAGATATGTTAGCAGGGAAACATAACGTAGAGCAAAAATTCAATTTATTTTTTTGCAATTGGTGTTTAAACATTTAACTTTTCTGGTATTTTTAGGTGGCCACCAAAGTGCATTTAGCCTGCAAACAGATGGTCAACTGGCCATTCTCCTGTAGACCTGGTTCCTTCCAGCTTCCCAGTCTGTTAGATTTCAGTTAAAGATAAAAATATCCTTGACTTTAAGAACATAAGAACATAAGAGAAGCCTTGCTGGATCAGGCCACAGCCCATCTAGTCCAGCATCCTGTCGCACACAGTGGCCCACCAAATGCTCATGGGCATCTCAAGCAGAGACAAGGACAAACCTTCTCCTGCTCTCCAGTCCCAGCAGATGGCCTTAGAAGTGCCCTTTAACTCTGCTTGTGGCTACCTGGATATAACTGCAACAATATGGAGACATTTTATAGTTTGTTTTTCATTCTTTCTTCTTCCTTATTCTGAATTAAGCTCTCATTTACTAGAGTGACAGAAGTTACTTTTGGTCAAGCCCTCTTTTACTAGAGATGCATGACTCAGTTTTTTGTACAACCTGGGGTACATCTTCAGTTTGACCACCAAGTGCATGATTCAATCAGGGGTCCATTAAATCTTTGGTTTGACCACCAGGAGGCAGTGCACAATCAGTTTTGTTCTTAATGGTGTATGGTTAGGGCATGCACCAGATGAGTTCCAATAAGTTCGAAACCAGTTACGCACTGCCTCCTTGTGGGCAAAGTAAAAATATGGAAGTAGTTGCTTTCTTTTAGGGAGATACCAGAGGCTGAACCTGAGATCTTTCAAAGCATGTTCTGCCTCTAAGATGTGCCCCTTCTCTAAAGTACTGTGTTGCCCAGCGATGCCACTACGTGACTTCTAGTGATCAGGTAAACATATCTGTGCAGTTTTATTGGTAGATAAAGAAACAATTTGCCACTACTTCCTTCCAAGCAATCAAACCTGCACCCCACCTGCAGTAGTTTTGCCACTAAGTAGGATGTGCACAAATGTTTTCTTTTATTATTCAATTAGTATCGAATAGAATGCAAGAAAATTTGTATTTGTTCAAATAGATCCCCTTGGAATGTAGTAGGATTCAAATTCAATACGAATGTTCAGTACAAATTTGCATACAAACCCTTACGAATACCATAAGAATCTGTAATGAAGCTTTGTACAAATGTATCAAAACATTCTATTCAAATTCAAATGTCAATCTTCAAATGTACCAACATTAGATTTAAATTTGAATGTCTGAATTTATACAAATTTTGAATGTTATGAATATTCAGACACGCCCCTACCGTTAAACTACAGCCGCTTGCAAACAAACTCATTCATTTCCAGTTCTAAAACTGATATGGTTGCTCTAAAGCTACTTCTTCATGGCAGAGGAAGAAGGTTTCTTTTGGGCATAAGTGCTTGCTCACAGACCTCACCTCCCAGCCTTACAAACTGTTCTTTGGCTTCAGAGTTTCCACATAGCCCCACTAAGGGGCACTTGGGAAACGGCTGGAGGAATGTCATTTTCTGTGTGTTCTTTAATAGGTCCAGTCAGAAAACAGAGCGGGTAAGTTGCTCCTACCACCATTGTCCATCCACATTGTGGTGGCAAGGAGTGCAGTGAGGGTGGGAAGTGCCATTGGAGTGAATCTTCCTACTCTGCAAAAAATGCCACTTCCCAGAGCACTTGCCACGGCCTGGAGTGGGTTGTTGGCCCAACAGATGTGGCGACGTGCTGTTTCCATGCTTCTCAGAACCTTCTGTGACCCCCTTGAACGCTGCCTTTTTCCAACTGCTCTTAATGCTTCAGAAACATGTTCTGCTTTTAGCTTGTCAGTTCCTTTAAAAAACAAAGCATTATTTTGCTCATAAGATTGCTAGGTGAGATCATGGCAGTACAACCATCAGCCAGCAAGTTGGGCAGAAAAATGACTAACAGAGTACTACTTTAGTAGGTAGAAGATGTTCTGTGTGCAAACTGCAGACTGCACGTGCGTGTCTGTGAGTGTTTAACTTCTTTCTTAATTTTCTGACTTCCACACCACCAGCGTTTTTGGTAGCTTCAATAAAGCTCGAAGAGAATGAGTACTGCATTTCAGGATTTAGGGTGGGGATTCCAAAGTTATTAAAAGGAGCCTAATCACACAAGTTATGTGCAAAGCACGTGGATTTCAAACTTCAGTTGTCCTCTTAAGGTTGGCTAACTGAAGAACAGGGATACAGAATGATATATTTGGATATTCTTCAATATCTATGGTTCATTTTGGAATATTTGGAATAAAGCGGCATCCAGACAAGGTCAAAAGCCTGTTATTATTTCCTTATTGTACTTGTTTCGCCAGAAATGCTCATGATGTTCCCAATACACAGTCCCAGGATATAAATCCAATTTACCGGGTTATCATTATTCTAATAAAATTAACTATTGTAATGCAATATTCAGTTATTCTATAATTTGCAGCTGTATTTGGATTGCCAACGAAAAGTACAGCAAGAATTGGATGTGAGCTGTCAGAACCTAGAAGAACTTTACGTTATGCTATCAGGAGGGTTAGTTCACATGGAAAGAAAATATCACAGCTGTAATATCATTCTACTGTTGCAGAAATGTTAAAACCTAGTGCATCGATCTAATCTATAGTTCTGAGGGTGCTTTAAATGGTAAATTGATAAATTGTGGAATAAATAAGTGATGTCTGGATGCAGCCTCAGAAGGGATTTATCAAACCTTCTTCTGGAAGATGCCAAGATTTTATTTATTTGTTTATTTACTTACTTACAACAGATTAAAACAAAAGATTGCACCTGTAGCCCTCTGCTTTCCAAGATGTGGCCCTGCTATCCTGCTGCCGCCACTTCCTGCAATGCAAGTGGCATCTTGTAATCGCTTCCCAACAAAACCTTACATCACAGAATACATGAGAAGAATAAATATCCATGAAACCGGGTTAAAAATCCCAGATCCAAATGTCCATTCTAATTTCAGAGTCCTCTTTGAAGCGCTCATATTCCATGCTCTGCAGCTCCCTTGAACTTTTGTCTTCTGATCTCATCCCTGCAGCCACCCCCTCCCCCTTTGATTCCCATAATCTTTGCTTCCTATCATTTGATAAAAGTCTTCCTTTATTAAGATATAATTTCCATTGTATTTTCAAAACTTTTCTGGTGTTTTTTTTTCCCCCTTCCAAAGCCCTTTTACCTTTTCAACTTTAGATATGCTAAAATCAGAATTCAAAAGAACTAATCATGCATAACAAAAGCTTGTTTGCACACTATGCCAGAAAGCACTTGGAGGGAAATGGCCATTATTTCAGGTATGGGTTTTCTTCATATAAATTGTGTGTGTGCGTGTGTGTGTGTGTGTGCGGGGGGGGGAGTAACTTTTTGTTCTTCCAATATCCTGCCTTTTTACTATCTTTATGGGTGTTTTTCCACTGTCACTAAAAGTACCCATTAATGGGTACTTAATGGGTACTTCTAGTGACAGTGGAAAAACACCCATTGTCTAACTTATTTTTGAAATGTGCAACTATACTCATAAAATGCTGCACTTTGGCTCCCACAAACAGCCAGAATGCAGAAAACCATGTTATATAAATAATTATTGCATATGGGAAATGGAGGGTTGGCGGGGGGGTAGGGGGACCACAGAGGGGATCGCATAGGGTGGGTCTACCCAAGTAAACCTGTGGGCATTCCCATGGAAGACCCTTGTGTTCCCGAGACCAAGACATGTTCCTGCAAGTTTTCAGATGACATTAGATGAAAGAAATCACATTTTAAAAATGCAACAGCAAGACCATGCTATATAAAACTATGTTATGTGAGAGATTCTGATTTTCCTTTCTGCTGACCCTTGAGTTTCTCTAACACCTTTTCAAAAAATATATAAATAAAATAAATAGGAAATATATAGTTGGATCCATACAGATCCGTACAGTGCCTTCCTGATTTCTTCTATTTTTGCATATTTGTCACAATGATTTCAGATCATCAAGCAAAATTTAACATGAGGTAAAGAGAACCCTGGTAAACACACAATACAGTTTTCAAATGATCATTCCATCTATTAAAGGAAAAAGATTACCCAACATGAGTAGGCATCTTGAGACTAGGTTGCCAGTTTGAATAGTAGGTCTGTGGATTTCATTCCAAACGATAAAAGTTAAATTGTATAGTACGTTGATGAGATAATCTTGGACTACATATAAGCACTATAAAATCGTCAACAGCACTGAAGATTTCAGTGCCATTTACTGGCCTTGCTATTTCTGGTTGGTTTTGTGTTTTTTATTTATATATAATGCAATGCGTGTGTATAATGAAGTGAGTTTCATGGTGCCATGAGTTGTAATTATACACTTAATAATGTTTAAAGATTTTTTCATGGTTCGTAAATTACTTTAGAGACTTTGGTATACATGTATATGCAATAGTAGCATTTCCTTAAGCTAATTTTCTTTTTTAAAAAAGAGAATGAGTCTCATTCTTGCTGCAAAGTAAGGCAAAGATAAAGTGCAGTCATTTATATTCCCCAAACCATGGATATTGAAAGTGAAGATATACAGTGTTGGGAGTGGCTGTAGCTCAGTAGTAGAGCAAACTGGCTGGAAAGCAGAGGGTTGTCAGTTCAATTCCCAGTCTCTCTCCAGAAGTGGGCACTGACAGACTGGTTTTGTATCTCTGGCAAGAAACCTGAATGGAAGTGCCCATGCAGTTGATCAGAAATTGGCCACACTTCAATGGCAGGCTTACGATAAATAATTAGCTTATGTCAGATCTGCGCAAGTGTGGGATTCCTGGCGTTTGGATTGTTACTAAGGTGGAGGGTTTGTCTGGATTCTACATCCCTTTCTTGGGCAAACTTTGAGGATGGAGAATAGAACTTTCCTACCATCAGTGTTTCCAACTGAATCCATGACCCAGAACTCCAGAAATGCCCCCGGCAAACATTGCATGATAGGTCTAGGCAGGTGGATTAGTCTGGCAGCTAGGGGTATGCACGAATGCAATTTTCAGCATTTGATTCAATTAGAATAGAATATTCAAAGATTAAAACTGATTAGAATGTTTAAAATTCTAATGTATTCACATTCGATTCAAATTGAATACATTCGTATATATTTGTACGAATATTCTATTCTTATTTGAAGATACAAATGTTGACAACATTCATATGTGTCCATTCGTATCTGTACGCATTCATACACATCCCGTTTTTATCCCATATGCATCTCGTTTTTGTCCTGTACGTATCCATACAAATGAGTACAGATACGAATAAGATGCATACAGATAAGTATGTAATGCGTACAAATCTGTACACATAAGAATGTCCAAATAGTCTGTATGAAAGATTCAAAAGATTCAAAATTCATTTGAACGTTTAAATTCAAATGTAGAGACATTCAATTTGAATTCAAATGTCTGAATTCAAACAAATTCTTGTGCACATTCCTACTGGCAGCTCGAAGACTGTACCAGGTCTGTGCTGCTTATTGCAGAACAATTTCACCGCACTTGGAAACAGGTTCCACCCAAGGGAACAGGCTCAAAATTGTACTCAACCATACACCATAGCCCTTTCTGCACTGGGGCTTATTCCAGATTATATCTCAGATTAGGGACCTGCCCTTCTCATGCTAATGCAGACTACAGTTGGACCTGCCTGGGGCCTGACATAGTCTGCACCAGCATGCAGATGGCAGGTCCCTAATCTGAGATATAATCTGGAATAAACCCCAGTGCAGAAAGGGCCCATGTATGCGTATGTGTTTCCATATGTGCAAACATTCAAACATTGTTTGTTGTTCACTTAGAAAGAGGAATGTTTTGAGAAACCAACTATCAAAGTCTGCCTGCAAAGAAAATACTACAATCCTCTCTTGCCACTGCCTGCCAGATTTGAGAAGCAATTGCCACCTTCTGAGTCTGCAAGAGCAACCAAAATCCCTTTGCCTTGTGTGATTGGAAGCCAGCCGAGCACCTACACTCTTTCTCTCACACGCTTGGCTGTTTTCTGGTAGCCCAAAGTGAAGTGATTCCTGAAGCTGCTAGCAGACCCTGAGGTAAGATTGCTATTATGGGAAACACAGCATCATTGCTGGATTTCCTGCAATAGTGATATTACAGGCTATTGCTTGACGAACCTAGGACTTTAACGGGTATGCTAGGATTGTAGCTGGCATTCCCAAACTAGTGCTGGAACAATCACGGGTTTAGCCCATGTCTGAAGGAACCCAAATACTTGTTTGAAGAAAGATAATTTTCATCCTACCTCCACCAGATGCAAGAGATCAGGAAGGTGCAATAAAAGGATGGGCTTTCTCTGCTTTGCCCCCACTGCTCAAGGGCATGAAAGAGGACTGCAGGGTCCCGTGATCTCTATCTTTCTTACAAGTGTTGTCTCAAGAGTTTATTATGGTCACTGAACAGCATGAGTTATACACTGCATGAAGATTAATACTGTAACATATTGAAAAAAAAAGTTACTCTGGATTGATTGCATGTAAACAAAATGGAGAAAACAACATTTTAAAAACTGCTACTCAGAATAAGGAGTTGTTTTTTTGATCTAAGTTTAAGCCACCCAGAAGTAAAATCTATTAGCTGATACAATAACATAGTTACTTTGGTATCTTTTCTGAACATGTACATCTTTTGCCTTTTACTGAAGATTTCCATAGTGAAGCCCCTGCTACAAGCCACAGAGGCCCTCTTC
Source organism: Aspidoscelis tigris stejnegeri (assembly GCA_023333525.1). Lineage (NCBI taxonomy): Eukaryota > Metazoa > Chordata > Lepidosauria > Squamata > Teiidae > Aspidoscelis > Aspidoscelis tigris. Next base: position 48,623,153 of record JALMGA010000008.1, read on the forward strand.
TAGCTGTGTTTTGTTCTAGTCTGGTCCAGAGAGCATGTTTCACTTGTACTCATAAATATGCATTTTTAGCATTCTTTGATGCGTAAAGCACTGAGCAGTTTTGTGCCAAAGTGTGGGCATGAAACGTTGAAAGCACAGGGCAGTAAACAGAAGAGCATGCAATCCTTGAGCTACACAAACTCCATTTTGATAGACAAACTCACTTTTAAAAGTACAGGCTTGACGTTTTCTTCTACCCCCTTTCCTCGGAAGAAAGTAACATGCAGCAAAAGACCACAAAAGGCTATTCACGTTTCAGATCTCTTGTTTACCTTGCAGAAATGGAAGCACTTAAAACTGTCCGGAACTGGTACATCCTAATTAAAATCCAAAAGACATTAAAACATTACCTGACTGTCACTAAACAACTTTGGCAAACTCTGGCGTGCAAACTAGAAAACAGATTTGAATCTGAAGTACAGATATCAGGAATATTGGCTGATCTGGGAGCTTTCTGCACTTGGCTTCATAGTTTGTCTGCAGCACACTCACAGACAGAGCATCTGCACTTGGAACGGTGATTTCCAGGTCAGAAATGGCCGCTTCAGTGGAGGACCATACTGGACGCAAACTATGTGGGAGTGCACTATTCATGTCCCCTGGACAATACAGGAAGCGCAGAAAGTCCCCTGGACTTAATTTGGAAAGAGACAGATCTCCAAGCAGTTGCCAAGCTTTCCTCCTGTGTGTCTCAGGGCGCCTACAGACATGGTCCTTGCTCTGACAGAAATGCAAAACTGTTTCCGGTCCTCCAGGATGGAGCATCAGAAGCTTTGCATTTCCATCAGAGCAGCTTCCTGTCTGCCAGATGGGAAGCTCTATTGCCAGCAGTAAGTACTGGTCAGCACACAGTACAAAGATGCTCGGCAACCAGCATCTTTTCCCTTCACTGAGGGAAGGGGATGCTGAATTTTTATTGTGGGACATGGAAGCGGCAACGTTGATTCACCTCTTTCGTCCCTGTCTGGAGGTACCCTTACATTATTGTTTCCATTTATTCAAGTGGTCTAAAAGTCATTTATGCAGGCTACCAGAGGTATGACATGCAGCTGGCATATAAACATCTGCTCCTCTCTGCACAGAATACCAACTTTGCCTTCAGCAGACAGATTTTGGATAAAGCAACAAATGCATGCTGGCTGCTTTGAACTTACTTTGGGTGACAACCTCCAGGTTTGAATTAGTGATGAAAAAGTGCCCGGGTAGGATCTGGTATGGTGTTCCATCACCAGAATCTCCCTCTGTGCTGTCATTGCATTGCTTTACCTGCTCCTGCAATTCAAACCTCCCACTTGGCTGCTAATCAGTCTTTACTATTTGCTCCATGAATCACTGCTGTACCCAAAGCAGCTCAGCTAAACTGAACTCCATTCCTGCAAGGACTATTTGCCTCTTCCACCAAATTACACTCTTTCAGAGCACTACAACCTCCGATCGTCACCTCATTGTTCTGTGGATTTTGTATTGAAACTGTATGGCAGAAATTGTGGGCAGAGACCTCGGAAACAATGCAGCAGCGTGCCAAAGGGTGAGAAAATCCTTCAGTTCCCTTAGTTTTACGGTCCCCTTTGAGTCCTTAGTTTTAGATTCCAGCCCTCTAGCTTCCAGTAACAGCAGCCACTCAAAGATCCCCATCAGAATCCTTTCTGTATCTTTTCTGTAGCAGAACATGGGCTTTCTGCTTAGTAGCAAAGCTGCTGTCAAACATTAACTAGCGACAGGAAGGTTCAGGAGATAATCCGATTGTACTGTTGGCTGTAATAGAAGCCTGCCTAGAGTGTGTGCTTTGAATTGCCCAGCTGTGCTTGACAGTTCTTTTGACAATCAGCTGTCCAAGTTGCATTTCATCGCTGCTGCCTGTGTTATTTGCCTTTCGCTGCTTTTTTGGTGTTTTCAGTAAAGAAGCCTGTATTTTTACTGGGAACTCGTTTTTTGAATTGTTCTTGCTCTCTGCTTGCCTTTGACATGGTCCCATACCAGATTAATTGTCTGTGAAACCAACCAGTCAGCTATAAGTTCCTGCTGAGACTGCACCTGGGAGAATTCCCCCCCCCCAAACCAGTACCACCCAGTGGACCTCACCAATCACTCTTGTTACTCCATAGCTAGTGCCTTCCCTTGCTGGTCTATAGAATACTTTAGGGGCTATAGTGTATGGGGGTATTTACAGACTTTCTCATTTTTAAAAAAGTGTTTCTCCCATTTTCTTACTCGAAGTTTCTGATTTGAAGCTTAGGGTAGCCACTTAGTAGGACTCACTACCACTTCCTAAAATAACCCATGCTGCCAGTCCCAGCAGATCTTTATGCTTCAAACAATGCAGTTTGAACAAATGTCTTCTCAAATACTGCACCCGGAAATGTAAAATATATGTGGTCTGTAGAATATGCAGTCAATATAAAAAGTCAAAGCAGCAGATGCCCCCAAGCAAATATGAGCACAAACACAAATAATTTAAGTGCAACTCATCTACTGGGAGCACCATCCAAAATTTTGGTCAGCAGTTCACAGAGGGCTCAGCCAGTTACAGCTGTCTTAATCTGTGGAAGGCTGAAGAAGAAGAAGAGTTGGCTTTTCTACCCTGTTTTTCTCACCCATTTAAGAGAACTCTAAGCAGCTGACAAACCTGTTCTTCTCCCCAGAACATACACCTTGTGAGGTAGGTGGGGCTGTGAGAGCTCAGAAGAGAGCCGTGACTAGCCAATGGTCACCCAGCTGTCTTCACGGAGGAGGGCAGAATCAAACCCAGTATTCCCAGATAAGAGTGCGGCTCCCTAACCACTAGACCAAACTGGTAAGACTTGTATGGTAAGAAATAAAAGATCTGTGCACGCGAATAAGCAGTTAATCTCATTGCTTCAGCAGCTGATTGGGGGTGGCAAAGGTTTTCCTGACTATTTTTGCTGACAGACGTGGAGGCACTTCCTCCCCATTTCTTACACATAGGAAGGGAAGGTTTCATTCCTTCTGGTGCCTATGTACTGATCCCATGGCAAAAAAGGAGATTCTGATTATGAAATGGGCTGCTGGGAAGGACCCATGACGGTGACTGCTTGCTTTCCTTGAAGCTTGAGGGGTTAACTTGGCAGTGGGGATCTGAATAACACCATACAGCTTTTGAGCGATGTAGCTTTTCTTTTAACTAGGAGGCAAACGGCAAATATTAAAGGGGCTGCAGACACACAGGGGGAGGGAGGAGGGGTGTGAAATTAAACAGCCACCCTGAGGTATATGAATACACTGCAGTATAAGCCATGTGATACTCTTATTAAACCAATATTGCTTGTTAAAATCACTGATTGGGAGTGCTGGGCTGAGAAGCAAGAATTTCAGCGCCTGTGAAATGGAGATTTGGATGCCAAAACCATTAGGGAAAGACAAGGATGATCCAAAGTTCCAGGAGACAAGCTTCTCTCTAATGTCATCTACACTTCCCTTCCACCTCCTCAAAACCTGCTAGGATCTTGTGTCATTGTTCCTCCCAACCTTCAAGGCTACGGCATGATATACGGCGGTCCTTTATATTCGTCAGGAGGTTTGATGGATGTGCAATAAGAATGGATAGCTGGGAGTGGAAAGCGCAGAATTAAAATCCTAAGAGTTGTGAATTGTCAGGAGATTTTCCCCCCTCCTTGTCAGTTTCTCAATATATTATTCTCTTTGTTCCCTGCTTATTAATTCTTGAGTTGCTAATGATATAATTTACCTTGCAAATTGCAATCATTTTAATTATTCATTTGTAAAGTTGGAAATGATAATAAAGCCGGGAGTATTTCAGACCAGGGAATCCTCTTTCAAGGCAGAGGGCAGGCTGCTTGCTCTGCAGCGGGAAGCTGCTCAGAGTCTTGTTCCAATACATGTCAAGGGTATTTTGAAATTTTACAAAGTCTTGCTGAGGACTGTTTTACTGGACTAAAAGCTTGTTCTGGAAATTTCAACCGCAGTTTCGCTTTCTATACTGTTAGCAATTGCTCTGCTAGAAACAATGTTCCTAATCCTATTCTCAACCCTTCTTGGGAGAGTCAGTGTGCAGGGAGAAGAAAAAAACTTGGTTTTTATGCCCCACTTTTCTCACCCAGTTAGGGGGACTCAAAGTGGCTGATAAACCTTCTGTACTCCTCCCCACAACAGACACCCTGTGAGGTAGGAGCGGCTGTGAGAGCTCAGAAAGAGAGCTGTGACTAGCCCAAAGTCACCCAGCTGGCTTCATGGAGGAGTGCATAATGAAACCCGGTGACTACGAGATATAAGTCTGGCACTCTAACCACCAAACCGGCAATATCTGCAGAGGTAGCTAGTGCTGCGCCCAGACATAATAATAAAAGAGGCACCTCAGAGATGCCCCAGAGGAACAATGTGTCCCCAACCCTTCGTTAATCTGGTACAGCTCAGTTCAGTGGCAGCTTATAGTTTTAAGGGTGGGGGATTGCTGACCACAGAAACACCTGCTGCCCCCTGGGTCTTGCATCAGTGTGCCCAAACAGCTGGCAATCACCTGGCCCACAGCTGTATGACCACCCACCCTTAAAGTTACTAGCTGCCATGAAGTTTGGATCAATCTAGAACCAAAGTTATACAGTTTGTGAACAGTTTGCAGTTAAAATTAAAAACCTATTGGGAATACATTTTTTTAAAAGCCATATTTAAAGGACAAGATGCAGCGAGTCACCTCTTTCCAGCACAACTGACGCACTAGTTTTCCCACTAGGTATTGATAGTTTGGGTCTCTCCTTCTCAGTACCATTCACATGAGACTCAGTTCCGCGGTGCCTGTGATGTACATTGGTGGTCTGGACCTCCATGATTCCTTTATCCTCCTGTTTTCCATAGATGTCAATTGCTTCAATGCAGTATTTTCTTACATGGCGATTCATGGGAACCAGACTATAGCATTTTACAAGGAGTGTTTGTATATGATTAGATTGGTCAACTAGCCACAAAGCATCATGGGAGTTGTCTAGGGATGCGAGAGGTTTGAAATTTAACATTCAAATCCAATATTGGCTATATCCAAAGACTGACCTTTGCATGTGAAACAAAAGCTTTTGTGCCTTTGTTTGAAGCGTCGGAGCAGATTCAGAGTGGATTGGGAAGTATAGCAGGTGGTGGCAGGACAGGTGTTTGAAGTGAATTTGAAGTCTAGCACATTCAAAGTGGCTCCATTTGCACAAATGCAAAGTTCTGGCCCATTCACTTTGATGTGAAGTGAACTGTGTGTGTGTGGGGGGGAATTGTGTGCAAGTCTCTAGAGTTGTCATTTAACAACTATTAGACTACAGCCTACCTATTTTGCCTGGGGCTATGCAGGTTTTGAAGAGCCCCTTAGGGACAATTTGACCAGTGCCTTAAATGGGGTCCAGCCTTCCTTGACCATGCACCCAAAGTTCCTTCAGTGTGATTTATTTTTCTCCATCTTTCATTCCTTAAACATTGTCAGTTTCTGTAAAGTTTTAGTTGTGTGTGTGCCCAAACTTCCTTAGTTTTCTTTTCAAGTGAGTGTGTTTGTAGACCTACACATGGGAATCGTAGGAGGCTGAACAGAGAGCAAAAACTTTGCATCCATCATTCTGAATGGGACAGATGGCAACTCTAGCCAAAAATAGCTTTCCAAGAAGTGGAACACATGGTAAGTTGCATAGATTTTAATAATTGCTTTTTTATATATTGATGGGAAGGGGGGGGGGGAATTGGCAAGGACCTCTACGCAAGTTAATTAGAATATCTCCCTTTTACTCTGAATGATTTTCAAAAATTGTCCATTTATGTCAAAAGCAGTATGAAGCTCTAGGAATCCTAGGGGAAAGCTCTGCATGTTTTATTAGAAATGGGCTGGCCTGTTTCTTAGCAATATTCTAACAAAGTGCCTTTCTGTACTTACTGGTCTTCTGGTACAGTGCAAGCCCAGTCCACTTCTGGGTCTCTCTCTTCCAGAAGTTGATGTAAACTAGAGAAGCTCTTGCCCTTCTGAGTTGTCTAGAATGAGCTACCAGTAGACCTACTGGTTCTCAGTGGCAGCAAGGAAATGTTTGAAATCTCTGGACATGAATTTTACTCTTACCCAAGATGAATGCTTCAGTGAATTGAATCAGGTATAGGAACAGAATGCAAAATATGCTGTAGGGAGATGCTGTGTGGTTCCTTCTTTTTTCCTCTCAGAAAAAAGATGTTGCTTTTGACAGGGTAGCCACTGAGTCATGATTTATCACATTTTTGTAGCATTTTCCCTGGTTTATTAGGTTTATTAGAAATATTGCATTCATACTGTAGCTGCGAATTCAATGAGATAAGAAGTTTGGGGTGGGGGAGGGGGAGGGGACCTAAGCCTCCATATTTTGGATAAAGAGTCACCTTAAATGTACAGCCCTCCAAATACTGAGAACTTTCATCCTGGCCATGGGTGATGGAAGCTGGAATATGAAAAATGTTCTCTCCATCATTCCTGCTCTAATAGCCCCCCCCCCCATTTCCCTCCAACGTCACTATAATAGGTAAAGCTTGCTTGCGGTCAATAGTGGGATCAATAAAAGATTCATAATTGAAGTGCCTTTTTTGTCATCGAAATCTGGAGTACCTCCCAAGTCATATGCAAGCTCATTTGCATCAATCAGGACTCGTTCAAAGCCAATCTGTTGTTGCTGGGTGCCACTGAATCAAGGCTGACTCCCGGTTGACGGTCTCCAGAGGCACCTCTACACAGTTTTCTTTGCAGAGATACAGAAGTGGTTTGCCATTGCTTATTTCTGGGGAGAGACTGGGGATTGAACTGGCAACCCTCGACTCTCCAGGCAGCTTGTGCTAAAGCTTGCTACAGCCACTCCCTTCAAAGGCTGTCTTTCTGTACTTTTATCAGCCAATGCAAGGGTTTTTCAGAAGAAAAACATTTGATTTCCTTTGGCACTCCGATGTGCTTTGCTGACAAAATTTACTTGAAAGAACAAATCATGCCAGAAAACCAATGAATAAATGAGCATTCGCTGGTGTTTCTGCAATGGCATCATAGAAATTTCTCTGCACATATAAAGGCACAGCAATTTCATGGTTTCAGCGCCTTGTTAATTGCATCAGGCTGAGGTATTTCTATGGCTTCATCCACACACGTAAAAAAATGGTGGCTTAAAAGTGGCTTAGAAGTGGTAGCATGTGGACCCTAAGGGTGATCTCGCACTTCCTTTCCTGTCCCATGGATGGGAAAGGTGCATTATAGATACAATGGTGACTCGCCCTCGTGCCATCAATCCCTCACCTTATTGGTTGTGTGTCTGATCCTGCCGCAGGGCACCGCCATCTTGATCACAGTGTCCTGCGTGACTGTGTGTGTGCCAGTGCTGTCACTATGGCGATGCTGATGCTTTGTGCAAGCACAGATGTTGGGGGGGGGCATGAGCTGCCAGCATGCTTGCACAGCAGCCAGATGGCCCTCTCAGCCAGAAAGAGTGCAGATGGTCGCCGTCTGGACACTAAAGGTAAGGATATGGTTGGGATTGGGGAGTGTTTGTGTGCTTGCAGTGCGTAATTTCAGGGGGTGCTTGTAGTCTGTAAGCGCCTCCTGCCAGTGCAGATACACCTGCCAAGATCTTGACTAATGATAAACTCCAGGCCAAAGTGTGAATTGGCCTCAGGACTGCATTCGAACCTAAACTGTAATCCCATTCCAGTCCACGTTCAGAGAGAGAGAACACATCAGCAAAGAGACCAGTCATTTTCCTTCCACTTGATCTAACCTAGAAGTGGATTTTCTGAGTTAGAGAAAAGAAATTTTCTCTATCTGTCTTTTCTATTCCTAGTTTTCTATTCTAGTTCAAGCCAGGAATAATAATAAAAATATATATTTTAAAACAATACAGTACACTTACTGGCCAATTATTAAAATAAAGACAAAGCAAAGTATAGGCCTGGTACACAAATAAAATACAATAAATATTTATTTTTTTTAAAAAAATGCAGGTCTGATGTTGAAAACAAATATAAATATTAAAAAAGGCGCAGAGCAAACATTGAAAATGCAATTTGAACATTATAATCTTTATAGAAATGCAATAGGGCTAGTTCAGGTGTAAATTCTAAGTTTTATCGCACTTTTAAAAGTAAACTTTGTCAACCCGAAGTGCACCTGCTCAAGTAGCACCCTTAAAGCAGAATCTTCAGTGTCTAGAGATTTCATGCAAATCGTGATATGGGTTTTAAAATTTTTAGTTATTGCCCACACAAGGCTGCCTCAAAAGTGCTCCTTCTTCATGTCTGACATGTCGTTGATTTTCTACTGATTTTCTACTTCTCCTCGGGGTTGGGGCTTTTCAAAAGGCTACCGAAGAGAGTTTCTTGCCAGTATCTCAAGCTTACTTTGGTTTATTCATTGCAATGAAGCAAAAAGAAAAAGAAGAATGTTTATCTGAAATTAAAACACTGAGGTTACTGTGTAGACAATTTGCTTTGACTCATAGCTATCTGTAGAACTTTTTGCCACCTGCTGCTAAGACTGCATGCATGTTCCCCAACAAAGCAAGCTTAAGGTGTGAGTCACATGTGAAGCCTGGAGCAGGGGAAGGATTTATCATGTTGCCTCCTCAAAAGTTTGAAATTTCAGCTGTCTGCAAAATGCCTTTGCTGCTTCTGCTTTGTTTAGGATCTTCATGTGTCTGGCTTAAGGCCATGAGAATGAAGCCCTGTTTCATGGGAAGCCCAGTATTTCTACAGGATCATTAGGTTAAGGAAGAAGTTCATGGGGAGTACTTATGAAGATGTGTTGTAATTAGTTTGTTAGTAACCAGATTTTATATCAAGGACCTAGTACCTATAGTAATTACACTCAAGCAACTTGTTTAGTATTATATCCATTTTTTTAAAAAAAACTTGTAAAATCCATTTTAATGCTGTGTGGCTTATTAATATTTTTCAGATTATATGATAGCCTAGGATGGAACTTCAAAAGCAGAAGCAGAGAGTTTGTTGGAAGCAGCAGCTTCTATTGACAGCTCAACCATTTCTATGGTCTAGAAGTAATCCTAATGAAAATGAACAGAAATAAATGTAACCACATGTAAAGGAAGGCTGCCTCCAGATGGCAGATAGATTTGATACAACATAGCAACATTCCAGTAAATAGCACCTCTGGAATAACTGCTATTGACCACATGGGGCAAGCAAAAGGATTTACCTGCTCTGGACACTTGCCAGCACAATCACTGCCTTGCACACATGTGCAGCTTCCATTTTGGCTTTAGTTTGTCCCTGCACATGTGTGGTGGCCATTTCCAAAATGGCAGATTACAGGAGCTGTTGTCCAGACAAGGTAAGTCCTTTTGCTTAAAAAAAAAGGTTGGGAGTTGATTATTTCACAATAACTTTATTTCAAGTTATTACCCCAATATCATGGGGCTATGATGGGATTGCCACAGGCCTGTGTGGCAATCCAAACAAAGCCCCAGAATAATCTTGGATTTTACAGCTCATCTGGAGGCAGCCTTGGTGACAGGCCCACAAATATTTTAAACCCATGCAATCCCACATAAAGGTATCTGAACGTCTTCACTGGGACACTCTCTAGTAAATGGGGTTAAAATCACAGACCTAACCTCTTTTAAAGAGTGCTTCCACTGACTTCAGTAACAACTAAAGTAGAATAACACAAAATTAATTCGATCCCATCTAGAAAAAAATGAGAGTGAATTTCCCTTATGGCATGCATACAGATATGGCCTAAATGTGGTTTCCGAAAAGTGTTGGACTTTGAATACACCTGCCATATGGAAAAGATGAAAAAGGCACCTACATGTTTCACAGCTGTGACAAACAGATAACTTCAGTAGGTGTAGCTTATGTTTTACGCCTAATTTATAGCCCTTTCTTCTCCTCATAGCAGCCAGGGTAGTTAACTGAATCATATTACAAGACTACAAAATAAAAACAAATTTGTCTACACTTTAAGATACAACAGGAGCTGTGGCACATTGTTAAATTAAAAGGATTAAGGGTAGCAAGTCAGTCTGTTTTTGGTTCTTGTTTTATATTGTGTGAACTGCTTCAGGATTATGGGGTGTGAAGTCATATATAACATCTTAATAAGCAAAGAAATAGAGCTTTAAATGAGACGATACTCAATAATCTCCACTTCTGCACTTTTTTTTCAAAACTTCCTAAAGAAAAATGGTGCTTATGTAGTTCTTAGGCTACATCCAGACATCAGTTACTTATTCTTGCTATATTTGGTTGTCCTGGAATATCAATACTTTGCTCCAAAATATTCAAAGATAGTGGAATATATAACTGATGCCTGGAGGCAGCCTGATTATTGGTTCTATTTTATGAAACTAGAACTTCATAAGGGTCTTTTCTCATTTCTTTTTTCCTGGGAAACATCCCGTGGAAGTGAAGTTCTGGAATGGTTTGGACATCTGCACTTCAGGATGCCCAACCCATTCAAAACTTAGCTGATGTTTAACTCCATTAAAGGCCCTGGTTATACCTTTAGTTTAAGATGACTTCAGGTTGAGTTATTTACAATTCATTTTCCACACTGGCCTACCACCATTAGATCATTCTAACCAGAGTCCTCTTTTCTAGAAGATTCAGCCCGTCTTGGCATGCCAGGCCATCTTCATTTCCTCAGTGTGAGCGAGAGGACAGGCTAAAGGAGGCTAAACCATGCTGTGGTGGGTGGGGCCGTCTTTCCTTTCAACCGGTGTCTAGGGGAGGGTGGCACATGTGGGGCATCCAATACGAGAGGAGGCAGATTTGATGCAGCAAAAGGAGTGGAGAGCCAAGTGTTCCGTGGAGGAGGCTCAGGTCAATTGTGGAGGAAGGTGTGACTGATGTGGCCCAAAGCAAGGACAGCTTCGTAGAACCTCAGTTCAAATTATGAACCAGGATGTCCTGTCTCATATAGGTGTGACCAGGGTGAAAGAGGCAATCGCATTGCTGCAGCAGTGGCCAGGCAACTCTACATGCAACTGCACCAGTCACAAGTTCCATTTGTATTTCTTCCACCTAGAAGAGGTGAGAATGATGCACAGAAGGCTCTCCCAGTCCCGCTGCTAATATGGAGGTAGAGCAGTTACATTTGGGGGAAATCCTGCACATGCAGAGCTGCTTCTGGTAAAGAAAACATCTCTGCAGTGTGGATGCAGCATCTGGTGATTTGCCCCCATCTTCACCTTTTTGCCTAGTACAAATAAGCACTTAGACAACATGACATTCCATTCATACATAATTTACTTTGCTGTATTCACATACTGAGTTGGTAAGTTTACTATGCTCTGGGACCTTCGGCTGCATCCAGAGAAAGGAATTTAAATATGGGATTATGTTGTGACTATTTGGGGATTGCCACATGTACCTGGGGCAACTCCTACATAGCTCTGGGATCTAGGGGTGAAATACTACTATATCTGATTGCAGAAAAACCCAACTCTCAACTAAGGTTAACTTAGGTAGCAATATCACCTCCCTGCTTGGAAGCTTAGCTTGCAAGTTCCTTCCTGGAAAAAATGGTCCTGCACATGTGCAAAGCTGAAACAGGCCACCACCCATGTGGGAACTGGCACACATGCACATCTGTGTATTTCACACCGTTGAAATACTTGGAAGAAGCTGTCTTGCCATCACACAAGCTTGCATGGAGTCAGGAAATTGGGAGGAAAAGGAGAGATGCCAACAAACTCTCACATTTTCCTCTCACATTCTGGAGACAGCCTTGGTCTCAGAAGATTAAGTCCATAAAAACCTTGGCAAGTTCACATATTGTTAGGGTGTGGTGTGATTGAATAAGAAGTTATTTTCAGTAGAGCCACACAGGTGCCTTGATTTTTGAAAGGAAATGGAAAATTACGAGGTCATTCTGGCGGTGATCCCATGTGAAGAATATTTGCTGTCTGGGGAAAGGATATGCCTTCATCATTCCATGATAGGTTTTGATATGTGCAATGTTTTAAAATTCCCTTACAGGTGTTTATCTAATGGCTTGATGTACAAAGGAGAACCTGTTCTCATCGTGCATGGTAGAGTTCTTGAAAAGGAAGTCCAGAAAGTCAACTTGTAATGAAAAGGTAAAATATAGATCATACACATCTGCACATTCACATGTGCAGGACTGTACATCTACTGTAACTATATGTGCTTTAGTCTAATATCCACAATGCTGGGAAAAGTGGAGGAATATGATCTTGAAACATAAATTTAATTCCACAAGTCCTTTAGTTCTAAGAAGTATAATATTCCTGCCTGTCCAACTGTAATGCTGCTATGTCATGTTCTTGAACAAAGCAAGATTCAAATCCAAAACAGGAACCTTCTCCAGTGGTGTGGATAAGATTATAAAGCAGCTTACCCAACAAGAATTCCTAAACAATAAATTCTGCACAAATAAAGGTATTCTATACAGCACAATATACTCACAAGGCATGCCAAAATAGCAAGGACCAATTGCGTTCATTTTGCTTGTTCAGTCCCAGATACTGGGTTTTTTTATTGTGGTCTGTCTTCAGAAATGCAATAATGCTGTGGTTGCAAGGGTTGGTAGCCTAATGAAGATGCATGGTGCCTATTATCTTGTTAGTGTTAATGGAAAACAGAGACACTTGTTTAAGAGAACAATCAGCACTGGCCATGTTTGCACTGTTAACACTAAACTATGGGTCTGTTTGTACTTACCAGGTAAATTGCTCCATCCACTCTCTGGTGAGGGCCATCCACATCCTGCTATTGCCATCCCAGAGCTCACCAGGCTTGCTTTAGTCCAAAATATTGTCCACAGCTTGACCACAAGCAGGTAGGTAGCTCCCAGCTTTCAGTGTTTGCATCCTCTTCTGGGTGCTCAGTGACACACTCTCCAGGCACATGCTGGATCTTGCTGTGACCATTACCATGGCAACCTGACCTGCCTGGGCATTGACATTTCAAGTGCTGGTGGTATGGTTCATGACTTCACTAGCACTTGAAGTGTGGAGGGCTCCCTCTGCACTTCATCTTCACCTCACTGGTATGGTATTGTTATATCATTCCAGTGAGGGAAATGTGAACCTGGGCGTCCTTTTCTACCAAGGTTAAGCCCCCTGTCCCATGCTACAGAAGTTATGTTTGCTAGATTGTTTACCTTGTTTCCTGGGGTGGTAGTGCATACCAGACTATTTAGTATGAAGCAGTGTGCACTTAGGTAGAAGCTGCCTAATGCCACTCAGAAGATGACAGATTTTGGTTATAGCAGTAAGAATCATGGATATTGATCTCTTAGAGTTCATGAACTCTTAATTAAGTAATTCATGTAGGTAGACAATAAAATAAAACAGGAGGAAAAAGACATTTTCATGGGTCTGTAAGGACAAGGAAGATAGAGACCTGAAAGTGAAAAAGAATGAATTAATGAAATGGACACAGTATGTCATTCAAAATTCTAAGTAGTATTAATATACAAATGAGTTCCATGGTTAATAATCACAAGTCCAGTGTCAGAAATAGCACCAATGATAATTTCTCCTGATAAATAGAAAACAATACAGTTTGATATAGGGCATGTCTCCACTGCATCAGCAAGAGGGAGAGCGTCTGCCATAGGGAGATGCCCTTGTGGTCTCAATCAGCTCTCTTTTTGGTCTCTATCTTTTTGGCTTTGCAGCTATCTCCACGGCCTCCAGTTGGTCTGCATGCAAACAGTGTGTCTCACCATGGCAAGTCCCTACAGTGTTTGACAAGTCACTTCAGACCTGCTTCTTGTGCACTGAACTGGGGAACCTGGAGGAGCACTGAAATCCTTCTATTCTCCCTGAAGTCCCTTTGATGGAGGATGCTGGAAGACGGGTAAGGTTTAGTGCCTCTTCAATGTGCTTTGAATGGCCTGTGGAGACATGGCTAGAATCATGAATGCTACTGTGGCATATCAATAGTTTACATCAACAAATGAATCAATGAGCCTCTGTCATATGCAAGAATACGACGACTTGGCCACAGTTATCTATGCTCTGATAACCTCCAGACTAGATTATTGTAATGCGCTCTATATGGAGCTGCCCTTGAAGGTGGTTCAGAAGCTGCAGCTAGTGCAGAATGCAGCTTCTAGATCACTGACTGGGACACCTGTCCAGATGTACATCATGCCGGTCTTAAAAGAGTTGCACTGGCTGCCAATTAGCTACTGAACCCAATTCAAGGTGCTAACTTTAACTTATAAGGCCCAAAACGACTTGGGATCCAAGTATCTAAAGGAATACCTACTCTCATACTAACCTGCCCATGCCTTAAGATTTGGATGAGAGGCCTTCTGGTTGACCCACCACCCTCAGCAGCCTGGGAGAGGACCTTATCAGTGATGGCCCCTAGGCTATGGAATAGTCTCCCCCTTGAGGTGTTTCTATCACCTTCATTGTACATGTTTAGGAAGGCATTGAAGACACACCTCTTTGCCCTAGCCTTTGGTTAAATGAGGATACACTTTTCCCACTTGCAAATGCTATTGTTTTAATACATACTGTTACTGTTTTAATAATGTTTGGTTTTAAATGTTGTTACCCACCTGGAGACCCGCAGGCATATGGTGGAATGAATGAATGAATGAATGAATGAATGAATGAATGAATGAATGAAAGTTTAACAATTGCTTCATATTTGTGATACATATTTGTGATACAATTTTTATTTAGACATAATTTATGGCAGCAAAGATATATACTTGGCAATGAAAGAATGCCCAGAAATCTTGTTTTATAAAAGTAATAAAAAATGGCACATAGAAGGAAAAGAAAAAAATCCTAAAGGGACCTGTATATGTTAGCTAAAGACTTTTTTTTTCACAGGCAAGCCGCAGGCTTAATAATATTAAGAAAGTGTTACTATGAGGAATGAGCAGCATATGCTTGGCAAATGGTGTAAGCTGTGGCTCACAAGTAGCTGAATTTTACACTTTTAATAGCTGATGCCAAAATTGATTAATCTTGACTTTCCTTGGAGCCATGTCAGGCATGTCAATGAAGCACTGATGAATGAATTCAATGTAAACAGCATTGTTTGGGTCTCCAAAGGTACATTAGAGAAGTTCACCAGAAGAGTCTCCAGCTATGAGTACCATAGTGTCTCTTCTTAATAGGATCAAGCACAACTTGATCCTTGGGATATGATGGAGATATTCCTGTTTTATATCTATCAGTGTATTTTAGTAAGAGTGCCTAACACTGTCTCAGAACCTGGCCATTTCTTATGCTTCCTTAGCACATGTTCTCTTTTAGCTGTGATGTGGCAAAATCCACAAAACAGCTCTTGTTCTGGCTTCTGAAACTCCTTTGGTGAAATCAGCAGAGAGCACTTATTCTTTGTGCTGCAGAATGACTGCTTCTCTGATGATATATACTAGCAAGTCCAGAGTTTCGTCATGGCAAGATGACTCTCTCACGCTGAAGCATTTAACTGAACATTTCATAGTGAGGTATGATTGCACTCAGGAAATAAAGGTATGCCTTAAAGATGGGATTGTGGGATATTTTTGCTACCCTTGTTTCTCGTGTTTCCAAAGTATCCTTGCACCTGGATGGACTAGGCTAAACTGAGCATCTCCTCCTCAGGATTCAAGAGAGACCCAGCCATTTAGGTGGTGATATGCCTGAGGCTCTTTCTCAGAAGGAAACATCTTACCTAAGAAGTTCCTTGCTGTTGGTACTTTTCTCAAAATGAAATAAAAATAAAAATCTATTAGAACATTGTGTGCGTCAGATGAAAGCACCTTGCCTGCTCTTTTGGTGTAGGACAGCTATCACCATAAATTGTGCCACTAATTTTTCTTTTTCTGGAGAAGTGTCAGAATCCCATTATAATTCCCAACCATTAAGGATATATTATCTGAGATAAATGCCACAGCAAGTGCAGGTTGTGAAGAATCCTTGGAATAAAACAGCCTGTTCCATTTGCACTGTAGGAATTTGATCTGGTGGTCACACCTGAACTTTGAGATCACTAATGCCTTCCTATCACATCAAGAAATCACACTGTTAACATAATGAGCATACTTCGTACCTTTTCAATACAACTTTTCAATGCCTCAACCACCTACTGATTATTTTTTTCATCACGCTTTTGTTTAATCTGTTTAGACATACTTGGAGACAAAGAGGTCTAGCTCTTTGAAGAAGCCATGTTGGTTTGATGAGAACAACCAAGAGACTGCTGCAGAAGAGCAGTCAACTTTTGATTGAACTGATTTCTAAAGTAGCTTGCAATTCCTAGGACCAAGAAAAGACTCCAGTGATTCTGAGTTTTCCTTGATCAAATTAATAGGAAGTTACCTGGAAACAGGAAGGTAAAAATTGAGAACAAAGACAAAGCAGGAGGAATAGGTGACCCTAACTAACGAGTCATTTCCAATCCCAATGCCACTCTGGCCATTTGCAAAAGACAATGCCACTGCAACTGTGTATCTCCAACAATTGACTCAGGAGAGAGATCCTGGCAATCTTGACATGTTCCACCACCACCGCAACCTCTGGGTTCAGTTGCAAAGATGATTTATTGATGGCAGGCATATCCTGCTTATCTTCCTAAGAGCTCAGAATGAAACACATGATTTCCCTCTCCATTTTATACTTGCAGCAACCCTGTGGCTCAGTGTGCTTCCAAGGCCAAAGGACATTTCAAGCCCAGTAACTCCTACGTCCTTTTCTGATTGTCCACATGTGTGTGCTCGTATGTTATATGCCAAAGAGGAGAACTGTATGAAATCCTTTATTGACAAGAAGTCCAATCCAGTTCATGCTGATTAAAGAGAATCTTTAGAAGAGATCAAGGAGAAATTTCTCATCAACATTTAGTATCTGGAAATTAGAAAAACATTGCCTATTATGGTCATTCGTGTTGCTTTTATGTTCAAGTTAAAGATTGAAATATGCCATTCAGCCCACTTTGGCCCTGTATTTTGGCAATTCAGTTCTCTTTTTTTTGTCAGGAAGGAGGGTGGCTTCTTTGGTACAGTAAAAACCAGATTATATGAGAAAATGTTGGCAGTTTGGTGAAGATCTTCAAGAAGTCTAACATTACTAAAACAAATCAAAGAGTGAGTGGGAAATGCCAGAGGAGCACAGATCCAAAAGTCTAAATTAGATCAGAAGCCACTATGCTAATTCCCTTAACACAAACCTAATACTTGTGGACACAGCAATGCATAGGGCAGTCACACACACACAAAGAAAAGAATTCTGGATTGCATGCATGCATTTGTCCCACTGTGTGGCCCTCTGTTGTTCTGTTTTGTATGCATGCACAGCCTTTGAAGGGGTGCCGTGTCCCTATTTTGGATAAAATAACATTGCATCATTCAGATAGAAAGCCACCTGGCCATCATGGGGAGGTATGTTAGCTGATTCCATTTGGAAATGCCCTATATTCAGCATGCAGACCTTCTCTGAACTGGGTACCCACTCTCTTTGCAGGGTTATTATAGATCATAACAGTATTGTTTAGGTTTTGCTATATAATAGTGCCAAATTAAACGGCGTGGGTCCTGAGAATCTGAAGGAGTGCTTTCTCTCATATAGACACTGAGATCTTAAGGAGATTGTAGTTCCTTCTCTTGCAGAGGTACAAGGCATAGGGACATGCAAGAGGGCCTTTTCTGTGGCAGACCCTAGACTCTGGAAAGGCCTCCACTTGAGGTTTGTCAGGCCCCTACACTGTATAGTTTTCAGTGCCTGGTGAAACGTATCTTTTCACCCAGGCTTTTGCCATTTAAATAGCTTCCTCAGGGTGCTGTTCTGTTAGAGAGGGAGGGTGGGGTGGGTGGGAGGGAGGGAGGGAGGGAGAGATTATATTTTGAATTATGTTTTAATATTTGATATTTTTATTCTTATTATAACACACCCTGGAACCATTTGATGGAGGGTGTGACATAAATGCATACATGCATACATGCATACATGCATACATGCATACATACATACATACATACATACATACATACATACATACATACATACATACATACATACATACAAATTCTCAAATATGGTTTGTCTTCCAAAGCCTTCAAATGGACACATTTATACAGCTTGGGAGCACTCTGTGAGCACATGCATATATATGTGATTCTTTCTTGACATCAATGAAAGATCTCAAAGCACCATTGTGTTCATGAATGCCACTGGGATAATGCCTTCTTTAAAAAACTATGAGGGTATTTTTTTTTTGCTAGAGAAAGATATTGCTAATAATTTTGTGCATGGTGGAAAAAAACAGCTTCCCTATAGACAGGAACATTAAAATAGACTATCTATAGCTTTTATATACACTGTGGGATCTGTTCCCTGCTGTCGTTTACTACAAAATTTGCCTTTGGTGTACTCAACTCTTATTCATCTTTGAAAGTATTTATTCTCAGTTTATATTTCACAGCAATGGGGCTGGGTCTCTAGCAGTTGTTGCTGAAAACAGGGAAGTTATAGGTTCTCACCATGTTCCGCTGATTGGATCCGCTTCCTTTTCAGTGAAGATTGTGTCTGCGCCAAACTGTGCTCTCTAATATGTCTGCTCCAGTTGACAACTAACCTTTACAGAATCTTTACTCTGCAGTAATCTTTACAGTATTAAATCAGTATGCCCACTGATTTAATACTGCTGCCTTGTCAGATAGATTCTAGACATCGAATATTCCATTTCAAGTTTTTTTTTTCAAACTGAAGTTTTCTCAGGGAAGTAGCAATGCAATAGAAGTTTGGGACTTTAGAGAATCTGAGCTAATTATGAGCCAACATGGACTAATTATGTGCCAAGACTAATTCATTTTGGAGTCCAAAATGACCCATTCCAGGATTTTGAAACAGGCCAGCCAGGAAGAAGCTTGTGAACAAGATGATTTATCAGGGAGACTTTGGTAGCCTCTGCACGAATGGGAGATTACAGAGGCAGGGAAGTAGGAATATGATATGGCTTGATATTTCCCTTACAATGTATTGATTAAGGTTCAGTCTTGAAGTTTTCTGTATTGCACTGGATGTGTCTTACTGGATGTGTGTTTTTCCAGTTGGTGGCCAACGAAGTAATCTCCATGCAAAATGTATCAAAGTTCATGTTCTGCTATGTTCTGGGCTGTATTTTGCACAGGTATAAGAATTGTGGTTGCTCTTGGTTGGTAGGGAGAGGAAGACTTTCTGTTGGGTGTTTTTTAATGAACTTTTTTATGGGTAATGTGGCACATTTGTTTCCTTTTCACTCTGTATTCTGTATTGTATGCATTGTATATTTTTATATATGATATGGCTTGCTATTTTTTTTTTTACTGTACTTTTCTATACTTGAAGTTTTTCTGTATTGTGCTGGACTTGTATTACTGGCTGTACCTTTGCTTTGTCAACAAACTGGAACAACCCCCGTGTAAAATATTTTATGTAAATTCATGTTCTGTTCTGTTTCTCAACCTTGTTCTAGGCAAGTATAATATCTTGGAGAATTTTTTGTCAAAAGTTGGTATAGAAATTCAGTGTCTTCTACCATCATACACAGCCCACCCCAGCTGCCAGATCTCCATTGCTTGCCTCTGAGGGCACTAAAATCTGGACTGAGTTGCTGAAGTTCAGTTTCAGCAGGGTTTCCCCCCCCCCCCCTCGGATTTCTGCAGGGGTTTTTGCAGAAAATCCAGGGGAAAAGAACTTGCATAGAAAAGGCCCTTCCCGGATTTGGACTACTGGCAAATTTAATGGAAACACTGGATGCCGAGTCTGAATGCAGTCCGGATTTTAGTGCCTTTGGGAACAGGGCCATGCTGTTAGTGCCCCAGAAAGGCACAGACACAAATCCCCACTTTTTAGAGAAGTAGGTTTTCAACAATTTCTCTCATCATCTAACTCTTGCCAGGTTAGCACTGAGATATGAACATGTAGATTAAAGATTACATAGAGAGGAAATTACACTTCATTGACAATACTACTTAATCCTTGACTTATTCCTTAATTAAAATCTGATAAAAATTGAAATTAAAGTTAATTCTTTATTGAAATCTCACTTTTATTTTCTTCATCTCCTGCTAGTACAAGGATTTTGTTTTGTGCTAAGGACAAGCCAGGAAGTGTAGAAGAATAACCAGCTGCAACGTTCAGGAAATCACATGGGACTGAAACCTTTAATAGTCTAGAGGTAACTACTTCAAAATATAAAATACTGCTTTAAATGAATAGGTGACCTCAAGAAAGATCCTGCACACTAACTCCAGTGTTAGCAGGTTTATGTTTTCAGGGATCTGCATGATGCCAAATTCCCCATTCGATTTGATGGGCACCTCCAGAAGAACTACTTGCACCTCTGAGGAGCATGGGAATGGCTGCTACATTTGGGGTTAAGGGGTGGGGGGATGTGAGGCTGGGGTGGGCGGATCTGGCTTTTGTCAAAGCTTTTATGATGGCTGGATCCAATCAATTTGTGGGCCCATGGAGGCCTATGAATGTTGAATTGCATGAATATTCATGCACATCCCAAACCCATATGCGAAAGAGGAGGGGGGTTGGTTTGCTTCTGAAACCATCAATATGTACAATTAGTGGAGCTTGTTACTGAATAATTTTCCAGCTTATAGTAATACTAATTTAGAAGTCATCAATGAGTGAAAACTAGTATTTAACTGTCCATGGCCCTGTTTCCATTCATGCCTCTTAAAACAGTTTAAAATCAACAACAACAAAAAAGCAATTCAAACACAAATTCTGGCAGTCCCCACTTTGGTGGCCTTAAATCGCTTTAAATTGCTATCAACTCCTCTGCTGCCCCACGCAAAACAGTTCAGAATCGCATTGGGGAAAGGGAATATTTTCTTCCCCCCTCTTGCTAGCCAGGGCCCCACCCCCTGCCTGCCAATTGGATCCCACAAAGATGTGGCGGAGGGTGGAGAATTGCAGCTCCCCCTCCCCTCCCCTCCCCTCATGCTTTTGCAAAAGACGTTCTGCTAGTCCTGCGCATATGCACACACAAACACACACCTTCCTCCCCTTCACTCTTCTCCCCTCCCCATCACCCAAAGCACTGGCTGGTATACACACACATACCCATAAACTCAGGACTGGTGCTTTTCACTTTTCTGCAAATGCAGAAAAGTGAAAAAGGGGCAGCAGAGAGAACGCTGGGGCATGGGGGGGGGGAGGTACTTCTCTCCTCCCAGGGCTCAGCAAGGCAAGGAGAAAGTGAAGGGAAGTGAAAAATGAAAGTTTGTTATTAGTGTGAAGTGCAGAGTGGGTGAATTGCTACATCTTATCAGGGTGAATTGTTACTTCTCTGCTGAATATGGATCGGAGCTTGAACAAATGTGGCAAGGGGCTGGTCCCTGCGGAGCGTGAAAGCCCACCCCTTTCATGATGTATTTGCCCAAATACTGCTGTAGCATTCCAGCAGCAATAAGGAAGAAGCATTTTAAAAGCAAAAATGAAAAAAACACACCTGAAAAAACAAGTGTTTATTTATTCCATTTTTAGCCAAATAATCCTCAAAATACCTCAGAAACTGATTGGGAATGGGGACGAAGAGGATCCAAGTCGTTTGTAAACCACTTTATTCCATGAGTGGGTATTTAATATGATAAAAAGAATTCCTAAATTTCAGTTCATTGTATCTGTTTACACATTTCAGCAAACACCAGAAAGAATCTCTCTTACTTTTAATTTTTATTTTGTATGTTTTTTCTTTTTTCCTATTTTCCCTACTATTTTTTTTTAAACAGACTCTAGAGGAGAGGAATGGCGTCTGCTGGCAAGTACAATAGTTCAGCATACTTTACAGTAATTTCAAATATGAGTATCACTTATGCAATAAAATCCCCAAAATTTACAGCTTAATATTGTGGTCAGAGATGGCTGAAGCAGATGTTCAAGATTTGCCTGCTCGGCTCCTACAGATGCATAACATGAAGTAATGTGAAGATACCTTCACATTGGGAGACTGGCCATCAAAACTGTGGATCAGTGTGAATGAGTGACCCACACTAGAGCAAAGGAATCCTAAGTTCAAGAGTCCATTAATAGAATCCGAGGTGACTGAATGATCAGAAGATCATGGTGTAAAGGATGATAGTCCAAATTGCTGATACAGTGTGCATCTATTGCAAAAAAAAAAAAAAGACTGATGCTATTTCTATTTTTATTCATACACTGCCTTTCTCCCAAAATTGCTGGAAGCAGTTTACAACAAACAATACAAAACAATAGATTATAAAATTATACAGAAGCTTCAAAATGCAAATGAATTAAATGAAAAGAAGCAAAAGATGCTCATTTCATGAAGAGTACTCTATGGCTTCCACCCCTTATCTGGCACCTGTTAGTATCGATAGCAGCAGAGGGAGCAAAGAAAACCAGCCAGCCCAGGTTTTCCTCCTACCAGCCAAGAGCAGCCACAAGTCTTAAACATTGGGGCTGCATTCACACCTAAGTTTTAATCCGGCTTCAGTTCACTTTCAGAGTGAGATCATGTATCAGCAAAGTAACAATCTGCTTTCTTTCAGCCTTACATACCTCAGAAAGCCACCTTTGGATTAGATAAAGAGGAAAGAAAATGGACACTTTGAGGATGTGTTGTCTCACTCAGAAAGTGGTCTAAAACTGGATTAAAATGTAGGTGTGAGCGCAGGCTCAGGGAGGCAGTGACAGCAAACATACAGGTGCTGCCAACAGTCCAGGTCTTCCTCCTCCTTCCTGCTACAGTTCTGTCTTAGGGCTGAGAAGAAATTTTATTAAACAAATATTTCAATATTATAGCATGCTTATATTGTCAACCCAACCTGCTATCTGTGTACACTCTTGGTGACCACATTTCAGAAAGGACATAGAACAGTTTCAAAAGTGGGCAATTAGAATCAAGGGACTACAGGCGCCTTCTTATGGCAAGTGGTGGCAAGACATAGTTTGATTGGAAGACACTTTTGATGGTTGCCTTATATGCTGCTCAGGCGCACATATGCAGTGTGTCAGGGTTGCCTCGATTATGGCACCAGCACAGGTGAAGAAAGACAGTAGTGCCTGGACACCCATTTGCACTGAAAGTTCAGTGGTATAAACCTTGACTCTATATCACTATCTTGTTCGCCCAATCTACGGGCAGACATTGGATAGCAGAAATCTCTATGATTGGCCCCTCTTGAGCAAGGGATCAAGCCATCAGTGAACATATATTTGCTCCCTTATTATGCTGTTGATCCTTAACATTTAAGGACTGAAGGTAAGGGTGTTTGACACACACATTTTGATTAAGCTGCTGCTGGGGTTCTAGCAGAATAGTATGATTAAAATAAACATTTTAATGCCAGTTTAGGATTTTTTTAAGGACCAAACTTAACCAAAAGTTTGACTTGTTCGACATTTTCAGAAGATTACACAATTAAAAATAATACAAGTCAATATAATTATGCAGGCAAATGTTGTAGCTGGATGTACTTCAGAGCCTGACAGCACATCAAAATAACTCTTGAATTGTGTGCCTGCCTCCCCCTGGAAAGACTTGCTTGATTAATTGTCACAGGGATGACTGTTGATGCATGACTCTGACAACTGAGGAAGACTTAATTTGAGGGAGGGCTCCTCTCCACAAACTTCAGCACTAATTTTTAGCCAGCCCTTGAGAATAAGAAAGCTTGGGCAATGGTCCTTTGTATTCTCAAGCATGCAAAAAGTAGAATTCCTTCATATGATCACTTCAACAAGGTAGTGATGAGGTTTGTGTACACCATTCTTCACTCTGAGCTCCCAGAGCAGCTTACATGGCAAAATGATGTATAAGGCACAATCACTCTGCATGAGGACAGGTCCCTACCCAGAGCTGATGGAGTAGCTCCCTAGCTTGCTCTTTCTTCTTATAGTATTGGACTTTTTTCTGGTAGTCTCTGGGTTCGATTCTGCACTCCTTCACAAAGCCGGATGTGATTTTGGGCTAGTCACAACTTTCTTTCTGAGCCCTCACTTGCTATTGGGTGCTACACCTCCCGTGGAAACACATTGGGTGCTTCCCTTAATCTGGATCTACCCATTATTAAGATCCGGATCTTCTTAGATCCAGATCAAAGGAGTGTGGTGGAAAAACACCCCTCTTCTCCTTTTCCTCCTCCCTCCCCCAGGTGCATTCGCTCTTCTGATGGGAGAGTGGGGCTACTGCTGGTAGCTGATGGAAGATATTCCCAGGATGTTATCTCTTTGTAGATGAGCTGCTGCTAGCTAAAATTGTGAGCAATAAGTTGGATGAATCAAGCATCTGATTTCAGTGTAATATAACTTGCCTTTCCATACACAGTCAGAAAACACTAAATCCCAGCGAGGGAAGTTTGAAAAATTAAACACTTGACACTTTCCAGAGGGTACCTGTATTAGTCTCTTGCAGGAAAAACAAGTTTCATCGCACCTTGAAGAGTAACAAATTTGCTGTAATAAATATATTAGTCTTTAAAGTACCGCAAGTCACTTTGTTATTTAGGAATACATATTTTGTGAGAAATACATCATTTATTTATATTCCATCTTTCAATTTAAAGATTCTCAAGAGGTATGTAATGTATTTATAGGCTACTACTCACTTGCACATTTTTCTCAGAATTGGTTGAAAGACATACATTTTTAAAATACAATGTTTTGTGTAGTTTTTTCCCCAAAAATAATTTGTAGATTAATGTAGAAAACAGTTGGAATCAACTTCAGAAAACTGACTTGTAAGTGTGTGAGAACCTGGAGATGGACCAATATATGTAGCCTTCCTTCCATTTAGTTCTCTAGCTGAATGGAGAGAAAAAAGTCATAGACTAATTTAGAAAAAAACAAGCCCAGGCACATGTGGAGGCCTTCCTGAACTGTGAACAATCTGAAAAAGCTGGTCTGTTGCTTTCTTGTCCAATTTTCATTTGTAATTTATCTGTCTCTCATCTGACATCTGACTTGTTGAATCGAAATCTTAAACTCATTAGCTAAATGCATAACTAGACAAGAGCTGTGAAATTCACACATGGATATGCATGCCTTGATGATGCCTGTCAGTTAGGCATATGAATAAGTACATGAGAAATGTCCTCTTGTAGCCCATCTTGTCGTTTTCCTTGGTTCTATAGTGGTGAGCAGTTCCATATAGAAGTCTAGAAACAGGATGTAGGTATGCGTCTTGCCCTGCTCACGTTCTTCCAACACCATACGGACATTATGTACTTAGGAGGCAGGTAGATAATGGTTACTTATCCTGTTATTCCACAGTAAAGCATGGATATTCCAGAATATCTGTACATTAATTTGGAATATCCAAAGAGAGAGAGATGAATAAGTGATGCTTTGGATGCAGTCATACAGAGACACATTGCCCCCTATATACATCTCCAGCCATCAGAGATTTCCTTTCATTGGACATCCCGTCGTTCTGGTGTTTTTAAAATCCACATTGTCCGTGCTTTGCATAACTCTGTTATGTCCTAACATAGGTCTAATAAGCTTACCTTCTTAAAATGTAAAATTCTGATAGCTGGTTGCCTGGTAATATATTATTACGCCTAGGGCCTTCCTGTACCTTGTACTGTAGTTGGCTTCCAGTGTGTAACCAGACGGAGTATCTGCATTGGAAGGGGTTGTTTTCAACCCCTTCTGTGCCTGAGCGCAGTGGGAAACAACTACTGTATGTGTGGAGCATGATTTGCACATGTGCACTTACCTTAACCAGAGACAGCCTTTCCTGTCTCTGGTGAGCCCATTCACACCTCTGTGGTCCTGGGAGGGCCAGCAGATGTGCTGTGCAAGTGCACTGGTACGTCAAGTGACCTGGAACACAAGCGCACATGTACTGCATGCCACAGTTGTTCCAGTGACAGGGACAGCACATGTGCACATGCACTGGCAGCCAGACAGAAGATGGTGGTGCCTGGACACATGTTCAGGTGCATAGGGGGGTGGGTTGGCATGTACTAGCTAGTACATGTGGAGGCAAGTTCACTGTTCCTGCCTTCTGGACGGGGAGTACTGATTTGCCCCTAGAACCCTAATTCCCATATCTATATCTAGTTTGCACCAGCAAGTGAATTTCAGAATCTTATCCCGGGATGCAATCTAGAATAAGGGATAGTGCAGGAAGGCTCCATGTTTCTATTCTGTTTTCATATTCTCTGTATTCATATTAGAAGAGGAAGAAGAGCTGGCTTCTCTACCCTGCTTTTCCAAAACAGCTGACAAACCTTCTGTTCTTCTCCCCAAAACAGACTCTCTGTGAGGTAGGTGGGGCTGTGAGAGCTCAGAAGAGAACTGTAACTAGCCCAAGGTCACATCTGGCTTTGTGAAGGAGTGCAGAATCGAACCCAGAGACTACCAGAAAAAAGTCCAATACTTTAAGAAGAAAGCCCAAGGTCACCCAGCTGGCTTTGTAGTGGAGGGTGGAATCAAACCCAGTATTCCCAGATAAGAGTTGAGCTCCTTAACCACTAGACCTGTAGCCCGATGCTCTAAAACTTTCACAAGCTTTTAAAACCGGTCTCATAATTAACAAAATAGCAACCCAGCAGTCCATCTTGCTCTAGTTTGTGCTTCATACGTTTTAGAAACCATCTCTATAGCATTGATTTCCACGGTGTTTACAAGACAACATATTGCTCTCTGTACAGTCATATACTGGTCTGTGCCTGTATACTTGCGTGTTTGTGTGTGACTATTTAAAGGCACCTTTTTCACAAGCAGTTAACATGGCTGCTCCTGAATTATTTGGAATTGTGAGTAGTGTAGTAGATGTAAGAACAAGGAAAGAAGGAAAAAAAGAGGAACCCCCAGCTGAATTTTTGAGAACAAGCTTGTCAACCCTCTGAATGGTATTTATGTTCCAGGAAAACACTCAGAAAATGTTTCACATATTTTAAGTAACGGAATAAAAAACATGCATGTGTGAGGATCGTGTGCTGGCAGGTGTAGTGGGGTTGTGAGCTCATTTTAAGGCTTTATGTTGATGATTTTGCTTCTGATCCCATACAAGAATACTATAATGAGGGGAAATAAAATGTGGATATTGCCTTTTCAATGCCTCCCTAGCCTGCCATTCTAATGATACATAAAATACAATTTCTGTCACAGTTAAGTTTCCAGTCTGGCACAGCAGTTGTAAAGGCCACAGTTTTAAGTCAAAAATATTTGATTTTTGTGTCCAGTTTCAAAATAGATTGCAACATAATCCAGAATTCAGAAGTAATCTACATAAGCAGCTATGTAATGGTGCTATGAATGAATAAAACTCCAATGAAAAACAAAGGGCGAATTTGCACTATGCCTCCACATTAGGAGGCAGAGCACTAGAACGCTCACAGCATCCACACCTGCAGATGCTGTGAGCATTCTAAGCTTACCTAAAGTGCTTGATGAATGATATGGAAAAGTTTGCAACAGGTTGCTAAGATTCTGAATTCAGGAGGGCCAAAGTCCTGAAGTTTTGACACTGGTGTTCAAATTTATGAATGTATTCCATCTAAGTGAGTTGTTTGCTTACCCTTTTTTTCTGCTACAAGCAGGAAAATATATCTGGCATTTTTATGTAGTGTTGCCATACTTTTTCTCCTCTGATAGGGTGGAGGGAGGGAGTGTAAGGTTATTTTAAATATAGAAGCAGGCAGCTTAATCACTTCCCAACTCTGATTTCCAAGTCTGGATGTGGTGCAGGCTTTGCACAGATAAAAGCATTTCCTTTGGCAAATTCACACACTAATTTAACGCAATCCTTCAACCCAAGGAATACTTACTGAAGAGAGATTAAATGCTATTTAGGTTCCTGTCTTGTTTGCTACAAAGGCAATTAAGCACTGGCAGAAACTACTTCTTCAGAAAAGAAAGTCCCCCCCCCTCCAAAAAAAAAAGTATTTGGCAGCTGCTGGCCCTCCTATGGAGATGACAGGGTTTTTTCTCCTATTTTTTTCACCTAAATTCAGTGGAAAAGGGGAAAATGTTCAAGAAAAAAAATTATGACACTAGTAAGAACTTTATCGCATCTTACACAGAAAGTACTATGTCTGACTGAAAATAAGATACTAGAGTGCTATGAAAGGAGACTAAGACTGTGTCCAGACTTAGATACTGCACATTCTGGTGCAGTGATGGAACATTATGCCACTGCTACTTCAAATTTACCTACTGCAGAATGATGAGCACTCACTCTGCGTTACCAGGTAAATTTGAATGTTCCCGCCAGTTTGGACAGGACAGTCAGAACAGCGAACGAGAGCTGAACCTGCAGCTCTGCTCTCATTGGAGAGAGCTAAAGTCCGGATGGCACATCGTGGATTTGCAGCAGATAAGCTACACTTTTTTTCTCTTAACAGATTATATTCTGCTAATCTGGATACTACCTAAAATGAGGTGCTCTTCTCTAGGTAGCTCTCATGTTGGAAACTTGGAGCATCAGTGCTGCCACCAAGTGCTGGAGTGGGATAGGCCATCTAAATGCGGGGAGCTCTGACCAAATCCAGCAAAAGACCATCCCAGTTTTGGAAGGGTTGCTTGTGCCAGTTTGGAGCAGCCTGCCCTGCTCTGTACCACTGCACGTTAGTGCAAAAAGAGAGGCAATTAGGATACTCTTTGTTTGCATGGGGCTGAAAATGCAATAGGCAACTCTTTATTTGCTCTTTCTCATTATCCCACAAATTCAAAATCATATGCTATCCACATCTGTGCCGGACCAATTACTTTACTCCATGAAAGACCTCTTCCCTTCCTGAAAAGTTCCTTGGATCTGCTTGGCTTGACTTTTAAAAAACACACGTGCCTGCAAATGTGTAAAAGTGTAGCTCCCATAAATGAAGACATGAAATACTTCCACAAAGTCCAAGAACTGCAGAGGGGGGAGGGGAAAGGAGCATATGGTACAAAATGGTTTTATTAAGAAAAACAGGATTATTTCATAAAATATAAATGATGTGAGGTCTGCTGCAGCAATAAAGGGTAGCCAGCTGTGTGAAGCCATTAAAACCAAAAGTATATTTTATACATGTTTTCAGGACTGATAAAAAATGGTTTACGGTAGATTAAATGATTTAAGCAGTAATTGGTAGTAATTATAATAGTGAATTAATGAACCAATGCAGCTTATAATTTGTGAACAGCTGTGGATATAAAAACATACTCTTGCTTTTATTTTATAAAATAGCATTTTTTGGGCAGGGTGGTATGCTTAAAAAAAAAGAAAGAATTCGATACATGCAAATCCAAGATTCTTGGAAGGACGGCAAGCACTCGCTGTTCATTTGTTCTTAGCACCTAGAGGTTTACGGCTGATCTTCTTCGACTTGTCATTGTTCTTCTTTGGAGGCTCGGGGTTAGCTTGTATGTGTCGCCCATAAAGACTGCAAAGGAATAACACAAAGAATGTTTTGGATACCAGCGTCAAACTTAACGACTTCCAAATGCAGTATGCAAAACAACTCCTCTAGGAAAGACATTGTGTCATTTTATTAAAATTGATCAGACCTGTATGCTTTGAAATCCCACATACATCCAAGTCAGGGCATAAGAGTTTTACACAGCAGTTTGGGGGCGGGTAAGGGGGGAGCTTACATTCTTAACCTTTTGGAGACATTGACAAAAATTGGGTTGAGCTGGCAAGATAGAATGCCAATGTAAAGGAAAGTGAGCCTGCCGCTTAACCAGAATTCTCAGGAGCTTGATAAAGTGACACAGAGCAACGCTGTCAGACTATTCTCTGGCTGTTCACCCATGATGGATTGTTGCGAGAGAGCAACCAACACATCAATGCCACATTAATACGGACCTCTGATTAAATGTTGACGAAGTATCCTACAATTAAGATTGCTGGCACTCACAGGAAAGCTAAATAGACATTAAGACTGAGAGGATTTACACCAAACACCAGAGAGCAATTAATGGATAATTTATGAGTAATTCCTACTTAAGCTAAAATTAAAAGACTTCAAGATAAACAGGATGTGCATGTGAACTTGCTTTGTTGACAAAGGGCTTTCTGGAGTTGCTTCAGGTGTCTTGAAGAGAGATTTCTTAAAACTTTCCTGCTGAAAGTGGTTATACAGATACAAGTTGTGGCTGAAGCTCTAGAGAAAATTAAAACCTGTTGTACAGTTGCGTAAACTCAAGCAAGCCCACATAAATCCAATCTTCAGAATTAATATTTATTTTTTTTAAATAAAATGTCACCATTTAATAACTTTCCAAAAAGGAGGGAGCTGGAGAGAAGATATCTCAGAAAACTGGCCTTGTATTGCACGCAAAAGGATATCAGTGTCAGGTTTTAGGAAGGGTAGGGAAAGACACACAAGCCAAAATTTCAAAGTGAGGTTGCTGGGCAGTGCGAATTCAATGGGCTTTGATGACCCATTGAATGTTGAGGAGTGACAGCTCCCCTTGGAAAAAGCTAGCCTAGCCAAAGGCAAGAAAGAAATGGTGCTCTACAGCCGGTGCACCGAATTTCACCTGCCTGGCCAGCTACACAGCTATGGTGGAATAGCCCCTTGGCAATGGAAACAAACTGAGGCAAAAAAGATATACCATGTATAATAACCAATACTAAACTCCACATCCAGTCAAATGCTTCAGAAGTTTGTCTTCCCTGCTCTTTGAGCCTCTGGCAAAAATCCAGGCTCACCCACAGGAGTTAGATTCGTAATTCTTGCTTTGATAACACCAAGCTAGATAGGCCTGATAATTGGTTTGTATGCTACAACACGAAGGATTCATTTAACCAACATGGTTACAGGATTTGATGGGCAATAATGGAAAGAACATGCATTTATCCCAAATGGTCCTTTCTTTAAGAGGAATTATTCCACACAATGGGAAGTTCAGTATACATGCCACAAGGTGTGACACAGATACCAGTCACAGGCTGGACTGGGCCAAAGCATCTTCTCCTGTCCAGCTGAATTTTGATGCCAGGGGACAAAAGTTCCCCCATAACAAAGCTTCACACTGGAATATCTTGCCAGCTCCAGATGTGGGCCATTTTCAGAGTGTGGTGAAATGCTGCTAGGCTCTACACTGAGCTTTGAGTTGCTGTTGCCACAGCGGTTTATCTACATAGATTCCACTCCTTCGAATGCACCAGATACAGCTGACACGCAGCATGGTTCTCCCTTGGCATGCAGTGCCAAGGAGACAATGTGTGCTCAGAATGGCCCAAAGGGATCATGTAGGTTCTACCTATATTTTTTGGCTGCTACCATTGATTCAAGACATAATATGTACCAAGGGAAATAGTATATCCATGAGTATCATGGGCCCAAATAGAAAAAGTGGGCATTTGCTGCTGGGGCAGGGAACAGCAGCAGATAAAATAGAAGGCTGTATAGCTGCCAAAATAATTTCAAATATGCCCCAAACTCTGGCATTTGGGACTCTAAAAACGTAAGAATTGAGCCTCTTTCCTTTTAACGTGGAAGATTCACAGATGTAACCATTATATCCAAACAACACTTTAGCATATCAGAAGGTTAAGACAAAGTCTGTAAAGTACATTTTGCGTAGCTGGTCACATATATTGTATTGAAGGTAATATCCAATGTACCATACTGCCCAACTACAATACTACTGACCCATTATGCATACCAAGCTGAAAATATAAAGTGCAGACACGATCATAGTAATAATTGTCTTGGGATTTACTCTAATACAGGAATGTGAAGTCTGTGACCCTCTGAAGGCTGTTTGGATTCCAACTCCATCAGCCGCAAACAGCATCCTAACAACTTATAATTAGGCATGGGAAAGCCCAGCTTGCAAACATATACATATACATATACACATACATATACATACATATCAAATAATCATTTCCCATGTGTATACATTAACAACAGACTCTATGGGATCAATCTCTCACGAAGCCGTAATTTTTTTAGGATTATTTCATGTAATGCCAGCACAGTAGTAATAAAATCAGAAGCTGGACCTACGTGTATTTTCAAGCTTCAGTGCGGCAAGGCACCCAGGTTACTTTTTCTGCCCCATTCTGCCCCAGGGCCTCTGCAGCCTGCTGTGGCAGGAACCTACCAATAAACCAGTAGAAAGCACTCTGGAGTTGTTCTTGCCAGTGAAATGGTCTTCCTTTTCCTGTGAGGATGCACAAAGGGGAAGAAAGGCAACTCCTTGGGTAAGGATTCCCCCTGGAATCAATGCCTGGAGGACAGAAAATGAATGCGTACGAGTCCAGAGGGAGTCCAGGCAAAATCCTCCCTGCTGCTAGGGGAAGTTCCACTAGCGTGAACATTCCTCTTGCAGTTGAGGGGCTTTGGCTGTTGTGGCTGGGGCTCAGTTGCCCCACAGTGGCTCTTGTGCCCCCCACAATAAGGACGGAGACACACACACACGAAACCTAAGTATAAAATCTAGATTTTCTGTGACTAGGAGTAGAGGCTTGTGGAGTAAACTCTTGCTAGGAAGATCAAGATGATAATGCCTCTCTTCAGAACACTCCCAGTGGTCCCCTAAACAAGGTTTTGAATCCCTTTGGATGAAAACATTTTACAGCAATTGGCGTTCTCAAGCCACAGCTTGCTCACAGTCTTTCAAGGTATTTGTAATTATCCTGTTTGGCAACAGGAAAATTGTTGATGCTAGAATCATAATTGATGAACAGCACAGTCTTTTCAACCAATGCTACAGCTCAACTGAGAATGCCATGTGGCAGCTTCCTCATTAAGAAAAAGGGCAAATCATTTGCAGGCAAATTTAATGTGAGTTTTGAAAATGCATTTTAAAAAAACATTTTCCACTAATAATACTGTCTGGTTTTTCTTTGTTCTGGTATAGAGTTGGGTGAGAAATACAAAACCTTCAACCATGCTACTAGATATGTAAATCTCCTTCTTGCCTGAGAGGAGTGGAGAAGAGGCAGCAGGCTGGGCTCTGCCATCTTGCTCCCAGCAGTGCCCCTCCCTCCTCCAACTGCCATCACAAGGCTGAGAACCATCTTGCCTGAGAGGAGTGGAGAAGAGGCAGCAGTTCTAGGCTGCTCTGCCATCTTGCTCCCAGCACTGCCCCTCCCTCCTCCAACTGCCATCACAAGGCTGAGAACCATCTTGCCTGAGAGGAGTGGAGAAGAGGCAGCAGTTCTGGGCTGCTCTGCCATCTTGCTCCCAGCAGCGCCCTCCCTCCTTCAACTGCTCCCATCACTAGATGGCAAAGAGACTATGGCAGCCAATCCACCAGTTGAAAAATGTCTGGCCCTGAGGCTGAGCAGGGCAGGGCTGAGTAGATGCCGGCTGACCATCTCTACCATCATCCGGTTTGTCATCAATGAAGAGAAAATTCAAAGTAAAGAGAATAGGAAAATTCCAGCAATAAGAAATGGACAGAAGAATTGGAACTGAAGACCTCAAGTGCTGCTTTTTGCTGTTCTCTGCTCCCTCCCACACCATTTTCCTTTTGTTTCTTGTCTCTTTAGATTGTAAGCCTGAGGGCAGGGACCTGTCTAATATAATATTGTAAAGCGCTGAGTACATGTATAGCACTTTAGAAATAAACTTTAATCATCATCATCATCATCATCATCATCATCATCATCATCATCATCTCAAAAAGGTACCCGAGCAGTCAAAGAGCTGGCTAGCTCTTCTCACCTGCCCCACTTAGAGAAACAAATGAGAATACTCTGGCTGCACCAGCAAAACTAACAATGCAGGCAAAAGATGCTCATTAAACTTCATCATTCTGTCCACTTTAATGATGCCTTTACTTAATAAAAATTCCCTGAGCAGTTGCAGGGATATTAGGTAAGGTCCTTGGTTATGTATCAGGGGTCTAAGCTGTCACTAGCAAGCATGCAGTTCAGGAGGGACATTCCCAAGAGGAACAGGCAAATACAGCCTCCTTTGTAATAAATGCAGAAGGAATCAATAACTGCAGCTTGGTACATTACTTAAGCAGTTAAGAAAATAGGTGATCTGTCTAAATTAAAGTACGAAGTGCTAAATGCTGCAATTTAAAGCATAAATCAAAAGGCTTGAAAACCTCAGATGTGAAGCTATAAATCCTGTTATTAAGGCTTATAACTTTAACAAGGGCTATTAAAGGTGCTAAAAAATGTGAATATATCCCCACCCTCCATTAAGCTCTTTTGCTAAGCACTGCAGAACTGAGCAGCTCAAAGAGTTGTTTTCCACAATGAGCAGAGTAAAGGGACCTGGTGAGCAAGTGTAACATTGGTAGGAATAAATCTGAAACAAAAGGGGGAGGGAAAAAAATCATACTTCATGCTTACTTGTGAGCTAACTCCAGGTAACCATGGGTGGAAATTATTTGTTTTGGCTGATTTTCCTATCTTTCTTTCTTTGGTTATGAAAATGTGGTTATGAAAATGAAGATCGTAGTGTAAGAAACAGGAGACTGGAGCTGGATTCCAATGTTTCAGCAGGGGGAAATGCCTTGGGCTGTATCCATACATCCATTACATGCTGGTGCGGACTATGGCAGACCTCAGGGAGGATGGGAGATTCATCTTCATCTATAAAACCCTGGAGGTGAACTTAGGCCAACTGTCAGCCCTCTGCCTAACTTACTTCACTGGACTGGAGAAGATGACAGGAAAACCATGTATACTCTTTGGGATATAAATGGAAATAACTCTCATTTCTTATATTCTAGTGTCTTAATCTCACACTTTAGATTACACGCTCCAGTGACTTCTTTTAAAATATATTTTCACACTGCAGCTGAAATGCAAGCTTCTTCCTTATGGAGAGCAGCTTGCCTGGGAACTGCTATTCCTGTTTTCAAATGGCATGGAGCGCCAGAGGTGAACATTCTGTGTCAAAACAGTAGGGATTGGAAGAAGGGTCCTTTCTCCACTGTCACTAGCAATTTCAAAACAAAGGAACACACCATTAATTAAGGAAAAGTACAGATATTTATAGAGGTCCTTAGTGATCCTTCACTGCTATCGTCTTAGAGGCAAGACTGATTAAGAGTCTATTAGGCATGAACTCTCACTCTCTGCCAGTTATCATAAAAACTGCAGTGAAAATGCCACTTACTATAATGAACACAGATTGTAAGTTAAGCTTTTAGAATACTTCTCCATTATTTTCATAAGAGTGCTCTTTTGTTTCATTTTTCAAAGGTTGCTAGGAAAGTAACCTCTGAACCAATCAGCTTCTGGTTCTTTGAATTATTGTTTTAAAATGCAAGCATATAGAGGTAGTGCCAAAAGGAATCTTGGTATTCATAATTTTCAAGCTTATGTTTCATAAATGGTTTTCAGTCTCTGCAGGCAAACTTTATATCTCTCTATTGGGCCACAAGAGAATTAAGATGATTAATCGATTGCTACTATTAGGGGAGCCTTTTTTACATTTCTTGATCTCTTGTTTGGATGTAGCATTTTTATGCCACTCATCTGCAAGCACAAGGTATGAG
This sequence comes from Aspidoscelis tigris stejnegeri, assembly GCA_023333525.1. Lineage (NCBI taxonomy): Eukaryota > Metazoa > Chordata > Lepidosauria > Squamata > Teiidae > Aspidoscelis > Aspidoscelis tigris. Next base: position 48,658,501 of record JALMGA010000008.1, read on the forward strand.
CCAAAGGTGTAAGGGCCTTTCTATGTGGGGCCTGATTCCAGATTATATCCCAGAATAGGGGCATGTTGTCTGCATGCTATATTGCAGACCTCAGACAGCACAAGGGCAACAGGTCCCTATTCTGCGATATAATCTGGAATAAGGCTCAGTGCAGCAAAGGTCTTAGACAGAGAGTTCAGAATTTTGATCTCCAGAGGCATTTCCGCACTGCATCGCGTTCCAAACGGAACGCGTTCAGGCGGAAAGCTTAAGACAGCTCCGGGCGCTTTCCCCGTTCACACACAGACGCGCCAGAACGCGTGTAAACGCGTTCCGGAGCGTCTGTGTGCGAATGCTCAAAGCGCCGGGAGCTGTCTTAGCCGGCAAATGCCGGCCAGGGGCGCGGAGACAGCTGCGGAGGAAGATCGACAATCAGCTGTTTGTCAAACAGCTGATTGTCGAAGCCGCGCCGGCGTCCGAGGCGAGCCCGCAGCTGTTCGGGAGACAGAAGCAGGCGCGAACGCTTCTCCTCCCGAACGGCTGCGGGCGGCTCGTCCGCGTTGGAACGCATGTAGAGCACTTTAAAGTGCTCTACATTTCGAACGCGGAAAAGACAGCTGCGGACACGTCGGAACGCAAGCCGCGCGCGGGCAATGCGGATGACGTGTCCGCAGCTGTCTTTTCCGCGTTCCGTTCAGCCCCGTGCGAAAACGTCTCAGGTTTCTTCTGCAACTTCTGCTTCTTAAATAACAGGGAAGCATCATATTATCTGCCTGTGGGTATAAAGTCTTTAACATCATAAATCCAACAGTCACAGGGCTCAAATCTAAGCCTCCCAAAGGCAAGTCAGGGCTCTTACTTTTGAAAAATTGTTTTTGCTAAACACATTGAATAAAATGGAAGGATCCAAGTCCACGCACTTGCAGAAGATAACAATTTTCAAGGTTTTGGCCGTGCAGACTAGGGACCTTTTTGCAATTTGGCAAAAGGGGAGGTCTGGCAATGATCCTGTATGGAACATCCGCACCATGTGGAGCCGCTACTGATCTGGAAGGGCCTCTGAGTGTGTGGGACCACTCTGGCCCGGATAGCAGTGAAGCACTAAAAAGCAAAGTCCAGCATTAGGGATGTGCACAAATATTCTTAACATTCAAAATTCATATGAATTCAGCCAAATTCAGCCATTTAAATTAGAACTGAATATTGGCACATTTGAAGATTGACATTCAAAATCTAATCTAATGTTTCAATACATTCATCCGAAACTTTATTATGGGAGTCATATGGGATTTGTAGTGGGAAATCAAATCAAATCCGTACTGAATGTTCATATTGAATTCTAATCCTCCCAAATTTGAAGGGGATCTATCTGAACAAATACAAATTTTCTGGCATGCACCCTTGCATTGCACCAGAGCATGCCACTGAAAAACACCCCCCATAAGCCCCAAGGCTAGGAACTTCCAATCCGAGCCTTTGGAGATATGAGGGTGTGGCTGCAATGCTTGCATGAACTACAGTGCCGTGGCATAGGTTAATCTGGATCTGGGCCATCCCATCCATGTCGATCCCACCCACACCTTCCCACCATCTGGATCAGTGGATCATGCTTTTCTGGACCTATTGATCTAGGGTTAAAGAGATGTAAGTGGGGCTTTTTTGTTTTTGTTTAATTTTTAATAAATTTTAAATTAAAAAATACAGATTAGATAATATTTATAGGGTGATACAACAGCATACAAAACAAAAGCATATATACATATAGTTCAATCATTAATCCTATTACATAAAATGGATAAGGGATATGGATTTTTTAATCCATAAAATGGATAAAAAGAGAGATGTAAGTGCAGAAAGGGCCTTTGGTGTGAATGCAGCCAAGTTGATCTGTCAACCTAAGCAAGGCTAGAGTGAGAACAAATAAGTGGCTTAATACAAGCCAGCATTTTTATACTTAAGCTGATGTCCAGTAACATTAAGGGAAAAGGAAGCAGGAATATTTGGATGCAGTACTTTTTACCAGAGTAATAAACAGTGGCTTACGAAGCTCTGAATGATTATCTGAATGGGGTCAGTCACATTTCCTACCTGGGTATTTTATTTTCTCATTTATACTGTCACTGAAAAGTATTACTGCACAATTCCCTTGGCTGAACGTTTGAGAACTACTTGCTGTGTTTTACTGTTGGTAACCCTGAAAGCTTTCGTACATAAAAGAGTTTTATAACTTTCCTCCTAATACAGGTGTATTGATTACTAATATAAGTCGAGCTTGCAACACACATTCTGGGGAAAAGAATGTGTGTTTATGAATAAAAAAAAACCCAAACCTGTGCAGAGAAATCTGAAACGTTTCTCATATTTCTACCAACATATTTAATTAATCCTGCAAAAAGAATCTTTGCTGCCTTTGTCTGCTGATTAATGATCATAAGATACTGGGACCAAGCATGAAATCTTAATGCTGAAGACATTTTCATCTGCTGCCAAATCACCAGGGAAAAGCTCTGTCAAGCAAATTCATTCTACAAAGTTGCTGACAATGTCGTCGACTTAGAGACCAGTTCTGTTTTTTCCTAGTTTATCTCTCTGTCGATGTGCAAATATTTACTACAGAACTGCAGTTCAGGCTGACATTCGGAAACTTCCATGTTTTATCTCAGTTTGACTTGAAACATGAAAACTTGCTGGCCATATTTAAAATCAATGTACACAATATATTTTTTCCTTCCCAGCAGCTTAGGATCAACACATTTTCTCCTGTGACACCAAATAATTTTATTCCAAATGGCTAAAAGAATACAATGCAGGATTGCCTAACGTTTACAAAGTTCCTGTTTCAGAAAATACACACAGGAAGTGGCCACAGTCTTTAAGTTATTCAGATTCAAGTTCTGGTGAAACACACAGGGACTTAATTTCTATCTCTTTGGTTTGGTTTTAGGCTAGGTTGTGCTAAGTATTGCAAAATACTGAAACTGTGAGTTTCTTTATTAACAGACTGGTCTGGGGAACATTCTTGATTATTTGCTTTCGTGCCAAATAACTACCCCAAGAACTACTTAACTCAATTTCTGTATTTAAATAAAATTGGTACAAATGGCTGATTTTTTTATTAGAACCTGAGAACAGATGTAAAATGAGCCAGGCAATATCTTTTTTTTTTTTATCAAACTCAAATTTCTCTTATTATCAGGAGCAGAATAAAAAACATAGCTAGATAAGTTCACAGTGTTACTGTTTAGGTACAAATCTATTCTTTCTCTACTTTCAGCACATTTCCCAGTTGAGAATCTATATTCAGTTAGAATAACAGCAACCTCAAAATACCCTAACCCACTAATTGTAGTAGCTACCCAGCCACTGTGGGTTTTAATCACTTTAGTGTTACATACAGCCATAGCTGCAGAATAGCTGTGTCCAGCTACTGACACTTAAGTCATCATCACTGTGGCAGGGGAAAGATCTGGATGAACTGTAGGCAATTTTTAGCATTCACTTGTCCAAAACAATATTAATAACTCAGAATCCACTAGGATTGTGCTTAAGTAGATTAAAGGTTGCCAATATTTACATTAAGCTTTAATGCGATTCCAGCTAAGAATGAACCGCTAGTATGTTTGTAAACAGCACGTATTTATTTGGGGCTAAACATTGCATGCGACATCTCCATACATCTCAGCTGGCCACGGGGGCTTTGGCTGGACAGCTGAGGTTCTGTTCCGCCTCCCCACACTGCCCAGAATGCCACACACAGAAATGGGTTCCCTTCATCGACCAGAGACCAGAAATCTGTCCATACATTTGGCCACATATACCCTGTGTGTGGCTCACAGTATGGATTTCCCGTTGGCTTGGGAGCGAAGCAGCGGCCAGATGTTGTCCCTCCATGGCAAACTGGCTGTCCAGGACTGCCTTAGAGTGGTATTCACCAGTCCAAGCTTGTCAAGCACGAGGGCAGAAGATGGCTGATTCTGGCACACAGATGTTTCTTTCCAGCTGGCCCAGTGCCAGCCAGAACTACTTGGGAGTGAGAGTGATTTTTCCAGGCATAACTTTTTCCCTCCCTAGTTCTTTCCATCTTCATGCAGCTGCTTAGCTGACACAAGACAGAGCTTCTATTTGTCCCCACAGTGATTTGCAGGAGGTCATTTTTTATCTCATCAACAAAAAAATAAATATCCTTTCTATGTAATTGGACTGGGTGTACTCACAGCTCCTGTTTGAAAGGTATGTTGTTGTTTTAAAGGCAGATTCATTTTGAAATTATAGACTTATTGTAATATGTAATTTTGCCATTAGGTGTTATAATAGCCACCAAATCTGGGCAATAAAGAGACATTTGCGTTTTGACCTCTGATTTCTCCAAAAGATCATAAAGCAGGGTGCAGCTTCCAGCTTTCAAAGATACATCAGGTAACTCCACTTCGTTTATAAATCGAAATACTCCAAAACAGGTGTTATTGATTGATAACAAACTCCAGCTGTGATTGAATTAGCTGATAAGTGGCTTGATAGCAAACTATCTTTGGTGATGACAATAATTAAGATAATAGCATTGACAGCTGCTGCAGTTTGCTGAAATTAAGTAATCAGATATTGAAAGCAGCTTAGAACTGAAAAGGCCTTTATGCATTCCTGTAAGTTCTTTTACAGTTCTTTTAGTAGTCCTGTGGAGGAACTGTTGCTCACTCAGTGAACCACATGGTGGGAAGGGAAGAATCTGTAGGATTTTGTAATAGGATTGTTTAGAATTTAGTCACAGAAACTTAATAAGGTAGGGCTGCCATATGTATCTTTAAGAGCTGTGGAGAAAAGGGAATTTCAGCAGATATTACCTATGTTATAAGCTTCTTATGGTCACTCTATAACAGGCAAACAGGATCTGTTGACTTCAGAAGCTACTTATAAATCATACATGGAGAATGATCCCCTCTAAAATTCACTCTTTAAGGTACGCTATTATCCTATTGGTGGGCTTTCATGAGCAACTGGCTTGCCACTGTCAAAAGAGGTTGCTGAACAACCCTGGCATGCTTCAGGTGATGCTGTGTAAGTTTCATTTATATATTTAGCACAAACATTTGTATAAAGAAAAATAACAACTTGGGTACATGCTGCAGCTCAACTGTACTAATGTTTGGAAAAATGAGGTTCACAAAACTTGTATTTCCCCTCATACGTACATACATACCTACACATCTATAAATGAAAACAGCCTTCAATAGATCAGTGCTTCAGTAATCTTATGTCACAACCTTATGTATGGAGAACCTTTTGTCCTATAATACCCAGCTACCTGGACTGAAAGAGATGCATCCAAACAATGTCAACTGAATACTTAAAATATGTGACTAGCTGTACAGGATAATAAGATCTCATTTCATTGAACAGAAAAAAGGGATATTAGAGACCCTTAAGAAAGATGGATATGCTTCATGTGAAGTGAAAATTTAAGCTAGATGTATGCCTGTCTGAAAACTGTTTACAGCCTTTAGATGAAAATCTAATGCTGTATCATGGTGAAGGCATTCATTATACCACTTAGTCCAAGAAAAGGCAGAAGGCATTTTAACCTTCTGCTTTTACAAATCAAAATTAGTGGCGGAAACCCAAAATCCACTTATTTAGCCAAAGGAAAACACTGATGTCATATGAAAATATTATTTGGATGGATTTTTCCTGTCATTCAATATATGCTGAAGCATGAAATAGGCTGATGATGAGGGATAAATTTATTTATTTATGATGACTGCTGGGATCACCCTAGCCTTTGATAGTATTTCATAGGGGAAACCTCAAAAAACACAGGGAAAAATAACACCCTGGGATGAGCTTCTCTTCCACTATGGTCAGAAGACATCTCAACTCCTTGATTCTCAGAGGGAGTCAGAAGTAAGCGCATGGAGTCTTGCTTCACTTTGAGGCAAGCAAGGGGCCTGCTTGCACTTACCTCTAAGGCATGAATTAGGATGCTCTGTCCATACGCCAGGCCTCCACCTCTGTCATGGAGTGTCCAGGATCATTCCAGAGCACCCCAATCCTCCACAGCATCTGGAATATTCCCAGTAAGCTCCCAGACACATCACTTGCACCACTTCCTCATTAGAATGCTTCACAAGGATGGCACAGTGGTGAAAATGCACACATCATGATTGCCATAGCAACAGACCAGCACACAGCAGAAGTTGCCACAGCCATTGTTATCCTACTGAAATTAAGTATAAAAAGGCCCAAAGGGTGCAGATAAAACTAGGGCCTTCAAGAGAAGATTACTGAGGTATCAAGTGACATGATTATTTCTTGCTATGAAGGGTGTGCTGGTTGCAATGCCCATCTCCACCTCCTCTCCTATATCACAACTGTACTGCTGGAGGTGTACTTTTGTTAAGAACAGCCTTTTGAATAATTAAAACCAAGACTTAAATGTAGCTTAGTATGTATATAAGAAGTGGCTAACAGCAACTTTTAAGTTCCTAGATTCCCATAATCCCTGGACAGTATCCATGTTGGTTTATTCATTTATTATTTATATTTCTATCCCACCCTATACCCGAAGGTCTCAAGGCGGGTAACAACCTTTAAAATCCAACATGTTAAAAAACAGAACCATGTCAATTAAAACAGTAACATTTGCAGTGGGGGAAACGTGACCAACATTTAGCCAAAGGCCTGGGCAAAGAGGTGCATGTTCACCTCCTTCCTGAACATAACCAGAGAAGGAGCCCAGTGCACCACAAGGGGAAGACTATTCCATAGCCTGGGGGCCATTACTGAGAAGGCCCTCTCCTGGGTGGCCACCTGCCTCACTGCAGAAGGTTGTACCCAATGGAATATAGAACTCTATCTGTATTTGATGTTTTAAACAAACAAACAAAAATGTTGTGTTCCTTTCCTGATGTATGGCCAGACAAATTGTAAAAAAAAAAAATCAATAAAATTTTGTACAGAGTTAAGTTTTTTCTCTGATAATCCCTTACTTTTGCAACTATATATAGTAAGTATAGGAAGCATGAAGAGAACATTAAAGCCATCTAAACCAGGCAATACAAAAAACAAAACAAAAAAAACTAAGCTGGTTCTGTGATCACAGCTATTTTGTTTTACTAGAAATCCCTGAATTCTGTTACTAGGTCATACCTAAGCATTTCCCCAAATAGTTATTCATATGGAATGGAGGAATAATTGAAAAGGGTATCTATACCACTGGGAACACCAAGGCCAATGGGATCAAAGAACATATGGTGTCAGATTCACTTCTGACATAAAATGTTACCTGATGTATGTTTTCACAATTTTCTTTCAAGGTTTCACATGCAAAATCCTTCCAAGAAAAGCTTAGAATGACAGTTTCTTTACCACCACCACCACCACCATGTATGACAGCCAATACTAATGAAGGAATACAACAGATTGCATAATATTATTTTTCCTAACTTTGAAAACAGCTTTGATGGTGAGACTTAAAATAATTACTATGGTTCTGTACACTTAGAGAGTTGTTGGGATGAAAAAAGCACTGTTTTATGCATACAAAGCAGACCCCTTTCTAGGAGCTTGAATGCAAATTATTGCGCACTTAGTAACTTGAAATACTGTAGTAAGAAATCACTCAGGAAATGTGTTACATGCACATGGAGGTTTGTTAGCTACACAGCACCAGACTTTATCTGCACCCTGACCTTCACGTGGGAATAAAATTCAGCATAGAATGAGACATTAATCAGATCAAATTTGTATCATTTGTACTCATGTTTTGACATTCACCAACTCTGACTGAACTTACTCATAAAATGCACAAAATGACTGCACTATTCATGCCACTTAGTAGGGAATATGACTTGGGATGGGACTGTCATGGGACCGATAAGTTTTAATCCTACTGGTGATACATAATTGCAATAGTAACCCTAATCACTATGAGAAGAACTACAGGTTTAGGCATTGGACTTGGTTGAGGACCCCATGGAACTCAACTATTGTGGGATTAAGCCTGAACACTTTTAAATCAGAATCCCTCTTCAATGTGTCAAAGAGCCTCAGTTGTCCTTGGAAAGCAAGGCAACTTGGCCTGGTGTGGAAAGCTGTTTCAGAAGCGACGTGGAGTGTCTTATGTCCACAGGAAGCCCAATGCTAAATCATTTATCGACAACCTGATGCTGGACCAGGTTTTTGTGCACAACAGAGCAGCAACTAATATTTTGGGGGGCCATCCTCAAAATTCTTAATTTGTAATCCATCAAATGTGACAGCCCCCTATGTTTGTGGTGCCCCCAAATTTGTGACAGCCCCACCCTATATATCATTGCGATGTGCTAGCCCTTGATGTCGAGAAGATAAAATTGTTGCCAACTTTCAAACATCAAGTTGGCATGGAGCTGTGAAGAGAAACTTTGATGTTGATAGAACAGAAATGCTCACATACACTTTTGACCAAAAGGGCACATCCATCCTTCACCAGGCTACCTCTAGGCAAGTTTCTCAGCTAGCATACTTATTTATTTATATCCTGCCCTTCACCAGAAGGTACCAGGGTAGATAACAATACACTTTTGTGCTTTGTTCCACTAATGGAAAAAATATTCTAAGAATATTTTTCCTGACCCAAGAATATCTTTCCTGACCCAAAACACATAGTCTCTTCATATGTAAGCTACAAAATGGTCTTCAAGAAGGGAATTAGCGGTAAGAGTTAATGTTTAGCTACAAGGCCACATTTTAAGTTGACATTAATGTTCCTTCGTGGTATCTCAGAAGATAATACCAGGCTGAACTGCTGCCTGTTATTTCTGTATTTTTGCTAACACCAGCAAACTTGGCCCTTGTAAATTGTTCTCTAATTTAGACCTCTCCCCAGGCCTACTAAACCTTCCTAAACATACATGTACCATTTACAAAATGACATAGCTATAAACTAGATATCAAAACTGGGTTTCCTCCCTAGAATTTAAATTTCAGCGTATAGAACCTGATCCACTATGCCTGACTTTTGTGAAAGTAATTGTATTTAGCACACTACACAGGAAATATTAATGTTGGATTGTCAAGTACATAATGTAGGACACAGTTACAAACATTTTTATTTATTTTTTTTACCATGGGCAACAACTCGAAGTTTATGTTATTCAGAAGTGGAGATGTTGGGGCAGGAGGGGGGAGAAGACTTGGAAATGTTCATTCTTCAAGTTTTTATTTGATACTTTCTATGAGCAAATAAATTTTCAGTGTCACTATTCCTGAATTTTGCTGCTATTTTTATTTTCAGCTGACAGAATATTCAAAGCTGACAAATGTGGTAGAACAGACAAAATTATTAAACGCTTCAATTTACAGCAAACAGTGACAGTTTGCTTTTGCTGCTCATAAACCAAAAATCTTGTGGTGGTAAATACTGAAGCAAGGTAGTAGTAGCTTATCTCCTCCACCACTTCTTGAAACAATTTGCAAAGCTTATTCCAATAAAATCAAAACATATCCTATCTGCTAAGGAGATATTAGAACCAAAGGAAGCCATCCCATTTTGTAACTCACATTTACAGGCAGAGGATTATTGGTGGTCGTAGAAGGTATAATTCGCCTTGTTCATACTTACTTGACTGGTATGTTATAATAATACTATACCAGTCAGGTGGAGAAGATCAAGCATGCCAGGAGCCAGCTGCACTTCAAGGGCTATTAAAGACCTGAATTGGCCCTTAGCACTTTAAAGTACAGGGAGCCAGACTAGGCCAAATCACCATGACAACGGCCACAGCAATATCTGACATGTGCCACAGAGATTGGGATGTGGCACAAGACTGCACAGCCGCAACCATGCTGTTATGCCCACTTGCAGCATCATACTCAGAAGATAGCGTGAATGCTGCTGCTCTGGAGCCACCTAGCTGTTCTGGGTCATGCTGTGGAGAGCATTTTAGCTGTCCACAGTAGGTAGGAGTGGGGGTTGGGGGTTGGTGAGCTCCAGAACAGCAGCAGTGATGTGCAGATACACTTACTCAGGGAGCAGATATAGGCTAAGTGCAAATTGGGAATTAGGTGTTTAGGGGAGGAGAAAGAGAAGCAGAGGCTGACAAACCTTCGCTTCTTCTACTCACAACAGCCACCCTGTGAGGTAGATGGTGTTATGCCTCAAGAGCATCCTTTACGTTGAATCCCCATGCACTCCCTTTACTTCGGGATGGATTCAGGTTATTTCCAATACGGAGTCAAGTTCAATTTGACCCGTCCCCATGCGACTAACGAAAGTGCGGGCTCAAGTCCCCATGCAAATCACACTAAACCCCTGCATTGGAAAACCGCACCTTTTTCTCTCCACCCCCTCTCTCCTTATAGGAGCAAGGGCAGGGAAATCCCACCCAACGCCCCTTCCTCGATCACAACTGCTGGGCATTAAACAGTGATCAAACAGAAATGAGCCTCTTCTCTCTGTGATGATTGCCAGGCAAACATAAAAGAACTGATTATCCCAGTAAGATGCAGCAATGAGAGGGGTCATCTGGCCCTTGCTGTCCCACAAGCCTCTTCCTGCAACCCTTATTCCACCCCTGTTCCCCAACTGCCGGCAAGCAGCTTCTGAAGTTAGAGGCAGTTTAGCAGAGAAGAGCTTCTCTGCTAAACTGCATCTAAACATTGTAGTGGCTGCTAACGACGCGAGCGTCAATCTCCTCCCCTAATAACCTGGGAGCGTCCCCAAGCCTCCAAAATAATCTGGGCTTGCCTCCTGAACCACAGCAAGAACAGTTTGCAAGAGGAGTTTATTTACCGTGGATTTGGGTGATTTGTTCCGCATGCAGCTCAGTTTGGGGGCTTTGCATAGCGACACTCTGAGTCGAATTCAGATATGATTCAGACTATAGAGTGCATGGTGCCACCCCCTTAGTGTAGTTTTGAGAAACAGACCTGAAAAGAAGCTATCTCTTTTGATGAGCAAATTGATTCAGAAGGGAAAGTTTGTTCACAAGAAAAGGAAGCCAATCTACAGAGAAAGTGAACAGCAAGTTTAAAAAGGGAATTTTTGATGAGAATCCTAAATCTTTGTTTGTATTTGTGGAACTATGGAAAAGTAAAGCTGATAAAAATAGAAACCCTGTGGACATTCCTCTGTTCGGGCTGAGTTCCTAAGGGCCAGGAGTGAAGCTACACATACCATTTCTTTAGTATTGCCCTGGGACAAAACAGATGGACTATGAGAGAAAGAGAGTTGTTACTAGCCCAAGGTCAACCAGCTGGCGAAAGCCAAGACAGTTTCCGCAAACTCTGTGCTTTGGGAAACTAACATACACATCTCCCTTGTTTCAAGGAAGAGGAAATCACCGGCACCCAGTTCGAAAGGCAAAACCTAAAAGTAAGCAACAGCATCAATATACAAACTAATAATTAAAGCCTTCTCTTTTTTAAAGTAAGAAATTCCCCTGTACCATTATAAACAAAAACTGCACATAATAAACTTTAGGCATCACCAGATAAGGCTTCTACCTAAAGCCTTTATTAGCTAGCACCAAATACTTAGTAAGCCGGGTGGACCAGTAATCTAATATAGACCAAGGCTGTTCCCTGTCTTCCTAGATTCAAGAATAGAAGCCTATTCTGAATAATAAAGAGAACAATAAAATGAAGACATTTTAAATACTGTTCTATCACTTATTTATCTCTAAGCTATCCTGAGTGCCACAAGGTGTTAGGGTGGTATATAAATCTGGCTAATAAGAATACCAATAATATTTACTTTCAACAGGAAGCAACAGAGGAGCTCTTGCTCACACAGGCTGTCACCACTGCAATAAAGGTCCATTTTCTCCTTGAAATCAAGCCATGTACAGCTATTGATTCCTGTCCAAGACTACGATACAATGACATTTCTGTGGATGCTAAAATGATGGTATCCACTAGGAGATGAAGTCCTGGGATAAAAACACACACATATTTTCTCACTCTGGAAATGTTCTGTACTGTTGGTAAGAACCTACGTCTAGGACCTCCGTAATCATTAGGTGTAAAAAGCTTAAAATATAGACCTCCTGGCCAACGTGGGAGAAACCATGGCTGGCATTCAGATTCTGGGATATAGACTGGTGGGGGAAGTACAAAGTGCCCTAGTGCCTGGATCTTGAGTCAAAGGTGGGTGGAAATCCAGATTTACCAAAAAGGGCAGGAAAGGACTATGGATGGAATGAATGGTAATCCACAACTGAAAGGGGTTAAGCAACTGAACTGCTGCAGCTCCAATAGTCATGCCACCACTTCAGCTGAATCAGGAGTTACTGACAGTCATGTAGCAATGTAGTTTGCAACGCCAGTTGTAGTTTGGACAGAAAGCCATCACACGGATGAGCCAGTGTTGAGTTGAGCCCTAAAGCAACAGCACTGGCCCCCAAGTACAAGGTCAGGAGAAGCCCTGTCATACCTACTGGTCACCCCCCCCCCCAAAATATTCTCATTATGCAGTTCACTTTGCATAATGTCCAACAGTAGCAGCAGAATTGCACTATTTATCCTTATTCTGATTGTAGCCTTTGACCAACTGCAACCTACCCGTGTTAGCTTGCAAGGACAAGTATAAATGTGCACAATTATAGTGAAATTCCTCAATCTCTCACTATCTTAACAAGTAGCTAGTCTTCCAGGTGGCAGAGTACTTTGCAGTTGGCCATTGTTTGAATCTATTTAGTTCCAACCTGCCTGTTTATGTCAACTTCTCATTCATCCAGTGAGAGATTAAAGTATTAACTACAACTCTTATCTACCTTGCTACACTGGCAAGACTAACAGAAGCCATTTGAAAAGCACCATTTTGGAGAAGGCTGGTTTATTTCTTCTTTCCTCCAAAAGAAGAGGAAAGAAATCACCAATGGTTTTTTTTTTGTTGTTGTTTAAGAGGAACAGGACGCTAAACAGGAAAAAGTCATTTTTAACAGATAGGAAAAAGGATGCAAGTAAAAAGCAATAAAAGGATAGGCAGATCAAACTTCATCAAATCTAAAATTGCCAAGTTACCATAGTAGAAACTGACCCTTCAGGCACAAGCAAATGGCAAAAATATTCATTGTAAGAGCAATTCCATTCATCTATGAAGACTAAACTAGAGTTCCTAACAAACAAAGTAATAAATTGGCTGGTATTTTAAACTTGCCAAGAAAATAATTCATAAGACCTTTTGAGGATTGTCCATAATTCAAGTTTACTTGTAGCTCCGAAACAAAGGACAAGGTATTTAGATAATAAAGCCAGAGCTGCAGATCTAGCAAACAAGCAAAACTAAAGGGAAGCAAGTAGCAGACACTTACATCTCAGACATGGCCCTTTCTGAACGTACTTGTTAAACTGGATCAAGAAGCTGCCAAGGACATGTCTGCATGGCAATCTGGATCAAGGAGCTGTTAAGAACCATTGTCTCCATGGGAGCAGAGAAGATCAGGATGAAGAACTGTGCTAAGGGCTCACTAATATGAACTAGTGGTGGACGAGATAAATGTGGTCTACATCCGAGCCAACACTCTTGAGCACACCTTTCCTGCTCTAAAGCCCACTCAATGCAGATGCCTCTGCCTGTGGTTGATCCAAATTTAGCTAATACGGATCTAACAAATACAGATTTAGCTAATACAGATTAACTGAGGTAAGTGCAATGGCTAAAAATCCTGCCTTTTCCTGAACACAGACTCTGCCCCATCTGCCCGGTTTACCTTTTACCTCATTGAAAGTTTCAGGGTTTGATGAAAGAGCTAAGCTCTGGTGAAACTCATTGTAACAACTATTACCTGAGGACAAAAAATATCAAAGCTTTGTTTACAAATAAGGCTTACGAACAGGGCACCAACTTTCTGAAGAAGGAGAAAAAAGACAGATAGGCATTATTCCTGGGACAGAAGTGGAAACAAGCCGCATAGGCCCTTTCTGCATTTACCTCAGTTAATCTGTATTAGAGGCATCTGCATTGAGTGAGCTTTAGAAGAGCAAATGTGTGCTAAAGAGTGTTGGCATGGATATAGAGCACATTTACCTGATCTGCTCTACTCCTGCGCATATGATGTGTTCTTAGCATCTCCTTGATCCAGATTAACAAGTCAGTGCAGAAAAGGCCTCAGGTACTCAATGTGCTTTTAACTTCTTGGGCAGCTAAAATGCTGTAGATTAGAATACGATATCCAAATCGTGTGTCAACCAAAAGCAGAAATAAATACCTTCTGAATTACTTTAATTACTTATGCAGTCTAGTTAGTATATAAATGTCTTTGATAAATATAGCTTTTCTGTAAGAAATGGCTCCAGTGAATAAGGTGAAAAGATCACTTCTCATTCACCCATATAATAAAAAAAATCCAGAAAATAACCGTTTGAGTGCCCTACTATACAGAGGTATGTAAATTTCTACACAGTTTAAACTCTGAACTGGCTTACCTTTTAGTTCTCAAGAGATTTCCCTGGCAGCATAACAAGCTCAAAAACAAAATATGAATGACAAGTGTACACACTTAGCTGATGGTGAACAGAGTGAGAAAAGTAACCATATTAATCTTTTTCTTCCCAGCAACTGTGCAACTTCCAGGAAGAAATATTGATTCTGGTCTAGTCTACAGCAGCATGGGTTGATAATCAAGAGTTCCAATAAAAAGTCTAATACTTTTAAAAAATTGTAGATTCTATTTTTCCCCCTCTCTCTTTTAATTTGGCATTGCTTATACCTCAGCTATTTCTATTTATTTTCACTAAAATGACAGTATTACTACCATTAAATTGATCACTTTTCTTTAAATGTTCCAAAATTATTTGAAAAAGTGAAAACAGAAGGTTCAAAACCAAGACATACAATCTTTCTCAGATGAATTCCAAATAAAATGCTTGGAACCCAGAGCTCCATGTCTGTTGGAACAGTATTGTGACTACTTAATAGTGATAGCTCAGTGGTAGAGCAAACTGCCTGGAAAACAGAGAGTCACCATTTCAATCCCCAGCCTCTCCTTGGAAGTAGGCAATGGCAAACCACTTCTATATTTCTGCCAAGCCTGTGCAAAGGCTGCAAGTGGCTGTGGCTGTACCTTTGTGTGTGGCGTCACCCAAGTCCCATAGCAATGGTCTGGCATGCATGGGCATTGCTGTGAGGTGGACGCTGCCAGACAGCAGCGTTCGCACTTACCTTGCTGCACTGGATGTTCCAGGTAGACTGGGGACAGGGCCAGTGTTTGTATGTGAACGCTGGCCTCTATCCCTGATCTTAACTTTTCTGGGACCCTGCCCCATGCAAGTTAGGCACAAAAAGGCCCACAAATAGCTTTTCATAAAACAGACCTTTCACAGATTCTCCCAAGCAGGAAAAATATAGATGAGGCCAACCATCTTGGCACAGCATGAGTTTTCTCACTGACTGCTTTTATCAACAACCACTGTCAATAACTTAATCATTACTATCCTTGCTGTGGTAACAGAAGACAGAACGTTCCCCAAAGCACGTTTTCTAAACATGTTCTGCCTTATGGACTATGTATAGAGAGTGGCAATGGAGAAGTCAAAGCAGGGTTGGGTAGATAAGTATCTGATAGCTAGAATCAAACACTACAGTTATTTCACCTTCCATGTCTAAATGTCATTGGGTTTGCTTTGCAATGTTCCTGTTAAGCTTTTGTTTATACAAGCAAAACTCAAATCATCATTGAGTTATCCTACAGGAATACCTGAAAGAACATTTACTTTAGTAATTTTCCATGCCCCCTTTTTAAAAGCATCCTTCCATCTGAAAAGGCAAAGAAAAGAGCCTGCACGTATGGAAATTACAAGTAGCTTTGGCATCAGAATTTTCCTCTTGGCCTTGCCAGCCGGCACTTTTGTACATTTTAATTCTTTCCAAATTATTATTACTATATAGAGGTATATATCGTTAGTCTCCAGCTGCCTCATCCATGCCTCAAAAAACCTTCACACACATCCACCTCTGAACTTCAAAGAAGTCCATCCGGGTGAAGCCATCAGTTCATGTAACCCTGCTCTAAAGCCCACTCAATGCAGATGGCTCCGCCTGTGGTTGATCCAGATCTTGCTAATACACATCGGACTAATACAGATCAAGCCAACAGCCTTTCTGCAATTGGCCTTATTCTGGATTATAACCCAGAATAGTGATTTGCCATCCTCATGCCTGTATAGACTACATCAGTCCCAGAACAGGACCTGTGGATGGCAAGTTCCTATCCTATTCTGAGATATAATCCAGAATAAGGTCCAGTGCAAAAAAGCCCTAACACAGATTAACATATGCAAAAAGGGCTTATTTGAAGCAGCAGAACATCACTTTGCTGGTGTGATCATGTTTATTATTTTAAACCTAAGCACTTAATAATACGTGTACCCATCTGCCCCTTAGAACTTTTAAAACAAGTTGTCCAATGTTTTATGAGCCAGTGGAAATGCCACTAGATTTTTTTTCATGGATCAGCTCAAAATTTACACTATATCTGTTACAGTGATAAAGTGGTCAAGATAATATATTAGATCAAAAGACATGAGCTGAGCAGTTCATCTAGACAGTAGCCAGTTATGAATATTTTAAATAAATATGCAAAGATGATATCCTGTCACATAAAATAGCTAGTCAGTGGTAAACCTGCAATGCATTGTCTTCTGTAACACCCCAAGCTCTTGAATAAAATAATCTTGCCTATGAAAAAAACTTGTACTTTTTGATATCTGCATTTTGTATCAGCACTATGATTTATTTAGATCACCACAGTATTTTATCCACAAATATCTACTTATTTATACATTTTACAGAATTATTTGTAATACCCATTTGGCTCTTTATTTCATTCCATAGTTGTATTGTGTGATGTGAAAATGCATTGGAAACTGATGTCTACATTTCTTCTTATTCCCAAGTTAAAGCAAAACAGAAAAGAATTATAGGACTGCTCATGTAGTATACAAAAGAAAACCGTATCCAAAGTAGGGATGTGCACAAATATTCAAATGCATTTAAAATTCGATTGAATCAACTGAATTTCAACATTCTAATTCAAATCAAATGTCCTTAAATTTGAATTTAAAGATTCAAATTTTGAATTTTTGATCTATTTGTTTGAATTATTCAGACATTCACATGCGTGTGGGCTTGCACACAATGCGTACTTGGCGATCCATATCTTTCCTGCATCCACATGCATTTGCACAGATCCGTATGGGGTGAAGATGGGTTGCATATGGGATAACTACAGGACACATATGGGTGTGTACGGATGTGTGCAGACCTGGGGAAGATGCGTATGGCCATCTGCGAATGTTGTCAACACTATTAAGTTCAAATTCAAATGAAAAATTTGAGCAAATAGATTCAAATTTGCTTAATTCAAATCGAATTTGGTTAAATTTGAATTTTAAAGGTTTGAATCGAATTGAATTTTCAGTATTCAATTCAAATCGAATCCCGAAAATTTTATTCACGCACAAAGCAATGCAGAATTCTCAGTAAGATCTACATGAATAATGAAGCGGAAACCGAGAAGCTATCAGTGTTTCATCTGCAGCTGCCTTGGTTCAGACACTTAGATCTGCTGCAAAAACATTTAGTAAAAATGTACTAAAAATGCCACAACAATCCCCTCCATTATGTCAGGGTAGATATTGCATTCAGTTTCTGATATAAGACCTGCCATACTGTTCACACTCATGTGGCTACACATGGATTTTCCTCCCTTTGCTCCCTCCTGTATTGACAGGGCAAAGAGAAATCAAGCAGGTTCTGAATCTTTCCCATTAAGTAGAATGTAGCACAGCATTTCCCAAACTGCTCAGTGGTTGTGTTCTGAGGAGCGAAGCTTTGTTTGTGGAGCGTTGCCACTGAATTTGCCAATTAGGTTGCCTTATTTTTTTTGCTTTAAGCCATTCCATTCTGTTTACATTCACTTTGCTAGGTCTTACCTAATGTAAGGTACCTATTTTGCTATGTAAAATAATCTCCCCCTTCCATAAAACATATACTATACATCATTTTTATAATTTTGTGCATCCTAATTCTGAAAACAAGCTCTGAATGTGCACAATGTTCTCATATCCTTGCATATGCAACTGCATTTTTGGATTGTACATGATTCATTTTGGTATTTGATTAAGGCAATTTCCCCCCAGTACCTCCTCAGAAACTGTCTAACTCAAAATGGTCTTGCTTTTTTCCCAACTGCTTTATATTATTACTCCTATAACTTAATGCTAATGCTATTTAATTAGAAGCAAAGAGAAACAACAACTTTTTGGAAAATTATTTATCCATTTAGCAGTAAAATAAGCCTTGATGCCATAGCCTAAGTATGTATTTGTGTGTCTGTGTGTATATCAAAATTCTCAGCTGATCTCTTCATTTCTTCACACAGTTTTCTGTGTATAGGAAATTTGGGCCTTTTCAAACTTACCTGACTGGTATGGTATAATAATAGCATACCAGGCAGATAAGGTTGAAGCGTGGTGGTGGCTGTTTGCACTGCAAGCACTGAACTAAACCCCGGCCAGCAGGGTGTGCAATGCAAATGCCTACCTGGATCACTATGGCAAAGTCCGGACCAGAATCTGGTCGATCGGGCACATGCAAATAACTGTGCAGCCGCAGTCACACAGCCCGTGCGCCCACACAGTGCAGTGCCTGGAAGAGGATGTGGACCTCCCATCCTAGGAGGGATCCAGTTGCAGCTGGTCAGTTGACCGCAGCTGGATCAGTCCTGGGAAGGCTCAGGCAACTTTAAGTCAGTGGCTGCAGCAGCTGGGTTTGGTTGGAGCAATCCAGCAAGCAGCCTTGATCATTCCACAAGGTTAAATGCAAAAAGGGTCTTTCTTTCCTCAAGCTTTTGGTAAAGAAATAAGAGGAAGGTTAGAAGGAACATTCAGCGCCTGCAGTGCAAATGGCCACCACTGCACTAAGCAGGATTTGGGAGAATGATGGGACAGAAAATTAACTAACTAATTAATTAAATCAATAGCACATTTTAGTAAGATGAGAAAGCAGAACTGGTCTCTAGGCTGGAGAAATGGCAATCTGGCACAGTAAAGCAGGACTGCAATCCTGAAAGCATTTGTATCACTACCGATGTGAAACATCATAAAGCTAAGAAACTAATTCCACAAGTTCAATATCCCAGAGACAAAATACGTTGATCCAAATGTTGAAGAGCATCAGGTAGACAAATGAATCTCTATGCAAACTAAGGGCTTCCCCAAATATATTAATACTGAATAATTTATTTCCTAGACTTTCACAAAGTATTAAGAAATAATGGCCCGGAATACTGTTCTGCATGTTCTTTAGAACCACACATTGGGTTTCATCATCAAGCTTATTATACAAATATGTTTCATCATACAATACAGTACAATACACTAGTGTCTGGTATACAGCTTTAAATGGTCCTTTACGAGCTACCTTCTTCTTTTATTAAGATGCTACTTGTTTCTTTGATTCATCTAATAATAAAATGTTGATGACTGGGTAAGTCCCATAAAATTGCTCTTTTGCCAACTCTACAGATTAATAAGTTTGAAGAATTGAAACTGTCAGGAATTAATGTGCTAAAGGTAAAATCATACCCAAACATGTATTACGTCTTCTATAAAGCACAGAAAAAAGAGGAAGGTTCATTTGGCAATATTATTTTGCATCCATTTGCTCAATCCAGTTATATTTCTGTTCATCATTGTTAAGCTCTGCATACCTCTTCTTTGCTTAGTGCTAACATTAAGCTAAATCCCACTCTGAGATGGTAAGGAAATGCTGTAATGAAAATGACATTCAGAAGTTAGTTAGAAATCAAGTCAGGGTTGAGGGATGAGTGTTATTTTTAGATCACAGAGTTCTCTGCTGAAAACTGAATCATGTCAACATTTTCCCCCCTAAAGATAAATTACAGGATGCATTTGCAAACCAATGTGCCGCAAAGAGGATTCTGCTCATAAAGCCATTGCTTATCAATAACCCATTTCTGAATTCCAGTCAAATTACTGGAAGTGCCCCTAGAGGTAATGATGGGTTGGATGTGGACAAAGAAACTGAAATTGAATTCAGACAAAACAGAGGTACTGTGTGGCATGTGATCCTGTTCCAGGAAGTTAAGGGTTCCCCAACTCTGGACCAGACTGTTTTCCCCTAGAAGGA
The DNA here is from genome assembly GCA_023333525.1 of Aspidoscelis tigris stejnegeri. NCBI lineage: Eukaryota > Metazoa > Chordata > Lepidosauria > Squamata > Teiidae > Aspidoscelis > Aspidoscelis tigris. The sequence continues at coordinate 48,678,602 of JALMGA010000008.1, forward strand.
ACAGGTTTCCCTGATTTGTTGCTACGGTATCATTTGATACCCATGTAGCAGTGACTGCAAAGAGTGCCAATCCCCATCACTAAATGGTTTACTACCTTTGGCCTTTCTTGGATAAAGATAACTTGGCTAGAGGGATCCAAGCTTTCGCAACCTTGAGATTAAACTACTGTAATGTACGTACTCTATGTGGGTTATGCTTGAAAATGGTCCAGAAGTTGGAACTGGTACAGAATGCAGCAGCTCACCTGGTGACGGAAGTCTCTGGCTGGAGGCAAATCACTAGTTGCCTATTTGCTACTGAGCCTAATTCAAGGTGTTGATGTTAACATACAAAGCCCTAACCAGCTTTACTCTAGTTATCTGAAGTAGTGCCTTGTTCCATACAGACCAGCCCAACTATTAAGGTCACAAGGAAAGGACCATCGTGTAGTTCCTCCTGGCTCAGAGGTGCAAGAGGCAGGGACAGGCAAGATGGCCTGTTCTGTGAGGGCCCCCTAACATTCCATAAGCCTGGAACAGGCACCCTCTGGAGGTTCACCATAAGAACATAGGAGAAGCCCTGCTGGATAGGGCAACAGCCAATGTAGTCCAGAATCCTGTCCTACACAGTGGCCCACTCAAGCAGAAAACAAAGGCAAAACCTTCACCTGCTCTTGAATCCTAGGAAATGGCCTGAAGAAGGAGGAGGAGGAGGAGGAGTTGGCTTTTATGCTCTGCTTTTCTCACCCATTTAAGGGGACACAAAGCCTTCTATTCTTCCCACAAGAGAACACCCTTTGAGGTAGGCAGAACTGTGAGAGCTTGGAAGAGAGTATGACTAACCCAAGGTCACCCAGCTGGTTTTGTGAAGGAGGGCGGAATCAAACTCCATATTCCCAGATAAGAGTCTGGCTCCCTAACCACTAGATCAAACTGGCTCATTCTGCCTGTCACCCCAACCTGGAGGATGTACCTTGGCATCCATTCTAGTAACCATTGATACACTGTCATCCATGAATTTGTTTAACCCTTCCTTAAAGCTATCTAGGCTGGTTGCTGTTACCACCTATTCTGGCAGCAAACTCCACAGATTTTGTCTTTTATTGTTCAAGTGCCTTTCCCTTGTGAGGATGGCATTGCTTGTGAAAAAAGATTTTGCCATCCTGTTGGAGTTAAGCAAGATCATCTCATTCAATGCATCTTGGGCCTACCTGGTCACCCCTGTAGCTTGGGAAGGAGTTGAGAAAGATCACTGTAGGTCAGACAACTACAAATGCAATGTCCACGTCATCAGGCCTCAACAACTAAATTCAATCCCCTGGACAACTCACTGCATACTTTACCAAAAGCACCACTTAGTTTAGTATCATGGTGAGTGATTCTCTGCTCAAAATACAGAACACTGCATTACTACAGCAAGGTTCAGAGGGCTCCAAGACAAGATTTTCTAGGGCACAAGCCAGTAGCCCTTTTGCCAAGCTAAACTGTTCTAGGGATGCAACCGAGGTTGCAAAATAGGTCATTCTCAGTATTTACTGATGCACAATAGACACAATTGTGCCTATCCAAGCTTTATTCCAGAATATCAAAATGGAGTGGAATAAGTAACTGATGTCTGGATGCAGCCTCTGACTCTTCAGTATTGTACATTCTTCAAAAAAAAAATTAATCACTATCAGTCCCTACCCTTACAGGAAGACCATGCTGGTTTGATAGTAAACTCTGCCATGATCTGATGATGGGGAAACATTAACTCTCCTATATCCACACACACAAAAACTATGGCAATGACCAAATCAAAGGTAGGTTCTGCTCTGTGCACTGGGCCAGTAACCAACTGAGATTGTCTGCTGGCTGTCATGGAGGCCATGAGGTCCTAAGGTGTTTCAAGAAAGTGCTCTCAGCATTGATAAAAAAGTCCCAAAGACTGTGACTTTGGAATTCTCCAGCACTACTGAACATTTCCATCATCTTAGTCAGAGATGCTGTTCGGCAGCGACATCCCCTGCCTATCTTACTGTTCCAGTGTCATGTATAGCTGTTTCCGCTTAAGTATTGCCCAGAAATCTTTTTACCAAGTACCTCCAAAGACTGGAGGCAGCTATCAATGGTATCAGCTTCTAAGGACCTCAGGTATTTCATCCTTAATATGAGAGCAGCTGGAGGGGTTGGGAAAGATCCTCATGGGCTCTCTGGCCTACACAACACCCACCACATGGCCCAGGGCTTGGCAAACTAGTGCTGTGAAGGAGCTGCAGGCTTGTCATTAGCTGTTTTGTGCAAACAAGTCCAGCTTGATCAAACTGTCTGAGAACTGCACTAGGCTCAAAAGCAAGCAGGTTCAATGAGCTGCCCCTAATGAAAACATGACAGGTATCTTTTTTGGTTACTTTGCATCACTTTTGCAGCAGCAGATATAGCACAGTGGCTGCAAGAGTGCTGCAAAGCTGTAGTAAACAGCCCTGAGGACATTTTAGAGCTTCCCTGCAGCACTTTTACTTCTGCAGCAATAACTTATGGCGCCTGTAAAAAGTGCCCCATGCTTCTTTGTATGGACAAGCAGAATCACCTCAACAGGGCCCACAATCAGCCACTATCAGCCAAACCCTCAAAGTGGGCTCATGTAGATCTCTATTTTGGACCTAGGAGCTACAGCTTGTCTTCTGTAATATGGCTGGGTGGGGTGGAGGGGAGAAATCTTTTTATACATGAGAAAATACCAAAGCACATAAAATAGGTAAAACGGCTCTTACTTTTTTGGTTTGCTTTCCTCATCTACTAGATCTCTTATAAATAGCATTTTTATACATAAAATCATAATCTAATTTAAGCCACCTTCTTCAAGAAAGCATATTTCATATTATGCTTTCAAGGTTCAAGTATCTTTGCACAGAAAAGCAGGGATCTCATCAATAAATAGTCCCACTGAGGAGCTGAACATCTGTACTGAGCAATACATATGTTCTCATATAAACTGTGACATCCTGCAAAGAAATTCATCTGACTTGACTAAAGTGCAAAGTTCATCGTAAAGGTCAGAAGAAAATGCTGCTGAATTCCAGAGTAATATTTCCAACCACTTTTATTCCTGGCATTCTGTCTTCTGCCTTTGACCCCAGAAACATTCTGAACAGCACACGCATTGTGTAAAAAGTAAGAAACAAGCTGAACTGTGAATTGTTCAAATTACATTGAAATCATTTCCATTAAGCTTTTCACAGGATCAAAAGTTTATAAAATCTCCCCATAAACCAAGCACAGTTTTTGCAGGTACCTGATAGCAGTCAACAGCTAAGTAAAAAACTACCAAGGATCACACAAAAGCCTCAAGCATCATCAGCCTGAAATAAGAAACTGGAGCTCAATAATAAGCCGGCATGTAATAAAACAAGATATTACTGTGTAGAGAATAGAAATCGCAGCCTGTCCTGCTTTATTATAAAAATGCTGCATTTTTTTAATTTATGTCTCAAATAAAAAATAACAGCATTCCCAGTAACTCATGTGGTCTAGTTGTACTCAGAATGAGAAATGTTAATGCCTTTTAGTGTTAGCTCTTTTTTCCAATTTGCTTTATCCATCTATGGGCCTTTTTGCACTTGGCGAAAAGGGACGCCCTGGGGACGCTCCCAGATGGAGTATATGCATTGAGCAGAGTTGCTTCTATACGAGAAGCGTCCCTGTACAGTGCTCTGTGGTCAGGATAGGTATAGAACACATTGTCGTGTTCCACAACTTACCTAGCTGCCAGCTGGGAAACTCCTGCACATTCCATTCACACCTCTTCTGAGTGGAAGAGGTAAAATGGAGTGTGTGACCAGGTGATGCAGGCACGGTTGTGTGCCGCTTCACACAGTTGTCATGGCAACAGTGCCCTGTATGCCTATTGGTGCCATTACTGTGGCAGTGTGATCTCCTCCTTAATGGTGAAACATCAGCTAAGTTTGTAATGTTCTGGATGTCGCAAAATGCAGACACACAAACCATTCCGGCAGTTACTTGGCCATCATGCCTCATCCGGGCGCAAATTGGCACTATGTAATACTTTTTCCTTATTTTGCCTGTTTCAAAAACCTCTCCTAGCCACAGAATGCTATTACCACAGGCTTGCTAACACCCCCAGATTCTCAGAGAAAAGTGGCTTTGGGATGGGGAACCCATTTACCAGAATCCCAAGTCTGGTTGTGAGACAACGCCACTAAGGGGAGGCCTACTGGATCAGGCCACAACCCAACAAATCTCACACAGTTACCCGCCAATTGCTTCTGGACATTTTCAAGCAGAAGACAAAGGTAAAACCTTCAGCTGCTCTCAATTCCTGGTAAATGGCCTTTGGAGACATCCTGCCTGTCTGTTCTAGCATAGCAAAGTGGACACTCCTAGGGTCTCCCTTTCAGGAACTCATGACTTCCTAGCTGTCCAAAGCCAGGAGTCATTTGGCCTTGTTCTGTCTTTTAAGTGTTGGACATAGGATATATGATAAAACGTGTAGCATGGAGAAGAGATGGATTTGTTTTATTTTATTCATTTTTGGTTTGGTTTACTGTTGAACTTTGTATTCATTTGGAGACCGCATGTCGGTGACAGAAGAAGGGAAGTATAGAGCATGAGTTAAACGTTGCCGACTCTTTGTGTTATCAACTTTTGTTCAAGTTTCACTCCTTGCCACGTGAAAGAAATGAGGCCAAACCATATGCCCCTGTGTCATGGCTTTCTAATTCACATGAAGCAAATGACAAACTTCTCACTGCTTATTTCTCACTGGTTGTTTTTTGATGACGTTTTTGATGACGTTTAAGAAATATCCACATTTGGAATAATGGAGAAAGCTTAAGACCTGATGATTATTAAAAATAAAAAAGTGCCATGGCCAGGGTGGTAGGTAGAGCGCATTCTGCATTATCACCCACCTCATTTGGGGGCACTCCCCACCACAAGGAACCCCCAAAACAATCTTCTATTGTCTCCATGGCTTAAAACAGTACGTGTTTTGCAGACCAGCTGGCTGTTTCAATAGGATACTCAAAAATTCTAAATAATTTTTACTTTTATTTCTAGTCAGAGCAAAATCAGATTGGTGCATATCCTAGTAAGAACTGTGACAAATATCTGTCATGTATCAACAAAGATCTATCATGTTTTACCATGACCTTTTCACAATCTACATTTTGTTACACCGGCTTGTGAATCCAAATATCGTTTACCTTCAGAACTCTCTACTCCCCTTCTGCCCCTTGGTACTTCAACTAAATTGTAGCCTCCAATTTATCATGGTAACAGTTAGGTTCTGGATTTTTTACACTGTCCAAGCTTCCAGCTTATAGAAAAGCTCTAACTTATGGATAGGTCTATCACAAACATTCCTATGACCAGCAAGTGAATTATATGTTTATATATATATTATTTTAAGATTCAACTAAATACATATAGCATTTAGGAAACTGAATTTGTGTTGTTGATCTCCTAAAGAAGCAGAGTACCTACATGTTGATTTCTTGTACAATTCAGCTGCCCTTCCTGCTTAGGATGCATTTCTGTAGCTACAAGGATACCTGAATCCACAATTATTACCAGAAATGCTACATACTAAAAAACAGATGGTGTGAACTTAAGCTCATTTTAAATAGGATTTTTGCCAATTCCGTTTCTTAGACTGACTGTTATCCATGTAACTCAAAGCTAACCCTTGGGAAGATAACTAATTCTAGAAAGATAATTAATAAGAATTATTTGCAGGAAAAATCTGTCAAAATTAAACAAGCTCACTCAAAACCCCCCAGCATCTTTGCAATCAAAAGTCAAAAAGTATAAATTTGGTGTACTAACTGCAGGGAGGGAGGAAGAAAGAGAGACAGATGGATGAACGAATAGAATGAACAAATGAAGGTTGTCAAATGAAGTTACACCTAGTTTAATGTGGTGCTACTATTTTTGGAAACCACCATGGTACAATAACCAAACAAAGGTAAGCAGCATGACTGTCAGATTCCTATTTGGACTAGGGTCTCTGTAGCAGCATTAGGGACACAGCATTCACTCTGTCGGGAGGGTAGTTCTGTACGGAAGAGTCCTAGCATGTCCCAGGGCAGCCTAAACACGGCCAGAGTGTAGAGCATGAAATTGTGCTCTACACCCGGCCCAAGCCGTCCCCGGCCATCCTAGAGCTGTCTGGCAGGGAGAATATTTGCTCCCCCACCCACCCAGGGATGTGTGGCTCCCCCATACCTGCACGTACCTCTTACCATTTTTGGACTCCAGGTTTGAACTGGCAAGCTCTGGTTGAGCAGGGCTTGATGGGTTCAGAGCAATTACGGGCCATGGGGCATGTCTGCGCAGAATGCTACATTCTGAGCCCAGCAAGCCCTGCCCACCCAGGGCTTGCCAGTTCGAACCTGGACCCCAGAAGAGGGGCTTGTGGGTATGGGAGAGGCACACGGCCCTGGGTGGGTGGGGCCCCAGGGAGCTGCTAAAGACTGGCCGGAACCCAGCTGCCTGCCATTGGGTCAATCTCGACCCAATGGCAGCAGCAGAGGGCAGGGCCTCATGCCCGCATTTTGGGCTTTTGAGGCTAGGACACATGGGGATGGATGCCCCGTTCACATCAAGACAGGTAAGGGACACGTGAGAATGCATCCTTACCTGCCTAGGTGAGAATGGGGTATCCGTCCCCATGTGTCTTAGCCTTACTGTGCCAAAAGGCCTATTGTTCCCCATTGCCAGCAGTATAGTGTAGTGTAGTGTAGTGTAGTGTAGTGTAGTGTAGTGTAGTGTAGTGTAGTGTAGTGTAGTGTAGTGTAGTGTAGTGTATGAACCAGTTTGGTCTAGTGGTTAGAGAGTTGGACTCTTATCTGGGAATACTGGGTTTGATTTTCCTTTCTTCCATGAAGCCACCTGGGTGACCTTGGGCTAGTCACAGCTCTATTTCTGAGCTCTCACAGCCTCACAAGGTGTTCTATTATGGGAACAAGGATAAAAAGCTTTGTCAGCCGCTTTGAGTCTCCTTAAATGGGTGAGAAAAGGAGAGTAGAAAAGCCAACTCCTCCTCCTCCTTCTATACTAGTATTTATATTAGTATTTTAGTATACGGGCCTGTTTGCACTTAACTCAATGGAAAGACATAACAGATAAAGATCAGGCACAGAAGGAGGCATCCACACTTCAAGTGCTGGTGCACACCCCAACTGGATCACCAGCACTTAAAGTACAGATGGCCCAGTTTGGGCAGGCCAGATCACCAGGGCAACAGCTGCAACAACATTTAGCTTTCCGGACACATTGCCATGATGACTGGGCGGTGGCATGGCGTGCAGATAGACTTTATCTGGAGTGGTTGAAACTGCCCTGGAAAGGTAAGTGTGAACAGATCCAAGTATAACATAGTACAGTGTAGTACAATTTGTACAGGGTAGTTTTGCATTATACAGGGGACAACCATATCAGGCCACCCACGTATGAGTGAAATCTTATGATACAAGACCTTTCCATACACATGATGACTGTATAATAAACCCATATGGAAAACTTTGCCTTTAACCAACATGAGTTTATCATCTAACAACCTTAAAATGATCACTGTGAATGAGAACTCCAAAGGAACTTCCCCCTGGAAAGCGACATGAACAATCTCCAAAGAGAGAAATGATCTGAAGAACATGATTAACACTTACTATGTACTTGGAAACCTGCCTCCTGTTTTGTATGTGTCAATTGCCAAGTCTCCCCCATATTGCCCTTGTTATTCCTTGGAGTTTTACGGCACCATCAACTCACTAATTATCTTACACTAATTCTAAATAGCATTTCAAGACTGCAATTCTTCACAGGAGTTTAAATTGCAGTTTTGTTTTAAACATTTATGTCTGTGTGCAGTTGCTGAGTATATTATAGCTAATAAATCATACTATACTATCCATCATATTGTTGTCACTGTCACATAGTCACAGAAGATCCTTGGAGAATACACATAGCCGAAAAGGTCACTTTGAAAGTTGACTAGGGACACAAAAAGGACCCCTTGTAATTACTGGCTTTGAAAGGAAGATGCTACAGTCCTTTTGGGCAAGGATGGCTAGATGATAACTCAAGACAATGCACCTGCTTCATCAGGCAATAGTCAAAGGCTCATAAGCCATGGTAGGTTAGGGATAAATAAACAATCTGTGGTACTCTACAACTCATAGCAAGAATGTTTTGGTTTTATTTCCAGTACCAGCACTAAAGCATCTGTCCTTTCATTCTGACTTCTTCCTGCTGATAGAACCTCTGCATCATGCTGTGTGGCTATGTACCCATGTGTGTCTCCATATATGGGCATGTGCTGCAGCATGGAAACATGCTCATGTAGCCCTTAAAAAGATGGCTGATGTTCTATATGGCCACTAGAGCAAAGTTTGCCATCCAGTTTTAAGGAAACTGTTAATGCAGAACTGTGTTAATGTAGATTAGCAGCATATATGCCACTTGGTTTTTGGTGTGTCCTGCAAAGCTTCCAGGGCTTTTTGTACACATTTGACAAAGCTGTCTTCATTCAGTCACATTCTCAGAATTAGGAAGAAGCAAGAAAAGCATTCTTTAACCAAGACTGTGACCTTAAAGAGAAAATCTTTACTGAGGAAAGCCACCAAGATAACTAACACTTAAGAACCTGAACTGTAGATACTTGACTGGCATGATTGATGCTTTATCTATAACTGCTTCTAGGATTGTTTACCAGTTCACAGTTACATAGTTGAACTTTTAGTGATCTGTTACATACAGCACAAGCAATACCTGTTGGCTTATTTGACCCTGGCTGCCTCCGTACGGCAGATGGATACAGCAGTAGTAAGCAATAATTGCTTCCTCCGGTATTATTGCTTCCTGCCTAGACCAGTGCTGTTTTTGTGTGCTTTTGTGACACGCAATCTAGACAATTTGGCTACCATCGAGTTCCCAGATGCACACATCACCACCTCCATGTATGCACAGTTGGCTGTTTCAAACTCCATGCATGCATGGTGGTCAGAGCAATGTTGCTGTTTTGTCCACACAGTAGGCTAGTGTTATTACTGGAAAACCTGCACTGGGTTTTTCAACAACAGTTAAAACTGCTTTTCAGAAGTGAAAGGCACGGATATGATGTGGTTGTTTATCATGCATGGGTCAGCCACACACTATCAGCACCATAATGGCACTATATGCCAGTTTGGTCAAGTGGTTAAGGAGTCGGACTCTTATCTGGGAAAACTGGGTTTGATTCCACACTCCCCCATGAAGCCAGCTGGGTGACCTTGGGATAGTCACAGCTCTCTGCTGAGCCCTCACAGCCCCACCTATCTCACAGGGTGTTCTGTTGTGGGAAGAAGAATAGAAAGCTTTTCAGCCGCTTTGAGTCCCTTTAAACGGTTGAGAAAAGCGGGGTAGAAAAGCCAACTCTTCTTCTTCATTTGCCCCATCTGGATGAAATTTTACACTACAAACCTACAGGGAAGTCCGGATACCTTTAAATTTCCAGGAGCACTGTAGAGATGAATGCAGGTGCAAAAAACAGTGGAATGGAAACTGACCCATGCTATACATATACACATGAGTAAATGAATCTAATCTCTCATGAATTGTGAAAGGCAAATTAACCATTTCCCTGTTTCTCTAGGCTTTTGTTCAGTTATGGAATTGACATGTGCTCAAGGTTTTCATCACCTGGCAAGACTACAGAGAAAATCTGGTATATGGCAACCTCTGCCAATTTGGTTGCTTCTGGCCATCACAGACAGAATTTCAACAAGTCTCAGACACCTAATGCCAGGAAAATGCCATCACTGCTATATCTCTTGCAGACAGGAGATGTACTTTCTGCAGCTTGAGAAAGAACCTTTCACCTGTAAGAATTTAAGAGAAGCCCTGCTGGATTAGGCCACAGCCCATCTAATCCAGCATCCTGTCACACACAGTGTCCCATCAATTGCTTCTGGGTATTCTTAAGCAGGAGACAAAGGCAAAACTTCACTCAAGAAGCTATTTAAAGGTTCTTAAGGAAAACCTCATGTTTTGATTTCAGCTTCTACATAAAAAAAATTAAACCCCAGTTCAATGTACCACAGTAAACTAAAAGAGAAAGAATGCACTAAATCTAGGTGATTGTGAAGCTGCAATTTCTTCCAGAGTGGTTAATTCTGGAGAGGGTGGGTGGGTAGTGTTATAATCTCAATCATATCTGCCTTCAGGCTATTCAATACTGAAATTTGTGAGGATACTATTGATCTTGGTTGTAATTTTATTTCAGTCTCTGGGTAAGCAACAGAAAGACATAGTTATGCAGTAGTTCCACTCCAATCTACTGGGACGATCTCAGAGAATAGTGTTGTGTGATTCTGCCTCTGTACCTTGTGTTGTGACGTGTCAGGATGCTTTTCTGTCCCACCACTGTTTGGCATCCACATGAAACCACTGGGCAGGGGCATCAGGAGTTTTGGAGTGAGGTTTTAGCAGTACATTGATGACATTCAGGTCTGTTTCTCCAAAACATTATAACATCCTGAATTGGTACCTGGGTGCTGCCCAACAAAGTAAAACTGAATCCTTATAAGACAGAGATGTTGTTGTGAATGAGAGCTTTTACCCAGTTCTACATGGGTTTGCATTTCCCTAGAACGAACAAGTAGATGCTCCTAGATTCTCTATCACAGTGACACCTGTGGCTAGGAGTGCCTACAGGGAGAACTTGGTAAACTGTTTTTCATGTTCACACCACTGTACTCCCTTGTATCTGCTCCAGAAGCTCCAAAAATGCAGCAAACAGGCTGCTGAGTGGGACACCTGAAAGTGCACACCTCACACCTGTGCTTAAGGAGGTGCACTGGTTGCCAATTAGCTACAGGGCAAGATCCAAAGTTTTATGCTTGGGAGACCAGGCCTAAGCGACTTAGGGTGAGAATACTTGACAGACCGCCTCTCCAGCCACAGACCTATATGATCACAAAGATCATTTAGAGAATTCCTGCTGTGTTTGCCGTGCATTAATCAGTGTCACCTTGTGATTACTGTAGCCATCCCTTCTCTGTAGTGGCCTATGTCCTTTGGCACACTCTTCCCTCTGGTACTTGCAGGGTACCTACATTACTATCTTTTGGGCCCCCACTGAGGATATTTTTCTCCACCGAGCCTGCTTTTTACGAACAGCTCCTTTTCACGATCCTTAATTGTTTTTATTTATTTCTATTGCAATTTATTAAGTATAAAGTTTTAAAATGAATTAAAAGGGTGAGGGGAGGTGGTATGGGTTTTGGTTTCTTTGCTCTTTTATAGTGTGAACTTATCTGAGATCTAAAGACAGGAAGTGGTACAGAAGTAGTTTAATAAATAAACAATAAACAAACAATCCATGAAATGATGGATGTGAAAAGTTGTTTGCACGTAGAGACGGTGAGAAATGGACTAATCCCTAATGTCCCCAATCCACTATCCTGACACTGGCATCAGTTCTAAATACAGCACTTCAGCAGAAACAATTCCATCCTTCAAAACCCACATCCAATTCCAGAGACTTAGCTCACCTGAGAATCTGACATATTATATATAATTGTAAGCTTCTATGAGATAAAATGATTGCACTGCTGAAAAATTACTCGATTCACATATCCTTCAGTGTAGTCAGGCATTTCTTTATGGTTTCATCATAATTCGTAACATATGGCAGATGCAATCTGACATACATCCTCTTATCCACATGTGGTAATTCATTCAGTACTGAAGACCTAATTGAAAATGCATCATGATCCAGAAGATAGAAGCTTATTTCAATAATTTATGAACCTATAATTTCCTTTCCATAAAACCTTCTTGGCTATGGCATTTCCCAACCTAGGGTGGTGCAATACAATATTGTGATGTGTTTTTGCAGAGGGGGATAAATAGCCACAAGGAAAGGAAAAGGGTCTCCACTGTGGGTCAACTTCTGTAAGAATATAACCTCTACTGTTCCTATGCCATGACCCTAATAGTTTAGGACTGTTATGGATTTTAGCTGAAAGCAACATGGCACTATTCAGGTACTTCATACATCTGCTTCATTTTATTCATTGCACTTTAAACCAGCTCTTCACTAAATGGTCCCAAGGCAGGTAACAAAATACAGTTAAATCTGAGGTACCCATCAGCTGCAGGAACATATAAGGATGGGTTTCTCACTCATAAATCCGGTCCCAACTTTCGTTCTTCGTTTAATGTTTATCAAAAAAAAAAAAAAAATTGTGGGAAGGAAGCTTTAGGGCACAAAAGTGGTGTCACTGTTACTTCTACTCCCTCCTTTCCTTTAGATGATTTGAGATAAAAGGTGGATATGCAGGGAAACCTTGAAACAAGTGCACGCTATTAGTTAACTTTTGCCACATTTAAGCAGTGGAAATGTGGAGTGGCCAATCCATTCGTCGGTGGCCCAGTATAGCCTTTCTGGGTGATATGTGCTTCAAAGACTACAGCAGCAGAAAAAATAACATTAAGTTGACACAGTGCTGTGGTGAGAAATAAGCCTGCTTTTGAAAATGCACATTAGCTGGTTATATGAAAAGCAAGGAGCACTGATGAATTCCCTTAGTTGCTCTACATGCATATATCATGGTCTCATGTAGGCTTTCAAAGCCAGGTTCAGTCTCATTTGTAGCACTTTTAGGCTGTTATGCTGTATTCCAGGTTAGATGACCCTTATTGAAAAAAAATGCACACATAAGAGGCAAGTGTTACCTTTCCCCTAGTAAGTGCTGACCTTCATTTTCTCCTTGCCTTTGTTATGTTGGAAACAGCATAACAAATGTGCCTGTGCATATTTCTATCAGTTTATTCTAATGTGTTTTATATAGATCATTTCTGGCATTGCCACTGCACGTGTTTGCTCTGGTTTAGAAGTGTGATATTTGTGACAGTCAAGTGACTGGTTCTTTCAATAAAGTGAAACAAAACTGCATCACCTTATAGATGAAAAATATTTTTTTTTTCAGTTAAGGCTTCCTAAGCTTTGGTTGCTCTGAGGATCACATCCAGAGACAGCATGAATGTGCTGAAATGTGTGGCAAATCTCTCTCTCTTGGTTGTAGTATGCACAGATCAAAGATATTTCCTGTGCATATTGGACTCCTGGAAACTTCCAGGTATGCCCCAGTCACTTCCATCTTGTTCACAGTGATGACTCCTCTCCCGCAACTGTCACCAAGGTATCATCTTGCTCTGAGAAGGCCAAGCAAGCAGCAGAAACAGCTTGAGTTTTGTGTTTAACCATCTGTTATTGATTTTTAATCTTTTGATAACTATGTGTTAACTGAAGCCTTCCTGAAAAGCAGAATATCTTGAACAAATTGTATCACCTCAGCAGTTTTTCTGAGCTGAGACACAGGAAGATATTATCTCCCCCTTCCCCAGTGAAAAATTAGATTATTTACAGACCTTAGATGATCACTCAGGTGCAAGAGCAAGATGCTAATACCCTGGAAGAAGCAGAACATGCAAACGGCAGAAACGCTGAAATGGTTGCTGCTGCCCTTAATGTTGGAGATTAGGGATGTCCACAAATATTCTAATGCATTCCAAATTTGATTGAATCAACCGAATTTTGACATTCAAATTCAAATCAAATGTCCTTAAATTCTAATTTCGACTCTATTTGTTTGAATTATTCAGTCATTTGTATTTGTACGGGCTCGTACACAATGTGTCCTTGAAGATCTGCATCTGTCCTGCATCCATACGCATTTGTACGGATCCATACAGGATGAAAATGGGTTGAATACGGGATAACTACGGGATGCATATGGATGCGTATGGATGTGTACAGACTTGAGGAAGATGCAAACAGGAATCTACGAATGTTGTCGACATTCGTAAGTGCAAATCTGAATGAAAAATTCGAATAGATTCGAATTTACTTAATTTGAATTGAATTTGGTTAAATTTGAACTTCAAACATTTGAACTGAATTCAATTTTTGAGCATTTGATTCAAATTGAATCCCAAAAATTTTATTTGTGCACACTCCTATTGGAGATACAATGCACACTGCAGATTATCCTGTGTCATAAGGAGCTGATTATTGGCCAGAACAAATCTGACCCACCTAACAGAATGACTGCCAGCAAAAGGATACTGTGTAGGCCAGTCCATCTGACAACTTAAGAGGCTGAAAACAAGTCTCTAGTCCCCAGCCCCTGATGTTCCAGGCCTTAATGTCTTCTAGGAGCTCAGTGAAATGGTTCCTGGTTCCTCACACCCAGGGGCTATGTGGTCTTTAAAAAGACTTCCCTCTTAATCTTAGTACAGGTGAGGTTGGGTCACTGGGCAAAATAGGTCTAGACACATCAGAATTTTTTCCCTCTGGAAACTATATTTTAAAAATCAACACATGATTACAGAACACAAAGAAGCACAATACTCACTATTTGTAGGTTTCTGAGCGAATATATTCAAACACATGAGAAACACCCAGCTGGAACTGGTCTGCAATGGGAGTGACCCAGGGATTGTTCTCCGCTTTGAAGACTTGTTTTTGACCAGTCAAATCCAAGTTACCTATTGGGGTGAAACAGAAATTAAGCCTTCTCATATAAATTAAGAGAAATTGACTCTCAGTGGAAAAGTATCACTCAGTAAAGTACCTGAAGATCACAGCATGATGCTAGGCACCAAAGTTCCATTTCTGGTATCCATGTGGCTCTGAACTGAGTGTTTTACCACAAAGCATCTACATTCATACCACTACTATAAACACATCCATTTCAAAGTCTCCCCCTACAGTATTATTCTATACATTACTATCTATGTGTACAACACTGTATTAGAGCAACATTATAAAGTCAAAAAGCCAGAGGTCAACTATGGAATGACACCAAAAGTAGTTTACATTTCCACAAGGGATTAATTCAGTATTTCATCTCACTTTTTTTAAAAAAAGTTCTGGAGGATTTGGAGGATTTTGAACTTCACACATCCACAAAGAGCAAAGTCACAGATAATAAAGGTTTAACAAAAACTCGCTACGAATAGCTGCAGTACAGGAAACATAACAAGTCCTCAGCTCTAGCCAATTCAAAGTTAAGTATTTTAACATGAATTTGGAAATGACTAAAATGTTTCTAAGTTCAACTGAGTTGTTTGTAATTCCATTTATTAACACCTATGGAAAGGAAAAGTAAAGAAAAAAGAGGGGATGGGGGAAGGAGACAACAATTTTTGTCTGGTTAAGAAAGAGGGGAATATGATTTTGGGAAAAATTATGGGCCATGGTTGCTTCTTCTCTCTTTTTAGCATGGCTTCATGCTTCAAGTCTTTGAATCACAAATTTGAATCAACCAAAGGAATAAAGGGCTTTTGAACGGTGGCAAAGAAGTATCACAATACTGCCCAAAGGCCCTCAAATAACAACAAAAGTCTCTGCTCTAAAAGGTCCTTTACTATTAGCCAGTAAAGGGTAGGTAAGTAAGTTGTTAAGATTAAGGATCGTTAGAAAACAAGTAGGTTATATCCACAGTTCCAACATGGCTCCAGTTCCCCAGGGCATGATCAAAGAGCCATCTAGCCATCTATCATCCAGTCTGTTCCTAGGAAAGATTAACAGGTTGGTGCCACAACATCAACTGCTAAGTGCTTCCCAGGTGCAGGGCAGCAGTGTTAACAGCTGGCTTATAACACAGCTTTAAGGACTGGCTGAAGTAAATGCCCACTGTTAAAGCATTCTTCTGAAGACATAAACAAAGCTTCTTCCATGCCAGCTCCTACTGCCTCTGTCCAGTAGGAAGGGAGCCTTTTCCAGGATAACCATCTCAAGAAGCTGATTGTCATGGCACTCTGTTTCCTTCAGGGGATGGGGCTTACAGGCCTAAGTGAACGAAAGAAGAGCCTTCAGGACTACACTGTCCTCACTAAAGTTGGCGTGTTTCTGCCCCCAGCCAGGCCTCTCTGCTTTCCTCCAATGCTAATAATTTCAATTTTAAGAGTTCTCAGTCAGTTTCAGCTTCTCAACCAAAAAGAGGTAGAGAACAAGCTACTTGTTAGCCACACAGAAAATCGTCTGATTATAGAGGGAGCCAGTTAGTTAATTCACAAGTACAGATTATGTGTAACACAGAATCAGCATCTAACTACTGTATATTCTGGCGTATAAGACTACTTTTTAACTCAGGAAAATCTTCTCAAAAGTCGGGGGTCCTCTTATACGCCGGGTGTCATCTTCTTATACGGTGAGTATATCCCAAACTCTATATTTTAACTGGAAAGTTGGGGGTCGTCTTATACGGCCAGTCGTCTTATACGCCGGAATACATAAGCTGTGCTTGTTTGGAGTACCTAGCTATTCACGACACACCACTCAGGACCGGCATCCTCCTGCAAAGTATTCCACTCTGGCCTCAGCTTAACCCTGTTTCCCTACATGCTTGGTACACCATTTAATCCTTAAAGCAGGAGGGAAAGGATTCCTATGAGTAAACAAGATCACTGTGCTCCAGCAAAAAAAAAAAAAAAAAGATGTATCCTTGCCTTGACACAGGCCTAGGAACAGTGTACCATTATCTCAGCAAAGCTCTTCTGTCAGCTGTCTTGAGGCCTGTTCTCCTCTGAAGTAATTACATGCAGGAATCGCTTCAGCCCCTCTTGTCAGTCAGGCGGCATTTGCCCTAAGTGCTTTATGCTTGAATGCATTTAGCTTGGAGGCTCAGGTCCGCCTTCTTTATTAGAGATCTCAGCAGTGCTCCAGTTCTAACAAGGATCAGGCAGCAGAATTAAGCACTGTGGCAAAGAAGATCTAATAAGCAAGAGGCTAGAGTATCTACAGATTCACACTGTTCGACCTGCTGTTTTAAGGCGGAAGCCACCAGGGAAGCATGCCAGCCCTGTGATTAGCAGTAACCCTCTGACCAATGCAGCTATGAAGATCATATTTCACTCCAAGGCTTATTCTGCAATTGCAAATTGGATTTGCCACTTTATTACCTGCAAAAGAAACCACAGACACTTGTCTCTAAAGCCAGAAACTCAGCAGTCATTTATACTTATGATTCTGCAAGCACTGACTCCAGGAAAAGGAGGAAGGACTATTCTGCTGTAATGTACTCAAGCAGCATAATTCACCGAGGTTCCCTGTGTTCCTCTTCGACCAAAGTGTGGGTTTTTCATATTCTAAAATCTCACCCAGAGTTTATAGAGCCCTACAGGAGCTTCATATCTTGACCTGACTGAACAGCTTATTGCCTGTGATAAATTGCTCACCTCTCGAGCGCAGTATTTTAAACCCACAAACATAAAATAATTTAAACAGGGCCCATCCATGTATCTGGAGTTTGGAAACCAGGCAGCAATATGACTCTGAAGGGTGAAGTGGAAAAAGGACATACTTTGTGGCTCTGGTGTAAGTTAGACAGTACAAAAAAAGATAGCACAGTGTTAACTAACCATCACCATTTTCATCATGGCCATGATGGACGGCCTTTGGATTATTTTTGTTTCAGGCACAAAAATATATTGTGTAGAGGAAATGTAGGGAGGATTTAATGAAATAAAATATACATCTTCAAGATATACAAATGTGGCCTTAGACCTAAGCCTACAACCAACCTTACTCCTTCTTAGGCCAAGTCTTGCAATGAAGACAACAAAAATTCAACCTAAAAATAATAGCCATCCCTCGCTTAACTTCCTGTGTTTTTGTTGTTATTGTTGTTTTAAACATCACATTATGCATCAGGAGAATGGGAAGTGATTTCTTCTTCGCTTAACTATTAATTTAATATTGCCAGCAATGATTTGTGTAAAGTAATCTTGCTTACCGCAGTGCTGCATTGTTCAAGGGAAGCAGCATTTCTCTCTGAGCTGTATTAAGCTATGTTATCAACATTACTATGGTAAGAAAAAGATTTAAAGTAGAAAAAATGTTGCAAAAACAATCTGAAACTTTAAAATAACTGACACTGGATTGATAAGCATAAGGCAGAGAGGTCATCAATATACAAACATTTAGATTCTAAAATCTGCATGCTGGCAACGCATGGGCATCTACTGACTGATTAGTAAGAAAAAAAATATTTCTCCTTTCTTGCTTCAAGAGATTTACACTTCTTGAAACATATGTTTGAGTAATTAAAATGCTAACATGCTATGAAAAGCATGGTTATTCAACAAGCAAAGTTGGTCCTATGCCATCTCAAAATTTCATGTCTTCCTTCCTCAGTGATCAGAGGCCAGTTCGCACTTCGCCTCATAATTTACAGTTAGTCAACATCTGGGCAGGTGCATCTGCACTTGCATGCAGTGTTTACAGCCTACAAGCAACCCCGCCTCCCCAGATGTTGCCTAATCATAAACTAGCGGTGGTACACAAAATCATGCAACACAC
This sequence comes from Aspidoscelis tigris stejnegeri, assembly GCA_023333525.1. Lineage (NCBI taxonomy): Eukaryota > Metazoa > Chordata > Lepidosauria > Squamata > Teiidae > Aspidoscelis > Aspidoscelis tigris. The sequence goes on from JALMGA010000008.1 coordinate 48,696,930, forward strand.
GCAAACAAACATTAACCAAATCCTTACCTGGTGCATCCAGTGGCAACCATCTGCACCTTTTCCTGTGCAACTGGGGCCACTGGAGCTGCCACGCAAGTGGGCTGGCATCTCTGAAGGCCGCTGACATGACTGCGCTTGTGCAAAGCATCAATGTTGCCACAGTGACAGCACTGGCAGACACACAGTCACACAGGACGCAGGACCCAAGACAGCAGAGCCCTGCAAAGGATCTGATTTATAACCAAGTCCAGGTAAGTAATTGATTGTGTGTGGGCTAGGCTACTGTTGACATTAGTCTCTTCTGCACCTCTGCTGTTCAATGGATGGGAAAGCAAGTCCAGAAATGCCCCAGGATAAACTTGAACATAGTCTTGACCTGAAGCTGATTGATCCACCCTAGAACATTGTATCTCACATAGGGACACACACAAACATTTGAAATATTTGTAATTCGGATGAATTTGGACAAATTTGGACACTTGTATACGGATTCAACGTGCAGACATTCGAATTAATCATATGAATAATTTGGACATTACGCATTCGTACAGATACGTACAGGATGAAAACAGGATGCATACGGGATAAAAACAGGATGTGTATCGATACGTATGGAAGCATACAAGATTCATCTAACTGGATACGTATCAAATATTTGTACAAATAGATACGAATGTATTCAGATCAGTTCAAATGTCCAGACATTTTTCTTTATTCGTACGAATTTGGATATTGGATTTAAATCAAATTGAATGTCAAAAATTGCATTGGTGCACACCCCTAATCTCACATCTTAAAAAATTGAAAGCAGAACACATTCACTCATCCCTTTGTAGCATGCACAGTCAAGCCACAATGTTGTCTCTTTTTCAGCCATCCTAGGAATGATGGTTACTAACAGAGGAAAAGACAGAACCTTAAATAGTGGATACTCTTAGATTCTTCACACCTGGCCTTGTAGTCAACATAAAGTGAGCTCCAAGATGGAGCATTGTTATGTGAAGGAGCTGTTTCCTAACCAAAAATGGCTCCTTCTGTGCAGGAGCTTACAGTACATTGACTGTGCGGCACCATGTGTGCACCATGTGTGCACTTATGTGTGCGGCACCATGTGTGCACTTACCTTCATCACCAAACGCTGGAGCCGGTAATGCTCTGGCAAGCACCTTTGCACCTCTTCCGGGTGCTGGAGGGGTATGTGCCATAGCATACAGGTGTGCTGACATGTCACACCATGTGGTTAACTGGTGATGGTACTGTGCAAGCATGCTGATGCTGGTGCATAAGTGTGTTGTGGCCATCACCTGGGAGGAAAATGGCTGCTCAGATGGCAGACATCCCCATTTAAGGTAATTTTGTGGACACCTGATGTGAGGGTTTGAATGCACTAAGGATCATTTCGCCCAAAGGCTCCCACAACTGGGAAGCCAAGTCTGAAAAAACCCTCTGTTCAACTTAAAATGGTACATTATGTAAAGTCACAGTTTTTTGGCTTTACTTGTTCTGTCTATGAGAGGCTCATCTATATCTTGGCTAATTAAGTCATCATATGATTCAACTATGCTGTTCTCAATTATCTATACTATTCTTAATAAGACACTTAATCATTGGGGTAATATTGCCAAGACTGCATTGGATCTTTATGGCATCATGGGATTGATCTGATCCTGCAGAAGCTCTATATCTGTGCAACATTGTTGTACCACATGACGAATCTTAGTGCTCAAGATACACACAGTCCTGCACCCTGGGAGCATGCCATTTGGCTGACCTCTGTGCCATTTCCTGCGCTCTGCAAAAAATCCCAAGGTGGAAACATCAAATGGGCAGGTATTAATGGAGTGTGTGGCCATGTGGTAAGCAAACACTTCAGGAACAATCTTTGCTTACTGTGATGCTTCTGCTGTTGAATGAAAGCCGTCCTAATCTGACCGAAGAAGTGATGTTTTTCTGGGCTTCGTATGAAATAATTTTCACCTGTGCAGCAGTTTGACCTTGGTCATTACAGACTACTACTGTGTTCTAATTTATTCTTATTTTAAACCAATTCTCATTAAGTTTATATTTGATTTTAATGCACATGTTGTATCTTGTAATTTTATTTTTTAAAACCCAGTACACCATCATGGAATTTAATGAGTGAAATAAAAATGATCTAAGAAAATAAATATATGATAAAGGCTTAATTTTAAGTATCCTTCTCCATTTCAGTTCAGAGGACACACTCTCTTTCACATACCGAGAAAAAGTTAATTTTATTTTCTTATTTAGATATAAATACCTCTGGATCCAATACCTCCAGATCAGATTTTATTAAAGGTTAAGCAAGGGATAAATCCACCGAACAGAATGTACAGTTAAGTTATATGTAAAAACATGCCTGCCACAATTTTCTTCAGCTTTGCTTTACACTTTAGAGCTTACATTTTTATTACTTTGACACCACGTGCTTTGCTTCCCAAAGAGAAAGATAATATGGCCTCAAGACAGAATCCACTAGGGAAGTTTCTTTTAGCAGTTTTCATTTCCAAAGAGTCTGTATTAAAGTATGACAGTGCTCCTCTACACTTTGCTTCAATAGTATTCGAGAAGGTGAACTTTCCAGTGAATTATGCCCAAAATGTGTTGAAATAATAAGCCACTGATTAATCACAATAATTTCTGTCAAAGCAAAATAGAGCTGTGCTGAATTCTCTCAGAAGGTATTTCTCTCTTCCCTCAGCCCTCTTTTCTGCAAAGTCTTGCCATTTAGTCCCCGGTGCCCCCAGCAGTCATACTAAAAGAATTCCAGATATAGAGTACAGTGAAGGATGCAAAATGGCCTCAAAACTCATTTGCAGTTGCCATTGCAAGTTGTAATGGAAGCAAGGCGGAGGAAAAATGGAGGGGGGAAATTGTGCTGCTGATCACGATGATCCAAAGACCCAGTGAAAAATTCAGGAAAAAGCTTTCCTCTGCTGCTTTTCTTCATATGTAAAACATAGAATCATGAGGGTCTTTTTGCAGATTCAAAACAGCGTCACACAAAAGTCTCATATTACCAACATGGATCTAAGATTTCCTAGAAGGACAAGGAGAGAGAAACAGCTTGCTTTTCAAGGCCAAGAGAAGCACTTCTTGGCCTTAGCCTAACTCTTTCAATTGGCTACATCCACAGAGTACGTCAAAATCATATATGTGCATGTGTGGGAACCCAAATGGGACTAGGGAGGAACTAAACCCAAATATATTGAATGTTTGATGTTCCACTCAGGTTACAATCTTAAACAGGTTCTGTTTATTGGGGTCTGCATGTCTGTGCTCCCATAGAACATGTAATGATGACTGTCATGGATGACAGAACTACCAGCAAGTATATATGTGGCTGTACACCATCTCAACAGCAAGGTGGTATGCCAGTTTGGTCTTGTGGTTAGAATGTCAGATTCTTATCTGATAATTTCCTGGTTTGAATCCACACTCCTCCATGAAGCCAGCTGGGTGACCTTGGGCTATTTACAGCTCTCTTTCTGAGCTCTCACAACCTTACCTACCTTACAGAGTATTGTGGAGAGAAGAACAGGGTGCTTGGTCAGCTGCTTTGAGTCCCTTAAAGGGTGAGAAAAGTGTGATATAAATAGCCAACCCTTCTTCTAAAGACCAATAACCCTTCCTTGTGTAAAGCTTGCTGATGTCATGCACAATCTAGATAGTTTCCTATATAGTATTGGGGAGAAATCAGCTTTATGGTGCATGTGGGCACCAATGACAACCTGAAGTGTAATCAGGAAGTCCTGGAAGCTAAATTTAGGTTGCTAGACACAAGACTGAAAGCTAGGTCCTTCACGGTAGCTACTTCTAAAATGCTGTTCACTACTTGGGGCCAGCGAGGCCAACAAGAGCTAAAATTTCTTAATCATTGTAATAATTGGGAAACTTTGGTTACTTACCTATTGACTGGGTAAATGTTTGCTCAAACTAGAACAGAAAGATCAAACTTGCAGATTGTGCACTGGAGCTTTTGAGTGTGGCACGCAGGATTTGGTGACAAAAGTAAATAGAAATATTTATAGATATTCAAATATCATATATTTGAACCAAATGCAATATAATCCAACATTTAGGGAAGTGAAAATGTGTAAGCCCAGCATGGTCACATTTGATTTTTTAAAAAGCAGCATCTCAATATTGAGAAGACTGATGGAAAAGATTGTGGAGAGCTAAAAATCCTAAGCATATACACTAATGGGATGACTATGACTGATCTTGGAGTAATGGAAGGTAGTTCAATAGACCACCTGTGGTTCTGACTGGCTAAAAGGTTTAAAAAGTTCTCCAGAACATGGAAGTGGCTAGTAGGGATGTGCAAGAATATTCAAAACATTTGAAATTTGATTGAATTTGAATTGAATGTCTATACATTTGTTTTTTAACATTCAAATGAATTCAAATGTTTTGAATCATTCGTACAAATTATTCAGACTTTCGTATGTATACGGATGTGTACAGATGCGTACCAATGCATACCAACACATACGAATGTTGTCAGCATTTGTATCATCAAATATGAATCAAATATTTGTACAAACAGATACAAACGTATTTGAATCAGTTTGAATTTGAATACATACTTTTTTTCTCTATTTGTACAAACTTGGACATTTGAATATTCAATTTGGATCGAATCGAATGTCAAAAATTGCATTTGTGCACACTGCGATGACCTTAGCCAGAGTAAATCGCCTCAAAGCCTGGCACCTCTGCTCAGAGACTCTTTCCACTATTTATAAATCTCCCAAGCCTCTTCCCAGCACCTGAAATCCACCCCCCAGCTACCGTGTGCGCCTTCATTATCATCCTCTTCCCTCTCAGCAGGCTTCGGTTTCAACTACTGCTGAGCATGGTGCTTACCCCTTGGCTGCGTCCCCAAAAGACTTATTTGCTGTCACTCTATTGAACTGGACTTTAAAAGTGCCATGCAAATCAGGAATAAGTGTCCACATGAGGCTCAGCAAAATGCGCATTTTTAACGCACCTTCCGTCCCCATAGGAGCCGTGTTTTCTTTGCACGCATCTTTTTCTCCACGCCCCTGCTCTTGTTGATAGGGTGCCAGTGGGAATGTGGAGGGACTGCGCTCGGTGCGGCCACAACCAGGAAGACAATCCCCGACAAGTCCAAAGAAAAATAGCCATCAGTTCTCTGTTCGTCTCCCAGATCTTCTGCCCCCCGAAATGGCTTCTCATGCCGGTAAACATTCACTCTCACCACTTTCCCCTGTTATCGCTGTCAAAATCCAGCCTGTCCAGCGCACGAGCGCTCATTCAGCCACCACTTTCCCTATTATTGCTGTCAAAATCCACCCCTAGCAATAATCCACCCATTTCACACCTCATAGCGATTGCAACAATGTTGCCATTCTGCGTGATTCTGGCACTTTAGTTCTGAGCTTTAGAAAGGGAAGCTGCTTATGTTACTGCTGTGTGTGCAGGCGGCAAGCCCCGCCCCTTTGGCTACGGAGCATCCCCAAGGTAAATGTTGCGAGGAAAACCTGCAACTTCCAAAAAGAGTGCTGAAAGTCTCATTTAAAGGGCACTTTTTTGTTGTGCATTTTCCTCATTTTGTAGCTCTGGAAGTTCGTTAAAAACCCTGGCATGGGGGTGCTCAGAGGTAAAAGAAGAGTTTTAGCAGACTTTAAATTGCTTGGGGACAGGGCCCTATTGACACTTTCACTTCTTAAAGAGGCAGAGCCCTTTCACCCAACTCCCCTTGCTTCTATGAATCTGAAAGACAGCCAATCCGGTGTTCTTTAAACAAAACATAAGCTTTTATTGTTTACACATGAGACTTGAAACGCAATCATTCAGTTCATTTTCAAATAAATTATTTTCCCTTCCTACTCCTACCCCTCTCAGAATTCTGTTCTGCTGTGCCTGACAGCCCAAAGAACCTGGTTCTTATCCCATCCTTCCCCAAAGGTGTATGACTGTTACCTCCTGAACAATCCCCCCAAAAAAGAACAAGAAAAAAAGAACTTCTCCTGTCACAGCCTTTTATACCTGCCTGGTAAGCCAGGACACTCTCTGATTGGCTGTTGCGTGAGCTAACTCAACCCTCTCCTTTCCCTTGGGTTAGTGGGCTCTGCCCCTCTCTCACTGTCATAACTACTCATTCAATACCAGCCACTACCTATACATACTTACCCCCAAAAGATCGTCTCACACACCCCTAGTAACTAGTAGATTTAGACGACTAGCATTTAAGTGGAAGTTCTCTAGGTGATACTGGCCCAGTCTCCCTAATTACCTGAAAGGGTTATCACAAAACTAAAATGTAGAGGAGCTAAAGAAAGGTGGGCTATAAATATAAGAACAGATAAAGCAGGAAACGCAACCTACTGAGCTCTGCTTTAGGTTGGAGAGTGTCTGAGGGAGAAACTTTATTGTTCCAAAAGTAAACCATCTTGCCGGAGAGGAGTGGAGAAGAGGCAGCAGGCTGGGCTCCGCCATCTTGCTCCCAGCAGTGCCCCTCCCTCCTCCAACTGCCATCATCACAAGGCTGAGAACCATCTTGCCTGAGAGGAGTGGAGAAGAGGCAGCAGGCTGGGCTCTGCCATCTTGCCCCCAGCAGTGCCCCTCCCTCCTCCAACTGCTCCCATCACAAGGGGGCAAAGAGACTATGGCAGCTGATCCAGCAGTTGAAAAATCATCTGGTCCTGAGGCCGAGCAGGGTGGGGCTGAGTAGATGCCGGCTGACCATCTCTACCATCATCCAGTGTGCCATCAGTGAAGAGATAATTCAAACAAAAGAGAATAGGAAAATTCCAATAAGAAACAAAGAGAAGAATTGCAACTGAAGACCTGAGTGCTTGCTTTTGGCTGTTCCCGGTACCCTCCCACACCATTTTCCTTTTGTTTCTTGTCTCTTTAGATTGTAAGCCTGAGGGCAGGGACCTGTCTAAGATTAATATAATATTGTAACCCGCCCTGAGACCCTCGGGTATAGGGCGGGATAGAAATACAAATAAATAAATAAATAAATAATAAATCCATCTCTGTTGCCTTGGAAATATAGTCAGGTTCCACCTGTCCTCTGACTATGTCTATTCTTTGTGGTGGGGAAGACTTTCTGTGGAGTGGAAGACTTGAAAGTAGGGTTTCCAGAGCTGAAAAGATCCCTCTGGCATCCACCCTCTAAACACACGTGGCCTGGAACCGATAATTTTGTGATCTGCAAGGAAGGTTTCAGCTAGCATACTTATCTGTGGAACTGACTGCTACAAATATACTTCTGGTCATTGTCTAAGAAAGATTTAAAAGATAGACTTACATAAAATTATTGAGAAATCCATTGAAAGTTATTATCTATATAATGTCTACACTGAATTTACATCAGTTGCTGAGTGACAATACAGAGGAAAGCTATTTCCCCCAAGACCTCCTTGTGGAAATAGCCAACTGGTCACTGTGGAAAACACAGAACTAAACCAGATGGACCTTTATTCTGATCCAGCAAACCCTTTTTTTAAAAAAAATAGCATGAGTTTTAAATAAGTTCTTGCAAGCCAAGAAGATTGTCCCTGGGGACTCTGGAACAGTAAACTACAATTCGCCTATCCTGTCAGGAACTCTTAAACAGTACTACACCAAGAAATGGCTGTGATTAAAAATAATACTTATCAACAGCTTCTATTTGAGAACATTTGCTTTTCTGTATTGTAGGAGTAGTTTATATTAACAACACATGCTTTAGCCATTTTACACATATGTAGCTAAGGTACCAAATTCTTGGAATACATCCTGACAAACAATAGCCATAGAATATACCAAACACTGGGGAAAAAAGCAGTGCCCTTCCTAGACAGACTATTTCTGATTAATTTTTAGGTGTAAAAAAGTTGAAGTATAATAAAATCTGTAATAATAATTTCTTGGTATACCTTAAAATATTTTTAAGTTCACCCACCACACACAAAAAAACCAAACTACTTTTTTTTAAACTTCATCAGTTACTGGATTTTTCAAAGATTCTGCTGTGTTTCCAAGTCAGTAATGAGCAGATTTCTTTGAGCTGCTACAAACATTCCAGAAATATTTTAATTATACTTAAGGATATAAATCACTATCTTGCCAATTGCATCTGTTACTTTATTTTGGGTGGCTCATTTTTCCTACCCAGAAATGCCACTTCAGTTGTTAAGTCAAAAAGAGTATACAATGCAACAAATTTAGTGCTTCTTGTCACTCTGTAACCGGTTGCAACTTTGTTGTTGCAATGAATCATGTGTCTGTGGCTGCTACATATAACCTTTTAAATCCAGAGGGGGAAAAAGTAACACCTACTAAAAGTTTATGGAAGGATGGATCTTAACTGTGATCTGTATTTTTGGAACAGCATTTAAGACATCCTAAGAGCTCCCATCTCTCCTAACATACTGTGCTAACAGACAAGCATCCTCAAACACTTTTAACTAATCCTGGCTGCATGCCATGAAAAAAATATATATAGAAAATGAAAGGGAAAACAGAGAAAAATAATTTTTAAAGCCTTAGGCAAAGTTTTATTTATCAGTAGAAAATAGCACATCCTCAGACATAAGATTTTGCACAAAATACTCTCTAGTTATCCAGTTCCAAACCATTCCAGCAAACAAGAACGTCAAGACAACCACGTGCACAATATTCAAAGTAAGTATTATGCACTAGCTAGCTTCTCTGTGCCTGTTCACACCAGGAATATTCAGTAACAGCTTTAGCTGCCTTCCTAGCTTTCCATTTATCAAAAGCAATGGAAATGAAAAGCAGGTCCCGGCATTCCTCAGCCACCCTTTCCCCAGCAATTAAAACAATCTTACCTAATTCAGGAGGCAGCACAGTCAGCCGATTCCCTTGGATATGGAGTTCCTTAAGCTGTGTGAGTTCCCCAATTTCTTTAGGAAGTGATATCAGATCATTGTCTCGAAGGCTAAGCTTTTGGGGGGAGGGGACGTAACGGGAGTGGAATGGGAGAGAAAGACAGATAAACAAGGAAGTGTCAGAACAATTTTCAGGTGAAAGGAAGGAGGCTGTTTAGGTCAAGATCTGTCATATGTAGTGGTCCGATACAGGCTTTCCTTCTACCACTTCTACTCCACCAAAACATTCAATTCCTCCAATTTACTTACAAGCGGCGGCTGATTAACAAGAAAGAATTCCAGGTACACAGAGGCTTATTTCTTCAAAGCCTCCACTACTCCGCACAAATTGACTTGATTCTGCTCCTACAAGGGCCGCAAAAGTGAATTGATTTTTCAAGAATTTAGATAAATTACTTACTATCTGCAACTTTGTGAGCTTCCCAATATCTGGTGCCAAGATTTCAAAATCGTTGTCACTTAGATAAAGTGCACGCAGGGTAGCTGCAAATTAAACAGCAATATATAAACAGGGTGGCATACAACCCAACCGTCTGAGGCCTGATCAATAAGGAAGTGTCAGCTTTGATTAATAACCCTGACTTGGTGAAAAGCCTCTGACATACCCAAGGCTCACAATAATAACAAGCCAGGTCAAACTCAGATTTACTGGCTTATTGTACTTTTGGCCTGCTCAGGAAAACATTTATAACCAAAAGAACTGACACAATTAACAATTCCTACAACATTATAGTCTGGCAGGTACTGCAGGAGCGTTTCAGCACTAGCTTGCCAGGACAGAAACTATCACACTTTGTTACTTCTAATTCCCAGTCAATTATCCAAATTTACATCCATAATCCAGCTGTAAATAATCTGTAAAGAGGTTTATCCCACTGTAGTTAGTGAAGAAAATAAATGAGCAGCCATCTTAGAGCAGGACAAGAACAAGCTCCAGGCATGTTTAGATACATTTCTGCCGTTCCCTTAAAGAAAAGATAGTTAAATTTAGCTTGATGGAAATTTAACAGGGTGGGAAATCATTTGCATCAACACAACTGTCTGTGGCTTTTTTTCCCAACTATCCATCACATAATAAGGCTAGCAGGCAGGACTGACCGGACCTTAGGGGCAAAGAGAGCCGCATTCCACAAGGCAGACTCAAACAGAACTGGAGTGCACACTCCCTTTCTGCTTCACCCATGCTTCAATTCTGGATTGGTTGGTGTGTGAACAGATCAGTCAAGCCAATTTCCATGTGCTATCAACAGAATGACAGCCCTAAGAGCATCTTGCTTTCTATTAGCTCAACTTATTTTGACCCTTGGGACCATTTCCTTTGACTGCTTTGCCCTGTACTCCATCCACCCTTGTGGGCATCAGGAGTTACCCGGAGTAGACCACAGGAAACACAGCAGACAAGTGAAAGTTATTTTACAGCGGAAAGATATTCCAAAAGGAAATGCAATCTCCAAACCAGGAGTAAAGTTCTTAACACTAATATTATAAGGCTATGAATGAGATGAGTAACACCAGCCAGGACCAAACAAGTTAGCAAGTTCTATATTCTGCCTGAGGAGATAGTTTGTCAGTATCAGACACTGTAATTTATAATGAAGTGGTCTTAAAGAAGATCAGGTGACAAGTTCTTTGCCGGTTTCTTCTTTCTTCTCCATGAACTCTTTAACTGCCCTAGGAGGCTATGGTATTTGTTCAGGTCAGCATGAAAATGAATAAACTCAAGAAAATATGACCAAGACAGCAGTTTGTACAGCACTCCTAGCCATCCGTTTACTCTTACCAATATCAGGTGACTGTAGATCAAAAGACACAAATTGCCAAGCTATGTAAAAATATTCAAGGCAGCTCATAGAAGGAGACATATATCTCAAATATTCTTTTAGAGTTCAGCTACACTCAAATAAATTTCACCTGCAGAAAGCAAAGCAACTTTTCAGAATGATTTAAAGTATTTTTAAATAACAGTTCCTTACTGAGATAGAAGAAGTTTCCCGGCAGAGAATATTCATTTAAGTTATTGTAAGTCAAGTCAAGAACCTCCAAAGCTGGTAACGAGCCAAATCCACGAGGCAAAGAGTTGAGTCTGTTCATCCTGATGATCAAAAACACTGTAAGAGGACACTGTTTGGCACAGAAAAGCAGCAATGCCATTTTATACAGTATGTGTAATCTGCCTTTCCCTAAGATGGAACACAAGAACCAGTTCATTATCATTTCTAGCAAATGTTCAGGAATAATAAGCACCCCACTCACAGCTAATGTGAGTAAAGTAGGGCTTTCTTGTCATGTCCTCTTCTGGGGTTGTAGGGTATGGACCCACATAGGAAGCAACTTTGGTGAACTTATTTGTAATAATACTCCTGAAGCAAAAATAGGCCCTTTCACACTTACCTGATCCAAGATGGCCCTGCACGTTCTGGGAAGTTGCATATGCATGCCATGCTGCCATCTCTGTCCCAGAGTGGCCCAGAGTGTGTGAGGCCATCCAGAGCTTAACTGGGAACATCTAGTTTGTTCCTGGTAAGCTCCCAGATGCAGCGTTCACACCACTTCCTGGTGCAAACACTGTGTGAAGGGGGGGGCAGCGGCTGCTGAGGCTGTCCAATTGTACACAGCATCACAATTGTCACAGCAATGGCCCATCATGTGCTGGAAGTTCCCATGGCTATGGTGATGTTGACATTCTGAGATGGATTGCCTGTACTGTGAAGGCCACTAGACAAATTGAGGATGATGCTGGGACTTGCAGTGTGAATGCCAGCCATGAAACCCAGTTGCAGTTAAGTGTGAAGAGGCCCATACCGTCATCCCCACGTGTAACATGGTTCCTCTAGAACACCAGTTTGGTTAAACACAGGAAGCAAAATGTGGGGATTGTACTGAGCAAGACAGCACTGCACAAGTAATTGCTAGCAATTGAGAACAGGCAGTGTAGATAGTTTTCAGATACAGAACCCATGCATTATGCAAGGGATCCACTAATTTGAAAACTACAATTAAAAACAAAAGAAATTACTTGAGTAAGCAATCTAAATACTTCAAGCTATTTGAAAGCCTGTCACAGTCCACAAGAGGATGACTGACAGATGATGGAGACCAAGAAGGCATCCAACTGCACAAAGAGAAGATGCTGTTGAGAAAGGAATGAAGACAAACGACCCACATAGTTCCTTTATAGAAACATCCAGGTGAAAACAACTGACTACAGTGTTGTATACATTGGGTCTTAAAAAATCAAAATTAGCTGAGTAATAATAAATATTACTTAATGGTTTTGTTTTGTTTTAAATGATAAAACGATTTCAGTAAGCATATAGAGGACAACCAAAAGTACAGAAATATTACATTTATTTATTATTTGCATTTCTTTCTTGACTAGGGATGTGCACAACTGTTGTTGTTTTGTATTCGATTCGTATCAAACTGAATATAAGAAAATTTGTATTCATTCAAATAGCCCCCCTTCAAATATGGTAGGATTCAAATTTGATACAAATGTTTGATATGAATAACCTATGAATCCTCTATGTATCCCCTGCACATCCTCTCTGAGCGCATCAAATCTGACCTGAATCCACTTTGAATCCACTCTCAATCCACTTCCATTACAGATGTGACTGGCACAACCACTTTCCCACCTCCCCAGGTTCGCGAGTGTAAGAAATATTCATACGAATGTTTTGAAGCATTCAATCTGAATTTGTACAAATTCGTACAAATTTCAAATGTTACAAATATTCATGCACATCCCTAATCCTGGCCTATACCCAAAGGTCTCAGCGTGGGTAACAACATTAAAAGTACTTATAAAACTGAACATACTAAAACAGTGTCTGAATGTGGAGAGAAAGCTGCTTCTCACCTGGTCCTTATGTAACACCCTGATATCTTCACATTTGCATTGGAAACAGCATGAAAGCAGCATTCTGTTGCAAGTGATGCAGGTGGGGATTTTGCTTTTATCTAACAGGAGATAAGAAGGGAAACTCCCACAAGCTCTTGGGCTACTCCTTCCCATTATCCCCTTCCATCAGGATACGGATTTCTCTGTTTGTTTGGGGGTTTCGCCAGCTACCTGATGGGAGGAGTTGAATAAGAAAGGAGAACAAGAACTTCTGTGACACTTCCTTCCTTATCAGACTGAAAGAGAGAAAGTTTCATCCAGACAGCACTTACTTAATCCACATTGTCTGGATAATGTAGAATAATGCATTGAAAATGCGGAATAAAACGTGCCCAGATATGCTTAACTCCAGATTATCAACATAATACGGATTAAGTAAGTGCTGGTTGGATGAAGCAAGAGAAGAGTGACCTGAGAAGCCCTTGTGTTCTTCCCTCCCTGCCAGTTTGGTCTTATGGTTAGAGTGTTGAATTCTTATCTGGTACTCTCCCAGTTCTATTCCACACTCCTGCACGAAGCCAGTGGGGTGACAATGGGCCAGTCATAGCTCTCTTTCTGAGCTCCTACAGCCCCACCTACCTCATACGGTATCTGTTGTGGGGAGAAGAACAAAAGGTTTTTCAGCCACTTTTGAGTCCCTTAAAGGATGAGAAAAGTGGGGCATAAAAGTCAAACTTCCTCATCCTATTTTGAAACTTAAACAGGGGCAAGTTAATTGATGGGTGGGAAAATGTACCTTTTTGAAAATCACAAATGTACAAACTGCAATTTTAAACACACAGAACAAGCTTGGAAGTAGCTGATTATCTAGACCCGCTTCAATCTGGCTTCAGACCTGGTTATGGCACCGAAACCTTTTTGGTTGCCCTGGTTGATGACCTCCTCTGGGAGAAAGACAGGGGGAATGCTACCCTGTTAGTTCTTCTGGACCTCTCAGTGGCTTCTGATACCATTGACCATGGTATCCTTTTGGAGAGGCCTAAAATCTAAAAGCTAGCAAGCAGAAGTTCCCTGGCTAGCATTTTATCTAGAATGAAGAAAACCAGTACATACCCAAGGTTCAAGTGTTTCAGCTTCTGCAGACTGCTAATTTGAGTTGGCAACTCCTCTATCAGGTTGTTGAAAAAGTTGAGTACTTCTAAGTTCCTTAGGTCTGCAATGTTTGGAGGCACCGCTGGAAAGAGAAAGAATGTTCTCTCAAAAGGCAGGTGTGGCAAGCAGAATGTAGCACCCTGCTCTGTTTGGACCCTATAGATCTTCTAAAAATTATTACCGAAATATATCCAGAAGAAAAAGAAAACGCTGTAGGCAGAATTCTGGCATTTTTGCTGTAAAAGGAGTCTCAGTTACTTGAATTTTGAGAATGGACAGCTGTACATATATATGTGTGGTTAATTGACGCTAAGACAGTTCCAAAATTTTTAATTATTGCTGCTATAAATTAAATTGAAGCTCAAATCCATCGCATATGATGGCTTATTTGGACAGTTGCCTAAATAATCTAGCATCTAAAATTCATCTAAACAACAACACTTCAAGCTCATAAACCATTTAAATAATGAACTATTTGTTCCAGCTAGTTTTGATTCACGGCCTAAAAGGAAAATGCTGTGATCAATAGACACACACAAAAAGGTTACATCAGATTAGCAACAGATCAATGCATGGTTATTATCCGGAAATATGAAAGCGTCGAGCTGCATGATACGAATACTAGTATCCAGATAAAGATTAAGAAGTTCAATTACTTTTAACGTGACTTCTAAGCAAGCAAATAATACAGTATTTACATATATGCTGGAATGGATACATTTCTAGTTTTTACATCTTTGTCATTTCAATGTGCAGTTTTGCCTTGAACTACACAATACAGGCTAATTACACTAAATTTCTAATATTTATGTGCATTCTACCCATTCCATTAGATTATACCCATTCCATTAGATTATATATATTAAACAACTTTAGCACTTGGGACACATACTTTACACGCTTCTGTCCTCGAGGAAGTTTCTGGATCAAACCTGTAGGGTGGACTGTGCTTGACCAGAACAAGGCAATCAAAACTGCATCCAGACAAAGCAGAAATGTTCACATTGCAGAAAGGGACAGAAAAGAGAACAGGAGTTTAACCTCTTTTACGTGAAGTATTATGTTTCCACTCTGTATGCCTGAGGTATGCTCCAAGCATTAGTGAAGTAAAGTCAGTTCTCAGCTCAGCATTTCAAGCAAGTACAACATCCTTCCTTAAGACATCAGATTTGGCCATAGAAGCATACACTACTTCACTGTGGGTTATTCTGTTGAATCTTACATACTCTGATACTGTTTGAAAAGCAATAACACAGGAAGTATATGTTCCTCTTTATTAAAGCAACTATAGTCATAGCCTATTTAACTGTTTTTCCTATTTAATTTTATTTTTCCCCTCCACAAATTCAATGCAGCAGATAATGGCTGCATCCGCACACACGTTACAAAAGTGGCTCAAATATGTAGCTTAGAGCTGGCACCTTAATCTACATTAAAGGGCAGAAAATGCAGCTCCAAAAGGCATTTACTACCCTAGTGTCTGCGTGCTATCACCACTAAGCCACTTTTCAGCTGCCTTTTTAAACATGTGTGGATGTAGCCACATTTTTCCTCCTATTGTCTTAATAACATATCAGTGAAGTGGTGCTGAAAGGCAATGCCTGGCTCCACGTCTTCCACTAACCTCCCTGGACGACAGAGAGTTTGAAGCCAGATCAACACTTCAGTCACTATGCTACACTGTTTGTTTATCAAGCGGCAGAAGTTTTTAGAACAAGATGCCTAAAGACCTTCCAACTTCAATCAAAGCCTGTTAAATCCTTAAGATCAAACTCCTCTCCATCTTCCTGATGTATTTCAGTTACTGGTACTCAGCTTTCTCTTTGAAGCATGGTTTTATTTCAGCGTTTCGTTAACATGAGCTCGATTTCACTTTTTGGCAAACTATTAGTATCATTTCTGTCCTAGAGGGAAATGAGGTTTTTTTTCTCCCCCTCTGATAACTTCTAATTATCTCATTCAATTCTGTGGGCTATTATTAAGATAAAATGTGTAACACTCTGCTCTCATAACAATTGCATACAAAAATTATGTGGAGTGATATGAAGGGTGTTGCAAAAAGACTCAAGATTAAAATGAAGTGCAAAAGATCCTGTTGAATACTCCTCCACTGCATTTTGATATCCTATCGCTGTTAGCAGTCACTTCTCCGAGACTTGCAATACCACTGGAACAGCTTTTTTGAACTCCAGCTATTCTGGATTACTTATTATGTCTGACCAAAAACTGGTCTGAATGGGGTCAAGTGAAGCATGATTCCAACCACATCTGCAAGTCACCATGTTAGCAGCTGTTGCACCACAACCAGCTGACATTTTAAAGTAGTAGAATAACCAAACCTTGATGTGCATGCTACATGTTTGATGGGCAGAAGGAGTTAATCTTTCAGATGGAAGACCCTTGATAACAGTCATGGGAATACACTGATCTGTCCCAAATCAGGCATAATTGCTTCTTGCAGAATTAAGGGCAATTTACAACACTCTGCGACCCACAGAGTGCTTGGTGTGCATGAGATGCGTTGAGATATTTCTTACATTATTACATCTTTAGCCAAACTTTCTTCTGTTATAGAGATCAAGGTGATGTAGAAAAGTTTCCCAAGTGGTTTCTGTGTTCCACAAGAAGAGGAGGAGGAGGAGGAGGAAGAAGAAGAGTTGACTTTTCTCACCCATTTAAGGGAACTCAAAGTGGCTGACACAGCTTACTGTTCTTCTCCCCACAACAAACATCCTGTGAGGTGGGCAGGCCTGTGAGAGCTCAGAAAAGAGCTATGACTAGCCCAAGGTCACCCAGCTGTCTTCATGGGGGAGGGCAGAATCAAACCCGGTATTCCCAGATAGGAGTCTGACTCCCTAACCACTAGACCAGCGGTTCTCAACCTGTGGGTTGTGACCCCTTTGGGGGTCGGACTACCCTTTCAGAGGGGTCATGACGAGTCTCCTGCTGCCCTTCCCTCCCCCCTCCCAGCCTCCCCACCCCCGTGGTTCGGGGTCTCCACAACATGAGGAACTGCATTAAGGGGTCGCGGAATTAGGAAGGTTGAGAACCGCTGCACTAGACCAAAGTTCTGGCTCCAGATGCAGCAGAGCGGGCATGTAAACTGGAGAACCATTCACACTTTTGGCCAGTATTGGACACTTTGGGGAAGCTTCTCTCATGACAAGTGTGAATGGTCCACTTTTACCAGAAGTTTACCAGCCCTAGTTCACGGGAACCTAATCAGTTAAGTACAAAAAGGCTCCAGTATATAAAGAGCAAAGCAAAATGTTGGTTTCAAGCAACAAGGCTATGCATGCAGATTAACCTGGATTGTCAAAATGAAATTCATACTAACCCTCTTCCCAGTCTTTAGTTTACATAGCAATGTGTTTTTTCTTCTTCTGAGAAGATTATATATTTGCTAAATCCTTTCAGCATGCACGCTGACTAAAAGATGGTTATTGATTTTATTCTAAGCTTCAGGAAAAAGGACATTTTTCCTTCAGTTGAACAAATGGAGGATGGTTTGACACAAGGAGGGCGCAGAGAGATCACCAACCTCTTCATATCAATGAGAATGAATTTAATAGAAATCCCAGCAGTTTTAACCAATTAAGCATTAAACACCAAAAACATCAGAACAGTGAAATGGATTAAAGTGATAAACTTTCAAATTATAGGCACATACATCTTATATTTGGAGATCATACAATTTTGCCTTCCTTGCAAAGTCCCCCCCCCTCAAATTTGGAAGTCATTGCTCTCACACACTCTCACACTCTCACATGGTATGCATACATACACAAATACATGTACCTGTATGGATTTGTGGCACTCAGGGCAGCTTACAAAAAGTTACGATGCATTAGAATGTATTAAAACTATGTAAAAATACAAAAATTAGACCATATAGATTAAACACTATGAAGGAGAATGCCAGAATGAACAAAATTGGTTTCAGTTGTCTTCTACAACCAGTAAAGGAAAAGATGCCTCAGTGATGCCTGGGCAACTCAAAATTTCCATACTTCTATGCCCAGGTTCTTTTCATTCTTTCAAGACAGAAAGATACCACCAACAAAAACAAATACAAAAAAATAAAATGCTAAAGTATGCCACTAAAAAATTGAATGCACTGAAGAAAAAGAATACAAGGAAAAAAGGGCAATGCTAATTGTTTCTACATGTTTCTGTAGTTTAAAATTGTATCCCTGCACCGCCCTTTGGTG
Organism: Aspidoscelis tigris stejnegeri; assembly: GCA_023333525.1. NCBI lineage: Eukaryota > Metazoa > Chordata > Lepidosauria > Squamata > Teiidae > Aspidoscelis > Aspidoscelis tigris. The sequence goes on from JALMGA010000008.1 coordinate 48,715,028, forward strand.
GAAAGGGCAATATAAATACATTATGTTACAATGATAGTAACTTACTAAAATAACAGTGCAACCTTCTGAAGTGGCTAATATGAGATAACTCTGTGAACTGATGGAGAAGAACCCTATAAAATGTGGAAAAAGTTATTATGCCTAGTCAGAAGATCTTGGGGAAATCAGGAGAGCGTGAAGAGGATAGGAGGAATCATGACTATTGGAAATTGTTGTAATATGTATTCAACAGATGTATATATGTTATTTTAACCAATAAAACATTAGGAAAAAAAGAAAACAGTATAGTAATGACAACACATATGCTTGGAAATTAAGGGTACGAATAACATAAATATATTTTCATTGATATTCTGTGGTGATATCTACCCTGTTCTGGGCTCAGCAGAGCTCTAAGGTTTTCAAGCTCCAGAGAAATGCCATTGAAGACTGAATAGGTAAATCATCTTAAAAATAGGAAATTACCAAATTTAGATGTGATGACTGAAAACGATCTAATTTTGTCTGAAACGCTTTGAGTACTTGCATATAGCAGGGAGTTACTTTAGCTATAATATCTTCTGAGCCTATTCCTCTGAATGTGAAGATCTAGAAATGTGTTGAACAGACCCACACATGCATTCATATATTATAACATCTCATGAAGATCAAAACTGGAAAAAGGCAACAAAAACCTATATCAAAATACAAGTTTGATTTTCTTCCCACAAGCAGGCTTTTATAACACAACCACCAACCAATCTCCAGTTTCCCTTCTTTTCATAGTGTGAGAAAATGAGAGAAAACCCATTCAATGGTGTCCTCTGCTGGACAAACCAGAACAGTATTTCTTAGACCAAAGGGAGTATCCAAGCTAAACTACATTTATGAAAATTATTACAGATATTCAAGAGCTGCCACTATTCATTTAAGTTAGATACCAGAACGAATGACTTCTAAATGACCTTGCAATCAGACTGATGGAAATTCATATGCTGGATAGTTTAACAAAACCAAACAATGAGAGTCAACACAATCATTCTAGTCCTAGCCCCATTATGGCACCAGTATCATATTAAGCAACACAAGTTATCATTCATTAGATATCCTTGAAATGCAGTTGTCCCTCATATAACACAGCTTTGCATCAGGTTATTTTTTGCTCTCTGGCAACTGGTAAAATGTGACTTCCTTCACATGGCTCAACTGCATTAGAGCAAAATGACACTACAGATGTTACTAGCAAAGTGAAATGGCAGATGGGCACATTTCCCCTAACACAGTTTGCTTAATGCAATAGTTTTCAGAAACGGAACCACTCTGATATGTAAGAAACAAATGTATTTATTTAAGACCATTTTATACATCTTTCCATAAAAAAACCCTCAAAGGCGGTTTACAAAACATTAAATACAAGGGTTAAAAACAGCAGTTAAAATATGTTAACTGAGAGAGAATCTTCCCCACCAGAAAGGCCTGAGTAAAAAGATAATTCTTTAAATGCACTTGTAAACTGTAATTATATAACTATGCTATAAATTTTGAAACTGTTAACTTTTATTTATACCATGATTTTTCGTTCTGAATTCTGACATTGGTGTGCAGTAACTAAAATAATAATAATAATAATAATAATAACAACAACACCTTTGAACCTGTAAGGAAGGAAAAGGTATAAGCCTGCTGAAAAGGAAGCCTCAAGAAACTCAACAAGACATATTCCAACATAAGTTTAAATATTATGGTTCTCGTTTGCCATTACTCAGGTGGACTCAACATGGGTACATCCAAACAGCTTTCCTGACAAATACCAGTGGTTTGCCATTCCTGGAGAATGCTGGGAATTAGGCTTGTAATCCTTTTTTCCAGACAGTTTTTTTACAGTGACCTATATTGTTTTGGATCGACTAAACAATATTATCTTGCCTTCCAATACTGTCTCATTACAACCGAATATGTGCTTTAGCAAGTTCATCACCTGTACTCAACTGTTATATAACGCCAAATGCACTGCCAGATTTCAATACGCTCTGGGAAGACATAACTTCATCTCTTTCTCTTTTTTCTCCAAAGCCTATTCTTGGCCAAACAGAAATTAGGAAAGTCACATTTGATAATCATAGTTCTTCAGAAAATGAAAAAAAAAACCTGTTAAAGTATGCTACATTTTTCAGGGACACACCAGGAAAAATGAAAAAGAAAACTAATGATTAGTACAGCATCAAGTTTTTACATCAAAGTTTAAGCAAACTAAGTTATCTGAAGAATTAAATTCCAGCATCAACATCAGAAGAACTCTGATGGATAGGGCCACAGCCCATCCAGTCCCACACAGTGATCCACCCATTGTCTTCTGCTTGAGAATGCTCAGAAGCAAAGGCTCCTAACTTTCTGCCAATGGCTTTCAGAGGCCTCCTGCCTGTCTCTCCAACCTGGAAACAGTACCTAGGCATCCATTCTAGCAGCCATTGACAGACCTGCCCTTCTTCTTAAACCTATCAAGGCTGATTGCTCTTACCATCTCTTCTAAATGCTTCCCCTTCTCAGACCTAACTTCTCTGCCCATCCACTTTGTAAAGACTCCCCGGGTTCTAGTGTTGCGTGACAGAACAAATAATTTTTCCTCTGGTTCTAGTGTTATGTGATTCCCCCCCCCCTTCTATTTTTTCCACAGTCTTTCAAGGCTGAAGATGCTGCAGCCTGGTTTCATAAGAGAGGGTGTTCCAGCTCCTTGATCGTTCCAGTTGCCCTTTTATGCCCTTTTTCCCATTCCACAATATCCTTTCTGAGATGTGGTGACCAAAATTGTACATATTCCAAATGTGGCCTCACAGATTTATAAAAAGCCACAAGGATGCTGGCTCGCTTGTTTTCAGTTCCCTTTCTAATTACCCTTAGCACTGAATGCTCTTTTTGCACTGCTGCTGCACACCTTCATTGAGCTGTCCATCAGAATCCCAAGATCCCTTTCCTGACTTGGAGTCATGAACATCTCTTTAACAACAGGTGCAAACAGAGTTCATTTGCTTTTCTATGCAAGGGGCAAGATGCTGGTGTATCTACATATGACTGATTTCTTGATCAAAGCTTGAAAAGCATAATAAGAAAACTTTATAATAAATGATGGCATGGTCCCTAAAGATGAGAGAAGGACACCAGGACTTCCTATTATGAGTTGGGGACATATCAAACTATAAACAGCAACAGTGGAAAACAGTGGACATCTGTTTACCTTTTATGCATATTTATCACTTTCAAAAATAGGCATATTTACTATAAACAAAAAAACAGCAAAGCAGGGACACTCATTTATATGCTAGAAAACTAGTAAAAGATGCTAATATGACCTTAGTAGGGCACATCAGTTGTCACCAATACTGTTTTCCCCAAGTCATTTTGAGTACAATCGACTTGGACAATTAATTGTATCTTTTTAACGGATTAGGTCAAGAGTGTCCAATGTGACAAATAATAAAACTGAAATTCCATCTCGTAGAAGCAGTTGAATGGGGGCATTTATTTTTCTCCAGTCAATCTCTACATAACACTCCCAGCAATTTATCTAGTGACTTACAAGGCACAAAATTTCTGAGAATACAATTTAACCTGAATACATTTAAAAACCAAGAAAAATGCAAGTGGCTTTCAGACTGCAGTTTCCTGGAGCAATTAGTCAAGCACACCTGGAGAAAACCACTGTTATTCATTTTCTAGAAGTTCAGAGAAATGCCCTAGGAATTGGTGCCAAATACAAGTGAAAATATTTTAATGCATAACATTTAATGGACTTCTCAAAATAGTGGCATCTTCAGTAAAAGATCTCATGCAGTTTGACACGGCTGACGGATGATATTTGGTAAACACTGTCATATATAATGACCTCTTGGGTTTGTTCCCATGAACCAAAATGTAGTGCCACAAGCCATGTTATGTTAGTAATTAGGAGAGAAGAAAGAGCAGGCTGGGAAGATCCACCATTCAACTGTCATCCATATGCGAGGGCAGCAGAGATGAAAGAGCAATCAGCTCAATCAGCTCCCAGTGCTGCCCCGTTTGCAGAGCCCAACAGTCACCAGAAGAGTGACCTTGCATGAAGGGAGTAGAAGGATGGAGATCTTCCATCAATTCCCAGCAGGGGCCTCTTGATCCCTCAGCTATCACAAGAAGAGCTACTTTGACTGAAGGTATGGGTGGAAGAGTAAGCTTGGGAGATCATCCACTTCCAATGGCACCCCCTCTCTCCCCCAACCAACATCACAAGAGTCCTATGCCTGGGAGGAGCAAAAGAGCAAGAGCAAGCTGGGAATATCCTCCAGCAGCTCCAGGCAGTGGCCCAACCTCATGCAGAGGAAATGTGTTCTTATGTACAATAGTTCATTTGTTATGTAAACCACTCTGGAATCTCAGGGTAGTATGGTATACCAGTGCAAACAATAATAAAAACAAACAAACCATGGCAGCCCAGCCAACCAAATATAGACTGATGGTGTTATAAAGGAGTCTACCAATGTTAAGTCAATAGTTCTAAGGGAATGCCCAGCCTACTAGGGTAAGCCAAGGACACAAAAGAAAGGAGATACAGTTAATGTCAATGAATGGCACCTCAAGAGGTCAAACTATATTCTTGCAAGCTTCTAGGATTTTGCAAGCATTGAGAAGAAAAACCCATGTCTTACCGACCATGCAAAGGAACAACTGTGTTATAAGAGGGATGACCAAGGAACGGGCAGCATGCGCTAAAAACTTTACAAGTCCCATTTGACAACAGAGGAAACCATACATGAAATAAACAGGCACTAACCCGGCTGTCTAAGAATCAAGGAAGACAATTTGTGCATAGCTAGGAAGACATCAAATATTTAGAAAAGTACTTACTGGTGAGCTTGTTGTGACTCAGGACCAGCTGTGTGATGTGAGACAGAGTGACTGGAAATAAAAAGAAAAAAGAAAGATGAACCAACAGGCTAAAATTACATTAATATACATACAAACGACAAACTTCACCAGAAGTGCTTCTAAGCAGTAGAAATAACTGATACATTAACCCACAGACAAAGCTCTTCAAAAATATTAATCCATACTGTGTGGTAGTTTCATGCAGCAGGATACTTTGCAGTCCTAGGCTGCTGTGTAAGATGTATAATACACAGAGAATACACAGCAGCTGCACCCCCCTTATCACAACAAAACAGCAAATAACCTCCTCAAAGTACTGTGAATGCAGGATGGGAGAAAATCAGGGTTTGTTAGGTCCCTACTGTACTGAAACTGAGGCTGCATATGAACGTCCGGAGTGTTGCTGTTGGATGGCAGATGGAAAACTGGAGCCACTGGTTACCCAGGGTCTTGGAGCAGTGATTCATGTGTGTGACCACTGTTCTCTAATCAGATAGGTTTTTATTATAGCCTCCATAAATACTGTACGTATATAATATGTAAGAACACCAAGTGTGTAAAAATAATATAATGAAAACCATGTAATTAAAAATAACAAAAATAGTTTTTTAAAACAGTATAGCTAAGCAAATCTCTTAAAAGGACAGATAAATAAAAATATTTTCAGCTCTTATCTAAAGGCATGCAGGGGTGGTGCCAGCCAGACTTCTTCACAGTGGCTCTTCCAGGCCCTAGGTGCTATTTTCCCTAGTTAGTCTTATCTGTATTCCACCACTGTTGCTGACTGCCTCTCCTTAGAGCAACCCAGATGTGGATTTCTAAAAGGTAGTCCACAGCCTGGCCAGGAAAGGCTAGCTGTCTTTCGGACAGCAGCATACACACCCTCTTCTGAGTGTGATGCTGTGAGTGAACACGGCAGCATGTAGGGATGGCACAGAGAGCAGACCTTCTTTCGTAAATCTGAGGCTTTCCAGCCTAGCATCAGTTACCAGAAAGTACCAAAGAAGCAACACAAAAGCTTACATTTATAGACATTATCAGTCTGATTCAGGTGGGAATGGCAGCATGGCTGCACATGCTCTCAGGTGACATGGAGATAGCTAAGGACTAAACTGAGATCATGTCTCAGAAAAAGCCTGGTGTACACAGTGCCTACATTAGCTTGGGTTCTTCATTTATGTATTTTTTTAATTTAATTCCATATATATGTTTATTACCCTAACCCCCATTCCCTCCAAAAGTCAATTTATGCCATTATTAAAGCTCACAGAAATACATACATACATACATCGACTATATATCTTTATCTCATTTTTTTCAGTAACGCACAATATAAAATATTATATACACCTTACGTTATTAAACTTAAGATTCAAAGCCCTAGACAGCAGTACAAAAGGTACAGCTTCCATCCACCCTGTAAAAAACAGAAGTCTACGTCTTGATAAGACTGTTCATTATACAGATATATATATATATATATAGTAAAGTTCACATAAAAAGCTTTAAAGATGCTAATCTGCAAGTAATCTGATTGAAAGAGGTGGGATCTTTTATAGCTTCAAGGCATGGAGAGAGAGCAAAGAAAAGACATTAAGGGATGCATGTTAACTGTTGACAAATAAACATGCCAATATGTTTTCAGGTTCTTAGAAGTAACAAAATAATTCTTAATGTTTTGAAAGTTACCTTTTCTGTTCCATAACATTTAAGAGATAGAGGGAAAGTAGTAACAAATTACTTTACAGCTTCCTAGCACAGACAGTGTAACGTAAAATAATTTAAGTCAAAGAATGTGTTTCCCCAGGCAACTGGCTTGCATGGCTCTTTTATGTCAATTAGAGAATTTCCCCAGAGATGAATTATTAAATACACTGTTTAGGGGTATCTTCTTTGGCACAGTACTGCTAAATAGCAAGAGCTTTTCCTTACAAACAACTATTTGTTTTATCATTACAATCATATTAATATTATTACATTTTACAGATGCTTAAACTTTAGAGTTCTCAACATTCCTTACAAAACTTTTTAAAAATCCTAAAAATTATAAAGCACAACACAAAACCATTAACAGGTATCAGCTACCAATGAAACAATGCGACATAAACTACTAACCTAATGGTAACCAAAATGGAAATAGCTTTCAAATGCAAAAATGTCATCTCGCTTATTTTATCCTGCTGATACTCTAGATTGGGAGAGACAGGTACAGAAAATAGATGTATCCACCAATTTAAAACAATGCCTGGCCAAGCTTTGAATTCCACAGCAGCAGCAGCAGCCACTAATTACAGTCACCAACTTTATCTACCTGTCCTGTCCAGTGTTAACATCTGTTCATCATTAATATGACCCTCTGAGTGCTCCATTACCCTTCTGGAAGAACAGCTCTATTATGGAGTCAAGGCGAGAATAATCGTCAGGGGAGTGAAAAGAGAATTCCATCTGGTGTGTCAAGAATGCGTCTCCTCGTGACTTTTTGGTTGAATGTATTAAACTTTGTAACCATGATTTTTGCTCATTAATTTTATTCATAGATGCTGATATACTATGCAACTGTCACCTTTTAAACACACACACACACACACACACACACACACACACAAATGTAATAGCAGTTACAGGAAACAAACAAAAGCCTGCCAAAATATTTTACTAATCATCAGAACCTTCGAAACATTCACAAGCAATCTGTGATGTGTCACATGTCTTCTGTTCAAAGAAAAATAAGCATAATGAATAAGCATAAAGGCTTGAGAATCACGGGGCCTTTTTTGTCCCAGGAAAGGGAACAACAGGGACACAGTGCGCATTTGTGTTTCAACTGCCTGACCCATCCCACAGACCCAGCATTTCACTAAGTACCAGATAAGTGTGAACACTGCTTTAACTAGTGGCGATTGTCCTGCTGTGGTAATAGCCATGCACACCAGCCATTGCGGCAGTCACTGGGTAACGTTCTGCATGACTGCCTCTGTGCTGCTCTGCTCCCACACACCCTTTCCGGAGAAGTAGTGCGAAGGGTACGTGCTGTAGCAGCATCCTTTTTAGTGCTCCACCACTATCTGGGCTGTGAGATGGTCCTGTCCTCTTGGAGCTGCTTCTGGAATGTTCTGTGAAAAGGTCCACAGCCTGGGACTTAAGTTAGGATGAGCATTGTTCTGAAGCAGTGGTCAGCAAACTCATTAACCAACAGAGCCAAATATCAGCAGTACAACAATTGAAATTTCTTTTGAGAGCCAATTTTTTTTATAACTATATAGGTAGGTACATTATTACTAACTTAACTAGGGTACTCCTAAGCTGGAAGAGCCACACTCAAGGGGCCAAAGAGCCGCATGTGGCTCCTGAGCCACAGTTTGCCCACCACTGTTCTGGAGGAAAGATAATAGAGAAGCATGTCCATATTGTAGTAGGGGTGTCTCACTCACCCAAGAAAAGCATGATGTGGAAGGTGGATGATCAGCACTTCTAAATGCAACCTTGACTTCCATGCATTACAGTTTAGGGAGAGAACCCTGTGACCCACCACAAGAGTTTGGGCTATAGCAGGAATAAAAGAGCATCAGGATGGGCACAGACCATCCTACCAAATACAACCAACCAACAGATCACAAAACAAGAAGAGAAGAGGAAAAGTTGGCTTTTCTACCCCGCTTTTCTCATCCATTTAAAGGGAGTCAAAGCAGCTGACAAAGCTGTCTATTTTTCTCCCCACAACAGACACCCTGTGAAGTAGGTGGGGCTCTTAGAGCCCAGGACAGAGCTGTGACTAGCCCAAGATCCCAGCTGGCTTTGTGGGATCAAACCCGGTATTCCTAAATAAGAGTCCAGCTCCCTAAGAACTAGACCAAATTGATTGATGACTCTTTACACATCAGATTATATCTTAACAGGATTATACCATGGGCATTTTCACCCTTGGCGAAAAGGGACAACCCCAGCATGCTCCCGGGCGGAGCATGCACACTGCACTAAAGCGTCTCTGCACATTCCAGAGTGTCCTGTGGCCAGGATACTGTGCTCCACAGCTGGTAAATCCTGACACGGCTCCATTCACACCACGTCTGGCGCCCAGGGCGGGTCAGTGCAGGTGCAGTTGTGTGCTACATTGCCTAGTTGCCATGGCAACGTTGCTGCACACGCCTGTTGGCTCCATTGGCACTGCAGTGCAATTGCCTCCTTGATGGAGGTGATTCACACTTAGTTAGCTGTCTGTTGGTGAAGCACTGGCTAAGTTTAGACCGGTTTGCAGACTAAAATCCAAACCATTCTAGCTGTTAGCTATCGCACCTTATCAAGGTGCAAACTGGCCCTTAATTTCTAGCAACTCAACAGCAGAATTTAAGACAAGGCTACTGAATTATCCCCGTTTCCATCCTGGGGGAAACTTCTCTTTGCGGCTGACAGTTACTTCATGATTAATTGCTAGGACAGACAGTGCTGAGACTTAAGGAGGAACAACGCTATTGAAATCACTTGACAGCAAAACCTTAAAGAAATAGCAGTTCAGAATTATGTCATTGGTTCCACAAGATGGCATTCTCGCTTTATTTTCAAGTCAATCCCTGGTTTTTAAAGATTTAAAGATAATTTCAAAAGGCTCTTTATACTGCCACTGACAGACTGTTGGAAAGTGAGAGGAGGGCAAAGGAAAATGGCCATTAAAAGACCAGATGTGACAGTACCATGTGATGCATTTTGTGCTTAGAAATAAAATCCACCAAGTCTATTAGGGTTTATCCCAAGCAAGTGTCTGTAGTGCAACTGTCTTTCCTCTTCAGCTACCTTTCAAATTGTGTGCCTCAGGTATCTCACATAAAAGTAAAATTATGCCTCCGATTTCACACTGGGAGTTTCTGCCATTATCATAGCTGGTAAGGCAGCCACTTCACACAATTACCTCTTCTCTGTGAATCAAGAGGTCTGTCTCTCCACAGTAGCAAATCTTTTCTAAAAAAATAGGTCCTCCTGCACAAATGAATTGTACCTATTTTAAGTAGAAGAATGCAGGAGTACTGAAACAATCTTGCCTCTGGGAATTTTCAGACAGAAAAAAGTGCTGTCAAGCCAGAGTTACCCTTAATATGTGGCTTCCCCTGGGCTAGATATGAAAGATACCCCAAGAGATGGGACAGCAGTTGGCCTACTTCATAGGACCATGCTATCTTGTATTAATATCAAGAGTCAATTGTTACTTAAAAAAAAAAAAGCTGATTCCAAACTACAGGTCAAGAATATTGCTTTTCAAATGCTGTACAAAAAAGTTATATAAGAGCATGGTTTTTGTTTCTGTCCACTTTAGTCATCATTATTATGATATGTAGCTGTTACATTCTTCCGTAAAGCCAGGATTGCATCCAGACATGGCAAATATAGTGCCATTATGGCACTGCTATGGTAGCATTACCTCACATATTGTAGGCAACCACACCATAACCCTGCTTTTTCAACCATTAAAACCACATTTAACTGTTGCTGGAAAACCCAGCACTGGTTGTGGGTTTTCCAGCTGTAGCGCTTTTTAGGACAAGAGCAGTAATTGTAGCCCCATCCAGCACAGCCAACCATGCATGCTTGAAAGTGGTGATGTGCTTATCCAGGAATCTGATGGTAGCCAAATTGCCCAAATTGTGAGTCACCAAAATGTGCAAAGACAACATTACACAGGAAGCAAATAACAGCATGAGAGCAGTACCCCATATTATTGCTTCCTTGTGCTACAGCTGTCCTGCATATCTGCCACGGTTGTGGGCAAAGGGATCACTAAAATTGGGAATCTTTGGTCCCCAGTTTACTCTTTACATGTGAGATCTTTTCAGAAAGCACAAGAAGATCTGGATCTAGGTAGATCTGGACAATGTGCTTCAGGTAAACCGTTGAGGAGGACTATCACAGCTCTTGTCAGCAGTTTATCATTACAGCATTCTAATAAGTGCTAAAGGTTCAGGGGATGCTCTTGCGTGCAGGATAGTGCATATCTTGCACTCTAAGAGTGCACTATGGTGCAAGAGGACCACTCAGCTCTTACACATTCACATCCACCTCATGGTGCCTTATGTTCCCATGCTAATCCTGCTGGACATTAACACCAATATTTAAACTGGGTTGGGCCTCAGTTCAAAATGCTTCAAGGCTTATTTCTCCTAACTCAATTCTAATTTTCACACCCATATAGTTACTGCAGAAAGCTGTCTTGCCACTTTTGGAAACGTTTTTACTGCTAATAATATTAATAATATTCACAGGAAGTCACAGACTCATGCAAAGCTTTGATAAGGCAATGGTTATGCAAGGCACACAAAAGAGGGATACACAAACAACAGCTCAGAAAGCATAGTGGAGTATTTTTCCACATGGCTGCATGTCATGTGCTCTCACTCTCCTCCTCACATCTGTATTATATGGGAATTTTAAAAATAAGATTGCGGTTGATAGATAGAATTTAGCTTCCTTCCCAAAATGTTTTCATGCTAGAATTAATTTTTTTCACAAACTGTTATTTCTCACACTTTTGTATGTGTACTTTAAATGCTAGCAAAATGATTAATACCACCAGGCTACTGTGGCAGTTTAAAGAAAAAATATGTCAACGCAATCAAGCCATCAGACCTACTTAATCCCTCTTTAAAAAAACAAAACAAAAAACCTCATTTTTTCAAGCACAGTTATCTTAGAATTATGCCTTAAACTTGTTTCTTTCATATAACCCATAATTGATTAAATCCTGAATAAATTTTGGCTTCTGCTGATGGTCTCTCTTAAGAGGAAACAGTCATTTGTTTACACTGCTAACCATTCAACAAGTTTGATTTTTGGATCAGGAATGGTGCAAAATAAGCACACATCACCATGTTGTTCATCCATGGTCATATCTGCATTTCAGTTTCATTTGTAGCAGTTTGGGGGCTGTTATGCTGTCCATGACATCATGGCATTACAGCCCCAAAACTGCTACAAATGACACTGAAAGCAGCCGTGAAAGCCTACATGCGACTATCTGAATTTCAGATGATAGCAAGTCTGGCCAAACTATGGCTCCTCCAATTATTCCTTGTCACTTACTAGAAGCTCATAAAAGTTAACAGTTTATCAGTATCACAAGCATCACTCTTTGGTCAACTCGGAACTAGGGAATTTCATAATATACAAACCAGGTTGGCAGAGGAAAGTATCTTAACGGTAGGTCACATAGGGAAAATTAATGGTTCAAATCTGTCCCAAGGTAGGTAATTTGGTTGGTTTCATGATTCACCAAAAACATTTAGGCATAGCAAGCCTACAATTCCATTCAATTACCATAAGAAATCAATAACTCTGATATAGAAAAGTACTACACAAGCTCAAAGTACTACCTTACAGATTGGCCTGCACAATGTACTGCAAATGCTATACAATTAAGTAATTTTTTTGAGAAAAAAATCCTAACTACTTGCAGTATTTTCAAAAATCAACAGCCCAAATATTCGTTTTCTAGGTATACTTTTACCTGCTGTTGTTCCTAATCTTGAGCTCTGCATCTCTTTATGCATGAGCAGGATTTGCATTATGCCTGACCCTTCATGACCCCATGGACCACAGCTCACCAGCCAGTCTGTCCTCCTCTGTCTCCTGGAGTCTGCCCAAGCTCATGTTTGTTGCTTCTATAACACAATATAACCAACTCATCCTCTGCTACCCCTTCTCATTTTGCCTTCAAACTCTGCCAGAAACAAGAATCTTCTCTAGCGGATCCTGTATTCTCATTACGCAGCCAAAGTATTTGACTTTCTCCTTCAGTCCTTCCAGTGAGCAGTCAGGATTGATTTCCTTTAATATTGACTGATTTAATCTTTTTGTTGTCCAAGGGACTCCAAGATATTTTCTCCAGCACAACAATTTGAAAGCACTCATTCTTCAGCACTCAGCCTACGATGTGCATTAAGCAGTGGTACAAAGAGGTGGTGACAGCAACCAGCCTGGATAGCATTAGATAAATTAGGTTATCAATGGCTACTAGTATGGATGCCTAGGTACTGCCTCCAGGTTTGAGGCAGTATGACTCTAACCTGGAGGCAGGCAGGATGACACTAAAGGTCATTTGCAAGAATCTGAGAGCAAAAGAAGGTTTTTCCTTTGTCTTCTGCTTGTGATGTCCATAAGGGATTGGTGGGCCACTGTGTGAGACCAGATGCTGGACTAGATAGGGTTTGGCCTGATCCAGCAGGGCTCCTCATATGTTCTTAAGAGTGGTTTCTCCTAATGTTTGGCAGGAGCTACTGGTTGATGACTGCAAATCAGACAACCCTGGCCACTTTAAGTCCAAGAATGTCAATACTGACAAGTGAACTTACAGACGATTGCATATATCTAATCCCTGTTCCACTGGTTGTAGTCAGTGCTATTATTTTTTTAAAAAACATTCTCTGTTCCCTTCTCACAATATGCATTCATTTTCTTCTAGCCAAGGAGAGTTAACTCTTCTCCCATGTGGCATAGACATTAGCTACCACGACAACCTAATTAACCAAATGCCAAAACAAGAACTCAAGTGTAGCATCTGCCTAATAAGCTGCCTAGATACAAACCTATAAATAACTTAAATATCTTTGACATTATTAAGCAATATGATAATTTCTTATTGGATAATTTAATGTTTCAGACAAAGGGAACTCTTGAGACAGGTGTTGCTACTTATCTAATGTCAGATCTTGAAGACGAAAACCTGCCACAGCAGATCTGAATTAATTATGAGATAATTAGCAAGACTTAGATTCTGTCTGCCACTAAAGATTCAGGGAATAGGTCACTAATCTACAGAAGAGAGTCTTCATTGCTACAGATTTCTTTACTGCCACCAGAGCCATTACTGATTTATGTTCATTTGAGAACTCATATTACAAAAGAAGATTAAGAAAAGGTCTTAGCTGCTATGATCTTCTTCTAGTCTTTTAACCCTTCCTATCACAAGTGGTGTTTTCCAAAAAACAACGTTATTTCTTTCAAATAACTGACACATTCTTACAAGTCCTCTTCTGAGGTATTCTTTACTGTGCTGGTGGGTACTTTTCTACAACTTGTAAATATGATGCTTCGGAGAGCAAAGGACCCTAGGTGTAACTGTGAATTTAATTATTTTGTTATAAAAATATCTGAAATTTCTAGATATCTGATTAATTTTTGTTTTTACTTTTAGCGCCTTACCTTCTTTTCTTTTAAAGGGACTCAAATTGACTCTTGGCAAGCCTCTAGGTGGAAGGAATTCCACAAACTATAGGCCACTACAGAAAATATCCTCCCTTGAACTATTGCAGCTGAAGATGAGCTTGAAAACTGAAACCAGGTATAGAAACACCAGTTTCTGACAGAAGCCTTATGACTGGAGAAGTGACAAAGCATCTGGAGTAACAATCACAGAAGGAATACTTACACAAGCCTGGTACATCCAGCATATTAGAAATGCCTCGATCACACATGTCTACCTCCAAGATATTCTTCTCCCTACTCTCCTCCACAATTTTTTTCAAGGACTTCGACATGATTTCAGCTGAAACAAGAATGTAAAATAGAATAGGAATAAGTATCATGGTCTTTTCTACATTAACTTGCAACTAGAGTGAAGAATCCTGTTCTTTTCCTTTTGGCTGAGATCAAGTGGAGTTGTAATTGCAATATGTCTAACAAATTACTTGGGAGCAGAATTGCAGAACTGTAACAGTTAATAAGTTACATAGAGCTGATTAGTTTCTTGGACAGAAGACATCTAGAACATCTATGCAGAAGTGGGACATCAGTACGGCAAAGAATATAAAATGCAATGCCATCAGGTCTGTCAGTGAGCTGTCAAAACATCAAGTTAATGAAGTCTGTCATGCAGAAACAGACATCACCTCATGTATTTATTATTTTAAAAATGCATACCCAAATTTCATTCAAATGAAACTTAAGCAACAAAGAAAAATAAGAGTGTTTTCAAACATAAGTGCCTTGGGAAAGTATTCCACAGAAGTTAAGGTCAGGGATGGCTGCCGTTATTTGCATTTCAAGCGCCATCCTGTCCCAAACCTGGGTCTCGGTGAACTGCAGATGGTCCAGTCCAGGCCACCTTGCGGTAACAATGGCCATGAGCAATGGGCCATTGCTATGGCAATTACCAATGTGGCATACAACTGCACAGCCGCAGCCAAAATGCTTTGCCCCGATGCAGCCTTTGCTTATGGAAGTATGTGAATGCTGCATATGGGACCATACTAGGAGCTAGTGAAGATCAGGACAGCCATCTGCACTAACACCCTCTCCAAATTGGCCATTTCCCTTGCCACCCGGCCAACACCAAGTCCTGTGATATTAATGGATTTCTGGAACAAGAACTCAAATGGTTGAAAATGCAGAATATTTTTTTTAAAAAAATATTGTTCTTAAAGTGTATAGGCTCATCAAGAGATACCGTGATTTATAGTTTTATAAAGTGAGTTTTAGCTGTGTTTTTGTATTCCACTGAGACCAAAATGCACGGAACAGAGATATAAACAAAACAAATAAAAGGATTTTTAAAACTTTTAACACTGGACAAGACCGATCAGCCTATCTGGCTCGGAAGCATCTCGCATCTGCCAGTGGACACCAGCAGAAACGTCCTGCCTCCTGAAGGGTTTCGCGGCCAGCCCCAGAGACGCCACCCGAGGGCAAAACTTGGTGGGGATGCGGCCATGGGGAGCCACAGCACAGCCAAAGCAAGCACTTTTGCACCGCTGGAAGGAAGAGGCGGAGAAATCACAGGCCTCAAGGGAGGGAGGGAGAGAGATCGAGAGAGATCCCCTGCTTGCCAACACTTGCCACTTTCTGAAGAGATCTGACTCGGGGAGGGAGGAATGCACGACCCCTCCCCTCCCACCCCACCGCTCTGAAGGGTCTGCCTCAGGGGGGAGACCAGGCGCCCCCTCTGATCCACTCTGAAGTTGTCAGAGCCTCAACTCACCGTCCAAAGCACCCCAGGATCGGGCCACTGGCTTAGCTGGAGCTTCCCTCCGTCTGGTACCCGCCCTGCCCAGCCCAGCTGCCCGAGACGTCCCGCCCCGCCCCTCCGCCAACCAGCGCCTCTTCCGCGGCTGAGTGCGCAAGCGCCCCAGGATCGCGGAGCGGGGTGGGGTGGGGACGCTGTCTGTCCCGTCCTGGGCAAAGCCGCCGGGCGCGCTTCGCTCCAATTAAGGCGAATCGCTTCGAGGAGCAGCTGCTCCCTCCGCCCGCACCTTGGAATTCCACCCCCCCCGTCCCGAGCGACCGCCCAATCCGAGAAGCAGCGACACCTACGCCTGGCTGCTATTGGCTGGAAGGGCCCCAAAGCGAGCCAATAGGCGCAGGAGGAGGTTACATGCTTGCATGACCGTCTCTCCCAGCCGGAGGAGGAGGAAGAAGAGGAAGAGAGGAGGAAGTCACTTGAGGCGGCGGTGAATGATGG
The DNA here is from genome assembly GCA_023333525.1 of Aspidoscelis tigris stejnegeri. NCBI lineage: Eukaryota > Metazoa > Chordata > Lepidosauria > Squamata > Teiidae > Aspidoscelis > Aspidoscelis tigris. Next base: position 48,731,340 of record JALMGA010000008.1, read on the forward strand.
GAGAGTTACGTTGCTAGGAGAGCGGAATGGTAGATGCTAAAGGGTTAAATAATTCTGTGCAAATCTCATCAGGTGATGCCTTTTCCCTCCTAGCTGGGGAATGTGGCGACAGCGTGTTTTCAAGGACACAGGCTGTGGATTTGCTTATTCTCCCAAGCATCCTCCCAGTTCCGATCCTCACACTTTCAACTTAGATCCGGATACTTACCGTGTGGTCTTCGGAAACTACGAACTTGCAAAAGCATGGTAGCTGAAAACACCTCGGAGCTCCTGATTTCTTTGAAATACCAGCTTTTTCCATGGCTTTCTTCTTCCCCTTCTCTCTAGGCTTTAAATCCTTCGCTGTGGTCACACTTAAGGTTTAATCCGGCTTCAGTCCACTTTCAGGCTGAGAGAATAAACCAGCAAAGTGACAAGCTGCTTTCTTTCACTGTAAGATAACTTAGAAAATTCACCTTTAGGAGATATAATGTGGAAAGAAAATTACTGGTCACTTTGCTCTGAAGCTGGATTAAAACTTAGGTGGTCAGTTTTATTTATAAAACTTAGTTAAATAAAGCAGGAAAAGCATCTTCAAAGTCCTGGAAAAAATCTTGTTAGGAAACATTTCTCTCCTTCCATGGCCAGTTAAGGTGGAATAGTTTTCAAGGTGATTCACCTAGTCCAAGCTAGGTGACTTTAGAAAATCAGGGTTAGGTAATCTAAAACCATTAGGGATGGAGGGGCTAATCATTATATATATTGTTTATTGTACTTACAAGATGGAATTTTTTTGAAATGCAAACCTGTTAGTGGGTAAAATAGCCTGTTTTCATGATTGTGCTAGTGTTTGGGGTAATGTCAGTAATGCTTACACCAAGAGTTGCCATGCAAATTTCTCTTTTCCCATTTTTCTGATTACATATACCCCATGAGTTTGAAAATCTCTTCTATTTTCAGTGCTCTTATACCAAATTAGTGGATACATCTGCTGAAGTAAGTTCAACAGTCAACACAAAACTAGCACATTTACAGCCATTTTAATGGTGGCTTGGCCCCTTCTTTGCAATGTATGATAGCCTTCAAGATTTTTTCTTCTGTGGTTTTCAACTTGTTTGAATGCTTCTTGGTGTCATTACTACTCCCACATTTTCTTGCGTCACCCACTTTTTGCCCAGACGACCATTTTAGTGGACCACTCAGGCTGCATGACAAAAGAGGCATGGGGGAAAGTGAGGTGTTGTGTGAGACCTGTCCATAGATCTTTGCCAATTTAAGGTGGCATCTTTCTGTATTCATCAGGAAATTTCTTCATCAGCAAGCTGGTATGGAGATTACTCAGGAATTTAAAAATGCACTCTTAAAAAGCAAATTAAAATTCAGAAACAAAACCCACCAATTCTTGTTTTAAATAAATCCAAAAGAAAATGGCAAGAAAGAGACACATCTTCACAAAAGCCATGGTTATGCAGAGCTCTCAATTTGTTAAAAAGAAAACCTTGTTACTAAGTATGTTGCAAATCAGATAGATGCAAACCAAAATTAGACATCAAAACTCCATCAACAATTTGTAACCAAGGAAGAAATGTCATTATTAAGATTACTTTTTTTCATTATTACATGTCCATGGTTTTAACTTATTCTTTTATAAAGAAACACTCGAGAAGGAATACATAATTTTAAGTCTTCTGTCTCCAGGCAAACTGCACATGCAATTAGTGATTGTGTTGTTTCATCTGAAAAACTTTCTGGATAGAATTTTAAGAGATGAGACAAAGTTTAATTCACTTAAAACATGTTCATGAATTCATTTTTTATTTTTAAAAAGATCCTTTTATTTTTATTTCAAAAGGGTGAAATACAAGTTGTGCAGAAATTCCCATAAAGTAACTCAACTTCTGCTAACTTTAACCTAGATCCTTTCTGTACTGGGCCTTACTCTGGATTACATCCTGGAATAGAGGCCTGCCATCTGTACTAGCAAGAAGACAACAGGCCCTTATTCTGGAATATAATCTGAAGAAAGCCCAATGCAGGAAGGATTTTAGCTTCAAAAGAAGTTAATGCAACTGCACAAGGAAAAAGAAAATTGGATGCTTGGCTTACATAATGTAGCTCTTTTGTGGGTATTTCTCAGGCTTTGGGGGATGCATGGGTCCAAATTTCAGTAACCAAACTTTACATTATCCTCAAGCATTACTGTTTGCTTTACAGCAAAATGCAGGTGGCAAAGCCACACCTCTTACTCCAAATCTGCCAGAAGTAAAATTGCAGATTAAAATTCTTTTCTAAAGCACAAGAGTCTCCCTCCCAAAAAGTGCACGTTTCAAGCACAAAAAACAAAGACAACCGAAAACCTCTCTGCTCTTTCACTACAGAAGAAATTGCAGTTGTACTTTTCAGTACTATTAACATTTTTAAAGTTGCAAAACAGTTCTTGTATATCAGAAGGCAAAATTGCTTGTTACATTATAGCCTACAGAAACGTGCCTTTCTTTTTAACTTCTTTCTTAAAACCACGATTCCTGTATTCTAGTTCATGTCATTTAACTAAATAGATTTGAGGGGTGTTTCCGCACTTACCTCCTGAAAGCCGAATTAAGGAAATCCGTTTTTCTGAAATCCATCTCTGGGAAGATCTGTCTGAAATAGGGATGGATCCAAATGAGGCCCCATGCTTCTGCATTCATGTGGGAAGCATGGATGCTGAGGCACACATCATGTGTTCACTGTGCAGACGCCACATCATTGATTTCCAGAAGCATCTGGCCTCCCTGAGGCCCCACTGCCCCAGGAGCCGCGTGATTGGAGCATTCAGTCATCAGTCACCACTCGATTCTCACCCCCCCCCCATGCATAGGCATGTCAGGGACAGACTGTCCACCAATCAGTGGCATGCCTGAGATCCCATGGCTGACGTGATGCTGCTGCCTCATTCAACTTGGCGACTTTCTGTCCCACCCACATCCGTTCCCTCTTCTGTCCGTGTGCGGAAGCGTCCTCCTTTGATGCAGAATTTCCATGCAGGAACGGATTGGAGACCTAATTTTTCAGATCTTCCTGGAAACCAGATTTAGCGGCGCCTAGACCCCATTAGTGACGGATCTCGTGTGAGGCTGTGACGATGTAACGTCCTCAAAGGGGCCCTAATCTGTCCCACTGTGCAGAAGGTACCTTGCACATCTGTCCCATATCTGTCCTTATTGTGTGCTTAATTGGGTTTTAGCGGCCAGTGCAGAAACACCCTAGGTCTCTCTTCCTCTCAGTATCTCTTGCCCAGTTATCCACTTGCTCTTATGAACACAAATGCCTGCTTTCATGCACCTTTTCACACAATGCAGTAAGTCACTAATTTGAGATTTTGGCAAGCAAACATAATCACAGTCCAGACATCTTCTGTTGCAATGAATTGAGGCTCACACACAGGATAGTTGCCAAGTGAAAAGAGTCTGTGTTTTACTGAAGATTTAGGGGCTTTTTATGCCCAGTTACAGAATACATTTCTCAATGGAAATTTCCTCCCGGGGTGCCCATATTTGGCATCACCGGATAAGATGTTACCATCCTTGAATGCTGTACATTATTTACATATACACAGTGGATGTTTTACAAATGATAAGAGGATGTTATGCCTTTTCTGAGACCTTGTTTCAGAGAGATATTAGGAAAGTTACAGTGACCCAGGATATGTCCTTTGTCCTAGTTACTTTCAGCTTAGCAACTGTGCTTTAGCTGAATGGGCAATGCACCCCCAATCATACCCACATATCCCCTCTTTCTTTTTGTTTATAAAAAAGGGGGGTCAATTTGAGGAAGCTCTTGTGGCCAGGGAAAGCTGAGATGTCATTTAGCTTAGAGCAAAAGTCTCCATGAATCAACTTTACAAGCAGCCAAATTTATGAGTCTATTCCTTAACTGTGATGCATGTTTAGGTTTAAGGAGAGCCAGGGGTCAAAGGGCATGCACAAAAACTTCTCCGCTCGGGGTATTCCTCGCCAAGGGTCAGAAGAAAATCTGCATGCTCAAATTCCCCTGTTTTCCCTTAATAAAATGCGAGCCTAAAACTATGTGAACCCCAATTTATTACTAACCCCTTCTAATCATTTTTTTTGAGGTCTAATTATGATATATGATGTTCTTCTTCTTCTTCTTCTTCTTTTTTTTTTCCAATACCCCTACATATGTTCATGGAAGGTACCAAGCCCCAGCTTCATAATTCCCAGTCTATCCCTTTTACTGGCCAAAATTTACTTTGCTTCCTTGGTAAACCAAATTTATGAATAACATGAGTGAAAACTTGTTGCAAGAACATCTGTGTGTATGTATGTGTGTTGCCTTTTGGGAAACTTTTTGAAATGACCAAATTATGAAGCAGAATCAAATTTAGTGTGTGTAACTTTGTGAAACATATGCATAAGCTCTTAGGCTTCTTATATCAAGCATAGACACTTATGGATATTGTCTTTGCTTACTTATGCAAGATTTCAAAGTTCAGAAGCCATTGAGGATCTTTCTTAATAACTAATTTTAAAGCAATCAGTTTTATACTGGAGAAATGGCATTATGTTCAACAATCCAGGCCTTAGTTTCTTAATAAGGTGTGATATGCTGTTGTATATATAGGACAGGTGTTCAAACTTGTGTTTTGTAGGCCTAAATGAATGTATGATGCCACAATTGACATTGTTAAAGCAAGATCTGACACAGTATTTCCTCTATCAAGATGTAAGATTTATTAAAGCGCTTTACATGACTAGTCATGGAAGGAGTCCTGGGTACTCCTTAACATACAAGAGATATGTCCCACTTATATAGCCAAAAATTAATGCCCCTTCCGGATAGTAACAGTACATCAGATATAGGTAAAAGATTAATAATGACGCAGAAACGTTAATTTGGTATACATTCAAAATAACTCAAGAGGCATAAAGAAACTGGGAAAGGAGAAGGAAAAGTTCCCCTTTTCCTTCAGACAACTTAACCGCAAATGTCTGTTTACTTCTACTCTGGACAAGCATTGTTACAAACTTATAAATCACATCATATTATGCACCCAACTATATAGGGTAAAGGTTAACCTAAATAAAACTAATGATTATATGTAAGCCCTAAATTGAGATTATACATAACAGATTAAAATATCCATGACAACATGTTAAGATGGAACATGGGATAGATGTGTGTGCTTCAATAGCATGAATTGCTAAAGCCCATATTTTTGAGGACTTATGGTGTTTGCAATGACTTATCAATATGGGACCAATATATGTAGCATACAAACATTTGAATGACAAATATAATAACCCAAAATCCAATTACAATGTAAGCCAAATTAACAATATCACAATTATGCAGAAAAAGAAAATAAAACAACCATTACAAAACCACAATTAGCATTAGTAAAGATGGCACAAACAATGCTTGCTAAAAATTAAATTTCCAAAGTCTTTTTCAGTGACCAAATGATGGATTTTTTAGTCACAGGCTCAAAGCTTAAAAGTTCATGTGACCAGAAGCTGGATCTTGGCACAGGTACAGTTCTTAAATCTTGGCCTTCACGATGACTGTAGCCAGGCGCTGGAATCTTGTCACATATCTTCTTTTCAGGAAAAAGGCAGGTTAAAGTCTCAGCTCAGGTGCAAAAGTCCTTTGATCTCTAAAAGGATGAGACGACACTGCTGCTTCCATGTTGTCTGTGGCCTGGTGCAGAATCTTGACACAGGCACAGGTGAATCCTTGTGTGACTAGAAACCCAGGTACAATTCTTAGGTCTTGGATCTTTCTTCCTCGATGGCTGTCGCACCTTGTCCAGGTATTTCAGGCACATCTGTGACTTTGCTCAGGAAAAAAGGAGAACTGACAAAATATAACTAAACCAGATTAGTTATCAATATCTTTAGAAAATTACAAAACAGGACCAATTTGGAGATTTCATTCATGGCTTTTGATTACAAGGCAAGCTGATTTAATTTTTCCTTTGCACATGAAGACTAAGCAGCCCCATTTAAGAATGCTGCTTAAGGAAATATTCTTTGTTGTCTCATGAGGTGCATGTCAGATTGGCAACTGTCAGTCAATATAACTTTCTCACTGCTTGGGTATATAATAAGAATGTTCCATTGATAAATTTGCAATGAGTTTGCTCCAAAAGCACCTGGTTCAGATTTTTAAAGAACCATCTTGTTGGTAATGGAATATAAGCATAATTAATGCACATTAAATTCATGGGAGCAATTTAACCTCATAGGTTCTTCCCAAGGCTGTAGGAAGCAACTTTTGCATGAAAATGCAGGGTTACTGAGAATGGAAAAGAATCTTAAACTTTTAGCCAAGTGCTAAAAACCTGAAATTAAATTTTTTGTTAACCAAGAAATATGCTATTACAACTTAAACATTTGTCTTTAAAAGGAAAAAACTCCATTTGTTAGCATCTTGCAATAATGCATGTTTCAAAACAATAAAGCTAAATTTCTGAAGATAAACCTGAAATTAAATATTAAGGTTAGAATTAAAGCCATTAGCTTAAATTCAAAATATAGAACCAATAGTTATAGAAAACCATGAAATTGTGACATAAGCAATGAGTTATTTGCAAAACAAAATCAATATTGATGTATGATTCCAATTCTTCTCAGACTTTTTCTGGACTCCATTTTCTCTGGAATTCTGTAGGGACCTAATTTAAAGTCTTTCCATAATAAAAAAAAGCAAAACTTCTACAAACCAAGAATTATGAAAATTAAGATGACAAGTCTATATGCTGAAATAAAACTCTTGCATTCTTAAAATCACAATAAGAAATCTGCAATTGAGATTTAAACCCAGCTGTTTCTGCTGTTTGCTGAGCTGAAGAGAAAATCCCAAGATTTTAAGTTCATGACTGCCAACAAATGAATAAACTTGCTATGATGCTGCTTAAAAAAGGGAAATGTTAGAAATGAATGTTCCTATAGAGAGAGGCAATATTTATAAATTCCAATCAATACTTAAAAAACCACAGTCACTCTAAAATGACTCTAGCAACCTGTAAAACAAAGCATTAATAATTTTCCAAACCAGGCTAGGCATTATTGCCTTATATTTCCAGGAGGTGACAACAGGAAACAAGACCTTTTAATGATTCAGATCAAAACTTTTTAAACTTAAACTATTAAAACAAACATCAAAATTGCTGAAAGGAAAATATAATTATGTTGACAAAGAAAATACAGTTAGTTCATTCACCAATGAAACCTCTGGGCCCTTTGAAATCCCATGGGAGAATAAACATTGCACCTTCTCTGGACCTATAGGATTTTAATTTTTTCTCTTACAAGAAATAGACTATTAAACATCAAAACTACTAAAAGGAAGATCATAACAAAAAAAACAAAGAACTTCAATTTCTGAAGACAGTGAAATATAAAACAAGGTAAATCTCAATTCTTTCCAAGACCGGCTGTGGCCAAAAGCCAATCTCAAATCAAATTGAAATTCATTTCTCAGCGTAGCTCTGGCCAGGAACTACCCTGAAAAAGGCTAAGGTGTGGAAGGAAAAAGCATTAATTTCCTTGCTTTCTTCAAGCAAGACCTGTAAATGCAAAACTTAGTTAAAGCAAATGCTGTTAAAAATTGAGAGGGAAAGGAATGTAAGGCTTTGAACTGCGCAGTTGCAGAAGAGAAAGACAACTTAGTAAACTTCCACAGAAATGAGAAGGGAAGGAAAAATGTTTTGCTTTAAGGCCTTAACTTTCCAGAACATAAATGGTTAAAACCTTCAAGTTATACCCAGTCAGGCAATTGTGTGCCTGCTAGCTCTGAGGCATATGAAGAGTTCTCAAATTTACAAACACAGTTTTTTATGTTTTTCAGAACAATTAGGGTTAAGACAGAACAATTTCAGGAATGATAAACAAAAGCTTTCAGCAAGAATCACATTGCAGCATTCAGAAACCAAGAGACAATGACAATCATTGAGTTTTCAAAACCGGGACCCCTAGAGAGCACATTTTCATACCAAGCCAAAGGAGGAACTAACTTTTACATTTCAGAACAGGGTTAAACTCAGAACACACACACAGAGAGAGGAGTAAACAAAAACCTTAACTTTCACCTTTCAGTACTACTAGAAAAGAGAAAGTTAAAATCATTGCTCAGCTGCTAACTTTGCAATGAAACTTAAAGACAGTTAGACCACTCAAAACAGAGCGAGGAAAGGACAGGAAAACTCTAAGTAACAGCATGATATAGATGAAAGAAAACAAACTCAGAACAGATTAAGTGCCAAATTAAAACAGATTAAATTGCTGATAAACGGTAAGAGACAATTTGAACTTTCTCATTCAAGGGGGTTGGAATGGTTCAGTTCCGAAAGATACTAACAGTTTGAAAGGCAGCTCTTTCTCAGCTCCAAAATGGTCACAGATGCTGCACTCTTCCGCAGTTTGAAAGAAAGCAGTAGCCCAAATAGCTGGAGGCTTTGTGATTGGACAGAATTCTCCTTCCATTGAGTTTGCAGGTTTTGCCGAATTTTGCTTGCCACTAGTGAAGAGACAGGTCTGATTTACATGCTGTCTCCTGGATTGGAGAAAAACCTTTCCAAGGGAAAGCGTGTTTTGTTGTTCTTCCCTGGAATGCAACACTATCTGCTGCTCCGCCAGCTCTGAGCTAGAGACAGAAGGAGTGGAACCCAATCTGCATTCTTCTTTCCTTTGAAAGGAAGGTGCTTGAATTGTCTTAGGGACATTTTCATGAGCTGCATTAAGGGACTGAAGAGACTCAGTAGCTGTCTCAGTGATTGGCAAAAGCTGATCAGACTTTTGTTTCACTAATCCAGCACATGAGGTTTGCAGAGGGGGAGGAGGCAGTTTCTCGGTACATTTTTCTATGGTATAGCGAATTTGATGCCAGGTTTGCAATACAGGAATCTGAGATCTAGGTTCTGCATGCAAATCAATGCCAATTCTCTCCCAGTCTTGTAGACGCAGGAAGCCATTTTTTGGATACCATGGGCATTTTTCAAATACCTCTCTGACCAGCCTAGGGACTTGCCCTTTAGAGGGAAAGTAACCATTTCTTTTTAAGAGTACTTCTATTTCCTCTGAGTGGCTCTTCTCTCTTGACCCACTCGCTCCCATAGCTGCCTTGAGGCCTGTTTATACTCACGCATTCCTCAGGCCGAAATGTGGTGCACCTTTGATCCTTGCCGGACGAACAGCTTGGGACGAATCTTCATGCCTTCTTTTTTAGGCCAGACATCTTCTGTAGGTTGCAGAGGCTGCCACGTTGGGCGTCACTTGTTGCAATGAATTGAGGCTCACACGCAGGATAGTTGCCAAGTGAAAAGAGTCTGTGTTTTACTGAAGATTTAGGGGCTTTTTATGCCCAGTTACAGAATACATTTCTCAATGGAAATTTCCTCCCGGGGTGCCCATATTTGGCATCACCGGATAAGATGTTACCATCCTTGAATGCTGTACATTATTTACATATACACAGTGGATGTTTTACAAATGATAAGAGGATGTTATGCCTTTTCTGAGACCTTGTTTCAGAGAGATATTAGGAAAGTTACAGTGACCCAGGATATGTCCTTTGTCCTAGTTACTTTCAGCTTAGCAACTGTGCTTTAGCTGAATGGGCAATGCACCCCCAATCATACCCACAATCTTCAGTCAGATTCTCAACAGGTAGGAGGCTTAACCACTATCATATGGATATTTGCTGTAACACTACATCATTACAGAAAACTGAGATACATATGGATGAAACAACATGTGATTATAGGAAATATTTCATTCCATGTGAGCATGTTAGACCAATCCTAGCAGGGAACTAGTCTTTGGTGTCACATCGACCTGCTTCCCATCACAACTTTCATCTGTCACAACATTACTGTACTTGTGACTTCACTTCTAAAGCAGGATATAAGAATACAGAGCACCTGTTATTATTCAGCTCAGGATGGCCTTCTGGCCTCGTGATGATCCTGCTTTTACATTTCACTGGGGGAAATGTCTTAACATCCCTTCTCAGGAACTGGGCTTACATCTTGCAGATTCAGCAATTGGACAAACTTATCATGTTTTACAAATGGTAAAGCTTTGGTAAAGATATCAGCAACATTGTTTTCTGATTCGATGTAGACTATTTGAATGAAATTGTTTTGTAATGCTGTCTAATACCGTAATAGTGAATGCCAACATATTTACTGCGTGTTTGCAGATTTTCATGCTCCAGCAGTTTTATACAACCTTGTGAATCACAATACACTGTAATGGGCTTTGGGAAATCTTTACCTAATTCATTTGTGATATCATTAACCCATTCGAGTTCTAGTGAAGTTGTACACAGAGAATTAAATTCAGATTCCAGGGTAGACTGAGACATGTGTTGTTGTTTATGAGATCTCCAGATAACAGAAACACTGAACACTTTTATGAGGTTTCCACTGCAAGACCTGTTTTCTTCTAGGCCGCCAAAAGAGGAATCAAGCTCTGCTAAGCTAAAAAACCAAACAGGTGTTTCCTAAAATGGCATATTAATTTAGCACACGGATTATTCCTAGTGTTCCTTCTTCCCTATGCCTACGTAAAAATATGCTTTTGTAGAGTACCCCATTAGGAGTTTCCCCCTATTACTGGTCCACTGTGACATACTAACAAAGTGAAGGTTTTTTTTAAGAACTCTTGTTAAATAACAACCACACTGCCACCAAATAATTTTATTATTCTCATAAAGACATTGCATTTGCTAAAGTATCTTCAGTACTGAAGAGAGATGAACAGCTAGTTTTCCATTGGATCACCATTTTAGCTGTTCCAAGTCAGCCGAAATCCAGATGGTAGAGTTGCATACTCTGCATGAAATTTTATGAACACTTCATTTGATGCAGCTGTAAATGGAGCAATATTTGTATCCTGGAAGGAGAGAAATTTTGCAAAATAGAACACATTACTTTTTGGTTTTTACTGTAACACAATCTATAATACACCAGGGTTGTATCTGATAAAATGGGAAGCGTTATGGCTACTGTTACACTAATGTTTCTTGCATAGCTATCATTACTTCGCAGAAGTACTTTTACACAGCCCTTATGAGATGTGTGGAAAAAATAGATTTAGACCTCTGCCATTTAGTATTCCCAATCATTTGACCCATTTTTATTTAGGGGAGCGCCACAGCCTAGGGGCAGAACACAGGCTGTGCAACATACGATCTTCAGTTATGCTAATTTGAGTAAGGCAGCTGGGTCCATTTTATGTAGAACGTTTCCTCGAGATGTGTTGGATTCTCATTCACATCATCATACCAGCTGGGGGCAGCAGTTGTTGTATAAAACATCAGGAGGCAGGAGAGTACATTGCCATAGTGAGCTATATGAACCAATGGTCTATTAAGGCCCAGAGCAGCTTCCTGCACTAGCACATTTCACAAGGGTGTCTACTGTTATGACTGTTTCACCCTGCTTTCCCCTAACTAAAAGCAAGCCCATGTTGTTCTGTTACCGAGGAAGAAGTTCTGAAGCCATAACCTCTTTTGGTCAACTATGAGTGTTTTTCCACCGCACTCCTTTAATCCGGATCTAAGAAGATCCAGATCTAAGGAATTGGTTATTCCCTTAATCCGGATCTAGTAGATCTGGGAAGTACCCAATGTGTTTCCATAACAATGGGTCCTAGCCTCCCTGCTGTGGAAACACTGGTGCACCCATTTGCAAATCCGGATTGACCCACAAGGGCTCTGCCTGTCACCCCAGGTGTTTGGGGGACAGGGGGTGCAATCTCTGAAGTTGCCTTCGGAGATTAGCAAAGACCAGTCAAGTAACATAGTAGTGTGGAAGTGATCATCTGCACTTCAAGTGCTGGAAAAGCCCTATACCAGACTAGCAGCACTTAAAGTGCAAATGGCCAGGGTAAGGCAGGCTGGAAAGCCATGGCAATGTCCACGGCAACATCCAGTGTGCGTTCCGACTTTGCCATGGGGATCTGGATGCTGAATGCAACTGTGCAGCCACAATTGCTGTGCTGCACTCCGAAGAGGGTGCAGATGCAGTGTCCAGGAGTAATCCAGCTGCTCCTGCTAAGTATGTGGATGCATGTTTAGCAGTCCATTGCAGGATGGCTCCAGGGAGCCTGAGGCAACTTCTGGTGAGTTGTCATGGCTCCCTGGTGTGGACAGGCCTAGCCAGTGAGTGGACCAGCGCTTACTACAAGGTAAATTGCTTTATAAATGGAGCTTTCCTATGCTGATACAGTATTATCTAACATTAAAGACATTCTTAGTAGAATTCCTAACAAAGATGTGAAAGGGTGCAGAAAGAAATAGAACTTGAAACCATTTTTAATATACCAACCATGATTTCCAGTTTCCTAAAGCACCCCCATTTAATATACTGGATGCTTTAATCTAGACTTTAATGGGATGTATGTAATTCAGCCAGAGGCAAGGTGTCTTGTGTGTGAAATCAAAGAAATGGTCTCTGTTTTGTGTTCACTAGAGCAGCAATAAGAATGAGGATGCAAGCACATTTAAGTACAAACCCCACTAGATGTCACTGTAATCTCTATGTTGGAATGATTACATTGGGTCATGTGTAGCAGCAGAATGCCAACCCATAATTATCTTCAAAGTAATCTTCAGCCGCAAAACATCATTAAAAAGGAAGATACGGCTCTAAAGCAGAGGACATTAAAATCTTTCCAACAGCTTTTGGGCTACTTCAATTTGTATAATTCTATTTTGTTATTTTGCACAGTGATTTATCACCCTAGGTTCCTTCTGGAGGTGTATGTTATAACAATAGTAAAATAGTAAATCATGAATGCTTTGCCAAGCACTCTAAAGACCACATACCAGGAGTAGGTTCCCCCTCCCCATTCTTAGGTACAAACAGCATATGTAGGGGCTTTACCATCTTTCTATGCTTATTCCTTTATGTAGCTAAAGATACCGGGGGGGGGGGGGGGAGATAAGTTACATCACCACTAAGGTTTTGCTTTTGGTATCTTTGCATGGGCAGAAACACTTCATTAGTTGGTTTCATCAACTAACAGTATAATACAACAGTAAAATACAAACAGTATAATACAAACATGTTTTTAGTAAGATCATAAAATGGAAACTTTCAAGCCCGTCTGGACCTTGTATATAGGAATGGGAGGTTGTTTTTTTTAAAAAAAGGTCATTTTTAATTCATGAGTTAATCCATTATAAATAACAGATCTGTAAAGATTACAACTCTGTACATTCTCGACTACATGCTTTTCATTTACATGCAAACTAGCAAAATATGTTTGTTTTCAATTCATGCATCTGAGCAGAATCCAAAGTAAAAATGCACATGATTAGAAAAGAGTTGGCTTTTCTACTCTGCTTTTCTGACCGATTTAAGGGGACTCAAAGTGGCTGACAAAGCTTTCTATTCTCCCACAACAAAACACCTTGTGAGGTAGGTGGGGCTGTGGGAGCTCAGAAGAGAGCTGTGAGTAGCTCAACTATGATATTCTGTAGGTTACCCACCAATCTGGAATATTTTTAAAGAAGACAAAATAATGGAGGATATAGACTGTCTCCAGTAGCAAACATTATATGATTCTGGAGACCAGTTTCTGTGGAACATCAGCTGAGAGTGTGTTGTTACACCTGAATCCTGCCAGGAGCAGAGGGCATGAGTGGAGGCACATGAAAGCTCCTCCCCCTCCTCTGTGCCAATTCTCAAGTTTTGTTTGAAGTCCATGTAGTTCCAAGAGATCTTCCTTTGATCTAAAAGGGAGATTTGATGGTACCACATGGTGGAACCAGCAGACAGTTATTTCATAAGAACATAGGAACATGAATGCCACACTAGATTGGACCCAAGGCCCATCTAGTCCAACCACTGCCAGTCTGTTGCCATCATAATCTGAAGAAGAAATGGCATAGGAAATCTCACACTCTTTTACTGTTCCAGCATGTTGCCAAATGATCAGTTGTCCACTTTGACATTGTATTGATAGCACCTTTGGGGAGCTGGCTTCATGCACGTGAAAAACAGAGTTGAATTTGATGCAGTGCTGAAGGAAGCCTGCATGTAGCTGGTAGCTCATGTTTCAGGGCAATGCTGGAATTCTGTAAAGATCCAGCACTTCCCTGTGCTATCTGGTAAGCCCATCAAAGTCAGGAACTCAATAGCCAAATACCAAGTTCAGCTTCTGTTCATATTTTCACTACAATACTGTATGCTGACAAATATGGCACAGTAAGTTAAGGAAATGAAAGCTTACCATTCCACAGTATGGTCCCATAGATTCATTGGTACTGTCTGGTCCATTATAGAGTTTCAAATAATTTCTGGAACAGTCACCCGGATCATCAATGCTGATGAATGCAAAATTAACTGTAACAACTCGTCCCTTGGGGGCTTTAATGGTCCACTCACAGTCTGTCTGATTTGGATAGGTGGCTGGATATTCTGGACTGGCTAAAGAGCCAGACTCACCATATAAAGTACCACCACATCCTAAAAAAAATAAAAATAAAAATTAGATTAAATCAGTGACAAATAAAGCCACACTAGTGACAAATACTTTGTTGTATTATGCATTTATGGTGGTCTTAGTTTAAATTGACAGATAAAAACTTCTAATTTTCTGCTTTTCAGATGCTAATTTATTATTTTAATAGTTGTTTTATAACTACTGGTATTTACTCTTTGTTGCGTGTTTACATACATATCTGTGCATGTATGTCCAAGTGGTAAGTGGAAATGAAAATTTATGAGGCAAATTGATAAATTAGTTTGAAACTGAAATCATTTCTTGTACCAGCTGGTGATGAAGTCCAGGTGATCTCATAACCTTCATTAGAAAGCAGGATGTCACTTCTGAAGTGCAGATAGAGGACATGGTTTTTAGCAAACACAGGGCTGGGCAAGGTAACTCCACAGTACTTGCCAAGCAGGGGCGAACTTGCATCACTACCATTCCGGACCTTTAAAAGAATAAACAAAGCCTTGGCTGTAAAACCTTTGTACGTTATCAAGACAATTTGATTTATTCAAATGACTTGACTGATAAGTTTTTCATTTAACACTAATCCTGTCATCCATATTCTTGCTATTTGAATTTCCACTTATAAAATTTGTTTCCATTATTACCTCATTTTATTATGCAACTCAAAATGTTCAGTTGTTATGGTTTGTGACCTAGGAAAAGGATCCCCCTCCCTTTGTTCCCAAAACACAGATCTTACACTGTGGGGGTGCAATTTGCCCATTCAGCTAAAGCACAGTTGCTAAGCTGAAGTAACTAGGACAAAGAGTACATTCCTGGGTCACTGTAACTTTCCTAATATCACTCTAAACAAGGTCTCAGAAAAGGCATAACACCTCTTATCATTTGTATAACACCTCTTATCATTTATATAACATCCACTGTGTTTATATAAACAATGTACAGCACTCAAGGATGGTAACATCTTATCCGGTGATGCCAAATATGGGCACACCGGGGGGAAAAAACCATTCAGAAATGTATTTTGTAACTGGGCATAAAAAGCCCCTAAATCTTCAGTAAAACACAGACTTTTCACCTGGCAACCATCCTGCGTGTGAGCCTCCAAATCATTACAACAAGTGGCGCCCAACGTGGGGCCTCTGCAGCCTACAGAAGAAGATGCCTGGCCTAAAGGAGAATGCATGAAGATTCGTCCCAAGCTGTTCGTCCGGCAAGGATCAAAGGTGCACCACATTTCGGCCTGAGGAATGCGTGAGTATAAAACAGGCTTCAGGCAGCTATGGGAGCGAGTGCCTCAAGAGAGAAGAGACACTCAGAGGAAATAGAAATACTTTTAAAAAGAAATGGTTACTTTCCTTCTAAAGGGCTAGTCCCTAGGCTGGTCAAAGAGATATTTGAAAAATGCCCATGGTATCCATAAAATGGCTCCCTGCGTCTACAAGACTGGGAGAGAATTGGCATTGATTTGCATGCAGAACCTAGATCTCAGATTCCTGTATTGCAAACCTGGCATCAAGTTCGCTATACCATAGAAAAATGTACCGAGTCAATTAAAAAACTGCCTCCTCCCCCTCTGCAAACCTCATGTGCTGGATTAGTGAAACAAAAGTCTGATCAGCTTTTTCCAATCACTGAGACAGCTACTGAGTCTCTTCAGTCCCTTAATGCAGCTCATGAAAATGTCCTTAAGACAATTCAAGCACCTTCCTTTCAAAGGAAAGAAGAATGCAGATTGGGTTCCACTCCTCCTGGCTCAGAGCTGGCGGAGCAGGAGATAGTGTTGCATTCCAGGGAAGAACAACAAAATCAGACCTGTCTCTTCACTAGTGGCAAGCAAAATTCGGCAAAACCTGCAAACACAATGGAAGGAGACTTCTGTCCAATCACAAAGCCTCCAGCTGTTTGGGCTACTGCCTCCTTACAAACTGCGGAAGAGTGCAGCATCTGTGATCTTCCTGAAGCCGAGAAAGAGCTGCCTTTCAAACAGTTGGTATCTTTGGGAACTGAACCGTTCCAACCCCCTTGAATGAGAAATTTCAAATTGTCTCTTACCGTTTATCAGCAATTTAATCTGTTTGAAATTGGCACTTAGTCTGTTTTGAAGTTTGTTTTCTTTCATCTATGTCATGCAGTTACTTAGAGTTTTCCTGTCCTTTCCTTACTCTGTTTTGAGTGATCTGAGTGCTCTGTTTTAAGTTTCATTGCAAAGTTAGCAGCTGAGCAATGATTTTAACTTTCTCTTTTCTAGTAGTACTGAAAGATGAAAGTTAAGGTTTTTGTCTACTCCTCTCTCTGTATGTGTTCTGAGTTTAACTCTGTTCTGAAATGTAAAAGTTAGTTCCTCCTTCGGCTTGGCATGAAAATGCCTCTCTAGGGGTCCCGGTTCTGAAAACTCTATGATTGTCATTGTCTCTTGGTTTCTGAACGCTGCATGTTAAAAGTTAACTCTTGCAGCATCAGGAAGTCTGTTTTTCTGACTCTTTAGCCGCAAGTCTTCATTAATGTGATTCTTGCTGAAAGCTTTTGTTTATCATTCCTGAAATTGTTCTGTCTTAACCCTAGTCATCTTGAAACGTAAAAAACTGTGTTTGTAACTTTGAGAACTCTTCATATGCCTCAGAGCTAGCAGGCACACGATTGCCTGACTGGATAACTCAAAGGGTTTAACCATTTATGTTCTGGTCAGAGCCTTAAAGCAAAAACATTTTTCCTTCCCTTCTCATTTCTGTGGAAGTTTATTAAGTTGTCTTTCTCTCTCTTCTGCAACTACGCAGTTCAAAGCCTTACATTCCTTTCCCTCTCAATTTTTAACAGCATTTGCTTTAACTAAGTTTTGCTTTACAGGTCTTGCTTGAAGAAAGCAAGGAAATTAATGCTTTTTCCCTTCCACACCTTAGCCTTTTTCAGGGTAGTTCCTGGCCAGAGCTACGCTGAGAAATGAATTTCAATTTGATTTGGGATTGGCTTTTGGCCACAGCCGGTCTTGGAAAGAATTGAGATTTACCTTGTTTTATATTTCACTGTCTTCAGAAATTGAAGTTCTTTGGTTATAATTTATGATCTTCTTTTCAGCAGTTTTGATGTTTAATAGTCTAATTCTTGTAAGAGAAAATTAAAATCCCACAGGTTCAGAGAAAATGCAATGTTTGTTGCCTGTGAAATCTTAGGTACCAAGGATCTTGCCGGCTGATGAACAAACTGTATTTTCTTTGTCAACATAATTTTATTTTTTTTCCAGCAATTTTGATGTTTGTTTTAATAGTTTAAGTTTAAAAAGTTTTGCAGGAACATTCATTTCTAACATTTTCCTTTTTAAGCAGCATCATAGCAAGTTCATTCATTTATTTGTAGTCATGAACTTGTTGGGATTTTTCTTCAGCTCAACAAACAGCAAAAACAACTGGGTTTAAATTTCAATTGTAGATTTCTTATTGTGATTTTAAGAATGCAAGAGTTTTATTTCAGCATATAGACTTGTCATCTTAACTTTCATAATTCTTGGTTTGTAGAAGTTTTGCCTTTTCTTCTTTTATTATAGGAAGACTTTAAATTAGGTCCCTACAGAATTCCAGAAAAAATGGAGTCCAGAAAAAGTCTAAGAAGAATTGGAATCATATACTTCCATATTGATTTTATTCTGCTAATAGCTCATTGCTTACGTCACAATCTCATGGTTTTTTATAATTATTGGTTCTATATTTTGGATTTAAGCTAATGGCTGTAATTTTAACCTTAATATTTAATTTCAGGTTTATTTTTAGAAATTTAGCTTTACTGTTTTGAAACATGCATTATTGCAAGATGCTAACAAATTGAGTTTTTTCCTTTTGAAGACAAATGCTTAAAATGTTTAAGCTGTAATAGCAAATCTTTTGGTTAACAACAAAAAATTTAATTTCAGGTTTCTTAGCACTTGGCTAAAAGTTTAAGATTTCTTTCCATCTTCAGTAACCCTGCATTTTCATGCAAAAGTTGCTTCCTACAGCTTTGGGAAGAACCTATGAGGTTAAATTGCTCCCATGAATTTAATGTGCATTAATTATGCTTATATTCCATTACCAACAAGATGGTTCTTTAAAAACCTGAACCAGGTGCTTCTGAGCAAACTCATTGCAAATTTATCAATGGAACATTCTTATTATATCCAAGCAGTGAGAAAGATATTGAATGACAGTTGCCAATCTGACATGCACCTCATGAGAAAACAAAAAACATTTCCTTAAGCAGCATTCTTAAATGAGGCTGCTTAACCTTCCTGTGTGAAGGAAAAATTAAATCAGCTTCCCTTGTAGTCAAAAGGCATTAATGAAATCTCCAAATTGGTCCTGTTCTGTAATTTTCTAAAGGTATTGATAACTAATCTGTTTTAGTTGTATTTTGTCAGTTTTCCTTTTTCCTGAGCAAAACCACAGATGTGCCTGAAGTACCTGGATGAGGTGCCATAGCCATCATGGAAGAAAAGATCCAAGACCTAAGAATTGTACCTGGGGTTCCAGTCACGAGGATTCACCTGTGCCTGTGTCAAGATTCTGCACCAGGCAACAGTCAACATGGAAACAGCAGTGTTGCCTCATCCTTTTGGAGATCAAAGGACTTTTGCACCTGAGCTGAAACTTTAACCTGCCTTCTTCCTGAAAAGAAGACTTGTGACAAGATTCCAGCGCCTGGCTACAGTCATCGTGAAGGCCAAGATTTAAGAACTGTACCTGTGCCAATATCCAGCTTTTGGTCACATGAACTTTTAAGCTTTGAGCCTGTGACTAAAAAATCCATCATTTGGTCACTGAAAAGACTTTGGAAAATTAATTCTTAGCAAGCATTGTTTGTGCCATTGTTACCAATGCTAAATTGTGGTTTTATAATGGTTGTCTTGTTCTTTTTCTGCATAATTGTGATATTGCTAATGTGGGTCCTTCTTGTAATTGGGTTTTGGGTGTCATAATTGTCATTCAAATGTTTGTATGCTTCACATATTGGTCCCATATTGATAAGTCATTGCAAACACCATAAGTCCTCAAAAATATGGGCTTTAGCAAATTCATGCCATTGAAGCACACACATTTGTCCATGTTCCATCTTAACATGTCAATTGTAGCATCACACATTCATTAAGGCCTAAAACACAAGTTAAAACACCAGTCCCATATATAACAGCATATCACTCCTTATTAAGAAATTAAGGCCTAGATTGTTAAACATAATGCCATTTTTCCAAGCATAAAATTGATTGCTGTTCAATTTAGGTATCAAGAAAGATCCTCAATGGCTTCTGAACTTTGGAATCTTGCATAAGTAAGCAAAGACAATATCCATAAGTGTCTATGCTTGATATAAGAAGCCTAAGAGCTTATGCATATGTCTCACAAAGTCACACACACTGAATTTGATTCTGCTTCATAATTTGGTCATTTCAAAAAGCTTCCCAAAAGGGAACACACATACATACACATAAATGTTTTTGCAACAAGTTTTCACTCATGACATTAATTAATTTGGTCTACCAAGGAAGCAAAGTAAATTTTGGCCAGTAAAAGGGACAAACACTGGGTGTTATAAAGCTGGGGCTTGATGCCTTCCATGAACATATGTAGGGGTATTGGAATTAAGAAAAAAGAAAAAAAGAAAACCATACATCATAATTAGACCTCAAAAATTGATTAGATGGGGTTAGTAACAAATTGGGGTTCACATAGTTTTAGGTTCACACTTTATTAAGGGAAAATGGGGGAAATCGGGAATGCAGATTTTCTTCTGACCCTTGGCGAAGGAACACCCCGAGCGGAGAAGTTTTTGTGCATGCCCTTTGACCCCTGGCCTTCCTTAAATGTAAACATGCATCACAGTTAAGGAATAGACTCAAAAATTTGGCTGCTTGTAAAGTTGATTCATGAAGACTTTTTGCTCTAAGCTAAATGACATCTCAGCTTTCCCTGGCCACAAGAGCTTCCTCAAATTGACCCCCCTTCATAAAGTAAGAAAAGAGAGAGGAAATGTGGGGGTGCAATTTGCCCATTCAGCTAAAGCACAGTTGCTAAGCTGAAGTAACTAGGACAAAGAGTACATTCCTGGGTCACTGTAACTTTCCTAATATCACTCTAAACAAGGTCTCAGAAAAGGCATAACACCTCTTATCATTTGTATAACACCTCTTATCATTTATATAACATCCACTGTGTTTATATAAACAATGTACAGCACTCAAGGATGGTAACATCTTATCCGGTGATGCCAAATATGGGCACACCGGGGGGAAAAAACCATTCAGAAATGTATTTTGTAACTGGGCATAAAAAGCCCCTAAATCTTCAGTAAAACACAGACTTTTCACCTGGCAACCATCCTGCGTGTGAGCCTCCAAATCATTACAACATTACACAATACTATCACTGATCATTTTGGCTTGGATAATGGATGTGGACAGCATCTCTTAGGGGCCACTTGAGATCAATTTAATCTTTAAACTTTAGTCCTCATGTTTTCAGTTTTTGCAGTTATAATGTTAGTAATGGCTATTTGTGGTATTTGGTCTAGTGGTTAGGGAGCTGGACTCTTATCTGGGAATATGAGGTTTGATTTCGCTCCCCTCCATGAAGCCTGCTGGGTGACCATAGGCCAGTCACAGCCCACCCACCTCACAGAGTTTTCTGTTGTGGGGAGAAGACGAGAAAGCTTTGTCAGTCACCCTGAGTCCCCTTAAATGGGTGAGAAAGGTCAAGTAGAAAAGCCAACTCTTCTTCTATTGTATTATGTTACACCTTTTCCTTAAGCTATCAAGAATTTAGGGTGATGTTGGGATGAACTTGAAATGGGATTGGAACAAATTAGATTTTTTCTCATTTAATTTCTCATTTAAATTAATAGAATAAATGTTTTTTTGAAGTTTTCAGGTATTAATTAGATATGATTAAGATAGGAGGGTATAGTATTAGCAAACTTCATTCACTCTGCTTCCTGTTTGGAAAGAAATTCTCATTTACCCTGCCACAGACCAGTACCATCTGGCTCTTGCATCAGCGGCCTTCTGTGGAGCTGCCCCACTGAATTATATGAGAAGGGAAGAGGGTATGAGGCTGCAGGAATTATCTATCAACCTGCCAAAGTTGTATTTATCCTCTTCCCAACCACCACCACCTCCAACTTCTTCCTGTATCATGTCTGCTAGGTTACAGATCTGCAGAAAGAGCCTTTTACATTTTGTGAGCTGCTGTTGTAGGCGCTATGAAGCCAAAATGGAGTTCTGTGAGGAGCATTATGGGAACTTGTTCAACTTGGAGTACAGTTTTAGGGAGAAAAAGCAGTAAGTGGAATGTGTACAGATAAGCACGAAGGATGGGAATATAACAGATAAGAGTGAAGAAAATATTTAGCCTTGAGGCTGAAAAAACTCTTGTTTCTAGCCT
The DNA here is from genome assembly GCA_023333525.1 of Aspidoscelis tigris stejnegeri. Taxonomy (NCBI): domain Eukaryota; kingdom Metazoa; phylum Chordata; class Lepidosauria; order Squamata; family Teiidae; genus Aspidoscelis; species Aspidoscelis tigris. The sequence goes on from JALMGA010000008.1 coordinate 48,753,193, forward strand.
GTGGTGTTAGTCCAGTTTGATTTACCCTGACACTCCGCAAGTGTTTTACAGGCTTGAGTGTTGCAAGCCCAGCCCAGCCCAGCCCAGCCCAGCCCAGCCCAGCCCAGCCCAGCCCAGCCCAGCCCAGCCCAGCCCAGCCCAGCCAAAGAAGATTAGTTTTATTTATTACTTTTTATTTTTTTTTAAAAAAAAATATGGAACGCTTCACGAATTTGCTTGTCATCCTTGCGCAGGGTCCATGCTAATCTTCTCTGTATCGTTCCAATTTTAGTATATGTGCTGCTGAAGCGAGCACGCCAAGGAAGATTACTGTGTCATTAAATCTGCATGTTAGTCAAACCCAGTTCCTGGTGTCGAAGCATGTATGCCGAAATCCCCTAAAACCAACATTCTGGGGTTCTCCAAACTCACACTAGAGGCTACCTCTACCTCCTTGGTCAGGGAGGTTGTTGAGCAGCAGTGTTGGGTAGTTGGGTGGGCAACACATGAACAACACCCCCAATCTTTCCCACTCATTCAATGTAAGGAAAAGGTCCTCATAGCCTGCCCCAATTTGGAAGGACTTCCAATCATCACAGCAACACCCTCTCTCCAACCTAGCCTGGGCTGATGCTGAGCTAAAAAAACTTTGTTGGCAAAGCTGAGATAGGTCTATACCACCCATCTCACCCACCCAGGATTCAGTAATACAAGCAGATCAGCTCCTTCACCCACAATCGGATCGTGGATGAGGGCAGTTTTATTATGAACTGATGTGGCACTCAAGCAAGGGGGTTCCAAAGTCAGGCTGTCAGATACTTGCAGAAGAGAGGAGGAAACAGAGGGGCTGATCACACTTTGAAAGAGACAAGGATACTGCAACTAAATGTCCTGGAAGATCAGATCTTGAAGTTCTTTTAAGGGCTCCGGGAGTACAACGTGACACACACTCTGACCTTATTATCTACCCTGAGGCCATTTTGTTCGCAATTTAGCATTTGAATTAACCAACTTTTAAAATTGCAAACAAATTATTGAAAACAATCTGGGTCAGAACCCCAGTTTGGAAAGCAGTGGGGGCTTTAATCCTTTGTTCTCTTTTACAGTCATGCTTTGTATCAGGGCACATGAATTTTGTATTTACATTGAAAAAAAGCTTTTAAAAATCTCACTGCACTGATCCCTCTGCTGGATCAGCTGTACTCATGGCCTCAAGCCACCTCAGAGAGGGGCTTGATAGCTCCATTTCCATCCCTGAAGGGTACTGAAGCCCCTGCATGTACCTTGGAGGGGCCTTAAAGCCCCTAAATGCACCCTCAAGCTCATCCAGCAGATGGGTTGCTATGGAGATGGGAAGACTTCAGTCTCCTTCCAATGAACGGTTTGTGGAGATGCACACTAAGTTCTTTGACATACAAACAACAAACCAGAAGTAAGATGTACAAGAGCATTGTGAACAAGGACCAGACTCTGAGCTCATTGCAGTAATACCTCCAAGAAGTCATGGCATCCACTGCTTTCGAGGTTAAAGGAATTGAAAAAGAGAGAGATGGTGTGGTTTTGTGGAGCTCGTAAAATAACGGTGCAATCCACGTTATGAGGGTAACGATTAGGCCAACCTGGACTTTTTAGATAGCCGAATGTTTGGTTATATTCTCTGTTGCAGTCTAGAAGGAAACCAAATAAATAATTAAAGAACTCTCAAAAAATAATTTAGAACTCTTATAGGTAACTATCATCATACCTAAAGCACTTTGCTTTCCATGCTAAGCCAAACGCAGGGTTAAAATTTTACCTGCTGCTTGATAGGAAAAACTCAATCCATTGTTTGTTATGTACTCTTCGGATCTGAAAACCACAACAACTGTACGTCCATGTGAATAAAACACAGGGATTGCGAAATTTGCAGAGCTGCAGAACCGGTGCTCTCGACTATCCTAAAATATACAAGTCAGCAATAAAAAAGTATAAATTATAAAATTATTTATCTTTTGTCCTTTAACTCCAAAGTTCTTACAGTACTGATCACTTTAAAAAAATGAAAAAAAAAATGTATAATCCAAGAATATGCAATATGGTTTGGATCCAGTAGCATATGAAATACATTTCATGTGTGTTGCATTTGTTTGAGTGAGAGTTCTCTTCTCCCCACCCATAGCTAAAAGAGGTTATAATTATATTTAAAAGGTTGTGTAATTTAAACACTCTTTGCTGCACTGAGCCATGCTCATTTATTTTATGAATATATAATTTGGAAAAAAGATATTATCTAACAATAGCAACTGCAGGAAAACTACCTTATTTCTCTATGTTCTCTATGAAAACACCCTATGTTTTCAACTTAGGTGTACTATAAAGGCCTTGAGCCAAGTTACTGAAAAAGGTGTAAGACATAAAATTGGTGGCACAAGTCCCATGGCCTAATCTTTGTTGCTAACTTTTATATTCTGCCATTCTGTATTACAAAACACAAGATATCACAGATGCATTTTCCAAAGCTATTTTGCACAATTTATTTATTTACATTTTTATCCAACCCTATACCCAAAGGTCTCAGGGTGGGTTACAACAAAGGGTGCCTCCTAGGGATGTGCATGAACATTTGTGATATCCGGAATTCATACAAATAGGCACAGATTTCTAGATTCAAGGAAGAATTGAATAGGGCCCTATTTGTAGGGCCCTATTTGTCCACAAATTGGATTATCTGGTACTCATAGAAGCTTTGACCAAAGCTTTGGCGGATACCGGACGCCCCCGTGGCCTCCTGCCCCAAAGTGCGCCTCCCACAAGCCCCTTCTCTTTTTCGGCACAATCCAGTGGACAAACTAGGCCTTACTCAGGTCGGAGAAAGCACTTCTGGTTCCTGGGAGGATCAATGCCGGAACCAGAAGGCCTAGTTTGGGTCCTGGAAAGCCTATTTTGGCCCTTGGATCATGCCAAAACAGACCTGAGCTTAAAAGATTCTAGGGGATGGTAAAGAACAAGCAGATCTGGTGTGCTACAACCTATGGTGTCACAAAGAGTCAAAGACAACTTAATGACTAAACAACAACAATCATTTTCAGCCCTCAATTCTATTTCACCAAGAATCCTAGTGGAAGACTGACAGACTTACTGGGATTGAATCCTGGAATTCTAGGTGATTCTGAAAGCAATCTTGGCTTGGCTGTAATTGAAATTCCTGCACTGATATTTTCACCTGTTGCTGAGGTGGGGCATCAATGACCCATCTGCAGAATGTAAGTGGAGGATATGCATCTGGAAAGTAGGGTGATGTTGCAGTTTGGATTGTAGAAGTTGCATTATAGACACCTCCACACAGCCCTATTAAACGAAATATAACACATTAAAAGAAATATATCCCAGGGCAACACCTGACAGCCTTCCTGGAATTATGCAAAATCGATAAACAATAATTTTGTGAAATATTCTGGGGCAAAACTGAAACTTGTACTTACGATCCACTGTTATATAGGTAACGTTGAAGCCTGCTCTCTCTAAAGATCCATCAGTGACAAACTTAACAGTCAAGAAGTTGTTAGTAGACAGAAAACGTGCTGGAATGCCAGAGCCACAGAAAGTTCCAACAAGTGTATTATTATCAATGTTTCCATCATATAGCTGAAATATAAGAATGAGAAATCATATTCTCATTATGGCCTTAAGCTATTGCCTTCCTCCTGTCCCACTGATAAGGTGCCCTTTGAATGAAATATGCACTTAAACTGAGTGGAATAATGTTGCTAAGCATACTTTGATCTTACTTTGACATAGTCATATTGACAGCCTTTAGAAGATGCTGCCTCAAGTTGGAAACTGTCAAAAGTGAGGTTGATCAGCTTGTTGATGGGTGCTGCTATAATCCATATACACTCCAGACCTTTATCATATCTGCCATCTTTGTCAGAGTCTGGTGATCCAAAGCTACCACTGGCGTTTTTCAGGTAACCACCACAACCTTGTTCAGGACCTATTGAAAACAGAGGTCCATCATTTTCTGTGTGCTTGATGTTAGTATTTTAGCTGACTTTTGAAAAAAGGTTGATTAACACAAACCACAGTGACATCAACTATTTCACCCAACAAATACAGTGGCAATAGTAGCAATGGTGGTTGATGCCCCTTGAAACCAAGGTAGATAAAAGGAAGTAGTAAAGGATAAGAAATTAGTACGGCTAGTAGAATGGGAGGCACTATAAGGTGTAATTCTGAGCCTATCTACACATAAGTCCACTTCAGAGTGAGAGAACACTTGAGCAAAGTGACTAACCATTCATTTTCTTTCCACATTACACTATCTAACCTAATGATAGATTTTCTGAGTTGGATAATGCCAAAAGAAAACCAAATCCATAACACAGTTGGTCAGACTGAACATACTGGCATTAGTCGATTCTGTGCTAAATATACATAAGAAAGAGTGGATTGAAGCACTGAACTGAGTGCAGTGGGTCTCTGACCACTGGCCGGCTGTCCCCAGAGGATAGACAGACAAGTATTCCCACAATCTACATTGACGGTTTCTTTTTTACTTTGGTATTTTACTAGCTCAAACATTTGTAGCAAAAACAGGGGTATCATTTCCAAGCATCTAGATATTGTTCATAATTTTATTATTTACTTAGAACATTTATAGATCACTGCTTATCCCAAGTGGTTTACAACATGGATTGGCAAGTGGCCAAGGAACAGGATACTGAGAGTTATATGTGAACAACTTTCAGAGTAGAGGGAAGTAAAAACTGGGATCCCTTAAAGTTTAGCATCGGGACTGGTGCTTTTTAAATTTAAGTAGACCATGGGGATGGAGAAATATCTCATTAAAAATCAAAGATTTTTCATTCTTTTCTAAAATTAATTCCCAAGGGAAAGACTGCATCACTTTCATATAGGAGTTTATTGAACTAAAACCGTCCCAAGGTCTAATCCTGGCCACCAACTCGGATGGCCGTTAGGGGGATTAGATAAATCCATGGATGATAAAACTATCATTGACTGTTATTCAAGGGCTGTCCATCACAGTTGCTAATCTCTTCTCCAGCACAAGAAGCAATGCTGTGGATCATGAAAAGCAGACTTTTGTTGTAAGGAGGTCCTGGTTGTGGGCTTTGAACAAGATTCTTTTTATGTCACCAGAGGGAGGGGGTTGCATATTATGGTCAATGTATGAAGGGCTCAAGTGGATTATAGCAGTCTTTCTTCATGAGAAACATGCAGCAAGCAACTGGTATTGAAGAAGAAGAGAAGGAGGAGGAGGAGGAATAGCAAGAAAAAGAACTGGCTTTTCTACCCCACTTTTCTCACCCATTTAAGGAAACTCAAAGCAGTTGACAAAACTTTTTATTCTTCTCCCCACAGCAGAACACCCTGTGAGGTAAGTTGGGTTGTGAGAACTCAGCAGTGAGTTGTGACAAGCCCAAGGTCACTCAGCTGGCTTCGTGGAGGAGAACGGAATCAAATCCAGTATACCCAAACAAGAGTCCGACTTCCTAACCAGTAGACCAAATCAGCTCAGAACTATATATGGGACTCTTCTTCCACAACAGGCACTGACAGAAAGTAGAATTCTTAATTTAGAGCAAGCCATATATGCTAAATGTTTACCTTTAAGTAAATACACACATGGGCCTTTTGATGCTGACTGGTATCCCAGTATAGTGTAATCACTTCCAAGCCTCTCTGTTCTACATCCTGGTGCAGAACAAAGAGACCATACCCCCTGCTAGGTCACTCCATCAAAAAATGGCCACCTGGACTGGGCAGAGGTAGACCACCATTCTACTCAGAAATAAACAGTTCTGGCCAAAACAAGTGCAGAAGTATCCAGATAGTAGGAGCACAGTCCCTGTATATTAGTAAATAGCTATGTTTGGTTTGTTCCAATGTGAGCAGTCTCTTGAGATTAAACAACTTAATTTTTTTTAAAAAAACTGCACCTATGTCTCTACTTGCAACACTATTCTAATATTATACTAGAATGTCTTGCAATTTACTAATAGGGAAGAAGTTGGAAGAAAACTTTTTTTGTTCTTATTTTGCAAATCTTACATACAAAACAAACTTCAACATTATTTCAAATGTTTTTGAGGCATGGCAAGATTGCGGCCACACTCTCACTTTAAACCTTCAGTCCATCTTCAGGTCTGACAACTCCTTTTCATTTCTACCCCTTTTATTTGTGGATTTTCCACTCTCAATTTGGACTTTCCATTTCCAATTTATCCACAAATAAAAGGGGTAGAAATGAAAAGAAGTGAGTCCAGGAAAGTCCTCAGATAAACAGATAAATTTAAAAGGTGTGAGCAGTCAGACCTTGAGATGGACAGAAGGTTTGAAGAGAAGGTGTGACCATGGACTTAGTAGCAATCTGTAAAAATATGCTTTATTATGAAAAACTGATAATTTGCATATTAAGAAGACAATTATTTGCTTATCTATAAATGGCCTGGCCTCAAACCTCCAAAGCCCCTGGCTGGCTTTGCAGAGGAGGGAGATTTCAGAAGTAGCAACTGCTGTGTGGGGTGTAACTATTTTTCAGACTTTGAGGGCAAGAAAAAGTCTTGACATTAAGGTAATCAGTCCTCTAGCCATGTGCTGCTGGTGAGGTTTTTGCGGAGGCAAAATATACAATATCTCCTTGATTCCCCACCCATGAAATTGTTTGCAGCGTAATTTAAAACAAAGCAAAAGGACAAAGCTTGCACTCTAAGAAACAAGGAATATCAAGTTGCAAAATGTGTACTTATAACAGTAGGAGGAGCTGTGACTTTGCCTTGATGAGATCTGGTCTAATATTATGAGGAACTTTCTTCTTTAAAAGCATCCTTGGATTTTCTAGTTTATTTTTTCTTTCCTTTAAAAAAACAAAAAACAAATCTCTCCTGTTTGATTGATGTGCAGGCCAGAAAAACACACACTCACACACCCCTCACAGGGACACATTATAATGAAGAGATCTAACAAAAGTATTTTGTTCTTTATTTGCAGACTGCCTTTCTTCTGTCAAGGAACTGAAGGAGAGAACTCATATTTAAGACAGTCTGGCAGGATCTTCAGAGTTTGTTTGGAACTTGCCAGGTAGAGTCTGCAAGTGGCTGTCTGCTTGGCGCCCGCACCAGGTCCATTCCCAGGCACAGAATCTGAGAACACTACAGTGAAACACCCTTGGAAAGCTTTCCCTGCAAGCCAGACAAGTCCCCTGATTCCTGCAACTGCTGTGCAAGACAGGCAGTCCAGAGCCAGATGACATTTCATTGAGCTCTGAAAATGACTCGCATCTGAGGCTGTTTCTGGAGCTTGGTGCCAGTGTGCATCTCCAAAGCTGGGGAACTTTTCTGCTGCAAATTTGAAATGAGGATGGGCCAGGTTAGCCATCAAGTGAGCTGACTCCAGCCAACTCTGCCCCACTCCTGTCCCAGAATGCATGCATGTGGAAGTTACCTCTGTCTCATCCAAATACCAACTGACCCAGTCACATATTAGGTATATTTGGGTGATAGTTTATATTTGAAGCGGTGTCAGTTTCTCTGGCAGGATGAGGCAGTGACTGATACATTCCCCTTCCATTAAAGTCCAGTTTGATCTGCTTCGTGTTGAAAGCAAGTTTGGGCATGGTTCAAAGGCTGCCTCCAGACAGTGAGGGGAAAATGAGGGATCTTGTTTTGATCCTGCAATTGCTTCTTGCTGGCCCTGCCAGACAGCAGGGCAACACTATAGGGCATGCACCGTGGTGGATGCACATGCACCATATCCATTTTGGCCTGGTTTTGCCCACACATGGACCGTGATCACACCCATAGCTCAAGACATCTTCCGGCTGTCTTCTCTTCACATCACTCACTTTTTTTTTTCACTGGGATTGTCTTTGGGGCAACAATTCTAAGGACAAAGCATCTTTCATTTTTCTTCAGCAATGTGCAAGGGAAACAATGTTTTGTTTCAGTAAAAAGTAAAATTGGGAAGTGAAGACAGAAGTGAAAGTGCTTCAGCAGCTTGAGGGAAAATGGTAGATTACAACATCTCATTTTTCTAAGGGAAGGGCTGTGAAGGTAGATGTGTATGCTGGTTGGGATATCCCTCAGCTGCATCTGTTTGTGGGCCCAGTCCCCTTACCCCAACAGTACCTTGTATTAGCACTGGGTTTGCCCTCAGCACTACACAACTCCAACGTTGCCATGATTGACTGACAGAACTTTATCCTATCGGAATGCAGCTGGTGTTGATGCAATCAGAGGGGTGAAAAATTAAAGGGTTGTGTAAAGGAGATTCAGGGAGATAACATAAAAGGTGTGAGCATAGCATCCCAAGCTCTGAGGACTGATTATCAGGAACTGGGTGTGAATAGGACTAGGATGACTTCAGTTCAGTTTCTTAATGGGACAGCCTATTTCATCCAGGTGTGATCACGGCCATGTATAGTGGCCATTTCCAAGACGGCAGATCCTGGGTGCAAGCATTCAGACAAAATAAGTTATCTTGCTCAGTAAAACCTGGGCTGAGAGCTGTTTATCTTGCAATAGCAATCAATGAACCTAAATAAATATTGCTAAATCTCTGAACCAAAGAAGAAGAAGAAGAAGAAGATTCTGCAAAGTAAGGAGATCGTACATAAGGGCAGAGGTGCTTGACCAGAATACACCTTATCTCAAATTCTGCTCTGGCATGGAAATGAAATACATATAACAATCTTTTGCTTCATAAATAGCATGATAATGTGCTCTGAAGAAGTCAAAATCTTATTTGCAATTTCATTTTTTTTCTATAAAACAAAGGCCCTCTCTGCAGTGGGTCTTATTTCTGATTATATTCTGGATTAAGGACCTGCCATCTGCATGCTGTTGCAGACTATGGTGGGACCTTTTGCAGACTATGGTCTATGCTGTTGCAGACTACAATGCCTCTGCCCAAGCATGTGGATGGCAGGTCACTATTTCAGAATATAATTTAGAATAAGGGCCAGTGCAGAGAGGGCCAAAGTGTCCTTGTAAGTACTACATTTTTGTAATTGAAACAGGACATAAAACTTTTTTTCTGAATCTCAAACACCAAATGTTTGCACATCATTTTCCTGGCAATGTAATCAGTTGCAAAATTCTCCTTTCTTGCAACAGTCACTCACTGCTGACTTACTTGGATGTGACAGAAGAGCTCTCAAGCCAAATAATAAATGCTGTGATGTTGGTTTAAAAATAGGCTCATATATACTGTGACAGGAGAATTTTGGCTCATAGTAGAAAAAATGATATTTCTTTTATGAAAGCTAAAATAATAGAATGGCAGACATAACACTGATTGGAATGGCACCAGCAATCATAAAGGGATGAAATATGACCAAGTTACATTTACAGCGGTCTTCCTGAGTTCCCTTCGAAACCAGAGAGATATTTAATCTATTCAGTATCACTAGAGAAAACTTGAAATGCTTCTGCTTAATTATAAACAGATCCTTGGGATGGAAGCCAGCCAGTATGTCAAGTGATCTGAAACCCATCACTTCATACTTTCTTCTTCCTTCATCAACTCATGCTGGGCCTCTACTTGCTGGGCAAGGGGTCTGGTTTCCAGGCATGTGGGAGGCACTGTGATCTATGCTAAAAAAGATGCCTATGCGTCTCCATTTGTGAGTACAAAAGCGTCATTTTGAGCAGGCAATTGTGGCACCTCCATTCAGGGCATAAAACAACACCCTAAAAAAATGGCACTTGCATCCGTGATCATATCTGAGAATGGGACAGAGTTATCATGATAAGGTGCATGCTGCCAGCACACATGGAGATATGGTGATGAAGTTGTTTTTTCTGGACACACCTTGTATTGCCAAATGCAAAAGAAAAGAAATGGATGCACTAAAAATCAGACAGGTTTGGGACCTAAGTAGCCACATTTTCTGAGAACTAGGAATCAGTGACGTGACAAGCTGTTTTCTTTCAGTGTTAAATAACTCAGAAAATTCACCTGTGGAATAGATAATGTGGAAAGAAAATTACTGGTCACTTTGCTGATGCATTCTCTCACTCTGAAAGCGAACTGAAGCTGGAGTAAACCTTAGGTGTAACCACAGCCTATGTCGTGTGGTTGGAGTGTCAGGTTCTTATCTGGAGATCTCTTGGTTTGATTCCGCCCACATGAAGCCAGCTGGGTGATCTTGGGCTAGTTTCAACTCTCTTTCTGAGATCTCACAGCCCCACCTACCTCACAGGGTGTCTGTTGTGAGGAGAAGAACAGAATGCTTGTCAGCTGCTTTGTGTCCCCTTAAATGGATGAGAAAAGTGGGGTATAAAAGCCAACCCTTCCTTATTCTTAAAACATAAAATTAGGAAATTTTGCAATTATCTTTTCATAACTGATTATTCCCAGCACAACAAGCATAATAACCTGCTGCTGTTAAGTACCAATGGCAAACAGCAACAAAGCACTCTGTTCTTGTTAAATCCAAGGATCTGTCTTTCTTTCCACTATTCTCCATTTATTGCATCTATCTTTTTTCAGATAGATACATTATTAACATCCAAACAAAATGCACAAAAGATGAAGGAAGCGCAGCCTTGTTTGGGGTGATATCTGTGTGAAAATTCTAAATAACCAGTGTTGAAGAAGGATGGATTTTTGTAGGTAAAAAATAAGAGAACATTTATATTACTGCAAAGGAGTTTCACATTTCTATTTACCTACTTCCAAACCTTAATTAGGATCACCAGCAATGTTAACCAGAACACTCTAATCACATTATCCAATTTTGCTTCACTAATACCATCACAGAAAAATCCACTCACGCTAATAAGGAATTGTCTTTCAGCGTTGCCATGTAGACAGTGTGCTAATATAAAACCCCTTGAGGCTTGCCTTCTGGTGGAGAAGATCGTTTCTTTATAAAACTAATTTTTTAAAAAAAGCTTTTTTCCCTTTAGTTTCTTGAGATTGAAGTACAGGTCATGAATTGCCATTTTCAGGCAGACTAGCTAGAAGGTGGTAAAGTGATTTATCAGTCCTGACGTTTTTGCTTAAGTGCTTGTGTTGAGAACTATGAAAATTTCTTTTTGTTCTTTCTTTTCAATAGGCTTTGAGGAGAGAGAAATCTAAAGCTATCTTTAAGGCAACTTCTGCATGTGTGCCATAGCATGCACAGTGGAAACTACTCTGGGACTGGAGCACTTTCTCTAAGCCAGAATGGGTTGGATGATCATCTGCCCTGATGGCGACCCAGCTTGGCCTTGGAAGTGAACCACTGTTGGAGCTAGGCAATATCCAGCTCTGGTATTGGTCATGGTCCTCTCCTGCCTCCATCAGTGCCTTTCTGCCAAGCAATAGCACAAGCAAACCAGACCCATGGCCAATTTGCAGACTGGGATCTCCTGCTCTGCAAATAGAATGTTCCAGAGCACACATTCTACCTCTGGGAGCGGACCATAGTCCTACTGGCACAGTCCAAGAAGACCATGGGGATCTTAACCCAATGAAGTTTAATTTGGAGTGCAAATCTAGAGGAAGGTACAGCCACACAGCCATATAGAATCAAATGTATGTGAATCATCAGTTATATCATCCATCTCACTTTCACATTTTTGTACTTAGAATGTGCCTAGAATATGATGTTTCCTTCAGGTATGGGGCGGGATAGAAATGTAAATAAATAAATAAATAAATAAATAAATAAATAAATAAATAAATAAATAAATAAATAAATAAATAAATAAATAAATAAATAAATAAATAAATAAATAAATAAATAAATAAATAAATAAATAAATAAATAAATAAATAAATAAATAAATAAATAAATAAATAAATAAACCTACAAGACCAAAGACTTCAGAACTGCACTTGTACAAATTGCCATTTGATCCTGTTTGAAAAGCAGTAAAGAGGTCCAGAGGCATTTCCGCACTGAATCGCGTTCGAAACGGAACGCGTTCAGGCGGAAAGCTTAAGCCAGCTTCGGGCGCTTTCCCCGTTCACACACAGACGCGCCAGAACGCGTGTAAACGCGTTCCGGAGCGTCTGGGTGCGAATGCTCAAAGCGCCCGAAGCTGGCTTAGCCAGCAAATGCCGGCAAGGGGCGCGATGACAGCCGCGGAGGCAGATCGACAATCAGCTGTTTGACAAACAGCTGATTGTCAAAGCCGCGCGGCGTCGGAGGCGAGCCGGCAGGCGTTCGGGAGACAGAAGCGGCGCGAACGCTTCTTCTCCCGAACGGCTGCGGGCGGCTCGTCCACGTTGGAACGCGTGTAGAGCACTTTGAAGTGCTCTACATTTCGAACGCGGAAAAGACAGCTGCGGACACGTCGGAACGCAAGCCGCGCGCGGCCAATGCGGATGACGTGTCCGCAGCTGTCTTTTCCGCGTTCCGTTCAGCCCCGTGCGAAAACGTCTCAGGACTGGTAAGTGCCTCAACTAGCAGGGCTTTCCTTGGCACCAAGAGGTCATTTAGGAGCAGGTGAGCATTGCAAAAATGACATGGAAACCCACCTGCTCATTCACTCCTTCACCTGCGGGTGAGGCACCTAACAGTCCCAGATTTCATTATAGCTGTTCAAACAGCAATTTGCCAAGTCTATTCAGAACAGGTGAAGTGATTCCCAACTCCACTAAAAATACAACATAAAGCTCAATTAGCACTACAGTCAAAGCCAAGCCAAATCTATTCGTGTGAATTTTCTATCCATATTTGCAAATACAAATGCCGACATTTGTATGTACCCATACACACCCGTATGTATCCTGTATGCATCTATATCCATCCTGTATTTATCCCATATGCATCCTGTTTTCATCCCGTACGGATCTGTACAAATGCGTACAGATGTGAGAAAGATGCGTATGGGCAAGTGTGCATCATGTACGTATCCATACACATATGAATAATTCATAGGATTGTTTCAAAAATTTGAAACTCGTTCTAATGTTTAAATTCGAATTTATAGAAATTCGATTTGAATTTGAATGTCCAAATTTTGAATGTTTTGAATATTTGTGCATACCCCTACTTTCCAGTCCTTATAATTTGTGCCAGCATGGAGTCAGTTCATATGCTGCCATCCCTCTGCATCCTTTCCACACTTGAGTTCTTTAGGACAACTAGGTGGCTGCCCATTTGCACCACAAAACTGCAGCCGTATAGAAAGAAACATTTTGGACCAACATCTTCAAATCAGGGAAAGTTCCTTCTGAAGGAGTTAAAAGCAAGGCCTCTGTCCCACAACTTGCTATATTATTGAAGCTGACCACGGATTATGCACTTTCTGAATTCGGTCTCCTTCCAGCCTTCGATATTATCCAGACTACCCCTTTAATCTCTAATTTCCTGAACTCATTTCCTCCTTATAGTCATCATAATATCACCACCAGCTTCTTTGCTTTGTCTTTTATGACTTACTGCCATTAGCTTGCTTATGCTTTAGTATATACATGAAATAAAATTAGTGGTGGCGTTTTCAGGCTCTGTGGGAAGGAAGGAGGAATCTTCTCAGGTGTATAACTACTGTACTGTCAGATACTCTACTACTCAATTACACCTTAATTTATTTATTTAAATAAGTAAATAAACACCCCAGCCCTTGGGACATTGAATCAACCAGGTAACAAGCAGTACCTTCAGTCCTACTCAGTTCCGAGGGAACATCTGTCCCCTTCCCAAATATCTAATAACCCCCCTTCAATTTTTCAAAGATGGTGAGGGCTTGGCACACCCCAGAACATTCAGCTGAACCACATGCAGATGAAAGGCAGGATTCTTTAAAGTGGGTACCTCAGAATTACAAAGGAATGACAGGACATTTTGTGTCTTAAGATAATCATTTTCGTAAGTTATTTGCAAACCATTCAGATGGCAAAGGCTAATCAGTACTGACTACAATGAAAATCTGTGGGAATATGATGATTAGTAGTGAACACAGTGCTTGTTTTTCTCCCAGACTGTAACAAATAAAAAACACCCTCTAGTTGGGGTGGGTGTGGGTTAGGGTGGGATAGGGAGGTTCTGTGACTCAGTGGAAGAATATCTTGAGGCCACAAAGGCTTTCTAGACAAAAAAAAAAAAAATCCAAAATACACATTTGGCAAAGAATGCCAACTAGTAGCAGAAGATTGGGAAAACACAGAAGATTTTATAGGTTATTATTTTCAGCTTATCATCAGCACATTTAAACATTATAGGAAAGTAGGATGAAAACTAGCACCATTGGTGTTCAGTGTTGAACATTCAATGTAACTTAATCATTTCTAAAATTTGAAATTAGAATTAAGACCATGTTCACTAGAAGTTTTTTTAAGCACCTATCAGGTCTTCTTGACTTACCCCTTACCCCATGAACATTCTAGGCTAGAGAAAATACCAGTCACAATTTCATTCACTGGGACTTCTGTGTCATTCTGCCATGATCTAGACTTCATTCTGTAGCTTGATCTTTTGGATATATCTGCAGCATCCATCATCAGAGGTCTTGCAAAGTCCAAAAGCTAAGGCTACAAAATGAAGTCTAGGAAGATGAAGCAAAGAACGAAATGTAGGGCTTGTCTGCTCTGTCAGTAATTAGTTACATCATAAATGAAACTGATATAGCATAGACAAATTCATGGATGACAGGTGTACTTCCACCAGGGTGGAGAGAGCGGGTGCTTCTGCACTGGCTCTAAAACACATTTAAATTCACATTAAAGACACATACACAACACATTAAGACTTACCTTCTGCACTGAAGGCTGGATCCAGGACTTTTCGCAGAGGCTGCTTCCGCACTCCAGCAGGCGAGAGCCGTTCTTAATGGTGTCTCACTGACAAAGGATCTGGCCTCCGGTAAGACCTCAAAAATTAAGTCTTCCATCCGGCCCCTCGCCTTGATCCGGTTGGAAGCAGGACGCTTCTGCACACAGAGAGGCAAAGGGCTGGATTGCTGGTGGCTGCCAACTTGGGAAGGGTGGAAGGCCGGTCTGCCTCCTTCCACCCTTCCCCCATGTGCTGCATGCTGACAGAAATGCATGGTGCCTGGCAGCTGCATGCTCCAGTCCTGTGGCTCTGGGGGCAGTGTCAGTGGCACAGGAGGCTGGATCCCCTTTGGAATGGGTGCTGCGGCCTCCGCACAGCACCCAGGGAATCCAGCTGGCCCGATCTGGCCTCCCCGCACATGTGTGGACATGCAGGGCCTCCGAGGATCTGTCCCTGTTTCGGGTGGATTCTCTGGAGGTCGGATCACCAGGAAACGGATTTTCTTAAATCTGTTTCTTGGCAGTAGATGCGGAAGCATCCAGAGGCAGGATCCCTCTGAAGGCCATTTGCAGGAATTTGTGAGCAAGGGAAGATTTTGCCTTTGCCTTCTGCTTGAGAGGCCCGTAAGCAATTGGTGAGCCACTGTGTGAGACAGGGTGCTGGGCTAAATGGGCTGTGGCTCAATCCATGAGGGCTCCTCTTATGTTCTTATATGTTGTTTTGTTATCATGCACTTGTAGGACACTGTGAGCAATTAATTTGGACATTGCTTTTACCTATTGTCTCTCTGTAAGATGCTTTCCATCCATCAGCTGCTCCAAAGGAATCAGTCCTAAACACCAGCAATAAGTCATTTGTGGAACTTCTGATAGTGGGAGGAAGGACTGTCCCACAGAATGTGCCAAGAAGTGGAGCAAAAATACTTGGGCCATCATATACAGCAACATAATCCTTGTAGCAAGATGAAGAAACTTCAAGGTGGAAACTGTTGAATCTGTGAAATAATTTTATTTTATTTTTTAGAGATGGCAGATTGGGATTATTTTAGGTCTGCTAATTTTTAACATACACAATTATTTAAAAAACAACTGGAACAAATAATGGTTTAACCAGTGAATACCATGTTTCTCTGCTTCATGTTTAAGCAGTGCATGGTATCTTAGGTCCTTTTTGCACTTACCTCCAAAGTTCATGTCCAGTAGTTCTGAAACGGGGTGTTTTTCCACTGCAGCCCTTAGATCCAGATCTAAGATCTAGTAGATCCGGATTAAGGGAAGCACCCAATGTGTTTCCACAGGAGGTGTAGCACCCATTAGCAATGGGTGCTGACCCCCTCCCGTGGAAACACCTTTGCACCCATGTGGGGAATCCGCATTGACCCACAAGGGGTCTGCCTGTCACCCAAGGTGTTTTGGGGAACAGGGGGTGCAATCTCCGAAGTCCCTCCGATGTCCCTCAAAAATCCCTCTGAAGTTGCTTTCGATGGTTAGCAAAGGCTCCAAAGTCCCTCTGAAGGCAACTTCGGAGATTAGCAAAGGCTCCGAAGACAAACCCCTTGCGAGAGCCTGCATATGAATTAGCTCTTTGTGAGCAGGGATGAGTCAGCCTCATTACATATGTACCTCTTTCCATGCCTGAAAGTAACAGTCCACTTTGATCTCCGTTAGTTATCGGAGGTTTGTCTTCGGAGGCTGTGGTAATCTTTGAAGTTGCCTTCAGAGGGACTTCAGAGCCTTTGCTAATCTCCGAAGGCAACTTTGAAATGGCTTTGAAATGATTTCAAAATGATTTTGAAGCCTAGATTTTGAGGCTCTCCCCCAAGGATGCCGCCTCCCCCTAGCCTCCTCTAGACCCCATTGCCAAACTAATGTGGAAACAGGCTCCCTTTAATCCAGATTTTCTGGTTGAAGACCTCATTGTAGACCCCATTAATGGGGTCTACAGAACATCCAGATTAAAGGCTGAGATGTACCCATATGAACCGGATTGCCCCAGCGGCGGTGGAAACAAATGTGTCCCAAATGGGTGCCGTGGTGGAAATGGGGTCATCCGGCTCACACCCAAATGGGTCCTTAATGGGTGCAAAAATGGGTACTTTCTGCCAGTGGAAAAATACCCAGAAAGAGCCATCCATCCCAAGGCTGTGAAGGAACGATCTGGACCAAAACAATGCTGTCTGGATAGTGACGGTGTGTTCCAGCCTAGCCCATATGCTGGATCTGAAGCTTGCATGAGCTCTGAAGGCCAGGAATGAATGTTTTTAGCCTGGGAACCCTTGGCGGCTTCAGAGCTGCTCTGAATGCTCCAAAGTCCAGGAACAAACAAAAGCTCCTTGCTTTTTGAGCTCCTGAATCACCCATTTTGGCAGTGCACCCTATTGCATCACTGAAATGGGTTACCTATGGTATACCAGGCCTCAGAAGTGTGCTGTCCACGCGCCTCCATGATTTCAGTATATTACCCATAGGTCTACACATAAACCAGACCATGGGCTAGGACACCCAAAGTGACACTATCCTGTTCAGATGGAAGCTGCGTCCAGACATAAGTTACTTATTTGTCAAAGATTTGTCAGCCACTTTGAGCCCCCTTAAATGGGCAAGAAAATGAGGGTAGAAAAGCCAACTTTTCTTCTTCTATGTTTGGGCATTCCTGAATAAAGCATGGATATTCCAGAATATGTATGCTTTATTCTGGAATATCCAAATATCACAGAATAAGTAATTGATGTCTGGATGCAGCCAGATATTAATAGGAAGGGCCAGGGCCTTAGCATGCAGAGTAGCATGCCCTTTCTGTGATGGGACAATTTCCTGCGTGGAAAGAGCCTGGGAGTGTTCCTCCTTTGAACCAACTCCCAATCACTGTATTTTTTCCCATTGCTTAACTGCGGTCTGGTTGTAACACAGAAGAGCTGCTGCTCTGCTTATGCTGAGTATATCTGTCCCCTTTTTCTGCCTGCACAATATCCTATGATAGTCTGGGGATAATGAGAACGGTGTAAAGCTACAGTGGCTAACTAAAAAGTAATGAATGATAGTATTTCCATGAATATGGTCCAAGTGACACAGGATCCTAAGCATGGCTTCAGCTACTTTTTCTAAACAGTTTTATCTAATTTCTAAAAGCTGCACTTTATTCCAGTAAAGCTACATATTGGGGGGGAAATGAACTGACCAACTGGCTTTTAATAAAAAGTGGATTTAAAAACAAACAAACTGGACAAACATTTTTTTCACCATTTGTAAGAAATTGCTCTCGGTTTACATACTTGAGTTGTACAATCTTGTTATTTCCGATGGTTATGTGGTATGAACAGTTCATATTATGATGATACTCAGTCTCTGAATGTGTAGGGCTTTTGATTGTTCCCCGGGAGGCATTAAAAACACCACCACAAGCTACAAAGAAAAACAGAAAATCAGGGAAGTGAATGGCAGCAACATGAGCCATGGTCACACCTTCCCTTTAAGCCTTCTTCAGTCCATCTTCAGCTCTGCCTGCTCACATCTTTTCATTCTATCCATTTATTTGTGGACTTCCCATTCAGGAAAGTTCAAATGGAGAGTGGAAAGTCCACAAATAGAATAGTCTCCCCTCAGAGGTGCATTAGGAACCATTGTTGCATGCTTTTAGACAATTGGTACAGACATGCCTTTTTGCCCTGGCCTTTGGCTGAAGGAAGAACATTCCCTTTTCATGCAGGCATTGTCACTGTTTCAGCCAATCTATTTGATCTGTGCCTTTTATAATGATTTTATTGTGACCTGCACTGAGTACTGTATAGTGTGGTCTTTAGTGTAGGTATAGCGTGGGCTGTAAATATAAATATAAATATAAAAAAAATAATTGTGGATGTTGTCCAAGAGACTGGACAAGCTCATAAAAGAAGAGCCCTTTGATTTCTTTTTCAGCCTTATGATGATTTATTTCTACATTAGTTCTTATGACTTTCTCACATTTTGCATAAGTTCAAGTCTTAATTTGAAGACTATAAGGGGACAGTACAATTTGAGTTGTCTTTTAAGGTACTTTGTGACTCAATTTGGAAGTTAGTACCCCCTTAAAATTTGCAATAGTGGCAGGACAGTTCATTCAAGTTTTTTGACCTTACACAATGGATACTGGCACATTTGATTTTTGCTCAGCTCTTTGTTCCACAGCCTCCACTTTGGAATCCCTGAATAAATTGTCCAAACCCATTTCTGCAACAGGGCTTCAATTCACTATCACTACTAACACTGCAAAGTACTTTTTTAAAACCAAATGATGAATGCCCCACCTCTTATTCTTCATTTCCAGCTACCACAGGGTAGTAGAAATGCTGAACTTTGGATAGTTGACAAATAAGAGACAAAAACCAAGAAGGTAAAAAAAGCAGCATTCATGGCAAAGAAGAGAAAAGTCTCCTTTTGTGAAGGATAAGACTAGAAGGAACCGGAATGTTAATTGCTAGAATCTGCTTTAGATGGGCCAAAAATCTAATAAAAAGCTTCCAGTCATAGTTCACAAATGTCAGAAGTAAAAGGCCAGGCCTCAGCAGCCAACACGAGTGAGTTATGAAGGCCTCTTTCATGAGTAAATGAACGTTGCCACCCTTCAGTGTTATTCTGTCTAGCCAGTGGCTACCAGAGTGACTTACTTTAAACAAAAGGACTTGACTTCATGTTTTTAGCCAATGGCTAGTTGTCAAGATCCTGGAATGAAAGAAATGTCTGTGGCTTTCAATAGCTGGTGATTAGTTGGTTAGTGAAATGCACATTGCTTATTTGTTACCAGTCTAAATCCAAAGGACACTGGTTGTAGACTACCTCCAGAACTGGAAGTAATAGGGAATGTAAGGAAGTAAGGAGTTTGCACATTCATTCTAGCTTATGGGCTTCCCATAGGCATTGGACTGGCCACTGTAATATGGGCTGTTTTTTCAGCAGGTCACTCTTGACCATGATATAGCTTATGAAAGTTCCACTGTAAAGCTAATTTTAGAATATGCCTGAAAATGAGAGGAACAGTCTGTCTGAGAGCTGGTTCACTTAACTAGATCAAGAATAAAATTCTAAGCCTATTTACCTAGAAGGAATAAATGCAGTGATCTACTGGACCAGTGATCCAGACTATAGTTATACATAAAGAATAGTAGGCATCCATTGCTGTGACTGTTAAAATCTGGTTTGGTTTTATTTTACAGATTTGGAGGAACAAGCTGTACTCTCTTCTTCAGTGTAGCTCTTGTTATGTTTTGCTTAGAAAAAAAATATATTGTTCCCAATGATAAATTGTTTTATTTCAGTTCATACTCACAGATTACTGTATACACAGTCGAAAATCCAGTGCCAGCAGTGTGAGAGTCTGCATAGAAGTTCAGCAATGCAGATCCAAAGATGCTGACAGGACCAGGGATTTCATTGCCACAAAATGTTTCTAGAGGATATGGACTAATTCTCTTTCCCTTAAAGACCTTCAGTCCATCATAAGCACAAGTTCCCAAAGCATTAGGAGCTGCATGGTATGAAATTCAAAATAACTCATCAGTATCTTTTAAAAAGAATTTATGCTAGTTAAACAAAAACGCAAAACATTTTCTATCAAAAGATTAAAATATTTATGAAGACCAGATATATCTGGTGTGTATATAGAATGATTCTACACTGGCCAGTAGTACCATCAAGTGTACTAGGCCCTCCCTTATTCACACTGGTGCAGACTAAGGGAGGCTTCTCACAGGCTTCCCTTAGACCACACAAGAAGGGAAATTCCTTGTACACTTGCTGGTTTGGTACACCAGCCAGTGCAGAATAATCCTTGCTGAACTGTGTGTTCTTGAAAATCCTTCTTGTTTGAAATGGCCCAAGACACTTTTGAACAATACTAAGAAAATACCAGTCCTTTCAAACACCAATAAAGAATATCCTTTTCATGATCCCTGAATTAAAAAGCCTCTGCTACATAAACCAGGCCCTTTTAAGACCTCTGAGGATTCTGTTGGACTGTTATCTGGGCCTTAGCAGATAACCAAGGTGACAGGGACACACATCTCCGAATGGCTTGTAGCAGCATTCCTTGGTAAAACATTTTCAAATTTTCCAAGAAACAAGTTCATATTTTCTAGCACTTACATTGCAAATCCATATTTTGAAAATGTAGAATGACAGCAAGCTGGGGTCCAACATCTATGATATAAGTGCAATTTAAATTGTTGTCATACTCTTGGGGAAAGTTAGGAGACAGAATGCGACCTGATGGTGCAGTGAAGTTTACTCCACATTCTGGAATTCAGTTGCAACAAAGAAATGCAGTTAGTTTCTATTGAAATGTTTTTATGCATAAAACCAACACTCTACAAAATGCTAGCATGTGATTTTTGGGTACAGACTCACTTGTGCAGAAAGTAGAACAAAAGGAGTCCATGCACATTCTAAAACCACCTTACCCATATCATGTTAAGCCTAAGTATTTTGTTAAGATTAACTGTCTTTAACTTATTTTAGATCTAATAGGGAACAGTAACCACAATGCATTACATTCAACATACATACAGATTGCAAGTATATAGACAGAGACCTTAAACCTTCATAAAGGAAACTTCCCAAAAATAGGAAACTAGCAAATTGAAAATTGAAAGGGAAGTTAAAAGAATCCAGTTACTCCAAATGCAAGGAGATTATTTATAACCACGATAACAAAGACTCAGGCTATAGTCACACTTAAGGTTTAATCCAGCTTCAGTCAACTTTCAGAGCATGAGCAAAGGCTGGTCCAAATGAGAAGAAAAGGAAAGAACAAAAATTCTGCCAGAACATATGCTAGGTGGTAAATCAGGAATGTTAAGAAACATTTTGAGGAGTATATTGCTAAAAACATCAAAAGGAGTAATGACAACTTCTTTAAGTATACCAAAAATAGGAACCCTGCTGTTGAACCATTATCACAGAATCATAGAGCTGGAAGGGACCTCTAGGGTCATCGAGTCCAAGCCCCTGCTCAATGCAGGATTTCATAAACCATCCCAGACAGATGTACTGTAGGTCCAGCCTCTCCCTGAAGACCTCCAGTGAAGGAGAGCTCACTACCTCCTGTGGCAACCTATTCCATTGACTGATTGCTCTCACTGTCAGGAAGTATTTCCTAATATCTAATCTGTATTTACTCCCTTGAAGTTTCATACCATGCTTCTAGTTCTTCCATCTTATGCAAGTGAGAAGAGGGACGATCCCTCTCCACTGTGACAGCCCTTCAGATACTTGAAGATCATATCTTCAAGTATCTTAGATGGCAATGGTCAGAAACAGATAATTAAAGCAAGAGGCTTTACTTCAGTTGTAGTTCACCTGGAGCACTGAATGTTCAGCTCCCCTGATATTGAACATAATGGTCCACCAAGACTAAAAGCTATTTATGTTTATCCAGGTATTGTAGTCCAAAATTTAGTGGTCTCAAATAGCATGACAACCGACCAGAGGGGATAGGACTGGAGTCCTGCAAAGCCAATGAACAGGGTCCATAATGTCCTTTTCTAACTCAGGAATATCAGAAATCTGGTAAATTGCACGCAAAGCCTATACAAACCTTCATATACATCATTGAATCCTTCCATCTTATAATTACTTACTGCTCATGAAAGATGCAGAGAAGCCATGTCCTGGGTTGTCCTGTGACTGGAAAATAACTGTCAACACATTTCCTGGGGCAACAATAGATTCTGGAGCTGAATTTCCACATCCGATGGCTAATGCTTCTTCTTCCTGCTCTTTATCATTTCCTTTCAACACCTAGTGGAAAGTGTTACTATTTTCTGAATATCTAAATAAGGCTGTGTGCTGATTTTCATGTACTTCAGACCAAAAACAAAAAACAAAAACCAACTGTTTTATGACAATACTGGAATAACTATCTCCAGAAAGATACCCAAACAACAGGATATTAGTTTTATACAGAAAGGTAATAAGCTAAAATTAAAACAAACCAATAAATTTCAATTCTGAGAGTAACAGTGTTGATAGCTGGAGGAAAAGAGTCCATATTTTAAAAAACTGCTGCAAAACCTTCCATTTGACACAAGAAACATAAGACTGTGGGTGTTTTTCCACTGCGCTCCTTTAATCCGGATCTAAGAAGATCCAGATCTAAGGAATGGGTACTTCCCTTAATCTGGATCTAGTAGATCCGGATTAAGGGAAGTACCCAATGTGTTTCCATGGGTGGTCTAGCACCCAATAGCAATGGGTGCTAGCCTTCCTGCTGTGGAAACACTGGAGCACCCATTTGTAAATCCGGATTGACCCACAAGGTGTTTTGGGGGACAGGGGGTGCAATCCTCAAAGTCCCTCCGAAGTCCCTCCAAAGTTGCCTTCAGAAATTAGCAAAGGCTCCAAAGTCCCTCTAAAGTCCCTCTGAAGTTGCCTTCAGGGATTAGCAAAGGCTCTGAAGTCCCTCCAAAGTCCCTCCGAAATCCCTCCGAAGTTGCCTTTGGAGGTTAGCAAAGGCTAGGAAGACAAACCCCTTGGGAGAGCGTGTATATTAATTAGCTCCTTGTGAGCAGGGATGAGTCAGCCTCACTAATATCTATCTCTTTCCATGCCTGAAGGTAACAGTCCACTTTGTTCTCCCTTTGTTCTCGGAGATTTGTCTTCGAAGCCTTTGCTAATCTCCGAAGGCAACTTCGAAATGGCTTCAAAATGGCTTCAAAATGACTTCAAAATTACTCCGAAGCCTAGGTTTTGCAGCTCCCTGCCATGGGTGCCCCCTCCCCCTAGCCTCCTCTAGACCCCATTGCCAAACTAACATGGAAACAGGCTCCCTTTAATCCAGATTTTCTGGCTGAAGACCCCATTGTAGTTCCCGTTAATGGGGTCTACAGAAAATCTGGATTAAAGGCTGAGAGGTACCCATATTATTTATTTATTTATTTATTTATTTATTTATTTATTTATTTATTTATTTATTTATTTATTTATTTATTTATTTATTTATTTATTTATTTATTTATTTATTTATTTATTTATTTGTATTTCTATCCTGCCCTATACCTGAAGGTCTTAGGGCGGGTTACAATATTATATTAATCTTAGACAGGTCCCTGCCCTCAGGCTTACAATCTAAAGAGACAAGAAACAAAAGGAAAATGGTGTGGGAGGGAACAGGGATGATCTGGATTTCCCCAGTGGCAGTGGAAACAAATGTGTCCCAAATGGGTGCCGTGGTGGAAATGGGGTCATCCGGCTCACACCCAAATGGGTCCTTAATGGGTGCAAAAATGGGTACTTTCTGCCAGTGGAAAAACACCCATTGTTGTGACCTTACTTAAGCAGATATCCATGCTTTATTTGGGAATATCCAAGTTTTACAGAATAAGTAAGCGATATTTGGATGTAACCACAGAAAGAACCCTCTTATAGTCCTGTGAAAAGGTATTGGCCCTTTCCTGATTCCTTCTATTGTTTTTATATTTCCCACACTTGTATCAGGTGTTCAGACAAAATTTAATATGAGACAAAGGCAACTTGAGTACGGTAGATGCAAAATTAGCTTTCAAATGATCATTTCATTTATTGAAGGAAAAATGTTATCTAACACTTAATATTCCCCATGTGAAAAAGTAATTGCCACCCTAAACCTAATACTGGTTGTGCCACTTTTAGTAGCAATAACTGCAACCAAACAGTTTCAGTAATGGCAAATCAGTCTTTCATGTTGCTGTGGAGGAATTTAATTCAGCCATACTGAACCCAATTAACCATTAAATTTGGGTTATTGGTTGACTGACTAAATAAGGAGGCAATTTTTCACATAGGTGATATAAGTATTGGATAACTTTGATGTGGATCTTGCCCTCTGTGTCATCATGAAGCTCACATGAACTTCTGAGCCAGACCCAAAAAGCTCCAATGGCCAGACATGAATGTTCCTGGTCTCAGAGCCCCCATGGTCACCAGAATGGATTCCCATGGCCCTAGTACACTGGTAGATCTTGTTATTGAGGTTTAGCAGTATTCTGGCCCAGAAAAAGTAGAAGAGTTGGTATTTATACCCTGCTTTCCTTACCTTTAAGGGGACTCAAAGCAGCTAACAGAAGTTTTTTTCTTCTCCACACAATAGACATCACATGAGGTAGGAGGGGGTGTGAAAACTCAGAAAGACTGCTGTGACTAGCCCAAGGCCACCTAGCTGGCTTTGCAAAGGAGTGCAGAATCAAACCAGAAGACTACCAGATAAGCTAACCAGAAGTCCAAACTGGGTCACAGAAGTGGATCAGGACCCCAATTTGGGGCTCCTGACCTGGAATACACTGTCAAACAGATGAAATGTACCAGAGGAGGCTGGGCCCATACAGTCTGCAAAAGCATGCAGATAAAAGGAGGCCCAGATAAGGACTCTAATGCAGAACAGAGATGAGTGAGAAAAGGCTCTATGCTTTTATTATATTTTAATTGTTTCATTTTGTTGTTTATTTTTTTGTGAACCATCCGGAGATTGCAATATACAGTGGTATAAAAACTGAATTAATAAATGATCTGCATTTGCTTATTCTTGAATACTCAGTAAAGCTTTTTAGTCTGAAAGTAAACATTAAATCTCTTTAAAGTCAGCAAAATGAAAATGTGGCTGTGATTTAAAATCATGCCAGCCTTATTACTCAGGTATTTCTGCAGAACACAGGCTCAAATCCTTGGCTATTAGATACTTATGACACCATAAATAGTCCCTCTTAATGGTGTATCAAAAGCTTCATCTCTTGATGGCATATCTAATGCTAGTTCACAATACAATTGTTATCCTTAAATCCTACTCCCTCACTAAAAATATTTTGTGGACAAACTGAAATCGCTCGTTCAGCATTTCAAACTTTATTCATATTTGTATCACTTCCAAATAATAAATTCCCTTTTGGCCCTTTCATTTTTCTGAGTAAACAGCAGCTAGCCTATCACTTTCATGTCTTCCAGTGGGATGAGTAATTATGGCTGCCCTTTATTCCACGTAGGAGTTGTGTGTCTTTGCCTAGTCTGAACACAACAGCAG
The DNA here is from genome assembly GCA_023333525.1 of Aspidoscelis tigris stejnegeri. Taxonomy (NCBI): domain Eukaryota; kingdom Metazoa; phylum Chordata; class Lepidosauria; order Squamata; family Teiidae; genus Aspidoscelis; species Aspidoscelis tigris. Next base: position 48,778,895 of record JALMGA010000008.1, read on the forward strand.
GCTGTATTTGCCAAATTCTTCAGAGAACAATTAAAGTATAACAAATAACAAATGTTGCTCTCCCTTGAGCTCGGACTCCCTCCAGGTAAATATAGCTTTAATAGATGAGGAGACAACTATCAGGCATTTAATTAAAGTCAGAATGGAATATACTTTCAGATAAAGAAAACATATTGCTTTGTGTGAACATAGTAAGAGGTTTGGGACTGTTTATTTCAATTCATTTCTGAAGGAGTGCCTTTTCTCTTATGGAGCTGTCCATGCTTTATGACAGCGATGGCGAACCTTTTGAGCTCAGTGTGTCAAAATTCACAAGAAAACCTAGCTTAACTCGGGTGCTGTGTCACTTCTAGAAATATCCATAATTTTGTGATACTTGTGGCTCTAGTAAAAAAGTTATATTTTTGATATATGTATTTTATTAAAAGCAAAAACGAATAATTCTTTACATTAGTGACTTTTGTTGCTGAATTTTGTTTGCTAAATCTTCAATTGAAAGTTGGTGATTTGCACACTTCAAGAACAAGCAAGCACTACACACCCAGGTGCCAGGGTGACCAGGTGTGTCACCCAAAAGGGCTTGGTGTGTCACCTGTGACACGCGTGTCATAGGTTGGCCATCACTGCTTTATGACCACAAAATGAGGGCCTTCTTGTAGTTCTGCTACCCTCACAGGTGCAAGAGGCTGAGGTAAGCAAGATGGTCTCCTCTGTATAATTTGTATCGCTCCTGGGGAGGTGGTTTCACACTCCCTTCCAGCTGCAGTATATTTAGTGAGCATGACAGCATGACTATAGCTGTGCATTTGCATAGAGCATCCATACTGCCATGGCAATGTCCGGCATGTTTTAGATGTTGCCTGAGATATTGCCATGGTGATCCAGCCTGTTTTGGCCTGGCTATTTGCACTTTGAGTGCTGCTGGAATGATATGGGGCTTTCCTAGCACTTGAAGTGCAAATGGCTGCTGCCGCACTGGGTCTTTTCCCATCCTAGTATGGTATTGCTAAATCATACCATACTAGGCTGATAAGTACAAACCCTTCCTATATCACAGCACAGTCTTAGTTTGTTTGGTATTGGTGCCAGCAATTTCTTGCTGTCCATCTGCAGGTAGCTAGAAGATTTTTCAGCCCCTCTGCTCACATAAGCTTCATCCAGACATCACCTACTTACTTAGCAATATCAGACTAATCCAAAATAAAACATGAATCATTGGGAATAAAATGTGTCTTTACTCCAGATTAGCCAATGTCTGGATGAAGCTATATTTTCTATATTCCAGTGGAGGAAACATGAAGGGTTTTGCAGCATCAACATTATTGTTGTTTTTGTTGGTGTGGATGATAAACAACCTCAGAATCCACTACCATGAAATATGGTGCTGGCCACCAGCTTAGATGGTTTCAAAAAGGATTTGGACCAATTCATGAAAGCCAAGGCTATCAATGACTACAAGAGGTGGTTTGTCTCTGAAGTTGCTAAGAGACCATATACAAAGCATGTTCTGTGCCCAAGTCCTGCTGGTAGGCTTCCTGGAGCAGCTGGTTGACCACTGTCATGAGCCACGGTCTGATCCAGTGGGGCATTTGTTATGCTCTTATGTTCTTAAGCAAAACTGAGGGTTTGACACTCTTTATTGATTAGTCATTTGACCATATCAATCTACATAAAAACATATTTACAAAAATGATTTGGCATCCATTTCCCATACCAGCTGCATCCCTTATCTTGCTTGCTCTAAACAGCAGGTAAATTTAGAGAAATGCCTATCTTTATTATGTCAATGCACCTCTACAAAACCTTTATAAAAGCCTGATTTGACCAACTCAATAAAATAATGAAATTGGGGTGTTTTCAGAGCATCTCATGCTATAAAAGACTCTGTGGGGAATCTATCCTGGAAGACACAGCCTTTCTTCTTGATAATATGATAATATTAAGGATCACTGCCTAACTACTCTTAGATCTCAAATGTCTTCCAGCATTAAACAAGGTTCAGTCAAAGAGTGGCTTTCAGGGGTGTGCCCAAATGCAATTTTTGACATTTGATTTGAATCAAATATTCAAATGTTCGAATGGTATAAATAGAGAAAAAATGAATGTATTAAAATTTGAACTGATTCAAATACATTCATATCTAATTGTATAAATATTTGATACGTATTTGTACGTATCTGTATGAATCCGTATGCATCCTGTTTTTTATCCTGCACACATCCTGTTTTCATCCTATATGTATCTGTACAGATGCATACAGATACAAATAAGATGCATATGGATACGTATGCAATGTACATACGAATGTCCAAATTCAAACAGTTCAACAATGACAGTTTGTCAAAGTACAATACTGGTTTTTTACATTTTACTTTAAAGTTGACTTACCTTCACATAACTGCTCTGACACTGTCCATTGCTATCTGGGATCTGGAAATTCTCATCAAAGCTGATCTCCAGGTGTTTGCTTTCATGAGTAATTATTGTCCATGAGCACCTGATATTAACAGGGAAATTATGTGGCCAGTGGGGAGATCTTATGACACCATTTTCTGAATGAAGGATGCCACCACAACCTGAAAGAATAGAGAAGGACTGTAGAGAAGGATTTAAATTTCTTTTAAAAATGTATCTGAACTACCCTACTCCAGTTTGGGTAAATTATTTCCCACTCCACCTACCCACTCACTGTTGGCACGGGTGTGGTGCCATTGGTGTACACACACACATGTGGTGCAGCTGCCCTATTATTCAAAACTTTTGGCCAAAAAAATTGAAAGAGAATTCAATAAATTTATCAGGATTCCTTTCAAATTCTGCAAATCCATTTTATGTTAATCGCAGCAAAAAATTCATAGCTAATAACTGGAAAGTCCATGAGACCCTTAATCTTTAAGAGTCAGTTCACTAAATTAGTGGATGTTGCTATTACTGGACTAATCACAACACACGATCCATATAATGGGAAAGTAAAACACTATCCATTCAGGAAGTCTAGAATCCACCCCTACAGAAACTAGAATTTGTTAATAAAGACTATGCTTTTCCCTGCAATCAACATATTTCCTTTTTCACTAAAGTGTACATTTGAAATCACCGTTTTAAAAAATTTAAGGAAGTATTAAATGCTGTATACATTTTTATTATGATAATGCAATTTCTATTTTCACCCTCTGTTTGAATTTCTTCTTTACCTTGCAGTCCTGTTTAGCAACTGCATTAGAGTTTTGTTATAATCTAATTTATTAATAAATTTTTTGAGGAAAAATGTATCTGAGCTAGAAAAAACTGATTCAGCAGCAGCTGATGGAAGGAAGAAAAGGCAAAAGTCCCTCCTCAGTCTTGTGCTGATTTATGAGCTATTTTCTGAAGTTCCTGAGGTGCTGCAGGCTTTTTCACGCTTGTCTTCTATCCATTTGCAAGTCAGGCCTGAAAGCACTTCTTTGCCCCTGACCAACCGCAGAGTGGGAGAACCCTGCCCCAGAGTAATCCACCTGCTCGTAAGCTTCTGGATTGCTCCTAAGAAGGTGGATTCACATGACTTCCAGATGCAGCACTGCAAGTGAGTATTGCTGTGTGACTGCAGCTGCACAGTCATGCAGAGCAGCCAGATCACCATGGCAACGTCTGAATGTGCACTTGATGCCAGTTTAGATGTTGCCTTGGTAGTCTAGGTAACCTATTCACACTACAAGCACTATTGGTCTGGTACAGTGTGAATGACCCCACCACAGGTGACGCCATGTTCCTTCCCAATATGTCATGAGATGTGTCAGTGCGCTTAGGTGGCACATCACATAACTCTCCAGCAACCAGAAGAGGTGCAAATGATGTGTCCAGACCCTTACCAGCTCTGGTAATAGAAAAGGTAAGTCAATGTGTGGTGCAGGTTCAACCTGCACTACACATAGTTAATCCTGGGAATGCTCCTGCATTGAAGGAGCTGTTTATGCACCAGAAACAGCTGTTTCCAGTGTGGATGCTCTGTCTGGTAACATTCCCTGATTAAATATCAGGCCAAGTGCAGAAAGGCCCCTGATATAGTGTTCTTATATCATATCAGGCAGGTAACTGCAGAGAAGCCACATGAGCCTGCACAGAGTGACCAAGTGGCCTCCACGCGCAGTTCACTTTACTGGCCACCACAGCAGATGATAAAGTATTTGATGGGATCTTGAGATTGTTTTCACATATTGAACTGCTTCTTCTGTTAACTATTAACAGAAGTTAATAATACACAAAAGGCCATTTGTTCAATTAGTAGTGTTTCAATTAGCAGTGTTTCCTATTATGCTGGTAAAGATCTCCATCTTGAACTCTGAAGAACTGCTGCACAATTCATGGGAACATTGCAGAATTCCATGCCCCAATAATCTGACTCAGTTGAAAGTACCATTCCAAGCCAAAACATGGAAGGAAAGGATATGGCTCTTCTACTTACCTAAAGAATCTGCAGTCCACGTGGCATAGAAACCATCTTCATGCACAGAGCGGTCAGAATTAAAGTTTATTAATAACTGATTGGAGCCTGACTGAATGTTGCCTGGGGATGCAGTTCCACAGTATTTCCCTATGACAGGAGAGCTAGGAGTTCCACCATTCTGAATGGTGATAAAGTCCCATTTACATGTTCGGTGACTTTCAGTTCTAAAGGCCACAAAAGTAAGCTGTGGGCAGACAATAAGATAGTTGTATTTGCAAACAAACAAACACACAGTAGCACATACTCCAAGATATCTTTAATTTTTTGGCTTCTCTTGTGTATCTGGAGAAAAAAATAAAGTGAGCAACAACCTATACAAAAGTAGGGGAGATGTGTTCATGGTACCTGCATTTTCGTCCCTCCCTCCCTCTGGTCTTTTGTCAAAATGCCATTAGAGGAGGTGTTTCGGTGCACAAGCCAAAGTTCTTTAGTACTCAGGAGTAGGGATGTGCACAAACAAATGTGCACTTGAAAATCTGATCAAATTTATGAATTTGCAAATTTTTGCATCTAATTGAAAGTGCAGACATTTGAGCATCTGGACTTCAAATGAAACAAGCAATACTCCTGGCTCGCAGATATGAAAATTCTATTTGCACTTTTGCTGTATTTTACTAATGAAAATAGGCTTTCCGAATGGGGGGGAAATGCCCCAAAGATGTTCTCCTGTGAATGCAAAAGTTTGAATGTTCGAACAAATGATTCAATGATGCAACTAATTTTCAGACATTAATTTTGAGAACAAAACTAATGTGAATTTTTCATTTGTGAAACTCAGGACAGACAAGGGAATGTCTGTTTTTCTGTGCAGTGCATTATTTCCATTGTAAATGCATATTTTGTCCTTCAGAGCAGTATATTGTTTCTTTGGTTTGTCTGACTTTTGGATTTCCAGAGGCTGTACCTCAGCATTGCAGAAGAGGATTAGAAAACATTTTTTAACAAAACAATATCTATTAATCAGCATGACATGGGGAATGGGAGCCAAGCTCAACCAAAATGGCTCTTTTGCCTTGGGCACAATGCTTCAGCAATACGATAAGAAAACTGAACAAGAAGCAGGGAAAAAATCTTCTCCCCCACTTTGGTCACAGCAGAAGGAGGTAGCACTAGCAGGCTAAAATGAAGGAAACCCTTATTTTTAAGCAGGGTGGTATAACAGGGAAGCTTGGATTCCTCCAGCTTGGTTGCTGCAGCTGAGGATAGTGGTATAGGCTGCTGCAAGCCTGGTTAAGGAAGGCTTCCTAATCATCTCAGCTACAACAAGCATGTGTGCATGCCTGGATGAACACCATGCAACATACACTCTAGTGATTGAGGTCTCTTACAGCCCTGTGAACCCCCCTTTTTAGTAACCTTGTATGCTTCTTCATATGCTGCTCCACTACTCTCATCTGCAACAAGAGGAAAGAGAAGAGGGTTTTTTTGTGTGTGTGTCCTTCCTTCTCAAGCCCAACACCAAGGGCTAACAGATGCAGAGACAAGCAAAAAGAAAGCAAAGCCAAAGATTGAAACAGCCAGTCACATTTCACTGCTGAAGAGGGAAGAGAGAGGCAAGGCAGGGCTGGGCTGGGCTGGGCTGGGCTGAATCAGGCTAGGTAAGGAGATGCTACTCAAATGTTAGCTGCTGCAGAACATACCACACTAGGGATGTGCACGAATGGGGTTTTTGGCATTCTATTCGTAACAAACCAAATGTTATAAAATTCATATTTGTTTGGGTGTAGTAGGATTCTATTCAGTACTCATGTATTCATATGAATTCATAAGAATATACGATACAAATGCACACGTATCTTGGATACGGCTCCCGCATACGTATCCTATACAAACATACATATCAGATACGTATCCTATGCCAACACATATGCATCGGATACGTGACTTACATGAATGCATACGTATCAATACATATCTGATACATATCCCCAGTTTAACAAATGTATGAACTATTCATACGAAAGCTGTGAAAGATTTATATTCATATGAATGTTAATGTATGAATGTCGTAACATTCAGTTAGTGTACAAATTCATACAAATAATTAATGGTATGAATATTCATGCATATCCCTATCCCACAAACATTCTGGAGCCTGGGAGACCATGGAACAAATGCAGTATAACAGGGATAGACATGCACATTCTTTAAATGGAACAAAACCATTTTTTAAAAGCCAACACAAACATATGAAGGAATCACCACAGCAATGGCGTGGATCAAAATTACAATTTATGTAAATTTAAAGGGAAGAAATTGGGGACTGAAAAACAATAAGTCGGTTATGAGATCATCAAGATACAAAGTTGTTTAGCACACATCTAAAACTGATTTTTTTTCCTTTAGCAATTTGTGTATGGCTTGTAGGTTAAAGTTTATCCATCTTACCTTTATTGTATTTTTGTTCAAAACCAAAACCTCAGTTTCAGCACAACTTCAGACTATCATTACAGTCTGTTCTTTGCATTATTATATATTATTATATAATAGGGTGAAAAAATGCTTACATTGATGGTGTGTCCTTCTGGTGCTATCAAGAGCCATGAACAATGGCTGAAATTATTATAAGGTTGTGGGTAGTTAGGGCTGGCGATAATTCCATTTTCAGCTTCACTCACACCACCACAGTCTGAAACAAAATTTGTAAAATTTGAATAGTATTCTGCGTAGGGCCAGCAGAAATGTTGGCATGCCTATCTTCCTTTCTAATTAAATTTTCAGTTATTCACTCTTCAAAACAACATTATCAGTGTGCTTTACAACTTAAAAGATGCAAAAAGAGAACACTAAAGTAACATAATAATTTTGATTTTCATCATGTGTACTGGATTGTTTGTTGACTTATATTTTGCCTTTTTGAGAAGTGGTACATAAACATCTACTCCCATATCGACCTGCCTGTGCCTTAAGATCTGGAGTGGAGGCCCTCCTGGTTATGCCACCACCCTCAGCAAGGGGGGGGGGTGCCCCTGGGAGAGGGCCTTCTCAGTGATGGCCCCTAGGTTGTGGAACAGTCTTTCCCTTGAAGTGTGTCTAACATCTTCATTGTACATGTTTAGGATACTTGCAGACACTGTTGTCTTAATATATATTATTATTGTTTTAATATGTTGATTTTAAATGTTGTTACATGCCCTGAGACCTCTGGGTATAGGGTGGGATAAAAATACAAATAATACATAAATAAAAATAGAAAGATGGTGAACAGATGAAAGGTAATACTGCCCTTGAGTCAAGCTTGATTCCAGGTGATGAGATGGATCTCTCCACACACAATTTCCCTAACAGCAATATGGATGTGGTTTGCTGTTGTCTTTTAGAAGATATCAAAATCCCTTCCCTGGCTGAACAAATGGCTTGTCATGGATATGTTAAATTAATTACAACTTCAGCTATAATTTTATTACCCAAATACAACTAGTTGGCATTGCAACACTCAATGAAAGCAGCATTCAACTTACTCTGAGATGAGTAGCGTATAAGAAATCCTTTGTCTGTATTTTCACCATTACTTAAAAACTGTATCCAGATCTGAGGTGCTGCTATTAAGAGCAGTTCCTGAGGTGTCCTGTGTCCACACAATTTGTACAAAAGCTCTCCGCCCGAATCTCCTATGCAAAAGCATTTTGCAGTCAGTTATGCAACTCTCTGAAAATGTGTAAACAAACTGTACAAAGTTGTTATGGTACTGTATCTGCCAGGGTGTTCTTACTAATTTAAAAAGTGTATGCACAATTTTTTTCTCTCCAGAAAATACAAGAGTACAGTACAGAATTTATTATTTTTACTATTCTACTTCCCAACAATCCTCACAACATAGCCCAAAATGATTGCTGCTGTTTTACCTGCCTTAATGCTATTCTTCTATGCTCTACTGAAATTTGGCAAATAGGTCTTTTCTAATTTCTTTTTTCAGATATGGAACAAAAAGCACACTGTAATAAAATTGATTTTCCTGCTAATCCCATACTCCCAGAGCTGTACTTTCCTTACATTTGTTGTTTCAACAAACTCAGATCAAAACAGTATTTGATATTCACTTGTTAATTACTTTAACTATAGCTTCAACAAATCAAAATTTCTCGCACTCAAGATGTAATGGGAAACTAGTTGTGTAAATATAGAAGCAGATGTTTTAAATCTCCTCTTCATTGTATAACAAACAAAATTATGGACAGAAAACCTACTCAGTGCAGCTCCTGAATGTAATTTCTCATTATATCTAAAGATAGATATAAAAGCATCTTCTTGGGAAAAGAATAGGTTTTACCATAATTTCTACCATAAACTTCATGTAATGTGGGACTTCTACGCCTATATATTTAATAATTGCCAAAACTGCAGGAACCTTCCTTTTTTTAAATAAAGTTAAAAAATACCAAAGGTGTAAAGAGTTCAAGGAAAAGCTCATAAGAAATTACCAACAAAGATAAAAACAATTTTAAATATATTTTCTTTATACATAATATCTTACATAAAGTACCAAAATGCCAAAGAGTGCATGTGCTACACAATGTTCATCAGACAAGTAAAAGTGCTAACGACACCTGAGAACAATGAGGCCATGGTCACACCTTCACTTTAAACCTTCTTTAGTCCATCTTCCAGTACAATTGTTCACACTGTTTCATTTCTATCTATTTTATTTATGGACCCTCCATCTTGTCTTTTTTGAATGGAAAGTCCACAAATGAAAAGGTGTAAGCAGACTTGAAGGCAGAAAGAAGGTTTAAAGTGAAGGTGTGACCATAGTCCTAAGAACATAAGAGGAACCCTGCTGGATTAGGATACAGCTTAGCAGCAGCCTGTCCCGTCCAGTGGTTTACCAATTGCTTATGGGCATTCTCAAGCCGAAGGCAAAGATAAAACCTTCACTTCTCTCAAATCCCCGCAAAAGGTCTTTAGAAGCATCCTGCCTGACTCTCCAACATGTAGGAAGTACCTAGGTATCCAATCTAGTAGCCATTGATACACCTGGGCTCCACAAATTCATCTAATTCTTTCTAAGGTGCATTTATCTGAGAGACTATATTAGAGGTCACCAAATGTTGTGTTCTTTCCAAAACATTACTGCAGAGGCAATAAGATCCATGGATGAACTGGGTTTAGCAAGAGGTGTTCTCCATGGGCAACTATGAGTTCATTAGTTCCTGTGGTATGCTGGGCTAAATTTGCACTTAGGCCTCTGGTATGCAATTAGGACAGCTCTGGTACAGATATTCTGTACCAGAGCTGTATCAGATCTGTCCTAATTGCATACCCGAGGCCTAAGTGTGAATTCAGCCCTGTTCTCCCTACAGGGAGAAAGAGGAGGGGGGAAATTGTGTCAGCCCTGGATCTGCCTTATTGCTATACTTTGCCATTGGAAAAAAAGGCAGAAGCTTTTTGAACAACAGTAATTGCAAGAATGCAATTACACATCAAAAATACTGCCTCTCCCAACCCACTTCTCCTCAGTTGTCCATAACTCACCTCGCCGGATTTCTAAGTAGTCATTCTTACAGTTAATATGATGTTCCAGGTGAAAATCTTCAAGGATAAGGTATATAGTTGTGCTGGATGGCTGTGGATTTTGGATGATCCATTCACAGTTTAGGTTGTTTGTATAATTGGTGACACCATCATAACCAGGAGAAGTGAGATTCCCATCTTCTGAACTGAGTAGATATCTACCACATACTGTAGACACACCATTTGAGGGAAAGACAACAATTATGAAACTCTGGAAAAAATGTCTGTAGATATCACCATTCATATCATGCATATAAGGTGGTCTATATTTCACCTCTTTTCCTATTTATATCTACATTACCCAAGGTAACAATATTTTATTATTCCCTTTTTCTAAAACTGTAGCCCTTTCTCCACTGCAGATTATTCTGGATTATATGGCAGAATAGGAACCTGCCATCAGCATACTGGTTTAGGCTATGGCAGGTTTCAGGAGGGGTCTGTCACAGTGCGTAAGTATGCCAATGGCCCAGTGCAGAAAGGGCCTATGTAGCAGAATTAGTTTTAGTTCCCTTCTAAAGTACCCTAAAGAGCTGGCAGTACTTCGTAAGACAAACAGACATATGTCACTAGTTTTGAATTCATTTTGCCATGTTCGTAATTTTAAAGTATGGATGCGGAACTCATGGTGTTCCCCAGATGCTAGAGACCAGGTCTAACTAGCTTCAGCTACCATGGTCAATGGGCTTTAGAGCTCAGCAACAGGGTTATCACCCCTTTTAAAAAGATTTAAAATGTTCTTTCCTTCATTCATTTAGACAATCTTAGTGTGATACCACACTGGCTGGTATACCAGATCAGGAGCCTCTATTATGCATGCTTATACAGTTGAAGGAATGCCTATCCAGGTTCTACTACAGACTGCACCAAAATTAAAAAACTCACTGTAAGAAAAGCAATTGTGGAATAAAAAGTAAACCACAAGCCACAGCCAAAAGGTATATTAAAATCAAAGCAATAAAGAAAATGTAGATAAAAATAGGCCGAACGCGTTTCGACTTAGAAGTCTTCTTCAGTGGCCAATATTAAAATATATGTACGAATAGCTGTGTGTGAGTGTCTCTCTCAAACTCAATACCAGTAATGTACTGGTGCTACCAGAGAGCCCCTTATACAGTGGTACCTTGACATACGAGTTTAATTCGTTCCGTAACCTTGCTCTTATGTCAAATCGCTCGTATCTCAAAGCAATTTTCCCATTAATCCATTCCAGCTCCCAAAACACCACTTCAGTTGTTTTTGTTATGTACTGTACTGTATTTACATACTCGTATCTCAAATCTTGCTCTCATCTCAAAGCAAAATATCACTCGCTCGGCGGCTTGTATCTCAAAACACTTGTATGTCAGGGCACTTGTATGTCGAGGTACCACTGTATAGTCTAATTCTATATAATTAGCCATTAGTTGTTGCTGTTTTGCTTTTAAAAAACCATTATAATATGTTACCTGCTTCTTCATTAGAAGAATATGTCATTCTGAAGGTTGCTTCTGAGTTTTCATCCTTTTGAATCATAATTACTGTGATCTTGTTTCCAGAGGATTTCACTTGAGTGCCCGGGGGCACTATTCCACACAATCTGGAGAGTATGGGTGAATTTTCTCCCAAACCATTGTGTACCTGTTAACATTTCAAAGACTAAGGCTAATTTGTGTACATTAAAAGAAGAAAAGAAGCATCTCAAAGGCAGCCCAGAGATTATTCAAAAGTGGTAATGCTGCACATTTGTGTGCTCATCCCACCTCTATAAGCACTTCCAAAGCACATTAGAGATGCACTGGAGATGGGATAAGAGCATTGCTGCCTCATATTACCAACTCCAAGACTGTGTCTCCTCTCACCATTGGAGGCACCCATTAAAGCACTTGCTGCCACTCGGGCTCCATCTGCAGTGGCAGAAGGTTTTTTCATGGTGATCCTGCCACCTCAATTATGGGTACAATTTGCCTCTGGAGACACCTTGGCAATGGAGCTGCCTTCCTCGGAACGTCCCCAGCCTCCAAAATAATGCGGGCTTGCCTCCTGAACCATAGCGAGAACAGTTTTCTTCAGGAGTAAATTTACTGCGGATTTGGGTGACTTGTTCCGTGTGTAGCCCGGTTTGGGGGCTTTGCATGGGGACATTGAGATTTGATTTGGACAATAGAGAATTGAGATTCGGTTCAGACAATAGAGTGCATAGGGACATGACCTGTCACTTCCTGAGACTCCTGGAGGAGGGATGGAGGCAGATGTTTGAGAAGCCCATGTTAAGTGCTCTCACCCTGCCCTCAACACTAGATTCACCCTCAGTTTGCTGTGTGATTGTGTTTGGTGGACAAGAGATGGCACCTCCAAAGCCTTGCAGTGATTCCAGCTCTGGTTGTAGCTACTGCAGGCAATGTTTCCCTAAAACTCCAGGACACCATGTGGTGCAGACTTCATGCCCACAAACTCCTGGTTGGCCATGGCTCTTAAGGGTTTCAGACAGGATCATTCCTGGCTTATCAGAAGATGCAAGAGACTGAACCTGAGGATATTAGCATGCCAGGTAGGCACACTGGCTCTTTTTAGGATCTTCATTTAGGATTACCAGACTATCACAGCAAGGAGAACCAATGATGTTATTTTGTCCACTGCTAGATCATTGTTAAAAGTTTTCAACTTGGCTTCTCCATTTCTAACCCTTTGTGTGACATGAGACTTTGACTCACAAAGGAAAAATATTGTCATCGGTCATTAGCAGGACTACTCAAGTAATCTCTGCTATGGTGACCAAAGACTAATACTGATGATTTCAAATCTGAGGTCCTTTAATCATATCCATTAGTACATATTCCTATATATTTCTAAAGCTCTTCTATTTTTAATGTTAACTACATTTGATGTAATATTTTGACATGCCACATTACAATTCCACCCCCTTTTTTTGCACTTACAGTAACATAATCCAAACTGCAGTTCCGATTTATCCCCAGATTCATGTCATCAATAGTAAGGGTGATCCGGCGCCCAAATGGGACCATAATTCGCCATTCACATCTTAGTTTGTGAAAATAAGGATTTGGGTAGTTGAGGGAGGTAAATGTTCCTGCAGTGTCATAGAGTTCACCTCCACACTCTGGAAGAACACAAATAATAAGAAGGTTCAAATGATGCTTTCTTGTGATAAATAGTAAGTTATCAATGAAGGGGAACAGTCAGTCTTTAAATATCTATAACTACTGCTTTGGCACTATAGTTTATCTCATTTTGTAATTAAGCAGGACACTAAAACCAGGATATTCTATCGCAATACCAGAAAGAAAAGCTCAATATTATGGAAAATATTATGAGAAAACTATGAGAAAACTTTGGCTGCATTCAGACATTGCTTACTTATTCTATTTTTGGACATTCCAGAATAAAGCACTCCCGGGACTGCTTCATTACTGAATAGCCATGTTTTATTCTGGAATATCCAAAAATAGCAGAATTAATGACGTCTGGATGCAGCCTTTGAATAGAATATTATCTTTAGAAAACTGGAGTTATGCATGGTTACAATAAAAGAAGCTTGCTTTTTTAAAATAAAAATAAAAAAAATCATATGATCAAACAAACATACAATCAACCCAGTGTCATACTTGGATGGTTTTAAAAATGAAAAACCATAAAAATCATAAAAGTAACAGTTGATGTGGTATGAATTTCTACAGAATGTTCAAGACCTTTAGGACAGAATAATATTGCCCCTCAGACAGTGAGGAAAGAATTACAGAAGGAAAGTTGACAGCATTCTCTGTATACCAGAGAGACTGGAACAAGGAGGAGTAAGTTATGGCATATGGCAGAGTTGAAGGAGAATTCACAGCCTTCCTTTTGGGGAGGCAGCAGAGCAGAGAAGATAAAGAAGGCAGGCAGGAAAGAGATTAGATATAAACTCACTGAACTATAAAAAGAAGTGAAATGAGAACCTGAAATCAATGATGTGAGGTCAAATATTTCCTTCTGCATTGAAGATACAGAATAAGCACCGTAGCTTTAGTATATCACCTGAACATTACTTATGAGAATAGAATACCCAATACATAGCTTAGAAGAGGATGTTCAGAGCTACAAGGAAAAAAATAAAGCAAAACCTTTGCAGCTAACCTTCAATACTAGCAGCAAAGCGCATTCGGAAGCCTGATGCATTGATGGATTCATCTGTGACAAACGTAACATAAGCCAGATTGCCAGAAGTGTCCAATGCATTTGGTATGGTAGCACCACAGTATCTCCCCAATAAATCACCTGGGCAAATGAAAAAACACACACACACAGGGATTTTAAAAGATAGTGTTGGTTATAATGTTTGCTGAGTCTAAACCTTGAAAGTTGAAATGTGGAAGGGTGAGAACAAAACCCTCACTTGACTGTATTATCTATATTATTTAAATATTCTGTATTTGATGTTATGAATTTTTGTTTGTTTTTTTTAAATCTGCTGCCCTGAGTTACTTTAAGAAAGGTTGGATATTAAATATAAATAAACAAGGCTTGGAGATCAAGGATACACAGAGGAGGAGGAAGGAGTTTGGTTTCCCTGAACCATGTCATTTTCCAAAGTTTTAATAAAGAGAGGCTTCCATTTGGAGCCTCACTTCTTCCAGTCACCTTGTGGGTGCAAAACATGACTCTTGTAAATAATAAATCAAATAAGGTTCACTAAAAACTTGATATAAACAAATTTGTTGTTTCAGTTATAGTTCCACCCTACTGAAAGGCTTACAAAGTCAGGCACCATTTAAACATCCAATAAGGATTGGGATAGGACGGTGATGGCCAACCTATGACACGCGTGTCACAGGTGACACACCAAGCCCTTTTGGGTGACACACCTGGTCACCCTGGCATCTGGGCGTGTAGTGCTTGCTTGTTCTTGAAGTGTCCGAAATACCAACTTTCAATTGAATATTAGCAAACGAAATTCAGCAACAAAAGTCACTAATATAAAGAATTATTTGTTTTTGCTTTTAATAAAATATTACTAGAGCTACAAAATTCACAAAATTATGGATATTTCTAGATGTGACACAGCACCCGAGTTAAGCTAGGTTTTCTTGCGAATTTTGACACACCGAGCTCAAAAGGTTCGCCATCACTGGGATAGGACCATATCCCTGATCCAGATGTGGATGCTTTTTGCCCCAATTGGTAAAGGGGGGCTTCTAACAAGAGTAGCAAAACAACTCTGAAACTGCACCAATGGAAAAGACTCAACATGGGGGCAAGATGAGCCCATAATCTTATTGTAATTCTGATCTCAACACTGGAGTTCCATGTGCAGAGTACAAAGTCTGATTTCCAGTACAGTTCAACCTCTGTGGGTATCATTAGAACATCAGATAAAACATGGATATTCTGGAATATCCAGATAAAGCAGAATAAGTAACTGAGTCCTGTATGCATTCAAAGAAAGGAATGGAGGGAGGGAAACCACTTTTTGATTTTGCCTTTATGAATTCCCAGACAAGATTTAAGGGTGTGTGTCAAAAGCTACTTGGCATTTCATCATGGAGGTGTAAAACTAAGCCATGATAGCATCATTATGACATTTCATGGGCTGTAAGGATGCATCTATCAAGTCAGTACTGAGGAATTGTTTTCTGGTGGCCAGGAAAGAAGAAATAGTTGTAAAGCTTACTGTACTTGACTGCCAAAGAAGGGAACTGTGCCTCAGCACGGAACAAGACACTTTTAGCTATCTAATCCCAGCGTATGTAGAAGAATAGTATTGTTTCACAGACCTGAAGCATCAGATTCACGAATTTCCAAATAGTCATTTGCACACTCTGTTGAATTCTGGATATCTAGTGCTTCAAAGCTTATCTTGAGATAATGACCCTCAGGCCCATGGAGGAACCATTTACACTGCAAATTGTGTGGATACTGAAGATTAGGAAATCCAACACTTTCAATTACTCCATTTAGTCCAGTCAATGTGCCACCACATATTGCTGTAAAAAGAAGAAAGGTCTTCAGCTTAAAGCATCCATCCATCCATCCATCCATCCATCCATCCATCCATCCATCCATCCATCCATCCATCCATCCATCCATCCATCCATCCATCCATCCATCCATCCAAGGGATAAGAAGATAAATTGCAGCCAATGGATAGAATGAGATGCCTTTTTACATGAGGAAATGAGTAGAGTCTATTGAATGATAGCACCTGTTGGCTGAGAAGAATGCCTTTCGCTCATAGTTTTATTTTTGACATACTGTATTGTCACTTATCGCCCATTGAAAACCACTGTTTTAAAAGGCGGTGAAAGTACTCACGTCTACAGTGAGAAATCTCTTCTTCACAGCCCTCCCATAATGACTAAAAGCTTAGGGCATTTTTGCTTGTATTGAAAGTAGTTGTGGTTGAGGTCCAAAGGGTTCTATTTTAACCCTTTCTCCAATGCTGTTCAACATCTAGTCATTTAGAAAGGAGTTCTGAAGCCCATTTGAATCAGGAGAGGTGATGCCACTGCTACATTGAAGCCCAAAGGAAACAATGAGTTGAATTTGCAGAACAAGCTGCTGAACTTGCAGAACAAGCTGCTGCCCCGTAGTATGCTTCTTCTCCATCCTAAGTGCACCCTATAAGGAGTGGACCTGTTTGAAAAGCTCTGTAAGTGCACTAAAACACTGTCTTTTCTGCTCCAGGTATTACTCTTTCTGTACCTGGTCCAGAACTAGGATAATGCCAAAGGGGCTGTGGCATTTTCCATTGTTACTTATGCAAGCCTTAAGCATCATCTTTGAAACTCCATCACAGAGATAGTTCAGCCTTTCCCTCATGCATTGTAAACAAGGGTGGACTGATGGGGTCATTGACCAATCAAAGGGAAGGTGGGTGGCACTTATGGCAGAAGTACTCTTCACCTGGAATGGAAGAGGGAAGACACTTCTGTATTGCTGCTAGCATTAGATCGAGACAACAGCACTTTGCAACACTGAAGGCAACTTTTAGGTTTGGACTGGGAGTGAACTAGATAAACCGCTCCAAGGAACATAAGTGTGGATATGACCAATGTTTATAGATTTAGACTAATGCTGTCTTCAAGAAGACACTAAATACACCCCCACCCAATTGAAATGATATGGTTTACACTGAAATCACACCACTTCAAGTAGTCAAATTTGCTTTGTTCAGAGAGAATGGAGGTGGCTGATGGGTATAAAAAAAGCAGGGAATGGGTGAGAACAAAACAAGGAGGAAGTAACATTGCTGTTTACTAAAATGTAGTTTGCGTATGCAAAATCTGAGCTTTCTGCTGCTGAACACCCCAGTCTCCATTACTGCCACAAAAAACACTTTCCTGATCCTGCCTCATAATCAACATATTCATATTTTGTGGGCGTTCTTTACTATCACTGGATTTTATTTCATTGTTGTATGCTACCTTAGAAAGATGGAACAACCATCTTTCTGTTGAAAACAGCTTATTATTAAGGTTTTTTAATCAACTTTTCATCAAAGCATATGCAAATTATTTCCATATCTATCCATCTCCATCTCCATCTCTATCTATCTAAATATATATTTCTAAAGCATGCAGTATTATATATGATTGGCAAATTCTACATTGTAAAGAAAGACCCAATATTTTGTCAAATTGTATATTGTGCTGTTCTAGATAATTTTAGGACTTGATTGGTTTGACCCAGACAAGATCGGTGATGTCATTCCTAAAAGTAAATTTTCCTTAGAAATTGGGGCAATGCTTGTTATTGATGAATTATTCATTTTACCTTTTGAGTACTTGGCATTAAATCCAGCCGCTGTGGCTTCACTGTCTGACCAAAATCTGATATATAGGGTAGAACCAGAAGATCTCTGAATGCTTGGCAATGAATCCCCACACAGCTTGGCAATCACAGGTGAATTGGCATCAGCACCATCTCGTAATTCAAGGTAACTTGATGTGCAGCTAAGAGAAAGCAAGGCACAATAAATGAGGAAAATACTGCTTTTCTCAATGTTGCAGGAAGTATTTGCAACAAGGAGCGAAAAGAGCAAAGAAAGGAGAGGCAGATTGCTTAGCAATCGATTAGGGTCAGCAGAGATCTAAATCAATGGCGTGTTTGTGTGTGAAATCTAAACCACCACTATTGAGATTATGTGTCATAAAATGTTATCCAGTCTGAAGAAGAGAAAAGTTGCTTTAGATATTTGGTCAAAAAACGTTATGACTGCTTACTTCTGGTTCCTTAATTGCTGGATTTAATTTAAATCACTGTTAGAAGAATAAATGACTTTTGATACACGCACACAACTCAATTACAGAATTAGGATGGTTTTAATTTAATAATCTGAAGTGGGAGGATTCAACATCCACAAAGTATCCCTGGCAAACAAAATTGAGGATTTAAAGCAGAATTCTTTCCTCCAAGAATGTACTTGTATTTATTTTCAAACCATCATCCTAAATGGGGATTGAAATGTTTTTTGATAGTTCAGAAGGAAAGAAAATATACAATGAGTTTATACCAAAAAGCCCAAAGCAATGAAGCAAATTACCATCATAGCCCAAAAGTTGGTTTGTGAAAATAATGGGAATCTAACAGCTGAAGAGGTTTCTTAACCAGTAGCCCCTAAAAGTAGGGATGTGCACAAATATTCATAACATCTGAAATTATCCAAATTTGTACATTCAAATTCGAATTGAATGTTGGCACATTCAAAAATTGACATGCAAATAGAATGTTTCGATACATTCATATGAAGCTTCATTATGGATTCATTTGTATGCAATTCATATCTAATATTCGTATCGAATTCATATGGAACATTCATATCAAATTCAAATCCTACAACATTTGAAAAGAGTTATTCAAACGAATAAGAATTTTCAAAGGAGTACGAATCAAATTGAATATAAAAATACATACATGCACATTCCTACCTAAAAGCAGAACATCACAGTGAACTAAGCAAAGAGTATTCCTAGATTTTCTTGAGATGCATCCCTAACTTTAATACTGTGAAGAAGAGATTTCACCCTAGAAAACCAAGCTTCTTAACCACTTCCTGTAGTTCTATAGGCAGTAATAACTGTTCTACACTGAAAGTGATGGACAGAGGGTAATGCATTAAAAGGAAGTAGAATAGGAGTGTGGATTCAAGTGGACGAAAGCTGGTGTTTGGAAACCAAGGAAAAGTAACAAAGTTTGGAGGAATAACTGCTGGTGCACTAGTAGTCTTGTGGATAGATCTTTTGGGTTTTGGAGAGTTTGTTGGACACAGAGCAGAGTTAAGGACACCCTACACCATTGAGAGTCATTTACTATGCCATTATGGCACCTTGCAGGTCCGGACAGAAACACAGATAGGTTTTCCAGAGATTTCTGATGTCAGAAGAGGAATGGCAAATCCATGCATGCTGTAAGAGATACCCCAAATCTTTATTACACACTAAATATTTTATTATAGCA
The DNA here is from genome assembly GCA_023333525.1 of Aspidoscelis tigris stejnegeri. NCBI lineage: Eukaryota > Metazoa > Chordata > Lepidosauria > Squamata > Teiidae > Aspidoscelis > Aspidoscelis tigris. Next base: position 48,798,321 of record JALMGA010000008.1, read on the forward strand.
TAACACATTGCTTTTAATTTATACAATATGTAATTTATACAATATGTAATCTTTTTTAAAATTTGTTACCCACCCTGAGACCTATGGGTATGGGGCAGGATAGAAATATAAATAATAAATAAATAACATTAAGATTAAATATGAATATGTAAGTATATATTACTTATCTTAAAAAGAAAAAGAAAATTAGTATTAATCATTATCAAATAATTGCAGTGCATTAAAAGAATAAATTTAATGTGTACATACTTCAGTGAAGGCTGAATATCAAACGGATTTTCAAACTGCAGCTCAACTGCATTCCCATAGGGAGCAATTATGATCCAGATACAATTAGCATATGGTGGGTAATTGCTAGGATAGTTTGGTGAGGTAATGAATCCATCAGGGTTGGATTGAGTGATATGGAGGCTTCCCCCACAAGCTAAAAAGAAAAGAACATTGGGAGCAGGTTGTTAAAATGGATGGTTGCTGTAATAGTAAGTTAAGGATGTCATCTATAAAAACCATTTCACTTCCCTAATGTAAAATCTATTTCACCTCCCTAGTGTAAAAGCAACAGTGCAATTTAATGTTTGCCAATTTGGCACTAAATTACTTATAGTTAATCTACATTCTAAAATATAAGCTGTCCTCTGGATGCAGGGTAACTGATGAACATAAAAGTGAAGGTAAATCTTGCTGGATTGGACCAGTAGCCCACCTATACCAGTAGGCCTATTATCAAAACTAAACAGTTTCTCACAGGAAGCCTACAAGCAAGACTCTTCTTTTGGGCCCTAAGCAGTTGAGCTACTTCAGAGTAATATTGTTCCTAATACACAGTCACCAAGACCAGGAGTAATTGAAAGATCCATCTTCTGAGAACCTTTTTGGCCTCTTTTTATATCACCCAAGTTAGAGGTTATTGTGTTTACTCTTTCTAAGGGACAAATCTGGTCTTAGCACACTACCCTCTATCTTTTGGTTAATTTCCTTTCAAACGTTATACACAAGAATTCATATTTATGTGTTAACTGCAAGATGGAAGAGTGTATATGATGACCAGATAGCAAGGCCATATCCCTTTCCAATATTCTCAAACCAGGCACCAATCCTTCTTTCCTTCTAACATCCATGTAATGGGGTCAATATTTGCATGAGTGAATCTCTACATGCAAACAGCTGCATTTCACATAGGTTTTTATACTATCAAGACTGTCACTTCCCACAGAAGTCTACACTTGTGCAACTTCTCATGAACATAGAAATCTGCCTTACGCCGAGACAGGCCATGGGCCCATTGTTATTTAGCTCAAAAAGGCTATACACAATGGCAGTGGCTTTTAAAAGTTTCAGATAAGACTTGTGCCATCTCTGTTCGGAGATGGAAGTCTTTGCCAGGAGAAGAGACCACTACATGACGAACCAAGAGGCTCTTGTTTGTGGCCCACTTCTGAGGTGTGAAAAGTGTCCTCAGAGATATCTTTCCCACAGTGTGACAACCATAAGTCTGAGGATGCTTCCTGACCTTTTCCACCTCCAGCCATGAATTGCAGATGGTTGGTGATAACAGGAGCAACTTACTTTCATAGTTCTATTACTGGACACACAGAAAATGGCTGGCTTTCAGGGTCATTTCCTTAATCAGACCAAGCAGAAACAGTTTTCCCCAATCCTTGAAGCCTGGAAGGATTGAATACACATGGGCCTGTATATATTGCATCTTGTGCCTGAAAGCTGGAACCCACAAATCTCATCATGTAAGTACCTCTTTGGGTGTCATGAGGATTCAGTCTGAATCTAAGACTTTCTGCATACAAAGGAGATTATCTACCACCGAACTACAAAACTTCTTTCCCATAAATGATCACAGCAATATTTACAAGTTCATTCTGTGTTTCATGGTGCTGACTTGGACATGGCCAACAGCATAGCCCAGTTCCTTGTGCCCCCTGAAGCCTTCTGCAAATTGGCATTATGGAGGGTATTATTCAGCATCTCATTAATTTTCCTATGTCTAAACAGAATCTCCTTTTGTAATTTGTGGTAATAATACTCACCAAATCCTTTTGCTTCATATCTCAGTTTGAAGCCATGCCCTCCATTATTGCTATCAGAACTGAAGTGGACAAAGAGCTGATTATCTGTGGTGAACATGGTGGGAAGGGGTCCAACTCCACAAAAACGTCCATTTCCACCACCAGGGCCTAATGGTGGAGCAGAGTGATCTGGTCCATTTCGAAGCTAAAAAGGAAATTATAAACCATCAAGAACCATTTCCCAGAGGATAATTCAAAGAAGTGTTATATTTTAAAAACAGACTCAATCATTTATCAGGTACACCATTCTTAAATGTACAACCTCAGCTGGTGTCAGCACTTGGCTGATCTTTAAAAGCTATGCAAGATTTGATGTGGTTAGTATTTAGATGGAGAATGAGTTATTTTCCATCCCACCCATTTACATCAACACAGGTAAAACAGAGAAAAGAGTCTCCTGATCAGATCTTGGCAAGTAAGCAGCCTTCCATGGGTATGTAAGCCACTGTGGGGTTCATATACAATTTGGAAAGTGCTGCAGTCCAGCTATTGGATGTCCAATATCCTGTGGTTCTCACCTCAAGGTAATCACCTTGATTGCAAGAGACATCTTCATTCGGTACTTCAAATGGGTGTTCAAAGTGTACCTCAATGATAAAACCAGCAGTGACCAAAACATGCCAAGAACAATTAAGGTTAGGAGGATAAATTTCTGGATAGTTAGGAGATGTGATCACACCATGATCTGAATGCAAGGATCCTCCACAACCTGGATAGAAGACACAACAGTACCTTAAAGACTGCCCAATTTAATTACTGTATTTATTTTTATTCCATGAATATCCCATCCAGCTAACTTAGACTGGTGCTTCATGGCATTATAAAAGTTATCGTTCTTTAATCTGGACTTGTTTTAAGCAACAGCGTTTTAAACCTCAACCTTATACTGCAAGGTCTTGACCTAAAGATGATGCCAGCTACTTTAAAAGCACTAGTGCACATCAATGGTGACAATGAGGCAAGATCTGCATGCATGACACAAGGTGCCTGAAGGGGGCTACTTCTACGCCAGAATGCTTCTTTGGCCTAGGAAGAGGTGTAGGACCACCTGAGTGTCCTGGCTCCTGCAAATTTTGAGGCTCCACAATATTTTTCAGTGGAGTTTTTATTGGTTTGCCGAAGGAACACTCACAAGAGCAGATTCCATGAACAAGCCAAGGGCCAGTGATGTGCAGACTCCTACACATCATCATACTCCTGGTTTGAGCTGACATGCAGTCACTGTGCTCTGGGCCCCCTTTTGGTGAAGTGCCATAGGGTCAAGTGGGTCTTGCCTTGGTCTTAGGTACCACTAAGAATATATGAATCTATCGAAGTTCATTCTGGTCTTTGCTCTTTTTAAACTAATATTACTTTGTTCCTTTCTGCAAAAGCAGAATGGACTTTGACAAAGTTTGGCCAATTGTTTCAATTCTAATTTTAGGTACAGAACAGCCAGAACAGTACAGAGCCTAAAGGCAATGACTTCATTCTCACAATGGGATCTGGCAACGTTAAGATAAATGTTGAAGCCATTACCAGCTAATCTTGAAGAAAGCTCATGGATGAAAACAAATTTGTCTTAGTCACACATACCTTCCATGCACCTCAGTTTCATCCACTCAGGTAATTTCCTTCTGAAGTATATTATTTTCTTAATGCCTGCTTACAAGTGCAGGCCACACACAATTTGGAAGCTGATGACCAATGAAGTAGTGCTAAACTCCAGGCCATAAGAAATCTACCTTAATACTCTCTTTAGAAAGAGCCTGGGTCCCTTTCTACACTAGGCCTTATTCTAGAATAGGGGTCTGCTATTCACATGCTGGTAGGGGTGTGCATGAATGCAATTTTCAAAATTGATTTGATTTGAATCGAATATTTGAATATCCGAATTTGTACGAATAAAGAAAAAAAGAATGTCTGGACATTCAAACTTATATGATACAAATACTTTCGTATCTATTCGTATGAATATTTGATATTTATTATATGAATCTCGTACACATCCATACTGTATGCATCTGTACACAACCTGTTTTCATCCCATACACATCCCGTTTTCATCCTGTACGTATCTGAAGCAACTATGAGCAATCAGGTGTTGTCTCCACTTGCCAGAGGAGATGCCTGCATGAACTCTCTTTGAAGACACCTGCCAAAGAGCACAATGCCTGATCAAGGTTCTTGGAGGTCAAAGTGCAAAGATCACTCAGATGACAGGTGCCTCAGCCACAGAAACCTCAGCCACCTCTGCAGGTGACAAGTGGATAAACAAAGGCAAGGGAGGATGGATTTCATGGAGCTACCTGCCCCAGGTGCTTCCCACCATGGCTATGAAGTGTCATCTTCTGATGTATCAAATGCATTGCTTTAATTAGTAGTCAATTTTTCTCTTTCTCCAAATAGGGCAGACCTTTTTTAAAAAAATCACAGCATTGCAGTGAAATATTTGTTAGCGTCGGCTTTTTAGTCAAGTATTAATAAATTTCCTCAACAACCCAGCATTTTTCCAAAGGATTTTGAAGTGATAATTAGGAATGAAATGAATTTTAGCATATATCTAAATAGGAAGACCATCAGCAGTTTCACAGCACAGCACATATACAATGACAGACATCCCACCAATCGGGATAGGTAACTGTATTAAAAGAAACTGCTTCTATCCTCACTTCCTTCCTCTACTTCCCTTAACCTGAAAATACTCTTGTAGATACCTTCTAAAAGATAACTTACTTTTGTGGTAGGATCCATTAAACCCAGCACCAGTAACACTTGCATCAGAAGTGAACTGAATGAACATGGCATTCCCTGTTGATCTTATTGGTCCTGGAGCTTCCCGGCCACATACTGTGGACAGAATTGGTGAAAGACTGTTGTCTCCTATGAAGAAAAAGGATCAACATCCATTAACATGCCCCTGAACTGCCTGAGGCCAACTACATGGAAAAGGAGGCATGCCTAACCTGAGAAGCTAAGAGTTCCCAGTCCATTACCTATATTATGAGATTATTCCAAATCACTCAGATTGATCAAACACATTCAGTGCTGCTGAATTCCAAAATCTGGATTTCAAGGAACAGGAAGATGAAACAAAACAAACCTACTGATTTTCAAAATCAAAGTTGCCTGAATGTGGACTCACACATTACTACAGATTTGTAACAGACAATGACAAGGCTTCTGTGTAGTAGCAGCACCATCTGATGGCAATAAAATATGGGAACCCTTCCTCCCCCGGCCATGCCCAAGGCCCATTTCACTGAGAAACATGCAGCATGCAAGAAAAGCCAAGCAGGAAGTAGGTGTGTAAGTGTTGGCAAGCACAGGCACATTAAATTAATATTTTGACGAGAGGCTTTGTAGACCAGAATTTTCACTAGTGGCCCACACTGCAAGAAGGATGGTCCTAACCGTCTCGAAAGACTAATTTATCATAGTTGCATGAGCCGTGAGATTCAATATCCAGGAAGAGTATGTTGAACTCCACCGTTGAATCTGGTGCTCTGAGAACCCATGAGCACTCAGCAAAATTTCTGTAGTCTGAAGGCCAGTCTGGTGAGAAGAGAAATAAAGGTGTTTCACTGGTTGTTGAGAAACCTCCACAGGCACCTATTGGGAAAAAGAATATCATTTGTTAGAGGGGTACATCGGGCACAGCAACACTGTCATTGAACCATGGAGCTGAAACACCATGCCAGCCTCCAGAAACCACAGCTCAGACATGCTTGCTCTGGCCAGTGGTGAAGACTGTTGGCATCAGTGCTGCATCACAGGTACAGTTTTAGGTTGCTGTGGACATAGCTGTTATCTTGCTCTTTCTTACTTTAGATATTCCTTTCCCCTGTGCAAAAACATGCATACAATGAAGGGATTGGGAGCATCTAGCACTCTAGATGTTTGACAGCTTTTATTATCATTTGTCACTGCCTTTGCTATCTGAAGCTGAAGGACACCAGCATCACAATAACTTGTGTGGAAAATCCTGATTCGGAGGAGTGAATGCTGCAAGCTCAATCTTCCAGTGCTCAGAATTATAAAAGTTGCTTTCGGATAAGCTTAAAGAGATAATTGGGGTCAGGGTCTCCAGGCAGTTCCCCCCTGCATGCACTTTACCACAGGAAAAACCTTGGAGAAACTGTTCTTTCCTCAGATAGGGATTCATGAGACTGACAGCAACTCTTCCTTTCAGTCACATTGGGAAGGGACAATCTAGTCAGTAGCAGTATGGGAACACATGCTGCCAGCAAGCAACCAATTAGAGGCCTAGATAATCAGGCAGGTAGCAGCCAATCCATGCTGAGCATGTCTTGCAACGGAGGCATTGCTAGACTCAGAGAGGAAGGCATGAGATAAGAGTTTGAATGCCTGTTTTGGTTTTTTACCTCAGCCAGTGCACATTCTCTAAAAGGGACAGATTAAAAATCTTCAGTTTGATTGACCCAAAGGCATAGTTGCCCCCCAAGAAAGTCCATACCATAATATGTATTATTTGCAATTTGCCTGGGTGTTGCAACAGATATACTATATGCCCAAAGGACAAACCTGTTGGAATAGTAACTTCAGTAGCAGCTTCCACAGAGTACCAGTCCATAAGAAACCCCTTTCCACTTGTAGAAGAATCAGATACGAAACGAAGAGTCACAGAGCTTCCAGAAGAAGTGAAAGAAGTCGGGGATCTACCACAGTATGTTCCAATGGGACGAGAATGGATATTGGGCCCATCATAGATCTATAACAATGACAAAAAAGACTTGTGTGTGTGCATTTTTTGAAAAGTAAAATGTTACATTTTATTACGGCCAAGGACCTGAACTTTTAAAGTAGAAGCATCTATTGCTGTGTCTGCACAGGCCTGGTCCAGTCTGCCTTGATTGGACCTGCAATGTGGCTCAATTGGACCTGCATGATGTGGTGTAACATGCATGCACCATATGTGTAGATCTTGCCTATGGTGAATGACAAAAAAGTTACTTGTGCTGTAGTTCTAATTTCAAGAGGTTTATGTTCAAGTTAAGATTTTTTGAGTTACATGAAACAATGCTAAGTCAAAAATCAAATTCAATTTCAGTGTCAACCAAGAATCATAAACGTTAAAACAGCTAAGGACCTTTCTTCACTTATGTGTTCCTGATCAGTGGGCCCAGGCAGCAATGACCTCCAACCCAAAACATGGCAAGGCTTGGACTGGAACAATGTCATCTGTACAGCAACAGCAATTCCAGCCCAGCCTCAGCTGTTCCTTCAGAACAGACCCATGAAGAAACACTACTTCTGCACATGGAATTCAGTTCAGAGTGGTGATCCAGGATCTGCTCTATTAATTCTGGTGGTGAGCCCCATGCAAACATCTTTGGTTGTCTATTTGGATGCAACCTAAAACTTCTAACCATTGGCCATGAGAACTGTAGTGGGGAAAAGCAGACCTTTTCTGAATTCCAAACAATTCTGAAGACTCTTCACTAATGAGAGAACCAATTTTTAAAGATCCCTGATGTTTCTGAAATAGGGGAGTCATTTTTAAAGCAGCATGGATAAGAAATACCTGAACACATATCCACATATCTCTTTTAGCTACTCTTTTAACAAACAAAATGCAGAGAGAAAATGGAACATTCATGGCAAAAGGGGAAGCCACGAAAAAATTCCTTAAAGCTTTTTAAGGTCCAGTGTGATTATGAATCACTGCTGATGAATCATCTCATTTCTCTGTATATGAGTGTTAAAATGAAAAACTTGTTTCAAATGAAGAAAATAAATGGGGATTTCATAGGTCTTAACCATAGCCTTACACTTCTTCAAGTTTTATTGTATGTCAGATTGTGCTTCACAGGGAAACACTTAAAACCAGTAGGGATGGGCGAATAATATTTGTTACATCCGCAATTCATAAAAATCTGTAAGAATTCAAACATTCACAGACAAGCTGAAAGGGGGCTATATTTGTAAGCCCCCATTCACCCGCAAATCAAATATATCTGGCCTCTGTCAGGGCTTCTTAGAAACTTTGACAAGAGCCAGATCTGCCCACCCACCCCCACCTTGTGTCTCCCCAGCTGCCCCCCCTTTCCTGTAAGTCCAACCACTGCCGCCAGCACCACCACCACCATTACACCCTCCTCTGAGGTTCAACTAAACCTTCTGGAGGTGTGCGCACAGGTTTAGAGACTGACCCCATCCAGGAATTTCGGGAAATCTCATGAGATTCCCTGCAATTCCTGGATGGGTGGTGGTGGCTACATTCATGGGGGGGGGGGGGCTTTGCACAAAGTGAAATACACCCCACTCTGATTTGTATCGAATTGAGGGGAGGAAATGGGCTTTGTGCACATCCCTAAAAACCAGACAAGAGCAACTCTTCTAAAATTATTGTATTCTAGATATAAAAAATATACTGCTCCAATTGCCCTAAGTGGCATGCTTTTTGCGGACTGGGAGTTCTCACTCTGAGTTTGGCCCATGATGGTGATGCCATCATGGTGAGGGCAATAGGTGTCATTTGTGTCACCTCAATGCCAACTCAAACACTGGAGTTTTGGGCTATATACAGTGTGGCCCAACTTCCAAGACCAATATCCAGTCCCCAGACAGTATTCCAGCTAGGGAATTATACCTCTCTGGTGGTGTTTTACCCACAGAAAAGTTCTGGCAGCCCTAGAGGGCTTCATTAGAAACTTGGCCATTTGGTCTTAGCTCTATGGCCCCCACCCATGCAGGGTGTCACTGTTGGGCAGGGCCGTACCTATCTGAGCTCTGTGAGCATGGTGCCACAGAAGAAGTGACCAGAGAATTATCTCTGGTACCCTTCTGCAAGCATTCCTTTGAAATTGATTCTTCAATGCATTATTGAAAGATTAACAACAATCATTAATTAGATGCCCCACTAATTGCATCTTCTACAGCAGGGTTTCCCAAACTGTGGGTCAGGACCCACCTCTAGGAAATTTAACCTTATTTGAAATAACTTTTTTGATGTAATTATTTAATTAAGTAATAAAAAATTGTATTAAAACTTTGTTATTTGAAAAGTCCTTTATTCATATTGGTAACGGTTAAATTTCCTAGAGGTAGGTCCCAAGTTGGTAAACTTATATTAGATGGGTCGTAGCCCAGACAACTTTGGGAACCACTGTTTTACAGAATTACTATGGGTGTGGATGCTCTGATCTGGATTCCATATGCCATCTCTTTTCTTGAAATTAGTATCAAAGTCTGATAGTGTATCCATATGGAGCTTTTAATGCATTAAGTTGGTTTTGGTGCAGTGGTCACAACAGTTGTACTCCAGCAATCACATTATTCATGATGCTACGTAGCCTAGTGATAAAATGTTTGCAGTGACATGACCCAATTCCAAGCACTCCTACAACATAACAGTCTAACCCTGAGCTACAGGTATTCTATACTACAGAAATCATATCTTTGCATAATGTTGGGATATGAACAAATCTTTCAACTATACATCATCTAGTTTTGTCCTTTATATTTTGGTAACAAGCAAATAAATCATCAATCCACATTGGAAAACCAGAGTTTGAAATCAGCTAAAACATTCTTTCTGAAGGTGACTTAACTTCATAATAGTTCACTTGAACTTAACTACTGTATACAAGAGTTAACACAAGAAGCCCTGGCTTGCTTGCTCATGCCATGAAGGGGAAACTGGAGGGGTTGCTTGCAAAGGCAATGGACTTGCTTATGAGTGATTGTCTCTTTAGTTATTTGCACTGTAATTTAAAAGGGGGGGGGGAGAGGCATACACAACTTTGAACCCACCTCCAGCTTGTCATAGTAGCAGTTAAACAAACTCTCAATATCTATTTGTCTAATGTGGCCATGTATGACTTGAGTTGCATTGACAGTTATTGTCCACTGGTAATTGGAGAAATGGGGATAATTTCTAGGCCATAGTGGAGATGCAATTTGTCCACTGTTTCCCACAATATTATTTCCAAACTCTGAAAAATAAAAGATTTATGATTGTTACAAAGTCAATTTCTGTTATAAATAGGAAATAGTTTTTAAGTGATTGAAATAAGTGGTTTTGCTCCCTTTGCAAGACTGTGGGCTACACAACTATCTATGGTATAAGGGTTCTCCTTCCTTTTCTATAATTTGCTCAAACACAGGGAAAAAAGGCATTTTGGAAGAGAAGTCTTTGAGATGGGATTGTTCACATGCCAGTCTGTCCCTCCTACCCTTAAACATTCTGTGCTAGAGAAGGTGGATTAGGGGAGGCTTGGGAACACACACTATTTCTCTGAAGCATTTCTTTTGTTATGTCTCAACACAGCTTCAATTGTATCCATAAGATGACTGAAAGATAAATGAATGCAAATTCATTATAGCAATGTTGTTTTTTCAGAATAACCTGACAGATATGACAATATCCAAGACTACACTGCAATCCTATGAACTCAGATTAGAACTAAATTGTACATTTTCATGAGCCTTATTCCTGGTCCACATGTATAGGATTACAGCTCATACACATTCCAGGTGTCACTCCTGAGGGTGACTGGCCAATGGGAAGTCAGCATGCGGTGCGTGTGTGTGCACTGCAGCTTCCCATTGGGTGGCTGACAAATGGAAAGCTGCGGCGCAAACACGCGCACGGCTTGCTGGGCCTACTGCTGCCAGAAGCAGCCCGGCAGCGATCAGGTAAGTAGTGAATCTCTTGCGCGTGAACCCAGGCGGGGTGGGGGTGTAGGCTGCATGTTCTCCTCACCTGAGAAGGCGAGCTGACAGACTCCCAATGTTGGCTCCAATGGAGCCAATCAGGGAGGCTGGGGGGAGGGTGCAGCTGTCAAAGAGGGAGAGTATGCACTCTCCCTCTTTGACAGCTCACCAATGGGTGATGATGGGGGGAGGGTCTTTGGACGCCAGATTGGGATGGGTGCTGATGTGTCTGCACAGCACCCACCCCAATCCGTTTCCCCAATCCAGCTTTGGGACAGATCCTCATAAAAAATGTTTCGCCGAAAAACGGATCTTTATAGATCCGTTTTTTGGTGGCATGTGCAGAAAGGCCCTATGTTTCAGAATTTGAACCACTTCAGCAGAGTCGTATCATCATTGTCCATTTTTGCTATAATTTCCAATAGCTTCTTTTTACCTTTCCCTCTCACATTACAAGTTACATTTATTACTCCCACCATGTAAACCATGGATTGTAGCCTCCATTTTGGCTAGAGATTAGATGAGTCCATGGAGAGACCTGCAATCTACTTCTGTGTGTATTTCTTTCTTCCTATATGTGCATGTACACATACACATACACACACACACACCACACATACACACACACATATTTTAAATAAACAGTAGTAGAAAGGTACTTAAAATAATTCCTCTTTGCTTACTTACTATGACTAAATGCAACACGAAAACCTCTTCCGTTAAGAGAACCATCTGAGACAAATTTAATCCACAGGATGTGCCCAGTAATAGAGGTGTAATTTGTTGGCAAGGAATTCCCACAATACTTTCCCACAAGCTGGCCACTGGAGTTGCCTTCTCTGATTTCTAGGTAGTCTTTAGTACAACCGTCACTCTCTTCCATCTGTAATTCTCTGTTTACAACAGCATCAGTTACAGTGACATTAATACATAACATGGTATAATGTTAAATATAAAGAAAAATACACTGATCTAACCATTGTTTCATCCTTTTCTTCATAAATGGATCTGTAAAACAACAATTATCAATCAGAGAAGTTCCTTTTTCAAATAACAGTTTCTACGACCCTAAAGATCTGGTAAACTGTAGCCCAAACAAATAAACTATACAAAATATGTTCTCAGTTTAATAGCTAAATTAAACGCGCTGGGCTTAAAATTTGCCTGGAATTTACGTATCTCTATTTATTTCTTAACCTATCTGTTCTGGGAAGTGTGAAAAATGTCACCTTTGCAATTTGTACAAGTTGCAAATGTTCATAACTTCACATTCAAATCGAATAGGGGCGGATGAGAACTGAAAGCTTTTGTGCCTTCATTTGAAGCTTTGTTACTGTCAAAGCAGCTGTCCAGTTGCCTCAATTTGAATTAGATTTGATCAGATTCAGATTAGATTCAGAGGTGCGACTGATGGAAGCAGGGATTTAAAGAGAATTTGAAGTAAATTTGAAGCCTAGCACTTTCAAGGTGGCTCCATTGTGAATTTCCAATGGTCTTACCTTTTCCTGCAGGCTCCATTCTGTGTGGAAAGGCCGGGCCGTTCTGAGCACGCTCGAGGGGGCGGCCCCTCATTGGCTGGGCACCCACACATGCTCAGATGGGCAATAGAAGCCAGGCGGGTGCCCAGCCAATGAGGGGCCGCCCCCTCGAGCATGCTCAGAACGGCCCGGCCTTTCCACACAGAATGGAGCCTGCAGGAAAAGGTAAGACCCTTTGGATGGGTAGGGGGCTTTTGGCTGGCGTTCCTCCCACCCCTGGAGCCCGATCTGGGGTTCGGGAGTGAGCAGGAACCTAGGGACAGAAGGCAGCCGGCTGCCCACCCTCGCTCCATAGGAGCCAATGGGAGCAGCCCGGGGGAGGGTCTTCCCCCCGAACGGGTTGAGAACACTTTCCCGTTCGCACTGGCAGGTGAGGGAACTGCTCTCAAAGCGTTCCTTACCTGCCCTTGTGTGAATGGGAAAGTGTTCTCAACCCGTTCGGGGGGAAGCGTTCTGAGGCGTCTTCGCCTTAGTGCGAAAACGCCTCAGTATTTGTGCTGGACCAAGAAGCACATAATGAAACTCCATGTTGTAATATTTCCAAAAAGAGACTCATGACTAATGGAAACTGTTCAGGGTAAGGAATGTCAGTATAGCTGAATGCTGGCTAGAACTATATCAGCCTAACAAAATCTCAGGCTTCTAGAGGCAATCCCTATAAAAGAACTAATAAGGGATCTATACCTTTTGCTTTGCAGGGAAGTTCACAGAGGGGGAAAGGGAATAAGAACAAATTATCCATTTTTGTTTATGATGTCAAAAAGGGTGGCATTTGCCACACAGAATGCAATTGTTTGAAATTCCACAGTGCTCTGAATTCAATAATACAGGATGGGAGAAACGGACCAAGTCCTTAATGGGTGCCTACTGTGTTCTCTTTCCAACTTTCAGGCATTGCTGCACTTTTACATGCTGGTAATTACATTTCCTACTAAAAACAGCATTTCCTTCCTGCAGTTTCCTTTAAAGAGTGAACAATAACCCTTTGGAAATTCAATTTACATGAAAGACAGCTGGAGACTGTTGCCAGGGGAACTCAGAATGTTCCAGACGCATTCAACATTCAGTGGGTAAGGCTCAGGAAAATTAGGACTGTTGAAGGCTCCTCTTTCCATGTGGAAGATGCCCCCACAGGCTGCAAAGAAGAGGAGGGGGGAAAGATTAGCCACAAGGCAGCACATAAAGGGAGAAAATAGGGTAGACTGGCTTATTTTGACAGCTGGGAAAACAAAGGATTGATTCTTTCTTGGCAAAAATAAAGTTTGTTTCTGCAATTTCAGAAACCTACAGAGTTACTGGGTTGGCAGGGGATGGTAGTCCAGCATACTTGAACACTTGGACCTTGAATCCACATTCTGTTTCTCCTTCATGCACATTTCAGTTTGTGGGTTGACTAACATGTGTTCACTGATAGGGATGTGCAAGAATATTCAAAATATTCATTATTCGATCGAATTTGGCCGAATTCGGACATTCAAATTTGAACTGAATGTCCAGGCAGTTATTTTTAATATTAGAATGAATGCAAATATTTTAAATCATTTGTATGAATAATTCGGACATTCATATGTGTACAGATATGTACGCATTACATAGTACCTGTATGCATCTTATTCGTATCCATATGCATCTGTAGGGATACATACGGGATAAAAACGGGATGCATACGAATGTGTACGGATACATAAAAATGTTGTTGACATTCATATCATCAAATACGTATCAAATATTAGTATGAATAGATATGAATGTATTCGAATCGGTTTGGATTTTAATACATTCATTTTTTCTCTATTCGTAAGAAATTGGAAATTTGAGTATTCAATTTGAATCGAATTGACTGTTGAAAATTGCATTCATTACCATACCTATTCACTGAGGGTAATTTTTGCATAAAAGTGCAGAGTTAAAGAGCTTTTCTGCACTTGCTGGTGTTCTTTAGCAGCAAGTGCATTAAGGGCCTCCATTATGCATGTTAGTGTGGAAGAGGAAATACCATGACCCTTAATTAGTACAAGTAGGGTGAAGTGTGATCCAGATCAAGAGGCCCTTGATGTACTTGACTCAATCCAAGGCCTACCAGCATACTAGCAGACCCTAATCTGGAACATGGAGATGTGCAGGAGGGCCAGTTACAGATGGACCCCTTTCAGTGATATGCATTATGGCGCCACTAAAATGGCTCCCCCAGGGACTCTGAGGGCCAATAGTGCTCATGCTGACCAACTCCAAAACTCATATGAGCTTCAGAGCCAGCGTGGAAGCTGGGCTGAAACATAACATTGTTGCCAGGTAGACTGTGTTATTCCAGTGCAAAATGATCCAACCCAGCCTCGGAATGGATCACTCTATTTCCAAGTGACTTTTATGGATCGGCACATGTAAGTGTATGAAGGCCTATAGCTGCCACTGTTAGCTTTATTTATCCTGACCCTGAGTACAACGTTAGTCGCTCCATCACCACCTCCAAGAGCCATAAATGAGCACCAGTTTCAACTGTATCACCTACCACATGAAAGGTGAAAGAATTATACTTACTACATCACAGCTAGTACTACAGTTCAAGAAGGTAACCACTACATTCTGTTCCACTCATAACTCAGTCACTTAGACCCTGGCCACACCTATATGAAACAGGGCATCCTATTCATAATTCGGACTGAGGTCATACCAGTTCTGTTCACACCTAGATCATTATAGGTGGTCCTCAGGCCATCCTCACTTTGGGCTGCATCACTCACACCTTTCTCCACAATTGACCTGAGCCTCCTCCTTGGAACTCTTGGCTCTCTAACCCTTTTGCTGCACCAAATCTATCTCCTTTCTTATTGGATGCCATTGTGTCACTCAAGGGAGGTGAAGGTATGTGTTTGTGGTTCTCTTTTAAGCCTGCTCCCCCACCTCCATGCACCCCTTCCTTTTTTATGTGCTTTTCTTCTTCATGTGATTAATTTTTTTAAAAAAAATAATAAATTTGCAGAAAAAGGCTAGATAGAGGAAATCATGCACATAAACTAAGGAGAGAAGGGGAGGTGCCTCATGAAATTGGCACATGGTGCCCTCCCCTAGACATTGGCAGAAAGGAAAAACTGGACCCCTACACAGCACAGTTCAGCCTCCTTTAGCCACCACCACCACCACACACACACACATACCGAGGAAGAGAAAAAGGCCTGGGATGGGCTGAGTCCTCTGGAAAAGAGGACTCTGGTTAGAACAATCTGATGGGAATAAGCCAGCTTGGAAAACAAATTAAATAAAAATAATGTAACACAGCCAGAAGACAACCTGAAGTTGTCTTAAATTAAAGGTGTGACCAGGGTCTTAGAACAGTTTGTTTTACACAGCCCACTCCATTCAAATTTTCAGGTGCTTACTGGTCAGACAATCTAACAGATTCAGACAGATGAGTTTACTGTTTCCAGTCTCCTTGAATTTTGGTCTATCCTGTTCTTTTTTACTTGTTGAAATCATTCCTCAAAAAGATTATCTCATCCTGGATAGTTCTGACAGTTGATTTGGAGAACATTTTAAAATACAGTATATTCTGGCATATAAGACTACTTTTTAACCCAGGAAAATCTTCTCAAAAGTCAGGCGTCATCTTATACGCTGGGTGTCGTCTTCTTATATGGCGAGTATATCCCAAACTCTATATTTTAACTGGAAAAGTTGGGGTCATCTTATATGTCCAGTCATCTTATATGCTGGAATATATGGGTATTTTCTTTTCAAGGAGTTACATAATCGCTGAAGTGCAGGTTTACCTGATGTTGATGCAGTAGCAATGGCATGAAAGCCTTTGGAAGAAACTGCATTATTAGACACAAAGCTGACAAACAGGGTACTGCCAAAGGAAGTAACAGGATGTGGTATCGACGTTCCACAATATCGCCCTGGAAAAACCAAAGTAAAATGTATTATAAGCCATTTACTTCACCTTCTTTCTTCTCTTAATGAGAGGCCTTATTTTTACTTCACTGTTTGTTTAAAATATATATCCCTTCAGGGCTCCCCTACAGAATAGGCTGTAAAGATAAGATAAATAAATATATATATATATATATATATAAAAACACCAAAGTACAAACTACATTCATGGGAAAGTTAAGAATCATGCTGAAGTTTTTAAATCATTATAGCGGTTACTGTAACATACAGAAGATAAGTACAGTATTTCTTCCTTTTCTAAAAATCCCTTAATATTTAGTCACACACATATATGGCTAACTACTTAAGTTGCAAAGGAAGTCCCCATTCACCCTAATGGGAGGTAATTCCTATTGCCTGCTAGTAATAAGGTGTTCTTTTTAAAAAATTGTAGTTTGGGAATAAGTCCCTTTCTGCATGGTGGCTTATTCCAGATTATATCCTGGATGGGGCCTACCATAGTCTCCACCAGCATGGAAATAGGGGGTGAGGGCCTACACAGCAATATAATCCAAAATAAGGCCTAGTGCAGAAAAGGACCAACTTTTAATTTTGTCACTATTGATTCTGTAAGACTTCCTATTCATGGAGGACAAGTTATCAATGGCTCCTAAAATGGATGCCTTGGTACTGCCTCCTGGTTGGAGAGACCATTTGCAGGGATTTGAGAGCAGGTGAAGGTATTGCCTTAATCTTCTGCTTGGGAATATCCAGAAGCAATTATCAGGCCACTATATGAGACCAGATGTCGGACTAGTTAGGCTGTGATGTGATCCAGCAGAGCTCCTCTTATGTTCTTATGTTCAATTACTACATCCTCTATGCCTGAAAATTAATTTTAAACTATACTACAAAAATCGTGACATGCCACTGTTTATGCCAAGACTACAAAGGACTCACATCAATAAAAACTTGACCAATAATAATACTACATAAAGTATGCAGTCATAAAAGATTTCACACCACTTTCTTTACAATGTAAGTGATAATTTTGTCATTAACATAATGTGTAGCTAGGCACTGAAAAACCAATGATGTGCAGTGATTTTCTTTTCCGGTCTTTGCTTTTCTAAGGAGAGCTTTTCAACTCATGAAGTAATTACCAATGAACTACAAAACGTAGTAGGCAAACATGATAGTTTCACATTCAGAATTAATGTTTTATTAAGTGATTGTAGTTCTGGCACAAAATACATACTTGCAATTGACTTATAAATTCAATTGCAAGATAAAAATAACAAGAATGTAATTTTTAAACATGAGCAAATCTAGAGATAGGAGGGGGTGTTGTACAAGAAGCTCCTGCTGTTACAGAGCTATTTATTTTCCATTGCAGGAAAGCTGACTTACTCGTCTCACATCCTGTCTTATTAAAAATGGTATCAATGGCTTAAAAATGGCTTGACACTATAATAAATGGACACTAGTGTTTCTATACCACCTCTAATCCACATTTAAAGATGCTTTTTTTTACCGTAGTGGGGATTAGAGATACTAGTGTGTTGGTGCTACCACCCCAAACTGCTTTCAAACTACTTCACAGTCAGTCTGGTGTCCAATAGATACTACTGGGATGATACTCTAGGCCTTTCTTCATTGGCCCTTAGTCAAGATAAAGAATGGGACTATGGGTCTCCCTTCCACAAGTAAGGAGTCCCCACCCACCACTTTTATATTCTGTCTACACATTGCTGGAGAGCCAGGCAGGATGCCTCTAGAGGCCATTTGCAGGGATTCAAAAGCATGTTTGAGAATGTTTGAGAATGCCCATAAGCAATTGGAGGGGGCACTGTGTGAGACAGGATGCTGGGCTAGATGGGCTGTGACTTGATCTGGCAGGGTTCCTCTTATGATCTTATCCAGATCACCAATAGTCTACTGATACTAACAGATCGTGATCCAGAACGAGGTGTACAGAGTACTAGGTGACCTATTTTGGCACCCTACCAAAACATTCCACTGAAATGGTTTCCTTGCGGGCTTCAAGGCTAGCAACTTTCATTCTTAGGTCTTTGGAGCCTCCAGAGGCCGGCATCAAAGCACAGGTTAACTTCAGGGTCATTGCAGGGGCTAGTCTGGAACACCGTCATTGCGCTGACAGCATTGTTCCAGACCACACATTTATGTGATCTGACTGACTCGTTCAGATCACAAACTTTCAGTCAGGAAATGAAAGAGACAAAATTTCAGTTTCTGCTCATGGTGGGCAAATCAAATGACAAATTGCTCTGTAGTTAGGAATCCCTTCAAGACTCTACAGAAGCAGTGTTATGTTTATTCATGGACTCCCAGAAAATAATAAAAAATATTACTGAACCAAATACCTTTCCTAGGTTTTAAGGGTTCTTTTCTTTAACAGTTTAATTCATGGGGGGGAAAAGATTTTGCCTTAAACAAAAAAGGCAAATGTAGTCACTGTCTATGTGCAATGAACAGCAGTAGGGATGAATGGGAATTTCCCATTGCTCTTTGATATCTTTGAAGAACAGTGGAGAATGTCTTCCATACTGCTCTCCATAGACATAGGAGTTGAATGGTGAGCAGCTCCTTAGTTCTGACAGCTGTGCTATGCATCTGGCCACCACTGGCAAAATAAGCAAATACTGGTGTACCTTGAAGAGGTGCATTGGAATTATCCCCTTGACGAATTTCTACATAATCTGCTGTGCAATTGCTTCGGGTGGCTTCAGTTCCAAAGTCAGTGAATGATAGTGTGACATGGTTAACTGTTGAAAAAGAAAATGTTACAGAAACACACCAAATTTCTTTATGAAAAACATGGAAGTGGATCTGTAATATCTAACCCTGACTTGACTACACAAAGTGAACAAAGAAACACAATCTGAAACTCTTGGAGTTGACCATGATAATCTTTTTCCTACATACATGTTACCTGCATCCCAGTTTCCAGATTAAAAACAAAGGCCTACCACACTCCCCCCATCATAGTGGGAGACTCTGTTCTCTGGTATGCAATCTATTTTGAGAATAGGGCTGATGAAGTCAAACAGGGGCAGTCAAGTGGGATAGGTCCCAATGCCATTCTAGCCCCATATGCTAGCTTCAAAAGCTGGGCCCTAGCCTTTGGAATTTCTGGAAGGGCCCTTTTTGGTGGTGTGGCTAATCTGTTGCCACTTCTGCTAGCTTTTTATGGACCATTACTGAAAAGGACCCACCAGTACACCAATTGTCGAGGTCCATCCATTTTGACACCCTACCCTACAAATGAAGTGTTCTAGGATTGGGTAGGGCTTCCCCTGTCCTACACCAGCATGTGGAAAGAGGATGTTGGGCTTCTTCTTAGATCACACTAGTAGCCCAATGGAGGAAAGGTCAAAATCTCATCCATGAAGGCTCCATACTGGAAAACTGTCACTTAAAGGAAAACTGTGTTAATGTGAAACCTTTGCTCTGACTTCTCTCCTTGGTGGTAAAAAAGCACATTAAATTGAAAAAGTCAGTCATGTTCAACTCTTCATGACTGGAGATGCACATGAACTAAAATTGTGTGTCCAGTTCGCAACTGAATCAAACACATGTAGTTCAGTTTGAAAGGGAACAGTTTAATTGAACAAATTATTGTTCATGTTTTGATTTCAAACTGGTTCAAAAGCAAAAAATACAATTTTTCCATTGAAAAATGTGAATGAAACTTCAGACCTAAAATCTCCTTGATTATCTGTGTGGAGCCAACCCATGGGTTGGAGAGTCATATAAGCATATTAACTTTCTGAGACGATATTTTATTCCCGTTTCTGATACCTGAAACTATTGTATTCTAAGCAGTTTGTCCAAAATTGAACTGTTCTTGCTAATAAATAGGCTGGTGTCGTGAACTGGCATAGATATGAAATCAAAAGTTCTAATTTCTTTTGGAGAAAGGAATTCCATAAAATGTAGCCTAGGCTTCTGATCACTAAAATCTCAAGGCTATATGATGTCTCATTCTGTCCTAATATTTTGTATTTTGGACATTAAATTCCAGCTCCAGATCACATTAAGTGTCCCTCAGTTTTGTCCTTCTACCAGGATGCAGGACTTCCTACAGAAAAGAAAAGGAGGAATTCTGCATTGTTTTCATGGATGAGAGGAGGATGTTAGTCATTCCACAAGAGAGATATGTACTCTATAACTTACATGGCTCCTGGGCTTGAATAATCCAGCTACAGTTTTGATTGTTTGGGTACTTGGCTGGGTACAACGGAGAGGAAATAGCTGCACCAAGTGAATCAGCTTGTAAGACACTTCCACATGCTTTGAAATAAAAGATAAAGACAAAACATTTAAAGTAATAAATTAGGCCTTCCCAAGAAAATCTTGCTGCTACAAGCATTGAAAATATATCTCATTTTGAGAGATATGACTATTTGGCATCATATATCACAATGACCAGGCAGCCAGTACTCACTGAATTGGATAGCTGGTCTACTTAAGCTTGGCATAGGAAGATCAGGATCTATTGACAGGAGACATTTTCACAGCTTCAAAAGCAATAATTAATGAAAGATAGGTCCTTTCTGCTCTTGATGGTATTCCTTACCTGCAAATGCACTAAAGGCCTCCCTTTTGCACGTACATTGGACTGTGCTGCCAAAATGGGACTCCTAGGCCTTGTCATGCAACTCTGGTATGGTTCTGAACACGGGATCAGCAAGGCTCGTCCCCATACTGGTGTGATCCAAGAGAGTCCCCACCCCAACCTCTCTTAGACCACACCAGCACAAAGAAGGTTTGCTGGTTCAGTGTATCAACCAGTGCAGAACCACACTCAGTTAGGGCTTCTATCGCATCTGCTTTGCCGCTTCTCTGTGACTTTTCAGTTTGATTTTCCTGCTCGGATCAGAAACACACACTCTTTAATTTTGGGGTAGTCATGAACATTATTTCCTTTCATTCTATCTTTTGTAGTTATTAGATAGTATTAGGCCTCTTAGTTATCCTGAAGAGCAGAATCTTGATGTGCCCAATTGTTTCAACTAAATCTGGACTCCATTAACTGGATTTAGAGCTTCTACCCATTCAATACTCTGCTCAATACTAAATAGTCTGATTGGGACTAATATCTCAACAGACAAACAGATGATTCAACAGAAATTGCTATGAGAGCCTTCTAAAAGGCCTTATTTCCGGTGGCACACATACTCAGCATCCCGCCTAGTATTATAGGCATAATCACACTTGACTTCCACATATTGTTATTGATAGAAGTTACTGCGTTAGGTTCATGCAGAAGCAAACTGTGTTCTTGGAAAATTTAGGAGCACTGGAGCGCGGCTGTGCCCTGCAAATTTATTTATTTATTTATTTATATTTAAATTTATATGCCGCCCCATACCCGAGGGTCTCTGGGCGGCTCACAGCATTTAAAACAGATGTATAAAAACAGTATCAGAAATAAAACAAATTTAAAAATACAGTTTTAAAAATACAAAACAGTTAAAAGCATCAGCGATTTTCAGTGAGGGGAAGTATGCCCAAAAAAGGTTTCAATTGGCGCACCAGGCGTAGTTTCATGGCCCGGAGCTCCATGGAATACCAAGGAGCTTTCTGGGCTCTACAGGCAGGCCGAGGGCACTTGGGAGTGATCGTGTTGATAGCCCTGGTCATCTCCTGATTCCATAGAGAGGACAGAGCTTCGACAGGAGCACCAGACATGCCAACTGGAAAATCCCCCAGGGCATTCAGGAATCGTTGAGATTCCATAAGTCTCCGGGGGCGGACCATCTGAATAGGTCCTCTGTCCCCACAGAGGGGGATTGCCACTGTGAGTCCAAACCTCACCAGCGAGTGATCCGTCCATGACAATGGGCTAACAGTCAGCCCTCCTATCAACGGATAATCATCAATTCGCTCTGAGGTAAAAACGAAGTCCAGGGTGTGGCCTGCTATATGCGTTGGACCAGATACAAACTGAGACAGCCCCATGGTTGTCATGGAGGCCATAAAGAACTGAGCTGGTCCACTGAGCGTGGCCTCAGCGTGGATGTTGAAATCCCCCAACACCACCGTGGCGGGGGCTTCCAACACCACCTCCGAGACCACCTCAGCCAGCTCAGATAGGGAGGATATTGGGCAGTGGGGTGCACGGTACACCAGTAGCATCCCTATTCTGTCTCTCTGGCCCAGCATCAAAAACGGGCCCTCAACCCCGTTAACAGAGCGAATTGGCCGCCTGGTGAGGGAGATGGACCAACAAAATTTCTGTGCCATCCTAGTTCAGAATCAACACAAACATGGCAGTTAGAAACTTGCCTTCCGTGAACTTGGCGCTGAATCCCCTCATATGGATAGTGCTGTCAGAACGAAAGTGCACAAACATGGTATTCTGGGTTGACAGAACAGGGGGCGGTATCTGCTGGCCACAGATTTTCCTAAGGCGTGGAGCATTACCGTTTGGGCCATCAAAAATCTGTATGATAGAGCAGTGTTTGAAATTAGGATTAGGAACAGTAAAATGACATTATCCGTTTCTCATTTCTAGAAAATTTGGTATGTCTCTAGAGAATAGCTATAGGAGAATTTTCAGCAGGTACCTGATTTGTCACTGTGAACCTAGACTGCTGGATTAGAAAATCTAATACATGAGTACCCTCTCCCTAGTATTTATTCATAACTGGTTTGGAAACTTTGGTCCTTGGAGATGCCCTAGGGATGCTCCAGCAGGGACCATTCATGCAGCATGGAGCCGTTTTTGTCAAACATGTTCCACAGCTGTACTAGGAGCTCCCAGATGCAAGCCTTTGCACATACTTCCATGCAAAGGCTGTATGGGGGCAGGTGTGCACCGTGTCACCTGGTCTCCAGGGCAATGGCTGGCATGCATGGCTATTATTGTTCTGGGACATCACTGTTTACATGTTTGCCAAGTCCTAGTGAACTCTGGGATGGATACGGCATTTGAAATGTGAATCCTGGCTTCCATCACTGGCCTTCATTTCCCTGGGAAAGTGTCTCATGTGAGTGAAGTGCGAAAAACCCCTATCAGTTAATCAGTTCTTTTTTCTTGGCATGTGTTCATACATGTACGTGGGGAAATTCATGACAGAGATACCACATCCCATAGAGGACTAAGAAAATGCCACTTTCTGGTCAGTATGCGGTACTTCCCATGGCCCGTTGGGAGTTCTGGGCAAGGTGATGTATAAACATTTTGCCCTGGATGTAACACTCCCCCAATTGCCTTGACTATGAACTTAAAGAGCCTCTGTATAAGAAGATAAGAGGAGCCTTGCTGGATCAGACTGCAGGCCACCTAGTCAAGCATCCTTTCTAACACAGTGTCCCTCCAGTTGCATCTGGGCATCTCACGCAGAAGACAAAGGCAAAACCTTAACCCACTCTTGACTCCCTGAAAATGGCCTTTAGAGGCATCCAGTCTGTCTGTCCAACCCAGAGGCAGTACTAGACATCCATGCTTAAGAACATACAAGAAGCTCTGTGGGATCAGGCCACAGCCCATCTAGTCCAGCATCCTGTCCCACATAGTGGTCCACCAATTGTTCATGGATATCTCAAGCAGAAGATAAGGGCAAACTTTCACCTGCTCTCAAATCCCAGCAAATGGCCTTAGACATATTGATAGTCATTGATACACCTGTCCTTCATGAATCTGTCTAACCTTTTCTTAAAGCTATCTAGGACTGGTTGCTGTCAGCATGACTTCTGGTAGTAAATTTCATTGACCAATGACGCTCTGGGTGAAAAACACACATCTGCTTGTTGGTCCTAACTTCTGCCTATCAGATTCATAGAGCGCCCCCTGGTTTTGATGTCGTGCAATAGAGAAAATATTTTTTTCTCTATCCAACTTTTCAGTACATGATATTATGTACTTCAATCAGCTCACCTCTTAAAATGCTGCGTTCTTCCCAGGCAAGCTTTAAAATATGGGTTACTCATGGAGGGAGGGACTGGGAGGGACAGATATTAAACATTTTGAAAATAAAATAATTTATGTATTGTCATACCTGTCAATGTTCTTCCCCACCCCAACTCATTTGCTCTTAATTTGGCAAATATGGATTGGAACTTGTGTCTGCTGAGATAAATATATTTGAAACTAGGGCCCAAAATATTTGGGGGGAAATGCTTCTGAAAGTTACTTATAACAATCTGACAGAAACTGATGAAAATCTGTGTTCCATTATACCACAGGGTCTTTCTTTAGAGACAATAAGAGGCTTTGTTAAGGAACACACTGCCGTCTTGTTCTCCACTAGAATTCAGGTTATCAGTAACAGTGCTTGGTAGCTTTGCCAAGTGGAAAATCCCTTATAAAGCTATAAACATTTTTTCTCGTGCTCTTAACCACTTCTTAGTTATATTAAAGATTACTATGATATATCTGGAGCAGCATTTTACAAAAATATATATCATTATTACAATGTTCAAAACACCAGAGTTCTCTCACTGTCATTTAAACAAAAAATGTGATATCAGACAATAGCGAGAAACTGAGGTCATATTCACACTTACCTGCACTATTCTGGTACAAAGCAGGCTGTCATGTACTAGAATAAGCAATCCACCCAAAACTGGAATGTATTGCCCCTTATGTAGATCTTCTACAGTGGCACAACCTTTTCTGCACCAGTCTCCAAACCAGATCTGAAGTTCACAGGAGCTTCAGTGTGGGCACAGGGTGCCTCTGAATTCTCCAAAGGTCAGGAAAGAATGTTCCTGGCCTTTGGAGTTCCCAAGGGGTTCATTTTGGTGAAGTGTCTTGTTGCACACTGAAATAAGATCCCTGAAGCATATTGAATCATGGTGGTATGCCATCAGCATGCCTCCAGCATCAAAAGTACTAGACCCCTAGTATGTTGGTAGACCTTGAAAAAGAGGTCTACTAGTAGACTGGGCCAAGATGCCATTTTGAGCATCCTCGTCTGCTCCATTCTGTGTCCTATGCAGATGGGAGGGCCTCTGTTATTCTGCAGTAGTGTGCACATGACAAAGTTTAGACCAGCCTCCCATCCACTGTAGAAAGTCCCTGACACATTAGCATCATTGTGTATTGGATGTGCATTTTATGGTCTGTAGGGGCTTTTCCCAGTCCATACTAGCCATCCAAAGAACAAAGTGAAGGGAATCCCCTACAGGACCCATGATGTATTTTGCAATGATGCACAGTGTTAAATAGTGTTTTCCTAGTCACTGATCAACTCATCTGTTGATCTTTAAGGTGAAAATCATTGCTGATTCTGCAGTAATACCTTAGCAATAGACCATTGCTCTGGCAACTTTCACTTGGGAAAAAAATCACCAGTGTGTTATTACTCATTTTGTGAAATAAGCTCTCATTGTGATTAAACTCTGCATGTAGATAAAAGGAAGATTTGCCACAAGGCAGAGCTATTCTGAAAGCTGATTTGCAGTGCATGGTTTTCACAGCGTGCAACTGGTTACAACCCTTGTCACATGTGCAGCTGATGGCTAAATGACACATTGTGGTATACTCAAGAGGAACTCAAGTGACACATTGCTGAGACTTTCAAACAGTCATACTTTTGCAATCTTTATTCTCTCCACAGTTGTTGCAGGCAAAAAGGCATATGAATACAACACAATGTAGTTTCCTGCAGGGAGCCAATTTGCTTGCTTCCCCTAAAAGCGCCTCGTGGTCTTGAGCTCATGCCATAATCATCTCCAAATGTTGAGAGCCAGACCAAAGATGTAGCTTTATATTTGATGGTTGTAAAATGAATGGATAAAATATACTGAAAATGGTGGGTTTAACTCGGCTATTTGCGTTTGTGGAGATACCAGTGTAGTTTACTACAAATACATTTTAAAAAGAAAGGTCAGCATAAACAGGAGAATCAGAATCATGCATCATTTATAAAGCCAGAAAAAAGCTTAGAATAGGGAGATATCAACCACTAGCAAAGGTGGCTGCAAGATCATGCCAAGATCTTGCATGTTTGCACTCCTCTCATGCCTGCCACGTCTTCCCATCAGATAATGTGGAACTCAGTCTCCATTCCTTACACGTGGCTGAGGGTGAAAAGTATTGGTATCTAGCAACGTTTTGGGAAAGACCCAGCACACATCCATGGCAGAACAGGGATTGAAATCGAGAGATTCCTGGGTTCTAGCTTATTGCTCTTAACCACTGCACCAGAAGAGGGCTTTTTGAATTGGTGTGGGGTCAATAAGTAAGCTAAATTAAACAGGAAATAGAAACTGTTAGAATGTTGCTTACTCAGAGCAGGATATAAAACATAACTATGTTCAATATGCCCAATATATTTGAAATGGAATTTAAAGCTGTGCATAGTAGTTCCAAGGCTCTCCAGACTGGCACTCACTTAAGGTGCCTCCAGACATAGATTAAAATCATGATTTTCCTGCAACTATATTTGAATTGCCATGCATACCTGTGGCAATCTCAATATACTCTCAAGACCACCCACAGAAAATGTGCTGTATAGCTTTTATGGAAAATCCAGTCCTGACCCTGGTTTTCCATCATGCTGATTGCTCATCTTGTCTGCCGCTTCATCAAGGAATTGCTGCTCTTGCAAAAGTACCCATTATGCAAGAATAGTGCAGCAAGGGAAGTGGGTAAGTGCTTGCTTGCATCCAGGTACTTTTGCAAGAGCAGCAAGCCTACAAATAATGACTGATGAGGTAAGACCCCAGGATTGTCCCAGGATTGCCTCCTGCCACCTGGTAAGGGCAGGGAAAGGTGACTGCAGGATATGAGCCGGATCATGCAGTTTTCTCTTGCTATACAGAGGCACCCTTAAGCCAGTCTTACCATACGGCAGAGGGAAGCAGCCACTTCAGATCAGGATGCAAATCTTAAGGTGTGATAGTGGCAGAATAAAAGTGTGTACACATCACATCATCTGCCCTCCTGACCTTGGTCACACCTTTAGACAACTTCAGGTTGTCTGCAGGTGGTGTTACTCACATTATTTTTATTCAATTCGTTTTTCAAGCCTGCCTACATAAGAAAGCACATAAAAAAGGAAGGAGGGTGTCGAGGTGGGGGAGTAGCCTTAAAATAAAAACATAAACACACACCCTCGCCTCCCTTGAGTGACACAATGGCATCCAATATGAAAGGAGATAGATTTGATGAAGCAAAAGGGGTGGAGAACCAAGAGTCCTATGGAGAAGGCTCAGGTCGATCACAGAGAAAGATGCGAGTGATACAGCCCAGAGCGAGGACGGCCTGAAGACGACCTATAACGATCTACATGTAAACAGAGCTGGTACAGCTTCGGTTCAAATTATGAATAGGATGTCCTGTCTCATATAGGTGTGACCAGGGTCCTTGTGTGTCCCCATGGCCCTAAAATGCGGCAAAAGTTGTGTTGTGGTTGACTCCTGTGCACAGAATGCAGGGAAATACTACAGTATCTTGTCCTATGCTTCAAACAGAAAAAAAGCCTCTGAGCTTACTGCCATGCTATGCAACCATAAACTAATCAGTTCCAGTTGTTCAGAGAGAAATGATTCATTCTTACTGGTATCGGAGACCACAGCATGGCTTTGGTAATTTTTTTAAAATTATGATTCAGAAAGTTCTTTCAAAATGTCTACCATCATCAAATCTCCTTTTTGTTTAATTTTAGAAATCACAACTTTTAAAAATCCCACAGGCTCTTATTTCTTCTGCTCTTACTGCATGGGGCCTTATTCCAAATTATCTTGGTGTAGTAGCCTCCTGGTAAAGAGTAGGGCCTGTGGTTGCATTACCATGCAGCTCGGAGGCTCCTATTCCGCAATACAATCTGGAATAAGGCCCAGTGCTAAAAGGGGCTTCTTTTCCATGCAGATTTTCAGCCTGGTTGGTTTTTAATTAAGTTTTAATTTAATTTTATGTTTCAATCACAAGCAGACTAAGGTCCTTATTCTTTTTATAACTCTGTTTTTAGCTGTATTACATTCAAACTACAAATTAATTGTATTTCTCTGAGCCATCCTGGAAACTCAGATTTGGTGGTGAATGTATAGCTTCAGCAAATCAACACAAAATATCAAGAAACAGGAAATATCACTGCAACCACGTAAGGACTTCCCTCCCACATCTGGATCATTCTGTTTTTACTCATGCAAATAATTCTACTTAAGACTACCACCCATGTGAATAAGTACCACAGGCACTAACCCAATAAGATGATGCTATTTCTTTTAAAATGTCCAACAGACATTCTTTCCAAAGCTACTATTTGAACAGGCAACAGCTTTTCAGCCTAGTACAAAGGGTATCCAGGCCAGGGCTGGGATTTTTCACTGGCAAAAGAGTTCATGGAGATGGAGTGTGTTTGTGTGTGTTTGTATTAAAAACTGTTTCCTGTGCTCCAGTTCCAATCTGGATTCCATTCTATACCCCTAACCCATTTTGTGGGGAGGGGAAAGGCACACAAATGCTATCACACTGTGATTTCTCTGCAATTCATGCTTTCATGTTCCACCAGTTGTACATGCATTTTACTTAATTCCCACATATCAGTACTCACTGCGACATAATCGTAAGTGCAAGCAGAATTAGGTTCTGTTTCAAAATCTGTAAAGTTTAACAGAACACGGTGACCTCTGTCAACTCGGATTAACCAAGAACAATCAGTGCTATTGCTGTAAGGCTGAGGATAGTTTGGAGAATGGATTTCACCATTTGGAGCCTGGAAAACACCTCCACAACCTGGAATTAAGACCCATTAAAGAAACATGTGTTTATAAAAGCCCAGATAAATATCTATGTTGCAGATTTTATGCTGTCTAATATAAATTCTGATATTTATTAGGTTTGAAGTTAAACATGCATCCCAGATGTGCAGGGCAATTCATGGGTATTTTTCCACCCTGCTCCTTTAATCCGGATCTAAGAAGATCCAGATCTAAGGAATGGGTACTAGTAGATCCGGATTAAGGGAAGTATCCAGTGTGTTTCCATGGGTAGTCTACCACCCAATAGCAATAGGTGCTAGCCTGCCTACTGTGTAAACACCGGAGCACCCATGTGGCAAATCCAGATTGACCCACAAGGAGTCTGCCTGTCACCCAAGGTGTTTTGGGGGACAGGGGGTGCAATCCCCGAAGTTGCCTTCAGAGGGACTTCAGAGCTGGCTTCGGAGGGAGTTCAGAAGGACTCTGAAGTCTTGACTTTGGGGCACCCCCCCATGGGTGCCTCCCCCCCCCCCCGAGCCTCCTCTAGACCCCATTGCTAGATTGTAGTAGAAACAGGCTCCCTACAATCCGGATTTTAAGGCTGAAGGCCTCATTGTAGACCTCTACACAAAATCCAGATAATAGGTCCTGAAGGAACCATATGATCCAGATTTCCCTAGCTGTGGTGGAAATAAATGTGTCCCTAATGGGGTCTGCGGTGGAAATGGGTTCATCTGGCTCTCAGCCAAATGGGTCCTTAATGGGTGCTTCAGGGGGCAGTGAAAAGGGTCGGTAAAAATAGTCCATCATGGTGGACTAAGGGTGCATCCCCATTTAAGAAATAGCTTTGAATTAATTTTCAAAGCTGCCCGTTCCCTAACAATAGGAGAAATCTGAAGTTTCTGAGGATTAAAGGTACTGGAACGCAGATTATCTGTATCTGAATCAAAAGAACTCATACTGCGGGATTTACAAATAATCCTCATTATTTGTCAATGGGAGCTCAAGTGTTTTCTGGAGGTGTGGAAGCATGATTTAGGGGCATTCACTTCACTTTCCCTGAGCCAATGATAAGCCAGGATTTCCCCTCCATTCCCTCAGCTGTTTGCTAATGAGATCCAGCTACATTGTACGTTCAGTGCTCCAGGTTCCCTTTCAAATCTAATGAAGGACGGTGGGAGAAATCCTATTGCCTTTTGGCTCCCACCCGAAGCTCAAATTGGCAGCTTCCCTCCTGGGGGTTGGAAAAGTGTGTCAGCTCTTAAAAGGCTTCCTACTTTCAGCTTAACAGATCCAATGATAAGCTGTGATTGCCTCCCCTTTTCTGCCTTTCCCTATTACATGCTAAGGTTCAGGCTTGGCTGAAAATATGAGTGAAATGTATCAAGAGATCAGAGAATACAATGTTACAAGCTATCAGACCACAGCCTCAGAAGAGTCTGATTTTGCTTAGACAGGGGTCAGAAAGACTTTAAAAATGCCTGCCATTTGCCGTGATCTGATGCTGCGCGAAGCTGGTGCCTACTTCATTCCTCTGATTGGCAGAGAGGGAGTCTTCTGCTGACAATCCTGCTCCTGCTCCCCCTCCTTTCTTCCACCTATGCCTTTGCCTCCCTCTCTGCTTACACATGGCAATCTGAATCAGGCTTATATAGGGGTTGGGGCTTGGATCCCTGCCCAGGGTCTGATGGGAAAGAGAGGGGGGAGGGGTTCCCCCCTGCAAGTCCACCTAATAAGCTGCCAGTGGGATCGTGAAAATACGGAGCTCACTGCTGATTTAAAAGACCTGGATTAAAACCCAAATTGTACAGTGGAAACAAGCCCTAATGCTAATAAGAAGCAAGCAGTGCCTAAGCAATGATGAAGATGTAGCTGTCTCTTAGTGTGATGTACAACAACTTACAACAGGAAGCAACCCTAAAGCACCTCAATGGCACCCTGTCCTGAAGTACCAATAGATGAAAAGGTCTACCAGCAAACTAGTGACCTTGTCTGGAAAAGTGGGCTACATAGGGAAGGTATGGGGACTTATTTCAGCAACAGGAAGCACTGCCAGAAGTGGCTGTGACCCCCACCACAAAGGGCCTAGCAGCCTTCAGAGATTGCTGGCTTGCTCCAAGGGTTGGACATAACCTTGAGAGCTAGCACCTGAAGATAGTTTGGCACTGGCAATGTCCCACTCCCACAGCCTTTTTTCACTCCAGCAGCAGCTCATTCCAACATGGGACAGCTTGCATGTCCTGGGACAGGGCATCTCACCCTGTCACAGGACACTACTCCAAGTGCAAAAACAGAGTATGATTCTAACAAGCGGAATCGTCCAACTGTGGTTTCCAGAGATTTGTGAACTACAGTTTCCATTAGCCCCAGCCAATAGAACCAAGGGCAAGGAATGAAGGGAGGTGTAGTTCAGAAACATCTGAATAACCACATCTGGACCATGCTGGTCCAGAACTTCCCCTTATAATTTTTAATGTCCCATTTTACTGTTTTATTTCCTTGTAAACCATGTATTATTATTTTATGGAATCTCTAGTTTCACAAGTCATGGCAGGGGCATCCAGTCCATAAGGGCCAATTGGGCAATGTCTCATCACACTCTCCTTCTTTTCTGCAGATCATGAAAGGGGATCATTAACAGCAAAAATACACACATTATGATTCAGGAGTGGCTTGTCAATGCATGATTCACTATGCTTTGCGGATATGATGGACACACACAGCCGTTCTTACCCCCAGCGATCTCTTGCCAAGTAGCATTGAACCCTCTTCCATTTATAGTTCTGTCTGTTTTAAATCGGACTACAATAGCATTGCCAGTGCTGGAGACATGCAGAGGGTTCTCAGATGATCTTGGTACACAGAGTTGGGCCAGCCTGGGAGAGGATAAGTCAGGGCCACCATAGATCTATAAAAGGAAACAAGACAGCAAAAGATAGAATCTTTAAAAGAAAGCAAATTAGCAGCAATCCAGAAAACCCAATACACTAAGGACAAGTGATATCTGGGAACTTGTTTACAGGAGGCCAAGTTTACCTAGTGCTTTGGAGACAAACAAGATTTGAAGTCTTCACTCTGCCATCATTACCTCCAGAGTGTGGAGGTCAGGGAACATGCTTAAGAAAGAACTGCAAACACACACCCTCGCCTCCCTTGACTGACAGAACAGCATCCATTCAGAAAGGAAGTAGATTTGATACAGCAAAAAGGGTGGAGAACCAAGAGTTCTGTGGAGGAGGCTCAGGTTGATTGCAGAGAAAGGTGTGAGCGATGCAGCCCAGAGCAAGGACGGTGTGAGGATGACCTATGTTTTAGCAGCACCGGTACGACCTCAGTTTGAATGACTGAATGAATAGGCTTGTGTGACCAAAGCCCTGGGTGCTCAAATACCTGATAGCTCCTATAAGTTGACACATGCCATTCAGAGGATGGAGGCAAGATTTTCACCTGCTTTTTCTCTTTGAAAATGGCCTTAGAGGAGTCCTGCCTGCCTGTGTCTCTCTCCAACATGGAGGCAGTACTTATGTGCCTGCTCTACCAGCCATCGATACACTGGTCCTCCATGAATTTTTCCAAACCTTTCTTAAAGCCATTTGACTGGTGGACATCACCAGCCCTCCTGGCAGTAAATTCCATAGACCAATGACTTGCTGATTGGGCAAATACTTCCCCTTGTCAATCCTATCTTCCCTGCCTATCAGCTTCACAGAGCAACACCTGGTTTTAGTGTTCTAAAAGAGAAAATGATTTTTTTTTCTTTATGTATCTTCACCACACCATTTTATACATATATATATCAGGACCCTTCTTAAATGCTGCATTTCAAGATTGAAGCAGCTTCAGCGTTGCAGCCTAATCACATAAGAGAGGTTTATAATTTCATGGATCATCCCTGGATCCTTTTTGGAAGCAATTTTTCCAGGAGAAGAAAAGCATATGCATTCACTAATGCAAGGGACTGTGCCAAATCAAGGCTGAAGAGATCTCACTGCGCTTTGGGTGGGTGATGACATGTTGGAGTCCATATATTACCAGTGTTCTACCAGTTCCCCAGCAACAAGTTTTTGTCTGGTGTCATTGCACAAAGTGCTGGAAACAGGTCTGGAAGTGTAGAATGTATGCTAGTCCTGTCAATGATCTTCTACACGGTGATGGTAGAAATCGATCTGGCCTTAATCCGATTGCAAAGTGTTTTCTTTTTATGCTCTATAAACTGAGCACCTTCAACTTTGGATTTTGTTCCCTGCCCTGGAAGTTATCATGGGATAGGGTGTATGAATCAAGCAGATGACCCTCCACTCCACTCCTGGACCAGAGCAAAGTGCATTTGTTCAGGAATGGGCCATCCAATGCCCATACAGATCCTACTTCGAACAAGGAAGAGCTCCACCATTTGCTCTGTCTGTTACAGCACTGGGGTGATGGAATGCTTTCCTCATATGCCTGTATTATAACTGGGAAGAAAACCAGAAAACCAGATGAGCACTTTGGAGATAAGTCCTATTGAATGCAATAGGACTCACTCTGAGCAGAACTGCATAAAAAACAGACTGATTTTTTTTAAAAAAAATCCTGCATTCATTTCTCATATACAAGATTTAAAATTTCCCAGCCAGTTATAGAGAAAATGAACCATAACAACAACAAAATGATTATTTGGAAGTCTCCTGGGTCCCACAGACTGGCTTGTCTGTTATTAAAAAACATTACTGGACTAGTTCTCTGGATATTTTTGTAGCATTTTAGAAAGGGGCCAAATTTTCCACTTTTAAAAGGTGATTCTCTGGATACTAAGCAGAGCCCATCTTGTAATTCAGATCCATGTGTAACTCCAAGAGGAACCTGCTTTGCATATTTCAAGGTTTATGAACAGAGTTTTGCAGTTTAGTTCAAGCCTACAAATTGAGAATATCATCAATGTTTATTTTCATTCACTTTGTATGGATGTAAGCACAATGCAGTTCTCTGTCACAATGAAATGTTCCACCCTTGCCACACCCTTCCTTTCAGGCATAGAGGAAACAGCATTTCTATGTTTTGACCAGGAAAAATACCCCATGGAAAGAACAGCATAGCCTCTCTAATTCCATTGCTTTGTTTCATACAGAATAATTGTAGAAAAAATAATAATAATTATGCATTGAACCATGATCTTTTTCATACAGATGTGTGCAGGAAGTTGGGAACATTTTCCTGCATTTTTGAAGTGATTTAATCACTGTGATTATACAGACTCAAAGGTCTGAATATTTGCTTTCATTTAATGTAACAGTGACATTTTGGTTTGTGCACAAAAGATACGTGATTTGATTTAGAACTGTCATTCTGCTGTTCTTGAATTATGTTCTTCATACAATAAAATGAATTCTTTAGAAAGCATATTTTATGCTTAAATGAATGTTATCATTTTGGGAAACATTTTTACCGCCAAAGGTTTGTATTTACCCGATCAATAAGAAAACATAAGGCACATATTTAATACAATATACAACGCCAGACAGAATTTACAGTTTATAGTCTACTCTAAATACTAAAACCCTAATTACTATTCAAACAACCAAGGCAAATTCTGCATTTATCTTGTACGCAAAGGTTTAAGTATTCTGTTCCCGCTTGTCCCAGACCAAGCATAGCAGGTGCTGTCTGTTCCAAAACAACACCAGCAGCAATGCCGAGTCATCACTGCTGTTCTGGTCCAGACAACTGATGCACCATCCACCCTTGCCAGTGACTGCCCCAGGTCCCACTACTCATACATTCTTTGGAGCACACGTGGAGAGCTGAACAGGTAGTATGCCTGCCTCTGTCCCAGAGGTGATTTCAAAGGACGCACATAGGCTACAAAGACAGGGCAGCAGTAGTGATGCATAGATCCCATGAAGTTTCATTGAATCTGGAACACACCCTGGATTGCTGCTGAAAAGGCACTCCTAGCATATTCTAGGCTATGGGGGCATGCTATCCACACACTCTTTGCCATCTAGAATCAGACATTAGCCCTGTTGTGCATATTCTTAAAGTGTGATTCAGGAAGCATGCAGACAGAGGCCCTTATTCTGGGATTTATCCTGGAATTAAGGTAGGTGCAAAAAAGGCCTGTAATCGCATTCCAAAAGTCTCTACCACTATTCTTTATTTATTTGCTTTTAAAATCACCCCTATACTCAGAGGTCTCAGAGCAAATTACAACAATAAAAAAAAGATGTAAATGAACATACTAAAAGCATGTGGGGAGGGGAAGTTGTTACTTTAGCCAAAGGTTAGGGTAAATAGTTAAATGAAAATGCCTGGCACATCTTGGGTGGGGAAGATTAGTCTGGGGGCCACCACTGAGAAGGCCCTATCCCTGGGTGCCCACCCATGTTGCTACTGAAAGTGGTAATACAACCAGGAGGAGGGCCTCTTCTGCAGATCTTAAGGGATGGACAGGTTGATGTTCCTTTAGATAGTACGCACAGAGATTCATTTGTAGTCAATCGTTAAAACAATCCCATTAGAACTGTGATTCAAAATGGCAAGTATAAAAATCTTATTAGAGATGCCATACCAGTGGAGGACACGATATATTTAGATTACTTTTTTTTCTTACCAAGGCAAAGAGCAGAAATTACCATTGTTATTCGGAAAACTGAACAAAGATGAGGGATTAATGCTCTCTACCCCACATCCTTCATTCTTTCAGACAGGATTCAGCCTCCTACCCACTGCTTTTACTTACAGAAAAAAAAGTTTTAAAAGACGGAGCAGGATTCAGGCGGCTGAGTCATCACAGCTAACTGGACCCTTAATTTCTTCAATGCCCTTTCATATCACCAGCCAGTTTCACAATTGCCTTTTGTACAGTTTCAAAATCAAAGGGTATTTCAAAAGCCAAGTAACAGAAGAGTGCTTTTTTTTTCTTTTTTTCCTTTTGCTGTAAGCTGGTCCTGCTAATCAGAAGCGTTCACAAAGGCTGGAACAAGAGCAAGCCAAACTGTTTCCATGACAAATAAAAATGTTTTTTTAAAACAAAAAAGCTACTTTTGGCAATAAGGGAAAAGCCAATTGTTACCACATGAATCCCTCCATCAAACAGAAGAAGAAAAGAAGCAGGATGGGGGAGCGAGGAAAGACGGAGAAAATGTCAGGGCGTAGTCCATGCAGAAGAACCATACGCCTAGGCGGAATTTTTTAAAAAGTTCTTCCCTTGGAACACAATATAGAAAGAGGGAGGGAGGACTTTCTTCGGACAGGCTTCACAGGGTGCAGAGCAGATCAATAAAGCCTGTGATTTTAATCTGGCTTTCCCCATTGCTTCTGCTCTGCTAGTTCTGTCTGCTGTGACAACCAAACCAACATTCCAGAGCTATAAGCAACAGAAAGGCTGTTCTGTGTGGCTGCCCATCCTCATGGGCATGCATTCCAGTGAATAAAAACCAGCTCTCTGCTGAGATCTGCTAACTGAAAGGAAAAGGGCCTGCTGCTGGGATGCTGGAGTTTTCCAAACCGACCTTTAGATTTGCAGGTGTTTTGTTGTCCCACTGAAGATGCTACCAGGTTGAGTAGTGAAATGCCTGCAAATGGGAAATGCAGCTCAGACAATTTTGACAGCCCAGTATGCTATCCCTGAGCTACAGATATTCATCATCACTGCATAGGGAAAGAGAGGTACAGGTAGGAGCTAATAACAGGGTAGCATTCTTTTCAGCATCCAGGTGGTCTAATTTTCTGGATGGAACAGTGAGTGAGAGAGAAAAGGGTGAATAAAAGAGGATTGGGTGGCGTAGGGTAAAAGTTATCCTAGAACTGGAACACTGAAAACTGTGAAATGTGCTCCGTGGTCTCAAGAAATCATAGCAAGGTAATTATGGCAGATATAGGTCCTGTCATTCCAAAGGGTAAGTAGGTGTAGGAGCAGGAAAACAGCAGTAGAACTGAAAGAACTGGTCTCACATGGGGCAACATGGGGACATTACAGGCAACAACTGCACCCTAAGGCTCTGTACACTATGGTGGACTGAGG
This sequence comes from Aspidoscelis tigris stejnegeri, assembly GCA_023333525.1. Lineage (NCBI taxonomy): Eukaryota > Metazoa > Chordata > Lepidosauria > Squamata > Teiidae > Aspidoscelis > Aspidoscelis tigris. Next base: position 48,835,148 of record JALMGA010000008.1, read on the forward strand.
ATGCCTGTGGTTCCTGCTCCCCAGAAAGCTGGCAGAAACAGGATTGGTGTGGATTCTCTTTGAGGGCCTGCTGACATTGCACTGAGGTCCAGAAAATGGTTCACTTCCAGGGCCACAGGGACATGTTCCTGTCCTGGACCTTTTCTTCACTGAACCTTATTCAGATTAAAACCTGGAATTTGGACCTGCCATTCACATGCCGTCTGGGGCCTCCTATAGTCTGCACTAGCATGTGGATGGCAGGTCCCTATTCTGAGATATAATCCAGAATAAGGCCCAGTGTAGAAAGGGCCCTGCAAACTATGAGGGTAGCAACTTTTGTTCCCTCAAGCAATCCTTGATGGAAGGCCAAAGTGGGAAAGTTATCAAGTGGACGGGCACCAGTGTGTTTTGTGCCATCTTTTGTTTTCCTGGATTCTTCCAGGTCTGGAACAATCTCTGCATCACACATCTAAGACTTGCATGCTTGTCTTGCCTACAGAGACTCAGTTCTCTGACTTGGGCTCACAGATGCTGATAAGGCAAAAATCTCACACTATAGGGCCACATCCCCATTACAACCTTATTTTGATTTCAAACCATTTTCAATCCTGGCAGACCCCACATCAGTTTGGCTTAACACACTTTCTGCATGTTAAATCACCCCCAAGCATTGGAAATGTTAATCCTCATTTCAACAGGTCTCACTGCAGTTCGTGCACTTGAAACGATTTACATTTTTTACTGTGGGGACCGTAGGGTGTTAAGGGATGAGAATCTGTGTTTAGGGTTTCCCTCCCCCAATAGCTTGCTTCCAAAGATAGTGATTTCATTGAAAAAATCCACCCCTCAAAACAGCCACTATAAAAATCCACTCCTTAGAGCTACACTGTAGCGATCTAGCCACTTCACACCTTATAACAATGTTTCAATTTTGCGCAATTCTGAAAGTTCTGACCTTTAGAAAGGGAAAGGAAATGAAAGCAGCTGGAGGTTCTGTTTTAAAGGCTGTGGCTGTGAAGGGGGCTTGAGTTGCTGCTGCTGCTGCTGCTGCTGCTGTGTGCCCTGGGAAATGGGGAGAGGAGGGGAAAGAATCGCTGGCTGCCCCTGCCGTTTTTCCTCCATCCAGGCAAGTGGCAGCCACCCAGCCAGGCTCCCTGAAGGGGTCCCTTATGGGTGGCACATTCATGCCATGAGAAAGAGGGCAGGGCAGCCCTGAAAAGCGGCTTTTAAAAAGTAGCCACTTGAGTCCCTCCTTGAGTCACGTACGCCACATATGATCCTCAGAATCCAGATCAAACACGATTAAGTTAAAAGTAATGGGAACAGGCAAATTCACGTTTGCATCCGGTTCTGTTATTTTGGTTTAAGGAAACTGGATTAAGCTTATAATGGGGATGTGCCCTAGAAAGACTTGTCCAATCCATTACTTTTAAAATTGTCTGTGGACATTGTTATACATGGACTTTATAATGGTAGTGACTTAATCTTGTGCCAGAGAGTCAACTGCTCTAGTTTTACAAGAATAGACACATACACAGTCCAAACAAAAGAAAAAGACAGATGTAGACAAATGTGACAAGCCTTCACTTCCTGTTCCTATTTTCACTGTTCTTAATGGATGAAGAACTTCTTTGGGAAAAGGCATAGGCCCTTTCCGCATTGGGCCTTATTCCAGGAGATATCCCCAAATAGGGCCCTGTCATTCACAGACTAGTTGCAGACTATGGCAGGCCCTGAGTGAAAACTACAATGTTAAAAATTAAGTGTCCATCTCCCCACTTGAAAACTGGTTTGGAAAGCAAAAGGGACTACCTTAGAGGTTATAAAAATGAAGCTAGGAAGTGGCTTGTTGGGAGAAGAGAAGAATAAGAACATGTCTGACTTTCTGGTTAAGCTGATAATCATTTGCATGGCACACTCTGATTGGTCGACCTCTGAAATGGTCCAATGAATCCGAAGTGGGGAACAAAGCAGAGCAAAGGTGGGAACCCTGTTATTTTGGGTTCTGCAATAATGTGACAAGCACTGCTTCACAAAAAAGTGCAAAGCCCACAGGAAATTGGTTTTCCCACACTTCCACTCCTCTAGTATTTTCTCAACACCATCACTGTCAGGCAGCAGCAGGATGGATGCACTTGATGCTGTCATCCTTCTGTCACTGAAAAGTCATTTTTTTAATAATGCATTTGAACCCTGCCTGAGAAGTACAATCTTCAACTCTTTTTTTTTTTTTTTTTGCCCAGTTGATGATATGTAAGGATAATATGACAGCAGTAAGGCAGAATCGCAGCTGCTTATTGCAAAGGTTAGAAAATAGGTGGGTAGAGGGATGCACCAGTGCCGAGGAGACCTTGAAAAGTGGAAGACAGACTGGGAGAAAAACCATGGCTCAAAACACAGAGAACACCCATTCAGTGTTCCAACCAAATCCATCTTCCACTGTACCACAAACTGCATTTAATTAAACCTATAGTGTCAAAAGATGCCCTTCAAAATATCCTGGAATGTGAAAGAGAAAAGAAGGGAGGGAAGGAGTAATGGTTTTGAACCACTGAAAAAAATACTACACTTTCCACTGTCCAAAATGAATCTCTTTCACCCAGTGGTTCTCAACCTTCCTAATGCCGCAACCCCTCAATGCAGTTCCTCATATTTTGGAGACCCCCAACCACAGGGGCAGGGCAGCTGGGAGGGGAGAGGGAGGGGTAGGGGAGACTCGGCGTGACCCCTCTGAAAGGGTAGTTCGACCCCCAAAGGGGTCACGACCCACAGGTTGAGAACTGCTGCTTTAACCTATCTGCCTTCTCGAGGAGGCAAAATTAAGAAAATAATGTTATGAATGGGGAGGTGACATCTGCCGACTGGAAAAAGTGTATTTATTTCAGCAAATTGGCTACAGATTTGGTGAGGATATTAGCCTGGTCTGCTAAATGAAAGGCTTTTCTTCCACTGGCTCCTCCCTTCCTCTTTAATACTTCGTCCTGTTGAGTTGGCAAGAACATGAAAGAAACTCTACTACTCTGGGGACATGCTGGATCCCAGGAAATACTCTGCAGGCTTTCAGCAGAGTCAACCAAACAATCAGTCTGTAGTAGCTAATACCACAAACAGAACCTGAGGGGGCAGGAAGCATTAAGCCAAACCACAGTATTATCAAATTCTCAAAATTCAGGCTTCCTTCACATTTTGAAGTTCTACCAGATTTTATTCTTGTCCCTAATGATAAAGGGCAAACGAATGTTTGCCACAAAGACCATCAAGCATCCCTTTGACTAACTGCTGCTCTCAGTTGCAATGGCCAACAGCATCCCATTGCCAGGATCAAATTAAGGAAATATGGCCAGATGTCCTCTTCTATAAAAGACGCTAGCCTTTTATTTTAGAGAATTGCTCTTTGTTGTTCTCTGTTGGAAGTTTCCTTTATTTTAACAGAAAGAATTGCAGGATGGCAGAGTGCACTGATCTTCAGTTGCCCACCCACAGTTGACAGCTGGACACCAGACCTTCCCAGATGTTGCCATTTTATTTATGCTGCTTTTCCTCATGTGGCCGCTTTATTTTGCTTGTTGCTTCACGTGTTTCTCAAGGGCTGTTCTAGATTTAGCCAGAAGATGGCTTCTACCTCTGATCATGGACTGAAGAGAAAACATTACAGGCTGTGTTTCACCTACCACCCTCTAATTAGCAGGGCTAAAAACAGGATCTGTTGATCATGGCTTTATGTGGCATCACTTAATGAAACTATCTGGAAAGAGGTCAAATAAATGGAAAAATGCTTGTGGAAAAATGGAAGCAGCAAAACTTACCAAGAGAAAATGAAGAAGAAGGTACTGCCTATCTGTCCTTTGGCAATAGTGGTGGGTGTTATGTACCACTAAATCAGGACTGATTCATACTGACTACAAAGACACATCAATGTAGTTTTCATTGCTGATACAGAAGTGGATTGCCATTGTTTTCTTCTGGAAAATACCAGAATGCAACCAAATGCAACCCATGACGCTAGAAGGAAGTATTGTTTGCATTTTGGGGGGAGTTAGTATCTGCTGAAAAGATTATTATAAATCTAATAAACAAAAATACTAATTCATTAATTTCAGGTCATTTCAAATCATTTGTACTTCACAATTCTAGCTGAGAATATGCACAGAACACAACATTTACAGCTACGCTTTAAAGCCACATACCTCCAAAACATCATACTTGCAACTTGAATGGTACTCAATATCAAATTCCAAAATGGTTAGTTGAATGCTACTGCCTGGGGCTGTGTGAATATACCAGAGACATTCCTTATTATGTACATATTTGTTTGGATATCCTGGACTATGAAAAGATCCGAAAGGACCAGAGAGTTCTTCAACACAACCTGAAAAAACAACAACAAAGTTATGGACTATAGAGGGTGAAACATTATGGACAAAGATGTTTATAGTACCCAGTTACCAACATTTGACTCTGAATTTGTGTGTTCTCATTTCTATTTGTACCCAAATCAATAAACAGTAGATTACACTCAACTTCCCAAACTCAGCAAGAAAAAAACTGATAAAAGTGTTCTTTTTCCAGTTCTAGCATGGAGGTGGGAAAATCCATAGTTTGTTAATTCTGATGTAAAGCAATTTATGGAAGTGAAAGGATGAAAACCAGATTGTTTAGTTGTTTTCTATCTGATCCAGCCCAGTTTATGTTCAGTCAAGCATAAGCTTGCATCAGTTCGGACAACTTAAGGCTTTTGATTATATTCTAAGTGGTTTCCTTCAGTAACTTAAACTTCAGAAATATGGATAGGGTAACTCTGAATCCTAGCCAAGTGAAACTGTAGATCTATTTTTGTAAGAATTCAAAAATATGATTATGTAGAACAGTTTTACAATTTTAGGATACCTCCCAGGAAAAAAAATTCTGCATAAACCAAGCTAAGACCATATACACTTTGGCAGGAAGGATAAAAAACAAATGGGGTACAAAGCAATTCGACTATCCACAAATTGCATAATTTTTCACTGGTACTGTGGAGGGGGTTAAAAATGTGGATGGTTTTCTGCCTGAATTCAGATTCCTTTTCTTCCTTATGGTCCCTTATACTTGTCTTAGGTATGATCTGCACTGCACATTAGAGTAGGGCTGTTGAAGAGCAGGAAGAAGATCTGTGAGAGTGTTTCATCCCACGCTGTCATTCCAGCAGAGTGCAAATGCTTATGTTCGCATGGTGAAGGGTGAGTGCAGCACTCATGTGGACACAGCATTTGTCCTGTGCACTAAATGTTGCACTCATTTACCACCATGCTACCATAAGTTCTTATACAACATTGTAATGGCAGAGTAGGATGAAGAACTTTTACAGCCCATCTTCTTCCTCTGAGCAACCTTACAGTTGCCATCACAGTGCAGTCAATTGACTGAATTTACCAACAGCCATGGGCAGAATTAGGAAATGGCCCATCTTGACATCAGGTCACTGCCTGGAGGCTTGTAAATCAGAATTAAAAGCACTCTGAGATGTAAGACTTTGTTCCCTGTTATGTCCCTGCTCACAAACCCTGGGTCATGTTCATAGGAGGAGATTCCCTAGCTTGGATCTTGACAGATGGGAAAGGTTACCCCTGCCCATCAAGATCATAGATGATCTTCACACTGGGAGGTTCTGCCTTTCTCTCCACTGCATTAAGATTGTATCCATCTTGATGTCTGGGAGAGAGGCAAACTTCTTTGACAGCATGACCAAAGCCAGAGAAGGCCTAGCTTTAGTCCTGACAACTGGGGCCTGCATTACCAATAGCACTAACTGCAAAGCACCATTCATAATGTGCAGGGAGCAAAGTGCTATGCTTGAATATCCCCTCTGTGTGTTGATATCTGAACTAAAATTTGTATATTTCTCAGCAATGTGTAGATTCCGTTATCCATAGAGCAGTTAAACAGATTCAGAGCCACATAGTTTCCTACTTTACATTTATCATGAATCATTACAAACACAGAAATAAATGCCAGACTCTTCAGCCGCTGGTTTTCTCATGGGGGAGGGAAGATGAATCATTTCCTCTACTTAACGACATTCATTCCACGTATGGTCTCTTGGGAGACAATGGTCTAAAACTGCTATTTGTTCTTTTACTGCCATAGTCTTATAAACATTCATACAGTTTTGAGATGTCCATGCTCTGGTCTACCAGTAGCACATGGCCCATTGTGATTCATTAAGCAGACATGATGCATTGACTAAAGAAAGGAGAGATCAAGCCTAGAGAAGCTGCTAAAAATTATTTCTAAGAGTATGAGGCTTCTACTAAGATGGGGCTGGAGAGGGAACCAGCTGTTAGTTCCTTTGTGGCTTTGCAGCAGCAGCTTTTACGGCTGAAGTTATTCACAAGCTGTACATCTGTTAACACGTTTTGAGGAAATAAGTGAATATATAGTTTTCAAACATATTTTAGCCCACAGGAGTGTTTCACAGTGTTACTTTTTCACAAGCATAAAAATATTCAAAAATTTAATACCCTCCTGCTCAGGCCAGTTATGAAAATGCATCAATCCAACCATCAGCCATAGCCAGTATGGCCAGTAGTTAGGGATAATATAGTAACATCTGGAAGGCTCACCCACTCCTTATTAACATAATACCTATCACTACTGACTTTTGCACTAAAGAAAAAAATCCGGGGTTTTTGTTAGCAGAAATGTTATGTGTAGGACTGTAGCATTTATGTAAACAATGGTCATGCTACAGACTTACCAACATACACCAGATGTATAGGCCCCGTCCATACTTTATGACTGTGACTACACAATTATATTCCTGAATTGTTCCCAATTGGATTATAATGGTCTCTTATTTACTTGGCTGTAATTAGTTTATGGTGACATGAAGGCTTAGCTTCAGTTACTTTGGGCTGAAATCATCCTTTCGTGTTGCACCAGTGATTTTCTGTTCCACAACTTTGCATTTCAGATGCACTTGTGGGCTATCTGGGGTGTCACATCTTCATTGTGGGCAGAATGTACCACCCTCTGGTGTGCCAACACCTCCTCAGGTGGATCGAACGTGGGCACCCCAGCAGAGACATATTTGGGCAACTCTGGATGAAGCCTCTCTTTGTTCACACCATCATGTGGAAGGGAGGGTCCTAATATGTTTGCTGGTCTGGTATATACCAGCTTACACAATGAAAATGGAGATACAGAAATACCCATGAGCACTGCAAAGAAGGCTCTTTGGTGAATAGGTCAAGACTTTCCTGGTCTTTGTTAGGTTTGCTTACACTTATTGATTCTTTTGCATAATTCTGCAAGTTTAAAGATCTTCAGGAAAGTTCAAATTTGGATACATATTTATCACAAAACATGCATTTAAATGACTAAGTTCATGCAATAAAAATATACTATTGCTTCATATACTGTTGCTTTGATTGCTTTGAACTTGGCTTTTTAAAAAAGTAACAATTTTTAAAAATGTAAATAGCAGCATGGAAATTTTCTAAATAAATAATATTTAACCTGTATTTAATTAATTTTGCTGTCCCTTTTAGATCTCTGCTCAAAAATATAGAAAAATGTGAAATGTTATATTTGCAATTTGTGTCAAAGATAATTATGTTTAAAAATGTATATGAGTTCAAAGGGATTGGCATAAAAACACAAATCCCAATAAAATTATTCTTCATCCCTATACTGTATTTGTCCTGTCACACTTTTTTGCACCATATGTATATGTGTCATTTTTTCACTGAGTGCTTCTTCACTTATTTATACTCCAGAATGTGGATTATCAAATTAACCTTGGAAATACTTCAGTGCCTAAATCTCCAGGAAAGCCCCACTACAAGGAAAGCGGGGGGCAGGGGGGTGGGCGGGGAGGATTCTGTTAATAACAATCTCCTCAGGACCTGACACTGCAACTTTCTTTATGTCAAGAATAAGTGAACTCAAGCACAGATCATAATAATGGTACATGGCTACTGTCCAAATCCTGCCCTAAATTTAGTCATTAATTAGATATTTTACAGTACTATTCACCCCTTCCCTATGTTGTGTGTTCTTGCAAAAAGTCATGGAAGATAACTTTGTATGTCTGTGCATTTATTTTCCTGCCTATTTCTATTCATCAAATAAAAGGAAATGGTATCTTATCAAGAGGAAACACTGTAGATACAATGGATAATCCACAAAGAACTATAAAAAGTTGTTTGTTAACTATGCTTTCTCATAAAATTACTCACTGCATTTCTCTTTGCTTATTGTGTTAAGAACCAGGGTGCAACAGAGAGAGACAGAGAATTAAGTCCAGGTTTCAAACAGTGTTTAAAATACCACAAACCCAGCCATAAACTAAAATTTCAGAACCAGATGACACCCTAAGGACCCAGTCACACAACAGTTTAGTCCATCTTCAGGCACAATGGAGACTAAACGTATTATTGGCTTGACCATACCCATCTAAGGCTGCCTCCAGAGGGCAGGTATTGTTAGAAATAGAGGGGAAATTACCCCAATAGTAAGGTGAACAGATCTGGTAAACTAACAGAGATTTGTTTTATACACTCTTGCAAGGGTGGGTGCTAAACAAAAGGCATGCCTCATTAGCCAAACTACATGACTTTTATTCCTCTCCTCAATGCAAACTCCTCCTCATTTCTCCCATTGGAGGAGATACTCTGCCTCTCACCTGGTGATACATTGATGTTGATTATTCCAGAAGATATGCCTCCCCTAGGCATGAAAGTACATATTCATAAACTTCATTTAGGAACAAACAAGAAACTATCTAACTTCAACCTTGGAGAAAGTATAACTCATCATCTAGACAGCCTACTCCCTTCTATAATGAGTGGGTGTCTATTCTTACTATCCTTGGAGTTTGATAAGAAGATATGTGGGCCTAAGAACAAAGAGCCATCAATGAGCAAACTTATGAGAGAATTTAACTTGTAACCCATGAGCAAACCTATAAATTATAATTAATTAAGCCTTTTTATTTACACATTCTCCTTCAAAGCATGGCCTTGCCTTGAGCCAGTTTGGTCTAGTAGTTAAGGAGCCAGGCTCTTATCTGGGAATACTGGATTTGATTCCGTCGTCCTCCACAAAACCAGCTGGGTGACCTGGGGCTGGTCACAACTTTCTTCTGAGCTCTCACAGCCCCACCCACCCCACAGGGTGTTCTTTTGTGGGGAGAAGAATAGAAAGCTTTGTCAGCCACTTTGAGTCCCCTTAAAATGGGTGAGAAAAGTGGGGAAGAAAAGCCAACTCTTCCTCTACTACTTCTTTATTTTATTCTGTTTACTTTGTAGAAACAACAAATTCTGTTCCTCACAGGCACTGCCCCAGGTATTGCCCTCCTGCTTCCTTCCTAGACAGCACAGGCCACAGTTCTGTCTTTGCTCACTGAGGTGACATGTAGTCTGGACACTTTGGCTGCCATCAAATTCCTGGATGTGCACGTCACCACCTCCATGCACGCTTGGATGGCTGTTTCAGCCTCCACACATGCACACTGGATGGAGCTGCATACCTTGCAGAAATCACCCAGGTCTGTAACATTCCTCTCCCCCTCCCCCCCCCCATATTCCAAAGGACTCCAGGACAGGACTGCAGTAGAACAGATGGCCCCTAGTGGCTAGGCCAGGACCTGCCTCTGCATTGCATGCAGAAATGCACAGCATAAAAGATCCCAGGAAGATTTAGTTAAAGGGACAGCATGGGAAAAGATTTTTATTTGCAGCAAAATAACGTGAGTTAGAACTGACTTGGTCCCACATTGTTTTTATTTTTGAGTAGGCAGCTGGCTTGACTTCCAGGGACACCTAAACAGATCATCTAAAATGAGCAAACAAGAGGAATATTCAGAACTGAAAAAAAAAAAACAAATGCAAAAGACCTTGGAAGCTGATGTTGTTCTCCCAACAAACTATGGTTGTGTGGTTTAATTCTTGGGGGAATCTGGCACCAAATATATTACGCATCTGAGGCTGAAAAATTGGGAATGTTTCCATTTAAATAAGCATTTATGACTAAACATCTCCTCCCGACTACTTCCTGTTAGCCACAAAGACATGTTTTATTGAAATTCAAAAATGGGCAAGGCCAATGGAAAACTCCTGATGTTTAAATTTTAACTGCAGGCTTCTTTCTCCACTGGTACCGAGAACTATGATTTATATTCAAAAAAGCCTCTTTGAATTTTTCACAGATTAATGGCTGCTTTTCTCCTTGCTTCATCAACATGATTATTAGAATAAATGGCACTATGTTATTTCAAGCGATGAATGATTGTGTGGTAACACAACTAAGGGCAGACAAAGGTATAATATGATCCTTAAATAAAATGGATCTGTGTTCACATCTAAGTTTTAATCCAGTTTCAGTCCACTTTCAGAGTGAAAAAAGACTTCAGCAAAGGGTCATTTTCATTTCACATAATTCTGAGTTAGATAATGCTGAAAAAACACCAGCTTCTCATTTTGCTATGTATTCTCTCACTCTGAAAGTGGACCAAAGCTGGATTAGAACTTAGGTGTGAACACAAATCTTGGAGTGTTTCTTATGCCACTCATCCCCTTCTCACTGTGTCCTGCGATTTGACTACTTTGGACAGTGTATCCTTTCTTTCATACATACTGGATAATTGTCTTCCTAAGACTACTAGTTTCTTAATCACATGCTTCAACTTATGCATATCTTAGAACTGAGTCACACATTTTGCCATGGCAACTTAGTAGCCACTGTGGATAATAGCAGGGAAAAGGGGGGCAAAAGCTTCTACAAAGTTACAGCGAGCAGCAGCAGCAGCAAAATTTGTGAGTCACAACTGAATGAAGTGCTTAGATTCTGTGCTTGTATGCCAGTTATATATCCTCTAACAGTATACCCAGTTCAGAATCAAGTTGGGGTGGAAATAAATAAATATTATAAAATTAATACCTGGCCTTGAAGAGTCTGGAAATCAGAATTTCCTGGAAAAGGCACTAAGAATGTCTATTTGGACTCTACTCTGGGCCAGTATACAGTCTCACCCCCACCCACTCACCCACCCACCCAGAATAAAGTAAAAAGAACATTTCTAGAATTGTGCTTTCAACAGCTAATGTTACATATCCAAATTCAGATTTTGAGAAAATGGGGCAGCAGTCCCAAATTTGGGGCCATTATTGAATTTGGGGATGTTGGCAAGAATGCAATGATTGTATTACATTTATATAGAAAACTATCTGTACTTTTACCAGGGAATGAAAGACAGCCCAACAGCGATATGTCCAAAATACTTTTCGATGAAGACATGAAGAGAGATGCAAGTACCAGTAATTCATTCAGATTCTCTGAAATTTCTTTTTCTACTCCGCTTACACATCTTAGCACAACTTTGATTCTGTCATTATTCAAGGGACCAACAACCTCTTTGGCTGATTTCCCATTTCTAATATATTCAAAAAATATTTTATTAACAGTCTTTACGGTTTTTTGTAATATTGCTCTTCAAATTTTGTTCTGCTCCTTTTACTATCTTTTTGCATTTCTTTTGCTGACATTTCTGTTCCCTTTTGTTTCCATCATCAGGAGAAGTCCTTCACTTTCTGAGGGACCCTTTCTTGTTCCAAATACTTTATTTGATCATGCTAGTTAACTACCCAGGCCCCTTATTGGCCTGAGGAGTACTTTTCTTAATTTTAGGAATATGTTGTAACTGAGCCTCTGGCTATTTTCTGTCTTCCATATACCCATGGGGGACAGAGCAGGCCCTGTCCACCTCCTCATTGAACAAAATAAAATGGTGCCCTGTTCTGGTCCTTTGATAGATTTTGACAGTGAGGTCTATCGGCAGACCAGGGCCTGAATTCCAGACTGTGGAGGCATGTAGTCAGACTGCCTCTGTAGGCAGAGTACAGTGAGGGACCCATTTCAGCAGTGCACTAAAACATTCTGCCAGAAATAGCCTTGGAAGCTGATGCAGCCTAAAATGGGTCCTCCAGGAATCTACAGAGGCTAGGAATTTTTGTTTTTGGCCTTCAGAGTCTGGGTTACAGCAGCCAAGACTAGCCCACCCAATATGCAGCCCATGCTAGAGATAATGTGGATGAGACTACCTAGCATGGGCTAGCACAGCATAGGATAGTCCATACCATGTGGAAACTGCCATTATTATTATAGATTTAGGCAACAGCCATGATCTCTGCAGTGATTTTGCCCTCTCAGCCTTCCTTTTGAGTTTTCATTTCACATGTCTTCTCAATTTTGAGAAGTTCCTTAAAAAAAATAATAATCAAAAGTGAAAGTAATTATGTTGGACTTGATTTGTAAGTTTTCATTGCTATAAAAGCTGAATTTTGGCACTGTGGTCCCTATTCCCAACCAGCATAACTACATTTACGTCTCCTATCAAGTCCTGGGTGCCACATAAGATTAAGCTCAGTACTGCCTATCCCCTCGTCAATTCCACTGTCATTTTGGCCTGCAGATTACTGGCATTTGCCTATGAATATGAGTACATGGTGTCTTTCTCTGCATATTTTGACTTCTGACATTTTTCCCAGTTTATTTAGATGTCTTTCATCTGTCACTATGTCTGTCACTATCACATCTGACTACATTTTAATTCCCTATTTCTACCACAGACGTAATTTGCTTTTGACCCCTTTCCTAAGCTCCCTGTTCCTAACCCAATATCTTGTGTACTCCTGTCAGCTCACGCCCTCCACCTTTTAGATTTTAAGCACCAGGAGCTTGGGTCCATATTGCTTCAAGTAGAGCCCATCTGTCCCCTGCAGCTCCAGCTTTTCCAGGGTGGATAAAGCTCTAGAAAAAAGAGCAAGGCACTAGAGATGTGCCCGATTATCCCCCATTCACTTCATCAAAGCAAATGGGATGGAAATGCACATTTGTGCAAATGGAGCCACTTCAAAGCCCAGTTCCCGCTCAAGGAATAAAACACTATAAACAAGGCTATTTACATCGCTATTTACATTGATATGTAAAGCGCATTAAAATGAAGCAAAGGAGCATCTGGCAATCGGATTCAACCCTGATTTTGTGTCTCCACACTTCAAATAGTTAGAACACTTCCAAAAAACAGATTGGGGAAAGCGATTCTTTCCCCTCCTCACCCTTTTCCCACCCCGCTCTCCTCATTGTCCAGGGTGCATGGCAGCGGTGGCAACTCAAGCCCCGTTTGCCTGTTCCACCTCCACACACACCATCCCCAGCAGGGGTTCCCCCTGAAAAAAGCACCCTGGCTGGCTGGCTCACTCTGCTGCTGCCGCCACTGCATGCACACACATACACACACACTTATGCACTCCCCTGCGGGAGCTGGGCAAGTGAGTGAGTGAGCAAGCAGTGTTGCCGCCGCGGTGGCCGGGTGAGAGGGAGGGATGGACTGAGGGATGGACTTAACTTCCTTGCTTCTCCAAGTTCCTGCAGCTTCCCCCCTTTTGCCCTTTTAAAGATCAAGGAAGGAGGCTGAGAGGGAAACAAGCATACAGGACCACTTGTGAAGGGCAAGAGTCCCCCATGCCTCTTTTGTTGATCTTTAGGCTTGCGTGTGAGTGAGGGGAAGCGTGGGTGGGAAAGGAAACATTGTTATAAGATGTGAAATGAGTGTGAAGTGGGTGAATTGTTACCATGAAACCAGCTGCTGTAGAGGGGAAACCTGGCATTTTAACTGACAAGGGGCTGTCCTGCAGGGTGAAACCCCATCCATTTCATGATGTATTTGCCCAAATACTGCTCTAACGTTCCCACAGCAGTAAGGAAGAAGCATTTTAAAAGCCAAAACCAGAAAAAACACCTGAAAAATCAGGTGTTTATTCCATTTTTAAGCCATATAATCCTCAAAATACCCCTGAAACTGATTGGGAATGGGGATGAAGAGGATCCAAAGCATTTCCAAACCATTTTAATTGATTGGGGGGTGAGGACAACAAGGATCCAAACTGTTCTGAAACAGCTTTAAAGTGGCAATGCCCAAATGTGTTAGGATTTTAATTCGCTTTGAATTATCTTCAGATCCCTGCCACTATCAGTTCTGCTTGCAAATCTGATGCAAGTCCAATATAAATCTGCTCAGGAAGTGGCTAGGCAGCCACTATGAATTTAACAAAATTCTGAATGAAGCCACCTGCAAATGTCAGCCTTCGAATATAACCAATACTCGATTCCAATGCAAAGTTTCAAACATTCACAATTCAGTTTTGATCTATGGCCATAATAAAATTCCAGTTCATTCACAATTCATACAAATTGCAAACGTGACAAACTTTTCTTGCATTTGGAGAACCCAGCTGTCCTGAAACAATGTCACCCACACTTAAAAGCCTATTTCAGGACAGCCCCAGGCCATCCCATGGTACTCTGAAGCTCGCCCATGCTTTAGAGCCTGCTGCAAGGGTTTCAACAGCCATAAACAGAAGTTTTTGGTGGTACAGTTTGGTGCACCACCCCACTAAACCAGAACAAGAATGTATATGTCCTTCAGCATGTCTTTCTGTTCCATTCTAGCAAGCCGTAGACCACTAGTAATGTCTACCAGTAATCCCATATTAGGTGGTCATATTGGCTGCCTAGACTATATCTGAACAGAGAAGGCAGAATGGTCTAGCAGTGGGTGTGGCCTCTTCTGTTCTGCACCAGAGTGCAGAAAAAGAGGCCTAGAAGGGGTCTAAGGCTCACTCTATACCAGGATACTGGTAAGTGTGGAACGGCCCTTTGATTCATATGTCATAGAAATGGAACGATTCTTCTGGTTGAACACCTTCAGAAGCATGCCAATGGTTGGCATCAACTAATAGAGACAATGACCGTAAATATGGTTCATACCAATTAAAATGGCCTATGTCCCACGCCAGAAAGTACCAAAAGCACTTCCTGACTGATTGTGAGAAGTCTCACTATACAAACAGTTCAGTATCAAAAATAGGAAATTCAAGCCAGATGCTAGCTTAATCATATTATGACACAGTTGAATGTATTTCCTTTTGGGAAAGGAATTATAAAAACACTTGATACAGAAATACTATAATCCTAAAAACATGTTCTCATCTGTTTTTCATTTGGTTTCACATGTATGCCCTATGTATATTTTATTTTTCATTAACATCCACAAGATCGTAGTTTAAAAGATGCCTGATAAAATTGAATGAAATTTTGTTTACATTCAGATATTGAACAACTGAATGAGAATGTAGAAACCTTTCCTGAGAAACCAATATAGTCCTAAGTGCGGTAAATGCCACACTTTCTTAAACTTGTCTGAAATGGAGAAAATGGCCATTACCAGCACGAGAAGAAAGGGAAAGGAAAATGGTTTAAAACTGCTTATGTCTGCTTTTTAAAAGCACTACGAGGGCTGTGGTCACACTTAATGTTTAATCCAGCCTCAGTCCACATTCAGAGCAGACATCAAACAGTGTCCAGTAATTTTCTTTTCACATTTTCTATCCCAAAGGTGAATTTTCTGAGTTATTTAACACTGAAAGAAAACAGCTTGTCACTTTGCTGATGTATTATCTCACTCTAAAAGTGGACTGAAGCTGGATTAAACCTTAAGTGTGACCACAGTCAAGGTGGCCAGGATTTAGAAATAGGTAGATCACCCACCCTGGGTGAACTGACTCCTTGTTGTGTTGGCAGAAAGGGCTCTTGGCAAGAGTCCTGGGCACCACCAGGGCTCCTGGCACCAAGCACCTATCTATTTCTAATCCCCACTAGCCGGGTGGATGTCAAAATCTCCAGAATGCTGTGATGCTGTGCTTGCTGAGGACCAATTCCCATGTGAAGCTGCTTTACCGAGGACTCTGCTGTCAGGAAGAACTGCTGCCACTGGACTTACCACCATCCAGGCATTTCTGGAGGTCCTCTGCCTGGTGTTGGTGCTACTGCTGTTGAACTGCTGACTGAGACGTTTCCCCTGGGACTGAAGGGTGGTGGGGCAGGCAGCTACTATTTAGAAGGCAGAGAACAAAGGCAGTGGCTTTGGGCAGTGGGGCCAAGTTGGGTGGGGGCTTTTAACTGTTTTTATAATGTTTAATTAATTTAATTAAATGTATTGATACTTTATGTGTTTAAGAATGTTGTGACCTGTCCTGGGCCATTTGGTGAAAGATGGGATATAAATAAAAAACAAGCAAACAAAAACAGAAGGATTTTCCATTTATATCAGCTTGATATACTGTGTTCTTTTTTCTAACAAACAGCAATGGACAACTAATTTTGTTGGCCTTAAAAACAGGAAAAGGGAATTTGCTGTGTGCTGGAACAGATTGAGAATGGACTTTCAAAAAGCAGCCACAGAACGAATATGAGCAAAAGTTTAGGGCTGGGAATCAGGCTGCATCCTAACGCAGGGGTAGCATCCAGATGGTAGTGACTTCAGTTCACATTATCTGCGGATTAGAGGTGGCATGGGAACATTTGCTTCTACATGCTCTCAACTGCCTTCAAGTTGCTTAAAAAAGTGTTTGTGGATGCAGTCTGAGTTGCAGGCTCTTTGTAGTTATTTTTCATAAACATTTCAAAGGGCCTGTCCCCAAGCAATTTAAAGTCTACTAAAAATCTTCTTTTGCCTCTGGGTGCCCCCATGCCAGGGTTTTTAATGAGCTTCCAGCGGTACAAAAGCAGGAAAACCCACAACAAAATACGTGCCCTTTAAAGAAGAGTTTCATTGCTCTTTCTGGAAGTCACAGGTTTTCCTCGCAAAATTTACCTTGGGGAAGCTCCGTGGCAAAAGGGTCAGGGATTGATGCCTGCATACACAGCCATAAAAGCATTCACACATCTCCCAGAAATGCTGCAGCTTCCCTTCCTTTCCTTTGTAAAGGTCAGAACTTTCAAAGAGCCAGAATTGCTCAGAATTGCAACATTGTTATCAGGTGTGAAGTGGGTGATCTGTGAAAGTGTTAAGAGTAAATGAGCGCACGATCGCGTGGCTGATGGCTGCAGCCAAGCCATTTCGAACAGAGAACAGAGTGAAAGTAAGTGCTGAGAGTGAGATCTGGCTATTTTTCCTTTGAACAAGAGAGGGGGCAGGGAGAAAAAGATGTGGGGAAAGAAGGTGTGTTTTAAACACGTGTTTTGCTGAGCCTCATGCGGACGCTTATTCCGGAAGTGCAGGACACTTTTAAAGTCTGCTTGAATACAGTGACAGTAGAGGGAGACTAGAGAGGCAAATAAGTCTTTTGGGGATTCAGCCAAAGAAAAGGAAAAACTGGTTTGTTCTGAACAGTTTATAAAGGTCTTGGAGTTCCCGTGGAAAGTGTATCTGGTCTGCCTATCCAAATCATAGTTGCTTGGAAACCGTACAACAAATTGAAAGACCAGGAAATTTGTGATTTGGTAGTGGCAACATGTTCCTTGGACAGACTGCAGGCAAAATGGTGAGTCAGAAAGGCCTTTGACCCATTACAGTAAATGACTGCTGAGCTAATAGTGAGTCCAGACCAGCTGTATTTGCATTTGTTTGGTAGCAGCTGCTTTTGGCTGTGAACTCAAAAACGTTTTTTTTTTCCTCTTTCGGTTTACTTATGCCTGCAGCAAATTCATCACTGGTGGTATGCCCCATAAGGCAGGTTCTTCTCAAGCACACTGAAGGCTACCATAAAACCAAAGGTGCTTCCCCACTGTCAAGACTCCAAGTTCTTTTGGTGCCTGTTGCAAATAATTCCTCAAGCATTTTTCCTCTAAACGATTGATAAAAATACAATAAGAAAAATATTTCAGCACTTGTAGGTACCCATATGGTCTCATAACATATGGTATAGGGCAGGGTAAAAATGTAAATAAATAAATAACCCTCTTTCAAAACTAAATGCCATAGTTGGACACAACTGGAAAGAAAAGAGGTCCTTGTCTCAACTGTGACATATGGAGGAGGCTCAGGTCAATCATGCAGAAAGGTGTGAGCTATGCAGCCGAAGGTGGGGACGGCCTGGAGACAACCTATGTGTGACCAGCACTGGTAGGACCTCAATTTGAATGAATTAACAGTCCATCCTATCCTTTATTTGAGGGTCCAAATGTCATTTAGTTAAAGCTTCACAGGTCTCAGGTTTCAAATGTTGTGCTCCTTGCTTCTGAGCTTGAGCAAGGCCTTGTGAAGTTGAAGTGCTTGCCACCACTGTCATTTGGGTGCATAGTCAAGGAAGTTATGTCAGCAGCTCCAATTAAGGAGACTAAAAAATTACCCAAATGACGGATATTTAAAAATCAAGGGGGTAGGGATAACATAATGGAAAACTAAATAAAAATTGAGAATTGAGCAAGCCAAGAAGAAACCGAATGCTCAAACCTCCTTGAGACATTTAACACCTTATCTCCCTTCCTCTTTCCACATCCACTGCAGCAGTTAAGAGCAATAGCACAACATGAGCTGGGAAACCTAAGCAGTCTCTATTGGAACAAATGCACATTGTGAAAAGGGGCATGAAACAGGCAGCAGAGAAAGATCACACGGCTAAGTGGAGCATTTCTTAATTGAAACTTCACGCAGAGCTGCAGTTCAAAATCCGTTCTGGATTAGTCTGAAAGATGTCTGTTCAAATTTCTTAAGGAAAACAGCCAGCCCAGGGAAGATGGAGAAACTTATCCCAAGTGAAGAATTCAAGATGGGCAAGCTCTTACTTACTCTAAATTGCAGGGAAACGAGTTTCCTCTGACAACTAGACAGATTTGAAAAACTATTTTCAAAGTTCCCAAAAGAAAACACAAAGGTAATGCTGCAGCCCCCTGAGAGACAGATGATGTAATCTGCTTCCATAGAAAAGGAGGCTTTCCACACCCGCTCCTTCCTTTGTGTGGATGAAGGATGACATCACCTCCGTCCTGAGATCTTTCTCCTATTTCTCCCCCTAATGTTCCCCCCACTGAGCTTCAGCTGAACAGACCTCTTCCTTTACATAGCTCGCTCATTTCCCAGTAATGCTGCTGAGGCCTCCAGTCCACTCCATTCTATTCCACTCATCTCCCCCTTCCCTGCTCTTTCCTTGCACTTGGAATTTTTCTCTACTCAGATATCCAGTTAGAGAGAAAGTCCTTTGGGAGTGTCATAATAGCTGCATCCAAACCGCACAAGAATTCCCAACTCGGTGCTGTGCAGCATAACCGAGGAACTTAGTAATGCTAAAAGGGCCCCAGCGATGGCGGATACCAGCTGCTTCTCTGCACTGTCAGAAACTGAATTGTGTGAACTGATTAGACATACAAGGAACGGCAGCTATTTAATGATTTTCCCAGGCTTATGTTTTCTTGGTCTCCCCACAGCCCTCAAGGCGCTGCGTACAATGCTGCAAGTTTTAATCTTCTCACAGTAAAGTAATGAATGTCATGTTTTGAGCCTTGTCTCCTAAGATGCTAGAAGGGCAAACACAATTTATAGTGACATGATTGTTTAGCATAGCGAATCTTTAAGTGCCACACATAAATAAATAGTCAATAAATAGTGTGGTGTTTCCCTGGGCAAAGAGGCTCAGGAGACAGTATAGATTTAGTAAGCAAGAGAGAGAGAGAGTCTGTCTGTCTGTCTCCCTATGACCAGATATAAAGGGGAAGCCAGCTTGGTGCCTCTTCCTGACTCACCAGACATGCATGGGATTCCCCTAGCTGTCTGGCAGAAACCTTCAGCATAGCATCATATACGACTTCCAGGAGTTCGCTCAGTGTCGCTTCCCTTTCATCATCTTCTTCTCTTTTTTTAACATGGACGATGGGCTCCCAGAAGTCCCTTACGTCACTATGCTAAAGGACCTCAGCAGACTAAGTTGATGGCCAGCACTCTCAAGGGATCAATAGACTACAACAGCCCCAACATTCTACTGTAATAGAGATCTGCACTGGCTGCCACTTCACAGATATTTGTGGGATGCCAACACTTCTGGTTTTTACCTAGATCTTTTTACCTAGGTCTTTCCAGAGTGAATATTTGTTTGTTTTCCCCATCCTTGGTTTTAATCATGGTTTTATATAACTGTTATATTTTAGTTGTTTTCATTCTCCTTGCTTTGTAAATACCTTTGAGATTATATTTTAATAGGAAGCCGTATATAAATATTTTTAAAAATCAATATACAAACCAATAAATACCAGTACAAGTGCTGTACAGATATAGCATTGGAGCTGTCTGGTGATCCAGCTGTAAGGCCAGTAAGCTGCCAATATTTCTGGACCCGTCTAGATGAGGAGTATACAGCACCATCATGGTGTCACTATGGTGGAGTTGCTACACATGCTGTGGCAATCCCATTATCGCCCCATTATATACTGCCTAATACTTGCTAAAAGCTTTTAGCAGCCTTCATTTATCTTATGAATGGATCCTGCATGCATGGAAGCTGAAATTGATAGCCACGCATGTGCGGAGGTTGCAGTGCACACTTCTGGGTATTTGGTACAGTTGAAAAGTCAGATATGTGTGTCACTAACACACACAAAGATAGCACCATGGCCAGAATTGTCTACCTAGCAAGCAATAATGGAGGAGGGACAATATTCTCTGTTATCAGTTGCTAGTAATATATTCGGCCACCATGTGGGGGTGGCCTCTGTCTTCTCTGACAGCTCCCATAGTGTCAGTGTGTACACAATACACCTCAATTGTCACAGGTAGCTAGGATGGAGTGTGAATATTGATGCCTCTTGGATCCCTTCTCTGAAGGCTGAGGATTCCTTTGACATTAAACAATTGCATTTTGGCCCATGGGGGACTAACAAAGTGAGGCTTCCAACCAAATATTTACTCTGTTCCTGCCATTCCATGGGCCACAATCCATGGGCCACCACTAAGAAAGAGCACATTAAGCATGTGAAGTGGATCAAGGACCCTTCCTTCTAAACCATCCCATTATGTGCTGGAATGAAGGAAAGGCTTGGTGCAATCTTGCTTTGCATGTGAGTGTGGGATTGTCACATTCCCTCCCCTTTGGATATACAAAACCTTATTTTCTCTTCTCTTATTGATTTATTTGTATCCAAAGAAAATTATCCAAGGGTATATCCAACAAAAGTCCCAATACTATATAAGAAACACAAGGTTTAAAATGTCGCAAGTTTCTGGAGTTGACTGGAGACTCGTCTAAATTAGTAAGGGAAATAGCAAAACAGGAGAAAAGCCTCGGTGACTTACCATTTACATGCCAGAGCATCTGAAATCCAGTAGATTCATCTATTTTATCAGAGTAGAAAACAACATGAAGACTAGAGCTTGTCGTCCCTCCGGATGGAATGTCCATGTTATTACAAAACGTGCCTAACAATCTGGATTGAGCATTGGGTCCATCATAAAGCTGAAATCAAGGACAAATACATGGAAAGGTATCATCTATTTGATGCTGATATATTGAACCAGATGTTTCAAAGAAGTAGTAATTAACAGGGTATTTGCCTCTCAACCATTGTCAGAATATGCTATAATAAAAACGAGTGAGATAAATGAAAGGCTAATCTAGTCATGGTGAATGCAAAAAGCAAGGAGAACATAGTATGGTAAAGAAAAAGTTGGTTGAAAGCAGCTTAAAGGTGACAACATCTGTACAATCTTTCCTCTAAACCACATTAAAAGCCAGAAAATACACATTCAAAGGCCCTTAATATGGATTACAGGTGGGGTGAGAACACTAGCATCTGCATGCTACCACTTTAAGCTGCTTTCAAGCCATTTTTTCATATGGGTAAATGCAGTCAGTCTGTACAGAGGCTAGAGGGTCAGGCTGAGTTCCTGGGTTCAAACCCTCATTTGGCCATGAAGTCTCATTGGGTAATTCTGAGCCAGTCACTGGCTCTTAGCCTAACCTACTTCACCGGGTCATTGTGAGGACAAAAAGCTTTTTGTTGGGGGGAACAGGCTATAAGGACAACCTGTTCAAGTGAAGTGAAGATGGGGGTGCATCAGATGTCTGCACTTTGGGTCATTGGGTCCATCCCAAAATTACCTGGCACTTTCCCAAGTACTGGCTAAGTACAAATCACCTCTATACCAGAGGTGTTTGTGGCACCATGGCAATAGTGCCAACAAGCAAGTAATTAATACAGAGTATGGTCCAAAGACATATTGTGCCATAAAGAAATATTTTTCTCCGTCATGATTTCTTCTATTTTACATATTTATCACACTTAATTGTTTCAGGGAAGTGGTTGTAGCTCAGTGGTAGAGCAAACTGCCTAAGATTTTTGATCCGTCTCAGACTAAGGTTAGGATTAGAAGACTACTACAGAAACTCAACCTATTTTGTAATAACAACTTCCTGCATATAAATAAAAATAAATGAAAGGTGGTTGTGTTTGGGAGAAAGATTTTTGATCCCCAGCCTCTCCCCAGAAGTAGGAAGTGGGAAATCCTTTCTGTATTTCTGCCAATAAAACTGTACAGAGGTGCTCATGCAGTCAACCAAGAAGTGGCCAGGTCTTGGTGGTTCCTGAAAATAGTAGTTTCAGAACTTCAGAGATTAATGAGAAAAGGCAACCTGACTAAACACAAAATATAGCTTTCAAATGAAAATGTAGGTGGGTGAGGGTTTTTAAAAAGCTGAAAGAGCACGCACGCACACACAAAAGCATAATGAATACTATGGTTATTAGGTTAGGTATATAGTTTGTCAAAAATACATAAACAAACATTTAAGTTTCACCTGGCTTAGCATTCTATTTCCCCAGCATTCTTTGCCTTGGGAACCTCACAGCATCTATAATTTACTCCTACAGCACAAATCCCACAAGTGAAGATATATTATTTGTTAATAAGCTTGAGGTTTTTTTTAAAAAAAATAGAAAGCCCTGTAGACTCTAATCAAGCTCTGCTATAAGCCCAGTATATAAATAGTAAACATCTGTACTTGAGGTTTGAAGCAAACGTTCATCTTCTCTTATAAACTTGCCCTGGTATAGCATTTTTCTGACAGTATGACTCATAGCACATGGTGTTCTAAGATAGTCCAGGGAAAACTGGGTATAGAACATGTGTTTTTATGTCTCCACTGGGAAGCTATTGGCATGTTCTCTACCAGGAGCAATATAGGAATCTCTTATTTTTGTCCTGTATAGTGCTAAATCAACAAGGAAACACCTACTTACCTACCTACCGTACTTTTACTTACTTACTTATACTTACTTACTTACACTTACTTACATTTCAGAGCAGGGAAGAAAAATAGCAATACCACTAAGGCAGAACTCAGGAAAAGCAGGACCCCCATAGGCAGGAGTACTAGCATACCAGATACAGACCTACTTCCATACCACCTCCTTGCAACACTTCAAAAAGGTTTTGGCCCTGATGTGCAGAGCTACCATGGGCTACTAGTCCTGACAGTTGTCTACCAGAAGAGGAAGAATGCTTCTGGAAGCCAGATATTGGGCAGGATATGATGAGCATTATGTAGTGGGTATGTGAGCTCTGTAGTTATGGTCTGCTTGTAAGCTTTCATATGCAAAATGTGATAAGAAGTTGCTGATCTGGAGGAACCACTGGTCCAATCCAGCAGGGCATTTAATGTTCTTATCTAGTTCTCTAGCACTGCTAAGTATAGGTCAAATGTGTGAATGCAATCTTGGACTCATATCCTGTTTCACTTCAGTGAAAATCGTGCAGATTTTCAGCAGCCGTGCATTGCAAATGTGCTGCTGGTAAACAATTTTTGTTTGCAAAATAAATTGTGGAAATACTATCTGTTCTGATCACCTCGATTTTTGTGGTGGAAAACCAGCATCTTAAAAAGCTTACAGGCCACCATTTGTGCGCATGGGGGAAGGGAGCTTCCCTGTGGCCAAAAGCAGTCAAGGAAGAAACAACTTAATTGTAATGAGGTGAGAGATGTTTCCACAATGACTGCATTCTTGTGCCTTCCTTTCCTTGGTCTATAGCCAAACAGACACATGCACAGGAACCTCAGTTTGCAAACCGAAGCTCAGGTACTCAGAAGAGTGCATGATACTCCCTTCCCCATGAGCACCTGTGTGTTGAAATGAAGCAGCCATACAAGCAGGCTTTTTTTCACTATGGGGCCACGTGTGGGAGGTTATGTATTCAGTTAATTAGGAGCAGGGCATGGCAATTATCCTACTGCAAAATTATTTCATAAGCTTGATTTTGTTGTTTAAAGCTTCTTATTTTACCAAACAGACATCAGTAACTTCTTATTTCTCAGCAAAGCCTAGAAAAACAAACTAACCTTTTCGAGTACACAAATAATGGTGGTCATAGAAACCATTTCATGGCATCATGCTTCTCAGAGCAAGGACGTTTATGCACAGGAAATTCAAATAAAATGACGAGGCAGCTGTTAAGTATGAAGCATTTGCTAAGCTGCCCGGCTCTTGTAAAGGAAACAAACAGCTGCTTATCTTCATGAGGAATTTTGAGCAGTTCAATCCTCTAAAATGCACAACCAACAACTAGCTGATTTACTTTAACTGTGTACATTTCACACAAGATGTTTACTTTTCTTCATCCAAGATCAGAGATGTTGGGAAATCAGTCAGCTTGGTCTGCCAACAAGCCATTTCGATATATCTGTAATTCAGGCCATTTTATTTGCCCATTCTATTGAAAATATTTTATAGGCTTTTATAGTCTAAAAAACTTCAAAGTAGTTCATGAAAACAAAACAGCCAATTTTCATAAAAACAAAATTAAATGCAGCAACTGGGAGGGAAGAGGAAAAAAATCTTACAGACCTAATTTGGGTAAAAAGCAGTACTTGAGATTTGTAGCTATCTTTCGGTCCACACCTCTCATGTCCACAGTGACTTCAAACTTTTGGTAGTGTGTGGAAGGTTTTTTAAAAGGTACACCTGGTGAACTAGATTGGGAACACCCCACAATTTAGTCCCTTCTAAAACCAATCAAATGGACTTAGAATACAGTAGACACTGCCAATATGGAGATGGGGATGCTGGCATTACTGAAGATTGAATCTGAGAGCAAAGCAAATACTCTAGCCCTGATCTATGATCTGATCCTTCACTTCTGGAGTAGGAAGATTCCTGAACCTAACTCTTTTTAAGGCCTTCCATGAAGGTAGAAGATCCTCCCTTCAGGTTGCCGGGAATGGCATAGACATTTGTATTGCCTTATCACAAGTACAAGCCCAGTACAGTTGCAGCAGGCTTGTTCAAAATGGGACTGGTGAGTTCAAATTTAGCGTCCACTATCTATGTGGGTTGGGATAACACCAGGTGAAATTCTATGGTAACTCAACTATTATTGCTTGTAATCGGTAGAGCAGGGAAAGGTAGCTTAAGAGTAATCTATATCCCAATTCTGATGGAGACTCCTGCAGAGTAAAAATTCTAGCTAT
The DNA here is from genome assembly GCA_023333525.1 of Aspidoscelis tigris stejnegeri. Lineage (NCBI taxonomy): Eukaryota > Metazoa > Chordata > Lepidosauria > Squamata > Teiidae > Aspidoscelis > Aspidoscelis tigris. Next base: position 48,860,401 of record JALMGA010000008.1, read on the forward strand.
TGTTCTTGGCCTAGGCTTGAATATCACTGATTTAACATCTTTTCTTTCTGCAGCAGCGGCTGGCAGAGTCCACTGATTAGACAGATATATCTCCAATATCATTTTAAAAAAAATCAAAATGTTTTTGAAATACGATCAGCTGGCATTGCTTTGTTTTGACACGCACACTTTTTTCACAAGGCATGGATACAAAACTATTTTAAAAAAGAAAATACAGGCATTATTCCAGTTTATTTGTTTATCAGCTGCTAGGTATGCTGAAGTTTAGTACAAATCCAAACCAAGCATATTTGTTCTGAAAAGTGCAGCAGGCAAAGCCCTGTACCAAGTCAAAGCTATGCCACAGGAAATTCCACAAATAGCTCTCTCATAGTTTCAAAAGTAAACTTACATTTTTAGTTGGTGATCTTCTTCCCTTCAAATTAGAAAGGAACTTATGAAGAACTCAAGCCAATCGAATCATTTTGGCTCCAAGTTGCTCCTTGAAATAATTTTTGTTTTTTTAAAAAAACACTGAACTTTTTTTTACAGTATCTCCAAGAAAAGGGAATATCTAGGATTTGCTCAGGTACTTTAATGCATGCACACACAATTTCTCTATATATTTCTGGCCTTAGTTACTTCCTGCTTTAAAAAGTACTCTGCAGAAACAGAAGATTGAAAGGAAAATACTGCATATTGGACACAAGATCACACGTTCTGGTGTGATTTCCAGGCAGCAGAAACTGAGGGCAGGTCTCTACTTTCTACTTAAGTTGCCCCTGGGCATGGCTTTGGACATTATATCTCCACTTCTGATGGCATAAGGTACCCAATGAAGAGTATGGGGTGTCTGGAGGTAAGGGCATGAAATAGCATTGTAAGGGAACAAAGATATGAAATTTACTATGTGCACTATGTTAAAAGAAAACATATTTAAAATGATGTATAGGTGGTACCTAACTCCCTACAAACTGTCAAAGATTTACAAAAACATGTGCAATAAATGTTGGAAATGCAAGACTAATGAAGGTACACTATATCACATGTGGTGGACCTGTAAAATGGCAAAAAAATACTGGATACAAACTCACCAGGTAATGGGAAACATATTAAAAATAGTTATACCATTCAAACCAGAAATTTTTTTATTGGGGATAATAGATAGAAACTTAGATCATATGAATACCTTAATTATGTATATAGTTACAGCTGCCAGAATAATTTATGCAAAAAGATGGAAAGAATCAGAAATACCTTCAGTGGACAATTGGTTGGTCAAACTATCTGAATTGGTGGAAATGGACAAATTGACAAACTTCCTAAAAGATAGAACTATGGAGAAGTATTTAAAAGACTGGAAACCCTACATAGAATTTCTGCAGGAAGAAGGACTAACAACTGTTGGCTTTGACTGATTTTTCTCTCTTTCCTTTTCTCTTCCCGGAGGACTGGTGGAATTGGAAGATATTAAGTCAATAAGATAAGATCCTGAATAAATGAAGGAAGTCACTAATTGTAAAAATTGATTATTACAGGACAATTGGGGAAAAAGGGTGACAAGGAACTTTGAAGTTTTATTGTTACACTTGTTGTACTGAAAATTAATAAAAATTATTAAAAAAAAAAGTAAGGGAAGGCTTCTCATTTGCTACATCACAAAACTTCTTTCTATGCCAAGATAGAAATGTGGAAGTGCATTTTGACACTGTGAGCAAGGCATTTCCCAGGTGTCAATGGAGAATTGGACTTATTTAGTGATGTAAAACTTGTGTGTAGTGAGATTCTTATTCTCTTGCTATTTATCTCTCTCCCTCTTTCTGTCTTTCATGTGCAGACAGTTTGACTAGAGAGTCAGATTAATTGGTAGGAATATTTGGGTTGTTAAATCTCTCTTCACTGGGAGACCTTGAGCCAATCACTGATTCTCAGACTAATGACTAAGATGATGATAAAGTAGATGAGAGAAGGGATGTGTTACTACCATGGGGTTTTCTGAGGAAAGGCTGGTTACAAATATAAAAAGTAAATACACAATCATATGAACTGCCTAACCATAGAGGCCAGTTGGATGCCTGTGGAAAGTCCACAAAGCATGATATGAGCCTTCATTACTAATAATTCATAAGAACATAAGAGGAGCCTGCTAGATAACACCACAGCCCATCCAGTCTAGCATTCTGTCTCACATAGAAGACCATCAATTGCTCCTGGGCATCTCAAGCAGAAGACAAAGACAAAACATTCACCTGCTCTCAACTCCCTGCAAATGGCTTTTAGAGGTATCCTGCCTGTCTCTCCAACTAGGAGGCAATATTTAAGCATCCAGTCTAGTTGCCATTGATTTGCATGATCTCCATGAATTTGCATAATCCTTTCTTAAAGCTGTAATGGTAGTTGATGTTACCACTGCTTCTGGTAGTAATTTCCATGAACTGATGACTGTCTGGGTAAAAAAAAAAGTACTTCCCCCTCCCTCATCAGCCCTAACTCTTTTGCCCATCAGCTTCATAGAGTGCACTCTGGTTCTAGTGTTGTGTGACAGATCTTCTTTTTTTTCAGACTGATTTTGTAAGGAATGACCCTTGGTCATTCTGGTTGCCCTTTTCTACAACTTATCCAGCTTTTCCGAAGTATGGTGACCAGAACTGTACACTGTATTCTAAATATGGTGTTACCATAGGTACAGTGACACTCACTGACTTCTTTTCTATTCCCTTCCTAATTACCCATAGCACTGATTTTTTTTTTCATTATTACTGCACACTGAGTTGATACTTTCATCAAGCTGTCCACCAGAACTCCAAAATCCCTTCCCTGGTCTATCACAGAACAATCAGCTCCCATCAATTTCTAGGTGTAATTGGAGTTCTTTGCCCCAATATGCATCACTTTACACTTGTTAGGATTGAAGTGCAGTTGCCATTTCATTGCCCACTTACACAATGTCAAGAGATCCCATTGGAGCTCTTTTCAATCCCTTTCATTTTTACTATCCTGAACAATTTAGTGTAATCAGCAAACTTCACCACCTCACTATTTACCTGTTTGCTCCTCTATGCGCATAATAATTTTATCCTTAATTATGGTTTCCATCACCTTTCCTGGAACTGATGTTAAAGCTGACTCTTTCAAAAGTCATCTAGCTTGCAACTTCCACTACATCTTGGAGTAGCAAATTGCATAGCAACAATTGCAGCCTGTGTAAAACCAAGGCTCGCAACTCCACAGGGGGAGAGGAATTTGGGGTCTACAGTATGCTTCCCAGGATCTCAAATGTGGGGTGGAGCCATGCATTTCTGATAAGGATGATCCTTTCTGACATCTTCTATGCAAGGAAGGATTCTGTAGGAGTCCTCTGATGGCTACTCTTTGTTAGCCTAAAGAAAGAGGCTAACACGTTTTTTTTCTCTATGGTTTAAGGAAAAACTTGCCTAAATAAATGTATTCTTGAAATATAGGCACGTTCTCCTTCCCTAGAACAACCATAACACAAAAGTGCACCAGACTCATAATGCCAAATCTGCTATCTTTTATTCTAGGTAGTTCCAGACCCACTGTGCTGTACCGGATGGCAGGAGGCACTGGTAGGAACAAGCATTTATGAATGTGCATGCACAAAGCCGGGCATGATCAGTGTGTATAATTCTTGAAGAGTCCGTTTGCAAAAGTAAAAACTGAAGCAACTCAGACGCTGAAACTCTGTGATTACTTTAAACTGCTTTCCAAAGGCATCGAAAAGGCACATTGCTCTGAGATGGCAGGGTGTGGCAACTGGGGGAAACAGGCAGCTAAAAATAAACTATTATTCATTGTGGGCACTGCATTTATAACCAATCCTCTGGTGGCATGTAGCATCTGGAACCGTTAGTCATCTGAGTTTTATTGTAATTAGAGGCCATCATTCTGCTGCACCCTTCACATTACTGTGGTGGGCTCTGCTCTGTTTAGGGGTGTAATATAAAACTTCTCAACTCCTGGAGGAGCAACAGATTAAATGCTGGCACCCATGCCTTTAGACAAAATTCCAGTGTGTGTCACAAAATAGGCTTCAACATCATCCCAGGAAACCTCCAGGCAAGATCTCTTTTTGATCCCAGATTTGCCTCTTGTCACCCCTGCAAAATACCAGATTTTCATCTCTGTTTGGAAATGAGTCTTTCAGTTTTACCATTTATACTTTTACCTCTGACCTAGGTTGTGGTCACATGTGTGTGCATATGGGGGCCATGATAGGTTACACGTTTCCTTATTCTATTTATTATATTTAGAGCACACTTTTCATTCAGAAGCAAAGTAGCTCAGAAGCACCTTTGGGATGATAGCATGAGAACAGAAGGGCTACACTTGGTCTCTAATTCACCTTTTCTAACATAGAAGGTTTGGAAGATGGGGGAGGGGCAGACTAGCATGTGAACAATCCTGCCTGCAAACCATTACCTACAAACCAATTCTATGCTCCCTCAGAGGAATTAATCATTCCATGTGAACGTTACCTCAGATCGCTGAGCTAGTCACATAGCTTAGGCATCACAACAGTGGGGCCATATTCACATAGAGCTTTGATGCCAAACTGGATTCAGTGTCAACCCTCACTGTCCTCTTGCCAGCATGCCCAGGTGAGCATTCAGTCTGTTTCACCCCAGGAAAGACAACTGAGGGTGGAGAGACTGTGTTTCTGGGTGCAAGAATAATTCCTGTGGCATGTAGGCACCACATCCCAAGACTCTGATGGGCTTCACTTTGCACTGAAAACTGCCTGGTGGGTCTAGAGCACATGGAGACTGAAATCACTCCACTTCTGCATCCCCACCAGAGTCAACATGCACACACATGTGACAGCAGTAACAGGACAGTGGAACAACTGAAAGATTCAATTCCATGCACCCAAATCAGTTACAAATGGTGACCAATTTTAACAGACAAACCCAAGTCTTTCAGACTTCTGCAAAGCTATCCAACCCAGTGGTTCTCGTCTTCAAACTATGATTGCTCCCATTCTGGATACCTTGGAGAACAGGCTACTAGAATGGATGCCTAAGTAACACATCCAGGTTGGAAAAGCAGGCAGGGTACCTCCAAAGACCATCTTGCAGGGAGTGAGTAGCTGGTGGAGGTTTCACCCTCATCTTCTGTTTCAGAATACCCAAAAGCAAATAGTGGACCTGTGTGCAAGACAGGATGCTGGAACAGATGAGGTCCTCTTATGCTCCTCTGCTCTTCCAGCCACAGGTACAAGCAACCCCTGCTTAGCTTCAGCAACATATGTTTTCAGACCATACACATCATATGTTATACATTTACCCCATTGTAGTGATGCATTTTGTTCATAGAAACAGACTGAAAAGTGATTTTCTAGATGGCCTATGCAAGTTACAATATTTCTTGTGTCAATAATGCACAATAGGAAGCACAAATATGCCCTTGCTAGTTCATTCTTGACACTTTTTTGCTTATCCTGCTGACACTCCATAATGCAGAAACAAGAAATATTGTCTTCGTACCTTTAAATGGTCGCGCTCACAGTTTCCTCCTCCTTTTGTACTAAATGCTGTGAAGCTGTAGTTGAGGGTGTTACCAGCTGTAGTTTGAATAGTCCAGTTGCAATGCGCATCTGGTGGATACTTATTAGGATAATTTATACTTTCCAAGATGCCTTGTCTGCGGTTTGCAATTATCACTCCCTGGCAAACTAGAGGGAGAAAAATATTTTTAAAAAAGAGCTACAGAGTATCATTTGAGAGATGCACAATACTAGGGACCTGCCGTCTGAATGTAGTGCAGATTACAACTGCTGTCTTTACACACATATGAATGACAAGTTCCTATTCTGGGATAAAATCCAGAATAAGCCCCAGTACAGAAAGGGCCCTTAACTCTTGACACATATGAGGACTATGAGTTGTTCATTGGCCTTTTCTGCATTTACTGTCTGTTAATCAAGATCAGTGGGTTCCACTGATCTGGATTAAGAAGATGTCCACTGCTCCAGCCCACCTGTCTTGCTGGTTGTGAAGCTAGTGTGAGCTTCACAGCTCCCCCCCCCCTCCAGCAGATCATGGGAGCATGCCATTCATGCACCTTCCCTGGCCTAGAACAAGGCCCTACAGCAGGGCCTAATCCGGATCTGGATCTCTCCAGTGCAGATGGAGCCATACTAGAGGGAAAAGGCCTTCTTGATCTAAATTAATACAAGGATCAGGAGGTCCATGATCCAGATTAAGAGATACCTTAATCTGGAAAACCAACAAATGAGGGTGAATGCTAATTTTGAACTTAAGGTGAGTTCATTTCCTACTCAGCCAGGGAGCAAAGTGGAGAAGGTTGCTTATGATCCTACAGGAATTAAGTGTTTCATGGGACATGATCGCACTCATATTAATCAATCTCTGGGATGGACAGGGGGCAGAGGCCATTATTGGCCTCCTCTGGCCCTGCCATACCTATTAGGCCGCTTTCATATTGAGGCCTTGTGAAAGGTAAACTTTCATGGTGGAGGAGAACCTGGGGTGGCTGCAGCAGGTGGAGGGGGCAGCAGTGTGTTGAGTAGGTATTGGGGCAAGAAGTGGCCCCAATGGTTGGGGTAATGGGGGATGGCAGGAGGCATCGGTGAGAGTGGAGGCCTGTTGGGAGTCATGGAGAGAAGCAGGGCATGGCAGGGGGCATAGGAGTGGTATGGAGTGGTGGCTGTAGCTGCAGCATCACAACAGCCTGGGGTGGTGGATGGTAGGCCCTTCCACAAAAAAACTGAAAACACCACTTGGCACCATCTCTGTCCTTTAAATTTAGAAGGTGCAACCATGGCCATGGTGTTGATGCAATGAATTTAGGATGGTCTATGTCTTTTTTTTTCATAGAAGGAGGACAGAAATACAGATGGACATCAACAGGATAGGGAAAAAAAATTAATGGTTCGTCCCCTCCACAAACATTCCACTTTCTCTCTTAATCTGCTTTATACAGTCTGCCCCGTTTCTGAAGCATGTTTACAGACAGAATGATGTGATGAGTGGGGAAGAGAACATTGCTAAAATCTGCCTCTATTCTACTGAAGGACTGTCTTCCATCAGTCACCAAAAGACATACCCTGCAGATAAATGGAGTTGACAGACATAGATATTCTGTCTAAATAATGCCATTCAGTTTCACAGGTGTATTCTATCTCTTTTGTCAGAAACAGTGCGGCAAATACATTTCCAGAAAGCTTGCTGGCAAAATCAAATGGCTGTTACTTACTTGTCTTGTAATGGGCAAAGAATCCTCCACCTGCTAAACTTACATCCGTCCTTAGCTTTATATATAAACTGTTCCCAGTTGAACGGATTAAGGGTGGTACCTGATTTCCACAAAATTTGCCAAGCATCCTGGCATTGGTACTGTTGCCATCGTACACCTGCAGTCAAAACAAAATATAAAGACCCTTGTGTTGATTGCATGACAAAGGTGCTTGTTTTGTTCTCTATTTATCTGCAAAAAGCCAATTCACAGAAGGGATATTGTTGGGATATCCTTTAGAGTTGTTTGGCTGGGGCTAAAGGAAGATAGATCTAGTATATATTTCTGAACTGTGATTTTATTTTATTTTAATTATTTTTAAAAGTACAACTCTCCCTAATGCACATGCGTTGGGGTACATTTAGTCTGAAAGGTGCCCATTTTATAAATCAGCATTTTGAAAAATCACCATTTAACCCATCCCTTACAGATACTAAATGAGGGGAAAAAATCATTTTCCTGTGTCTCATACTGAAAACTACACAATAGAGATACGTGACATTTGCAATTCAGGTTTATCCAAATAGCACTCTGCATTGCTGTGAAATTGCTGCACATTTAGCATACATTTGAAATTGGACATTTTCCCACATTTTGATCAAACTAGTAATCTGTAAATAGATGAGATTAGAGGGTGGTCAGGTTATAACTGCAGAGCTATCAGTGCTGCAAATCAATGGACTTGTTATGTAGTTTGACAATAGGGCACAGCTGATTCAAGGGGAAAATCAGTGAGACCACTGATTGGAGACTTAAAGGGTGACCTCCAGACAGTGACTGAATAGTCCACTAGCAAGGGCTAACACAAGATAGCAATCCCCCACCATCATCCTTGCTAGCTAGTCTGGAGAAATGCTACGGATTAAACTTCAGACCTTCCAAAAATGAAGGCGATCTTCTGTCAATGAGCTACAGCACTTTCCTTTTGGAAGTGTGTTCAGAAATCCTATACTATCTGCTTAAGTATCAAGGAACAAACATCTTCAGAAAGAATTACAGTGGTTCAAACACACAGCATTTTCCTGTGGAGGAATTTTAATACTCATTCACTAGGAGGTAAAAACAAACAAATCTTCTGATTTTTTTTTAATGGGTCATTTATATAACAATTTGAATGTGGACATTTGCACAGACAATGGTGTTCCTGTTAGGCAATCACTGCCTTTGTTCTTCTGCTTCATTAAAGCATTTTGCTAGCAGTTGGATGTTCAAGACTTGTATTGGCTTCCCTTCATTCCAACTCAGACTGAAACATTATCATGTTTGTGAAAAATAAAATAACTCTCTCAGGTTACAGAATTTAAATGGCATGATATATTTTAGCATTTTTTAGGGAAAAGGCACAAGACATGTTTTTGTGTGAAGTTCTGACTCCTGACTTATTTTTAGGTATATTGTACTTCCATTGGGAAACATGTTTGTCATTGATCAAGTCATATAAAGCCTTGGTTGATGCACTGGGTTTTATTTTCTTCATATGGACTAGTCAAAAGGGGGGAAGACAACTTGTGATGTACATGAGTTTCAACCCTAGCCTATTTATCATTCTAAAATTTGTCCTTTTAAATGTTCTCTTTGCCACTTTGAGAACTCCTGGGCTGAAGGGTAATTCAAGCAAATATTTAAAGATCCCCAGGGCAAAATGGAACAGCTCATATTTGGGGAATAGCTGTAAAGACCATCTCTTCTGCATACTACTTTACTAACTGGTTTAGAGAAAGTACCTTGTCAAGCAATGAGAATGCAGCAAATCTAGAAACACATCAGCCCTTTGCAAAAGTTGAAAGGAAAAACAAAATATGAAATCAGTGCCAAGCAGATGATAACTAGGAAGGAAGGCCACACAAACAGCATGCATTATCCTAAGCAGGGCTAGGCTGGGCTGATCCTGAGTCAAATAAAGTGATTTCACCCAGGCTCAGCTTGTGGCCTATGCCAAGTCTTGTCTGCATTGCTGACAGTCCATCCCAGCTCAGCTGAAATTCAGAGGCTGGAAATGAAAGTTCCCAATCTCCAATGCTATTGGCTGAGGGTGTTCTACTTGGGCTCCCAGAAGCAGCCAAACCTGCTTCTGGGAGTTCAACAAAATAGCACCAAGATCTTTGGCTCAGTGGCTCACACACCATTTGTATACAAGCAGCTGGTATTATACAGCACCCTGGAACACTGCATGAACCACTTACAGGTGGTTCACCATTGGCACAGGCTAGGGACCGTTTTTGCATCGTAACTTAGTCCAGTGCCTCATCCCATGCAGATGCGGCATTCTACCAGGAAGTAAAGTCAACCAGTCCATGTCCAGACATTGCATTTCAGCCAGGCTGCTGGGTTCATCTATGTGCAGAAATAGCTCAAGTGTCCAGATCTACACTAACCAGATGACCGTAGATCAGTTACTGCCTTTCAGGCTAGCTAGGCTCATAGAGTCATTGTGAACACAGAATTTATGTCTATTGACTGTAGCACTTTGAAAAGCAGAAAACAAATGTACAAGCATGTATAAATACTTTTTTAAAAGCTGTTTTACACATGGCATAGAAGCTATTCTTATACTGAAAAGGGAACTTAGTCAAGGATCCTTAGTCAAGGGGGCTAATCAAGTACATGTCCTCATCACCTGTACACCAGGTCTTTCCATAATGGATCTCTATGAAGATCAAAGGACAATTTAGTGGGAAAAGGAAAAAGTGCTCAATTACAACTTGTGCTGATGGATCTTTCCTCTTTTTGCCTTTGGGCTGACAAGCCCCTCCTCCAAATGTGAAGGAAGCAATCAGATGTGGGCAATGGCATAGAAGGAAGGAAAGTGGGACCTCATCACATTTTTAGATCCTATAGTTAACCAAGAGTATCCTGGAGATTCATGACCATCAACTTCTTAGAAAGCACTAGATACCTGAAGTAGTAGTCAAGGATTACTCAGCTACTTTGAAGGATCTTTTCAATTCACTTATGTTTTTCATTTTTTCAAATCTCTTGAACTAAACATGTGTAGTTATAATTCCCAGTAATTAATAAATTAACTAAGGGTACTATACATACAGCAAGATAATCATATCGACAACTTGAACTAGACTCAAGGTGGAACTGTTCAAATTGGACTTCAAAAGAGCTTCCATGGCTTGATTTCAGAAGCCAGTAGCATTCTGCATTGTTGTAGTATGGCATTGGATAATTGGGAGATGTAAAGATTCCAGAAGATGTATCCAGTGTTCCACCACAGCCTGGAAAAGATTGCATAGAAAAGATAATCCAGCCGCATCCATCAAAATCTATTATGTATGTAATCAATCAAAATATTTTAGTAGACTTTTACAATATTTTGTAACATTTTGCAATATTTTGTATCCAAATAAGAAAATACATAATCCTTTTTACTCATTCCTCTACATCAGATGTAACATGATAACCTCAACTTGCTTCCTAACAAAAAAACTCTCAAATCTCCAACTATGATTTTCAGTCCCAATGCATATTACTACATCAAAACAGTAACTGTTAATATATCTGCACCCAAAACACAACACCCTGCAGACTGGTTATCCCATTGTTTAAATAGGATAATGGCATCACATTCCACCAACACCCTTCCTGTATCAACAAGGCAGTCTCTGTGACAAGGTGTTTTCTGTGTTATCCTCAAAATGTGGCTGAAATACAAATCCTATTGACCCAAAGCAACATAGGCAGTGGGAAATGACAGAAGCTGTAATTTAGCAGGGGAGTATGGGGGATGATGATCAGTGCTGTGGAGAGTAGAGTTGACTAAACTGTTTCCTGGAATGGAATAGTTTGAATCATGTATAGTGGAGGCAATAATCCTCTTTTCATTTGCCTAGAATATTAAAGTGATATATACAGTATGAGAGTGAAGAAGAAGAAGAAGACTTGGCTTTTCTACTCCACTCAATGTGAACCTGCCCATACCCATGAAAACCGCGGCAAATCCCTGCATCGGGATGTTGTGATTTTCCCCACCCTCCCCCTTGCTTGAGTGCTTAATTGGCCAGGTAAGAGCTTGAATTACCCCAAACGATTGCCTGACAGCTGCCCTGCTGTCAGCTGAGCAACTGTCAGGCGGGTATAGGGGCTTTCAAGAGCAGGGCAGAGCTCCGGGGAGATGATTAAAACAAATGTGAAAGTTGCATCCATTTTAATTATATTAGTGAAGCTCTGCTCGTGCACATGACAGCCGGACAGCTGTCCAGCTGATGGCAGGGCAGCTGTCAGGCTATTGTTTGGAGTAAATTGAGCCCTTACTTGGGTGATTAACTGCTCAGGTAAGGGGGGACAATCGCGATTGCAGCATTAGCAGTGCGGACAGCGAAGCCCCATCCGGTAATGCTGCAATCGTAACTAGGGAGTATGCCCATGCCCCCTTTATAACCCATTTTTTGCCCCATAATTTGTTTTACATTTGGGGATTTTGTCCCTCATGTAGCCCAAATAAGGGCTTTCCATGGGGACTCTCACATGGCGAGCTCCTTAGCATGGGGACATGGGCCCAGATTTTAGACTGAAGAACTTCATTTGGGAGAAAATACTAGGGTAGGGCAACTAATATCCTCCTTCTGTTACCCTATTAATGATATGATTCACTGCATCTGGCATTTGTATTTTACCTGTTGATGTTCCATCCCAATAAGCCGAGAATCCAGTGCTCGCATAATAATGATCACTTACAAATTTTATCCACAGTTTGTTACTATGAGAAATTATAACGGGAGGCAGTAATGAGCCACAGAACTTCCCAAGGAGTGGTGATGTTTCATAACCTCCATCTCTATAATGAATGAATGAATTTTATTTGTACAGTCATAGACCAGAATTGACAAATATTAAAAAGTACATTAAAATGACACAGCATCTCTAAAATCTATAAACATTATATTAAATTTATTTACTTATTTGTTATTTATATGTCATCCTCAGTATCAGAGCGCTTAACAATAAGAGTTTTCAAAAACAACATTAAAGATAAATAAGATTAAATGGACTAATTAAAAAAAACTAATTGGCTTGGCTTTGATACATATGCTACACAGAAATATGTTTCTACTACTTTCATGACTGTGATGTTGCAAAATGGGAATATATATATTTCCCACAAAACTGTATTGAGACAGAAAGATCTTAGGTTTCAAGAAAATAACACACATATAAAAAGAAGTTCCTTAAACCAAAACACGTAAGTTTGTTGGCATAAGAACATAAGAGAAGCCCTGCTGGATCAGGCCACAGCCCATCTTGTCCAGCATCCTGTCGCACACAGTGGTCCGCCAAATGCTCATGGGCTTCTCAAGCAGAGACAAGGACAAACCTTTTCCTGCTCTTGAATCCCAGCAAATGGCATTAGAAACATCTTGCTTCTGCTCCTGCTCCCCAGCCTGAAAGATGTACCTAGGCATTCATTCTAGTAGCCATTAATACACCTGTCATCCATAAATTTGTCTAACCCTACCTTGAAGCAATCTAGACTGGTAGCTGTCACCACCTCTTCCAGCAGCACATTCCATAAACCGATGACCCTCTGGGTGAAGCAATACTTTCCCTTGTTGGATGTTACTCTCCTACCCATCAGCTTCATAGAGTGCCCCCTGGTTCTAGTGTTGTGCAATAGAGAAAAGAAATTTTCTCTATCCACCTTTGTTATTGTTTGACATTGTTTGATACTCACAGAATGCCAGTTAACATCCCTTTGATCCAAGCTAAACCAGATCAAAGTGAGATTACCTGGCACTCTGTGGGCTTTGGACAAAGTTGACAAACCAGTTTACACTGGTTTTGCACAGTTTGAGGAAGCCCTGTGTCAATGGCTGCTCTTGAATTTATCATCTTCTGAAAAATAAAGTGAACCTGGCTAGTGCAGTAGTTAAATTATTAGATGAGCATCTATGAGACGACTGTCCAAATCCCCACTCAGGCCATGGTCACACCTTCACTTTAAACCTTATTGAGTCCATCCCATGTTCAGATCTGAGTTCTCAAACCTCTTCACTTCTCTGTTTTATTTGTGGCCTCTCCATTTATGAAAGTTCAAATGGAGGGTAGAAAGTAAAATGGATAGAAATGAAAAGGTGTGAGCAGTGAGGACCAAAGATGAACTGAATAAGGTTTAAAGGAAAGGTGAAACCACAGCCTAAGCGACTTCAGTCCAGTGACTGCCATTCATGCAAGTAAGATGGGACAATTTAGGTTTTGTCTTGAAGATCATGAGCTAAACAATGCACAGTCAATAGGGGCCAAAGATAATTAAAACACACAGAAGAGAGAAGGGGAGGTTCTTCTGAAACCTCTTCAAAGGAGTTTTAGGCTGCCTTTTTTAGAAAAAGTGTCTCCAGCTACTCCGCCCCCAAAACCATGCATGGAAGCCATGCTGCAGCCAAAGAATTCTCACCCATAAGATGTCCTCTCACTCAAAAGGCAAATTGCAATTGTTGCCACTTTCTTCCATCCCATACACTGCCTTAGGGGCTCTCACCCCCATTCTTCTTGTGGTAGGAAGGTGGTGCTAGTGATGCTGTTGCTGCTTCCCCAAAAGCTCTTTACCTGTTGTTTTCCTTTGAAAATTACAGGCAAAAGGAGGGTGGAGTGATGAAACAGCATTTTTCCCAACTGTGTTCTCACAGCACCCCAAAACTTAGGAGTTTGACTGTAGAGTCTGGGAAGGAATCCATTTCTATGGAGGCACTTTTTCATTATTCACAAGATGAAATAGAACGTTATAGTGAGATTAAGCACACTTGCCTGAGTTCTACAAAGTCATGTGCACAGGTGGCTCCGGCTTCCAAAGAGAAGTTGGTGAAGTGCAAAGCAATTTGTTTGTTGTTTCCCACTAGGATCCTGTATACGCATGACATTCTGTTGGGATAGTTGTTGGGATAGTTTGGAGATGTTAACACACCGGAACTCTCCATGTAGTTGTGTGAACAGACTTGAAATAGAAACAAAACAGAGCAAAACATTCATGTGACTTTAAAGGGACACTGTAAATCAGACCTCCATTGAAACAATCTTCAAGAAATACGAAGATTTGGATAATGAGCTGTGTATCTGCTTTAAGGTTACTATATATTGTACCAAGCAATATTTCAATGATGCACATGAAACAGAAGAGTTATCTTCAAAAGTATATTTCCTTCTACAATAAACAGAGGACAATTCCACTGTCAGCTCTGATCAAGTTCTTTGGGTGTGTTCCCATAGGGGCAAAAATCCACTAAAATCTGGACTGGGTTTGGACTAGGGAACCAGAGTTCCCATTACATTTGCCAATACTCCAAATCCAGCCGGCCCTGTTCCCATTCCACATTTTTTCCACCAGATTTTCTGAGCACCAGCCTGGAGAAATCCGGGGGGGGGGTGGGGAGGCTCCTGTTTAAATAAGACTTTTCGGCAGCAACGAGGGCAGGGGCAGGAGCAAGAGCAGGAGCAGAGTGGCACTTCCACCTCCTTTTTTTGTGCTGGCAAATAGCAGTGGCAGGATCAGCGTGGTGCTTCCAGTTCCTTGTGCCAGCAAATGGCAGCAGGGGCAGCAGGGGCAGGAGCAATGTGGGGCTTCCAGCTCCTGGTGCCGGCAAATGGCAGGGGCAGGAGTGGGGGGGGGGCATATGCGCACAAGCAGATCAGCAGACCCATAACTTGGCAGCGCTGCACCCCTCCTGCTCCTGCCACTGCCCCAGCTGGGCTCATCACTGCCTCTGCTGCCTCGCTGTTTAGCGTGGGTCTGAAATGGGAATGCTGAAATGCATGCTCAGCACTGTTCCTGCAACCCACACCAGACCCAGACCAGAATTTTGGTCATTCCCCGGACCAGAATAATCCAGGAACACATATGTGGGAACATGCCCTTCTTGTTTTCTTCTCTTTTGGGAGGAGTTAACCAAATCCCTAAGGTAAATCCAGCTTCTGTCCAACTTCAGTGTGAGAGAACACCCCAGAAAAGTGACCAGTAATTTTCTTTCCACATTACCTGTCCCAAAGGTTGATCTTCTGAGTTATTTAAGACTGAAAGAAAACAGCTTGTCACTTTGCTGATGTATTCTTTCATTCTTAAAATGGACTGAAGCTGGATTAAACCTTAGATATGGACACAGACACAGAGCCTTGAAACAGCACTGAAGCTCCGATTTCTTCTATCTCTGCCAGGTAGGTGGGCAGGGTTGGGGTGAACAAGGAATGTAGGCTTGACAATTTCAGTTCAAAACAAGAAAGCATTCTGTACTCACAAAGTGACTATGGTGTATGTCTTGTGAAAAAGCTGCCCTCACACACTACTTTAATTGGGGTTCAAAATTAACATTTTTTCCTAACTCACTGAAGTAAATTATACTGAATGTCTTCATGTTAGATGTCAGAAACAATGCAGGATATAGGTCATCTCCTGCTTGCATATGCTATTTCATCACTCAGATTTCCCTTTGTCTATTATTTTCAAAGAAAAACAACAGGGCTATGGTCACATTTTCATTTTAAACCTTCTTCAGTCTATCTTCAGGTCTGGCTGGTCATACTTTTTCATTTCTATCAGTTTTATTTGTTGACTTTCCATTCAGGAGAGTCCAAATGGAGGGTGGAAAGTCTACAAATGAAAAAGAAATGAAAAGATGTGTCCAGTCAGGCTTGAAAATGGACTGAAGAAGGTTTAAAATGAAGGTGGGACCACAGCCCAGGTAAACAGCTCCTAGTGAATCTGTTAAAAAGCTTGGAGCTGAGGAGCAACCTGACATTTCCGGTTCTTCCAGGTTAAAACCAAAACTAAAAATTGATACTAATTCAAAGTTTTGTTCTTTCTATAAGCTTCATGTAATATTTCTAGTATAATTTAGTAGTAGATTTGGAAACGGTTGCCTTGTACATTTATTTTGGTTAGAACATCAAATGGCCAAAATTAAACACAGATGACAAAGATTAAACATGAACATCCTATTTAGCTAATGCTCTTCTGTATGTATTCAACCAACATCACTACAGTAATTGATCTGTTTGCAATTCTTCCCGTCCCAAGTGGATCAAATGAACATTTTTTGGTCTTCCATTGTAATCCAATTCCTGGATTACACAGTATTAAAATGAATTCTGAATGGAACACAAACAAAGGTTTGTTTTTATACTCTTTGTCCAAAAAAAAGAAAAAAAAAGGAAAATGTTTCTGATGTCTAGATGGTATTAATAAGAAACTTGGGGCAATCTGTGTTTCTTTTCAGTTTTCAATATAAGAATTTCCATTTGGAAGATAATAGCTGTACAGTACATAATGTTCTTTGCCAGTGTGTGAAAACTGCAACAAGAAGTTGGTTCTGATCCAGCCAGTCCAAGCACATTAGAGAGTGCTAATGGAAAGTACCATAAACTGTTGGAAGCTGGATATTACAAAGAGCCAAAAAATACATTTTTTTAAAAAAAAACATTTTCTTGTTTCTTTCTTGTTTGCTATTGCACAGCCCCTGAAATTAAAACTGAAACAACTTCCCTTACCTCAAAATAAATAAAAATATTCAAAAATAAAATTTTAAAAAATCATTCACCAGGCTTCTGATTTTAAGTGCTAAATGAAAAGTCCGGCAATTTCTTTTCTTTCACTCTGATTTCTATTTGTCCACCAAAACCAGTTGCAATTCTTTTGAATGTGCTTGTTCCTTTTCTCCTGCTATCTAAAATCCTCCTCCCCTCTCCATCATCTTGTGTCCGGTACTGAACATATTCCTTATTTTGTAGGCACTTGAAGAAAATATTGGCACCTGAGTCTTGCTGCCATTGGCACACAGTGACATAATTAACTGACTTAATTTTACTGACTCAGAGAAAGGAAAGACCTCAGACAAAGACCCTTTGTGGAGAAATTCAAAAGCAAGCTTGTTTAGAAACATTTAGCCATAGCCATTTCCAATTGAGTGTCTCTCTCCCCAGCATGAAGTGAATGCATTTGCCAACCATGACATTCATTTCCAGCCTTTGCGCACTCAAAGCCCAAGGACTAAGTTGAGAGCTTCTCTGCCTCAAAAGTTATTTGACAGCTGCAGTCTGACGAAGAGAATGTAGACCTGTCTTCAGTTATTCATGGCCTGGATTGCTGTATTCTTCTTAACAGTGTGCTGCCAGAATAGGCATGTCCACTGGCCATACTGAATGCTAGACTGGCACAGTTCTCCTGGCTTGGCCACCTACCTATTTTATAATGCCATCACCACTTGCTCTTTGGCATTGCTGGGATGGATGTCTTCAGATATTGCAGAGTAGCACAAGCCGTATGCAAACAGACTCCAGCAGGACAGAACAGTAGTCTAATCTATCAGGCCTTAGATATCTTGGAAGCCTTCAAATCAAATTCTAACTAGGTCTAAACCTGTTTCATTTCTTAGGGTCAACTACAGTTGGTAAAGTGTTGCCACCACCTATCACAACATCAAGCCTGTGGAACTGTGGCCTAGTTCATGTGTGGCAGTAGGATTGGGGAGTAAAGGATTATAGTCAGAATCAAGGCATAATGCTAAAAGCTAGATGGGATCTTTGTTGTCTTAAGCCCTGTGGGTAGACTGGTTACAGAAAAAGCTCTTTTTGTTGTATATTCAGTGATTCCTTGTTAAAGTAGAATGTATCAACCTATTTTTTTTTTGGGGGGGGGGTTCCAGGCACATCAATGTAAACTATTTATAATAGAGGAATGGGAGGCAAATGCCAGAAGAAGTTGGCAGATCATGGTGGGATCACCGGTCTTCAACTGAACCTTCCAAAGACCCACCATTTGGTCATCTGTGATGGTGTTTCAACTTTAGAACACCCTATTTGTTTATCACAGCTGCTGACAATGGACAAAGTAGCAACAATTGTAAACTTCAGACAGTGAATAACCATTTGACTGCTTGATTACAGGATACCACAAATACTAAGTCATACCTGTAGATATTTGAAGTGAATCATAATTAAGTGAGAATCCCTCTGATGCAATATTAAGATTGGTCACAAAATGAAGCACCAAAATGTTGCCACTGCTGGTAACTGATGGTGGCACTGACCTCCCACAGTACCTGGATCAAAGCAAGGAGAAGCTTGAAAAATTAATCAGAAGAATGTAATGAGAAAAGTAGTCAAATTGTCTCACTAAGGGTGTGTTCTCATTCAAGATTTAAAGAGCTTTGAAATCATTTTGAGCACTCACCATTCCCAAAATTTTAAAAGAATCTGCAATTTCTGTGGATTAAAGGTCTTGAAATGTGGAATATCTATATTCAAATCAAAAGAGGTCTCACTGCCGGATTTAGAATTAATCCTCACTATTTAGCAATGGGAACACAAATAGTTTGGGGGTGGGGAGGGAACCATGCTTTAGGAGCATTCTCCTCAGTTTCCCCTTATCCAATGATAAACCATGATTTCATCCCCTTTTCCCTTGGCTCTCACCATTACATGCTAAGTGGATCGGGCTTCGCTAAAAGGGAGTGGGGGGGGGAGGAGGTAAAAAATGAGGGAGATCAGACCACAATGTAACTAAAAAAGAGATCAGAACACCTGTATCAAGAGATCAGAACACAATTGCCCACCCTGATGAAGTCAGGGTATGAGGGCACCCAATTTCTGACCACATGGGGAGGAGGTTCTGCTGAGGGGAGGAGAGAGGGGGAGGGGGTTTCTCCCCTGCAAGTCTGCATTATAAGCTAACAATGGAAACGCAAAAAACAGACCTTGGTACCGATTAAAATTTAATCCAGATTAAATTGCCCAGTGGGAACCTGATCTATGACAACAGGTACCAAAGTTGTGAGTAATGTGAAGAAAAGAGATTATCCTGAAATAGTCATTCATTTATTTATTGGTGTTATTTACACAATAGTCTTTTATTCCTTGTGGTCTTGGTATCAACAGGTTTTGTGTATCCTTGATGGTTTTTTGTGACCCATTTTTATATCATATAATAGAAATTATTGCCCTAAGCCTTGTATTTACAACCTGGGCATAAAAAACAGCAGTTTCCCATAGTTCAATTAAGCAAATAATTTTTAGAAAATATCATATTGAGAGCCCCTTATTAGTTGCAAATTTCAGCATTGTTTCACCAAAATGTCACAAACCCTCCTGGAGAATGAGAGACTAGTACATTTATCAAGTCAGGAATGGCAGCATAGCTTTAAAATACCTTTAAAAATATCAGAGTAGCTGATGAAAAATTGACTAAGCAGTGCATTGATCTATGTATGGACAACAAACTATGTAGTTTACAGAAACAGTGGCTGATGAAAAGTATCAGGCATTGTGCAAATGTACAATCTGTGCCTGACAACAAGTGGTCTATGAAATTTAATACCAGAATAGGTGGTAAAGCTTGGATAGCTTTAACAAAGGGCTAGACAAATTCATGGAGGACAGGTGTATATCATTGGCTACCAGAATTGATGCCTAAGAACCACCTCCATGTTGGAGAGTCAGGCAAGGTTCCTCTGAAAGCCATTCGTAGAGACTCAAAAGCAGATGAGGGTTTCACACTTGTGTTCTGCTTGGTAATGCCAAGAAGCAATTGGTGTGAGACAGGAATCTGGACTAGATGGGTTATGGCCTGATTCAGCAGGGCTTCTCTTATGCTCTTATGAAATCTTGAGGCAGTGCCCTTCAAGGGAAAAAGCAAACTAGAAGACTTCCCTGGGGAAGACGCTAGTCTACTTTCCCATTGGTAGAGCTGTTCCCAACAAGGGCACCAGAAGGCTGGAGCGGGGGGGGGGGGGGGAATTAGCTGTCAAGGCTAGGATTGACAGGCCCATAGGCATGGTATATTATGCTGCTTCCCCCAGCACATCTGTCCTGCAGCTCTGGCAGTCAACAGGAGAAACCAGGACATGTCCAGCATGGGCCTCGTTGGCCATCCACCTATGTCAATCTTGGGCACACTTGCACAACCTAGGTCTGCCCACTATTAACTGTTCTTGCCCTTGACTCATTTACACCAGGCTCCTGACAGACTGTATGCAAGACCCAGGAGGGCTGAAGGTGAATGGAAACTCTGCCCCTTCCAGTGCTGCTTTGGTCTCAGCCTGGCTGTCACCGAGGGCCTCTTTTGAGGGCCCTTTCTCTGGTTCCAGGAGAGCTAGTAGGGACTTTCCACAATCCATCCCAGATCATCTGACCACTGCTGCTACTTCCAAACCCAAACTGGCTTGCTTCAGCAATGAGATACAATTACCCTTGCCAGGTTCAACATATCTGTAGACACCTACCTTCCCAGTTTTGTCATAGTGGTGTTGTCGTAGATTTCAAGGTAATCTTTGCTGCATCTGTAATCAAATTCCAGGTTAAAATGTGTGAAGGTCAGACGGATAAGGTAGTCAGGTTGCACTGAGATGGTCCAAGCACATCTGATACCATGGGGGTAGGTTGCTTGGTAGTTGGGACTTGCAATGCTTCCACTGGGTTCCGTAAGAATTCCTCCACATGCTGCCATAGGTAGAAACAGTTTATTAATCAAAGTAATACAATCTGGCCACAGAAACAATTCAAATCCAAATTTTTACTCCAGTTCCCAATATTCAGTGGTGAACTGAAAATATGTACTTGATTTGTATGGCTCTCTATAAGCCTCATTTACCTTTATCTAAAGACTTGTATTCGGCCAGGAAGCCAAAGTTTGCAACAGACCATGCTTGGAACTTGACATACAAGGAGTTACCCGTGGACTGGATTATTGGTGGAACAGCTTCACTGCAGTATTTCCCCAAAGATGGAGCATTCACATTGCTGCCATCTCTGACCTATATGGGAAAGTGTGCAAATCTCATCAAAACAGTTGCAGATGACCCTCTCTCTGTCAGATCTTGCATGCTTATGCAATACACTGGATGTAGCATTTTTAACATTTTTAACAACAATAAGCTTTGGTTTATTTGCTATCCTTCTGAACTGTGGCAGCTAGTGACAGTAAGCAAAGCCAGAAACCCATCTTTCTCCTGAAAGCCAATTTGGGAGCTTCTTTTCATAAAAGCTCCTTTTTGGTGGCAGGGAGCTGACTTTCAACAATGAGTGGGATTTCTACATTCACTAACTCTTGCTAGCTCCCACTGGTCTTAAGCATATATGTGAAACAGTCTAATATTATTTAAATGTGTGGCTGCTTTTAAATCCTTGGCAGCTGAGTTGCCAAAGAATGTTGATAGTGAAATTTCCAGCAAACACACCGGGGCAACCATACTTCCGTTCTTTCTACAACGCATACTATTCTGAACATATCGCTGTGCTTCAGAATATAGATCCAAGCCCTTTAAGAGATACCCTGACAAAGGATCATGCTTAACAATTTGGTCAAGTCTACCAACACATGTTCTCCATAGTTTTCTCAGATTTAAAGAAATTTTGCAATTAAAAAAATAATCATTTACCTCAACATAATTCAGATCACAGGCTGTTGACTCAGAGATCTGAATTTCAGTGAAATTAAGAATCACTGCATGGCCTTCTGGTTGGGAGATTGTCCATTCGCAGATTTTTCCATGAAGCAATACCCTAGCATAATATGGCGATTTGATGATACCATCACCAGTCAGAATTCCCCCACAAGCTGCCAAGAGAAATTTACAGTTAGTAAAAACAGTCTGAAGTGGAATACCGAGGCAGACTATTGGGCATCTCGCTCAGATTTTCTGAATATAACAGCTAACTGGGATTTCATATCAGACTTCTCAGTTCTTCTAGAGAGGCTCAGATTGTAAACCAGGCCCTTCCACACACCAAACTAAGCTATGTTCCACTTTCTAGTTGCTGTAAATAGATCATATTTTGCCATGATGTTTGGAGAGAACTTTCCTCTTGTTCTCCAGACATCAAAATAATATGAACAAAGAATGCCACTTCATATACTGAGTCAGGGCATGGACCTGCAAACTCTTATTTCATAATATATGTTTTCTCCATCCTGATATTTTGAATACATTGCACATCAGCCCTGACTAGCATAGGCAGTAGTCAAAGATAATAAGAAGTAGAGTCCAACACTTTCTGAAGGTACCATTTTAGGGAACATTCATCTGCACTAGCTAGCCTTGACTTATTAGGGTCTCAGACACATATCTATATGACCAAGATGGCACCCATTGCTGCCCTGTCTCCAGTTTGGGCAGTAGTGATTCATTTGAAGAAATCACATTTGCCATTTTGTGATGCATTTGCTTGCACAAGATGCCTCAGAAGCAGGGCAATTTCTTCCCATCTTACATGAAGGAGGAAGAAGAGGAAGAGTTGGCTTTTCTATCCTGCTTCTATTCTCCCCACAACAGAATACCCTGTGAGCAGGGATGTGCATGAATATTCAAAACATTTAAAAATTGATGGAATTCATTTGAATTCGGACATTTGAATGTGAATTGAATGTCTCCACATTCAAATTTAAACAGAATGAATTTTGTATCTTTTGACTCATTTGTACAAATTATTCAGACATTCGTATGTGTACGGATATGTATGCATTACATACATATCTGTATGCATCTTATTCGTATTCGTACGCATTTGTACAGATACATATGGGACAAAAACTGGATGGATACAGGATAAAAACGGGATGCGTACAAAAGTTGACGACATTCATATCTTCAAATATTAATTGAATATTTGTACACATAGATACAAATGTATTTGATTTGAATAAATGTGAATACATTCAAATTTTAAACATTCAAATCTATTTGAGTCTTCAGATATTCAAATTGAATCGAATGCCAAAAATTGCATTCATGCACACCCCTACCTGTGAGGTAGGTGGGGCTGTGAGAGCTCAGAAGAGAGCTGTGACTCACCCAAGGTCACCCAGCTGGCTTTGTGGAGGAATGCAGAATCAAGCATGGTATTCCCAGATAAGAGCTTGGCTCCCTAACCACTAGACCAAACTAAAGCACTAAAGAAATGGTACCTCCCTAATCCTTTATGGAGATGGGGAAGGTACCATAGATTGGGGCATCTGCCTCATCTCCTTGAAACACAGCCACCTTCCCCAGAAGTGGAGGCATGGCCTCAGTCAGCCCTATCTGGATGTCAAGATAGCAACACTATGCCCCACAATCTGCCTCTAAAGATGAATATGGTGCTCTTTAAGGTTTGTGAAAATCTGTTCAGCAGAAATGCCAGGGAAACAGGGAAGGACTGAAATTAAGCATCTCCTTGGATCACCTCCAAATAGCGTTTTGGTTCACAATGGAGAGCAAAAAGATAGTGAGAGCCTTGGGGCCTTGTTCCTCTTCACATGCCACCCAACATTTCTGCTTTGCAAGGTGAGCCAAGTATATTTTTTTTCCTCAGGTGTTTTGGAAGGGAACAAGGGAGGAAATGAATAATTAGTTTTCTCTTACCATTGTCATAAACCGCCCTGAAGCTAGACTGTTGTACTGAAGTATCAGACTTGAATCTGATCCAGAGGCTGTTGCTGTTGGAAGTGATACTGGAAGAAGAAGCATTGCCACAGTATTTGCTGATTAGGGGGGACATCTCAGAGTCACCATCTCGAACCTGGTCCACAAAAGAAAACTTAAGTCTTGGGAAAATATCTTGGTCTCAGTCTAAACTATGATAGCTATACCATCAGCAGTGAATCATGTCTGATCCCATGGTGCATTGTTTCCTAGAAAATGGTCACCGAACAAGACAGGAAACTGCCACTTCTCACCCCAGCCAATACACATTCTCAAGTTTTAGCCTTTCTTGCTTTTAATCTGAATTACACTGAGAAAATCTACCTGTTAATATGACTTTTGATGGTACCTTAACCGCCTCTCCCTTAGTCCTGCTGGTTTTTGGATTCCCACTAAAATGAAATGGAAATGGCCCATCTCAAGGACAGAATATGCACAAACAACAGGACAATGACAACTTACACACACTAGGTGTTGGTGTCCACTGTGCGGGCAAGTCTTAGGCTGGATTGCCTGATCTGGGCAAAGATTGGAGTGATGGCCAGCAGTCTAAGCTAGGGGTTAACTACATTGCCATAGCTCCAGCTGGACTGGCCCAATTTTGGAGGTCAGGATCTTTTATTCCTGGCCTCCAAAACTTCCAGCCAATGATGTTTTTGCCAGGGTGTGTGTGGGAGAAACTGCCCGTTTCCAGGGCTGTTTCTGGGAGCCCAGTGAAATGGCACTGGTGTCTGCATTCTAGCTGGGCCAGTCCAGTCCAGTCTACTACCAGGAACACTGGAGAGATAGCTTTAAAGTGGTCTCCTATTCAAGCAGGCTTGGGTGCAATTTTTGTACCAAGTCCTGTTCCAACACTTGGCCCAGTGTTGACTAAGCATTGCCCAATGGGCATGGCCTCTCGGGGAATTGGTCTCTCACATGGATGTAGCATTTCTGATATGGAAGCTGACAAATATGATTTTTTTTTAAGTCCCACTGTGGAACAGAGACAAGTGTACCTGAACATAACAGAAAAATCATAGAGATGTTTTCTTGGATCAACCAGCCATCAGCCAGATTCCACCTGCATACTTGAAGAGTTTTTAAAATCTTACTTGTTTATAATATCCCAAAGAGAAGCTGAAGTGAGATTCATACCTATTTTCCTTATTGCATTAAATTAATATTTTTTTAAAAAAACTATTGCAAGCCCCTTGCATGAGGGATTTTTGGATCTGATCACCATTTAGTGATAATTTTAAGCATGCCTTCTAGTCTTTAACAATCTATACATACAGCTCTAGCTAAAGAAAGGCCGCTACAGCAACAACATCTTATTTGCTTCATTTGACTTTGGTTGGAATGAACACTAATTAATGTTCAGAATCAGAGGAAAGCCTGGTGTGTAATGAAAACAGACAGCTTTTGTTTGTTTGGGTTTATAATTCCCTACTTTAATTGCTGGCACAACAGCAGTGAAATTCACTGCAGAAAGAGGGGGAAGCCTATTTTCAAAGAGCCCAATCAGTTTGTGTTAATTCAGCAACGCATTTACCTTGTTCTTTGGGAATCAACTTCAAGAAGTTCAGGGTAGGTCTTAGTGATCCCCTGACCACCCAAACTTTTCTAAGCCTACTTGCTTGAGAAGTGGAACCAAAAAATGCTACTCTTTGCCAATAAAACCAACTTAATATTAGACTGGCTTAAAAGCACCCAAACAAACATATTTTATAGTTTATTTTCTTAGTAAGTTCATTTGAAGAACTAGAAACAGTCTGATATACTATGGGGAATTCTTTCTGGTATTATTTCAGGAAGCACTTCCAGAAGTGGGTCTGCCTTGAAAATGGCCTGGCCTGGCACTCTGAAGCCTTTGGAGTTTCATTCTCAGTCTTCATAGCCTTGGTGCCGTCTCCAATGGCTTTCCAGAGGCAGTGGCCACGTGTGGACCAGGACAGGCTGTCCAAATGCAGATGGCCTTGTCCAGGAGCAACCCATCCCACCCCGTCCAGGAACATGGGAAATGCAGAGAGGTCTTAATCTCCTCTCCTCTAGTCCTTTCTAAATTTGCTTTTCTTCTGGCCTCATTCCAGTATGCCCGGACATCCTATCACAGTAAGTCACAATACATAACATTGTTTCACCCATACGGATTACTCATACTTTCTTTGCATAAGTGAAAAATATGGTCAAAACAGCCCACAAAGTTCTCTGCATTGCACATTTTGAAATGTAGGACTTCTGTATGACATCATGAGGGTGGAGATAAGTTTGTGCAAGGTAAGCAAAGGGACATACATACATTGGATGACAGAATGACTGTGCAATGTACAAATCTGAAATAAATATGAATGAGCCAAAGATAATCTTTTTAAAATAAGAAAGGGATAAAATATCACCTCAATATAGTTGGAAGAGCAGGTGGGGTGATTTTCTAGTTCCAGATGTGTGAAATTGAGATAGATTTTTTCTCCTGGTGGCTGCCGTATGATGTAGATGCACTGTCTGTTGCTACGATACGAATTAGGCCAGTAGGGAGACATGATAACCCCACCGCCATCTGTATAGTTACCTCCGCAATTGGGATCCGCTACAGTAAAGAAGAAAGATATTCTTACTCATTGAGCCATTCTTTCATACATCTGTAAGGCTTGTCCCTTGAAACACTACAGTTTTATCCACACCATAGATTTGGGGCACTCCTAGAGGTTCCCTTGGTCCTGGTCCTTAAACATGCCTACCCGCATTGGGCCTAAAGTCAGCCCTCAAGACATGAATCC
This sequence comes from Aspidoscelis tigris stejnegeri, assembly GCA_023333525.1. Taxonomy (NCBI): domain Eukaryota; kingdom Metazoa; phylum Chordata; class Lepidosauria; order Squamata; family Teiidae; genus Aspidoscelis; species Aspidoscelis tigris. The sequence continues at coordinate 48,886,796 of JALMGA010000008.1, forward strand.
ACCTTTGGAGTCACTCTGTACACAGTTGGATAAACCCTTCCAAGGATAGATTTCACCTGCATTTCCTCTGGCTGTTACTATGGAGAGTGATGGTAGGGGTAAGGGAGTTTTCCACACAGGGACCACTGGACTAAAAATGGCTAACTTGCAGTGATATTTTCAACCCTAAAGCCGCTGAAGTATAGTGCTGGTTTTGCACAAAAATCCACTTTTAATGAAAGGATACTTGGTTTCCCTGGTGCATTGCCAAAGGAAAATGGAGGATACGTTGTCCTTCTACTTGTAGGGATGGGAGAGAAAGTAGGTGGCAGACAAAGCATAACTTCCACTGTGTATTCCCTTTTGTTCTCCCTTCCCACCCCAGTAATGATGTTGTCACCCTCCTGAGCACAACAAAGTCCGTCACTGGATGTCTACCTATGCGTTCTCACATTCTGAAATAAAATGGGATAATAATCTGAAAAGGGCTGAGAACTCATTTAATCCAAATGCAAAAGAGCCCTGATCTCAGCAGTTTAGTTCAGAATGTCAAATTCTTGTCAGGACAGACAGCCCCTAAACTGATTAAATTGCCATGTCTGACCATGCAGATATGGTTCACATTGATCTGCTTACCAGGTGATGTTGTATAGATGATATGGAAGCCTGTATCAGTGCCAAAGGCATTGGAATGAAAGTGAACCCAGCCATATGGGCCAGTAGTCTGAAGTGGAGGCGGTAAGCCAGTGCTACAATATTTTCCAAGAAGAGGGTCCTGAGGGAGCAGGCCATCTCGAATCTAAATAAAAGAATCAATCTTGATTAATCTCATAGACTGTATGCAGCTCAAATACTCACTCACTCGCCCCTCACATTTTTATCGCAAAGGTCTCTGGGCAGGTAACAACATCTAAAAATATCTTCTTATTGGTGGCTCACTGCTGTGAATTGCAGCTCATAAAGTTATTTTCATCTGCTAAAGTTAATGTCATTGGAACAACTTTGCTGTAGACAGCAATAATTACTTTTTAACTCACTGTTATTTTTAATGTACACCTGATACATGATACATAATGTTCACCAGACTAGAGCTCCTAACTGACCCATCATTTGCATCATAACTCTGCATGCCTTAACACAACTTCATTTGTCACATAATAATTAATAGAGGTGGATCACACTAGAGACAATATTCCTGGATATTTAAATTTAGGGAATGATATCCAGGAATTACTCTCTGCTAATAAAAGGGAACTTTTCATGGGAAAAGGGAATGTGATAAATGCTGGTGATCATTTCTCCTGATTTCAGCGCTCCACAGTTCTCTGAATCTGCTCTAGAAGATTTCCAAATCCACTCTCAGAAAGTGGATTTCTGAGAGTTGGTAGGGAGGAGGAAGAGGAGGAAAAACTGAAAGTCTTCCATTCTGCTTGAACTTAGTAGTGACCTCAGGGACTAAGGTACATGGTGAAGATGTTCTCAAACTGAGTTTGACACCTAGTGAGTCCATGAATGCATACACACAGTTTTCTTGGCAACAATGTAGAAATGATTCGCCATTGCCTTTTCTGGGAGAAATGCTGGATATGGATCTTCCTCATGCAAAACAGGTGCTACAAATGTTCCAGATGGGATGGAAAGGATGCATATATTTCTTTTATTTACTTAGAACATCCAAATTGGAACCAGGGAACGCCAAGTAGATCATTGTACTCACCACCACTTATTTGAAATACACACTGCAAAAGCAAACAAGGTTGGTCAAACAGTGGCAATAGTTATTAATGGAGTAAAGTAGACCCTTGGCTCTCCTGCCTGCATCAGTAGTCATTTTTCTACATTACACACAACGGGGAGCTAGAAAGTCATACTTTGCTCTGGCACAAAGCAATCGTCGAGAAGCTTCATCTTCTATGGTAAATGTTTACAGTACCGTTTTTTTTAGTAACAGATCTTACCTCCAGGTAGTCCTGGCTGCAGTTATCATGCTGTTCAAGGCTCAGTGTGCCAAAGGCAAATGTGATGATAAGGCCAGGCTGGGTTGAAATGGTCCAGTAACAATTCCTATTGGGAGGATAGTTGCCAGGGTATCCAGGTGAGTTAATTGACCCATAATTATCAGTCAGTTCACCACCACATTCTAAAAACAAAAGAAGAAAATTGTGCAGCAAATTTAATTTAGGGCTCAGCTACACACAATATTCCTGAAGAATTTGAGTCTCAAGCTTTCTTTTCCTTCATATTTTTCTCACACATGTTATAGATTATGCCTCAACTCATTCCAGAGAGCCCAAGCCCACTTCCTTCACCCTAACTCAACACAAGGTATTTGGCCATCTCCTTTTATCAGTCAACAGCCTTGTCTTTCATTTTTGCCCAGGGTCCAGCCTCCCAAAATGTGTTTGAGAAACACAGCAAAAAATATAACTTGCTTAAGAATTTTTTTAAAAAAATGCTGTTCTCACTGAATTTTATCCACTTTTCAGAAAACACACCTGCAGGTTAGATAATGTGAAAATAAAATGGCTTGTCATTTTATTGATGTGTTCTCTACACGTCAGAAGTTGGATGAAAGTGGATTAAAATTTTAGTGTAGTAGGGACTTGTATTCTTATACCCAGTAGGATGGTCTCCAGAAGCAGAGAAAGCCCTTTATCTGAGTTTCAGGCAGCTTCCAGATTAGCGGAATAAAATCTGCTGGTATAAGAAAATATGCAGCTGGCCTGCTGTGAAACCACGATGTACCATCCAGATTAGAGCACCCTCTCCGCAGCTTCCTCCTTGGCTGCTCTGATACTTTCATGTCACACATGGTGAGGCGCATGTCACATGGGAGGGGCCAGCCAAAGGGAGGTGAGCTGCAGGCTCAGCTCTCATTCACTGTTCTCACCATCCTGTCTAGACTGGCAGGAACATTCTGGAGCAGGTGTTGATTGTTCCGCAGTAGGTAACTTCGCAGTAGCAGCGACATAATGCAGCTTGAGGCATTCACATCTGGAACTCCTGTACCCAGTGATGATGGAGGCCAAAATAGGTCTTCCAGTTCTCGGTGCTTTTCCCTTATGGCACCTGCGGGGGGTGGAGGCTGATCCGGTAACCATGGTTAACTGAAACCATGGTTACCAAATCAGTGGATACAGAGGGCTGACTGAAGTCCACCCTCTGCATCATGCTGAATCTACATTCTGTATCTGGTAGGAGCTCTCACTTTTTAAAGAGGGGTTCTACAAATAGGAGGTTTATAAAATTTTAGAAGAATGTTTTAAAAGTTATATCAGGGATCCTGGCAAAGAAATCAAGATGGGGTCCCCAGTATGATGCAAGCTGAGGTCAAAAACAAATGCACAGCGGAAATGTAAATGCCAGGCATATCCATTGACCAAAGCTGACACACTTGGACAGTCAGCTATAGCAGTTTTTCAAAGTCTGCTTTAAGCAGCCTTACCTGGTTGTTGAGACTCCCAGTGGATTGTGAACCTCCCAGCATTGAACCCTTGGTCAGAATAGAATGAGAAATACAAAGAGTTATGGCTGCTGAAGAGCTCTGCTGGGTGAGAAGATCCACAATATTTTCCAAGCATATTTGCTGCTGATGACTCTCCATCATGAATCTGGAGAAAGTTAAACCTGCAGCTGACACTTTCTCCAAGCTGGAAAAGTGGAAAAGTGATACGCAGTATCTAACAAGAGTGGGAGAAAATAAGAAAGACTCATTTAATTTCCTAATTCTTTTTACAGGCTTCAAAAGACAGAGCCAGAGGATGATTAAATATTGTTTATACAGTTACACTGTGCAGATTAGATATCACACCTGTCTACAAAACCATATGTCTGGAGAAGATCTGTATTTCCTGAGAAAGTCCAGAGCAGGGAGAGGGATTAGCTAATGCTAAAGGTCAAAGGAAGGGGGAAAGAGATAAAAAGAGGCTCCAAGACAGACTCAGAAGTTGTCCAGAATAATCTAATACCAGACACTCCTAATTAGCTAAGTAACCTGAGAGCTATTCAGTACTTCCATTATCCTGCGTGATAGACTTGTATTTATGAGAAAATACTTTACTGCCAGACAGCCTGTAGCTGAAAATCTTCTCCTTAACAATACATTTTTAGTCCAAATCCATTCTCCTCAAAGGAACATTTCCTAAGGATGCTGCATTAACAAAGGTCTTAGGGCAGGTAGCAACATTTAAAATAAGACATATATTAAAACATCAACAGTATGTATTAAAACAGTAACAGTGTCTGTAAAGTGGGAAGAGATGCCATATTCTCATTTAACCAAAGGACAGTGTGCCCACCCCTTTTACTACTGAGGGTGGTGGGAAAACCAAGAGGGCCCCTCCACCTGATCTTAAGACACAGGCAGGGCAATATGGGAGAAGGTGTTCTTTTAGATATTTGGTGCCCAAGTCTTTTAGTGCCTTATAAGTCAGAGACACGTTGAATTGGGCTTGGTAGCAAATCAGCAGCCAATCTTTTAAGACTGGCATGATGTGCATCTGACCAGCTTTCTCAGTCAGCATTCTAGCAACAGCATTCTGCACCAGCTGCAGCTTCCAAACTGTCTTCAAGGGCAGCACCATTACAATAGTTACCCAGGCATGGATAAATGTGGCCAAGTCATCTCGGTCCAAAAAGGACTTCAACTGATGCAACAGCTGTAGCTGGGAATAGGCCCTCTTGGCCACAGCCTCCACCTGAGCTTCAAGCATCAGCGCAGAGTCCAAGAGCACCCAAAAAATCCATACCTATCCCTTCCAGGGCATTACAACCCCATTGAGGACAGGGCGTCTCCCAACTACACAGACCTGAGATCCTGTAACACACAGCACCTCTGTCTTGTCTGGATTCAGCTTTAATTTATTGGCCCTCATCCAGTCCATTACTGCCTCCAGACACCTGCCAAGCACTTCAACCACCTCTCCTGATTCAGATGGCACAGAGAAATGGAGCTGGCTGTCTTCTGCATATTGGTGGCATCTCACTCCAAATTTCCTGATGACTTCTCCCAGCAGCTTCATATAGATATTAAAGAGCTTGGGAGATAAGATCAACCCCTGAGGAACCCCACATGTGAGTTCTCAGGGTATCAAATCAGAATGTCTCACTACCACTCTCTGAGATCAGCCACAGACATAGGAGCTGAACCAACAGAGTGCACTACCTCCAACTCCTAAACTCTGTAGCCTTTCCAAAAGGATACCATGGTCAATGGTATCAAAAGCCACTGAGAGATCCAGGAGAACCAATAGAGTAGCGCTTCCTCTGTCTCTCTTCTGGAGAAGGTCATTGACCAGGGTGACCAAGGCAGTTTTCATGCCATATCCAGGCCTGAAGCCAGATTGAAATGGATGTATATAATCAGTTTCTTCCAAGCTTGCAAGCAGCTGGACAGCCTCAACCTTCTCTAGTAACTTGCCCAAAAAAGGTATGTTAGCCACTAGGCGATAGTTTTTTAAATCTTCTGGATCCAGGAAGGCCTTCTTCAGGAGAGGGCATACCACTGCTTATTTTAGGGCCAGCAGGACCACTCCCTGGATCCACTCGGCCATACCTTGCAAGCTAGCTTTTATCCGGCAAGAAGTGAAAGGGTCCAGAGAGCACATTGTCAGCCAAACCCCCGTAAGTAGCTCATCCACATTCTCAGGCCTTAACAATTGAAACTGACCCAAGAGATCCAGTTCACTGGATGCCTCCTCTGGACTATTCCCACTTGTGACACCCCATCCTCTATGAATCCACCACCCAGATACCTGCCTAGATCTAGCAGTAAGTCCCAGTAAGACCTTTGGGTATAGGGCGGGATAGAAATAAATAAATAAATAAATAAATAAATAAATAAATAAATAAATAAATAAATAAATAAATAAATAAATAAATAAATAAATAAATAAATCCTAAGGCACTTGTAATCCAATTTATTCCCCAGGTGTCCAACCATTACCTTGTCATAACTCGTCCGGACAACCCAGTTACAGCTGACTTGGTGATCCGACTGCACCGTTGGATTGTTTGGGTAGCTTAATGATCCTGAGAGGCCAGCAAGTGACCCTCCACATGCTGCATGCAAAGCAAACATTGTTGTAAAGTTAAGCCCGTTATATTTGACAAATCTCAAAAGCTGAAAGAAATTAAAATCAGTTGAAATCACTGCAACAGAGAGATATCTTTCCAGATCTTCATTGTTGCATATTATGGGGTTGTGATTTAAAAGGGCTTGGAAGAGAGTGACCTGTGGTCCTAATAGGAGCTGGGCTACATGCATCAGTCAGAGAAGTTTGTTTGTTTCACTGTTTATATACTACTTGTATTAAGAAGTCTCAAGGCAATTCACGTGTGCTTCAAAAATAAATATGAGAACAATTAAAAGCATACAAACTGTGGGTGGGTAGAACAGACAACAATATTCACTTAGGGAAGGTCTGATTGAGGAGGAACTCAGTGACATAGAAAGACATTTGATCTCTGCAGGAGCTGATGTTATACAAGCATTGGCAACTATATCTGCATCATGGAAATCAGCAGATAAATGTAAATTGGAACCGTGGTACTATTACATTGTTGATCAGTTTACATACGATGTATATAGACAAAAGAGACTGAAATGTGTAGGTGTGAATATAAAACTTTCTGCTGAAACGGCTTGGGAAAGGTTATACCTATATACCACAAGACAAGACAGAAATAACAAACTGATAGATGATGTTAAGAAACTTCCTATGAGTCTGGGTTGAATTAAATTTGAATTGTATTAATTTAATTTCACTTGGGGGAGAGAAACTGTAAAATTTGTGTTTTGTATTACAATTGATAAGAAATGATGTTTTGTAAAATATGTAAAATAACACAAACTCAAAAATAAATAAATAAATAAATAAATAAAAGAATGGCCAGAAACAATTGGTGGGGCACCATGTGAGACAGGAGGTTGAGATGTACGGCAGTCTCTTCTTATTTTACCTTGTTGGGGAGTCTGGCACTGGGGTCCAGTCCAACTATTTGTACATTCACATGAGTAGCCATTCACCCCATCAATGCAAGTTCCTCCATGTTGGCAAGGGTTGCTCAAGCACTCATCAGTGTTCTCTGTACAGTTGTCACCCATCCAACCAGAAGCACATATACACTCATAACCAGTAACTGTTGCCTGCAGGCATTAAACCAAACAAAAGGAAAGGTGAAATCTCAATCAGTTATGCACAAACTATTTCTAGATGTGCTTGTCCTTTGTGTACATGATATGTTATGTCCACAAAGGTGCTTATGGGTGGACTCACAATAGTGATTATTCAGCACATTTCAGATTTAAGGTATTTCTAGATCCCCAACATTTTGGGTGCATTAACACACAGCAAAGCAAAAAAAAAAAAAAAATAGAGGAACACAAAAAGGATCTTGGCACATGTGGCACTAGTGATCTTATCCCATTTTCATCTCATCACCAACCCACATCTTAAGCTCTTTGGAAGTGTTTTTACTGAGCATCAGGAGGGAGTGGTTGTAGCTCAGTGGTACAGCAAACTGCCTGGAAAGAAGAGGATCCCTGGTTTGATCCCCGGCCTCTCCCCAAAAGTAGGCAATGGCAAACCACTTCTGTATCACTGCTAAGAAAACTGCATAGAGGTGCCTGTGGAGCCTAGAAATGTCTATAGCTTAGTGGTAGAGCTAACTGCCTGAAATGTTGTGGGTTGCCTTTCCCAGGAATTAGGCAATGGCAAAGCACTTCAGCATCTGTGCCAAACCTAAATAGAGGTGCTCCTGGAGGTGCCCATTCACTCAACCAGAAGTCGTTCATGGCTTGGTGGTACCCAACAACAAGGTGCATTACAGATGAGATGAGCACAGTGAAGTCACTTTTTCACCTATGAGGTGCTTTTTTTTTTTTGCATGTGAATACAGCCTTTATAAAAATTAACATGATTTGCCTGAACCAAAGCCAAATATTACAGTCAATTCAAGCTAGTGAATGTGGGGTTTATTTATTAATTTGTAACAGAGCATCAGATACTTACAGAGCACTTTCCATTGATACAGGGATTCTGAGTCTGGCAAATATTGCTCAGTGCAACACATCCACTTGGACCATAGCCATTACCTGTGTACCCAGCTGGGCAGACACAACTTGGAATATAGACTATAACAGGAACAGTCAAATTTAAAAAGGGTTATGAATCTATCCATTTACTGTTAATTTACTTAAAGAACTGTTTTAAGAACAACAGGAACTTTCAACAGTTTATTCAAAAAATTTTAAAGCCACAGGCAATAAACAACTGAAAGTGAGGTTCTAATTCAAATTAGGTTAATTGAATTTGCATAGATCAGTTGGTCTGAAATCTATTTCCCCAAGACATATGGAACTACACATAATCACTAATTTAAATGGCAGATGAATTGAGACCTTGTTTTGAACAAATGCAGAGTAATAACATTCTGGCAGTCAAATAAAGTGAACAATTAATTTTGGGGAAACCAATGTAAATTAATTGCATTAATATAATAGTGTGTTCACTAAACATCATGGCATACTGAATGTATTCACTGGAGTGCTTCCAGTTAGAAGTCTATATTTATTTTCAAAATTTCTATATCTCCAAGTGACAGCCAGTGAAACCAGATCTTGGAGGATCAGAACAAATAAAAGAAAATACTTATTTGCACAGTATATAGTGAAACTATAGAATTCATTATGGTGAGATATCAGGCTGGTCACCAGCTTGAATGTTTTCAAAACTGCTTTGGGCTATACACAATTTTGTACTTGCAAATGTGATGATTGGAGAAGCTAACTTTAAAGAGCTATATCAGTTTGATAAGTAACAATTCTTCCATCAATAGATCATTAACTGCTTATGAGTATATAATGAGAGATTGTAAACCTACAGACAAAGTGCTATCATCCAGGTTATGTACTTTGTTCTTAGACCATAATTTAACAGACCTAACTGGAATTAAGTCATTATGGGAAGATGATTGTGCAATAAGCATTGACAAGACGGTTTGGATAAGACTTCCTGGAAAAATATACCACTCCTTTAGGTCCCAAGGAGAGATGGAGCTCTCATTTAATGTGCTTTATCGATGGTACTGCACTCCCCTGTTTCTGAATCGCATAAAGGATGTTCCTTCACCCCTATGCTGGCATGGCTGCAAACAACTTGGGACTTACATCCATATGTGGTGGGGTCGTTCGACTATCCAATCTTTTTGGGGGGGTTGTTCAAGAAACAATAACTGAAATAATGCGACAGAAGGTCATTCTTTCTCCGACTTTAGTCTTCTTGCTCTTATTTTGAGATACAAGTGCTCTACTCACTTAATAAAGACCTTAGTGACTGCTGCTAAAGCTGAGATTGCTACACACTAGAAATTGGCAAATTTACTTGTAAAGGACAAATAGCTGGCCCGAGTCTGGACAGCTTCCTTAGACGACCTGATGACTGTTCATATGGCCAAGATGTTGGCCGAAAAAGAACAGTCTTGGTTTCTCAAGAAATGGTCACTTCTGCTGGATAAGACGAAGGCTGAGATCTATCTGAGACCGAGTTCTCCCTTCCCATCACCTTTTGTGAACTATAAGTTACAAAAAATGTTACCACACTTTCTCCCACTATAATCTAGCATTAAGAATGTTTATAGTTTATATATTTTGTTTTTTTCTATGTTTTCTCTGTTCAGAATGTTTCTATTCAAATATATTATCACTGCAGTTTATATTCAGATGCTATATGTTAAAGTTAATAAATATATTTATTTAAAAAATGTTTTGAGCTAATTAAATTATCTTCTCGGAGGGTGCGTTCTCAAAGGCACTAAAATCCAGACTGGGTGGGAATTCGGCATCCAGGATTCCCATTACATTGGCCAGTAATCCAAATTTTGGCAAGCGTCATTCCCATTCCACTTCTTGTCCCTGGATAATGGGATAAGAAGTGGAATGGTGTTCATCCCTACTAAATGGCTTCCTGATAACCAGAACCCATGTCCCTTATTCTACGCCAAGTTTTTGACTATCATTCTGTGCTGACCAGATGTCTCTGAAAATCAGTTGTAGACAACACTCAAAACATGTCAGGTTGCTTCTCCTTCTGCTCCTATCAACATCAATCATCATCATCATCACCATCACAATCATTATAATTATTGAAAAGTGCTACCTGACACACTGGTACAAGAAGCCAGTGGATGGCAACCTCCATTGTTTATTGTGCAAATATTAACTTGGCTGCACACTTTCCCATTGCCTTCATAGCCTGGTTTAAATAAAAAGAGATTTATCAAATGGTAGTGTCATATGACTGAAAAAGTGAAAACAAACCCCTTTATTCATATCCTCAGGCAGCTGAAACGATGATAGAAAACAGCAATGAGGGGTGCTTTCCCTTTACCAGTGGCAAATTATTCTGCAATGCTGTCATCTTAGGGAGGGTCAGTTAAAACTTCCCAAAGTCAGCACAAACCCAAGCTATATTCACCTAGCAAACAAATCAGCACGAAGCTTGGCAATCAGAAGCAAGTCTTAAGACCATACTGTATCAGCTGTTGTACTGTGTTCTTCTGTGATTTCCTTGGCTCTCTGCCACAAGACAAGTTCCTGTGCAATACAGCTGCCAATGATACAGTGGGATCTGCTAGGAGGAAGGAGATACTGGAATAGTGCCATCTACATATCTACTTCTCAGCAGCCTCTTTCCTCTGTGCAATTGCCTACTTGATCTCTCTATGTCATGGCCACACTATGGACCCAATCCCTATTTCTGCTCAGAGAGGAAGAAAAGCAGAGACATCAGCCACTGGCAGCCACCCTTCCTCTTATTCTTTCCCCATGGACTACTTGAAGTCAAATGGGCATAAGAGCTAAGTAAGCAAGCAAGGTCCACACAGTGTTGTTATGATGCCATAAATGTGCCATTAGGGTGCATTGTCTACCCAACCCTGCTTGCTTGTGACACACTGAGTGTGGTAATTGAAGGCAGCATCCACATGGCCCTGCACCCTAGAGCGAACACAAGTAAATACAACTTAAATCCAGAATTTGTATACATACTTGAAGAAGTTATCAGCACAAAACACATACATCAAGAGCGTGTGCAAAATATACAGAGGGTGGAATTTTTTGCTACAGCTTAAAATGACATCCATTTAGAGTAAGATACAGCCTCTACTGTTAAGTACATTCCTTTGTTCCTTCCCAGGCCCCTTTTACTTGTATGCCCAGACTTTCTCATATTGTAAGCTGGAGAATCTTATCAAAACTTGCATACTATGAGGTGCTCTGACGGTCTATTCAGGCTTAGGATAGCATTATCAATAAAACAAATAAATACAGCAAAAGAACTCTTTGCTTACCTGGTGGACAATGATTACAGTAATAGGAGCCCATTGTGTTGATACACTGGACCATTGGTGAAACTGAACATCCCCCATTATTATCTTCACATTCATTAATGTCTTGGCAGCTGTAGCCATTTCCTTCCCATCCTGGGAAATCAATAAACAGACAGGGCAATGCAGAGGGAAAGGAAAGAAAAGCAAGATAGCATCCTACAGTTCACAATCCTAAATTCTGTTACCAGGAATTAATTGGTTAACAATACTATATGCCAAGTTAGCACATAACTTTGACATTCAGGCCACATTAATCCTTTTAGAGTCAAATCAGCCTTGGGTAGCCATTCTCAAATATGCAATACATATATAATACATGACATTTTTCCTAGCTAAGCATAGGCTAGAAATTTGTTGCTTGACATTTTTTAAGGAATTCATTCATTGGAATTGTGTTTGAATCAAATTTCCATTTATACAGAATTCCATTCATCAGAAGTGTGTTTTTTTGTTCTGCCCATGCTAGCAAAATGTGAATACATTCACACTCAAGCCAACGAATGAGCCTAGTACGCAGTTTGCATACTTACACAGCCATTATATGTCCAACCTGTATAACAATACAAGTTGTGTTTTTATTCAACTGTGTACATTGGGTCAGAGTACAAACAAGTGCAATAAAATCAGATTCTAGTATGAGTAATAAGCAAAAAAACTATAAGTACAGAAGAGGAACAGAACCAAAACCACTAATATCAGTTAATAGGGACTGAAATAGTCTGAAGGGACGGATGTGCTGGAAGAATTATTGCAAGATAGGAAAGTATGTTGGGGATTTAATTTCCAAAGCTCAGAATGACTCAGAAAATAATCTACGTTCTTCCCATTAAGGCTAATTCCAGATAATTTCCAGGTCAATATGAGTTGATAAGCAGAGCAGACCTCAGACACCTTTCACTGTAATTAAATCCAAGAACAATCACATAAATGTATGGGCTTTTTACTCCTTCAGATGCTATTCCTCCATTGTTTACCTTCCAATATTCAACAGAAAAGAAACTCCTTATTGATAAGACCTGTACACACTGATCTTTCACAATGCAATGCTGAATTGCATCAGTTATAATGCAATACCTACAGAAAGGGTGGCCTTAACCTACAACCTAGGATCATAAAGCTGATTGCACCTATCTTTAATTTTGTCTGTGTGTGTCTGTTCCACCTTCTTTCAACCCTGCTAATAAAGGGGGCATGCAGGTGATCCATGGGATTCTGAACCATGCGTTAATCATTCTCCTGTGGCACACCCTTTCTATGATGTGACTGAGACCATGCTTCACACTCACCTGCTGGACATGGACCACAGATGTAAGAGCCTGGTGTGTTGCGGCACTGCACCGGCGGATTCACTGAGCAAGGTGGTTTAGGAAGGCTGCACTCATCAATATCAGCACTGCAAGCAAGGCTGCTTGGGGGCGACATCCAGCCCTCATCACAGATACAGCTATATTTTTGCTAGCAGGTTAAAAGCAGGGCAGTCATTAAAATGGCTATGTGAATACTACAAAGAAAGTTGTTTCTTCTTGCGTCAGTGTTCACTTGAAATCATAAAGTCATTTGCCTTTGCATGGACCTTTGTATGTATAAATTACCATACATGTTATTTCCCCAGCTTTCTCCATCTACTAATGAAAGGTTAACAGGCATTAGCAGTGCAGAGAGGCTCTCGGTAAATGTGGTAAAGGAAAATTTTAATTTACTTAGAATCCCACGGGGAATGGTCAGTAATCACAAAACCAACTTAAGTATTATTAACAGTAGTCAGAACATCCTGCTATCAGTGTTATGAGGGAAAGACACTGACAAAAATTTCAGATTCAGCTTGTGCATGTGAACAATGTGTGAGCACCCATGTCAGTCTTAAGGACCTTCAGGGTTTAGATATTGCCCTAAACAATGGCTGACATTTTGGGATCTGTGGGTACAAATGGAATAATGAGTGTTGCTAACAGCACCTCCTCTCCATCATCCAGGTCACCCCTTTCAAAAGAAAAAGGGAAAACATACCATAGCTGTGTAAATGTTGGATCTAGTATAATCAAAAATGAAAAATGATTTAAAGGAATTAAATCATGAATATCAGCTGTCAAAATTCTACTGTGTATCTTCTCATATGGTGGGGGTTTCTTCTCAAATATTTCCTGCTATAAAAGGGGGAGTATATTTGTCTGAGCAAACAAGATTATGAACATTATAAATTTTACAAGCAGAAGTTCTAAAATCTTTCTAAAATATTATGAACATTCATTTTATAGCAATGTATGACAAGCAGAAAGCTGCATTATTGAAATATATATCTTCTAAAACAGCTAAAATGTGTTTCTAAAATTAACTAGTCAATTGTAGTACTGTAATTTCCAATGATATACTTAAAGGGAAGTAAGCCATAATTAATTCAATGGAGCTGAATTCAGCACACTGTGTGGGAGGCTGGCTAATTTATGGTCCAACAGGTTTTGGGAGTTTCTGGCGGCAACAGAAGCTGTGGCACAAAAACCTCTAAAGAATCAAAGGTTAGCTGCTTCTGAAGGGTAAGGTTATAGAGAAAGGCACCATCCATATGGGGGCTGTTCTGCAGCAGGATCTGGGGTGGAAGACATGGGTTTCACCACATTTGCCTGAACTTGCTAAGGAACTTCTAGTATCTTCAGTGAAGGCCCTGCTGGGACTCCCAGGGTCAGACCTAAACTCAGTCATCTTATAACCCATCTCCTCCCAATGTAGGCACTGTCACAGTTTTAACTTGTTTTAGCTATTTTTATGCTCTCTTACTGTGACCCACCCTGAGGTCTTCACATATAGGATGGGATAGAAATATAAATAAAATCAATCAATCCTCGTCCAGTGATTCTGTATGGACTTATGAGCCTTCATATCGTCTTTTCATTGCTTTCCCATGATGCCACTCCTGTCCCAGGAAAAGGAGGCTCAGGGAGCAAAGGCAAGTTACCACAAGCAGTCATGTGGATGGTGCCTTGGTCACACTAATGCTCCTGTCAAATTTAGCTACTTACTATCCATACAGAGAGGTTGTTCTTACCTACCTGATTGGGTTGATCTCTATGTCCATCAACACAGAGGCCATGACTACAGAGAGCAGAGGATCCCCCTTGGCAGTCGTCAAATTTTGATGCACAGTGTGGTCCATACGTTTCTGGTGTACACATGCAGCTTTTGAAGAGGGAAAAATATTAAATCAATTTCTTTAATTTGTCCAAAGTTTGAAATTGACCCATGTTTCATCAATGAGTTTGATGCCATATGTGTTAATTTGTAGCACCCTTGTTCTGAGACCATACTCATGCTCCATTTAAGAACATCATTGATCACCACAATATGGTATTTTTTTTTAAAAAAAATGTTTTAAAGACCATTTTTCCTTTTAATAGCTAATTGATGTAACTGTTAACGTGCATGTTATTTCCAATAGCCCAACGCCATCTATTTGCAGTATTCCTACTGTGAATTTTGACAAAAAGTCACCATTTCCACCCAAAAGTAATGATGAGGAGTCTCTGGGCCTTTGAATGCTGATAGACTTGAAACTTTCAAGAGCCATTATGGCCAATAAGGAGGTATAATGCCAGCTGTAGTTCAAGAACACTCAGATTTTTCTTCTTCCTGATCATGGGTGCCTCCAGATGTGAGTTAAAGATATAATCATGGCATTCCCAATAAAGTTCCAAGTTAGTCAAGCAATGACCTGTAATATCTCTAGTATGAGAAAATGAACAATAATGCCATTTTTCTTGATAGCAACGTTACTTCTGTTTCTGCTGGCAGCTTCTGAAACCCTGTTGACCCATTGAAAATGCAGAATCAACATCTTCACATTTGTTCTGAAGCTATTTTGTGGCGGTTTGGATTAGAGCATATAGCCCTTAAAACAGAGCTTTCCAACTTGGGAGAAATAAAAATAAAATAAAATTTTATACACACATACATGACTGTTAATAAGCAGAAATACAATCTAAAATACCACAGAGGGGAATAAAGAAGAAACTATAAGGTGGAGTTTCCCAAACTTGGGCCTCCATATTTTGGACTAAAACTTCCTTCATCCTCAGTCAGTCAGTGTGGCCAAAGGCAAGTGATGATGGGATCTAATGGGATGCTCCACTCTCAGAACCACTAGAAGACTTCAAAGGAAAATCAGAAACTACAAATACACTGGAACATTGTATTTGTAACAGGGCCCTTTCCAATAAGCTCTGCTTTCTCGTTATGCGGCCAAAGAATGTGGTCAAGAATGGCTCTGTGCAAATCGTACAGTTGGTCTAAAACATACATTATGTTTTAATTCAGCCAATGGGACCTCCTCTTGAGCATTCAGGGGCAGTGAATCACAAGCAGTGTGCTGTTCAGCATGTATAATCAATTAACAGGCTTCTTACTGTCTCCTAGTAGCATGGAATGATGCCGCAAGCACCTAGTTTGCACACGAAAAGAGGTCTGAAGTTTGCGTATGCACAGTCCTAGAGTTAAGAATTCAATGCAGGGCTTTTAGATTAAGATTTGTTTTTAAAATGTAGCTACTGTCCCATAGCACAGAAGGTATAGAGGATTTGCTTTCATTCAGTTATACATCTTGTAGAGATAACTATTTACTCTCTTTCAGTATTAGTTGGAAAGCTAGAATGTTTTCCTGACTGCACCATGTTCCATTTGCTGCTTGACTTGACACATTAAATCCAAGCTAACTTGGGTTACTGAGCACTGCCTCCAGTGAAGTGGTACTGATTAACTCAAATTTCAAAGGTTTAATGCTTGACTACCCCCCGCTGTAATAAAGAATAGTCTGTCTTTTAACAGATTGCTGATTTCAGACACTAGGACCTATTTCCTGGAAAATGTGTTTCGAATCAAAGTGTTACGAGTCCGGTGCTATGTGGGCGGCATCTCTCAGCCTCCCACCATTCAGTCTCAGAGAGATGAGACAAAGCAAAACTCTGCCACTTTGCAAAGAGGACATTTGCTTGGCACTTCAAAAAAGGGACCATAAGGCTCAAATGATTAGTCAAGCAGAATTCAGGACATCACGTCCTTCATTCTCTGAAGAGGAATAAAATGCTAATATCACCAATTTCAGAAAAATATGAGTGTATTGCTGCTTTAAAGCTGCCCTGATCAAGGCTTCTGAAAGTGGGATTTTCAATAAAACAAGTTCTCTAGCTATGCCTTGAAGCCAATAAATGTATGAATGATATGTTGGCTTTAGTTTTTCAACTGCAGATGAAGACGATAAAATGACATGCTATGCCCACACCTCTCTTGGTTGCCCAATGCAGAGTCTCTTCAATCCTAACACCAAACTGTCAACAGGAAGAATGACATTGCCCAGATACATATCTATCTGAACTCAGAAGCATGTCCAGGGATTGTGTACAAGCCTTACAAATTCTATGCAAACGATGGAAATCATGCAGGATGCCTCTAAAAGCAATTTCTAGGGATTCAAGAGCAGATTAAGATTTTGCCTTTGTTTTCTGCTCAAGAATACCTAGGAGCCATTGTCAGGCCTCTGTGTGAGACAGGATGCTGGAACTGATGGGCTATGGCCTGATCCAGCAAGGCTCCTTTTATGTTCGTTCCCTCCCTCCCTCCCTCCCTCCCTCCCTCCCTCCCTCCCTCCATCCATCCATCCATCCATCCATCCATCCATCCATCCATCCATCCATCCATCCATCCATGGGAAAGATCTGATCAAGCAGGAAGGGAAAAAAAGGGAATGATAAGAAAGAGATTCCTGTCCTATTGTGCTCCTGTCGTCACCTAAGGCAAGTAAACAAGCTCTGAGGCCATGTGCCAATTACATGTCCAGGTATCTTGTGTGTTGCACCTCTATTTTTGGCAGCATAATGCACCCACTGAAGATCAGGACACCCACCCAAAGCACCTGGACAGGAGTTTAAAAATCAGACTCTTTGTGCAAGTGCTGCTTCAACAGATGCCTGCATTGACAGACATAGATACAAAGAAGTACCTGGCAATGGAGAGGAAGGGGACCTCTGCAGGCGCCACTTCTTACTTCCTTCTGCAGAGGTGCCCACTACCAGGCACTTACACACTGCAGTTATGAAGATCCCCTCCTGAATCAGTACTGTTTCTAACCTGGTATTATCCTATAAAATGGTAATGTCTCTACAGAACCCTTCTAAATGCTGTTCCTTGTCATCCCTTATGTAATCCCTTGTCCTTTTACTGGACTTTGGCTGATGGGAGCATCATCATTTTTTAGGGAAATGGCCTGCTGTTCATACAGAACTGAATGATCATAAAGTTTTCTAGGTGATGATAGGCAACGCCTTCCTCTAGTTGTACACAGAGCATTTAGTGGTATTGTTCTCTGTCTTTGAAACTAGTTTTTTATTTCTTTCTGATATTAGATATTCCTGAAGTAGGATTAAGGTTAGAGCATCAGCTTTGAATGTAGAGGTCCCAGGTCAATACCTGGCAACCCCCACCTTCTGGAAGAAGACAATAGCAACCCACCTTTCTAATGTTGCCAATAAAAGTGCATGAATGTAACCCTCCAGGTACCAAGCATTACTTCTTTGGTTTGCTTATACCAGAGGAGGAATAAAAGGGAAGCATTTGGCTGTATGGTTTATTTGGTTTAACTGCTATGATCATGGCCATTCATTTCCTCCCTCAAGATGTCTTGCGGGGAGGGTCACATAGCAACCCCTTAAGGCAATTTGGAACTTGGTGTTTGCACAGTGTGGCCGGCTTCCAGCCACGATAGCTGGTCAGAATACGCAGACACAGAAGACACCTCCATCCATAGAGTACCTAAAAATGCCTCTTTAGGACACATTATACTGAAAGATGCCTCAAATTAAAAGTTTGCAAGCAACAATAAAGCATTCCAAAATGAGAAGGATGCCAAGTAAATATTTGCAGAGAAGAGGGAGTGTTTTGGATGCAAAGGGTATTATTATTTCAAAGTCAAAGATGGAATGCTTTGCAGAGGAATCTGGCATGCAGTCCCATCTTGCTGAGAAAGCTTTGTCAGGAAATTATGTTTTTGACCAGCTCACCACTTTTTAATAAAACAAGTATAGCTTTTAAACAAGAGCTTCTACTACAAGCCAGGAAGGCTGTCTTGAAAAGGGAATTCATCAAATGCTTTCCAGTGAAACAGAGCTGACAAACTAGAGAGAAAGACAAGCAAAGGAAGAGAGATTTTGCAATGATAAGTAAATTTACATAACTTAAGATCTGGGTTTTTTTGGTGAAGACAGCATGTTCCTTCCTCTTTCCTACAAAGGGGTGGATGAACAAGCATGGGCCCACCATGCCAGGTAGCTAAGAACAAGTCCATTTTCCCTTTTCTTTCCACCCATGTTTCACTGGCTAAGGTGTGGAATAATTCACTGCGTTCAGTGGGGTCAATTTTCATGTGGCTTTGCACAGAACTGAACCCTACCATTAGTCCTACTCGTTCTAACTCTTATTCCTTTCAGTTGACCTGCTCTATTTTCCTCCCAAGCCTGCTGTCTTCTTTGTCCTGATGCCAACAATACATCATATAAGATAGGGGTTCCATATGGAGAACTCAACCAAAGAATCTTCCAAAGAACAAAGCAAGGAAGAAAGAGCAGATTACATAGGTTTGGCAAAAGATCTTATTTGCTAGTAGTTCCAACTTTTTTTTTTCAGAAGAGGACAGCAGTGTCTCCAAAACTGCCTCAGTGAAAGCCTGAAAGTCAGGATGACTGGGTGATGGAAGAAGAGCGGGCCTTCACCTGGAAGCTTCCTACAATCCCCAGGATTGTACTCTGACCAGAACAGTGTAAAAAAATGTATGCTAAAATTGGGCACAAAACTTTGGAAATAACATACATATGAATCAACAGAAAAATATGTGGACAAAGGCACCTGAACAATTGACACCAAACTGTCAATTGAACAATTGACTAAAATGCATAAAAATGTTTCTGATATATAATTGGAAAAGCAGGAAGCACCAAATAACTTTTTACCATAGGTGATGGTCTTATGAGAAAACCTTTTTTAAAAAACTTAGCCACAAATACATGCAACTTTATAAAGGATTAAAAACATGAATATTCAGTTGAAACTGGAAACTTGTCTTCTCGGTATACTGGATGAAACTCTGGAAAAGACTTGTTTACGGTCAGGGCAGCAAGACTGGTATATGCTCAGGAATAGAAAAGTGTGTCGCTCCCCACTATAGACCATTGGATAATGAAACTTTAGGAGTTTGTATAACTGGATAAACTGACTTGCCTAATCTGAAAAAAGAATTTAGTTTCTTTCTCTAATAATTGGAGAGCCTTTGACTTTCTGCATAAAAAAGAAAATAGTTTATTAATGGGATTTTAAGAGTTATCTATAGAAAAAGGTCAAAATGGGGATAAGTAATGAAAACCTAGACCAAAGTATAATAAGAATACATTTAGGATTGGAAGTCACTTTTAGTCACATTATTACTACTTCCCCACCTCTTTTTGGATGTTACTTTTTTCTTTGGTTTTTTTCCCCCCTGTGCTCATTTCTATCCATTTTGTTTGTTGACAGTGGCAAGTCCACAATTAAAACAGTTAGAAATGGTGGTTCAAGCAATCAGACCTGAAGACAGACTGAAGAAAGTTTAAAATGGTGTGACGATGGCGAATAGATGAATAGAGAATGCAGGAAAGAACAAGGTACAAATTCAGTTCAGTTTAGAACAGTTTCAGTCAAACCATTGGTACAACCTGGTTTGAACTGAAGGGGTGCTTTAGAATAGTTCAAATTGAACCATTTGATTTGATCTATTTAACCTATCTGGCTCTTTAACTAGGGCTTCTTTAGTATACATTTTTTTTTCAAAACCCTCAAACAGTTAATGAACCAAAGATCAATCTAGAACCATGTTCTAAGTTTGAGGGTCCTTGATTGAACTTTCAGATTTAAGTTCGTGCACATTTACGGTCTTAAAGAGTACATATAAATAAAGGGAAGGAGGCTTGTGGCCAGACATAACTGGACTTAGATTCTCATTAGCTTCAACAAACAGGCTCTAAAAGCAAAAGATGGTGGGAGTTCTGAAAGGACTTATTCCTCAAATAGTTATTGATAAGGAAGAGGAGCAATGTACATATCTTTTCCAGTGCTACTTTATATTAACAGTTGGTTTATAAAATGAAGCAAAGAAAGTCAAATATACTCCATATACTCTGCCATCCCATGGAGGATCACAGTAAGTGTCTGCATTCAACTTACTCTGAGCCTTTTCACTAGCCTCTAGAACTGAGAAGCTTTACAATGAGTCTCCATTTATATATTGATCCGGAAAATACTGTAGATGTAGTGTATGTTGACTTCAGTAAAGCATCTGACAAAGTGCCTCATGATTGACAGGACAACTGTTAGGGCCTAGTGATTGCACTCAAAGGCCCTGTTTCCATTCATGCCTCTTAAAACGGTTTTAAAATGAAACAACAACAAAAAACAATTCAAACACAAATTCTGGCAGTCCCCACTTCAGTGGCATTAAATCCCTTTAAATTGCTATCAACTCCTCTTCTGTCCCCACCCAAAACAGTTCAGAATCACATTAGGGAAAGGGGATCTTTTCTTCAATCCCTCTTGCCAGCCCTCCCCCCTTTGTCTGCCGACTGGATCCCACAATGACATGGCGGAGGGTGCGGAATTGTAGCTCCTCCCTCTCCTCTCCCTTCCCCTCATGCTTTTGCAACAGACATCCTGCCAGTCCTGCATGCACATGCACACTCACGCACACACACACACACATTCCTCCCCTTCGCTCTCCTACCCTCCCCATCAACAGCAGCACCAGCTGGAATACACACACACACACACACACGCACGCACGCAAACTCAGGACTGGTGCTTTTTCACTTTTCCGCAAATGCAGAGAAGTGAAAAAGCAGCAGAGAGAGAGCTGCATGCCTGCTCAGGCTCAGTCACCCATGGGGCATGGGGCAGGGGAGGTGCTTCTTTCCTTCCCAGGGCTCAACAAGGCAAAAGGCGCCTCCAGTGTGTGCTTCGTGGCAAGGAGAAAGCAAGGAGAAGTGAAAAATGAAACTTTGTTATCTTATCAGTGTGAAATGTGGAGTGGGTGAATTGCTACATCTTGGCTGCATTGTTACTTCTCTACTGAATATGTATCTGGCAGAAAGAGAGAGGAATGCTTTGAAACAAGCTTGTAAGGATGCAGCATGAATGAAGTTTCCCTCTTTTTAGCTGCTACAATGTAAGAGCAGCTAACAATTGGAGAAGGAAACTTTCTTTCCCTCATTCAAACCTCTTCCCCCTCTCTCTCTTCAAGCTGCTTGCGGACAAGCACAGACAGAAAAAGGCCAGAGCTGTTGCACTTCCTGTTAGGGAGATGATCCAAGGACAAGGGGCTATTTTCATTACTTTTAAAAAAAGGAAATCACATGGTGGGGTTGAAAGGAGAAAGTGGGCTGGTGCGCGAGGGAGGGAGGCTTTAGTACTGCAGGGATGGGTGTGAAAGGGAGGGAGCAGACCTTCCCAGCTGTGAAATCCCACCTCTAGCTGGCCATCATAGGGCAGACGGATAGATATCTGCCCCTAATAGTCCCATAGTGTTCCCACTGGGGAGAAAAAAAAAGCGAACTAGTGGCAAAAACGGGAGCGAGAGCTGTTTGAAAGGGGTTTTTTTTATTCATTTTTTACCAATTACTCCTCTTTTTAATGCTGAATGCCACTTTTGAGTCTGGACAGAGTGTTTTGAAACCATTTTGAACACTAGTGGGAATTGGGCCAAAGAGTGGCAATAAATGGCTTCATTTCCAATTGGAGGAATATTTCAAGTGGAGTGCCATAGGGGTCTGCGCTGGGCCCAGTGCTATTCAGTATTTTTATAAATGATCTGGATGAGGGAGTTGAAGGGATGCTGATCAAATCTGCAGATGACACAAAGCTAGGAGGAGTTGCTAACACTAGGGAGAAGAAGGAGAGGATCTGGACAAGCTTGAACAGTGGGCTGAAACTAGCAATGTGATATTTAATAGGGACAAACGCAAAGTCCTACATCTCAGTAAGAAAAACAATAAAAATGAATTCTGAACAGGAGGAATCTGACTGAGTAGTAGCACAAGTGAAAAGGATCTTTGTGTATCGATTGATCACAGGATAAACATGAGTCAATGTGATGAAGCTGCAAAAAGGCAAACACCATCCTAGGATGCATGAAGAGGACCACAGAATCTAGATTATGAAAAGTAATTATTCCTCTTTACGTTACCTTGGTCAGACCACATCTAGAGTACTGTGTCTAATTCAGGGCACCCCAATTTAAAAAAGACATTGACAAACTAGAGCAAGTCCAAAGGAGAGTTACAAAAATGGTTAGTGGTCTGGAAAGCATGTCCTACAAGGAATACTTGAAGGATCTAGGAATATGTACCCTACAGAAGAGAAGACTGAGAGGAAACATGATGGGGTCTTCAAGTATCTGAAGAGCTGTCACAGTGCAGAGAGATTGTCCCTATTCTTACTTGCACAAGATTTGAGGACTAGAAACAATGGTACGAAACTTCAAGGGAATCAATACAAATATATTAGGAAAAACTTCCTGACAGTAAGGGCAATCAGTCAATGGAATAGGTGGCAATGGGAGGTAATGGGTTCTCCTTCACTGGAGGTCTTCAGGCAGAGGCTGGACAGACATCTGTCTGGGATGGTTTAGGAAATATTGCATTGAGCAGGGGTTGGACTTGATGAACCTAGAGGTCCCTCCCAACTTTATGATTCTATGATCCTATGATTAAAATTTACATTTACTGCAGTATGAGTCACTCCCATGATCTTAAGAGTTCCTTATGGATCCAGCTGGCACTGCAACATAGCCACATTCCCTGCTTGGAAGAAAGCAATAAGCCCAAAGCTTATCAGAGACCCAGATTTATGCACTGCCCCCAAAAGCATGCCACAGGCCCCAGAAGAGTTTTCTGTCCTAGATGAATATACAGATCACTTGCACTTCTCTGAAACTCTGATCCAGTTCTTGCCCTCAAAATAGCAGCCAAAATGCCTTTAAAAGGTAGGCTAGAAAAATGATAAAATAATGTGACATTCAGATAACACATAAAACTCCAGTAAGGTACAAAAAGGAATTCCACATGTTTTAAGATGCTGCAAGGAAATTAGACAGACACTAAAGGTGTCTCCAGATACACTAAAAAGTCTCAGCAACATGCCTGCAGCATGAGAAAACTAGAAGAGAGCCCCAGTGGTGTGTTGGTATGCTGTCAGACTATGACCCTATAATCTTGATTCATCTGGAGGGTGGGATCTCCCACACTTTCTTTTTCATGCCATTATGTTGCTTCATGACCATGCATCTAACGGGATCCTTTAACATGGATGGCAGGTGTATCAATGGCTACTAGAATGGATGTCCAGGTACATTCTCCAGGCTGGGGAGACAGGCAGAATGCCTCCAAAGGCCATTTCCTTGTCTTCTGCTTGAGATGCCCATAAGCAATTGGTGGGCCACAGTGTGGGACGGCATGCTGGACTAGATGGGCTGTGGCCTGATCCAGCAGGGCTTCTCTTATGTTCCTATGTAACACTATGCAAAAATCAGCTTCTGGGGCTCGTTGCAGATGTGAAAAAAGAATAAAAGGGAAGTGGGCTGGCTGCAGCAGGCCATTACATGTCTGGTGACCCACATTTCAGAGAAATACCTGCATTTGTAAAGATTCAAGATTTCCCCCCATACTGTCTGATAAGTCCTTAAAGAATGACATGGAACTGAAACAGGTAAGGCCAAGCCAAATAGGCCAACAATACTCCTGTGTGCTGGCAGAATATAGACTTGGGCAACGCAGGCTATATGTTTAGACTGCTATAAATACAAAGACAGTTTTCATTACTCGAATATATGTTAGCAATATTCACCTATGCTACATTGGTTTTCTGCACCAGGACATGGGGCGGGGCAGGGGGGGTTACCTGTAACTGCCTGGGGTATTGATACATGTTGCTCCATTCTGGCAAGCTAGAGGTGTCCCAGCATAAATCTGGCATTCATTAACATCAACAGAACAGAAGGGCCCCTGAGGAGAGAAAGAAATACATCTTATTTCCCAAGTAAAACAGAGGCACAATGGAGTCCACAGAGGAGGGATACTGAATTTCATGAGATATAATACAGCATCTGGTTTGCTTGCAGCGATGCTTCCCTTTGCAAACACTGGAACAAAGTACAACTGTTTAGCCCTCGCTCGCTTTTACATGAGCCTCCCATATGCCTTCCCTTAATTTGAAACATAGGGCCATTACAGGAGAGGCAGGGACTTCTCCTTGGGGAGGGAAACCATGCACCATTAGCCCTCCGGTTATGGATGCTAAATATACACAGGCTGACATGTTGTGCTAGAGCAGATGATACAGAGACCCAATTATGAACTACTATTAACACTATACTTCCTAACAACACCAGAGGCTCAGACCTCATCTATAGCTACACCCCTCAGGTTGATGCTGCCAAAGGGGTTGGTGCCAAGCCCTTGAGATCCAGGGAAGGGACATTTATGGTGGTAGCCCCAGTGAGCCCCAGACCATGGACCCATGCCAGCTCAGGTTTGTCAGATGGGGCATAGGC
Source organism: Aspidoscelis tigris stejnegeri (assembly GCA_023333525.1). Classification (NCBI taxonomy): domain Eukaryota; kingdom Metazoa; phylum Chordata; class Lepidosauria; order Squamata; family Teiidae; genus Aspidoscelis; species Aspidoscelis tigris. The sequence goes on from JALMGA010000008.1 coordinate 48,911,769, forward strand.
TTTTCAACTACCACTCTACAACCAACTGAGAGACTGGCAACCTCCCACCCTGTGCCACGATTGGTCACTTCATGCACCACTCTTGCCCTAATCCCATCCCATCAACACAATAGGAATATCCATGGGGGCAGCAATAGGGCTGCCCAGCAGCCTAGAGTGACTGCTGGGAAAGGAAGCATCATTGGGATTGTATTTCCCAGCTTGATGTTAAGTCATCCTAAATGGGTGGTGGTAGATGTGCTCATCCATCCCATCCCCTGGCAAAACAGTGAATCACCACATACACTAGAATACTTGAAACTAACAGCCTGTCCACACAGGACCAGACTATGGAGTGGAATACAGCACAAAAATGGTACCATATCCTACTCCATCAGTATACTACTTAGAAACATTCCACACAAGAATGCTATGGTACTGTACCAGACCACAGACGCTATGCAGAAAGCACATGTCCACAGTCCAGTACACCATGCCTGGACACCCAGCCAAAGATTCACTGGCCTTTAAAGCTAGATTCGGATGGGATAGCGTTCAGCATAGGCTCCTGGTAGTCCAAGCCAGCATGGTGCAGGAGAATACGTCAGGAGAAGTGGTATTCCTCCACAGGCCATCTGTTGGGAGACTGCTTTATTGAAAGTGGTAGTCTGCACTTGCTCCTGCCTGCAGCCCCTGATAAATATATTAAGAACATAAGAGGCACCCTGCTGGATCAGGCCACAGCCCATCTAGTCCAGCATCCTGTCTTACACAGTGGCCCACCAATTGCCCATGAGAAAAGGGCAAACCTTCTCCTGCTCTAAAATCCCAGCAAATAGCCCTAGAGGCACCCTGCCCATCTCCCCAGCCTGAAAGATGTACTTAGGCATCCATTCTAGTAGTCATTGATACAATTGCCATCCATAAATTTATCTAACCCTTCCTTAAAGCTATCTAGGCTGGTAGCTGTTACCACCTCTTATGGCAGCAAATTCCACAGACCAATGGCCCTCTGGGTGAAGAAACACTTCACCTTGTCTGATCTGATATTGACTGTCTTACCTGCCAGTTGTCAGGACAAAGGCAGAAAAAAGCATCCAGCAGATTTATGCAGGTCCCAGAATTCTGGCAGGGGTTGCTGCTACAAGCTTTTCTCAAGAGCGTCTGGCGTGAAACAAAGGCAGCAGTGAAAACATTTAGTTACTGCTTATTCAGTGGCAATGCTCTACTTAAATAAGCTTCAGAAAGGACTGTGCTGTGGAATAGCAATTCAGAACAAAATTTCATCAGAGTCTAAAGCACAAGCTATCCTATTGTTTTCCTGGTAAAATTTTTAAAAGTTCTTGAAAAGAAGGAATATTTACTTACAATACCATATTCATGCCCATAATGCTTGCCAGTGTGTGATGGTTACATATCTTGATTTCTCTAAGTTGTGCACTTCATAGACCACCCACTCATTTCATGCACAACAGAGTCAGGATGTGCATAATGCCTTACTGGTGCAAGGGGGGGCACTTGAAAGCCCTGCGGACTGAACATAAGCTGTAAGCGATGCCAACAGCACTTTAATTGCAGAATCGGAAAAAGCATTCTTACAGCATTCTCTCCTGCTCTGCTATCCTGCCACCTTATTTACCATCCTCTAGCACAGCAGCCCTGTTTTGGGAGGCACACAAAATGACTATCTTCTACAGACACTTCCTGTGGCTCCCAAAACAGTCCCAGGTGAAAACATCAAAGTTGAGTAAAGATAGTTCCCCTGCAGACTGATACTTCCTGCTCTAGTGCTTGTCAAGAGCCACTATTCTACAGCTTCTGCCAGAAATGGGGCTAGTGCAGGGCTCCTCAACTTCTAGTTTTACAGATGCTCCTGAACAACAACTCTTAGGCCCTGTCCCCATGCAATTGAAAGTCTGCTGGAACTCTTCTTTTGCCTCTGAGCGGCCCCATTCCGGCTTTACAAGGCACTTAGGGAGCTTAGGAAAGTGAGACACCCGCGATAAAATATGTGCACTTTAAAGAAGAGTTCCAGCGCTCTTTCGGCGATTCGCGGGTTTTGCTCGCTATATCTGCCTTGAGGACGCTCCGTGGCAAAAGGGGCGGGGATTGCTTGCCTGCACACACAGCCAAAAAGCATTCACACATCTGAGAAATGCAGCAGGTTTGCTTCCTTTCCTTTGTAAAAAGAGCCAGAATTGCTCAGAATTGCAACATTGTTATCAAGTGATCTGTGAAAGCCTTAAAAGAGAATGAGCGAAGGATCACGCTGCCGATGCCTGCAGCTGCTGACTTTGCCTGGGCAGAAAGCCTTTTCTAACAGAGAACTGAGTGAAAGTAAGTGCTGAAAGTGAATGAATGAGCGATCATCTGCCTTTGCTAGGGGCGGGAAGCCGTTTCAGGAGACGGGATCTGGCTATTTTTCCTTTTAACAAGAGAAGGGGCGGGGGGGGGGAAGATGCAGGGAAAGGAAACAGGCTTCCTTGGGGAAGGAAAGTCCGTTTAGATCGCAGCTACCATGGGGACGCTTATTCCGGAAGTGGAGGGGACTTTTAAAGTCAGCTATAACAGAGTGACGGCAGAGGAAGCCGAGAGGGGCTAATAAGTCTTTTGGGGATTGGGCCCTAGTATTCCAGTCCTTGCATTCTGAGGCAGGAATTCCTTTGTCTAGATGAGGAATGCACAATAGTGATCCTCCAGATATTCCTGAACTATAAATCCCATCAGCGCCAGACAATGTGTCCAACACAAGAAATGATTACAGTTGTAATTCAAGAGTATATGAAAGGTTTTAACTGAGCCTAGGATTGTTTTTTATTGCAGAAAGTTGCTTTGCAAGGGGGTGGATCACAAAAGCAAGGAATAAGACCAAACAGGGAAAGCTAGCAGTCTCCAGATGTACAGAGTTTAATTAAAAACACCAGCGAGTGAGCCAGTTTGGTCTAGTGGTTAGGGAGCTGAACTCTTATCTGGGACTATGGGGTTTGATTCCACACTCCTCCATGAAGTGAGCTGAGTCACCTTGGGCTAGTCACAGCTCTCTTCTGAGCTCTCACAGCCCCACATACCTCACAGGGGATTTGTTGTGGGGAGAATAGAAAGCTTTATCAGCTGCTTTGAGTCTCCTTAAATGGGTGAGAAAAGTGGGGTAGAAAAGCCAACTCTTCTTCTTTATTATTATATATTAATATTCAAAAGAAAACAACTATTTAAAATGTATGCTATAATATAGTATATTGTCTCATAAGAATTTCCTTACTTACCTGTTCAAGACTCTGAAGTCTGCTTTCAATAAACACAATCTACCCCAAAAATATAAAAACAAATGTTTGGGAATTAGAATGATTGCTACTCATATTGGAAAAATCATTGATTTTCAAAGCAGAATTTTTTTTCATATTCGTAAAATTATCAAGAGGTGGTGCTATTATTGTTTTCCCCTAGAGGAAAGTATATTGGATTTACATCCCTGTAAAGCTTGATTTAAATTTTATTTTCTCTAGAAATATTTTTACAAGGGTATGCTGCAAAACTGCAAAACATTATACTCTGATGTACTAGTGTTTGTCAGATGCACAGAAAGAATTTGTGTCCTCTGGGTTGTTAATTGGTTCATTTCTGCTACATCCAATTCTTTTCATACTGTGCTACAGATTCTGCCACATTTCAAAGATCATCTAGCTTCAAATGGAAAAAAAAATCTCAAAGTTCGTCCAAGAGGACAGAAAAATTAAGTAAGTGGAGCCCAGATTTTCCTATGCTTACTTTACTTTTTGGAAGAGTTTTTATAAATTATATTTTCACCGGTCTGTCTCTCTTAAAAACCAAGCAACATCCTTAGATGACATTTCCTGCAGGAAATTTCAGGGAGGTAAGGGGGCTGCTTGCCTACTATTCTTCATCAAATGTCTTTCAGAGAGGATGTGTTTGTTATTGTTAAAAAGTAAAAGGAAATACCTTAAAAGAAAAATTCCTAGCTCTCAGTTTTCTAGTTTCTCTAGCTCCCCAAGAAGAAAATCAAAATATAACTATACCCTATAGTTTTATGCTATGCATTCTGGATTAAAATCTGGATGTTGCCCTAACAGAATCATGCTATTTGTCACTTTCAGATCATCATATAAGCAGTTGTGCTTTGGGATTAGATAATGTAGAATGAAATGTAGAATAATGTAGACTAGTCATGTTGCTGATGTGTTCTTTCATTCTTAATGTGAGTCAAAGGCAGATTAAAAGCTATGTGCAGCTGAGTTATGTGATCAATTCAAAAGTTCTTATGTTTCCCTTTGGATAAGCTGTTAGGCTGCAAGTCTTAATAGGAGTCATTGTAAGTCACTTACAAGTAATCCTAGCAAATGTTTTCCCCCTTTTTATATTGTAATCTGCTGCATACCACACTTCATTTTATATTTGTCCTTTGTGTTGTTTCCTTAGTGTTTTTTACTCTGCATATTATGTACACTATCTCAGCATCTACTAAACAGATAAGATAAATATTTTGTTAATTATCTTCTATGGCTGATTTTACTTCCCCTGCTTGCACAATTTTATACATAAATAGAGAAGGATGTTTGGTTGCTGTTGATGACATTGATACCGTAATTGATATTATTTAATATTTGTTAAAAGTAAAAACAGTACTGAAACATCCCAGGATATCTACAAAACCAATATCAGATCTCCAAATGAAGTGCATTATTAGGTGAAGAATAAATGAGATCATAATTCAAATCAACATCTCAAGTAGAACTGTTTCAAGACATTTTGCAGGGTTCCTCCGACTGGTCAACAGAGACTTTTGAGGTAGACAGGACTGGCAGTTTGATGGCACTGAAAGGTAGCTGGACTCCATTGGGAGCAATGGAAACTGGGCTCACTTAAGATCCCTTTGCTGTGTGAAGGGGACAGCCAAAGTTATGCAGATAGTACTGAAAATTAGGACATGTGGTTTCCACCTTCCTTCCCCAGTTATCTTTGCAATATCTGAGATGTAGGTAGGGCAGAAAAAAAGTGATTGGCTTAGTAAACTGTATCATTAAGTGGAAATTCTAGTCTGGAACTCCTTGGTCCCCAACTAGGGTTTAAATACCTACAGCACATTCAAGCAAGGAAGTCAGAGAATTCAAAATGATGTAACCTTTTATGACTTTGGACTTACCTTAGAATGAAGCTGTGCAGTCTGACCAGAAGCATTTTGAAAGGTACTGGCAATTTCTCGCAATTCCAGAATCTCATCTTTATTCTTTCTGATCTGTTTTTTTAAGAAGATTACTCTGAAGTTTTTAATGTTTTTTTTTTAGAAAAATTAAAACATTTTACATTCACAGAAGAAACAAGATTAGAATGCAGATATTTACAGACCATCCCAAGAAGACAGGAGAGAGAAAGAGAGAAAGATATCTGTTCTTTTTAAATATTGCTTGCAGGATCCAGCTGCTGGAAATGAAGAAGCAAGATGCCATGCAGCTCTCATTGCATGTGTTTCTGTGGCCCTGGTTACACCAACATGAGACAGGATGTCTTATCCATAATTTGAACTGAGGTCATACTAGTTATGTTCACACCTAGATCATTATAGGTTGTCCTCAGCCCAACCTTGCTCTGGGCTGCATTGCTCACACCTTTCTCCACAATTGACCTGAGCCTCCTCCACGGAACTCTTGATTCTCCACCCCTTTTGCTGTATCAAATCTATCTCCTTTCTTATTGGATGCCATTGTGTCACTCAAGGGAGACTAGGATGCATGTTTGCAGTTCTTTTTAAAGCCTGCCCCCTTCCTTTTTTATGTGCTTTTCTTCTCTGTGTGATTAATGTTTTAAATAATAATAAATTTGCAGAAAAATGCTAGAGGAATCATACACATAAAGTCACAAGAGAAGGGGAGGTGCCCACCACAGCATGGTTCAGCCTCCTTTAGCCTTCTCCCGCTGCTCACACTGAGGAAGCAAAGATGGCTTGGGATGCCAGGATGGGCTGAGTCCTCTGGAAAAGAGGATTCCAGTTAAAACAATCTAACAGGGATAGGCTGGCATGGAAAATGAACTGAATAAAAATAAAGTGAGTAACTCGAACTGAAATCATCCTAAACTAAAGTGTGACTAGGGCCTGTGTATGAGTGAACATAGGTCTGTGTCCTGGGGTTCCTTCTATAGCACAAAATGCAGCTTGAGGTACACCCTGGGCTCTGCAAGCACCTTGAACAATGACCACACAAAATGGCAACTTCCAAGGAAAGGGAGTAGGACCTCTGCCAAACCAAGGAAGGACAGAATGCTGAAGCAATGGTCAAACCTGCATCTGACTCCTTCCAGACACCTGGATACACTGATATTTGAACTAACAGAAGGACAAAAGGGGTGAATCCTGGACAGACCCAGACAATCCTGCAGCAGGAAAGCCCATTTACTTGCAAATAGAGCTACACTTAATAGAGTCCAGGGGAAGGTATGGTTGGAATAGAGTTGACATGATGAGATTAACAAAAAAAAAAAAAGGGGGGGTGGAGGGAGAAGAAGTCAACCTGTTCTTCTACTTCTGTCTTTCTTGTTCCTAGAGTCATAGGCTATGGCTGCTGTTAACAGGTGGTAAGCTTAGTGTACAAAAGCTCGTGCTATTGTTAGTTTCTAAAGTACTATTAGATCTCCTTACTTAAATAGCCTAGTGGGGAATCTTAGCATTGTACAGGGCATGATGGAGATACATTGAACAATATCTTTTTTATTACACCACAATTGCCTCTTACCACATCTTTGGTGTGTGCTGGTATCTCCTAGAACTTACATGGATGACATGCTACCTCCAACTGCTCCTTCAACAGCTAGAAAGCCATCAAAGACTACATCTTATCTTTACAAGTTGGCTGGGAAGGGCAAATTTCCAGGCACAGATTGTCTGATCTGGTAGATCATTCCCTTGGCCAGGTTGCATTAGTGAATATGAGTGCCTGCACATAGAGGCTGGGATTGCAGGTGGCTGCTAAGTACAGGCACAGGTGTCTCTGTAGGTCACCTCGCAGGGTTTCCACAACACTTAACCTTCTTCCTCTGCTGTGCAAATTCTATGACAGATATTTGAAACATGTTTCTTACATAATTCTTATATTATCAGTGGGAATATGCCACTAAAGGTCAGCAATTGGGAAACTGTGACCAAGTCAAGCCATGTACTTGTGCCTTGCTAGTGTTCTGCTTTATACAACAAGTTGGCCATTGTGAGAACAAGCTGATGGACTAGAGGGGACACAGATCTAACCCCACAAGGCATTTCTTAGGCATTTCTTCCTCACTCAGTACCACCCACCCTAGAATCTAAGGCCCCCTTTGCACTGGGTTTTATCCTAAACTATATCCTGAAGTCTAATGCAGGTTATGGGAAGCCACTATTCCAGGATATAATCTGAAATAAGGCTCAGTGCAGAAAGGGCCTAATTTCCTCCAGAGAGGGCTTGCTGATCCACCTGTTCACAGTGCTGATGGAGCCAGTTTTCATCCATGGTCTTTCTCTCCAGTAGCATCAACCTTAGAGAATAAACTCAAGGTTTTGAGGCAAGACATCAGAACAGGTGTATTCACTCTGCCATTCTTCTCTGCACAGTCCTTTCCATTGGTTTTAATTGTTAGTTTTAAAAGGTATAAGTTGTACTGTACATTAACTATTTTTTTCTCATTGTGAGAACAATGAGGTGGTGGGGCTGAATATAAATAAAAATAAATAAGCTTAGAAATATATTCACTCCCTTCCAGAGCTTGCCCTGACAGGGTATTTTGATCAGTTTGGGCATCTGTCCAGGCTTCTGTTCCTTACTGATCATTCTGAAAGGGTATTTGGGGAAATACTGCATTCTATGGGTGTTTTTCCACTGTCACTAGAAGTACCCATTAATGAGTACTTCTAGTGACAGTGGAAAAACACCCTATCTCTAGTATTGCTAATCATTGATTGTATCTCAAATATTATAAAGACCTTTGAAATCTGTTCATCCTGGACTTCTCCAAGCCCTTCTACACTGAATTGGACAAGATGGTGCCTTCCTTTTTCATTTCATAGAAGCCAGTGCAACTGGAAACTGAACCTTAGTGAACAACTGGCAGTGAACCAGTCCAAACACACATGAGAAGCCTGTGGGCAATTCTGCACAAGCATATTAAAAACCTCCTTTCCACATGCTGCTGTGGTTTAAGGGCAGCCCCAGGCAGCATGTAGAAGGGAGACACCTAGTATGCTTGTTGGTCCAGTATACCAGCCAGTGCAGAATCACCCTAACTTAGGCAGCACAGGGCAAAGTTTGTAGTATATGCAGTGCTGCTTATATCTTTCTATGTGCCAGGCAAGGAACTTCTGCAGGCTTAAATCCCAGTGTCTTTTTCATAAGCAAAAGATGTACCTATAGGCTACATTCACACCATAGAAAATGTCCAGTCCAGGCCTCTGGGCATCCATGGAGGAAAGTAGACAAATGCCTCCCCCTCCTTTCAGCTCCCAGGGCTCTTGGAGAAGTGATGAAGCCTTGTCACTAGGTTTGTTTGTAGGCAGCTATATAAACAGCTGCAATCACCAGGGAATGAAACTACATGGTGCCCACGCATCTGCAATTGCTGCAGAGAACATAGATGCCAATGGCCTTCTGGCCCCATACAGCAATTCTAGCTGTGTTTGAGGTCACCTGGTCACCTGCAGTGTTTCCCAGAGGCTGCACAGCAATGCACACTATAGACCATGGATCAACACACTGAAGGAGCTGCTCAGCCCAGTGGTCCAAATTTCACCCCTTTTCAGAGTCTTTTGTCTAAACATTACTTTGAATGTCAATCACAACAGTACCATTTTCCTGCCTCAGAGGTAGAAGACATTTCCTCCAAATAGAAAAAAAGAATGTACTGGATGTGTTGAATATAGAATATATCCACAGTAGAGATATAGTCAAGGGTAAACTGGGGGCAACTGGGGATTAATTATGCCTGCATATATGCCAAGACAGAACAGAGGTTCATGGAATGTCCTATAATATGTTGCTGCTGCTGCTAAGGTCAATGAGATAATACATTATCTCATACCATAAAAGTGTTTACATAAATGTTCACTTTATGGTCCCAAAATCAGTTCATCATACAATAGACAACAGCTGTCAAGCACAGAAAAAAAACCAGCTTTGAATGCTTTAGGAAAGTGGAAAATCAAAGTAAAAGAAAAATAGAGGTGAATTCTCATTTTATCTATGAGCAGATTTAAAAATTTCTGAAGTCATTAAATTTAGAAATGGCAGAGCACCACTGTCACTTACATTGTACTCAGATCTTGCAAATTAAGAGTGGTTCCATGCCAAGCAATCAACATGTTCAGGGAATTATGTTAGGGGAGAGCACACAATCCCTGGGTCCTTTAACTACAACTAGAAGGTTCTTGCAAGGAAAACAGGAAGCTGTACCCATCTCTGCTAAGCATGAGAGACTGGGCTACTCACCATTTGGCCCCTACTGCCTAACACCATCTGTGGCCTGGTAGACTCCAGAGCCATTGGTAACAGTAAGACTGGGAGCAGAGAGAGTCTTTTTGTAGGGCTGAACCCTGCAAGACAGTTCTTCTAAAAAGTCATCACCTGGCACCAGTAATTCAGCTGTTGGTGCAATATACAAGGGCTTCCTGTGATTGAAGGGAATGGTCCTTTAGGATGATTATTTCTGAGGGAAAATGAGAAAGAGGGAAGGGCTACTCCCCCTGGTCCAAGTCCTTTGGATTTTTGCGAGAGAGATTTGGCTAGGTTTGCTTGTTTTCAAAGTGTGTTTGGTTTAACTTATTTAGTGCTTAATATTGTTTTAGCTTATTTCTTTGTCCAGTGCTCTGTTTTGGGTGGAGGGAACAATGTATTGAGGCATGGAAGGAGGGGGGAGCTGGCACTTTGCTGCTGGGAGGCCAAATGGTCAGATTAGAAGGAATGTTAGATGTATTAAAGCTATCACTCCTTCTGGTATGCCTTCTAACTGGCAGAGTTTGGGGATACTTCTCAACCAACTTACTGCCCTGGTAGTGCTAATCTTGAATGCCAGGTCAGTCTGGAATAAAACATCAGTTAGCCACAATTTGATTCTGGATGAAGAGTCTGACCTGCATTACTGAGACCTGAGTAGATGAACTGGGCAGGCCTAGTCTCACTCAGGTTTTTCCTAAGGTTATTAGGTGCAGCCCAGACTGGAGGGGAAAGGAGATGTTGTAGTCAATAGAACTTTCATCTCTCTTGGAAGCGGCCAATTCACTGTGACTGGGTTTAAGGGCTTATTCTTGTTAGTGGGTCAGAGACAGAATAGGGATATTACTGATGTATTGCCCACCCACCGTCCTGCCCTAGTAAGCTCCCTGTTTGAATTGGTTGCAAGCTAACTGGTGATTATAAACATGTAATATAGGGTGTTTTTCCACTGTCACTACAAGTACACATTAATGGGTACAAAAATGCCATTACGTACCCATTACCCCCAACTTTTAGTGACAGTGGAAAAACACCCATAGTGAAACAATTTTGGAATCCAAGGTAAGCAATAATTATTTCAAATAACAATAAAACTAACCCTAGCTTCATGCCTGTTATCCAGTACTTCTATTATCAATCCCAGATAAAATATTACTTTCTTTTTTTTACTGATATCAGCAAAACAGGTAGCTTCATGTGGTTGGAAATGTAAAAGCAAACTTCTTCATATCAAATGGTATAATGTATAAGAGAAAACAATGAGTTAATTGCTATCAGCTCAGAATGATTAATGGACAGCAGCCAACCACTTCATTTATAGAAATTTGGCAATCCATTATGAATATTGTCTATATGCTAACTAACAATTAGTTCTACTTCCTATAATATTAAATCTACTGCAACAAATATATCTCTATGGTTGATTTTCTGAATTATTGGATATAAATAGTAATTACCTTATTATTTGTATGCTTAATCTGATCAAATTGTCAGTGTTATATTTTAGATTAGTTATCTTTCAATATTTTTGTTATTTTATTAACATGCAAACAATTTATTATGTATGCATTCATCATTGTAATGAATGTAGATTTGAATAATAAATTTTAAAAACACCTGTAAGTTCTTCACAGCATGGGCTTATATAACCACCATGGTGCTAATATACTGTAGGTTACCCAACGACCTTATGGCATTGAGTGTGCAAACAGTAAATAGGGACACCAAGTGGAAGTCTTCAAATCAACTTCAAGATCCACCTTGGACAACGTACGTCTATAGCAAAACAATTACCTGGTGGAAGGTCTCCTCAAGGTCTTCTTCATTGATTTTTATCCTGCCCTGTGATCCAGTTCTAAATTCAATGTTTCTGGCAGAACCAGTGTGGAAAATTAAATTGCCCCTTTCAGAGGACATGCGAGGCCTGTCATGTCAAAGGAAAGAATGTTGGTGTGGGTTTTCCAGATACTTCATGAAGCATGGTCTATGTTACCTGTATCAGGTGCCCCCCACCCCCAATCTCTCTTCTCTTAAGATTCTGGGCACTTCACACTGGCCAAAAGCTGGGATTCCAAAGAGATGCTGATGCTAGCAGACTTCGTTCTCAGCAGCAGTATAGCTGCAGACTTGAAATTTCTGGCTGCTGGCTCACTACTTTTACAAATAAGGAACAATTCTTTGCACAGTGCACAGATAGTGACTTCTGGCAACCTGGGCTGCATCAGAACTGGCAAGTTTGAATGGCGGCAAACCAGAGCAATTAGCTGAGAGAAAAGATTTCTCAAACCCAAAATAGATAAGATGAGCCTGTCTTTTCTGCTCTTTCCTACCTGAGCCTATCGCAGTGTAGAAATGCCTCCTGTAGAAATGGGACAGGCAATGCCTGCAGATCAATACTTACTGCTCCTGACTGATAGTCCTTTTATATTTATTTTTCCCAGCAGAATCAGATCCATGGTGTAATGTGCAGATAATCAATACCGTCACCAAAGTCCAAGGAAAAGAAACCAACAGCAGCATTGTTTGCTGCCAGTCTTGAACTGTGCAGTGAGTTAGAGTGAAATTTGTACTATCTTCAAGGATTAGCCCATAGCCAATGTACTTTGCCCTTGAAGTCTTTGCATGTCCACAGAGATGCTTTGTCAGCTTTCTTCCTTCTGTCCTACTGCTCAAGTAGTTGCCAGAAATTACCATTCGTATCAAGGCTGGAATCAGAAGGAACAATTCCTGAGCCAAGCACTTCTTAATACCAATGGGCAACACATGCTTCACTTTCCAGGGCTTAAACTAGTCTTGCCATGCATCTAGTTACTCAACATCCTGCCCTGGGAGACAGCCCCATATCAGCATAGTGTGAAAGGGTTCATTTGCCCTGGAAGGAACAGGTGCAGAATTTGGCGGTGCTCTTGCACTCTGTGCTGATGCTTGAAGCTCAGGTGGAGGCTGTGGCCAAGAGCCTATTTCCAACCACCCCTGGTGCCATCAGTTGAAGCCATTTTTGGACAGGAATGGCTTGACCACAGGTATCAATGCCCTGGTAACCTCCAGGCTGGACTATTGTAATGCACTCTACATGGGGCTCCCTTGAAGACAGTTTGGAAGCTGCAGCTGGTGCAGAATACAGTTACTGCTGACAGGAACAGGTGGTGGGACGCACATCAGACTGATCGTAAAAGAGTTGCATTGGCTGCCAATTCACTACTGAGCCCAATTCAGGGTGTTAACTTTGACTTATAAGGCCCTAAATGACTTGGGCCGCAAATATCTAAAGGAACACCTTCTCCCATATCAACCTGTCCATGTCTTAAGATCTGGAGGGGAGGCCCTCTTGGTTGTCCCACCACCTTCAGTGGTAAAAGGGGTGGGCACAAGGGAGAGGGCCTTCTCAGTGATGCCCCCCAAGCTATGGGATAGTCTCCCCCTTGAGGTGTGTCAGGCCCCTTCATTATATATGAATTAGGAGGGTAGTGAAGACCCACCTCTTTGCCTTGGCCTTTGGTTAAATGGGAATATACTGTCTCTTCCCATTTTACCGACATTGTTGTTTTAATATATGTCTGATTTTAAATGTTGTTACCCACCCTGAGACCTTCGGGTATAGGGTAGGATAGAAATACAAACAAACAATAAATAAACAAATTTGTATTGTTCTGTAATTACTTCCTTAGATAATTTCTGTAATCACTTCTTTAGCTAAGAAAGACTACAATGGGAGGAATGATGGCATAATGATACGGCTGCATCCAAACTCCAGTGTAGAATAGTTTTCTGTTGTGTTCTTTCTGATCTGCCTTATTTGGTATGCAGATAGGTGTGGTATATTTTGCCATTTGTTTTGTCTATTTCATGAATATCCATATGCAGCATATGGTTGTCTCTTCATAACCCTGTGGTTTAGTTCTCATAATGTTTTGCAAACCCATGGACTACGGTACAAGTAATTATAACCAGCAGAGGACTGTGCATTAAGACAGCTGTAAGCACCCAGACTGCCAATGAAAATCAATACTTTGCAAAGGAAAGATCAAGACTGCATTCACATTTAGCACACACAAAAAAGTTCAAATGTGCCTTAGGTAGTGTGTGCTCTTTGTGTTTTCATTCCATCTCTAATCCACATTTTATAGCCTAGAAAGTTCACAAGAGGGGCAGGCTGGCATGGGAACAATTCCTCAACAATCCCTCCTGCAAACCATCACAAAGTCATCTCCCTAAGCCACCTCGGAGTTGTTTTCTACATCTTTTTTCCTGGGTGTGATTGCAACCTAAGGCTACCAATGTAAAGTCAACGTTGCACAAAGGCGAAATCACACTATAATAAGTTTTTAGGACAGCATAATATGAAAGAAGCCATATTAGTTTCCAACCATGTGAAAGCAGAACTGCATTGCACAAAACTGGATTTTATAAGGGGAGTTGTATTCTACTTACTATGTAAGAGCTACAGAAATCCATATGGTGTAATATGGGAAACAATTGTTATAGTTTCAAAATGGACAGGCATACCATACTTGCTTGTGCACAGCTATACCGTGCAATACTATGTTTCATTTTTGGCCAAATGAAAAAATGTGTTTCACAAAGGTTCCATTAATAAAAGTAATGATTCCCTCCATTTTTCACTGTTCAGCCTAAGTGTGAGTGCCGAAAACAGTGATGTGCTTTGCTTTGTTGCATATCCTAGGATCATTTGGTGAAGCAGACATTATAAATGCAAAACAGAAACAGATAAGATGCTACTAACCCTGGACAAGAAAGAGGCAGCAGCAGGTTTGAGCGAAAAGTTTAAGGATTTCAGAACATTAAAAGGGGGTCAATCTTTAATACAAGCAGATAAAAGGGAGGGGAAAGGGACTATGAAAACAGCATATGATAATGTATAATAAAATATAACAACATAGAGCATAATAATTACAGCCTTCAAATCATATATGTTGTGAAACTACTTCTAACAACTTGATCTCTAAATATTTGTCATTGTTATTTGTTCTGTTAATTTGTAAATTGGGTAATGGAGCTCAAGATGGCAACTAATTAAGACAAATAAGCATAGAAGAATACAATTAAAACAGTAGAAAATCCAGTAATATACATGTGTTCCAAATCTGATGCTCTCAGGGGTGATACAAAGGTCACCATTTGGCACAGTTATTCTTTATCGGTGCTGCTTTCTCATATTATTCTCCTGGATGGCAATTTTTGAATTAGACAGTCTACATTCTGGAAATAAAACATTGCCTACAAATATTCTGTAGGTCATAGTATACTTAATCAATGACAGGCGATGCTGCCTTTATTGATCCGGAACTTTTAAGCGCAAAGCCCACGAGAGCGCTTTGAGGTTTCATATATCAGGAAAGCAAGATGTATTGGGCAGCTAATGGGCTTTGATTTTAAACAAACTTACAGAGGAAGTGGAGCTGAATCTGATATTGAGGAGCAAGGCTCCTGCAGGGTAAGTATAACATTCACCAATGTGTATATATAAAGCAAGAAAGTTGAAAGGGAAAATATATCTGACAGAAATTAATGGAAGGGAATTCTAGTTTGCAAAAAAACAAAATATGTGAACGCAGCCATTTACCCAAGTCAAAGGGCTTTTCTGCACTTACCTCTGGTCAGGATTAAGAAGTGGGCTACACACCTTGCTTCCGCACGTGTGGAAGAACAGAGGGCTTGTTCCCTAAAAGCATGCTTCTCCTGCATGAAAGGTGTGTTCGCACCTAAGTTTTAATTCAGCTTCAGTCTCCTTTCAGAATGGAAGAATACATCAGCAAAGTGAACAGCCATTTTGTTTCTGCCTTTATCTAACTCAGAAGATCTACCTGAGTTAGATAATGCTGAAGGAAATCAGCTTGGCACTTTTTTTGATGCATTCTCCCATTCTGAAAATGGCCTGAAGCTGGATTAAAATTTAGGTGTGAATGCAGTTGGAGAGTAATCCAGAAGGGCATTTTCCTGACCTGATTAAGCAGGCTGATAGAGCCTCAGTGTATGGGGACAAATCTGCTGGCCCACATACACCTGGATGCTGATGTTTTTCACACATCTGAGAGCCCCTAAATGCTCCATGTACTTCAGAATTGTCTCCACAAGCTTCAGACAGGTATCTTTTCATTCACCTTTTCCCAGATCCTTTGTATTTGTGGTTGCAAAGATCTTGGAACTTTCCCCAAGCTGTAGTAAATCAATGCATAGGGGTGACTGGTACATGAGGGCAGAATGGACTCTGCAATCACAATACCCAACAGATGAACGTAAGTCTGTTCTCCCTTTTTTATTCACATGTGTCAGTCCAGCGTTGACTAGTATGTGTACAACTCATTAAATTCAATGAAAACCACTTTCATGAGGGGTTGCAAAGAATTGGAGTCCTAACAGTGGACTTGTTTGCACTTGGATTTATTCTGGAATATATTCTGGAACAGGAGTCTGTTGTCCACCTGCTAATGTAGGCTACAGCAGGCCCCAAGTGAGGCCTGCCAGAGTCTGCATTAGCATGCGGTCAACAGACCCCTATCCTGAGATATATTCCAGAATATGACCAAGAGCGAATAGGGTCTCGCATACCACTGGCTCTACCTATTCTGATCCTTGGTACAATGCCTTCCACTCCAATTGACACCAGCCACTATGACCAATAGATCACAGCTAACCAACAACCCACTGGGGAATTCTTCAAGCCAATGGAGCCACCAGCCAACAAACCCGTTGACTTCATCTCTGTTCTGAGAATAGAAATAAAGCCCTCATCTGTTTTGTCTCCAGTCTCTCCTGGAAAAAAGTACTCTCCAAGCTTCCTGCACTAAAGCAGTCATTGACAAATGCTTTATTTTTCCTGACCATAAAAAGGTTAACCTCCTGGTCCAGAGCTATAACTGGGAGTTTCAGAAGGGTGATCTGGTTTTGCTGTAAAGAGCAGTGTTGAGAAATTAACTTTTTTCCCCCCTGAGAGCTGAGATACCACAAATAAGTGTAGCCTAACTACTCTGACAACATCCACTGATTGCATACATTCACACCACAACAAAATCATCATCATCTTTACATTTGTCCTGCTTTGGGGTTGCAGGGTTCCCTAATTTGCACTGTATTCACCAGGGCAAGTTGTTAGTGTGCAGAGATGGGACATGGAATATATTCTTCATCTGGCTTGCCTCAGAAGCTAGATGCTGGAAATCCTCCTTTCTCATCTACGCTTGTGTCTAGCAACAGCAGAGAAGAAACTGAGCACTTATGGGCAATTCAGCAAACGTACTGGGAGCCTCGCTTCCTCATACTGGTGCAATCTTATGGGTAGTTCCACCTAGGAGGAGGGATCTCATGCAGAAGGGAAGCTTCTAGTACATGTTCTGGTTTGGTATACTGGCCAGTGCAGAATCACCCTATGGGTGTTTTTCCACTGTCACTAGAAGTACCCATTAAGTACCCATTAATGGGTACTTCTAGTGACAGTGGAAAAACACCCTATGATTCTTTCATGGCAGAGAGTGGATTTGAACTCAGGAGCTTCTAGGTTCTAACCTGCTGTTTTGTCACTGCACTACACCTAGAAAGGCTGAACTGACATGTATGTATGTCCAGACTATGGTTTTCAATTGGGTTCAGCCTCATTTCTTCCTCTTAGCCAAGGCTGCTTATTGGATGTTGGAGGTAGAGGCAGAGAGCCATGAAGAAAATAAATAACCTAAAATGTAGTTTCAAGATTGTTGGGAAGAAATAATGGCACTTTGTGGTTTAAATAAAAAGGTTTTATTGTCTTACAAAGTGACTTCATTTGGCTTAGTGATTTGCCAGATTTACATTACAAAAATTAATTGTCCCTTAATAGAATATTGATATTTTCTTGATTCTTCACTATCATATTCTAGGCGTATTTTTTTTAATTTATGAACTTTTATATTCTGTAACAGCTTCTCCTCCTTAAGAAAGTCATACACATGGAATGTCATCTTTCCCTCAGCCATTTACATGCAATGAAAATTATACAGTAGCTGTTTCCATCACACCCAATCTTTCAGCTGAGTTTCAAGATGGACAGCCATCTCCTCCCATAGCAGGGTGCATACTAGATGGTACCTGCACCATCATCCAGTATTCTTCAGCCATAATTGAGATTAATTTAGCAACCACATGAACATTGAGGCTGTTCCCCAGGAGACGGTAACGCTGCTTCAATCCTACTTTGTCAGGGAAACCTACAACAAACATAAATGATTGTCAAAACAAGCAAAAACCAGAATTAGAAAAATGGTATAAATATTTAATGGAACAATAAAGATTTGAAAGAATATGGGAAATAAGATTTAAAAGTCAAGGTCTGAAACTATGTTCCAGGATGGAGGATAACTGGAAAGATTTACTATGTTACTCACCAGGACCCCAAGCACCAGAAGTCTTGAGAGATTAAATAACAAGACTACTTCTCTGGTCCAACTAAAGTAGAAGAAAATCAGACAACCCAAAAGATGTTGTCAACTGAATGAACTAAGAGTGGAGGATGCAAGTGTGTCTAGTTATTTCTGTATAACTGCATAACTTTGTTTGGTATTTGTTATATTGTATCATGTGTTTATGAAATACATATATATATAAACATTAGGCTTGGCTATAGTAAAAAAATAGTTCAATTATTGCTTTTCTTATTGTCATTTTGTGGGAAAAATGTTTACCTCATTCCATATATTTCAGTACATGCCTTCCTGTCAAGTGACTGGAGAAAATGAGATATGCAGGGGAATCCAGTCTTAGGCTCTTTACTTTAAAGTACCATTAACAAATGGAGATTCTCCCTTGAGCTTACATGACAACCATCTCTGTGCTTTTCTCTTACTCTTTAGCTTGGGGGAAGGTGAGGGGAGCCTTCTTAGTAATCTGATGTCATCCTTCTGAAAGCTAGTCACAGGTGCAGACACATCCTGTTCAGCCATAATGTTGTTGTTTCGGCAGTCTTAAGAGACCTATTATACCAATGATCAAACATCAGAGTTTATGGTTTCATGTCGTTCCTAATGTCTAAAGGGGCTACGAACTGTGACAGAGGAGAACCACTTTATGTATTTTTAAATGCAAATGCTGAAGCTATTAGAGACTTGGGCAAACTGATGTTCTCCAGCTGTTGGCTGCATGAAGCATTTTGTATTCTAAAGATGTTCATTACTAGTACGTAAGACATGGGTCGTTTATATTTTATTTGGTTTTTTATTATATTATTTAAGGGTTTATATACCACCCCTCACCAAGAGGTCTCAGGGTGGATCACAGTAACAATATATCATTTCCATATTTCTTCTCTTATAGAAAGGGCTCCATTGCAGATGGAACTTGTAAAACATAAGGCTGGAAGAGAAGTGAAAATGAAACGGTCAATAAGTGTTTCTTGCTGGTGCTAGATGGTGCCAGATGCCTCACTAATATACAGGTCCTTTGTGCAGCAGGACCTGGACACAGGGTTGTCTATCAGCAAGAAAATTGTACTCATGATTTTTGTTCTTCCTTTGCATTGTTTTTCCAAGCTTTATCTTCAAGGGAGTGCATTCTGTAAGTAGTGGCCTGAGAACAGGGCAAACCAACCTCTATACTTGCCTAATACTGGATCCGGTGCTGCTTTTACTGAATGCTATGTCTGTTCACAATAAATCAACTTTGATTCATGGATTGATTATAGATGAACAGGCCAACCTTGTTTGTATCACAGTGTGGAACAGCCTATGTTCTCTGCCCCCCAAGATACTCAATTCCGCACCACTATGGTTATGCCCTGAAATAATAAAATTCTGGAACTGGGTATGAACAAAGATACAAAAAATAATTGATGTCAATGTTGGGGCTTTTCTGGAGTTGGGTGTATTATTGATAACTAAAGGGCAAATGACAGAGATGAACAAACTATATTTATTAAGACAATAATGACAACATTATCCACCATTGTTTTAGGCTGGAAAGATAAAAAGTAAATGGAAAGCAGATAATTGGTTTAAGTATGTAATTGACCAGTTCAAATTTGATTTTTTTCTTACAGCAGAGAATGAATGGAATTACAAGACAGAAATATAGTAGAAGAAGATTGGAGTGGATTAATAATTTATGATAATAGACAGGATGCAGAGAGAACATTACAGCACGAAGAAGAAGAAGAGTTGGCTTTTCTACCCCACTTTTCTCACCCATTTAAGGGCACTCAAAGCGGCTGATAAGCTTTCTGTTCTTCTCCCCAAAACAAAAACACCCTGTGAGGTAGATAGGGCTGTGAGAGCTGAGAAAGAGCTGTGACTAACCCAAGGTCACCCAGCTGGCTTCATGGAAGAGTGCAGAATCAAACCTGGTATTCCCAGATGAGAGACCAGCTCTCTAACCACTAGACCAAACTGGCTCAAAGTATGGAAAGACATAAATAGTGTCCCTACATAGTGGAGTTTCTAGTCACTGGGGGACAAAGGGTATGAAGGGAGGGGGGTGTTAAGGAATGTGGAATGTATTGTAATGGAATGTAAATGAAACTGGCCAACTTATGTATAATTATATGTGTAAGTATGAATAATAAGAGCATAAAAAAATAAAATTGGGCCCTAAAAAAAAAAAATCCACATTTCTGGTACAACCTTTTTCCTGCTGCAACTGTCACAGAGGTAATAAACAAGGTTCCCATGAGGTTACACCAGACAAACTTCTGACCTTCTGACTCCTTCCTCTCTTTTAGCTGATTCTCTTTTGCCCTACAATTACCTGAAGATCCAACAATAGTCAAGCTGCACTATTCACACAAATATGGGTTGATGCACCAGAAGAGGAATCCTATTTGCTTCCAGCGCCAAGATGTCTACTAACTTACAGTGTAAGAAATTGATTGCTCTTTCTCTGCCAGATTAGTTTCACAGAATCTGGGATTCGTGCCAAAATCAGGACCATGATTATGTAATGCTAGATTACAGACTTAATGGTCCTAGCCCCTCCTTCTCCCCCCCCCCAGACTCCAGGTCCCAATTTAAATGGTAATGTATATCAGTTTCCTTAGCTTAAAACGGGACAAGGACAAGCCATT